>JAEOAD010000048.1:2941250-5407500 GCA_036365145.1 Orientallactaga sibirica
TCCAGATGCATGTTCCACCTTATGCATCTGGCTTACGTGGGTAATGGGTAATTGAACCTTCATCCTTAGGCTTCGCAGGCAAGTCTCTTAACTGCTAAGCCATCTCTCCAGTCCCAGAAATCTACTTTATCTCAGAGTGGGTTAACAAAAGCACCTGCACACAAGGACTAATGTTTATCTTTATGTATTTGCATGCATGCTCATGTGGGGGGATGGGTGGAGGACTGACATTCAAGGGCCTCTTGCCACTGAAAACAAACACCAAATACTTGTGTCACTTAAAAAAAATTTATTTATTAGACAGTGAGAGAATGAGTATGGGTGTATGGGCCTGTCAGGGCCTCCTGCCACCACAAAGGAACTGAAGTACCATATACCACTTTGTACATCTGGCTGTATGCTGGTACTGGTGAACTGGGCCTGGGTTGTCAGGCTTTGTAAACAAGCGCCTTTGACCACTGAGCCATCTCTCCAGCTCCAACCTGGTGCCACTTTATGCATCTGGCTTACTTATATGGGTGGCTTGGGAATTTAATCCCGGGCCAGTAGGCTTTATAAACAAGCACCTTTAACAGCTGAGCCATCTTATCAGTCCCCAATTTTTTTGTTTGTTTGTTTGTTTGTTTTGTTTTGTTTTTTGAGATACTAGCCCAGGCTGGCCTGGACTCACTATGTAGTCTCAAGGAGGTCCTCGGCCTCATAGCAATCCTCCTACCTCGGCCTCCTGAGTGGTGGGATTGAAGGCGTGTGCCACCATGCCTGGTTCAGTCCCCCCTTTTTTTTTTAACATTAAATATGGTAAAAGAAAAAAAACCAAATCAGTGAAGAGCTTTTAGCAAATCACAATTCACTTAAGGGAAACAAGAATTAAACTTACCAAGATTAACCTTTTCTTGACTCTTTATTGTTAGGATGTCTACAATTGTCTGTCGCATCTCTTCAATAGGCTTAATTTTTTTAATGAAGAAAGCAAATCCATGTAAGTTTTACATTCTTAGAAATTAGGTTGTAAAAGTTGGAAATGTTAAATGAAAATTACAATTTCATATTTTAAAATAAGGCAATAATAGTTCTTATACCATGCTTCTCAGAACACCTGTTGCTAAGATTGAAAATATTTGTCTTTTACAACTTAATAAAATAAGAAAATGAACTTAAAGGACAGAATTTCATCATTAAAATTTTTCCCCCAGTATGTTTAAGTCTTTTGTAACTATTGCTGTTTGCTTGATCTAAGCAGGGCTAATAGATGAAAAATTAATAAGAAAAGCTAAAAAGACTTTTAAAAAACTTATTTGAGAGAGAGGGAGAGAAGAAAAGAGGGAGAGACAGAATAGGCACACCAGGGCTTCCTGCCTCTGTAAACAAACTCCAGATACAGGTGCCACTTTGTGCTTTACGTGTATACTGGGAAATAGAACCCAAGCCATTACATGAGGCTTTGCAAGCAAACACCTTTGACTGTTGATCCATCTCTCCAGCCCTAAAAACCCCTTTTGAAAAGTTATCTATGGGAGGTAGAGGTAGGAAGATTGCTGTGAGTTCAAGGCCAGGCTGAAACTACAGAGTTCCAAATCACCCTGGACTAGAGTGAGACTCTCTACTTCAAGGAACATTTATTCATAAAAACCAAACAAAAAAAATCCTCAAGAAATGGTTCATTTTATATACAAAGCTCTGTGTATGAACAGAATACAAGAGGTGAAATGGATTGCATCACATTAATATGGTGGCAACAACATTAACAAATTAGTTTGCTATCATTTTCACTTGCTGAGAAACAATTTCATTTTCTTTATGTGGGCATGATGAATTCATACATAAGAATTCTCCAACAAAGCCAAATCTTAAGGAAATTAATTCCGTTTGACTTATATTCAATAAGCAAAATATCTTATAAATTCAGTTTCTATAAGTTTCCCAACTAGGAAATGCACAAGATGATATTTTGTAAGCAGGGCATGATGGTGCACACTTTTAATCCCAGCACTTAGAAGGCAGAGGTAGAGGATCCCCATGGGTTCAAGGCAAACTGGAGAGAGTACAGAGTGAGTTCCAGGCCAGCCTGGGCTAGAGTGAGACTCTACCTCAAAAAAAAAAATCAAAGATATTTTATACTGAAATATTTGTCACAGAAAGTTCCATTTATTATATTTCAGCTTATATCCATTTTCTAAGGTCTGAGAATCTGTAGCACATATGTAAAAAGTTTTATAAGTCTTAAAAGTGGGCTGGAGAGATGGCTTAGCGGTTAAGGTGTTTGCCTGCGAAACCTAAGGATCCCGGTTCGATTCTCCAGGTCCCACATAAGCCAGATGCACAAGGGGGCACACACATCTAGAGTTCATTTCCAGTGGCTAGAGGCCCTGGCGCACCATTCTCACTCTCCCTGTCTCTCTCTTTCCCTCTCTCTGTCTCTAATAAATAAATAAAAATAAAATCTTAAAACATATTTAAAAAATAAATAAAATAAAAGCAACATGTATAATGTGATTCTTGTAGCCATTATTGTTTTTGGTGCTAAAATCAAACACAGGGTCACCTAACTGTACTATTGAGCTATACCCAAGGCTCCTTGTGGCTTTTTTTTTTTTTGTTTGTTTGTTTGTTTGTTTTTTTGTTTTTCGAGGTAGGGTCTCATTCTGGCCCAGGCTGACCTAGAATTAACTCTGTCTTCTCAGGGTGCTTGAAAGCAAAATCCTCCTACCTCTGGATGCTGGGTTAAGGCGTGTGCCACCACGCCCGGCTTCCTTGTGGCTTTTAAAAATGCATTTATTGGGCTAGAGAGACGGCTTAGTGATTAAGGAGATTGGCTGCAAAGCAAAGCCTATGGATCCAGGTTCCATTCCCCAGAATCCATATAGGCCAGATGCACATGGTGGCACATGCATCTGGAGTTCCCCAGTGACTGGAGGCCCTGGTACACCCATTCACTCTTTTATAAATAAATCATAAAATATTTTTTAAATATACATTTATTAGTACCTAATCATAATTTTGTCAAATTGCACTGCAATGTGTTGCAATCTAATTTTGAATTGTTTACACTGTAAAAATGAAGATCAGTACATTTTTATCTTACCTGAGCCCCTGCCAGAATGGCCTTCTCATAGATTGAAATAATATTTTCAATAGGGCTTGTGATTGGTTCAATACGTACAAGACATATCCAATATTTAACAAGTTTTTGGGCATCTGGAATATTTCTAATCAGGTCATTCAGTGTACCTAGTATTTCTTCTTTTGGGCATCCCTGAAATGGCAAGAAATAAAACACATGACTTACAAACTATGAACAATTAATTATTTACTACAGTCAAGACCAGTGAAGCCGGGCGTGGTATCTTTAGTCCCAGCAGAGGCAGAAGTAGGAGTCAAAATAATACCCTACCTGATTAATCAGGTTCAGGCATTCAGAAAATGTTTTGTTGACTTTTTCAGAAAATAATCTTTGTTCATCTTCTTCTGCCATGGTAGTCCAAAAGGACCCAACTGGTTTCTCATTCTGTCCTTCAGACTCAGGCTGGGTAAATACTGAATTGGGAGGCCTTTTCAGCACTCTGCCTTTGTTAGTTCTCCACTCCTTCAGACGAGCTCTATAGTCAGAAGCAACATATAAATGTTACTTTGATTTTTCATGATAGAACTCTATCGAATGAAAATAAAAAATTGTCTAGAAAGTTGTCAGGTGTGGTGGCGCATGCCTTTAATCCCAACACTCAGGAGGCAAAGGTAGGAAGACTGCTGTGATTTCAAGGTTACCCTGAGACTACATAGTGAATTCCAGGTCAGCCTGGATTAAAGTGAGACCCTACCTCGAAAAAAAAACAAACAAACAAAAAGTCTTTAGTTCTAAAGTAGTGGCATGTACACTGTATTTATCTATACAGAAGAAATCTTGAAAATAATACTATGTAGTCAAAGAACTCAAGAATGCAGTTTTTTTTAAAAAGAAGGCATTTTAAATTTATTTATTTATTTATTTGTTTGTTTGTTTATTTATTTATTTATTTTGGTTTTTCGAGGTAGGGTCTCATTCCAGCCCAGCCTGACCTGGAATTCACTATGTAGTCTCAGGGTGGCCTCGAATTCATGGCAATCCTCCTACCTCTGCCTCCCAAGTGCTGGGATTAAAGGCGTGTGCCACCACACCCAGCTCTAAGAATGTACTCTTAACTGGAAAGATTATAAAGTATTCCCAATTGTTATCAAGCCCTTAGCTCAGATTATCAAAAACTACTGGCAAGTCCCACCAAAATACAATAATTTTTTGGTCTTATTTTTCCATACATACAACTACCTGCATGACAGGAAAGAAATGATGCAAGACATTTAAGGAAATTATAAGCAAAATACACAAATGGTACTCTGTTGAAAATTAATAAATGGCATCTACTACTCACTTTCTCTCTTCTGCAGTCTCTTTGAGCTGAGCTGATACATCAGTAGTTGCTCTTGCTATAGTATGCCTGCGCTGGTCAGTGGGTTTAAACTTTTCTATTGGTTTGGGATGAGAAGATGAAGCAGTCTTAGCTGCAACTTCAGATGTTATACTTCTTGAGAACATCTTATCTTTTTTGATATCCTCAGAAGAACTGGTCTCCACAGTAGATGAAACTGTTTTAGATCGTAATAATTCTTTTTCACGCGGCCCTTTTCTGATTGTCACAGTGGCGGGGGTCCTGCCGAAGCCTCGCTTTGTGCTGCTCTGGCTGTCACTGGGATGACTTCTAATAGGAGGTCGCACAAGTGTGTTGCTCTGCGATGTAGTGCTCCCGGACTTAGTGTTCACAACTTTTGCAGAAGCCATCTTGTGTGAGGTTCCAACACTGCTGGTGTTTATAGGTTCAGGCTTTGTGACTTTAGAGCAAGTAGCTGAAAGATTCTTTGTTGTTGTAGAACTCTCATCTTTGATTTGTAGAGGTTTTCGAAATGAATTGATTTTAGACTGCACAATTTGGCCACGATAACATCCAAGCACAGGTTTCTTGGGTAAGTTAGCATCTTGCTTTGGGTTTTCTGCAGTCGTGAGTTTCTTTTTATTATTGTTTTTAAGGTGAAATGCCCTGCTTAATGTCATATTTTGACTTTGGGAATGATCTTTAATTGTTAACTGAGTTTGATTATCATCTTCAAAATTAGGTATTTCAGTTGCTGTAGTTGAATTGCTTAACTCATTAGGTTTTAAAGGAATACAGTTTTTTTCTATTGTGTTATTTTTGCTGTCTGTAGGTCTTTTCACATTTTCTTTATCAGCCTAAAAGAGTTATTTAAGACAAATCAGTATTTCAAAACATTTCTTTCAGAAAGAGTTTATGAATGATATATACATATCTCACCATTTTCGTTTTGAGTTTCAGAACTTTTGTCCCTTCTTGGACCTGATTTTCAAATGCCATCGTTTTCTGGCTTCTACTACTTAAAAAAAAAAATGAAATAAATTAATCGTTTACCAAACAGATTTCCTTTTGGGGGGAAAGAATAGGGAATATTAACAACTAATTTCGTAGCTTTATGTATATATGTTTCTGGGGATCAAATCCAAGGCCTTTGTTGCATGATAAGCCATGTTCTACCATGGGAATCTCTGGTTCCATAATTCTATTTATTTTTGGTTTTTCGAGGTAGGGTCTTGCTCTAGCCCAGGCTGACCTGGAACTCATTATGTAGTCTCAGGGTAGTCTTGAACTCATGGTGATTCTCCTACCTTTGCCTCCCGAGTGCTAATATTAAAGACGTGTGACACCACGCCTGGCTGATTCCATAATTTTAAACTGAGGCAAGAACTGAGTTGACTTATTTATATGTATATATTTTTTTATTTTGCATTTAAACACTTAATTTATTATTCAAATTAAGAAATTATACATTTTGTTTTGATAATGGTCATTGTCTTAAAAGTGTCATTCAGTTTTCCCACATTTAAAAGTATATTGCTAAGTCTGGTCACCTAACCATAACAGCACACAGTGTCCAGCCAGACACTGGACATGGCACAAGCAGAGTCTGGTCTGGAGTCCTCACCACAGCTGCCCTCCGACGTTCTCGGCTTCCTGTTTGCAGAGGCTGAGGTATATATATATATATATATATATATATATATTTTAAATGTATATTTTAAATGTCTAGGCCAAGGCGTGGGAGTGCACACCTTTAATGCCACCACTAGGGAGGCAGAGGTAGGAGGATCACCATGAGTTTGCAGTCACCCTGGGTTACAGCAAGAACCTATCTCAAAAAACAAACAAACAAAAATTATTTATTTGTGATAAGAGGTGGAGAAAGAGAGAATGGATGCTCCAGGACCTCTTGCCACTCAAAATGAACTACAGATGTATGTGCCACTTTGTGCACCTGGCTTTATATGGGTACTGGGGAATTGAACCCGGGCTGGCAAGGCATTGCAAAGCAAGCACCTTTAACTGCTAAGCCATCTCCCAGCTCCCATGTTTTTCTAACTTTGTTTGTTTAATTTATCTTAAGCAAACTTCATTATAGTGTGATTTTTTTTTTTTTTTGACTTATATGGTGTTTTTCTGAGGTAGGGTCTCACTCTAGGCCAGGCTGACCTGGAATTTACTATGTAGACTCAGGCTGACCTTGAACTCAAATCAATCCTCCCACCTCTACCCCCCCCCCCCGCCGAGTGCTGGGATTAAAGGCGTACATCACTACTCCAGGCTAAGATATATATTTTTTAAAACAGGATTTCACCCTAGCCCAGGCTGACCTCAAACTTTAGCTGATCTCCTACCTCAGCCTCTTCCAGAATGCTGAAATTACAGGCATGAGATGACCCACCAGGCCCAGCTACATCTTTTTTTGTTTGTTTGTTTTTGTTTTAAATATTTTTTATTTTTATTTATTTATTTCAGAGCAACAGAGAGAAACAGGCAGATAGAGAGAGAGAGAGAGAGAGAATCAGTGCACCAGGGCCTCCAGCCACTGTAAACGAACTCCAGATGCCTGCGCCACCTTGTGCATCTGGCTTATGTGGGTCCTGGGGAATCGAGCCTCAAACCAGGGTCCTTAGGCTTCATAGGCAAGTACTTAACCACTAAGCTATCTCTCCAGCCCTTGTTTTTAAATCTGTATGTGTGCAGTTGAGAAGATTACACACAGTGGTTAAAGGTGTTTACTTGCAGAACCTGTCAGCCCACGTTCAATTCCTAAGCTGCCCATGTAAGCTAGCTACAAAAAGTGGTGCTTTTGGCTTTCATTTGCAGAAGCAAGAGGTCCTGGAACACCCGTACACATGTGCATGTACACACAAACACACATACATATATAAACAATTTTTTAAAAATCTATGTGTGTGGACACATATGTGCAGGTAGATGCGTGGGTGTAGAGGCCAGAGGTCAATGTCTGGTGCCTTCCTCAATCACTTTCCACCTTATTCTTTGTGACAAGTCTGTCACGGAATCTAGAGTTCACCAGTTTGGCTAGACTAGCTAGCTAGCTGGTAAACCTCAGGAATTCCCTGTCAACAACTACCAATTCAGGGATTACAGGAGCACACTGCAACACCCAGCAGCATTTTATGTGAGTTCTAGAGCTCTGAACTTAGGTCCTCATGTTTGCACCATAAGCACTTTACCCAGTGAGCCATCTCCCTAGGCCCCAAGTATTTTCTTAAAAATCTCAGTATCATGGAATGTTAGCCAGAACTCCTTTTTACAGCCATCGACTATTTAGTAGAAGCCATACTAATGTTTCAGCAAGTGAACATATTAATTTTGTATTAATAAATACAGGGGGAAATACTGTCAATTTGACAAAAATCCTATGACAAATTCACAATTCAGATATTATGTTAAAATGTAAGGGCTGGAAAGATGGCTTAGTAGTTAAGGCGCTTGCCTATGAAGCCTAAGGACCCAGGTTTGATTCCCCAGTACCCACGTAAGCCAGATGCACAAGGTGGCATATGCGTCTGAAGTTTGTTTGCAGTGGCTAGAGGCCCTGGCATGCCCATTCTGTCTCTCTCAAATAAGTTGATAAATATTTTTAGGGGCTGGAGAGATGGCTTAGTGCAAAGCCTAATGACCCCAGTACCCACATAAAGCCACATGCACAAAGTGACATATGAATCTGGAGTTCGTTTGCAGTGGCTTGAGACCCTGATGCACCCATTCTCTCTCTGTGTGTGAAAATAAATAAAATATTTTTTAAAATACAAAACATACATATTAAGAGTTAACAAAATCTGGGGTTTTTTTTTTTTTTTTTTTTTTTTTTTTTTTTTTTTGACCTGGAATTTCACACGTAGTCTCAGGGTGGGCAATCCTCCTACCTCTGCCTCCCCAGTGCTGGGATTAAAGGTGCACACCACTACGCCCAGCTTAAAATCTGGTTTTTTTTTTTTTTTTTTTTTTTTTGGTCTCAGGGTCTCACTCTGGTCCAGGCTGACCTGGAATTCACTACGTAGTCTCAGGGTGGCCTCCAATTCACAGCAATCCTCCTACCTCTGCCTCCCCAGTGCTGGGATTAAAGGTGCACACCACCACACCCAGCAAAATCTGGTATTTTTATACCTAATAAAACCTTTACTACTTGCCAGCCCTTGCCTGAGGCAGCAAGAGCAAAATTACAGGGGATTCTCCACTAACCTTCCCTGCAAACTCAAAAAATCTGAAGACAAAAGTATTCAGCTGAACAGCTCCAGAACCACATCACAGTTTCCCACAACCTCCCCTCCCCATAACCCAGCACCAGAAACCACTGGAGATCTCAGGACTACAAGGGATCGGAGCCACCCCGCCCCCATACAACATACAGCACCACTTATCTGAAGAGCAGACCAAACTAACCAGCAGATCCAAGTCCACAGCACACTAAAGAGGGAACCAGCTTCACACTCAAGATAGGTGAGACATAAGCTGGGCATGGTGGGCACGCCTCTAATCCCAACACTTGGGAAGCAGAAGTAGGAGAATCACTGTGAGTTCAAGGCCACCCGGAGACTACATAGTGAATTCTAGGTCAGAGTGAGACTCTACCTCAAAAAAAAAAAAAAAAAAAAAAAAAAAAAAAAGTTAATCGTGCTATATCACACTAGGGCAATATATACCCCAAACTGAGAATAAATACAGGCTTGCACTAGAAGTACCAATAGTTGGTTATGGAGAGAAAAAGGCAGACAGAGAATATGTGTGTGCCAAAGCTTCCTGCCACTGCAAATGAACTCCAGACACAATCACCACTTAGTGCATCTTGCTTTACCCTCATAATAGGAGGAAAAGATGATGACATCAAAAATCAAAGACAGAGCCTGGCGTGGTGCATGCCTTTAATCCCAGCACTTGGGAGGTAGAGATAGGAGGATCGCCATGAGTTCAGGGGTACCCTGAGAACAACATAGTGAATTCCAGGTCAGCCTGGGCTAGAGTGAGACCCTACCTAAAAAAAAAAAAAAAAAAAAAAAAAAAAAAAAATCAAAGAGAGACTAATTGAGAGGGGGAGGGGATATGATAGAAAGTGGGATTTGTGAGGGGAAAGTGGGTGTGGTCGTTTGATTCAGGTGTCCCCCATAAACTTAGGTGTTCTAAATGCTAGGTTCCCAGCTGATGGAGATTTGGGAATTAATGCCTCCTGGAGGCATTGTATTGTTGGGGGCAGGCTCACGGGTGTTATAGCCATCTTCCCCTTGCCAGTGTTTGGCACACTTTCCTGTTCCTGGTGTCCACCCTCTGCTCATGCCATCGTTTTCCCCTGCCATCATAGAGCTTCCCCTCAAGTCTGTAAGCCAAAATAAACCTATTTTCCCACAAGCTGCTCTTGGTCTGGTGATTTCAGCCAGCAATGCAAACCTGGCTGCAACAGTGGGGGAGGGAATTATCATGGTTTATTGTCTATAATTATGGAAGTTGTTAATAAAAAAGTTTTTAAAAATCCTATGGGATACAATGAAGGCAGTTCTAAGAGGGAAACATATAACTTTAAGTACCTATATTAAGAAATTATAAACTTGATAAAAAAAAATGGGCTATGGGATAGTTCCCAGAGCACTTGTGGGGAGAGTAGATCCCACTCTGGCTCCTGGTGGCACCTCTGTGGTGAGTAGGCCCTGGCTCCCAGGCTCCCGAAGCACACATGTGTGGGACGGAGAATAATGAATACATCAAGCAGCGAGAGCCAACAGTCTACCATGAGATGGGTCACATCCACCTCATCTACCCAGGCCCAGAAATCACTAGAGGAAGCAATGACACGAATACTACTCTCACAGCATGTGTTGAGTTTGTCTGCAGTGACACTAGACCATGGTGCGCTCGTTCTCTCCCTCTTTCTGCTTGCAAATAAATAAATAAATAAAAGAAGAAATATAAATGGCCAATAAATATCTAAAAACATGTTGCATATCCTTAGCCATCAGGGAAATGCAAACTAAAACTCTGAGATTCCATCTCACTCCTGTCAGAATGGCTATCATCATCAACAAATCAAAGGACAGGGCTGGAGAGATGGCTTAGTAGTTAAGACACCTGCCTACAAAGCCAAAGGACCTTGGTTTGATTCCCTAAGACACACATAAGCCAGATGCACAAGGTGGCACATGCATCTGGAGTTCATTTGCAGTGGCTAGAGGTTCTAGTGCACCCATTCTCTCAAAGTAAATAAATAAATAAATAAATAAATAAGCCAGTTCATATGGTTTTAAGGGGGCTGGAGCGGTTAAGGCACATGCCTGCAAAGCCTAAGGACTCAAGTTTGATTTTCCAGGTCCCACATGAGCTAGATGTACATGGTGGCACATGCATCTGGAGTTTGTTTGCAGTGGCTAGAGGCCCTGAAGTACCCATTCTCACTCTCTGTCTCTCCCTTTCCCTCTCTCAAATAAATAAATAAAAATTTTTAAAAATCAAAGGACAATAAGTGCTGGTGTGGGGAAATAAGGAACACTTCTCCATTGTTAGTGGGAATGTAAACTGGTACAGCCATTGTGGATATCAGTGTGGCGGTTTCTGAGACAGCTAAAAATAGATTTACCATACATATGACCTAGCTATACCACTCCTTGGCATATACCTTAAGGACTCTATCCATTACCATAAAGATATATGCCATCCATGTTTATTGCTTCTCTATTCACAATAGCTAGGAAATGAAACCAACCTAGATGTCCTTCAAATGATGAATGGATAACAAAGATGTGGCATATTTACACAATGGTGTTTTATACAGCTGTAAAGACAAATGAAACTGTGAAATTTGCAGAGAAATAGATGGCTCTATATTAAATGAGGTGATCTAGGCTCAGAAAGTCAAATATCACACATTCACTCTCACATGTGGATCCAAGATTCAAATGTTTATATTTGTATGTGAATTGGAATAATAAAAGTCAGCAGTAGAGACCAGGAAGCTAGAAATAAGCTATCAGGGAGGGAAGAGAGAGGAGGGCTTAAGGAGAGGATACAGTAGCTATGTAAGTAGAGGGGCAGAATACTAGTAGGGGGGATGGTTTAAGGGGAGGGCACAGAGGAGAGGAGTAGGTGGGAGGAGGGTTAATCAAAATCTATGATATATGAATAAGCATTACGGAGCCTACTTCTTCACTAGCCAATAATAAATATGTTAAAAAATATATAAGAGTTTGGGAATAACTATCTTATAAAGGTGAATAATGTTGCCAGAAACCATAGATTTTAATTAAGAAAAATTTCAGTGCCAGGGATGGGATACCTTCCAGTGAGTTATTGGTCAGGAAGGCCCCTGAAGTCCCCAAAACATTATAGGCTATTGCCAAGGATCTTGGTTGCCCACCTGAACTAGACAGTAAGATCCTATCCTGTAGAGTCTACATGTTTGGGCTACAGGTCATTCAAAAATTACGCTGGAGCTGAGCTAGAAGCCTCCTACCTGTTGATTAGCTGTCAGGATGCTAAAAAGAACTATGCAGTCTTCTGGGAGAAAAGTCATCAATGGTATTAACCAGCAGTGGATACTGCAAGCTTTATAGCTGGCCAGCCAGGCCAAATGTACCAACTGGTACATGGTGGCATGTCTGTTATGGGGGAAACCAGCTGTTCTCTGATTGCACTTGAGGCCTGCTCCACAAGAAGGAATTCCTCCCTGGTACTGAAAACCTAATGAAAAGCCAATGGCAGAGGTAGGAGGATTGTTGTGAGTTTGAGGCCAGCCCAAGACTACATAGTGAATTCCAGGTCAGCCTGGGTTGCAGTGAGACCCTACCTAAAAAAACAAACACAAAAACAAAACAAGGAGCCAGGAATGGTGGTGCATGTCTTTAATCCCAGTACTCAGGAAGCAGAGGTAGGAGGATCACTGTGAGTTCCAGGCCAGCCTGTGACTATACTGTGTATACAGAGAATTCCAGGTCAGTCTGGGCTAGAGCAAGATCCTACCTAAAAAATAAAATAAAGTTTATAAAAAAAATGTGAGACTACATAGTGAGTTCCAGGTCAGCCTAGGCTACATCAAGACCTGACTTCAAAAGAAAAAAGTTTACCCCCAAAAAAAGAAAAAGAAATTAGAATAGCTACCTGAACTCATATGCATTGACTGAGTAGTCTCAGGGCCTTGGGGGTATAGTTCAACCTGTCATGTGTGTAGTTAGCATTTGAGAGCCCTAGGTTCAATCCATAGAACCAATTTTTTTTGTTTTGTTTTTTCAAGATAGGGTCTCTCTCTCTAACCTAGGCTGACCTGGAATTCACTATGTAGTCTCAGGGTGGCCTTGAACTCACAGTGATCCTCCTACCTCTGCCTCCTGAGTGCTGGGATTAAAGGCGTGCGCCACCACGCCCAGCTTCATAGAATCAATTTTTAAAAAATTATTTATTTGCAGAGACAGAGAGAAGAGAGACAAACAGAGAGAGATGGGCATGCTAGGGCCTGTAGCCACTGCAAACAAGCTCCAGACGCATGTGCCCCTTGTGCATCTGGCTTACATGGGTCCTGGGGAATCGAACCTGGGTCCTTTGGCTTTGCAGGCCTTAACAGCTAAGCCATCTCTCCAACCCCATAGAACCAATTTTTTAAAAAAGCTTTAATATGAAGAGCCAGGCATGGCAACACACGCCTTTAATCCCAGCACTTGGGAGGCAGAGGTAGGAGGATCACTGTGAGTGCAAGACCACCCTGAGACTACATAGTGAATTCCAGGTCAACCTGAGCTAGAGTGAAACCCTACCTTGAAAAAAAAAAAAAAAAAAAACAAAAAGCTTTAATAAATTATAAAAACATTTTTAGCCAGATGTGGTGGCATATACCTGTAATCCCAACATTTGGAGGACTGAGGCAGAAGAATTACAAGTTTGGGACCAGCCTGAGCTACATAGAGAGACTTTGTCTCAAAACAAAACAAAATACTGACTTTTATAGCACGGTATAGATTCAAATAAATCAATCTTTTGTTACACACACGCACACTTTGCTTTAGAATTGTTCCTCCTGGGCAGGGGGGAGAGTTTAGCCATTAAATGCACTTTCTTGCAAAGCCTGTTGATCCAGGTTCAATTCCCCAGCAACTACATAAAGCCAGATGCAAAAAAATGGCACAAGCATCTGGTATTCTTTGCACTGACAAGAGTTACTGGTGCCCCCAAACTCAAGTAAATAAATACACATAGACAAATAAATAAATGCATATAGAAAATGATGCCCCATCTAAAGTAGCTACTAGCACAATCTGAGATGTGCTGAAAGTGTAAAGTATCAAGCTGTTTTTTTTTTGTTTTTTTTTTTTACAGTGCTGGGGAGATGATCTCTACCTTTGAGATACATCCTTATCCCTTTCTAATGCTTTTTTCTAAGTACTTTTATTTGTTTATTTAAGAGGCAGACAAAAAGAGGATGGGTGTGCCAGGGCTTCCTGTCATTGCAAACAAACTCCAGACATGTGCCACTTTGTGCATCTGGCTTTACATGGGCACTGGAGAATTGAACTCAAGCCATCAAGCTTTGAAGCAAGTGCCTTCAACCACTTAGCCATCTCCCCAGATCTTTTAATATTCTTTATTCTTTTTCTTTTTCTTTTTTTCTTTTTCAAGGTAGGGTTTCACTCTGGTCTAGGCTGACCTGGAATTAACTATGTATTCTCAGGGTGGCCTCAAACTCACGGCAATCCTCCTACCTCTGCCTCCCAAGTGCTGGGATTAAAGGAGTGCGTCACCATGCCCAGCTCTTTTAATATTTTTTAATGTCACATGCTGAGGTAATATTATCCGGAATTATAATTCCCTTAATAAAATAAAGATTAGGGGCTGGAAAGATTGCTTAGTGGTTAAGGCACCTGTCTGAAAAGCCTAAGGACCTGAGTTCATTTCCCAGTATCCAAGGTAAAGCCAGATGAACAAGGTGGCGCATGTTTCTGGAATTCTTTTGCAGTGGCTACAGGCCCTGACATGCCCATTCTCTCTCTCTCTTAAATAAATAAATAAATAAATTATTTTTGGGGGGGAGAGAGACACAGAGAGAGAGAGAGGAAGACAGACAGAGATGGGAGCGCCAGCAGCCTCTCAGCTCCTGCAAACGAAATGCAGATGCGTGCGCCCTCTTGTGGTCAAGTGTGGCATTGAGCCCTTGCGTCACTTGGCATCTAGCTAAAAGTGGGACCTGGAGATTGGAACCAGCATACTTAGGCTTAGGAGGCAGGCGCCTTAACCGCTAAGCCATCTCTCCAGCCCTAAATAAAATATTTTTAAAAAATTAAGACTCAATTTATCTCTTTTTTTAATATTTTATTTTTACTTATTTATTTGAGAGATACAGAAACAGGCAGAGAGAGAGTAAGAGAGAGAGAGAGAGAATGGGCACACCAGGGCCTCCAGCCACTGCAAACGAACTCCAGATGCATGCGCCTCCTTGTGCATCTGGCTTACGTGGGTACTGGGGAATCGAGCCTCGAACCGGGGTCCTTAGGCTTCACAGGCAAGCGCTTAACCACTAAGCCATCTCTCCAGCCCTCAATTTATCTCTTAAGAATGTCTTCAATGTAGCTACCATAGAACTGCTGATTATGGATGTAGTACACACAGTTTATTAGACAGATCTGGTATAATTTTTAAGAACTGAAATAAAGTTGAGCTCACCTGGATATCTCATTTTCCTGTTTGTATGCAAACATTGTTTTTCGTCTTAATAGATGTTCCTTGAGTTTTTGTCTTCTTTGCTCTAAATATAAAATAGCAAGTCCATTTTAGCAAAACCATCTACTCTAACAGCAAATATGATTAACTAAGTTATTATTTTCGTTGGAAAACTGACTTACTTGAGATAGTATCTTTTTTATTTACAACTTCCATAATTATAGACAATAAACCATGGCAATTGCCCCACCCCCACCCACTTTCCCCTTCGCAACTCCACTCCCCCTCTCAATCAGTCTCTCTTTTATTTTGATGTCATCATCTTTTCCTCCTATTATGACGGTCTTGTGTAAGTAGTGTCTTCTTTCTATACAACAGAAAAACTCAACTTAGTATTTACTGCCACTTCGCAATGAGTCCCAGTCGTTACATTAGATTATCACAGAAGGCCATCCCAATCACCGATTAACACTCCCATTCTCTATTGCGTCAAAAATTCTGGAGGGGACCCGTTTTCCATAGATGACTGCAGAAAGGCAAGCTTTGAAACAAACTCCGTGGTAAGACATAGCGAGACACTGGTCACCCAAGTTCTCATCAAGTCTCCAGGCTTGGGTTGGGCGAGAATTTCTAATTTTTCTTTAACAGGACTTCTATAGCTCATTCAGCTTTGGGGTTTCCACAAAGCCCAAGGGGAAGAAGGTGGAAACACCCCCCATCAGATCACGCCCTGCTTCCAGGCTTTTGCTGTGAGATTAATTTGGGGTGATGGCAAGAGGGCCCGCGCAGGCGCAGTCCGAGCACCATCAAGCCCCCGCCTCCCATCCCCAGCACTGAAGGACCGCGGACCCCAGCGCAGATAGCGGAACAGACACCCCGCTAGCTAAATTGATTCCGCTCGGGAGAGATCAGACGGTCAGGTCAAGCTGCCCACGTCCATGGTCACCGAGCGGCCCCTGCTGTCCCCGCGGGGGACCCTCCCCCGCGTGGCGGGAACGCTCTGGGGAGACTGAGGCCCGGCCGGGGTGAGGCTGCAAGGCCCGAGGCCGGTCGCCCGTGTCCCCTCCGCAGCCGCCGCCCCGCTAGCGCGGCTCACCCTTGAACGCGGACTGAGCTCTCTGAGACGGGGGCAGCTGCAGGTCCCGGGGTACGGTCGGGGTGCTCATGCCAGCCTGGGGTCTCGGCCCGGTGCGCTCGTGCAGACTCTCGCCCTAGCCCTGGCGCGCCGCCGCCTTCAACTGCGCACGCCGCCGCGGGCTGGGCCTTTGACATCCCCGCCGCCGCCGCCCATTGGCGCCTGCGTGGATTGAATGGACCAATGAGCGTGGAGAAGGGGCGGAGCCGGGCCGCCGGTTGCTGGGGGCGGGCCTGGCGTCTTCCCTGTTCGGTTAGGGCTGCTGTCCCTCTCCCTCTCCCCCGCCCCCAACCTCCTCCCGAGATTTCAAACTCAAACGACCGACCGTCTTCATCCCGGACGGGCGAAGTGGGAGGAGTAGGTTCGTTAGATTCCCAAGGATGTAATGAAGAGCTCGGCTTGACAAGTCTGGGCAAGCCTTCCCACAGCACCATGGAGGGGTTTCACATGATGAGGCGACAGGCTCATAAGCTTGGTGTGTCTATGTTCGCACAAATTGCACAATGAACTGAAACTGAGATCTAATTTTTTTTCCTCCCCTGCTGTTATTGTTTTATTGGAAGAGTCGCTGTGTAGTCCAGGCTGGCCTCGAACTCGTGCTCTTCCTGCTTTGGCGTCCTGAGTACTGGGAAGAAAGATGTATCCCGACCCTATCCATGCCTTTATACCACTCAATTATGAGATGCACCTGCAGGAGGTAGTCAGACATTAACAGGCTTGGAGGTCCTTGAAGCCTGGGACCCTGCCTCCTGTATCTCTGGGAAAGTGAGGAGTGGAGGTATCAGGGCAATTGTCCCTTCCTTTCTCCCTCCCTCCCTCCATCCCCGTCTCTCTTTCTTTCTTTCTTATTTTGGTGTTTCAAGGTAGGGTCTCACTCTAGCACAGGCTGACCTGGAATTCACTATGTATATATTCTGTACAATGCCAACCCAACCTGATAAACAGGGATTTTTTTCCCCAAAGTTCAAATTTTATGTGTGTGTGTGTGTGTGTGTGTAAAAAACTAATAAGGTGGCTGGAGAGATGGCTTAGTGGTTAAGGGACTTGGCTCTGAAGACTAAGGACCCAGGTTCAACTCCCCAGAACCCATGTGAGCGGATGCACAAGGTGATGCATGTGCACAAGGTGGCGCCCGCATCTGGAGGTCCCTTGTGATGGCTAGAGGCCTCAGTGCACCAATTCTCCCTCTCCTCCCTCTCATAAAAAAGAATTAAAAAAAGACTAACAATAGTAGGGTATGCATCAATAGCAGCAACAGTTTTTCCAGGTTCTGCAGTCATCTGCACAAAATTATAAAGACCTCCATCCACCACATTCATGCAAAAAGTAAAGATCTTGTTCAACAAAACAACACAAAAATAGCCAGTTCACAAGTTATAACCAAATAATTCAAACCCAAGAGGTTTTAGGGGTAGGGGTTTGTGTGCCATTCTGATTCACAGACATTTTATGCCCTTGTCTGATCACTACAGTAAACTGTACTGAACTGGACTGTTGGACATTTTTTATTTTATCTATTTATTATTTTTCATTTTCGAGGCATGGTCTCAATGTAGCCCTAGCTGACCTGGAACTTATTCTAGCCTAGGCTGGCCTCAAACTCACAGCAATCCTTCTACCTCAGTCTCCTTATGCTGGGATTATAGGTGTGAGCCAGCACACTGGGTTTCAGCTTGTCAGAACAGAAAGAAAAGAATGGGATTTACCCCTACTGCCTAGGCCTGGGGGCCTTCAGAGGCCGCTTCTCAGCTGGGGTCAGCTTTTCCCATGTGTCTGCTTTTTTTTCAGACATTCCCCCCACCCCCCAGTGCCATAGCATGGAGCCCAGAGCTTTATCCAAGATCTAGATTACTGAGCTACATCTGTAACTCATAGATTTTTTGTGTGTGTGTGGTTTTTCAATGTAGGGTCTCACTCTAGTCCAGACTGACCTAGAATTCACTATGTAGTCTCAGGGTGGCCTCGAACTCACAGCAATCCTCCTACCTCTGCCTCCTGAGTGTTGGGATTAAAGGTGTGCACCACCACACCCAGCTTAATTTTTTTTAAGCTTGAAATGTCCTATTTAAGTATATCTTTTTCAACATTGGGGAAGCCAACAGACCAGTATCATTCTTTGAGACATCACTTGTTTTCACACTGCTGCAATATAGCCAATTATTAAAGTTTCATTGGACAGGTTAGAGAGCTGGGGATTCTCATTATATGATGGAGAACAGTTAAAAAGGTAACTAAATGTCTAGAGAGATGGCTTAGTGGTTAAGGCACTTGCCTGCAGAGCCTAAGGACCCAGGTTCTATTCTCCAGTGCCCACATAAGCCAGATGCACAAGGTGGCACATACATCTGAAGTTCATTTGCAGTGGCTAGAGTCCCTGGTGTACCCATTCTCTCTCTCTCAAATAATTTTTAAAAAGAGGGGGAAGGGGGTGCTGGAGAGATAGAGATGGCTTAGCCGTTAAGGCACTTGCCTACAAAGCCTAAGGACCCCGTGTGCAATCTCTCTCCAGATCCCACGTAAGCCAGACACATGAGGTGACACAAGTGCAAGGTTGCACATGCATACTAGGTGGTGACATGCATAGTTCTGCAGGTTGAGAAAGCACCTGGAGTTCAATTCTGCTTAGTTTATCTAAGGCCCTGGTGCACCTCTCTCTCTGTTCTTTCTCTTTCTCTTGCTCACCTTATCTAATCTCTCTCTCTTTCTCTCTGTCTTGTTAATTCCAGGTCTCTTTGGACCAGAGTGAGACCCTACCTCGCAAAACCAAAAAAAAAAAAAAAGAGGAAAGAAAAAGGAAAAAAGGTCATTAAAGACCCTCCAAAACATACTAACTGGAAGAAACTAGACACAACTGGACACACAGATCTGTATACCAGGATCAATTTATGGGAAATATTCAGACTAATTTGTGAAAACAATATAGCTTGACAGATGCTGGGACTGGAGGAGAGTAATAAGATACTGTTTAAAGCCGGGCATGGTGGTGCACGCCTTTAATCCCAGCACTTGGGAGGCAGAGGTAGGAGGATCACCGTGAGTTCGAGGCCACCCTGAGACTACATAGTTAATTCCAGGTCAGCCTGGACCAGAGTGAAACCAAAAAAAAAAAAAAAAAAAAAAAAAATACTGTTTAATAGATAATAGGTTGTAGAGTGAGTTCACTGCTTTGGAACTAGATAGAGGTAGTGATTTCACAGCATTGTGAACTTTATTAATGTCCCTGAACTGTTTACTTTACAATAGTTAATTTTGGGCTGGAGAGATGGCTTAATGGGTAAGGCTCTTGCCTGTAAAGCCAAAGGACCCAAGTTTGATTCCCCAGTATCCACATAAAGCTGGATGCATCTGGAGTTTGTTTTCAGTGGCTAGAGGCCCTGGTGTGCCTGCTTATTCTCTCTCTCCCTCTATCTGCCTCTCTCTCTCTTAAATACATTTTTAAATTTTTAAATAATAATTTTTTTTCAGTTTTTCACTCTAGCCCAGGCTGACCTGAAATTCACTATGAAGTCTCAGGGTGGCCTTGAACTCAACGGCAATCCTACCTCTGCCTCCCAAGTACTGGGATTATAGGTGTGCACGACCATGCCCAGCTCAAAATAATTATTTTTTGTTTGGTTGGGGGTTTTTTGTTTTTGTTTTTGTTTTTTCTTTGGTTTTTCAAGGTGGGATCTCACTCTGGCCCAGGCTGACCTGGAATTAACTATGTAGTCTCAGGGTGGCCTCAAACACATGGCAATCCTACTTCTGCCTCCCGAGTGCTGGGATTAAAGGCATGTGCTACCACACCCGGCTCAAAATAATTAATTTTTGTGTCATGAATTTCAACTTCAAAAATTTTTAGATGAACATGATTTTAAAAACATGACTTGGACTGGAGAAATGGCTTAGTGTTTAAAGAGCTTGCCTACAAAGCCAAAGGACCCAGGTTTGATTCCCTAGGACCCACATAAGCCAGATGCACAAGGGGATACATGCACCTGGAGTTCACTTGCAGTGGCTGGAGTTCGTGGCCCACTCATTATCTCTATCTCTTTCCCTGCCTATTTCTCACTCTCAAATAAATAAAGAAAAATGAAATATTAAAAAGAAGAAGAAGAAAATGACTTGGGTCTGGAGAGATGGCTTAGCGGTTAAGGCTCTTGATTGCAAAGCCTAACAACCCAGGTTTGATTCGCCAGTGCCCACATAAGCCAGATGCACAAGGTGGCACATGCTTCTGGCATACCCATTCTTTCTATATACATCTGCTCTCTGTCTCTCACAAATAAATGTTTTTTAAGTGGCTAGAGGGGGCTGGAGAGATGGCTTAGTGGTTCAGGCTCTTGTCTGCGAAGCCAAAAGACCCATGTTCAGTTCTCCAGATCCCACGTAAACCAGACACACAAAGGTGAGGAAAGCACAAGGGTTGCACATGTCCACTAGGTGGCACCAGCATCTGGAGTTCAATTGCAGTGGCTAAGGCCCTGGCACACCTATTCTCTCTCTTTCTCTAAAATAAAAAAAGTGGCTAGAGGCCCTGGCAACCCATTCTCTCTCTTTATCTACCTCTTTCTCTCTCAAATAAATAAACATAAAATATTTTTTAAAAAGAAAATGACTCAAAAAATACCCAAGTAAACAAAACAAAACAAAAAATAGGAATCTCAGTGATTAAATATAATCATTTTACAAGTGTTGAAGGGAAGGCAGATTCTATTTACTTATTTAACTATTTGAGAGAGACAGAGTGAGAGCACAAGAGAGACAAAGAGTGATTATGGACATGCAGGGCCCCTAGCCACTGCAAATGAACTCCAGATGCATGCATCACTTTGTTCATCTGGCTTTATGGGTACTGGGGACTTGAACCCAGGCCATTAGGCTTTGTAAGCAAGGAACTTAAACCACCAAGACATCTCTCCAGACCCATGATTCTTTTCTAAGAGATCCAAAAAGAAGATTTCTTCCAAAACAGATCATCAACACAGCAGGCTATGAACTGTAGTCACTTGGATAGTGATGACTGGCTTCAGTATCTCCTGTGGGCATGGGAAACAGGTAAAAATGTCTGTGAGAGAACAGAGCCAGACTATCTTAAGGACAAAAAAGTGATGAAGACAGAGTGGCACAAAATCTGGCGATGAGAGCACCACAGTGTTAGTGCTACAGAGATCTGTCAGGATTGGGGCCAGCGTTGGATTCAGAAAGTAGGAGGTCCTGGCAAAACATTTGTAGAAAAGTGCAAAAGGGGCCAGGCATGGTGCATGGCCTTTGTTCCCAGCACTTGGGAGGAGTCAGACATAGGAGATTGCCATGAGTTCGAGGCCACCCTGACACTACTGAGACTACATAGTGAGTTTCAGGTCAGCCTGGGCTGGAGCGAGACCCTACCAAAAAAAAAAAGAAGAAAGGGAAGAAAGGAAGAAAGGAAGAAAGAAAGAAAGAGAGAAAGAAAGGAAAGAAGGAAAGAAAGAGAGAAAGAAGGAAGGAAAGAAAGAAAAAGAGAAAGAAAGAAAGAAAGAAAGAGAGAAAGAAAGAAAGAGAAAGAAAGAAAGAAAGAAAGAAAGAAAGGAAAGGAAAGGAAAGAAAGAAAGAAAGAAAGAAAGAAAGAAAGAAAGAAAAGTGCAAAAGACTGCTGAGAGAAATTACAGAAACTTCAAAGAAACAGACAGTCAGAAATGGTTTTGGATTAAAAGACCCTGCATGTGGGCTGGAGAGATGGCTTAGTGGTTAAGGTGCCTGCCTGCAAAGCCCAAGAACGCTTGTTCAAATCTCCAGGTCCCACGTATAGCCAGATGCAAAAGTGACACAAACACACAATGTCACACATATGCATAAGGGGGCACACGTGTCTGGAGTTCGTTCACAGCAGCTGAAAGGCCCTGGTGGACCCATTCTCTCTCTGCCTCAGGAGACACACATATTACACGTCTCCTTGCTCCAGCCTGGAAATAGGAAACTTTTGTCAAGTCTTCTGTCCTACCCCCTATCATGTGTTAGGCTTCTAATTTGTTTACTTCAGATTGTATATCTCTCAAGGGTGGAAATTATACCTTTCATGTCCCCACTGCCTAACATTTGTTGTTATTTGATTTGCTTTAGAGGCAAGTCTCACTCTAGCCCAAGCTGACCTGGAACTCACTCTACAACCCTGACTGGTCTTGAACTCCAGGCAATCCTCTTACCTTATGTCTAACATGTTGATCATTGCAAAGCCCATGAGAAGTTGACAGTGCCACATCTGATATTGACAGATCAGGTGATATTAGTTTCAATAGAATAAAAAGACAAAAAATGATAAACAATGATCAACAATCAGGAATAACACAAATTGTGATATTCACTGATAAGACTACTACACAGTGAATATGTTTACAGAGATACAGTGATAAGTCATGATGTAAGTTGGAATATGACGGGCTGGAGAGATAGCTTAGTGGTTAAGGTGCTTGCCTGCAAAGCCAAAGGACCCGGGTTTGATTGTCCAGGACCCATGTAAGCTAGCTGCACAAGAGGGTGCATGCATCTGGAGTTTGTTGTAGTGGCTGGAGGCCCTAGCGCACCCATTCTCTCCCTCTCTCAAATAAATAAATAATAAAATATATTTTAAAAATAAGTTGGACTATGATGGGACCAAAGAGCTTAGAAGAACAAAATCTGTTCTGTTCAAGGAGGAAGGTGACGTGTAGAGTCTGGGTCTCATTCTGCGAACCCTCGGAAGGGGGCACGTGGACCCTGCGAGGAGAATCAGCACGTCCTCCATCCCTCGCCCACAGAGACAGGAAGCTTTGGTCGTAGAACACTGGGATAAGGCAAAGTGAGTGAGCCTTTTTTCTTGCCTTAATTCTGGCCTGTTTGATCCTGCCTTCATTTAAGATGGGCATTTTGTCCATCGTGGGTATTTTAATTTTTAAATATATATATTATTTAATTTATTTTTGGAGAGAGACACAGAGAGAGAGAGAGAGGGAGAAGGAGACAGAGAATGGGCGCCCCATCAGTCTCAGCGGCTGCCAATGAAATCCAGATGTGTGGGCCCCTTGTGGTCAAGTGCGGCATTGCGCCCTTGCGTCACTTTGCATCTGGCTAAATGTGGGTCCTGGAGATTGGAACCGGGTTCTCAGGCTTAGCAGGCAGGTGCCTTAACCACTAAGCCATCTCTCCAGCCCTATTTTAATTTTTAAAATTTTGCCTGAAGCATCATTTTCTTGATTAGTGAGGCTCCTCACCCTCTAAAACTTGATTTTTTTGTTTTTTGTTTTTTCAAGGTAGGGTCTCATTTTAGCCCAGGCTGACCTGGAATTCACTATATCATCTCAGGGTGGCCTTGAACTCACGGCAATCCTCCTACCTCTGTCTCCCAAGGGCTGGGATTAAAGACGTGTGCCACCACGCCCAGCTTTATTTATTTATTTTAAATATATTTAAAATATTTATTTATTTATTTATTTATTTATTTATTTATTTATTTGACAGAGAAAGAGGGAGAGAGAGACAGAGAATGGGTGCGCCAGGGTCTCCAGCTACTGGAAACGAACTCCAGACACGTGTGCCCCCTTGTGCATCTGGCTAACATGGGTCCTGGGGAATCAAACCTGGGTCCTTTGGCTTTGCAGGCAAACGCCCTAACCACTAAGCCATCCCTCCAGTCCCACAACTTGAAAATTTATACCAAGAGGGAGGGTATGCCTTAGTTTCTTCCCGAGTCCCAAGATAGATTCCAGCACACAGTGCCTAGCAGCCTCAGAGGAAAGCTGCAAGACCTAGAAGAGTATCAGAAACACAGGAGGTCCTCAAGCACATTGTGAATGTTTGCTGAATGAGTGACTAGCCTGAGAACCAAGAGGCTTCTCTTCATGTACTCAGAAATATCCCTAAAGACTACAAGACACAGAGAAATCAAGCTGGAGCCTCTGTGTTGACTAGCTGTCAGGATGCTGAAAAAGTTATACAGCATGTTGGGGGAGAAAAGTCATCAAGGGTGTTAACTAGCAGTGGACCCTGCAAGCTCTACAGCTGTCCAGCCAGGCCAAACGTAGCAACTGATACAATGGTGACATGTCTGTTACTGGGGAAATCATTTACTCACTGACTGGACTTGAGGTCCACTCCACTCCATGGGAGGGAATTTCTGCCTAGTACTGAAAACCTCATGAAAGACCTATGACTTGGGAGGTCATAAGCCTTAGGGGGTAAACTACTACTGTTGTCTTCCTGAATGGATATATTATGTCCACCAAACTCCCCTCTAAATACTTATGTTTATGCACATATATTAGTGCTACTCTCACTTTTGGTTAGAGAAGCTTCTCTTTTCAGATGGCAGTGACCACTGGGGTGACTCAAAACTCACCAAAATGCTGAGAAGGGACAGTGGAGTGTTCAGCACCAAGTGTGACATCTCTATCACACCCTCCAAGGCTCACAGACCATTGCAGAAGAGAAGAAGGGGAAAATATATAAGAACCAAAGGAAGGGAGGAGTGTTTACCATACTGTCTTTCAGATACAAAGTGGACCTGCTGCTCATGACCTCACAGTGGCTGACACTACATACACAAGACCTGCATTATAGGAGGGGAAAATGATGACATCAAAATATAAAAGAGACTAGTTGAAAAAAAAGGGGGATTCAATTGAGGGGGATTTGGGAGGGAGAGAAGAGAGGGTGGGGTGTGGATTATGATCATGATAAATCAGGGTAAATCTCCTGAAAACCAAGGGGAACTAAAAAGTTAATAACTATTCCTAAAACCAGAAGGCCTTGAAGAAACATCAGAGGAATTCAGTCCCAGACAAGCCTGCTTTTATTTTATTTATTTATTTTATTTTATTTATTTATTTATTTATTTTTGAGGCAGGGTCTCACTCCAGAACAAGCTGGCCTGGAACTCACTATGTAGCCCAGGCCTCAAACTCATAGTGATCCTCCTACCTCAGCTTCCTGAGTGCTGGGATTAAAGGCATGCTCCACCATACCTAGTTGCCCTTTTTTTTTTTTTTTTTTAATTTTTAAAACTTTTTATTGACAGCTTTCCTAAGAACTGCCCAATCAACCATGATTATTTCCACCCACCATCCCCATTCTCCCCTCCCAAATGCACCCTCCATTGAACCCTATCTTTCCCAATTAGTCTCTCTTCTATTTTTGCTAGCCATTGCTCAGCTTGTTTTCTTCTCTTTTCTTTTCTTTTCTTTCTTATTTATTTATTTAAGGTGCTGAGACAGAGACAATGACAAGGCTAAAAGGCAAACAGAAGATAGCATTGTGCACTAGATCCTCCAGCTTTCACAAACAAACTGCCAGATGCATGCAACAATGGTGCATCTGGCTTTGGAGGGGTATTAGAGATGAACCAGGGTCATTAGGCTAAACACTCCAAGTGCCTTAACCTCTGAGATATTGACTTTAACCCTTTTATTTATTATTCATTTTAAATCATCCCAGTGAAACTGCCCTCTGAAAAGAGAGCTTCACTAAACAAAAATGAGAGTAGCATTAACATATGGATATAAACATAAATATAAAAAAAGGTTTTAAGGGCAGTCAGGCTTGGACAGAATATATTTATTTGCCAGACACCAGCAGCTATTACTGGTTCTAGGTTTATGACCTCTTTTCTTTTCTTTCTTTATTTATTTTTTAAGAGAGAGAGAACCTCCTGAGGCCAGCAGGAAAGGAACGACTAGGACAAGCTACCACAAATTCTTCTTGATGCATCACACATTTATTTTATGAGTATTGGGGGTTAACCAGGTCAAAGCTGATGCAAACAAGTGCCTTAACCTCTGAGATCTGCAGCTGCTTTTATATGAGTGTCAACTCATCCAAGTGTTTACTGATTGAAAAGAGACCACTTAAACAAAAGTGAGAGTAGGATAGGCATATGGACATAAACATAAATATAAAAACCTTTTTACGGAGGGCAGTTTGGTGGCACTGAATATATGCAGTTTCCACCTCAACACCAGCAGGCAGCCAGCGCCATCTTTTAATGGCCCCAACCACAGGCTTTCATTAGGTTTTCAGTACCAGGCATGTATTGCTTCCTGTGAAGTGGGCCTCCAGACCAAACAGAGAGCAGTTGGTTTCCCCCATTAACAGACATGCCACTATTGCACCAGTTAGCACATGTGGCCTGGCTGGCCAGCCATAAGGCTTGTAGGGGCCACTGCTGTTTAACACCATTGCTGACTTTGCTCTTCCAAAAGGCTTCATGCAGCATAGCTCTTTCCAGCTTTCTGACAGCTAGTCAACAGGGAGGAGGTTTCTGGCTTGATTTCTCAGTGACCTACAACCCAAATATGTGGAATCTTCAGTAAAAGGATCTTACCATCTAGTTCTGGTGAGCAACCAACAGCCTTGACAATGGCCTGTAATGTTTTGGGGGCATCAGGGACCTTCCTGGCCAACAACTCACTGGAAGGTATCCCATTGTTGTTTTTTTTTTTTTTTTTAATTTTTGTTGTTGTTTATTATTTATTTATTTATTTGAGAGTGACAGACAGAGAAAGAGAGAGAGAGAGAGAGAGAGAGAGAGAGAGAATGGGCGCATCAGGGCCTCCAGCCACTACAAATGCACACCAGATACATATGCCACATTGTGCATCTGGCTTACGTGGGTCCTGGGGAATTGAGCCTCGAACTGGGGTCCTTAGGCTTCACAGGCAAGTGCTTAATGGCTAAGCCTTCTCTATAGCCCCCCATTGGGTTTTTGAGACAGGGTTACTATGTAGCTCATGCTGGTCTTGAACTTACATGCCTCCTACCTCAGACTCCCAAGTGCTGGAATCACAGGAATGTGCTGTACCTGGCTGTCTTTCTTTTAAACCCACTCCAATAAGGCTTTCCTTTCCCTGTTCCTTGCATGCATCATTGTTAGTGCCATCAATAACTCCACGTACATAAAGCAGCAATCCATTCTTGGCCCTCACTGCACTTGAGCTATCAAACTTGGACCTTTCCTCCTTCCTGACATTCTCCATTTCACTTCAAGGACACCACATTCTTGGCTGTCTTGCTACACCACTGGTGGTAGCTTCTTCTCCTCCTCCGTCTTCTCCTTCCTCTTCTTCTTTTTATTATGTAGAAACTTTGTATGGACACATCCTGTGTTGGTATCATTTCCCTCCTTCCTGTCCCCATGTCCTGCCTCAGTAGGATTGCTGGTATTTGACATGGAGTTGAGGATCCTGAATTATGAGAGCAGCAGTCAGTCATTGCATGTGTGTGTGTGGGGGGCAATGCCTCTGGATATTTCCTCCCACCCTGTGGCTCTTATTATACTCTTTTCACCCCCTCATCCACAAAATTCCCTGAGTTGTGCTGGGTGTGTTTTAAGTCAACTTTAGTGTTGAGTACATAGCAACTTCTGGATTTCTGCGATGGTATGTTTTGAGTATCTTCAGTGTCTGTCTCCCTCACCCTGGCGCAGGTTGTCAGGCTCACTGTGGAAGCAGCACTCTTGCTTATCTTGCCAGTTCTTCTGTGGTTTCACCTGGACCCTGGCTGATGTGTGAGGGGTGGTTTATCTCCTGTTAGGGCATCAGCTATTCTTGTCTTGTTGATAGATTTTGGTTGTCCTCGGTTCTTGTTGTGGTGGCTCCTTCTTGGTTACCTTTTCTGACCCTTTGGTTTGTGTTCATTTGGTCTAAATTATTATTCCTCTTTTAAAAAATATTTTATTTTTATTTATTTATTTATTAGAGAGAGAGAGAGAGAGTGAGAGAATGGGAATGGCAGGACCTTCTGCCACTGCAAATGAATTCCAGATGCATGTGCCACCATGTGCATCTGGCTTATGTAGGTTCTGGAGAGTCAAACCTAGGTCCTTAGGCTTCACAGGCAAGCCCTGTACCTTTAAGCCATCTCTCCAGCCCTATTTCTCTGCTCTTAAATGGAGACTACACAACTTTCATGTGTCAGTACTCATTCTTTAGGGTCATGAGTTTCTTTTGATTAAATTTTCAGAAATAGCCTCATAAACACATTCAAAAAAGAAACAAAACAAAATACTATTAAGTAGTAAAAATTAATGAAACCAATATCTAATATAGCATGGTTCCCAAGCCAGGGAAAATACCAGCTTGCTGGTGTTATTGCAACTTCCCAATAAGTAGTAGGGTCTGAAAAGACAATCCCAAAGGAAAAATGTATCAGTTGTAAGACCAATACAAGTAACATATTTATAATATGAAATGTGCAAACAAAATTAAAGTAGCAGCGACCATGGACAGGTTTGCATGATGAACCCACCAACAGGCAATTTCTGGCAGATGTATGTATTGAAATGTTCTCTACAGTAAACTCATATTCTCTACAAGAAAATTCATCCAGTCTGCATTAGTATTGGAAATGTTTAAAATTAATCTTCAGAGGAAAGAAAGAGCCAGGCGTAGTGACACATGCCTGTAAGGCACGTAAAAGGTGGAGGCAGTAGTTTGAGGCCAGTGAAAGAGAAGAAAGAAAGAAAGAAAGAAAGAAAGAAAGAAAGAAAGAAAGAAAGAAAGAAAGAAAGAAAAAAGAGAGAGAGGGAGAAAGAAAGAAAGAAAGAAAGAAAGAAAGAAAGAAAGAAAGAAAGAAAGAAAGAAAGAAAAGAAAAAGGCTGGAGAGATGGCTCAGCAGTTGGAGCGCTTGCCTGAAAGGCTTAACCAACCCAAGTTCCATTCCCCAGTACCCACATAAAGCCAAATACACAGTGGTGCGTGCATCTGGAGTTCGTTTGCGGAGGCTGGAGGCCCTGGTTCCCCTCCTATTCTCTCTCTGCTTACAAATAAGTAAATAAATAAATAAATAAATAAATAAATAAACAAATTTTTTTAAAAAGAAAGTGAAGCATAGGTATGGCCTAACATTCCCACTACAGGTGTATAAAAACAATTCCAAACGTCAACGTTGATTTGTAAGATACGGGGTTGTTATTTACAGAGCCCAATGAGCACAACTTGCTGGGGCCTAACAAGGAATCTGTCACCAAGGTGCACACCTTAAGGAAAACCAAGCTGCAGCCAAGGCGCTGAAATCCGCCGGAGGGACCGCCAGGGGGCGCTCCGCATCGCTCGCCAGCTGCCTGCCTCCCTCCCTTCCTCCCTCCCGCGAGCCGGCACTGGCTCCGCAGAGCTGCCGGCGGGTCCGCTGCCCTCCCGGCCTCTCCCCACCGCCCACCGCCAGGGGGCGCCGCAGGCTGCCCGGCGCACGGCTTTGCAGCCCCCGGGAGCGCCGGCGCGGGCTGGGCGGGCCTGGCGGCGGCCATGGACCGCTTCGTGTGGACCAGCGGCCTCCTGGAGATCAACGAGACGCTGGTGATCCAGCAGCGCGGGGTGCGCATCTACGACGGCGAGGAGAAGGTAGGGCGGCGGCCGGGGCTCCCGGCGGGTGCGCGCGCGTGCGTCCCGGCTGGGCCTCGCCCCCGGGCCCTCCAGCGTCCCGGCCTGAGCTCAGCGTGCCTGGTGCTGCCAGGATCCGCTCCGCCGGCCGCGGCCTGGGGCTCCCGAGCCTCCCCCGGAGCCGCCGTCCGCGCCCAACTTTGGAGCCGATCGCCGTCCCGGGCCTCGGTCCCAGCCGGACGGAGGCGTCGTCAGCCCGGTGTCCTCTGCGCGGCGACTGCCGGTCAGCCTGGCACTGCCCAGTTCCGCCTTGTTCCCCGCTGCAGGGCTCCTGCGACTCGGTTGGGGATGATGGATGGCTGGGAAGGATTGCCCCAGGACGCAGCTTGCATCTTCCTTTTAGGAATGACTTTGCCTAAGGCTTTGGTTTTTTAAAATTTTTTTAATTTACTTTCTTGAAAGTGGGTTTGAGTTGCTTTACGAAGTGATAATGCAAGTATGAATCTTAAAAGGTGGGCTTGCAAAAAGGAGACAGGACATAACGAATGGAAAGAAGTACTTTGTGCATCCCGGAAAAGACGGACTACTCTGTCCTGGAGGAAATGTTCAAACTGGAATTAGGGAAGAAAAAAAAAAAATTAAGTCGCCTTCTTGCAAGCTCTTGTAGTTCCTGGAAGTGTTCACTTATATATCTCTCCTTCCTTGTTGTTCATGAAACTTCCCTCTGCACTTTGGTACACTTTACTGACCTGTATGTAGATTTTTCTGGTACACGGAACCGCAGACTTAGTCCTGCCTTCCTTAGGGTCTTTTCCTTGGACTGTGCTACTGATATGACTAAGTCGAGTTCTTAAGTCACTTGCTTGGATTTAGTTTATTTACTTACTGCCTTATTGCTTTTATGAGTTTGATCTCAAATTAAATAAATAAATAAAATATTTTTTAAAAAAGAAAAACCCAATTTGAGAGAGAAAGAGGCAGACAGAGAGCAAGAGAGAGACAGAAAGAGGGAGAGAATTTGTGTGCCAGGGCCTTTAGCCACTGCAGTCAAACTCCAGATGCATGCACCACCTTATGCATCTGGCTTTATATCGGTACTGGGGAATCGAATCTGGGACCTTGGGCTTTGCAAGCAAGCGCCTCAACCACTAAGACTTCTCTCCAGCCCAGGGTTTTCCTTTTTTTTTTATTCAATTGCAGAGACAAGGTAAATTTATTATTTGTTTATTTTTTTTTAATTTTTGTTTTTTCGAGGTAAGGTCTCTTACTCTAGCCCAGGCTGACCTGTAATTCACTATACAAGTTTCAAGGTGGCCTTGAACTCATGGCGATCCTCCTACCTCTCTGCCTCCTGAGTGCTGGGATTAAAAGGCATGCACCACCCAGCTCTATTTTTTTCTTTCTTGTCAACCTTTCATCCTTGGAACACTTTTTTCTTTTTTCTTTCTTTCTTTCTTTCTTTCTTTCTTTCTTTCTTTCTTTCTCTTCTCTCTCTCTCTCTTTTTTTTTTTTTTTTTTTGGTTTTTCGAGGTAGGGTCTCACTCTAGCTCAGGCTGACTTGGAATTCACTTTTAGTTTCAGGGTGGACTCGAACTCACAGTGATTCTACCTCTGCCTCCCCAGTGCTGGAATTAAAGGCCTGCACCACCACACCCGGGCACTTTTTTTTTTTTAATTTGTCTTTTGAAATAGGGTCTCATATAGCCCAAGCTCACTCTGTAACCTTGAATCCTTGTGCCTCGATCTCCCAGGTGCTAGACTTGCAGGCCTGTACCACCATGCATGATCTTTGGAACTTTTTTTTTTTTGGTTTTTAGCAGAGACTAAGTCAAACGGTCACCTGATAGGCTTTTCTGACACATACTTGTCTGCTAAAACAAGCCACAAAATTTTAAAAGGAAAAATATAAATTTGCTGCTTTAATAAGGGTTTTACCCATTCAGGTACCAATAGTTCAGACTTTATATTGCTGTGAATGTGTCCACAACCTTGCCTCCCGAGTGTTGGGATTAAAGGCGTGCACCACCACGCCTGGCTTGGAACTATTTTTAAAAGATTTAATCATCGTCCCTCCCTCACTGGGCTTGATTGTGCTCCCACTGTAAAAGTCAATGCTGACACTAGCAAATGGTCCCTCAGAGTCACCTGTGGTGCCACTCCCTGAAGGAGCACCCAGAAGTCATGCCCTTGCTGGGCACCACACTCTGTAGTCGTGGGGGCACCCATATGCTAACTAGGAACACCTGTGCTTACACACAGTGTAGACACATTCACAGCAACATAAAGTCTCAACTATTGGTACCTGTATGGGTAAAACCCTTATTAAAGCAGCAAATTTATATTTTTCCTTTTAAAATTTTGTGGCTTGTTTTAGCAGACAAGTATGTGTCAGAAAAGCCTATCTATCAGGTGACCGTTTGACTTAGTCTCTGCTAAAAGCTGGAGCCCACAGCAGTGTGTATGTTGGGGGGGTGGTGTGGTGTTGTAGGACTCTGGAAACTAAAGTGGAAATCTGAGCCAGGCCTCCTCACCCCTATACCCTAGGACTGGACCCACTGTGTCCTTTACTAAGCCATCTGGAGCTGCGTGGTCCCAACAGCAACTGAGGGCTTCCAAGGGAACGTGCTGTCTGGGTCTTCTCTAGAATTCATTTGGTGCTGAAGATTCAGGAGGCAGAGCAGGTTCATCCCGGACCTCCAGAATCCTTTGCTGGCTGAGACTATAGCCCAGCCTACTTGACCTTCCTAGCTGTGCATTCTAGCACCTTCCTTCAGCAAGTGTGCATATGGCTCTCTTCCAGATTGGTTGGATGCTCCTGGGAGGCAGAGCCTTATCCACCCTTTTATCTTCTGACTTACTAAAATCCACTTAGAAAAAAAAATAGAATGGAGAGATGGCTTAGCCGTTAAGGCGCTTGCCTGCGAAGCTTAAGGACCCAGGTTTGATTCTCCAGTACTCACATAAGCCAGATACACAAGGTGGCACATGCATCTGGAGTTTGTTTGCAGTGGCTGGAGGCCCTGGCATGCCCATGCTCTGTCTGCCTCTTTTTCTATCTCTCTCTCAAATAAATAAAATAAATATTTAAAAAGAATTAAAAAAAAACAGAATAGTTGAAGTACCTACTTTGTGTGCTTTATATATGTGTATATATACACACATATATACATATTTAAATGATATATGGCCTTATATATGTGCATACATGTACATCCTTTGGTATGATTATGAGTGATTTTTTTTCTGTTAGATTTTCTTTTTGATGTATGTATGTATGTATGTATGTATGTATGTATGTATCATTTATTCACTACATAAATGAGGCATTTTACTGAATGAGAAAATAACTGTCTTGTCAGAGATCTGCATTAGCAGGAGAGGTGGGATTTAAATCCTTGGTTGTGGGACTCCCCTCCACTCCTCAACTTTGTGCTTCCTTCACTGGGCTGCAGCATTTCAGAGTTAGGAGTCCCCAGTGTGGGACATGGTTTGTAATGCTCACATCGCTGACCCTCCCAAAGCAGGAAACTGAGACCCACAGTTGACTGTTGAGAACCTTGTGAGCTGTCCACGGTCTCACATCTAGTAGTAACTGGCGATGCCAGAATTCCAAAGCAGATGCAGTGGGATGTGTGTTTTCCAGGCCCAGGTGCTTCTGGTGAACAACCGTCTCTGCTTGTTTATACAGACACTTTTCATGGGCCCATGAGGACTGGGTGATGCCATGTTTTCATAAGTAAGCAGTGCAGCAGGTCACTTGTTTCAGTTCACAGAGACTTCTATAACCACAGCTAATTGAAAAACAAAGTAAGAAGATTAGGAGTGTGTAAAGTGGGGCAACTTGTTAGCATATACAAAAGTTTTACAAAACATTAGATTTCTTTCAGCTATTTTGCTTTTAGGAATTTACCTCTGGAAATAAAAAGGAATGCATAAAAATAGTATATGTAAGGATGGTCATCATATTTTGGGGGAAAAGTTAGACACACTCTGCATGTCTACGATGGAAATTAAATGATATCATGCCCTAATTAGCAAAGGGAATTTTTAACGTGAAAAAAGTTACAAAGCCTTAAATATATGGTCTCACCTTTAAAAATTATATATGCATAGGGCTGGAGAGATGGCTTAGTAGTTAAGGCACTTACCTGTGAAGCCCAAGGACCCATGTTCAACTCTCCAGATCCCACATAAGCCAGACATATAAGGTTATGCAAGCACAAGGTCACACATGCGCACTAGATGGCGCATGCGTGCGGAGTTCTATCTCAGTGGCTGGAGGCCCTGGCGTGCCAACTCTCCCCCCTTTCTCTCTCATAAAAATAAAAATAAATAAAATAAAATTTTAAATTTAAAATATTATTTATTTGCAAGCAGAGAGAGAGAGGTACAGAGAAGAGAGACAGACAGAAAGAATAGGCACTCCAGGGCCTCCAGCTACTGCAAACAAACTCCAGAAGCATACACTACTTTGTGCATCTGGCTTACGTTGGGTACTGGGGAATTGAACCTGAGTCCTTAGGCTTCACAGGCAAGTGCCTTAACTGCTAAGTCATCTCTCTAGCCCCTTAATATATATATATATTTTTTGGTTTTTCGAGATAGGGTCTCACTCTAGCTCAGACCTGGAGTTCACTGTGTAGTCTCAGGGTGGCCTTGAACTCATGGTGATCCTCCTACCTCTGCCTCCTGAGTACTGGGATTAAAGGCATGTGCCACCACACCTGGCCTCTTAAATATATTTTAAAATTATATATGCATAGATGTACCCCCTTTGGTAAATTATGAGTGATTTTATTTTTTAGACTTTTCTTCAAGTATGTTCCAAGTTTTCAACAATGAGTATACATTGCCTTTATTACAAAAAAAGTTAAAAACAAACAGTGAGAGCTTATTCAGCAACTGTTCAAGTTTGATTTACTTTCAAGTAGTTCATATTATTCTGGCTTTGAGTAGCAGACAAAAACAAGTCTAAATTTGTATGTCAGGTTTGGATTATAATCTGTCAGAACCCCTGAAGGGAATATTACACAATTTCTTCACTAGAGCTGTGTTCATTAACTGACACAGCAATGGAACTTTCTCTAGCTTCATCTTTAAATTTATTTATATCCTTATGTTTGCATTTCAGTAAGATAAAAAGCAAAGTTTCTTACCCAGAAATGTTCCATTCACACAGCACCGTGTCCTCTCAACTTAGTAAAAACATTTGCTTTTAGAGAAAACTTTTTTTTTTCTTTTTTGGGAGAGAGACAGAGAGAGAGGGAGAGGAAGACAGAGAATGGGCGTGCCAGCAGCCTCTCAGCTGCTGCAAACGAAATTCAGATGTGTGCACCCCCTTGTGGTCAAGTGCGGCATTGCGCCCTTGCATCACTTTGCATCTGGCTAAACGTGGGACCTGGAGATTGGAACCAGTGTTCTTAGGCTTAGGAGGCAGGCACCTTAACCGCTAAGCCATCTCTCCAGTCCAGAGAGAAAACTTTTTAAAGGTGCCATTATCTTACTGGCTTTAAGTTAAGATAATTCTTTATTTTTGTTTTTATTTGTAAGGTGAGAGGAATGAGCACAACAGGGCCTCTTGCTGCTGCAAGCAAACCCAGATGTACACCACTTTGTGCATCTGGCTTAGAATCAAACCCAGGCCGTCAGGCTTTGCATGCAAATGTCTTTAACCACTGAACATCTCCCTAGCCCCAGTTTTTTCACAATTCTATTATAGCTGTATATATAGCTTACATTTATTAAGTATGTAGCACTGCTTCTTTTTAAAAAAATTTATTTATTTATTTATTTGCAGAGGAGAGAGAGAGAGAGAATAGGCACATTAGGGCCTCTAGCCACTGCAAATGAACACCAGACACATGCGTCAATTTGTGCATCTGGCTCTATGTGGGTACTGAGGAATTGAACCCTGGTTATTAGGCTTTTCAGGCAAACGCCTGCATTGCTTCTTTTTTGTTTGTGGTAAATCTGCTTCTAAAATGTTTATATAATTAATTTCATTTTGTGTGATTAATGAATAAGAGAACCTGACATCAGTGAGTGGTGTGCTCATATTGTTGTAACCATCTTATCTTTTAGATAAAATTTGATGCTGGGACTCTTCTTCTGAGCACACACCGGTTGATTTGGAGAGATCAGAAAAATCATGTAAGAGACAACTTTCAGCATCTGCTCTGTATTTTATTTTATTCTACTTTAGTTGATTTTGGTGGTGAAGGGAGCAACTAAACCCAGGGCCTTGACTGGACTAAGTGCATACTTTTGTGAGTGAGCGACACCCCCAGCCAGCCCTATGCTAGATTTAAAATTCTTTTTCTTTTTCAGACAAGGTCTTACTATGTAGCCCAGGCTGGTCTTGAATTCAATAGCCCAGGCTGACCTTGCACTCTTCATCCTTCACCCTGCCCTCCCAGCTATTCCCCCCCTTTTTTTTGGCTTTCCCTCTTACATGGCAAAACTGTACATGGACGCAGTAGATTTTCCCTTTAGGATGTCTAAACAGTGTGTCCATGTGAGCTCTCCCTGAAGTAGAGATAGAGGAGCTAGGGTGTCACGCCCTCATTCAGTTCCTGGAAAGCTAGGGTAGGCCCTGGGTGGAGAATCAAGGCAATGCCTGTGTCTTTAAACACCAGTCAGCCCCTACCCCATGCCTCAATGTAGGAGAGGAGTAATTCTCTCATCATTTGTAAGGAATCCTTACAAAGAACTCTCATGTCCTCAAAACAACCCGTTTTCTCAGGTTGTTGGATATCGGGAGAGAAGGTCTGTCCTATGGTTTCAGCTAGGCCCTGAGAGGAGCTGCTTCTAAGTCATCAGAAAAGGGAGAACTCCCTCCTTTTTTTTTTTTTTTTTTTCTTGAGGTAGGGTCTCGCTCTAGCCCAGGCTGACCTGGAATTCACTCTGTAGTCTCAGGGTGGCCTCGAACTCATGGCAATCCTCCTACTGCTGCCTCCCGAGTGCTGGGATTAAAGGTGTGCGCTACCACGCCTAGCTTAATCATTTTTATAGTTTTCAGTGAGTTATGTACATATAGAGCTGATGTTTTCATTCTAAGGAGTTTAATTTGAAAGAATACATGCCCCACTAAGCTCAGTACTATAAAATAAGCTTAGTCAATTTTTATTTTCCTAATCACTCTTCCTGCCATGAAACTTTATCAAATGATTAATTGATGTTTTTAAAAATATTCTATTTATTTATTTGAGAGAGAGAGAGAAAAAGAGAGGCAGATAGAGAATGAGTGCACCAGGGCCTCTAGCCACTGCAAACAAACTCTGGACACATGTATCCCCTTGTGCATCTGGCTTATGTGGGTATTGGGGAATCGAACCTGGATCCTTAGGCTTCACAGGCAAACAACTTAACTGCTAAGCCATCTCTCCAGCCCTAATTAATTGATTTTTGATGCCAAGATGAAACTCAGGGCCTCGAGAATGCCAAGCACACACTTTATCACTTAGCTACATTTCTAGTCACTGTGGAGTTTTCATACCAAGGTAAACTGAAAACTGTAGTGTATTCCTTCAAAATACCATGATACTTTGCAGTGTCTGACTTTTTGCCCGTTTAGGGATGATATTGCCTCCACTGATAATGTTTTCTGTTAATGTAGGTCTAATTCTTATAAAGTAAGTGTATATGTAAGAGAGAAACCTTTTGGAGGAGGATGGAGTGCCCTTTGTCTATATGTTAATAAATTAGTCTTAGTAACTGTTTAGTTGTACTATAAAGAGAGCAGTTAGACAGAGGAGGGCAAGAGTGTGTGGAGAGGGGATAGGCATGATTGATATGTGCTGTATGCAAGTATGGAAATGGTACAGTGAAGCCCAATGATTTGTACAATTGATATATTGTTAATCCTTAAACCTATTATATAAGTCATATATAGTGATTTCAATAAAATTATTTATTTTTAGATAATGTTTTGCTATATTGCCCAGCCTGGCCTTGAACTGCTGGCTCAAGCAATCCTCTTATCTCAGCTATTTGAATAGCTGTGATTATTACAGGCACGTACCACCACACCTGGTTTTATATAATAACTTAAAGTTGGAAGGTGGCTCAGTGGTTAAAGGTGTTTGCTTGCTAAGCCTACCAGCCCAGGTTCAATCTCCAAACTACCCACATAAGCTGGATGCAAAAAGTAGTACAAGAATCTGGTGTTTGCAGCAGCAAGAGGCCCTAATGTGCATGCATACAAACACTTGCAAATAAATAATTTAAAAAAATTATATGCACAAATAAAGGGAAGTTAAATTAGTATTTTCTCTTAAAAATGTATACATGAGGGCTGGAGAGATTGCTTAGTGGTTAAGGCGCCTGCCAGCTAAGCCTAAGAACGCTAGTACAATCTCCAGGTCCCATGTTTAGCCAGATGCAGTGACGCAAGGGTGCAATGCCGCACTTGCCCACAAGAGGGCGCACACATCTGGAGTTCGTTCACAGTGGCAGAAAAACTGCTGGTGTGCCCATTTCTCTCTCTCTCTGTCTCTCTCTGTGTCTCTCTCCAAAAAAAAATGTATCATGAGTGGGTATACTTATATAGGTAAAATATGAGAAATTATAAAGAAGAAAAATAATTCACTTTTAAAATTTTATTTTTCATATAAGAAATATTGCTGGGTGTGGTGGTGGTGCACGCCTTTAATCCCAGCACTTGGAAAGCAGATGTAGGAGGATCACCATGAGTTTAAGGCCAGCCTGGGACTAAAGAGTGAGTTCCAGGTCAGTTGTGCTAGAGTAAGACCCTACCTTGAAACAAACAAACAAAAAAAAGGAATCTTATATCTATATTATATGTATATGTATGTTATTAGTAAAACAAAGGTGGTTATAGCTGTTTTATTTATTTAGCTTAATCATTTTTATAGTTTTCAGTGAGTTATGTACATATAGAGCTGATGTTTTCATTCTAAGGAGTTTAATTTGAAAGAATATATGCCCCACTAAGCTCAGTACTATAAAATAAGCTTAGTCAATTTTTATTTTCCTAATCACTCTCCCTGCCATGAAACTTTATCAAATGATTAATTGATGTTTTAAAAAATATTCTATTTATTTATTTGAGAGAGAGAGAGAAAAAGAGAGGCAGATAGAGAATGAGTGTACCAGGGCCTCTAGCCACTGCAAACAAACTCTGGACACATGCATCCCCTTGTGCATCTGGCTTATGTGGGTATTGGGGAATCGAACCTGCATCCTTAGGCTTCACAGGCAAACAACTTAACTGCTAAGCCATCTCTCCAGCCCTAATTAATTGATTTTTGATGCCAAGATGAAACTCAGGGCCTCAAGCATGCCAAGCACACACTTTATCACTTAGCTACATTTCTAGTCACTGTGGAGTTTTCATACCAAGGTAAACTGAAAACTGTACTGTATTCCTTCAAAATACCATGATACTTTGCAGTGTTTGACTTTTTGCCCGTTTAGGGATGATATTGCCTCCACTGATAATGTTGTCTGTTAATGTAGGTCTACTTCTTATAAAGTAAGTGTATATGTAAGAGAGAAACCTTTTGGAGGAGGATGGAGTGCCCTTTGTCTATATGTTAATAAATTAGTCTTAGTAACTGTTTAGTTGTACTATAAAGAGAGCAGTTAGACAGAGGAGGGCAAGAGTGTGTGGAGAGGGGATAGGCATGATTGATATGTGCTGTATGCAAGTATGGAAATGGTACAGTGAAGCCCAATGATTTGTACAATTGATATATTGTTAATAAAAAGCCAATTTGAATCCTTAAACCTATTATATAAGTCATATATATAGTGATTTCAATCAAATTAATTATTTTTAGATAATGTTTTGCTATATTGCCCAGCCTGGCCTTGAACTGCTGGCTCAAGCAATCTTCTTATCTCAGCTATTTGAATAGTTGTGATTATTACAGGCATGTACCACCACACCTGGTTTTATATAATAACTTAAAGTTGGAAGGCGGCTCAGTGGTTAAAGGTGTTTGCTTGCTAAGCCTACCAGCCCAGGTTCAATCCCCAAACTACCCACATAAGCTGGATGCAAAAAGTAGTACAAGAATCTGGTGTTTGCAGCAGCAAGAGGCCCTAATGTGCATGCATACAAACACTTGCAAATAAATAATTTAAAAAAATTATATGCACAAATAAAGGGAAGTTAAATTAGTATTTTCTCTTAAAAATGTATACATGAGGGCTGGAGAGATTGCTTAGTGGTTAAGGCGCCTGCCAGCTAAGCCTAAGAACGCTAGTACAATCTCCAGGTCCCATGTTTAGCCAGATGCAGTGACGCAAGGGTGCAATGCCGCACTTGCCCACAAGAGGGCGCACACATCTGGAGTTCGTTCACAGTGGCAGAAAAACTGCTGGTGTGCCCATTTCTCTCTCTCTCTGTCTCTCCCTGTGTCTCTCTCCAAAAAAAATGTATCATGAGTGGGTATACTTATATAGGTAAAATATGAGAAATTATAAAGAAGAAAAATAATGCAAATAATTCACTTTTAAAATTTTATTTTTCATATAAGAAATATTGCTGGGTGTGGTGGTGGTGCACACCTTTAATCCCAGCACTTGGAAAGCAGACGTAGGAGGATCACCATGAGTTTAAGGCCAGCCTGGGACTAAAGAGTGAGTTCCAGGTCAGTTGTGCTAGAGTAAGACCCTACCTTGAAACAAACAAACAAACAAACAAAAAAAAGGAATCTTATATCTATATTATATGTATATGTATGTTATTAGTAAAACAAAGGTGGTTATAGCTGTTTTATTTATTTATTTGTTTTTATTTTGGTTTTTCAAGGTAGAGTCTCACTCTAGTCCAGGCTGACCTGGAATTCACTATGTAGTCTCAGGGTGGCCTCGAACTCAGGGCAATCCTCCTACCTCTGCCTCCCGAGTGCTGGGATTATAAGTGTGTGCCACCACACCCAGCTAGCTGTTTTATTTTTTGAGAAAGGGACTCTGGAGCTCTGGCTGGCCTTGAACTTCCGGTCTTCCTGTCTCAATTCCCAAGTGCTGATACTGCATGCCTGACTTATACTTTTAAAACTTTTATGTTCTCTCATGCAGCAAAATTCTACCAACAGAATTGTTTTTGTTTCATTCTCCCTTAAGTTCCTTCAAAGGGTAAAGTGCTTGCCAAGCATGGGTAAGGTCCTGGGTTGCTTCCCCACCCTTCCAAAAGAAAAAAATAGCTTATAAGTTTATTCAAGGAATTAAACAACACTGTTTTATGCTGGCAATTCCTTAGAAGTGTATGACATCCCAGTGCTTTAGGTCAAGATTTCTGGAGTGTGTGATGGATCTGTTTCTGTTGGTTTTCTCCTAGGAGTGCTGTATGGCCATTCCTCTGTCCCAAATTGTGTTCATTGAGGAGCAGGCAGCTGGAATTGGGAAGAGGTAAAATCTATGTATTACATAAACATTCACAAAATTCACAAAAACATTTTCTGTCACACTGCTGGTCAGGAAATTTCTTAAAAAGTTTATTTTATGGGCTGGAGAGATGGCTTAGCAGTTAAGGCATTTGCCTGCAAAGCCAAAGGACCTTGGTTCAGTTCTCCAGGACCCAAGTAAGCTAGATGCACAAGGTGGTACAAGCATCTGGAGTTCATCTGCAGTGGCTGAAAGCCCTGGCACACCCATTCTCTCTCTTTCTCACTCTGCTTCTTTCCCTCTCTCAAATAAATAAAAATAAAATAAATAAAGCCCTCTCCAAATACTTTAAAAAAATTTATTTTCCTACCTTAGGATATTCTTTTTTTTTTTTTTTTTGCTTATGCAACTTTATTGAAGAAAAATAAAATCAGTTACTAGAAGAGCTGTTAGTTGATCACTCACCCATGGACAACTTGCCTCATGTATTCAGTGCTGTATTAAGCAGTGTATTGCGGGCTGGAGGGATGGCTTAGCGGTTAAGGTGTTTGCCTGGAAAGCCAAAGGACCCAGGTTCGATTCCTCAGGACCCATGTTAACCAGATACACAAGGGGGCGCACGTGTCTGGAGTTCGTTTGTAGTGTCTGGAGGTCTTGGCGTGCCCATTCTCTCCCTCTCTCTCCCTCTTTCTATGTCAAATAAATAAATAAATAAATAAAAAATAAATAAAATAAATAAATAAATAAATAAATAAATAAATAAATAAATAATGGCTTTTAAACAATGTACTGGGAGATATATTAGATTGTAGTTCCAAGCCTTCTAACAATTTAAGTGAAAATTTTGGAATACAAAGGTTGTTTGACTTCATGTTTCTAGCCTCAGGCTGAAGAGATTGCTCAGTAGTTGCAATTTCTGTCCTCTGGAACAAGAACAGTTCATTCCTTTATTGACATGCACAAGATATATCACATTGGTGGTTTAAATTCATTACCAATTCTTCGGACTCATCAGTTAGGAACATAAAGTATGTCATGTAACTTCAAATCTCTTAACAGTGGAAGGCTTAAAAGCAAGAATGGATGCTGCTAGAATGTCTCCTTTGACCTGACAGCTGAGCATCCATCTCCCTTCCCCTCAGATGACTTCTTCAGCATGTTAGAGCAGTGAGGAGTAGTTTAGTCTCACAACCACGTTAGAGTGAAGACACTGGCCACGTAATAGATACACTCCATTGTTTAAAAATTTCTTGACTCTTGGGTGACTATGTTCTTATAAGTACTTTACAGTTTCTAAAAGCAGTTATTATCCAAAGCTGGAAGAACTTACGACTTCTCAGATAAGTGTGTGGATGACAAAACAACAATGATAAATTATTGTTTTTAATATTTTATTTATTTATTTATTGAGGGGGCAAATTAGAGAAAAAGAGAGAGAGAGAAATATGGGTGTGCCAGGGCCTTCAGCTGCTGCAAATAAACTCCAGACACATGTGCCACCTTGTGCATCTGGCTTACGTGGATCCTGGGGAATCAAACCTGGGTCCTTTGGGTTTTCAGGCAATTGCCTTAACTGCTAATCCATCTGTCCAGCCCTGAATGACAAATTTTTGTTGTAAAATCAACTCTAAGCCAGGCGTGGTGATGCACGCCTTTAATCTCAGCGCTCGGGAGGCAGAGGTAGAAGGATTGCCATGAGCTCAAGGCCACCCTGAGACTACATACTGAATTCCAGGTCAGCCTGGGCTACAGTGAGACCCTACCTCAAAGCCCCCCCTCCAAAAAAACAAAACAAAACAAACAAAAAAGCAACTCTAGATGGTTTGAAGGAGTAGGCTGTAGGAAAATGAATTGTCAAAAAGAGTACACCACCTTGATACGGGTGCCTTGCTAATAAAACGTCATCCCCAACTGGACTTGCAGAACATTGGCCAAATCACTATGTTCCTTATTAATCCATTTCAGCGCCTTCATGTGTGCTTTTTGCCTGGGTCCTCACTATCTCCATGTATGCTCAAAGGTCTGGCCAAGACTCGTGATTGTCCGGGTGTCAGGAAAGGATTCTTTCAGTCTCACACCATCTGTGCCAGGCACAGCCGCTTGGTGTTGTGGACACAGGTCTCATGAGACCTCATGGCAGGCTAACCCCTCAGGCTCATTCTTACAGCCTCAGTATGGTGCTATAAAGTTTGCTGTCATATCCTCGGGTCATCATAAATAACTCTGACCCAGCTGTCATTGTATTTTTTTTTCCTGCAGATGCTTCGTTAGCTTTCACATGTGTGCCTGTCGTTCAGTACTTAACTTAGTACTTACCTAGTACCTTATCTGAGGAAAAGAACTGTTGCCCACAAAGGAATAGATGAAGAACCCTTACAAAGGTGACCCCATTAACTAACCAAAGCATTTTATACCTAGAGGGGCCTACTCAAGGTGTCCAAATTTACAGTGATATTTTAGTATATATAGGCCCAAAGAAAAATAAAATTGCCCAATAGGTCATCTATAAGGGCATCATAAGGAAAGGCTTTAGGGCCTGCACAGTATTGGACCCATTAACATGGTATCATGGATGATGTAGAAGGGAGAAAAAAAGCCTTAAAAGGGCTGGGGGAGATTGCTTAGTTGTTAAGGTGCTTGCCTGAAGGACCCAGATTCCATTCCCCAGGACTCACATAAGCCAGATGTACAGGTGGCACATGAGTCTGGAGTTTGTTTAAAAAAAAAAAAAAAAAAACATCAAAAGAAGAGGGATGAGTGGACAGAAAAGGGTCCAGGGAAAAGGGATGGAAGTGGGGGTGGGGGGGGGAGAGACAAAAGAAGGTAACAAAAGGGGAATATGATGGAAATGCATCATGTATGTGTGTGAGAGGGGAATATGACAGAAATGCATCATGTATGCATGTGAGGGGAAGTATGATGGAAATTCATCATGTATGTGTGTGAGAGGGGAATATGATGGAAATACATCATGTATGTGTGTGAGAGGGGAATGTGATGGAAATACATCATGTATGTGTGTAAGAGGGGAATATGACGGAAATGCATCATGTATGCATGTGAGAGGGAAGTATGATGGAAATTCATCATGTATGTGTGTGAGAGGGGAATGTGATGGAAATTCATCATGTATACATGTGAGAGGGAAGTATGATGGAAATACATCATGTATGTGAGTGAGAGGGAAGTATGATGGAAATACATCATTATGTGAGTGAGAGGGAAGTATGATGGAAATACATCATGTATGTGTGTGAGAGGGGAATGTGATAGAAATACATCATGTATACATGTGAGAGGGAAGTATGATGCAAATATATCATGTATGTGTGTGAGAGGGGGATATGATGGAAATTAATCATGTATGTGTGAGAGGGAAGTATGATGGAAATATATTATGTACATGTATGAGAGGGGAGTATGACAGAAATGCATCATGTATGCATGTGAGAGGGAATATGATGGAAATACATCATGTTCGTGTATGAGAGGGGAATGTGATGGAAATACATCATGTTCGTGTATGAGAGGGGAATGTGATAGAAATACATCATGTACATGTGTGACAATTATCAATTTTTTGTTTTTCGAGGTAGGGTCTCACTCTAGCCCAGGTGACCTGGAAATCACTCTATATTTTCAGGGTGGCCTTGAATTCATAGTGATCCTCCTACCTCTGCTTCCCGAGTGCTGGGATTAAAGGCATGCACCACCACTCCTGGCTGACAATTATCAACTTCCAAGTTTTTTTTTTTTTTTTTCCTGTAAAGGCTTCAGGGGCTTGGAAGAGGGCCCAGTGGAAAGGCTACCAGCCCAGGTTCATTTACTCAGCACCCAGGTAAAACCAGACAAAACAAGTGGTGCGAGCATCTGGTATTTGTTTGCAGCCACAGGAGACCCTGGCATACTCATACACACACATACACACTTGCAAGTAAAGAAATAAAAATAATTTTTAAGCCAGGTATAGTGGCGCACACCTTTAATCCCAGAATTTGGGAGGCAGAGGTGTGAGGGTCACTGTGAGTTTGAGGCCAGCCTGAGACTACATAGTGAATTCCAGGTCTAGAGCAAGACCCTACCTGGAAAAAGCAAAAACAACAACAAAAAAAAAAATTTTTTTAAAAAGGTGTGGGTTGGAACCAGAGGTGAAGCACTGAGTGAACGTGCTGTCCAAGATGTCTGATGATGAGTGTTTTGGTTCCCTAGTCTTACAAGAGATTGTTTATTGAGTAAGCTGGGGGGAAAAACAGACCTACAAAGCTGAGCCAATGTGGTGGTATTTTAATAGCACAGAGGACAGCAGCGGTTGTGATAACAGGAGCTTATGTTTCTAGGGAGGCAGTGTTTTTTTGTTTTTTTAGGGTGGCATTATCTTGAGAGTTGTTGCCGCTGGGTCTTCTAGATCATACTGCTGACTGAGAGGCATTTTCCATAAATGACACTGTAAAATGTTAGTTTTGGATGGAGTTTTGATAAAATATCAACTGGCTAGCTTTACAGATAATTTTTCACATTTTGTTTTCAAATGAGTAGGGAAGTATGCTTTGGCACAGATTATAGCCCCCTAATAACCTCTGTAAATGGAAAACCCTAGTCATAAACCACTCAAAGTTTTAATGTTTTTTTAAAATTTTATTTTTATTTATTTGAGAGAATGAGAAAGAAAGAGGCAGAGATAGAGAGAAGAGGAGAATAGGTGCACCAGGGTCTCCAGCCACTGCAAATAAACTTCAGATGCATGTACATCTGGCTTACGTGGATCCTGGGGAACTGAACCTAGGTCCTTTGGCTTTGCAGGCAGATACCTTAACTGCTGAGCCATCTCTCCAGCCTCCACTCAAATTTTTTTTGGGGGAGGTTTTGAGGTAGGGTCTCACTCTAGCTCAGGCTGACCTGGAATTCACTATTGTAGTCTCAGGGTAGCCTATAACTCATGGCAATCCTCCTACCTCTGCCTCCCGAGTGCTGGGATTAAAGGCATGTGCCACTATACTTGGCTCCCCCAGTCAAAATTTCAATAGCTTATATTGAACTACTTTTTCTAGTGTTGAAGAACTAGCCAGGACATGGCACTGGCTAGGCAAGTGCTCTTCCTCCAAGCTTAAATCCTCATCCCCTTGAACTTATTTTCTAAAGCCATTCTTTTATTTAATCTATATTCCTGGTAATTCAAAACTTTTTGGCTCATAGCTTCTAAGTTTTATTTTTGAAAGATTCATTGATTCTGAACACAAATGTTAAAAGAATACATTTCAGAGCTTGGTGTGGTGGTGCATGCCTTTAATCCCAGCACTTGGGAGACAGAGGTAAGAGGATCACTGTGAGTTTGAGGCCACCCTGAGACTACATAGTGAATTCAACCTCAACCTGGGCTAAAGTGAGACCCTACCTCAAAAAAAAAAAAAAAAAAAAAAAAAGAGTGCATTTCAGGATACTCTTGGTTTTGGTTTCCATGTGAATTTAAGAGTGAAATTTAAGAAGACATTAGAAGTTATAAAAATAGATTTAGTGATTTTCTTTTTTTTTTTTAACATGTTTTTATTTATTTGCAAGCAGAGAAAGAGAGAGAGAGAGAATAGGCCTCTTGCCACTGCAGATGAATTCCAGATGTATGTGCCATTTTTATGCATCTGTCTTTATGGGGGTAGCTGTGGAATTGAACCCAGGCTGTCAGGCTTTGCAAGCAAGTTCCTTTAATGGCTGAGCCATCTCTCCAACCCCCCCAATTTAGTGTTTTTTTTTTTTTTCAAGGTCAATAATACATGACATTTGCTCTTTCTGTAGTGCCAAAATAGTGGTTCATCTGCACCCTACTCCTGCAAGCAAAGAGCCTGGCCCATTCCAGAGCAGTAAGAATTCCTACATCAAACTCTCCTTCAAAGAACATGGCCAGATTGAGGGTTTTTTTTTTTTTTTTTTTTTTAAATTATTTAAATTTTATTTGCAAGGGGAGGGAGGGAAGGAGAGAGGGAGAGAGAAAGACAAAGAGAGAATGAGAATGAGTGCACCAGGACTCTAGCCACTGCAAATAACTACAGATGCATGTGCCACCAGGGCAACTGGCCTTACACGGGTACTGGAAAATTGAACCTGGGTCATTAGGCATTGCAGACAAGTTCCTTAACTGCTGAGTCATCTCTCCAGCCCGAGGTTAGTTTTTATGTGAATAAAACGAGACTAGAAAAGTGTGTGTGCGTGGTTGTGTGGTGTTACTGATAGAAGACAAAATCGGCAGCATAGCCGGTTTCACCATGTATTTCTATAAGATCTTTTTATGTCTGAAGCCTTACCAGAGAGCGAATATGGGCTTCAGGGTACAGTGGGAAGGAAAAGCAGGAGGATGTGGTTACAAAGGGCTGGAAATACACCAAGTGATGCCACGGGAGACTAGTCCAGTTTTCAGTGGTTAGTTTGGTTGAAGGCACCCAGTATAATGTGCAGCAGTGTTAAGCTGAGGTCGTGTCTGAAAGCTCACCAGCCTTACATCAAGCAGTGTGTCTCCATTACCTCCACACAAGCCTAGTTGTTCAAGTACATGTGCTGTAGTATATTTACAGGTTCATGTTTATCTCCCCATCCATAGCATATGTTTCTCTTCACGGAGTGCTTTCCACAGAATAGTTGCTAAGCCAATATAAGTGATGGGTCAAAGTTATTTTCACTATAATTGAAAAATATATTTGGTTTATCAGTGAGCACAGCCATGTTTGGTCTCCCTCTCTCTTCTTTTTTTGCGACTGGGTGTCATGTGTCATGGGCTGGCCTTGAACTCACTATGTTACTGAGGCTGGCCTTGAATGCCTGATCGTCTTGCCTCCATTTCTCAAGGGTTTGGATTACAGATATGTGCCACTGAGACGGGCTTGTCCTTAATTTTTGCCTTCAAAGATATTATACTTATTTGAGGGGAGGCGGGCTCTTGCTACTGTAAACAAACTCCAGATACATGTACCATCTTGTGCATCTGGCTTACATGGTTACTGGGGAATCAAACCTGGGTCCTTAAGCTTCACAGGCAAGTACCTTAACCACAAAGCCATCTCTCTAGCCCGGCCTCCAAGCTTTTAACTAGACAGGTCATGTTCTACTTCCTTCAGGGAGAATAGTTGTGTATTTTTTCTCATACTGTGTTTGTTTCTGTGTAGATAAACATATGCAGGATTGTTTAAAGTACAGCTATTTACTACATTGTACTCACCTCTGTTGTTGAGAGTAGCCTACTTTATACAGAAGGTCACTTCCCTTTTGTTTGGTTCTGTTTTCCTTGTGCTTTCTGAGCTTGAGCCTAGATGAGGGCTTCTGTTGGCTTCTTTTGATGTTTCTGAGAATTCTAGGCTCATTGCAGAGACTGAATCAGAACTTCATACCAAGAAATGTCAAGTAACAATTTGTATGGGAATGCCAGCGCCTGCTGACTCAGTCTGTGTGTATGCATAAAGTTTTACAGGCGCTTATCAGAAGAAATGATACAGAGAAGATGGGAGAGTATGCCAGTTTCCCAGTCATTACAATCAAAGAGAGGACCCCAGGTAATTAAAAACTATTTGTTAATACAGTATTTTTAAATTGTTTTTATTTATTTATTTATTTATTTATTTATTTATTTATTTATTTATTTATTTATTTATTTATTTATTTCAAGGTACGGTCTCATTCTAGCCCAGGCTGACCTGGAACTCACTCTGTTGTTCCAGATGGGCCTCAAACTCACAACTATCCTCCTACCTTTCCCCCCTCCCTCCAGTGCCGGGATTAAAGGCGTGCACCACCACGCCCTGTTTGTTGGTTTTTTGAGATAGGATCTTACTGTGTAGTTCAGGCGGACCTGGAATTCACTGTGTAGCCCAAGCTAGCCTCCTGTCTGCATGCCAGGATTATAGATGTGAGCCATTCCATCCAGCTAATTTGGAGTTTTCCTCTCTGTACTTGCTTCTTTAAGAATTGCTGTGATAGAACTTGTCAGAAACAAAGTGTGGTGTTCTGATAGAAAATTCCTTTTCCCAGCATTTAATCTACATCAGTCACCAACTGTGGGCAGACATCCAGAGTATGGTTATTTAACGCAAGTACCAAAGTTTCACCTGTAGTGTTTTGTACATTTGTGATCCTATTAAATGTCTAATATATGATGGCTCGCCAAGAAACACAAATAAGTGGGAAACCGAATTTCTATCTAAAATACAGAGAAAAATATGCCACTTATTATATGTTTGTTTTTTCTTGAGTATTTGAAGAGCGTTACATACAGCAGAAACAGACAGCTATTCTGAAAGGAACTGGATGGGATTGTCTGCTGTTTTTCTTTCTTTGTTTTCTTGTGGGTCCTTGCTCACCTTTGAAAACATGTTTTAGTTTACAAAAGATTTTGTTTCCTTCCTGTGTATATGTTCTACTTTTTTTTTCTTTTGCAGCCAGGAAGAGTAAGAGCTGTAGGAATTGTAGGTATTGAAAGGAAGCTAGAAGAAAAGAGGAAAGAAACTGACAAAAACATTTCTGAGGTAACTCTTAAACAATTTCTCAACAGCTGTTTTTTTTTTTTCTCTCTCACATATTCGTGTTTATTCTCTTGGATGTAGCTCTGACTAATTCCATTATGTAGTTTGGGATATATTTAGCTTGCTTAAACACTTCAGAGTCTCCTGTTCGCCTAACAGATCTACCTCAGGTTGGCATAATTTAACTAATTAAAAGTTTTTTTCCCAAAAAGTAATAAGAAAAACAAGTTGTTTTCTGTTAGACAATATACAATGTTGTGTATAATATTTAAAAAAATTTTTTTTTTGGTTTTTTTTTTTCAAGGTAGGATCTCACTCTAGCTCAGGCTGACCTAGAATTCACTCTGTATTCTCAGGTTGGCTTTGAACACACAGCAATCCTCCTACCTCTGCCTCCCGAATGCTAGGATTAAAGGTGTGCGCCACCACACCCGGCTTATATTTAAAAAATTTTAATATATTTATTTGAGAGACAGAGAAAGATGCAGACAGAGAAAGAGAGAATGAGCATACCCGGACCTTCAGCCACTGCAAACAAACTCCAGACACATGTGCCATCTTGTGCATCTGGCTTATGTGGGTTCTGGGGTATTGAACTTGGATCCTTTGGCTTTGCAGGTGCTCACCTTAAGTGCTAAGCCATCTCTCCAGTCCTGTTGTGTATAATGTTGAGTGTGTGATCAAATCATTTTATTTATTCAGAGACTTGAAGGTGGGGAGAGGCTGAAGTGGTCAGCAGGACCTGTTGTCTATCACGGGACAAATCTCTGAGCCTCATCGTTGCTTCAAGTGCTGTGTATAAATTTTAAAGATGCAATTGACTGGAGGATGCTTCTGATGACCTCAAGGACCTCCGTATAATTATTTATAAAGTTTGATTAGCTTAGTTGAGAGAAAAATGCTTCTCTGTGGCCACTGTTCATAGCAAAGCACCAGTTTCATAGTGATGACTACTTAGGGACTAACACGAGACAGAAAGAATGGCTCAGACCAGCCTGTCACTGCTACTCAGAGACAACTCTGAGCACATACATTACATGATTACTTCATGCGAGAATCCAAGGAAAGGGGAAAGAACTCCTGTTATGATTAGATGCTGTCATTCACTGCTGTATTGTGTGTTAGTCATCTTTCTGTTACTATAAAAAAATATATGAAATAACCAACTTATAAAGAGGAAAAGCTCATTTTCATTCAGTTTTAAAGGTTTCATTCAATGATTTCTTTTTTTAAAAAATGCTTTATTTATTTATTTATTTGAGAGAGAGAAAGAGAGACAGAGCGAGAATGACAATGGGCATGCCAGGGCCTCCAGCCATTGCAAACAAATTCCAGATGTGTGTGCCCCCTTGTGCATCTGGCTTATGTGGGTCCTGGAGAGTCGAACCAGGGTCCTTTGGCTTTGCAGGCAAATGCCTTAACAGTTAAGCCATCTCTCCGGCCCCTCAGTCAATGATTTCTTGCTCCCATTGTGTTGGCTCCAAATCAATAGTCATTGAATTTCTATTCTGGGTTACTAGTTGAAAATACAGATTACTGTTAAGGAACCAGAGGGATTTGATTAATAGTGCCCTAGTCGGTAGGTTGTGCCAATTTCATAGCTACAGTCAAGTTTTGCATGTTCTTTGGTCGTGCATATCTCCTGAAAATTGGCAGCTAGACCCAGCAGCATGCTCAGACTCGTGCTCAGTTCCTTTGACAAGTGAGTCCTTCATCAGGAGGCTCAGCATGTCCCTTTTTGTCCTGTTAGTTGTTAATGAACAAGGTCTGGTGTTCCTTGGTGGTGGTGAATGGTGGCTCTGTTTATTTTTCCTATATGAGTTGGAGTGCTTTTAGAGGAGCCACTGCTGCATCCCTCCTCCTGCCGTGGTTCTTCACTGACCCAGTGCATAGAAGAAGGCAGAGTAGCACTTTCCTCTTTATCATTGGGATAAAGAACTGGTCGTTACCCTTCAAAGATGGCTACATTAACTAGGTGGTTCTTCACTGACCCAGTGCATAGAAGAAGGCAGGGTAGCACTTTCCTCTTTATCATTGGGATAAAGAACTGGTTGTTACCCTTCAAAGATGGCTACATTAACTAGTTGTTTTTTTTTTTTTTTTAACATCATAAAGTTTAATATATTAGTGTGTTTCAGTCAATTGAAAATATTTACCAATTTCAAGCTCAGACTGTCCCATCTTTGGCATATAGGAGCCCTTGAAATTAGTTCCTAAATGCCTTTTCTATGACCTGGGGTTTTTGGTAGCTTTGTTCTCTGGTGTAACCAAGTTCCAGCATCATCTTGTACATTTCCTATCCCAGCTCCAGAATCTAGCATTTAACTAAGAAGGTGTTTTGTTTTGTTTTGTTTTGAGTAGAAAACAATATTTCAAAACCACAACCTATACATCTGAGTACTGGTTTATCTTTGTTTTAGAGGTAGTCCTAGGATGTTGTTGTGGTTATAAGAAATGCCTCATGTGATGGAACCCACCCTTCCATTTCACATTCAGGACAGCGCCACCAAATCATTACCACTGCGTGTATGTGCTCCCATCCTTGCATTTAAAACAGGTGTGTTGTGTGCACACGATCTGGGCATGCAGCCTGCACATACTGTCCCGGGCTGTCATCTGATCTGTCTTGGGAATATGTCTGGTACCACCAGTGCCGACACTGCTCTCCTGAGTGCTTAGACTACAAAGCTCTCGCTCCTGGAGTCTTCAGTAAGGGTTTGTGGAATCGATTCCTGGTGTCTGGCATGTCTAGTTTTTTGTTTTGCTTTTTTTCTTTTCTTTTTTTTTAAAATTTATTTTAATTTAAAAGTATTTATTTTTTTATTTTATTTTATTTTTATTTTTTTGGTTTTTTGAGGTAGGGTCTCACTCTAGCCCAGGCTGACCTGGAATTCACTATGTAGTCTCAGGGTGGCCTCGAACTCACAGCGATCCTCCTACTCTGCCTCCCGAGTGCTGGGATTAAAGGTGTGCACCACCACGCCCAGCTTAATTTTATTTTAGAGAGAGAGAGAGAATTGGTGGGCCAGGGTCTCAGCCACTGCAATTGAACTCCGGATGCTTACGCCACCTAGTGGACTTGTGTAACCTTGTGCTTGCCTCACCTTTGTATGTCTGGCTTACGTGGGATCTGCAGAGATCCCAAACATGGGTTCTTAGGCTTCTCAGGTATGCACCTTACCTGCTAAGCCATCTCTCCAGCCCTATTTATTTGACAGAGAGCGAGAATGGGCACACCAGGGTCTCCAGTCACTGCCAGACATGTGGAGCACCTTGTGCATCTGGCTTACATGGGTCTTTTGGCTTTGCAGGCAAGTGCCCTAATCATGAAGCCATCTCTCCAGCCCCATTTTGCTTTTTTCTTTTCATTTCCACCCACCAATTTTCTTTTTCTCCCTTTCTGTCTTTGGTTGGTTTGTGGAGGCAAGGTCTCACTTAGTAGCCCAGGCTGGTCTTGAACGCTCTTGCCTCAGCTTCCTGGGTGCTGGGATTACAGGTGTGAGCCACTACTTCTGTATCTGGCATGTTCCTGTTCCTCACAGGAAAGTCAGTTTTTTTCTGGATTTAAAGACCTTGGTTTGGAGCCAGGATGGTGTTCACTGGTAAAACCCATGACTCTGGGTTCAACTTCTAGCTCCATAAAAGCAAATAAATTAGGTTAAATCCTGAAGCAAATTTCTTTTACCTGGTATGCCTTCAGTATGTTACTTCCACTATTTCTCTATCTGGCATGAAGTCTTATTATCAAGAAGTGGTAATAATCTGATAGGAATCTGATCAGTTTGCAATGTGTTCATATCATAAAGTTGTGCAATTAAAAACGTTTTTAAAAAATGGTAATAAAGCTGGGTGTCATGGGACACACCTTTAATCCCAGCAGCACTCAGGAGGCAGAGGTAGGAGGATTGTTATGAGTTCGAGGCTACCCTGAGACTACATAGTGAATTTCAGGTCAGCCTGGGCTAGTGTGAAACCCTACCTCAGAAAAACCGGAAAAAAAAAAAAGTGGTAATAAGCTGGGTGTGGTGGCACATGCTTTTAGTCCCAGCATTCGGGAAGCAGAGATAGGAGGATCACCGTGAATTCAAGGCCACCCTGAGACTACATAGTGAATTCCAGGTCAGCCTGAGCTAGAAAGTAATTTTTTTTTTTTCCTCCTTAATCACTGGCTGTTTTCCGAAACAGACAAAAGGTTTCTTTTTCTTCTTCCTGGCTCCTAGTCTAGATTCTTACTCTCAGGCACACAATGTGATTTTTCAGCATATAGTTTCAGAAATGGTTTTAATTTCCAGGAAGTTTTTCTACATTATACTTTCAAGATGCCTTGAGTTTTCTTCCGTGACCTCAAGCTGCAGTTAGTGTCATTGCTGCCTTCACATTTGTGGTTCCCTTTTAATTACCTTTATTCCTTAAGTAATTCTTTTTATTTTATTATTATTTTTTATTTTATTTTTTAAATATTTTCTTAGTGAGCAAGCAAGAGAGAAAGCAAGAAAGAGAATTGGCATGCTAGGGCCTCAGCCACTGCAATTGAACTCCAGAAGCTTGCACCACTAGTGGGCAAGTGCAACCTTGCAATTGTGTCACCTTTGTCTGGCTTACATGGGATCTGGAGCATCGAACATGGGTCCTTAGGCTTCACAGGCAAGCGCCTTAACTGCTAAGCCATCTCTCCAGCCTAAGTAATTTTTTTTTTTTTTTTTTTTTTTTTTTTGATTTTTCCAGGTAGGGTCTCACTCTGGTCCAAGCTGACCTGAAATGACCTATGTAATCTCAGAGTGGCCTTGAACTCATGGTGATCCTCCTACATCTGCCTCCCATGTGCTGGGATTAAAGGCGTGTACCACCATGCCCGGCTCCCAAGTAATTCTTTTTTATTTAGATTTTCCTCTTTTCAACCATTCTCTTATGCTATTACATGCTATGCTTATTCATTTTTGTGAGTTGTCTCAAGTACTTTGTCTTCCAAATAATTTTCCTTTTTCCTGAAACTTGCAATGAAGTTCAGATTAGCCTCAAGTTGAAGATCCTCCTTTTTTGGCCCTCAAATTCTGGGATTACAGGAGTGCACCACCACATCTGGCTTTTAGCTTCTTTTTAAATAAAAGGTTACATTTTGAAACATTGTGTGTGTGTGTGTGTGTGTGTGTGTGTGTGTGTGTGTGTGTATGGGCACAAGTGCCACAGCACACATGGGGATGCCAGAGGACAGCTGAGGTGTCTGTGCTCTTCTTTGAAACAGGGTCTCTATAGATTCCTCTGCAAAGCAACTGCCAGACTGTAAATGAAGGTCAGACTACTAGCTCACCTTGAGTTTCAGATTCCCCAGGCTCTGCCTTCCATTGTTGAATTCTCCTGGCTCCACCTCCTCTTGTCATAGCTGCCTTGGAATGCCAGCCTCACTTTGCACCTGGCTTTAGATGGGTGCTGGGAATTGAACCCTGGTAGGCAGGCTTTGTAAGCCAATGCCTTTAAGACTGCTGAACCATCTCCCTAGACCCAAAGGTTACATTTAAAAATATTTTCTCCTTCTATGATTTCTATTTTGCTTAATTTTGATTCCTTTCTCAGCTGTTTCTCCACAGTAGAGGATCCTGCCTTGGAAGGGAAGTCTGGCAGGCCAGGTTCAAGAATTCATAGGCTGCTTCATCCCCTTCAGTAGACTGGGGACCCCTTGGGCACACCCACTATGGATGTGGGTGAAATCCTCAGTTTTAGACACTCTCCTCACCCGGGCCTGCTTCATTTTCCCTCGAATACCTGTTAGCTCTTTTGGGGTCCTCTTAAATCTGTCAGTAACACTGTAGCTTCCTTTCTCTTCTGCTGACATCACGCAGGCCTTGGCCTTGTCAGTTGTGTTCTTACCTGCTTGTATTTTAGAGGTTTTTTGCTGGCATCATAATGTGTAGTTTTGTGGAATATGTTGCCTATAGGTGTTTGGTTTGGAGATCTTGTAGGCCTTAACTGCTGTTGAGATTGAAGAGATTCAAAACTGCTGCCATAGCCCCATCTTTTCAGAATCTTCTGTCCCCATAAAAGTGGTATTTCAGCATTAGAAGGCTTCTTATAATCCAGTGAAGAAACCATCTCAGAGCAAGCGGCTAGATTTAGAGCGAGGAGACACAGCCCCAGGTCTCCTGCTTGGTAGGAAGTGCACAGCGCAGTGCTTCATTGTCACCCTCACCACCAGGAGGTCTGACAGCATCCTCTTCCATTCTCTTTGGGGAACAATGAGCTATTTTGCATTATTTATATTCCTTTTCCTTTTTTTTCTTTTTGGGGTGTGTGTGCATGTTCACGTGTGTAGTTGCTGAGGTGGAGGTGCTATGGAACACATGTGGAGGTCAGATGTCTACTTTTGGGTGTCCTCATCTTCCACATAGTCAGAGACAGGGGTTCTTATTATTATTCACAGCTGTGAGCACTCCTCAGGCTAACTGGGCTGCAGGCTTCTGGGAAATTCTCCTGTTTCTGCCTCCCATCTGGTGGTCAGCATGCTGGGATTATGGAACCCCACTGTGGCTTCTGTCTTCACATGGGGTCTGAACCCTGGGTACCCAGACTTAAGCTATAAGAGCTTTACCCACAGAGCAGTCTCCCTGTATTCATTTTTCTGTATTCCTTTTGCCCCTGCATTCCTTTTTCTGATGGTTTCCATGCTATGTTGGAGTTATTTTCAAAATAAAGTTTTTCTTAAGTCAGGCATGGTGGTGGACACCTTTAATCCCAGCACTCAGGAGGCAGAGAAAGGAGGATCACCATGAATTCAAGGCCACCCTAAGACTACATAATGAATTCCAGGTCAGCCTGGAAAAAAAAAAAACAAAACCAATAATAATAATAATAATAATAATAATAAAGTTTTTCTTAATTTATGAAATAAGTTACTCCATTTCAGTCCAATTTTCATGGATTTCCATAGCTCAGAGGATTCTCCACAGATATTGTGTTCTGTCATACAGGTTTATTCAGCAGCTAGTCAGTCGTGCTGTCTGCTCTGCTGGCCCTATGTCAGAGGCTGGGGGTACGTGGTGATGCGCCAGGCAGGCAGGCAGGCGACTATGAGATATACCTCAAGAGGCAAGAATACAGACTATAGAAGGGGCTCATGACATGTTCCCTAATATCCTTGGGGTCAAGGAAGGGTGACAGCAGCAACATGGAATCCAGTGCCTGACCGATGAGTGTACTGAAGCAGATAAAGCAAGAACACATGGATAGTTACTGGAATTAATAAAGTAATGGCTGAAAGCGAGTATGAAATACTGAGCAGCTCAACACGAGGAGGTGGCCTATGGTTCTAAAACAGGCGCTGTCCCCTCAAAAGTGGAATTGAGATTTGACTGTGGGTGTGAAGGAGTCATAGAAAGTTCTGTGACTTGGCAGACAAAAATGATAGCATGAATGTCTGCGTCTACCTGCCTTAAATTTTTATTGTAGATACCTTAACTATTATTATTTTTGATAGTTGGTTAATTCCAAATTTTAGGATAATACTAGAAATAAGGGTGAGGGAATATTTATGCTTTAAATCAGTGAAAACATTTTATAGCCAATTCTTCTAAGTCATTATGTTATTTGCATTTGTTTGTTTATTTATTTTCGAGGTAGAGTCTTGCTCTAGCCCAGACCAACCTGGAATTCACAGGGTAGCCTCAAACTCACAGTGATACGCCTACCTCTGCCTCTGGAGTGGTGGGATTAAAGGCATGTGCCACTATGCCTGGCCTGCATTTATTTATTAAATATTTATTTATTTATTTATTTATTTATTTATTTATTTATTTATTTTTGAGCTACGGTCTCACCCTAGCCTAGGCTGACCTGGAATTCACTCTGTTTAGGGTGGCCTTTGACTCATGGTGATCCTTCTACCTCTGCCTCCCGAGTGCCAGGATTAAAGGCTTCCACCACCATGTCCGGCTATTTATTTAATGTTTTTATGAGAGCGAAAGAGAGAGAGAGAGAATACTGGTGTGCCAGGGCCTGTAGCCACTGCAATCGAACTCCAGACTTGTGTGTGAGCATGCGTCACCTTGTGCATCTGGCTTAACTGGGTTCTGGGGAGTCAAACCTAGGTCTTGCAGGCAAGCACCTTAACCACTAAGCCATCTCTCCAGCCCTTTTTAAAAATTTTTATTTTTATTTTTTATGAGAGAGAGAGAGCACAAGAGAGAATTGTGCATTTATTTTTTATTGACAGACTATAAGCAATAAAAGCTAACATTCTGCGTAAACTCAGTACTACAGTACTTTTCTATGAAAATATAATACAATAAATAAAATGATTTGTCACAACATTTTATTAATTTCTTTACACAAAGAAATCTATTCATATTTGACACAGTCAAAGTAAAAATCCAAGTTTACAAGATGTATTTTTTTTTCTTTTTGAAAACTAAATTGATGTTTGATTTGCCCTCATTTAAATGCTAGAATGGACTCAGTTTCAGAGCTGGTGCCCTGAGCTTCCCACAAAGGGCTTCCTGCATCTGCTGGCTGTTGCTGATAAGAGTCCAGTATGTAGGCCTTTTGTTTATCTGAGGAAATTCCTGTTAGGTGTGTGCACATTCCCTTTTGTTCTCAGTGCTCACTTCGTGAGTGCCCATAAGAATCTTACACGACACTCTATTCTTTGCACAAAGTCCTTTTGCAGGTGGGGATACTTTGCAGATGGGCATAGCTGATCAGATCCACAGTTATGTACATCAGACCACTGTGTGGACCAATTTTTCACTTACTAACAAGTTGCTAAGTTGAGTTTCTGTGCACCTCAATTAGACAAGGGGTTCTATGCTGGCAATGCAATGTCAATCACCAAAAGAGTTTGTTAGATCCATGTCTGCTTAGGTCTGAAGAAGCCTTTAAGGTGGATTTTTGCTGCAGTAAGTCAAGCAGTTGATGAGTTCTCTTTAGATATTATTATCTAGATATTTAGTTTTTGGTGGTATTCAAATGCTTTTTTTGTGTGATGTCCACCATATCCAAAGTGACAAGTGTGATGGTCTCACACTAGAGGCTGAGGTCCATCAGCCTCCACTACACTTGATGCTACAGCCTAGATGAGTGTGCCCACAAAGTATTCCTTCAGCTCTGTCTTCCCATTCGCAACCAGAAAAGCTTTACAATGCCTTTGATTTTTGGTCTCCTACCAGGAAAAACCATTCACAATTTTTTTTTTCCTTCAGTGCTAGGGATGGAACAACTCAGGGCCTCACAAATGCTACCACTGAGCCACACTCGGGAAAGCACTACCACTGAGCCACACTCCAGACCAGATGTTCTAATTTGTGTCAAATAACAGTAAACAGCAGTCTGTGACTTATTCATCCCAGCTTTAGTTTGCTTAATTACTGATAACCATTTTCTCTGAAAAGTTTGGTTGCAGTTTGTTTTAGTTTGTGGTTTTTTAGTTAAAGTTGATTTTAAAAACAAAGTGGATGAATTTCTTATATAATTGTTTTTAATAAATTGATACTGGTTAAGAAAACTTCATAAGTTTGCTTTATTTCTTTAAACATTTTAATTCTTTAGAAAGATTTCAACAATAACTTGCTTTTTCATTCCAGGCCTTTGAAGACCTCAGCAAGCTGATGATCAAGGTACATGTCTTTCTCACCTCTTCCACGTATACAGTCATGACTGGCTTGAATGTTGACTTTGGTAGAAGACAGTATTTCTTTCTTTTTTTATTTTTTTATTTTTGGAGACAGACAGAGAGAGACACACAGAGAGAGGGAGAGGGAGACAGATAGAGAATGGGTGCCCCAGCAGTCTCTCAGCTGCTGTGAACAAAATCCAGATGTGTGCGCCCCCTTGTGGGAAAGTGCGGCATTGCGCCCTTGCGTCACTTTGCATCTGGCTAAACGTGGGACCTGGAGATTGGAACTGGGTTCTTAGGCTTAGCAGGCAGGCGCCTTAACCACTAAGCCATCTCTCCAGCCCTCTTTCTTTCTTTATGTATGTATTTTTAATATATTTTATTATTTATTTATTTGAGAGAGAGAGAGAGAGAAAGAGGGAGAGAGAGAGGGAGGGATAGAATGGGTGCGCCAGGGCCTCCAGCCACTGCAAATGGACTTCAGATGTATGTGCCTCCTTGTGCATGTGGCTTACACGGGTCATGGGTAATCTAACCAGGGTACTTTGGCTTTGCAAGCAGATGCCTTAACCACTAAGCCATCTTCCCCAGCCCAGAAGACAGTATTTCTTTTCTCACCTTTTCCACACATGCATTCATAATTGGCTTGAACACAGATTTTGTGAGAAGACAGTATTTCTTTTTCACTACCACACTTCCACACATGCATTCATGATTGGCTTGAATATTGATTTTGTTAGAAGACAGTATTTCTCTTTAGTTTTTTTCTTTCAACAGGCTAAGGAAATGGTGGAGTTATCAAAATCAATTGCTAATAAAATTAAAGAGAAGCAAGGTGACATCACAGAAGATGAGGTAAAGATGGCTTTTAAAATATTATTTTATTTCATTGATTTTTATTTTCTTTTTTTAATCTTTTACTTATATATTTGAGAGAAAGAAAGGGACAGAGAGACAGAAAGAGAAAATGGGCACATCAGGGCCTCAAGCCACTGCAAACAAACTCCAGATGCATGTGTCCCCTTGTGTATCTGGTTTACGTGGCTCCTGGAGTGGCTTTGCAGGCAAACGCCTTAACCACTAAGCCATTTCTACAGCCCCTTATTTTTATTTTCAAGGTAGCATCTCATTCTAGCCCAGGCTTACCTGGAATTCACTATGTAGTCAGTCTCAGGCTGGCCTCAAACTCACTCAGTGGTCCTCCTACCTCTGCCTCAGCAGCAGAAACCAGTTTCTAACTATGCCAGCATGTGATGACACTCTTGTGGTTCATGGGTTCCTTCCCCCCACCATGCCTCTGCCTCTTTCTGTCCCCCATCTTCCTCTCTCTCTTCCTTCCTACTGAAGTGAGGGCCATCTGACCATTGAGCCACATCTCCGTAGCTTCCCACCATTTACTTTCTTGAGGTAATACTTTATTTCTTGTAGGACTTGTACGAATGTGAAAATGCTAAGTAGAAAGTCGACCATACAGTTTTCACTAGTTGTAATAGGAGTAAGATTTATTCTAGTGCCTCTTCTTAAGAGTGGAGAACACAGATATTGAAGTGTTGAAAGAGTGACTCTTCTATACATAGTCCCACATTTGATGTCTGCTTCATTAGTCTATAATCTGGTCACATTCATTTTTTCTAAGTTTCTAGTTTTATTATTCAGTTGGTATCAAAAAAGCAAAATCTAGCCAGGTGTGGTGGTGCACACCTTTAATCCCAGCACTCAGGAGGCAGAGATAGGAGGATTGCTGTGAGTTCGAGGCCACCCAGAGACTACAGAGTAAAGTCCAGGTTAGCCTGAGCTAGAATGAGACCCTACCTCAAAAAAAAAAAAAAAAAAAAAAATCTTAAAAAGCAAAAACTTTTAGCGGCCAAGGGTTGGTGGGCAGCAGGGTTGCTGAGGGTGAGGTAGCGGAGGACAGCGGGCCGTGGGCTCGGCCCGGTGCGCAGGTGTGCGGCAACGGACGATATCTGTGCTTTTCTCATTTATAAACTATGGAAGTGGAACAAGAAAAGATGATCCTGAGTAAGGAATTGAGTCCAGACTCAGCCTCATATCGCTGCTCAGTATGTCATAGGGATGAGACCTGGAGCTACCACCACCCGATCCAGGGCGAGCCAAGTCTAGGAGCCTGTCGGCCTCACCTGCCCTGGGCAGCACCAAGGAGTTCAGGAGGACACACTCTCCATGGACCGTGCTCAGTGACCACATTTGGACCAAAGGCCTGTGTGCTAAAGAACCCCAAACCATCATGCACCTCCAGGACCCTGAAGCCAGCGGTTGATGTGGAACAAGTCTCCCAAGAGAGTGCTTGTCATTAAAAAGCCTGTTGCAATCCTTCAAAGAGCTCCGCATGTGCCTCATGGAGGAGAACAACATGACTGTGTATGTGGAGAAGAAAGTGCTGGAAGACCCTGCCATAGTGAGTGATGAAAACTTCAGACCAGTGAAGAAGTTCTGCACTTTCCGTGAAGATTATGACGACATTTCCAACCAAACAGACTTCATCATGTGCCTGGGAGAGATGGCACCCTCCTTTATGCCTCCTTGCTTTTCCAGGGCAGTGTGCCTCCAGTAATGGCCTTCCATCTGGGCTCTCTGGGCTTCCTGACTCCATTCAACTTTGCGTGCTTCCAGTCCCAAGTGAAACAGGTTATAGAGGGGAATGTGGCTGTTATATTACGGAGCCAGCTGAAGGTCGGGGTCGTGAAGGAGCTCAGAAACAACAAGACAAAAGTCCTCCATGGCCTCAGTGTCCACCATGGCCTCAGCCACACTGAGGGAGGGAAGCAGGCCATGCAGTATCAGGTCTTGAACGAGGTAGTGATCGGCAGAGGCCCCTCCTCCTACCTGTCCAACGTGGACGTTTACCTGGGTGGACATCTCATCACCACTGTCAGGGTGCTGGAGTGATTGTGTCCACTTCAACGGGCAGTACAGCATATGCGGGTGCAGCTGGGGCCTCCATGGTCCACCCCAATGTGCCGCCATCATGTTTACACCCATATGACCCCACTTGCTGTCATTCTGGCCTATCATGGTCCCTACAGGGGTCAAGCTGAAGATTATGCTGTCACCAGAAGCCAGGAATACTGCATGGGTGTCTTTTGACGGAAGGAAGGGGCAGGAAATCCGCCATGGAGACAGCGTCAGCATCACCACCTCCTGCTACCCGCTCCCCTCCCTCTGTGTCCAAGACCCCCAGAGAGACTGGTTCAAGAGCCTCGCCCAGTGTCGGCACTGGAATGTTCAAAAGAAGCAAGCTCACTTCCCAGAGGATGAGGATGAAGATGAAGATGAGGAGGACAGCTAGGCTATTCTTCCCAGGCCTAGCCTTGAGCCCTTGGGCCCTTGGGCCTCCCTTGGCTGTGCCTCATGGGGCTGTCTACATCCTGCCTGCCTAGTGGGAGAGCCTGGGCCTGCCTTCTGCAGAACAGATCAGCTTTTTAATGTTTTTACATCTGACTTTTTTCATTTCTAAAGAAGCAAAGTGAGAACTGAGCTGGGCATCCTGCACCTCTCCTAGCAGGTCCCTCAGGATCCAGCTTAGGACCTCCCACAAATCAGTCTGCTGAGATTCTGAGGGGTCAGAGTGAACTGATTTCCCTTTGATATTGAAATAAATATCTCCGCGAAAATATTCTTTAGCGGCAGTGCTTTGCCTAGGGCCTGTACCTTCTCCCTTGCAGCTCTCGGGGTCACTTAGCAGCTTTGCTGTGGGTTGCTTTGCTCCTGTTTGGAGATGGCCAGGTGCCCCAGTCTGCCCAAAGCCTCTGGTTACTCTTCCAGAGCAGGCAGAGGTAATACCTGGCACCACCATGGCACAACCTCCACATTTCTCACATAGCAGGGCAGAAGCTCCCAGGACATTTTATTTTATTTTATTTTATTTTATTTTATTTTATTTTATTTTATTTTTTTTATTTTATTTTTTGGTTTTTCGAGGTAGGGTCTCACTTAGCTCAGGCTGACCTGGAATTAACTATGTAGTCTCAGGCTGGCCTCGAACTCACAGCGATCCTCCTACCTCTGCCTCCCGAGTGCTGGGATTAAGCGTGCGCCACCACGCCCGGCTTCCCAGGACATTTTAAATCCTGTATACACTTTTTAGAGATTAGTTTAAACTTTCTGAGGTGCTTATGTACGTATTTTCTTGTACACACTTTGTGAAGATTTAGAGGGGGGATGCCTGTTGTCCAGTGTTTACATTGTATCCATCCCAGTGCAGAGGGTCCAGGCCAGGGCTCCATGCTTCCGCCTTCTCAATCTGCAGTGGCCACTGTGATTTTGAGATAAACTCAATATTGAGGACACTCAGTCCATGGGCCTGTGCTCCTTCTCCAAGAGTCTTGATTTGTGGCTAAACAGCCATGTGGAGGTCTGTGTGAGAGTGTACCTGGGAGGCACATGTAGTCCGTGGTCAGTCGAAGCTCAACAGGGTCCTATGTCAGTTGTCTCAAAGTCAGGCATCTGCCCTGAGTTTTGTCCTCACCTGTTAGAGTAGCAGCAGCAGGAAGGGAGAGGCCATCCATTCTTATACTGGCTTCCAGAAGGAACTTGGGCTCTTGTTTCATGCTGCCAGGAAGCTGCAGAGCTGTCTGTCCTGAGCTTTCTTCTGCCTGTTAACGTCAGGGCCCACCATCTCCTCTTGCCCTTGCTGGCTCCTCAGCATCTGTACAACTCTCTGAGTATGGTCTGGCTCCAGAACTGTCAAGCTGAGGTGACCTGTCCCCAGGTGTCTGTGCAGGCCACCTGTGACCATGATCACAGCAGGGACCTGCCTGAGGTCCAGAGAAAAGTGGTGTCTGGGATGTGGGTTTTGCATCTAAACAAATGCAAGTGTTGACAGGTCTTCGAGCAGCTGCTGCCAGACTGATGTAGAACACATGGGGTTTTGATGCATATTCTTAATGTTTCATACTGTTACTTTTTAAAATTTGTTAATTGTTGATGAAGGCCTTATTACTATTTTCAATAAATAGACTTATAAAAAACCAAAAAATTTATGAAACAGAGCAGCAGAGTTTGGGATAGAAGAGGGGAGAGTAACTGGATTTCTGCAAGGAAGTACCAAGAACTCTACTGCCTTATAGATCACTGCGCAGAAACACAGTCAAAGATATGATGATATAGAGAAATAATTGAGCCGAACTAAATTTATGATGAAGGATTTCAAATGTAGGGAGGAGAGAATAATTCCAAGTAGTCTTTGATGCATTTTTCCCTTTCTTTCTGTAGACCATTAGGTTCAAGTCCTACCTGCTGAGCATGGGAATAGCCAATCCAGTTACGAGAGAAACCTACGGCTCGGGCACACAGTACCACATGCAGCTGGCCAAACAGCTGGCTGGAATATTGCAGGCACCTTTAGAGGTGGGTCGGTCTAAACCTCAGTGTACTTTTACAACTGTTCAGTTTTCCTTGTCAGTGGAAACATGGAGGGCCTAACTCCTTTCATGGTTACCATCAACTGACATGTTGTTATTTTGTCTTTCAGGAATACATTAGTGCACTTACCTAATTAGTCTTTGTATATTCAAACTTGCTTCCATCTTTTTAAATTGTTTGATACGAAGTTTTTCTCATTTTCAAAACAAATATATGACCTTTCTAGTTGGTTTTGTTTTTTCTTTCTTTATTTATTTTTTTGGTTTTTCGAGGTAGGGTCTCACTCTAGCCCAGGTTGACCTAGAATTCACTCTGTAGTCTCAGGGTGGCCTTGAACTCATGGGGATCCTTCTGCCTCTGCCTCCTGATACTGGGATTAAAGGCGTGCACCACCATGCCCAGCTGTTTTGCTTTATTTTGAGATAAGACTACACTTTGTAGCCCAGGTTGCCCTTGACCTTCCCATCCTCCTGCCTTTGCCTTCCTAAGTGATGGATCATAAGCACACATCAGCGTACCTGGCTACATCTGTCTTTAATGTATAGTATACTATTTTAATAATACTACAATACAAATTCATCAAGTCTTGGTCTGGAGAGGTGCTTGGCAGTAATGGTGCTTGACTGAGAAACCCCAGTATCCACATAAGGCAGATGCACAGGTGATACATGCATCTGGAGTTCCTTTGCAGTGGCTAGAGGCCTTGGTGTACCCATCCCCTCTCTCTTTGGCTTTCTCTCACTCTGCATCTTTCTCTCTCAAATAGATGAAAATAAACAAATTCATCAAGTCTAAAATATTCAGGTGATCAAACTTTGCTAAAGTGCTTTTAAGAATTATTCCAGCCGGGCGTGGTGGCGCACGCCTTTAATCCCAGCACTCGGGAGGCAGAGGTAGGAGGATTGCCGAGAGTTCGAGGCCACCCTGAGACTACATAGTGAATTCCAGGTCAGCCTGGACCAGAGTGAGACCCTACCTTGCAAAACCAAAAAAAAAAAGAATTATTCCAAAGCCGGGTGTGGTGGCGCATGCCTTTAATCCCAGCACTGGGGAGGCAGAGGTGGGAGGATCGCCATGAGTTCAAGGCCACCCTGAGACTACAGAGTGAATTCCAGGTCAGCCTGAGCCAGAGCGAGACCCTACCTTGAAAAACCAAAAAAAAAAAAAAAAAAAAAAAAAGAAAAGAAAAGAATTATTCCAAACATAAGCCAAAACAAATACGCTAATGATTCTCAATGTCCCTGTAGTGCAGCTACATTTGTAGACCCACCACCACTCAGCATTGCTTTACAGCTCATCCTGGACATCACATCCTTTTGTCTGTCAACACTCCAGTAACTATAATGATGAAAGACTCCTTTGAACACAGCTACTTCATTTCACACCCCAAACTTTAGAAATCCTTAGTATCATCAAATGTTTGGTCAATGTTCACATTTTCACTTATCATTTGACCTTTTTTTGTTTTGTTTTGTTTTTTTTTTTTGAGGTAGGGTCTTGCTCTAGCCCAGGCTGACCTGGAATGCACTATGTACTTTTAAGCTGGCTTTGAACTCATAGCATTCCTTCTACCTTTATCTTTCCAATGCTATGATTAAAAAGCATGTACCACCACGCCTGGCTCATTTGTCTTTTTAAATCAGGACACATTTACAATTGGTTTATCTGCTGCCTCTTAAGTTTGGGACTTTTTGGTTTGGGTTTTGACTTTTGTTGCTGAAAATCAAATACAGAGTATTGTACATACCAGGCAAATGCTCTGCCATGAGCTACGGCCCCAGCCCTGTTGGAAACTGTCACACAGAGGAGGTTTTCGTGTTTCTGACAAGACTATTTTCTAGCAGATACTGTGCATTTCCATCAGTAGTATATCAGGTCCGTGTCTGGTATTTGTTTTTGTTGTTTTTTAAATAAGGTTGGTGGCCACTGGTAGTCATTACCTGGATCTGTGGGGTTGCAAAGTGATGGTAGCATTTAATTCTATACTTCAACATTAAATATACTTAAACATTTTTGTTAGTATTGAATTAGCCTCTCTCTCTGGCTTCAGCACCCTAGGATATGCTCCTTTGCAATGCTCTTCATCTTCCGTGCTGACAGTATGCTCAGGGATGTTTCTCTCCTCAGAGCTTTGTTAGAGCCCATCGCTCCGCATCAGTGATGGGGGCTTTCCCCATATCTGCCTGCTCACAACCACCCACACTTCCTCAAGCTTGACAGCAGGGCAGATGCTCAGGTTCCTCTATACGTAGTAATGCCTCATACCAACTTTCCCAAAGTAACAGGGTGATACTTGCTGAAGCCAACTTGGTGGTGATGCACGACCACACTACCCTGGCCTCCTGAGGGCTTCTGGTACTTGTGGATGTGTTTCTGGCTCAGGTGGCCCCAAAGCTTCTGGGTCTTTCTCAGTCTGGATGGCATTGCTATAGCCCAAACAGCTAAATATGCTTTATTTTATTTTTTTTATTTATTAGAGAGAGAATGGGCACACCAGGGCCTCTAGCCTTTGCAAACAAACTCCAAGTATATGTGCCACCTTGTGCATCTGGCTTATGTGGGTTCTGGGGAGTCGAACCTGGGTCCTTAGGCTTCACAGGCAAGAGCCTTAACCACTAAGCAGTTTCTCCAGCTCATAAATTTGAAACGTGATTTAGAGCTCCTCTTTTCATTTCAATCCTGAAACCATAGGATGATGTTAAAGTCCAACTGCTGAATTTGAAAGTCTCATGGTATGTAAATGGGTTCTCTTGTGTTTTTAAAAATATTTTTATTTTTTTTATTTATTTACTTGAGAGAGAGTGGGTGCACAAATGAACTCCAGACATATGTGCCACCATGTGCATCTGGCTTACATGGGTCCTGGAGAATCGAACCTGAGTCCTTTGGCTTTGCAGGCAAGTGCCTTAACTGCTAAGCTATCTTTACAGTCCTCTCTTGGATTTTAAATGTAATTTTAAAAACACTTTTTTGATTTGTGATTTCACTCTGATGTGATTTCTGCTAAGAAGCTAACTGGTGCTAATTATAATGCCTGTTTTTATCTCCTATTTTAACAGGAACGAGGGGGGATAATGTCACTTACAGAGGTGTACTGCTTAGTAAACCGAGCTCGAGGAATGGAAGTAAGAATAGCATGTTTAGATCATCTTTTAGTTAAATATAGACTTTTAAAATATAATACAAATTTCCTATCAGTGAATACAATTTGAGGAAGGGTTGTGAATATTGAAGCTATTTTCAGAAGCAATGCTGCACAGGGAAAAGATGACTGCCCTGGAATCTAGGAAGTAGATTCTGTTCCTGGTTTTACCAGTGGTCTGCTGAGTGACCTTGAGTGGTGAACTTCACCTCTATGGGACTAGCAGTTTTCTTACCTTTAAGATCAAGGTTTGCTGTGAGTTCTGCCTTTCAGCGCTAATGTTCTGCATCTGTACTATCATGAATGGAAGCCCTTTCTCCGCAATACTCAGGCCTTGAAAGCCACTTTGTTCCTTTAGCTGGTGCTGCAGTCAGGTTCTCATTGTTGGCAGAAAACACCCGACCAACAGCAGCACTTGGGGAAAAAAAGGTTTATTTTGGCTTATAGACTCGAGGGGAAGCTCCATGATGGCAGGGGAAAATGATGACATGAGCAGAGGGTGGAGGGACATCACCTCCTGGCCAACATCTGATGGACACCAGCAACAGGAGAGTGTGCCAAACGCTGGCAAGAGGAAACTGGCTATGACACCCATAAGCCCGCCCCCAACAATACATTACTTCCAGGAGGATTCAGTTTCTCTCTTTTTTTTTAAATATTTTATTTTTATTTATTTGTTTGAGAGAAAGACATAGGGAGGAAGAGAGAGAGAAAGCCACTCCAGCCACTGCAAACGAATTCCAGATGCATGAGCCATCTTGTACATCTGGCTTATGTGGGTCCTGGGGAATTGAACCGAGGTCCTTTGGCTTTGCAGACAAATGCCTTAATTGCTAAGCCATCTCTCCAGCCCAGGATTCAGTTCTCAAATTTCCATGAGCTGGGGACCTAGCATTCAGAACACCTAAGTTTACGGGGGACACCTGAATCAGACCACCGCAGCTGGGCATCAGCAGGAGCTGTTCTTCAGTTCTCAGTAGAGCCTTGCCTTCAGGGCTCTTTCCTAGCACTCCTGCCCACCCCAACAGCACAGTGCAGACTTGTGATGTCAGTAGTCACGTTCACACCTCTCCAGCCATCATCTGAGTCCACGAGTGTAGACACTATTCTGTTTTTGTTTGAGTAGTCACCCTAACCACCAGCAGACAGTGCCTCTGTCCACCAGGCCTGTGTGTCTTGTCCCTCTCTTATCCTTTGTCACTGGTGAGGCTGCTGCTTTTACTGTCACCTTCAAAACTGAGGTGTGGATTAAATAACTTGATTGAGGCCACACCCAGAGACAGTCATTTGACCAGTATTTACATGCAGGCCTGGCTAGCTCCGGAGCCATCCTGTGTGAATGGAAGCTGTGCTTGTCCCCTCAACACTGCTGAGTCATTAAGGCTGCATTGTCCCAACGGGAGCAGCTACCTGTGAAAATTGTGAAGTTGTAAAACAGATACAAATTAAAGAAATGTTAAATGTCAGTATTTGTGTTGATAGCTCAGAATTTTATTTTATTTTTGTTCAGTGCTGGAGTTGGAATCTAGGGCCTTGCATATGCTAGGCTAGCATTCTACTACATCTCCAGCCCCCTCCCCATTTTTGCTTTCCATATGGGTACTAGAAAATGTCACATTATATGTGTGGCCTGCTGGAGAGTATTTTTATTGCTACTGGAGAGTATTCTTATTGCTACTGGAGAATATTCTTATTGCTACTGGAGAGTATTGCTGAAATGCATCAGTCTTTGGCTCTTGCATTAATCTTTTTACCTTGTGATCATTAAGTCACCTAAAATACTTGACAAACGGAAGCATTTTGATTTTTTTCTGTTCTATTTTAGTTATCTTTACAATTATGTAACATTTCTCTATTGCTGTACAGTATAATCTGGATTTCTTTTTCTCATTAGTTGCTCTCCCCAGAAGATTTAGTAAATGCATGCAAGATGCTGGATGCGCTGAAATTACCTCTCAGGTAAAGGACTCTCCAAGGGAAGTTAGCCTCCTCTAACCACGGTTCTGCACAGGGGAGGGAGGCCTGAGATCCTAGCCAAGTTTACCACTCATGGCAAGCCAATATACTGTCCTCTTGAAATGACATTCTCGGTGACCCAAGCTCACCTGGCACCGCAAGCATCTTCTGCCCTCCTAGCTTTCCTCCTGTCAGGGTTTGGGTATGTCCTGGTGGGAAGTCACACCATGATTTGGGAGAAGATAAAACTATCAGAGTAACTCCCCTCTGGACATTCTGTAGTGCAGGCTTTTGGGCTGAGAATTGTATTTTCCTCATGCTCAGACTAAAAACACCCCTCCTCAGACATTCTTTATCCTTGAAGTGTAGTTCATAATGTTAACTTTCTGCTAGCGCATGCACAGCACACTTTCCATTCTGCCCTGGTACTTGGGGTCATTATGGTTTATATGTGTATGAATATTGGTAAAAAATGACATAGAAAGAGCTTGCTTGTACTTGGTGGTTGAACATCCTAGATGAATCATCACTGTTCTCCCATCTGTGGTTCTCAGGCTCCGCGTTTTTGATAGTGGTGTCATGGTAATTGAGCTTCAGTCCCACAAGGAAGAGGAAATGGTGGCCTCGGCCCTAGAGACGGTATGTGAACCGTGTTTCCTCCGGTCCTTAGAGCTTGCCATGAAGAGCCAAATGCTTAGTGACTTGAGAAGCAGGATTTCCTGTTGAATTTAACCTTACTAAAAAGCCATATTTACAGACTTAACAATGTATTCATTTAATCAAAGTCACTCATTCAAAGTTTTGTCAAGCTGTTGACTCCCCTAACATCTGTTGAAGCTCAGTGTTGAGGACAGGTTTTCTTTTTTTTTTTTTTAATTTTTATTCATTTATTTGAGAGAGAGAGAGAGAGAGAGGTAGATAGAGAGAGAATGGGCACGCCAGGGCCTAGAGCCACTGAAAATGAACTCAGATGCATGCGCCACTATGTGTATCTGGCTTACATGGGTCCTGAAGAATTGAACCTGGGTCCTTAGGCTTCTCAGGCAAGTGCCTTAACCACTAAGCCATCTCTCCAGCCCAAGAACAGGTTTTCAGCTAGGTCTTTTACTGGACCCAATCATAACTTTACGAGTCCTTTACTCTGGCAGGTAACATGCACTCAGTTATGTGGTCCTTTTCAGAAGATCTAGGAACCCTTCCCAGGCTTCCGTGCAGGGCTTCTTGCATCATAAATGGCTTCATGTTTCAGGCAGCCTCTGCTGCATTTGCTCTAGGCCTATCAACTTGTGTAGAATTAAGCCCTTAAGACTTAGTTCTGCAGGGCTGGAGAGATGCCTTAGTGGTTAAGGTTTTGCCTGGAAAGCCAAAGGACCTCGGTTTGATTCCCCAGGACCCACATAAGCCAGATGCACAAGGTGGCGCATGTCTGGAATTCGTTTGCAGTGGCTGGAGGCCCTGGTGTACTCATTCTTTCTTTCTCTCTCTCTCTCAAATAAATAAAATTTAAAAAAAAAAAGATTTAGTTTTGCAATGAGTATTTGGATTTTACTAGAAAATTCAGTGAAAGGTTTCCTGCATATGCATATGTATATAATCCTCCTAAGGTTAGTACCTAGCTGTACTAACATCATCATGTTCTTCTATTTATTTTATTCATTTTTTTCCTGCTATGTGCTGCTGCTAGGTTTCAGAAAAGGGCTCCTTAACATCTGAAGAGTTTGCTAAGCTTGTGGGGATGTCTGTCCTCCTGGCCAAGGAAAGGTAAGTGAGCCCTTGCCCACACCCCCCAAAGCTTGTGTGTTGCTGCGTGGGCAATGACTGGCCTCCTCTCTCTCTCTCTGTCCCTAGGCTACTGCTTGCAGAGAAGATGGGTCATCTTTGCCGAGACGACTCAGTGGAAGGCTTACGGTTTTATCCAAATTTATTTATGACACAGAGCTAAGGCCTTTGCTTTGGAAATACATTTTGCCCATACACTTGCATTGGGTCAAGGTTGTTGACATTGAGCTAGGAGATAAACCCTGAATAAACTGGTAACTTGCTAGAACTTCACAGTATACTATAAAACTCTTTTAATCTCTCCCTAAAATTGTGGTCTCAGAAGCTTATTGAGGATACATATAGGAAAGTATAGACAGACGGCTGCAAGTATGAATTCAGAGTCATGCTATACTTGTGTAGAACTGTTAAGAGTTTAACTTGAGATGTGGTGGATTTTGATTTGACTTCTGAATTTAGGTCCTTAGAAGAAGAAAAATGGAAGCATGTTTGGTCAGATAGTAGATCATTTTGGTGTAACTAAGATTCGCTGAATGGTTCATGCTTTCCTTTGAGTCTGAGGTGCCCATTTTGGGTGCTTTGTGATGGAAGTCATAGCCACAGTGTTAGTTTGAGGACCTGACCACAATGGAACTGCAGAATGCCATAAAAGGCTTTCCCTGGGGGCTTTGCAAAGCAGCCATAGGCAGTCTCTAAGAGACCAAATAAACAGTTAAAAAAAAAAGAGGAGAGGGTAAGGGGTTTGGTTCATGGTAGAATACTTGCCTAGCATGCATGAGATCTTGAGTTTCAACCCCAACACCTCCTCCCCAGAGTGAGATAACGTTATTTTACTTATACACACTGCAAACGGTTCCTTTTTTTTATGGCTGGCATTTAACAAATGCAACTGTGTGTCATTTTATTTTTTAAATACTATGGATTTTGAAGTGGAATTAGACATACTCAGATTTACAGTTACTAATCTGAGGGGCAGATGGCTGTGGAATCCCCCAGGACTGTTGTGCAGAGGTGGAAGGGCCAAGGGAATCTTCAGCTAACTCCGCAGAACCCTTGATGCCCTTTACTGGGAAGGGCGAGATGGGACACAGAAGGTGGGAAAGTGACAGATGTCCTCTCCCTTGTGAGTCTCAGCACTGAACTTCAAAAATACTTTTGTCATTTTCCAGCCATGTTACCTTTTTTGCCCTACGTGTTGTAAGTTGTGTGTGGAAACTATCTCACAAAAGGTGTTACTCGTAAACAAAAACTGGTTGACATTGCCTGGAACTGCTAGAGTTTTAAAGTGGGTTGCCTGACTCTCTCTGTTACTGTGCTACCATGTAGAGTGTTTTGGCATTACCTCAAACTCAGGGAGCCCACAAGACAGGAGACCTCCTTTCTGAGACCGGATCAGAAGTGGAAAGAGAGCGATAGTATCATACCTGGGACCAAGGGGAGGGATGCCCAGGTGCACGTGGGACCTCAAGGATATTCTCACTGGATGAGGTGGAGGCCATTACAGACATCCTTTGGGGAAGTGCCAGAGTCCTCAGCTTCAGACCCAGGGGATTCCCACGCCTTGATCCCTTCCTGGAAAGTGGCCTCGGCTGCTTCCTGCCCTCCAATGTCACAGGAATGCAGTGGCTCAGGCAGCCTGCTGTAGTCTTTATCAAACCTGTCACTGACTTCATTGTGGTGACATATCTCCTAATTACCTCATTGTTCAGCCTCAGGTTTATTTTGGGGAATAATTCAGTGTCTAGCCTCCCATGTCTTCTAGGGGTTGGTTGGACGATTAGGGTTTTGTTTTTGGGTTTTGGGGTTTTTTTTTTTGGTATGTCTCACCTCTCTGGGTTGCACTTAGTCAGTTACATGGCTCTGGCAGACTAAAGGCAGACAGACAGACACACACGTACACCCAGCTCTTCTTAAAGGTTCTTAAAGCAGATAAGCAACAGTTTGTCTCACCAGCTGGAGTGGATGTAAGACTGTAGGAGCTGCAGATCTAGCTCTAATGGTTAGATTACAATAAACCTATATAACTCAATACATTTTGTTTACTTTAGTTTGACAACAGATAAACAAAAGTTGTATGAAGTAAATTAAAGAGGAAGAATAACAAATATACTTTTCAGATGTCATATTAATAAAGTATGAGTTTTTAAAAATTATTTTTAAAGTGGGCATTGTTCACTGTTTCCAGACCATGGTATATACTTTTATTTTTGTTTTGTTTTATTTCTAAATAAGATGTTGTTTTGGTCTTTTCTTGTTCCAGGATACATTTAAATCTAACCAGTCAGGCCCTAACTGCAAAAAGCTCTGCCTTGGTGCTCATCACTGTGTCCTGATTTTTGTTTTCTTAACTTTGCTCTTAGGAGCACAAGTCTCTGTAGTTTTATGTAATGGGATATTTTTTTTGTCACTGTCAAGAAAATTTTTTTTTTAGGATTGTACAAGTGAAGGTTGTTTTCAGGGCTGAAGAACTGGTATTAATGTATGTAGAGTAAAATTACTGAAAATTTGGTATTAATGTATGCAGAGTAAAATTACTGCAAAATTTTTAAATGATTTTGTTAACTTGGTGTTCTTTTTAAAATAGTCTGAAATTATATGAAAATGATAAACCTTTGGTCATATTAAGTCAGTATATTAAGAGTTTTCTTTCAGATTTTATAACTAAACCTGTTTATAGTTGTCCTTAAGCTTTTGTAATTTTAGTTATCTTAAAAAGTAGGAAATGAGCCTTGAGCTTCTTTGTTAACTCTTGATGTGAATCCCACCATGGACATGCCACGTGCAGCATGTGAACATGCTTTCTCTTTTTCTTGTTATCAGACTAAGCTGACCAGGATGTGGATTCAATATGCCCTCATTGTCATATTCAAACACTTCAAACTGTTCTCTTTTGCCCAGCAATCTCAGCATCTTCATTTTGGTACAATGGAGTCACAACTTGTAAGGTGGCTAGTTTTTGAAAACTCTGTCTTAGGTCAAAACCAAGCACACTCAAAGTGATCCTTGAAAAATTGCTTAAAATTGCCAACAAAATTCTCATATACTTTGGGTGCTTGTTGAGTGTTATGTCGGTATGACTATGTTATGCATGGAGTAAATAAGGTATGTAATTATGTGCAAAGCAACAAATTTATAGCACTAATAATTATGCTGTTTAAATGTGTCTTTATTTTTGCCAATAGGTATGGTTGGATTATGCAAATTTATTACCAACCCCACCCTTTATGATAAATCTAGATTCTAGAGTGTTGTAAGTTTAATAAAGACAGAGCATTTAATCTGGTTTGTTCATGGAAATATTATCAGTGCTTGGAACAGAGTCTGGCACAGAGTAAGCATTCAATAAATATTTACTGAATAAATGATCTTTGATGTATATGCCTATTAATGATTTGGCTCCACTTTATCCTACTTTAACACCCATTTGTTTCAGGTACAAAGATCATTTTTGGAATATGTATGAATTTTGTGTGAGGACCTTTGGGGAACATTTGGCAGTGGGGAGGTGTGCTAGTTTGAATGGATGTCCCCCAATACATTCAGGAGTTTATTAAAGCTTATAACTAAGACCTCCAGCTGCCAGGCTGGAGGAGGTGTCACGGTGGGCAGATCCTAGCATCCAGCCCTAGGATGTGTTTGGATTCTTCCAGTCTAAAGATATGCAGAGTGCTTGAGCTTTGCCTGCCGTTCCTGAAGTGTGCTTGATTGTACTGGCGGTGCTTGCTTTTTTTCTCTCTGCCTGGACCTGTAAAAGGGGTCCAGCTTCTTCTGCCATGATGGAACTTCCCCTGAACTGGTAAGCTTCAATAAATCCCTTCCTCCCATAACACTGCCTGGCTTGGGAGTTCATCTCAGCAATGTGGGACTGACTGTGACAGAAGGATACAAAGAGGATGGCCTCATTGGGGAAACAGCCCTGGAAGCAGCTTTCATGGGCGGCGGAGAGGGGAGCCTCGTGGGAGAGGCACAGGTACCCTGTGGAGGAGAGCTGAGGAAAGAGCCTTCGGTCTTGTTTCTGTTTTGTGACTGGGTCTTGCTATGGTGTCCAGGCTAGTCTTGAGCTCATGGTCCTCCTGCCTTAGCCTCTGAAGTGCTGGGATTCAGCTGTGAACCAATATGCCTGGTTTGAGGAGCGTTGTGTTCTGATGGAGCCTCCGTGGACAGGAAGAGCCTGGTAAACTAGTCTTACAATGAGTGAAAGGAATGTAAGTGAAAAGGATCAAGCATGAGCTGGGCCCCTTCCTGTTCCTGGACATGCCCTCCTTGTCTGTCCAGACTTCCTTTCCCTACTGACTTCCTCTCACCCACAGTAGTCCAAAGCATTACATTGCACAATCCCACCTGCTGCAGAAAAACCTGTTTCCTCTCTACAGCTCATTTCTAAACTCCAAGTTTAGAAACTCTGTCTGCCCATGTACTTGGTCTTGTCTTGTTCTTTTTACCCACGGCACACTTGCTGCCACAAGACAACAGGGACTTAGGGTTTAAATTCTAAGATGGTCTAAGTGCTTCTTGTGAATCCCTGCTGTCCTATGTCAGGGTCTACACTGTAGATTCCGACTTGAACGTTAATAACCTCGGGTTGACTTGGATTATGGTATTATGTGGAGGTGATCAGCAGACACAAAGCTGTGTCCTTTCCCCAAGAGGCTTTTTAACCAGACTTGTCATAGCTCAGCCCATCTGAGATTTGCTCTGTCTCATTCGAATTCCAAGACGTGAGCCATATCCACAGTGTGGGAAGCACTCCTGAAAAGTCAGGTTATATACATGTAACATCTTGTTTTTGCAGGCTGTTTGTTGAGTGTGAAAATTAGGCTACTTATGTTCTTGTGTTCTGATATGAAATCATGATATTATGACTTTCAGAGCATTGCCTAGGAAAAGAAACATCTCTCCATTTGCATACAGGACTTTTATTAGTGTGTAAATTTTACCCAGTTTGCAGTTTGCTGGCCCAGAAAGGGAATTCAATGTCCTGGGGAAGGAAACAGAGCTGGTCCTTCTACTCTGACATCTCCAGCCAGAGTGTAGTATATACTGAGGGGCAGTCTGTGCTCAATCCTGATGCTGTCCTTCAGAAAACGTTTGTCCCTTTACTTTTCTGTTGTCTTCTGAAAAGATGACACCATAGCTTCTAATAAAAGGCAGTGACACAATTTGGTAAAAACTTTAAAACAAAATGGCTAAGCACCCAATGAAACTCTTATTTAAAAATGTACCTAACTGGGGCTGGAGTGATGGCTTAGTGGTTAAGGCACTTGCCTGCAAAGCCAAAGGACCTCTGTTCGATTCCCCAAGACCCATGTAAGCCAGATGCACAAGGTAGTACATGCATCTGGAGTTCGTCTGCAGTGGCTGGAAACCCTGGTACACCCTTTCTCTTTTTGTCTCTGCCTCTTTCCCTCTCTCAAGTAAAAATTAAAATTAAAATGTACCTAACTGGGTATGGTGGCTTTAATCCCAGCACTCAAAGGCAGAGGTAGGAAGATCAACATGAATTTGAGGACAGCGTGGGACTACAGAGTTCCATGTCAGCCTGGGGCTAGAGCGTGACCTTGCCTGGAAAAGCAAAAAAAAAAAAAAAAAAAAAAAAACAAACCCAAAAACAACCCTAGGTCTTCTCACCAGCCCCAAGAGTAGCTTTTTGGTGAAAGTACATTGAAAGGTAAGTGCAAAGCAATTACCTTCACTGTTTGACTTAATCACCACAAAATGTGGAGAGAGATATTAGCATCCCAAGATTGCAAAGGCTAGGCAGGAAGTTAGAGTTTGGAGCCCTCTTTCACTGAGCTTTGCTTTCAAGATCAAAAGTATATGGGAAGCCGGGCGTAGTGGCGCACGCCTTTAATCACAGCACTGGGAAGGCAGAGGTAGGAGGATCGCCGAGAGTTGGAGGCCACCCTGAGACTACATAGTTAATTCCAGGTCAGCCTGGACCAGAGTGAGACCCTACCTTGCAAAACCAAAAAAAAAAAAAAAAAAAGTATATGGGATTACTTGCATGTATTTGAAAAGGAATCTCAACTTGAGCTAATATGTCTGACTAGATGAGTTTGATGGCCCAGAGACTGGCTGATGACTCCAGTATTTGCTTTGAGTCTTGGATGGATTTTATTACTACCTCTGGCATTAACCATGTGCCACCCTTTAAACTGATGGGTTTAAATTATGTGCAAATGGCGTATTTTGAAATTTTAAAATGAACTAAAGGACAGGTCTTAAATCAGAATGAGACCCTTTATCCCGCCCCCTGCTGAGGATACAAAGCAAGGCTTCATAAATGCTAAGCAAGCTCTCCACCACTGAGCAACACTGTAACCTCCTCCCGCCCTCCTTTTTAAATGTTTATTTCTTTATTTGAGAGGGAGAGAGAAAGAAGAAGAGGTAGAAAGAGAGAATGGGCACGCCTAGGGCCTCCAGCCACTGCAAAGGAACTCCAGACGCATGCACAACCTTGTGCATCTGGTTTATGTGGGTCCTGAGGAATTGAACCCGGGTCCTTAGGCTTCGCAGGCAAATGCCTTAACTGCTATGCCATTTCTTCAGCCCTCCTTCCGCTTTTGAAGACAAAGTCTCTGTGTAGGTCAGGCTGACCAGGAACTTGGGATCCTTCTACTTCAGTCTCCCCAGTTCCTGGGATTACAGGTTTAGTGCTACCCCAGTGGTCTCCAAATCAGATGAGTTTTCATAAACACATTAGCAAATCCGTGTAACTCACTCCACAACCAATAGAAAATGCATCCTCCCACCCTCCCCGTCCACCAAAAAGAAGAAGAAGAAGAAAAAATGTTTTCTGGTGCCTCATTCTGGTTGCTAGCTCTCCAGGGGCTGTGCTCTGATTTCTAATGACATTATCGGTTTTCTCTGTTAAATGGTTTAACTTGTGTTAAAAAAAAAAAAAAAAAGCCAATGGTAAAGTGTTGCACTTTACTCGACAGAAAAGCAGTTATTAAATAAACATGTGGAATCCATCCTCTCTTATTCTTTTAAAACTATAGCTTTAAAAAAATAACTGCAGAGTAGTTTTACAAGTGTTTTCATTAACCAAGTCTGGCTCGGGGGGAGGGAAGATGCACCTTTACCTGTTTTCTCCAGTGACACTTAGGCAAGAAGTTGCCAGCTTCTACAAAGCCGCTTCCGTGGCCTTTCGGGTCTCCTGGGGGGAGGAGAAGCGGCTGAATCGGTGAAGTCCGGAGCGATGACAAGCTCGCCCCGGGTCCGGGCGGAGGGCGGCGGCCGTGGGCGTGAACTTGAGCCCGGCGGATGTGCCCGGGCGAGGACCGCGCCTCCTCCCGCCGGAGCTCGGGGAGGGGGTGGGGGGCAGCCGCGCTTCCTGCGGGCGGCGGGCGAGCCGGGGCGGCCGGGCGGGAAAGGAAGAGGAAAAAGGGCGAGGACGAGGGAGGGAGGGAGGGCGGAGGCGGGACGGACCTGTCGGGGCGCAGTGACCTCCCTCCCGCTCTGCGGGTGCCGCCTCCCGGTGCCGTGTCGTCCGGGGCGGGCTGCGGGGCCGGCGCACGCAGTCCGGGACGCGGGATGCTCGGCTTCCCTCGGCCGCCGCCGCTGCCGTGTGGACCGCAGGTAAGACCGCAGGGGCGGCCTCCGGGGGGCGCTCGCGAGCCGCGTCCGCACGTGCGCCGGGACCCCAGCCCAGCAGGCGCAGGTGGGCGGCCGCGTCCCCCGGGGGTCTGCGGGCGGGCGTGGACGCTGGACCAGGCTCGGCGTGTGACGGGGGTGGGGGCACCAGAGGTCTCTGAACAACAGCGACAAAAATAATAATAATAATAAAGGCACAGTGTGGCATACAGAGCGTTGCAAAAAGAAGTTTGTTGCTTCCCCCCAAAAGAAGTCTCCTGCGCTGCAAGCAGAATGAGGCGTCAGCTTTCCGAGACGGGCTTCATGAACAAGGCTCCGTGCCCGCTGACCCCCGCTGGGCTGGACGCCCCTGCGTGCACTTGACCTGCAGCCTTGGGAAAGGTGAGTGGCCCGCGCCCGACCCGGGGGGACTCCCCTCTCCCCCGGCTGAATGGCCTCCGCTGAATAATATATGAATAAAACCTGTTTCTACCCATGGCTTTGGCACCGCGACTTCCTCCTTATTTAATAAGGGTTATTCTGAGATCTACACAAAAATATGTGCATGTAAAATCTCTTGCTCATTCTTTGGCCATTTTCTAGCGCCTCTCTCCCCCCACCGCCTTTGACAAGTCAGTGGTCATTGAATTAATTTTACTTTTCGGCAGCTAAGCGGGGAGCGGGGGCCTGTGGAAGCATTTGCTAAGCTGGTTTCAGAAGAAAAACCGTGAAACTAAGGTTGGGTAGTTATGGAGAATATTCACACAAATTCCCACCTTCTCAGCTGGTAAATCTGTAATTTGTCTACAAACCGTTCTGTACGTGGGTGCTGTATACCAGTTGCTTCCAACCCACAGTGCTAGATATCAGACTCAGGGCCTTACACATGCTGGGCAAGCGCTCTACCACTGAGCAAAAATTCGGCCCCTATACATGTATTTTTAAGCATATTGCAAATGTGTGCCTAATTTCTTACTTTCTTGAAATGGTCCTCAGGCGAGATATTCTAAGTAATTGGTCAGAGAATTGGGAACATATTAAAATGAAATGAGCAAGTAAGGTAGACAAATTAAAGAGGGTTATTATAGAGGTATGTAATCTACATTATTATTTACAGGCAGGCTGTTTTGTTCTATAATTCCATCTTTGTTCAATTTTAAATATAGATTACCACACAAGTCTATGACTTTGGTTTTTTTTAATTAATTAATTATTAATTTTGAGAAAGAGGCAGATAGAATGGGTGTGCCAGGGCCTCTAGCCACTGCAAATGAACTCCAGATGCATGTGCCACCTTGTGTATCTGGCTTACGTGGGTACTGAGGAATGGAACCTGGGTCCTTAGGCTTTGCAGGCAAACATCCAGCCCGGCTCTTTATTAGCCGACAAATAACAAATCTAGTTATGATTCGAAACTTCTTTTTTAAATGATTATCATGGAGAAGCAGGTAATTTGGAAAAACTCAAATCTGGGGGTTTGCTTCTTAGTTTGGCTTACCAAATATCCATGACAAAGGAAACCCCAGAGATTGGAGGAGATTGGGGGGGGGGCATCCCACCATATGAGATCTCTCCTTTTTGTCCAGGTTGATCTCGAACTTCTGGGCTCAAACCTTCCTTCTGCTTCAGACTTCTAGAAGGCTCCGTGTGTTGGAGCGCCCCCATACAGGGCTGGAGGATGCTTCTGTAAGCCATTCACCTTCGATCCATGCTTAAGGAAAAGACTGGGTCAAATCTATGACTTGTTCCACCAAAATAGAATTTTCTTGTTCTGTGTGCTGAGGAGGGGAGGGAGCCCCAATTGTCTGCGTAATTAGACTGCAAATCTCTGCTTCCCTTTCAGGAAGTGCAGTGTTTCCTTTGTTCTGCCAGGTCTTACTGAAAGGTTAATAGAAACACACCAGTTTCCTTTCCATTGAATTTTGGTTTATTTCATTCTGTCTTAATTATGTAAATTTCTGTTATCTTCAGGGACGTGACAGGTATTTGAAATATTACATGCTTGCCTCTTAAAAATATATTAACTCTAGCTGGGCATGGGGGCGCTCCCTTTAATCCCACACTTGGGAGGCAGAGGTAGGAGGAGTGCCATGAGTTCAAGGCCACCCTGAGACTACCTGGTGAATTCCAGGTTAGCCTGAGCTAGAGTGAAACCCTACCTTGAAAAACAAAACAAACAAGCAAATATATATGTATTTGTTTGCTTGTATACACACACACACACACACACATACATACATACATACACACACACACACATACACATACACATACACATATACATACATACTCTGGGGCCGGGGATGTAGCATGTGTGAGGCTTTGGGTTTAATCCCCAGCACCACAAGAAAAAAAAAAAAATTACCTGCAAACAATAGGGAATTGTAACCATTAAGAAAATATGTAGTGGAGAGCTGGGGAGATGGTTCAGTGGTTAAAGGGACTCATTTCCTTAACAAAGATTCTTGGCCCAGGTTCAATTCCCCAGTGCCCGCCTAAAGCCAAATGCAGAAATTAGCACAAACATCTATAGGCAAGTGGCCCCAGCATGCCCATACTCTCTCTCTCAAATAAATAAATTAATTAAAATATTTTTAAAGGGGCTGGAGAGATGACTCAGCAGTTAAAGGTGCTTGCGTGCAAACCCTGGTGGCCTGGGTTCTGTTCTCCAGTACCCACACAAAACCAGATGTACAAATTTCAAGTGCATGCATCTGGAATTCATTTGCAGTGGCAGCAGGCCCTGGCACACCCATTCCCTCTCATTTTCTTGCTCCTTCTTTCTCTGTCTGCTTAAAAATTATTAAATAAAAATATTTTTTAAGCTGGATGCTCATGCCTTTAATCCCAGCATTCAGGAGGCAGAGGTCGGAGTTCAAGGTCACCCTGAAACTACATAGTTAATTCCAGGTCAGCCTGGACCAGAGTGAAATCCTACCTCAAAAAAATAAAAACCAAAACAAAACAAAAAAAACTTTAAATATGTATTGCTTATGTTTAATAGAACATAGTTTGCTAGATTATAGTATTGAAAAACTGGCTTTAAATAGCCTATGTCTTATTCTGTAGTTGAGTAGTCTAGTATCTATATCAAAGGTAAGTGCCTCTTCTGTGCTTCACTGTGAACCTTAGGCCAGTAAGGTCTTCTCTCTGTGGTGGTCTGGAAAGATTGCCGTGTGAATCATCCATCTCCTGATGCATACCAACTACAGTGTTGGAAGACTGGCAGGAAATGATAATCATTAGTAATTTGTTTTCTCCTTCGACTATCTAAACAAGGGAAACCAGGTCCTCATGGAGTTCACATTTTTTGGACTACTGGGTATCTTTTTTAAGGGCCTGATCCTGTGGATATAGCCCCTAGGAATCAAGAAACAAAGCAATCCAGATAAACACTCTTAATTTTGCAAGGAAGTGGTAATAGCTCACTTGTGACATCATATAGGGAAGATTTGGATATACATAGCACAATGTTAATGAAACTTTGGACAAACATTAAATTGATCAGTGTGAAATGCAAATATATGAACTATGTGAAACTATTCTTAAAATTAGCTATTGACTTTGCTAAAAATTAAACAAGTAAGAAACTCACTTAAGGATGTGCTTCAAAAGTTAAAGATACTGTGCTTTTTTAAAAAAATATATATTTTTTGCTGGAGAGATGGCTCAGCAGTTAAGGCACTTGCCTGCAAAACCTAAGGACCCAGATTGAGCCATCTTTTCATCCCATTTTAAAAATATTTTTACTTATTTGAAAGAGAGAGGTGCAGAAGCTGACTGTATGTATGTATGTATGTAGGGTCTTGCTCTAGCCCAGGCTGACCTGGAATTCACTATGTAGGCTCAGGGTGGCTTCAAATTCATAGCAATCCTCCTACCTCTGCTTCTAAATGCTGGTGTTAAAGGTATGCACCACCATATTTGGCTACTTTTGATATTTTTTTAAAGATCATCTTAGCACTGGGCATGCATGAATGTTCTTGGATAGGTAAGCTATCCTGGGACCAAAGGGACTTCTACAATTACAGGCAATGGTCCCAGAGAAAATTTGTGTCCTCTCTAGTTTTCTTTCAATGTTATGTAAGACGTTTAACTTCTTAAAATAACTGTTAAAAGCTGGGCATGGTGAGAGGCAGAGGTAGGGGGATTGCTGTGAGTTCAAGGCCACCCTGAGACTATGTAGTGAATTCCAGGTCAGCCTAGGCCAGAGCAAGACCCCACCTTGAAACACCAAACCAAACCAAAACAAAATAAAAAACCTATTACTCTATGAATGAGTGAATGTCATTTATTTTATGAATCATATTGAATGGAGTCAGCAATTTTTGAACTTTTTATTTCAGGTGTTTTTGAAAAAATAGTCACTATTTGGATGTGGGAAAGGACATGAGGAGACTAATGACTTGGGATTTTACTGATCAGAATGAAACCAATGTTGAAAGACTTTTCAAATCTACTCTTGGTGGTGCTTTGTGACTATGGTGAGTATTGTGAAGATGTTTAGTGCTGCCGGTATCCATATATAGATACATATATGTATATGTATAGATGAAGTATTTAAAATAATTTTTTCTGACTAAATTTAATTTTTTTTCAAACTAAAAGGTTGCTACAGCTCCTTCCATCCATCTACAATCATTTCTTACCCAGCCCTGGGCCGGCTGATAGTAGTATTGCTGAATTCTGCCTCCTTTGATGTGTATTTGGATCACGTTCAAAACGGGAACAAGGATTCCTGTGTGTCTGTGTTCTTTGTACTTTTCACTTCAGCTGCTCTGCCGAGTCTCTTTTTATGATTGATATTAACTGAATGATACTTGGGAGACCAGTAGTCATCTGTCCCAGGGAGGCCAATAGCAGTTTCTCTAATGCCATTCAAATTGCCAAGCACAAGCCCAGTTATTTCAGAAGCGTTCATTCTATTCTGAGTTACCCTTGTTGGCTTAGAGAAAAGCATTTCTCAGCCATCTGAAAATTTCTTCTTTGTATAATTTGAGAACATTGATTTCTTTACTGGTAAAAACTCCCAAGCTTGAATATTAGATAATATTGAATATTAGATAATAATAACTTTGAAGAGAATGTTGGGTCTTACATCTTAAATAATTTAGAGCTGTTTATATCATGCCCTTTAAGTCAGGCTTTCTCTAACTTTGTTGTGTATCCATTTCTTTCAAACACTTAAGTACAGAATATGATAAAGTGGAAAAAATGTGAGATACTTGATTTTTAGCTTAAGCATTGTCAGCTGTTACTCCATCTTCGTAGGCTTTTATTGCAGATATATACTGAATGTTGTGAACTCAGAGTATCTATCACCAATTCATTATTTAAACAAGAGTAGTGACGAGAGACCATCACACTTAGACAGGAACAAGTGCAATGCCCAGCTCCCAGGAGCCATGCTTCATTTCACATTTTACATCATCCTTAGTTCAGTTGCAACTTCTCCAGTATCTAAGATGCTGTTTTTAATCTATTTCACTGTTAGTGTTGTGAAAATACACCTTTTTCAAAATGACCATTTTATTGCAGTCCTTGGGGAAGCTGAGTATCTCCTCCTGGCAGAGCCGGGCCATGTAGCTCTAAGCAACAACACAGTGTCTGTGGATTTCCAGTTTTTTGACGATGCCAATGGGACGCTAAGGAATGTGTCTGTTTTGCTATTGGAAGCCAACACCAATCAGACTCTCACCACCAAGTACCTCCTGACCAACCAGTCCCAGGGAACACTGGAGTTTGAGTGCTTCTATTTCAAAGAGGCTGGGGACTACTGGTTCACAATGACTCCAGAAGTGACAGACAATAGCACTCAAGACCCTTGGTGGGAGAAAAGTGCCTTTCTGAAGGTGGAATGGCCTGTCTTCCATGTTGACTTGAATAGGACAGCCAACACAGCAGAAGGCACCTTCCAAGTGGGCCTTTTTACCACTCAGCCACTCTGCCAGTTTCCTGCGGACAAGCCGGACATGCTGGTGGATGTTATCTTTACTAATAGTCTTCCCAAGACAAGAACAAGTCCAGGGCAGCCGCTGGAGATCAGAACTAGCAAAAGGACAGAGCTCAGTCAAGGTCAGTGGGTTGAGTTTGGCTGTGCACCTGTGGGGCCAGAAGCCTATGTCACTGTGGTGCTGAAGCTGTTTGGCCAAGACTCGATCATCACTTCCACAGGACCCATTGATCTGGCCCAGAAATTCGGATATGAACTGGTGATGGCACCGGAGCTCAAGTGCGAGTCTGGGGTGGAGGTGATGGTGTTGCCCCCTCCTTGTGTCTTTGTCCAAGGAGCAGTTGCTGTTTTCAGAGACGCCCCCAGACACCTGGGGGAGAGGACTGTTCAGCTGGCTGAAAACAGCCTGCCCCTGGGAGAGAGGAGAACAGTGTTTAACTGTACTTTGTTTGACATGGGCAAGAATAAGTACTGCTTTAACTTCGGTACTTCACGGAGAAGCCGTTTTTCTGCCAAGGAAAAGGAGTGCATGCTAATTCAGAGAAGCATAGGTTGGTATTGTGACTTTTTTTTTTTAAACATCTAAACCCAAATCAGTGCCTTCATGTAATCAAAATTACTTCACTGTTAGGTGAACTGTACTATCATTTAAATGGCTTGTTTTTCATTTCTACCGATTAGCATTATCATCCTTATTTGAAAAGCTGACAGTATATTTATACTTCAGTATCCATGGGAGACTGGTTTTAGGGTCTCTAGGGTACCAAAATTGTGTAGTGTTAACACAGATCTACACACACCTTCTGCTATGCCCTAACTCATATCTAGGTTCCTTATAATACCTAAGGCAATGTAAATGCTAGGGACATAGTAATAGTACTGCATTATTTAGGGAACAGTGACAAACAGTCCCCTTTCCTGACCATGGTCAGATGCAGGTTTTTCCTGACTACTTTTCATCCATAGCTAATTGAATCTATAGGGAATGGATTTGGGGGATATAGAATGTGTGTGTATGTGTGTGTGTGTGTGTTTTATAACAACCATCTTGGTAACCAAACCCACTTACTTAACCTCTTTAGGTCTCAGTTTCCCCTCTCTAAGGTAGGGATAATAGAAGTACATACCTCATAGACGTAGGGATTGAATGAAATAAACGTAACATTCTTAGTACAAAGCTTGGCTTGTAGGAAGTACTCAGTAAATGCTAGTTGTTATATGAGTCTATGTATATCTAAAATGATATTATCTCATAGAAATTCCATGGGATGATGTATATCTAAAATGATCTTATCTTATAGAAATTCCATGGGCTGGAGGGATGGTTTAGCTGTTAAGGCACTTGCCTGCAAAGCCTAAGGACCCATGTTTGACTCTCCTGTTGCCAGTAAGCCAGATGTGCAAGGTGACACAAGCACAAGGCTGCATGTGCACACAAGGTGGCACACACATCTGGAGTTCAATTGCAGTGGCTGGAGGCCCTGGCATGTCAGTTTTTTTCTCTCTCTCTCTCTCTCTGTCATACACACACACACATTTTTAAAAAGGGGATTAATGATTTTTTAAAAAAGGAAAGTCCATGATGGAGATGACAAATTCAAAGCTAAATTTCAAGGTATATTCTGCAACTTCCATGTTTTCTGCTAACTGAGCATGTGTCTTTTCTCTGGTCATTCATTATAAGAAGGAAGGCTGTAAGCTGGGTGTGGTGGCACACACCTTTAATCCCAGCACTGGGGAGGCAGAGGTAGGAGAATCATCCTAAATTCAAGGCTAACCTGAGAATACAGAATGAATTCCAGGTCAGCCTAGGCTAGAGTGAGACCCTACCTCGAAAAACCAAACAAAAAAGAAGGAAGGCTCTGTATTGATTGCTAGAAATATCTTCAGATGTTTTCTGTGTAATGCCCTGCTACGAGGTGGGGTTACAATATTGCCACCATCCCCCATACTGTTTTAGCTTTTTGTTTGTTTGTTTGTTTGTTTCATTTTTTTTTTTTGAAGTGCTGGGCATTGAACCCAGGTCCCTATGCATAGTAGGAAAACCATTGAGCTACAATCCCAGTCATACCCCAGTTTTCTTTCTGCATTTCTATCCCTTTTTCTAGTACAAGAAGGTGGTTTAACTTGGCAGTTTGACTCTTAAGACTCGGATACCTGCTGTTCTTATCTTCATAAGAAGATAAGGCTCTCCACCTGCCAAAGCTCCTGGCTATATCCACGGATCTATCCACTTCCTCTCCTTCGAAGTCTCTTTCCTTGTCCTTTCTCCCACTGGTCACTTGCCCTCTTAGGCTCACCTTTCTCTCCTGCAGAAGTTTCTTGTCTACCTCCTCACTCACCCTCCTACCAGTATCTGAAACTCCTTTTCCCCTGATCTTTTTAATTTTTTATATTTTTTAATTTATTTTGAGAGAGAAAAAGAGAACGGGCACACCAGGACCTCTAGCCACTGCAAACGAACTCCAGACACATGCACCACTTTGTGTATCTGGCTTTATGTGGGTACTAGGGAATTGAACCTGGGTCCTTTGGCTTTGCCAGCAAGCGCCTTAACCACTAAGCCATCTCAGGCCCTCCCCTATTCTTTTGATGCCTCAACCAACTCACACCCTTGCTCTGTTTCAATCCCATTGAAGCTGCTGTGGCTGAATAACAAGGTCACACTCAGGTGTACAGGTGGTACTGTGGCTGCCTCATGCCTTGACTGAATCTGCCACTCAGGGCAGCCAGAAGCCATTAGGTAGAAACTTCGCACTTTCTCAACAAAGACCTGTAAGCATACAGGCATCAGACTTACTCTGTCTCCCTCTTTGTCACCCCAGAAGTGTCATTCCTCCAATATCAAGCCACTCTGTCCTCCACTGTGGCGCTCATCGCCTCTGCCAACCATCATCCTTGCCTGTAACTGTTGTCTTTAATGTTCCTTCCTAAGAAGACTCATTCTCACTGGCCTTGAAATGCACCAAATTTTTTTTTTAGATTTTATTTTTATTTATTTTATTTATTAGAGACAGAGAGGGAGAGAGAGAGAGAGAATGGGCACACCAGGGCCTCTAGCCACTGCAAACAAACTACAGATGCATGTGCCACCATGTGCATCTGGCTAATGTGGGACCTGGAGACTCGAACCGGGGTCCTTAGGTTTCACAGGTATGTGCCTTAACCGCTAAGCCATCTCTCCAGCCCCTGCACCAATTTTTTTTTAATATCAAAACAATAAAAAACTATCCCTCATTCAACCCCATGTTCTCCTCAGACATTGCTCTTGTTCTCCCTCCACGTAAAGCTCTTTTTTGTAAAGTTCTGGGCTGAGGAGATGGCCTGGCGGGTACGAGTATTTGCTGCACAAGCAGGAGAGCCCGAGAGGGCCTGACTTGACTCCCTGGCATCCAAGTAAAAAGCTGGGTGTGGACACGGATGCCTGTAACCTCAGTCTTGTGGGTGACGGACACCAGTGACTGGGTGACTGGGCAGCCAGTCTCAGTGAGAGACTGTCAGGGAAACGAAGCGGAAAGAGTGGAAGAGGAGAACCTACCCCATGTTCTCCGGCCTCTACCCACATGCGCAAACAATACACTTTGGGGTTTGTTTTGTCTCCTCCTTTCCCTTCCTCTCTCCTTCCTTTCTTCTCTTTTAAATTTTTTTAAACTTCTTTTTATTTATTTATTTGATAAGAGAGAAAAAGAGGAAGATAGAGACAATGGGCACGCCAGGGCCTCCAGCCACTGCAAACAAACTCCAGACACATGTACCACCTTGTGCATCTGGCTTAAGTGGGTACTGGGGAATTGAACCTGGGTCCTTAGGCTTCACAGACAAATGCCTTAACCACTAAGCCATCTGTCCAGCCCAGTACCATGTTTTAGAAAGTCATACTGTTGCATCATATAGAAAGACCATGGCAGAGATGATTTGACCTTGGCCAACATTGGTCTTGATTTCTGTAATGTTGTGATCCCCCAGTACCCACCCGTGACAGCTCCTCCAGTTTCCATTGTCTGCCTGTCCATCACCTGGCCTCATCCCTAGAGAGCTGGTCACTTTCTCCTTCTACTCTTCACACACTGCCTGGGAGGGTGTTGCCCCGATTCTGACGGGTCCTGCTGAGGAGCTGGCTGGCATCTCTCAGAGGGACCTCACGAGCAGCCCATCCGGAACGGATTCCCCTCCTAAACCTACTACTCAGCATAGGACTGCACTGCCCACCTCACTGTTGAAACTACAAAGTGTTTATGGTGTTTAATACATTTTATTAACATGAAAATTGAATTCATGTCTGGCTAGTCTCAAGATAGGGATTAGAAAACCTAAAACAATTGAGTCACCCCAGATATGTGCTTTTTCTTTTTCTTTTCTTTCTTTTTATTTTTTTTAATTTGAGAGAGAGAGAGAGAGTGGGTGCGCCAGCAGCCTCTCAGCTGCTGTGAACAAACTCCAGACGCATTCCCCCCCTTATGGGCAAGTGCAACATTGCACCCTTGTGTCATTTTGCGTCTGGCTAACTGTGGGCCCTGGAGAATCAAAGGACGTTCTTAGGCTTGGCAGGCAGGCTAAGCCCTCTCTTCAGCCCTGCGCTTTTTCAAAATAAAGTGTGTGTTCAGGCAAGAAAAAAGTCTGACTCAATTTAATAGAAATGTATTAAGGGAAAACAAGAAATTTGGGCCATTTGATTAAAGGCACTGTTGGCAGTAGGAACATCTTACTGGTTCTCCAGGTTGCTGGACTTTCCATGGAGGCCTCCATTCCATGTCTGATCCCAGGTTTCCCCAGCATGGCAGATGGGAAAGACTGGGAAGGGGCAGGGCAGAGTGTGGCTCTCTGAGCTCAGGCTGAGGGTGGCAGGGTCTCCCTGAGGGGCTGTCCTGTGCGGCAGCAGTTCCCCACACCCCAATAGCAGGGCTAGGGGCAGTTCCTAGAAAAGATAATGACAAGTTCTCCATGTGGCAGAACAACTCCAACTCTGTCTAGCTAAGAAGTGAAAGTTAAAGCTGGGCATGGTGGTGCACACCTTTAATCCCAGCACTCGGGAGCTAAGGCAGGATCACCTTGAGTTAGAGGTCAGCCTGGGCTATAGAATAAGTTCCAGGTCAGCCTGAGCTGGGTTGAGACCATACCTTGAAAAAAAAAAGTGAAATTTGTACTTCTAGTGATTTTCAATGTTGGTTATGTGGATATGTGCGTGTGTGGTATGTGTGTATATTTGTATTTATGTGTACATGGGTTCACGTGTGTGCATGCACATGCATGTGTATGTAGGCCAAAGAACAACCTCAGATTGTCTTCCAGTTCATTAACTATCATTTTTTACAATTTTTTATTTTTGGAGAGAGACAGAGAGGGAGAGGCAGAAAGAGAGAATGGGCGCCAGCAGCCTGTCAGCTGCTGTGAACAAACTCCAGATGCGTGCGTCCCCTTGTGGGCAAGTGCGGCATTGCACCCTTGCGTCACTTTGCATCTGGCTAAACGTGGGACCTGGAGATTGGAACCGGCATTCTTAGGCTTAGCAGGCAGGCGCCTTAACTGCTAAGCCATCTCTCCAGCCCATCAATTCTTATATTAAACAATAAAAAGCTTTTAGGCTGGAAAAAATGTTTGGTTTTCCTCCCTAACTCACTGGCTGGGTGCACCTTTTTTTGGAAGATCTTTACTCACCTCGGAGTCTATCAGCCAGGCACATACTCATGATTTGTTTAACATAAGCTTATCCCAGGTGCCTTTGTTCCTTACTTGTGTCTATGGAATTTTCTTATAAGCATGTTTTGTTTGGTTACCTTGGTCTCTTGAGCAAAATGTCTTGCAGATGTGAATATTTCATAGCCTTAGTCCTTCAGATCTTGGAGGCAGAAATGATTTTCCCTTATCACATTCCAGACAAATTTTGCTCATTCAGAATTAATAGCTCTTGTAGTGGCCTGAATGGCATTTAATGTGGCCAAGCAAGTTTGTAATGTAGTATCTCTGCATCTATGGACAACTGAAACCAGGACCAAACAGCACAGCCTTCATTCACAGAGAACGGCAGTTTGGAACATTGCTCATCTCGCTCTTCACGTGCGATACAGGAATTCAGGTATCTAATGAGTTCCCATTTGACAATTTTCTTCAAAGTTGTTAGGATTTTCAGGGATCTGATGTATAAGGCATTTAAGAATTTTCTTGTATAAGTTTGATCATTGCTTTATTTGAACTATTTCCCAGTTAATTAATTTGATCTGGATGGAAATTGACATAAAATTTGGTTTAAATGCTTTATCTTTTTAATTTTAAATTTTTTATTTACTTGTAAGCAGAGAGGGGTAGGGAATGGGTGCACCAGGGCCTGTAGCCACTGCAAACAAACTCCAGCTGCATGTACCTTGTGCATCTGGCTTTACGTGGGTACTGGTGAATCAAACTCAGGCCCTTTAGGCTTTGTAAACAAGCACCTTTAACCACTGAGCAATCTCTCCAACCCTAAATTTTACTTTTTTAAATTGTTCTTTGTGTCATGATTTTACTTTCAAGGGAAATTAGCACAATAGTTTTATTTTAAGTGAGATTTTTTGATATTAAGATTCATTTTTTTAAAATTAATTAGTTAATTAATTTTGGTTTTTTTGAAGTAATATCTTGTTCTAGCCCAGGCTGACCTGGAATTCACTCTGTAGTCTCAAAGTGGCCTCGAACTCACAGCGATCCTCGGACCTCTGCCTCCTGAGTGTGGGGATTAAAGGCATGGGCCACCACACCCAGCTAATTTATTTATTTGAGAGATAGAAAGAAAGAGGCAGATAGAAAGGGAGTGAGTATGAGTATGTCAGGGCCTCTTGCCACTGTAAAGAAACTCCAGACACATGTACCACTTTGTGTACCTGGCTATACATGGGTACTGGGGAATCAAACTTGGGCTGTCAGATTTTGTAAGCAAATGCCTTTAACCCCTGAGCCATCTCCCAAGCCCACAATTCATGTATTTATCTATCACAACTGATTTTTTAAAAGGTCCCCACCAAGGGAATTTTTGAGTTTAGTTTGACAAATGGCCTTATGCCATATATATATATACTTTTTATTTACAATTTCCATGAATATAGACATTATATCATGATTATAGTACCTTCCTACCACCTTCCCTTTCCCCCTCCTAAATTTCTTCTCCACTGAATCCCTTCTTTTTTTCCAGTAAGTTTCTCTTCTATTTTGATGTCATCATTTTTTCCCTCCTGTTATGCGGGTCTTGGGAGCATCAGCCACTGCAAAATTATATTTATATTTAAAGCAAATAGTATTTTTAAACAGGACTTAGTTGGGTCATGTTTTTTAAAATTTTAATTTTTGCTAACATTATTTTTGTTGCATGTTTGTAGAGTGTGTGGTGCAGTGTGTTGTGATATGAGTAGTGCGTGCACATGTATATATGCAGGTAGAGGCATGCATGTGGAGGCTAGAGATTGTTGGGTGCCCTCTTTTTGCTCATCTGCCTGTTTCTTTGAGACTTTTAAATTTAAATTGTGTAGTAATTCCCAGTCGATTTTTCAAAAATATCAATTAACAATACTGTACTAACTCAGAGAGACGTTCATAGGAGATTCCCAAAGCTGTTCAAGCTTTGTGTCTGAGCTGCTACGAGCCTTGTGGACAAAGCCTGCTCATTGTTCTTCACAGCAGGAGCTGCAGTGTGATCCTGGAAACACAGAACCAATATTGTTTCAGTTGGACCTCTGCATGGAACATCATTACCACACCTCAGTTGATGTTGGTCCAGGATACTCATTTGTAATGCTCCCACTTGTGAAAATCCTCAGACTTTTAATTACTGTAGAGAACTCATATTCCATGACTCACTCCAAAGATTACACCACTTGGCTGCCCTGATAATGCATGTGCCCTATGAATTTTCCTGATGTTTTTGTAGTGCTTTTGTATACCTGTGGCTGCATTAGAAGGTTTGTCCATTAAAGATGAAGAGAGGCTTTTATGCAGGGGATAGGTAGTGTTGGCAGGATGTGGTAGTTCTGGGGCTGGGCGGGTGCAGATGAAGAAAGGCTAGAGGCTAGAGGCTAGTTCTTCCTAGGGAACTATTCAGTTATTGTACCTGGTAGTGCCTGTGCGTCTCCTTGTAGGGCAAGTTTACGTTTATCACTCAGCAGTGGCTGTTTTTCTGCATGATGTAGCTCCATGGTAGATAATTTCCTATCATGCACGAAGCCCCTGTTTCCATCCACAGCATTAGGGGGAAAAAGAAAGTTACTGTGGGAGAGTTTTGTGTGTATTTTAGAGGTCTTTTGTTAGGTGGATCTGCCTTTAGGATTTCTAAGACTCCTTGCTGAATTGACTCTTGTCATTCTGTGTCCTTCGTCCTTTTTTTTTTTTTAAACTTTTTATTGATGATGTCCGTAAATATAGATAATATGTCATAATCATAATCCCCTCCCACCACCTCCTCTTTCCCTCTACCAAATTTTCCCTCCATTGAATCCTATCTTCTTTCCAACAAGTCTCCTTTTTAAAAAAAAAAAATTTAATTTATTTATTTGAAAAAGAGAGAGAGGACGAGGCAGATAAAGGGAAGGAGAATGGGTGCACCAGGGCCCCTAGCCTCTGCAAAAGAACTCCAGACCCATGCACCACCTTGTGCATCTGGTTTATGTGGGTACTGGGGAATCGAACTTGGTTCCTTGGGTTTTGCAGGCAAGTGCCTTAACCACTAAGCCATTTCTCCAACCCCCAACCAGTCTCCTATATTTTTAAAAATACTATATTAATTTATTTATTTGGGGGGGCAGAGAGAGAGAATGGGTACACCAGGGCCTCTAGCCACTGCAAATAGACACATGTGCTACCTTGTATTTCTGGCTTACATGGGTACTGGGGAATTGAACCTGGGCCCTTAGGCTTTGCAGGCAAGCGCTTTAACCACTAAGCCATCTCTCTAGCCCTCAAGCACTCTTTTTATTAGCTAGTGAAGAAGTAAGTTTCCATATAGCTTATTCATTACATTTTAAATTTGGATCAATCCTCCTGCCACCTCTTCCTCTTCCCCTCACCCCACTTGTATTGATTTTACCTCTGAATCCCTGTCTGTCTCCCTTGTTCTGCAGCCTGTTTGACATTAATGTAGACGCTCCATTTTCTTTTAGGGTTCACAAGGTATACCTCCTTACATCCACATACTTTTAACCTCAATTTCCCTTTTTTATGTCAGGTGACTTTTTATTTTATTTTTTAATATATTTATTTATTTTAGAGGGAGAGAGAGAAAGAGGCAGATAGAGAGTGAGTATGGGCATGCCAAGGTCTCCTGTGCATCTGCCTTTATGTGGGTACTGGGGCATTGGACCCAGGTTGTCAGGCTTTGCAGGCAAATGCTATTTACCACTAAGCCATTTCTCGAGCCCCATGTTTTTAAATATATAGTTGGGTCATGTGGGTTTCTAAATCCAATTTAATAATCTCTGTCTTTGATATGTTTATTTATGTTTAATGTTACCATTATATAGTTGAACCAATGTTTACTGTCTGTTATATCAGATGTCTGTTTCTTTTTCTTTTTTTTTAGTTTTTTTTTTAATTTTATTAATTTACTTGCAAGCAGAGAGAGAGAGAAGAGAGACAGATAGAGAGAGAATGGGCATCCAGGGCCTCTAGCCACTACAAATGAACTCCAGATGCATGTGCCCTTGTGTATCTGGCTTACATGGGTCCTGGGGAATTGAACCTGGGTCCTTTGGCTTTGCAGGCAAACGCCTTAACCTTTAAGCCATCTCTTTAGCCCTAGTTTTTGGTTTTTTGAAGTAGGATTTTGCTCTAGCCCAGGCTGACCTGTAATTCACTATAGTCTCAGGGTGGCCTCAAACTCACAGCAATCCTACCTTTGCCTCCTGAATGCTGGGATTAAAGGTGTACACCACCATGCCCAACCTTTTTGTCCTTTTTAGATTAAATACTTTTATGATTTACTTTACACTGTCAACTTATTATTTATAGTTTAAAATATTTTAGGAATTACCTTTCCTTGGCTCTGTACTTCCCTCAATAAATATAATAATTTAATAAATAAAAATATTTTAGGGATTATATTAGAGGTTACAATATACATCTTTACTTCCAGGCTTTATTTTGCTTCATATGTGATATAAATCTTTGAACAATGCACTTCCAATTCCCTTTTTCCATTCTTTTTTTTTTTTTTTTTTTTGGAGAGAGTCAGACTGAGAGAGAGACAGAGAGAATGGCCGCACCAGCAGCCTCTCAGCGCTGTGACCAAACTCCAGATGCATGTGCCCCCTTGTGGGCAAGTGCGGCATTGCACCCTTGCATCACTGTGTCTGGCTAACGTGGGACCTGGAGAATTGAACAGGCATTCTTAGGCTTAGGAGGCAGGCGCCTTAACCCCTAAGCCATCTCTCCAGCCCCCTTTTCCCATTCTTTTTGTGATAGTTATACATTTTACTTTATATGTGGTATTAAACATATAACTCATCAATACAATCCCACTTTATACTACCAGGCATAAATTTAGAATATTTAAATGATGAAAAAAATCAAAATTTACATTTACCTTTGTGTGCCATTTTCTGATGCTTATTACTTTATAGATGCAAGGGTTTTTTTTTTGGAGAGAGACAGAGAGAGAGGAAGGAGAGGAAGACAGATAGAGATGGGCACGCCAGCAGCCTCTCAGCTGCTGAGAACAAAATCCAGATGTGTGCGCCCCCTTGTGGTCACGTATGGCATTGCGCCCTTGCGTCACTTTGCATCTGGCTAAACGTGGGACCTGGAGATTGGAACCGCTGGAGATTGGAACGAGTGTTCTTAGGCTTAGGAGGCAGGCGCCTTAACCGCTAAGCCATCTCTCCAGCCCTAGATGCAAGGTTTTGACTGGTATCATATTCCTCTGCCTGGAAGATTGCTTTTAGTAAAGACTTGCTGATAACCAGTTCTCTTAATTTTTGTCTGCTTGAGAAAGACCATTTTTAAGATTATTGGACTAGGGCTGGAGAGATGGCTTAGCGTTTAAGGAGCCTGCCTGCTAAGCCTAAGAACACTGGTTCCAATCTCCAGGTCCCACGTTTAGCCAGACGCAAAGTGACACAAGGACGCAATGCTGCACTTGCCCACAAGGGGGCACATGCATCTGGATTTCGTTCACAGCAGCTGAGAGACTGCTGGTGCACCCATCTCTGTCTCCCTCTCCCTTTCTATCTCTCTGTGTGTCTCTCTCCAAATATAAAAAAATAAAAATAAATAATTTAAAAAAAGATTATTGGACTATAGAGATGGCTTAGCAGTTAAGGCACTTGCCTACAAAGCCTAAGGACCCATGTTTGACTCTCCAGATCCATGTAAGCCAGATGCACAAAAGTGAGGCAAGCACACAAGGTGGCACACACTTCTGGAGTTCAATTACAGTGGCTGGAGGCCCTGGCATGCCAGTTTTCTCTGTCTTTCTGTCTGTCTCTCTCACATAACAAAAAGTTGTTTTTACTGCCTATGGAATTCTGAGTTGGTAATTTTTTCTTTAGAAATGCCACTCCATTGTCTTGTAGCTTATATAGTTTCTTTTTTATTATTTTAATTAATTTATTTTTATTGACAACTTCCTTAATTGTAGACAATATCCCATGGTACTTTCCTTCCTCCCTCCCCCCACTTTTCCCTTTGAAACTCCACTCTCCATCATATCCCCTTCCCCTCTCAGTCAGTCTCTCTTTCCATTTTGATGTCATCATCTTTCCTCCTATTATGATGGTCTTGTGTATTTTGTTTCAGGCACTGTGAAGTCATAGATATCCAGGCCATTTTGGGTCTGGAGGAGCACATTGTAAGGGGTCCTACTCTTCCTTTGGCTTTTACATTCTCCCCCCCCCCCCTTCAGCAATGGACCCTGAGCCTTGGAAGGTATGTTAGAGATGTTTCACTGCTGAGCACTCCTCTGTCCCTTCTTCTCAGCACCATGGTGCCTTCTGAGTCATCCCAAGGCGGCCACCATCTGAAAAAACAAGCCTCTCTAACCAAAAGTGGGAGTAGCATTAATGTATAGGTATGCACATTAAGAGAAGTTTAAGATTCTTTTAAAAAATAATTTTATTTATTTATTTATTTGAGAGAAAGAGGCAAAGAGAGAAAGGGAGAGAATGGGTATGCCAGGGCTTCTAGCCACTGCAAATGAACTCCAGATGCATGTGCCACCTTGTGCATCTAGCTCGTGTTAATACTGGAGAACCAAACCTGGGTCCTTAGGCTTCACAGACAAGTGCCTTAACCACTGAGCCATCTCTCCAGCCGTTGTGTAGTTTTGATGAGAAGTCAGCTGTAATCCTCATCTGAATTCTTCAGTGTGTGGTGTGTTTCTACTTTCATCTTTTTCAATTCCTAGCCTCAGCCTTCAAGATTTTCATATTTGCTTTTAGTATTCAGAAGTTTGAATATTATTTTTCTTAAGGTTTTCTTTTTGTTTCTTTAATTTTTTCCCCTTCTGTTTTTCCTGCTGAATGTTTTTTTGTGTATCTCAAATCTCTGATCTCGTATCCCTGATTATTTTTGGAGAGTTCTGAGACACTCTCTTTTCAAAGATTTTTCTGTCCTATTCTGGTCTTTTTGTCCTGGGATTTCAGTTTTACTTGTAAGAGACCATTTGATATCTCCACAGTTATTCAGTCTTCTGTTTTATTTAACCCTCATTTATCTTCATCCATTTTTGTGCTGTTATAACAATACCTGAGACTGGATAATTTGCAAAAACCAGATTTATTTGTAGCTTTAAATCTGGGAAGTCCAAGATTAAGGAGACTACATCTGCTGTGGACCTTCTTGCTGTGTCCCATGGATAAAAGTGGAAGAGCAAAAGAGTCCATGTCTCAAGTCCTTCTGTATTCAGCGTCAATCCATTCATGAGGGCGGAGCCCTTGGTACCAAATCCATCCTATTAGGCCTTAGCTCCCAACACTGTTGCAGGGGGGTCGGATTCCTAGTGCATGCTTTTGGGGGATACATACTCATAATACTTCTTGTGTTTCTCTTTGGTTAATTTCTAGTTACCTATAATTACACTTATCATGTCTTTCTTCAGGTTTGTTGAGTCTACTGGAGCCTATTGTAGGCGTTGTTAATCTCTACTACTGTAATATTTGTAATATTTCTGACACTTCCATCTGACTCTTCAGTTTATGATGCCGATATAATTTTTCATCTGTTCCTGAATTTTGTTTGACTTGTCCATTAGTATATTTTATTTAGTGCATGTGTGTATGCATGTTTGTGGGTGGGGTTGCACATGGGTGCAGTTTGTGGAGGCCAGCAGACAACTGCGAGTATCATTGTCAGGAACTCCATCCACCGCCTTGAAACAGGGTCTGCCATTGGCCTGGAGCTCGCCAGTTAGGCAACACTGTCTGGCCAGTGACCCTTCCTGTTTCTGCCTCCCCAGCATTGGGATTGCAGGTGTGCACCATGTCACCCAGCATTTTTACATGGGTACTGGGGACTGACCTAGGTCCTCGTGTGTGTGAGATAAGCACTTTATTGATGAAGCTGTCTCCCCAGCCCCTCCACTGAAATGTCAGCGTATTCATCAAAGATGTTAAATTCTCTTCCCAATATATTTTGTATCTGGGTTATATCGGTGTCTTTTTCTGCACCTCAGAATTGTTTGAAAGCTGAAAATCTTGTTTGGAACTGTAGATACTAAGGTAGTATATTTGCCTGGAAATGAATCTACCTATTTCACTAGGAGTCTTTTGTGGATTGGGGTTCCCATAGTCAAGTCTGGGGCCATGTTTGGGTTGTTCCTGTTGCTATGGCTTCAGCTTGTGTGTCATGTAGGTTTTCATCTCTAGATCTTGCTATTTATTTGAGAGAGAGAGAGAAAATGGGTGTGCTAGGGCTTCCAGCTGCTGCCAATGAATGCCAGGTGCATGCACCACTTTGTGTATCTGGCTTACTTGGGTCCTGGGGCATCAAACCTGGGTCCTTTGGCTTTGCAGGCAAGCACCTTAACCACTAAGCCATCTCTCCAGCCCTTTTCCCTCTTTATTATTTGCTATTTGGTAACTTCTAGCCTGGAGTGAGGGAAGATCATCCTCTATCGGTGTTTCTGCCCCATCTGAGGCAAGTCCTGTGTTTGTGAGTCTCGGTAATGAGGTCTTTTGACACTTGACTACTGTGGAAGAAGGTCTCTGATAGCATGGGCCCAGAGCTGGGCTCCCCGTCCAGGCAAAAGAGTTTTCTCTCCATTGTGCGGCAGCTCATGGTCTCATCAGGTGCTCTCGGGGGGTGGGGGGTAGGGAACACGGTTTGCTCGCTTCTCCTCAGGCTATTGGTCTGTGAATGAGATGAGGGAGAGAGGGGGGGATCTGAGCCAGTTTAGTTTCTTTTCCACAGTGTCACCCCTCCCCACTTGCACCTGGAAGAGGCTTCATCCAGTCTTACACTTGACCCCAGTCTTTCAGGAGAGTTTCCTGGAGACAAAAGTGTAAGTGGGTATAAATTCCTCCGTGATGTTGTTCCTAGGGGCTTCATGTTCTTAGCCTAATCTTAGCAATTCATTGCATTTTTATTTTTAAATACTTTATTTTTGTTTATTTATCTATTTGACAGCGGGGGTGGGGGGGTGGGGAGGGAGAGAGAGAATGGGTGCGCCAGGGCCTCCAGCTACTGCAAACAAACTCCAGACTCTTGTATCCCCTTGTGCATCTGGCTAACATGGGTCCTGGGGAATCGAACCTGGGTCCTTTGTCTTGCAGGCAAACGCCTTAACCTCTAAGCCATCCCTCCAGCCCTTCATTGCATTTTTAGATGGATTCCTCTCACCAGCTTGTGTGGGTGGGTCCTAGAGTCTGGCCCAGGTAAACAAGTGTTGCAGGCCATCTTTTCTTTATTGCTGGCTGATCTGTTGCCTTGTGATCTCAGTAATCGGCTGGGGTCTAGGAAGGCTAAGATGGGCTAAAGTTATAGATTATTCAGCTTTGTGTTGCTTTAAGGTTAGGAATAATACTCTTTCCAGCTTTGCACGACTCTGAGAAAGTTTTGACTCCTTAAGACCTGAGATTTGAATTCTGCTTCCTCTTGGGTGCCGTTACATTCTGATTCCTCAAGTGAGCTAGCACTAAAAGCATGAATTGTGTCCTTGCAGAAACATGGGGACCATGGCAGCCGTGGAGCCATTGTAGCGCCACGTGTGGGGATGGTGTCAGAGAGCGTCGCCGTGTGTGTCTCACTTCCTTCCCCTCCAGACCCAGCTGCCCGGGCATGTCCTCGGAGACCTCTCTGTGCTCCCTGGAGGAGTGTGCTGGTAGGTATTCCTTTGGGGTCTTTCCTCCAGGCCTCCGTCAGTGGGCATATTGAACCCAAGCCTGACTGAGAACCAGCAGTCCACGTTCAGTAGATGCTTGCTGCTCTGGGATTGCCATTGGATCCAGCCTTGCACTTGTCACAGTGCTCACATTCTGTCTGGTTTAATGGTGATCATTTTCCCGTTAGTCTTTCTAATAATGAATGAACTGATTAAACTAATTTTTCTTAAGTTACCGTAAACTGTGCTTTCGATTGGGAACATACTGAATTTATTGACAAGACATGTCCTTGTCTTGAAGGAGCCCATGATATCGCACCCTTGAAGGTACATGAACAAGCATGGTATAATACAGGCTTGCGATGATAAAGGTACCCACAGCTTGCTCTGAAAGCTTGCGAGGTGATAGTCCATGCTGGAAACAACTCAATTCTTGGAGCAGGGGATGTGTGAGCTAAAGTGTGAGAGCTAAGAAGGTTCCACTCTGGTGAACAAGGTAGGCAAGAGAGTTTGTTAAAGGGAGCAAGAGAATCAGGGAAGGCGTGGAAGAAGATGGCGCAGTGAGTGACATGGAGGACTGAATCAGGTTTACTGTGGCTAGAGCATGGGGTACCAGGAGGAGATGGGAAAAACAAGGCTAGATCCTGATGGGCCTCAAAGATTTAGAGTTGGACTTAAAATTTTTTTAAATATTTTATTTAGCCGGGCGTGGTGGCGCATGCCTTTAATCCCAGCACCCGGGAGGCAGAGGTAGGAGAATCACCGTGAGTTCAAGGCCATCCTGAGACTACATAGTTAATTCCAGGTCAGCCTGGGCCAGAGTGAGACCCTATCTTGAAAAACCAAAAACATATATATATATATATTATTTATTTATTTATTTATTTATTTATTTATTTATTTGAAGGAGAGGAAGAGGCAGAGAGAGGGTAAGAATGGGTGCACCAGGGCCTCCAGCCACTGCAGACAAACTCCACACACATGCACTACCTTGTGTATCTGTCTTACATGGGTCCTAGGGAATTGAACCTGGGTCTTTAGGCTTCGCAGGCAAGGGCCTTAGGCTAAGCCCTTTCTCCAGCCCTAGACTTGCATTTTAGAGGGCTCTTTGGCTGTAATATGAATACGAGTAAGAAGAGTAGATGTGGCAGAGAAGGGCCTGCTAAGAGTTTTTCAGTAACCTGTGTGAAACCTGAGTGGGATACAAGGAGAAAAGGATGCAGAGACTAAATATGGTGAGTGATAGAAAGACGTGATACAAGGAACTGTTTATCTAAAAATGGGATGCTGGAGTGTTTAGCAATAAACTTGGAACCCCAAGCCCTGAGTTCATGTCTGTTAATTAACCAAAGACAGTATTTAAAGTGTCCCTTCCCACCATGGCAGCCAGGGTGGGAGAGAGATAGTCTTACCGGCAAAGCCTCAGTGCTGGAGTTTGGTACAGCTGAAGAGCCAAAGAGGAGAAGAAACAAAAAAATACAGATTGTCCATGAGTTCAAGTTGAAGTTTACATTCTGGATCTGGAAGAAATTGGCATACCCAAACCAGGCATGATGGTTGCACACCTTTAATCCCAGCACTTGGGAGGCAGAGGTAGGAGGATTGGCGAGAGTTCGAGGCCACCCTGAGACTACATAGTGAATTCCAGGTCAGCCTGGGCTAGCGTGAGACCCTACCTCAAAAAAGAAAGAAAGAAAGAAAGAAAGAAAGAAAGAAAGAAAGAAAGAAAGAAAGAAAAAAGAAAAAAATTGGCACACTTATGTCCCATGTATTGGCAAGCTAGGAGGAAGAATCCTCCCACACGTGGGCTGGGTGAGAGAGAGGAGAGAGTTTGAGAGATTTTTCACTGGGTGAGGTTGAGTCCTGCAACTGAAGCAGATGAGCGGAGATAGGCGTGTCGAGGGTGTGACCATTGTAAGTGGGCCAGTCCCTCTCTGGCTCCCTAAAAACCAACAAAACAGCCAGGCATGGTGGTTCACACCTTTAATCGTGAGGCAGAGGTAGGAGGATCACCGTGAGTTCGAGGCCACCCTGAGAATACAGTGAATTCCAGGTCAGCCTGGGCTTCAGCAAGACCCTACCAAAAAAAAAAAAAAAAAAAAAAAAAAAAAAAAAAAAGATCTAACCTGGCCCCTCACAGACAGGCTTGGTGGATGAAGCTAGGATTCTGATCCCTTGAGATTAGATACATCAGGAGGAGACCCAGGTTTGGGGGGAGGTAGCTAGGAATGCAGCTCAGAGATAAGAGCATTTGCCTAGCATGTGCAGGGCCCTGGATTCAACCTCCAGCAGGATGTCCAATACAGTTAATCCAAGTTGTATGCTTCGTGAGCATCATCACTGACTATCATTGAAACAAATGGGAGAGGTGGGAAAGGTACCTACACCTTTGACTTCTAGGTCATTTGTAATTGCAGCAAGAACCATTTCATTGCAGTGTGGGCAGTTTGCAGGAGACAGAAGTTTGAATGTGGGAGTAGTGTGTCTATAATTTTGGTAAGCATGTGTGGGAAGACAAGTAATAAGATTGGCTGTGACATATGAGGGCTGGAGAAGGGTCTCTGTTTGTCTGTCTGTTTGTTTGTTTGTTTTTCAAGGTAGGTTCTCACTCTAGCCTGAGATGGAATTCACTATGTAGTCTCAGCATGGCCTTGAGTTCATGGCAATCCTCCTATTTCTGCCTCCTGAGTGCTGGGATTAAAAGGATGCGCCAGGCTAGAAAAATGGCTTAGCAGTTAAGGTGTTTGCCTGTGAAGCCAAAAGATCTGGGTTCGATTCTCCAGGACCCAAGTAAGTCAGATCCACGAGGGGCGCTTGCATCTGGAGTTCATTTGCAGTGGCTAGAGGCCCTGGTGTGCCTATTCTCTGTCTGACTCTCTTCTCTCTCTCTCTCTCTCTGCTTAAAAATAAATACAAATTTAAAATATATATATATATTTTTTAAAAGTGTGTGCCACCACACCTGGCTAGAAGGGTCTTTGTAAGGTGAGAAGAGCTGGCACATGCTTGTGTGCTGAGAAAAAGGAGCTACAGAGAGGACGTCAAGGATGTTGGTCTGGAAGGGTGATCCCCCAGGGAAGGATGCCTAGAGAGCATTTGTTGATGGATTCACATTTTCTAGGACACTTGTCCCCCTGACTGCATGAAAGAACCACTGCTGTGTTCATGGTGATGGGGGAAGTGGAGGGGGGAGCCAGGAGAAGCTGAGTGTGAAGGCTTCTAGTTTTTGTGATCTAGCAGACTTCTGGGGAAGTGGGTTGGGTGGGGGGCTTGAAGTATGAAATTGGAAGCAGGCATGGTGTTTGTGTATGTGTGTAAAAGCCAGAGATACTGTCTACCTTTTGTTTTGTTTTGAGTTTTCAAGATAGGGTCTATCACTCTAACTCAGACTGACTTGTAATTCACTATGTAGTCTCAGGCTGGTCTCAAACTCACAGCGATCCTCCTACCTCTGCCTCCCGAGTGCTGGGATTAAAGGCGTGTGCCACCACACCTGGCCAGTCCACCTTTTTTACTTTTTTTTTTTTTTTAATGTGTGTGTGAGAGAGAATTGACGCATCAGGGCCTCCAGCCACTGTAATTGAACTCCAGACATGGGCACCACCTTATTGTATTACCTTGTGTGCCTGGCTTACATGGGACCTGGAGAGTAGAAAGAACATGGGTCCATAGGCTGTGCAAGCAAGCGCCTTAACACTAAGCCATCTCTCCAGCCCTTGTCCACCTTTTTTGGAGACAAAGACTGTCATTGGCCAAGAAATAAGCTAGAGTGGTGAGCCAGTCAGCCCCAGGAATCCATATGTCTCCACCTCCCCAGCATTGGGATTACATGCATGTGTTATCACACCCAGCTTATTTTTTTAAAATTTTATCTTTATTTATCGGAGAGGGAGAGAGAGAGGGAGGGAGAGAAAAAAATGGGTGCACCAGGGCCTCCAGCTGCTGCAAACTCCAGATGCATGTGCCACATTGTACAACTGGCTTACCTGGGTCCTAGGGAATTGAACCATGGTTCTTTGGCTTTGCAGACAAATGCCTTAACCACTGAGCAATCTTTCCAAGCCCATTTTTTAAATTTATTTTTTATTTGAGAGAGAAAGGAAGAGACACAGAGAGAATGGGCACACCATGGCCTTTTCAGCCGCTGTGAACAAACTCCAGAGTTCCTTGTGTGCATGTGCCACATTGCGCACTTGCGTCACTTTTGCGTCTGGCTAAACGTTGGACCTGGAGATTTTAACAGGCATTCTTAGGCTTTGCAGGCAGGTGCCTTAACTGCTAAGCCATCTCTAGAGCCCTGTCTTGTTTTTAAATATTTTTTTATTTTTATTTTTTGGAGAGAGAAACAGAGAGAGGGAGGGAGGGAGAAGAAGACAGAGATGGGTGCGCCAGCAGTGTCTCAGCTGCTGTGAACGAAATCCAGATGCGTGCACCCTTGCGTCACTTTGCATCTGGCTAAACGTGGGACCTGGAGATTGGAACCAGCGTTCTTAGGCTTAGGAGGCAGGCGCCTTAACCGCTAAGCCATCTCTCCAGCCCTGTCTTGTTTTTTTTTTTTTTTTTTTTTTTTTGGTTTTGCAAGGTAGGGTCTCACTCTGGTCCAGACTGACCTGGAATTAACTATGTAGTCTCAGGGTGGCCTCGAACTCTCGGCAATCCTCCTACCTCTGCCTCCCGAGTGCTGGGATTAAAGGCGTGCGCCACCACGCCCGGCCCTGTCTTGTTTTTAATATGGGTTCTGGGGATCAAACTCAGGCCCTCATGCTTATAGGGCAAGTACTTTACTAGTTACCCACCTCCCAGGCTAGAAGTGGCCCTTGATTTTACAGGGTTTCCTCCTCCTCCTCTTCTTCTTCTTCTCCTCCTCCTCCTCCTCCTTCTTCTTCTTTCTTCTTCTTCCTTTTTTTTTTTTTTTCCAAAGTAGGGTCTCACTCTAGCTAAGGCTGACCTGGAATTCATTCTGTAGTCTCAGGGTGGCCTTGAACTCACGGTGATCTTCTTACCTCTGCCTCCCCAGTGCTGGGATTAAAGACATGAGCCGCCACGCCTGGCATTTATTTATTTATTTATTTATTTATTTATTTATTTATTTATTTATTTATTTGAGCAGAAAACCCATCCTGGGTCCCTTCCTCCTCCCATTCACTACTGTGATAGTTAGAACAAATAACCCAGAGGTCTTAAAACCGTGCAGAAAGGTCACTACAAGAGGATACATTTTTTATTTTTTTACTATTTCTTGTAGCTTTCCGGCCTTCCAGCCCATCACCTTTTCCACCCCAGGGTCCAGTGAAGTCCAACAACATCGTGACGGTCACGGGGATCTCCCTGTGCTTGTTCATCATTGTGGTCACCGTGCTCATCACGCTGTGGAGGAAGTTCGGCCGAGCCCCCAAGTGCAGCACCCCTGCTCGGCACAACTCCATCCATACCCCGGGCTGCAGGAAGAACTCGGACGAGGAGAACATCTGCGAGCTGAGCGAGCCTCGCGGGAGCTTCTCAGATGCGGGGGACGGTCCAGGGGGCAGCCCGGGGGCCGCGGGCATTCCGCTGACCTACAGGCGCAGCACAGGGGCCACTGCCGAGGACGAGGCGTCGGGCAGCGAGAGCTTCCAGTCCAGCGCCCAGAAGATCATCCCTCCGCTGTTCAGCTACCGCCTGGCCCAGCAGCAGTTGAAGGAGATGAAGAAGAAAGGGCTGACCGAAACCACCAAGGTGTACCACGTGTCCCAGAGTCCCCTGACAGACACGGCCATCGACGCGGCCACCAGTCCCCCCTTAGACCTGGACAGCCCCGAGGAAGCGGCTGCAGCCAATAAATTCCGCATCAAGTCGCCGTTCCTGGACCAGCCAGCCGGGGACAGGCCTCCATCCAGGCTGGATGTGAGCGCAGTGTCCTCGCAGGCCAGCTGTGCCATCAGCCCCAGCCAGACCCTAATCCGCAAGTCTCAGATGCGGCACCGGGCGGGCTCCTCGGACAGGTGCCACTCGCGGAGTTCGCACTTCAGGAGGACGGCCAGCTTCCACGAGACCAAGCAGGCCAGGCCATTCCGGGAGAGGAGCATGTCCACGCTGAGCCCTCGTCAAGCCCCCAGCTACGGCTGCAGGTTGCGGACCTGGGACCAGGCAGAGGAGCGGTTCCGGCCGCCCAGTCGAGGTGCCCTGTTGCATCCCGACAAGCCCGAGCATTTCCCAGGAACCAGCGGATCACTGAGCCCTCTCCCTAAGCCCTACGCTGCAGGGCAGCACTCCAGGAAACCAGACCTGGGCGATCGCCAGACCGGAGCCCGGAGGGGGCCGTCCCCCAGTCACAGGAGCATCTCAAGAAAACAATCTTCCCCTACTTTCCCCAAAGATAGCTACCAGAGAGTCAGTCCTCTGAGCCCCTCTCAGTGCAGAAAAGACAAGTGCCAGAGCTTCCCGGCCCACCCGGAGTTCGCCTTCTATGACAATACGTCGTTTGGCCTCACTGAGGCAGAGCAGAGGATGCTGGACCTCCCGGGATATTTTGGGTCCAATGAGGAAGATGAAACCACAAGTACACTTAGTGTGGAGAAGCTGGTAATCTAGACTTGGCCCAGGTCACCATATGCACCGCTCACATTTTTCTGTGGTCTTTTGTCTGTATAATAGGATAAACCTTCCTGTTATATGTGTGTGTATGCATGTTTTAATCCATAAGGAAGAAGTTATTTATCCTGAACTTTTCCTTTTCTTGCCCATTTTCTATCAGCTGATTACTAATCACAATAATAAAATTTAAACCAAAGTGATACAGCTTGGTCTGTCACGTATGTGTGAAGGATGAACAGATATGGCTTGTGAAGGTGATGTGTTTGAACTCTACACTGGCGACTAAGGATTTAACTAATAATAAGAGTTGGGGCAAAGTCAACTTGGAATCACAGTGCTGAATTTAAATTTTTATTTTATTAATATTATTATTATTATATTTATTTGAGAGAGAGGTACATAGAGAAAATGGGCATGCCAGAGCCTTCAGCTGCTGCAAATGACCTCCAGATGCATGCACCACCTTGTGCATGTAGCTTACAGGGGTCCTGGGGAATCAAACCTGGGTTCTTTGGCTTTGCAAGCAAGCACCTTAACTACTAAGCCATTTTTCCACGCCCTGTTTCATTTTATCTTATTTTGAGCTAGGATTCAAAGTAATGGGTCATTCTGGAATCTTCACACACACACATCATTATACTTTGTTCTTATTCTCTCTCAAAATAGTCCTTGTTCTGTCTGCTTTCGTGTCACATTACTCTCTTGTTTTTTTGTAATTTTTTTTTCACAGTAGCAGTTACTATCTTGTTGCTGGGACAAAACACCTGGCTGGGTTGTAGAAGAAAGGGGTTGGTTTTAGCTGACAGTCTTGAAAGGAGGTTTTATCATGCCACTGAGAGCATGGTAGTCAGAGTGTCACATATTGTGACATCAGCTGCCCCAGTGACACACCTCCTCAAGCACAGTTCCATCTCAAAGGCCCCACAATTTTCTTAAATTGCTACCAGCTAGGAACTAAGGATTCAAAACACATGAGCCTGTGGGGGACATTTTACATTGAAACCCTCACAAACACAATAGCAGAAACAAAGGGATATGACAAGTTGCACCTTAGCATTTGAATTGTCTGCCTCAGAAACAGGATAAATAGCTTCTATTTGCATCACTTCTATTCACATTCCTTTGGCTGGAGCATGTCATTTGGCCTCCAAACATCAAACATGGAAAGGATTCTTGTATTTGAGCTCCAAGTTTTTCCCTCTTGAGTACTACATGTGCAATGAATTTTGTCTACATATGCAACCCGGAAGGTATCTTGTAGGCTGGCAATCACAGGGCTTGGCCACAAGGTCTTGGGACTATATCCAGCTATCAAAGTATTTAACCCAATGTTTCCCAAACTGATTTTATAGGTGCTTGTTAAAACTACTGGCTCTTGGGCTAGAGAAGTGGCTTAACAGTTAAGGCACTTGCCTTGGAAGCCTAAGGACTCAGGTTCAATTCCACAGTACCCACGTAAGTCAGATGCACAAGTTGGCACATCATCTGGAGTTTGTTTGTAGCTGGAGGCTCTGGCACACCCATTCTCCCTCTCTCTCTCTCTCTCTTTCTTTCTCTCTCTGTCTCTCTATCTGTCTCTGCTTGCAAATAAATTTTAAAAAATTAAAAAAAAATTTTTGGGGTAGGGTCTCACTCTAGCCAAGACTGACCTGGAATTCACTATGTAGTCTCAGCCTGGCCTCAAATTCACAATGATTCTCCTACCTCTGCCTCCCAAATGCTGGGATTAAAGGTGTGTGCCACCACGCCAGGCCCTGTGTAATAATTTTCAAATTCATGCATCACAGCATGAATTAGGTCTTGTCTTCAGCTGATTAAGTCAATTATGGCCATTAGAGGATTAAGCTACCTAGATATAGTGACCCCACAAGATACTCCAGAGGAACATTTAGGCTAGAGTGGAGTAATGTGGTAAGCATTCTCATTTTTTTCATGAAAAAAAAATCTGCATTGAGAGTGTCCATATGACTTGGCAAAATTGTATGAATTAATTCTGTTTTAGAAAAATGACGAAAATCTGAATGTTTAGGAGGCGAGTCACATGAAGGCCTTGCCCTCATTGTTCTGTGAAAGAGTGAACACGTTGGAAATGTTTCATGAGAAACCAGCTGTGGAAAGTGGGCAGTCCATGCTGGGTGGGGACCCCGGTTGGCATCAGGGTGCTGCTTGTACATTTCTGGACTAAACTGGCTGCAGAGATGACAGGGGTGTTGTACTGAAACTGGCATATGTATGTGTTTAAATGTACCACATTATATTATACCAAAATGCATAAATTGATCCCAAATATATAGAAAGCATGGTCAAGTTTATGATCTCTTGTGGGTTAAATTTTCTTAATTAGAAGATAATGTTAAAGAGGGCAAGAAGCTGGGTGTGGTGGTGCACACCTTTAATCCTAGCACTCTGAAGGCGGAGGTAGGAGGATCACCATGAGTTTAAGGCCACCCTAAAAGTACATAGTGATTTCCAGGTCAGCCTGGCCTAGAATGAGACCCTACCTCATAAAAACCAAAAAAAGGACTAGATAGATGGCTTAGCAATTAAGGGGCTTGCCCGCAAAGTCAAAGAACCCAGGTTCGATTCCCCAGGACCCACATAAGCCAGATGCACAAGGTGGCACTTGTGTCTAGAGTTCATTTGCAGTGTGCCCATTCTCTCTCTCTCTCTCTCTCACACACACACACACACAAATAAAATAAAAGTTTTCAAAAAACCAAAAAAAAAAAAATTAAGTCAGACACATGTATTTTGCCAGGTGTGGTGGTGCACACCTTTAATCCCAGCACTCAGGAAGCAGAAGTAGGAGGATCATCATGAGTTTGAGCCCACCCTGTGGCTACATCCTATGGCTGAGTTCCAGGTCAGCTTGGGCTAGAGCAAGACCCAACCTCGAAAACCTAAAAAAAAAAGGGGGGGGCCAAGACTAAAGAAGTCACTTCCTATCACATTTTACTGACAAAAAAAATTTGAGCCGGGCGTGGTGGCACACGCCTTTAATCCCAGCACTCGGGAGGTAGAGGTAGGAGGATCACCAAGAGTTCGAGGCCAGCCTGAGACTGCATAGTTAATTCCAGGTCAGCCTGGACCAGAGTGAGACCCTACCTTGCAAAACCAAAAAAAAAAAAAAAAAAAAAAATGAAACGGAGTAATGAACAAGGTTGGGACATGGACTTTCTTCAAAACGCACTTTGCACTCTGTCATCACAACCTGCAAGTCTTTGCCTACTGCAGAAACTTCAGAAGAAAAGGAGGCCCGCTAGAGCGCAAAGAAACTTTTCCCAAAGGAGAGCAGCTTGCCGCCGCCTCCGCTTGAGGTATATGCTCAAATTTTAAATCATAAGGGAAAAAATTCATCCTGAACGGCTGGTTGGGTCTGCTGTTGCAACTTGCTTTGTCAGGAAGTAGCAGCTAAAGGAAAAACAGAAAGATGGGGCTCCTTGGTGGGAGTCTGCCCCCAGGTCCAGTGTTGGCATGTTCCTCTCTGCTCTCGACCTAGTGACTCAGCAGCATCCCCTGGTGTCAGTGCATTTTCCGCCTTGTTCACAGGGACCTCCCGGCGGCCACACCCATCCTGCCTTGGAGATTGTTCTTCCTTTCAGAGTTTATTGGGATGTCAGCCTGCTGGGGAGGCCTCAGAAAGGATAGGGAAGGCGGGGGTGGGGGGACCCACAAATGCGCATATTGTAGTTCTAAAAATCTCATTTGTTTCATTGCCACAGCCATTTTTTTTTAAATTGCAAATTCACATGCACCTCCTTTTGGAAAGGCTGTAACAGTCACTGTTTTTCAGGAACACGAAGGATGGGTTGTTCAGAGCTGTGTGACAACTGGTATGTGCTGATGCAGAGAAGAGGAAACCAGGCTCTTTAATCTCCATTTTCTCTGTTTATCATACCAGAAAGCTTTGTTCTTTCTCCAAGCTCGCAGGCCTGTGTGCTAACCTTTGAACACAGAGGTTCCATGCGTACTTGCTTCACAGTGACTTACCAGCAGTGTCTGACTGAGACTGAAACAGCCCCGAGAGGAAGAAATTCAAGGGAAGCACTATGCACAGAAAGATTTTCTGTTAAATGACACACTTTCCCCAGTCTATCTTCTATCTAAGTTAACACAATGATGCCAGCATATAGCATGACCCCCCTTCCCCATGTTCTGGGACTCTGACCAGTGGTCAATCTCTACGTTTCATATAGCATGAACCCCCTCTTCCCCGTGTTCTGGGACTCTGACCAGCGGTCAATCTCTATGTTTCATATAGCATGAACCCCCTCTTCCCCGTGTTCTGGGACTCTGACCAGCGGTCAATCTCTACTTTTCATAGTTCAGCTAATTTGACCTCTGCCTCTGAGAGAATAGATTCTTCACAACTGTCTTCAGTGGATAAGTCATAAATTTTAGGAGAAATAATCTGTTTTTTCACCACTGTGTATCCTAGGTACCAGCCACAGTAGCTACTATAGAAGAGGAACTCAATAAAGACTTGCTGAGTAAGTGACCAGCTAATCAGACACCCTCAAACTATTTATGGGTGAATTAGAAGCACTCTATAAAACACTTTACATCTTTTTTTTTTTAAAAAATATTTATTTATTTACAAGCAGAGAGAAATGGGGAGAGAGAGAGAGAGAGGGAGAATGAGTGCACCAAGGCTGGGGGTGCCAGGGCCTCCATCCGCTGCAAACAAATTCCAGATGTATGGACCACTTTATGCTTTACATGGGTTCTGTGGAATCGAACCTGGGTCATTAGAATTTGCAGGAAAGCACTCTCACCACTGAGCCATCTCTCCAGTCTCCACCATTTACATCTTAAACTATTATAAAGTCGGTGTGTTCCTATGAAATATTGTGGGAATTCAATTTTTAGAGATTTCCACAAATAAAAGTATCCTTATCTTTCTGAACTGTTATCTGGGCTACAGGTAGAAGTGAACTTTGGAGTCTGTTGCAATCTCTGGAGTCCCCTGATAAATGTGCTAATCAGATTTCTGCTACTGTAACACAGTACCCAAGGTAATCAACTTAAAAAAGAGGAGGGGTTGTTTTGGTTCATAATTTTGGAAGATGCCAGAACATAGTCTCGTTGCTTTTGGGTCTGTGACAGGGTAGGCATATCATGGCATGTGTTGAAACCATTCACCTCACAGCCAGGGTTGGGTCCCAATAATCCCTTCAAGGACACATCCCCAATAACCTAACTCATCCCAGTAGGTTCAAACCTCTTAGACACTCCACTACCTCTCAATAGTGCCACAGGTTAGAGATCAAGACTTTGATATACAGGCCTTTGGGCACAGGTGGGGGGGGGACACAAACCTTATCTAGACTGTAGTTCTAAGTGCTGAATGTACACAAGAAAGTGGTCTCCACGTAGACAGGGTGGATCTGCTTTCTTATCAGTCTCCACCATTTTCTTACTCCACTGTCCTAGAGTCCGACCCTCTTCTTTAAGACAAATATTTCCCAAACTGCGGCATCTACTTAAGTGAGTTTGATAGAGACGAGAGCACTCCGTGGGCCAAGCCCTAGCCACAATATGCAATGATAATCGTCTACCTCATGTTGTACTCCACCCAAATCTGACTCACCAAATATATGAACTGCTGCTGTAGGACTTGGATAATTTCTCCTGCGAGATATGTAACTGTATAAAATCAGAAGGCACACCTTCCAGGGTGGGCAGCTTCAGGATCATTTCTATACAAGGAGATAGCATTTACATACACATAGGCATATGTATATGTTCACACATCTCCACAGTATCATGTAAAACCTTATTTTTTTAAGTCATGCTAACTGAGTAATGGTTTGGACAAAAAGAACTAGTTACTATAGTTAAGTTAGTATTCTATGGTTGGAAGAATAAAAATTTAATCTTGGCTTTTCCCTTCCTAGCTGTGTGATCTTAAGTGAGTGACCAATCACATGAGCCTTTCTCTTTTTTAAAATATTTATTTATTTGAGAGAGAGAGAATGAGAAAGAGGCAGATAGCGAGTGAGAGAGAGAGAATGGGTGGTACCAGGGCCTCGAGCTGCTGTAAACGAACTCCAGATGCATGCACCATCTTGTGCATCTGGCTTACATGGATACTGGGGAATTGAACCTGGGTCCTTTGGCTTTGCAGGCAAACGCCTTAACTGCTAAGCCATCTCTCCAGCCTGAGCCTTTGTTTTCTAAATGATGACAGTTCTTATCTTTGCTACTGAACATATACATTTGCTTCTCCCTTATAGGACTCAAAACTCTAGTAAAGGAACACAAAAAGTATAGTATCAGGTATAGTTTAGAGAACAAGAGGATAAGTGTTCTGGACAAACTTCTGGAAGACAAAGTTCATGGAAGAACACTGAGTGGGAGAGTCCAGTCCAGGATATACAGAAAAATTAACCCTGGAGGAGACAGATATACTTTAGGGAATATAAGAAGAGAAAGATTAAAATAAAACCCTATAAAATTATCACTAAAGAGATGTGAAATTGGGGGGAGGACAAGGAGGAAGCTAATTATGGTACCAGCATGACTGTATACACACTATCTACATAACTAATAAAAAGAGAGAGAGAGAGACATGAAATTATACTCAAGTTCATATTGCTGGGATGGGATGAACATCCAACCAGACACAGTTTATAGGAGGAATGGGTTAATTTAGCTTACAAATCCAGGGGAAGTCCATCAATGGCAGAAGAAGCTGGCTCTCTTTCATAAATCCAAGCAAAGAGAAATCACCAGACAGTCAGCAAACACCAAAAGCAAGCAAGCACAAACTGCCAGAGCTCAAAACTGCTCTTTCCATACCTTTGGGCTAGAATCAGATCTGTCCTCAGTGACATGCCCCCTACCCCCAGCAGGAATGTGCCTGCTAGGAGCTGAAGTTATAAAACTCAATGTTAGGGCTGGAGGGATGGCTTAGTGGTTAAGGCATGTGCCTACAAAGCCAAAGGACCCAGGCTCAAATCCCCAGGACCCATGTAAGCCAGATGCACAAGGGGGTGTATGTGTCTGGAATTTGTTTGCTGTAGCTGGACGCCCTCTCTGTCTGTCTCTTTCTCTCTCAAATAAATAAATGAAATATATTAAAATGTATAAAACTCAGCTGGGTGTGGTGGCACACCCCTTTAATCCCAGCACTTGGGAGGCAGAGGTAGGAGGATCGCCATGAGTTTGAGGCCACCCTGAGACTACATACTGAATTCCAGGTCAGCCTGGACTATAGTGAAACCCTACTTCGAAAAAAACAAACAAAAAAGTATAAAATTCAATTTTAATAAAAAACTTGACTCTATGGGACCATCCATTTACACTATCATAATCAAACTACCACAGAAATTATACTATATTATATTAAGAGACATTATTACATCTATTAAACTACTATTAAAAAAAAAGATTAGAAAACAGGAAAGAATCCTTGGAAATAGTCAACAGAAAATCGTAATAAACATTAGATGAAATCTCCCTAAACCAGGAACAAAAAGGTAAGTCAGCCCTCCCCAGCCCCCACATAGGATGCATCCAGAGAAGAGACTAAGGAATTTCTAAAAGCAAAGGAGAGCAAGTAAAGAAAGATGGCTAAGAACTAATATGACAGGAAGTTCCAGAACTAAAGGAGGGAGCTGTCATTTTAAGACACATTGGAGTATTCACTAGTGGGATAGAAAAGACCGCACATCACCTGAAGGTTTCAGAACAAGTTATGCAGAGACAGGTATACTGCCGGTGCTTTTTTCCTCCACTACCGGCAGGTAGAGCTGAAGAGAGAGAGAGCCGGGCCAGCCACTTCTCTCGAGGCTGAGCGGGAAGGTGGGTGTCGCAGCTCAAAAAACCTCCCCAAGCCACCGGGGAAAAGAAAACCACATTGACCCAGGAGAACGTCTAAGGCAGAAATCTCTCCCTTTATTGTCATGGGAAGGTATTTATATATTTTGAGAGAGGGTGGGAAAAAGGATGAGATAAAGGTGTAAGGGAGTATTTCACCACGTCAGCAGCAGCTGGGCGGAGGCAGATTCAGCTTAGGTGCTGAGTCACTTTTCAAAAACCTCAGGCTCCAGAGCTCCACTAGGCCTCACGGGAGTAGGCCAAGACTGGCTGGGCTAACCACTAGGCTTCACACCGGGCAGGGCCTAACAGTATACTGGCAGTAGGTTTTCATTAGATACTCTAGAAGCAATGGAGCAAGAACTTTGAAGGTTGAGGAGGGAGATTGATTTTCAACCTGGAACACCTATACCCAGTCAAATTACTTATAAGGACAAAATAAAGATATTGTTAGACATGCTGTAGCAGACAGCTTCAGGTTCACTGAGATGAACTTCCAGACAGGCACAGTTATGGAGGAAGGGATATTTATTGAAGCTTACAGATCCAGAAGTTCCATAATAGCAGAAGAAGCTGGCCTGTCTTCACAGGACCAGGCAAGAGAGCAAAGCCCCCAGCCACACAGCACACAGAGCAAAGCTACAGCCAAAAGCCACAGCACACTTCAGGAACTCCAACTGGGCACACTTTGCATATCTTTACAATGGAATCTCAAACCCACCACCACACCTTAATATCCGCCCCCAGTGACATTGCCTCTAGCAAGGCGATTGCAGATGCAAACTATAAACTAATAAGACACTGAATATATTGGGGGCCATATATTCAAACTACCACACATGCCAAGGCTCAGAAAGTTTACCTGCCATATACTTTTCTCCCCAGTGCTGGAGATAGACCCCACAGCCTTGTTCATGGTAGACAAGTACTCTACCACTGAACTATACCCACTGCTCTGAAACCTTTTCTCCCAAGTAGTTATCTGAACCCCTCCTCCGTCAATAGAACAACATAGGGTTCAGGAAGCAGCAGCTGCAACCCAGAACATCAGCTCTGCTGGTGACTTAGCTGCCAGTTCATATCTGAACAAAAAATGGGAGCTACAGAAAAGGACAGATTCTCTAGAACAGAGTTGAAGCAACCTGAACATACACTGCAGGTTAAGGCAGATGGAAATGAGAAAATCACCTGGAAACTGTTGTTTAAAAAGTCACTACAAGAAATTCACAGATGGATGGAGCAAGTCTTTGCCTACTGCAGAAACTTCAGAAGAAAAGGAGGCCCGCTAGAGCGCAAAGAAACTTTTCCCAAAGGAGAGCAGCTTGCGCCGCCTCCGCTTGAGGTATATGCTCAAATTTTAAATCATAAGGGAAAAAATTCATCCTGAACGGCTGGTTGGGTCTGCTGTTGCAACTTGCTTTGTCAGGAAGTAGCAGCTAAAGGAAAAACAAAGATGGGGCTCCTTGGTGGAGTCTGCCCCCAGGTCCAGTGTTGGCATGTTCCTCTCTGCTCTGGACCTAGTGACTCAGCAGCATCCCCTGGTGTCAGTGCATTTTCCGCCTTGTTCACAGGGACCTCCCGGCGGCCACACCCATCCTGCCTTGGAGATTGTTCTTCTTTCAGAGTTTATTAGGATGTCAGCCTGCTGGGAGGCCTCAGAAAGGATAGGGAAGGGGGGTGGGGACCCACAAATGCGCATATTGTAGTTCTAAAAATCTCATTTGTTTCATTGCCACAGCCATTTTTTTTTAAATTGCAAATTCACATGCACCTCCTTTTGGAAAGGCTGTAACAGTCACTGTTTTTCAGGAACACGAAGGATGGGTTGTTCAGAGCTGTGTGACAACTGGTATGTGCTGATGCAGAGAAGAGGAAACCAGGCTCTTTAATCTCCATTTCTCTGTTTATCATACCAGAAAGCTTTGTTCTTTCTCCAAGCTCGCAGGCCTGTGTGCTAACCTTTGAACACAGAGGTTCCATGCGTACTTGCTTCACAGCGACTTACCAGCAGTGTCTGACTGAGACTGAAACAGCCCCGAGAGGAAGAAATTCAAGGGAAGCACTATGCACAGAAAGATTTTCTGTTAAATGACACACTTTCCCCAGTCTATTTTCTATCTAAGTTAACACAATGATGCCAGCATATAGCATGCATGGGACTCTGACCAGCGGTCCCTTCCCCATGTTCTTGGGTTCTGGGACTCTGACCAGTGGTCAATTTCATATAGCATGAACCCCTCTTCCCCATGCTGGGATGACCAGCGGTCAATCTCTATGTTTCTTGAACCCCCTCTTCCCCGTGTCTGGGACTCTGACCAGCGGTCAATCTCTATGTTTCATATAGCATGAACCCCTCTTCCCCGTGTCTGGGACTCTGACCAGCGGTTAATCTCTGTGTTTCATATAGCATGAACCCCCTCTTCCCTGTGTTCTGGGACTCTGACCAGCGGTCAATCTCTACTTTTCATAGTTCAGCTAATTTGACCTCTGCCTCTGAGAGAATAGATTCTTCACAACTGTCTTCAGTGGATAAGTCATAAATTTTAGGATAAATCATCTGTTTTTTCACCACTGTGTACCCTAGGTACCAGCCACAGTAGCTACTATAGAAGAGGAACTCAATAAAGACTTGCTGAGTAAGTGACCAGCTAATCAGACACCCTCAAACTATTTATGGGTGAATTAGAAGCACTCTATAAAACACTTTACATCTTTTTTTTTTTCAAAAAATATTTATTTATTTACAAGCAGAGAGAAATGGGGAGAGAGAAAGAGAGAGAGGGAGAATGAGTGCACCAAGGCTGGGGGTGCCAGGGCCTCCATCCGCTGCAAACAAATTCCAGATGTATGGACCACTTTATGCTTTACATGGGTTCTGTGGAATCGAACCTGGGTCATTAGAATTTGCAGGAAAGCACTCTCACCACTGAGCCATCTCTCCAGTCTCCACCATTTACATCTTAAACTATTATAAAGTGGGTGTGTTCCTATGAAATATTGTGGGAATTCAATTTTTAGAGATTTCCACAAATAAAAGTATCCTTATCTTTCTGAACTGTTACCTGGGCTACAGGTAGAAGTGAACTTTGGAGTCTGTTGCAATCTCTGGAGTCCCCTGATAAATGTGTTAATCAGCTTTCTGCTACTGTAACACAGTACCCAAGGTAATCAACTTAAAAAAGAGGAGGGGTTGTTTTGGTTCATAATTTTGGAAGAAGTCAGAACATAGTCTCGTTGCTTTTGGGTCTGTGACAGGGTAGGCATATCATGGCATGTGTTGAAACCATTCACCTCACGGCCAGGGTTGGGTCCCAATAATCCCTTCAAGGCCACATCCCCAATAACCTAACTCATCCCAGTAGGTTCAAACCTCTTAGACACTCCACTACCTCTCAATAGTGCCACAGGTTAGAGATCAAGACTTTGATATACAGGCCTTTGGGCACAGGTGGGGGGGGGACACAAACCTTATCTAGACTGTAGTTCTAAGTGCTGAATGTACACAAGAAAGTGGTCTCCACGTAGACAGGGTGGATCTGCTTTCTTATCAGTCTCCACCATTTTCTTACTCCACTGTCCTAGAGTCCGACCCTCTTCTTTAAGACAAATATTTCCCAAACTGCGGCATCTACTTAAGTGAGTTTGATAGAGACGAGAGCACTCCGTGGGCCAAGCCCTAGCCACAATATGCAATGATAATCGTCTACCTCATGTTGTACTCCACCCAAATCTGACTCACCAAATATATGAAACTGCTGCTGTAGGACTTGGATAATTTCTCCTGCGAGATATGTAACTGTATAAAATCAGAAGGCACACCTTCCAGGGTGGGCAGCTTCAGGGTCATTTCTATACAAGGAGATAGCATTTACATATACATAGGCATATGTATATGTTCACACATCTCCACAGTATCATGTAAAACCTTATTTTTTAAGTCATGCTAACTGAGTAATGGTTTGGACAAAAGAACTAGTTACTATAGTTAAATTAGTATTCCATGGTTGGAAGAATAAAAATTTAATCTTGGCTTTTCCTTTCTAGCTGTGTGATCTTAAGTGAGTGACCAATCACATGAGCCTTTCTCTTTTTAAAATATTTATTTATTTGAGAGAGAGAGAGAAGAGGCAGATAGCAGATAGAGAGAGAGAGAGAGAGAGAATGGGTGGTACCAGGGCCTCGAGCTGCTGTAAACGAACTCCAGATGCATGCACCATCTTGTGCCATCTGGCTTACATGGATACTGGGGAATTGAACCTGGGTCCTTTGGCTTTGCAGGCAAACGCCTTAACTGCTAAGCCATCTCTCCAGCCTGAGCCTTTGTTTTCTAAATGATGACAGTTCTTATCTTTGCTACTGAACATATACATTTGCTTCTCCCTTCTAGGACTCAAAACTCTAGTAAAGGAACACAAAAAGTATAGTATCAGGTATAGTTTAGAGAACAAGAGGATAAGTGTTCTGGACAAACTTCTGGAAGACAAAGTTCATGGAAGAACACTGAGTGGGAGAGTCCAGTCCAGGATATACAGAAAAATTAACCCTGGAGGAGACAGATATACTTTAGGGAATATAAGAAGAGAAAGATTAAAATAAAACCCTATAAAATTATCACTAAAGAGATGTGAAATTGGGGGAGGACAAGGAGGAAGCTAATTATGGTACCAGCATGACTGTATACACACTATCTACATAACTAATAAAAAGAGAGAGAGAGACATGAAATTATACTCAAGTTCATATTGCTGGGATGGGATGAACATCCAACCAGACACAGTTTATAGGAGGAATGGGTTAATTTAGCTTACAAATCCAGGGGAAGTCCATCAATGGCAGAAGAAGCTGGCTCTCTTTCATAAATCCAAGCAAAGAGAAATCACCAGACAGTCAGCAAACACCAAAAGCAAGCAAGCACAAACTGCCAGAGCTCAAAACTGCTCTTTCCATACCTTTGGGCTAGAATCAGATCTGTCCTCAGTGACATGCCCCCTACCCCCAGCAGGAATGTGCCTGCTAGGAGCTGAAGTTATAAAACTCAATGTTAGGGCTGGAGGGATGGCTTAGTGGTTAAGGCATGTGCCTACAAAGCCAAAGGACCCAGGCTCAAATCCCCAGGACCCATGTAAGCCAGATGCACAAGGGGGTGTATGTGTCTGGAATTTGTTTGCTGTAGCTGGACGCCCTCTCTGTCTCTTTCTCTCTCAAATAAATAAATGAAATATATTAAAATGTATAAAACTCAGCTGGGTGTGGTGGCACACCCCTTTAATCCCAGCACTTGGGAGGCAGAGGTAGGAGGATCGCCATGAGTTTGAGGCCACCCTGAGACTACATACTGAATTCCAGGTCAGCCTGGACTATAGTGAAACCCTACTTCGAAAAAACAAACAAAAAAGTATAAAATTCAATTTTAATAAAAAACTTGCCTCTATGGGACCATCCATTTACACTATCATATTCAAACTACCACAGAAATTATACTATATTATATTAAAAGACATTATTACATCTATTAAACTACTATTAAAAAAAAGATTAGAAAACAGGAAAGAATCCTTGGAAATAGTCAACAGAAAATCGTAATAAACATTAGATGAAATCTCCCTAAACCAGGAACAAAAAGGTAAGTCAGCCCTCCCCAGCCCCCACATAGGATGCATCCAGAGAAGAGACCAAGGAATTTCTAAAAGCAAAGGAGAGCAAGTAAAGAAAGATGGCTAAGAACTAATATGACAGGAAGTTCCAGAACTAAAGGAGGAGCTGTCAATTTAAGACACATTGGCGTATTCACTAGTGGGATAGAAAAGACCACACATCACCTGAGGGTTTCAGAACAAGTTATGTAGAGACAGGTATACTGGCGGTGCTTTTTTTCCATCAGATGCAGGTAGAGCTAGAGAGAGAGCAATGGAGCAAGCCACTTTTCGAGGCTGGGAGGAAGGTGGGTTGATCAAAAAAACCTGGGCCACCGGGAAAAGAAAACCACATTGTCAGGAGAACTTCTAAGGCAGAAAATCCCTTTATTGTCATGGGAAGGTATTTATATATTTTGAGAGGGTGGGAAAAAGGATGAGATAAAGGTGTGGGGCCAAGATGAACTTCCAGACAGGCAGCGGAGGCAGTTAGGTGGAGTCACTCCAAGGGATATTTATTGAAACTCTACTCAGGATCCAGAAGTTCCATAAGGCCTCACCGGAAGAAGGCCAAGACTGGCACAGGACCAACCAAGGAGCAAAGCCCCCAGCCTAACAGCACACAGAGCAAGGTTTTCATTAGATACTCCACAGCAATGGAGCAAGAACTTTGAAGGCACACTTTGGAGATTGATTTTCAACCTGGAATCTCAAACCCAGTCACCACACTTATAAGGACAAAATAAAGATGACATTGACATGCTCTAGCAGACAGCTGCAGGTTCAAACTGAGATGAACTTCCAGACAGGCACAGTTATGGAGGAAGGGATATTTATTGAAGCTTACAGATCCAGGAGAAGTTCCATAATAGCAGAAGAAGCTGGCCTGTCTTCACAGGACCAGGCAAGAGAGCAAAGCCCCAGCCACAGCACACAGAGCAAAGCTACAGCCAAAAGCCACAGAACTTCAGGAACTCCAACTGGGCACACTTTGCATATTTTTACAATGGAATCTCAAACCCACCACCACACCTTAATAGAACAGTGACATTGCCTCTAGCAAGGCGATTGCAGATGCAACTATAAACTAAGAAGACACTGAATATATTGGGGCCATATATTCAAAGTTCACACATGAACAAAAAGTTTACCTGAAAAGGACTTTTCTCCCAGTGCTGGAGTTAGAGCAGCCTTGTTCATGGTAGACAGGTTCTACCAGATGAACTATAGAAACTGCCTGAAAACTTTTCTCCCAAAGTTATCTGAGCAGGAAATTCACAGATGGATGGGGTTCAAAATAAGACACCAGAACCTGGCGTGCTGGTGACTTAGCTGCCAGTTCATATCTGAACAAAAAATGGGAGGCAGAAAAGGACAGAGGATCTAGAACAGAGTTGAAGCCACCTGAGACATACACTGCAGGTTAAGGCAGATGGAAATGAGAAAATCACCTGAAACTGTTGTTTAAAAGTCACTACAAAAATTCAAGATGGAAAAAAAAAAAATAAGACACCAATAGGTTTCAAGAAACCAGTAGACAAAGCAAAAAGAAGAAAGGAAGGTAAATGCATCATGACGTTGAGCAAGTGGCCTTCAGAGGGTTGCGTCACTGATTTCAGAAAAGTGCAGTTTGTCACAGGACACTCCTTAGCTCTGTAGTGAATCAAAGTTTCACCAACATAATATCATTGCTGCTTATTGGTTAGTGTGTGCTAGACTCAGCCCCCAAAGAAATTACAGAACTTCATTAGAGTGACAAAAAGGAAGGTAAATCAACAGCCATGGGAATCCAACAGAACACAGCTTTGAGGTTTTTTTGGGGGGGGGGGCGGGGAGGAAACTTTGAAGGTAAGATGGAAATGTGCAAGTTTCTTCCTTGGGACTCTGTGGGTGAGAAGGGTGGGTAGTGACTGAGAGACTCCATTCCAAGGAGAGAGAGAGAAAAGCATCCTTCCTGAGTGGTGCTGGGGATACAGAGGAGAAAGGCAATATGAATCCCCTAAAGGTTAATAACTCTTCAATAACCAAATCCAAGTATACTGAAATGATTGACAGGCCAGATTAAAAAGTCAAGTTTTGGGCTGGAGAGATGGCTTAGCATTTAAGGTGCCTGCCTCCTAAGCCTAAGAACGCTGGTTCCAATCTCCAGCGGTTCCAATCTCCAGGTCCCACGTTTAGCCAGATGCAAATTGACGCAATGCTGCACTTGACCACAAGAGGGCACACACATCTGGATTTTGTTCGCAGTAGCTGAGAGGCTGCTGGCATGCCCATCTCTATCTGTCTTCCTCTCTCTCTGTCTCTCTCCAAAAAAAAAAAGTCAAGTTTTAGAAATGACCGCTGACCCCAAACTGGATTCAGATAAACAGATGGATACAGTAAAGAAGTAATTCAAGATTTGGAAAAGTCAGCAACTAGGATGAGAAAATCAACAGAGAAATAGAGACTGTAAAAAAGATGGAAATCTTGGAAAGGAAAAGCTCAATAAATCAGATTAAAAAAATTAGTGAGGGCTAGAGAAATGGCTCAGCCGTTAAGGATCTTGCCTGCAAAGCCTAGCGACTTGACTTCGAGTCCTCAGTACCCACATAAAGCCACATGCACAAAGTGGTACATCCATCTGGAGTTTGTTTGCAGTGGCTGGAGATCCTGGTGCACCCATTCTCTCTGTATTTCTTCTCTCTCTCTCTGCTTGCAGATAAAAAAATGTGTTAAAAATTCAGTAAAACCATCACCAATAAACTAGGCCAGGTGGATAAAAGGATATCAGGGATTGAAGATATAATTGGGGAAATATTACACACAGACAGCAACTAAAAAGCAAAAATCATGATCACAGCACTGTAGGCTTCTGGGACATAATAAAGGGATGAGCTTTGAGGCATCCATTGCTCCTGTAAGCAAACTCTCACCCTGCTCTGTAAGTAACCCCAATAAACACATTGGTTCATAAAAAAAGAGAGAGAGAGAGATGAAACATGAGTCTGTGGTGTAGAAGAGAGAGCCAAGATACAGACTCAAGGTCTGAAAAAACCTACTCAGTAAAGTTATAGGAGACATGCTCTAAAATCTAGGGGAAAAAATAAACGTCCAAGTATATGAGGTAATAGAACGTCAAATAGACAGACTTGACCTAAAACACTTCTCCATGTCATATTTCAGTTAAAATGCCAAGTGCACAGAATAAACAAAGAGAACCGAAAGCTGGGCAAGAGAAGTGCCATGTTACTGATAAAGGCAAACCTCTCTGAACAATAGCAGACTTTTCAACGGAAGCCCTGGAGGCCAGGAGAGCACAGGCAGATGGATTTCAAAACCTGAAGCAAAGCAACCACTAGCCAAGATGACTATATCCAGCAAGTTATGCTTCAAAATACATGGAGAAATAAAAACTTTCCATGGTAAGCAAAAACTAAAGCAATTCATAACCACATACCCGGTGCTGTGGAAGAGATTTAAAGGAATATGACACACAGAAGACAAAGAATTATTAGCAATCACAAGAGTTCAGGAAAGAATAGATCTCAGCAGAAGAATAAATCAACATGAATTAAGAAAAGCCTAACTTGTAACTCCCACTACCAGAAATCGGTTACAACCCACACTGAGCTGTTGATCAGAGAGACTTATGAGGTCCCCCCAAAACAAGACAGGCTTCTGTTAAAGCACTTGGTTACCCACCTGAGGTAAAAGGTTAAGACTCTATTGCCAAAGGCACCACATGCTGCCAACACAAAACATCAAAAGATCCTGCTACAATCTGAAAGGAAGCCAGCTCCCAAATGGTTAGCCTATATAAGTGCTAGAAATAGCTACATGAGCTGCTGGTGATAAACGGCCAACAATGTTGTGAGCAAGCAGAGGGCACTGCCATACAAAACCTTCCAGCCTGACAAGATGAACACACTTGTGCAATGGTGGCACCCAGCCTACATGGGGAACCAATGGCTTTCTGAATGGTTAAGAGATCCACTCAATGGAAAGAAACCCATAGCTGAAAATGGGAACCAAGTCAGAACCCTGTGGAGACCAGGATCATGGACTCCCAACAAGAAGCTTCCACTAGTCTTTGGCCGAAAGAGAGGCTACACCCATCTAAATCTCTCCAAATTAACTATGCTTATCTCCTTTAACCTATGCTGTTCTCACTCTCCATTGGAGAATCTGTTTTTTTTAAAAAAATTTTTTTATTGACAACTTCTATACTTACATACAAAAAAATGCATGATATTTCCCTCCTCTGCCCCCATACCCCTCCCTCTCTCCATTAGTCTCTCTTTTAATTTGATGTCATCATTTTTTTCTTCTATTATGAGGGTCTTGCAAAGGGATTGCTAGGCACTGCAAGGTCATGGATATTGAGGCCAATTTCTGTCTGGACAGTTGCATTGTAAGGAGTCATACCCTTCCTTTGGCTCTTCCATTCTATCTGCCCCCTCTTCCGCAATGGGCCCTGAGCCTTGGAGGGTGTGACAGAAATGTTTCAGTGCTGGGCCTGTTTTTCTTTTACAGAGGCAATGAAAACCGAGGACAACCAAAATATATCAATAAGACAAGAAAAGATAGATGACTCCCTATTATGAGATTAGTCACCTCTCACACCTCAGCCAGGGCCCAGGTGAAACCACAGAGGAACTGGCAAGATGAGCAAGAGTGCTGCTTCCACAGCGAGCCTGACAACCTGCGCCAGGGTGATGGAGACAGACACTGAGGACACTCAAAATGCACCAAAGCAGAAATCCAGAAGCTACTGAAAGCTGAACACTAAAGTAGACTTAAAACATACTCAACAAGGCTCAGGGAATTTTGCGGAAGAGGGGGTGGAAAGATTGTAAAAGCCACAGGGTGGGAGGGAATATCCAGAGGCTTATCCAGGGATTATCCACAATGACTGACTCTGCTGTCACAGCGCATAACCCACAACCCCTGTGGTGAATACCAGGAGGGCCCTCAGTTGAACGGGGTAGGGAGGAGGGAAATGATGGTTCCTACACATGATGTGTCCATACAAAGTCTCTACTTAATAAAAAATATATATTGTCTATATATACAAAGGTTGCAATAAAAAGTTAAAAATGTGAGCTGGAGAGATTGCTTAGCAGTTAAGGCACTTGCTTGGGAAGCCTCATGTTTGATTCCTCAGAACCCACATAAGCCAGATGCACATGGTGGCACATGTGTTTGGAGTTCATTTGTGCAGACTAGAGGCCCTGGTGTGCTCATTTCTCTCTCTCTCCCTCTCTCCTTCCATCCCCTTCTCTCTAATAAATAAATAAAAATAAAATATTGCAGAGTTAAAAATGTAAAAATGCTGAGCCGGGTGTGGTGGCTTATGCCTTTAATCCCAGCACTCGGGAGGCTGTGAGTTCAAGGCCGCCCTGAGACTACATAGTGAATTCCAGGTCAGTCTGGGCTAGAGTGAAACCCTACCTCGAAAAAAAAAAAAAAAAAAAAAAAAGTAAAAATGCTAAAAAAAAGAAGAATTATACATTGTTAACTCAGTAAACCATCAAACTTCTAGGATGAAGGGAAAATTAATAATAATAATAATTATTATTATTATTTTGGTTTTTCGAGGTAGGGTCTCACTCTGGCCCAGGCTGACCTGGAATTAACTATGTAGTCTCAGGGTGGTCTTGAACTCACGGTGATCCTCCTACCTCTGCCTCCCGAGTGGGGATTAAAGGCGAGTGCCACCACGCCCAGCTTTAATAATTCTTTTTAATAATTACCCTAAATGTAATTCATCTTAACTTTCCAGTAAAAAGATACAGCCTGAGCTATGTGCAATGGTACATGCCTGTAACCCCAGCACAGGCAGGAGGATCAGGAGTTCAAAAAGGGCCAGTGTATCAGTTACTGTCTCATTGCTAGGACAAAATACCCAACCAGAAACAACTTGTGGAAGGAAAGGTGTTTAATTTGGCTTACTGTTTCAAAACATAGAAAAGTAAAAAAAAGAAAGAAAGAAAGAAAGAAAGAAAGAAAGAAAGAAAGAAAGAAAGAAAGAAAGAAAAAAGAAAAGAAAAGAAAAAAGAAAGGAAAGGAAAAGAAAAGAAAAGAAAAGAAAAGAAAAGAAAAGAAAAGAAAAGAAAAGAAAAGAAAAGAAAAGAGAAAAGTCCCTTTATCTTAAAGGGGAAAGCATTGAGCAGGAAGCCCCTGGCCCACTACAGCACAGTCGGGAAGCATAAGGAGGAGCAAGTGGGCTGGACTACAAGACCTCCAGGCCTGTCCCTAGTGACACACTTCCTCCAGCAAGACTCCATCATCCGCTTCCTAAAGGTTTCACAACCTTCCCAAAACAGTGCCACCACTTGAGGATTAACTATTCAAACACAGGAGCCTCTGGGGGGACATTTTACATTTAAACCACCATAGTCAAATGCAGTGAATCAGAGGCCAACCTGGACTACGTGAGACCCTGCCTCAAAATACAAACAAAACAGAGACACATCCATACAACCCCCATTATGCCCCACCCTCCAGGCCCAAGATGCAACATTATGGTAGCTGCAAGAAATTCACCTCATTACAAAAGACAAATGCATGCTGAATGTGAAAGGCTGCAATAGGAAATTACAAGCAGACGGAATCTGAAAGCATGCAGGACCCGATGTATTCATACCTCACAAGCAGACTTCAAGACAATATTAGTCGAAGCTATGTTAACAAGGGGAACAATCTATCAAGAAGATGTGATTATAAATATATATGCATTGAATGTTGGTGCACCTACTTTCATGAACCAAACACTCCTAAACATAAAAGAACATATAGGTACAGATACAGTAAGAGTGGGTGACTTCAACACCCCACCCTTTTTTTTTGTTTGTTTTGGTTTTTCAAAGTAGGGTCTCACTCTAGTCCAGGCTGACCTAGAATTCACTATGTAGTCTCAGGGTGGCCTTGAACTCTCGGTGATCCTCCTACCTCTGCCTGCCAAGTATTGGGATTAAAGATGTGTGCCACCACGCCCGGCTAATACCCCACTCTTACCAAGAGATAATCTAGACAAAAAATTAACAGCAATTTCAGTTAAACTGAACTGTATGTCAAATTGGCTTAACAGACATCTATCTACAGGATATTCCATTCAATAGCTTCAGAATACACATTCAGATTAGCAGACTGTGGAGCTTTTTCCAAAACAGGTTGCGTTTTAGGCCATAAAGTAAATTTTGAAAAAAAAAATTCAAATGACTTATTTTATGTGATAAAATCATAATGGAGGGCTGGAGAGATGGCTTGGCAGTTAGGTGAACTTCCTGTGCAAGCATGAAGGCCTGAGACTGCAAACCTGAGAGTTCAAGCCAGAGCTCATGTAAAACAACTGGGCATGGCCAGGCCTGAGAGTCCTGCAAACCTGAAAATCAGTTAGAGAAGCTCTGGAAACAGTCCAGAGCTCAAAACAAGAGCAGGCGGAAGAGCAAAACAACTGGGGCAATGGCAAAAATAGAAACATAGCCTAGAACTCCAGTCCTGCAGGGGAACAGAGATGTGAAAATCAGTAGAGATCTGCAAGCTCTGGAAACAGTCAAAAAAAAAAAAAAAAAAAAAATTAGTTCATTTATTTATTTGACAGAGAGAAAACAAGAGAGAGAGAGAGAGAGCAAAACACCAGACCTTGTGCATCCGGTCCTCTTTGGCTTTGCAGGCAACAGGCAAAAATAGAAACATAGAAACTACAGGAACATTGTAAAGATATGCAAAGCACACAGAGATTGAACAGTTTTACCCTGTGTTTTATTTTTTATTTTATGTCCTCCATAACTGTGCCTGGTGGTTCTGGCTGTTTGCACAGCCGCTAAATCTCAGCACTCACCCTTTGAATGGTCAGAGGCATCAGGAGGATCACTGTGAAAGAGTTCAATGGCCACCTTGAGACTACAGTAAACATAAATTCCAGGTCAGCCTGGAGCACACGTGAGACCAAATACTTGCCCACCGGATGTGATACCACATTGAACAGGTGGCATACTATGATCACACTGAGCTCACTCCTAGGATGCAGGAGTGACCACCACACACACACACACACACACACACACCCCAGTGAACATAATATAGTATAAACAGAATCAAGAACAAACCGTGGGGCCTGGAGAGATGGCTCAGCCTAACAACCCTCTCTCCTTGCAAATGAAGTATTAAAAAAAAAAAAAAAAAAAAAAGATCCATGGCCTGCTCCATGGAGGGAAATTCATGCCTGATACTAAAAAACTAATCAAAAGTCTATGACTGGGAAGGTCGTAAGCCCTGAGAGGGAAGCTACTACTTTTGTTTGGCTACATAGATATATTATCCCCACCGAACTGCCCTCTAAATACTCGTGCTTAGCCCCACATATTAGCGCTACTCTCACTTTTAGTTAGAAAGTTTCTCTTGACAGATGGCGACTCAAAATTTGTCAAAGTGCTGAAAAGAAGTGACAGACAGTTTAGCATTAAATGAGACGTCTCTAGCACACTTTCCAGTGGCTCAGGGGCTATGGCAGAGGAGGTAGTGGAAAGAATGTAAGACAAAGGGTGTGGAGGGGTGCCTTGGCTTTGGGACGTGGGTTTCTAGACACAAAGAGGGTTAAAAAAAGACATCAAAATAGAAGAGGAAATAGTGGGAAAGAAGAAGGGGCTTTGTGGAGGGGTGTGAGTGAGGTGGGGGAAAGAGGATGGTGGAAAGGATTATGTAAATGTTTTAAAGGTTTTTATTTATTTTAATTTTTAAAAATATATTTATTTATTTGATTAAGAGAAAGTGGCAGAGAGAGAGAGAGAGAGAGAGAGAGAGAGAGGGAGAGAATGGACTTGCCAGGGCCTCCAGCAACTGTAAACGAACTCCAGACGCATGTGTCACCTTGTGCACCTGGCTTACGTGGGTCCTGGAGAATTGAACCAGGATCCTTTGGCTTTGCAGGCAAATGCCGTAACTGCTAAGCCATCTCTCCAGCCTTTATTTTAATTTTAAATATTTTATTTTTATTTATTTATTTGAGAGAGAGAGAGAGAGAGATACAGAAATAGGCAGGTAGAGAGAAAGAGGGGGAGAATGGGTGTACCAGGGCCTCCAGCCACTGCAAATGAACTCCAAATGTGTGCACCCCCTTGTGCATCTGGCTTACGTGGGTCCTGTGGAGTCAAACCTGGGTCCTTTGGCTTTGTACTGCTAAGCCATCTCTCCAGTCCTTTTATTTTAAAAAGACATGAGGGCTGGAGAGATGGCTTAGCAGTTAAGGCATATGCCTGTGAAGCCAAAGGATCCCGGTTCAATTCTCCAGGACCCACGTAAGCCAGATGCATGTGGCACATGCATCTGGAGTTCGTTTGCAGTGGCTAGAGGCCCTGGAGTGCCCATTCTCTCTCTGTCTGCCTCTCTTTTCTCTCTTTCTGCTTGCAAACAAATAAATAAATTAATTAATAATATTTTTTTTTAAAAAAGACATGAAAGTAGAAAGGGGGCTCTTTTGCTAGAGGATGAAGAAGAGAGAAAGAAGGCATGGGGAACAACAGAGGGTAATGGGGCCTGAATATGATCAAAGTGTGCTACATGGCTGAAAGTGCACAATACAACTCATTAATTTGTACAATTAAAACAAGGGAGAGGAAGAGTGAAAAGTGGATTAAAAGTTGCAGATAGAACTGGGGTATAGCTCAATGGTAGAACACTTGCCTAGCATGCAAAAGGTCTTGTGTTCAATCGTCATCACGGAACAAAAAGCACGTTAGGGGTGGAAGTACAGATAGGGAGTTGGAGAGACCTGAGGCCATTCAAATACCTTCTACTCACAAAATAGACCACTGAGAGATGCTGACTGGCTTTGATGGCATGTAAAACAAAAGGGGGAGACTATTAAACTGGCATATGGAACTGTAGATAGTGGTGTCACTATTGTGAGGGTGTGCTGTATGTGTGCCTCCTATCCTTGTATTTTCTAAAACCCGGGACATCTATCTAAGGACTGTTTCAACTCATTTATTTATTTACTTACTTATTTGCACATATGTGGGGGGGCAGGGTTGTTGGGCGGACACCCCGGGGTCTCTTGCCTCTACAAACAAATGACTGGCTTCATATGGTCGGCTGGGGAATTGAACCTGGGCCAGCAAGCTTTCAAGCAAGTGCCTTTAACCAGCCCCAGTCAGAGTCTGTAATTGCTGCAAGCCAGTGCTAGTCAGATCCTTGTGCCACTTTTATTTTCTTTCTTTCTTTCTTTCCTTCTTTCTTTCTTTCTTTCTTTCTTTCTTTCTTTCTTTCTTTCTTTCTTTCTTTTTTATTTTTATTTTTTATGTTTTTGAGGTAGGGTCTCACTGTAGCCCAGGCTGACCTGGAAAGCACTTGGTATTCTCAGAGTGGCCTTGAACTCACAGAGATTCTCCTACCTCTGCCTCCCAAGTGCTGGGATTAAAGGCATGCACCACCACACTGGGCGGCGGCTGCTGCTGCTGCTGCTGCTGCTTCTGCTTCTCCTTCTCCTTCTTCTTCTTCTTCTTTGAGAGAGGGAGAAACAGAAAGAGAGAGGAAGAGGCAGAGAGAGAGAATGGGCGCACCAGGGCCATTTCAGACACTGTGAACAAACTCCAGGTGCGTGCACCCCCTTGTGGGCAAGTGCGGCATTGCATGCTTGCATCACTTGCGTTTGGCTAAATGTGGGACCTGGAGAACCCAACTGGAGTTCTTAGGCTTGGCAGGCATGCCCATTAACCACTAAGCCATCTCTCCAGTCCCACTTTTTGTGTTTTGCTTTATATGAGTGCTGGAGAATTGAACTCAGGCAGACAGCCTTTGCCTTTAATTACTGAGCCATCTCCTAGCTCCTGATGTTAAGATTTTTATGGGGCAAATATTCATGGGAGCTGTGTCTTCTCAGGTTGCCTCACATCAGGAGGCACATTTGCCCCATTATTATTAGCATTTGGACTTTTTTTTTTTTTTTTTTTTTTTTTTTTTTTTTGGTTTTTCGAGATAGGGTCTCACTCTGGTCCAGGCTGACCTGGAATTAACTATGTAGTCTCAGGGTAGTCTCGAACTCAGGCGATCCTCCTACCTCTGCCTCCCAAGTGCTGGGATTAAAGGTGTGCGCCACCACGCCCAGCTAAGCATTTGGACATTTTATTAAGATGGAAATCACCCCATTTTGCCTCTAAACTAGATGCAGTAGGAGGCAATGTCTAGTTAATGTTGTAAAATAGCAACTTAATCACACTTAGTTGAAGATCATCAATCAGATAGAGGAGAATTAGAATCCTGGAAGGCTGGGCTAGAGAGATGGCTTAGTGGTTAAGGCACTTGCCTGAGAAGCCTAAGGACCCAGGTTTGATTCCCCAGAACCCAAGTAAGCCAGATGCACATGGTGGTGCATGTGTTTGGAGTTCGTTTGCAATGGCTGGAGGCCCTGGCATGCCCATTTTCATTCTCTCCCTCTTTCAGATAGATAAAATATTTTTTCAAAAAGAGAACCCTGGAAGGTTGAAGTGGCTGCCCTTAGAGGGTGGGACTGAAGCAGGGAAATACAAAGCAAAATAGAGCTGGGCATGGTGGTACACACCTTTAATCCCAGCACTTGGGAGGCAGAGGTAGGAGGTCGCCATGAGTTCAAGCCACTCTGAGACTACTGAGTGAATTCCATGTCAGCCTGGGTTAGAGTAAAACCAAAAAAAAAAAAAAAAAAAAAAGCAAAATAATTGCTTTCGGTTTTAAACCTTCATGGACTATTTACTATTAAACAAAACAAAACCCAAACATAGCATAGCAATCTTACCTTACATGGTTATAGTGTGACTCAGATGTAATCTATCTTTAATGCTTAAAAATGTAGCAGGTGAGCCTTCTTGTGTTTAGTAGATGTGCTTTGGGTGTTGCTGGATTCCAACAACCCTACCCCCATTCTTCCTGCTTTGAGAGTCCCAGGTGGCTTGTATCCCAGCCTCCTCGTCTTGGTCATCGCAGCTGTTACTGTCATTCACTGCCCACGTCTTCTCACAGTGGTACTTCACTGCCAGTGTGGGTGGTCCTGATCCTGTGGTTACTGCTACTGTCCCTTTCTGTCTTAATGGCTACCAAGACACCTGTTCACCAGCATTTTGTTATTATAAAAGCAGCATTTTGTTATTATAAATTGACTGCTGTAATTGATTTTATAAATTAAAATGTGTGAACGTTAAAACTTACTATTTATCTAATTATATGATGACTCAAAAATACATCTCATATAACACCTTTGAGGTGTCTGAGTTCTGCACTGTACCACAGAACCATTTTTAAAGTGTTTTCAGGGCTGGAGAGATGGCTCAGTAGTTAAGGCGCGTGCCTGCAAAACCAAAGAACCCAGGTTCGATTCTCCAGGACCCACATAAACCAGATACACAAGGTGGCACATGTGTCTGGAGTTTGTTTGTAGTGGCTGGATGCTCATTTTCTCTCTCTCTCTCTCTGCCTCTCTCTCTCTCAAATAAATAAATAAAAATAAATTAAAAGATTAACAAAAAATATTCCCAGGGGCTGGAGAGATGACTCAGCAGTTAAGGCACTTGCTTACAAAGCCTAAGGACTGGAGTTCGATTCCCCAGTCCCCACATAAAGCCAGATGCACAAGGTAGCACATGCATCTGGAGTTCATTTACAGACCCTTTGGTGCTCAGGGTCTCTATCTGCTTTTTTCTCACTCTCTCTCTAAAAATAAATATATATATATATATAATATATATATATATATTTTTCCTTAATAAAGAATTATGTACTCATTTTGGAACATTTGAAAAGTAGACATAACTGCTCCATCTGTCTTTATCAGCTGAGGCACAGTAAGACCCTTTGTTTGGATGACTTTCATTCCCTATATTGCTGCCAAAAGGTCTTTCTTGCTCCTGGAGTCTTTTGACCTGAAATAATTCCGCCCCCACTTTCCCCAGAGATGCTTGCATCTCTTCCTGATATGTCACTTTGCCCAAAAATCTGGGACTCATCCTAAACTCCTCTTTCCTCTTCAGATCTGCTCTCTTCTAAGTCCCCTGGAGGAATTCCACACCTCCCCAGGCCATGTAGCATCTGGTGAGCAGGCCTTAGGAGCCAAAATCTTGCGCTAAGGCGGCTTTGTGCATGCACATCATTCTTGGGTAGGACTATGCTTATTGGGTGGTGTAGATGGAAGCCTCCTTCAGCCCCTGCTCCAAGAACCTTCCCCTGGCATCACTGCTGCAGGTTGGCCACTGACAGACAAAGGTAACATTTCTTTAGGGACTTTTTTGTTTTGTTTTGTTTTTTCATGGTAAGGTCTTGCTCTAGCCCAGGCTGACCTGTGATTCAATATGTGTTCTCAGGGTGGCCTGGAACTCACAGTGATCCTCCTACCTCTGCCTCCCGAGCGCTGGCATTAAAGGCATGCACCACCATGCCTAGCTCCTCAGTGACTTTTGATAGCAATTGTTTACCTTTTTCTCTCTCTCTTTCTTTCTTTCTTTCTTTCTTTCTTTCTTTCTTTCTTTCTTTCTTTCTTTCTTTTTTTTTCTTTGGGATTGAGAGTTTAGTAGTAAGAAAAACATTTGCACTTTTCAGGTGCTGTGAACAAACTCCAGACACAAATTTTCAACTCACAAAACTGAAAGTTTTGCATCTCATTAAACGTGGGAATAATTTGAACATGCATTCTTTCTCCAGGCAGGGACCTTAACAGCTAAGCCATCTCACAGTGGCTTTATATTTTTATTTATTTAAAAATTGACTCCTGGCACACACCTTTAATCCCAGCACTTGGGAGGTAGAGGTAGGAGGATCACTGTGAGTTCAAGGCCTCCCTGAGAATCATAGTGAGTTTGCCTGACTGGAGTGAGACCCTTCAAAAAAAAAACATTTAATTTTCAAACCATCTGAAAAAAATGAAAGAATTACACGCAAGCACCTTTATCTCCAGCCCTTGAGAATTGCAATCATTCCCAGTAGCCCTCATATATGCACCACCAAACTGAAACAAATAGTAATATTTACTACACTTCTTTAAATATTGGGTCAAACTATATGAAATTGTGGTAGAAAAATCACTTAGAATGCAGTTTAATTTGCTTTGCTGTTGTATAATTTGAAGATATATTTCACCAAATATGACACTTCAGACTATACCTTTGAAGAATAAGGATGTTGTTCAGCAAATCCCACAGTATTATTATCATACCTAAGAAAGAAAGCAGTGCCTTCAAAGAATATCCAGTCTATGATCAGACTTCCCCAATGCTCCACAAAATATCTCTCAGAGTCCCTCCTTTGCTGATTCTGAATCAGAAAATTTCACACACTGTGCTTCTGTATTCTTTTAGTCTAGGTCATCCTTTCCCCTACATGCCCTTTTATTTATTTTAACTGACTGGATTTTTTTTTTTGTTGCCTGGGCCAGATATTTGATAGTGTTCACTTTTTAAAATTTTTATTTTATTTATTTATTTGAGAGAGAGAGACAGAGGAAGAGACAGAAAGAGAGAGAATGGGCACATCAGGGTCTCTTACACAAACATACAAATAAATAATAAATAAATGACGTGGGTGTCCCATTGTTAGTGATGCTGGGTATGAATATGCAATTAAGATGGTACTTTCTGCATTTCACCACTGTAAAGCAGGTGCAGTGAGAGATTTCTCCATTGGTCTCCCACTTTTCTGCACAACTTGTATCTGAGGCCCTGTCTTTTCCTGTCTGACCGGGACTGGTTTTTCATGAACTTTTGGCAAGCAAGGAAAAAGAAGGTGAAAATTGCATCTTCCTTTATAACAAAATAATTTTCAAATGTTATTTAGTGCTGGGTATTGGACCCCAAGGCTTTGCACCTGCCAGACATATTGCCCTAGTTTGTTTTTTAAATATTACTTTTCATTGTAGTACAAAACACTAACAAAATTTGCCTTTTTTTTTTTTTTTTTGAGGTAGCGTCTCACTCTAGCTCAGGCTAACCTGGGAATTCACACTATATAGTCTCAGGCTGGCCTCGAACTTATGGTGATCCTCCTACCTCTGCCTCCCAAGTACTGGGATTAAAGGCGTGCGCCACCACGCCTGGCTCTAAAATTTGCCATTTTTAAGGGTAGAGTTTAGTAGTATTAAAAACATTTGCACCACTATGCAGTCAATCTCTTAAAGATTTTCAACTCACAAAACTGAAAGTTCTGTTCTCGTTAAACAATAACTCCCCATTCCTTTCTCCCCAATCCCTTGGCAACCGCCACCATGGCTTTCTGTTTCTGTGAATTTGACTCAAAGTAAATGAATAAAGTAATCTTTTGTGACTGGATTACTTAGCATACATTTAAGATTCACCCATGTGCCAGGTCCTCAGCCACTGAAATTGAACTCCAGATGCTGTGCCACCTAGCGGGCATGTGTGACCTTGCACTTGCCTCACCTTTGTGCATCTGGCTTATGTGGGATCTGGAGAGTCCAACGTGGGTCCTTAGGCTTCACAGGCAAGCACCTTAACCCCTAAGCCATCTCTCCACCCCTATCCCTGTCCTTTTGATTCCCATCCCCCACATTCCTACCCTACAGAACTCTGATTTGTCATTCTAGATGAAGAGACACGAGTTCGCATCTCCCCAGGCACAAGGTTTCATGTGACACATAAGCATACACACACTCATGCACATCATATACACAAACATAGGCATGAACAACCAAATGAAGCAAAAAAGAAATGTTGGGCTGGAGAGATGGCTTAGCGGTTAAGCTGTTTGCCTAAAAAGCCAAAGGACCCAGGTTCGATTCTCCAGGACCCTCGTAAGCCAGTCGCATAAGGGGGCACACGTATCTGGAATTCATTTGCAATGGCTGGAGGCCCCTCTGCACCCACTCCCCCCCCCGCCACCTCTTTCTGTCAAATAAATGAATAAATAAAATATATTTTTAAAAAAGAAGTATTTCTGGGTATGGTGGCACACGCCTTTAATCCCAGCACTCAGGAGGCAGAGGTAGGAGGATTGCCTTGAGTTCAAGACCACCCTGAGACTACATAGTGAATTCTAGGTCAGCCTGGCCTACAGCAAGACCCTGCCTCAAAAAACAAACAAACAAAAAGAAATGTTAAGAGTAGGTGCTTGGTGTATAGCTCACTGGTAAAGTGCATCCTTACCATATTTAAGATCCTAGATTCAATCCTCACCACCATAAAAAGGGTGGGGGGGTGTTTTGCTTCTGGAAACTGAAAGGAATAGTTTGTCCAAAGGATTAAGAAAGAAAATGAACTAGGGATGTCCTTCACTGGCATGTGAAAGGTCTTGGGTTCAGCCTTTCACACTGGAAGAAAAAAGGGAAATTGACATCTTAATTTACTAAATTCAAATCCTTTAAATAAAACTCGGGCTGATGGCTCATTGGTTAAGGCACTTGCTTGCAAAATCTAATGACCTAGGTTTGATTCCCAAGTGCCCACATGAAGCCAGATGCAAAAGGTGACACATGCATCTAGAGTTCATTTGCAGAGGTTGGAGGCCCTAGTGTGCCCATTCTCTCTGCCTGTCTCTCTTCTCTCTGTTGCTCTCTGTTTGCACATAAATAAATAAAAGTATCTGAAAGAAGAAAAAAAAAAAAGAAAAGAAAAATGGGGAGCTCACCCTAGCTGCCTTTGTGACGCTTCCTTATGCGCAGAGTAGGCGCTCTATAAATCCCTGTCAGACGAATGTGCAGTGACTCTGGTTAACTCTATCAGATACAGATTTAATGAGTTCCTGGGAGCAGCTAACCTTAATAACGCTGCTGTGGACAGCTGCCAGATATGAGTGATGCCAGCATGGTTGTCGGATGATGGAGAAGGGAAACGTCAATCTTGAACAAACATGTAGCGATTTAGTAAGAAAAGCGTAACAAAGCCCTGTCTAAAACAGCAGAGGAAAAGACTGAGTGCGGACCAGTTAAAGTAAACCTCTCAGGCAGACCCACTTAAGAAAACACAAGACCTGTACAGACTCTGGCCCACACATGACTTTTGGACAGAAAAAGAAGTTGATTGGAATTCTCTTATGAGGCGAACGCAAGCCAGTTTTCCAAAGTTCCCCTACCGTTCTCTACGATCTTGCTTCCATTGCAACAACCTTCCATGCTCCTGAGGCATAGAGGGAGCCGAAGCCAGGGGAGATCTTTGGGTGCCAAAGTGGACGAAAGTTAGGATTAGATCTTGAAAACTGGCTTAACCAGGATTTCAGAACTAATGGCCATGCTTCTTCACCCAGTTCATCCTAAGAGCGTTGTTTGCTGCTAAGAAGCAGCCAATGAAAGACGAAAAAGGAGGGCTGATTCCGAGGAACTTTCCAGAGTGCCTTCTAGATATGCATTTCCCCCAGTAATTAGGAAGAAATTCTGATGTGCATTGCATGTGCCACTGTGGGTACATAGGCCTATGTCACCTCATGGAATTTGCATAACTGTGGGAAGGACAGAGCAAGCAGTTCTCAAGAGGGCCCAAAACCCACTACACCAGAGAAGACTGGTGATCTCACCCCGCCTCCCCAACACTGGTTCGTGATGCAACACTTGAGTGCCTAGTGTCTGGGACGCTGCAGAGAGAGGGTGATTTTGTCATCCGTGGATGATCATCCTTATCTGCTACAAGACTGCCATAAAATGAAAATAGAGGGCATTTACTGACCGCCTACAAGCCTGCCGACATTGTCTTAGGAGCTCATCTGTGTTAACGTACCTATCCCACTTCTCACAGCAGCTCTCTCTCTCTATAAGGTGTCATTGTCATTTTACACATGGAGAAAGCAAGGTACAAAGAAGTCACTTGTCTGTCCAAAGGAACAGTTGGTAAGTGGCAGAAGCGGGTTGTGAATCCAGGCAGTAGCTCCAAGGTTCACATATTAGTTATAAACTGTCTTGTAGCTGTTCTTTCTTTCATTTAATGGGGACCGGGCGAGTTAGGAAACAGTAAATTAAACACTAGCCTGCATTCAAAGTCTAATGAAAAGTCAATGGTGGACTGGAGAGATGGTTCAGCACTCAAGGTGTTTGCCTGCAAAACCTAACGACCTGAGTTTGATTCCCCGGTACCCACGCAAAGCCAGATGCACAAGGTGGCACATGAATCTGGAGTTTGTTTGCAGTAGCTAGAGGCCCTGGTGCATCCATTCCCTCTCTACCTCTGTCTGTATCTATCTGTTTGCAAATAAATAAATAAAGTTTTTTTTAAAAAAAGAAGCCAATGATGTAATCTCTTTTTAAAAATAATTTTATTTATTTATTTACTTACTTACTTGAGAGAGAGAGTCAGAGAGAAAGAGAGAATAGGCATGCCAGAGCCTTCAGCCCCTGCAGATGAACTCCAGATGCATGCGCCCCCTAGTGTGCATGTGCCAACATTGTGCACTTAGGTCACTGCATCTGATTTATGTGGGACCTGGAGAGTTGAACATGTGTTCTTAGGCAGGCAAGAACCTTAACTGCTAAGTCATCTCTCTAGCCCTCAATAGTATAATCTTAAAAAAAAAAAAAAGTTTGTTAACAATTTTCATACATATACAGAATGTATTTTGATCTTAATCTCCTCCTATTACTTTCTTTTGTCCTTCCTCCCCCACGTCCCTCCCAATGAACCCCTTCTTCTTTCCAATAATGGAATCTTTATTGGTATTTTAAAATTCAACATTTCATTATTGTAGCATCCCATGATACAAATGAGCAATTTCTTTGTAGAGCTCTGGAACTATAAAATATTTTTTAAAGCTGTTTAAATGGAGACAGGCTTTGTGTACTAGGAAAACCAGGAACGGACCATGGGAAATACAGCCATCTCAGAAGAATCACGGTTCTCCCACGAAGATGCCATCTGTTTCTACTCTACCGTTGATGGCTGCAGATGTCTCGACCATCCAGTGAACATTTTCCCATTGGAACTTCTTATTCAAGCAAAATAATGCCTTATGTGGAGCGGACTTTGTCTTTTTGAGTCATCCATTATCAAAAGATATGTGAGGCAATGGTGGTTTTCTTTCTTTCTTTTTCCTGTCGTCCTTTTTTTTTTTTTTTGTTATGTTCAGTCTTTTAAGCAGCAACTGAAAACCTTCATTAGTAAAGTTAACTATGAATTTTTTTATCTCAGAAAGAAAAGATTTAATTTAATTTCAAAATCTGGGATAATAAGGGAAAATTACCTCTAAAATATTGGACAAAATTCGAATTTGCTAAAATTTTTTCCGTTCACAGTTGTAAAAATAACATGATGACAAGAATGTTACCTTGATTTAGTTTCTTAAAAAAAAAAAACTAATAGATTTTGAGGATCTTCATAAATAATCATGCCAAAAGTTTTACGAATAAAAAGAAGATGGATACTAGTAGGAGAGTCAAAATAAAGGATGTATCTCAGAAGATTAGAATGGAACTGCGAAACTCCTGCCTAGTGATGTTGTAGCTGCCGTAATGTCCTAGCAAACGCTCCTCCCATGCACTTCCCTAGTGACGAGCATCTTTCTGTGTCCTTGTGGGAAACTCCTGCCTAGTGATGTTGTAGCTGCCGTAATGTCCTAGCAAACGCTCCTCCCATGCATTTCCCTAGTGACGAGCATCTTTCTGTGTCCTTGTTGGGCATCTACATATCTTCTTTGGAGAAATATATATTCAAGACTTTTGCACACTTTTAGGTTAGGTTGCTTGTTTTTATTGTTGATCTATAATTTTATTTATTTATTTATTTATTTATTTATTTATTTATGAGACAGAATGGATATACTAGGGCCTCCAGCTACTGCAAACGAACTCCAGATGCATGCGCTCCTTTGTGCATCTGGCTTACGTGGGTCCTGGAGAGTCAAACTAGGTTCCTTTGGCTTTGCAGGCAAATGCCTTAACTGCTAAAGCCACCTCTCCAGCCCATTGATTTATAATTCTTTATAATCTGGATATGACTTTTCTCAATATTTTATTTTATTTATTTATTTGACAGAGAAAGAGGTAGAGAGAGAGAATGGGCGCACCAGGGCCTCCAGCCACTGCAAATGAACTCCAGACATGTGCACCGCCTTGTGCATCTGGCTAACGTGGGTTCTGGAGAATCAAACCTGGGTCCTTTGGCTTTGCGGGCAAACGCCTTAACTGCTAAGCCATCCCTCCAGCCCTGGATATGATTTTTTAAAAAATATTTTATTTACTTATTCATTTATTAGAGAGAGAAAGAGAGAGAGGCAGAAATAGAGAGATAAAGAAAGGGAGAGGGAGAGAGAGAGAATGGATGCACCAGGGCCTCTAGCAGCTGCAAATGAACTCCAGACACATGTGCTACCTTGTGCATCTGGCTTTACATGGGTACTGGGAAATCAACACTGGGTCCTTTGGCTTTGCAGGCAAGCACTTTAACTGCTAAGTCATCTCTCCAGCTCTGGATATGGTTTTTTATCAGATATTTGATTTTGCCCATTCTGTAGACCTTTTATATGACTTTGATCATATTCTTGGATATACAGAGTTTCAGTTTTTATTACTGTGTGTATATGTTTGTGTCTCATGCATGTGCCACAGCATGTGTGTGGCAGTAGTAAGAGGACAACCTCAGGGTACTGGCTTATTTATTTATTTGCAAGAAGAGAGCTACAGATCAAAAGAGAGAGAGAGAGAAAGAGAAAGTGTGTGTGTGTGTGTGTGTGTGTGTGTGTGTGTGTGTGTGTGTATGGGAGCGCCAGGGCCTCTAGCTACTGCAAACAAACTGTAGATGCATGAGCTACTTTGTGCATCTGGATTTTTTATGTGGGTACGGGGGAATTGAAACTGGGTAGTTAGGCATTTTAGTCAAGTGCCTTAACCACTGAACCATTTCTCCAGCCACAAGGTGACATAAGAGCATAAGGTCACATGTGTGCACAAGGTGGCACATGTGACTAGAGTTTGATTGCAGTGGCTGGAAGCTCTGGCATGCCAATTCTTTCTCTCTCTCTCTCTCTCTCTCTCATAAAAAATTGCAAGAAAACAAATCAGGATGAGTACTGTTTCGTGGTCTATGCTGGTGGGGTGGACATTGGCTTGAAAGGGCACAGGGAGTGTCTAAGGGTGATGACAATGCTCTGTCTCTTGCTTTGAGTCATGAGTACAATGATGCATACATTTGTCCAAACCTATTAAACTGTACTGAAGACTTCTGTGTTATATTGTACATGAAATACATCTCAGTTAAAAAGAATAAAATCTGGGAGCCGAGTGTGGTGGCGCACGCCTTTAATCCCAGCACTCGGGAGGCAGAGGTAGATGGATCGCCATGAGTTCAAGGCCACCCTGAGACTACACAGTGAATTCCAGATCACCACGGACTAGAGGTGAGCCTCTACCTCAAACACACACACACACACACACACACACACGCATGCACAAAGTGGTCCCTGTGTCTAAAATCTGTTTGCAATGGCAGGAGACCCTGGCACACCCATACTCTCTCTCTCTTACTCTCTCTCTCTCTCTGCATCTTTCTCTTTGGCTCCTTCTCAAATGAATATGCAAAAAAATATATAATCTTATGGTTTTGTAACTTGATTACTCAAAAGTGACTTAAGAAAGTAATATACTATGACTAAATAATATGACTAATGAGTCATAATTTCTTTTCAGCTTCCTTCACTTCTTCTGGACCGTTCTCAAAGCTTACGTATGTTAATAATGTGAGTGGTTACCACACATCTCCATCTAGGTCTGTGGACTTTTGTTTTACATGTGGCTCAACATATGTCATTCTCATGCCTACATCAGATTCAAAGAGGCTGAAAAGTATACAGACAGGCACATTGGCGGTAGTGAGTAGGTGCATATCCTGACACGAGGGGAGAAAAAGAAACAGTGAAGACCTAAGAACTCAACAGTATGGGCCTGGGACAACTGAGACAAAATCAGACGCTGCCATAGGTTTCCCTAGCTAAAGGGCATCGCATTTAATAAGAGAGTTCAGAGGCTAGAGAGACAACTTAGTGGTTAAAGTGCTTTCCTGTGAAGCTTAAGGACCTAGGTTCAATTCTTCGGCACCCACTTAAGCCAGACGCACAAGGTGGCACATGCATCTGGGGTTCATTTGCAGTGGCTAGAGGCCTTGGGGCACCCATTCTTTCCCTCTCTCTCTCTCTCAAATAAATAAATAAAAATATATATTTAAAATAAGAGGGTCCATCCAAAATTATTAAAGTATAGCCTGTCTGAAATGTAAGGAAGAATATACATTAAAATTCCACAAAGAGCAGCTTCTATAATATTGTTGTTTGGGTACTTAAAGAGATAAAACTTCAGATTAGCTGGATTAATCCAGGCAGAGATTAAAGCTATTCCCATGTCACAACCTAAGTAAAAGTTACTTTGGAGTAAATGGCTAATGTTAAACAAGAAATTGAGCTCAAGCAACTAAAAGTATTGACTGAGTTTCCCTGCTGCCAGCATGTCATTTTTATGCCGCGGAATGTATGGGCTTCTCTTGGGCCATGCGGTTGTGAGCATGCCACAGAGTCAGGCCATAAAAAGATGTTGCTAGTTCTTCTGGAAATAGACCATTCTAAACGGGCTCTCAGGGAGTTTGTTTGGACGATTTTTCTACTCTACAGAGATTTGATTGCAGAAATTTTCCGGTAAGCTTGGAAAATAAATCAACTCAACTTCATATAACTCTTCAAAACTCTATCAGGAGGGTCATAGCGTTAAAAGCAGTTGTATTGGAAGAGAATCTTCATGAGCAGATCTCTGAATTGGGGGGTAGGGTGGGAGGTGAAGTGGGGAGGAGGGTGATTGTCAGACTTGGGGATTGGGATAAAACGAAGGCCCCCTCTTGTTTGAGATGATGTGTCCATCCATTCAGATTCTTGCTTGAATTAGATGTCGTGCTTCTGGCGGGATAAGAGGCCCACAGGAGTGGGCGAGGACCCTGTTGAAAGATGCAAGTCTTGAGTGTTCTGGATTCTTGTTTCCGCAGGGTTGAGGGGTCATAGGAGGAGGAGGAGAGGCCAGCAGATAACTGTTGAAAGGAGAGAGCCTGGAGGATCTGTCCAGGATTCTTGCTTGGATTAGATGTCGGGTTTCGGCAGGGTTGAGGGGCCCACAGAGTACCGCGAAGAGGGAAGCAGATACTGTTGGAAGGAGAGAGCCTGGAATGTCCACGGTGGTCAGGAGAAATGTGTGCGTGGGTGTGTGGGAGGATGTCCAGGGAAACGATCACTGCCAAGATGATTTATTTTTTAACTGCCAAAGCATTCCTGGGATATTCTCCCTAGTTGCTAGGATTAGAGAGACAGCAAGTTTCAACAATGCTACAAGTACAAGCAGGTTTTTTTTTTTTTTTTGATAGATTTATTTTAAATTACAAATTTAAGTTTAAGCCACAAATTACATATCTATTAGTATAATGCTAAAACGATAGGGGCATTTTGAAACAAAACGATCCCTCTTAATCCACTACTCTGTGATAGGTACTGTTGTATTTTTATGTTTTCTTAAAACTTTTATTTTTCATCCGGCCTTGATGGTGCACACCTTCAATCCCAGCTCTCGGGAGGCAGAGGTAGGAGGATCACTATGAGTTCCAGGACACCCTGAGAATACAGAGTGAATTCCAGCTCAGCATGGGCTAGAGTGAGACCCTACGTCGGAAAAAACAACAACAATAAAAACAATCTGTTGTTGAATATCTTAATACATTCCAGAATCCCCCAGAGCATTTAGATATTCTGAATCCTTTCACTCTTCTCCAATCTGGGGGTCAAGGTGATAGATTCTTTTCTTTATGAGGCAAGGTCTCATGTATCCCAGGCTAGCATTGAACTCACTGTACAACAAAAGATGGCTTTGACTTTCTTTCCCACCCCCCCCCCACCAAGGTAGAGTTGTACTGTAGCTCAGGATGCCCTGGAATTTACTATGTAATCTCAAACTCAAAACAGAGATCCTCCTACCTCTGCTTCGTGGTCACCACATCTGGTTTATGAGGTACTGGGGATCAAACGCAGGGCTTCACATAAACACTCTACCAACTGAGCTACACCCCCCACCTCAGACTTTCTCTTTCATGATCTTGACCCTTTAAATTTATTTATAAATGTATGTACTTATTTAGCAGTTCTGAGAACGGAGCGACAGGCCTTGCACGCGAGAGGTGAGAGCTCTTCGACCCTTGAACTATATCTCTGGCCCTAGCCCATACATTTTTTTAATATAAATTTTATTTATTTTTATTTATTTGAGAGAGAAAGAGGCAGAGAGAGAGAGAGAAAGAATGGTGCACCAAGGCCTCCAGCCACTGCAAACGAACTCCAGATGCATATGCTCCCTTGTGCATCTGGCTTATGTGGGTCCTGGAGAGTTGAGCTGGGATCCTTTGGCTTTGCAGGCAAGCTCCTTAACCGCTAACCCATGTCTTCAGCCCCCACCTAAACTTTTAATGTAAATTTTTTAATATACTTGAGTTTAAAGAAACCATCTTGATATTTTGTTTCTGTTTGATCCATCAGTCTCATGTCCTTCTTGCAATGTTTCATTCTTTCATTTGTCTGTTGGTGTGTCATGTTATTTTCCTATAATATAGTATTTACTCTAGATATTCACACCTTTTATTGAGCATTTAAAATTATTTTATTTTTATTTATTTATTTGACAGAGAGAGAGACAGAGAGAGAATGGGCACACCAGGGCCTCCAGCCACTGCAAATGAGCTCCAGACACATGTGCTACCTTGTGCATCTGGCTTTACATGGGTACTGGAGAATCGAACCTGGGTCCTTTGGCTTTGCGGGCAAATACCTTAATCACTAAGCCATCTTTCCAGCCTTCACAATTTTTATTCATATGCATAATGCATTTTGATCATAATCCTCTCCCATCCTCTGCTTACCTTTTATTGTCCTTCTCCATCCCCCTTACCCCCTTTCCCTTTTATTTCCAACTAGTCACTCTTCTATTTTAATGTCTCTTCCTTCCTTCCCTCCCTCCCTCTCTCTCTCTTTCCCTTTCTTTCTTTCTTTCTTTCTTTCTTTCTTTCTTTCTTTCTTTCTTTCTTTCTTTCTCTCTTTCTTCTCTCCTCCACCATCCATGATGAAATGTTGATGGGCCCAATATTGTGCAGGTAACAACAGCCACTGTGAGATCAAAAATGCAAAACTGCCACTTAGTGTCCAAGGCTCTCCTCACCATCCTCTGGGTCTTACATTCTTTCAGCTCCATCTTCTGCAGTCTGCCCTGAGCCTTGGAGGTATGACAGAGATGTCTCATTTAGTGTGAAGCATGCAACAGTTGCATATCCTCAGCATTCTGAGGAGTTTTGAATCTCCCTAGTAATCACTGCCAACTGCAGAGAGAAGTTTCTCTGACCAAAGGTGAGAGCAGCACCAATCTATGAGCAAGAACACAAATATATGGAGGGTAATTCAATGGGCACAACACAGTCATTTAGCCTAACAATAGTTGTAGCCCCCCGCCCTCAGCTAGGACCCATGACCTTCGCGGCCATAAGCTGTTGACTAGGTTTTCAGTGCCAGACATGAAGCCCCTCCCATGGAGTAGGCCTCAAATCCAACCCGAGAGCAGTTGATTATCCCCACAATGGTCATGCCACTGTGACACCAGTGGGCACGTCTTGCCTGGTGTGACAGTTGTGTAGCTTGTAGGATTCACTGCTGGTTGGGACCATTGATAACTTTTCTCTCCCCACCCCCGCCCCACAACCTGCTTCACAGTCTCCAGCACAGTGACAGCTAAACACATGAATTATTCTCTCTGCACCCCCTCTTTCCCTCTCTCCCTGTCTCCCTCTCTGATGGGAGTGGACCTAGCCCCCTCCGTGCTACATAAGCACTCAATCACTGAGTTGTATCTCCAGGACTACCACAAACTTGGGAAGCAGGTGGTCAGACATCTTGCAGAATGTTCCACAGAAGAGGTTATGTGACGATTACTCATGGTTAGATCATGGATTTTTCTTTTTTGAGGCAAGCCCAACAGACTGGTCTTTTGTTTTGTTTTTTTTTTTTTTTTTTTTTTTTTTTTAACAAGAAAGAGAGAATTGGTGCATCAGGGCCTCCAGCCACTGCAATTGAACTCCAGATACTTGCACCACCTTGTGTGCATGTGCAACCTTGAGTATTTGCATCACATTGTATGTCTGGCTTTGCAGGCCAATGCCTTAACCACTAAGCCATCTCTCCAGGCCCTGCTTCCAACAATTCTTATTGCAATGTTTTTCTAGTTATGATTTCCCTAGATTTATTAAATTATAATTCTGTTAATAAGAGCTGCCTTCTCCTGATCCTACTTTTATATTAATTCATTTATTTTATATTAGTATGTATTTAATTTGTCTGCATAGGTATTTATTTTGTTCTACTAGATTGTAATCCAATATGATAATTATTTCACTGCCTAAATTGTTTCAGCTCTGACCATTTCTATCCCTTTAGGCTGGCTCTTACATCCTCTTTATGAGTCTGTTCTTTGAGTAATTCCTTATTTTCTAACACAACAAGATGCTGAGGTTCAATTAAATTTTCCTGGCCCTGGGTCTAGCATCAACCTGTTCCTTCCACGAGCTCATGTTACATCTCGACAAGCTTGACTTGTCTCCTCTAACGATTCGCTCAGAAGTATGCCATGTAGGCAGGCGAGTTTGTTCTAGTCACCCAACACCACTTGCCCTGGTGCTCCACAGTCCACTCTGTTTGCACTGTTGGGGTGACTGGGTAAGAGATAGCAGGAGAAAGAAAAGATAGGGGAGTGGGGCTGGAGATATGGCTTAGCAGTTAAGGTGCCTGCCTGCCAAGACCAAGAACGCCCGTTCAAATCTCCAGGTCCAAAGTTTAGCCAGATGCAAAAAGTGACCCAAGGGTGCAATGCCGCACTTGCCCACAAGGGAGCGCATGTGTCTGGAGTTCATTCACAGCAGCTAAATGGCCCTGGAGCACCCATTAGCTCTCTCTCTCTGCCTCTTCCTCTCTCTCTGTTTCTTTCTGTCCCCTCTCTCAAAAAAAAAAAAAAAAAAAAAGGGGAATGAAGTTCGGTGTCAGTAAGGCTATAGCTATGGACAGAGATAGTATGGATATACAGGAGGATATGCGTAGCTGTTACCTCCACAATGCTGGGACCGGACCAAAAGAAGCTTGTGGGAGGAAAGGGTTTATTTTGGCTTACAGAGACTTGAGGGGAAGCTCCATGATGACAGGGGAAAATGTGGCATGAACAGAGTCTAGGCATTACCTTCTGGCCAACATCAGGTAGATAACAGCAGCAGGACACTGACAAGGGGAAGCTGGCTAGAACACCCATAAGCTTGCTCCCCAAAATACACTGCCTCCAGGAGGCTCCAGTTCCTAAATTGCTGTCAGCTGGGGACCAAGCACCAAGAACACGTGAGTTTGTGGGGACACCTAATTCAAACCACCATAATGTGAATAGGCTCAGAGAATCCCTGCATGGCACGCAAACATCCATGTCTAAATTCTGCCTGCTTCATCACTGTACAAATAAAAATATCATACACACAAAGTTTTAAGAGTAAGTTAGAATTTTTGAATTTATTATTATTTTTTCCTGGCATATCCTTCATCTGCTTGTAAGGAAGTTGATCTTTGTGATTTCAGCTTTTCTCTCTTCACTTTCCTCCAGTAGCTGTCTGGGCTGTCTAATGGGCTCACAGCAAAACCGATTCTCACAGAGATCCATAGGGAATGTATCATTCTACTCCACACGTTAGGGACAGATCAAATTAAGCATCTGGTTATTAACTGAAAACAGGGATATGCTCACAATGAAAATCAATTGAATACTAGGAATAAAACCTTTAGAATTATAGTTTTCTAATCTTTTGCGTAAGCATTAGGATTTTTCTATGAGAGAGAGAGAGAGAGAGAGAGAGAGGGAGGAGGGAGGAAGAAAATTGACAGCCCAGGTCCTCTAGCTACTGCAATTGAACTCTAGATGTGTGTGCCACCTTGTGCACGTGTGTGACCTGTACACATGCATCACCTTGTGTGTCTGGCTTACATGGATTCTGGGGAGTTGAAACTGGGTCCTTAGGCTGTGTAAGCAAGTGCCTTAACCACTAAGCCATCTCTCCAGCCTAGTACTGGGATGTTTTGAAATGATTTAGAAAATTCTTCTAAATCAATGAACATGTATCATGATATGAATTCCTGCTATAGGGCTCATATTCTATTCTACACGTTAAAAACATTCAAGAGTAACAACTGCACATATTGAGATCTATTATAAATACAAGATTTTTCTGCTCTGTGTCATGTCATATTTTTATTTGCCATTTTCTACAAATGACCCTATACTTTTCTATGCATTTGTTCTGTGTGTGTGTGCATGTGACACAGAGAGAGAGAGGGAGAGAGAGAGGCAAGAGAGAGAAAGGGGGAGAAAGAGATATGATATAGTAGTCTCTTCTTTTTACAAGAAAGTTAATACATGTCAGCACAAATCTATGCCGAGACTGAGTCATTGGCAGGAAGAACAAGTTCACCTCCAGAGTAAACAGACAATGGGAAAGGCAATTTACAGTTTAAGATATGAGCAGAGGTGCTTTAGTAAAATGATTTTGGGACTGGGAAGTACTGGCCTAGCAGGCACAAGGCCAAAGATTTGACTCCCATCACTTCCCAAATAATAAAATTCAGTTTTTCCTTGTGATTCTAAAGTTTTTTTTTTTTTTTTTTTTTTTTTTTTTTTTTTTTTTTTGAGGTAGGGTCTTGCTCTAGCCCAAGTTGGCCTGGAATTCACTATGTCGTCTCAGGGTGACCTCAAGCTCACAATGATCCTCCTACCTGGGCCTCCTTAGTGCCAGAAGTAAAGGTTCGTGCCATGACGCTTGGTGATAGTAAATTTTTATAATGCCTCCTACAGTACTTATTTCAGACAAGCTAGATAATTTCCTCTTTCCCTCTAATCTTCATAATCATGAGGACATTAAGTCCAACTTATCCTCCTTCCTCTATGCCTCCAGCATCGATTGTCCCCTTTCTAGCTCCACAGGAGCTAACTTGGTTCAGATCCTCACCAAGTTTTTCTAGTAGATGATTGCTTTAGTCGTTTTTAAATTTTTATTCATTTATTTTTATTTTTTTAAAGTAAAAGTTTTTTTTTTCAAAGATTTTATTTTTATTTATTTATTAGAGACAGAGAGAAGGAAAGAGAGAGAGGGAGAGTGAGAATGGGCACCCCAGGGCCTCTAGCCACTGCAAACAAACGAACTCCAGATGCATGTGCCCCCTAGTGAATCTGGCTTATGTAGGACCTGGAGAATCAAACCGGGGTCCTTAGGCTTTGCAGGCATGTGCCTTAACCACTAAGCCATCTCTCCAGCCCCTTGTCTCTTTTTAAAAGAGTTTATTTTTATTTACTTATTAGAGACGGACAGAGAGAGAGAGAGAGAGAGAGAGAGAGAGAGAGAGAGAGAGAGAATAGGCATATCAGGGCCTCTAGCCACTGCAGATGAACTCCATACGCATGAACCACCATGTGCATCTGGCTTACATGGGACCTGGAGAATCAGACCAGGGTCCTTAGGCTTCACAGGCATGCACCTTAACTGCTAAGCCATCTCTCTAGCCCCGATTGCTTTAGTCTTATTCCCATCCTTAAGTAAGTGATTTTCCTGTTTGAATTACTGCCTTAAAACTCATCCAAGCATTTTCTTCTAGCCAGTAAGAACTTAGCCTTGACATTTCTTCTTCTTTTTTTTCATATTTTTATTTATTTACTTGCAAGCAGAGAGAGACAGACAGAGAGAGAGAGAGAGAAGAGAGAGACAGAGAGAATGGGTTGCCAGAGCTTCTGATCACTGCAAATGGACTCCAGATGCATGTGCCACCCTGTGTGTCTTTCTCTACATGGGAAATGGGGAATTAAACTGGGGTTGTTAGGCTTTGCAAGCAAGTTCCCTAGCCACTGAGTCATGTATCAAGATCCCTTCTTTTTAAAAATATTTTTATTTTTATTTATTTATTTAAGAGCGAGAAAGAGGGAGAGAGAGAGAGAGAGAATGGGCACGCCAGGGCTTCCAGCCACTGCAAACGAACTCCAGATGCATGTGCCACCTTGTGCATCTGGCTTACATGGGTCCTGGGGAATTGAACCGAGGTCCTTTGGCTTTGCAGGCAAGCGCCTTAACCACTAAGCCATTCCTCCAGCCCAAATACTTACAGAATCTGATTTTCTTTCTCTCTTTCTTTCTTTTTTTCTCTTTCTTTTTCTTTCTTTTTCTTTCTTTCTTTCTTTTTTCTTTTCTTTTTTTTTTTGAGGTAGAGTCTTGCTCTAGTCCAGGCTGACCTGGGATTCACTATGTAGTCTTTTTTAATTTATAAGAATTTTAATTTTTTGGTGTGGTAGGTAATATGTGTTGTCTGCATGTGTGTGGTATATATGTATGTGTGTGTGCTGATGTGCACACACATGTGGAGGCTGGAAGAGGGCATTGGTTCTCCTCTACCGCTCTTGTCCACTCTTGTTCTTCTACTTTATTTTATTTCCTTGAGACACTGTCTCTCACTGAACCTGGAGCTCTCCATTTTTTGGCTAGACTGGCTAACCAGTTGGCCCCAGTGATCCTCCTGTCTTTGACCCCTCAGTGCATGTCCTGCCATACTTAGCTTTTTTATGTTTGTGCTGGGGATTGAATCAAGTCCTGAGTTTTTTTTTTTTTTTTTTTTTTTTTTTTTTTGCCTGCTGAGCCTTCTCCTTAGCCCTCAAAAGCTAAAAAGTTCTTTTTTGGCAACATCACGTCACTTGTGTTTGTATTGCTACAGATCTTCCACTGACATATTCTCACTGATAATTTCTAAGTTTTTCAAAATAATTTTTTATATTTTTATATGATGTCTTTTTAGAGAGAGAGAATTGGCACGCCAGGGCCTCGGCCACTGAAATCGAACTCCAGACACTTGTGCCACCTAGTGAGCATGTGCGACTTTGTGCTTGCCTCACCTTTGTGCATCTGGCTTATAGGGGATCTGGAGATTCGAATACGGGTCCTTAGGCTTCACAGGCAAGCGCCTTAACTGCTAAGCCATCTCTCCAGCCTTGTATTCAATGTCTGGCATTGGTGGGCATAGTAGATGCTTGATAAGTCCTTGATCAATGAGCAAAATAAATAAACAAATCAGTGGGTGAAAAAATGAGAGTCCACTCAGTTCACCCATGAGACATTAACTACTAAGATACTCCTTATTAATCCTTAGTACCTGTGTCTCTGTGGGGCCAATAGCTCTTTACATAGAAGATCATTTATTTCAAGATGACAGCTTAGGGCTGGAGAGATGGCTTAGCGCTTGAGGCACATGCCTTTGAAGCCTAAGGACCCAGGCTCAATTCTCCAGGTCCCACGTAACCCAGATGCACATGATGGCACATGTATCTGGAGTTTGTTTGCAGTGGCTAGAGGCCCTGGTGTGCCTATTCTCACTCTTTCTCTCTCTCTCTCTTAAATAAATAAATAAATAAATAAATAAATAAATAAATAAATAAATACTTTAAAAGGAAGATGACAGCTTATGGGCTACATACAAATCATTTTCTCAAAATATCAAGAATGATTTTTCTTTTTCTTTATTTCAAGGTAGGGTCTCACTCTAGCTCAGGCTGACCTGGAATTCATTATGTATCTCAGAGTAGCCTTGAACTCACGGTGATTCTTCTACCTTTGCCTCCCAAGTGCTGGGATTAAAGGCGTGTGCCACCATGCCCCACTAAGAATGATTCTTCTTTTTTGAGGACATTTAAAATAATTATGCACCACATCTCCATCTAGTGAAGCAGATTGGTAATGCAGCAATAAACATCAAAAACGTTTGAAAGATTATTTGTAGAGAATTATCCTTCCTTTTCCAAGGTTCAAAGACCTTTAACTGTATCCATTTTGTACTTTTATATTTTTTAAATATTTTGTTTATTTATTTAAGAGAGAGAGAGAGAAAGATGCAGAGAGACAGCGGGGGGGTGGGGGTGGACAGAGAGAACAGACATGTTAGGACCTCTAGCCACTGCAAATAAACTCCGGACACATGCGACACTTTGTGCATCTAGCTTAAGTGGATAGGGGAAACCGAACCTGAGTCCTTGGGCTTCGCAGGCAAGCACCTTAACTGCTAAACCATCTCTCCAGCCCTATTTTGTACTTTTAAATGTTCAGAAAGCTCTTTTCTTATAGATATTTGGACAGGGTCATGCCACTGGAATATATGTGGGTACATGAAAAAATATAATTAGGTTGCTTTTCACCACTTTAAGCCCTGATAAATGTTTAAAACACTGCTATTAAATATTTTATAGCATAACCTATTCAAACAATTCTTGCTTTAATTTAGCAAATATTTGGGTAGTTTTTAATGATCAAGATGTGATTCAATGCACCACTTCTGCATTCCTACTTCTATAAAAAAGAAAAGAAACAAAACAAGGCTGGGAAAATGGTTCAGTGGTTGAAGACACTTGCTTGCAGGGCCTGTTGGCCTGAGTTTGATTCTCCGGTACCCACGTAGAGCCAGCATGCATCTGGAAGTTAGGTCTTGTGTACTGGTCTGAGAAATGGATATTGGCAGACGAAATGGAACCGAGAATCTAACAGGCGGACACCCAGACTCCAGACACTGAGCCCACTCATCACCCAGCTGACCCAAGCCATGACAGTGACCACCCTACCACTGCCTCCGGGAACGAGGTCCTCTTTCCCATTTTAAACTATGATAGCTGCTAGGTGTGGTGGCGCGCCTTTAATCCCAGCACTGGGAGGCAGAGGTAGGAGGATCGCTGTGAGTTCAAGGCCGCCCTCAGACTACATAATGAATTCCAGGTCAGCCTAGGCTAGAGTGAGACCCTACCTCGGAAAAAACGAAACAAACAAAAAAGTGCATTTAAACAATGTCAGCTGTGCTTAAACTTCTGCTCCCCTGGCTAATGAGCTGGACCCCACTTCAAAGGAGAAACAGCCATCCATTGGGATTTTTCATTATCAAACTTGAAAAGACTCTTATCCTAGCTTTAAAAATTAAAAATAATTCATTTATGAGAGAGAGAATATGGGTGTGCCAGGGCCTCTAGCCACTGCAAACAAACTCCAGACACAAGTGCCACCATGGCTTATGTGGGTGTTCTGGAGAGTAGAACCTGGGTCCTTATGCTTCGCAGACAAGCACCTTAACCACTAAACCATCTCTCCAGCCCTTATTCTCTTATTTCAAAAGTTACATTCCCTCTGGGAACACATTCTTGTCTCTAACTTTATCTCGGCAGTGTTCACACGGGTAACTTTGGTCTTGGCTTCTGCCTCAAGCTCTGTGGATGGTAGGGCTAAAAATAATAATAACAATAATAACCTGCTACAAAGCATGAATGAACCTGGCTGGCCTGACCCTTACAGGAGACCCTACCCAGCATCCCCAGGGGCGGGCCGTGGTGGGCGGGGCTATGGTGGGCGGGGCCGTGGTGGGCGGGGCTATGGTGGGCGGGGCCGTGGTGGGCGGAGCTACAGCGGGCAGGGCTGCAGCTGGGCGTCAAGATGGCGGTCTCCGTTAACTCTTTTACCGTGCCTCTCCTGGGTAAAGCATTGGAAATTTAAGTTCCCAAGGGCCTGGCGGGCTTTCCAGATGTGGGAGGACGCTTCATCCTGAGGGGCCTGAGGAACCTTCTTACAGCCCTGTTTTATCTGTGGCTCCACAAGCCCCTTAAATTGCCTTGGCCTCCCCTTGAGCAACCGGAACCTCAAACCAAGCTGGGAGGCCTGCTGGTGGGTGGGCCTGTAAGGTGTGGAACCGTTCTCTGCTTGAACACCACGGAGGTAGTGATAATAGATATATTTTGTGTGTGTATATATATATATATGTTTGTGTACATATATGTGTGTATGTGTATATACATATATATATATACACACACACACACACATATACATACACACATCTATATATACATACATACACACACACACACATATAATGTGTGAGAGAGAATGGGCACACCAGGGCCTCCTGCCACTGCAAAAGAACTTCAGACGCATGCGCCAAGTTGTGCAGCTGGCTTTAGGTGGGTATTGGGACATTGAACACCGTCCGTCAGGCTTTGCAAGCAAGCGCCTTTCCCTGCTGAGCCATCTGTCTAGTCCTTGTAATGAGATATTAATAATCATTGACTACTGTTTATTGAGTCTCCGCTTTGTGAGGCTGCAGGGTTTTGGGTGAATGTTAGAGTTAAGGCCCAGGCTTCCTTTATTCCATGGATATCTATTGGCGCCTAACAAAGTCATGGTGACACGGGCAGTGAGCAAGGACGGCACTTTAGACAACACTGGAGCTCAGAATTTGGTTAGTGGCTCAGAGTTATCCAGCCCAGAGAGCCCTGTTGCTCTGGAAAAGCCTGGTTGGTAAGACAGTCCTGAAAGTGTCATCCCTTTTTCTTTCCCCTAGATTGAAGAGTAATTATTCAAAATTTTCTCACTGCAGAATTATACTCAGAATGTGGAGAAGACCCACAGCCCCACTAGCACTTGCTTCTGGAACAGTTGTCTTTGACCATGGAGGTCCCTGGTTACCGCAGTGAAGCAAGCAGGTATGTGGGAATTCAGGTGAAAGGACAGACCCAAAGTTACCACTGAAGGTCAGCTTCAGGATTCTCTCCTATGCCCTGCAGACTGCAGGACTTTATGTCCTGAGGCCATCATAACCCCTCAAGCAGGTAATACTGAAGGACATGTGTGTACTAGGACATTGGGCCAAGGTCTTTAAAAAAATTTGGTATTGGGCTGGAGAGATGGCTTAGTGGTTAAGGCACTTGCCTTCAATGCCAAAGGACCCAGGTTAAATTCTCCAGGACCTATGTAAGCCAGATGTGCAAGGTGTCACCTGTATCTGGAGTTCATTTGCAGTGTCTTGAGGCCCTGATATTCCTATTCTCTCTCTGCCTCTTTATCTCTGTATCTCTCTCTGAAATAAATAAAAATAAAATCTAAAAATGTTTTTAAAAATCTGGTATTGCTACTTTCTGCATTTATTAAGGGCATACAGTGCATCAGATGTGATGTTAGATGAAGACAGTAGTTAGGTTTGTCTCTCTTAAAAAATAAGATTTTTAAAAATAAAAACTTTATTGTAATGGGTTATATACAATGCAATTCACTCTTATAAAGTATTCAGGTCAGTGGGTGACCTTACATGTACAGATTACCACTTCATTATTTTATTTTATTGAGGGCCTTACTGTATGAACATATTCCATACTAGTCATATTCCTATTGGGTTATTCTCCTATGTTCCCTTTCCCCTGCCCCCCTTCTACTGAGAACTCTCCTGAGTGGGCTTATAAGTATTCACTGTGGGGTCATGCATACACTAGTCAGCCTCAGGGTGGGGGAATAGAACAATGCCTCAGAATATACCTTTCCACCTGTAGCTCTTACATTCCTTCTGCTCCTTCTTTTGCAAAGTTCCCTAAGCCTCAGAGGGCATATTATAAATCCTTCTTTAGTGTTGAGCTCCCAGCAGCCTCTTATTTTCTGCTTTGATGAGTTTTGAGTCTCCTCAGCATCTAACACCATCTCCCTGGAGGAGGTTCCCAGGCTAGCAGTGACAGCAACACTCATATTTAATCTGTAATGTTTCTTGGACCCTAGAACATGTAATAGGAGATGACTAAGGCTTGTGCTAGGCAGTTGACTTACTTTTCTTGTCCCCCTACATTCTTGGGTCTTGGGTCCCCCTACATTCACTGCCATCTATAAATAGTAGATTCTTGGGCTGGAGAGATGGCTTAGTGGTTAAGGCACTTCCCTGCAAGGCCAAAGAACTCAGGTTTGATTCCCCAGGACCCAGGTAAACCAGATGTACAAGGTGGCACATGTGTCTGGCATTTGTTTGCAGTGGCTGGAGACCCTAGCATGCTGATATTCTCCCCCCCACTCTCTTGTCTATCTCTCTCTCTCTTCTCTCTATCTCTGTTTGTTTGCAAATGAATAAAACATTTTTTAAAAGCTGTAATTATTGTATTATTATATGTATTTTATGTATTATTATATATATGTATGTATTATACATGAAACTAAAACTGGCAGAATCAAAGGGCGAAAATTCAATGATAATACTTGGAGCACTTGACCCATAGTATGAGGCCAGCATACCCCTATACCAAAACCAAACAATAATAACTAGACTATTGGGCAGAAAATCAACAAAGAAATATGTCTTAAATAATAAATCAGCTAGAGTATACACACACACACACACACACACACACACACACACACCCCAAGTGAAACAGAGCAGTCTACAGGACATACCATATGTTAGTCCATTAAAGAGATCTTATTATTATTATTTTTTAAAAATATATTTTATTTATTTATTTGAGAGAGAGAAAGGGAGAGAGAGAGAAAGAATGGGCACACCAGGGCTTCCAGCCACTGCAAATGAGCTCCAGATGCATGTGCTCCCTTGTGCTCCTGGCTTACGTGGGTCCTGGAGAATCAAACCAGGATCCTTTGACTTTGCAGGCAGACACCTTAATTGCTAAGCCATCACTCCAGCCCCCTTATTATTATTCTTAAAAATTGAAATAAGGCAAAGCATGTTTCAACCAAAATGTAGAAAAGTTAGATCTCATTGCAAAAAAGAAATTTAAAACATTCATCAAAATGTACAGAAATGAAACAATGTGGCCTTAAGTAATCCACTGTTCAAAGAAGACATCCAAGAGAAATTAGAAAATACTTTCAGATAAATGAAGACAAATCTATATATCCCCAAACTTACTGTATTAGTTACTTTCTCATTGCTGTGAACGAATACCTGGGGCAGAAGTAACTGAAGGAAGGAAAAGGCTTATTTGAGTTTACAGATTCAAGGGGAAGTTTCATGGCAGGAAAGGCATGGTAGCCTACTCCTGCTATGCCTTCCCTCCTGAAATGGACGCTTCCCCTTGAAACTACATGCAAAAAATAAATCCTTTCTTTCCTTAAGCTGCTTATGTTTGAATATTTATGCACAGCAATGAAAAAGTAAATGATACAGAAAACTGATACTGAGAGTGGGGTTGTTGCTGTGAAAAGCCTGACCATGTTGTTCTTAGTCTTTTGGAACTGAGTTTTTAGGAGGAATATGGAAGAATATGGAATTTTGGACTAGAGGAGCCTTACAATGCTATAAACAGAGATTAATGAGCCATTCTGATGTCAGTTCAAAAGATAAGAAGGCCAAAGAAATGTGGACCATAGAGACTTGATTTATGACGTTTCAGAGGGACAAAAGGACTTTATTGGGAATAGGTGAGAGGCAGTTCATATGAGAGTCTGGCAATGAATATGGCTTTGTTCTGCCCATGTCCTGGGAACTTGAACAAAGTTGAATTTAAAAGTAATGATGGGCTGGAGAGATTGCTTAGTGGTTAAGGTACTTGCCTGCAAAGCCAAAGGACTCAGGTTCAATTCCCCAGGACTCACATAAACCAGATGCACAAGGGAGCCCATTTATATTTATCTAGAGTTTGTTTGCAGTGGCTAGAGGCTCTGGCATGCCCATTCTCTTTCTCTGCCTCTTTCTGTCTGTGTCTCTCTCAAATAAATAAATTTAAAAAAACAGTAATGAATTAATAGGTTTGGCAGAAGAAATTTCAAGATGGAATGACATTAGATCTATGGTGTGTATTGTTTTATCTGTCCTGATTCAGATATACAATAAAAGAGAATAACAGTCAGAGCTGAAAGATATGCAAAATGTTAATTTGACACAGAGAACTATGTAAACATATTTCAAGCCCCAGGTCCAGAGACTGAAGGTGATTCAGTTTCAATTGTTAAGAAATCATCACCTTTACAGATAAACCAACTGCTCTGCCCTGGAACCATAGAAAAGATGCCCTGAGGACAGGACCCAACCCATTGAAGGCCTGCTGGATTTTGGTCTTGTTTTGGTCTGGGAATGTTTATTCTGTGCCACTATAGGTTAGAAACATGTAAGTTGTGTTTTGATTTTACAGGGCTCAGAGTTAAGAGTTTGTCTTATGCTTCAGATGAGACATTGGGCTTTGGACTTTTAAACAGTGTTGACACTAAAAAGACTATAGGGACTTTTTAAGCTAGTCTGAATTCATTTTATATCATGAGTCTGTGGGGAACAGGAACAAAATATGATGGTTTCAACATACAATGTCCCTGAGAGACTTATGTGTCTGAATACTTGAAGGTTAATGAACCTTTTTGAGATAGAACCTTGCTGGAAGTATGTCACTGGAGGTGGGCCTTGAGGTATTGCAGCCCACCTGCTTGCTGTCTCTCTTCCTCCCTGCTGGTCTGATGATGTGATGCCTGGCTGGCTGCTCTTTCCATGTCTCCCCCACCATAATGGACACTTCTCAAAACTGAAAGCTAAAAATAATCATTTTCTTACTTAAGCTGATTCAGTCTAGATATCTTGTCCTAGCAATAAGAAAGTAACTGATACATGCTCCAGAATCTCAGCATTCATATTTATTGTCATGTATATTCACAAGACTCTCCAACACTATTCAGATATAAACAAAAAAAGAATAGAAATAGTTTTTGGTGATATCAGTAATATTATTGATAAAGATGGACCTTACCATTTTTATAACCTAAAAATGTTGCTTAAGATGAAATGCAGGCATTCCTGTGAAGTCAAAGGTGAATGTCATAGTTGACTACAGTGCAGTAAGTTACATAGTGTGACTTTGGACAAGGTGCTTAATTTGCCTATGCTTTGGTGCCTTCATTATTACAATGGGGAGTTTTGATAGTAGTGGTCTGAATGTCTATATTGATAACTAGTTGTTAAGACCTAACACTTAGTGAATACCATTTAAATGTTTATTAGAAAAAAAATCACATCTGTAATATTTTGTCTTATTCTGGGAAATTAATCTTTATGTTTTCCACATATTTCCTCTTCTTTTTCATTTTCTTAGATTTCTACATCCAGATGTCAGATAAATGTTTTTAAAAATTTTTATATTTATTTATTTATTTGTAGGCATAGAGAGATAGAAAAAATACAGACAGAGAAATTTGGGCATACCAGGGCCTCCAGCTGCTGCAAACTCCAGATGCATGCACCATCTTGTGCATCTGGCTTTACATTTGTACTAGGGAATCGAACCTAGGTCATTAGGCTTTGCAGGCAAGCACCTTAACTGCTGAGTTATTTCTCCAGCCCAGATACATGTTTTTTTTTTTAAATTTCTGAAGTCAAATCTTATGGGAGTTATTATAAGAAAATTATACTTATTAACAAATAATTTTTATAAAGTTTTTAAAAAACATTTTTATTTATTTATTTGAGAAAGAGTGAAAAATGCATGTGCTACTTTGTGCATCTGGCTTATGTGGGTCCTGGGAAATCAAACTGGAGTCCTTTGGCTTTGCAGGTTAGTGCCTTAACCACTAAGCTATCTCTCCATCCCACATATCATTAAATATTGCAGCCTGAAGACAAAGACTTCTTGCAAAAAAAAAATAGCTCCTATATGAGAGTTAGAAGAATGTCCATTGTGTACATGAGACTCATCTGGAAATCTTGTTTAAATGCAGGTCTTCCCTGGGTAAATCTAGACTATGGCTGAGATTCTGTTTTTCTTTTGAGTTCTGAGGGGATGCAGAGGTTGCTTCACTAAGTACCACATACTTTGGATAGAAAAGGTTTTACTGCTTTTAAAAACCCTGTCCTGTTCTAATAGATTGTCTAGCAGATTCTGAGTACATACTTTCCCTAGAAATCTTTATCTTTTCTTTATTATGCAATGGTATTTATTTTGTTTGTATTTTTACTTTTTATTTGTAACATTTCATTATTGTTACAGATAAAAATAATATAAAAATATAATTTTAGACATATCACATTGCTATTTCTGAATGGTTTTAAAATTCAATTATTGAGAGCATTAATTCTTGCATACACAGACTGTTGAACAAAACAATAGATTCGACATACTGCATATTTACTATTTGACATATATTAAGCAGTAGGCTTACATTCATTAATTCATTTCAAAAACCCTTTCAGAGTTTCTGTTGTGGGTGTGAGGGCTAACCTTGGCTACATGCAGAATTAGAGGCATGAGCTAGGCATGGTGGCACACACCTTTAGGAGGATCACAGTGAGTTCAAGACCAGCTGGGGCTGTAGAGTTCCAGGTCAGTGCGTCTTAGAGTGAGACCCTTCCAATTAGAGGAGTGGGTGATTCCCTGCATCTGAAGAGTGGGTCACCAGAATACTGCAAAATCAGAGAAACAGACTAAGTTCAATGCCATCACATCAGAGACATGTAGAGTCTAAATGCTTTTTACTGTTTGAATTTTCTTATTTTTAAAATAATTCTTGTTTTGTTTTTTTGAGGTAGGGTCTCACTCTAGCCCAGGATGGCCTGGATTTCACTCTGTATTCACAGGGTAGCCTCAAACTCACGGCAATCCTCCTACCTCTGCCTCCTGAGTGTTGGGATTAAAGGCACGTGCCACCACGCCCGGCTCTAAAATAATTTTTATTGGGTGATTAATATGCGAACATACTTCACATTGCAGGTATTCCCATCAGGCTGTCCTCTCTTGTCCCCTCTCCTCTACACCTCTTCCAGTGAGGGCCTTCTCAGTGGGGTCATTGGTGATTACTGTGGGGATATGAATGCACCAGTCAGTGCCATGTTGGGAAGACAGTGCCTCACATTACGCCTTCCTGTCCTGTGGCTCTTTCTTTCTGCCCATATTGTGTTTAATTCTCCTTAACACATGACTTTGTTTTGCCCTCTCTGTGTATTCTTTTTTATTGTTTCCTGGGAGAGTTTCTCAATCCAGTTTTATAACTCTGAACTAATTTTTGCTTTCATAACTATCATTTATCTTTCAACTATTTATATATTTCAACAATTATGCCTAATATCTAATACCTAAGATCTCCCTTTGTTTTTCCTTTCCCTGATAATCTTTTTTTCTCATTTTAGACTTCAACATCTTTCTTTATATAATCCTCTAGTCTTTTTTATTTATTTTATTTTTATTTATTTATTTGACAGAGAAAAAGAGAGAGAGAGAGAATGGGCACGCCAGGGCCTCAGCCACTGCAAATGAACTCCAGACACATGCACCCCCTTGTGCATCTGGCTAACATGGGTTCTGGGGAGTCAAACCTGGGTCCTTTGGCTTTGAAGGCAAATGCCTTAACCACTAAGCCATCCCTTCAGCCCTTATCCTCTAGTTTTTAAATGTATTTTTCTTATTTTAAAAGTTTACTTATGGTTCTGCTTGTGGTATATGTTGTTCAGTGTGCTGTATTTCTTTCTCAGTATTTACACTTCTCAGGTATCTAATTATGTTGCCTCATAAATTCACATTCCTTGTAACTGTTAGCTGTTCTCTCTGGTGGCCTGTACTGGGAAAGACCTGAAGGTCTGCTTGGGACAGTGTCGGTCTGCAGCTCTACTCTTAGCAGAATATCAAAAATGGCTTGGGCCAGGCTTGGTGGTACACACCTTTAATCCCAGCATTTGGGAGGCAGAGGTAGGAGGAACACTGTGAGTTCGAGACCACCCAGAGAATACAGAGTGAATTCCAGGTCAGCCTGGGTTAGAGGGAGACTCTACCTCTAAAATAAAAACAAACAAACAAACAAACAAACAAACAAAAATGGCTTGGTTTGGGAGAGGAGTTATATGGTCACCCTCATTGAAAGCCAAAGCCAAGATTTAAGGTGTATCTTTCTTGGCAAGGATGGCATGAGGAAAGGTGAGGAGGCTTGACCACTGTGAGCAGACAGCAGTTCTAGTCAGAGAATGTCCCCTTTAAGTTGCTTGGTAAAGCAGCATTGGAGGAAGTGTTCAGAGGTTGTCACTTGGGCTTTGGAGATGGGAGGACTGGGGCAGTAAAGGCCCAGTGATTATTCTTAGCCCATCCCTGTTTCCATTGGCTAACACACAGCTCCCCTAAGTCTACCATAACTACACTGGAGAAGTCACTGCTGGTTTCTATGGAGACAGACAACCAAATCAGGAGAAGAGTAAGAAGAGGACCTTGAGAACATCTTCTCACCACCCCCTCAAGATCTCCATTGACAGTCCTTCTGCTGTGCATTCCTGATGCTAAAGCACTCCGTTACTTGGTATTTTCCAGGACTACTACTTATTATTTGTTGACATCCATATTTTCACTCTACTTCTGTATTTTGGGACAGAGGATTCAATGTGCTGTGCTGTTTGTCATCTTGATATAGGAGTCCGTGATTTCTTAGAGAAACATGGGGATATATTATTGTTATGAGGATGCATATTTGAAATTTGAAAGTATCTATCAGTTTATATTGTTGCTACATAGTAAGCTTTTGATTATTTGTTTGTTTGAGATAGGGCCTCCATAGATAGCCCATGCTGGGCTGAACATTGTGATGTAGTCCAGGCTCCCAAGAGCTAGGATTCCAGGTGTGTGCATCATGCCTGGCCCAGATAGTGATTTTTATGCATAATGTAGGCTGGAAGACAGTTTGTATCACACTCAATAATACTTGCAAAAAGATGAATATTCAGTATGATTTTATGAACTTGACAGTTGTAAAGTATGTTTTGCCTGTGTCTTAATCTACAGAGGAGAAATTATCTTTGTAAAGAGATTATCCAAAGTAGCAATTTGGTAGCAGGGAGTCTCCATTGTATATAACATAGCCAAATATCCTTAAAATTAGATTCTGAGGAAAACATTCTAAGCAAGCATAATATCTTTTAGTTCATAAGATCTTTTTGTTTCCCAAGGTAAATACAGGGTCTCACACATGTAGGCAAATGCTCTACCACATAGCTATGCTCGCAACCCCTACAAATCTTTTCATAAAAAGTATTTTACTTATCTATTTCAGGAAGAAAGGAAGCAGAGAGAGAGAGAGTGAGTCTGAGTGTTCCAGGGTCTCCAGCCACTGCAAACAAACTCTAGACACATGTGCCACATTGTGCATCTGGCTATGTATGGGTACTGGGGAATCAAATCCAGATCCTTAGGCTTTGTGGACAAGTATCTTAACCCCTGAGCCATATTTCAGCCTACAAAATCTTTTTTAACATAATTTAAGCCATATTTAACATATCACTTGTTTCTTTTTTTACAAAATGTGACCAAGAATTAGCCCTTAGATGTTTTGGTGTTTTCGTTTTGTGTTTCCCTTCATTAGCTATTACCTGGACCTACCTCCCCATCCTTATACTTAGAGGTCTATCTTGTCTTTACTAAATTGATTCCAGAGTTGCTTGAATGTAATACAAAGTGGGGAAGAAAAAGAGGTGGAAGCATGAGTGTTGTATTTACCCTTCTTCTTCTTCTTCTTTCCATGGACATATACACACACAGAGGGTGTTCCAGAGGTCTCAGTTCTGAGCTCTGGATCTTCCTTTAGTTCTATAATAATACCTTATGACTTTTTACTTTGCGTCTTGAAATTCTTTAAGAAAAAAATATGATTACCTTATAAATGTCTGACTACATTTTGTGTGTGTTCTTTACCTTTTGGTAGAATTTTGGATGACGTCTCAGCTTCTACTGTGCCCTCTGACAGCAATGACAAGGGGTGAGTTGATGAACTGAGTTGTAAAAGGCTTGGGGAGCATAAATAGCACTAGTAGCTTTCCTTAGCAATGATAAGCTTCTTCAGGTCACTTTGTTTCTTCTTGGAGCAAAGTAGAAATAGAAGAGAAGGTCACCAGAGGGAAATTATCTTCAATCTGTTTGTAACTGTTCATAAGGAGCAGTCGTCAAAACTCTTAGGGATCTGTCAGAATCTGTGTGCATGAGCCTTTCTCAGAGTGGACCAAGAGAAGAGAAGTCCTGTCTGGAACAAGGAGATGGGAATGGAAGGTAGAAGAGCCTTTGGCAGAAGAGAGGAAGTAATGGGACATGGATGTGCTCCTTACCTTTCAGAACTCTGCCGTCAAGGAAGAGGGTAGGTCCCAAACCCCAAACATCATATTGGATTGAACTCCAGGTCAGGCTTGTAGCTACTATTATACCCTATCTGAGAGTTAAGAAAGATAGCCGTGATGGGTAAAAGCAAGGAGGAATGGAAAGACTTAGAAATAGGACACTATGGCTGGGGAGATGGCTTAGTGGTTAAGGCATTTGCCTGTGGAGCCTAAGGAACCAGGTTTGATTCCCCAGAACCCACATAAGCCATATGCACAAAGGGGCACATGCATCTGGAGTTCATTTGCAGTGGTGTGGCTGGAGGCCCTGGTGCACCTGTTTTTTCTCTCTGTCTCTCATAAATAAGTAAATAAAAATCAAATATTTGGGGGGAACAAAGAAACAGGGCACTAGATAGAATTAGAAGGATGGATTCCAACCAGCGGAAGCTGCACAAAGGCTGTTTCATATCATGTCTGGTTCAGTAGTGAAGAACTTTTCTTAAATCATGATTCACAGAATTTTTGATAGGACACACATTTTTTGGGCTTATTTATTTATTTGAGAGTGACAGGCATAGAGAGAAAGAGAGAGAGAGGCAGATAGAGAGAGAGAGAAAATGGGTGCACCAGGTCCTCCAGCCACTGCAAATGAACTCCAGACGCATGTGCCTCCTTGTGCATCTGGCTTATGTGGGTCCTCAGGAATCCAGCCTCAATCCAGGGTCCTTAGGTTTGACAGCTCGGGCTGACCTAGAATTCACTATGTAGTCTCAGGCTGGCCTCAAACTCACAGTGATCCTCTTCCCTTTGCCTCCCAGGTGCTGGGATTAAAGACCTGTTCCACCACACCCAACTCTAATATTAATTACAATCATAAAACATCATTTTCAGGGAAGATGACATTAGACTGAAAATAACTTATTTACATGTAATGTTTTGAGGAGTCAACCAGTTTATAAGTTGAAGAGTAATTGTAACTAATTTGAACTTTAAAAAAAATTATTTATTTACTTGAGAGAGAGAGAGAAAGAAAGAGACAGAAAGAGAGGGACAGAAAGAGAGTGGGTGCACCAGGGCCTCCAGGCATTGCAAACGAACTCCAGACACATGTGCCCCCTTGTGCATCCAGCTTATTGGGTCCTGGGGAATTGAACCAGGGTCCTTTGGCTTTGTAGGCAAATTCCTTAAATGCTAAGCTATCTCTCCAGCCCTAATTTGAACTTTTATGAAAAAGTAAACATAGAAGATATTTAGTGTCTTACTGTGTAACTTTTTTTTTAGAAACTTTGTTTTATGGACAAATCATGTGTTGATTCCATTCCCCTCCTTCCTGCCCCCATTCCTCTGAGGGCTTACTGTGTCACTTTTAATCCTTCAGCACTGTGTTGACTGATTGCAAAATGGTGCCCTCATGAATTTACCCATGAAACATAAGATATAGATGAATAAACACATACGTGTGTACATATATATGTATATGTTGCATATACACAGAGATTGAGATATGGGATGTTGACTGCAGGAGTTTCCTTGATATGCTTGTAATGTGCTGTCATGGCATAGGGTATTCTTACACCATTCTGCTATCCTGACATGTCTGTGTATGGAATATTCTATGTCCTTTAATAGACAGTTGAAAAGAGAAGTCACAAGGGAGTCTTCTTTCTCCTGGATTTATTTTTATTTATTTATTTAGAGAGGGAGAGAGAGAGACAGGAAGAGGCATATAGAAAGAGAGAGAATGGGCATACCAGGACCTCCAGCCACTGCAAATGAACTCCAGACTCATGTGTCACATTGTGCATCTGGGTTTATGTGGGTGCTGGGGCATCAAAGCTGGGTCCTTAGGCTTCACAGGTAAGCACTTTAACTGCTAAGCCATCTCTCCAGCCCTGGATTTTAAAAAGTATGTTAGTTTCTGTGTATGGGACTCTGAGTCGTTCCTGGAGGAGAGAATTTGATGTGGAGAAGAGAAGAGGTGGCAGGTGTGGGGCCGAGGAAAAGTTCAGTGGTAGAATGCTTGCTTAGTATATGCAGCCCAGATAGAGGAGCCTTTGACAGAAGACAATGATGCCAAGTCCTGAAAGTGTCTGATTTGTCGGGGTTCTCTAGAGGAACAGAACTGATAGAATAAATCGTGTTTAAAAGGGAATTTATTGGATTAGCTTAAGGCAGTCCAATAATAGCAGTCTCTAGGCCTGAGAGTCAAGGAACGTGGGCATAAAAGGTCAGATAGGTCCTGAAACAGTAGTGAATTACTTCAATAACTACTCTCATCTTTCCATAGGTCATCCAAAACAAAAATCAACAAAGAAAGTTCAAAGTTAAAATACATCACAGGTCAAATGGACCTAACATATGCCTACAGAGTATTCCAACAGAAGGGGAATACATATTCTTCTAGCAGCCTATGGTGTGTTTATGTGTGTTATAAAAGTAGAAAGCTAGACTGGAGGCATGGCTCAATGGTTAAGATACTTTCCCATAAATGACCCAAGTTTGATTCCCTGGTACCCATGTGTAACAGACAGCTTTAGGTTCGCTGAGATGAACTTCTAGACCAGGCACAGATTTGGAGGAAGGGATATTTATTGAAGCTTATAGATCGAGGGGAAGTTCCATAATGGCAGAAGAAGTTGGCCTGCCTTCACAGGACCAAACACAGAGAGCAAAGCCACAAGCCAAAAGCCACACAGCACAGCACACCTCAGGAACTCCAGCTAGGCACACTTTGTATATCTTTACAATGGAATCTCAAACCCACCACCACACCTTAAGATCCACCCAGTGACATTGCTTTCAGCCAGGTGGCTGCAGATGCAAACTACAAACTAATAAAACACTGAATATATTGAGAGCCATCTATTCAAACTACCATACCATGTAAATCCTTCAGCTGTACAAAGTGGTACATGCATTTAGAGTTGATTTGCAGTGGCTGGAGGCCCTGTGTACCCATTTTTTCTCTCTCTCTCTCCCCTCCCAGTGTTGTGGAGCATGCCTTTAACCCCAGCACTCAGGAAGCTGTGGTAGGAGGATTACTGTCAGTTTGAGGCCAGCCTGAGAATACATAGTGAAGTCTAAGTCAGCTTGGGGTAAACCAAGACCCTACCCCCCCCAAAAAAAGTAGGAGTAATGTAATACATGTGACATGAAAACAGAAAGAGAGAAGATTCAGGTGGAGGTAGGGAATCAGCAAGAGATGAGAAAGAGGGAAAGGGGGGGGGAAAGAAAGATGAATAAGAACAAAATAAAATTACATATATGCATGAAAATAAAATAACGAAAGCCATTACTATGTATGCTAATGTGGTGGTTTGAATGCAAATATATGTCCCTCCATAAAATGATAAACCAGGTCAAAAAACACCTTTTCAGAGTCTGTTGTGAGCTTTAGGGACTTGCAGCCATAATCTTTGAACTATCAAAATGTACAACTCAACAATGAGCCAAGGAGTAAGAATGGTATTTGGAAACAGAGGAAGGAAAAGTGTGCAGCAGAGGAGCCTCAGAAGAAAGAAAAGGGCTGATACTCTGGTCTGTCTGAGCTTCATGCTCTAAACACTACCACGTGTGAAGCTGATCTCCACATTCAAACCGCCCATCACACTGGCTGGACTCCAACTTCTTGCCTGCCGTTACTTAACCCTACATGACTAACAGGAAAGACAACCATGATGGGTGAAGGTGAAGAGGGAATGGAGAGATGTGGGAAGCTGAAAATTAGGTTGCTAAGAGGGATGAGTTCCTGTAAAAAAAAAGTTGAAATTAAAATAAATCCAACCATAAAAAATAATAAATCCAACTATAAAGAGTTAGGTTTAAAAGTAAAGAAATGTGCTTCAATCTTGATGCATTCAAGTTTTTTTCACAGGCCTAGAATTTCATCTCCACCCTCATTTCTGGAGATAAAGGGATCTACTTCCCTTAAAATAACTAAACTAAAGTAATTTTTGGGTTAAACTAATATATAAATTAAAGATCATTAATTTGAATGGAAAAGTAATTTTATGAATTCACATGATATTTGATTATGTATAATTTAACTCTTTTTTTTTTCAAGGTAGGGTCTCGCTAGTCCAGGCTGACCAGGAATTCATTGTGTAGTCCCAGGGTGGCCTTGAATTCATGGCAATCCTCCTACCTCTGCCTCTGGAGTGCTGGGATGAAAGGCGTATGCCACCACACCCAGCATGTATAATTTAACTCTTTAGTTCCAACACAAAGGAACAGATATCACCAACCAATGATGAAGGCACCAGTGAAAGGTCAGATACATATATGTCAAGGTATACAAAAATAGGCAGGTAGAGAGAGAGAGAGAGAATGGGCACACGAGGGCCTCCAGCCACTGAAAACAAACTCTAGATGTGTGCGCCCCCTTGTGCATCTGGCTTACGTGGGTCCTGGAGAATTGAGCCTCGGACTGGGGTCCTTAGGCTTCACAGGCAAGTGTTTAACTGCTAAGCCATCTCTCCAGCCCTAATTTTTCAAGGTTTTAAAAAATACTTTTATTATCCAGTCGTGGTGGTGCACACCTTTAATCCCAGCACTTGGGAGGCAGAAGTAGGAGGATTGCCATGAGTTCAAGGCCACCCTGAGACTACAGAGTGAAATCCAGGTCAGCCTGAGCTAGAGTGAGACCCCACCTCAAAAAACAAACAAACAAAAAAATACTTTTATTTATTTATTTTGAGAGAGAGAAAGAGAAAATGGGCACTCCAGGGCCTTAGCTGTTATCAATGAACTCCAGAGGTGTGTGCCCCCTTGTGTGCATGTGTGACATTGCACACTTGTGGCACTGTATATGGCTTTGTGGGACCTAGAGATTTGAACATGAGGTTTTTGTTTGTTTGTTTGGTTGGTTGGTTGGTTGGTTTTTCGAGGTAGGGTTTTGCTCTAGCCTAGGCTGACCTGGAATTCACTATGTAGTCTCAGGGTGGCCTTAAACTCACAGCAATCCTACCTCTGCCTCCCAAGTGCTGGGATTAAAGGCGTGTGCCACCATGCCCAGCTTGAACATGAGTTCTTAAGCTTTGCAGGCAAGTGCCTTAACTGCTAAGCCATCTCTCCACTCCTATTTTTATTTTTTTAGAGACAGTGAGCAAGAGAGAGAGAATTGGCATGCCAGGGCCTCAGCCACTGCAATCAAATTCCAGACGCTTACACCACCTAGTGTGTATGTGCAACCTAGTGCTTGTATCACCTTTTTGTGTCTGGCTTATGTGGTATCTGGAGAGAGATCGAACATGGGTCTTCAGGTTTCGCAGGCAAGTGCCTTAACTGCTAAGCCATCTCTTCAGGCCACTTTATTTATTAGAGGGGGGAGAAAGAGAGGAGAGATAGAAAGAGTGTGAGAGAGAGTAAGTATGGGCCTCTTGCCACTACAAATGAACTCCAGATACATGTGCCACCTTGTACATCTGACTTTACATGTGTACTGGGAAATCAAACCTGGCCTTGCTGGTCTCAAACTCACAGAGATCCTCCTACTTCTGCCTCCTAAGTGCTGGGATTAAAGGCATGTGCCACCACACCTGGCCCTTTTTCCCATTCTCTTGCTTTTGACCATGTATTTCTATGTTTTCTACTATTATATTTCTATATTCAATTGTTTTAAGACATTTTAAATTTTCCTTTGACTTTGTCAGTCTTTTGGCTAGTCAGGAGAATATTCATTTATTTGCATGTATTTGTACAATTTTTAAATTTTCTCTTGTTTATTATTTCAACTTTCACTCCATTGTGGAGTGAAATAAATGCTATTATTTCTATTAAAAATTCTTTCTTTCTTTTTTTTTCTTGAAGTAGGGTCTCACTCTAGCCCAGGCTGACCTGGAATTCACTATGTAGTCTCAGTTTGACCTTGAACTCATAATGATCCTCCTACCTCTGTATCCCGAGTATTGAGAGTAAAGGCATGTACCGGCATGCATGGCTAATTTTAAAAAATTTTGTTGAAATTTATGTTGTGACTTAATACATAGTGAAATACATGCTATTATTTCTTTTTTTTTTTTTCTTTTTTAGTATTTTGATACTTTTTTTTGTGTTTGTTTCTTTTTTTTTTAATATATATATATTTTTTATTTATATTACTTTGATTTTACATTCATAGTAAAGGATCCATTGTCCTCCTCCCTGTCCTCCCTCTTTCAAAGGGACCCTTGTCAATGGGGAATGTGGGTCAAGCATTGTGAGGTTGGTTAAGAGTTCTGGGGGGTTGGCCCCAGTCTCTGCATAATGCCCCAACTATGGCTCTAACAATCTTTCCGCCCCCTCTTCCGCAAGTTTCCCTGAGCCACATAGGGGTCATTTTAGTTCTGCTTCAGTGATGCGGTTTCGGGAGCCTCTGTGTCTCTGGATCTCTGGCTTAGTTGGAGGTGAATGTTCTCTGTGTTTATCTCCTTCGGCCTTTTGCTGGTGTCATGATCGCCATGAATACTGCACTCTTGCCCTTCCCCTGCGTTGTTCTATGGTTTCAGCTGGGGCCCTGGTGAGGTGTGGTTAGCTGATCCTCCCTTCAGGTTCGATGTCCACCTGAAAAAAGATAAGCAAATTCTCCATCGCAGAGAAAAGTTAGTACTAGGTAGAAGGGATGACCATCTATGTTTTGGAGGGAAATTTATATGCGTTGGCTCTCTTCTAGCCCACATTTGGTGGTATCTTGATCTTGGAGACTGAGCTCATGCTATTATTTCTATTAAAAATTTCTTTCTTTCTTTCTTTCTTTCTTTCTTTCTTTCTTTCTTTTTTTTTTTTTTTTTTTTGTTTTCGAGGTAGGGTTTCACTCTGGTCCAGGCTGACCTCTGTATCCCAAGTACTGAGAGTAAAGGCATATGCCAACATACATGACTAATTTTTAAAATTTTTGTTGAGATTTATTTTGTGACTTAATACATAGTGTATGCCAGAGAATGTTCTATATGCTAATGAGAGGAATGTGTATTCTGAAGCTTTTCAATGAAATACTTTCTAAATGTTTATTAAATCCATTTGGTATCATTTTGTCCTTTTCTTTGGTGAGGGAGGGGGTCTGGAGAGTCTCAGAGGAGTATTGCTATCCCCAAACATTATTGTATTAGAGTCTATCTTTCCCTTTGAGTATTGAAGCACTTGATGAATATATATTTACAATCATTATTTCCTTTTGAATTGATAGTTTTTTGAAATATTTTATTTATTTATTAGAGAGAGAGAAGGAGGGAGAGAGAGAAAATAGGTATGCCAGGGCCTCTAGCTACTGCAAACAAATTCCAGATAAATGCACCTCCTTGTGCATCTGGCTTTACGAGGGTACTAGGTAATTGAACCCAGGTCCTTAGGCTTTGCAGGCAAGTGCCTTAACCACTGAGCTGTCTCTCCAGCCCTGAATTCTATCAAACTTTAGGATCTCATTCCAAAACATCTCAAACTGTTCCAGAAGATAGCAAAGAAAGAAGTACTACTAAGCTCATTCTATAAAGCCAGTATTACCCTAATACCAAGACCAGATAAAAGCACAACATTAAAAGAAAACTATAAACCAATTTTCCTGATGAACATAGATGCAATTATTCTCAACCAAAGATTGTCAAGCAGAATTCAAGAACACATTAAGATTATACATCATGACCAATTTGGTTTCATCCCAGGTATGCAAGGTTGGTTCAACATACAAAACTAAGAAGCATGATTCACCATATAAATTAGAATTTCAGGAAAGAAATCATATGGTCGTCTGTATAGATAGAGAAAAGGCATTTGATAAAGTGCAATAATCCTTCATGATGAAAGTTCTAGTGAAAGTAGGAGCAGATAGAGTACACTTCAAAATAATAATGGAACATGATCTTTGCTTAATGCTCTGCTTACAGCATTCCAGGGTGTCTCTAGCCCAGAGCTCCAAATTTCCATATTCTTCCTTTAGTCCAGTTCCAAAGCTCCTACAAACCACATGGTCAGGCTATTGTAGCAACAGTCCTCTCCTCTGTACGGATTTTCTGTGTTTGTTATTTTTCTTGTCTCTGTGTCAAAATACCTGACAAGATCAGTTTAGGGAAGAAAGGGTTAATTTTGGCTCACAGTCTGAAAGTAAAATCCATCATGGCTGGAGAGACATGCTGGTGAAAGTGGCTGTAGTTCTGATGGTAGGAGTGTGAGGTAGCTAGTCACCTTGCATCATCAGTCAGGAAGTAGAGAGATAAATGCTGATGCTACACTTATTTTCTCTTTTATTCAGTCTGGGACTAGACCATGGGGTGGTGCTACCCACATTTGGGGTAGGTGTTCCTGTCTCAGTTAAACTTCACTGGAAATGCCCGCACAGAAATACCCACAGATCTCTTGTCTAGGTGATTCTAAAATTTGGTGAAGTTAACAATCAAGATTAACCATTACACATGTGAAGTTTAAAAAATTTTTTTAAATATTTATTTATTTGAGAGAGAGAGAAAGAGGCAGATAGATGAGAGAAAGAGAGAGGGAGATAGAGAAAGTGGTTGTGCCGGGGCCTATAACCACGTCAATTGAACTCCAGACACATGCACAACCATGTGCATCTGGCTTACGTGGGTTCTGGAGACTCGAACCTCAGTTCTTAGGCTTTGCAGGTAAGTGCCTTAACCACTAAGCAATCTCTCCAGCCCCCACATATGAAGTTTTAATGATCAGTCAGTTTCTACATTGAATATAATTATAACTAATTTGATCCAAGAAGCCATATGGTGTCTTATATGTACCTTTTATTTCTTTTGCAGTGTTTCATCTGAAGTCAAAATAGTACCCTCAGATGGATCCACTACTATAAGGTAAGGTATAAAGATATAAGTGAACAAATGCATATGTGTGTGTATGCAATATATATGCACACATATATAATTATATGCACACAACATGTAAACAAATTGAAATATAAGATGTTCAGTGCAGGAATATCCATGTGAACACAGACTTTTCTCAGTCCACTATAAGATTTAAATGAATTAATACATGATTGTCTACACTTGTGTGTATATGTTATGTAAATATCAGTAGATACTTACACATATGTACAGCCTATAGAGATAGATATTTATGGTGTTTATGGTCAGATCATACAAGGGAATTCAGAGCCCCTTTCATACCCTAATGTTCTGTCATGGTGAGCTTATGTATATAAAATTTTTTGTGGAGGGAGAGAGTAAGAGAGAGAGAGAGAGAGAGAACGGGCATGCCACCAGTGGCCTCTCAGCCACTGTGAACAAACTCCAGATGTGTGTGCCCCCTTGTGGGCAAGTTTAGCATTGCACCCTTGTGTCACTTTGTGTCTGGCTAAACGTGGGACCTGGAGATTGGAACCAGCATTCTTAGGCTTAGCAGGCAGGTGCCTTAACTGCTAAGCCATCTCTCCAGCCCTGAAATATTTTTTTATGTGCAAGGATAAAAGGAGAGAGAGAAAAGAGAGAGAGAGACACACACAGAGAGAATAGGCATTCCAGGGCCCCCAGCCACTGCAAACAAACTCCAAATGCATGTGTGCCACTCTGTTTTTACATCTGGCTTTATGTGGGTACTGGGGAATCAAACCAGGTTTGATAGGTTTGACAGGCAAGTGTCTTAACTGCTGAGCCATCTCTCTAGCCCTGCACTGCATACAAGCTCCAGATGAACTCCAGGTGCATGTGCCACTTTGTGTATCTGGCTTTACTTGAGTAGTGGGAAATTGAACCTGATTCGTTAGGCAAACATCTTAACTGCTGAGCCATCTCTCCAGTCCCAGCTTGCAGTTTTAAGGGGAAATTTCTATTATGGCATGGAAAGAATGGCAGAGTTGAGAGCTGGGGTGTCACATCTCCACAGTAGTAGGGAGGAAGTAACAGAGAAAACTCGCTGTTGCTGGGAAGTGGGGCTGGATGATAAAATCTCAAGACTCACCTCCAGCAATACACCTCTTGCAGCAAGGCTTCACCTCCCAAAGACTCCACCACTGGGGATTAAGTATGAGAATTAGTCACAAATACAGGAAGCTTTGGGAGACATTTCATATTCAGACCACCATCTTCTTATTCCAACTCTTTACCCTTGGTTACTAGCAACCAAAACCTAAAAAATCAGATTGTCAATGTATGACACAGTACTATAACATGTTAAGGTAGAGGAGTACCCATTTAGAAGTAACAATGACGTAACAGTGGGCAGGAAGCAGGAAGCCCTTGGCAGAAGAGAAGGGAATTAATAAACCCTAGATACATTCTTCGTTCTCTAGAGCTCTGCCAACATGTGAGGCTGGTGCTACAATACTTTGAATGAAGCCTCTGCCTTAGATTTGCAGTTAATGACCCTTTCTGAGGGACACAGAAAGACAGCCATGATTAGTGAAGATCCAGAGATGGTGAGTGTACCTTAGAATCAAAACTGTGTGCACTAAGACAGATAGGTACTGTGGTGGTTTGAGTCAGATATCCCTTCAAAATTTATTTATTTGATCCCTAGCTAATGGCAATTTGAGAGGTGGAGACTTGCTAGAGGAGATGTGTTGTTGGGAGTGGACCTTGAGGTTTACTACCCCATAGCTTGCCAGTGTTAGTCAGCTCACTCTCCTGCTGCTGTTTCCCACCTGCTGTGGCAGAGGTGATATCCAGCCTCTGCTTATGCCAAGTTTTTCCCTACCATCATGAAGTTTCCCCTCAAGAATTGTAAGCCAAATAAAAAATTTCCTTCTATCAGCTGCTTTTGATCAGGTGCCTTTATCCCAACATGCAAAGTTAACTATATCAGGTACCTAAGGATTAAAGTTGATTCTTTCTCAATGCAATTCCTATAAAATACCAATGACATTCTTTACAAAACTAGAAAAGACAAACCCTCAAATCAATATGGAAGTACTAAAGATCCCAAGGAGCCAAAGAAATTCTAAACAAGAGAGCAAAAGTGGAGGGGTCACAATATCTGATTTCAACATACAAGGGCCCTGCATGCAACCAAGGTAGAGTAGCATAGCACTGCCATGAATAGACACTCTGAGACCAAGGGAGCAGAGCAGAAATCTCAGAGATAGACCCACGCTGCTACAGCAAACCGATTCTCAGTAAGGAGGCCAAAACCACACTTAGGAGAGAGGAGACCCTGGGAAATGGTGCTGGAAAATTGCATATCTCTGTGCAAAAGATTATACTAGATACCTTCCTCTCACCCTGTACCAAAAGCAACTCAATATGTATCAGAGACTTAATACAAGACCAGAAACTCTGAAACTAGCAGAGGAAACCATAGGGAAAATATTTCAATATAATGGTACAAGCAATGATTATCTGAATAAGACTTGAAAAACAGGAAAAAAGCAAAAATTGATAAATATTGTATCCAAAACAACAACAACTAGCCAGGCATGGTGGCACACACCTTTAGTCCCAGCACTTAGGAGGCTGAGGTAAGAGGATCACTGTGAATTTGAGACCAGCCTTGGACTACAGAGTGAGTTCCAGGTCATCCTGGTCTAGAGTGAGACCCTACCTTGAACAAAAAACAAAACAAAAAAACATAAAAACAAAAGACAAAAATATTTTTCCAGCCAAGCAAATAGAAGAAAGAAACAGTATATAGAATGGAAGAAAATATTTGCCAGCTGTTTTTCTACAGAGGTTTATTATTAGAATACATAAAGAACTTAATAAGAAAAACTAAGAAATCAGTTTAAAAATTGCCAAGTAAGCCAGGCGTGCTGGCACACGCCTTTAATCCCAGCATTAGGGAGGCAGAGGTAGGAGGATTGCTGTGAGTTCAAAGCCACCCTGAGACTACATAGTGAATTCCACGTCAGCTTGAGCTAAAGTGAGACCCTACCTCAAAAAAAAAAAAAAATAATAATAATAAAATAAATAAATAAAATAAAAATTGCCAAGTGATCTGAATAGATACTTATCAAAAGAAGAAATGCAAATGATCAATAAGCAAAAAAACAATCATCAGCAGTCAAGGAAACACAGAACTATGCTGAGATTCCAACTGGAACAGTTACCAAAACCAAACATAACAGGTTGGCAAAGATATGGGGGAAAGCAACTTGTGTACACTGTTGATAAGGATACAAATCAGTACTGTTACCATGGAAAACAATGCTGATCATGCCACTAAAGACAGAACTACCACATTATCAAGCTACTCCACTCTTGGACATAGGTTCAGAAAAACTAGTCAGCATGCAGAAGAGATCTCTGCATACCCATATTTATTGTAACTCTGTGTTCAGTAGCTAAAACATACAATCAGCTGCATTGTCTACCAAGAGAGGAGTGGAGGAAGAATACGTGATACATGGACAGAAAGGAATATTTCTAAGTCATAAAAAAATCAAATTCATTAATTTTCATCAAAGTGAATGGAACTAGATGGCATTGCTAGGTGAAACAAGTCAGATATAGAATGACAAATATCACATGTTCTCTATCATGTGAGAACAAACAAAAAAAGTCTACATGAATGTAGAGCAGTGGTTATAAAGGACAAGGAAGGGTGTGGGAAGGTGGTGAAGGGAAGCTGGATGTTGCAGTCAGCTTCTCATTGCTGGACAAACACCTGGCCAAAAGCAGCTTATGGGAGGAAAGGGGTTTATTTCAGGCTCACAAATTCTAGGGGAACACTGACAATGGCTGGCTCACTTTTATAGATCCAAGCAGAGAGACACCATCAAACACACATAAACTGCCAGAGCTCAAACTACCCTCCCCACACCTTAGCGCTGGACTCAAGATCTGCCCCAAACATACCTTGGGGCTGGAATCTAATATCCACCCCCAATAACATATCTCTTCCCCAATAGGGCTCTACCCACTGTAGATTCAAGATTCAATCCTAAGTCTTGGGACCACACATTTTTTATTTCTCTTTCTTTCTCTCTTTCTTTCTTTCTTTCTTTCTTTCTTTCTTTCTTTCTTTCTTTCTTTCTTTTTCTTTCCCCCCTCCCTTTCCTTCCTTCCTTCCTTCCTCCTTCCTTCTCCCTCTCCTTCCTTCCTTCCTTCCTTCCTTCCTTCCTTCCTTCCTTCCTTCCTTCCTTCCTTCCTTCCTTCCTTCCTTCCTTCCTTCCTTCCTTCCTTCCTTCCTTCCTTCCTTCTTTTTTTGAAGAGGGACACAGAGAGAAAGGGAGAGAGAGAGAGAGAGAGAATGGGCGCATCAGCTGCTGTAAACGAAATCCAGATGTGTGCGCCCCCTTGTGGGCAAGTGCGTCATTGTGCCCTTGCGTCACTTTGCATCTGGCTAAATGCGGGACCTGGAGATTGGAACTGACATTCTTAGGCTTAGCAGGCAGGCACCTTAACCGCTAAGCCATCTCTCCAGCCTAGGACCACACATTTAATCCACTGCATTTCTTCCATCCCTGGTCCCCATAAAGTCATGACCGTCTCGTAATGCAAATTGCATTCAGCCCAACTTCAAAGGTCCCCATAAGCTTTACCAACTTTAAGACTGTTCCAAAGTTCCAAGTCTCAGCTGAAATTTAAGACCGTCTCTTAACTGTGTGTTCTGTAAAAATCAAAACAAGTTACATTCTTCCAACACATAATGACAGAGTAAATATTTCCTTTGCAATATGGCATAACAAGGTGAGAGTGGACCAATGCAAAATCACTAACCAGCAGGTAAACATTAAACATCTGCAGTTCATGCCCAGCATCCATAACCAGTGACAACAGTATTGTAGTAAGTTCCATGTTGCTGGGATGAACATCCAAACTTGACAGTTTATAAAGGGAAGGTGTAGTGGTTTGATTCAGGTGTCCCCCATAAACTTAGGTGTTCTGAGTACTAGGTCCCCAGCTGATGACAATTTGGGGATAGAAGCCTCTTGGAGGCAGTGTATTATTGGGGGCAGGATGATGGGTGTTACAGTCAGCTTCACTTTGCAAGTGTTTGGCACACTCTCCTATTGCTGTTGCCCACCTGATGTTGGCCAAGAGGTGATGTCTACCCTCTGCTCATGCCATCATTTTCCCCTGCCATCATGGAGCTCTCCCTCAAGTCTGTAAGCCAAAATAAACCCTTCTTTTCCCCACAAGCTGCTCTTGATTGGGTGTTTTCTGCCAGCAATGAGAATCTGACTGCAACAGAAGAGGTTTATTTTAGCTGATAGATCTAGGGGGAAGTTCCATCTCTGGCAGCAGAACTTTCCTCCTACTTATAAATCCAAGCAGAGAGAAAAACCACCACCAGTCAGCAAACACCAGAAGCAGCAACACAAAACAGGCAGCAAGCAGGACCCCCAGAGCTCAAATCTCTCCACACACCTTTGGGCTGGATTTTAGGATCCATCCCCAGGAACACCTCCTCTAGCCAGACTGCTGGAGACCCAAGTTACAAGCTTTAATAAAACACCCGAGTCTTTGGGGGACATACATTAAAACTACCACAAATGGTCTCCTGATTTTCCAATTCTGCCCCTTCAGCTATACTGGTCATAACTCAAGCAAACATCCTGTCCCAAGCTACCAGCTGTCTGTGGTAGCCATTGCACAGTCCTGGCAGGTCTAAAGCATCTTTGGGTATCCACTGCATACCATAGTCTATCTTCCCAGCTCCATACAATAGCTTCATTTGTTCTCCAATACAAGGTTTATTTCCAACCATGCTTTCCATTCCACATCTCAGTAGCAACTTCTAGAACCATGTGGCACATCCAGTGACCCTTTTCCCTGCATTTTTGTGATTTTTATACCAATACCAGGTGAGCAACAGCATAGCCAAATTTTTTAGTCCAGGGAGGAAATAAACCTTGACCTTGAAGAGCATCATATGCTTTCAGAGTTCTTCCTTTAAGTCACCTCCTTATAAAAGAATGTGCATTCCTATTCAGTCAGCCTTTCCTGGGTGAATTTCACCTTCAGGCATTTTTTCCCATTATTGCAATGCAAAACAGTTGGCCCAATCTTTAAAAAAAATGTTTTTAAATTATTTTTCTTTTGAGAGAGAGAGAGAGAGAGAGAGAGAGAGAATGGGTGTGCCAGGACCTTCACCCTGCTGCAAACGAACTCCATATGTATGCTTCCCCTGTTGGAGCATATGTGACATTGCACGCTTGCGTTACTGTGCACCTGGAGATTTGACCATCAGCTCTTAGGCTTTGCAGGCAAGCACCTTAACTGCTAAGCCATCTCTCCAGCCCTGGACCACTCTTAATGGTGGTAATCTGCTTAATAATTCCAGTTTCAACAACCTAAAACCAGTCTCTGTGCCAGTAACTTTAAACTTGCTTAAATTTTTTAAATAAACTACACATCCTTCATCTTTACCAAGCACACCAGTCTGTTACTTTTAAATTCAACTTTAATCAAACTCTCTGGGCATGAACATTACAATGCAGGCATCCTTTATACCAGTATCCCAGTTTCAACAAGGTTTTCCACTTCCCCTTTGAAAGTTCACAAGCCAGGCCTTCACAGTCCACAGTTCTCTCTGCATTTAGCATTTTAAAACTCTTTCAGGATAGTCCATGAAATCTGGCTTTCCACAGTGTGAAACGTCTTCAGTACCAAGTATCAAGTCCTACCCCATTCCTCTAGCACACAAGTTCCAAAAAACCAAAATCCACATAAGATTCATCATAGAAGTGACCCCACTCTTGGTACCAATTTACTGTTGCAGCAGTTCCTCATTTGCTGGACAAACACATAACCAAAAGCATCTTGTGGGAGGAAAGGGGTTTATTTCCAGCTTACAAATTCCAGGGGAACACCATGAATGGCAGAAAAAGCTTGTTCATTTTCATAGATCCAAACAGAGACACCATCAAACAGGTAGCAAACACCAAAAAAGCACGAAACTGCTCTCCACACACCTTAGGGCTGGACTCAAGACCCATTGCCAAATACACCATAGGGTTGGACTTCAAGATCCACCCCCAGTGACATACCTCTCTAGCAATAGGGCTCCACCCACTGGAGACTCAAGCTTCAAGCCTGAGTTCTATGGGCCACACAATTAAACCAGTACAGTAGATATGCTCAGTGCATGTTTCAATCCTGTGCAGAAACATGAGAGTGGAACTCACTAATATGTGAAAATCAATATGTGTTAATAAAAATAGACACAAAGGGCTGTAGAGATGGTTTAGTGGTTAAGGCATTTGCCTGCAAAGCCAGAGGATCCTGGTTTGACTCTCCAGGACCCACATAAGCCAGATGCATGCATCTGGAGTTCGTTTGCAGTGACTTGAGGCCCTGGCCTGCCCATTCTCTTTCTCTCAAATAAATAAATAAATAAATTTTTTTAAAGTAGACACAAAAATTGAACTTTGAAATCAATTCAACTACGAAATGCTGTTGAAAACTGGGATTAAGTTCGGTAGCAAAGAACTTTACTTAAATCTTGTGCCATTAATTCTTTCTGATATGTTTTAATTATATTTTTTACTGAATTTTAAAAAATATATATGGGGGCTAGGGAGATGGTTCAGTGGTTATAAGGCTCTTGCATGTAAAACCTGGTGGCTAGTGTTCAATTCCCTAGTACCCATGCAAAGCCAGATGCATAAAGTGGTGTATTTGTCTGAAGTTTATTTGCAGTTGCAAGAGGTCCTAGCACATCCATACTTTCTCTTCTTCTCCCTCTTTCTCTCTCTTTCACTCTCTCCCTCCCTTCCTCTCTTTTCTCACAAATAAGTAAAAGTTATATTTTAAAAATTTATGTGTGTTTTTGGGGTAGAGGAGTATTGTCACAGTGCATTTGCATTTGGAGGTCAGGGGACAACCTGGGAGTGTCCATTCTTTCCTTCAGTCTTCTTCTTTGAAACGAGATCTCGAAAAAGAAAAAAATCTCTCTCTTTTTTTTTTGCCTGAGTTTATACACCATTCTGGCTGGCCTGTCAGCTTCTGGATTTGCCTGGCTTCACCTCCCATTGCTCTAGAGAATTGAAGTTGGGCTGGCAGGCTTGCACTGCTTGAGCAATCTCCCCAGCCTCTCCTTGCATTTTTTTTTTTTTTTTTTTTTTTTTTTTTTTTTTTTTCGGTTTTTCGAGGTAGGGTCTCACTCTGGCTCAGGCTGACCTGGAATTCACTATGTAGTCTCAGGGTGGCCTCGAACTGTCGGCGATCCTTCTACCTCTGCCTCCCGAGTGCTGGGATTAAAGGCGTGCGCCACCACGCCCAGCTTCTCCTTGCATTTTTTTAATTCACAAACTTATACATATTAAAGAATAGATGTATATAATAAGAGGAAAAGATCATGACATCAAAATAAGGAGGAGATATGATAGAGAGTGGAGTTTCAAAGGGGAAAGTGGGGGGTGGGAGGGAATTACCATGGGTTATTGTCTACAATTATGGAAGTTGCCAATTAAAAAGTTAAATTTAAAAAAAGAATAATGAAGCTAACTTGAACCCAAAATCAAATTAGAAAATCATATATTGTCTGAGTATGTGTTTTAAAATCTAGCCGGGTGTGGTGGCTCACGCCTTTAATCCCAGCAGTTGGGAGGCAGAGGTAGGAGGATTGTCATGAGTTTGAGGCCACCCTGAGACTACATAGTGAATTCCAGGTCAGCCTGGACCAGAGTGAAACACTACCAAAAAAAAAAAAAAAAAAAAAAAAAAAAAAAAAATTAGCACTATTTCATCTCAAATGACAACTGAAACCCTGGGATCAAACTTCAGTGAAAGGCGAGTTCTGAATATATATTTTATATTTATATTTGCTTATGTACATGTGCATTTACATGTATGTATAGATAAGTTGAAATACACATTGATAGGTAGGAAAATGATTTGGGAAGTTCATTAAGAGTATCAATGGCAGTGCAGGGTTTTTAAAAATATATTTTCTAAAGTCTTCCAGCTGTAGTATTTGTAGGTACTTTTCTACCTTAGTTGTATGAAAGAGGAAGTGGTTAAGAAGAGTGTTTCTTAGCCCTACTTTGCCGGCCATGTTTAGTAGTAGCAAGCAAACATCTTAGAGAAGTATGTCTGTACAACACTAGTATAATGGACAAGATGAAAGAGCCTGTTTGGATCAAGCAGGAGGTAACAGTTGAAGCAGAGAAGTGAAGACCTCAGTGGAAAAAAAAAAAAAAGTACTTCATAGACTTTGAATCTGTTCCTCACCTTCCAGAGTTCTGCCATCATGTGGTACTGCTGCCTCAAACCTAAACCCACTGTCACATTGAATAGAGTTCTTGTCTTGGGTCTTCAGTTATTTGAATACTACTAAAGAGGTTAAACAGTTCTATGGTATGTGAAGAGCAGAGTGTGGTTGAGACTTGGGAATGAGGAAATTTACAAAGAGAAAGGTTTATGAGTACCTACAAACTCAAATTGAATTTTGAACTAAATTTAACCCAAACTGCTGGTACAATGTTGGTTTAGATTCAGTAATGAAAATTACACTTCAAGCTTCTTGATGCACGTGCGCATATGTGTGTTTGGTATTGATATATAAGTTTTTAGAGTTAAACCAGTTTATAAACTATAGAGTATATGTTTCAACCAAGAAAGTCTTTGAATTCACTCAGCTCTCACATGTATATTTTGAATCTTTAACACTGATTAATAAAATCATCAGAAAAATATTAGATCAATTATTAAAACCTTAATATATCTCTTCTTGCAGTGATAGTGTTATCCTGAATATGATATTTAAAAAGACATATGGAGCATATATAATATATGAGGATTATGTATATATACATTCATATATACATACATGGTGAGAAGGCAGAGACAGTGAGACATAGAGGCAAAAAGAGAAGAGAGAAATTTGCAAAATTCAGTTTTGTAAATATCCATTGGAAAACAGTTTCTGAACACTGATTCTAAATTTTTTCTTTTTTTAAATTTTATTTATTTATTTGCAATTAGAGATAGAGATGAAGAGAGACAGACAGAGAGAGAAAAAGGGCACACCAAGGCCTCTAGCCACTGCAAACAAACTCCAGACACATGTGCCCCTTGTACATCTGGCTTACATGGGTCCTGGGGAATCAGACCTGGGTCCTTTAACTTCACAGGTAATGCCTTAAAAGCTAAGCCATCTCTCCAGCCTTGATTCTGAATATTTTCTAAAATATTTTGTCCTTTAAATTCAAAGAATTCTTGCTCATGTAATTTTTACACAGTACTGTTGAATGTAGCAAATCTCTAATGATGCATTTGTACCTTTGTGGGTGGTTAAAGTATATCAAAACTATTCTGCAGGTGGGATCATAGTAAAACACTTCTTGTCGTTCCTAAATCATATGGCGGAGTTAGGGAAAGAACCATTGATGGTTGATGGATCTCTGGGAAAACAGGGCTTATACTGAAGGCAAAAAGGAAAAATATACATAGGAGTAATGCAGTAATGGCCAATTGAATTTGCAGACAAGCACCATGTTGGGAAAAATATTTCTCTCTACCCACAAATAATTTTGTGTGTGTGTGTGTGTGGTTTAAAAGTTGACAATAGGGGCTGGAGAGATGGCTTAGCAGTTAAGGCGCTTGCCTCCTAAGCCTAAGAATGCTGGTTTCAATCTCCAGTGGTTCCAATCTCCAGGTCCCACGTTTAGCCAGATGCAAAGTGATGCAAGGGTGCAATGCTACACTTGACCACAAGGGGGCACACACATCTGGATTTTGTTCTCAGCAGCTGAGAGGCTGCTGGCGCGCCCATCTCTATCTGTCTCCCTCTCCCTCTCTCTATCTCTCTCTGTCTCTCTCCCCCCCCCCAAAAAAAAAATGTTGACAATAGGGGCTGGAGAGATGGCTCGGCAGTTAAGACATTTGCCTACAAAGCCTAATGACCCAGGATTAATTTCTCAGTACCCACTTAAAGCCAGATGCACAAAATGGTGCATCCGTCTGGAGTTTGTTTGCAGTGGCTAGAAGCCCTGATGTACCCATATTTATTTATTCTCTCTCCCTTTCTCTCTCTCTCTCTCTTACACACACACAGATGTAAATGAATAAAAATATTTTTTAAAAGTTGATAATATTCTTCATAGAAAGTAATTTTATTGTAAACTTTCTTAAAGAAATGAAGAATTCACTCCTCAGTAGTGGTACTTTCTCATTTTTTCCTAGGTATATTCTGATTCCAGTTTTATAGATTTTTGTCTGTGAGCAAATGGGAATGGTGATAAAGGGGAACATGTTCTGCTAATGAAAGGCCTCTTCACAGTCATTGAGATTTTAGGAATTTTTATTTACTTCTGAGTAATATTAACTGGAATACTTCCTACTACCCAGATATTGATAGGCTCAGTGTTGTTCACAAACATCATCAGCTGTTTCATGAGTATAATAGTGATGTTACATCCAGAAGATAACATATCATGTCCCGCCTTCCAGTTCTTCTGCTTTTACATTTTTCTGCCCTCTCTCCTGTGAGTTTCCCTGAGCCCTAGAAGGAGTGGTTTAAATGTTATGTTCAGGGCTGAGTGTACACTTACCACTTGTTGCTTGTAACTTTGCCAGATATGTACCTCTGCATTAACCTCAGTCTTTACATTAAAAAACAAAACAGCAACAAAACCCTTCTGTGATAAAGGCCACGAGTAGTACCAATCTATGGGCACAGTTGTAAATATTTAGAAGGTAATTTGATATGTTTAGCATAATTGTAGTAGTAGGTTTCCCCATAGAATCTAAGTCCCTAGACACACATGTCCAGATTTACAGTAGCAGACATGATTTCCCTCCTGTGGAGTAGGCCTTAAATCCAGAAAGCAGTTGATTACTCCCATAACTTTCATGGCACTATTGCATTAGTAGGCATATCTTTCCTTACAGATTGACTGTGAAATACACAGGGTGTACAGCAGGGCAGGATTGTTGATAACTTTTCTCTGCCACTAACTTACATAGCACCTTATGGCATAAAGAAAGCTAGCCAACAGGGAGGAAGATTCCAGCTCAGTTTCTTTATGTCCTGCAACCAAAGTCTGTGATGTTTTGGCAAAATGAACTTAACATGTAGTGTTGGTTGGTGATTAAGAATATTGACATTAGCCAGTATTGTTTTAGGGACCTCTGTAGCCTTCCAAACCAATTTATAGGGAGATATCTCACCTCTGGCATTGGAATTTTTCATTAATACCATGTAGGCCTTTGTTTAAACACTTCTTTTAAAAATTATACTTACGTTGGGTTTCTAAGGATACGTATTTAAGAGAACAGTTTTGTTAGGCTATTCATATGTCCTTAGTTTGGTTCATCCTCTCACACCAGCCCAGGCTGACCTGGAACTCACTATGTAGTCTCAGAGTGGCCTTGAACTCATAGCGATCCTCCTACCTCTGCCTCCCAAGTGCTGGGATTAAAGGCATGTGCCACCACGCCTGGCTTATTTCAATATCTTTGAATTCAGTTATTGAAGAGCTCTGACCCATGGGATGAGTCACATTGCTTGCTTCTTCCTGTTTCATCTTTGCACTTTGTGATTTTCACTTATGCTGTCATGGATATCTCTTCCAGTTTTATTTGGAGGTCTTAGTGAACAGCTCTCTCTTGAGGGTACATTCCCAATCCTACTGAAAGAGGATGAAACAAGTCACCATAACAGAAACAGTACCAAAACAGGCTAGATATATGAATATAATTTTAAAAGCATAGACAATTACTCCACTAAAAGTAACTATTGACAAGCAAGTGGCAAAAATGATATAAAATAAACTATGAAGCTAAAATTGGTTAAACAAAAGTAACAGTAAGAGAATGAAATAAACAAGAAGCATAATTAAATAAAACAAGAAACGAAAGTAAAAAGGAACAGAACATGGAAAGGAGCAAGTTAAAAGTCCAGTTATTAAAGAAAGATAAATATGTAAATAAAATTAGATAAAAGTAAGAAGATGTATAAAAAAACAAGACCATAAATTTTAAAAATGTGGTAAACAATTCTAAAAATATAGGTTAAAAAAGAAAAGAAAAGAGTCCATGAATTGGAGACACGTCTTTCTAGGATTTGTAATGTTGGAATATACCAGGTCTGAGGAGGTAGTCTAGTCCGTCATAACTGGAGTCTACCAGAGGTCTTCTGAGGGGTAGTCAGCCATCTCTAGAGTCTGTGGAGGTCCTCTGATGGGGTAGTCCGTCACAACTATAGTCTACTGGACATCCCCTTTGTTCCCACTGTACAGGTTGGTGCTTTATATTAGCTGAGGTCCAAACATTACAGCCATGTTGTCAGGATGAAAGTTGGCATTTGTGGGCTGGAGAGATGGCTTAGCAGTTAAGGTGCTTAACTACAAAGACTAATGATCTGGGTTCAATTCCCCAGTGCCCACGTAAAGCCAGATCACAGCATGGTGCATGTATCTGGAGTTCATTTGCAGTAGCTGGAGGCCCTGGCATGCCCATTCTTTCTTTGCTTGCAAATAAATAAATATTTTTAAATTTTTTTCATTGCACTTAATAGTTTTGCCCTGAGAACCCGGCATGGTGGCACACACCTTTAATTCCAGTACTTGGGAGGCAGAGATAGGAGGATTGCTGTGAGTTCAAGGCCACCCTGAGACTACATAGAGAATTCCAGGTCAGCCTAAAATAGAGAAAGACCCTACCTTGAAAAACCAAAAATAAATAAATAAATAAATAAAAAATAAAAATAAAACAATTTGCCCTGAGTTCAGCTATGATATTAAAATTGCAAGATTTAAAATTTTTATTTATTTTTATTTATTTATTTATTTATTAGAGACAGAGAAAGGGAGAGAGAGAGAGTAAGAATGGGTGTACCAGGGCCTCTAGCCACTGCAAACAAACTCCAGACATACGTGCCACCATGTGCATCTGACTTAGGTGGGACCTGGCAAGTCAAACCAGAGTCCTTATGCTTTGCAGGCATGCACCTTAACTGCTAAGCCATCTCTCCAGCTCCAAAAATTGCACTTTTTTTTTTTTCAAGGTAGAGTCTTGCTCTAGCCCAGGCGGACCTGGAATTCACTATGTAGACTCCAGGTGGCCTTGAATTCATGGCAGTCCTACCTCTGCCTCCCACATGCTAAGATTAAAGGTGTGTGTCCCCACACCGGCTTAAAATTGTGACTTTTTTTTTTTTTTTTTTTTTTTTTTGGTTTTTCAAGGTAGGGTTTCACTGTAGCTAGCTCATGCTGACCTGGAATTCACTGTTAGTCTTAGGGTGGCCTCAAACTCATAGCAATCTTCCTATCTATACCTCCCAAATGATGGGATTAAAAGCATGCGCCACCATGCCCAGCTTAAAATTGCAACTTTTACTGTTTCAATATTTAGCATTTTATACTTTGACAATCTATTTCTTTTCAAACTATCATTTTAACTTAGTTTTGATATATATATATATATATATATATATATATATATATATATATATGTATATCAGATATGTAGTTAATTTTCCACCTTATCTGAAGGTATTATCAACATTTAATATGGGGTAATGTGTATTATGATTTCTACTACATTTGTTTTTATTTTTTTATCATCTTTGTTTTCTGCATTAAAAATACTTTCTTGGGCCTGGAGAGATGGCTCAACCATTAAGGTGCTTTCTTACAAAGACTAACAACCCAGGTTTGATTCCCCAGGACCCACGTAAAGCTGAATGCAGAAGGTGGCACATGCATCTGGAATTCATTTTCAAAGACCCTGGCATGTTCATTCTCTTGCTTTCTTGCTCTCTCTGTCTCTCTCAAATAAATAAATAAAATATAAAAAAACTTTCTTATTATGTGTTCATTTTTTAATTTTATTAATTTATCTTTATTACTTAAATTTTTACTAAAATTTCTATTCTGTTACTATTCTAGTCTGTTCTATTTCTAGTCTCTTTCTAACCTATCATTGTTTATATGTTAATGTTTTGAAGATACAATTGTAGCTTTGGCTGTCCATCAGTTCCCAGAATGAAACCAGGCTTGGATTTCAGAGAAATAAGAAATGAAAACTGATTCTACTTCTATCTTTTTCCAAACCTTAAATGCAATGAGAAAATCTGAAAGTAAATACTATTCTTGATTTTTCTTCCCATTATTGTTGATTATTTTATTTTATTTACCTTTGCTTTTCAAACAATTAATTTGTCCTTCCGGCTAATCTATTTTCATGCTACATTGGAAAATGTTATTTAATCTCTTTGAGCTGCAGCACTATTTTGAGCAATTGTTTTATGTGTATGGCTACTGTGTTTGGAGCTGTATCATGTTGTCTGCTGGCCTCAAATAGGAAAAGTATTTTCCTGCAAACTTCACAATAGTATTTGCAGCTTCATTTTCATAACACACTTTTAAAAAATGTTTTATGTTTTATTTATTTGTTCATTTGGGAGAGAGAAAGAGGCAGATGGAGAGAGAGAAAAGGGCCTTCAGCTGCTGGAAACGAACTCCAGACACATGCCCCACCTTGTATATCTGACTTATGTGGGTCCTGGGGAATTGGACCTGTGTCCTTTGGCTTTACAGGCAAGTGCCTTAACGGCGCTTAAACCATCTCTCCAGCCCCTCATAAAACACTTTTTGATAACATAAAGTTTTGATTATATACATTTTTAGAGTAATCTTGAGGAACATCAAAAGAGATTAGAGGTGCTAAACCCACCCCAAGCCAGTCTTTTGTGCCTTCATGATTCTGGCCACTATCAGGCAAGTTCAGATTTACTGTAACATCTGCTTGCTACTCAGAAATTCAGTAGATTGAGGGGTCAGGAGGAACTTGTAAGATAATGGCAGTCTAACGGGAAGATTCACCTCACTACAACACCTTAGTTCTCCAAGCTTGAAGGGAGGTGGTAGGTGCAGATGAGGAAGGGAAGATCAGAAGAACTGAGAATTCCCAAGTTAACCTAATGGCAGCCATCCATTATCAATTTTGTCAGTGCCTCAGTTCTGCTCAGTATCTATTCTCTCCATTTTCCAGCCTTGGATATAGGCTATGACCATTGTCCTGGGATTTATCCTGGTGGGTGAAATTTCAGTAGGTGTTCTTCAGTAGGGCAAGACATTGCTCTCTTGATGGCTCCGTTGTCTCTAGCTGTAGGGTAAAGTGAGACATTGATGGAAGCCAGTCAAACATGGGTTTCCTTCTTTGAGTAGTGGAAAGAGCCTAGTTTTTAGGACATTTTTCTTTGAAGTATCTTACTAAAATTCCTTACCTCTTTGGTACATTTGCCACCACAAATATAAGTAATTATCTCTTCAGCGGGAGTCTAGGCTGAGAAGTGAACATTCAAGGACAATGAATCGTTTGCTCCCTGTATATAATCCTTGAAATCCATTATTTCATTGCTATGCAAACTAGGGTCTTGCCAAGTTTTGATGACTTGCCCAGGATCCCACAGTTGTTAGTGGAAAAATCGGCACTGGATGACCATTCTCTTCTGCATTCTTCCTTCTCCAGTACTCTGTTGCTTTATTTCATCACCTTCCATGTTTCATATCACCATAAGGTTGAAGTTGGACCTTTATCTGTAAGAAAAATGTTACAAATAAATAAATAAATAAATAAATAAATAAATAAATGAAAAATGTTACTGAATACCCAGAGTTTAATGTTGTATTCACATGTTCTAAATAGGAACATGAATAACTTATGAAGTATAAATACAAAATTTTTAGTTGTTAGTAAAACACACTTTGGACCAAGTGTGGTGGCACATGTCTTTAATCCCAGCACTTGGGAGGCAGAGGTAGGAGGATCACCATGAGTTCAAGGCCACCCTGAGACTACATAAGTGAATTCCAGGTCAGCCTGAGTTAGAGTGAAACCCTATCTTGAAAAACAAAAAAAAAAAAAAAAAAAAAAAAAGCACTTTGGTATACAGCTGATGAAATATTCCTTTATATTTTATTTATTTGCAGGCAGAGAGAATGTGGGGAGGGGGTTGGTCACACCAGGGCTCTGGCCCTGCAAACAATCTGCAGTGCATGCACCACTTTGTGCATCTGGCTTTGCGTGAGTACTGGGGAATCGAACCCAGGTTATCAGCCTTTTCACACAAATGCTTTTAACCACTGAGCAATCTCTCCAGCCCAAGAATTTTCTTTTAAATTTATACTTATAAAGGTTTTTTGGCTAAATTCATAGTATATATTAGAGGAAATACGTGATTGATTTTATTTTTGCAGCCAGAAGTTTAAGAAAGTTGAGCTCTTAATTGTACTCTCTGTGGCATTCAGGTATGTGAGGCTCTGGAAGTATACATGTCTATGATGTTTAATTTTATTATTTTAATGGAAAAGGATGTGAATAAAGCAAGACAGAATAAAATAAAAGCATTTCCACTGTCAATATGTTGCTAAATAGCTCATGTACCCATATTTTATGTAATTAATTTATCTTGGAAAGTTGGTTTAAGCTGTACATTAAAAATTTCAAGTAAATGGCATTTTTCTAGTTCTAATAGTAGCATATTAATATGTCATTTATATCTGTAACATTAAAAATAATGATTATATATTTAAAAATTCTGTAATTTTAAGTGTTCTATTAAAATACCTTAAACATGTAAACTTACTCCAGAAACATTTTACTTAGGCTTATCCTCTGTATGATGACTCAAGTTTGCACAACATAATTGCTTCCTTTAAGATTAATAATATTTTAATTTGATTTTCTATTGTAAAAAATGTACCTTAGTGTTTAATAATTTCATCTTCATATATTATGCAAATAGTACATTTAATTTATACAGAGTGTATAGAGGTTATGTAAACGAAAGGCTTATGAGGCAGTTAAGAGTTCAATCATGTAAATATGGAATTGAATTTGTTAATTTTTTAAATTATTATTTTATTATTTATTTGTGGAGGTATGCTCATGTGTTTGAATGCTCACATATGTGTAAGTATAAGCACACATCTGCCCATGGCACACATGTGGAGATTAGAGGGCAACTTTTGGGTCAGTCCTTCCCTGTCCACTTGATTTTAATCAGAGCTACTCCTCTGGCTTCTTGCTCTGCTGTTGTTCTTTGCTGTACTAATCAAAAGGTTCTGGGAAATTTTCCTGTCCTCACCTTCCATCTTGCCATTAGCATCATCCGAGATTTTAAAAGCCTACCACAGCTTCCAGTTTTTATTTTATTTTTTTTATTTTTATTTATTTATGGGAGAGAGAGAGAGAATAATCATGCCAGGACCTCTAGCCATTGCAAACAAACTCCAGGTGCATGCGCCACCATGTGCATCTGGCTTACCTGGGTTCTGGGAAATCAAACTTGGGTCCTTAGGTTTCTCAGACAAGTGCCTTAACCACTAAGCCATCTCTGCAGCCAGCTTCCAGCTTTTTTTTTTCAAGTGGGATCTGGGCATTGAACTCAGGTACTTTAGCTTAAGGAGCAAGCACTTTAGCCACTGAGCCTTTTCCTCAGCCCTAAAATTGAATTTTTTCTTATGTGCCCTTCACATGAGCACCCATGAATATGTAATCATGCCCATGTTAAAAACTCTCATTCAGGAAAATTCTTATGACCAAAGTAGTCTTTTTTTATATTTAATTTTATTTGCAAGCAGAGAGACAGAGAGAGAGGAAGGGAGAGAAAGAGTTGAGGCCTTTCTTTAGCCAGTGAAAACAAACTCCAGGCACATGTGCCACTTTGTGCAGACTGGCTTTCTGTGGGTATTGGGGAATCAAACTCAAGTTGTTAGGGTTTGCAGGCAAGTGCCTTAACTGCTGAGCCATCTCTCTAGCCCCAAAGTAGTCTTTTAAAAAAATATTTTAGGCTGGGACTGAAGAGATGGCTTAGTGGTTACGGCACCTACCTGCAAAGCCTCAGAATGCTTGTTCAAATCTCCTGGTCCCACGTTTAGCCAGACACAAAAGTGATGTGAGCACACAATGTTGCACATGAACACATGGGGGTGCACGCGTGTGGAGTTCGTTCACAGCAGCTGAGAGGCCCTGGTGTACCCATTCTCTGCTTCTTCCTCTCTCTCTCTCTCTCTCTGTTTCTCTCAAATTAAAAAAATTATTTTAGGCGAGACAGGTTGCTCAGTGGTTAGGGTCCTTGCCTGCAAAGTCTAACAACCTGGTTTGATTCCCCAGTGCCCACATAAACCAGATGCGCAAAGTGAAGCATGCATCTAGTGTTTGTTTGCAGTGGCTGCAGGCCCTGGTGCACCCATTCTCTCTCTCTTTCTTTTTCTATCTTTCAAATAAACACAAAAATATTTTAAAATATTTTTATGTATCTATTTACAAATAGAGGAGACAGTTAATATGAGCACACCAGGGTCTCTTGCTGCTAAAAACAAACTCCAGACATATGTGCCACTTTGTGTATCTGGCTTTACATAGGTACTGGGAAATTGAACTTGGGCAATCAGACTTTGCAAGCAGTGTCTTTAACCACTGAACCATATTCCCAGCCCTAAAGTAGTGTTTAAGGACATGTTATTCATTCTTTTACTTATTTTTTATTACTAAATTCTTACAATAATTCAGATCAATGAGATTGTAATTGTTATGAGAAATTGGTAAACTCCTTATGAAATTCTTACAATTTAAAGCTTTAACCACAGAATCTTGTGGTTTTACTCCAGGCTTAGTGTTATAGCTGACGTATTAAGCTGACATACCTTCTGTGGAAGAACATGAGAACGACTTTGCAATGGCATGATTGGGGTTTTTTCCACTAACAACTACTTTTGGGGGGGGTGAAAACTGAGTAAGCTTTTTTTGAGATTCTAAGGCAATATAGTTCTTTCTTCCACTGAACAGTTTAACATTAAACAAGGACAATTTTTTTTTTTTTGGCATCTGTCATTGGCTAACAATGGTGATGAACCACTCATTATCTTTCTTTGTTTACTTCAGAATTTTGGAAATTTTGCTGGTCTTTCTGGATGTGTCTCTCCTGATGACAGAACTATTTGTCACTGACCACATAATGAACATTCCTTTAGAATTTTCTTCCATTTCTTTAGTTATTGCTTTATTTTTCCTCATGGATATTCTTTTTCTACTCCATAGACATAGGTAAGTTTGATTATTTTTTAAGCATAAACCATTTTGTACTCTTATAAGGAGTATCCTATAATCTCATATATGAAGTATCCTATAATAATTAGCAGGTCAACTCAACCAGATGGGTCTCTCTTCATCAAAATACTTCCGAAGGCCAATAATCCAAAGCCAGTTTTTCAGATTGGTTTTAACTGTGTTAGTGTTGCATCTATACTCCAGTCTCCAACAACGTATTCTAGAGATAGTCCCCTCAGTTAAGGTGTGTGATGAATTAAGTGTTGGGGTTGAACTGCAGTGGAAATTAGCATCATTTTTTTTCAAGAGCACCTCAGGAGGAAGTTTGTCTCCTGAGGTTTTTGTTTGTTTGTTTTGTCTCATTCCTTTAAGCTAAAGACAGTTATTCACTGTGAGTTGCTAAGACGAACAGAGGCTTTCCCTCGAAAACCAGTGCTGGAGAGGAAGCAGGAGTAAAGGGAAGTCTGCCTTTGCCCTGGGCAGGCCGCACCAGCTCATGGGAATCCCAGTGTGGGTGCAAGGCCAGATCACAAGTTCAAAATAGTGGCCCCCCTCTCCTTCCTCTATGCTCTTATAACTCGCACAATCCCAGTTCCTCTACAATTGAAATAGTCCATTTCTTTTGCCCAGTAGTACCCCACAGCACCCCACATTTCTTCTCCTACATAACTTGCGTTTCACTCAATGGATTGGTCATTTCTTTTACTTGCTAAGTGTGAATTGCCATTTTGATGCTTTTGTTTTCATAGAAAGGTAGATATATAGAATGGTAGAATATAAATTTGCCACTTTAAAACTTTCCACTGATGTTACCTATGTCCTTTGATGTAGCCTAGACAATTCATTTAAAATAATCGATTAAAGTAGAATTCTTTCTTTTTTTATTATTTATTTGTGTGTATATGTGCATCTGTGTATGTGGTAGTTTGAATTAGGTGTCTTCCATAATCTCATGTATTCTGAATGCTAGGTCCCCTTCTGGTAGCAATTTGGGACTTGGAGCCTCCTGGAGGAGGTGTGTTGTTGGGGGTTGGCTTATGAGTATTATAGCCAGCTCCCCTTGCCAGTGTTCGGCACATTCTCCTCCTACTGTTGTCCACCTAATGCTAGCCAGGAGGTGATGTCCACCATCTGCTCAGCCATGTTTTGCCCTGCAATCATAGAGTTTCCCCTCCGGTCTGTAGGCCAAAATAAACCCTTTCCTCCTATAAGCTGCTTTTGGTTGAGTGCTTTGTGCAGCAATGTGAAGGTAACTGTAACAGTAAAACTGCTACCAGAGAGTGGGTTGTTGCTGCTAGAAACCTGGCTGTGTGGCTTTTGTTCTTTTGGAACTGGTTTGTGGGAGAAATGTGGAAGGATTTGAAACCTTGGTCTAAGAGATGCCTTACAGTGCTGTAAGTACAGCTTGATGGACTTTTCTGGTCATAGTTGAAAGACTGCATGTAGTGAGAACTATGGATTGTGAGGTTTGGCTTATGAAGGCAAGAAAGAACTTTGTTGGAACTGGTCTGGAAGCAGTTTGTGTGAGAGGCTTGCTTCATTTTGCCTGCCTGTATCGTGAGACCTTGTGCAGGGTTGCATTGTGTAGAAATGTACTTGAGCAGAGAGGTATGACATAGGAAGAAAGGAAAGTGTCAGTGCCCATTCAGCTCCGGTTGTTTGAGAGCTCACCACCATTGAGACTGGGCCAGCTGTTCTGCTTTGGGACAGCAAAAAGAATGCAGACTCTTTTGAAAGTAAGAGGCTGAATGCTGAAGGAGTGTCCTACTCTTCAAAGTCAGCTTTATTTCCCCCGGGATTAACAATTTTGTAGCCCACCTAGTAATATGGAGTATAACAAATGCAAGAAAGAAAAAATGGTCATTGAATGTGAAATGTGGAAATGGCTGTGGGCAACGTAAAGCAGGCTTGTTGAAAGCCCTGCTGGAGACCAGATGGAACCATGATGATGAGCTATGGGTTGCAGTGGAGACCCAGTGGAGAGGCCAAGACTATGGGATGGCTTCCAAGAAGAGCTGCTGACTTGGAATTGTTCTCCAGCTATGAGCAGCCTAGCTGGAGGAATGAAATTGGAACTCCAGAGAATGATTAGAGATGTCAGACTTGGAGCTATGGAACTTGATGTATTTGCCCTGTTTGTTTTAAAACTTATATTTGCTCAGTCTGTCTTTGATGTGCTCAATGCAATATGGGTTTTGTTTGTTTCTTTCTTTTCTTTTCTTTTCTTTTTCTTTTCTTTTCTTTTCTTTTCTTTTGGCTTTGTTTTACAGGCTGTTAAGAGACCTTGTGGACTGTAGGAATGTTTGAAAAGCATAGAAACTATAGGGACTTCTAAAGTCAGACTGAATGCATTGCATTTTACATATGGATGGTTGTGAGTTTATTAGAGTCAAGGAAGGAATGTGGTGGTTTGAATTAAGTGTCCCCCATAAATTAATGTGTTCTGAATGCTAGGTCCCCAGCTGCTGGCAATTTGGGAATTGGAGCCTCCTGGAGGAGGTGTGTTTCTGGGATCAGGTTTATTGGTGTTATAGCCCGTTTCCCCTTGCCAGTGTTTGGCACACTCTCCTGCTGCTGTTGTCCACCTGATATTGGCCAGGAGGTGATGTCTAGCCTCTTGCTCATGCCATCTTTTCCCCTGCCATCATGGAGTTTCTCCTCAAGTCTGTAGGCCAAAATAAGCCCTTTCCTCCCACAAGCTGCTTTTGGTCAGGTGCTTTGTGCAGCAATGTGAAGGTGAGTGTGTATGTTCAGTGTATGTTCAGGTGTATAAGTGAACACGTGCATGGGGAGGTGAGACGATGGTTATCGGGGCAGTCCTTGCCTGTCCGTCTCATCTGAGGCAGTATTTCTCACTCTAGATTCTCACACAGTTGTTCTTTGTTAATCATCTGGGAAATTCTCCTGTTTCGGTCTCCCATCTCACCATCAGAGTCAGTGTGCTAGGGTTATAGAAGCTCACCACAACTTCTGGGCTTTTTTTAAAAAAAATGTGTTTTTACTTATTGATTTATGTATTTATTTATTTGAGAGCGAGAAAAAAGGAGGGAGGGAGGAAGGGAGGGAGAGAGAGAAAGAGAGAGAGAATGGGCATGCCAGGGCCTCCAGACACTGCAAAAGAACTCCAGATGCATGCGCCTCCTTGTGCATCTGACTTATATGGGTCCTGGGGAGTTGAACTGGGATCCTCTGGCTTTGTAGGCAAATGCCTTAACCACTAAGCCATCTCTCCAGCACCCTCCCCCTTTTTTAATGTGGGATTTGGGGATGGAACCTGGGTACTCCAGCTTGAATTGTGATTACTTTATCCACTGAGCCACATCCCCAGCCCTAAAGTAGAATTCTTAATGAAGATGAATCAAATAACTTTGCTCTTAAAATATTCTTATTTATTCCTGCTCCAGGTGTGAGTCTTATTTTTCTGATAAACTGAACATCTTAAATATAACAATCATTGGGGTGACCCTGTTCTCTGCTGTCACTTACAAAGCTTATGAAATGAACTATTTTAGTGAATTCCCAAGGTATGAACCATCTGATTTACTTTTCAAAGCCCCTCTTTTCTTTCTTTCATTCTAGTGTTGGGTTTGCATTCCCCATGGCTTTTGAAAACTTTGAAATTTTGGCTCTGTATCAAATAAACTGCTAGAAAATGAAATATTTAGATACATTTTTTCTACTTTAAAACTAAAAGATGTTGGTGTGTAAAGGCCAGTGAAAAAATGTATACACTAAGTTCTAGCTTAATAAAGAAGAGAGAGCCCTTTTATATTAACTTTAACTTTACAACATTGTGAAATTCTCCCTAAATTCCGAGTTGTGCTCCAACCACAAATTTATTAAATATAAAGTTCTATCTTTCTAGGGTTTTCCTATAACCAAGAGAGTATTTATGCAAGCATATGCAAATTTTAAGTGACTCTAGGGTGCAACTGTGCCATAGGCCTCTGTAATTTGTAAATAACTTGAGCAGTGTTGTCCTTCAACCTCTCGGGCTCCACAGAATTAGCGTCTCTGGAGCCTACAAGCTGTAGCTTTGCACACTACTCCAGGGGCTGGTGTGGGCATGCTGAGAACACAGACCCCTAGTCCCAGCAGCAGTTCTGCTGTGGAGCGCTGCATGGCAGAAGAAGCAGCACACGCCAGGAGCTTGGTCTGCACCTGCAGTGCAGTAGTGGCTTGCTGGGACTGGTGGGGTCACACGTGGGCGAGAACTTTCAGTTTGTTTTGATGAAGGGAGAAATGAGAATGACAAAAGTTAGATCACAAACTCTGAGTGTGTCTTACTGCTATGTCTTAAGAGCAGAATTTCCCAACCTTAGCACATTACTGACATTTACGTCAGATAATATGCTCCAGGGTGGAGAAGGCAGAGTTTTATTCATTGTGGGGTGTTGCATTCCTGGCCTCTATCCACAAGATGTGAGCAGCACCTCAACCCACACAATAGTTATGACAACCAGAGGTGCCTGCAGAATTGCCAAGAATCTTTTATATAGGGATGAGGCAACATTACCTCTGGCTAGGAACCACTGCTCTAAACTCAGTGCTGTGTTGAGGTGGGAGCAGGGAATAGTTCAATGGTAGAGTGCTTGGCAAACATGCACAGGGCCCTGAGTCTAATCCCCAGCACCATGTACCTCCCAGCTCCCCAACCCCTGACACAAGGATAAACTTACAAAATCTTCAGTTTCTGAAATAAAATGGATCTTTTAAAACATATGTATAAGCGAGGCATGGTGGCGCACACCTTAAATCCTAGCACTCGGTAGACAGAGGTAGGAGGATCGACATGAGTTCAAGGCCACCCTGAGATTACATAGTGAATTCCAGGTTAGCCTGGGCTAGAGTGAGACCCTACCTCAAAAAACAAAAACCAAAATAATAATAATAATAATAGTAAAGTAAATAAATAAAATGTATCTATAAATTTGTTTAGCTTGACAGCTTTATTTCAATTTCTACGACTTGTCATTCTGGCAAGACTCATTCAACTATTTTATCAAAAAAGACACCTTGAAAAATTGGCTAGAAGGCTGGTGAGTAGACAAGACATGTTTGTTCTGTGTTGCAGGAAATAAAAGAGTCATAGATAACTTTTTTTTGAGGCAAGCCCAACAGCCTGCCTTTTAATATGAGAGAGTGAAAGTGCAAGTATGAGAGAGAGATTGAGAGAGAGAATTGGCGCACCAGGGCCTCCAGCCACTGTAATCAAACTCCAGACATGTGCGCCCCCTTGTGTGCATGTGCAACCTTGTATGTTTGTGTCATCTTGTATGTCTGGCTTATGTGGGATCAGAAGAGTCGAACATGGGTCCTTAGGCTTTGCAGGTAAGGGTCTTAATCTCTAAGCCATCTCACCAGCCCATAGATATATTTTTTGCTGTTGATTTATGTTTTACAAATTAATGATTTTTAAATTTAGGTTGCAGGAAATAAGAGGCGATACACGAATAAAGGATTCGACCTGGATCTTACTTACGTTACTGGTTTGTGAGGCTTACCTGTTGACTTGCTTATAGTAATATCACCTCTTACTTGTGTGTGATAGTATCTTTGTTTTTACCTTGTTATTTCAAATTATTCCTCATCCATGAAGACATGCTAATGTGGTAGTACAACTTATTTGTAGGTTAGCCTTGGCAGCGGACAATCTAATATCATTTCAAATTGGGACTGCTTGATTGCAATACAGGAAGTGGGATGGATTTTAAGTTGAGTTTTTTTGAGTTTGATTTGAGTTTATTCAGTTCTAATAGATTTCTTATTTTCCTAGAAGCCCAAAGAATGAACTCACTACTATGTAGGTCTCTGGATTTGGAGTCAGATGGGCTGGAAAGCACTCCAAGTTCACTATTACTGGAGCCCAGGCCATTTTCTTTGGTGTATTAAATAAATTCCAACTCACAGGGGGAGCTACATACTAAGGTCAACACAAATCTGTGAACCAGTTGAGTTTTAGGAGCATTGTGCCAGTTTAATAGGCATACTGGGTACTTTAATGCAGTCTATTATCTTGAATATTCTGTGAATGTGTTACTGTATCTTGAAAGTTCTTTTCTATGCACAAGGAGTGTGGTTATATGTAGCTGTAATATTGTGTATTGTTCACATCTATTGTGACACTCACCATGGGGATCACTTTTACTTCCAGAACACGTGATTGCCATGTCCTTTCCATCTTCTGGACGCCAGTCTTTCTACAGGAACCCAATCAAGGTAAGGATACCCACATAGCAAGTACTCTGACACGAGATGGCAATGTTTTTCTAGACACTTGTTGTTTTAATAAAAATGTTTCCAGACAATGGATTGGTACCAATTTACTTTTGCTATTTCTTTTTCTTTTAATTTTTAAATTTGTATTTATTTATTTGCAAGGAAGGATAGAGAAAATGAGAGGAGAGAGAAAGAGAGTGGGTGTGCTAGGGCTTCCTGCTGCTTCCAAGGAATTCCAGATGCATGTGCCATTTGTGCATTTGGCTTTACGTGGGTACTGGGGATTCGAACTCAGGCTGTCAGGCTTTGCAAGCAAATATCTTAACCACTGAGGCATCTCTCAAGCCCTGTTTTTGCTATTTCTAATCTACTCCCAGACTCTCTAGCTTATACCAGCTACTGTTTACTGGTTCATGATAAAAATCTCACTTTGCCTAAATGGACATTTGTCATAATAAGAACTAGAAGTGACCAACAGGCATATGAAAAAGTGTTCAACATTACTGTCAGGAAAATGCAAATGAAAACCACAGTTACATGGTTTCTCTTTCATGGCTATTACTAAAGAAAACAAATAATGCTGATAAGGATATGGAATAAATGGGACCTTTGTTAGAAGGAATGTAAATTAGTACAGCCATTATGGAAAACACTATGAAGGTTCCTTTAAAAATTGTAAATATAACTACCATGAGATCTAGTAATCCGACTATTAGGCATATATGCAAAATAAAGAAATTCAGTATGCCAAAGAACTAACAACACTCCTGTGCTTATTGCAACATGATTTATAACAGTCAAAAGATTAAAAAAAAAAAAGAAGAATAAAAAAGAAAAAAAACAAAAAAAGATTTAAAAAAAGCCAAAAGGGCCCATAAACAGATGAATAAGATAAGTAAAATGTGGAAAATTATATCTTTTGGGCTAGAGAGATGGTTCAGTGGTTAAGGTGCTTTGCTTGCAAAGCCTGACTGCCTGGGTTCAGTGCCCCAGTACCCATGTAAAGCCAGATGCACAAAGTGACACGTGCCTGGAGTTGGTTTGCAGTGGTAACAAGTCCTGGAACACCTATTTTTTCTCTTTCTCTCCTTACAAATAAATAAATATATTTTTTAATCCTGTCTTTTGCAACGACACAGATAGAACTATAAGGAATTACGTTAGGTGAGATAAACAAGACACCAAAAGACAACCATGAATATTTAAAAGTTGGTTTCATGGAAGTGGAGTGAAATAGTTAATAGACACTGAGGAGAAGAGAGGGGAAAGAGGGAGGAGGAAAGGTAGAAGAATGGATACTAAGTTACAATGAAAGAAAAGTAGAATGTCCAGGCATCATCCCATTGCACAGGAGAGTGACTGTGGATAACAGTTATGTACTGTGTATTTTTTTTAATTTTTTAGAGTATTTTATTTATTTTTGGAGAGAGACAGACAGAGAGGGAGAAGGAGACAGAGAATGGGTGTGCCAGCAGTTTCAGCTGCTGCAAATGAAATCCAGATGTGTGCGCCCCCTTGTGGGCAAGTGCGGCATTGCGCCCTTGCATCACTGCATCTGGCTAAACGTGGGACCTGGAGATTGGAACCGCTGGAGATTGGAACCAGCATTCTTAGGCTTAGGAGGCAGGCGTCTTAACCGCTAAGCCATCTCTCCAGCCCTGTACTGTGTATTTTTAAAAGCTATAAGAAAGGATTTTGACTGTTTTCATCATAAAGAAATGATTATGTCTGAGGAGATAAGTGTGTTTGCCCTAACTTAAACATTACACAATGTGTCAGTGTATTAAAACAACAGCTAGTGCCCCATAATATATACAATTTTTATGTTTTAATGTATCAGTAAAAATTTAATTAGTTAAATGTCATCATATGGCACATGACTATATATGTATTTATAGATGCATATATAATTTTCCTTACATGGAGGTATATATTAACATGCACTAATCTTAAATGTATATCTTGGTGAAATTATGTATAAATATATATGCATGTTATCCACACCCTTATGGTCTTTGATGCTTTTTGTTTCCTTCTGGTCAGCATCCCAGCATACCAGAGTAATTAGCATTTTGACTTCTGTCGTCACAGAATAGCTTTACTTTCTCTTGAATTTCACACAAGTGGAATCATATAGTACATCTGGCTTTTTAAAAATTTTTGTTTATTTTTGGGCTTCAGAGATGGCTTAGCGATTAAGGTGTTTGCCTGCAAAGCCAAACGATCCCGGTTCAACTCTCCACGACCCACGTAAGCCAGATGCACAAGGGGTGCATGCATCTGGAGTTCGTTTGCTGTGGCTGGAGGCCCTGGCATGCCCGTTCTTTCTCTCTTTTTCTCTCTCTCAAATAAATAAATAGAATATTTTTTTAAATTTTTTTAAATTTTTATTTATTTATTAGCAACAGACAGAGAAAGAGGAAGAAAGAGAGAGAGAGAGAGAATGGGCGCACCAGGGCCTCTAGCCAGTGCAAGTGAGCTCCAGATGCATGCACCACCTTGTGCATCTGGCTTCCATGGGTCCTGGGGAATTGAGCCTTGAACTGGGGTCCTTAGGCTTTAAAGACAAACGCTTAAAGGCTAAGCCATCTCTTCAGCCCCCAATCTGGCTTTTTCTGTGTGTGGTGTGGTGTGGTGTGGTGTGGTGTGGTGTGGTGTGGTGTGTGTGTTTGCATGTGTGTGTATGTGTGCATGCAGATATTTGTGCATGTGTGGAGGCCAGAGGTAGGTGTCAGGTGTCTTCTTTAATCATCCTCCACTATTATTCTTTGAGATAGGATCTTTTGCTATCTAGAGCTCGCCCATTCAGCTAGACTAGCTAGCCAATGAGACCTAGGAATTCCTGTTTCTGCCTCTTCAGCTCTGGGATGACAGACATGAACCCTGACACCTGGCATTTTATGTGGATTCTGGGAATCTGAACTCAGGTTCTTATGCTTGTGTGGCAAATATTTTACCCAGTGAGCCATCTCCTCAGCCTATGACTGGCTTTTCATCTTCAAAATAAATTCATCAGATTCATCCAATACTATTTGGTACACTGTTGGGTCTTTAAAAATAGTATATATATATTTATTGCTATATAGTTATTTATACACAGTAATTATACAGCTTTATGCCACTTTACAAAGTCAGCAAATGCATTGCATTCTACAAAATGTACTTCACAGAAATTTAAAATTCTAATATCAAAAGGTATAACTAGCCGGGCATGGTGGTGCACGCCTTTAATCCCAGCACTCGGGAGGCAGAGGTAGGAGGATTGCCAAGAGTTCGAGGCCACCCTGAGACTACATAGTGAATTTCAGGTCAGCCTGGGCCAGAGAGAGACCCTACCTTGAAAAACCAAAAAAAAAAAAAAAAGGTATAACTGAGGGCTGGAGATGTGGCTTAGTAGTTAAGGCACTTGCCTGCAAAGCCAAAGAACCCAGGTTCGATTCCCCAGGACTCACATAAGCCAGCTGCACATGGTGGCACATGCATCTGGAGTTCATTTGCAAGGGCTAGAAGCCCTAGTGCTCTGTTTCTCTCTCTCTCTCTTATAAGTAAATAAAAATAAAATATATTTTTTAAAGTATAGCTGGGGCTGGAGAGATTGCTCAGTGGTTAAGGCACTTGCCTGCAAAGCCTAGTGACCAGATTCATTTCCCCAGTACCCACATAAAACCAGACGCACAAAGTAATGCATGCATCTTCAGCTCGATTGTAGTGGCTGGAGGCCCTGGAGCACCAATTATTTTTGTCTCTCTTCTATCTCTAAATGATTGCAAATAAATAAATAAAATGTATTTTTTTAAAATAGAGCCTCAGAGCCAGGCATAGTGGTGCACATGTTTAATCTCAGCACTCAGGACGCAGAGGTAGGAGGATCTCTGTGAGTTCAAGGCCAGCCTGGAAGTACAAAGTGAGTTTCAGGTCATCCTGGGCTAGAGTGAGATCCTACCTCGAAAAACCAAAAAAGAAAAAGCATAGCTGAAGAAAGAGGTACAAATTTGGCATTCAGAAATGTTGACAAGGAAGCTGCCGCTTACAGGACTTTAACTTCTAGACTAGCTGTTGTACTTTGTGTTGATGGATAGGCAGCGCTAATAGTCTTTCTCTTGGCTAGAGTGCAGGCTGAGGGTCAGTCTGCCGAGCACAGCCTGCAGTCCCTGTCATTCTCAGTCAAGGTTGACCAGAGAGTACAAAATTCAGATCTGTGGACACTTACCTCTTGAAAGGGTGCTACACTGCACGTGGTTCCTTTAAAAGAAGAATGTTACAGTATTATGTTTCAACAACATTGCATATGCAAAGCAGAAGTAATTTCATAAGTGGGAATTTACAAACACAGAATACATTAAACACTTCCTTGAAGTAGCCAAAAAAAAAATGTAAATCCTTTATCAGATTTTAACTTGTGCAGTACTTGAAGTGAAACACAATGAAAACTTTAACAGAAATTGTCTCTTAATACATTTACAGTCTTGAATTTGCAAGCTAAATATATAGGAAATCACAAATAAATCCCTTTTAAGTTTAAAAAAAAATTGTCCAGTTGTCACTCTCCATAGAATTAGTGAAGAAATGAGCACCACGGTGGAAGCATCAAGAAGTTTGGTACTACCACCACCTCATGCAAGTAGAGCAGCTGTACCATCGCCTCTGTATCAAGGAATGTGCCCTATGGCTTGGTAGAGGTATAAAAACCTAAAGGTAAAGGTTTGCCTCTTTCTCTGTCTCTCTCAAATAAGTCAAATATTTTTAAAAGATATTTTAAAAAGGGGAGGCTGCGCCAGGTGTGGTGGTGCACACCTTTAATCCCAGTACTTGGGAAGCAGAGGTAGGAGGATCGCTGTGAGTTTGAGGCCACCCTGAGACTACATAGTGAGTTCCAGGTTAGCCTGGGCTAGAGTGAGACCTTACCTTGAGAAAACAAAAAGGGGGGGGGGAGGCTGGAGAGATGGCTTAGTGGTTAAGGCTCTTGCCTGGGAAGCCTAAGAGCCCAGGTTTGATTCCCCAGTACCCACATAAGCCAGATGCACAAGGTGGCATATGTGTTTGGAGTTTGTTTGTAGTGGCTAGAGGTCCTGGTGTGCTCATTCTCTCTCTCCCTCTCTCTTTCTCTCTGCCTCTCTCTCTCAAATAAATACATAAAATATTTTTAAAAGGTAATTTAAAAAATGTTTGCAAGACGGTTTTCAAAAGGTAGAGAGCAGTTTCCACCTTTGCATTTGAAGGGATACTTTCAAGGGTTGTAAATTTAGTAAGCCCAGTGCAAAGGCTGAGTTACTGAGAAAATTCAGGTGTGCCTTACCTGCAGCCCTAAAATATTCTTAGTCACCTTTAGTTTCTGGCCTTGGTGCATCTGGATCTCTTTATTCTGGATGAGGACAGGGACTGGCCATCTTGTACAGATTGGGACTCTGGTAGATGTTTGGTGAAGCTAGGTCTTTATGTATCTTTTGGGTAATTTGTTTGGCAAGTATTTAGAGTCTTAGGTCAACTAGCCAGGTCGGAAAGCAGCAGTAAAATGTATATATGTTGAGTCAAGGATGGATTCGTGCACAAGCAACAAATCCTTAAGCTTAGTCTTTGAACACTGAGTGAAACCTGAGGATGATTCAAAATATCCCTGAAATGTAACCATGCAGGTGTATTAATTTTTCCATGAGGAAGCAAATATTGACTGTTACTACATATAGGTAAGTGTTGTGGTTTGAATGTGAAATGGTCCCCATAGGCTCAGGCACTTGAACCTTGATCCCCGGGGGAGCTGGTGGTGCAGTTTGGGAAGTTTGTGGAACCTTTAGGATATGGAGCCTAAGTGGAGAAAGTGGGCCTTGAGGTTTGCTATCCCAACCCCACTTCTTGCCCACTTCTGCTTCTTGTCTGTGGACATGATGTGAACAGCCTACATGCACTCCTGCTGCCATGTCTTCCCTGCCTGATAGCCTTTATCCCTCCTTAAACTGTAAACAAACAACCCTCCTCCCTGATGTTGCTGCTGTCAGGCATTTAGTCATAGTGATGAGAAAAGTAGTACAGAAAATTGGCATTGAGGAGTGGGGTCACTGCAGCAATAAACCTGATTATATGATTCTTAGGCTTTTGAAGTTCACAGTATTCTTCTTTTTTAATATTTTATTTTTATGAATTTATGTGTCTATTAGAGAGACAGAATGTGCACACCAGGGCCTCTAGCCACTACAAATGAATTCCAGACACATGTACCATCATGTGCATCTAGCTTATGTGGGTTCTGGGGAGTCAAACCTAGGTCCTTAGGCTTTGGAGGAAAATGCCTTAACCACTAAGCCATCTCTCCAGCCTGTATTTTTTTGGGGGTGGGGGGGTTTCAAGGTAGGGTCTCACTCTAGCTCAGGCTGACCTGGAATTCACTATGTAGTCTCAGAGTGGCCTCAAACTCACGGTGATCCTCCTACCTCTGCCTCCCGAGTGCTGGGATTAAAGGCGTGCACCACCATGCCCAGTTGTATTCTTCTTTTTAATTTATTATTTTCTTCAAACACAGGGGTAATCACTGTACAGGTTGGTCATTTAGATACCTTAATTTTCTTTTATTTTATATAAAACCTTTTAAAAATTTTGTAGCAGTTATCTTTTGTATTATACAGAGATACCTGTATGTGCATGTATGTATGTTTCAGGTAGAAGTTGGCGAGAAACATTGTTGGATTAGTGTGGTGGTATTAATTGTACTTTAAGTAATATCTACTATTTATTTCTTATGTTAAGAGCTTATGAATGAATACACAGATATGATATGATATATACATACATATATATATGATGTATATATATATTTGTTTGTTGCAGGGTACTGAACCTAGGACCTTGTGCATGCTAGAGGCAAGCCCTCTACTACTGAACCTTACATTGATTTTATTAGTTATTTTAAAAATATTTTTATTTATTTGAGACAGAAAGAAAGAGGGAGGGAGGCAGGGAAGGAGGAAACAGGAGAGGAAAGAGAGACAATGCACATGAGTGTGCCAGGGCTTCCTGCCACTGTAAACAAACTCTAGAAACATGTATCACTTTGTGCATCTAACTTTAAATGGGTACTGGGAAATTGAACCTGGGCTATTAGGCTTTGTAAACAAGCACCTTTAACCACTGAGCCATCTCTCCAGCCCCTTATATTCACTTTTTTGGAGAGAGAGAGAGAGAGAGAGAGAGAGAGAGGGAGAGAGAGAGAGCTAGAGAATAGGCTGGCCTCTCAGCTGCTGTGAACAAACTCCAGATGCGTGTGCCCCCTTGTGGGCAAGTGCGGCATTGTGCCCTTGCGTCACTTTGCGTCTTGCCAAATGTGGGACCTGGAGAATTGTACCGGCATTCTTAGGCTTAGCAGGTCTTAACCGCTAAGCCATCTCTTCAACCCTTCTTTTTTTTTTTTAACCTTATATCCATTTTTAAAACAGACTTTTAGTCACTCTTAAACATTAAAAACACAAATGAGCCAAATTGTCATATTTGTATCACTTATCTAAAAACATGATATTTAATTCATTTTTATGTTCTGCATACTGCAAAGTTATATATGTATGGATTTATTTATGTATATGTTGCTTAGGTAGACTGGAAGATCCAAACAATTATATAAAAGATACCTATTCAGAATTAGACCTAAATAAAAACCATATACTATTGTGAAGTAATGATTTGTAGGAAATTGATTTAAGTTCCTTCTCAAGTGGCATTAAATGATACATGTCTGTAGTAGAGGCCAATATGTGTAGACAAACCTTTTTCATGGGCTATTAGAAAACCATCCGCAGGCCACATAGGATTTAGAACCCATATACCTCATATTTCCCTACTCTCTCCTAGAAGATGCCATTGAGAAGCAAGTGAAGAAAAAGTAGTAACCATTTTTAGTCACTCCTGAGTTATGCTAGATGTGTAACATATGTGTGTGTCTTTTAGGAAGTTGTGCGGTTCCTAGATACCACTCACTTTGACCACTATCGAGTCTACAATCTCTGCAGTACGTACACACTTAGAATTGTGCCACTATGGAAACACTGTGCTGCACTAAGAAGATTCTTCTTTCACGTCTCATTGAATCCTAAGTGTTTAGTGGCAGAGAGGTAGACTGAACATCCCCATCCTGTGCTGGTCCTGCTGGTAGAAGAGTCAGCTCAGCAGCATAAAGTTTGACAGAGGGATTTAGGGGAAAGCCTAGGAGACCAAGAAGGCCAATGGAGGCGAACCATGTTCAGGAAGGTCTGCTGTAGTGATATTAGGACTAGGAAATCTTCTTCCCTGCTAGGTTGCATGGAAGGTACAGAAAATCCAACAAGTGTGTTTTCTAATCCACCAGAGTGGGTTGTGATGAGAACAGGGCAGTGAATAGGGAAAAAACACCCAACCCTGTAGGAATTGGACTGTCTGCCAGTTCACCACTCTAGTGACTGCACTTGCCTATATGTTTAAAGAACATTTTCAGGAGCAGCCTTTAGTCAGCTACATTTGCCTCTGCTCCATGGTTCCTAAGTACCTTCCTCTCCATGAAATGACTGAAGAGTCTACTAGAAAGTTAAAGGTCAGGCTGGGGAGATGGCTCAGCAGGTAAGAGCACTTGCTACAAGCATGTGGGCCTGACACTGCCTGAGTTCAATTCCTACATGAACAGCTGAGTGTGGCCATGCATGTCTGTAGCCTTAGTATTGTAGGAAGCATGAATTGCAGCTCAGAATCCAGAGAGATTCCCTCTCAAGGATTAATGTTACGAAGGACATCAGTGTTCTCCTCTGGCTTCCATGCACCTACAAATGCATCTATGCATGCATGCCAAAAGAAAATCTGAAGCCTTCTAAACAAAAATAAGTTAAGCTGCATTTGCCTAAGGTGAGCAAACTGCTACTGTCCTTAAGGCTAATTTGGGACCAGCCAGGAGCCACTCAGAAAACTCTCTTTGAAGGTGGATAAGGAATTTCTAAATTTTAACTTATTTGTAACTTTATTATTTTCGATGTTGTTATACATAAAGATATGACCTATGTATTATTTACTCTAGGTGAAAGATCTTATGACCCTAAGTACTTCCACTATAGGGTCCGCAGAATCATGATTGATGATCATAATGTCCCCACTCTGAAGTAAGTCTGATTTCACATTGACTATCAAAACAGGGCTAACTACCTTGAGCTTGATTGTTTTAGAAAAAATACTTTTTGGAAAAATTTTAAGTCAACTAAAAATCTTATATTTGAAATTAGGGAGATGGTGTTGTTCTCCAAGGAGGTAAATGAGTGGCTGGCACAACACAAGAGCAACACTATAGTGGTTCACTGTAAGGGCGGAAAAGGTAATGAAGTTTCTATATTTATTCCATTTTTGTAAGGAAAATTTTGAAAATAAATATTGAAATACAACCAGGTATGGTGGTGCATGCCTTTAATCCCAGCACTCAGGAGGCAGAGGTAGGTGGATTGTTTTGAGTTCAAGGCCACCCTGAGGCCACATAGTGAATTCTAGGTCAGCCTGGGCTAGAGTGAGAACCTACCTTGAAAAACAAAAACAAAAAAAGAAATATTGAAATATGAAGACAGCTGCTATTAATCAGTATTGATTGTTAACACTTTTTTTTTCTTTTTGGTTTTGCAAGGTAGGTTCTCACTCTGGTCCAGGCTGACCTGGAATTCATTATGTAGTCTCAGTGTGGCCTCGAACTCTCCGCGATCCTCCTACCTCTGCCTCCCGAGTGCTGGGATTAAAGGCGTGCGCCACCACACCCGGCTTTGTTAACACTTTTTAAGATTGGCTTCAAGATAGGAATGGGAGGAGGAAGAAAAGGAAATAGACAAGGGGAGGGAAGAAGAAATGAGACAGTGATGAATGGAAGAAAGGAGAAAAGAACTACGGAGGTTAAGTATATTTTCTCTTGATTAATGATGATTTGGATTGCTTGATTTTTAATTTGCTAATTAATATCCATCAAAATACCAGTGGTTAGGAGGACCGCCATGAGTTCAAGGCCACCCTGAGATGACATAATGAATTCCAGGCCAGCCTGGGCTAGAGTAAGATCCTATCTCGAAAAAACAAAACAAAACAAACAAAACACCACTGGTGTTCAACTTTCAGATGGAAGAACACTTTACAATCATTCTTTTTTGTGTTTTTTTTTCTTTTTTGTGTTTTAACACACAAATAAAAATTGTATATCTTGATATTATGTAGTCCAAGGCTGACCTTGAACTTACTGTGATCCTCCTACCTCTTGCCTCCTGAGTGCTGGGATCAAAGGCATGTGCTACAACACCTGGTCTCTGCGTTATTTTCAAAAGCGGCAGTTTGTTATCTTGCTGTTGTGTTGTTTGAGCTGCTGATGTGGTTTTGGATGGGAATGCTGTATCGGATGAATGCTTTTCCATTGTGGAGGTCGTATTTTCACTCTGCTGTTCCCTTCATTGTGCACTTTACTAACCCCATCTGTCTAGCGTAGGTGTGCTGCCTGTACTTTTGGATTCATAGCCAAAAACATGTTTGCTCCAAATATTACCACACATTTCCCCCACTTTTCTCCTAGTAGTTACTTTTTTTCTTTTTTCTTTTTGTTCATTTTTTTTATTGACAACTTCTATACTTACATACAAAAAAACCACCTGATATTTCCCTCCCCTACCCCCATTCCACTTTAGAAGTCCAATCTCCATCATATCCCCTCCCTCTCTCCATTAGTCTCTCTCTTAATTTGATGTCATCATCTTTTTCTTCTGTTTTGAGGGTCTTGTGGAGGTATTGCTAGGCACTGCAAGGTCATGGATATCGAGGCCAGTTTCTGTCTGGGCAGTTGCATTATAAGAGGTCATACCCTTCCTTTGGCTCTTCCATTCTACCCGCCCCCTCTTCCGCAATGGTCCCTGAGCCTTGGAGGGTGTGACAGAGGTGTTTCAGTGCTGGGCACTCCTCCATCCCTTCTTCTCAGCAGTATGTTGCCTTTTGGGTCATCCCAGTGGTCATCGCCATCTGAAAAGAGAAGCTTCTCTAACCAGAAGTGAGAGTAGCATTAATATGTGAATATGAACATTAAGCGTAGTGCTTTCAGGGCAGCTTGGTGGGAATAATATATACATTTAGTCAGACAAGAGCAGGCTTTATACCCCTAAGGCTCATAACCTCACCTGCCATAGACTTTTGCTTAGGTTTTTCAGTACCAGGCATGTATTCCCTCCCGTAGAGAGGGCCTTCAGTCCAATTATGGAGCAGTGGGTTACCCCAAGAGTAGACATGCCACTATTGCACCCATTCAGTCATTGGGCCTGTCTGGCCAAACTTGAATATTCAGCGTCCACTGTTTTCACTGCTGATGTCTTCTGTCTCCCATACGCTGCATGAAGTGCAGCTTTTTCCAGCTTTCAGTTGGCTGGTCTACAGGGAGAAGGTTTTCTGCTCCGCACCAGCTTGCTTTCTCAGTGACCTTGCCTCTCAGGCAAGAGGTGTCTTCAGCAATAGGGTCTTACTATCTGTTTCTCAAGGGAAACCAAGGGCTTTGGCAAAAGCCTTTAATGTTTTGGAGGCTACCAGGACCTCCTTGGCCAACAACTCACTGGAAGGTATCCCATCCCAGGTACTGAAAAATTTCTAGTAACAGTCTACAGCTTCTAGATGTGCCATTATTCAAAAAAGTAATTTTACATAAGTCTTATTTCACAATATCTTGAATTTAGATTGACCCTCCCCCTGCCCTTCTTTTATGCATTTTCTTCCCATGGCCTCGCTTAGGCCATTCCCCTCCCTGTAATCAGTTCTTCTACTTACATATGTGCAATACCATACACTTAAGTCCTTCCCTTTCCTCCCTCCCTTATAGCCTTTTACCAGCTTACTGGTTTCTGGTACCTATTTTTGGTTCCAGTTCACACACAAGTCTATACATTTGTAGCTAGGACCCACATATGAGAGAGAACATGTGACGTTTGGCTTTCTGAGCGTGGGTTACCTCACTTAGTATAATCCTTTCCAGATCCATCCATTTCCCTGAAAATTTCATAATTTCGTTTTTCTTTACCGCTGAATAGAACTCCATTGTGTAAATGTGCCACATCTTTATTATCCATTCATCTGTGGACGGACATCTAGGCTGCTTCCATTTCTTAGCTATTGTGAATAGAGCAGCAATAAACATGGTTGTGCAAGTATCTCTAAGGTAGTGAGAAGAGTCCTCTGGATATATGCCTAGGAGTGCTATAGCTGGATCATATGGTAAATCTATTTCTAGCTGTCTCAAGAACCTCCACACTGATTTCCACAATGGCTGCACCAGATTGCATTCCCACCAACAGTGCAGAAGTGTTCCTCTTTTTCCGCATCCACACCAACACTTACTGTCATTTGTTTTCTTGATGGTAGCCATTCTGACAGGGGTGAAATGGAATCTCAAAGTGGTTTTAATTTGCATCTCCCTGATGGCTTAGGATGTGGAACACTTTTTTAGATGTTTATATGCCATCTGTATTTCATCTTCTGTGAATTCTCCATTTAGTTCCATAGCCCATTTTTTAACTAGGTTGTTTGAATTCTTATTATTCTGTTTTTTGAGTTCTTTGTATATTCTGGATATTAATCCTCTGTCAGATGTATAGCTGGCAAAGATTTTCTCCCATTCTGTAGGTTGCCTTTTTGCTCTCTTCACGATGTCCTTTGCTGTACAAAAGCTTTGTAGTTTCATAAGGTCCCAGTGGTTGATTAGTGGTTTTATTCCCTGAGCAATTAGAGTTATATTCAGAAAGTCCTTGCCTATGCCAATGTGTTGAAGGGTTTCCCCTACCTTTTCCTCTAGCAGGTTCAGAGTTTCCAGTCTGATATTAAGGTCCCTGATCCATTTGGACTTGACTCTTGTGCATGGAGAGAGACAAGGATCTATGTTTATCCTTTTACATACAGAAAACATCCAGTTTTCCCAGCACCACTTGTTAAAGAGGCTATCTTTTCTCCAATGAATATTTTTGGCATTTTTGTCAAAAATCAGGTGGCTGTAGCTGCCTGGATTAATATTTGGGTCTTCTATTCTGTTCCATTGATCTACCTGTCTGTCCTTGTGCCAGTACCATGCTGTTTTTGTTACTATGGCTTTGTAATATAACTTAAAATCGGGTATGGTAATACCACCAGCCTGATTTTTGTTGCGCAAAATTGTTTTGGCTATTCGAGGTTTTTTGTGTTTCCAGATGAATTTTAGGATTGTTTTTTCTATTTCTGTGAAGAATGCTATTGGGATATTAATGGGGATCGCATTAAATGTGTAGATTGCTTTTGGTAAGATTGACATTTTCACAATATTGATTCTTCCAATCCAGGAGCATGGGATGTCTTTCCATTTCCTTGGGTCTTCAGCAATTTGTCGCTCAAGCTTTTTAAAGTTCTCATTGTAGAGATCCTTCACTTCCTTGGTTAAGTTTATTCCAAGTTTTTTTTTTTTTTTTTTTGAGGCAATTGTGAATGGGAGAGTCCCTGATTTCATCCTCTGCACTTTTGTTGTTAATGTATAGAAAAGCTACTGATTTCTGTGTGTTTATTTTGTATCCTGCTACATTACTAAAGAAGTTTATCAGCTCTAAAAGTTTGCTGGTAGAGTCTTTAGGGTCTGTTATGTACAGAATCATATCATCTGCAAATAATGATAGTTTGATCTCTTCCCTTCCGATTTGTATCCCTTTTATGAGTGTCTCTTGCCTTATTGCTATGGCTAAGACTTCCAGTACTATATTGAATAGTAGTGGGGAAAGTGGACACCCTTGTCTTGTTCCTGAATTTAGAGGAAAAGCTTCAAGTTTTTCCCCATTTAGTATTATGTTGGCTGTAGGTTTTTCATAAATAGCTTTTATTATGTTGATATATGTTCCTTCTATTCCCAGTTTCTGTAGTACTTTCACCATGAAGGGGTGTTGGATTTTGTCGAATACCTTTTCTGATCTATTGAGATGGCCATGTGATTTTTGTCCTTCAGACCATTTATATGGTGTATTACATTTACGGATTTGCAAATGTTGAACCATCTCTGCATCTCTGGGATAAAGCCTACTTGGTCAGGGTGAATAATCTTTCTGATATATTCTTGTATTCTGTTTGCCAGTATTTGGTTGAGAATTTTTGCATCTATGTTCATGAGGGAGATTGGTCTGTAATTTTCTTTTTTTGATCTGTCTTTGTCCGGTTTGGGTATCAGGGTGATGCTGGCTTCATAGAAGGATTTTGGTAGAATTCCTTCCTTTTCTATTTTATGGAAAAGTTTGAGAAGCATTGGTGTTAGATCTTCCAGGAATGTCTGGTAAAATTCAGCAGTGAATCCATCTGGGCCTGGGCTTTTTTTAGTTGGGAGACTTTTTATGACTGCTTGGATCTCTGTGGTTGTTATAGGTCTATTTAAATGGTTTATCTCATCTTGATTTAATTTTGGTAGGTCATATGAATCAAGGAAATCATCCATTTCTTTCAGGTTTTCAAACTTAGAGGCATATGTATTCTTAAAGTATGTCTGTATGATTTTCTGAATTTCTTTGGTATCTGTTGTGATGTTGCCTTTTTCATCTCTAATTTTATCAATTTTTGTCTCTTCTCTCTTTCTTTTGGTCAGATTTGCTAAGGGTTTGTCAATCTTGTTTATCTTTTCAAAGAACCAACTCCTTGTTTCATTGATTTTTTGATTGTTTTTTTGTTTTCCATTTCATTAATTTCTTCCCTAACCTTTATTATTTCTTCCCGTCTACTGATTTTTGGTTTGCCTTGTTCTTCTCTTTCCAAGGCCTTAAGGTGAAGCATTAAATTGTTTAGTTGTGAACTCTCTAATTTCTTAATATAGGCACTTAGGGCTATAAATTTCCCTTGTAGGACTGCCTTCATTGTGTCCCAAAGGTTTGGGTATGTTGTATTCTCATCATCATTTGATTCTATGAATTTCTTGATTTCCTTTTTAATTTCTTCAATGACCCAAACATCGTTCAATAATGTACTGTTTAGTCTCCATGAATTTCTGTATGCTCTGTAGTTTTTCTTGTTGCTGATTTGCAGTTTAATCCCATTGTGGTCAGATAGCATACAAGGGATTATTTCAATTTTCCTGTATTTGTTAAGATTTGATTTGTGTCCTATTATATGGTCTATTTTAGAGACTGTCCCATGTGCTGCTAAGAAGAATGTATATTCTGCAGCATTTGGATGGAATGTTCTGTATATATCTGTTAGGTCCATTTGTTCCATGATATCATTTAATGCAGATGTCTCTCTGTTTATTTTTTGTTGGGTGGACCTGTCAAGTGATGAGAGCGGGGTATTGAAGTCACCCACTACTATTGTGTTAGGAGTTATCTCTGACCTTAAGTCTAATAGTGTTTGTTTGATAAAATTGGGAGTCCCCGTGTTGGGAGCATATATGTTTAGGATTGTGATGTCCTCCTGTTGGAGTGTTCCTTTAATCAGTATGAAGTGACCTTCTTTATCTTTCCTCACTAATGTTGGTTTGAAGTCTATCCTGTCAGAAATTAGGATAGCAACCCCTTCTTGTTTCCTAGGCCCATTTGCTTGAAGTACCTTTTTCCAACCTTTCACCCTAAGAAGCTTTCTATCTTTTAATGAGAGGTGAGTTTCCTGGCGGCAGCAGATGGTAGGATCCTGCTTAACCCAGTCTGCAAGTCTGTGTCTTTTGGTTGGGGCATTGAGGCCATTGATATTAAGAGTTATTATTGAAAGATATGTATTTGATCTCTTCATTTTTCTTGTTTTGTAGTTCTTCCTGGTTTTTGCTTTACTCACTTGTTTTACCTGCTATTTGAGTATTGTGGTAGTTTGAATATATGTCCCCCAATATATCCAGTATTTTATTAGTTTATAGTTTGCATCTACAATCACCTTGCTAGAGGCAAGGTCACTGGGGGCCCGGTCTTAAGGTGTGGTGATGGGTTTGAGATTCCATTGTAAAGATATGCAAATGTGTCTAGCAGGAGTTCCTGAAGTCTGCTGTGTGACCTTTTGGCAGTAGTTTGTTTTACTCTGGGTGCTGTGGTGGCTGGTTGGTTTTTTGCTCTCTGCTTGGCCCTGTGAAGAGCAGGCCGCTTCTTCTGCCGTTATGGAACTTCCCCTGGATCTGTAAGCTTCAATAAATAATATCCCTTCCTCCATAACTGTGTCTGGTCTGGAAGTTCATCTCAGCGAACCTGAAGCTGTCTGCTACAGTAAAGTGGTACCGAGAGTGGGGTGAGATGAACCTGACCGTGTGGATATTCGTCTTTTGGAACCTTTGTTTTGGAGGAATGGGCATGGACTTGGTGCTTGCAACTGAAGGTGCCTTCTGGAGTGGTAAGCCAAGTTTTATGGACTATTCTGATGAGAGTTTGAGAATGCTAAGTGCAGATAGTACTGAATTTCGAGGCTTGGCTTATGAGGTTTCTAAGGGGAAGGAAAGACTGCAGAGGACTTTGTTGGAACTGGGCTACTGACATAAGGGATGGCTACGTTCCACTATCCAGGCCCAGAAAGTTTGATCAAGGTTAAATTTGTAATGGACTGATGTGCTTGGCTAAAGGTATCGGACTGAGATTTTAAGATTTTAAGTTGAAAAACCTGAAGCAAGTTAAAAGTAGAGGCATTGAGGCTGGTTTAGCTGCTATTGTCAACACATTAGCAATCTTAAGGAAGGTGGAAGGAAGGTGGCCCGACTGCATTTACATTAAAACAATGGAGAGGATGCCTGAGGAAAGACTGTTAAAAATGCAAATTCTTGGAAAGAGCTGACTGGAGAAGGAACCTGCTTTTCAAGGCTATGGTTTATTTTGTCCCTGGATTAAGAATATGGCTGTGTCCTGCACACCTGGTATTAGTTTTGGAAATATGAAAAATGCATGGAGTGGTCATGAGTTGCACACGGTTCCAGGAGCCGCTGCTGAGATGCAGCATGAAGGCAGGGCATGAAGTCCCTGAGGAATAGGCTGGAAGAGCCTTTGGAAGATGGACCGTGGTTTGCATGGAGACCTGAAGATGTTTTGGATATACCAGGACTGTGCAAAAGGACTACCATGGAGTGCAGTGTTGAACTGGGATGAAAGTTTTCCCTGGCGACTCTGCCCAGCTGGAGGGGCGAAATTAGTAAACATGGAGACTGTTAGTCTCTGGTTATATTGAACTTGAACTGCAGAAGTTTGATGATGGCTGATGGTGATTGAGTTTGCATTGTTTTAGTCTCTCCTTGCTATTCCTTATACAGTTAAAATGTTTACTCTGTGCCTTTACATGTTGAAAGTATTTAACTTGTTTGATTGTACAGGACTCACTATCTTAAGTTGATCAAGACTGTGAGAACCTTTGAAATTGACTGAGTACAATTTACAATGTGTGATAGTTATAAATCTATTGGGGACCAGGAGCTAAATATATTGGGGGCCAGGGGGAATGTGGTAGTTTGAATATATGTCCCCAATATATTCAGTATTTTATTAGTTTATAGTTTGCATCTGCAATCACCTTGCTAGAGGCAAGGTCACTGGGGGCCCGGTCTTAAGGTGTGGTGATGGGTTTGAGATTCCATTGTAAAGATATGCAAATGTGTCTAGCAGGAGTTCCTGAAGTCTGCTGTGTGACCTTTTGGCAGTAGTTTGTTTTACTCTGGGTGCTGTGGTGGCTGGTTGGCTTTTGCTCTCTCTGCTTGGCCCTGTGAAGAGCAGGCCGCTTCTTCTGCCGTTATGGAACTTCCCCTGGATCTGTAAGCTTCAATAAATAATATCCCTTCCTCCATAACTGTGTCTGGTCTGGAAGTTCATCTCAGCGAACCTGAAGCTGTCTGCTACAAGTATGGTTTATTTTTTTCTATTTTTTGCTGTGTGTTTTGCTTTCTCTTCAGCATGAATGATTCCTGCAAGTTTTTTCTATAGAGCTGGTTTAGTTGCCATAAATTCCTTTAGCCTGTCTTTGTTGTGGAATGTCCTTATTTCTCCATCAATTTGGATAGATAGCTTTGCAGGATAAAGTAATCTTGGCTGACAGTTTTTATCTTTCAGAACTTGGAATACATCACTCCAGGCCCTTCTGGCTTTTAAAGTTTGTGTTGAGTAGTCTGCTGTGATCCTGATAGGTTTCCCTTTGAAAGTAATTTGCTTTTTCTCTCTAACTGCTTTCAATATATATTCTTTGGTTTGTGTGTTTAGTAGTGTAATTATAACATGGCGAGAAGAGGATCTTTCTAGGTTTTGTCTGTTTGGTGTTCTAAATGCTTCTTGTATTTGCATTGGCATTTCTCTCCCAATTTGGGGAAACTTTTCTTCTATAATTTTGTGGAAAACACCTACTAAGCCTCTAGATTGAAATTCTTCCCCTTCTGTATACCTTGAATTGTTATGTTTGATCTTTTCATAGTGTCCCGCATGTCTTGGAGTTCCCATTCATACCTTTCTATTAGCTTGTCTTTCTCTTTGTTGGACTGTGTTAGGTCTGCCATCTGGTCTTCTAGTTTAGATATTCTGTCCTCTCCTTCATCCATTCCACTGGTGAGACTTTCCACAGAGTTTTTTACTTCACTGACTGTTTTCTTCAGAGCTAGGATTTCAGCCTGGTTTTTCTTCAGTATTTCTATTTCCTTATTCATGTCCTATAATGACCTTTTTATTTCATTAAACTGTTTTTCTGTATTCTCTTTCAAGAGTTTGTTTTCTTCATTAATTCCTTTGTTTTCTTCTCGGATTGCTTTCATTTCTTCTTTTATTTCTTCTTTCATTTCTTTGAGTATAGATATCATCATTCTTTTGAAATCTTTGTCAGGAATTTCATCTAAAACAGTCTCATTGGTGAACAATTCTGATGGATTTGTAATTTTTGGTGGGATTGCATTGTCTTGATTCTTTGTGTTTCTTGTATTATAATGTAGTGACTTTTGCATCTTGGATTGATTTAATGCTTAGGTTTTCTAGTCATCTGCAGTGTTCTTAGGTGTGGAGATCCACCTTTATATACTTTCAGGATATGGGTTTAAGGTGCCAAATGTAGCACTTGTACCCAAGTCCAACCTCAGAAGTAATCCTAGCTGTTGAATTTGCTTGTTAAGCAAGTATTGTAGTGGACTGGTGGAACAATTTAGTAGCAAGTTCTAAACTTCAACAGAGCAAAATACACATTCAAATTAACATGAGCACAGAGTATACAAGTGTGGGAATTGAAACAAACAGTCTTATAAGGTCAAAATCCCTAAGGGATGGGTGAATTCAGGAAGCCTGTAGTAGCTCCCACTGTTCCCGTTTCTCTTTCAGTAGCTCAGCAGATTTTTCTTTGATTTCTGGGCTCTGTGAGGAGACTGATGAGGTTGGAATGTCCCCTTTTTTTTTTTTTTCTTTTGTTTGGGTGGCGGCGGGGCTGCAGTGGCGGCTGCAGGGGCAGCTCAGTAGCGGCTTAGCTGTTCTGGGTGGCAGCTTGGAGCCGTGGCTTGGAGCCGTGGCTTGGAGCCGCTGTAAAGCGGGCTGCTGTGGGTCGGGGCCGCACTCTCCACAGTGGGTTTCTGGCCATCTCCTGCTTTTCCGCTGTTTCCTGGAGAAAATATTCTGCTCTTTTCCAAAGAAGAGTGTGGTTTTGCTTAACTCCCTCCCTGATCCAGTTTGGCGTGGCTCCTATGCCGCCATCTTACCCGGAAGTCTCTCCTAGTAGTTTTGTACTTTTAGTCTTCAATCTATTCCAAATAAACTTTTTGTGCGAGATGAGATCAGGATAATTTTCTTCTTCCTGCATGTGGATATACAGTTTTTCTAGTATCATTAATGGAAGATGCTGACCTTTCCCCATTGTTCAAAAGCTCTTCACAACTTTGTCCAAGATCAGGTCAGGTGACCATAATTCATAAATATATTTCTGGGCTCTCTATTCTATTCTGTTGCTCTTTCTGACTTTTTTGTTCATCTAATATTTAAGATTAATCTTGAACTTTATAAGAGACTTTTAAGGATAGAGGAGCCAAGAGAGTTTATGATCAGGGTACATTGTGTGCATGTACAGATGTTTTCAATAAAATAATTTAAAAATAAGACAGGACTGGAGAGATGGATCAAAAGTAAAAAATATCTGTTTGTAAAGCCTGATGACTTGGTTTCGATCTCCCAGCACCTGCATAAATCCATATGCATAAAGTGGCATATGCATCTGGAGTTCATTTGCAGTGGCAAAAGGCTGTGGCACACCCATTCTCTCTCTCTCTCTCTTTCTCTGTCATCTCTCTCACTGCTTGCAAATAAATAAATTTTTTTTGAAAAATAAAACAAACTGGAAGCAAAGAAAGAATTTAAAGGAGGATGGTATGGAGAGAAATTGAAAGCATTGTAAAGATAGGGTGGGGACTGGAGAGATTGCTTAGTGGTTAAGGCACTTGCCTGCAAAGCCTAGGGATCCAGGTTCAGTTCTTCAGTACCCATGTAAGCCAGATGCACAAGGTGGCACATGGGTCTGGAGTTTATTTGCAGTGCTGGAGTCCCTGCTGTGCCCATTTTCTCTCTATCTCTCTCTCCCCCCCTCTCAAATACATAAATAAAATAAAAATTAAGAAATATAAAAAAAGATAGGGTGGTAAAGAGATAACATTATAGGACTATAGAGATAGAGACAGAGATAAAAATAGATAAAAAGAAGACCTGAGAGGAAATGAAAATATAGACAAGGCAAGAAGCTAAACATCTTAGAAGACATTGTCTTGTTGGTTGATCATATTTTTTAAGTTTTTTAATATTTAATTTAATTTATTTATTTGAGAGAGAGGGGGGGGATGGGTATGCCAGGGCCTCTAGCCACTGCAAACAAACTACAGATGCATGTGCCACCATGTGCTTCTGGTTTACATGGGTAATGGGGAATTGAACCTGTGTCCTTAGGCTTTGTAAGCCAACACCTTAACCACTTAGCCATCTCTCCAGCCCCCTGTTGATCATATTTTAATAAACGTGATAAACATTCTACCATCAAAGCAATGACTTTTCTGGCACCAGTTTCTGTATTTACTACTTTTGTGCCACTATGACCACAGTACCTGAGAGGAACAACTTAAGGGAGAAAGATTTTGTTTTCGCTCATGGTTTTAGAAGCCCATGGTGGGGAAAGCATGATGGAATTCATAGTGGTGGAAGCATGTGAAGGAGGCTACTCACACTACAGACCAGAAAGCAGAGAGAGGCAGGAAGTAGGGCCAGATATAATCTTCAAAGGCCCACCCACTTTTGACAAGAAGGCTGTCAAAATAGCACTACTGAAACATGGGCTCTGGGTAACATTTCAGATACAGACCGAAACAGGGGTTATGAAGCAGTTTTTAAAATACTAAAATTCAAGAAAGCATAACAGTATAAAACTGTTTTATAGGATTCAGTAGGATTAAATTTTAATCTTTTTGTTTGTTTGTTTGTTTGTTGTTTGGGGGCAAGCCCAACAGACTGGCCTTTTTTTTGTTTGTTTTAATTTTAATTTTTTATTGACAACTTCCTTAATTGTAGACAATATCCCATGGTAATTCCCTCCCCCTCCCCCACACTTTCCCCTTTGAAACTCCACTCTCCATCATATCTCCTCCCCCTCTCAATAAGTCTCTCTCTTATTTTGATGTCATGATCTTTTCCTCCTATTATGATGGTCTTGTGTAGGGAGTTTCAGACATTGCAAGGTCATGGATATTCAGGCCATTTTGTGTCTGGAGGAGCATGTCATAAGGAGTCCTACCCTTCCTTTGGCTCTTACATTCTTTCTGACACCTCTTCCACAGTGGACCCTGAGCCTTAGAAGGTGTGTTAGAGATGTTTCAGTGCTGAGCTCTCCTCTGCCCCTTCTTCTCAGCACCATGGTGCCTTCTCAGTCATCCCAAGGTCACCACCATCTGAAAATAGAAGCTTCTCTAACCAAAAGCGAGAGTAGCATTAATATACGGGCAAGAACATTAAGAGAAGTGCTTACTGGGCAGTTTGGTGAGCATAATATATACATTTAGCAAGACACCAGCAGACGTTACACCCCTAGGGCTCATTACTACCCCTGTTGCAGGTTTTCAGTATCAGGGATGTATTCCCTCCCATGGAGCAGGCCTCCAGTCCAATTAGAGAGAAGCTGGTTTCCCCCATAACAGACATGCCTCTATTTCACCCATTGGCTCATTTGGCCTGGCTGGACAAATTTAAGGCTTGCAGTGTCCACTGTTGAGTATCTTCACTGGTGATTTCTCTCTCTTCCATGGAACTGCATGCAGCATAGCTTTTTTCAGTTTTCTGTCAGCTAGTCCACATGGAGGAGGCTTTCAGCTCAGCTCCAGCAGGATTTATCAGTGAGCTTGTATCCCAAGTATGTGGAGTCTTCAGCAATAGGATCTTACCATCTATTCCTAGTGGGAAACCAAGGGCCTTGCCAGTGGCCTGTAATGTTTTGAGGGTATCTGTGACCACCCCGGCACTGAAAATTTTCTAGTAACAATCTATGACTTCTGAGGTTCTATTGTCCAGAAAAATAGGTTTCCATATGACTTATTTATATCCTCTTAGATTTTGATTAGTCCTCCCTCCACCTTTCCTTTACTCAATCACTTCCCCTGACCTCACTTAGAGTTTTAATTTAATTTAATTTAATTTTTGTTTGTTTGTTTATTTTTTGAGGTAGGGTCTCACTCTAGCCTAGGCTGACATGGAGTATATAATCTCAGGGTGGCCTTGAACTCATGGTGATCCTCCTACCTCTGCCTCCCGAGTGCTCTCTCATTATGTTAGGTATCACATCACAGTGACAGAAGCTAATAAATTCTGGAAGATGGGTTTTATGAAATTGCTAGTGTTTAAATCCATTTTTTGTTTTGACAATGGGTATTACCTACTTATAGCAAAAAATTCATTTTAATTATTATTTTTTTGCTTCAGGGGGTTTATATCTTTCTGTGTTTGCATGTCATTCATTGCTTTTTCTTTGTGGTGTGTGGAGGGCTGGTCCTTAGCTAGTATGTACCTGAGCAGCCTCTTTCTCCTTTAAATATTCATTTTTATTTGTCTTGCTCTCTTCTTGGTGGTGGCTGCTTGCATGTCACCAACCATATCAAGAGAATAAAAAAAAATTATTTAGCCGGGTGTGGTGGTGCACACCTTTAATTCCAGCACTTGGGAGGCAGAGGTAGGAGGATCACCGAGAGTTTGAGGACACCCTGAGTTCCAGGTCAGCCTGAGTTAGAGTGAGACCCTACCTTGGAAAACCAAAAGAAAAAAAATTTTTTTTTTTTAAGTAGAAACTTTGTATGGACAATTCATATGTTGGCACCATCATTTCCCTCCTTCCTGCCCGCACTCCACTGAGAGCCCTCCTTGGTGGGATTGCTGGTATTCACCATGGAGTTGTAGGTTATGAGTTGTGAGAGCAGCAGTCTATAATTGTGGGAAGGCCTGTGTCTCTTGATATTCCTTCCCATCCTGTGGCTCTTAAAATCTTTCTGTCCCCTCTTCCACAAATTTCCCTGAGTCTTGATGGGTGTGTTTTAATTCTACTTTAATGTTGAGTTCTCAGCAGCCTCCAGATTTCTGCTTTGGTGCATTTTGAATATCCTCGGTGTCTGCCTGCAACACCCTGGCCCAGGTTTCCAAGCTTGTCATGGAAGCAGCACTCAATGGTCATCTGACCAGTTTCCCTGTGGCTCCAGCTGGGCCCTGGCTGCTGGGTGAGGGGCGGGCAGTTCATCTCCTGTCTGGAGTAAGATATCTATTTTTGTCTTGTTGGTAGATCATGGTTGTCCTCAGTTCTCGCTGCTTTAATGGCACGTGGCGTGGCCCTGCTCCCAGCCTCTCATAATATTGAATTATTGAATTATACGAGCTCTTTAAAGAATCTAGATGCTAATTTTTCTTAGTGGTGTATGTTCCAAATATCTTTTTAAAAAATATTTTATTTTTATTTATTTATTTTAGAGACAGAAAGAGGTAGGGGAGGAGAGACAGAGGGAGAGAATGGGCACACCAGGGCCTCCAGCCACTGAAAACAAACTTCAGATGGCATGTGCCATCTTGTGCATCTGGCTTATGTGGGTCCTGGGGAATTGCACCTTGTCCCTTGGCTTTGCAGGCAAGCGCCTTAACCACTAAGCCATCTCTCCAGCCCCCAAATATCTTTAATTGCTATGTTATTCTTTACATTTTAATTACTTGTTTTATTATATAACATTTTTGATGTCTAGAATGTCTTGTTTAAGAAATCACCTCCACACAAAGGTAGTAAAGTTACTCTGCATTGCTTTCAAAATATTAAAATTTTATCTTTTACATTTGAGTCACTTTGAGAATGAGGGTATTTATTCTTTTCCCTTAATACATGGCCAGCTTCCTAACACTTATCTAGGGCATGCTGTTTAATTTTCCATTGCTTTGAAATCTTAGTCATATACGAACTTTCCACAACTATTTGAAACTACCCTGAATTCCCTATACCATGCTGCTGTGCTGTTGCAATTTTCATAACTTTCATGTGTGTATGTGTGTGCGTGCATGTGCACGCATGTGTGCGTGTTTGTGGTGTTGGGAGCAAACTCGGGGTTTTTCACATGGAGCATGTGCTGCATCTCTGAGTTATAGCTCCAGACCCTGACACAGGCAAAATCGTCATGGCTATTTCTTCTTACAACTTTATTCTTACATTCAATTTCAGGATCTTGTCAGTTTCCACAATAAAATATGTTCAGTATATTTATTGGAACTTCATTGAAATTACACGTTAATCTATGAGAACAACTTTACAATATTGTATGAGTTACATATGAGCTATTTGTGTGAATCATATGGTCTGTCCTCTAATATAATACTTTATTCTTTCCAGAATAGTTTCGTTAATCCATTTTCTGTTGCTTTAACAAAATACCTTCATCTGGGCACTTTCTAATGAAGAAGTGCTTATTTAGCTCACACTTCTGGAAGCAGAAATCCAGGATGGGACAACTCCATCCGCTTGCCCTCTGATGATAGGGTCCTTTAGCTGTATCGTCACAGAGCAAATTATGTAGTATGAGTGTGAGAGAGTGAGAGAGCACATGGCATAACAGGCAACAAAGGGCATTTGGGGATCAGGGTGTTACCAGAATCTGTACTGCTTGTCACTCTATAAAAGACGTGGGCCCTTTTTGGCCTAAGGGTGGGGCAGGGTGTCTGCCCATGTCTGCTGCCCTGGTGAGCAGGAAAAGATGCTGAAGACCTTAATTATGTCTTGCTGGGAAATGGATTTGGTTTAGGACAAGCTGGACACATGTGCAAGTACTGTTTATTTTTATTTATTTGAGAGCAACAGACAGAGAGAAAGAGGCAGAGAGAGAGAGATTTGGCTTATTGAGGGGGTTTGTGCTTCCAAATATATTTGAGAATTCTTTTTTCTAATTCTGTGAAGAATGTCATCGAAATTTTGATGAGGACTGCGATGATTCTGTAGATCACTTTTGGTAATATACTCATCTTCACAATACCAATACTGCCAACCCATGAGCATGGGAGACCTTTCTATCTTCCAGTGTCTTCAGTTTCTTCAGTGTTTAGTTTTCATTGTGGACAACTTCCCTCCATGGTTATATTTGTTCCTGCATATTTTAACCTATTGTTATGGGAGTTTCCTATTTCTTTCTCAGAATGCTTATTACTAGTACATAGAAAAACTACTGACTTTTGAATGTTGATTTTTATATCATGCTACATTGCTGAATATATTTATCAACTCTCTTGTGAGTTTTCTGGTGAAGTCTTTAGAGCCTGCTAAGTGGGGTGTAATATCATATGCAAATAGAAATAATCTGATTTCCTTTCTATCTGTATCTCCTTTCTTTCTCTTATTGCTTTGGCTAAGACTTCAATCACTATTTGGAATAAGATTAGAGAGAGTTGCTGGTCTGAGGAAGAAGCAGAAAGTTGCTGCCTAGGGGTGTTGCTGGCAGCTAGGATCAGACATGGGTTCCAGACCTGCAAGGGTAGGCAAGGTGGCATCTCTTGGTTCTTCTTGGGCCTTTGTTCCTGACTAAATGCCTGTTTTAAAAAGCTACAGTTCCCCTGTTTCTCCTTCAATAAGAAGTGAGGAATTTCTTTTCTGGTCCTATCTATATAGTGTTCTGTGTTCCTCTTGTACCTGGATAAGTATCTCTTTCCCTAGATTTGGGAATCTTTTGTAATTTTATTACAAATATTTTCTATACCATTGACTTGGTGTTCTTGTTGGAGGCCCATAATTCAAGTGTTTTCTCTTTTCAAGATAGTATACATTTCTCTCATGCTCTGTTCATATTTTTTGCATGTTTCATTGATCTTGACTTACAGTCCAGTTCCTCTTCTTTGCCTTCAGGGCCTGGTGCTCTGTCTTCCACTAGACCATTTTATTGGTGAAGCTCTCCACGGAGCTTTTTGTTTGATTTCTATTTTTCATTTCCAGCTTTATTTATGTTTGGTTTTTCTTCACAATTTCTATGTCTTTGTTGAGTTCCACTTTCATATCCTGGTTAGACTCCCTCATTTCATCTACCTGTTTGCATGCACTTTAAATTGATTCAGACTGTCATCCATACACTTGTCTGTGTCCTCTTTGAGTTCTTTGTTCATGTTTATTAATCATTCTTTGAAACTCTGTGTCTGGAGTTTCTTCTGGTTGGTCTTGTGGGGATCCTCTGCTAGGGATTGGTATTTCTTGGGGGAGATGTATTGTCTTGGGTGTGTGTGTGTGTGTGTCTGTGTTACATTGAGACCTATTTTTCTACTTATTGGCTTAATTTACTGAGAACTTTAATATATGAACATATTGCACATTGGTCATATTCCCACCATATTATACCCTTATATCCCCTCTCCCCCACCCCCATTCCACAAAGGCCCTCTTCAGTGGGGTTATCAGTGATCACTGTGAGGAGACTTAGTTTTCTATTACAATTAAAATCTCTTAGCTGGGCATGGTGGCGCACGCCTGTAATTCCAGTACTCGGAGGCAGAGGTAGGAGGATCACCGTGAGTTCGAGGCCACCCTGAGACTACATAGTGAATTCCAGGTCATCCTGGGCCAGAGTGAGACCCTACCTCAAAAAACTAAAAAGAAAAAAAACTCTTTAGCCGGGCGTAGTGGTGCATGCCTTTAATCCCAGCACTCAGGAGGCAAAGGAAGGAAGATGCTATGAGTTTGAGGCTAGCCTGAAACTACAGAATGAATTCCAGGTCAGCCTGGATTGACTGAGACCCTACCTTAGAAAAACCAAAACAAAAAACCAGTTGGGCTGGAGAAATGGCTCAGCAGTTAAAGGCATTTGTTTGTAAGCCTGATGGCCCAGGTTTGATTTCCCAGTATCCACAGAATGCCAGATACACAAAGTACCACATATGTTTGGCAGTGGCAGGAGGTCCTGGTGTGCCCATTCTCTCTGTCTCTTAAAAATAAATAAAGAAAGAAAGAATCTTTTTTTAATAAAAAATAACTCTTATCTGGGTGTGGCCCATGCCTATAATCCTAATACTTGCAAAATGGAGGCAAGAGGATTAGAAGTTCAGTCAACTTGGCTACACAGAGAAACTGATATCTGTTGAGGCTGCATGAGAGCCTGTCTCAGAAAAGTACACCATTCAGTCATTCTAAGTAACATGATAGGTATTACAAATGCTAGATGATATTGTGGGTTCTCACCCTTTTTAATCTTTTGAGATACTTATGTTAGTGTGTACTTAGTGGTTTGTGAGGAGCCCGGGCTTTCACCCTCAAGTCCTAGTGCAGAGCTGCTCGCCTCCACCTTTCCCGCAATGCCCGGCGTTAGTGACCGCAGAAACCCACGTGAGTACATGCACAGCACCCACCGTTAGGATGCTTCGTTCTAGGCATAGGCACGGAGCTGTGAGGCCTCTTTGGCTATTTCTAAATTGAAATATTTGGGACAAACACATTTAGGGTAAAAACAATACCAAATGTATTCTTTGAATACTTCTAAGTGTATTTTTATACTGAGCACCACAGGGAACAATGATTTCTTCAACTAACTTCTTTTCCAGGAAGAACAGGAACTATGGTTTGTGTCTACCTCTTGTCCAGTAAAATATTTGTAAATGCAAAGGTATGAAAACCATTACTATACTCATCTTATATGGGGTGAATTTGATCATTCTGAACATTGCTGGTAAAATGTTAAGTTGCAAGTGAAATTGGAAAGGTGGGTTTTTTTTATAGAAAGTGTGGATTTGGCATGTCCTTGTTTAATGTGCACTTATTAATTGGAATTAATTTATATAACTACCTTTTGCTCTGGACCAGGTCTAGGTCAGATTTAAAATTTTAAATTTAAAAGGATGCCAGAAACCTCGGTAATAAAGATTAAATGTGGTATTGGAAAAATTAATGAAAAAACTCATTACATATACAGTATCAACATTCTAAATAAAATAGAACCTAATAGGTACAAGATTAAGGTGTGTGAAGTCAAGTTATGAAATGTCAAAAGCCTCATTCCAGTGTGCACCTGCCCGATTCCAGCACTCCAGGCTGAAGCAGGAGAGCATCACATTCAAGGCAGCTTGGGATACAGAAACAAACAAACATATAAACACAAACAGAAAACCCAAGAACAAAACATCAAAACCTCAGTATCATGAATGTTGCCCTCTCCCTTTACATCAATAACATGACTTCTTTCTCTTAAGTAAGACTGTCACGACTAATCAGATAAGTCTCCCAAAGGACCTTGACTGTCTTGAGAACTGCTGAATCCAAAAAGTTATCACTTTCCTACATAGTATTATCTCTGCACAGGCAAATATAGGGAATGTGTGATCTCTGGAAGTTTCTGAGGAGACAAGATAGACTGTTTTCACGTCTTCAAGCTGAATTTGCATTCATTCTACTGCTCAGATCTTGTGGGAAGCAGCTGCTGTGAGGATGTTCCCCCAGCAACTCTGCTCACCTGCTGGTGAAGAGAAGCAATGGGTTCTGGTTATGCCCGTTTCTCTAATCCTACCACCTTCTGTTCTCCTAAATCAGCACATACAGGTTTTCAAAAGTGGGTGTTCTATATTGGCTCCCTGTGACATCCAGGGCCTATGGACCCCACTATGTCTGCCCCTGATCTAGACCGATTGAGCTGATGCCTGGGGGCCCAAGGCATAGATGCAGGAAAAAATAAAGAAAATGGACAGTGACTTTCAAATTACAGCTAATAATTAGTGTTGATAAAATCAATGTATTGGATTGTGACCAGCATTTCTCTAAATAAAAGGGAATAGAGTGGAATAGAAAGTATCAAAAGGTTAGTGTTGAGAGGGTGTCTCTGATGTTTACTAATGCGATTGTTTTAAGGGGATTGAGAGGGGTGACTTTACTAGTGATTGTTTTAAGGCCATTGGTCTTGGTAGATTGAGCTGCAGTCTCTAGCTGCCTCTACTTGGCTGTAGCATGGGTCACTTGGTTTTCTTTTGGCCTGTTTCTTATTATGAAATAAAAGGTTTGGACCAGATGATTTCTAAATGCTTTTACAGCTCTAAAATCCCATGCCTTTATGAGACTTTAAACTAGAGAAGTCCTTGACATAGCTTTATTAATTGTATTGTTTTGGGTAGCCTCTGCCCAAATATAATCAACTCAAGGAGCTTAGAAACTTAAGAATACCTAACATAGGAAGGGATGAAAGTGCAGGTGACCCAAGCTTTGATTGTTCCCCTTGCTGTAGGAAAGCCTTCTTTATTTTGGGGATCGGCGAACAGATCAAAGCAGCAGCTCTAAATATCAAGGGGTAGAAACTCCTTCTCAGGTAAGTTTTCTTTTTAAAAAGGGAGTTTTTGAGGGGAGAAAGAGAGGTTAGGATTAGCACTTGTGATCTGTGTTCATTTTTTACTCTTGCCTGTGGTGGTCAGGAGCAGTACGTGGATGCCTTGTGACAGTGTTTGGGCCCTTCCTGAGGCTAAGAGCCCTCAGGCACTGCTTGTGCTTATGAGCCTTGTCACCTCCCTAGCATGTTATGCTTCCATTTGATATTTGCTACTGTTTGCAGAGTTCAAGAGTTGCTTGCTCTCCCCAAGTAGGAGGATCTAATATGTAAGAGATACTTGTGAAGATTATCTGGAATTCTAGCTTTAGATTTCCCTTAAAGAGGAACTCACTATTTCATAAACTCCTGCTCTAGAATAAAAGAGCAGTTAACCCTTGCAGAACACCACAGGGACTGTTCTAGATGATGCTCCTCCTATGTGCTTGTGTGAGGAGGTATTTTTAAAGAAAATGAAAGGGAAAATAAAGATTTTTCAAAAATACTGAAAGTCCCCTGAGTAGTTTGTCATAGGAAAAGATGAGGCTAAGAGAATTCCAAGGCTTCCTTGTTAAAACAATTTTTAAAAAATACAATGAAGGCCCGGTATGGTGGCACACGCCTTTAATCCCAGCACTTGGGAGGCAGAGGTAGGAGGATCGCCATGAGTTCAAGGCCACCCTGAGACTACATAATGAATGCCAGGTCAGCCTGGGCTAGAGTGAAACCCTACCTCGAAAAACCAAAAAATAAAAATAAAAATAAAATGAAGAAGTCTCCTAGCTTGAAGGGGGCAGAGAAAAGTGACATGCAATCTATTGACATATGGAGGTCTTCCACTGGACACTTGGTATATACCATTCTCCCATAACTGGAGATTGCTCTCTACAAACCATGGTCTTTCCTCTAACTCAGTCAGAACTAAACTTCAGCCTCCATTCTGAAATGTTGTCGCTGTTGTTGGTGTAAGTTCTGAACAGCTGAATAGCTGCCTCTCAACCATGAGCAGCTTGTATGGAAGAGCTGGCTCTTCATGTTACTTCCCCATAGCTCAGAGGTGAATGCTTTTTCCGTGAAAGTCAGTCCGTCATGAGGCAACAAACATAAAAATGCCTGGTTTAATAGCCCTCTACCAATTTTTCCTTAACTTCTTAGCTGGTTTTAGTAAGCTTTTTGAGCTAGAAAGAAAGGGTAGGGGGATATTAGGAAGTAGGAATGCTGACTTTAGATTTTCATTCATATTTAAAATTCCCCCACATAAATTTCCATTGCTTTGCAGGGTAGGTATGTTAGCTATTTTGGACAGATATTACAATTTTACCAAGGTATTCTACCGCCAAGAAAAGTACTTGCAATTAAAACTTTCATCATTCATTCTATTCATGGTAAGTACTTTTTTTTTAACTGAAGGATTGGCTGGGGGGAGCCAGAATTCCCACAGTTTTGGAGAGTCTCACTAATGAATACAGTACCCAGCTGTCTTTGTATGTTCCTCACACATGAATCCCTCCCTCCGGAACTGCCTGCTGGTTGGGCTTTGTGTGGCTTTTTGACAATTCTTAGATGTCCCTTTTCTTCCCTCTCCTGCCATCCCTTTGTCTTCTGTTCTCAGTGCTCCTCTGGCCTCAGTCCAAAGTGGACTTTTCAGGATGGAGCCTCTGCCAGAGGGGAGAAGTACCAATGAACCCTTGAGACCACTTGTGTCCCACACCTACCTCTAGTTCAGGTTTCTCTGCATGAAATTCTCTCACTTACCCCTTCCAGATACCAGTTTTGCTTATCACCCTGGTTTCTCCTTTTTGTCTCTTTCTGCTATAAATCTCAATCCCAGTTTCCACCATGATACCTTAAATATCTGTTCAGCAAATATATTCTTCATTTTGAAATTTTTTTTTATTACTTTATTTGTTTTTATTGACAACTTCCTTAATTGTAGACAATATCCCATGATACTTCCTTCCGTCCCCCCCCACACTTTCCCCTTTGAAACTCCACTCTCCATCATACCCTGTCCCCCTCTCAATCAGTCTCTCTTTTATTTTGATATCATGATCTTTTCCTCCTATTATGATGGTCTTGTGTAGGTAGTGTCAGGCACTGCGAGGTCATGGATATCAAGGCCATTTTGTGTCTGGAGGAGCACGTTGTAAGGAGTCCTGCCCTTCCTTTGGCTCTTACATTCTTTCTGCCACCTCTTCCGCAATGGACCCTGAGCCTCGGAAGGTGTGTTAGAGATGTTTCAGTGCTGAGCACTCCTCTGTCCCTTCTTCTTAGCACCAAGGTGCCTTCTGAGTTTTTAATATTTATTTTTATTTTATTTTTTTAAATATATTTTATTTCTTTATTTGAGAGAAAGAGGCAAAGAGAGAGGAGGGGAGAGAATGGGGGTGCCAGGGCATCTAGCCACTGCAAACGAACTCCAGATGCATGCGCCAACCCCCTTGTGCATCTGGCTTATGTGGGTCCTAGAGAATTGAACCGGGGTCCTTTGGCTTTGCAGGCAAATGCCTTAACCACTAAGCCATCTCTCCAGTCCTTTAATATTTATTTGAGAGAGAGAATGAATGGATGTGCCAGGGCCTCTTGCCACTGCAAACAAATTCTGGACAGATGAACCACATTGTGTATCTAACTTTATGTGGGTACTGGGAAATAAACCCTGGCTTTCAGGGTTTGCAAGAGAGTGCCTTTAACCACTGAGCAATCTCCCCAGCCTTGTTTTACTTTATTTATTACTACATAATTACTGAGTGATTGATGGGGTTAGGCATTGTACCAGCATTCACTGCCCTCAAAAAGTTTCTGAGTTGTAAGTGGTTAAAAATGGTTGCCATGCAAGCATGAGGACTTGAGTTTGGATTGCCGGCACTCATGTAAAGTGTTGGGTGTGTGGGCATGCATCTATAATTGCAGTGCAGCCCTGGGAAGCTGGAGACAAGAGGATCTGGAGGCGTTCTGCTAGCTGGCCTAGATGAATCAGTGATCTCTAGGCTCAGTGAGAGACTCTTTGTCTTAAAACATAAGGTAGAAAGCAACTGAAAAAGAGTTGATTATGATCTCTGGCCTCCACAAACACTAATACACAGATACCTGTGATGTGCTCACATGCGCACACACTACACACAAGTCAAATAAAGAACAGAAATGAGTGCATGAAGAACCAACTGCAGGATTTGAGCACACAGAGTTGGGGTCCCAAGACAAGCCTCCTAAATGGCAGAACTTGGGTTCTGCCTGTGTGGATCTACATGAAGGTAGAGAGGGGAAGAAGAAAGCTGGGCTCTATGAGAGGGACTCAGAAATCCTTCCTAACCACCCCCCCCCCCCACCAAGAGATGAAGATATGTTTCTGGAATGTCAGAAGAGAGGACCTTGGCTGAGAACCACCATGACACACAGAAGGCAAGAAAGCTTGTCAATTGCCAACCAATCTCTGGAATATAAAAAAGAAGAGGCAGCAGGGAACAGAACCATCCTCCAGTCCCATAGCTATCTCCATCCCATGAAGCTTTCCCCGCATGGCTTACTCTCACTGGAGGTGAGAAAGCAGAGGTCTCAGTGGGAGCAGACAGGGCCATATCATCCCACTGCCAGAAATGCAGCTAAGGCCAATGCTTCCTAACTTTTAAAGCAAAAGTCATATACCAACTGGATCTTGAACTGTGTGGAGGTCCCAAGTGCCCAATGCCAGTGAAGCCATGGGCCCAAGGCATTAGTGTCCCCCAGACTGTTTAGGATATCTGTCCTTCTTAGAACTTGTACAAAATAAGATCTAGACATTTTCTTTAATGTTTATCCAATTATTCAGAAAAGGAAACACTTCAAATAGAAATTAAAACTATTTCTCCAATAATTTTCATAGGCTTATTTAATGAATTACTATAGATTATTTAGATTTCTCGCTGCTGAAAACAAATTTTAACCTGTTGTTTCTATGGGAAATATTGGTCTAGATTTCCAAAGAAGCACCATGCAAGCAGATTCTCTGTTCTGGAAGGAGCCTACCAGGGCACATTACTCAGACTGCAAAGCCCTCTAGTGGGAATGTCTCATAGGAACTGTGTGACCTCACTAAGTAGGATCAGACCTCAGGGGGTGAGGTGCCAGCCTTGTGGCAAAAAGAATAGGACAGGCCGTGCCTCCCTCTCTGTGCTTTCCCGTCAGTGGGGCCCAACAAGCATCCACACTACTATGTTCTGCACTGTGACAGACAACACATCATGCTGATGGAGAGACTGTTTCTGCTAAGAAATGCAAGCCCAACTATAAGACCAAGTCAGTCACATGGCAGCCTGTCTTATACCTGAGTGTGTGTCGGTGTATTGTTCCCCAATTTCTTGTATTAGCAATGGATATAACAGTATCTATACAATCTTCTGTGGGTACTCAAATATGTAGTCTAGAGGCATTTGGTCTGAAGAAGTTTTTCCGTTTTGTTTTGAGGTAGGTTTTTATTGTTTGTTTTGAGGTAGGGAAGCTGACTTACATGTTTTCTCTTTCTTTATAGCCTTATAAATTCTGCTTTAGGGGACAGAATCAGACTTCTGAGGTCTTGTTTTCAAAACCAAAATCCACACAAGATCCAATAATTAAATACGACCACATTGTTCACTGGGAGAATATATTTTCTTTTTAAGTCATAATATTAATAGATACTTGATCTTTAACAAGCATATTTTTTTATTTTATTCAGGTGTTGGAAAAGGCAATGGAAGTGATCTAGAAGTACAAATAATATGTCAGAAGACTATCTTTTCCTGTTGTTCTTCCAAAAACTGTATGGTAAAAGAACACATATGGAGCTGGGTGTGGTGACACACTTGTAATCCTAGCATGTGGGATTCTTGTTCAAAGCTCTTTTGTTACCCACTCCTGCCCCTCCTCTACACTCTTTGTTCATGTGTGTGCATCCTTGGTCTTCCCTGGCTGAGGTATTCTCCCAGGCCTAACCTTGGGCTTTCTGTTCTTATTTTTTGCTCAACCATTCCTGTTCTTTAAACTATCATGTGTTCTTTCATTGATTGTACAAATATTTAGGAGTACCTGTGGGGTGCTGGCAGGGCATTCTTCTTCTCCACAATCATTCAGACACATTAGTCAATCCCTATTTCTCAAGCAAGCTTTCTCTTTGCTTTTGCAAGTAGCCAGTATTCTCTCACTCAATCCTAGTATTACTTTTGATTCTTTTTAAAAATATTTTATTTATTTAAGAAAGAGAGAAAGGGCTGGAGAGATGGCTTAGTGGTTAAGGCGGTTCCAATCTCCAGGCCCCATGTTTAGCCAGACACAAAGTGACGCAAGGGCGCAATGCCACACTTGACCACAAGGGGGCGCACACATCTGGATTTCGTTCACAGCAGCTGAGAGACTGCTGGCGCGCCCATCTCTATCTGTCTCCCTCTCCCTCTCTGTCTGTCCTCTCTCTCTCTGTGCCTCTCTCCAAAAAATAAATAAAATAATAAAAAATTTAAAAAAAGAAAGAGAGAAAGAGGTAGAGAGAGAGGGAGAGAAAATGAGAGTAGATGCACTAAGGCCTCCAGCTGTTGCAAACAAACTTCCAACACATGTGCCATCTTGTGCATCTGGCTTACACAGGTCTTGAGAATTGAACCTGGATCCTTTGGCTTTTCAGGGAAGCTCCTTAACCGTTAAGCCATCTCTACAGCCTGTTTTTTTTTTTTTTTTTAATCAGGTCGTGGTACCTAAATCCAATTAATTGTGACTTCCTTTCAAATTTCTCTTCATTCTCTCTTCCTTTATGACCCCACTGTTACTGCTAGTCCACAGCCTCATTTGCTCATATTCTGGTTTCTATAAGCAGTCTCCTGAACTTGTCTTTCTCCTTGTGTAATGTAGTGTGTGGAATCCTATAATATATATCCTGAAATGGTGCTCTCGTTGTGAAAAATGTAGAGAAGATGATTACAGTCAATGCCAGTAATGTTTGAATCAACGTTATGATTCATAAAGTAAAGACCACATCTCAGGCTGGAGATGTAGCTCAGTTGGTAGAGTACTTTCCCAGTGCACAAATGTACAAAGCCCTGAGTTCAATCCCCAACACTACCTAAATGGGGTGTGGTGTTATAGGTCTCTAACCCCACCACTTGCAAGGATCAAAAGTTTGTCCTCCTTGGCTTCAAGGCGAGTCTGGGCCACATGAGACACTCTTAAGAAACAAATATCATAGTTAAAATATTGTGAAATTAGACACTGCATATAAACTAACTTATAAACTATAAATTACTAAGTAAAGATTGTATGTGACAATTATAAACCATTTTGTCACATAGGAAATCCCCATTACATTCCTAATAACTTTTCCCTGGCTTTTAAGACTCTCGAGGTGTAATATCCCTACCATGAATTATTTCCATCAGCTACTCGGCCTATAAGACTCAATCCAGGTAGAATGTGTCATCTTGGAATAAAACTCTAATTTTTACTTCATATTTTACTGCTTTTTTCCCCATGTCTGGTCTATTCTTCACTTGTTAGAATCCTTCCACACCAAGTTCTACTAGTTGCTGGTTGAAGCCTTCCTATTTGTCTATCTGCACCACATGCAATATCGCCACAGATACATGTGGAACAATGTACTCAGTCTCTACCACACAGCTTGACAGTTATATACCATTGTTCCTTATGTATGAAGGAGTATGTGCATAGCACCTAGCACAGCCTTTCTTACTGTGGGTGTCATTATTGCGTGATAGTAAGTCAATAACAAAGGTCTTGCTGTGTAGCTCACATTGACCTTCGACTTGTGACAATCCTCCTGCCTTTGCTGACCAAATACTGGGATTACAGGCATGATCCACCACACCTAGTGTTTAGCACTGTACTAATGTCAATGTAATCTTTAAATTTGAGCTTGACAGTAGTTCTTTTACAGGGTTCTTAAAAGGCTAGAGAGATGGCTAAGTGGTTAAGGAGCTTGCTTGAAAAACCTAAAGGTCCAAGTTCAATTCCCCAGAACCCATGTAAAGCCAGATTCACAGAGTTGCACGAGCATCTGGGATTTGTTTGCAGTAGCACCTCTTCTCTCTCTCTTTCTCTCTCTCTGCTTGCAAATAAATAAAAATAATATTTTTAAAAGGCTCTTACATATGAAAATCAGATGACGCACATTTAACAGTAATGTTTACTTGGTTAAACTCTACTATAAATGTGAATACTATGTTTTTCAGTAGTGTCCCACAATAACCCTCAAACATGTAGGGGCTAATTAAAGCAACAGTATTAGAATTCCATAGAAAAGATTAACATTTACTTTTATATGAAATGACTGGAATATGAGATCAAGAATACTTCATAAATGTAAGATGCTTGGAAAGTGAAAACAAGCTTTACTGTTATACTTAGCTTATCATGAACTAGGTGTAGAGTTCTGAATTCCATGTGTTTATTCACAGATATTTCATGACATTGAAACCGATAGAGTAATAATTAATTTATGCAAGTGTCCAGCACTGTATGATGATGTGAAGGTGAAGTTTCTCTGTCCGGTGAGTAATCAAGAAATAATGTCTATAATTGTTTGTTTGGTCTGGTCTGGTCTGTTTTGTTTGTTTTTTGAGACAAGGTCACAAAGTTAGCTTGAAATTTACTATGTAACTCAGGCTGGCCTTGAGCTCATGAGCCTCCTGCTTTAGCCTTCTGAGTGCTGAGATTATAGATGTTCACTGTCATGCCCAGAGTTTTGTTCTTTTTTCTCTCGTATTTTAACTTTTTATTGACAACTGTGGTAGTTTGAAAAGATGGCCCCCCAATATAGTCAGTGTTTTATTAGTTTGTAGTTTGCATCTGTAGCCACCTGGCTGGAGGCAGTGTCACTGGGTGGATCTTAAGGTGTGGCAGTGGGTTTGAGATTTCAATCTAAAGATGGACAAAGTGTGCCTAGCTGGAGTTCCTGAAGTGTGCTGTGCTGTGCTGTGTGGCTTTTGGTTTGTGGCTTTTCTCTCTGTGTTTGGTCCTGTAAGAGCAGGCCAGCTTCTTCTGCCATTATGGAACTTCCCCTGAATCTGTGAGCTTCAATAAATATCCCTTCCTCCATAACTGTGCCTGGTCTGGAAGTTCATCTCAGTGAATCTGAAGCTGTCTGTTACAACAACCTCTATACATATACATGAGGTACCCTGATCATAATCCCCTCTCCCACATTCCTTTGTTCACCCTTTCCTGCACTGAACCCCCTATCCAGCTTTTTCTACTCTGGTTTTCTTAAATGATTTTGGTTTAGTATTTCTTTCCTTTGCTACACCTCCCAACAAGGAAGATGGCCTGGGGAGCAGAGGAAAGCAACAAATCAAACTATACCACTTTAAAAAAAAATTAATTTTATTTATTTATTTGTAAGCAGAGAGATAGAGAGAGAGAGAGAAGAGGAGACAGAGAGAATGGGCATACCAGGGCCTCTAGCCATTGCAAAGAACTCCAGATGCATGTGCCCCCTTGTGCATCTGGCTTACGTGGGTCCTAGGGAATTGAACCTGGGTTCTTTGGCAAATGCCTTACCTGCTAAGCCATCTCTCCAGCCCCACAACTTTTTTTTTTGTTTGTTTGTTTGTTTTTGTTTGTTTTGTTTTTGTTTTTTCGAGGTATAGGGTCTCACTGTAGCCCAGGCTGACCTGGAATTCACTATGTAGTCTCAGGGTGGCCTTGAACTCATGGTGATCCTCCTACCTCTGCCTCCTGAGTGCTGGAGTTAAAGGCATGTGCCACCATGCCCAGATCCCAAATTTTTTTTAAAATCATGTGTAATAAAGATTTCCTGTTCATTTTTTTTCCTAAATTCTGTATAATTTAGATTTTTTTTTTTGAGGTAGGGTCTCACTCTAGCTCAGGCTGACCTGGAAATTACTATGTAGTCTCAGGGTGGCCTTGAACTCACAGCGATCCTCCTACCTCTGCCTCCCCAGTGCTGGGATTAAAGGCATGTGCCACCATTCCTGGCTTTAGTTTTTTTCTTTTGAGAGAGACACAGAGAGAGACAGAGAGAGAGAGGGAGAGGAAGACAGAGATGGGTGTGCCAGCAGCCTCTCAGCTGCTGCGAACGAAATCCAGATGTGTGCGCCCCCTTGTGGTCAAGTGCGGCATTGCGCCCTTGCATCACTTTGCATCTGGCTAAACGTGGGAACTGGAGATTGGAACCTCTGGAGATTGGAACCAGCGTTCTTAGGCTTAGGAGGCAGGTGCCTTAACCGCTAAGCCATCTCTCCAGCCCGAGTTTTTTTTTTTTTTTTTTTTAAGTACAAAACCAAGGTGTTAAAGAAAATGGTAGGTTTTACTACACGGTAGTGATAACATTCTTATTTTCTATCTTTAAAGCACATTGCTTCCAGTAGTTTATAAAATACTTTAAAATGGGGGATTTTACTTTCCAATGAATTAATCCACTGGTATTTATCAATGTAATTGATATGGGGTGACTTCCATTGTCATTATTCTGAATATCAGAAGTCTATAGTTTATTTTGATCAGTTTAAAAATGCTATTCTAGTATTATTCCACATATAACAAATTTCTAAGTCTTACTAATTTTATTTTTCTATTAAATCATCAACCAGAGCTACCAAGTGACTATGTTGGTCAACTTAAGATTTATTGTTTGTGCCTTCCTCATCCCCTGCTTATCCATTAGCTAGTGAAATGGTAAACATGTTGAAACAGGTGATGTGGGTAGTTCCCGTATCAGACGATTGACCTAAATAATGGAGCCACTCTGAATTCTTACTCAGATAGTAGCAGTTTCTAACAAGAAACAGTGGTGTAAGGACTCTGGCCCAAGGGACCTTGGTAAATACAGCCCTTGAGATTATCAAGGCCATAACATGAAAGAACTTTCCAAAACTGTAGCCATCTCTATCACCAGTGCAGAGTCTTACTCAGGTAGCTGCTCCTTGTAGAAGTGGGTGTAAGGTTTTCTTTTCCTCTTTAGTTTGGTATTAGGGTCTCTCTGGAGAGTGGCTAGCCTTGCTTTGATGGCTTCTGGTGGAGTATTGTGAGTGTTACAATATGTTTTTCATAAGCTATTTCCTTTTTTAATATTTATTTATTTGAGATTTTGGACCTCTTGCCACTGCAAATGAACTCTAGATCCATGTGCCAATTTGTGAGTCTGGCTTTAGGTGGATACTGGGGAATCAAACCTAGGCCATTAGGCTTTGCAAACAAGCACCTTTAACACCTAATGCCAAAGTGCTGTCCAGCAACCATGTGTCCCTCTCACAGGAAACTTGTTCATAGTGGTCCTGAGAGGGGAAGAGTTGGTTCAGGAGTGCTGGTCAGGTAAGACATAAAAGGCCACACAACACACGGGAAACAGCAGAACTAGGGTTTCATTAGGTCCAGATCCAAGAAAGAAGGAGAAGGTAGCATACCTGAAGAAGACAGGAAGAAGGAAGCACCCAGGAGCAACTGGACCTAAGACCCAGAGTCTTTCTGGCCCAGAGTGTGACCTTAGCAAGTTTCCCCCAGGGAGCTCCAATTGGTGTCACACTGATTGAGCAGTAGTCACTATGACATGTCCAGAGCCCCTGGAGTTTGGGGATTAGTAGGTAACTCAAGTACTTGTCCCTGGCCGTCCCATAAGAAGGTAGTCCCTAGGAGGAGACTCCGGGTCAGTCACATTCAGGAACTGGGAACAGGCAGAAAACTGGAAGCTGTCAGAAGTGACTTGAATCCTGCTTCTGGTATAACAAAGTCTAACTTACATTCAAAATGGATGAAAGCCAGCCATAAAATTATGTGAACCAGCCAGGTATGGTGGCTTACATCTTTAATCCCAGCACTCGGGAGGCAGAGGTAGGAGAATCGCTGTAAGTTCAAGGCTACCCGAAGACTACATAATGAATTCCAGGTCAGCCTGGGCTAAAGCAAGACCCTACCTCAAAAAAAAAAAAATTATGTGAACCACTGCAGTATGCTTGTGTATAAATGGGCGTAGGTGCATGAGCAGAGTCTTGTTTATTTAGTGCAGTGTAAACTAGGTGAGAGGAATTTATAAGGATGAGAGGCATGTTCAGAAGCCACCATTCCCACCAGCCATGCTTACTGACACTTTTGAGTGTTTTTTTTTTTCTTGCTTTTTAATTGGTGGTATTGGTGGGTATGAAGTGGTATAATTGTAACTTTATTCTGTTCGCTGGAGAAATGTCTGTTTAAGTAATTGACTTTTATTTGGGTCACTTTATGTTGAATTGTGAGAGTTCTTTAAATATTCTGGATAGCCTCATCAGATACCTGATTTGCAAATGCTTCTTCCCATTCTTTGGCTTGATTTTCACTGTTGATGGTGCCCTTGTTAACACAGCCCAATTTATCTATTTTTATTTCACATCACTATTTTGACTCTCCCGTATATTTTAATTGAAAATTCCAACTAAATAAAAAGAATACAGTTGTAACACAGAGATACTTTTTCTTGAAATTTTCATAGAAATAGCAAGAAAAGGCAGCAGTATTCTCTTAAAGTGTTTCTATGTTTGAATAATTGTTACAGACTATACAGTGCTGCACATTTAATAGATACAACTGCTTAATACATACGTAAAGGAATAAGAGAAGAAATTTTAATCTTTTGAAATTGTTAATTTTTGGTATCAATTTTATTAAGAAACTAACCTTATTTTTCTTTAACCATGTCTTTTTAGGGTCTTCCTAAATATTATGACAACTGCCCTTTTTTCTTTTGGTTTCATACATCTTTCATAAAAAATAACAGGTAGGGATATAATATAATCTAACAGAAACCACTTAATATTTCATGACTCTATATAAAGGCAAGTTTTTTGCCTAATGTCATAAATTCAATTTATAGAAATGGTCACCACTTACTTCAATGCTTTACTCGTCTTACTTTGGTTATTTAAAAACACAGCTGATGGGCTGGAGAGATGCCTTAGCGGTTAAGGTGCCTGCCTGCGAAGCCTAAGAACGCCCGTTCAATTCTTCAGGTCCCACGTTTAGCCAGACGCAAAAGTGACACAAGCACACAATGTCACACATGCGCACAGGGGAGCACATGCATCTGGAGTTTGTTCACAGTGCCTGAAAATGCCCTGGCATGCCTATTCTCTGTCTCTCTCTCTCAAATTAAAAACAAAACAAAACAAAACAAACAAACAAACAAACAAAAAAAAAAACAGCTGTTCATGAGCCACACTTCGGCATTAGCCCCAAACCCATGCTTTTGGACTGTAAGCTAAAACGTATTCTCCTCAGATTGTGAATGGATGGTATAATTCTCCCATGGAAGTTTATTATACCACTGCTCAGAATCTTGACTGGGGCAGGGGCCCAACCACCAAATTCCATGCTAATAACAGGTGTAAACAAGGGACGCATCCACTACTTTAAAAGCCAACTGGCACACTTACATCTCAGGAAGAAGTTACAAGACATGATAAATACTACTGACCACACCCAAAACCATTCCTCTGTCTTTCACTTAAATGGGATTTTCTAATAACTGAGTTGGAAGCCTTTTATTAAAAAATTGGCTGGGTGTGGTGGCACACGCCTTTAATCCCAGCACTCGGGAGGCAGAGATAGGAGGATCACCATGAGTTTGAGGCCAGCCTGAGAATACATAGTGAATTCCAGGTCAGCCTGGACTAGAGTGAAACCCTACCTCCAAAAACCAAAAAAAAATAAAATAAAATTAAGGACTTTCTACCATATTTAGAAACTTATTTCTGAATCTATAAATTCACCTTCGAGAAAAGAGATTTTTTTATATTATTATGTCACCTATTACAAAAGGAAATATTTAAGAATTATTCAGGGTAGGGTTGGGAAAGTAGTTGTCATTGTATGTGACATGAATTGATATTATTATTACATCCAATCCTGACCAGGATCTAATAACTCAAGTAAATCAAGTCTAGTAAGTAAATGGACATCTGGTCTAGAGACTTGTAACGCACACACTTAGGTTCAGGAGGATTTATGCAAATTTTACCAATTGTTTTCTGTATGTGTACAAACGATAAACTTTAACTCATAGGTTCTTCCAAGAGAAAGAGCCAGGTGGGCTGTGATGCTACTTCTCAAAGATGGTCTTTGCTAAAGGACAGTCCTGTCCTTTTCAACACTATATTTATAGAGGAGACACAACATATTAGATCACTTTTCTGCATTTATGTAAGTTTCTAAAGAGATTTGAAACACTAAACCTTACATACTAAGTAAAACTGTTCTTGTAGTTGTGAGATCATTTGGCCAAAAATACTTAACTTCTTCTCTTAAAAGAGACACAGTAGGGTCTGGAGAGATGGCTTAGCGGTTAAGTGCTTGCCTGTGAAGCCTAAGGACCCCAGTTCAAGGCTCAATGCCCCAGGACCCACATAAGCCAGATGCACAAGGTGGCACATGCATCTGGAGTTCGTTTGCAGTGGCTGGAGGCCCTGGCGCACCCATTCTTTATCTGCCTCTTTCTCTGTCTGTTGCTCTCAAATAAATAATAAAAAAGAGACACAGTATTTTATTACTGGGTTTTATTATATATCTAGTCTCTGGCCAATTTATCATTTGTACAAATGTAGACATCAAACCTAGATGTCATTAAATCCAGATGAGGCACCATTAGAAGAATCAGTAGCATGTTCTGATGTGCTTGTCAGTGCAGGTTAAGGTATTTTGTCTCTCATCCAAGAGGCAGGAAGAACCAACACATTCATGCATGCATGCACACACACATGCACACACGAGCTGAGCTGTGGCTGTAGTGATGTCCAGTAAGTGAGCTATTGCATTGCTTTTCTTTCAGTCCTAAAATCAAGTGTAATGCTTTCCCCCCTGTTTTTAGACTATACCTACATAGAAATGTATTGGACAATCTCCACAAGCCCACAGCATGGAAGATTTATGGTCCAGAGTTTGCAGTAGAGGTGTGTTTTGGCGAGACGTGCTTGTTTGTGCACTAGCTGCTGACTAAGTGCAGTTCTCTTCTTGGATAGAATAATATTCTTCCCAATCCCTGCTACATACTTCTGTCTCTAGCCTATATATTGCTGGTATATTGCTGGTATACTTATATATATGTACATATGTTTCTGAGAAATCTATTAAATGTATACAGGTAAAATGTCATGGTGATTTCCTTGTTTAAGGTAATATACGTCAGTCTGTCGTATTAAGTTTGGAGCGTATGAACTGTGGAATAACATACCTTCATGCAAAATAATTGAGCAAGTTAAAAATTGTGTTCCTACCAATACATATGTACTTACATATTTCTGGTTAAGCATGTGTTCCCTGCTTTGTTCCACACTTACAAGTTGATTAGAAAACTATTTTTTCCTTCAAGGCCACCCTGAGAGTACATAGTGAAGTACAGGTCAGCCTGGGCTAGAGCAAGACCCTACCTCGAAAAACAAAACAAAATATTTTTTCTGCTTCTACTTGCCTCACAGATTGTTAACACACATCAGATTGTCATAAAAGCCAGTTTTTTTAAAAATATTTTATTGATTTATTTATTTGAGACAAAGGGAGAGGAAAAGAAAGAGGCAGAGAAAGAGAGAGGGAGGGAGGGAGGGAAGGAAGGGAGGGAGGAATGAAGACAATGGGTACATTAAGGCCTCCAGGCACTGCAAATAAACTCCAAACACATGTGCCATCTTGTGCATCTGGCTTACATGGGTCCTGGGGAATCAAACCTGGGGCCTTAGGCTTTGCAGGCAAGCACCTTAATTGATAAGCCATCTCTCTAGCCCCAAAGCCAGTTTTAAACCCAGAAGAGAGACATGTTTCACACACTTGTTCTGCCCTCCAGCCCCACATTTTCCTCTTGCTCCAGGCACTGCATAGGTAACTTATGTAACAAGCTTCCTTTAGTGCATATACAGGGCAGACAAAATGAAGGACAAAGCGATCTTCAGCAGCTCTGCTTTTATTAACGTACGTGATGTCAAAAGAGATTGTAAGTGATCTAGATTTATTCTTTGAAAATTAGTCATCTTACAGTCAGCGTCTCCTAAGCCTGGGAAACTCTGAGGAAAGTCATGTTTAAACACTGGTTGGTTAGCCCAGTGTCCACCCGGACTCATTATATCCCTGGTGCCAAGAACTACATTACTTACCCTCACTGCCACTGTATCTGACAGCCATGATTGTTCTAGGAAAAAGTGCTGTTTTGGCATCACTGAAATCTTTATTTGAGTGATTTTTCCTTTTACTGGCAAGGTTCACAGTAATGTGGACCAAGCTGAATTCATCAGGAAATAAAAGGTAGTGTGTCAGCTCAAACACAGCAGTCACACAGCACTTCATAGGGACACATTCCAAGAATGGAATGGCTGATTCTATCATGTGTGTACACACAGCGCATGCGTGTGTGTGTGTGCGCGCGCACACACGTGTACACAAAGTAAGACGGCAACAGTATCACTAGGCCATATAAACTTTTAGGATTACCATCATAAAGGAAGTCCCTCATTAGCAGAGACATTGCTGGAAAACCTTGCTTGTTTGAAAAAAATTTTTTTGAAAAGGAGGATTTGGGAGTTTGGTACAGACAACTCCAACCAAGCAACTTTTAACCAGAACACCATTAACCTCTTGGACCGCTGGGTCAGCAGCTCAGAAGTCTAGAAGTTTCCACCATGGCTTATTTTCTCTTTGGTTGAAACAAAGGTGGAAAAAAAGAGCAATTGTGTTCTTTCTTTCCCCACCCTCTAAGAACCCCTCCCCCACGGATTCCAGTGGCCAGATCAGCAGTCCATCTTAAGGCATTCTTTGTCTTCCCCTAAGCAGGTTCCTCACCAAGGAAAAGATGAGAGATGCTTTCTGGATCCTTCCATATTGTTGACATCCCCCACAGTTCCAGGTGCTACCTGTGCTGTGGCAGAACGGAGGGCACGATCTCACCTGCTAGGCAAGCAGCAGCAGGGCACAGGCAGACTACATGGCAAGTTCATGTGAGTGTGGGCCAACAGCTGGCTCTGTGAAGAGTCTACAGCAAGGAGAGAAGGAAACTCCAACTTTGAAATGTGCTTTTGAGACAAAAGAACTTATTGAGGTTCCGCTCCCTTAGCATTCCAAGACTCATCAAGATCTCTACGAGTTAGGCGTTGCTACACTATTTGGTTTTTCTCATTCAGGAAACTTATTTAGACCTTTGAAGTTTTGCTTCCTTAGAACCCAAAGTGAACAATTCTTAGAACAAACTGAGAAATTTATATCACAATATATGGTTTTATTAAAAAGAATTTATGAACTTGAAATAAAGCTGGGCATGGTGGCACACACCTGTAACCCTAGTACTTGGGAAGCTGAGTTAGGAAGACTGGTCTTGAGATCAAGACCAGCCTGTGCTACAGAGTAATGACAGGTTAGTCTGAGCTAGAGTAAGACCCTATCTCAAAAACCAGCAAAAAAAGTTGTTCAAAACTTAGTACAAGTAATGTAACTATCTTAGAAAGAATAACTTAAATGGCTACTTCATAGCCGCCAAGAATACAAGCATTGTTTTGTTTGTTTGCTTGTTTTTCTTTTGTGAGCTTGCCTATAGTAAAATTATATTACATCAGGAATCTTGCTGATGAAAAATTCATGTTCTGGCTGGGCATGGTGGTACACACCTTTAATCCCAGCACTTGGGAAGCAGAGGCAGGAGGATCACCGTTGAGTTCAAGGCCAGCCTGAGAGTAGTGAATTCCAGGTCAGCCTGGGCTAGAGTGAGACCCTACCTCAAAAAAACAAACACACACACACACAAAAACCCCACATGTTCTGTTATAACCATTACCTTGAGATATTAGCATATACAATTCCTTAACATTTCTATTGACTCAACATGAATGAAGGCATTTAAATGAAACTCACCATAGGTTCATATTAGGTAAATAATTTAATGATGATAAAACACTCATTTCTTTAAACAAAATATTTTAAGTTATTATATTTTTGACTTAGAGTACAATCTGAAATGGTACAAATTGTACCCAAATATTGAATCATAAATCAAGCAAATAGAAGAGAAAAAATTCTCCTTTGGGTTTTTTTCTTCACTTCCATTTGCTTCTATTTCTATGGAAAATATTTTATTAAATCTTTAATGGATGCCCTGAGAAAACCTACTGCCAACAGGGCCAACATAGACTAGCTCCTGGCACCAGGCAGTGGGATTCTGGGCTGCAGACAGGAAGCCAGATCTGTTTTCTATCTTGCTTCAGTCCAGGCCTGTTCAGATGAAGCATCACGAAGGAGCTATTGACCATTCAAGCACAGAGAAAATTAAGGTGGCAAGATGGTTTTCTCATCAAGAAAGAGCAAGGGGAGGCCCAGCTAAGGTTCCGGAGCATGCAAGACTGACAGGTGGCCACTCTCCGCTTGGCAGCACCTTACTTGTCTGACCCTTGTGCTGTGGACACTATGGCTAAGAGCTACTGGAGGGTTGGTGATCACAGGCAGCCTAGGCAGACTGGGGGTTTCACTAGCATTTATTTTTGCCAACAGAGACACACAAGTCAGCCTGCTTGCTTTGACTTTACAGGCATAGTAAGCACTTGACTGAGCAGCACAAACATGAGGCTCACCTCTGCAGTGACAGGAAAAACCCTCCCACACCAAGAAATGTAGGTTTGCTTTTTATGGTTGCTACATACACACCACCTCATTTAACAAAATTGCTTGTCACACCCTTCTTCAGCCATCTTGAAAATTCAGACAGCTGGCCCCAAATGTGGAAGGCTCCAACACTGGCAGCAAAGCAAGGACTTCTGAATCCCAAGGTGGACTTGGAAGCAGGCTGAGCTCTGGCATTACTTGCTATGGCGAAAGCACTAAGCTCCTTCTAGTTCTGGAGGAAGGAGGCTTCCCCATGAGAACTGCACTCGACCAAGCAGGGAGCCAAGACTTCCCCTCTGCTTGCAGAAGGCTCTCACTGGGAAAGGCAGGGAGGATGAAGAGAGATTGGCAAAGTGGACTGGCAGCCTCAAATCTGAGGCCAAAAGAACATCCTGGAATCCTGCCCATGCCAGGACTCCAAACTGGACTTAGGTAAGAGCTGCTGTGGGCCTCATGGGTCTTCAACAGAGCATAGCAGGGCAGTATGTTGTCCCAGCCCCATCTCCAGCCTCCAGTCCAGCATGGGGCAGCTCTAGGAGAGGGAAAGAAGGGTGCTGGTAAGGACCTGCTGCTTCCCAGAGGCCGGGTCCTTGAATCACGCTAGCAATGTGATCAGAGTACGGAATATAAGCCCACCTAAGGAAATGAATGGCACTCTCTTCAGGATAGAACATCTTGGGAAAATCCAGCATGGCCACTCTGAAATTCATCAAGAATGTGCAAGCCATGCCAATGTGCACGTAAGTTCTCCTAAAAATCTAGATGGATACTTTAGTTTTCAAGTACCACACAAAACTTGAAAATTTAGACTCGACGCACAGGTACAGCAGACTTTTTAACAGAGGCCCTGTGTGCAGGATGGGTTAAGCAATTACTTGTAACCATCTGCATGAAAAATGGTCATGGCTGGGCTTTCTGCTATAATACATAATTAAACATGGAACCCAAACTGCATGTGTACATACATATAAGGTTTATGACAAAACTATATTTGGCCTTTCAAGTTAGGTGCATAAGGCCACCGATGACCCTATATATTCTACCAAGGGCAAGAGCAGCAGCCCTCCTCTTCCAATACAATTACTATGAGCAGAATTTACATGATCTTACTAGAAGTCCTTCCATGAAGTTTAAGATTTAGGGTAGGAAAAGGGAAGACAAAGACAAAATTCCCAAGAAATCAAGTAAGTCTGCATTGTTCTTGTACTCTGTGAACCCCTGAGATGAACGGCAGTCCTCAGATGCCTGTGCTTGGATCCAGGCCCATCAGGACACATCAGCATGCTTCCAGTTGGCTCATCATCAGCTTCCTGCTATATTCATAGGCCAAAAATAGTGCCCCATTGGCAGGGAATGCTCGAATCATAGTAGGTTTCAGTCCTGAGTATAAGGCAGTTATTCCTAGAAGACAAAAGACGATCGAAGATTGATGGCATCTCGGGGACGCTGGGGCAGCTGCACATACAGGAACACTTGTTCTCACAAACCAGCCAACAGCAGGAAACCCAGGAAGTGAAGGACTTACTTTCATGTTCCCTCAACAGACTGACAGAAATAAGACAAGGACCAGGTCTGGCAAAGCCAGTAGTGCTCCAGTAGCATTAACCCATTCCATGAGTGGCATACTCCACCTGCTGGGGTATGGACAGGGCAGTGCTGAGCCTCACATGGCAGATAGGCAATCATGGACCCAGGGGCAGTGGCAGGAGCACAACTGGGGTTAGAGAACTGGTTCTAGTGTTATCTCTGCCCACATGGCCATGAGGATGGAATTAGATAAGGGACCAAGCATCTGAAAAACTGCAATGTGCCAGGCAAACCTGGGGAGGGGAAGCACAAGTAGGACTACACGAGAGAGATGTCTACTTGGGACATGAATTAAACATGTTTGTTTGTCTTTGTGCTATTGGGCTGGCTTTCTCTCTTTAAAATCAAAGTATAAGTTCAAGGCCTCAGTTGTATGATGTCTAGTGGATGCTGGAGGGCCAGGTATGTAGGTTGCATAAAGCTAGCTTCATATAAACGTCACGTAGAAAGGCTTTATCTTCCTGCATAACTTTAAAACTTGACAGTAAACCATCCTGCAAAGCTGTACAGTCCTTTTCTGATACCAGAAGTCTTAGCATTAAGGATGTTCACTGTTTTAAAGGCCTTAGTGGTTCTGTTGGGGAGCTCCTTGTACCCGTCCATGTGTAACTTCCAAGAACTCCCCACAGACAAAGTCCAGATCTTAAAAACTCCCTCAAGCATGCACAACGTGAATCCTGCCAGGTACCTGGCCCAGGGCTTGGGAAAAAATAACAGTCCTGAGAATAATGAAAAGAAGCTGAAGCAAGAGAAGCCAGATGATTTGTTTGAAATTAGACACAAGGCTGGGTGTGGTGGTGCACACCTTGAATCCCAGCACTCAGGAAGCAGAGGTAGGAGACTGCTATGAGTTCAAGGCCAGCCTGAGTCTACATAGTGAATTACAGCTCAGCCTGAGCTAGGGCAAGACCCTATCCCCTCCCCCCCAAAAAAAAGCTGGGCGTGGTGGCGCACATCTTTAATCCCAGCACTCGAGAGGCAGAGGTAGGACTGCCGTGAGTTCAAGGCCCACCTGAGACTACATAGTAAATTCCAGGTCAGCCTGCACAACAGCGAGGCCCTACCTTGAAAAACCAAAAAGAAAAAAGAAAAAGAAAAAAAAGTGAACAAATTATATTTATATATATGTGTGTGTGTGTATACACACACATAGTGAAATCAGACATGTGAACACAGTGCTAGGAAAAGGCCTAGAGGTGGGGAGAAGAGAACAGTTACAGGTCTAATTAGAACTAGACCAGACCAGCTGTGAAGTGACCGACCACTGTGAACACACATTCAGTTTCTTTCCTGGCAACTCACCTTCATTTTTCACCACATTCAGAAAGGTGCCAATAAATCCTGTCTGTTTTCCAGACATGGAAAGAACTTGAATTCTGGATTTGATACAATCCACTGGGTATACAGCAAGCCACAGGCAAATTCCACCAACTCCACCACTTAACATCAAAGGGACAGGGCCTGTAAGTGACATTTTCAGAGGTGAGAAGAGTAACAGCTATGGGGAGGTGAAAATGAAAATGACAGTGCTAGATAATCCAGTTCTTAAACAACACTGTCACAGTGAAGGACTGAGGCTGTTTGGCAGCTGGGGTGTGTGTTGGGCCTCACAGTCGTAGGGGCCTAAAAAGGGCCATGATTCAGCTGGTCACTGAGGTACCCCCAGCCCAGCCCTGTGCTCCAGCAGGGGTTGCCACTCCCCAACTAGCAGTATTCACAGCATAGGGTATGAGAAAAAAAGCCACTGAAATGCAGTGAAAAGTATGTCAACATTTTAATACCTAACAGCCCCCAATCTTCCTCTATCAGGAAAAAATTAAAAGCATATCATATCAGTTAAATCTGGGCTTGACCAACCCCAGCCCAAAACCATCACACTAAGGCAGCATGCTTACAAAAAATTAATTCATCTATATGAGCCAAACACTGTGTATGCGTGCATGCACATGCATACACACACGTGCACACACATGCACACAGTTGTGTTGAGGACAAGCTAGAACTATGCTTTCCACTGCTCCAAAAACAACACTGATCAGTTACCAAGTTTTTAAAGCTTGTTGAGAAATTAATAAGTGACCTCCTCACTGATCTCTGCACTTCTCCTCCTCCTAAGATGGGTCTAGGACCATTAACGAGTGTTGGTCCAGTGAAGATGTTTGGGATGTATGGCCTCAGCACTTGTCCTGAGAGAATTTCCCTTGGAGAGGGTGCCAGCCAACACTTGCTGCCACTGTGTTTTCAGGATTCCCCCAAGAAAGGAGTGTGTAGGGCAGGTGGCCACAGAAACTACCTGGAGGCAGATAGCATCAGGCCCCAGTGCTGCCAATGTGCACACATTTACCTAGTTCATCTTTCGATCTCCCTGATGCGAAGAACGATCGGCTCAGTTCATAACCACCGAAGAAGAAAAAGTAGCCAGGCACTTCTCGAAGTAAAGTGCTGGAGAGACCATGGTAGAAGCCCAGGGGGCCGTCCTTCCTCAGGATGGTCTTCACGACAGACCAAACTGTACTGGGAGGAGACAAAGTAAGAGGCACCATCAGGGAAGGAGTGAAGGACAGGGTATCCACGCCTACTAACTGACCTAACCAGACCCCAGTTAAGGAAGCAGCTGCTGTTGTAAACAAGGGAACCAGGGGCTCTAAGAATAAAAGGTCTCTTTGGTAGGAAGGGGAAATCTCGGAGAAACACAGGTACACTTATAACGAATATGAAATTGACCGGGCATGGTGGCGCATGCCTTTAATGCCAGCACTCCAGAGGCAGAGGTAAAAGGATCGCCAAGAGTTTGAGGCCACCCTGAGACTACACAGTGAATTCCAGGTCAGACTAGGCTACAGCAGGCCTACCTCGAAAAACAACAACAACAAAAAAAAGCTATGAAATTTTCTAAAAAATACACACATTTTAACATGTCATACATATTGTACAAGATGTAAAAGTGTCACTATGTTGTTCCAGTAGTGAGTATGAGAAAACAATTACAGTAAGGCTTATGTAAGCAGGAATACACAGCACTGTATCTGCCCAGTGTCCCTAGAATCACATTGCTTCAATCTTCCTGATGAGGACAGGAGAACCTGTGCAGATGTTTGTAGAACATTTTGTTTTAGGGCAGAGAAATGAGCAAGTGTTACTTGAAGGCAAGATAAACATTCTGAGGACCAAGCCACAGCTCTTGTGGTGCAAGGAGCACAAGAAATGAGTGTGCAGTGCAGGGGAGCTCCTTGTGGCAGATGAAAGTCCCGTTCCTGGAGCAGCCACAATGGAAAACACATTAGGCCCATGGGCTCCACACTGGTGCTCGGTGTGACTCGGTGAGTCCCTCACTTTGTTCCCAGAGAGTAGAGGACTCAGCTTGGAGAGACAACAGATCAGGTCCTGCACTGACGAAAGTCACAAGCAACCACCTTCCTTTGGAGGGCTTTGCAGTGCTCCACCAGGCATTCAGGCAGTCAGGCGCTTCCTGCAACACTGTTCCTGTTTCAAATGTGAGTGGGACAAAGAACCCGAACTGCAAGACCTTAGCTCTGAGCATGCAGAACTGCTACACCCCAAATAATATACTTACTTTTTCGCAGCTGACCACCTGCCTAAGTCCATTGACTATAACCACAACTACCTTTAAATTACTTTCAGTTATTCCCAAGGCACAAGAGGGCAGTTTTCGTGGCACTGCGAATGTTCTCTTTCTGAGTGCAGGCCTGTTCATGTCATGACAGTTTATAGAACGACACACGTGGGCTCAATGTGTGTATTCACAGTACTGTGGGTATGTTATAGTTCAATAATAACAGCTTTTCAAGCCGTGTATGTTTAGACTTCTAAACTATGAATAACAGACACTCTGGTTGGCAAGAATCAAACCCCATACTTGCCATAAGAAATGGTAGGTAACAGGTGTCAGTTTGTTGGCTAGTTTCCCAGAGGATTTACAGGCACAGCAACACCTCTACCAGATCTTCACCCAGCCACACTCATACATAGGCAAGTTTTGTGTCTGACAAGGATAATAAGCTGATTTTCAGTTCTCAAGTCATGTCCCATGTGACACATGCATCTGCACGGCAATAAAAACTGTTTTCAAGGTAGAGAGAAATTTGAGCGCAGACAAGGGCTTGGATGGATGTTCCAGGATCTGGACCCTCTGGAAGGACTCTTAAGAACGGGGGGGGGGGCACAGTTGCCACTGGGACCCTAGGTGATCAGCATCAAATACTCACCCTGGAATTCAATACCAAGCTTAACTCAGCCCTCAGACCCAGCTCAAACCTGCCCACTGTGTGCCTCCAAAGATGGTTGAGATCATGCCATAAGCACCCAGGAGGACAAAAAGGACGTTCAGCTCCTGACTCCTCTATTTCTGGTGTGTGAAATATCTGCCTAAAATGTCCTATGTAATGAGTGGTGCAACCAACCACCATGGACAATCCTTTCAGAAAATTGTCCTCTCGCAGAGAGTATTCTAGAAACACAGTATTTTGGAGTAGATAAATCTATTTCCATATCTTTCACTTATTTTAGCAATAAAATGAAAAAAAAAACAAGGCAAGAGATCCAATATCTGTTCGGAATAGTGCTTACTTCTGGCTTGTGGCTATCTTTCCTGATGTTTCCATTTCATACATGGTCTGCAGCCGGCACTTGACGAGCTCCGTGGGGCAGAGCACCAGTGCAGCAAAGGCCGAGGCGAAGGAGCCAGCAGCTGCATTCTGGAGATCACTGAAAGGACAGAGAGCACTTACCATCGCGTCTCACCTCACTGGGAGGGGTGGGGATGAGAGAGGGAAACTTACATGTGCTGTTGCCTCTAAGGATCCCAGGACCCTGTCAGGTAGCAGTGATACTTCCACTTCCAAGGGGAGAGATTGTGTTTAGTGGTAATGCAAATGTCCCCAAAGCCACACAGCAGTACCAGGAGTAAGTCAGGTCTCCCTGACTGCCACATCTAGCTGTTCCATCAGGCACACTGTTATGGACTGAATGTTTGTGTCCTCTACCCCCAATTCATGTGATAAAGACTTAATGCCCAATGGACCTCTAGCCCACAGGTTGCATGTGTCCCAGGATGGCTATGAATGCCGCTCAGAGCATTTACAAATGACAATATCATATTGACATGTCAAAAGGCTGGCAACCCCTGCTCTAAAACTAGAAGAAATGCTTGTTATTTAAGCTGCTCAATCTATGGAACTTTCTTATAGCAGCCCAAAGTAAGAAGCAAAGTGAAATAAGCAAAAACCTGAAAAGGGAAAGAGTACGTCTGGTCCCACCACCCAACTATGACCTATTAACACCTTCGTGTATTTGCAGTAGCTTTACGTAGAATTGGCTTCTGAGGCCACCCCTTCCTGCCCAAAACCCAACCTGAACAACCAGCCATGTAAGACAGCTATGAACCTAGTAGAGATTTTTAACCAAAGTTCCTTATCCAGGTCAGCCTATGACCTTCTGCTGTTTGATGTAGTTTCAGTATGTCCTCCAAAGCTCTCTGCTGAAAGCTTGGTTCCCCAGTGTGGAGGTGAAAGAACCTGTGAGAGGTGGGGTCCAGTGGAAGGTGGCAAGGTCACTGCAGGCGTGGCCATACTCAGAAGACTAATGGAATTCTCACAGGACTTGTTAGTTCCTACAAGAGCAGCTCGCTGTAAATAGAGTAGGCTTTGCCTGTGAATCTCCCTGGCCTCCTGTAATATAGTACAATCTCTCCTCAACGCTCCCACCATGACGCCAGTGCCGTGTCGTCATAGAGACACAAGATACCCACCCCAAGCAGATGCTCCTAAACCTCCAGACCTGGGAGCTAAGTAAACCTCTTTTCTTTATGAATGGGCCAAGTATTGCCAGCCACAACCACCAGAGGGCTGTGAAACGAGAATCCAGTAAGAATGCAAGAACAGGAGAAAAGCCTGGGCAATTGTTCTTAGAAGGTCAAAATGACTTCTGTGGGAGTTCATGGGGGTAGGAAAAGAAGATCTTTGAGCCCTGGGACAGTTTAAAGGCACACTGCCAGCACTGTGGCGGTAGTCTTCACTGGGACAGTTTCAAAGGCACACTGCCGGCACCGGGGCGGTAGTCTTCACTGGGCAAGGAGATTGAATTGGTTCCCTGATTCACCCACTTTGCTGTCACTGGACAGCTAAGACCCCATAGACCTCCCAGAGCCCCTGAGGGAAACCCCTCAACTGACTAGGTAGAAAGAGCATCTGATGATTTTTCTCCGAAGTCAGAACAAAAGTACAAACGGACCTACTGCATTCCATGCACATGGTAGATGTTAGGATAAGGCCATGCTGTCTAATTCCCTGATGAGCTAGCCTGTGTGCCTCAGAGAGCAGCTAGTGTCCAGGAGTTAGCTGGTCTCTCACACACCAGGACTCAGAAAAGCAGGCTTGCGGGGGCATTTGGGAGCAGGTCCATGCAGTATGGACTTCTGACCAGAGACGTAAGCCATGAGCAGAGGAGAGCCCCAGCCTCTTGTGATGTGCTGTTCAGTTCCCTCCTTCCTCCTCACTCTATTCCTTAACGTGTTTGTTACAAGCCAAAGCCCAAGGTGGTTTCTGCTGCCTCTCAAGCAGCTTGCAGATCCATACTTGGCCTCCCTCGAGACTCTCTGTCAACCTGCTGACAGACAATTGTCAATTGGGGTCATTACCCAGAGTGTGCCAAGTTTGCTGGAACAAAGGTGGCAATCAATAAAGGAGGAACGGCTCAGGTTCTGAATGCACACAAGGCACAGTCAGAGTGCAAGGTGAGGCCAAATCAGCTTTGCCGTGGACTTTGGCTTTCTAATAAACACTCCCATTTATCAGGGAATGCACAGGATGAGGTGTGGGGCCCCAGGTTCTATATGTAGGATAAATGTGCAGAACTGGAATTGAAAGAGCAGTAAGTGGAGGACATAAGAATCAACTGTTTGCCATCTATGACAGAAGCCAGGTCCTAAACCTCCTGCTATGTAAGACCTCATCCAGCCAAAGGTCAAAGCCATGTTCAGATCAGGACACACATGTATCTATGATGTGGTTGTAGAAATTCACAGGGCTCTCTGCAGTCCCTTCCCTCTGCTGCTATTGATAGAGCCTCACTCCAGTTCTGACCAAGTACTCCCGAATCCCGACAGGTCTAACAAAAAGAGAACAGGGCAGCAAGAGCTCAGAACTGGCTTGAGTGCTCAGCCCTGCAATGGTGAGCCGTCAGTGCCTCCATCTCAGCTCCCCATTTGTAGGACGGATGCCTGCAGCTGCAGGATCAAGGTGAGGGCCACGCAGACACTGCCCACCTGCCAGAGCGCAGTAGGCCCTGGGCAACATTCTCCCAGCAGAAAATAAGCAAATGCTACTCATGGGTGTGAAATGAGAAAAGAACCTAGCTCAAAAGATTCTAGTGCTGGATTAGATCACATTAACCAAGATGGTTTCTTCCGAGGGTCACTGCCAGGTAACAACCTAGATGCCGTGGACACTAAGTGAAACCAACATATCCAGAGCCCCACACAGGAGGTGCAATGACGTGTTTCTCAGCCTTCTTCAGAGAGGCCAACACTGGCTTCTGGACAGTGTGGAGAAGCACAGCCGTCAGTATCCGAAGGCTGTCGTTCTCCACCAGAAAAGCACTAGGGAGCATGGCAGCGCATGTCTGTCAGCCCAGCACACAGAGCTGAGGCAGGAGGATCGTGAGTTCCAGGACAGACCAGGCTATAAGCAAGACCCTACCTCAATTTAAAAAGAGAGAGAGAAAGAACGAACAACATGCTCATATTGACAGGGATTGGGAACATGTAGCCTCCTTGGTAGGTAGGTAGGTAGGGGACACAGGCCCAAAAGAACATAGATTTCGACCTGCCCTCAAGACTAGAAGGCAACTCCGATCTGAACCTAAACTTTACTCCTCAAGATGGTGACCAGGGACAGCTTTCTGGCTCGTCCTCCTACTAGGACTTTTTGGCTTTTTCTCCAGCGGTGGCTCACTGGTGAGAAGTCTGCACTCTTCACTCTGACCCACCAACCAGTCAAGGTCCTCTATATACATTTAAGTATAACCAATTGAGCTTATCTCCTCAAGGTTATAAGAAAACATGATCAAACTCACCAAGTGTCACCTGCTTGCGACCCCTCCTAATTCAGGGGCTTTGTGTTCTATTTTCCTAAGATAATTTTTTTCTTAACTTGTGTATCTTCTCTTGTCAATTCCTTGTGAGTCACAAGACAATGAGCTTGAGAGTCACTGGCTTGGGGAATCAGTGACCATTGAGTGCCCGGTGCTGGAACTCCTAAGTTACACCCATAACAGAGCTGAGAGAGGCTCTGCTGCTCTTGAACCTGGTAACAAGACCTGTCTCATTCTGCACACAGGCAAAGAGAGGGGGAAGTGGGGAGGGGCAGGTAGGGTAGGATCTCACGGTTTTGCTCCCATCACTGTTCGTTCTCTGGTCAGAGGGGTTCCCACTGCTTCCGTGACATCTCTCCCATGCTGCGCTTTGCTAAGGAGGCTGGGGATGACGAACCCAGGTCTTCAAGTACAGCATCTGCCCCTCAGCTGAAGGGGAGCTAGTTGTCTATTGTTTTGCTTCTGTTTGGCCTTCCCCCATGGTTGTCAAGCTTTCCTGCTTGGCCCCTGCTTCTACAGAGTCTTTGACTCTGTGTCCTGCCCTCTCTTGGCTGGAGAGTTGGAGGATCACAGCTCAGCCCTCCTGTGTCCTACACTGTCTCTTTTGGCCATCATACTCAGTGCCAAGCTTTTAAAACACAAGTTCTCTACACTGTGACCAAATTCCCATTAATGAAAGAGCACATCTGAGCCCTATGGGCACCTCAAGAATATTTTCATGCACAAGAAATCTACTTTCATTGTGTGGACCTACAGCTGCAACACAGGTCCCAGTTCCTAGCAACACAACCAACAAGATTGCCTTTTGCAAGCATGAAGCAGATATAATAAAAATCATTTCAAATAGACCAATATTGGAAGGAGGGATGTATAAACATCCAGTGGTTCTCAATTGTTTGGTCTCTGGATAAAGATACTCTAGGGAAGGCCAAATGAAAGTCTAAAGTATGGAGAAGGTTCAGTCAAAAAAAATGGGAGGGGCTGGAGAGATGGCTTAGCAGTTAAGATACTTGCCTGAGAAGCCTAAGGACCCAGGTTCCACTCCGCAGTACCCACACAAACCAGATGTTATGTGTCTGGACTTCATTTCTCTCTCTACCTCTTTCTCATTTTCTCAAATAAATAAATAAAATATAAAACAAAACAAACAAAAAAAATGGGAGTTAATTTGGACCTTCCTGAAGTTCCTAATGCCTCTATAACTGTGGTTCAGGCAACCTCTTCCATCAGCCTTTGCTGATGAAAGGAAACCTAAAACTTGGGTCCCAACGTGTCTCTATAGTTTTAGTCCAGCTCTTCTGCCCCTCTGAAAGTCATGTTCCCAAAGAAGCCAAAACACAGGCAGGCTACAGGCAGCTCTTGTGCACAATGGATATTGGTTTTCCTGTGGTAACATGTGGTGTAGAAAATTGGAATCAAAAGGAGGAACTTATTTTCAAAAACAGAAATCTTCCCCCTAAGTATCATGAAAATCATCAGTGTTCACTTTGTAAAGAACAACATGGGTGTCCTGGACTTACCTCAGCTTTGCCTGCCTGTCCAATCCAACCACTCTCCGCACCACTTGCTGGCAGAAGCCGTAACACATGAAAAGCACAGAGTTCTCGGCGATGTTGGCGATCAGCGCTGGGCTGGTGCCCTTGTAGAAACCACGGAAGCCCACCTGGGAGTAGGTCCTCAGGCAACAGTCAGTGAGGCCCCGGTACAGGTCAGGGAACGTCTGCATCTTCACCTTCATTGTGTCGAAGGGCTGTCCGGTCAGTACACATGCTGTACCCCCTGGAAGCATGAGTCTGAGGTCATGGGGGTGAGGGGCAGGCCGCCGGCCACACAGCTTACCTTTGCTTTGATTCCGTTTGACTGCTTCCCTCCACCTCCCCGAAAAAATTCTCTAGCCAAGTCCAGTAAACAGAAAAGTTCCAGCAGGTCCGGTGTCCAGCACTGAATGAAACCCCGGGAGGGATATGTGGCTTTCACATTCCAAGTCCAGAGCACCTGTGTTTAGGGAGCTAGGAAATGCAGTGGGGGGAGGTGGGCTAGAGCCAGGCTTTGCTGTGTCATCCTGCACAGGAGCTGCACCTCTGAGCCTGTTCCTTGTCCAGGCCCACCTCACAGTATTAACATGAAGCAAGGTAAAAGGAGAGGAGGAGGTAGGTTCGCACCATTTGTGGTTACTAGACAGCAGTCAGTGTATGCATTAGACAGAAGCTATGTGGAAGGAAAGGAGACTTGTTGAAGAGACAACCACTCCTCCTTGCCTAATGCTCACAATATGATGACTCTCAGAAAATATCAGAGCACACCGTCATCATATTAAAAAAAAAAAAAAGAGCCTGGCTAATTAGTCCCTAAAAGAGCAAAACACCTGACGGGGGGTGGGGTGGTGCTGTGGGAGAACACTTTAGTTTTGGGGGGGTTTAAGAGGCAAACCCAACAGACTGGCCTATTATTTTTATTTTATTTGGGGGTGGAGGTAGGGTTTCACTCTAGCCCAAGCTGACCTGGAACTCACTTTGTAGTCTCAGGGTGGCCTCGAACTCATGGTGATCCTCCTACCTCTACCTCCCGAGTGCTAAGATTAAAGGCGTGCGCCACCATACCCGGCAATGGCCTTTTTTTTTTTAATGCAAGAGAGCAAAAGTGAGTGAGAAAGAGGGAGAAAATTGGCATGCCAGAGCCTCCAGACGCTATAATCAAACTCCAGACACATGCCCCCACCTTGTGGACATGTGTGACCTTGTGCACCTGGCTTACATGGGATCTGGAGGGTTGAATATGGGTCCCTTGGGCTTTTCAGGCAAGCACCTTAATTCCAGCCCAGAACTCTTTTTTTTTTTAAGTTTTTCTAGGTTGGGTCCCAATGTGTCTCTATAGTTTTAGTCCAGCTCTTCTGCCCCTCTGAAAATCTGCCAAAAAAATCATGTTCCCAAATGGAAGTTTTCCTGTGGTAACATCTGGTATAGAAAAAACACAGGCAGGCTACAGGCAGCTCTTGTGCACAATGGATATTGGTTTTCCTGTGGTAACATGTGGTGTAGAAAATTAAAATTTTTAAAAAAAAGGAGGAACTTACTTAAGGAAAAAAAAAAGAAAAAATCTTCCCTAAGTATCATGAAAATCATCAGTGTTCACTTTGTAAAGAACAGAGCACGGGTGTCCTGGACTCACCTCAGTCTTGCTCAGCCCAGGCAATCTGGAATTCACTATGTAGTCTCAGGCTGGCCTTGAACTCATGGTGATCCTCCTACTTCTGCCTCTTGAGTGCTGGGATTAAAGGCATGCACCAACATGCCTGGCTCCAGCCCAGAAGTCTTTAATTTAACTACCAATTAATGATTTGTATTTAGATAGGAAATGAACCAAAATTACCTTTGTTTAGCACAAATGGACTGAAGTTTACTTGTGCTTAGTAAAAATCTTGTATTTGTTTTTATATTGTAAGAATATCAGGGTCTAAAGAGATGGGTCAGTGGTTAAAGGCACTTGCTTGCAAAAGCCTGATGGTCTGGGTTCAGTTCCCCAGAACCAACAGAAAGCCAAATGCATAAAATGGCACATCTGCATCTGGAGTTCATCTGCAGTGGCAAGAGGCCTTGTCATGCCCATTCTCATTCAATCCCCCCCACCCCTGCTTGCTAATAATTTAAAATATTAATGAAAAGAAAATCAAAGCCAGGCGTGGTGGCACACGCCTTTAATCCCAGCACTCGGGAGGCAGAGGTAGGAGGATCACTGTGAGTTCAAGGCCACCCTGAGACTACATAATAAATTCCAGGTCAGCCTGAACTGGAGTGAGACTAAAAAAAAAAAAAAAAAAAAAAAAAAAAAAAATCAAGAGCACCAAGTCTAAACTCATTAGATAGCATCAGTAAAGAATTCTGCATATGTGGCACATGCCTTTAATCCCAGAACTCGGGAGGCAGAGGTAGGAGGATCACTGTGAGTTCCAGGCCACCCTGAGACTACAGAGTGAATTCCAGTCAGCCTGAGCTAGAGTGAGACCCTACCTCGAAAAAACAAAACAAAAGAATTCTGCATACAAGGAGAATGAACTGTAATCACTCGGTGAAACCTCTAGACTCTGGACTAGAAACAGTTTGGGGAAATGCTTCTAGTTAATATTTACCACCTCCACATCCCAGACGCCCTGCTTGGGTTAGGAAACCCAAATCATAGTCACGCGATGAGGCTGCAACAGCTTCATCTAAAGGGGGGGCTTACTGAACACAATATTTAAGAAATGTAGTTTCATACAAATGGCCAATAAATTCCTAAAAAACATCCACATCCTAGTTGGGTGTGGTGGTGCACGCCTTTAATCCCAGCACTCAGGAGGCAGAGGTAGGAAGATCACCATGAGTTCAAGGCCACCCTGAGACTACACAGTGAATTCCAGGTCAGCCTGGGCTAGAGAGAGAGACCCTACCTGGAAAAAAAAAAGAAAAAGAAAAGTTTCAGCAGAAGCATCCTGTGGGGGTAGCTAATGCTATGGCCAGAGGCCATAGATCGCAATAAGAAAATTTCTGTGACGGGGTGAGATACCTTCCAGTGAGTTGCTGGTCAAGGAGGCCCCAGTCCCCCTGAGCATTGCAGATTATTGCCAAGACTCTCTTGGTTGCCCACCAGAACTAGATGGTAAGGCCCTCCTGCTAAAGACACCACATGCACGGGCCACAGGACACTGAGAAATCACACTGGAACTGAGTGGGAAGCTGCCTCCCTGTTGGCTGGCTGTCAAGATGCTGGAGAATGTCACACAGCCTTTTGGGGAAGAGAAGTCATCAACAGTGGACCCTGCAAGCTTTACAGTTGGAGAGCCAGGCCCAATGTGCCAGCCGATGCAATGGTGGTATGTCTGTTCTACTGCAGAAGAAACCACGTTATCTCAGTCAACCTGAATGGTACAGATAGCAGTTACCACAGCAGGCATTTGCTGTGTATCTGTGGAGGTCCCATTTCCCCGCAGGAGAAGGTGGAAGGCAGATAGATGAATGTTCCAACACTTGATTCTCTCTCCTCCTGAGAGGGGTTGCTGATCCCAGTGATGTACACCACACAGCTTGACTACATTGAGAGGCCCCTCCGAGACTAACAAAACACTCCTTGGGGTGTGAGTGCCAAATTCCAGAGGAGAGTAATTAAAGGGAAGACCCACCCTTGATGTAGACAGCACCACAGGATGAGTGCTGATGGGATAACAGGGGGAGGAGAAAGCGCAGAGCAGGCCCCGGCTCATCCTCATCCCCTATCTGCCTTCCATCTATCTCTCCCCCTTCCCCACTTCTCGACTGGCACAATGTGAGCCACTCTGGTCAGCCATACCCTCCCCAAAATGAGGGACTGAAATTGTAAGCCAAAAATAAGTCTTCCTCTCTTAAGCTGATTTGTTCAGGTATTTTGTCACAGTGACAAAAAGTCTGGCCAACACCATCATGCACAGACTGTGAGTCCTCAACACACAGGCTGTTCAACCCAGAGCTCTCTACCCATCCCCTCACCACCACTTACTCTTCCCTACCAACCTGGCCATGTTACTCCTGGGAGTCTGGGATTGCCTCCAGAGGGCTAAGAAGACAGAAGACCACTTCCCCCAACCCATACTTCTGCATACCACCTGAGCCAACCCCCCACATGGAGGAGCAGTTTTTAGCCTCTTCTCGTAAAGCCCACACCCTCCCTCTCTTTTTGGCTCTCCTGCTGCAGCTATGTGATTGCCGTCCCCTTCTCATCTCTTTCCCTTCTTTCTTTCTTTGGTGCACACACCCCTTTCCCTCTCTCCCTTCTCTTTCTCTCTCTTCAATCTCTCTCTCCCTGGTTCCAATTAAGTCTTAGATCCAAGAAGCTGTCTGTCTTGTTCCTCCATTGCAAACCACAAAATCAAAATCGAGGGGCAGTCATGAGGTGTTGACGTCATCTCTCCTGGCAGGAGCAGCTCACAGTGGGACCCACAGGTGCATCTTGAGCCCTCTGTCAGCAGCAGTACCGCTCCAAAGGCAGGGAATGACACCATTTTTACGGTATTCCAATGAAAAAGGTTTTTGAGCTGTTTAATATTTTGACATCTGAGAAGATACACTTGAATGGTGCAAAATTTCCCATTTCCCAACCACACCAGTTAATGACACACAGTGCAGGGCCACCAGAGCACCGCTTCTCTGCCATGGGGAGATGCTAAACTATTGACTTTCAGAGTACTACCCAGGTCTATGGCTGTAACACCCTGAACATGGCTGATCTCGTTAAAGTACAACCCAGACTTCCCTTAAGGTGATCAGTTTTGGGGCTCCACATTGCCCTGTTGCAGTAACTACCCAGTGATCTACCAATCTGCTTTAAATCCCCTCATCCCAGCTGCCCAGGGATCCACTCCTGAAACCTCTCCTTCTACTAGTATAGACAGGGCCGACCGAAGACAACCTCTTGGCACTTTGGAAGAAGTGGGCTGATGGAAGCTGGGTGTGGTGGTGCACACCTTTAATCCCAGAACTTGGGAGGCAGAGGTAGGTGGATCGCCCTGAGTTTGAGGCCACCCTGAGAAAACAGAGTAAACTCCAGGTCAGCCTGAACTAGAGTGAGACCCTACCTTGAAAAACCAAAAAAAAAAAAAAAAAAAAAAAGTGGGCTGATGGAAACCTGTCTGGCAGGAGGAGCTTTGTTTAAGAGGAAAAGGAGATACAAAGAACATGCTTACAGCCCTCCAGGACCTCTTTACCACAGCTGGCTCTGCGCTTACAGGTGAATCACTTCCGCAGGTGGTCTGCGGGGCTGTGGTCATGGAGCATGAGAGGTCCTCTGCTCCCCAGGAGTTTATGGGTCCAGAGGGTCAGGGTAGCAAAAGGTCGGAACTTTCACCTTGGTAAAGGCTGTTGCCCCACTTGGCCGCTCTAAAACAAAGATGGCAACAAAACTGGACAACGACCCAGCAAAGACCTGGCCTTGCCTTCATACCTCTAACTATGCAGCCTCGAACCCACCCACACTCCTGATTGGGACATTTTTTACATATATAGCAAGCATTAGTACCAAAAGGCCCTAAAAGTCCATCTGACCCCATCACTCAGACTTTGAGATTCTCAGAAGTAGGACTGCTCTGTCCTGTTGCAAAAAAATAAAATAAAATCCTAAGTAGGGCTGTTAAGATGGCTTAGCGGTTAAGGCACTTGCCTGTGAAGCCTAAGAACACAGGTTCAATTCCCCAGTACCCACATAAGCCAGATACGCAAGGTGGCACATGAATCTAGAGTTCATTTGCAGTGGCTGGAGGCCCTGGCATGCCCATTTTCTCTATCTGCCTGCCTGCCTCTCTCTCTCTCTTTCTCTCTCTCTCTCTCTGTAAATAAATAAATAAATAAAAATATTTAAAAGCACAGTCGATCACAAATACATTCTATAGCAGGCTCACAATGATATGGTGGCAACTTACATAAAAACTGGCTATAATGTTTAAGTGTGGCACTCAAATAGCTGAATGCACAGACAGGAAGAGGTAAGCTTTTTAACTATTACAGTGAGGCTTAGTTCTTGGCCTAGCTAAAGGACATAAAGTGTCCAAAGTTGAGAATCTCTCAAGTGACTCTATAGCCTTCTACTTCAGAGATGAGAACTGGGCCCAAGCATTCCTGTAAGAGGAAGCCAGAGGCCTGCAGATGGCTGTGCTATTCACATAGTCAGTGTCCTCCACAGTGTGGCATGGAGACCGAGGGGAGGAGACAGTGCTCAGGGACCTGCCTCTCTGCACAGGCTGTGAGGGGTTGACCTGAAGATCCGCAACACTTAGGAGCCCTTTAGGATGCAGCCCTGCCAACCACTGGGACTTCTGTCTCTTAATTTTTAAAAAATATTTATTTATTTGAGAGAAAGAGAAAAAAGCAGATAAAGAGAGAGAAAGAGAATGGGCATGTCAGGGCCTCCAGCCACTGCAAACAAACTCCAGACACATGCACCACCTTGTGCATCTGGCTCACGTGGGTCCTGGGGAGTTGAACCTGGGTCCTTGGGCTTAGCAAGCAAACGCCTTAACCACTAAGCCATCTCTCCAGCCCCACCATTAGAACTTCTTGACAGACTGGAACATTCCTTGTGGTCTCTAGCTTAGAAGTTGACTTGCTGGGGATCCTAAGCCGCCTTCCTCATTAGCCTGCTGTAGCTTACCTTTGTTCATGGGGGAGAGGGGAATTGTTCCTCTCTGAACAAGGATTCTATCATCATCATCATTATTATAATTTTTTTAATTTTTTAAAATTATTTTATTTTTTTTATTTTTTTTTTGGAGAGAGAGACACAGAGAGAGACAGACGGAGAGGGAGAGGGAGACAGATAGAGATGGGTGCGCCAGCAGTATCTCAGCTGCTGTGAACGAAATCCAGATGTGTGCGCCCCCTTGTGGTCAAGTGTGGCATTGCACCCTTGCGTCACTTTGCATCTGGCTAAACTTGGGACCTGGAGATTGGAACCGGGTTCTTAGGCTTAGCAGGCAGGCGCCTTAACCGCCAAGCCATCTCTCCAGCCCTATTATAATTTTTTTTTTTTTTTTTTTTTTTGGTTTTTGCAAGGTAGGGTCTCACTCTGCTCCAGGCTGACCTGGAATTAACTATGTAGTCTCAGGGTGGCCTCGAACTCTCAGCGATCCTCCTACCTCTGCCTCCCAAGTGCTAGGATTAAAGGCGTGCGCCACCACGCCCGGCTCCTATTATAATTTTTATAATGGGACAAAGAACAGAGTGGAAGATAACAACCCCCTGTGCACACTTGATCTGTTGAACCAGGAGGACAAGACAGCCTTGGAAAACACCCGGTGCTGGCCTCCCCAGCTATGGAAATTGATGTGGGTGACCAAGGCACACCAGGAGTTCACTTTGGAAATATGTGCTTTCAGATGTTCCTCTGGACCTAGGGTTACACAGTACTCTGAAGAACCAAAGTGACCACCACGGGTACCCAAGTCTACTGTTTGCCCTGGCTATGCTCCTTTCTATGCCTGCATGCTTGAGGTGAGCTTTCTAAAGAGTGGCCTCACGTCACCAGTGCAGGCTGTCTGTCCTGGGGCTCGGGTCAGTCTAAACTGCCCATTCCCAGCAAACCCTTACAACCTCTCCTTTCATGCTATAGGACACAGTGGAATATCAGCCTCATTTCTAAAGGCCCCGCCCCCTTCCTGTCCCAGCTCCAGTAAGAACAGTAACTGGTGTTTCCTGGAGAGATGGCATGGCGTTTTTACACTACATACAATTGGAAGACTGTCAAGTTTATGTAGTCCCAAGTCACCTGCATAGACTAGCCACATGACAATAGATAAGTGACTTCATCATGGGTTGCGATGGTTTCCAGAAGTAGCAGGGACATTCCCACCCTCACCCTGACTCATAGTTTCTGATACAGTAGATAGTACTATACCTTCTGTCACACTCTGAGCAACACCACATTCCGCTGCACTGGCTTAGTCTGAGGTTAAAGCATAGTGCATCTTGGGTGACAGACCACTTTCACTTGTTCCCTCTGAGCCCTTACTTGAGGAATATAGGGAAAGGCTTTTTTTTTCTGGAATTACCTGCAGCCCCTGCTGTGAGGTCAATGGCAGCTTGGATGGCAGGGTTGGACTTCATGGTGCTACTGGGTTCTGTGAAAGGCAAGTCTCTGGAGCTTAGGACGGACACCACATGTCCCTGGGAAGAGGCAAAGTTAATGGTTAGCCCAGCCTCTGTACCCCCAGTTCTCATTACCTGCTGCCAAGTTACCAGACTTGAACTTCTGAGGATGGGGAAATGGGCTTCTAGGGAAACTCAAGGACTCAACACGGCAGAGTGATGCACTGCCTGACGGAAAGCTCACACACCAGAACCTTCCCTAATTATCATGGCTATAGCCCCTGTAATACCGCAACCAATCGTTATGAAAACCTTGAGGACGAACACAAAAGAAGGCACCAACCACTGATGTACCAGACCACACCAGACTAGCTTTCCAGAGGCCAACGGACAAAGTTCAGTGTCCCAGGTTCACTCCTACAGCCTATGCTGGGTGCCAAGGTCTAGAAAGGACAGTGCAAGCAGCAGGTGCCACTGAATCGCTTTGGCTATGAATACTGCTCCACCAACAAGGTGACCCCTTGGGCCCCTAAAACGAGGGGTCTTCCTTTGCATAGGATGAATTATGTAAATATAGCCATGCAAAGGCGATGACAAATCACCCCGTGGCACAGATGCATCATGCATTTCTCAGAACAAGACCCAGATGGAGCCTCAGTCCTGTTCTGGTCACCACCCGCCTCCTCAGCTGTAACATGCAGACTCAACCGGGGTCTTGTTACAATGCAGATTCTGGTGGCCTCGGGTGGGACCAGACATGCTGCCAGCTTTAAGCTCCCCCATGAGGATGATAATGCAGCCCACCAAACATACTTTGACACAACGGTTAGGCTACAAAGTCCCAAATTTGGCTGATCAGAAAACCAGGGGCACTTGTTAAATATTCAAACCATGCCTTTGTCTAGGAAATCTTGATTTGGGACCTCTGTGTTACAGCCTAGAGTTTTGGAAAACTAACCTACTCCCCTACACAAGAATCAACTTGGTGAGCCATAGACTTCATAATAAATATTTACTAGAAGAAAAAGAGGAACTCCTTAACTTAAATAAGAAGATGAAGGTAACCAATCAGCAACTAATTGATATAGTTTTCTAAACACAGAGTTGACTTATATATAAATAAAAATGGACAACTTTCATTTCTCATCACACTGAGGAGGTTGACGTGTGAGATCAGAGATGAAGGCCAAGGTCCTTTCAAACAACAGGGTCACACTAAATGGCAACAGAAAATAATGGTAGCCGTGAAAAAAAGTTTTAAATGTTTGAAAAACTTTGTCATTGAACAAATTCAGATTTCTTCCTTGTTTTACAAAAAAAAAAGTAATTAATCCAATAACATCAAAAACAATGGTAGTTAATAAAGCAACTAAGTTCAAAATACAGGACAATTATTTCATTTCATTGATAGCCCTGGAGACTACCATTCCTATTTTTATTTTTATTTATTTATTTTTTTACCATTCCTATTCTGAGAAGGGGGAGCCATCTGATGTTTTCTTGGAAAAGGTTATGGAGGTCTTAATCCCTTCTCCTGGTTGTCCAGAAGGAAAACCGAAGGCACAGGAAGGCTAGGTCTTCTCCAAGAGAACAGAACCGGTCAAAGAAAGATTCAACTCGAAAAGTCTCTCAGATATATGCCTACAAATCCATTCTTAATCCCAAAGTGTTCCAACCTGACCAAACAAGAACACCTAAGCCTATATTTTCAGGGAGGTGCAGGTATGGAGGAGGCAGAAGCCCCCCCCCCCACACACACACACATATCCAAGGTGGTCTGGGATAAACCTCAATGCATTCATTTCTTTTAGAATGAATCATTCTTTCCTAACTCAGAAGATAAAGCAAAGCACATGAATTTACGTAAGACACATATAAACACATTAAATCCCACAGTTACTTGTAGAATTAACCTTTTAAAATTCACTCTCCCCCCCCCAACACGCCCAGAGCCGGGGGAGGGGTCAAATGCACAACCTTCTGCAAGCAGACCAAGCACTCAGCCCTGAGCCTCATGCTCACACAGTGCTAACAGATGACCCAGAAGGAACGTACACTTGATTCACATTGTGCACAACTGTGACTTAGAGAAAACCTAGGGGTTGTGGAGGCAAGACTGGTCGGCATGAGCTGAAACTGGCGTGCTGCACCCGATGGATCAGAAAGAAAACAGCGTCCCACAGCCCCTGGGGCAAACCCCGCGCAAGCAGGACGCAACTCCGCGAGCCCGACTTCTTTCTCGTTCACCGGGGAAATGAATGAATTTCTCGGGAGGTTGGAATGGACTACGAGGCCTCATTTTCCACCAAGGCAAGGCGACGTGCCCTGGCGACAGCGCGGGTGGCGGGAGGCCCCGGGGCTACGGCCATCAGAGCCCCAGGGATGCAGCCGGGGTAACGGCCAGGTCTGGCGGGGAGCAGCGCGGCCGGGCACGTCACCCCGGGGTTGGCAGGGGCGCGGGGGTGGGGAGAGGGGTGAGCTCCAACTTTCCCGGCGGGCTCCCGAGCTCCGTGCGGGGCGCAGCGACAGCGCCGGGGAAGGTCACGCCGCGCGCCCGAGCCCGAGCCAGGCCCGCCGTCCCCGCCCGCGCGCCCGCCCTCTCCTCCCCGGGCCCCGGGCCGGCTGCGCTCACCGCCGCGCGTCCTGCCTGCGCTCCACCGCTGCGCCGCGCCGCGCTCGCCGGGCCCGGGGCGGCCCTTTCCCGACGCGCGGCCTCCGTCCCGCCCCGCACTCCGCCCTCCGCCCCGCCTCGGGAGCGCCCTCGCGCCGCCCCGCGCCTCGCCCGGCCCGATCCGACCCGACCCGACCCGGCCCGGCCCGGCCCCCGGCGAGGAAGCGGAAGTCGGCGCGGCCCCGTGCGCTCCGCAGCCCAGACACGCGGCTGCGGGCTCCCCAGCTGGGAGGCTGTGGCTTTCATTTTAAACCACACACGAATATCCGAGAGGGATGAAATGGTAGTGGGGAAACATAACTTCGCTCATTACCAGTTTTATGTTTTTTAATTAAAAAAAAATTCCCAGTCTCTGGCGGGAAGGATGGCTTAGTGGTTCAGGCACTTGCCTGTAAAGCCAACAGACCCAGGTTCGATTCCCCAAGGACCCACGTGAGCCAGATGCACAAGGTGGCACATGCGTCTGGTGTTCGTTTGCAGTGGCTGGAGACCCTGGCAGCGCCCAGGCTCTCTCACTGTCGCTCTCTCAAAAATATATATATATATATATAAAATACCCAGGCCTGGTGGTACATGCCTTGAATCCCAGCACTGGGGAGGCAGAAGTAGGAGGATCCCTGTGAGTTCGAGGCCACCCTGAGACTACATAGTGAATTCCAGGTCTGGGCTAGAGCGGCACCCTACCTCGAATAACCAACAACAACAATAACAACAACAAAAAAAGCTGAAAATATTCAAGGAACCTGTTCTATATCAGAAGTATTTGGTTTTCTTTAGATCTAGCTCCTACTCCATTGGAGAGTCTGGGGTTTAGGTACTCCATGTGACAGCCACCAGCCACACTGCTCTGGATACATGGGTCAATCTAGAGTGTTTCAGAGCTGGGTTCTAAACAGCAAACACACATGCTGATTGCTCAAAGTGGCAGCTGGCTACACTTGGAATTGTACAAGCCAGGACATCGGGGTGGCTGATGTGCAAAAGGAGCTGATGTGACTACAGGTGTAAGGACAGATCTACCACAGGGGGCAAGCCTTCGCCAGGGCATCTCCCCAAAACCTGCTTCACACGGCCTGTCCTGTTCTTATTTTCAGTTTCTAATTGTGGATTTGTTTGTTTGCTTGCTTTGGGGTTGTTTTACTTCTTTTCTGAGGCAGTGCTAGCCTTGAACTCCTGATCCTACCTTGCTCTCAAATAAAAATAAAAATAAATAAATAAATAAAATATTAGAGAGGGAGAGTGGGCTTGTCAGGGCTTTAGCCACTGCAAACGAACTCCAGACGCATGCGCCACCTTATGCATCTGGCTTTTGTGGGTGGGTACTAGGGAATCGAACCACTAAGCCATCTCTCCAGCCCCCCCCATCTGCCTTTCTCTCTCACAAATAAATAAATAAAAGTTTTAAAATTAAAAGTAAAAAATGTTAAGCTTCAGTTCTACCATGAATGTTGGTTCTGGATTATAGCTAATTGAGTGATCTGGAGCACCTGCATTAATTTAACTGTTTGGCATCCATGACATGCATTCATGCTAACACGAGTTCATAGGTCCTTCCTGGCCTTAGTGACACGCTGTGACAGTGTCAGAGAGCCCCATAAGTGGAGCCCCACCAGCATCAGCATTTGAGAACTCAAGCTTAGGAAACACAATTCAACTATCAACAAGTCAGGGGGTTTGGATGAGTTGCCCAAAGCGACATGCAACGTGACGAGCTGGAACTTTCAGCAGCCTGGCAATGCCACCTGGCCCAGTGGCCTTGTAGACTGGAGTCCCAAAGGAAGTCTAATTACGGTCAGACCTAGATCTCCTGTTACAGAGAGAGCACTGGATGTGGAGCCAGGGTGCTGTGTCAAAGTCCCCACGTGCCCTTTAGTGAGCCACTTAACCTCTGTTTTCAAACCTCAGCCTTGGGATGGCTGCATCCCCCACTCCTGTGCAGCTCCTATACTCAGCGGGGCTGCAGGAGCCATCTACCATGTGCTTCAGATAGGCGCTTGGCACTGGCCCCCATCCCAGTGCTTCTTCCTGTGGCTCCTGAGTTTCTTCCTTTCCTGTCCTATCAGGGCTGTTTCCAGCAGCCGAACTCCCAAGCCAAGCCTTCCATGCCTCTCCTCTACAAAGTAAGAAACAATCAAGATTTTGCTTAGAGGCTGGAGAGATGGCTCAGTGTTTAAGGCACTTGCCTGCAAAACCTAAAAACCCAGTTCAGTTCCTCAGTATCCATGTAAAGCCAGAGGCACAGTGGCACATACATTTGGAGTTCATTTGCAGCCACTGGAGGCCCAGCGCACCCATTCTCTCATTCGCTTTCTTCTATCTCTCTGTTTGCAAATAAATAAATAATTTTTTAAAGATAGATAGTTAGAGAGAGAATTGGTGCACCAAGGCCTCAGCCACTGCAACTGAACTCCAGACACTTGTGTCACCTAGTGACCATGTACAACCTTGTCCTTGCCTCACCTTTGTGTGTCTGGCTAACATGGGATCTGGAGAGTCAAACATGCATCCTTTGGCTTCCCAGGCAAGCACCTTAACTGCTAAGCCATCTCTCCAGCCCTAAAAACATAAATATGTATTTTTTATTTTTATTTATTTATTTACAAAGAATATTTTTTAAAGGATTTTTGCTTAAAATCTTAACCCCTAATCTACAAAGTGACCTTTTCTCTACAAACTCTGGTCCTTTTGTCCTCTGGCTGTCTTGCACACTGAACCCCCATGCCTGGTGCAAATGAGAACCTCAAAGAAATGGAGGGGAGAGGAGGTCAGGTCAGTCATCTGACATGATGCAGGAGCTCAAGGAAGAGACGGAGTCAAATGAAGCTCTGCCCAGCTTGAAAGGCCTCTGCGCACTTCATCTCCGTCAGCGTCCTTCCACCTCAGGGAAGGCTCTCTTTTCAAAGCAAAGAGGCTGCAGAGTAGTTTCTGGGACGATTTATAAGAAATCTCCCAGTGGCTTCAAGTCCCTCCTAACATCAGCTCTTTTCTGCTATCTTTATTTGAAGAATAGTGAAGCACGAATATTGATATTAGAATGATTTACATCCCCACTCCCTCCTGCCAGCCCAGCTCAAAGAAGGGACTGGGAAATGCTCTCATAACTCTAATCGTGCACGCAAATGGCATTCCAAGGACCTCTGGGCATCTCAGAGGCACAGAGCACTGCTTCAGCACGTTGGTCAACCCAAAGTGTCTCAGAGCTACTTCCAAACAGCATACTTGGCCACACAACTGGCTCTGCCCACGGTGGCAGTTGGCTGTCCCCGGAATTGTGTAAGCTGTGTCACTGATCTGCAACAGGAGCAGGTGTGACGCAGGTGAGAGGACAGATTGGTCACGGAGAGCAAGCTTTCCCCAAAGCAACAGAATTTCACAACACACTGGTTAATGATATCACAGGGAGAACTAATTTCATAAAATGTGGTAACTGGAGCAACAAACAAATCAAAGAACAGAACATCGTGGATTGATTCTGATGTACTTCTAGTGAATGAGGGAGGGAAGGGCAATGCTTTTGATTCCACAGTTGCAACACGCATGACATATTCTCCACTGCTAATATAGTTTCTCTTGAAAACTCCCTCAAGTCTCATTGGCAATCTGTAGAATTTGTATTTTAAATAAATAAGCATTGATTTGGATTTAACTATATGGAATGAGAGAGATAATTTGTGCCCAATAAAATAGTTGTCAGAATGATTTTTTAAATTATTTATTTATTATTTATTTATAAGAGAAGAAAGAGGCAGAGAGAGAGAGAGAGAGAGAGAGAAAATGGGCACACCAGGGCCTCTAGCCATAGCAAGTGAATTCCAGATGCATGCACCACCTTGTGCATCTGGCTCACATGGGTACTATGGAATGGAACCTGGGTCCTTTGGCTTTGCGGGCAAGGGTCTTAACTGCTAAGCCATCTCGCCAGCCCCCAGAACAATTTTTTTAAATTTTTATTTATTTATTTGAGAGAGAAAGAGAGAGGCACATAGAGAGAGTGGGCACATCAGGACCTCTAGCCATCTCTCCAGCCCCAAAACAATTTTAAGAGAAACAATTTCTTTTATTTGTAATATTTATTTATTTATTTATTTATTTATTTATTTATTTATTTATTTGAGAAAGCAAGAGAGAGAATGGGCATGTCAAGCCTCTAGCCAGTGCAAATTAACTCCAGATACTTGCATCACTATGTGCATGTGGCTTATGTGAGTTCTGGGGAAATCAAACCTGAGTCCTTAGGCTTTGCAGGCAAGCACCTTAACTGCTAAGCCATCTCTCCAGCCCCAACTATTTCTTTTATGTTTCTTTCCCTTGGTAATATTTTGATGGCCTTATAAAAATAGAAGGAAAGTCAACTCACATGTGAATTTCATGAGTCTTAGGTTTATAAAGTATATATATTTTTATAAAGACAACATTTATAACACAATATTATTAACAATGCCCCAAATGGTCACAGTTTTATGAGTTATCTGTAATTGGAAACACTACCATAATTTTAAAAGTTACTTTCTCACATCATATATTTTAGGAAAAATTTGACTGCAGATAGCACAAAGCCCCAGCTGCAATATATTAATTTTGAATACAAAAAGAAGAAGAAATCTAGAATTGGCAGGTCCAGGGTTGGTTAACAGTTTGGCCATATCTGGGTCAGCTTCTCCATGATTCCTAAGTTCTGGGATTGCAGGTGTGATCCACCCTACCTGGTGCTACTTTGAATTTACAATCGTGAGTGCTGATGAATACTGCTTAGCATAAATACACAGTCCAGGGCTGGGCAGATGGCTCCATGGGTAAAGGACTCGCCACACCTGCATGAGGGCCCGAGTTTGGATCTCTAGCTCCCAAATAAAAATGTCAGGCATGGTGGTGCATGGTTATAACCTCAATGCTGGAGAGAGAGAGACAGGCAGGTGTGTCTAGGGCTCACTAGCTACCCTGACCAAGTCAGTGAGCTCTGGGTTCAGTGAGAGATCCTGTCCAAGAAAATAAGGTGGGAGTGACTGAGAAGACCCAACATTAACCCCTGGTTTCCACACATATGCACACACATGTGTACATCTACATGCACATGTGCCCACACACATATAAACATGCATGTACGCCACAGACGTATACACACTCCCAAATAGACCTACATAGTACAAAATGGCAAAAATATATTTAGTGCCATTTTAAAAATTATTAGAAACTCCAAGCCACAATTCATTGAATGATTTTTTTTTTTTTTTTTTTTTTTTTTTGGTTTTGCAAGGTAGGGTCTCACTCTGGCCCAGGCTGACCTGGAATTAACTATGTAGTCTCAGGGTGGCCTTGAACTCTTGGCGATCCTCCTACCTCTGCCTCCTGAGTGCTGGGATTAAAGGCGTGTGCCACCACACCCGGCTCATTGAATGATTTTTTTAATGAAATTCACCAGTAATTCAAACGGCAATTTTTTAAGATCAAAATTCTAACACGAGGGTTGGGGAAATGACCTGCGAAGCCTAGGGACCCCAGTTTGATTCCCCAGGACCCACATAAGCCAGATGCACAAGGGGGCGCATGCGTCTGGAGTTCGTTTGCAGTGTTTGGAGGCCCTGGCGCACCCATTCGCTCTTCCTCTCTGCCTCTTCCTCTCTCTCTCTCTAATAAATAAATAAAATAAAATATCTTTTTAAAACAACCAAAATTCTAACATGATCCAACCCAAAGATTACTAATTTAATAGTTATATGCTTATGTGAGAAGTGAAGTAGGAAAATATTCAGTCTTTGTTTTCCACAACTAAAGCATTATGTTTCTATGAGAATAGAAAGCAGTGTGTGTACAGTACAAATACTTCAGTGCATAACATGCAACAGCCTCATCAGAGCGAAAGCAACCAGAAACACTCAAGTTCATTATGCGTCTGATTTTGAATTAGTTTTTGTTTGTTGTGTGTTCACAACCACCTTTTACTGTTGCTAAATTTTTCATGACCCCCCCTCAACATTTAGTAACATGATCTCATGGAGTTGCAACCCACCCCACAGTTTTAGAAGCCATGTGCTAGCAACCAAGAGTGTCCACTACCATATATTAAGGATATGATAAATGCTTGTGGACAGAATGAATTTTAGAATTCACATTGTGTGTCAAGGTTGGATTGGAAACGGGGATGGCCCCCTTCTTGCACAGCTTAGTGGCTCATAATCAACCCTGCTCCCCCTAAAAAAGAAAGGTTAATAAAAGAAATATAAATTTATGAATGTGCATACTAAACATAGGAATCATACAAACTGCAAAACTCGAAGGAGTGGTCCAATGTAGAAGGTTAAACTTCCTCTTTATAGGGGAGGGGGAAAGCGGGCTGTAGACACTTCTAGAGGACAGCAAATGATTCTTAAGGGATAGAAGGGACACAATGATGGCCCGGGGAAAAAGTTCCCTTGGGCTCTAGCTAGCTGTGATAATTTTTTTAATGTCTATTCTTCCTCTCTGATGTGAGTTTAATCTTATTTGCTTAATGAAACTTCAATAAGCCTATTTGGAAGCAGTTGTGTTCTCTCTGGAGTATCTGTCTTTAGATGAATATGGTACTGTGTAGTTACTTTTCTAATTGCTATACAAAATACCTGACAAAAAGCACCATAAGAGGGGAAGGTTTGTCTTGGCTCATGGTTTGAGGGGTGCAGTCCACCATGGTGAAGAAAGCAGGGCAGGGAAGCATGAGGCATTGATTAAGGGAATAATAGTAGGCTCATGGTTTGAAGGGTGCAGTCCACCATGGTGAAGAAAGCAGGGCAGGGAAGCATGAGGCATTGATTAAGGGAATAATAGTGGGCTTGTTTTTTTGTTTGTTTGTTTGTTTGTTTGCCTCTCCTCTTCTATTTCTTTATGATGTAAAGAACATTGACTGAGTTGATACCAGTACTTAAGCACTGTTAAATCTATATGATCAAGTTTAGCTATGGGCTATTGAAAGAGTAACAGTTCCCCAAGGTACTTGCCATCTCTTCTGGAGAAAACTCCGTGCGTTTTCTATTGTGTGTGGGACACTTATGGTATAGTAGATGAAATTATGACACTGTTACTGTCTTCACTTGGGGATTAAGCATGGTATATGATCGTTTGGGGTATCAGGTTAACATGGGCTTGAAGTGAATGGTTAATCTTTTTTGGGGGTTCGAGGTAGGGTCTCACTGTAGTCCAAGCTAACCTGGAATTCACTATGTCATCTCTGGGGGGCCTTGAACTCACTGCGATCCTCCTACCTCTGCCTCCCGAGTGCTGGGATTAAAGGTATGTGCCTTCATGTGTGGCTTGAATGGTTAATCTTCTTCATCATCATGATAGGATTTGGAATCACTTAGGAGACACACTTCTGGGCACATCTGTGAGGGTGTTCCCAGACAGGATTTACTGAGGGGGATGACCTGTCCCCAAAGCAGGTGGCATCTTCCCACATACAGCCCCCATGTAAAGAGGACCAAGGGAAAGGCTGTGTTACCTGTTTGCCTTTGCTTCTTCCTGGGTTGAGAGCAGACCCCAGCTTCACTGGCCTTCCCATATGAACAGATACCAGTGACTCTCCAGAAATATCCCAGGCCTTCAGCACTGGACTGGGACTGAGGAGGCATCCAGCTTCATTGACTGAGTAGCTGCCAGACTCACCAGAGTACAGACAGCCATTGTTGGACTGTGCAGATTCTATTGGGTAAGCCAATTCCTTTTTATTATATATTTTATTCATTCTGTTCCTTTAGAGAACCCTGACTAATACAAGGAATCTACAGGGAAAGAACTTTCCTGTATCTGCTGCATTCCCCTCCAGGAGCTCTCAGTTTGACATCTAAAATGGCATAACTGGGCTGGAGGGATGGCTTAATGGTTAAGGTGCTTGCCTGCAAAACCAAAGGACCCAGGTTTGATTCCCCAGGACCCAGATGCACAAGATGGCACATGTGTCTGGAGTTCGTTTGTAGTGGCTGGAGGCCCTGGCATGTCCATTCTCTCTCTTCTCTCTCTCTTTTAAATGAATGAATGAATGAATGAATGAATGAATAAATAAATAAATAAATAAATAAATAAATAAAATGGCATAATTTGTGCTATCATTTCTAAGTACCAACATCTGTGTGAACAGGGGAACCCCAGCCGGTCCTGCATGTGGCTATCTCTGTTATGCAACAAGACCTGTATTCAGCTCAGCTGCCTCACAAAACCTTTCCTGACCAGGTTCTTCTTGGCAAATCAGAGCTTCACGTCAGTGACAGACACCTGTCTAGTGCTAGACATTGTGTGGAAATGGAGATGTGAATGAGCAAATGTCTACCTTCAAAGAAATCTGAGTCCCAGTAGAAAAGGAGGAAATGAATAGTTCTAATCCTGTAAGGCACACAGCAAGATGAATGTGGGTAAAGTGATGCATGAGCTAGTTTCCCATCATGTGACAAAAGACTCGAGATAATCAACCTCAAAGGAGGAAAGAAAGATTTATTTTGGTTCACAGTTGCAGAGGTTCAAGCCCATGGTTTCTTGGCTCTTTCGGGGGGGGGATTTTTGTGGTTGTTATTTTAAATTGTATTTATTTATTTATTATTTATTTATTTGAGACCAACAGACAGAAGAGAAAGAGGCAGATAGACAGAGAGAGAGAATGGGCGCACCAGGGCCTCCAGCCACTGCAAACAAACTCCAGATGAGTGTACCCCCTTGTGCTTATGTGGGTCCTGGAGAATCAAGCCTTGAACTGGGGTCCTTAGGCTTCACAGGCAAGAGCTTAACCACTAAGCCATCTCTCCAAGCCATTCTTTTAAATTTTATTTATTTATTTATTACTTGAGAGTGAGAGACAGAAAGAGGCAGCTAGAGAGAGTGTTTATTTGTTTTTTAAGCAGAGAGAGAATAAGTGAGCATGCCAGAGCCTCTTGCCACTGCAAATGAACTCCAGATGCATGTGCCACTTTATGTGCCTGGTTTTATGTGGGTCCTGAGCTAGGAGCCCAGGCCTTCAGGCTTTCTAAGCAGGTGCCTTTAGCCACTGAGCCATCTCTCCAGCCTGGCTCTGTTGTTTTGAGGCTTGTGGTAAGACAGTCCATCATGGTAACTAGAAAGCAAAGAGAGGAGAGATCCATACCCCCTTCAAGGGCACGGCCCCCATGACCTAACTTCCTTTCATTAGACCTAAAAGCTTTGCCATCTCCCAATACCACCATCATCTGCAAACCACGCCTTCAACACATACACTTTGGAAACATGTAAGGCCAATATAGTAGCACACATATGTAATGTGTAATGAGTAATGTGTACTAACACAACCTGTTCTCTCAACATTTATACATGCGTGAAGTGATTCCAGAATGAACATGATCAGAGTTAGATGGCCCTGAGCTTGAAGCTGACTGTGCAATTTACTAAATGTGTGAAATTCAAGCTTTTAAAAAATTATCTGCAATACTTCTTCCTTGGTTCTTAGAAATTTATCCACCAGATATATTCAAGCATCTATTATATGGTATATATGGTTCTAGAAAGTAGGGCTGTCTGGGCTGGAGAGATGGTTCAACATTTAAGATATTTGTGGGCTGGAGAGATGGCTTAGCGGTTAAGGCACCTGCCTGCTAAGCCTAAGAACGCCGATTCCAATCTCCAGGTCCCACATTTAGGCAGATGCAAAAGTGATGCAAGGGCACAATGCCACACTTGCCCACAGGGAGTGCACACATCTGGAGTTCATTCACAGCAGCTGAGAGGCTGCTGGCGCACCCATGCTCTGTCTTCCTCTCCCTCTCTTTCTGTCTGTCTCTGTGTCTCTCTCCAAAAAAAAAAAAAAAAAAAAAGATATTTGTCTGCAAAGCCAAAGGACCCAGGTTCAATTCCCCAGGACCCACATAAGCCAGATGCACAAGGTGGCACATGTGTCTGGAGTTCGTTTGCAGTGGCTAGATGCCCTTGTGTGCCCCACTTTCTCTCTCCTTTCTTCTCTTCTCCTCTCTCTCTCTCTCTCTGTCTCTGTCTCAAATAAATAAAATATTTTTAAAAGAAAGTAGGGTTGCAGCAGCAATGAAGACAAAGGCCATATCTTCATGAAACACGTATTCTGTCAGGTACAACAGACAATTAGCACTAAAGCACATACATATATGAAATGATTTCAGCAACTGATGAAAACAAAAGGAAACCAAGTTTCAAAGAGTACATATCTTAAGTACTGTCTGGGCTTTTTTTTTTTTTTTTTTTTTTTTTTTTGAGAGAGTCAGAGAGAAAGGGAGAGGAAGACAGATAGATAGAGATGGGCACACCAGCAGTCTCTCAGCTGCTACGAATGTAATCCAGATTTGTGCACCCCCTTGTGGTCAAGTGTGGCATTCCGCCCTTGCGTCACTGCATCTGGCTAAACGTGGGACCTGGAGATTGGAACTAGCGTTCTTAGGCTTAGGAGGCAGGTGCCTTAACCGCTAAGCCATTTCTCCAGCCCTGGGCTACTTTTAACAAAGTGACTCTGAAAACATTGCATTCTTTGTAACTGTCTGGAGATGGAGAAGAACGTTACATAGGCAGCACTATCTGTCTCACAACAATCTTTTACCTCTGGGCTTTCTCAGTGCTTCAGCTCCTGCCAGTTTGTCTGTATTCCAACCAGGAGAAAAAGACAAAAAAATGCAGAGAATACATTGTCTGCTGCCTTAAGGGGACGTGTGCCTTCTGTTCCCATTCTACTGGCTAGAACTTAGTTCAGTGGCATTCTTATCTGCAAGGGAGGTTGTAATTTCTACCTCTGAGGCCATATGTTAATAAAAATTCAAGGAAAAGAGAATGAATGTAGATGGGCAGAAGTTACTGAAGTGCCAGTCATCAAATTCAATTTGAAAAAGGCAAGTTTTCTAAAACCAGGAGTTTCACAGCAGTCGGTTAGAAGGGGCCTAGTTTATCTGCTCCAGTGTGACAAGGAAATTCCCCTCTCCCTTGGTTTTAACCCATAAAGAAAGTAACTAAGCCTGGAGTGGTGGCAGATGCCTTTAATTCGAGCACCTGGGAGGCAGAGGTAGGAGGATCGCCATGAGTTCAAAGCCACCCTGAGAATACATAGTGAATTCCAGGTCAGCCTGAGCTACAGCGAGATCCTACCTTGGAAAACCAAAAAAAAAGTAACTAAAAGGATGTGCTTTCTGTCCCTGTTTCTGCTTTCTTCAGCCCTTCTCTGCTTTGTAAAGCCAAATGCCTCTGTTCAGGCTACAGGTAACTTTGTTCTATTTTTTTAGAATAAACTGTGGCCAGTAAAAGACAATTAGATTTTTAGTTCAATTTGTTGTAATTGATAATATAATTTTTTGAGACAGGTTTATTTTAAAACATAGAATTTGAGACCAAGGATGTAGGTCGGTCATAGAGTGCTCACCTAGTATGCATGAGGCACTGGATTCTATCCCCAGAATGTTATAATAGTTGATAGACCGACAGATAGACAGACAGACAGACAGCGACCTCTAGTGCACCATATTCAGCATTCAATCAGGATTGGTGGAGTTTTAAAACATTTTTTTTTAATTTGCCAGCAGAGAGAGAGAGATAGAAGCGAGGCAGAAAAAGAGAGAATTGACGCGCCAGAGCCTCTAGCCACTGCAAACGAACTCCAGATACATGTGCCCTTTGTGCATCTGGCTTACGTGGGTCTGGAGAATTGAACAGGGATCCTTTGGCTTCACAGGCAAATGCCTTAAACGCTAAGCCATTTCTCCAGCACCCCCCCCTTTTTTTCTTTTTTTGGTTTTTTGAGGTAGGGTCTTACTCCAGCTCAGGCTGACCTGGAATTCACTACGTAGTCTCAGGGTGGCCTCGAACTCATGGCAATCCTCCTACCTCTCGAGTGCTGGGATTAAAGGTGTGTGCCACCATGCCTGGCTTGGATTTTAGGCAAATCTGCTCAACGTAAACTGCATTTTCAGCAACAGGAATTCACTTCCCAGCCTTGATTCTTTCCTGAGAGAACAGGGGAAATGTTGCCAACATTAGACTGCCCGTATGGACCTCTAAGGGAGTGGTTTACATTGGCTGACATTGCTTTTGGGGTTTAGTCTTATGCACTCTGGAGCTAAGAACCGATCATCTCTTCTGGAGCACTGTTCATAACTTTCACAGGGGCTAGGATAAGCCTAGTGTTGCTCTTAAGACCATTTCATAGTTAGGGTGCTATATCAAGAATGGAGAGAGATCCAGAGCGTCTAGAGCCTACAGAAGCAGGCAGAAGAGGCTCCAGCAGAGGCAGCACCAGTTCCACATGGCCTCATGTGCCAGGCTCTGCCTGAGCCACAGGAAAAGCCAGGTGAAGGGATTTTCCACTTACACTGGCCTCCTCACAAACTCAAGAAAAGTGGAAGGGAGGATAGCAGAGACCAGCAGATCAGCTCGTGAGGAAGAGGATCAAGGGGACCAGTGGGAGAACTTCAGCCAGCATCCACTGTTTCCCCTCCCCCACCGCCACCATACACAAAACCATGGAAACTAAACAAGACACTACTAAATGATGAATGGGTCAATGAAGAAATCAAGAAGGAAATTTAAAAAATTCATAGAGTCAAGTAATAATAAGAACACAACATACCAAAACCTTTGAGACACAATGAAGGCAGTCCTAAGAGGGAAATTTATAGCTCTAAGTGCCTATATTAAGAAACTAGAAAGGTCACAAGTAAACAACTTAATGCTTCACCTTAAGGCCGTGGAAAAAGAAAAACAAGGCAAACTGAAAATCAGTAGATGGGAAGAAATAACAAAGATTAGGGCAGAAATTAACGAAATAGAAACCAATTAAAAAAATCCAAAGAATCAATGAAAAAAAGAGTTGGTTCTTTGAAAGAATAAACAAGATTGATAAACCCTTAGCAACTCTGACCAAAAGAAAGAGAGAAGAGACACAAATTGATAAAATTAGAGATGAAAAAGGCACCATCACAACAGATAACAGAGAAATTCAAAAATCATAGGGCCATACTATAAGAACATATACTCCACTAAGTTTGAAAATCTGAAAGAAATAGATGATTTCCTTGATGTATATGATGTACCTAAATTAAATCAAGATGAGATTAACCACTTAAATAGCCCTATAACAAGTATGGAGATCCAAGCAGTTATAAAAAATCTCCCAACTAAAAAAAGTACAGGCCCAGATGGATTCACTGGTGAATTTTACCAGATCTTCATGGAAGAACTAACACCAATGCTTCTTAAATTTTCCAAAAATAGAAAAGGATGGAATCCTACCAAATTCCTTTTACGAAGCCAGCATCACTCTGATACCAAAACCAGACAAAGAACAAAAAAAGAAAATTACAGACCAATCTCCCTCATGAACATAGATGCAAAAATTCTCAACAAAATATTGGCAAACAGAATACAAGAATATATCAGAAAGATCATTCACTCTGACCAAATAGGCTTTATCCCAGAGATACAGGGATGGTTCGATATAGGCAAATCGATAAATGTAATAAATTATATAAATGGACTGAAGGCCAAAAAATCACACGATCATCTCATTAGATGCAGAAAAAACATTTGACAAAATCCAACATCCCTTCATGATAAAAGTCCTACAGAGGCCAGGAGTGGTGGTGCACGCCTTTAATCCCAGCACTTGGGAGGCAGAGGTAGGAGGATTGCTGTGAGTTCAAGGCCACACTGAGACTACATAGTGAATTCTATGTCAGCCTGAGCTAGAGCGAGACCCTACCTGGAAAAAAAAGCAAAAAAACAAAAGCAAACAAACAAAAAAAAAAACATGTCCTACAGAGACTGGGAACAGAAGGAACATATCTCAACATAATAAAGGCTATTTATGACAAACCTACAGCCAACATAATACTAAATGGAGAAAAACTTGAAGCTTTTCCACCACTAAAATCAGGACCAAGACAAGGATGTCCACTGTCCCCATTTTTATTTAATATAGTACTGGAAGTCTTAGCCATAGCAATAATGCAAGAGACACACATAAAAGTATACAAATTGGAAAGGAAGAGATCAAATTATCACTATTTGCAGATTATATGATTCTATACAGAAAGGACCCTAAAGACTCTACCAGTAAACTATTAGAGCTGATAAACACCTATAGCCATGTAGCAGGATACAAAATAGACACACAGAAATCAGTAGTCTTTCTATATGCTAACAACAAACACACAGGGGATGAAATCAGAGAATCACTCCCATTCACAACTGCATCAAAAAATAAATAAATAAAGTACCTAACCAAGGACGTGAAGGATCTCTACAATGAGAACTTTAAAACACTCAAGCGAGATATTGCAGAAGACACTAGGAAATGGAAAGACATTCCTTGTTCTTGGATTGGAAGAATCAATATTGTGAAAATGACAATTTACCAAAGGCAATCTACACATTTAATGCAATCCCCATCAAAATTCCAATGGCATTCTTCACAGAAATAGAAAAAACAATCCAAAAATTCATTTGGAAGTACAAAAAACCTTGAATATCTAAAACAATTTTGAGCAACACAAAGAAGGCTGGTGGTATCATCATACCTGATTTTAACCTATATTACAGAGCCATAGTAACAAAAACAGCATGGTACTGGCTCAAAAACAGATATGTGGAGCCGGGCATGGTGGCGCACACCTTTAATCCCAGCACTTGGGAGGCAGAGGTAGGAGGATCGCCGTGAGTTCAAGGCCACCCTGAGACTACATAGTTAATTCCAGGTCAGCCTGGGCCAGAGTGAGACCCTACCTCGAACCCCCCCCCAAAAAAAAACAGATATGTGGATCAATGGAACAGAATAAAGGACTCAGATGTAAGTCTGGGTAGCTATGGCCACCTGATCTTTGACAAAAATGCCAAAAATACTCATTGGACAAAAGACAGCCTCTTCAGCAAATGGTGCTGGGAAAAAATGGATATGTATCTGTAGAAGGATGAAAATCGATCCTTATCTCTCTCCAGGCACAAGAATTAAGTCCAAATGGATCAAAGACCTTATATCAGACCTGAAACTCTGAAACTGCTAGAGGAAGAAGTAGGGAAAACCCTTCAACATATTGGTCTTGGCAAAGACTTTCTAAATATAACCCCAATTACTCAGGAAATAAAACCACAGATCAACCACTGGGACCTCATGAAATTATACAGCTTTTGTACAGCAAAGAACACTGTGAATAGAGCAAAGAGGCAACCTACAGAATGAGAGAAAATCTTTGCTAGATATACATCTGACAGAGGATTAATATCTAAAATATACAAAGAACTCAAAAAATTAAATAATAAGAAATCAAACAACCAAATTAAAAACAGGCTATGGAACTAAATAGAGAGTTCTCAAAGGAAGAAATACAGGTGGCATATAAACATCTAAAAAAGTGTTCTACATCCCTAGTCATCAGGGAAATGCAGATTAAAACTACGTTGAGATTCTGTCTCACGCCTATCAGATTGGCTACCATCAGGAAAACAAATGACCATGAATGCTGGCGAGGATGTGGAAAAAGAGGAACCTTTCTACACTGTTGGTGGGAATGCAATCTGGTCCAGCCATTGTGGAAATTAATGTGGAGGTTCCTAAAACAGCTAAAAATAGATCTACCATATGACCCAGTTATACCACTCCTAGGTATATATCCTAAGGACTCGCCTCATTACCTTAGAGATATTTGCTCAACCATGTTTATTGCCACTCTATTCACAATAGTTGAAATAGAACCAGCCTAAATGTCCCTTAACTGATGAGTGGATAATGAAGATGTGGCACATTTACACAATGGAGTTCTACTCAGCAGTAAAGAAAAAATGAAGTTATGAAATTTGCAGGAAAATGGATGGATCTGGAAAGGATTATACTTAGTGAGGTAACCAGGCTCAGAAAGTCAAACATCACATGTTCTTTCTCATATGTGGATCCTAGGTACAAATGACTGGACTTTTATGTAAGTAGAAATAAAACTCAGTAGCAGAAGCCAGTAAGCTAGAAAGGGAATAGAAAGTGAATACAAAGGGAGGGAAGGGGGAGTTAATAGGATGGTATTGTATATATGTAAGTAGAAGAACAGATTAACAGGGGGTGAAAAGGCCTAAGTGAGGTCAGGGGAAGAGAATGAGTGAAGGAAAGGTAGAGGGAGAGCTAATCAAAATCTAAGAGGATATAAATAAGTCATATGGAAACCCACTTTTCTGGACAATACAACACTCAGAAGACATAGATTGTTACTAGAAAATTTTCAGTGCCAGGAATGGGATACCTTCCAGTAAGTTCTTGGCTGGGAAGGTCACAGATACCCCCAAAACATTGCAGGACATTGCTGAGGTCCTTGGTTTCCCACCAGGAATAGATGGTAAGACCTTATTGCTGAAGACTCCACATACTTGGGCTGCAAGATCACTGACAAATCCTACTGGAGCTGAATTGAAAGCCTCCACCATGTGGACCAGTTAACAGAAAGCTGGAAAAATCTATGCTGCATGCAGTTCAATGGGAGAGAGAGCAATCACCAGTGAAGATACTCAACACTGGACACTGCAAGCCTTAAATTTGGCCAGCCAGGCCAAATGAGCCAATGGATGCAATAGTCTGTTATGTCTGTTATGGGGGAAACCAACCGCTCTCTAATTGGACTGGAGGCCCATGCCATGGAAGGGAATACATCCCTGATACTGAAAACCTATAACAAGGGCAGTCATGAGCCCTAGGGGTGTAACATTTGCTGGTATCTGGCCTTATATATATATACTATGCTCACCAAACTGCCCAGTAAGCACTTCTCTTAATGTTCATACCCATATATTAATGCTACTCTCACTTTTGGTTAGAGAAGCTTCTCTTTTCAGACGGCAGTGAACTTGGGATGACTCAGAAGGCACCATGGGGCTGAGAAGAAGTGATAGAAGAGTGCTCAGCAGTGAAATATCTCTAACACACCTTCCAAGGCTCAGGGTCTGCTGCGGAAGAGGTGTCAGAAAGAATGTAAGAGCCAAAGGAAGGTTAGGACTCCTTACAATGCAGACACAAAATGGCCTGGATATCCATGAACTTGCAGTGTCTGACACTACCTACACAAGACCATCATAATAGGAGGAAAAGGTCATGACATCAAAATAAAAGAGAGACTGATTGAGAGGGGGAGGGGATATGATGGAGAGTGGAGTTTCAAAGGGGAAAGTGGGGGGAGGGAGGCAATTACCATGGGATATTGTCTACAATTATGGAAACTGTCAGTAAAAAAATTAAAATTTAAAAAAGAATGGAGAGTGACAAAAAGAAACATGAATTTACCACGCTATAATTTATATCAAGGTAATTTAAAAAGGAAAAATCTAGGCGGACGTGATGGCGCCACGCCTTTAATCCCAGTACCAAGGAGGCTGAGGTAAGAGTATCACTGAGTTCGAGGCCAGCCTGGGACTACATAGTGAATTCCAGGTCAGCCTGGGCTGAAGTAAAACCCTACTTCAAAAAAAACAAACAGATCATTTTGAACATATGAATGCTGTGGACTCGCCCCGCAACCCACTGGACGCACAAGAAGCTCTGGTCTCTCTACTGACCTATGGCTTTTCAATAACTGGTCATCCCTTCGGACCTGACCCTTGCGGAGCGGGAGGCATCATCCTTTCACTGCCTGGGACTTGACCCTTGCGGACAGAGCTCTGCGGTCACCGCCTGCAAGTCCAGAGTCTAGGGAGGGAGGGAGGGAGGCGTGGTCTGGAGGCCCGGCCTGGATGTGTCCGGAACATAATTACAGGCCTCTGTTTCCCATAGGGACACTAAAGAGCAGGTACACGGCCGATTTGGGAGAACGGAAGCTAGGGCGGGGGGCGTATTTGGCAGAGGGACGCATCTTCCGGTTGTGTTCCTGGTTCGAGTCCTTCGTCTGCGATGCTCCCCAGGGTGGCGGCGCTCCTTCCTCGCCGCCCTCTCTCCCGCGGCGCGGTGTCCTCCGGAAGCCCGGGAGCCTCGGCGGCTGTGATTGTGCCACTCGCTTCCCCGCCTGCAGCTGTCAGGTAGCGAATTTCAGCGGGCTTGTTTGATCCAGCATGTCTTCGGGGAACCCTATCCCTCTCTCGTCAGTTCACTTCCGCTTCTCCGGCTGCCCCGGGGTCGATCTGAGAAGCGTGAGCCCTTAGAAGGCTTTGCTTTTCATCTGAGAAGAGGCATCCTCGAAGGACGAGGTGACTTGCCCAAGGTCACGGTGTGGGAAAGCAGCTTTGATAGGTGATGAGCCTCGTGGGCTGGCTTCCCGTCCTTTGTCCACTACACGCCGCGCCTCGTGCTCCTTTGCCACCCTGAGACTACATAGTGAATTCCAGGTCAGCCTGGGCTAGAGGAGACCCTACCTTGAAAAAAAAAAACAAAAACAAAAAAAAAAAAAAAAAAAAAAAAAAAAAGAAAGAAAGAAAGAGAAGAAGTTTAAATGCAGAAAATGTTTTAGTTTTGTTTTCATTCCTGCTTTTTATTTTGTGTTGTATTTGTAATTTTTTTTTCTTTAATATGTCTTTCCAGGACAGAAAATGGTAGCCAAAGATTCTTTGGCACTAGCAGTGTGGTCTATAGCAAGGACGATGAACAGTCTGTTCCAACCGGTGAGATTGCCAAGAAGGCATCAGAGACACAAGACAGAAGAAAGGAGAATATGAAAAAAAGCTTGCTGGACATTATTAAGGATATGAAAGTTGAATCGAGCATAGTAAATGTACAAACGACAAAGCCACCTGGCAGGAAACCTTCTAAAAGTATGGAGGCTACAATTGGCAGGCTGCAGAGAGCTGTGAAAGATGCTTCAAAGAAGGGGTAAAATAAATTCCAGCTTGAATACTTTTTCCAACTCAACATGCTTTTCTTTAGTAAACAGTATCTAATGACAGTACTTGAGAGACATTGAAGTAATGAAGACCAAACATCAGCATGAACACAGGGACTCTGATAATCACCTTAGGAATGTTATTGTTTTATATCTGAGGAGCAAGAGGATATTTGTAGCCAGGTATGATGCCTGTAATCCTAGCACATGGGAGATAGAGGTAGGACATTATGAGTTTGAGGACATCCTCAGCTACCTACATAGGAGACTTTGTCTCAAAAAATAAATAAATAAGCCAGGCATGGTGGTGTACACCTTTAATCCCAGCACTTGGGAGGCAGAGGTAGGAGGATTGCAGTGAGTTCGAGGCCAGCCTCAGACTACATAGTGAATTCCAGGTCAGCCTGGGCTAGAGTGAGACCCTGCCTCAACCCTCCTCCTCCCGCAAAAAATAAATAAATAATAGGGGGCTGGGAAGATTGTTCAGTAGTTAAAGGAACTTGCTTGTAAAGCTTACTGTCTTAAGTTTCCAGCCATCTATGTAAAGCCATACCCAAAAAGTGGTGCAAGCGTCTGGCAGTCGGTTGGCAGCGACAGGAGGCCCTGGTGTGCCCATACACATATGCAAATAAATAAACTCAGGTCTGGCAGTTGATGTTGGCTGTCAGCCGAGGCTATTAGCAACATTTTCATGTAGCCTCTAAGTGGCCTGGGCATTTCACAGCATGGTGGCTGGGTTCTGGGGACTTTCAAAAGAAAGCGAACAAGCTGGGCGTGATGGCATACACCTTTAATCCCAGCACTCAGGAAGCAGAGGTCAGAGGATTGCTGTGAGTTCGAGGCTACCCTGAGACTACATAGTGAATTCCAGGTCAGCCTGGGCCAGAGTGAGACCTTACCTCGAAAAACCAAAAAAAAAAAAAAAAAATTCTTGTTACTTGTTTGCATCCCTTCCCCATACCTGATGTTTTCAAATGAAAAGAAATAATACAATAACACACCTTTTGTACAAAGAAAGTGAATGAAGAGGAAACTATGTTTATTATTCGATGACCTAGCATTGGAGTCTCACTTAAAACTGCCACTCTTTTCTTGTTAACACATTGATGTTTGTAGTTTTTTGTTTTTTGAAATTATATCAAGTGCTAAAGTTGCTTTAAGAACCTAACAAAGATGTTCTGTCACTGGAAGAAGTACAGCAGTGAGTGTGAAGACTTCACGTGGCCGTTGGTGGGGCTGGGTTCCCTGTGGGGCCTCAGTGCCTTAAGACACAGGGTGGGGACAAAGGTCCCAAAGGAAGCGTTGATGTCTGCTGCACTGGGCATTAGCAAGGGCAGATGTATGATTGGGATCTAGAATCATCCAGAGGCTTGTCCACTGGCATTCCCAGTAGTTGATGGATGCTTTTGGCGGAGACTAACTGGCTTTTGGCCAGTGTATTGACTCATGGCCTTCCCATGTTGCCTGGTTTCCTGTGTGGTATCTGAGTTCCAGGGACAAGCATCTCAACAGACCTGTGTAAAGCTGTATCCCATGATGGGATCTACACCATGTGTTTCTGTGTTACTGGCTCATTCAGTTCATCAAGGCAAGCTCATTTCCTTTAGGGAACTGAGGGGAGGGGAAATTGAGGGAACTATGGTGATGTTTTAGAAGAGTGTATGAGGCCAGAACTAGTTCTTTCTCTTTTCTGAAAAGATCACTTGCCACTCCTGCTAACCTGACAGTACCCATAGAAAGTCAGCTTTCTTATAAGCAGTGTTGTCATGACCCAAGTGACTGCTGATTGATTACTGACATCGGGCTTGGGAGAACTAGAGACCTGTGAGGACACCGTATTTAGGACTTGTGTGTGCAGTTCTTTTCGGGGACCCTGTACCCTTGTTTCAAGGGCTGTAGATTCCTGTGTTGCACTAAGCCAGGCACTCCTTGGCCTGCATGGTGCAGACCTCTCTTTCTTGCCTAACTGGTGAAGTGGCACCTATATGAGTACTATGAGACTTACTGAGAAGGACACTCACACTGCCCTGCCCACCTAGTATGCATCTGTCCTTTCCTCTTCCTAAAAGCTGAGCCAAGGAGCCAAGCAGGTGTGTGTAGCAGCCTTATGAGTCAAACGTACCAAAATTCCAAAATTTCTGGCTTTTGGCTTTAACGCTTTTTTTTTTTTTTTTAATGTATTTATTTGAGGGAAGGAGGGAGGAAAAGAGAGAGAGAGACAGATAGAGAGGGAGAATGGGCATGCTAGGTTCTACAGACACTGCAAACGAACTACAGACACATGTGTTACCTTGTGCACATCTGGTTTATGTGAGTCCTAGGGAATCAAACCTGGGTCCTTTGGCTTTGCAGGCAAGTGCCTTAACCACTAAGCCATCCCTCCAGCCCAGCTTTAACATTCTTATAGCTGAGCAACTACTAGCATTAGTCATCCAGTAAGAAGGGTTCAGCTAACTGCTACCCACTATGACTAACTGATTCCCCGCTTGAACTTAGTTCTTTCTAGTCTTCTACAAGTATCAATTGATGCTACAGTTAACTGTTCATTCATCAACTTTCCTTTGTCATTGTATCTGAGCCACAGTCCAAAGTGCTGGAGATGGAGCATGGAACAATTCACAGTCTGTGCTTTCTTCATAAAAATAGGAGTCAGGCATGGTGGTGCGTGCGTGTAGTCCTGGGCATCAGGAGACTGAGGCAGGAGGATGGCAACTCTGATGCCAGCCTGAGCCACACACCCATTCCAAAATGCAGCAGGGGGTGGGGGGACATGTGAGGTGATGGTAAAGAATGATGGCTCTGCAGAGGCACTTTTCGTTTTGTTTGAGAAAGGGTTTCAAGTAACCCAGGCCAGTCTCACATTCACTATGTAGCCTTGAACTCCTGATCCTTCTGCCTCCATCTCCCAAATGCTGGGATTATAGACTTGCACCACGAAGTCTGCCATAGTGCTCTTTTTTCCTCAAGGTAGGGTCTCACTCTATCCCAGGCTGATCTGGAATGCACTCTGTAGTCAGGCTGGCCTCAAACTCAAGGTGATCCTCCTACCTCTGCTTCCCAAGTGCTGGGATTAAAGGTGTGCACCACCACACCCAATTGATTTATTTATTTTATTTTTTTTATTTATTTTATTTTATTTTATTTTTTTGAGGTAGGGTCTCGCTCTAGCCCAGGCTGACCTGAATTTTCTATGTAGTCTCAGGCTGGCCTCAAACTCACGGTGATCCTTGTACCTCTGCTTCCCAACTTCGGGATTAAAGGTGTGCACCACCATGCCAGGCCACACCCAGCTTTTTAAGGAAGAACTCTGTTAAGTAAATGTTTAAACAATGTGATATAATAAGTAATTCTGGTTTTTCTCTCTCATTTCTTTTCATTTTCTGTTTTAGAAATGAGCCTTTGAGTCCTGAGTTGGTGGCTGCTGCGTCTGCTGTTGCAGATTCTCTGCCGTTTGATAAGCAGGCGACCAAGTCAGAGCTGCTCAGGCAGCTCCGGCTGCATGAGGAAGAGTCAAGGGCCCAGAAAAATGGAGAGAAACCTAGAATTAGGTTGGTGAGTCCGACTGTTACATGAGAAATGCTTACATCTCAAAATGAGTCATGTTTTCATGTGGCGGGTGAATAGTGCACATAGCACACCTGCTTTACATATAAAAACTACATAGTGAATTCCAGGTCAGCCTGGGCAAGAGTGAGACCCTACCTTGAAAAACAAACAAAAACAAACAAACAAAAAAAACTACCTTAGGAATAGAATTTCAGTCATTTTATTTTTGTTTGTTTTTTGCTTGTTTTTTGTTTTGGTTTTTTCGAGGTAGGGTCTTGCTGTAGCCCAGGCTGACCTGGAATTCACTGTATTCTCAGTATTCTCAGGGTGGCCTCGAACTCACGAGGCAGAGGTAGGAGAATCACTGAGAGTTCAAGGCTACCCTGAGACCATGTAGTTTATTCCAGGTCAACCTGGGCCAGAGTGAGACCCTACCTCAAACCCCCCCCAAAAAAAAAGAAAGAAAAAAAAGAAAATCAGTAACCCAATAAGAAAAGTAGTTTTTCTCATGCAAGTAAGTAATTGCCTGGTTTTACACATAGTATGATAATCTTCAGATGTGTCCTCCCTTTTTTCTTCTTATCCTTATGTTTGAGCTGAACTTGTTCTACTTATCATCTTCCTCTCTCATTGCTTTGTGCCCATTTGCACTTCTGGCTGCCCAAAGGCCATGCGTGGTGGTTCCCATCCCTGTGGCTGATAGGAGTTGGCTGTTAGTGAGCACACGGACCAGATGTACCTTGGGACTGCAGTAGTGTACAGATGTCTAGATAGTCACATGGCTCATTCTGTTTGTGTGTGAGCAAACTCAAGGCAGCAAGGGTAGCAGACAGCTTCAGGTTCACTGAGATGAACTTCCAGACCAGGCACAGTTATGGAGGAAAGGATATTATTTATTGAAGCTCACAGATCCAGGGGAAGTTCCATAATGACAGGAGAAGCAGCCTGCCTCCACAGGACCAGGCAAGAGAGCAAAACCCCCAGCCACACAGCACACAGAGCAAAACTACAGTCCCCAAAAAGCCACAGCACACTTCAGGAACTCCTATTAGGCACACTTTGCATATCTTTACAAAGGAATCTCAAGCCATCACCACACCTTAAGACCAGCCCCCAGTGACATTGCCTCTAGCAAGGTGATTGCAGATGCAAACTATAACTAATAAAATACTGAATATATTGGGGGACATATATTCAAACTACCACAGCAAGTGTAGCTCATTTTAAGATTTAATTTTATTATTAATATAGGCAACAGGTATGCAGATACCTGATTGAATTGTCCTTTAAGCCTCTCTGGATATTAACATTTTTTAATATTTATTTGAGTGAGAGAGAGAGAGATACAGAGAAATGGGGGTGCCAGGGCCTCCAGCCACCACAAACAAACTCCAGATGCATGCACCATCTTGTGCATCTGGCTTACATCGGTCCTGCAGAGTTGAACCTGGGTCCTTCAGCTTTGCAGGCAAGCACCTTAGCCAATAAGCAATCCTTCTAGCCCTAAAAATTTTTTATAAGTGACACTTCAGTGTTTCAAATGAAGATTTCTGATAAATATATTTAAAAGCAAAGGAAACAAATATTGTTTATTTTATTTTAGTTAATTATTTTATTTATTTGACACAGAAAGGGGGGGTGAAGAGAGAGAGAATGGGTGCACCAAGGCCTCCAGCCACTGCAAGTGAACTCTAGACACTTGCACCCCTTGTGCATCTGGCTAACGTGGGTCCTGAGGAATTGAACCTGGGTCCTTTGGATTTGCAGGCAAACACTTTAACTGCTAAGCCATCCCTCCAGCCCCATAAATCTTTTTTATAAATATGTATTTTTTAAATTTATTTGAGAGAGAAAGAACATGGGCACTCCAGGACCTCTTGCCACTGCAAAGGAACTTCAGATACATGTGCCACTTTGTGCACCTGGCTTTATGTGGGTACTGGGGAATTGAACCCAGGCCAACAGGCTTTGTAAGCAAGCGACTTTAGCCACTCAGCCATCTCTCTAGCCCCAGAAACAAACATTAGTGGTCTATAATGTATAAGCATTAACACAGGACACCTATTTAATTGTTAATATACTCTTTTAGGGTATCAAAGTGAAATAAGAGTTAAATGGTATGTTTCCTTTTAAGAAAAGTTTGTTACTGTTGTATAGCTAAGATTTCTAATGTACTTGACCTTTCATTGTTTCAGCTTCAGTAACATAATATCAGATATGAAAGTTACCAGATCCTCCTCTGTTAGAAGTAGAACGAGGCCAGAGCATCAGATCCAGTTTGATGAAGGATCTGACCAGGAGAAGACAACTGGTGATAAAAAAAGGTATTCAGGCCTTGTCGGCTGTTGACTTTTGTTTGAGGGCTTGCTCTATAGTAACTGCACTTGCTTTATTCCTTATGCACATTATTGTTGCTAGTTACCCCAGCATTATGGATGCCTTTACACATGTATCTTACCTTCCTTGTGCCATTTCCTGAAAGATTTTAGTAGTCCTATTTTTCTTATAACATGAATCAAAATGAGCCCTACCTCACATTAACCATGATGAATAGAGATCCCTTGATATACAATGAATGGGGTTGAGCAAATTATGAACAAATGAATGCTTTATTAAGAAGTATTTTACTTTAAGAAGCAATGTTTTTCAATTTAGATGTTTCTAACATTAGGTATTTATATGCCCTTTGCATGTATAGATATTGTCACCTTTCTTCATACTTCAGAGAACTATTCCACCATTAAAAAAAGTAAAGCCAGCTGGCCGTGGTGGCGCACGCCTTTAATCCCAGCACTCAGGAGGCAGAGGTAGGAGGATCACCATGAGTTCAAGGCCACCCTGAGACTATGGAGTGAATTCCAGGTCAGCCTTGGCTAGAGTGAGACCCTACCTCGAAAAACCAAAAATAAAAATAAAAATAAATAAATAAATAAGAGTAAAGCCAACTGGGTATGGTATAGCATGCCTTTAATCCCAGCATTCGGGAGGCAGAGGAAGGAGGATCGCTGTGAGTTTGAGGCCACCCTGAGACTACGTAGTGAATTCAGGTCAGCCTGAGCTAAAGCAAGACCCTACCTGGAAAAACCAATTAAAAAAACCAAAAAGACAAACAACAACAAAAAAAAGCTGAACAAAGAGGGATACAGGGAAGCAGTGGGGCAACCAAAATGTTTAAAAGCTTGAGGCAGTTTGAACAAAGCCAGGCCTGGACTGATTCATCTAGTCACAGATAGAGCATTGGCTTTGGAGTCACACTGGCCCACCTCAGAGTCTTGTACTTATTCTGACTGGTGTAACTTTTATATGCTCCGTTACTTATTTCCCCTCCTGTGAAGTGTTGAGAGTGAAACCTCGCTGTATTAGTTACTTTTCTTGTTGCTATGACAAAATACCTGGAAGAAGCAATTTAAGGAAGAAGGAAGGGCTTCTCTTGACTCACAGTTTGAGGGTATCGCCATCATGGCGGCGAAGGTATGGTCACAACAGCAGCTGTAGCTGAGGCTGCAGGGGCGCGAAGCAGCTGCTCACACTGTCCACAGTCTGAAGCAGAAAGAGATGAATACTGGTGCTCAGCTGGCTTTCTCTTTTTTCCCTTTTTACACAGTCTGGGATGCTGGCCCATGGATGGTACCACCACATTCAGAGTGGGACTTCCTTCCTCACTTTAATCTCTTTTGGAAATGCTCTTATAGACACACCCAAAAGTGTGTCTGTGAGGATTCTATCCCACCTGGATTGTTTTCATATTTTTTGTTGTTTTTTTCAAGGTAGGGTCTCCCCCTTGCCCAGGCTGACCTGGAACTCACTTTGTAGTCCCAGACTGGCCTCCAACTCACAGTGATCCTCCTACCTCAGCTTTCTGTGTTAGGTGATTCTAAATGCAGTGAACTTGACAGAATTAACCTTCGTACTAGCCTTTCTTGAAGGGCAGGAAAAAAAATGTGTCAAGTATGTAAGATGCTCAGCAAATGTTCATCCCCTTTTCAGTACATAGCTCTTCAGTTTGCATATTTGATAGGGTCTTCTACGTTTTCCATGAATTACTTAAATCTGTTATCCCTTTAAATTTTTTTTTTATTTAGTTATTATTTGACAGAGAGAGAGTGGGCATGCCAGGGCCTCCAGCTACTGCAGACAAACTCCAGACGCATGTGTCTGGCTTACTTGGGTCTTGGGGAACTGAACCTGGGTCCTTTGGCTTTGCAAGCAACCACCTTAACCGCTAAGCTATCTCTCATCCTTTTTACTTACAGCATAGGGAGTGTTCAATAAGGTATAAGGCACTGAAGATCATTCTGGGGCTGAAGGGCCTATTTTAATGTTGTATTTGGAAAACAGGGTCTTACTATATTTGCCAGGCAGCCCTGGACCTCGGATCCTCCTGCTTCCACCTCCTGAGTGCTGGGATTGCCGGCATGCATCACCATGCCTGTCTAGAAAAGCCTGTGTTTCCAAACACATGGGAACCTACAGAAGAAAACTTACATGGTTTGAGGTCACTTTACCTAGTTTTAATATACTACTTTTTTCCCACTTGAATTTAATAGAGAAAAGTATTTGATGCAAAAAAAAAAAAAAAAAAAAAGGACTTGGGCTGGAGAGATGGCTTAGCGGTTAAGGCGCCTGCCTCCTAAGCCTAAGAACGCTGGTTCCAATCTCCAGGTCCCACATTTAGCCAGATGCAAAGTGACACAAGGGTGCTGCACTTGCCCACAAGGGTGCGCACACATCTGGATTTCGTTCTCAGCAGCTGAGACTGCTGGTGCACCCATTCTCTGTCTCCTCCCTCTCTCTCTGTCTCTCTCCAAAAATAAATAAAATAATTAAAAAAAAATTTTTTTTAAAGGACTTGAAAATTACTTTTAAAACTAGTTTGTTTGTAAACTGGTTTTTAATCTGCCATTCTTTTTCAAGTAAATATGTGAATTGAGAAAATAAGCTTTTCTTTCTGTTGAAAAAAATGTGAATGATGAATAAAGCAGTTGATTAAAGTATGCCAGAAAAACACTTATAGTTTTCTACAATCTTGAGTTTTCTAAAATTTTGGTATGAAAGTGATCAAAGAAAACTCATGGCAAAGTAAGCTGTTCTTTCCAATTACATATTTTGAAAATTTAATTTTTAGCTGGTGTGTTGTGAAGCAAAATTTTAAGGGTGTATATTACTGTTTTCAGTTAACAGTCTAAAATTGTGGCAATTTAGCTAAAATATCTGGTGTGGATAAGTGGGATTGTTTTTACTTTCTATGTAGATTATTTCTTGTAAATTTTCCCTCAGTTTTTGTTGACAATTTTAAATATGTTACTAACTTTTTTTTTTTCTATTTTAGTCTTAGGAAAAATTTATACCAGGGGAAAAGACTTAATATTTTTGATGTTAATGCATTTACTGAAGAGGCACCTGAAAAAGGTTTGTTAAGAAAAGAAGGCCTACTTCTCTGAAAGATCTTGGTGTTTTGATTTCATAATAGTTGTGGTTGGTTATTTTTATATTGTGTCCTGTCACTGGCCTGGATGCTCTTTTTTTTTTTTTTTTTCCTTTCGAGATAGGGTCTCACTCTAGCCCAGGCTGACCTGGAATTCCTTATATAGTCTCAGGGTGACCTTGAGCTCTTGGCGATCCTCCTACCTCTGCCTCCCAAGTGCTAGGATTAAAGACGTGTGCCACCATGCCCGGCTGGATGCTCCTTTTGATTATAGTTGCTGATACTACAAGTTTGGATCATGTTTCCCCTTTAAGAAGGACCCATGGAGACGAGTGTAGTGTACAGGTGTAGTTAGTCTCTTATCAGTTGCAGTACAGCTTTCAGCTGCTAGATAAACAAGCTGTGGCTCCTGCTGAAGGCACCTTTCTGTGTAGACGAAGGAGGAGATTTGCTGGAGTAGTCTGTTGAGGCTACTTCCTGTGTTCTTGTTTGTTTATTTGTTTGTTTGTTTGTTTGTTTTTTGAGGTAGGGTTTCACTCTAGCCCAGGCTAACCTGGAATTCACTCTGTAGTCTCAGGGTGGCCTTGAACTCATGGCAATCCTCCTACCTCTCTGCCTCCCAAGTGCTGGGATTAAAGGCGTGCGCCACCACGCCCAGCTCCTGTGTTCTTTGACTAAGTCGATTCACCAAATTCTACATTTCAAATCTTATCAAAAGAGAAATTTAATTTCTTCCTTTTAAAATAAATTAATTAAATAAATTACAGCTGATAGGCATTGCAGTTATAAAGAACGGCAATTTTTTGTGTTATTGGTGGTTGGTTTTTAGACAGGTAGCCCAGGCTAGCCTTGAACTTCAGATCCTCCTGCCCCAGCCTCTGGACTGCTTGGGGTCCTGGGATTTAGAGCATGTGCCACCATGCCTGGCAAAAGTTTTTGGATTTGGGTAGAATTAATATTGCACATGAAGTGAGGTTCTTGTAGGCCACAAACTCCTTGATATTAGGGGCTAGGTCTACTCATGTTTAAGTAAAGTACAGCACTAACCAAGAACTTAACTGTCATAGGCCTTGTTATCTTAAGTTTTAAGTTCTTTTTAACAAGCTGAGCTGTAAATATACATCTGTGAAGGAAAGGGTTTGATTATCAGTGTTTTTCTTTGGAAATGAAGGTGAGGCTGAAAGAACTGTGAGTAAATGGAAGTACAATTGCACCAGCCTAGAGCCAGAGTTCCTCTCCCCATCGGGGTGCTTATCTACTAGTAATAAGTAGGTAGCCATAAAAGACAGTCTCAAGTTGTCCAGGCTGGCCTCAAACTCACTTTACAACCCAAAATGACCTCCTCCAACTCCTAATCTTTCTTCCTCCATCTCCTAGATGCATTACAGACGAATGTCACCATTGTCATTACAGATGAATGTCACCATTGTCACTTCTTAAGATTAAAACAAAATCACTTCTGAGCTGCATGTTTAGCTCAGTGGTGAAGCCCTTCCCTGTCACATGGGACGACCCAGCAAAAAAATAAAATGAACCCTAAAACTGAAATTAGCTAGCAAGGAAGCAGTGAAGTTTTGTGTATTTTACATAAAGGGATTATCCTGAGGGAAAAAAGCACATAAGTGTATGTCATAACTTGTTCTAATAAAGTTACTGTTTTAATAAGCTCTACTTGCATGAATCTAAAGAATGTTTTAGTCCCAATTTAAATACATGAATAGCAGCAATGTGGAAACCTGAATTGAGCAGTTACTCAATTTCCCTCCCACCTCAACTGATACCTGAATTATAGTGGGCACTTAGGAATCACTCATTGCCTCACAGAATCAGTGAGTCGAGTCTTCTCCACTGAGCTCTCCCCACAGCCTCAGGATGTACAGGCCCTGCGGGCATCTGCAGCGCAGCTGGGACACTTGGTTTGGGGTAGAACTAGATTCAGACTTGGCTTCTGCCACTCTATTCTGTCCTTCTTTCTTTCCCCACCTATGAACTGAGAGTAGGTATACACAGCTTGAGAATAGATCAGTCAGTGTCCACTGCATAAAGAGCAAAAGCATCCAAGACACTCCTCTTACCATCGTGATGACTATCCAGCAGTCAGTGGTTACATGTGTTCATGCATGCAGACACCAATCAGAAAAAACAGAATGGGTAGTAAGGCTCACCTAGGTAGGATAAGTGAGCTGTTTCTTGGGGTGATTAGTAGCTTGGCAAAGGTTAAAGAGGCAGGCAGGATGATTAAATCATATGTGGTCTATACCTTGGACCCAGAAATTTTATTCTGAGGAATTGAAAGGAGATGATTATATGCACACTTCAAAGTGTAACTAGGAAAATTATACAGATGTTTGCCACTGTAGTGCCAATCTTCAGACAAATGTGTTAGTGTAGGTTAGTTCACATCTCTTTGAATTTTATGTAAATGAAATCACACATGTACTCTTGTGTCTGACTTCCCTCAGCATAATGATCTGTTACATCCGGGCTGTAATATGAAACAGTAGCTATTTTTTAATGCTGAACTTGATAGATAGATAGGTAAGTGTATCACATTGTTATCTGTTACTGGACATTGGGGTTGTTTCCCAGATTACAACTCAAAATTGGCCATTTAAAATGAAGCGTGGGCTGGGTGTGGTGGCGCACGCTTTAATCCCAGCACTCGGGAGGCAGAGGTAGGAGGTTCGAGGCCACCCTGAGGTTACACAGTGAATTCCAGCTCAGCCTGAGCTAGACCTACCTAAAAAAAAAAAAAAAAAGTTAATTGAAGTATCTGGGAGCTGGAGAGATGGCTTAGTGGTTAAGCACTTGACTGTGAAGCCTAAGGATCCCAGTTTGAGGCTCTGTTCCCCAGTACCCATGTAAGCTAGATGCACAAGGTGGCACATGCATCTGGAGTTTGTTTGCAGCAGCTGGAGGCCCTGGTACGCCCATTCTCTCTCTGTCTCTCCCTCTGTCTGTCACTCTCAAATAAATTAAAAATAAATAAATAAAATTAAAAATAAATAAATAAAAGTGTCTGTTAATGTATCACAGAGTACTCAATAGTCCCTAGTGTTTTGTTGTTGTTGTTTTTGTTTTTTGGGGGTAGGGTCTCACTCTAGCTCAGGCTGACCTGGAATTCACTATGTAGTCTCAGGGTGGCCTCGAACTCATGGCAATCCTCCTACCTCTGCCTCCCAAGTGCTGGGATTAAAGGTGTGTGCTACCACACCTGGCTGTCTCTAGCATTTTTCATCATTATCATTAATCATCTTGAGACAAGGTCTTATGTAATCCAGTTTAGCCTGGAACTTTAGGTAGTCGAAGATGACCTTGAACTCCTAATCCTCCTGTCTCTGCCTCCTAAATGCTGAGATTATACGTGCACTACCACAACTGGCTTTGTTATTATGTTTTTTTTTTTTTTTTTTTTTTTTTTTGGTCTTTAGTAACTATTACATCAATGACTTGTGTCATGTATACCAGATTAACCTCAAATTCTGGATGTAGCTAAGAATGACCTTAGACTCTTGATCCTCCTGACTCCACCTAATTAGGATTACAGGCCTTTAGTAGCTACTTTTGAGAGACTAAAAATAAGAAAACTGGCCAGACATGGTGGCATATGCCTTTAATCCCAGTACTAGAGAGGCTAAGGTAGGGGAATAACCTTGAGCTCAAGGCCAGCCTGGAGTACAGAGAAGTTCCAGGTCTGCCTGGGCGACAGTAAGGCCCTGCCTCAATCAAACAGAGGCTAGACTTTGAAAATCAAAATCACGTGTATTACATACTTACATTCAGCTGGGAATGAAGGCTCACACTCCTAATTCCAGCACTGGAGATGGAGGAAGGAAGATCTTGAGTTTTAGATAAGCCTGAGTTTTATAGACTTTGTTTCAAACAAAACAAAACAAAACAAAGATCACATTCATAACATCACTCTTAAACCAGATGTGGTGGCACATGACTTTAATCCCAGCACTTGGGAGGCAGAGGTAGAAGGATTACTGTGAATTCAAGGCCAGCCTGGGACTACTGAGTGAGTTCCAAGTCAGCCTAGGCTAGACTGTACCTTGAAAAACAAAAAACAACAACAACAAAAAAACAAGGGCTGGAGAGATGGCTTAGCAGTTAAGGCTCTTGCCTGCAAAGCCAAAGGACCCAGGTTCAGTTCCCCAGGACCCACATAAACCAGATGCATAAGGTGGCACATACATCCGGACTTTGTTTGCAGTGGCTGGAGGCCCTGGTATGTCCATTCTCTCATATCTGCCTCTTTCTTTCTCTCTTTCTCTCTCATAAATAAATAAAATTTAAAACAAACAAAATCACTCTTAAGCAAAAGCAAAAGGTAATTATTTTTTTTTCTTTTCCAGGAGAGAGGGCAGTAATAACCTGGCATTGTGGTAGACCTAAGTAAAGTCTGCCATTAAAGTTGAAATTCTGAGTCTTTGTATGTCATTTGTTTTGCAGGCTTAATGCTCATCGATTTTTCATTTAGAACTATTTAATTCTGAGAGTTAAGGTTTGAAAATATTGCCAATTCAGAGTTGTTAATCACATATTTAAGAAAATTTACATTGCCTTGTATTTATTTATTATTTAAATGTTCTCTATCATACAGAGACAGCACCTTCTCTTTGGGAGGTAGAATTTGCTAAGCAGTTAGCCACAGTAAATGAACAGCCCTTCGAAAATGGGTTTGAGGAGATGATCAAATGGACACAGGAGGGGAAGCTGTGGGAGTTCCCGATTGACAACGAGGCAGGTAAATGCTTACTCCAGAGTGCTATACTGTTCATGGATGAGAGATTATTTCTGGAAGTATCTGACTTTTGAGTTTGTGTATGTGACTCTCAAAATATAGATTTCTTCATGGTGTTCTAGAATTTTTTTTAGTGTTGTTACTTAATTCTAAATAATTGATAAGAAAAATAAAGAAGGGCTGGAGAAATGGCTTAGTGGTTAAGGCGTTTGCCTGCAAAGCCAAAGGATCCCAGTTCGATTCTCCAGGACCCACATAAGCCAGATGCATGAGGGGCACATGCATCTGGAGTTCGTTTGCAATGGCTAGAGGCCCTGGCACGCCCATTCTCTCTCTGTCTGCCTCCCTTCTCTCTCTCTCTCTCTCTCTGTTTGCAAATAAATAAATAAGTTAAAAAATATTTAAAAAAAGAAAAATAAAGAAGTAAAATTATATGGCAAGAATACATGATGAACTTGGGAATGGTGGCATATACCTGTAATTGTAGCATTTGAGAGACAGGAGGATCATTGTAAGTTCTAGGCATATTCATGGCTGGACCCTTGCCAACAAAACTAGTTAACCTTAGCCTTTAATCCCAGCAGTTGGGAGGGAAGAGTAGGATTGCTGTGAGTTCTAGGCCAGCCTGTGACTACAAAGTGAGTTCCAAGGTCAGCCTAGGCTAGAGCGAGACCCTGCCTCCAAACACACACACAGACACACATGCACAACTAAACCTAGTGGGCAAGGTAGCCTGGTGAACAGAGCAGTGAACAAGAGACCCTGTTTTGAATAAGGAGGAAAGCGAAGACTAAAGTCCCAAGATGGTCCTGTGACCTCTACTTGTGCACCCTGTCATGCCACACCCATGCTGATACATAGACACATACCAAAAGATCAAAGATAAAAATGAAATCTGGAGCCGGGCGTGGTGGCTCACGCCTTTAATCCCAGCACTCGGGAGGCAGAGGTAGGAGGATCGCCGTGAGTTCCAGGCCACCCTGAGACTACATAGTTAATTCCAGGTCAGCCTGGACCAGAGTGAGACCCTACCTCGAAAAACCAAAAAAAAAAAAAATGAAATCTGGGGGCTGGAGAGATGGCTTTGCCGTTAAGGCACAAACAGAGAGAGAGAGAAATAGAATATGAATGGGTGCACCAGGGTCTCTAGCCACTATAAACAAACTGAATGTGATACTGTGCCTCTGGCTTTACATGGATACTGAGGAGTTGAAGCCAGGTCTTTAGGTTTTACAGGCAAGTACCTTAACCATTGAACCACCTCTCCAGCTCCTACTTCTTTTTTTTTTTTTTTTTTTTTGGTTTAGTTTTTTGAGGTAGGGTCTCACTTTAGTCTAGGCTGACCTGGTAGTCTCAGGCTGACTTCGAACTTACAGCGATCCTCCTATCTCTGCCTCCCAAGTGCTGGGATTAAAGATGTGAGTCACCATGCCCAGCTTTCCTACTTCTTTTTTTAAAATTAGTATTGCTGGGCGTGGTGGCACATGCCTTTAATCCTAGCACTTGGAAGGCAGAGGTAGGAGGATCTGTTAGCTCAAGGCCACCCTGAAACTACCTAATGAATTCCAGGTCAGCCTGAGCTAGAGTGAGACCCCACCTTGAAAAAACAAAACAACAACTACATATATATAAACTTTAATATATGAGCATACAGTAGTTTGATTGTATTCCCATCCTTTAATCGTTTTTTTTTTTTTTTTTTTTTTTTTTTTTTTGTCCCCACTCTCCTGTACGCCCATTCCCTGGGGACCACTCTCTTTCAAGATAGCCCATCCTCTGTTTTATCATCTCCTTCCTTTTGTCTCCCTCTACCCTTCATGTCAAAGTGCTGGTGGGCTCAAAACCCTGCTGGTCTTGTTGGGGCTATTGGTAACACTGTTGAGTGTCAGTGCACCAGTCGGTTCATGTTGGGAGGATAGCACCCCAAAGTATGTCTATGCAATATTCCCTGAGCCTTGGAAAGTGTGGTAGAAATCTTTGGTGTTGAGCTCTTGACAGCCTCTTATTTTCTACTTTGATGAGTTGTGAATCTCCTCAGTGTCTCCAACCGTCTCCATGGGGTTGGTTCTCCGTCTAGCAGGGAAAGCAGCACTTTGCACTACTACCTCTTCAGTGTCCCTGAACCGTGGGGGTGTGGTAGAGATGACTTGTGCAGGGCCGAGCCTTGTCTTCTTGGATCTCCCTGGTATGTGCTGCCATCTGTAAAAAGAAGGTTCTGTAACCAAGAATGAGAACAACATTAATCAAAGGGCTTAAACATACTCACTTTGAAGACTATTTGATGGGTATAATGTATGTCTCTATTTAACCAAAGGATAGTGGAAGCTTCCTCTCTGAGGTCTACGACCTTTCAAACCATAGGCTTTTACTTGATTCTCAGTACAAGGCTTAAATTCTTCCCACTGAACAGTGTCTCTTATCCAGGTAGAGAGCAGCTGATGACCCCCAAAACTTATGTGCTGCTATTACACCAATGTAGATGACCTTCCCCTGCCTCCCCCCAGTAGCTCATAGAGTGCCTTCCAGCACTGTGACGGCTGTCTGGCAGAGAGATGGCTCCCATCTCAGCCCCATCTTGATTTCTTAGTATCCTATGACCACAGCCTGTACTGTCTTCAGCAGTAGTATTACCATCTCATTCTGGTGGGTAACCAAGCACTTTAGTAATGGTCTGCTTTGTTTTGGTGGCCTTGTGGGCCTCTGACCAACTGTGGCAGGTGTGAAGGAGACTCATCTCTGGTCTTGCGGTTCACCTGAAACAACCCATGGCTTCAGTATAAAGCTTTCTCTACACCAACAGGGAACTTCTGCTCAAGTGCACTCCCCTCCCTCTCATCTGGGACCCTGTGCCTGAGCAGAGCTGGTTTGGGCTGAGCCACCTGGTACACTCCCAGTCCTGAATACCTTTCTTTTATGTTTCTCAGACTTAAATTTTAAGATGAACGAGAAGTCATGCTTTTCTTTCTAAGAATTGGCTTCATGAAGATTTGCTCTGATATGCATAGCAAAAGATGTTTTGTCTTTAGTGGCTCACTATGTCAGTTTTTGAACTTGTATGGAAAATGACAAAATGGAACCGGGTGTGGTAGCACATGCCTTTAATTCCAGCACTCGGGAGGTAGAGGTAGGAGGATCGCCATGAGTTCAAGGCCACCCTGAGACTACATAGTTAATTCCAGGTCAGCCTGGGCCAGAGTGAGACCCTACCTCGTAAAAAAAAAAGAAAATGACAAAATGGCATGCCCTACTATTTACATTGTATTTTCTAGTGTTGTTTTTCCATTATATAAAAAGTTAAGATTGTGCTAGGGAGATGGTTCAATGACTAAAACGCTCATTGCTCCAGCTAGAGTGTTCAAGTTCAATCTCTGGATTCCACTTAAAGAGCCAGAAGCTGTGGTAGATTTCTGTAATTCCAGCATATTGACTACAAGATGGCAGGAGAGACCAGAGAATTTCCTGGAAACACACAGCAAGTGCAATTAAAAATAGCATGCCAGGCATGGTGGGGCATGCTTAATCCCAACACTTTGACTGTGAGTTCGAGGCCAGTCTGAGTAAGAGGATCACTGTGAATTCAAGGCCACCTTGAGACTACATGGTGAGTTCCAGGTCAACCTGGGCTAGTGTGAAACCCTACCTCAAAAAAAACAAAGAAAAGGGGTGGGGGCTGGAGAGATGGCTTAGTGGCTTAAGGCACTTGCCTGCAAAGCCAAAGAACCCAGGTTTGACTCCTGAGGACCCACATAAGCCAGATGCACAAGGGAGCGCACACATCTGGATTTCGTTTGCAGAGGCTGGAGGCCCTGGAGTGCCCATTCTCATTCTCTCCCTCTCTGCTTGCCTATTTCTGTATCTCTCTCTCAAATAAATAAATAAAATAAATAAAAAAGCCAAAACAACAACAAAAAGAACAAAAAGCAATAACAACAAAACAGCAGAGCAAGAACCCAGGGCAAGAAACTCTGCTAAGAGATGTGGAAAAGCAAAGGGTGACCAAAAAGAGCAGGGTCACCCAAAAGTTGTCCTCTGAAATGCCTGTGCACACACAAAACATTAAAGTTTATTGTTTCACCATTTAAAGTGATATAAATTACTTTTCAGATTTAGAATAGCTTTTTGTTTTCTACTTTTACTGTGTTAATGAATGGGAGCGTTATATAATTTGAGACCTTTCATCTTCTGGTGTGTGCATTTAGTATTGTCTATATATCCAATCTTGACTATAACACACACACACACACACACACATCACACACACACACACCTTCCAACACTACAAGTTTTCATTTATCTTACTCTCATTTTTATTCAGTTTTGTTTCATAATTTCTTTTGAGAGTTCCACTTTTATCCATGAAGTGCTTATAAATACATTGTTTAATTTCCAACTGTTTAAGGATTTTCCTTGTCTTTTCAGCTTGATTCTGTGACAGTTGGAGGACATATTGTGTATAGCTTCGGTTACTTTAAGTGCATTTGCTTAAGGCCCTGAGTTTGATACCCAGCCCTGGAAACTACATAAATAGTTTGTTTTGTGACTTTGAAAAGAATTTGTGTTCTGCAGCAGTGTAGCAGAGCAGTTCTGTGGCCATAGTTGTCTTGTAGGTTAGCTGCGTCTTTGCTGGTTTTCTCCCGAGTCCTTTCGTCAGCTCCTAATGGTGTGATACTGAAATCTGCAACTGTAATTGTGGACTTTTCTTTCTCGTCTTTTATTTTAGGTATTTAGAAACTGTTGTTTGGTACCTGTGATTATATATGACATGCATATGTCTGCCAAGTGGATTGGTCCTTTTACTGTAATACTCCTTCCTCTTAGAAAGTTTACTTTAGAATAAAGATAACTTATCTGATATTCATAGAGCCACTGCACTTTTTTAATTTTACCCAGAAAAACACGTTTTTGTTCTTTTTACATTCAGCCTACCTATGATGTATTTGAAGTAGATTTTTGTAGGCAGCATGTCTGTGGATCATGTTTTTATATTGAATGTATGTGCCAATCTCTGACTTTTGGTTTGTTTATTTATTTATTTATTATTTAGGTTTTTCGAGGTAGGGTCTCACTCTAGCCCAGGCTGACCTGGAATTCACTGTGTAGTCTCAGGGTGGCCAAGAACTCACAGCGATCCTCCTACTTCTGCCTCCCGAGTGCTGAGTATGCCGGGTATGGTGGCGCACGCCTTTAATCCCAGCACTCGGGAGGCAGAGGTAGGAGGATCACCTTGAGTTCGAGGCCACCTAGAGACTACATAGAGAATTCCAGGTCAGCCTGGGCCAGAGTGAGAACCTACCTCGAAAAACCAAAACAAAAAATAAAAAGAATTTAAAGTAATTGTCGGTCTGGGTGGGGCGGTGCAGGCCTGTAATGCAAGCACTTGGGAGGTGGAAGCAGGAAGATCAGGAGATCAAGGCCAGCCTTGGCCACATAACAAGAGTGTGAGGCCAGCTTTGGATGTGTAAGATCCTATCTCAAAAAAAAAAACAAAAATTAAATTTAAAGAATGATTGCTGATTTATTAGGATTTACATGTGTTCACTTTTGGGGTTTTCTTTTCATTTTCTTGATGTCTCGTTTCTCCATTCCTTTTTGGCTTCTTATGGGTTTCGTGAAGTTCTGAAGACATCACTGTCTTGTTGTTTGGTTTTTTTTTTTACATGATTTAAATGTGCTTTGTGATGTCCTTAGATGTTACAATACCTGCCAGCTACAATGCTCTGAACATTTGCTCTATGCTAGACGTTTCTGTGTAGTCTTAACCAAACCCCGGGAAGGTTCTCTTTGAGTCTGCACCTTATGCCTGAGGAGGCTGATGCTCAGAGGAGCTAATTTGCCCAAATGGCAGTTGTTAAGTTGGTCAAACCTAGCTCTAATTTAAAAGTTCAGTCTTTATAGTATATTAATTCTAATTTTACAATGCAAGCTTTACATTCAAAATTATAATTTAACTTTTTGGTATTATTTTACAGGTTTTGATGATGATGGTTCAGAATTTCATGATCATGTATTTCTGGATAAGCACCTGGTAGGATTCCCTAAGCAAGGACCAATTCGCCACTTCATGGAGCTGGTGACTTGTGGCCTTTCCAAAAACCCGTATCTGAGTGTTAAACAGAAGGTGGAGCACATAGAGTGGTTTAGAAATTATTTCAATGAAAAAAGGGATATTCTCAAAGAAAATAAAATACAGTTTAATTAAGGCCATGGAGAAATTTTTATCTTAAGCTGTTGAACATGGATATTTGTTGCAGTGCTGGCAGAAAACACCTGACCAAGAGCAGCCTGTGGGACAAAAGGGTTTATTTTGGCTTATAGACTTGAAGGGAAGCTCCATGATAGCAGGGGAAAGTGAAGGCATGAGCAGAGGGTGCACATCACCTCCTGGCCAACATCAGATGGACAAAAGCAACAGGAGAATGTGCCAAACACTGACAAGAGGAATCTGGTTTTAATACCCATAAGTCTGCCCCAACAATACACTGCCTGCAGGAGGTGTTAATTCTCAAATCACCATCAGCTGGGGAACGCCTTTAGAACACCTAAGTTTATGGGAGACACCTGAATCAAACCAAACTAAATAAAATATTCCCAGAAATGTTTGCATGTTTATTATTAGACCTAATTTGACTGCTATAAATGTTATTTTATTTTATTTATTTATTTGAGAGAGAGAGAATGGGCATGCCAGGGCCTCTAGCCACTGCAAATGAACTCCAGATGCACATGCCTCCTTGTGTGTCTGGCTTATGTGGGTCCTGGAGAATTGAACTGGAATCCTTTGGCTTTGCAGGCAAATGCCTTAACCACTAACCCATCTCTCCAGCCCTGTTTAATTGTTTTTTAACTTATGATGGTACCCAAAATACATTATTTTTTTGTTTGTTTTTTCAAGGTAGGGTTTCAATGTAGCTCAGGCTGACCTGGAATTTACTATGTAGTCTCAGTGTGGCCTCGAACTCATGGTGATCCTCCCACCTCTGCCTCCCAAGTCCTGGGATTAGAGATGTGCACCACCATGTCTGGCCCCAAAATATATTCTTGCATAGAGAAAAAAGACTTATAGGTTCATAAGAGTTATCTGACAACTAGTATTAAACTTAAGATAAGTCCCCTTAACTTTCCTTTTTTACATTCAGTGATCATACTTCTTTGAAATATAATTCAATTGTTAGCTATGTAGCTGCTAACAGCTTAGAACCTTGTATTAGTCAATATTTTTTACTGTAACAAAATACCTGACCCAGGCTGACTTTATAAAGAAAACAGGAGCTGGGCGTGGTGGTGCACGCCTTTAATCCCAGCACTCGGGAGGCAGAGGTAGGAGGATCACTGATAGTTCAAGGCCACCCTGAGACTACATAGTGAATTCCAGGTCAGCCTGAGCCAGAGTGAGACCCTTCCTCAAAAAAAAAAAAAATTTTATATATATATGTGAAAACGGGCTGGAGGGATGGCTTAGCTGCTAAGGTGTTTGCCTGCAAAGCCAATGGACCCAGGTTCACTTCCCCAGGACCCACATTAGCCAGATGCACAAGGGGCACACATGTCTGGAGTTCGTTTGCAGTGGCAGAGGCCCTGGTGTGCCCATTCTCTCTCTCTCAAAAAAATAAAACAGGCTTATGTAACACACAGGTGTGGAAACTGAAAGTCCAATCAGCATAATGTGAGTGTGCTTTGCCAAGGGCTGCGTTCCAAATCAGAAACACGTGTAGAAGGAAGTGTTCATCTCTTAAAACAGGGAGCCAGGAGTGGAGTCCACATTCCCTTCTGAAAGTACTCCCCCATAACCTGAGGACCCACCACCAAGCCCCACTTCTTAAAGATGCTGCCTACAATGGGGACCAAGCTTCAAACACATGAATCTTTGGAGAACACAATGTCTCTGCGTCCTTGCAGTGCTCGTATAATGGTTGAAATCGTTTAGATAGATTTATATGCGTAGACTATGTTTACATAAATTTGTGTGTGTGATATATGTCATATTTGTGTATATAAATTGCATATGCACAGATTTATAGATATATATGTTTTATCTAGTTGACACTAAATCACTCATCTATAGGTAAATAACAGAAATAAAGAGCTTGTTCTAATTCCCTTAGTAGGAATTTTAAGTGTTAATGCAAAAATTTATAACTATGGGGCTGGAGAGATGGCTTAAGAGGTTAAGTTGCTTGCCTGTGAAGCCTAAGGACTCAGGTTTGATTCCCCGATACCTATGTAAGTCAGATGCACAAAGTAGCACATGCGTCTGGAGTTTATTTGCAATGGCTACAGCCCCTGGTGTGCCCATTCTCTCTGCCTCTCATAAATAAATAAAAGTTTATAACTTTTATGGTGCTTACTTCTCTACTCAGAGGACTAAAGATTCTAAAAATATTTCAAACAAGATTTTGTTTACATTGGCCTAGGCTACAAATTTTAAGACACAAAGTATTGTGGATGTGCACAGCAGAAGTGAAGCCAACTGAAAGCCTTTGGATGCTGGCTTGGATTCAGAGTATAAAGGATATATATAACAAACCACCTTTAATCCCAGCACTCAAGAGGCAGAGGTAGGAGGATCACCATGAGCTCAAGGCCACCCTGAGATGACCTAGTAAATTCTAGGTCAGCCTGAGTTAGAGTGAGACCCTACCTCAAAAAAGAATCAATATGGGGCTGGAGAGATGGCTTAGCGGTTAAGGCACCTGCCTGTAAAGCCCAAGGGTTCATGTTTGACTCTCCAGGCCCCACATAAGCCAAACACACAAAGGTGAGGCAAGTGCAAGGTCTCACATGTGCACAAGAGGACACACACATCTGGAGCCCAATTTTGGTGGCTGGAGGCCCTGGCACACCAATTCTCTCTCTTGCTCTCTAATAAAAAAAAAAAAAAAAACTTTTAATAAAATAAGGTATGGTGGTGCATGCCTTTAATCCCAGCACTAGGGAGGCAGAGGTAGGAGGATTGCCATCAGTTTGAGGCCACTCTGAAACTACATAGTGAATTCCAGGTCAGCCTGAGCTAGAGTGAGACCCTACCTTGAAAAGCTAAAAAATAAATAATATGAGTAGAACACTTTCAAGGAAACTAAACCAGCCATGCATGGTCACATATAATTGAGACTAGCCTGGTCCTACAAAGTGATTTCCAGGTCAACCTATGCTAGCGTGAGACCTTACCTCAAAAAAAAAAAAAAAAAAAAAAAAAAAGACTAGAGGTTGATCTGGCTAAGTGGTTAAAGGCACTTGCTTGCAAAGCCTGCTGGCCCCGGTTCAATTTCCCAGTACTCATGTAAAGCCAGATGTATAAAAGTTGCACATGCATCTGATGTGCATTTGTAATAGCAAAAGACCATGGCGCATGCATGTGTGCATGCACACACACACACACATGAATAAAGAAAAAAAATATTTTTTTAATTTTTAAATTATTTTATTTATGTACAAGCAGAGAGAGAGAGACAGAGGGAGAATGGACATGCCAGGGCCTCTAGCCACTGTAAACAAACACCAGATGCATGCACCTCCTTGTGCATCTGGCTTATGTGGGTACTGGGAAATCGAACCTGGGTCCTTTGGCTTCATAGGCAAGCACCATAACAGCTAAGCCACCTTTCCAGCCCAGAAAAAATTTTTTTAATGAAGGCTGAATACTTCTGTCAGATTCAAAAAGCATTTGGCTACCACCAGGTAGGTTTAGACATTAATTACCATTAGCAAGGAGGGGGCTAGAAAGCTGTTAGCAAAGGAGGAGTGAGCTTAAGGTAATAGGACAGCAGGGGAAAAGCTGAAAGTCAAATAATAGAGGGACAAAGGCTTACCTCTGAAAAGTACATGCCAGGAGACAGGGGCAATTAATGGCATATGGAAGATGTTAAGAGATGTTTGGAAGTGGAATGGGAAAATAGGGTTGGGGGCTGGAGAAATGGCTTAGCAATTAGGGTGCTTGCCTGCAAAGCCTAAGGACCCAGGTTCAATTCCTCAGAACCTACGTAAACCAGATGCACGAGGTGGCACATGTGTCTGGAGTTTGTTTGCAGTGACTAGAGGCCCTTGTGCGCCCCTTCTCTCCCTATCTCTCTATATGTAAATAAATAATTTTTTTTTTCGAGGTAGGGTCTCACTCTGGCTCAGGCTGACCTGGAATTCACTATGTAGTCTCAGGGTGGCCTCGAACTCACGGCGATCCTCCTACCTCTGCCTCCCGAGTGCTGGGATTAAAGATGTGCGCCACCACGCCCGGCTAATCTTTTTAAGTGGGTTTGAAGACCAACTGATTAGGATTTGATGAATGCTAAAAAGAAAATTTGCCTTTCCTTAAGTAACTGTCAATTTTCTAAGTAGTTGCTTTTTTTTTTAAGGAAAAAAAGTTTTATGCTCGCCACCAGATGGCAGTACGTGAACTTTGTTTAAGTATATATAACAGCTTCAGGCTTCATTGACCAGTGTTACGTGCCAAATGTGGAGACACTGTGTGCAAGAAAAGTGTCAGTTATTGATTGAAGTCCTTGGGGAAGTTGCCTAACTCAAGTTTCCTTTTTTTTTAAAATAACTTTTATTGACAGTTTTCCAACCAGTACATAATGTGCTTTGATCATAGACCCCCTCCAAATATCTTCTGTTGTCTTTCAAACCCTAACTCCTTCCACTGAACCCCCTTTATCATCAGTCCCTCTTCTATTTTGATGTCTTTTTAAAAAAATAATAGTTTCATTTATTTATTTGCAAGCAGAGATAGAGAGAAGAGAAACAACAGAGAGAATGGGCACGCCTGGGCCTATAGTCTGCAAATGAACTCCAGGTGCATGTGCCACTTTGTGCACCTGGCTTTATGAGGGCACTGGGAAATCCAACCTGGGTTGTTAGGCTTTGCAGGCAAGCGCCCCAACTGCTGCGACATCTCCAGCCCTTTTTTGTTTTTTCAAGGTAGGGTCTTGTTCTAGCCAGGACTGACCTGAAATTCACTATGTAGTCTCAGGCTTCCCTTGAACTCACAGTGATCCTTTTATCCCTGCCTCCTGAGTGTCAGGATTAAAGGTATGAGCCACCACACCTGGCTTGATGTCTTTTTTATTTTTGTCCTTGCTCCATCATCCACAAAGGACTGGTAATGGCCAATACTGTGTAGGTCTGGTGCAGATAGCAACAGCTACTGAGGGCTCATGAATGCAGTGGCCACTCCATTTTCAGAATAGAGTGTTCCCAAACACTCTTCCCCATATTCTGGCCATTCCATTCCTTCTACCCACCCTCTTCTGTGTTGTTTCTAACTCTGGATTTCTTAATGGTATATAACTGATGTTAATGTATTATTTTACCAAAGTACATAAGTTACCTTTAAAAAGTTATTATCCCCCCCCAATAACTGTTGCTCCCACAACATATAACCTTGAACCCCATGGGGAATACCAGCAACCACACTGAGGAGGGCCCCCTGCGGAATGGGGCCAGGGAGGAGGAAAAAGATGGTACCAACACATGATGTATCCATGCAAAGTATGTTCTCCTTTTTTTTGTAATTTTTTTTTGTGTGTGTGAGAGAGAGAGAATTGGTGCACCACAGCCTCCGAGCACTGCAATTGAACTCTAGATGTGTGTGCCACCTTGTGCTCATGTGTCACTTGTACATCTGGCTTTTGTGGGACCTGGAGAGTCAAACATGGGTCCTTAGGCTTCACAGGCAAACACCTTAACCACTGAGCCATCTTTACAGGGCTGGAGAGATGGCTCAGTGGTTAAGGCGTTTGCCTGGAAAGCCTAAAGACCCCTGTTCAGTTCCCTAGTTCCCATGTAAAGCCAAATGCACAATGTGGTGCATGCATCTGGAGTTCATTTGCAGTGGCTACATGCCATGGCATGCCTATTCTCTCTTCCTCTCTCTCTCTCTCTTTTTCTGTCTTCTCTCTACTTGAAAATAAATAAATAAAATATTTTTAAGTTATTATAAATGGAATTTGTTTTGTTTTTGTTTTTGTCTTTTCAAGATACGGTCTCACTCTAGCCCAGGCTGGTCTTAAATTCATGATGATCCTCCTACCTGGGCCTCCCAAATGCTGGGATTGAAGGCATGTGACACCACACCCAGCTTTGTAAGTGGAAATTTTAAAAGCTAATAACTTATTTTCCTTTGCTAAACCATCAGAACATAAGTTCTTTTAGAATGAGGTAATTTGTACAGTGCCAATTTTTCTTCAATCTTTATGAATTTTATTGCATTTTGAAAAGAAGACTCTGTAGAATTCTTTTATTTATTCATTTGTTTATTTACCTGTCTGCGTGTGCACTTGTGCATATGCCAGAGTCTCTTGCGACTGCAAATGAATACCCTTGGGCTTCATGTGGGGGGCTGGGGAAATGAACCTGGGCCAGCAGGCTTTTTAAGCAAGTACCTTTAACCACTGAACCATTTCCCCAGCCCCCCAAATTGTTTATTTAATGTAGATCGATAATGCATATATAAAAGATGTGGCTGTCAACTTTTCCCAGAGGAGCTTTAGCATCCCTGGGCACCTGCACATTCTGCACAAAGCTACATTGTGAAAATCTGTCCTTTGTTGGGGAGTACAGCGGCTTTGGTCAAACAAGTTTTCCTCTGTCTCTGAGAAGGATGTGCATGTCTGCAGATAATGGTGGTGGTTCTCTGTGGTTCATTCCTTGTGGCTAGTTACATTTAAACTACATTTGTGCTGCAGGGGGATTAGCAGTGTTATTAAATGCTATTGCATGTTATGATGCAGTGTTGACAGGTGTGATGACCACAATCCCTACTACAATTCTAGCAGATTTGATAGGAGATAGAAATTGGCTAGGCATGAGCCAGGCATGGTGGTGCACACCTTTAATCCTGGCACTTGGGAGGCAGAGGTAGGAGGAGTGCCAGGACTTCATGGCCACCCTGAGAATACATAGTGAGTTCCAGGTCAGCCTGAGCTAGAGTGAGACCCTACCTCGAAAAAAAAAAAAGAAAGAAAGAAAGGAAAGGAAAGGAAAGGAAAGGAAAGGAAAGAAGGAAGGAAGGAAGGAGTTGGCTAAGCAGCTTAGGGGTGATGGGACCCCAAAAATGAATCGCTTTCTTTTGGCTAAATGCAGGAATTGTCCTTGGGCCTGTAGGGGAAAATGTAGGCCATTATACTTTGCTACAGGTTAGAATGTCAGAAGGAGTTGGCCTTTCCTTATCTTTCCCCCTTAAGATTTCTGGGAAGATTGCCCTTTTCCAGAGATCACTCACAGATACCTGACCTCAAGAGTAACTGGTTAAACCAGCCACCTATCCATGGGGCTCATAAAAGACCCCAACCTGAGACTCCAGTCAAATCCCCTCTTGCCTCCATGAGTAAGAGCAGTGTCTTGCTTCCTCCTCGTATGTTCTGGGCTTCTCAAACCCTGTCTTGCCTCTTTGGGCACAAGTTATAACCTTCCTTTCCTCAAAACTCCTCTTCTCTAAAAGCTCTCTTTCATTAAAACTCTAAGTTATAATCAAATCTTATCCTCTGTTCTATGGATTTCATGATTTGAATTCCTAAGACAAGAATCTGGGAACATCCCCAAATTATCAGTGCGTTGGTATCTATTCTTACACTGGCAGAAGAACCCCCAAAATTCCTGTATCCAAGTCACTTGTTTCTCATGTTGCTGTGGTCCCGGTTCAGGGGTCCTAGAAACAGAAGTTGTGTTGTTTGTTTTCACCATTAACTAAATGCTCATTTTCCATTGATTCAGTAGGGCCTCCGGAGACATTAGCTTTGTATGCAGAAAAAGTTAGGTTATTTTCTTCTGCGTGCTAAGTAGTCGTCTGATCATCAGTTCGTGATTTCAGCATGGCTCCATTTAACAGAAGGATGCTTCCATGTGAATCAGGTCTAAGAGCACAAGGAGAAACAGAAATGAGCATTGTGGTTCTGAGTTGTCTTAGAAACTAGAAGCAACTATGCCGTGTTCGTGCAGCTTCGCAGCTCCTTACTTGATGCTACGCTTTCCTGCCCCACATGCTGATATCTCTGAAGAGATTTTCTCAGCCATTTCCTTTGAGCTGAAAAACACACACACACACACACACACACACACAGAACCACAGCTATTTGACAGCAAACAGTCTTTATTCAAGAGAAGATTCTTGTGGTGAATGCATGGTTGGTTAGTAAATTTAAGGAGCAACTAACAGCTCTCAATGGAGTCAGATAAGCTTTAAAGGGCTGGAGAGATGGCTTAGCGGTTAAGGCACTTGCCTGCAAAGCTTAAGGACCCTTATTGGCTCTCTGTCCAGATCCCACCTAAGCCAGATGCACAAAGGTGAGGCAAGTGCAAGGTCACACATGCCCACTAGGTGGTGCAAGCATCTGGAGTTCGTGTGCAGTGGCTGAGGCCCTGGCATATCCTCTCTCTCTCTAAAAACTAGAAATAAATAAATATATTAAAAATATTTTTTATTTATTTAGGAAGAGGCAGAGAGAAAGAGAATGGGCACACCAGGGCCTCTAGCCACTGCAAAGGAACTCCAGATACATGCACCCCCTTGTGCATCTGGTTTACGTGGATCCTGGGGAATTGAACCAGGGTCCTTAGGCTTTGCAGGCAAATGCCTTAACCACTAAGCCATTTTCCCAACTCCATAAATAAATATTTTTTTTAAACAAGCTTTTAAAACTGGGCAGCCGAGGTTGTGCTTTGACTCCATGTGCACATGTACATACAAGCCTGTGCACCCACAGTAACATGCAAATACCTGTGCACAAAAAAGGATAGCAATATTTGCGGTGATTTTTGGTTGTAATTTATAGCAGTATCATAGAGATAATTTTTTAATATAAAAGAAGAAAAAGTGTTAACATATGTGTTTCAGCCTTCTAACCAGCTTTTGAAAGGTAGGTATATGACTTTGTGTAAAACATTATGTTATGGACTGCAAAGAATCTGGAACCAGAAGAGTTCAGAACTGCTGCATTAGTGGGCTGGAGAGATGGCTTAGTGGTTAAGGCATTTGCCTGCAAAGCCAAAGGACCCAGGTTCAATTCCCCAGGACCCACATAAGCTAGATGCTCAAGGGGTACGACAGGGCAGTAGCTCTGGGTGTGAGGTGGGAGTCTGCGGTTGGGAGGCAGAGGGAGATGGAGGCTGGAGCTCACCAGGCTTTCCCGTCGCCCCCTCCCCCTTTATTCAGTCTGGGCACTTAGCCCATGCTTTGGGTGGGTTTTTCCTCTTCAGGTAAACCTGTTTGGAGATGTGTCCCTTGGGTAATTCTAAAATCCAATCAAGTTAAAAATGCAAATTAAAAGCCCCTGGCTGTACAAATTTAATAGGGAACATAATGTTTTAGAACTAGAAATAAAACAAGATTATACATCTCCTGGAACTCAGAAATATATGGGACCACTGAAAGTGACTTGCAAGAGTTAGATTGATCCTTCAATCACACATTGCAAATTGAAGAAAACAGCCTTAAACATGATTACTCTGTCATTCTGAAAGCAAAAGGATTAAGAAGAAAAACAAAATCCCACTAATGAATGAGGAGGAAGTCGATATGGACCTTTCTACAATAGATGCTGACTCCGCTTTGCTGTGGATCAGGATAGACCTGGATGTGTCTGTGCTGAGGAAGGTGGACTTTGAGCTGGTGGATTTTATGTAGCAGTGTCAGCTCTGCTATGAGAGGGATGTTGTCGCTCAGCAGGAGTCCATCTAGGCCTTGGAAAAGTTCCTCGCTGACATCCTAGAGCGAGAGCAGTGCTTCTACCGAGTACGGGTGGCAGCTTGCTTCCGCCTTGCAAAGATTGTCAACTCAGTGGTGAGCACATGGACGGGGTCACCAGCCATGAAGTCACTCTTCTCAAGAACGTTTTATTGTAAAACCTGCCTAAATATTGTGAAAATGAGCAACTTTATGAGCTTGCAATGGCTTTGTTAAGAGATGTTCAGAACCTCTGTCCGAAAGAAGTCTTAACATTTATTTTAGACTTAATCAAGTACAATGACGACAGAAACTACTACCGTGTAGAAATGATTGATGCCCTAGCCAACTCTGTTACACCTGCACTCAGCGTGAATAGTGAAGTAAGAACTGTAACTTAAATACTGATGTGCGACTAATTCTTAAAGAAATAACCTGGTTTTAAAAACATTTTAATATTTATTAGAGAGATAATTAGTACACCAGGGCATCTAGCCACTGCAAATGAACTCCAGATGCATACGCCACCTTGTGCATCTGGCTTACATGGATCCTGAGGAATCAAACCTGGGTCTTTTAGCTTTGCAGGCAGGCCCCTTAACCACTAAGCCATCTCTAAAACCCCATAACCTGGTTTTTGAACATGGAAAAAACTTCTTTCAAGTCACAGACATACTGTCACTGTCAGTTGCTTGAGAGCCACAAGGGGTCTTCAGAAGAATGGACATGTGCCAAGTGACCCGACTCCTCAAGTCTCATGCCGAATATGGCACCTTTGTGGACATCAGGGTAGCAGCTTTGGGAGCAGTTGTTGGTTCTACTAAAGTGGACAGGAGTTATGAAGAACTTCAATGGCTACTTAATATGAATCAGACTGATTCTGTACCCTATGTAAGACATGAGATTCTAAACGTGGTGGCTAAGAACCCTCCATTTACAAAGACATGGAGTCTCCCCTATGCAATGAAGCCCTGGTGGGTCAACACTGGGAGCTTAGAAATTCTGGTACTTCACATGACTGGAGGTTATGGTGTGGTGCTGTGGACTTGTACTTCACACTTTTTGGCCTCAGTAGACCTTCCTGTTTACCCTTGCCAGAGCTTGGGCTGGTTCTTAATCTGCAGGAGAAAAAAAGCTGTCTTGAATCTTCCCACAACTCCAGAGGCCATGGCAATCATGCACAGCTAGGTGGATTTCAAAAACCTTTTTCAAGCTCGTAAGATGAGGAGGAGATGGACATGGACACTGTGCATGACAGCCAGGCCTGAACGTGTTGAACATGCCAGCTCAAGAACTTGGAAATGAGCATGCACGGGCCCCGCCCGCCAGCGTCCCCATCGGTGTTTGCTAAGGTGTCAGCGTTGGTGTCGTCCAGGCACAGCGACCCCAAGAAGAAGAAGAACCTCAGGCATAAGCACAGACATGAGCTTGATGCCAGGGAGAGGGATGGGGAGCCCTTTGCCTTCTCCAGCCCCACCTGCAGCTGCTCTGCACACTCCACTTCCCTCTGGGACTGAGCAGGGCCCTGGCCTTGGTGAAGAACCATAAACAACCAGGAGAAGATCTGCCTCTATAGAACCCGGGAATGCATTCAAGCTGTAGGCACCTGACTTAGGGTATTTATATACTGGCGGGTTCCGGGTGAACTGTTGCATCCCTTGTCTCCTCCTTATGACAGGTACACACGGCAGACTCGGTTTTGTGTAAGCCTTCCTGTCCAGTGGCAGCCTCCTTTCACGCCACTTCTCCATGTGGACTGCCAGTCACTTATGTTTGAGGATGTCATGGGGCAAAGTTGTGTTTTAAACAGAGAAAACTGCCAAACCTATGATGACTGTTCTTCGCAGTGAAATCCTGTGTAATACCATTTGACTTGCCGAGGAGACGAGCTTTTCTGTAGGACTGTCTCCCTTGTAATGCTTCTGTGTTACCATAGAAACTAAGCACCATCAGTCATGAACAAAGAATAGATTTCCTTTTACCCAAAAGTACTAAAATTTTTGGAAGACATTCTTTTTTGGAAAAAAAAAAAGTTTGAATAACCGACTTTTGACAACACATTTGGCGATTACCACATTGGATTTAGCAGAACAATCAAGCCCAGTTACCCTCATATCAGGATGTTTAAATCACAGGTTTTGTTTTGTCTTCCATTAAGTACAAGTGAGTGTCTTCATGCGTGAAGTATGTTTTGCTGAATGTGGACAGCTTACACACCCAAAACATAATCCTTTCTAAAATCACTCTGCATAATAGCCAGTCATGGTAGCACAGGTCTGTAATCCCAGCGTGTGGGAGGTAGAGGCAGGACATTCATTTAAAGCTAGCCTGGGCTACATAGTAAGTTTGAGACCAGCCTGGACTATATGAGACTATATCAATAAAAAAGGCAAAGCAAAATTATTCTGTAAAACAGTATGATCCCTTTATAGAAGGTGAGTTGTTTTTTGTTGTTGTTGGGTGTAAATTACTTGGCCTTCACTGGAGTACATCAGGGACATTTTAAACATGTGCAGTGTCTCAGTTTCATATGTTAATTATTTGTATGGTTAGGTGGTTTTATGTCTTCATTTACCATTTTTTTTTCTTTTTGATTTTTCGAGGTAGGGTCTCACTCTAGCCCAGGCTGACCAGGAATTCACTCTGTAGTCTAAGGGTGGCCTGAAACTCACAGCGGTCCTCCTACCTCTGCCTCCCAAGTGCTGGGATTAAAGGCATGCACCACCACGCCTGGCTCCATGTTTGTTTAAGACTCTTTTTTAATATCTATTCAATTTTGATCATTTCCTTTATCATTAAAAACTTTGACAAGCCGGGCGTGGTGGTGCATGCCTTTAATCCCAGCACTTGGGAGGCAGAGGTAGGAGGATCGCTGTGAGTTCGAGGCCACCCTGAGAGTACAGAATGAGACCCTATCTCAAAAAAAAAAAAAAAAAAAAAAAAAAAAAAAAGTTTGACAAGAAGCCGGGTGTGGTGGCACCTGACTTTAATCCCAGAACGTGGGAGGCAGAGGTAGGAAGAGCTCAGAGTTCGAGGCCACCCTGAGACTACATAGTGAATTCCAGGTCAGCCTGAGCTAGAGTGAGACCCTACCTCCAAAAAACAAAAAAAAAGTTTGACAAGAGGGCTGGAGAGATTGCTTAGTGATTAAGGTGCTTGCCTTTGAAGCCTAAGGACCCATGTTCAACTCTCCAGATCCCACATAAGCCAGATGCACAAAGGTGAGGCAAGTGCAAGGTCCCACATGCCCACTAGGTGGCACAAGCGTCTGGAGTTTGATTGCAGTGGTTGAAGCCCTGGTGTGCAAATTCTCTGTCTCTCTCTCTAAAAAAAAAAAAATAATAACTTAAAAAATAAAACAAGCTGGGTGTGATAGCGCACACCTTTTTTTTTTTAAAAAGATTTTTATTTTTATTTATTTATTAAGAGACAGAAAGGGAAAGAGAGAGTGAGTGAGAATGGGTGCGCCAGTGCCTGTAGCCACTGCAAATGCACTCCAGATGTGTGCACCCCCTTGTGCATCTGGCTTACATGGGACCTGGAGAATCGAACCGGGGTCCTTAGGCTTCGCAGGCATGTCCCTTAACCACTAAGCCCTCTCTCCAGCCCAGCACACGCCTTTAATCCCAGCACTTGGGAGGCAGAGGTAGGAGGATCACCATGAATTTGAGGCCACCCTGAGACTACATAGTGAGTTCCAGGTCAGCCTGGGCTAGAGTAAGACCCTACCTTGAAAAAGTAAATAAATAAATAAATAAATAAATAAATAAATAAATAAATAAATAAAAAATAAAATAAAAACAGTTTGACAAGAAAAATGCAGATTAGCCATCATAAGAGGCCTGTTGTAAAGCCTGAGGAGTTAGTGTGTAGTTTGAGGATGCTCTGCTTTGGATAGAAAGTGGAAGAACTATGTACTGTTTTGTGTAGAACAGCTCTAGTCTATTTTAATGTAATCCTTTTTCTTTTCCTCCAATTATGCAGCTCATGGGTAGGTAGTGTCAGCCACTTTGAAGTCATAAATGCCACTACCATTTATGTGTCTGGAAGACAGTATTCTAAAGCATTCCTCTCATTCCTTTGGCTCATCTTTTCTTTTCTTTTCTTTTCTTTTCTTTTCTTTTCTTTTCTTTTCTTTTCTTTTCTTTTCTTTTCTTTTTCTTTCTCCCACCTCTTCTGCAATGGTCCCTGAGCCTTGGAGTGTGTGATAGAGATATCTCACTTGATATTGAACACTCCAGTGTCACTTCTCTCAACACTTTGATGAGTTTCTAATCTCCTCAAAAGTCACCGCCATCTGAAAAGAGAAGCTTCTCTAACAAAAAGTGAGGGTAGCATTACTATGTGGATGTAAACATAAATGTTTAGAAGGCAATTTGGTGGGCATAATCTATCCACTTAGCCAATAATAATAGTCTTCCTGCTTAAGGCTCATGACCTCCCCAGTCACAGGATTTTGATTCAGTTTTCAGTACCAGGTATAAATTCCCTCCCCTGGAGCAGGCCTCAAATCCAATCCAAGAGCAATTGGTTTCTCCCATAACAGACATACCACCATTAGAGTATTTAGCACATTTTGCCAGACTGGCCAGTGGTGAAGCTTGCAGGGTCCACTGCTGGTTAAGATACTAATGACTTTTTCTCCCCTACCAGGCTACATAAGTCTTTCCAGGGTCATGACAGCTAGTCAACAGGGAAGAGGCTTCTAGGTCAGCTCCAGTTTGATTTCTTGGTGTCCTGCAACCCAAGCATGTGGCATCTTTTTCAGCAATAGGGTCTTACCATCTAGTTCCGGTGGGCAACCAAGAGCCTTGGCAATAGCCTATAATACTTTGTGGGCATCAGGAGTCTCCCTGACCAACGACTCACTGGAAGTTGCCTCACACTGGCACTGAAATTTTCTTATAACAATTTATGGCTTCTGGGCACATTATCCACCTCCATAGGTTATTTTTGCTCAAACTCTCACTTTTTTTTTAACATATATATTATTTAGCTAGTGAAGAAGTAGGTTTCCATATGGCTTATTCATAACACCTTTAATTTTGAGTAACCCTCCTCCTATACCTTTCTCTTCTCCATCACCTCCCCTGACCCCACTTAGACCATTCCACCCCCACTATTTTTCCCTTGCACTTACACATCTATTATATCCTCCTCTTAAGCCTTCCCCTTTCCTGACCCCCCACCCCATGACCCCATTCTAGCTTCCTGGCATCTTCTACTGATTCTTGCTCAACTCACATACAAATTTAAAAATTTAGGCTGGAGCTGGGCATGGGGGTACATGCCTTTAATCCCAGCACTTGGGAGGCAGAGGTAGGTGGATAGCTGAGAGTTCCAGGCTGCCCTGAGACTACATAGTGAATTCCAGGTCAGCCTGAGCTTGAGTGAGACCCTACCTGCAAAACCAAAAAACAAAACAAAACAACAACAACAAAAAATTAGGCTGGAGAAATGGCTCCAGAAGTTAAAGGCACTTGCTTGCAAAGCCTGATAGCCCAGGTTTGGTTCCCCAGTATCCATGTAAAGCCAGATGCACAAATCTAAAAATCTGAAGCTAGGGTCCACATATGAGAGAGAACATGTGGTATTTGACTTCTAAGTTTTGGTTCTCTCAGTACCATCTTGTCTCGATCCATCCATTTTCCTACAAATTTCATAATTTCACTTTTCTTTACAGCTGAATAAAAATTCATTGTGGGACCAGAGAGATGGCTCAGTGGTTAAAGGCACTTGCTTGCAAAGCCTTATAGCCTTGGTTCAATTCCTCAATACCCATGCAAAGAATTTGTCTGGAGCTAGTTGTAGCAGCAGGAGGCCCTGGCACACCCATATTCTCCATCTCTCTCTCCTTCCTTCCCTCCCAAGTAAATAAATATTTTTTTAACTTCATTGTGTACAAGGGTGCAGCTGCTTTTATAGAGTTACTGCTACAAGGCAACTTTTTACTGATTGGTTGCGACCAGCTTGCCATCACCATCTTCATTATTCATTCATCAGTTGATGGGCATATAGGCTGGGTCCATAGAGCAGCAATGAACGTGGATGAGCAAGTATCTCTGTAGTGATCTATACAGTCCTTAGAATACATGGCCAGGAGTGGTATAGCTGGGTCATACGGTAAATCCATTTTAGCTGTCTCAAGAACCTTCACACTGATGTACACATGGCCTTACCAGTTTACATTCCCACCAACAATGGAGAAAGGGTTCCTCTTTCCCTACACCCTTGCCAGCATTTATTGTCACTTGATTTATTGATCTTAACCATGTTGACAGGGGTGAGATGGAATCTCAAAGTAATTTTTTATTTTATTTTTTCGAGGTAGAGTCTCACTCTAGCTCAGGCTGACCTGGATTTCACTCTGTATTCTCAGGGTGGCCTTGAACTCACAGCGATCCTCCTACCTCTACCTCCTGAGTGCTGGGATTAAAGGCATGCACCACCATGCCCAGCTGTAATTTTAAAAAATATGAGAGAGGGCTGGAGAGATGGCTTAGTGGTTAAGGTGTATGTCTGCGAAGCCTAAGGACCCTGGTTCAATTCCCCAGGTCCAATGTAAGCCAGATGCACATGGTGGCACATGCGTCTGGAGTTTGTTTGCAGTGGCTAGAGGGCCCTGGTGTGCCCATTATCTCTCTCTTTTTTTCCCCTCTCTCTGTCTCAAATAAATAAATAAATAAATAAATAAATAGATGTTACTTCCAGAGTAACAGCAGGAGTGACCCAAGCTGATGGATATGCCTGCTATGTGATCTAGAAGCAAATTAGCAACAATGTTCCTTTTGACTTCAGTAATTGCTGGTGGGTAAACAAGCAAGACTGATGTGAAATATGCTAGGGGGTTGGTTACTTAGAAGTGGGAGAGGTTTAGGGTGGCTTAGGTTGAGGACTAGTACTAATTTTGAAAAAGATGGAGGTGGGAGAGGGAAGTTTGGATACTCTTATTTTCTAAATATATTTTATTTTTATTTATTTGAGAAAGAGAGAAAGAGGCACAGAGAGAGGGAGAGAGAGAGGGAGAGAATGGGTGTGCCATGGCCTCCAGCCACTGCAAATGAACTCCAGACCCATGTGCCACCTTCTGCATCTGTTTTATGTGGGTCCTGGAGAATCGAACCTGGGTCCTTTGACTTTGTAGGCAAGTGCCTTAACTGCTAAGCCATACAGATATTAGAGGTTTTTGAGGCTTTGGAAAGTTGTAGTTATGGACCAAAAAGAAGAGGGGATAAGGAAGAAAGAATATGGAGAAAGAAGTTGGAAAAGGGAAAGCTGTGCATGGAAAGAGTGCTTGATCCGAATAGTAGACTGAGTGGAGAAAAATACAGAACAAACCTAAAATCCAGCTAACCAATATACAAACATGAAACCAGCATGGAATTTATATGCATGTATGGGGATTGTTTATAAAGGCCCTAAACTGGGCAGGTATGGCTGCTGGTGCCCTTAATCTTGGGAGGTTATGGCAGGAGGCTTGCTGTGTACCTTATACTTAACCACCTCTTTGAAGAATTTAAAAAGTAATTTAGCTGGGCATGGTGGTCATTAGGCTTTGCAGGCAAGCAGCTTAGTGGCTGAGCCATCTCTCCAACTCCATAAATCCCAGCACTCGGGAGGCAGAGGTAGGAGGATCACCATGAGTTTGAGGCCACCCTGAGAATATATAGTGAATTCCAGGTCAACCTGGGCTAGAGTGAGACCCTACCTCAAAACAAAACAAAACAATATAAAAGAAAGTAATTTAAACAGAAAATGAACTTTTTGTCTGGCGTGGTGGCGCATGCCTTTAATCCTACCACTTAGGAAGCAAAGGTAGGAGGCTTGCTGTGAGTTCAAGGCCACCCTGAGACTCCATAGTGAATTTCAGGTCAGCCTGAACTAGAGTGAGACCCTACCTGGAAAAAAAAAAAAGTGAATTTTCTTTTCATGCACCTTCTATCACAAATAAATTTGAGGGAAAAGTGGAGGCCACCTATGTTAACTAAACAAGAGACCTGAGTAAGTTTCTTTTTGGAATTCAGAGAGCTGGAGGCTCTTGTGAGAGGCTGATTCTGGCCTCGGATTATGGAAGGGGACAAGAGACAGACCATATATATATTTTTTTAATGTGAAAATGTACATGACCTGATTTCACATCAATAGTAAAACAGCCCTTTGAGAAGAGGGTATGAATTTCTCTGAAAAGCCATTGTTTAAACTCGTTCCACGGCTTCCAGCATCATGATGCTATTTCCTCCTATGACCACCATCCTGACATTATTCTGCTGCCCACTAGTTGCCATTTCCACACATTCATCAATCACAAGATTCATGAAGGGATCAAATCCCACCACTATTCCTTGGACATGTCTGCCACCATTTAACTTCAGTGATAACTTCTTGTCCATGAATTTATTCAGCTTGGGAGGGTCTTGCTCATGGCATCTCGTCAGTGGGATCCGTGCTCCTTACAATGGAGTTTTTTTTCTTTTTTTTTTTTTTTTTTTTTTTTTTTGGTTGTTGAAGGTAGGGTTTTGCTTTAGCTCAGGCTGACCTGGGATGCAGTATGTAGTCTCTTGCTGGCTTCAAATTCACAGCGATCCTCCTCCCTCTGCCTCCTGAGTGCTGGGATTAAAGGCATGTGCTACCACACCCAGCTACAATGGAGGGTTTTGTTTGTTTGTTTGTTTGTTTTGTTTTGTTTTGGCAGAGGGTTCAAGGTAGAGTTTCACTCCAGCCCAGGCTAACCTAGAATTCACTATGGAGTTTCAGGGTGGCCTCGAACTCACGGTGATCCTCCTACCTCTGCCTCCTGAGTGCTAGGATTAAAGGCATGCGCCACCATTCCTAGCTATCACCGAATTTTTTGAGACAGACTATTTCTTGTAGCTCTGCTGCCTCCCTGCCTGAAATCCCTGTGGAGGCCCTGGGGTCTGGATCCCAATGGTGTAAGGATGCTCCCCAGGAGAGACTGCTGCTGGCTGTGCCCTCTCCTGGAGCCGGGGAGCTCTGGACATACTTGTAGATTATGTCTTGTTTGCAGCCGTGTTGGCCAGGCTGAAGGCAAAGTGTGTGCTCAGCCTGGTTGTGCCCAGTGAGTTTTCCTGGGTAGCAGGCCTATCGTTCTCAGAATGCTGGAGTCCATGCTGGAGCGGGGCAGCGGCGGCAGGGGAGTCCCTGAGAGGAGGATCCCTGGCACTGGAGGCCAAGGAGCTTCCCCAGGTCACATTCTTGCCTTGTGGGTTCTGGTGGGTAGCCTGGCTCCTGGGGCTCAGGCTGAAGCAGTGGCTGGGGTAGACCTAGAGAGTTGTAGGCCAGAAGCTGACTTAAGGATGTTGTTCAAGGGCAGGTTGCAGTGGTGATATTTTAAGATAAATCTGAAAGCGCCTTGCACAGGCATTGAACCCTGGCCTGTGGCCTCCAAGGAGGCTGTGGTGGAGCAGGATATAGCCTGGTGGGCACAGAGGACCACGTATGTACCTGCCCTCTAGCCAGCAGTTGCTTGCTGCAAAGAAGGAGGACATTGACAGGGGCAGAGTTTGTCCCCAGGCTGCCAGGGATAGTTCTGAAAGGTGGAGCCCGTGGTGCTGGCAGTGCCCAAGGACACGTATAGGAGGCACAAAAGAGAAAACTTACCTCCCGCAGCATTCTGCTAAGTGCCTGCAGCCTTCCCTCCCTGGACGCTGGAGCTGGTGAAGCCCCAGAGAGAACTGATCCAGAGACAGACTTCTGGGTGTTCCTGTCCATCACCAGTGGAGGTGGCATGGCTGCCCACTCCTCGTTGTGTCCCGGCTGGCCCCTCTGGTGTCAGGCTGGGCTGAGTGATGGAGATGAAGCGGGACCTCTCTTCCTCCTCTGCTTCCAGACGCCCTGTGTGCCATTGTGGGAGCTCACCACAGCCTTGTGGCTAAAGCCGAGGATGCCACCCGAGCTCCTGTGGGAAGTCAGGCTTCTTCTCCTCAGGGGTCCAGGTTAGACACAAAAGCAGGGACAGTCACCACCAGGGACTTGAAGGCTGAATGTCTCTTGTCAGCGCTATCACTGTGGCTTCTCTTGTTAGCCCTGCCGTCAAAGGACGTTTGGTCCTCCTCCTCCACGGTGCCTTTGTCCTCTTTGAGGTCACCCTTTACAGTCTCCTCGGCACATGGATCCAGTGAGGCCAGAGCTAAGTTGCTGATGAGCTCTGGAGTTGGAAAATGCATTCGTTTTCCTTCCACAGGTACAATGCTCACGTTCATGAGGGGTTAGTATCAGGTAGTTCAGGTTTCCTCGGACAGTCCAGCTCCAGCACTCCCAGAGCAGAACCTTAACGGAGGAGTGCTAGGCCTGCTGGGGAGGGTGGTATGCTGTGAAGTAGCATTGGCTAAAGTTCTACTGAACCAGAGGGAAGAGCTCTGGGAGGGTGGGGATCAGGCTGGGGAGGGTGTAACCCACATGTTGGACCATGGAGGCCACAGTGGCCGCAGCCAGGGACAGCTGGCAAAGGGAGTTCAGTAAATTGCAGCTGAGCAGTTCAGTTGGGTAGGGCCCTTGGAGCAGGGTCCTTCAAGCAGGGTTTGTGGCTCGAGGAGCTCTCTGCTCACCATGGACTTGGCATCAGGCAAGGCAAGCCAGTGTTCTCTGATGCTGTAGAGCATTTGTGATGGGCAAACACAAGGTGCGGACCCTCCAGAGCCTCGAGGCTCCCCACTGCAGGTGTGGGGCTCCCAGCACAGCATTCATGAGACACCCTCCGTGGGCTGTGACCACTCACACAATTTCTTACATTGTTTGTTTGTTTTTGGGTTTTCGAGGTAGGGTCTCACTCTAGTACAAGCTGACCTGGAATGCATTATGTATGTAGTCTGAGGGTGGCCTTGAACTCACTGAGCTTGCCTATCTCTGTCTCCTGGGATTAAAGACGTGTGTGTGTGTGTGTGTGTGTGTGTGTGTGTGTGTGCGTGTCCACACCCAGCCTTACTTTTTTTTTTTTTTTTTGGTTTTTCGAGGTAGGGTTTCACTCTAGCCCAGGCTGACCTGGAATTCACTCTGTAGTCTCAGGGTGGCCTTGAACTCAAGGTGATCCTCCTACCTCTGCCTCCCGAGTGCTGGGATTAAAGGCGTGCACCACCACTCCGGGCTTCTTACATTGTTTTTGTTGCATATTCCAATACTAGGATCCAAAAGCAACTACTACAGAAACCTATCACCTGTGATACCACATGTAACCATTTAAAGGGTATGGAGTGGATGTGGGTCTAGGTTATAACTGAGAACTAAGTGAAAATTAGCTGAAGCTTGGAAGGCAGAGGTTTAGCTAGACAAGCGGGTTAAGATGGCCTGAAGAGAGTCCTGGGTTGGTCCAAATAGTCTGTTCTGTCCTCATATTCCCGTCATTGTATAAGTCCATCCACCCACCAGGCATAGTGACTCATGTCTATAATACCAGCACCTGGGAGGATGAGGCAGGAGGATTACTGTGAGTGTGAGGCAGCCTGGGCTACAGAATGGACCTTGTCTCAACACCCACCATCCATTCACACCCACTACATAGAGAGTAATGTGCACGTGTGTGTGTGTGTGTGTGTGTGTGTGTGTGTGTACACAGCATTGTCCTGCTGGACACCCAGAAGCAGGAAGCTGGTTCACCTGGGTGCGGAGGAGCCTGGCTGGGGAGAAGGTAATTGCTTCCCTCGCTGTTCCTCTCCCGCCATCTTATATTTACTGTGGTTTTTCATTTCTACAGCACACCCTCTCAGCTCCAGTGTCTGTCACCAGCTCTGAATAATACCATTGTTTCTTACTTTAAATTCTTGAAAATATTTTTTAAATTTATTGATTTTATTATTTATTTATTTAAGAGAGGCAGATAGAGATAGAGAATGGACACGTCAGGGCCTCTAGCCACTGCTAACAACCTACAGATACGTGTGCCACCTTGTACATCTGACTTACCTGGGTACTGGGGAATTGAACCTGGGTCTTTAGGCCTTGCAGGCAAGTGCTTAGCTGCCAAGCCATCTCTCCAGCCCATGGCACATTTTTCCGTTTATTTTATTTTATTTTTATTTTATTTATTTTATTTTATTTTATTTATTTATTTATTTTGAGGTAGGGTCTCACTCTAGCCCAGGCTGACCTGGAATTCACAATGTAGTCTCAGGGTGGCCTCAAACTCACAACAACATCCTACCTCTGCCTTCTGAGAGCTGGGATTAAAAGAATGTCCACCACACCTGGCTTGTTTTTGTTTTTCGAGGTAGGGTCTCACTCTAGCCCAGGCTGACCTGGAACTCACTATGTAGTCTTAGGTTAGCCTGGAACTCATGGTAGTCCTCCTACCGCTGCCTCCAAAGTGCTGGGATTAAAGGTGTGTGCCACCACGCCTGGCCCTTGGCACATTTTTAACATGAGTTGGTATTTTTAGTTTCCCTCTGGCTTTGTGGAAACAGGTGCATCCACACTAACTGGATTGGAAGTCACTGGAATCCCTGAGCTCCTGTGTCCTCTGCTGGCCCCAGGATCTCTCTCCACTGACAGACACCACTTGACTACAGATGTTGTCTGAAAGTCTGCTTGCATTCTCTCCCCTTGTCCTGGCTGAGAGTAGGCAGAGAGCTCTTGGACATACAGGCTCCCTTTTGGCCTTGTTGGCTGTACATTTTGTCCAAAAAGAATAGAAAAATTTGCTTCCATATGCAAATTTATGCTGCCAAACTCTCTTCTTGAGGTACTGAGGATTAACCACAGGGCTTTTATAAACCAGGTAGGCATTCAACCACTGAGCTATCTATGTTCCCAGCCTTTGTCCCCATGTCAACTTCACAATCATTCTTGTTCTATCTCTTACACCCCCTCCCCATCACTGGCCTGTTCTCCTTAGTTCCTGGTCTCCTTTGGGGCCCTTCCTTGCACTCATCTCATGTAGCTGAATGCATTATTCAGATAGAATTCTGGGCTGCATCATAATCCCTGTTTATCAATTAAATTTAATAATTATTACAATTATTCATGAAAACCCAAGGCAGTATTTTAAATTAATTTACTTATTTATTTTTCTTTTTATTGACAGCTTCCATACTTACAGAAAATAAGCCTTGATAATTCCCTCCCCCCCTTTCCCCTTCACAGATCTACACTCCATCATATCCCCTCCCTCTCTCCATTAGTCTCTCTCTTATTTTGATGTCATTATCTTTTCCTCCTGTTATGAAGGTCTTGTGAAGATAGTGCTAGGCACTGTGAGGTCATGGATATCCAGGCCATTTAGTGTCTGGAGGAGCACATTGTGAGGAATTCTACCCTTCCTTTGGCTCTTACATTCTTTCCGCCACCTCTTCCATAATGGACCTTGAGCCTTTGAAGGTGTAATAGAGATTTTTCAGTGCTGGACACTCCTCCATCACTTCTTCTCAGCACTATGGTGCCTTTTGGGTCATCCTAGTAGTTACCGCCCAGACAGTATTTTTATTTAAATATTCATCCATGGCTGGAGAGATGGCTTAGCAGTTAAGTTAAGATGCATTTAGCCAGATGCATAAGGTAATGCATGAATCTGGAGTTCGTTTCCGGTGTCTGGAGGCCCTGGTGTGCCCATTCTCTCTCTCTCTCTTTCTCCCTCAATCTCTCTCTTCCTCTCTTAAATAAATAAATAAATAAATAAATAAATAAATAAATAAAAAACATTTTTAAAAATCTTTTTAAAAAAAGATTCATCCAACTGGGTGGTAGGATGGCTACCCCAGCACTTGAGAAGTGGAGACATGAGTGTTAGAAGTTTCAGGCCAGCTTTGGCTATGTAAGGCCCTTCCTTAAAAACAAACAAACAGGGCTGGAGAGATGGTTTATCGGTTAAGGCGCCTGCCTGCTAAGCCTAAGAACCCGGTTCCAATCTCCAGGTCCCACATTTAGCCAGATGCAAAGTGATGCAAGGGCGCAATGCCGCACTTGACCACAAGGGGGCGCATGCACCTGGATTTCATTCACAGTGGCTGAGACACTGCTGGTGCGCTCATTCTCTATCTGTCTCCTTCTCCCTCTCTGTCTGTCTCTGTATCTCTCTCTAAAAATAAAAAAAAAAATAAAAAAAAAAACAAACATACTACGGATAAATGTTTAATGGTAAGCTACACTTCTATAATAATAATAAAATGGAAAAGCATTTATGTTACTTTTACTTTTTTTGTTATTATTTGTTTATTTCAAGGCAGGGTCTCACTCTAGCCCAGCCCTGACCTGTGATTCACTGTGCAGTCCTAGTGTGGCCTTGAACTCACATTGATCCTCCCACCTCGGCTACCCAAGTGCTAGAACTAAAGGTATAGAATACCATGCCTGGCTTTAATGTTACTTTTGAGATACTGTAAAATGAAACAATTTTACAGATATAGAAAAGATTCTTTTTATTTTAAAATTATTTTTATTTATTTTCAAGCATGGGGTGGGGGAGATGTGTGTGTGAGAGAGAGAGAGAGAGGGAGAGAGGGAGAGGCACCAGGGCCTCTAGCTACTGCAAATGAACCCCAGATGTATGCACCACTTTGTGCATCTGGCTTTAGGTGGGTACTGGAGAATAGAACCAGGCTTGCTCAGCTTTGCAGACAAATGCCTTAACCACTGATCCATCTCTCCAGCCCAAAAGATTCTTTCTTTTTTTTAACTTTTTTTTTTTAATGTGAGCTGTATTTATCTGTTCTGTAAAATAAATTCATTTTCCAAATGGCTACTGTTGTGATGCCAGTAGAGGGTACTACAACATTGCTTTTAAACATAACCCCAAAAAAATCTAAAACAGCTTCACACAACTTTTTTTGTCCCTTCACAAAAGACAATGCAAGGCCCCAAGCATGAAGAAATGCAGTTCAATGAGAAGGTCAAAATGAACAACAGCAGCGTGTGGTGCGCACATGGCTGTAATCCCAGCAGGAGAAAAATCATCAGTTTGAGGCCAGCTTGGACCACATGGCACATTCTGGACCTGATTTCCCCAGCAAGATCCTTTCTCAAAACAAACAAAAAACCCAACAAGTTACTATGAGCTGAGTTTGCTGAAAAATTATTCCTTCGTAAAAACCAGAGTGGCAGCAATGGGATATCTCACGGGCATAAAGCTGTGTGCCCACTCCCTGACACCCCGTAACGTCTGTGGGCAATCATGCGTGGGAAGCCTCTGGGTTGAAACAAATGGCCAAACTCAACTGCACATGGTCTGTTATAACATTTTTAAATAACAAGTCTAGATTGTAGCAGCTTCCAGAGAGGTTGGGATTTGGGTGTGAAGCATCTCACAGTCTACTAAGCTGTGTGGTGGTCCATGGCCAGGAATGGCCAGGTACAGCTCAGGTGTGGGTGGGCTGGAGTTGCCTGGACAGGCAGGTCTATTGTGGCCTGCTCATTAACTGGTAGGAGGAGTCAGCAGACATCTGATCCTAAAAAAAGCAAATGCATGTGCTGGGGATGTAGCTCAGTGGGAGAGTGTTCGTCTAGAATGCACACAGCCTGGGGTTCGATCTCTTGCATGCCATAAACAGCAGGTGCTGGTGCCTGCCTGAACTCCCAGCTCTGGGGAAGTGGAAGTGCGAGGATCAGGAGCTCATCCACAGCTACACAGAGAGCTAGAAGTCAGCTTGGAATACATGGTAACAAGGAGAGACAGACTGTCACAAGAAAAGGGGAAGGGCTGGAGACATGGCTTAGCCGTTAAGGCACTTGGCTGTGAAGCCTTAGAACCCATGTTTGACTCTTCAGATCCCATGTAAGCCAGACGCACAAGGTGATGCAAACGTGCAAGGTCACACAAGCACACAAGGTGGCACACATGTCTGGAGTTCAATTATAGTGGCTAGAGGTCCTGTGTGCCAAATCTCTCTCTCTCTCATATTAAAAAAAAAAAAAAAAAAAAAAAAAAGGCCAGTCTACTGGGCTTGCCTCAAAAAATAAAGGGAACGCTCCCTCCTTTTCTACAGCACAACTAGAGAATGTGCTCTGCATCTAGCTCCACCTGTGGCATTTGTGTCATTAATTTTGGAAATTTTGTTTTGTTGTGTTTTGAGGGAGGGTCTCGCTCTAGCCCAGGCTGATCCTCCTAACTCTGCCTCCCAAGTGCTCAGATTAAAGGAGTGCGCCACCATGCCTGGTCTCATTTTGGAAATTTTATTAAGTATGGAAAGAAACCATTACACAGACAAACAAACAAACAAAAAAAAACCCCAGCCCAATGGCTCTAGTATGTTTAGATTGATATCAAACAAAGGGCCAAGTCCAGGTTGTCCTGGAGTGGCGAGAGTCCTGCCCTGGGTCTCCAGAAGGACACTGACAACTCTCATTTTGCAAGGCAAGGGGCTCCCCCCATGAGATAGTGTTGACCCAGACACTGGTGCAGCCACTGCGATGTGAGAAAGATAGGCGTGCTGTTGTCAAGACTAGGGCAGCGGTTCCTTCAACGTCAATCGTCCGTAGCCTGAAAAAGCGGCTGCCAAAGGCAAGAATGGTGCAGAGCTGGTCACATCATCAGCTGTGATTCCAAGGACATGGGTGTGGCTCGGTGGTAAAGCACTTGCCTAGCTAGCGTGCGTGAGATCCTGGTTTCCATGCCCAGCATATCTCCAGAACCACAAAACAAAACAAACGCATTGTGATTCTGAAGAGCAAGCTGTGAGATGCTTGAAGAAACTGCAGAGGCCCGGATCTAGCCACGCCCACCTGCTCTACCTGGGCCCACTCTAGGGAAAGCCGGTCTGGCTTTAGGATACCCCAGTGCAAGTCAGAATTGCAATCTGAGGATCTGAATGTAGCAAGCAGAGTCTGTCTGCCTGGTGGCGGTGAGGGGGTCTGGCTGCCACGGGATGGATCTGGTTTGTGTTGGTCCTGCCTTGCAGGGCGGCCCTCTCGTCTTTCTGGGTAGACTCACTCCCTTCCCTATCTCAGGACAGTTGACAAAGGGCAGCGACAGCAGGCCTGCAGGAATAGGTACAGCTGAGGCGCTGCAGCTTCAACCGGAAGTGGCTGGAAGCCCTGTAACTGAGGCCTGGCTGGATTCACCACCCACCCCCCCTTCAGCAGAGCTCCTCTATCATAAAAAGGAACTGCAGATGAGATACAAACAGGCTTGCAAGGCCTGGGGCTAATCCCTGGCCAGCAACACCTCCACAGCATTATCTCCGGTGACCCCCCACGGCAGGGATTTATTATCATGCCAGTTATTCAGATAAGGAGACTTCCTGCGGGAATCAGGGCAGAGTTTGAATCTGAATTTAGGTCTTTTAGCCCCTGGTCTAGTAGTTTCCCACCTGCCTGAACTGTCAAGTGCTTGGGGTGCGGTGGGGGGAGGGGTACTTATAAATACAGTCATTAAAGCAGGAGCTTGGATTATGGGAAGAGTGAAAAATTCCTGGGGTTGGAGCCCAGCTCAGACTTGCTAGCTACAATTTGTGTCTGTATATTGGTCTGTGCCTCAATTTCTTTTCTATCTTTTTATGAATATCTACTTTGCCAGACATCCTGGCTCACACTGGTAATCCCACCCAGCACTCAGGAGGCCGAGGCAGTGCGTTCGAAAGCAGTCTGTGCTACATACGGAGCCCCAGGTCAGCCTGGGCTCCAAAGTGACAGTGTCTCAAAACCAAATCAAACAATACTATTTTGCCTTATTTTATTCATATGTGTTTATTTGGGAGCTGGGATTGTGTGGGACCTTGTAATTAGGCAAGTGCTCTACCACTGAGCTACTTCCTCATACATCCTCAGCCCCCTCATTTTCTTATCTATAAAGTAATCCCTGCCCCTCAGAGTTTTGTGCAAATATGAGGTTTTCCTTCTTTCTTTTCTTTTCTTTTCTTTTTTTTTTTTTTTTTTTTTTTTTTTTTTTTTTTTTTTTTGGCTTTTCAAGGTAGGGTCTTGCTCTAGCCCAGGCTGACCTGGAATTCACTCTGTAGTTTCATGGTGGCTTTGAACTCACAGCAATCCTCCTACCTCTGCCTCCTGAGTGCTGGGATTAAAGGCATGTGCCACCATGCCCGGCTCTTTCTTTTTCTTTTTCAAGGTAGGGTCTCATTCTAGTCCAAGCTGACCTGGAACTCACCATGGAGTCTCAGGCTGGCCTTGAACTCACAGTGATCCTATCTTTGCCTCCTGAGTGCTGGGATTAAAGGCACGTAGTAAATTCCAGTGTAAGTATTCTTCACTGATGAGGGCCATGGTGCATGTGAAGAACCAATGCCTTAGGAGAGATGGTTTCACAGAAACTATCAAGTGAGCACTTTATTTGCTTTACTACTTAAAAAAATTTTTTTTTGTTTACTTTTTATTTATTTATTTGAGAGTGACAGACAGGGAGAGAAAGAGGCAGATAGAGAGAGAATGGACATACCAGGGCCTTCAGCCACTGCAAATGAACTCCAGATGCACGAGCCACCTTGTGATTCTGGCTTATGTGGGTCCTGAGGAATTGAGCCTTGAACCAGAGTCCTTAGGCTTCACAGGCAAGCACTTAACCATTAATCCATCTCTCCAGGCCCCTTTACTACTTTTTGAATTTGCTTCTTCAAATGAGTGTTAAAAAAAAAATCAGCCGGGCGTGGTGGTGCACACCTTTAATCCCAGCACTCGGGAGGCAGAGGTAGGAGGATCGCTGAGAGTTCGAGGCCACCCTGAGACTACATAGTTAATTCCAGGTCAGCCTGGACCAGAGTGAGACCCTACCTTGCAAAACCAAAAAAAAAAAAAAAAAAAAAAAAAAATCAGGGCTGGAGAGATGGCTTAGTGGTTAAGGCGCCTGCCTGCTAAGCCTAAGAACGCTGGTTCCAATCTCCAGCGGTTCCAATCTCCAGGTCCCACGTTTAGCCAGATGCAAAGTGACGCAAGGGCGCAATGCCGCACTTGCCCACAAGGGGGCGCACACATCTGGATTTCGTTCACAGCAGCTGAGAGACTGCTGGCGTGCCCATCTCTATCTGTCTCCCTCTCCCTCTCTGTCTCTCTCTCTCTCTCTCTGTGTCTCTCTCCAAAATAAATAAATAAAATAATAAAAAAATTTAAAAATAATAAAAAAAATCAGCCGGGCATGGTGATGCACGCCTTTAATCCCAGCACTCGGGAGGCAGAGGTAGAAGGATTGCCAAGAGTTCAAGGCCACCCTGAGACTACATAGTAAATTCCAGGTCAGCCTGAACTAGAGTGACACCCTGCCTCGAAAAACAAAAACAAAACAAAACAAAACAAAACAAAAAAAATCTAGGGCTGGAGAGATGGCTTAGTGGTTAAGGTGCTTGCCTGCAAAGCCTAAGGATCCAGGTTTGATTTTCCAGGTCCCACAAAAGCCAGATGCACAAGGTGGAACATGCATCTACAGTTCATTTGCAGTGGCTAGAGGTCCTGGCTTGTCCATTCTCTCTGTCTCTAATAAATAAATAAATTATATATATATAAATCTAGCCTAGGGCTGGAGAGATGGCTTAGTGGTTAAGGTGCTTGCTGGCAAAGCCAAAGGACCTAGGTTCAATTCCCCAGTACCCATGTAAAGCCAGATTCACAAGGTGGCACATATGTCTGTTTGCAGTGGCTAGAGGCCCTGGTGAGCCCAATCTTTCTTTCTGTCTGCCTCTTCCTTATCTCCTCCCCTGCCTTTAATAAATAAATAAAATATTTTTTAAATATCTAGCCTAACCTTTGAAAAAGCAGGTGATCAGTTTGTCAGTGTATTGTTTTACATGGACTACCAAAACAAAATGATGCAGACTGGGGGATTTAAACAATGGGATTTATTTTCTTACATTCTTGAGCTCAAGTCCAAGCTCAGGTTGTCAGAGGTTTGACTCCTCCTGAGGCTCCCCCCCTCAGCTTGGCATGCAGATGGCTCACCTTCTCTCTGTGCCCTCTGTGGTCCTTTTTCTCTGAAGCACATCTCTGGTGTCTCAGTAGCCATTTTTCCACCTGTGTAGACACCAGTCAAGTTGGGTTAGGGGCCACACTACCACACTATTTTCCAAGTCATAGTGCTGTTGTTTATGTTGTTTATGGTCAAACTTGAACACGTCTCTTTCTGTCTTTTTTTTTTTTGGGAGGTAGGGTCTCACTCTAGCCCAGGCTGACCTGGAATTCACTAGGTAATCTCAGGGTGGCCTTGAATTCATGTCAATCCACCTACCTCTGCCTCCCAAGTGCTGGGATTAAAGATGTGGGCCACCATGCCTGGCACTTGAACTCCTCTCTTAACAGTCAGGTTCCTTGAACAAGACAAATAAACTGAGGTTTGCTTACATCAAAGCGTGACAGGTGTGTGTGTGTGTGTGTGTGTGTGTGTGTGTGTGTGTGTGTGATGGTGGGGATCAGATCTAGCACCTCACCTATGCTGGACCCAGCCTCTGTCCTGGGCTGCATCTCCCAGCACTGAGGGAGAAGTTGAGGACTGGGGCCGGGGGAGAGCTCTGTGGAGGAGAGCCCTTTCAGGAGCAGGGATGTCCCTTTATCTGTGATCCAACTCAACTCTCTCAAACCCTCAAAAGTATCTTCTTCACTGTGTTCCTGTTGTGATCTGTGTAAACATAATTTTACAGCATGACCAGTTTAAGAATTCATTAGCAAAAGTAGCCGGTTGTTGCTAATCCAAACCAACAAAACCTTTCCCACTTTTACTATATTTCACTACAAATTCTTGCCTCAATTGTGCAATCTAACAACTGCTTCTCTTTTTAAGTTTCAGGTTCTCCCAGTTTCTAGTTTAAGATGTTTCCATGGGTCTCGTTGATTTTTATTACTGATGAAATATGTTGTATATTTTAATTAGGCTGTGAAAATAATGTGTTATTTACAACATCTTAATAGAATCCTGGTCTGTAAAGACATCAAATACATGCTGACATGTGGTTCTGTTTGTTTTCTGAGGCAGGGTCTCTCTCTCACTGTAGCCCAGGGTGACCTGGAGCTCTGTAGCCCCAGGCTGGCCTCGAACTCACAACTACCTCAGCCTCCCCAGTGCTGGTATTACAGGCCATCATGCCCAGCTTCGTTGTTGTTATTGTTGTTTTCTCTTCATAAAATAGACACTTGTGTACTACAATTTGGATGTTTCTTAGACATCTTTTACAAAATATGCTGGAGTAACTATGTGGGCTAGTTTTCTAAAATATATTTACTTATTTTGAGAGAGAGGGAGAGAGAGAAAGACAGAATGGGTGCTTTTAGGCACTGCAAATGAGCTCCAGACTCATGTGCCACCTTGTGCATCTGGCTTAAGTGGGTACTGGGGAATTGAACCTGGGACCTTAGGCTTCCCAGGCAAGCTCCTTAATCACTAAGCCATCTCTCCAGCTCAGCCCCCTTTTTCAATCCCAAAGATCTATAGAAAATTGAAAGGGCTGGAGTGATGTCTCAGCAGTTAAAGACACCTGCTTACAAAGCCTGACTACCCTGGTTTGATTCCCCAGTACCCATGTAAACCTAGACACACCAACTGGCACATGTGCTTGGAGTTCAGCTGCAGTGGCAAGAGGCCCTCTAGTGCTGATACTAACACTCGCTCTCTCAAATAAATAAATACATAAATATTTTTTAAAACCTGAAAAATACATTGTATCCATTCTTGAAATGGGCTCCATTGTTTCTGTGATAACAGAGTCTGTTAGGAGAAACTGCCAGCAGCAGCCACTGAACTCCTGAAATGAACCACCTCACTTTATCATTAACTTCTCTCTGTCTTGTCTCTTCTCTTCTCTTCTCTTCTCTTCTCTTCTCTTCTCTTCTCTTCTCTTCTCTTCTCTTCTTCTCCTTCTCCTTCTCCTTCTTCTTTGTTTTGTTTTTTCAAGGTCCAGGGTTTCACTCTAGTCCAGGCTGACCTGGAGTTCACTATGCAGTCTCAGGGTGGCCTTGAACTCATGGTGATCCTCCTACCTCTGCCTCCAGAGGTGCTGGGATTAAAGGCATGTGCCACCATGCCCAGCTTCTCCTCCTCCTCCTTCTTCTTTTTAAACTTAATTTATTTATTTGCAAGCAGAGACAGAGATAGACACTTGAACTCCTCTCTTAACAGTCAGGTTCCTTGAACAAGACAAATAAACTGAGGTTTGCTTACATCAAAGCGTGACAGGTGTGTGTGTGTGTGTGTGTGTGTGTGTGTGTGTGTGTGTGTGTGATGGTGGGGATCAGATCTAGCACCTCACCTATGCTGGACCCAGCCTCTGTCCTGGGCTGCATCTCCCAGCACTGAGGGAGAAGTTGAGGACTGGGGCCGGGGGAGAGCTCTGTGGAGGAGAGCCCTTTCAGGAGCAGGGATGTCCCTTTATCTGTGATCCAACTCAACTCTCTCAAACCCTCAAAAGTATCTTCTTCACTGTGTTCCTGTTGTGATCTGTGTAAACATAATTTTACAGCATGACCAGTTTAAGAATTCATTAGCAAAAGTAGCCGGTTGTTGCTAATCCAAACCAACAAAACCTTTCCCACTTTTACTATATTTCACTACAAATTCTTGCCTCAATTGTGCAATCTAACAACTGCTTCTCTTTTTTAAGTTTCAGGTTCTCCCAGTTTCTAGTTTAAGATGTTTCCATGGGTCTCGTTGATTTTTATTACTGATGAAATATGTTGTATATTTTAATTAGGCTGTGAAAATAATGTGTTATTTACAACATCTTAATAGAATCCTGGTCTGTAAAGACATCAAATACATGCTGACATGTGGTTCTGTTTGTTTTCTGAGGCAGGGTCTCTCTCTCACTGTAGCCCAGGGTGACCTGGAGCTCTGTAGCCCCAGGCTGGCCTCGAACTCACAACTACCTCAGCCTCCCAGTGCTGGTATTACAGGCCATCATGCCCAGCTCGTTGTTGTTATTGTTGTTTTCTCTTCATAAAATAGACACTTGTGTACTACAATTTGGATGTTTCTTAGACATCTTTTACAAAATATGCTGGAGTAACTATGTGGGCTAGTTTTCTAAAATATATTTACTTATTTTGAGAGAGAGGGAGAGAGAGAAAGACAGAATGGGTGCTTTTAGGCACTGCAAATGAGCTCCAGACTCATGTGCCACCTTGTGCATCTGGCTTAAGTGGGTACTGGGGAATTGAACCTGGGACCTTAGGCTTCCCAGGCAAGCTCCTTAATCACTAAGCCATCTCTCCAGCTCAGCCCCCTTTTTCAATCCCAAAGATCTATAGAAAATTGAAAGGGCTGGAGTGATGTCTCAGCAGTTAAAGACACCTGCTTACAAAGCCTGACTACCCTGGTTTGATTCCCCAGTACCCATGTAAACCTAGACACACCAACTGGCACATGTGCTTGGAGTTCAGCTGCAGTGGCAAGAGGCCCTCTAGTGCTGATACTAACACTCGCTCTCTCAAATAAATAAATACATAAATATTTTTTAAAACCTGAAAAATACATTGTATCCATTCTTGAAATGGGCTCCATTGTTTCTGTGATAACAGAGTCTGTTAGGAGAAACTGCCAGCAGCAGCCACTGAACTCCTGAAATGAACCACCTCACTTTATCATTAACTTCTCTCTGTCTTGTCTCTTCTCTTCTCTTCTCTTCTCTTCTCTTCTCTTCTCTTCTCTTCTCTTCTTCTCCTTCTCCTTCTCCTTCTTCTTTGTTTTGTTTTTTCAAGGTCCAGGGTTTCACTCTAGTCCAGGCTGACCTGGAGTTCACTATGCAGTCTCAGGGTGGCCTTGAACTCATGGTGATCCTCCTACCTCTGCCTCCAGAGGTGCTGGGATTAAAGGCATGTGCCACCATGCCCAGCTTCTCCTCCTCCTCCTTCTTCTTTTTAAACTTAATTTATTTATTTGCAAGCAGAGACAGAGATAGAGAGGGGACAGACAGAGAATGGGCATGCCAGGGCCTCTAGCCACTGCAAACACTCCAGACACATGTGCCCCCTTGTGCATCTGACTTACGTGGGTACTGGAGAATCGAACCTGGCTCCTTTGGCTTCACAGGCAAGTGCCTTAACTGCTAAGCCATCTCTCCAGCCCTCTTTTGTTTTTTTTTTGAGGTAGTGTCTTGTTCTAGCCCAGGCTGACCCAAAAAGCACTATGTAATCTCAGGGTGGCCTTGAACTCATAACAATCCTCTTATCCCTGCCTCCCAAGTGCTGGGATTAAAGGTGTGCACCACCATACCTGGCCCATTAACTGTTTTCTAATTGCCTGCCAAGACTAACAAGAATAATATGAGAACTTAAAGACCTAGATAGCAAGTTTTTCCCATAACAGACCGCATAAAAAGCTGGGGCAACGATTCAGAATTCCATATATTTCCACATAGTTTTCTTCTTTTATAATTTCTCTCTGGCTAGCTTATTGGTGCATATCTGTAATCCCAGGTACTTTGGGTGGCTGAAACAAGAGTATTGCTTGAATCTAGGAGTTCCAGGCTAGACTGGGTAATAGCAGGACTTTATCTCTATTTTTTATCTTTTTATTTATTTATTTATTCATTTATTTTTTCGAGGTAGGGTCTCACTCTCTTGTTTTTGTTTTTTTGAGATAGGGTCTTGCTCTGGCCCAGGCTATCCTGGAATTCACTTTGTACTCTCAGAGTGCCCTTGAACTCATGGCAATCCTTCTACCTCTGCTTCCCAAGTGCTGATATCTTTATTTTTAAAAAATTAAGCCGGGCATGGTGGCACATGCCTTTAATCCCAGCACTTGGGAAGCAGAGGTAGGAAGATCACTGTGAGTTCGAGGCCACCCTGAGACTACATAGTGAATTCCAGGTCAGCCTGGGCTTGCGTGAGACTCTATCTTGAAAAACCAAAAAAGAAAAAAAAATTAATTTGTATGTATGTGACAGAGAGAAAGAGAATAAGAATGGGCTCACCTGGGCCTCCTGCCGCTGCAAACAAACTCCAGACACATGTGCTGCTTTGTGCATCTGGCTTTATGTGGGTACTGGGGAATTGAACTCAGGCCTGCAGGTTTTGCAAGCAAGTGCCTTTAACTGCTGAGCCTGCCCAGGACTTTATCTTTTAAACAAATGATTCATAGCTGGTCTAGAGGTATAGCTTAGTGGTAGAGCCCTTGCCAAGCTTTGGAAGAGACCTGAGTTTCAATCCATACCATCTTGGGAGGGAAGGGTGTGGCCTTTAGACATAAACCCACTCATAGCTACAGGAGATGGATGTATGGTGAAACGGAGTCTGAGGTTGGATTTTGGCAACCAACATTCATATGCAAATCGAGGAGTTGTAGCACTACTGAAAACAAGTTCAGGGATTTAGAAATATGTGTTTACCTAAGTTAAAGTCATTTGTATAGTAGCGGTGTCAAAGAACAAACATTCCCCTGTTTCAAAGTACTTTAAGACATTATTTTAATCCCTACAATACTTCTTTGAGGAATGTAGGTGGCAAATTATACCACAATAACGATTCAGAGTGCAGAAGAAATGGAATCCCACTTAGGAAATCAAGAGCTTATTTCATCATGCTTTGTTGGCTTTCTGCTGTTTTTTGAAGATCCGTTTGTGTTTTTGCTTTCTTGTGTTTCACGTATAGAATCAGAACCATGTCATACCCCATTCATTCACTCACTCATTCATTCAGATACATGTAGACCAGGTTGGCCTCAAACTTGCACAATCCTCCTGCCTCTGCCACCTGAGTACTGGGATTTTGAGACAGAGTCTCATGTAGCCCAAGACAGCTTAAAACTCATGATATAACTGAGGATACCTTTGAACTTTAGAACTTGCCTCTACCTCCTGGGAACATGCATATGCTACCATGCTACCATGTCCATTTGTTTTGTTTTTTCGAGGTAGGGTCTCACTCTAGCTCAGGCTGACCTGGAATTCCCTATGTAGTCTCGGGGTGGCCTTGAACTCACGGTGATCCTCCTACCTCTGCCTCCCAAGTGCTGGGAAGAAAGGCGTGTGGCACCAGACCCGGCTTTAACATTTTTAAAAATAAATAAAATGTTAAACCTTAGAGTTGGTATACCCCTGAAATACCAGCACTCTTGGGAGGTACAGGCAAGAGTTCAATGTCATCTTCAACTACATAGCCAGCTCTAGGTCAGCCTCAGCTACTTGAGAGCCTTTTCCCAAAACCAAAGATAGGGCTGCCAGTCCAGGTTCAACTTCCCAGTATTCATGTAAAGCCAGATGCATGAAGTGGCACATGCATTTACAGTGGCAAGAGACTTGCCCATTCTCTCTCTCCTTGCAAATAATATTAATTTAATTAAAATACAAAAAAAAAAAAAAAGAGTACCTGAAAGTACCTACACAAGACCATCATAATGGGTGGAAAAGATCATGACATCAAAATAAAAAAGAGACTGATTGAGAGGGGAGGGGATATGATGGAGAGTGGAGTTTCAAAAGGGGAAAGTGGCCCAGAGTGGTGGCGCACGCTTTTAATCCCAGCACTTGGGAGGCAGAGGTAGGAGGATCGCCGTGAGTTCGAGGCCACCCTGAGAATACAGAGTGAACTCCAGGTCAGCCTGAACTAGAGTGAGACCCTACCTCGAAAAACCAAAAAAAAAAAAAAAAAAAAAAAAAAGGGGAAAGTGGGGGGGGGGAGAAGGAGGGAATTACCATGGGATATTGTCTACAATTACGGAAGTTGTCAATAAAAAGAAATAAAAAACATTAAAAATACAAAAAAAAAAGAAACAAACATGTAAGTGTTAAATTTTAGCTGATAGAGTATTTCAGAGTTGTACTTACTGCAGACAGAAGCATATTCTGGTGGAGAAATGCCATTTATGCTCACTTTCTGGAAAGGGGGGCTTTGTATAGGGTTGGGTCCTTTCAGTCAGTCCAATCTTAAATTTGATAAACTCTCACATCCTCCTTTTACACTTTAACTGAGAGTCAGTGACTCTACATAGGTATCATGTTTAAAAAACTCACACAGGGGACTGGAGAGATGGCTTAGCGGTTAAGGTGCTTGCCTGCAAAGCCAAAGAACCCAGGTTCAACTCCCCAGTACCCATGTAAGGCAGATGCACAAGGGGGAGCATGCATCTGAAGTTCATCTGCAGTGGCTGGGGGCCCTGGCACACCCATTGTCTTTCTCTCTACCTGCCTATTTCTCTGTGTGTGTCTCTCTCTCTCTCAAATAAATAAATAAAAATAAACTCTCTAACTACAAGTCATTAACTCTTACTGATTAAAAAAATATTTTATTTTTATTTATTTGAGAGATACAGAAATAGGCAGGTAGAGAGAAAAAGAGAGAGAGAGAGAGAGAGAGGGAGAGAAGGTGCGCCAGGGCTTCCAGCCACTGCAAACAAATTCCAAATGTGTGAGTCCCCTTGTGTATCTGGCTTACGTGGGTCCTGGGGAGTTGAACCTGGGTCCTTTGGCTTTGCAGGGAAATGCCTTAACTGCTAAGACATCTCCCTAGCCCCACCTCTTACTGGTTTTTATCAACAAATGACAAGCAATATGGTTAGTTACTAGAAAATGCTAGCAGTTTCTTCTTCCATCATTCTTTTAGTGCTATCCTGGACTCTCTTAGTCATTTGTTTTCAATCACATGTGACTCCCTGTCCCTCTTAAAATGTTATGGCAATAGGACGATTAGATTAGAAAGAGGAAAAAAGGAACTTATTATAAGAAAGCAATTAATTTCTTACTGTGTAATTTGAACATTCATGCACATCAGTTTTCAAGTAAGCCAGTAAAACGCCTTGTTAAACGTCCTTTCTGCCAAAAAAGTGCTGCCATCTGTGCTCTACATGGCAGTATTTTCTTATTTAGTGCACATGTCCCCCTTTTGGGGGAAGCATGGTAAAAGCTTTAATATGACAAGAAACAGAAATAAAATAGTGAAAACACATTGTGTTTCAAACATGAATGCAAGGTTTAAATTTGCAACATTGAATTTGGAATTTCACGTGCTACCCATTAAATAGGGCAATGCTGAGTCCTCAATATTACAAAAAAATTCATTCTAATATGCATGCAGTTTGGGGCTTGGCAGAGTTATTGGACTGTTTCAAAGATAAGGATCTAGGGCTAGAGAGATGGCTTAGCAGTTAAGGCATTTGTCTACAAAGTCAAAGGACCCAGGTTCAACTCCCCAGGACCCATGTAAGTCAGATGAATAAGGGGGTGCATGCGTCTGGAGTTCATTTGCTGTGGCTGGAGGCCTTGATGTGCCCATTCTCTATCTGTCTTTTTCTATCTCCTTCTCTTTCTTTCAAATAAATAAATAAATAAAATATTTTTTTTAAAACTTAAAAAAGATAAGGATCTAGTGCTTAAAATGGGACAATTTCATTAGGGTCTGAAAACCGTCAATTAGAAAAGGTGGTGTCTTGGCCCAGGAGAAATTGCAGGGAAGGGATGACATGAACACTGCTCTTACTGCTAACCTGATTACCAGCCCCAGGTTGATGGTGACTAACACAGTGATTGATTAAAGCCTAGCAAAACTGAAATCCAGAGGCTACAGAGAATTCAACACTAAATTAGACTGCAACAGGCCTGATATTGCTCAGGGTACATTGTGAAAGAGGGGGCGGAAAGATTTTAAGAGCCACAGAGTGGGTAGGAATATCCGGAGGCATGGTCCCCTGCTATCCCACAGGGACTGACTGAGGTCTTCATGTCCCCACAGAGGATGGTCTGCAGGGTAATGGGATCTTGTGTGAGAGGATAAAAGAGAATAACCTATTATAATTAATTTAGAATAAAAAATATATATTGTTCTTTTTAAGGCAGTATCTCACTCTAGCCCAGGCTGATCTGGAACTCACTCTGTAGTTCCAGGTGGCCTTGAACTCACAGCAATCCTTCTACCTCTGCCTCCCAAGTGCTGGGATTAAAGGTGTGTCCCACCACGTCTGGTGTTGGAAATATTTGTATTTTGTTGCAGTGCTAGGGATTGAAACCAGGTCCTCACCATACTAGGTAAGCTTTCTACCACACAGCCACATACTTAGCCCCCTTTTACTTTTTGAAACAGGTCTTACTAAGTTGCCCAGGATAGGTTCATTCTGTAGATTCTGTAGTCTAGGCAGGCCTTGAATTTGAGATTCTCTAGCTTCAGCCTTGTGTTGCTGGGATTATAGGCCTTCTACACCAGGTTCAGCTAGCTAAACATTTGTGGTTTTTAAGTTTTATTATTTATTATTTATTTATTTGAGACAGAGAAAGGGAGAGAGAGAAAAAAAATGGGCACACCAGGGCCTCTAGCCACTGCAAACGAACTCCAGATGCATGCGCCACCACATGCATCTGGCTTACCTGGGTGCTGGGGAATGGAACCTCCAACCAGGGTTCTTAGGCTTCACAGGCAAGCACTTAACCACTAAGCAATCTCTCCAGCCCAACATTTGTGTTTCTTACAAATTCATGCAAACCAGTTCTTTTGTGATCTTTTTCTTTTAATATGTTACTACAACTTTCTCTTTTTTTGGGGGGGGGCATGTGCTTTCTTAATCTTTGAAGTTAAATCTTCATTTAGTTTCGTGAAGTTCATCTAACTAAAATTACTAAGACCCATGTGTTAACTGGAAGGAAATATACCACAAAGTACAGTGATTATGGATATATTAGGATTCTAGGACATTTATAGTTTTCTACCAGTGCACTGATGAGGTTAATAGTGGGTTAGAAATTGCAGCTCTAACCTGGCACTCAGCACTGTGTGTGTGTGTGAGAGAGGTTTTTCTATATGCAAATTAAATGGTGGCAAAGATTATCTCTAAATTTACCTTCAACTTTAATATTCTGTAGGGAAATCTGAAAAGGAAGTTCAACTTGCCACAATCATTATGCAGGGAGAGTAGCCCATGTCCTAAAAGGACATTAACTGCTGTCCCAGTGACTCCCACCTCTGCACACTCCTTCCTTCTGTACACTTGTGCAGATATTTAATGACCTTTCATTCCTCACAGCACAGTTTGCGATAGGTAAGTCAGGGAACAAGGTAAATGTTCAGCATCACCCTATGGTTCAGTTAATTGACTAGATGCAGTACTGCAAGAGGTAGCTACACAATCTTTTTAATACCTATTTTCGTAGTGTTTTTTACTTATTTACTTGAGACAGAACAAGGCACATAGAGCGAGGAGAGGGAGAGAGAATGAATGGATGCACTAAGGCCCCCTGTTGCTGTAAAGGACCTCCACAAGCATGCACCACTTTGTGCATTTGGCTTTACATGGGTACTGGGGAATCAAACCCCAGTTATCAGGTGTTGCAAGCACGTGCCTTTAACCTCTCCAGACCCTTAATGTCTACTTTGATTGATGCTACAGGTTCTCTGTGCTTACTTCAAGGCAAATTGTTCTAACAATCCAAGAAAAGCAAATTATGATTTAAAAAATTATTTTGAGCCGGGCATGGTGACGCGCACCTTTAATCTCAGCACTTGGGAGGCAGAGGTAGGAGGATCACTGTGAGTTCCAGGCCGCCTTGCGACTACATAGTGAATTCCTGGTCAGCCTGAGCTAGAGTGAGACCCTACCTCGAAAAAACAAAAACAAAAAACCAAAAATATTTTGTGGTGCTGGAGGTTGAAGCCAGGCCCTCACACACTACTGAGTCACACTCCTAGCTTGCACCGTGGCATTGAGAGAAACAGATCAGTGAGGTCCTCTCTGAGATTCTGACGACCTGGAAAACATTCAATCTCCTCCGACCACGGCCAGGAAAACCCAAATAGAACTGAAGGCCAAATTCGCAGCTGGCTTTCTTTGGCAAGAACGATCCACGAGGACCCGCCCATTTGTAGGGTGCTGTGTCTGAAGCGCCCCCCTCCCCCTCCTGCGGAGTGTGATGCCAAGGCCAGGGGTGGCAGAGTTGTACTTTCGGGTCCTTGGAACTCAACCTTGGTTTGCTGAGGCCCCCTAGCGGCCGTCAGAGGCGCTCCACCTGTCCGACTGACCGTAGAGGTGAAGACCCCGCTGGAGCTGGGAGAACTCCAAGTCCCTAGTCCCTCGGATTCAGGATCCCCAACCCCCAAATCAGGAAGCAACTACTGCGATAAAGGGATTGTGAATAGGGACTCCATAATATGGAGATGCTCCATACAATGTAAAGGGAGAAAGAGATTTTTAAATCTTTTAAACCTCTATCAGAAGACAAATTTTCTTTAGATGTCACTTTTTAAGTGGAAGAGGATTTAAAAATAAAGAACAGTCCTTTTGGGCACATTAAAAACCCCTACAGTCTGTCTTCCATTCTCCTAAGAGCAAAATGCCTCTCATATTCTTCCTAAAAAAAGCAAGAGCTATTCAAAACCTGAAAACTTTTTCTTCAGCTCCACGAGACACAAGGGCCGTTGTCTTTTTTTGTCCCCACTGAACCTGGACAAGATATCCTGGACACCGGGAAAGGTGGGGGTGGGGGCTGGCCGATGGCACTTTCAGCACGCAGCCTTAAGGAACCTGGGGCTTGGAGCAGGGCTTGTGTCTTCTCTCGTGATTTCATTCAGCACCGTATCTCTTCCATTCTAGAAACAGGACGAACTATCAAGCGACCGGTTCAACTTCGTGAGGGGGTAACACCGTGACAAGCTTGTGGCTAAAAGTTCTCCTCCGACCCATTCTCCACCAACTCCGGTTTTGGGGGAAGAGAAGCTCGGGCGGAGCGCGCGGGGTCCGGCGTGCCACCCAAGCTGCGTGCGCGCAACAGGCGGATCTGCTCCCCGCCGGGCCCTTGGCGTTGGCTGCAAGCTCCGGGGTGCAGAACGGGGTGCCCGGGGCGGCGGCCTGCGCGAGACGAGCCTCAAGCCCGGCGTGGACAGGCGGGGGCGGCGAGGGAGGGAGGAAGGAGGAGGAGGAGGAGCGAGAACCAGAACACTCCACCAGAACCGAGCCGACAACTTCCCCGCGCCGCGAGGCGCCGCGCCGGGAAGAAGACATCGTGGGCGGAGCGGGAAGGTGCGGTGCGTGGGATTCCGCGAGGCCGCCCACACCGCGCCCGCGCGGGCTCCAGCCGTCCGGGGCGCGCGTGGATCCGGCGCGGAGGTCGCGGCCGCACGTCGCCCTCGGGGGGCCCCCCGGGAGTTCACGGCGTCGCTGCTCAGGAGTAAACAAAAGTGTCACCGCCGCCGCCGCTCTGCCCGAGAGGGTGAGAGACTCACAGAAACACTTGAGAATTACCAGAAAATAAATCCTCTCTCCCCCCCTTAAAAAAAAACACCAAATCAAAACAAAACAAAAGTGTGTGAGAAAAAGAAAAACACCCCAACACCCCCTCCAACCCACTGCCGCCTCCCGGCGGAAAAGCAATGCCCAACCCAGGCCGGCGCTCATTGGCTATCTGGTCGGAGGCGCCGCGCGACTATTGGTCGGGCCTGCTGTCAGTCAGGGGCGGGCCGGCGCGCGCGCCGTCGCGGGCGGGTGGGGGGGGGGAAGGCAGCAGATCCCGTAAGTCGGGCGGCCGCGTAGTCGCTGCAGCCACCGCCGCCGCCACATTCAACAGGCAGCAGCAGCAGCAGCAGCAAGAGCAGCAGCAGCAGGAGGAGCAGCGGCGCCGCGGCTGCGCGGCCACCGAGAGCGAGCGGCCCGCAGCGAGTCCGTCCGTCCGTCCTTCCGTCCGCGGGCTTGTCAACAGGAGCGCGGCGTCCGAGCCGCTCGGCCCCGGCTTCGGCCCGTCGCCCGGTCACCCCGCGAACCCGGAGGAGCGTGGATGTGGACGGAGTGGCGAAGTTGAGTTCGCGGCCCGCGGCGCCGTCCGTCCTCGGGGTGCGTCCCTCCCGCGCCGCACGGACCTCGGCTCCCGGCGCCCCTTCTCTCCCGCCCGGAGCGAGCGAGCGAGCCAGCGAGCGGCGTCTTCCCCGTGACTCCGGCGGCTGGGGGAGGGGCGGGGGTCACCATGGCCGAGGCGCCCCAGGTGGTGGACACCGACCCGGACTTCGAGCCGCTGCCCCGGCCGCGCTCGTGCACCTGGCCGCTGCCCAGGCCGGAGTTCAGCCAGTCTAGCTCGGCTACGTCCAGCCCGGCACCGTCGGGCGGAGCGGCCGTGAACCCCGACGTCCCCGCGAACCTGCCCTCGGCGTCAGCGGCCGCGGTCAGCGCGGACTTCATGAGCAACCTGAGCCTGCTGGAGGAGAGCGACGACTTCCCGCAGGCGCCCGGCTCCGTGGCGGCGGCGGTAGCTGCAGCTGCAGCCTCCGGGGGACTGTGCGGGGACTTCCCGGGTACCGAGACGGGTTGCCTCCACCCGGCGGCGCCACCGCAACCCCCGCCGCCCGGGCCACTGTCGCAGCATCCGCCGGTGCCACCGGCCGCCTCGGGGTCGCTCGCTGGACAGCCGCCTCGCAAGAGCAGCTCGTCCCGCCGCAACGCGTGGGGCAACCTGTCCTACGCCGACCTTATCACCAAGGCCATCGAGAGCTCGGCGGAGAAGAGGCTCACCTTGTCGCAGATCTACGAGTGGATGGTCAAGAGCGTGCCCTACTTCAAAGATAAGGGCGACAGCAACAGCTCGGCGGGCTGGAAGGTGAGTGAGCGGTGGCCGGACCGTGGGGACGCGGCGGCGAGCGGGACCTGAGCGCGGGCGGGAGGGGAGGAGAGCGGGCGAGGAGCGGAGCATATGGAGGGGGCTTTGCCCGCCGGGAGTGACTTCGTGGTGGGGAGACAGCTGGAGGGCTTGTTTTGGGAACTATGGAGCCAAGAAAGTACGGCAGGAAGTGGACATCGGGCAGGCAGGCAAAGTTAGCCCGCGAGAGGAGGAAGGGTTCGCTGCGGAGGCTGCCCGCGTCGCGTCCCCGACCTGCACGGGGCAGGGCGGCTTCTCTCCGCCCCCGCGCCGCGCGTTCCCTGGGTCTGGGCCGCGCCGCGCCCCTGAACTCTTTCCGATGCAACCACTCCCCGCCCCCCGTTCCCCCAAGGAAGTCTTGACCCGGGGCCCCGGAGACCCGCCGCCCTGGGGCAGGGTCCGGTCTCTGGGTTGGGGACCGTGCGGGCCACACACGCGGGTTTTGGAGGCTGGTGCGTCAACTGGTTTTGTTTTGGTTTTCTCCAAAGTGGCCTGGAGTGCCGGGGGTCGGGCTGGCGGAGCCCGAGGCCGCGTCTGCCACACGTGCGAAGGGGCTGACGCTGCCTGCGGAGCGCTGGCCCCGGACCGCTCTAGACCTGAAGTCCAAGTGTGACCCTCGGCGGGGGCGGGAAGCCCGAGCTGGAGCAGGCAGCCCGCGAGGGAGGGGCCGCGGGCACAGGAAGCGTGCGCCTTTAAAGGGCCAGCGCGTCCCGGCCACCGGGGACCCCACTTTTCCACGCAGGGAAGCGCGCCGTGGCTTGGTTTTACCTTAGGGATGAGGCTTCTCATTGGAAGCACAGGTTGCGACCTGTGACCAGCGACTGCTTGGAAGTGTGACTGAGCCTTCCTTGCCGTTCCAGTATTAATTGCGCACGGAGATACCAGAGGAAGGGGCAGGGCTGGGGCAATTTGAAATGAGTATTTTGGGGAGGTCTGGATGCAGATGTGCTCCTTGAGGCCCGGCAGGGAGGGACCTCCTGCTTTGGTGGTGGAGTGTAGGTTTGCACTTGAGACGCTTTGGTCTTTTTTTTTTTTTTTTTTTTTTTGCCTTTCTGAACGTGGCAGAGAGAAAGAAGCTGGGTGAGTCAAGGCGTGTGGGCTGGCACATCCCTACCCCTAGAGGGAGAAGGCTCAGGGAGGAGGGCGCTAGGAGGCTTACTTGGAGGTCCGTGATGTGGCTGGCCACCCGTTGTTGACAGTTTCTCGTGGTCACAGGTGGAAGGACTGATCTTAGGGTTCTCCAGTTGAAAACACATTTCTCAGCTCTTTCCGCTCCTTATCTTGACTGTACAGTATAATAAAGGTGGTCTTGGCTGCACAATTGTTACACCAAGGTGTTGTTGCCTACACTGTAGTCCTGTGGTTAATGTGTGTCAAAAGGTCAAGTTACTCATATCTATGGGAGTTCCTGGAGAAGGAGCCAGGAATTTACTTGACTTTTGCTAAAGTGTTTTAGAGTAAAGGTGTCATCTACAATTGCATTACTAGGCGGTCCATGCCTTTTTACCAAGTATTTCAAAAAGTAATGCTCAACCTATTATATATTCAATGTCACAAAATAGAGGTTTTCTATAAAACCCAGCTTTATGTCACATTTAACTGACTTGTTCATCTACCCCACTTCAGCTACTATAAAGCATTTGTCTTTCTTTTTTAAATAAAAATGCCCTCTGACCCATTTTTTTTTTCTTTTTGGCATTCAAACGACAGTGTGTACTTACATCAGTCTGTAATGTACTTGGAAATGAGTACAAACTACTACTGTTCCATGGAGTGCCTTACTTTATAGATAAGGCAATGTTCTGCTCTTCATATGGCATTGTCAAAATCTATACCTCATAGAAATATACCTTAATTTACATATTTTCTAAAAAAATTCTTAGATCATCATTATTTCCCCAACCATTTTATTAGGTTCTTGTTCTGATTTTTTAATGCAACCTGATGATGATTTTACTTTTAGGGATAGGGAAAGTCAGACCTGTAAAATGTGAAGTAAGGGCGTCCATAAGGGGATGCCCAGCCACTGTTTGACAGTATACCTAGCTGAGTTTTTTTTTTTTTTTCTGAGGTAATGTTTCACTCCAGCCCAGTTTGACCTGGAATTCACTATGTCAGCTCAGGGTGGCCTCGAACTCATAACCATCCTCTTTCTCTGCCTCCCAAGTGCTGGGATTGAAGGCCTGCGCCACCACTCCTGGCCTAGCTGATTTTTGAGAGGGAGCTGATCCCCTTTTTCAAATGAGTAGCCGTTTAAGCTGTACTACTGAAAGTCAGTTGGTGCAAGGTAGATTACAGCAAGTGTGTTTTCAGTTTGAGTAAAAAGGGTATTTTATGAAGAAACCTGAACTGCTCTAACCAAGTTTCACTCTCAGATCTGAAAGCTTATTACCTTGAAAATTCATAAAAGGGAGAAATTTACTGACTTTTAACTTAAAATTTAGTTCTAAGCTGCAAACCAACCTCAGCCTCCCTGTGTACCAGGAGAGGCTGCTTTGGAGCTGAGTGTTTCCGGTGGCTGTCTGCTGGGGTCTAGGCTGAATCAGGAATGAAACAGTGCTTGAGCCTCACTTCCTGGGGCCTGCCTGAGACTTTGAAAGTCCTTTGCAAAAGATAAAATAGTTGAAAAGCGATTAATGTCCCTATACTTGTCTTTTAATGTTTAGTCCTTAGCTAAGCATAGGGGATAGCCCTTTCCATTTGTGGGAATGACATGTTATATCTGTTCTGTGTAGATTTTACCATTGGATAGAACTGTTGTAAGTTACACACAAAGTGGAACTTATGACTTAGAAAGCCAAGGATCCTTTAAACCTGGCGCAGACTTCATGAGTAGTAAACTTCATTTCCACTGTCTGTTTTCTCACATGGGAAACTTGCTAAAGCTTGGAAGGTGGTGTTGTGAGTTATTTTTTTTTTTTAATGACAGTTTTGAGTTGACTCTTTGTTTTGGTACTTGGGACACTAAACAGATGCTTTGACTATAACACGATTTGTCAGAGATTTTTAGTTTTTTTTTTTTTTTTTAATGAAGAAATGACTCAGATATAGAGATCCCATTAGGAAGGTGGTTGCTTTATTGCACACACTCACCTTCAAAGAATCCCTCTGAGATTGATGGAGAAGACCTTAAGCACCTTCCTTAATTTTAATTTTAAGTTTTTGTGTTTTTTTTTTTTTTTTTGGTCTTTTAAATTATCTTCTAGAATACCATTTGAATGAACAAAGAAATGTAAAAATAGGTACTAAGGGGATTTTGCAGCTTAAGTGTGTATCTTACTTGTTAAAAGCTGAAGCTTTTGTTCAGAAATTTGAACCATATGCTTGTCATGTCAGCACTTGGGAGACCACAACAAGAGGATTATAAATTGAAGGCCAGCCTGAGCTACACATGACCCTCCCTGTCTCTGAAACCCAAATGCCTTATTTGAGATGCATAAGAGCTTTACTGTTACTTTTCACCTTTTTTGTGGTGCAAGGTAGGAAGGGTGATTACTGTTTGAGGGTTATTGGCTTTTTTTGTTCTTTTTTTTTTTTTTTAGTGGCAAACATTTGACTTGAAAAGAACGCAATTTAGTTTTCATGTACACTTTTTAATAAGTTGAAGTTGAAACTCCAAGATTACGAATAGGGTATCAGCGAACAAACATACCATTGGATTTCATGTTCTACACATATAAAATAGGGACAGAGCAAAGAGAGTGTAGTGATAAGTTTCTGATAGGCCAGACATGTTTTTCCTCATACTCCCTTCTAAATCTCTAAGCTTTTAAATTGCACGATTGTTTTATTGTAAACTTAAGTTTTAAAAAATATTTCTTTATTTGACAGAGAGCAAGAGAATGGGAATGACAGGACCTCCTGCCTATGCAAATGAACTTCAGACACATGTGCTACTTTGTGCATCTGGCTTGATGCGGGTATTGGGGAATCTAACCTGGGGTCTGCAAGTGTCTTGAACCACTGAGCCATCTTTCCAGCCCTTATTTGTAACCTTTCTAAGAGAGCAGCCTTGTATTTGCCTAGAATTTCTTTGGGAGAGCTTGACCATTTGCATTTTTCTGAAACACTGTGCCCTTGGGGAATACCCAGTACCTTGGTATCATGGGAATTTGGCCAGCCCCTCTCCTTTGGGGCGGGGCGGGGGGGTCCTAGCTTTGGGGCATTCTGGAATCCTCCTGGAAAGGCATTATAAACCGTATGGGCCATTAGTTGGAGCACAGTTTCAGCTGTGTGGAGTACAGTAGATTTGTTCTTTCCTGAAGCTTGAAACATGGCCTCATAGCAGCAATTTATGGGAACTTATCCAAACTCCAGGACCTCCCTTGGGTTAAACCGCCATTTTTTCTTTTTCTTTTTCTTTTTTTTTTTTTTTTTTTTTGGGTTAATACAAAATTTTGATGGTGATGGTGGTCTCAATTGTGAAATAGGACCAGATGAACTTGAAAAAATATTTATTTTGGTGTCTAAGGAGTGAAAGAAAGCTTGTTATCTTGCTGGATATACTATATGTAGCCTTACATATATGGAAGATTTACATACTCTTTGTTGGTAAGGACCAATAAAAGTCTAGTCGGTGGCATGACATGAAGGTTCTTTGTAGAGAATTACTGTTCATTATTTATGCACTTCTAAGGAACACATGAAAAAATACACTTTTGTATGCCAGTAATTTAACATGGCTTACCTTTAGAAAAAATACCATCTTTTCCCTAAGTCCTAGTTTACTCCAATTAGCTTGCTGTGGTTTTCCAAATTTTGAGTCAAATATTTCAAATATTAAGTCTTGGATAGATTATTTTTGTTACTTTAAAAAGCGCTGGAACTACCTTCCCTTTTCCTTCATCCTTGTATATCTTTGATAACAGCTAAATTCAAGAGAAAAGCAACTTTATTTATTGGAGAGAGAGAGAGAGAGAGAGAGAGTGAGAGTGAGTGAGTGAGTGAGTTTGTACGCATGCCAGGATCTCTAGTCACTGCAGACGAACTCCTTGTGAGTACTTTCAGGCAAATGCCTTAACCACTAAGCAATCTTTCCAAAAGCAAATAAAATTTTTTTTTTTCCTTTTCCAGGTTAGCCAAATTCACTATGTAGTCTCAGGCTGGCCTTGAACTCACAGTGATCCTCCTACCTCTGCCTTCTGAGTACTGGGATTAAAGGCATGTGACACCATGCCCAGCTCAAAAAATTTTTTTTTTTTAAGTAGTAGTTTATTTGCAAATTCAGAAATACAGAGAGGGAGAGAGACAGAATGGGCATGCTAGGGCCTCTTTTCCCTGCAAATGAACTCCAGATGCATGTACCACTTGGTGCATCTGACATTAGGTGGGTACTGGGGTATTGAACCCTGGGCTGTCAGGCATTGCAAGCAAGCGCCTTAACTGCTGAGTCATCTGTCCAGCCTGAAAAGTGGATTTTTGATGCCAAGCACCAGTACAGCCTGAAAGCTAAATCTAAAGCAGTCCCTTTCCAGCATGTCACGTAGTGAATTTTACCTTACCACATTCCTTAAGCATAAATACATAAATTAATGTGTCATTTATTTCAGGCCATATTCATTATAGAAAAAGGGAACTAGGGAGAGCTTTGCCTAGGATTCTTTGGAGCCCACTCTGGTCTCTGTTCTGGTCACTGTGGAAGCTGGAAGCTGCTCTTTGGTCAGCTGTCACTAGGCTGGTATGCAGATGTGCCTGCATCGTTCTCCTTTCTTCTCCTGTTCTTGGAGCTATCCTTTCTCATCTTGGACACTGTGGTCTCTTAGTGTGCCGGTTCTCTCCAGTCTGACTTCTGTTGAGTCAGTCACTTACTTTTCCTTTGTTCTTCCTCTCTCAAGTACACTTGAGGGCTAGTTTTCCTCTCTCCCACCCGCATTGCAATAGGGTATTTATTGCTGTGTCTCAGACTCATGATCATAATCCTCATGCTTCATCCTTCCATGTGCTGGAATTATAGGCAAGCAACCACTGCGTTGGGTTTGTATTTCCTATATATTTCAAATTATGGTCTTGCTGGGCATTGTAGTTCACACCTGTATCCTGTCACTCCAGCACTGATGAGGAGGCTAAGGCAGGAGGAGGATCTCTGAGTTTTGAGACCAACCTGGGCTATAGAGTAAGACCCTAAGATCTGTTTCATGTGAGAATAGCTTAAGAAGAAATAATGATCAAAGTGTAACATATATGTATGAAAATGCCAAAACAAACAAAATAGTTTACAGAAAAGCAAAAAGAAGGATTGAGGAGAGTAATAGAATACATGAGACATGAATGTGGAAAGACATGAGAGTGGAAGAGTACAAGTGGGGGAGGAAGAAGATTGGGGAGAGGATCCAAAATCAACCAAAACAAGGTTTATATCAAAGTGTCATAATGAAACCTATTACTTTGTATGCTACTTAGAAAATAAGTCTGGCTGGTGGGCTTTAGTCCCAGCACTTAGGAGAATCCCTGTGAGTTCAAAGCCAACCTGGGGCTACAGAGTGAGTTCTAGGTCAGCCTGGGTTAGAGTAAGATCCTACCTTGAAAAAAAATCATAATGTACTTATAAAAACAAGTAGTATGCTCAGAGAACAGTGATTTAATTTTCAGAAGTTGAACAAAGTATTTTCCCATTTATCTGTGCATGATACTGTACTGTGTACAGCTGTGTGCTAGGTGCTTTCCAATGCTAGAAAGAAAGACTCAAGGGTAAATCCAGTGGGGAGACTTGATATGACAATACACAAGAACTATGATACACGGTAGGAAAGGTGTTAAGTGTCCTAAGAAAAATGAAGTCCAGAATTGGCCATTGATTTTGGCCTTTAAAAAGTTTAAGGGTGCTTTGAAGATGGCTCAGTGGGTAAGAGTGCATGCCCGCATACATGAGGGTCTGATTTTCCCTGACTTGGATTCCTTAGCATCCATGTAAATAGCTGGGCATCTATGAGGAATCAGTGGGAGTCCCTGGTCAGCCAGTCTGACCGAAACTTCAGCTCTGGGTTCAGTGAGAGGCCCTGTCTCAAGGCAGCACATGGACGAGTGATAGACATTCTTTGGCCTGCCAGGTATACACATGGGACACGTGTTGCACATCTGTCCACACATGCAAAAAAATTTATTTCACTATGAAAATCTCCAACTTTCAGCAAAGTAAAAGAATTCTACATTGAAAATTCAAATAACCTAGCATTTTACTTTTTACTACTAGTAGTTCATTATACTGTGCCAGACCAGAATTTTCTATCAAATTATATGATTCGTTTTTGTTTCTCTGAGGTAGGGTTTTACTCTGGTCCAGACTTACCTGGAATTAACTATGTAGTCTCAGGGTGGCCTCCAACTCACAGGGATCTTCCTACCTCTGCCTCCCAAGTGCTGGGATTAAAGGCATGTGCCACCACACCGGCTTGTTTTTTTTTTTTTTTTTTTTTTTTTGTCTTTTGAGGGAGGGTCTCACTCTAGCCCAGACTGACCTGGAATTCACTATGTGAATTCACTGTGAGTTCAAGGGTGGCCTTGAACTCACAGTGATCCTTCTATCTCTGGAGTGCTGGGATTAAAGGTGTGTACCACCACTCCTGGTCTAAGGATTGCGTTTTTTTTTTTTTTTTTTTTTTTCCGAGGTAGGGTCTCACTCTAGCTCAGGCTGACCTGGAATTCACTATGTAGGCTCAGGGTGCCTTTGAACTCACGGCGATCCTCCTACCTCTGCCTCCCAAGTGCTGGGATTAAAGGCGTGCGCCATCACGCCTGGCTAGGACTGCATTTTTAACCTTTTAAAATGCAATTTTTAGCCAGGCTTGGCTGGATTTCAGCACTTCAGGGGTGATTCAGACAAAGAAAGATTGTTAAGCAACTTTTGTATTTTTTAAAAATGAGAAATTGTTTATTTTGGCTTTTTGAGAGTGGGTCTTACTCTACCCATGTAACTGAGAATGGCCTTGAACTCCTGATCCTTCTGCCTCAGCCTCTCAAGTGCTGGGATTGCAGGCATGGCCTATAATGCCTGGCTGAAAAAATAAATTCTAAATTGATTTTAATAAGCTAAAAATGTCCTTATGTCAGCTGCGAGGAGCTTATGTTGGCTTAATAAGATGCCTGAATTAATGTCTCTTATAGCATTGCATCAGCTAAGTGTTAGATTCCCTGATAGTTTTTTTTGCATGCATGTTCATGTGTGTGGGTACATGTGTATACATACATGTGGAAGGCAAAGGGCCACATGGAGTATCTTCCTCAATTGCTCTCCACTTTATTTATTTATTTATTTATTTATTTATTTATTTATTTATTTATTTATGGGAGGGTTTCACTTTTAGCAGGCTGATCTGGAATTACTATGTAGTCTCAGGCTGGCCTTGAACTCACCGATCCCCTTGCCTCTCCTGAGTCTCCTGAGAGCTGGGATAAAGGTGTGCTCCACTATGTCTGGCTCTCCACCTTATTTTAAAAATAGTTTTATTTTGCATGTGTGTGTGTGTGTGTGTGTGTGTGTGTGTGTGTGTGCATGCGTGCATTGTATGTATGTATGTATGTATGTATGTATGTATGTATGTATGTATGTATGTATGTATTGATGGGTATGCCTGTTTGCTTACCACTTCAAGTGAACACCAGACACATGAGCCACTTCTTTAAAAAATTTTTTTATTTATTTAGCCGGGCGTGGTGGCGCACACCTTTAATCCCAGCACTCGGGAGGCAGAGGTAGGAGGATTGCCGAGAGTTCGAGGCCACCGAGACTACATAGTTAATTCCAGGTCAGCCTGGACCAGAGGGAGACCCTACCTCGCAAAACCAAAAAAAAAAAAAAAAAAAAATTATTTATTTATTTGAGAGAGAGAGGAGAGGCAAATAGAGAGATAGAGAGAGTGAGTATGGGCACACCAAGGCCTCTAGCCACTGAATGAACTCCAGATGCATGCTCCACTTTATGCATCTGGCTTTATGTAGGTACTGAGGAATCAAACTTGGGTCCTTAGGCTTTGCAGGCAAGTTCCTTAACCACTATCTCATCTCTCCAGCCCAATGAGCTACTTTTTTATATCCAGTTTTACATGAGTGTTGGAGAATAAAACCTGGATGTCAGGCTTTGTAAGCAAACACCTTTAACTGCTGAGTCATCTTCCCAGCCCTCCACATTTTTTTCTTCTTTTAAAATTTTATTGATCACTCCCATATATATAGACAACATACTATGATCATAATCCCCTCCCACCACCACTTCTTTTCGCCTTCCTACATCTCCCTCCACTGAATTCCTCTTCAGTTATTAATCTTCTATTTTGAAATGATCCCCCCCCCCCCGGCTATTATGCAGGACTTGCACAGGGCACATCAGCTACTGTGAGGCTATGAATATCAAAGCCATACTGTGTCTGGAGTACAGTATTGTAAGCAGTCCTCCCCTTTCTATAGCTCTTAGGTTCTTTCTGCTACCTCTTCCACATGGTCCCTGGGCCTGGAAGGGTTTGATAGAGATACTTCACATAGTTTCTGAACATTCCACTGTCACTTCTCTGCACTTTGGTGAGTTTTGAGTCACCCCAGTCGTCGTGACAGTCTGAAAAGAGAAGCTGCTTTAACCAAAAGTGAGAGTAGCAGTAATATATTGGCATAAACATGAAGTGTTGACAGGGAATTCGGTGGCATAATATATCCATTTAGCTAGACAGCAGTAGTAGTTTCTCCCCTAGGGTTTATGACCTCCCCAGCCATAGGCTTTTGATTAGGTTTTCAGTATTAGGAATTTGAGTAGGTCTCAAATCCCATCAGAAAGCATTTGGTTTCCTCAATAACAGACATGCCACCATTGCACCAGTTGGCACATTGGCCTGGCTGGTGAGCCAAAGAACTGGCAGAATCCACTGCTGGTAAAGACCATTGATTTTTCTCCCCAGTATATCTCTTTTCAGCATCCTGACAGCTAGTCAACAGGGAGGAGGCATCCAGCTCAGCTCCAGCTTGATTATTTCTCAGCAAACCTCACCTTGATTTTGGCACATTAACCTAGAACTCACTGATTCAGCTAGACTAGCCAACTGGCAAGCTGTGGGGATCCTCCTGTCTACATCTTTAGTGAAGGGATTACAGGCACCTGTGTGTGTCCAGCTTTTTTTTTTTTTTTTTTTTTTGAAGTGAGCAACACACAGAATAAGTTTATTACAGGAAAAGTGAGAAAGATTACTGAGCAGGGAGGAACCAAGGATGCCACTGGAGGCTTTGTATCTGCCCAGTTTTTTACGTGGGTGCTGGTCATCGGAACTCTGGTCCTCATGCTTATAAGGCAAGCGCTTTACCTGCTGAGCCATCTTCCCAGCCCTCCTTGATAAATCTAATTGCCATATATCATCCACTAAAAACAAATACAGGGGTGAGATTAGAATGAGATATTTCAGTGGATCCAGAGGCTGCTAGTAGGTTTGGATAGGATAAATCCCAAATTCTGTTGGGCCTACTGAATGTGTTCAGAACACTTGAGAGTCTATCTCCTGATGAGTCATAGTGTTTGTAGAACAGAACCATCCCCCTCCTCCAGGATTAGTGACTGAACCTAGGATGTTGAGCATATACTAGACAAGCACCCTACTATGAGCTATATCCTCAGCTTCTCTTCATTGTGTATTTTGAGACAGGGTCTCAATCACTTGTCCAGGCTGGTCTTGAACTCATTCTGTAACCCAGGCAGGCCTTGAATTTAAATTTGACTTGCCTCAGCCTTCCCATCATCTAAGATTACAGGCCTGTGTCACCAGACTTTATTGTGGCATATAACAAAGCACAAATACAGGTTTTATTAAAACTGAGAGGCTATTTTAGGAATGACAAGAGTTGGAAGCTGTTTGAGCAGTGTGTTTATACTTGTACTAGCAGATATTATTTTATTCAAAAGATGCTCTGCTGGGGAGTGGGAGATAGACAAAACTAGACTGAGAAGTTACTACTGGGGATTTATTAATGTCTGCGTTGCCTTTCACATGGAGGAAGTTGCTTTCAGAACACACAGTCTGAATTAGTTTCATGATGCCAGGCTAAACCAATCACAATTAGCTAGGAAACAAAAGGGGGACAGGTCAGTCTAATTTTGCTCAAAAATATTATTAATGTTTATAGAGAAATGTTCAAAGCTACAGAGCCTGTCTCTCTTTCTCTTTCTCCCCCTCTCCTTCTCTCTTTCCTCTGTCTCCATTCTGTAAATAGGGAGAAATGTCACACATCTTTGTCCTTTAACTTGTGTCTCCTCTTTGCTGTATGTTGGAAGGGAGACGTATAAGGTCTGATCTCCCTCCGGAGGAGAGGTAGAAGTCAGAAGTCAGTTTGTAGATCTTTGGAGAGACAGACCTCTTGTAAGGTCCTTGTCATTTCTGACATTCAGGGGAGTTCTTTAATTATTTTTTAAGAGAGACTGAAGGCACGCCTGTCTTGGCAGGGACCGCTGCCTCTGGTGTTGCCTCCTGTCTCAGTTCTCACTGCTCTTCAGTGTGACACACCCCATCTGTGAAATGCAGTTGTCTCCAGGAAGCCCACCTCATCCACCCCTGGGCAGGCACCCATGGAAACCCTGAGGCTGCCACTTTACTCACTGTGATTTCACTCCAAAGTCTGTAACTCTCTGAGATCTAAAATCTCCTTTTCTGCCTTAATGTTTATTTGTCTTAATGACAGTGTCATTATGTGTGGTTTAAGTTACAGAACTGGTCCTAATGACATATCTCATGACCTTAACAGCCATGGAGACACTGTCCCATTTAATCTGATTAAAGTGAAGCTGTGGAAAGAGGAGTAGGAAGAGAGAGGTGGTCCATTTCCAGTTGTTCTCTTTTGTTTGATTAAAGGCTCCTTTTTTTGGGGTGCTGCGGGAATAACTAGGTTTTTGCTATTCTTTACAAAAATGGAAAGTAGGTCATATATGGTTTTGTGAATCTCTATTCTTACACCAGGAATCTGATAAGCATCCAATTTGACAAAAAATGCTTTTGTTCACAACCATGCTTCTCCTATCTTTAAGTTACATTATTGTCTTGGCCCAGCTTTTGAGGAGCCTCCATTTTTAGTTTGCATCTGAAAGGAGGGGAGGGAGGCTCCCTTTTGTAGATGAGCCTTTTATTGGAAGGGCAGAGAGCTTGGTCTACCCTGTGGAATTTGGACCTCAGGCAAGAGAAGAAAGGAAGGTAGGATAGGGAAAAGTGGTTTGGATTGTGTGGGAAAATGAAGATCTTTTCAAGTGGTCTGGTATCTCAAGACTGGCTGAGGCCTGGAGATGCTCAGCCTACCTCCTCAGTGTCTTTTTTTTTTTTTTTAATTTTATTTATTTGAGAGAGAGAGAGATGGAAGGAGAGAGGGAGGTGCAGATAGAGAATGGGCACACCAGGGCATTCAGCCACTGCAAACAAACTCCAGATGCATATGCCACCTTGTGCATCTGGCTTATGTGGTTCCTGGGGAATTGAACCTTGGTCCTTGGGCTTTGCAGGCAAGTGCCTTAACCGCTAAGCCATTCCTCCAGCTCACTTTTCTTCCTTCTATAGTTTCCTTTTGCTTTTGTTAATGCTTTTTTTTGTGTGTAGAGCTGTGGCAGAAGGTCCCACCTCTGAGATAGGGGGTGTCCTTGTTCCCCTCACATTGCTTTTTGCTATGGTCTGAAGCAAGTTGCAGCTTATTTCAGGACACATCAAAGCCCACTGGATCAGGGCAAATGAACTTGAATGTTCCTATAACAGCATATCTTACTGGCTTAGAAAACTGTATGCTCCTTCCATTTTTCATCAGCTTGAAGCTTACACATTCTGGCTATAAATACATTGGTAGTATTTTGGCTTGGCCAAATGGGGCATGACTTTTGACATCCTGCTTGGCTATGCCTGGGAATTTGACATCCTTCAATTAGATGGAATTCCCTTGTTTTGTTTCCTGTGATAGTGTGGGGAAATACACAGTTTGGCTCTTTCAGTCAGAGGTGGAGCTAGACAGTAAAAAGTAAATTGGAATGCATAAAGAGGGTATTACTTTCTGTTGGGTGTGGTTGAATTGGATACTTTTATAGGCAATTAAAACAATGAAATATTTAGTACGGAATGCTAAAAAATGTTGTAATCATATTTGCTTTTATTTTCTTTGTTCTAAAATGATTTTTCTTTTTTCTCTCTCTCTCTCTTTTTTTTTTTTTTGTTTTTGAGATAGGGTCTTGCTTTGGTACAGGCTGACCTAGAATTCACTATGTAGTCTCAGGATGGCCTTGAACTCATGACAATTCACCTACCTCTGCCTCCCACGTGCTGGGATTAAAGGCATGTACCACCATGCCCATCTTAGAATGATATATATATATATATCTATAAATTTTTGTTGTTTTTTTCAGGGTAGGGTCTCACTCTGGCCAGTAATAAACACTGTATTTGTTTAAACTTTTTCTCTGTATGGGTAATAGTGCAGATGGTAGATTCTCAGAAAATCTCAAAATAGCTAACCAAGCAAAGTCTCCTACATCAGATGAGTTTTGAAATCTGTTCAAACTGTGAGTGGTGGCTCATGTCTATAATCCCAGTACTCAGGAGCTTAGGGCACAAGGCTCACCGAGGATGAGGCCAGTTTGGGATACCCAGTGAGATCCTATCTCACTTCCAACTTCTCCCCTGCTCCCTGGCCACCACCAGCACCAAAAAAAAAAAAAAAAAAAAAAAAAACAACTTTTCATGGCAGGCATGGTGGACCACACCACTGATCCCAGTACACTGACAATGATTTCTCTTCAGTTTTCCCCTTCTCCCACTCACCTTGTTCTGGATTTGGCAGCTATGTTGAATTATCATAATTGTTGTCTCCTATATAAAGTCAGCCTCCTAAGCTGTCATCTTTCAGCTAACCAGCCTTAACTTACTGAAAAGCTCCTTTGAGGACTTATATTTCTATACTTCAACATCATTGTCAACATGTAGGGACCTTAAGCCAAGAGTTTAGAAGGGGAAGTTACCGACAAAGAACACAAGAGGGTCACCCGGGAACAACTGTATCCTTCAGTGTGGAAGAGGTGAAAAAATACAGGGCTGTAAAGCTGGGCATGGTGGCACACGCCTTTAATCCCAGCACTTGGGAGGCAGAGGTAAGAAGATCACCTTGAGTTCAAGGCCACCCTGAGAATACATAGTGAATTCCAGATCAGCCTGGGCCAGAGTGAGACCCTACCTCGAAAAACCAAAAAAATACAGGGCTGTAGAGGAGGCCGCTGCTTACTCTAACCAGGGTTTGGAAACAACAGTGATGGACTCCACAGTGGGCACTGAGTACTACATAGAGAGAATCCACAAGGAGGCCAGTTGAGGACAGTGAGCTAAGTGGAAGCAGCTTTGTAAAAATTTTAACCTGGGCTGGAGAGATGGAGAATCTTGCCAGCCTAAGGAAGGGAGGCTCGATTCTCCAGGGCCAGTTGATGGACAGCATCTGGAGCTCGTTTTTGCAGGCTGGAGTGGATTCTTTCCTCTCTCTCTCAGCCTATTTCTGTATCTCTCTCTCTCTCAAATAAATAAGTAAATAATGTAAAATAAAAATATTAAAAAAAAATTTTAACCTTTATACATTTTTTTCATTTTTCAAAGTATGGTCTGACTCTAGCCCAGGCTGGAATTCACCATGTGGTCTCAGGGTGGCCTTGAACTTACAGAGATAGCCATCTTCCTACCTCTGCCTCCCATCACCTTTAGACACTTTTGATTAGTCACTACATCCTAAAAAATATTTTGCAATATTTCACCAACTTGAGCTCTGGTAAATAAGACCTTACAAATGGGCATTTCTATGGCGTCTGCATCTACTCAGTCCATTACAACCTGTGACATACTTTTAGGAACAGGGAACTACAATGTCTTTAGAACTTCCTAGGTGCAAGGTCGGTAACCCAGGCATTGTCGCCCGCTGATCTCATTGAACTCTTTGTGCTTTTTAGTGGTGAATCTTGTTCTCTCTGGCCATGTGCTGGATCTTTACTGCCACATCTGTGCTGTACTAGCTTTAAGATGGGTAGTGTTACGTGGCTTCACATCTGCAGTGTGTAATTGTCATTTCTGGCCTAGAGATTATGAGGCCGTGGGTTAAAGGAGTCTCTTATGTTAGTAAAAGGAGGTAAAACTTGAAGGATGGCTTGTTTTCTGTGCTTGAATGAAAACGGGAGACAGTGCTGCGTCTGTGTTTTGGGTGAGTGATTCCAGGCATTTTATATGTTGAGACCACAGAGGTTTGGCCCAGTGAAACTTGGCTCTGTAGAATCTTCAGGTGCCTGGGGCTGTAGTGTTCCTGTAAACTGTGCTGGAAGTGCCTGGGCCAGCAGTGTATGTATGACCTAGTCTGTCACAAGGGACTGCTGTGTGCATCTTTTGTCTCTTTTAAAATCCTTCCTTCTTTCCTCTCCCTATTACCTTCCCTCCCTTTCTTTCTACCCTTCTTGAGACACGGTCTCACTGTAGTCTAGGCTAGCTTTAAACTCACGGTCATCCTGCCTTTGCCTCCTGAGTGCAGAGACTACAGGAATTTGCCACTATGCCTGCCTGTCCTGTTCTCAGCTTTCTTCCAGCTCCATTTGGATCTGGCTCTCTGACTCTGTCTTCCATCAGTCTTGGTCCTTCTTCATTTGCTCAGCCACCTTCTTCCTTCTCTCCCAGTAACTGCTCTTTGTTGAAGGCAGTAAAGTCCCTACTCATTGTTCTTCCATGTGGGAGCTTTGCCTTTTAGGCTCCCTTGAAGTGGGCCTGGGCTGGAGAGGAATCTGGTTCTGTCTAAAATTGTTTGCGGTTGTGTTTCAACCTCCAGACTCTGCTTCCTCATCTGTAATTTTAAACAGTGATAATTGTCAGCTAGTGTCACGGTGTCCAAAGCATGCCTGGAGATCCTTGGACTGAAGGTTCTGGGGTGTTGTTCCAGAACCCATGTTGGGTTATACTTCAGAACTATTATAATTCCCTCCAACATTGCTGTTTTAAGTGTCCTCCTGAGTCTACACCAGATCTATAAGTTTATAGTAAATATTAGGAGTCTCAGTTTCTGTTTTTAGGTTGCTAACTAGATAATTCATATTTAGACAAGTAACTCTACTGCTGTACAGTTTCCTCATCTGTGAAGTGGGGTTAATGATAGTGCTGGGAAGCACCCGTAGGACTGCGAGCAAGGAGCTGTATAATTATGCCATATTAGCATTTAACATTAGCCAAAATACTTGGCCTTGAAATTCAGAGTACCTTAGAGTTTGGGGCTGTCATTTTGTGTTCACTGGCTTCTAGATTATGTGAATGTTTTAAAATACAGTTCTTAGCCAAAAGGAGAACTAACACACTACCAATCTTTCTTCTAATTCCATATCAGCTTGGTTAAAGGTACTCTGGAGACTTGTTCTGTTTTTGTGATTTGGAGGAACTTCTGATGGGATAGGATGATACCTGGTAGCATGAAAAGACAAGATTGTATACAAGTCATACATACATGTATATGCATACATGTTTATATATGTTCTTATGTGTGTCAGTACATGCACATGTATTTATGTGACTGAAGGTCAGAGGTCATTGACAGGTGTGTCTACCTGAATTGCTTACTCTTTTTTTTTTTTTTTTTTTAGAGGGTTCTTTTGAAGCAAGATTTCACTATAGTCTAGGCTGACCTGGAACTCACTCTAGTGCAGACTGGCCTCCAACTCATAGCAGTCCTCCTACCTCAGCCTCCCAAATTCCCAGATTAAAGGCTTGAGCTACCATGTTCCACATCCACCTTGTTTTTTAAAGAGGGGGTCTCTCACTGAGGCTAGTGCCCACCAGTTCACTAGATAGCCAACCACCACCAAGTGGGGATCCTCCTGCCTCTGCCTCCCCAGTGCTGGGATTACAGTCACACACCACCACACCTGTCGTGTATGTAGGTGCTGGGGATCCAAACTCAGGTCCTCACAGTTGTACAGCAAGTACTTTATCATTTGAGCCATCTCTCTAGGCCCCAACAAACATTTTTTTTTTTTTTTTTTTTTTTGGAGAGAGACACAGAGAGAGGAAGAGGAAGACAGATAGAGATGGGCGCGCCAGCAGCCTCTCAGCTGCTGCGAACGAAATCCAGATGTGTGCGCCCTTGCGTCACTTTGCATCTGGTTAAATGTGGGACCTGGAGCTTGGAACCAGCGTTCCTTGGCTTAGGAGGCAGGCACCTTAACTGCTAAGCCATCTCTCCAGCCTGCAACAAACATTTTTATATAGAAGGAATGTACTTAAAAAAATTTTTTAAAAAAATTTTTGGAGAGAGATACAGAGAGAGACAGAGAGGGAGAGGAAGACATATAGAGATGGGAACACCAGCAGTCTCTCAGCTGCTGTGAACAAAATCCAGATGCATGCGCCCCTTGTGGGCAAGTGTGGCATTGCACCCTTGCGTCACTTTGCATCTGGCTAACGTGGGACCTGGAGATTGGAACCGGATTCTTAGGCTTAGCAGGCAGGCGCCTTAATCACTAATCCATCTCTCCAGCCCAGCAATGTACTTTTCAAGATGAAACTACTAATTATGGCTATGTGTGATGGTGGCACAGGCTTGTAATTCCAGCACTTGTGAAGCTGAGGCAGGAGCATCCTGAGCTTGCTGCCAGTCTGGACTATGTAGCAAGACTGTATCAGAAAATACAAAAACAAAAAGAAGCTGGGCGTGGTGGCGCATGTCTTTAATCCCAGCACTCCGGAGACAGAGGTAGGATTTTCGTGAGTTCAAGGCCACCCTGAAACTACACAGTGAATTCCAGGTCAGCCTGAGCTAGAGTGAAACCCTACCTTGAAAAAAAAACAAAACAATAAATAAATAAATAAATAAATAAATAATAAAAAGAAAAACAAAGTGGAGTTCTGGTTTTTAGGATTTCCTCCTTGAGAGAATATGGGATTCAAGCAAGTAATTGACCTTGGGAGATTAGTTTGTGCTACTTAAGGTAGGAAGTGGTTTGCCATTAGACTTAAGCATCTTTCTTTTAAAAATTATTTATTTATTTATTTATTTTGGAGAGAGAGAGAGAGAGAGAGAGAGAATGGGTACATCAGGGCCTCCAGCCACCGCAGACGAACTCCAGATGCATGTGCCCCCTTGTGCATCTGGCTTACATGGGTACTGGAGAATTGAACCTAGGTCCTTAGGCTTCACAGGCAATTGCCTTAACAGCTAAGCCATCTCTCCAGCCCAGACTTAAGCATCTTTCATGTGCTCGGTTTTAAGATAGGACTGAACTGATCATATTAGGACTCTAAAGGGACATGTTTGCTAGTTCCTAGGTGGTGACTGGCTCAAGAGAGGTCTTTTTAGACACCAGTACAAAGGGGATATTTAGTTGTGTGCTTAAAAGGGTAGGTAAAACTATAAATGTTTTTATGTATTATTTGAATTTATAGGCAAAAATTATTACTGTTTCAAATTTGTAGATGAGAAAATGAAGACAAACAAGCCATTTGTCCAATTTTAAGCCCTGGCATATCCATTCTCTCTGCTTACAAAGAAATAAATAAATTGATTAAAACAATGTATATTATAATTTGGAAGTGAATCCCTCCATATAAGGCTTCCAAAAACTTGAGTCTCATCTGTAATCTTCAGTTAACAGACGAACAGATCTCTTATGAAATCCTGTAGTTTTAGTTATCTTAACCATAGTACATTTGGCAGTTCTTCTCATAAAGCTGATGAAGAAGTTCATATATTAGAGTGGTTAAGAGCTTGGATTTGCAGGTCACATTGCATAGATGGAACTTTGCCTTCAGTATGTAGTTTTTCATTTGGGTAGTCAACCTTATTTGAAAATGTAAACAACTCATGTTTTTTTGTGACAATTGGGTAAACTATGAATTGTGTTCTGGAGCAGCGTTTGGCATGTAGGAAGTGGTTTATAAACGATAGCTATTATCATCACTGCTTTAGCATAGAACACAGTGTATATATGGCGGGCAAAAGAAAACTTTAAAAAGCCGGCTGTATTTTTTTTCTTTAAAAGGTGTTTGCTGGGCCTGGAGAGATGGCTTAGCGGTTAAACGCTTGCCTATGGAGCCTAAGGACCCACGTAAGCCAGATGCACAAGGGGGTGCATGCATCTGGAGTTCGTTTGCACTGGCTGGAGGCCCTGGCACACCCATTCTCTCTGTCTCTCTCTCTACCTGCCTATTTCTATATCTTGCTCTCTCTCAAATAAATAAAAAATAAAATATTTTTTTAAAAAAGGCGTTTGCTGATCATATACAAAATTAAGAAAACCTTGTATATCACAAACATACACTATGTACAGGAATAAATACTTAGGGAACCAGGCCCAGTGCTGCCCCTCTTGGACAGTAATTTAGTAATAAATACTTCGTAGGGCACAGGTGGGCACCAAGGCTGCTGCCCACTGAGGCCAGGCCCCTAACTTGCACCCCATGTTGGTGCAGAAATCTAGGCCTCACCTCATAGCCTAATGACCTTACACAGGTGCAGGGTCCTGGGCCTCACCTTGTTGCCTGACCTCAGCCCTTCTTCATTTCGGTCTTTAAGGACCCCACCCCATCCCAGAGTACCCCTACTAGCCCCCTGGCTTCAGCCCGGCAGGGCAGGGGCTGATCAATTCTGCTTGGACACACCTCTGAGCACCAGGAGACCAACAGAGCTGGACACACAGTGGCCCTTGTCCTGTTGCCCTGAGTTGCCAGGAGAAGGCTTTCTGTACGCACTCCAGTTTGGTTAAAGGCTTCAAGGACTAGCAAATGGAGGGGAAGGGAGGAAAGACAGGGCTGGGACATGAAGTTGCTGAAGGGGCCAAAAGCCCAACTGGAGTCACCAAGAACAGGAAGGTTTCCTACCAGGAACTCTTTTTTTTTTGTTTTGTTTTGTTTTTGGTTTTTCAAGGTAGGGCCTCACTCTGGCTCAGGCTGACCTGGTATTCACTATGTAGTCTCAGGGTGGCCTTGAACTCTCGGTGATCCTCCTGCCTCTGCCTCCCAAGTGCTGGGATTAAAGGTGTGGGCCTGGCTTGCATACCAGGAACTCTTTGAAACATGTTACCTCAGATTCCAGAGACACCCATGCTAACAGTGTTGCTGCTCCAGGGACAGGGTATAAACATGTGCAGCTGGTGCAGCCTGTATTTTTGTGTGTTTCATGTTTTTGTTTTTTTTGAGGTAGGGTCTCACTCTGGTCCAGGCTGACCTAGAATTAACTATGTAGTCTCAGGCTGGTCTTGAACTCATGGTGATCCTCCCTACCTCTGTCTCCCGAGTGCTGGGATTAAAGGCATGTGCCACCATGCCTGGTTTACCTGTATTTTGTATTTTTTGATTTGATTAAAATTGGATAGGAAAGCTGAGGTCAAGGGTGAAATTCTGGTGGGGATTTGTTGAAGGGTTTTGATCAAAAGCCATTGCTCACTACTACCTACTTTGTGTCTGATTTTAAATCCAGATGTCTTCTACTTGTGACTGAAGTTCTCAACCTTTATGCCTCATTTCTTCATTTATAAGCTGGAGGTTTGTGAGAACTGTATGCATTAATATACAGAAGATACAGAACAGTGTGATTACATAGTCACTATTCAAGAAGGCCATGGTTCATAATTGCTGTCCTGATTTTAGCATGTACTCGAGGCCAGGTATTTGTGTTAGGGTTTTCATGGCGATTCTTTCATTCTCACAGCAAGCTTGCATGGTCTTAGCACCCCATTTCTTGGGTGAGGAGAGCCTTGGGGAGTCAAAGATCTGCCTCAGGCTATGTAGCTTTGTGTGGCACAGGTTAGCCATCCCTGCTGCTTTTCCTGAGGACATATGCCACTGTGTGTCTATGACATGCGCCCTTTGGGTGCTCAGGTCAGGAGCAGCAGTGACAGTGCAGCTCATCCTGATATCCCTCAGTGGAGAGCAAGGGGCTCAGTGAAGCATCACCTCCTCTCTTCGGGTGAGCAGAAGGGAGCAGCTCTGCTCAGTTGAAGTGTTAGTGACCAAACATGACATTGTCTAAATTTTCTTCTCTATAAATAGAGTGCCAGAATCCTTATTTTTTCATAATTTTCTTGGAGTATTTATTTGTTCAAGGATCAAAAACCTGATTGCAAATATTTCAGTATTGTTTGACAGCCAGATTATAAATTGAGCAAAAATAAAAACACTGACCATGGTTTATTTGTTTCTTTTTCTTTTGTTGTTTTATTTATGACAATCTTTCTCTTTGTAGTCTAGGCTGGCCTCAAACTCTTAGCAATTCTCCTGCCTCAGCCTTTTTTTTCCAAAAAAAAATTTTATTGACAACTTCCGTAATTAAAGACAAAAAGACAATAAACCATGGTAATTTCCCCCACTTTCCCCTTTGCAACTCCACTCTCCATCATAACCCTTCCTCCTCTCAATCGGTCTCTCTTTTATTTGGATGTCATCATCTTTTCCTCTTAGTATGATGGTCTTGTAGCACTGCGAGGTTAAGGAGTCCTACCCTTCCTTTGGTTCTTCTATTCTTTCTGCCACCTCTTCTTTAAGTGCTGAGGTGTAGGCATGAACCATAGTGCCCGGATTGTCGAGGGCTGAACAAATGACTCAGTGGTTAAGGAGCTTGCCTACAAAGCCTAACAACCCAGGTTCGATTTCCCAGTACCCACGTAGAGCCAGATGCACAGTGGTGCAGGCATCTGGAGTTCATTTGCCTCGGCCACAGGCCCTGGTACCTTTTCTCTCTCTCTCTCTTTCTGCTTGCAAATGAATAAAAAAATAAAATATTTAAAAAAAAGGATTGTTGCAACAAGGTACATAATGCAAACGCATCTCCTCTCAGTGGATTACATTGTTAAACTACAGATTTAGTCTTTAATATTGCCTTTTGTGTTAAAAGACTGTTAGAAACATTTAATTTCCTCCTAAACAATAAAAGAAGTTGGAACTATCATGATTCTGTAGAATTGTAGATTTTTTTTTCTAGAAAATAAAAACAGTTTAACAATTCATTCAATGACCAAATGACAATCACAAAATTTCCCTGCAGTGTCTACACTTTTCAGACAAGAGCAGATTAAGCAGTGATATCTGCCAATGATTGCAGTAGCTGTACTGTCACTTCTGTCAAGGTCAGAATAACCCAGAATCTTAGCCATCATATGATCACACATAGCGATCATATGAGCAGTCAGACCAGGCTTATCACCAGCATTGATAAAACCAGACCTAGGGAAAGAAAAGACCTAGGTCTGGGACTCATCCATGGTCTAAACATAGCGAATGTTTAGCCTGTCTGGATTATTACAAAATCAGAACAGCGAGAATATTCGCAAGAGTTGTAGATTTTTAATAATCTACAGGAAAGTTATTATGGACTGTGTTGTTCTTCCTAGGAAGAACTGAAGAGACAGAAATTAATATTTTTCTAAACTTGGCTAGTGCATGTAGAATGAAGCCTCATGGCTTCTGTAAACATTTTTGGCATCTGGCATATAGTTTCTGGCTGTTAGGACAATACTAGAACAGAAGGTGTTTTTATATGTTTCATTGGTTATGAATCATAAATGATGTGATGTAGGTACAAAGGCTTAGTTTGAATGAATGGTGCTAAATTGATATTGAATTTGTAGAGGGTGTGTGTGAGTATTCAAGACCAAAGTCACCTTTTGTTTAGTTTTGTTTTTTGTTTTTGTTTTTCGAGGTAGGGTCTCACTGTAGCTCAGGCTGACCTGGAATTCACTATGTAGTCTCAGGGTGGCCTCGAACTCATGGTGATCCTCCTACCTCTGCCTCCCAAGTGCTGGGATTAAAGGCTTGCGTCACCACGCCCCGCTGAAATTTACCTTTCTTAGTACACTTAGAATGAATTAGAACTTAAGTGTTTTTTCTTAGGTTTGTATCGTTTACTGAATGTTCATTTGTCTGTTAATGTTTGTTATTTATGTAGCAAGCCCATTAAGTGTGCTTGTTTTATTTTCTTGTAGACAGGAATCAGTTAAATTGCTGACTCCAACCCAAGATGAGTCTTGTGGGCAACTTCATTTGAAATCCAAAGCTCCCTTGAATTTCATTATAAGTTCACACAGCTTTAGGCTGTGTTCTGTCATAACCTGTAATGTGGACTAGCAGTTTAATGTTCAAGAACTGTTGTCAAATCTTAGATTGTAAGCTAGCTCATTATAAGAGGAGTGAAACGCCTCAGAATTAAGCCTCTGACTTTGGTAATAAGTATTTTATTTGGCATATTCTTTGTTCTTTTGTGTATTTTTTTTAAATTTATTTTTTTGAAACAAGGTCTGGCTATAGAGCTCAGTTTAGCCTGGAACTTGAGATCCTCCTGCCTCAGTCTTCCAAGTGCTGTAATTACAGGCATGCACTTATAGCACCTGGTTTCATTCTTTTTTATTACCAAGTTCTGTTATATAAAAATGCTACATTTTGTCCATCTATTAATTAGTTGATGAATGTTTTAGTTTTCCTTACTGCTTGGAATTATTTCTGCTATATAATGTTGTGATCATTCATGTACAATCTTTCTTTTTGTGCACATACTGTATATTTCTCTTGGTTTGGGAATATATGAGGAGTGAAATTGCTGGGTCATATGCTACCATATGTTTAACCATTGATGAACCACCAAGGTGTTGCAAAGTGGCTCTGTCATTTTATTCCCCTATAATACAAGGTATAAACAATCTTTGCTCCAACCTAGTTTTGGTTTTTCGAGGTAGGATCTCCCTCTAGTTTAGGTTGACCTGGATCTTACACTGTAGTCCCAGGCTGGCCTTGAACTCATGATGATTCTCTTACCTCTGCCTCCCTAGTCCTGCCACCATGCCCAGCGATTTTGTTTGGGGAGGTGGGCTTGAGGTAGGGTCTCCCTCTAGCCCATACTGACCTGGAATTCACTATATAGTTTCAGGGTGGCCTTAAACTCATGGCGATCCTCTGACCTTGGCCTCCCAAGTGCTGGGATTAAAGGTGTGTGCCACCATGCCTAGCTGTTTTTTTAAAAAATTTTCCCCCAAACACCCACAGGTCTTGCCTCTAGCCCAGGCTGACCTGAAATTCACCATGTAGTCTCAAAGTAGCCTCCAACTCACTGTGATCTTCCTACCTCTGCCTCTCAAGTATCATGTTTGAAAGTGAATTAAAAATCCATACAAAGCAATATGTGTTGTATGTGTTATGTCATTTGAGTTTTAAGAGTTCTTTATATATTCTAGGTACAAGGTCACCCTCAATCAACTCAGTGCATCATTTGAAAATAATTTTTGTAGTTCTGTGGTTTATGTGGTTCATTTTTTTTTTTTTACAAAGATATTGTGGTAAAGTAAGCATAATGTAAACTATCTTCTAACTATTTAAAAATATTTGTTTTCAAGCAGAGAGAAGAGAGAGAGAGTGTGAGAGAAAAGAGAAAGAAAAGAATGGGCATGCCAGGGTTTCTTGCCACTGCAAACAAACTCCATATACTTACTCCACTTTGTGCATCTAGCCCTACATAGGTACTGGGGAATTGAACTGGGTCCAGCAGGTTTTGCAAGCACAAATGCCTTTAATTGCTCAGCCATCTTCCTAGTCCCCTAACTACTTTTGATTGTATTGTTCAGTAGCATTAAACACTTTCCACTTTGTTATGTAACCATCATCACCATCAATTTCCAGAACTCTTCATCTTATAAACCCAGGCTCTGTACACATTAAACCCTCAATCCCCATTTCCTCTTCCTTCCAGCCACTGGCAATTATTATTCTGCTTTTTGTCTCCATGAATTGAGTGCTTCAGATTGTTTGTATGAGTGAGATCATACAGTATTTGTGTTTTGTGGCTGGCTTATTTTACTTAGTATAATATCCTCAAGGTTCTAAGTTGTGGCCTGTGTCATATTTCATTGTTTGTATATATCCTATTGTTTATCTGTTTATTTCATTTGTGTTGCTTCACCTTTTGGCTCTTGTGACTAATGTCATGATCATGGGTGTACAAATCAGGGTGGTGGTGGTAGCCTTTGAAACACAACAGTTTTTAATTTTGATGCAGTCCAATTTATCTATTTTTTCCTTTTTATTGCTTGTTCTTTTGGTGTTCTGTGTAACCATTGCATAATACAGGGTCACAAAGATTTATGCCTTTGTTTTCTTCTAATAGCTTTTAGTATTGGGTCTTCTCTTGGTTGTAATCTTTTTGAGTTAAATTGGCATGTGCTGTGAGTTCACACTTACTTTATGCATGGTGGCCATAGACTTAGGTGATTTTGTCTACTCTGGTTATGCTGAAAAGTTAGAGCATGAAACCTTAACAGGGATTACTCCTCCTTGGTGACACTGGCACCTCACCTCACCTTGAGGAATGAAGGATCTGGCTTTTCAGTCCTTTATGAGTGAAAACTCTTAAGCCAACTTTGGCAGTAATTATATTTTATCCATTTGCTTTTTCAGTATTCACTATTATGGCTTTGCTCTTTCTCAGTTGCCAACCTAATTTGTTAGTATAACATTCCATTCCCTTCACCTCATAAGGCTGCTTTGGGATGCTGAAGTTTGGCACTTTTGAATTCTTAGAACAAAATGTCTAGATTGTGGAAGGACTGAAGTTACTACTTTTGTTACTGACAGTTTAAAACTCCTCCTTTTAGTTTGTGGAGACAGGAAGGGGTTTTTTTAAAACATAGTGAACATTATTTCATGTGTGACTACTAAACATGCTAAAACCAAATGTCCTTGTCACACCATATATTTGGGGGCTTGAGTTTTGAATGCAAGGAAAGCATAAGCCTACTACTTTGTCCATAGTGTCCTGCTTGTGCCACTTTCCATCTACACTGTAGGTCCTATGGCTGCAGAATGGTTTATTCTAACCGCTAGCCTATCATTAATTGTCCTAAGCTCTTATTTGTAGCTTCCTGTTACAGAACTCTGCTCAGAAGGGGGGCACCTTGGGTCTGTGGTGTTCACAGACTTAAAAGTCTAGGCATAAAACCATGTATGTGCAGGGAAGGTGACTGCTGTCTGGACCCTGCACACACCTCGTCTGTCTGTGCAGGTTGTGAAGTCTTGGGCAGTCCATCCTGCTAAGTACTCATTGCCATTTGTTGATCAGGCCTCTTCAACCATTTCCATCTAATTGTAGTTCAGCATGTTATTAAGGTCAGACATTGAACTCTTCAGATGAGCAAGACTGGCACATGAAAGATGAGGCACATTAAGCACATGTGCAGTTTTGGTGTCTTTTATTTCCGAGATGTTTTTGTGGGTAGCCCTGTGTACCACAAGTAGTCTCACAAAACATGTTTAGTTGTACTGTGAATTCAGGCAATGTGAGAAGAATCTACTTTGTATGGGTCATAACTTTGGGTAAGAAAGTTGAGCCTATAGGGCTTCTGATAAACAGAGGTAATGACATTCAACAATGTTTTATTTCAGATTACAAAGAACAGGTGGAGCGTCCCTAATCTGAGAAATTTAAAATCTGAAATGGACGTTACATGTAAAGTTTCAGTTTGGAACATTTAGTGTAAGGCTTCTGCGTCCATGCAGTCAGCCGTCACTGTTACCTTATCCACAAGCACTCTTGGAGCTCCCTTCTGCCCTTGTCAGTAGGCAGCCATGCCCCCATTTCACTGATGCGGAAACTGGGTGTCTAACTGACCACGTGATCTGGCAGAACTGAACTCTGAGCCTAGATCGTTTGGGTCCAAGTTCCATTGTCCCTTTTCCAGGAAGTAGTGGACTATGGACAGAAACAAAGACAAGCAAGTGCGGAGAACAGAGGGAGAATGAAGAGCATGGGGGAAAGTGTTGAAGGGGCAAAAGAAACAACGTGGTAACAAGCTTGTTGACAGGAATGAGTATCCAGAAAGATTGAAGTCCCCACACAACAAAGGTGTGTGTGTTTAATAGCCTTATTGAGCAATAACTGACATATGTAACCTTTACATAATTATAGTATATGGTTTATAAGTTTTAACATGCATGTGTTACTGAAACGTTACTACAATCAGTAGAGCAAACACATCAAACCTTGAGAAGTTTTCCTGTACTACCACCCCACAAGTTTGTTCGTTTATTAATTGGGGCTTGAACCAAATGGGACTTTGTATATGTTAGGCTCTACCACTGAGCTAATCCCCGGCTCTCTTTTTCTTTTTCATTCATTCATTCATTCATTCATTGTTTTTTTTTTTTTCTGAGGTAGGGTTTCACTCTAGCCCAGGCTGACCTGGAATTCACTATGTAGTCTCAGGGTGGCCTCAAACTCGTGGCGATCCTCCTACCTCTGCCTCCCTAGTGCTGGGATTAAAGGTGTGCACCATCACGCCTGGCTGAATTAGAGCTTTTGAGTGACATTTTTAGCAATTAATCATTAGTACTTCTTTTGCATGTCAATTTAGTTCTAGGTCATTGTAAATAATATCAGTATATCACATTCATGACAGTCCAAGGCAGTGCTTTTATTTCCTTTTGCCTCCCTTATAATACAGATTAATATTTGTGTTGAGTGTGATAACCCCTTGCATTAAATAAATAATTTTCTCTTTACTAAACACAACCTGTTACAATAAAAGTACTTATCACTTTGATGGATTTCAGTGATCAGCCATAACTCTACATTACTAGATGTTTTGTCGTTTTTTTCTCTTCAAAAAAAATATTTCTAAAAAAATTTTATTTTTATTTATTTGCAAGAGAGAGTAAGAGGCAGATAGAGGGAAAGAGAATGGACATGCCAGGGCCTCCAGCCACTGCAAATGAACTCCAGATGCATGTGCCCCCTTGTGCATCTGGCTTATGTGGGTACTGGGGAATTGAACCAGGGTCCATAGGCTTCACAGGCATACGCCTTAACTGCTAAGCCATTTCCCCAGCCCCTTTGTTTTCTTCTTTTTGAGACACTTCTGTGACTGGCACTCATACTGACCTGGAGTTCAAAGGCAGGAGTACTGGTGTGGCCACTAGGGTAGACTTTATTTTTGTTAGTATTGGAAACCACATTGTATAATTGGTTCAGGCACAGATCTCTTTTTTTAAACTTTTTATTGACAACTTCCATAATTATAGATAATAAGGCATGGTAATTCCCTTTCCTCCCCTACTTCTCTCCTTCACAAATCCACTGTCTATCATATCCCCTCCCTTTCTCAATTAGTCTCTGTTTTATTTATTTATTTGTTTGTTTGTTTGTTTATTTTTTATTTTGAGAGAGAGAGAGAGGCAGAGAGAGAGAGAATTGGCGTGCCAGGGCCATTTTAGCAGCTGTGAATGAACTCCAGATGCATGCACCCCCTTGTGGGCAAGTGCGGCCTTGTACACTTTGTTCATTTTTGCATCTGGCTAAACGTGGAACCCGGAGAATCGAATGGTCATTCTTAGGCTTGGCAGGCAGGCAGGCGCCTTAACCGCTAAGCCATCTCTCCCTCCAGCCCCTCTCTTTTATTTTGATGTTATCATCTTTTCCTCCTATTATGAGGGTCTTGTGAAGGTAGTGCTAGGCACTGCAAAGTCATGAATATTGAGGCCAATTTCTACCTGAATGATTGCATTGTAAGGAACACTACCCTTTGGCTCTTACATTCTTTCTGCTACCTCTTCTACAGTGGACCCTGAACCTTGGAAAGTGTGATAGAGATGTTTCAGTGCTGAGCACTCCTCTGTCACTTCTCAGTACTATGGTGCCTTTTGGGTCATCCCAGTGGTCACTGCCATCTGAAAAGAGAAGCTTCTCTAACCAAAAGAACCAAAAGTGAGAGTAGAATTAATATATGGGTGTGAATATTAAGAAAAGTGCTTACTGGGCAGTTTGGTAAGCATAATATGACCTCCCCCACTATAGGCTTTTGATTAGGTTTTTAGTACCAGGTATGTATTCCCCCCTGCTCTGGAGTGGGCCTCCAGTGCCTTTAGAGAGTGGTTGGTTTCCCCTATAACAGACATGCCACTGTCGCACCCAGTCACTTGGTCTGGCTGGCCAAGCTTTTAAGGCTTGCGACCGTCCACCGTTTTCACCACTGGTGACGTCTCTCTCTCATAGGGCTGCATGCAGCGTAGCTTTTGCTAGTTTTATTTCAGCTGGTCTACAGGGAGGAGGTTTTCAGCTCAGTAGAGCACAAATCTTAATATTGAAATTGATGTTTGAAATTTCTACCTGGTGGGCTATCACAAGTGTTCTTTGTTGTATACATAAGATCTATGTACCGTCTTTTTTCTTCTTTTTTTTTTTTTTTGGTTTTTCAAAGTAGGGTCTCACTCTAGCTCAGGCTGACCTGGAATTCACTCTGTATTCTCAGAGTGGCCTTGAACTCATGACAATCCTTCTACCTCTGCCTCCCGAGTGCTGGGATTAAAGGCGTGCGCCACCACACCTGGCTATGTACCATATTTTCTTTTCTTTTTTAAAAAAATATTTATTTATTTATTTGAGAGAGAGAATAGGCGCACCAGGGCCTCCAGCCACTACAAACAAACTCCAGATGCATGCGCCCCCTTGTGCATCTGGCTTATGTGGGTCCTGGAGAGTCGAACCCAGATCCTTTGGCTTTGCAGGCAAATCCCTTAACCACTAAGCCATCTCTCCAGCCCCATGTACCATATTTTCAATGGGACAATTATTTCTATTACTGAAGGTTGAAATTGTATATTTGATCACATTTGTACATAAAAAAGACAGAAGGTCTGGGAGTTGGTATTCTATACACTTAGACAATTTCCAAGAAATAATTTGAGTGGAGTTGATTAAAAAACAAAAACAAGGGCTGGGGAAATGGCTTAGCGGTTAAGGCATTTGCCTGTGAAGCCTGAGGACCCAGGTTTGATTCCCCATTACCCACGTAAGCCAGATGCACATAGGGGTGCATGCATCTGGAGGAGTTCATTTGCAGTGGCTGGAGGCCCTAGCGTGCCCATTCACTCTTTCTCTCTGCCTCTTCCTCTCTTTCTCTTTCAAATAAATAAATAATCTTTAAAAAATGTTGGAAAAAAAAAAAGAAAACAAAAACAAGAGCTGGGCATGGTGGTGCATGCCTTTAATCCCAGCACTAAGGGAGCAGAAGTAGGAGGATCACTGTGAGTTCAAGGCTACCTTGAGATTACATAGTGAATTCCAGGTCAGCTTGAACTAGGTGAGGCACTACCTTGAAAAACAAAAACATTAGCTCTTGTGCCTCCTGTCAAGTTGCCTGGCTAACCACCATTTAACTGACAATAAGGTTGTAGCTCTGGTCCCAGAATTCCCTTCTCTTCCCCTTGGTTAGAATGCTATTCTCATAACATGATCCAAAGTAGAACTGATGTTTCAGGGATAAAGACTGCAGTACCTGGCAGAGAGTGTCTGGGTACTCTGAGGACTTTCAGATGGTAGAGCAGCATACTGTGTTAGGTTCTATTAGTTTTTAAAAAAACTGAAGTTCCTTTAGTGTATTATCTCTGAGTGCTCTTAGGAACTTCCTGAGAACTATTTTTGTAGCAATGTTAGTTGTTAATAGCTCTGATCACACCACTGGCCTGCTTTCTGTTAGTACTCCTTTGAGACAGTAAGGTAATGACAGTCCCAGGTGGTGCACGCCGCCTTAGAATTGAGTCTAGGCTATGCATCGCCTTTCAGCTCTACCCACAGAGGGCTGCTTATCTCCAGAGATGAGAAACTTCCTTGACCATGGTTTCTAGAACTGAACCCCAATCTCTTTCATTCTCCATTTAAGCCTACAGATACAGCATGACTAATTTGTAGCACAAGGTGTTATAAACTTTTAATTTATTTATTTGCATGTGTGGAAGGAGGATGCCAGAATCTCTTGCCACTACAAACAAATGTTTGTTTGGCTTTATGTGGATGGCTAGGGAATTGAACTATGGCCAGTAGGCTTTGCAAGCAAGTGCTATAATCACTGAGCAATCTCCTCACTCCCCATGTAGGGTTTTTTTTTTTTTTTTTTTGAGACAGAGTCTTGGAAATTCATATTGGGAAAGATTCTAGTTAGCAAACATATCTCAGGTTACCTTCATACATATTTGCCTCAGTTTCTCATATTTTTTAAAAAGAAGTTGTGTCAAATTTTTAATTTTTTGGTTTTTTGAGACAGTCTTATATAGTCCAGGCTGGCCTTGAACTCACTGTGTAACTGAGGATGACCTTAATTTCCTGTTTCTCCAGTTTCCACCTCTTGAATGCGGGAACCTTAGCCATGTCCTGCCCATGTACAGTTTTATATAGTGCTGGAGAATATCCCTAGAGCTCCCTGCATGCTAGGCGAGCATTCTACCAACTGAGCTACAGCCCCAGCCCCAGCCCTGGTTCTGGTTTTGTTGTTTGTTTGCTTTTCCCAAACTCAGGGTCTCATACATGCCAGGCACTCACTGTACTCTTCTGGTTCTGTTTTTCTGAGGCAGGATCTCACTGTATGGACCAGGCTGGCCTCACATTCAGTCTTCATAGGATTAAGGCATGTGCCACCATTCCTGACATAATTTTGTTAGACAGGTGTATCTCACTATAATCAATGGCTAAATTGGTTTTCAGAAGTTTGGTGTTTCTGTTAGTCTAACCTAACTGTATTTCATTGCCTTTTAAAAACTTTGTATTGGAGGAATTCAGTAAAGATTAATACATGTTAATTAGGTTATTTATTGATTTTTTTTTTTTTTTTTTTGGTACTGGAGGTCCCACTCAAATCAAGACCTTTTGTGCATACTAAGCATGTGTTCTTCTAGCTGAGATACACCGCCAGTTATCATGGTTTTGTTTTGATTTAATAGTAACATTTGGTGAGAGGTATTAACTTTAGCTCCTAGTTTTTCTTTTTCTTTTAAGAAATATTTTTATTTATTTATTTGACAGAGAGAAAGGAGGACAGAGAGAGAGAGAAAGAGAGAGAGAATGGGCGTGCCGGTGCCTCTAGCTCCTGCAAATGAACTCCAGATGCATGCACCACCTTGTGCATTGGGCTTACATGGGTCCTGGGGAATCGAACACTGGCTTTTTTGGAAAGTGCCTTAACCCTAAGCCAGCCCTCCAGCCTGCTCCTAGTGTGCTCACATAGTCAACTTAAAATGTAAAGATGATAGGTGTGGGTTTGAGTCTTTGAGTCTCACACCCTTGAAACAGATCTTGGAGACTCTCCTGTCTGGGTAAGTTGCTTGTGATGTAACGAGCAGACATGTTTACTTAGAGCTCTAATAATTTATTGGGAGATAGGCAAGAAAGTAGCAGACTGGAAAGTAACTTTTAAAGGATTGAAATTACTAGTTAATTCCAGAAGGCTTGACACTTCTGTTTGATTAGTTTTTTGCCTGCACAACAATAACAACAACAAAAGTCCTTGAGTAAGCTAGTAACCCCAGAGTTAGTGACCCTGCCCTCAGCATCTTACTGAGCTGAGCCAGTTCACTTGAAGGTGGTGGTTTGTAAGCACCCTTTCTGTAAGTCTGACTCTTTCCACATTTGTGAAATAAATTTTAATGAAGCCATGTCTTTACTAGAATATAGGCTGATGTTAATTGCATAAGAATGACTGTTGAGCTCATTAAGAGAAGCCATACAAATCTTACACAATGCTACGAAATCCTGAAGAATGACAGTAATCCATCAACTACCTCTTGAGTAGCCCCAAATACAGCTGACAGGAACCTTACAAAAGTGTTTTAGGGTTTTAAGAAGTGGGAAAACCCTGGTTTTGTGCTGGTTTTTGCTGTTTGGACACCACGGAAATAGAAGATGATAGGGTGACAACTACCTTTTATTGAATATGCATTTTATATAGCTGTTAAATGCAGATCTAATTTTAATTTTTATTCCATCCACATAAGGTAGATTAATGTAGGTACTCCTGATATTTTAGGTAATTCACATCGTTAATCAAAGGTCCAAGTTGGAGTCAAATTCCCAGGTTCTTAGATTTCACTGTTACACTTCCCAGTTAAAAAAACTATTTATTTGCAGAGGGGGGAGGGGAGAGCTAGAGTATGGGCATATCAGGGTCTCTTGCCAACTGTTAACGAATTCCAGATGCATGCACCACTTTGTTCATCTGGTTTTACATGGGTATTGGGGAATTGAACCTAGGCAGTCAGAATTTGCAAGCTTTCATTTCCAAATTTCAGTCCATGGCTGCAGAAGCTAGAAGCAAATCTGGTCTCAGGTTCAGCCACAGTGAGGAAACAGCAAGGCATAAATGCTGCTGCTGCTGCTGCTTCTCAGCCAGCGCTCTTCCATGTGGGCCAGCACCCCGCCCTTGCAGTGGTGTGTCTTCCCACCTTAGTTAACCTAATCAAGATGATCCCCTCTGGGCATGCCCAGAGGCTACCTGGATATTCCCTCATAGGTGATTTTAGGTCCTGTCAGATGATAATCATGTAAACCATCATAGTGTGTGAGATCTACAGTTCTTGTTCTTAATAATCTTAATTAACCATAAACTCTGGAACCTTTCCTCTCCAGATCACTTCACATGCATTATATCTAATTTGTGCTTACACATTGTATAGAAAACATAGGCTTAATTGATTAGGAAATCCTGAAGTTAAAAGAGAGATACTGTGGTTTTTTTTTTTTTTTTTTTGCTTAACTTTTAATGTTCAACATTATTACTTGAACCTCCCTCCCACAACATTTGATGTTCCTTTCTCTCCTCTTGCTCCTTTCCTGAAACAGAGGTTAGAAGAGGAGTGATGGCCGCTTGAAGCGTGTGCTCTGTGGCTCTGTCATGGGAGGCTGACTTCTTCTCCCAGCCCTTGGCTATTAGGGAGATGTTACCCGCTGGGGTTTTTTTTTTTTTTTTGTCATAATGTCAGCGCTCTTTCCTATTCATTAGAGATGGATTTCATAAACACTTTTTCTTCCTAACTTTTAAAATCCATGAAGAAATGAATATATTTGTAGAACACTAAAAGTAGACATTCAATTATTTGTGAAACTAGGTGCATGGGGGCTATTCTGTATTGGTTTGCATGTTAGGATGAGGGCTGTATGTAGAACAGAAGGGGATTTCAGTTGAAATGACACCCATGAGAGCATAGTGTTTGTGATGAGAATTGAACACTACCAGTTAATTCCATTAGCACTAGGATAGGCGCTGTGTGGCTCGGTTACCTGCTTCCTCACTGTCTACATTTATCCCTTTCCCTTGGCTTCTGATCTAGACTTCCTGGTAGTGTTAGGTTATTTGTAATTTACTTGGTTGACTTTACTTTTTGTGTGTGTGTGTCTTCCGCCACATCTCACACCTGGCTCCCTGGTCTGCTCTGTCCTAGACACAGAAGCACAATTTCATCCTTTCTCTTCTGTGTTTCAGTCTTGGTCATCCACTCCTGCAATAAATGAGTACAGCTGTTGAGCATGGCCTTCTCATACCACCCTTCTTGCTTGTCCCTAAGTTCACTGGCAGAACCTCCTCCCCACCCTTGTCCTTGAGTTCACTGGCAGACCCCCCCTCCTGCCTGTATTTGATTCACTGGCAGACCCCTCCTGCTTATCCTTGATTCAATGGCAGACCCCTCCTGCTTATCCTTGATTCACTGGCAGACCCCCTTCTGCCTGTTCTTGATTCACTGGCAGACCCCTCCTGCTTATCCTTGATTCACTGGCAGACCCCCTCCTGCTTATCCTTGATTCACTGGCAGACCCCCTTCTGCCTGTTCTTGATTCACTGGCAGACCCCTCCTGCTTATCCTTGATTCACTGGCAGACCCCCTTCTGCCTGTTCTTGATACACTGGCAGACCCCTCCTGCCTGTCCTGAGAGCTGTCTGTCAGACTGTCTTCCACTCCACACACATGAATTTTGCTTTTTGCTACTGTTCTTCATCTGAAATCCTTTTTCTACCTGTCATTGGACTTGCATTGTCTCCTGTTTAAGATTCAGTTCTTCTGTATAATGTTCTAGAGGTAACTCTTTGGTCTTTATCTTTTCCTGAATTAGTTTTCCTTGTGGTGTTGAGGAATGAGCCCCAGGTCTTCTAGATGCCAGGCCAGCGCCATCACTGAGATCCTTCCAAACTCATTGTTCAGTATTTTTCTGTTTTTTTTTTCTCAGCAGCACCTCTGCACAGTGTTCTAGTTTTAATTTTTTATTGTTATTTGTGAGGATATGCAGTATTCTTATCTCAGCTATGATACTTGTTTTTCAGTATTTGAGCAAATATTCCAAAGGCTAAAAGCATTTACTAATCTTTCAAAAGGAAGACTAAACCACATGTGGTCTACCAACAAATTCTATCACTTCACCTTCAAAATACAGTTCTAATTTAAGCATTGTGGGAACATTAGAGTGGACTACCCAAACTAAGATGGCTAGTGTCACTGGGCTATATCTTAAAGTACCACTTACTTTCAAGTGTGTGTCCTGTCACTGACTAGAACAGTGTTCAGCACACCTGACTGTATCTAGATTCTTTCCACAACTGCCTTGCCCCATGCCACTGTAATTGCCACCTGGTGACTGACACTCTACCTCTGCTTTGCTGTAGCGTGCTCTCAGCAGGGCCACAGGGATCTGCCGCCCCAGACCTTCTCCAGGGCGTGGCCCCAGTAATTGCCCTAACTTTGTTTCCCTCCCCTGTACATCCTTCTGGTCACTTTGTCCAGATTGAGGCCAAGCTTCCTCCTGCCTCAGGGCTTCGGCACCATCCTTTGCCTTTGTCTAGAACACTTCCTTCACCTCACCCTCCTTACTTAGCCCTGCTGATCTTCCCAGCCTTCTCTGGCTCCCCAGGACCTCAGTATCCACCCTCCTCTGCTTACCTTTTAACTTTTAATTGTTCTTGTTTACATCTATCTTCTGCGTGTGGTTTTGTTTTTTGTTTTGTTTTTTTTTTGGTCTGTCCCCTTGCTACAGAACATAGGCTGAGCTCCTCTTGTCTTGTTTGTTCATTCCTTGAATTGAAGACAGGTATTGTTACACAAATTCATATTTCACTCCTGTGTGTTGATCTTCTCTGCCTTGACATTGCTGACTCTGGGAACACTGGCTTTTTCACTTTCCTCCTACACACAGTGTCTCTGGAGCACTGACAGTGCCTCTTTACACTGCACTTCCAGCAGGGCCTCCCAGCCGCTTAAAGTTGTTCTCTAACTAGGAGGGGAGGTGCTTCCCAGGAGAAGCTTACTATGGAAATGTGTTACGTAACTGGCTTTTTTTTTTTTTTTTTTTTTTTTAATTACTGCACAGTTCAAATGAAGGGGTTTTGGATGAGGTTTGAGGTCTCTGCTGTGTAGTTCGTTGATCTTGTTGTATGGTGCTTTCACTGTTGCCTTTCAGTTCTGACCTAGTTCACGTTTGTTGAGAGTCTGGGTTCTTTCTGAGTGGCTGAGCTGGATAGAAGGTTGACACCAGATAGAAGAGCTACTGCTGCTCGGTGCTTTCTTCTCCAGAGAGCCCGGCTCTCCCTGATGCTGGTGGTGTAGCAGCACTTTGGATCACTCTCATGTAAGCCATGAAGGTGTAACCTCTCTGTTCTTTACTGCTGCTAAGATGGGCTTGTACAACTCCAGTTACTTTGAGTTGTGTCAGCCACTTGCTTAGGGTAGGTAGCATTTTCAAATGAATTAAATGTGGTGCTATCCTGTTGCAGATTATGTTTTCAGATAGTGTGGGGTCCTGTTCTTTGCAGTGTTCTTTTCCAAAGCAGACTGAGCTCATGGTCAACACATATCCAGGTGGTTAACTGTATTTGGCATTAAAATCATAGCCTCTGTAGAGACTGAGATGATTGAGACCAAGCATATACAAGCCTCACTGGGAGGGCTTCCACAGAACCATTGGCAGCAAGTTAGTTCCTTGGGACTTTTCCAACAGTTGTCTCTGTGTTGAAGTTTGTTCTTTTTTTTTTCTGGACCAGAGGCTACTGAAATCAGAAACCTAAACATCTGGGAAATATTCTGGGAACTTAATGTGTGAAAGGTAGAGAAAAGATAACTTGATAACAGTTCAAGAGCAGGAATTCATGCAAATCTTATTTTTATTTATTTATTTGAGAGAAAAAAGAGGGAAGGTGGGAGAGAGAGAGAGAGAAGGAGAGAATGGGCATGTCAGGGCCTCTAGCCATTACAAACAAACTCCAGATGCATGCACCATCATGTGTATCTGGCTTATGTGGGTCCTGGGGAATTGAACCTGGGTCCTTTGGCTTTGCAGACAAGCGCCTTAACCACTGAACCATCTCTGTAGCACCCTGCTGGTTTTTGGTTTTCATTTTTTTTTTATTTGCAAGCAGAGAACAACAGAAAGGGGGGTAAGGTAAGGGAGGGTGGGAGGAAAGGAGGAAATAGGCATGCCAGGGGCTTCTAGCCTCTGCAAATGAACTCCAGATGCACGCACTACTTTGTGCATCTGGCTCTGTGTGAGTACCGGGGAATTGAACCTGGGTCCTTGGGCTTTTCAAGACAAGCACCTTAACCACTGAACCATCTCTCCAGCTCCATAGGGTTTTCTTTTCCCCTCCATCTTTATTCTCTCAAAGAGAGTCTGAATTACTTTCTTTTTTATCTGCTAGATCTCTTCACAGGCCTCTAAAAAAATTAACCATTTAACAGTACTGTCTGTGGAGTGTTCAGCACTAAGTGAAACATCTCTATCACAGCCTCCAAGGCTCAGGGTTCATAGCTTAAGAGGTGGCAAAGGGAATGTAAGAGCCAAAGGAAGGGTAGGACTGTTTACATTGCAATCTTCCAGACACAAAGTGGCCTTTATATTCATGACCTCACAGTGTCTGACATTGCCTACACAAGACCTTCATAATAGGAAAAAAAAATAAAAATGATGGCATAAAAATACGCCTTTAATCCCAGCATGGGAGGCAGATCAAAAGTTCAAGGCCACCCTGAGACGACATAGTGAATTCCAGGTCAGCCTGAGCCAGAGTGAGACCCTACCTCGAAAAACTGAAAAACCGAAAAAAAAAAAAAAAAAAAAGAAGAGAGACTAGTTGGAATGAAGGGATTCTTTGGGAGGGGGAAATGGGAGTGGTGGGAGGAAATTATCATGGTTTATTGTCTATACTTACGGAAGTTGTCTGTAAACAGTTAACCAACTTTAAATCTGATGAAACTGTGCAACTGGAGAGGTGGAGGCTTCTAGACAGTCACTGAGATTTCTGTGTGCTCCAGTCACGTTTGTTCAAATGACCTGAATGTGCTACCTTCCTCTTTGGGTACCTCTTTGTTTTTTAAGTTTGTTTTTGAGTCAGGGTCTTAGTCTCACTCAGGCTAACCTGGAACTCACTCTGGAACCCAGGCAGTTTTGAATTCATGGTGCTCCTCCTACCTCAGTCTCTGAGTGCTGGACTTAAAGGCATGTACCACTATGCCTGGTGGGTACCTGTTTTGAACATGATACTAATGCACCATAGTTATTTGTTAAGTTCAACCAGGTGAGAGTCAGAAAATTCATATTCATAGTGTTTATGACTTGGTCACACTGTTTGTATGCATATTACACTCAAATAAGAGAGACCATCATATGAAGTAAGACTGAAACAGCACAGTTGATGTTGCTGTGGGGATTGCAGCTTTGGAGTTCTAGAACGAGATATGATTAAAGTCTTAGATGTGAAGTTCCTCTGTATATGGTATTTTTTAAAAAAAATTTATTTATTTGAGAGAGCGAAAGAGGCAGGCAAATAGGGAGGGAGGGAGAGAGGGAGACAGAGAGAGAGAGAATGAATATGGGTGTGCCAGGGCCTTCAGCCACTGCAAATGAACTCCAGATGCATGTTCCGCCTTGTGCATCTGACTTACGTGGGTCCTGGAGAATCAAACCTGCGTTCTTTGGCTTCACAGGCACCTTAACTGCTAAGCCATCTCTCTAGCCCAGTAATTTAAAAAAAGATTTTATTTATTTATTTACTTGAGAGAGGGAGGGAGGAGGAGGGTGAGAGAAAATGGATGTGCCAGGGTCTCCAGCTGCTGCAAACAAACTCTAGACACATGTGCTACCTTGTGCATCTGGCTGCGTAGGTCTTGGGGAATCAAACCTGGGTCTTTTGGCTTTGCAAGCCAGCACCTTAACTGCTAAGCCATCTCTCCAGCCCTGCATGGTAAATATTTTAACACCAGACTGATACTAAAAACTGATTGAGGTTAGAGATGGCTTAGAAAACCAGATCATAAAGGGAGAGGGGACCTTTTGCAATTTGCATATAACTGTGTGACATCCCGCCTGTGCCCTTTACATTATATGTCTTTGGACTTCTGATCTGTCCATATCGATTCTCCCCTCTTCTACACATGCCACCTCCTAAAGGTGAGAGCACTTTTCTTTTTGCATTATTCACTTGGTGGAAATCCTGTATTCTGTTGGAGAATTAGGGTCTACCCTGTGCCATGATACTGTGTTGTTTGTTTTCTTTTACTACCTGGGTCTAAGGCTCAAACTCTTGGGACCATCTCTCAGCTTTAAAATTAGAGCTGATAAAAGGTTTATTCTTTGCCTCTGTCTTGCTGATGGGAACAATACTGGACAGGGAGAGTAGTTTGTGGGTCATTCCCTTTTTAAAAAAGTTGCCATTAAAATTCCAGCTCAGCTGATATAAAAGTAATGGGAGTTGAAAACAAACAAGAAATGGTGGGTCTTGGGTTGTTTAAATTTCTTGGCCAAAGAAATTATATTGCTAGTGTTCTTTTTCCAAGAAAATTCCTTAGGCTTACTTGTGTGTGTGTATATGTGTGTCTCTTAAAAAAATATATTTTATTTATTTGAGAGAGAGAAAGAGAGAGGGAGAGAATGGGCTCGCCAGGGCCTTCAGCCACTGCAAACGAACTCCAGATGTATGTGCCCCCTTGTGCATCTGGCTTACATGGGTTCTGGAGAATCGAACTGGGATCCTTTGGCTTTGCAGGCAAATGCCTTAATTGCTAAGCCATCTCACCGACCCTATGTGTGTCTTTTTTTTTTTTTTAATTCATTTATTTGCAAGGAGTTGGGGGAGAGAGGGAGGAGGGATACAGAAGGAGAAAAAGAGAATGGGCATGCCAGGGCCTTTTGCCTCTGCAAATGAACTCCAGATGCATGCACCACTTAGTGCATCTGGCTTTACGTGGGTACTAGGGAGTGGAACCAGAACCATCAGGCTTTGCTTGCAACCTTTAACCACTGAGCCATCTCTTCAGTTCTATATGTGTGTCTTTGAACCTTGTTGCTGCCTTTCCTTCTAGGCCTCTCAGAGCTTGGTAGGCCTGTAAACAGACAGGATAAAACTGAACTTCCGAGTTCTTTTTCACTGTTGGTAACACTAATTTGTTGGATGGAGGGAAATAACAAGACTCATGAGAATGGGCAGAGTTTCTGCTTTGTAAAACTCATTTATATCCAAATACTACTACCACAACACCAGAATACAGCTGCTGTCAACTGGGATATACATGTCCTGCCTCTGTCAGTTAGAGCCCTTTTATGCTATAAGGGGAGGAAGAGCTGAAAGTGTTCTGTAGGGTTTTCTCTTCTTAGCACTGTCTCAGGGAGGTAGAATGGATTCCTGACTCATTTCCTTCAGTGTCCTAATTCAGCAGATGCTATAAATTTGTCTTCACATGGATTTCACAATAAGAACGTTATAAATTGAAATGGATTGGTCATATTAAAATGAATACTGTATGCTTTATACTGGTTGCAGTGGTATGGTAAAATTTTTTTTTCTTTTGTTTTTATTTGCAAGGTTGGGGGGGGGGAATGGTCAGACCAGGGCCTCCTGCTCCTGCCACTGCAAGTGAACTCCAGATGCACGTACCACTTTGTGCACCTGGCTTTATGTGGGTACTGGAAATTAAAAAAAAATTTTTTTTTGAGACAAGCCCAACAGACTGGCCCCACTTTTTTTTTTTTTGATTTTTTTTTGAGGTAGGGTCTCACTCTAGCCCAGGCTGACCTGGAATTCACTATGTAGTCTTAGGGTGGCCTTGAACTCACAGCGATCCTCCTACCTCTGCCTCCCGAGTGCTAGGATTAAAGGCGTGCTCCACCACGCCCGGCCCCACTTTTTTTTTTTAGTGAATGAGAACAAGAGAATTGATGTACCAGGGCCTCCAGCCACTGCAATTGAGTTCCAGATGTGTGTGCCCCCTTGTGCGCATGTGCAACCTTGCATGCTTGTGTCACCTTGTGCATGTGGCTTACATGGGATCTGGAGGGTAGAACACAAGCCCTTAGGCTTCGCAAGCAAGCGACATAACTGCTAAGCCATCTCTCCAGCCCTATTAGGGATTTGAACCTGGGATGCTGGGTTTTGCAAGCAGCCCCCCCTTTTTTTTTCCGAGGTAGGATTTCACTGTAGCTCAGGCTGACCTGGAATTCACTATGTATTCTCATGGTGGCCTTGAACTCACAGTGATCCTCCTGCTTCTGCCTCCCGATTGCTGGGATTAAAGGCGTGCGCCACCACGCCTGGCTACAAGCAGCACTTTTAACTGCTGAGCCATCTCCCAACCCAATTAAAAATTTTTTTTTAAATTTATTTACCTATTAGAGAGGGTGGGGGCAGATCTATAGAGAAAGGACATGCCAGGGCCTCAAGCCACTGCAAGTGAACTTCACACACATTCTCCACCTTGTGCATCTGGCTTATGTGGGTACCAGGGAGTCCAACCTGAGTCTTTAGACTTTGCAGGCAAGTGCCTTAACCACTAAGCCATCCCTCCAGCCCCCAACTTTTTATTAGATAATATAGTAAATATTGTAGTAGCACTTAGATAAGTTGGCTTTCTGAAGTAGTGTCAAAATGATTCTAGACCCCATGAGGTAGAATGTGTTGTAATGTGGCAGAACAAAACTCATTGAAATATTGCTCAGTCTTTTAAAAAATATTTTATTTTTATTTATTTGTGTGTGTGTGTGTGTGTGTGTGTGTGTGTGCGCGCGCGTGTGCGTGCGTGTGTGTGTTTCAAGGTAGGGTCTTGCTGTAGCCCAGGCTGACCTGGAATATACTATGTAGTCTCAGGGTTGCCTCACACTCACTGCAATCCTTGTACCTCTGCCTCCTGAGTGCTGGGATTAAAGGTGTGTGTCACCACACCCGGTTTAATATTTTTTTAGATTATTTATTTATTTGAAAGAGAGAGAGAAGAGAAGGAGGCAGATAGAGAATGGGCATGCCAGGGTCTCCAGCCACTGCAAATGAATTCCAGATGCATGCACCACCTTGTGCATCTGGCTTACATGGGTCCTGGGAGTTGAACCTGTATCCTTTGGCTTTGCAGGCAAGTACCTTTACTTCTAAGCCATCTCTCCAGCCTCCTCAGTCATTTTTAGGATGTTTTATAACCTGTATTCAGTAGAGATGCCACAGATCTTTAGGGGATGGTGGGCAGGGTCTCACTGTGTAATCCAGGTTGGCCTCAAACTCTAAGGTCTCCTTTCTCAGCCTCCCTCATGCTGAGATGATAGGTGTGTACCATCAAGCCTGTGAGCATTTGCTTCTGACAGAGTTATGACTTTTCTTTAACATTTAGTTGAGAAGTTGCAACAACTAAGATTTAGGGTTCTAAAATTTACATGTGTGTTGTTTAGAAATACATACAGTTTAATTACACGGAGCAATCTTTTTTATATATATTTTATTTTTCTTTATTTATTTGAGAGAGAGAAATAGGCAGGGAGAGAGAAAGAATGGGTGCACCAGGGCCTCCAGCCACTGAAAACGAACTCCAGATGCATGTGCCCCCTTGTGCATCTGGCTTACGTGGGTTTTGGGGAATTGAACCTAGGCCCTTTGGCTTTGCAGGCAAGCGCCTTAACCACTAAGCCATTTCTCCAGCCCAATCTTAAACAATCTTAAGGAATATGGTGAAAGATTTGGTTACTTTCAGTGATGATGCCATGTGTTTAACCATTTACATGGGCAGTGCTTTGTCTGATGAAGTGAATACATTTGATTCGTTATCTTGGCAAAATAGCATGTTTATTGGTCACAAAAAATTTTCTGAGTGTTCATATTACTAAGTTATTTGTACAGCTTATTAAAACATACTCTTAGCCGGGCGTGGTGGCACATGCCTTTAATCCCAGCACTTGGGAGGCAGAGGTAGGAGGATCACCGTGAGTTCGAGGCCACCCTGAGACTACATAGTGAATTCCAGGTGAGCCTGGGCTAGAGCGAGACCCTACCTTGAAAAACCAAAAAACAAAACAAAACAAAACAAAACAAAAAAATACTCTTTATTTTTTAAATGGATTATAGCATAGAGCTTTGTTAAAAAATTTAAAAAGGTAAGGCAGAATGACTTAGTTATTTTTATATTTTCCTGTGAAAACAGCCTCAGTTAAGTGAGCCACAATGAGCCATGATGTATTTCCTCCATCAGGATGGAAAATAAGCCATTTATTATTTCAGGTCTGACTCACAATGAACCTGCTGACACTGGGATGTTTCAAAATCATAATCATAAGAAACAGGCTAGGGCAGAAACTTGGACACTAGGCCTAGGATTACCTGCTTATTATGATGTTTTACAACTTGGATGTTTTAGGTTTTCTGGCACAGTGTCCCAAACCTCACACTAAACACCCCCTGTACAATTACTGCTTGCCGGTTTTAGATGGTGCCAAATAGACAGATGCCTCATCATAATTACCATTTTTTAATTTCACTGTTATAGACATATTGTACAGACACATACACAGTTATCTTTTCTCTCTTCTCCCACTACACTCTTCTTCCCACACAAAAAAACAAAACAAAACAAAAAAACCCCTCTGGATATTCTTGGTTAATAAGAGCATACTGAAGAGTAAGGGATGGAGCATACCCTCAGTGTCATAAGCAACATAATATAAAATCCATGGAGTCACAAAACCACTGAAGCACAGTTATCAAAATTGTCATGACAATAGAGAGGGGCGTTTCTTCATCAGCACATTATATAATCAGATTTCCTGGTGGTGAGGTGATGGATAAACACTGCTGTGAAGAGTGAATGTGTGTGTATGTTACTTGAGATGGAGCCTGGTGCCTGGTGCATGTTACTTAAACTATCCTCCTAGTTAATATTTTGATTTTTGGATAGCAGCTATAATATGAAAGTATGCTATCTAATGGTATTAGTCATAATTACTACCAATATTTACTATAAGTGTTATTTGTATTTGGGATTAAAAGTAATATTACCTTTCAGTGAGTGTTTATAAAAATCAAATCCTGTGCACCAGTCCCTTGAGTGATTTTTTTTTTCCCCCCTTAAGAATTTCTTGAGGCACAGCAGTTAAAGGGACTTGATTACAAAGCTTGATGGCCTGGGTTCGATTCCCCAGTGCCCATGTAAAACCACATGCAGTACCTGGTACACACATTTGGAGTTAGTTTGTAGTAGCAAGAGGCTCTGGCACAACCATTCTTCCCCCCTTCCCCTCTGTCTTCCCAACATAAATAAGTAAATAAATATTTAAAAATTCTTGAGGCACTTGTTTGAATGTATTTAAATCCACTCTTCTAGGAAGACGGCCATTTTACTGGTTTTGCTTCAAAACCAGGAAGAAGAATGGTTAATTCTGTTTGACCAAATTCTAATTATCTTTAGTTCAGAATGGAAAAATGAATCTTTATTTCCCTAAGAAAATCGCCAACAAATTTGACATTGATAGGTAGATGGCAAGCCAGGCTTGGTGACTCATGCCTGTATTCCCAACACTCAGGATGCAGAGGCAGGAAGAGTGCATGTATGAGGCCAATCTGGGATACATAATGAGACCCCCCCACCACCAAGGAAGCAAAAGGTAGATGCTTTCAAATCTGTGTTTTCTGTGGTGTTCTATTGATGGACTTGCATTTTCAAGTACTCATGCATCATTCCACACATGCTCCAGGTATGTAATATGCTGTACACTGAGGTGTGGCAGAAGGTTGTCTTTGCAAAGATGTATTCGCTTCATTTCTTAAGGCAGACGGAATGTAGAATAAAGAAATTAACCTCTTAATGGCAAGCAAGATGGTAAGCTCCCCGTTTGGTGCTCTACTCCCACTCCACCCCCATGGCTTTATTGCATAATGTGTTTGTCATCCAAAGATAATCTTATTTCAAGTCTACTGAGCTTCAGAAGTTATAAATCATTCCTATAATTAATTGAATTTGAGTAGTTTTAACAACGTTGAAATAGAATAAGAAAATAACAAAACTGAAAAACATTTATATTAACTATCATTGTTTAATGTTACTCTTATTTAGAGGCCCTTTGAAAATATTAAAAGCCAGTATGTTTTAACATGTATTTCAGTTAAGAGTTTTTTAACAGCCCTTAAAAAATTCTTATTACCTACAGTGAGAAATGCATGTACTCCCTTCCCACCTATCTGTAGGATCCATCATATGAGCTCAAAATTTGCTTTAATAAAGTAACTGATCGTGACAAATCTTACTGCCTTGCAGAGAGAAGTAGGCATTTTGTGAAGTGATACTGAAAAAGGTAACTTTCTCCTACCCTCTTACATAATACCCACTTTAAGAATCAAGATGGTTCAAGGTGCTTGCTTGTAAGCCTTCTGGCCTGGATTTAGTTTCCCCAGCCACCCCTGTAAAACTGAATGTTCATTTATAGAAGCAAGAGATCCTGACATGTCTGTTCACCCCCCCCCCACACACACAAGAATTGGGAAAGCACTTGGAGACAAGTTCTTTGCTAAAGAATAATGATATGAAATGAATGACATGAAAAGAAAAAAGAATAAGTCATTGCTACTTCAGGAGTAAGCTGGTACTCTTAGGGCAACAATAGGGGTGTAATCAGGAGCATTTTTTTAAAAAAAATTTTTTTGTGTGTGGGTGGAGCTCAGAGCCAGTCCACCTGAAGGATTTTTTAAAAATATTTTATTATTTATTTATTTGAGAGAGAGAGATACAGAAATAGGCAGGTAGAAAGAGTGTATGGGTGTGCCAGGGCCTCCAGCCACTGCAAATGAACTCCAGATGCATGCACCCCCTTGTGCATCTGGCTTACGTGGGTCCTGGAGAATCGAGCCTCGAACCGGGGTCCTTAGGCTTCATAGGCAAGCGTTTAACCGCTAATCCATCTCTCCAGCCCCGATCAGTAGCTTTTTTTTTTTTTTTTTTGGTTTTTCGAGGTAAGGTTTCGCTCTAGCCCAGGCTGACCTGGAACTCACTCTGTATTCTCAGGGTGGCCTCGAACTCCCGGCGATCCTCCTACCTCTGCCTCCCGCGTGCTGGGATTAAAGGCGTGCGCCACCACGCCCGGCGATCAGGAGCATTTTTGATGGGAAAGGTCAGACATTGTGTCAGTCAGATGTTGCTGCATGACACCAGACTACAAGATCATAGAGGCATACCTGCTACAAGGATTTCTTTCTGTTATTTTATGTGTTATAAATTTCTTGGGGGCATGGTACATGTGTGGAGGTCAGAGGGCAACTTCAAGGAGTTGTTGCTTCATCTTTAAGATGGGGGTCTCTTGCTGCTGTAAACAGATGATCAAACTGCAAATGGATGCCAGCCAGTATGACCAGCCAACTAGCTTTGGATACTTTTGGCTCAGCCTCCCATTGTCATAGTCCTGTTGGGATCCACAGGTGCATGTGCCACTTTGCATCAGCTTTCCTGGCAGGCTTTGCAAAAAGGTGCCCTTAACCACTGAGTCAGCTCTCCAGTCCATTTTTTACTTGAGGCAGGGTAGCACTCTGGCCCAGGCTGATCTGGCTGGCCTTGAACATACAGCAGTCCTTCTACCTTATCTTGTGGAGTACAGGGACTAAAAGTGTGAACCAGAGCCAGGCACTTGGCACTTGGAAGGCAGAGGTAGGAGGATCGCTGTGAGTTTGAGGCCACCCTGAGACGACATAGTGAATTAAAGGTCAGCCTGGGTTAGAGTGAGACCCTACCTTGAAAAACTTGAGGGAAAGAAAATGTGAGCCACCAAGCTGGATAGAGCAGGATTTCTCTCTTAATGTGCATGAGGTTGCTTGGGAAAGTCCACTTTCTTTGGGGGTCAAGTTGGGAAGTGAATGACTCTGAGGTAAGTCCTTGTGATGATTGTGTCGGCTGTGCAAGAGTGTGAGCATCTCATTAGCCAAGTGACCCTGACATCAAAAGAGGAAGTGTACTGTGCCCACTTACAGACAGTGCAAGTACTGGAAACAGTGAATATATCTACCACAGATACTTAAAATGTTAATTAGTAACTGCAGCAAGCGTTTGGCTATGAAATTATATAGTGCCATCTTACTGTCATTTCCTCTGCCCCACAAAACACCTGTTTAGATTTGTATATGGATGTAGACTGAGCTTATCACACCGTAGGGTTTGTTACTATCATTCAGGCAAGGGGCAAGGGTGGGGAAGCTTTGATTTGAGACTTAAAATTTCCGTGTTCCAAGTCTCGTTCTGTTGTAGATCTTCTTTGTGAGTGTATTGGGGACAAGTGGAAGTGACCAGGCAGCCCACATAGCCTGTCTCTCTGTCTTGGGCTTCCTCTTCCATAAAGTGAAGGGATGGGCTAGTTCAGTCCAGCTCCTTAGTTTCTTCTACTAGTAGAAATGAAAATGACTCCCTATCTGTAAATGGCAGGCTTCATTTTGTGGTAGCCTCCAGTCCCACTTTTATGCTGGTGCGTTTAAGAAGTGTGTAAAGCATGGTAAAATCCCAGTCAACAGAAATGATTTTAGTAGCCAAGCAGGATTAGGCAGCAGACAAGAATAAAAACATCAAGCATACAGAGTCTTGCTGCCTATGTATACTGTATTAAATAGTGTGGAATATTGACTTGGGAGGGAGTGGTTGAGACATTACTCTGTCTGGCCTCTATGTGGCCCATACTAGCCACCAGTTCACAGTCCTGCTGCCTCAGCCTCCTAAGTGCTAGTATTAGAGATATGCCTACCATGCACAGCTTGGAATATTATCTGTTGATTGATGTTTGGTGTTACAGAATCCCAAATAGGCTTTAAACTTAGTAAGTCCATCATTCATTTAGAACACCTACCATAGTCCCTAACTTACAGTGTATTTAGAACAAATACGTGAAGAAGTCCCTAAATGGGAACTTAGGAAATAGTTCTCTACTCTAAAACTATCTCCAAGAAGAATGCTCATATTCTGGAATCTACAATAAATGAGCAACTGGGAAGAGCAGCTGTCTGCTTAAAGAGATTTGGGATGTGATGATATTGCATGGGTTCAATGCTGATGAAGACATTCGACCTCTTGCTGTGTTTGAGTCTGGCATTTTGCTGGCACTCAAGGTGCAGCACAACTAAACAGTCTTGTTCTCTCACTAAAAAAATTTTTTTTTAAATTTTTTGAGGTAGTATCTCACTTTTGCCCAAACTGACCTGGAATGCACACTCTGTAGTCCCAGGTTGGCCTTGAACTCACAGTGATCCTCCCTCCAGTTTTTATCTGGAAGGCAGATACATAAATAAGAGTTGCAGCACCTTGAGTATCCTGTGCCAGAGACCCGAACAAGCCAAAGGGGAGCTTGGGACTGCTGTCAACGGAGGAGTGGGAACAAGTGGGCTTCTGGAGAGCCTTTTGGGAAGCGTGAATGGCATGGTATCTTTTGGGGGCCTAAGTACAGTCTGAAGATAGAGGCACAGGGTTAGATCCCAGAGCCTTGCATGAACTTGACGTTCACCAATGAAAAGAGGAAGTTACTTTAAGCAGGGACAGGGATGTGATCAGTTGTGCCTTTTATTTAATTTTTTTTTTTGGTTTTTCTAGGTAGGGTCTCACTCTAGCCCAGGCTGACCTGGAGTTCACTCTGTAGTCTCAGGGTGGCCTCAAACTCTCAGCAGTCCTCCTACTTCTGCCTCCCAAGTGCTGGGATTAAAGGCGTGTACCACCAAGCCTGGCAGTTGTGCCTTTTAAAAAGTAGGTCTAGGAAATGTAGTGGGTTGCAGGACCCTTGGTATGGGTTGAAGGCGGGTATGGGCTGGGTTGACACCTGTATAGTAGCATCTAGTATGAATATCATTCAATAGCCTTCTTTTGTATCTTTTGGCACCTCTGCCTGCCTGTCCTCTTAGCCATCCATAAAAGAGAACAGGATATAAAACCCCCTTTTCATAAGCTAAAAGGTTATTGCACTACTTTTGGAATGTGTTGTGTTCCTGCAATTGTGTCTCAAGCTGGATAGCCCTGTGGCAGGATAGATATGGTATGGTGACAGTATGGAAGAGTCATAGAACTTTGATTTGGAAAATAATTAACATAGTATGTTAGTGACTTGGTCACTAAAAAGTCAGAGATTTTTGTTTAAATTTTTAAAACTGCTTTTTTTTTTTTTTTTTTTTTTTTGCTCTGTGTGTGTGGGTGAAGGTCAGAGGAAAAGCTTGGGTGACATCTTCAGGAATGTTCCTTGAGACAGGGTCTCACACTGGCCTGGAGCTCACCAGTTAGGCTAGACTGGCTGACCAGCAGGCCCTGGGGATCTTGTGGTCTCTCCTTCTGCAATCCTGATTACAGGTGTGCACCACTGTGCCTGGCATTTTATGTGGGTGCTGGGCATCAAACTCAGGTTCTCATGTATGCAAGGCAAACACTGTACCCGCTGTGCTTCCTCCCAGCCTGGCTATTTTGCTCTTCAGCTTTTCCATCTACTTTAACTTGGTTGATAATACCTGGAAACTTGTTTTTACTGTATTTTGGACAATTGGAACATGCCTTTCAGTACATTCCATTGCATTATTGTTTCAGGACATCTTTTATGTTGTTTCACATTGCCTGATAATTTGTTATTGTTTGTTCATGTACATTTTTTAAAAGATCAGGTTCATAATTACAAACGACTGTGAGCTGATGTTACGCATCTCTCAGTGGTTAGTGTCAGCAGTATTAATGGTATAATTTGTGGCGTTCTCCACATGTAGTTGTCTTCTCCAGCACTGCATCTCGATTGAACATCAGTGATATTGTTCCTTCCCTCTGTGCAGTCAGTGATAACACAACTCCATCCTAAGGGACTAAGTACGGGCTCAGGTATCCGCTGGCAACGAGAAATGCAGACAGGTGAAGTGGGGAATGCCTTGGGGGCTGGAAAGCTCATACTATAGGAAGAACCCAGAGAAAAGGAGGCCCAGGGTTAGGATGACCACAGAAGTAAAGGTACAGTGTCAGCAGGCTGAGGGTACACTTGGGCTGGACCCAGAGGAGATATAACAGCAGCCTAAAATGGGCAGGGATTGAGACCAGTGTGGTTGGAGTTGGGCTATTGTAGATAAGGCTGGAAAACAGGACCATGTCCCCCAACTATAGGCATTTGAGAGAAGGGAATTGCCCTGCATGTAGGAATGAAAGTTACAGCATTAAGAGTTTTTAAAGCACAGGCTATGAGGTATTAGATAAGAGCATTGGAAGACAGAATGGAGCAATTGTCCTCAAAAATAACTTTGGAACATCCATCATTTCTGGATCAGGAAATAAATGAGTATGATCAAACAGTGAATTTAGAGAGTTTAAATTTTCTATTTCATTACTTCCTCTTATAATCATTTACTAATAACTGTGTTTTGGAGTTGACTTTTTTCTGTAGTATTAGATTTGCTGACTATTAAAAAAAGATTAGTTCATAGCTGATGGTTTATATGTGTGCATATTTACATATGCATAAATTCTTTTTAAGCATCCTAGCCAAGCACTGTAGCACTGAACTACATCCCCAGCATTCATTATTTTTTCTTGCGTTTTTAAGACAAAACTCCCAGGTTTCTATAGCATTTAACAAATGTGACTACTTATAGCAATATCTGAATTCAGTTGGTAGAATGCTTAAAACCCTGGGTTCAATCACAGCACTGCATAAAACCTGGTTTTGCACACCTGTAATAGCATTTAGGAGATAGAGACAGGAGGATTAGAAGTTTGAGGCCAGCCTGGGCCGCATGAGACCTTGTCCCAAGTGTGTATGGGGGGAATCTGTGTTCCAGAGACATTTTAAGAACCTGAGGGAAAAACATCAGTAAAGTGAGAACCAGTTGAATTTTAGAAAGAAGAAACTAATGTATAGCTGTTTTGCTTCCTATAATGCTAAATAAGTGCATTTGATTTTTGCTGAAAATAACATCTCAACTTACTGGTTTATGGCTTATTCTTATACATGAGACTTTCGGGGATGACAGCACTATTTACAAACAGAACAAATATAAAGACTTTGGTTTGGAGCCATTTTGCCCATTATGACATTTTCAAAGAATAAAACTTCGAGCAGAGCTAGGCCTGTGGTAGTATCACCTTTTAGTTCTCTGTAGTGTAGATTATGTGAATCCATCCATGCTAGTGACCTGATGTCCTGCCTGATAGCAATGCTGTGCTGGACTGGAGGCATCTGAATTAATTCTAATATAAGTGTAAATGTCACAGGAAAAATAAACAGGCTAAGAGAACTACAAACAGACTATACTGTGTTATTCTGAAAGCAGAAGAAGGAATTTAAAAAAGCTGTCTGGCACTAAGCTAATTATGAAATAACTGGAAGTTATATACACTCGTGTACATTAACATGTACATATAATACACTATCACTATCAGATTTTCCCAAAGATGGACTTGTTGGAACAAGGAAAATTGAGGGCTCACCCACATACAAAGAATTACTATGAGTGCTTCTTAGGTAGCAGTGAGTAGTTTTTTAAAAGTAAAAATTGCAACAGTTTCAGTTTCTATCACATTCCACAAAATCATGTAAGAAACCATTTTAAATGCATCTTTAATTCTATCAGTTGGGAGGCAGAAGTAGGATTGCCATGAGTTTGAGGCCACACTGAGACTACAGAGTGAATTCCAGGTCAGCCTTGGCTTGAGTGAGACCCTACCTCAAAAAAAAAAAAAAAAAAAAAAAAAAAAAAAAAAAAAAAAAGCCTTCCTTATCTTGTTCCTTTTGGGCCCTGTGTTTATCCTACCTGATGTCTCTTCCCGAGCACCTACTACATCCCAGCTCCCCTCTCTGGAGCCAACGGGCAAATGATGACCACTGCCTGAGCGTCCCTACAGTACTGGAGCTGAGTAGTACCTTTTTTTGGAACCTAGTGGTACTTTTCTCAGACACTTCTGTGCAGTGGCGCTTGCACTTCCTAATGAATAGAAATTAATTAAAAACCAAATATGAATGTGGAAATTATCGTTATGAAAATGAAGTGAAACTTTTGAAAAACCAAGGTTGCTGGTAAGTTAGATGTTATCAGACCCTAGGAAAGATTAGTCTGTGAAGAAAGCTGTGATTGATGCTGTGCAAGCTAGACTCCCCTCCACTCTAAAGAAACCAAAATTGCAAATCTTTATGGACAATACATGGTGGATTTACAAGAAATATTGGAAGCCTAGCCACAGAGAGTCCAAGGAAAGATTTTGCTTTACTTCAACGCATTTACATGGATGGTTTCAAGGCAGACGTTAAAGGCATGCACACCATACCTTTAAGATTCTGTACTTATAACTCTCCCCTCCCTCCATTTTCATTGTTCATTAACCATGTAGTGTTTTATATGGCTTAGTTTTGTTTTGGATTAGATCGTAAATGCACAGTGAGAGCTAATGATATTAACTGCTGAAAGCAGCATCTAGCCTACTTTATTTGGTATACACCTTGTTTCTCCTCATCACATTATAATAATAGATTTTATTTTAAGTACATATGCTGAGAGAGGTCTAACATGCAAATAAAAGGAAGTAGGCATAGTACGACGTTGAAAGACACCTTAAGTATTACTGCCAGTATCCCAAATTAAAACTGATGAGATAGTCCTACTATCTCACCTTAAAGGGGCTTAACTGGAGCCACTGAAGCAGCAAATGGCAGAGTTTGGTCTGTGGTCTTCACATCTGTCCTGAGTTCCATCCTTTTTAGTAGCAAAATTTATAGAGGTCTTTGCCTGTTGTTCAGGTGAGCTTTGTTGTATGATTTTGGTTTTGTTGAACGCCTGAGGCAGCCCTCACATGAGCCAGCAAGTAGAGCATGCTGCCAACCTGCCCAGAGACTGCTGATCCAAGCCCTGGCAAAACCTTCATGATCTTAAAGTAGTGGCTAAGCATCTCACCTGCTAGATAGAATGAAATGTATTGTGTTGGAATGAAATTAAGGCAGCAGTTTTTTTTTTTTTTAAAATAATGTAAATTATCTTATATAGAAGAAACACGAACACCATAAAAGTTATTTTTAGCAACTAACGTACGACTTATTCCGCATACGGATTGGAAGTTATCCTTTATGGTGCTTAGAGAGCTCCATCCTCTTTACTTGAACAAGCATATTGAATATGCAGCTCATACCCTTCACATACAATGTCTTATACTTTGAATTTAACATTTCTCTTCTCAAAAGTGAAACTGGGAGATACAGTAAAGGAAGGTTTTTAAAATGTCTTTTGAAACCTTTTATTTATCTCATGTATCTGTATCCTTTGAAAATTTCTGTGTGCAGTAGGTAGAATGATTTGTTTGTTGCTTGTTTGGCAAGTGACAACTTAATGTCAGAGACTATGCTGAGACCCCACTGTTCTTCAGTTGTCCATGTCCCAGTTCCTTTGCTCAGATTTATCTTCAGAAGTAAGAGTGGAGAAGCATGATGTACTTAGAATTAAGGTATAGAATGGTGAATTTGAAGACTAACTTATTTTTATTTTATTTTAATTAGTTCCTACTGTGATGGAACTCAAAAAGAAACCCAGAAAGTTTCTCTCTTAACTTTAGTGACAGAACTAAGGTTTTTGTGAATTTTGCTGTGAATGTTTTTAACCAATGCTACTTTGCTCTAAAAGCTCTCTCCCTCACTTGTTTCTCTTTCCGCCTCCCCTCCCCTCATGCATCTGGCTTACATGGGTTCTGGGGAATCAAACCTGGCTCCTTACGCTTCACAGGCAAGTGCCTTAACTGCCATCTCTCTAGCCCTGTAGTGTATTCTTAAAAATTTTTTCACTTTATTTATTTATTTATGAATGAGAGCAAGAGAGAAAGAGACGGGAGTTTGGGGATGGCAGGGGGGAGAATGGGCGCACCAGGGTCTCCAGCCATTTCAAATGAAATCCAGACACATGCGCCACCTTGTACATCTGACTTACATGGGTCCTGGGGAATCGAACCGAGGTCCTTTGGCTTTGCAGGTGAACACCTTAACCACTAATCCATCTCTCCAGTCCATTGTAATGTATTTTTTGATGAGGAGAACTGTTGATTGGTTATGTCATCTTAGATGCATGAGGGGAAATCTAAATAAAAATTTGTTAAATGTCATTGAGACAGAAATTTGCATATACAGTTTAATAGATTGCCTTTAAATCTTGCTGGTGATATTCAAATTAGGTTAGTGCCTGCATATCAAAAGTGTGCTGGATTAAATTAGTGTGGGAAGCCCCATTAACTCTTTTCAGAGTATTAGGCCACTATTTACCCAAACAGTAGTTTACTAAGATTAACAAGCTCAGATAGTAATTTACAGCTAGTATTCTGAAGAATCTGGAAAGAGTTAATGAAGCTTCAGGAGGACTTTGTGTTTTCTGAGAGAATCTGACTCAGCAGCCACAACAGTTGAACTTAGGAACAGCATCTTTAAACTGAGTAACTCTTAGCAGAATTGTTGCTAAGTTTATGCATGCTTTTTCTTAGGTTCAGCCCAGTGTGATTTCTTGGTGGTCTTCTATTCTCATAGGATCCACACTGTCACTTTTACATGCACACATGGTCTTTGGGGCCCATGTAATTCTTCCGGTTGTCTTGATCTATACCTCCAGGGTCCACATCTCCATTTTTTTTTTTTTCCTGAGCCTGGCTTGGTTTCTGAACTCAGTGGGGACTAAATGGCTAGTATCTAGTTGTCTAAAACTTGTCTTCTCCCCACTAGAATTGATTTTCCCTTCCTTCAACAGATTTAACTAACATTCACTACCATTTCCCCCCAGAAGAATGGCTTTCAGTGTAAGAGTTTGGGACAAACTCCCAATTCATCTCTTTTGTCCCCTGATTACATCAATTAAAAAGACTAATGGAGAGAGGGAGGGGATATGATGGAGAGCGGAGTTCTGAAGGGGAAAGGGGGGAGGGGAGGGAAATATCATAGTTTATTTATTGTCTGTAAGTATAGAAGTTGTTAATTTAAAAAAAAAAAAGAGTATTAGGGTGTGGCTTCTTGGAGTTTTATCTCTCCCCAGTCCCCTTGGACCTTACTGCTTCATCACTTTATACTTGCATCACTACACTGGTCTTTCCATCTTTTGCTGCCTCAAGTGTCCTCTCTGCTGTGAGTAAACTTTCCCTCAAACTAAAGACATCCCTTTATAGCACATGTCTCCTCAAACAGCCTTGGAAGCTAGTACTACCTGGAGGGTAAAATCTAAAGTCTTCGGTATTGATATTCAGGGACACTTAATTTCTGAGAAGTCCATTTGTCATTTTTCCAGCTTCTAATCAACTTCACACCATAGGGCTCGCTCCTCACTGTTGTGTGTTACTCACTCTGGTTTCCCAGCCAGCTAGTTCCATACCCCTCTTTACACTGATCCTTCTAGAACCATTCTGAAAGAAGCCAGGCTCAGAAAGGCACATAGTGCACACTCGATTTTTGTGTGAATTTCAGCAAATTTCAGTGTATGCCCCTGAATTCAGCCCAGTGATGCGAGGAAGTGACTCCTGACAATGCAGAAGGAAGAAAATAATGGGTGGCTGGGAATGATGTGGATTTGGCTGCAGGAGTATACACACATTGAAGTTCATCTCCCTGTATATAGCACACTGGAGTGCTTAGCTGTGTATACATTAAACCTCAATACAACATGGGTGTGTAGTGCCATCTTCTAAAGGTTGTACTGAGGCTTAAATGTGTGTAAAATGCTGAATTGTGGGTGAAAATAGGCTATCTCCTTATAGGCAGAAATAGTGTTTGTCACACTGGAATATGTAGCTGATATACTCCCTAGCTGGATGATAACATTGCACAGTTTAGTTTGGAGGCTTTGGTTTTGCCCTGCTGAGGACAAAATCCAGGACAAGTGCTTTACATTCCCAGCCAGAGACTTCTTTTCTTTTCTTTTCTTTTCTTTTCTTTTCTTTTCTTTTCTTTTCTTTTCTTTTCTTTTCTTTCTTTTCTTGTTACTACTTTGTTGTCATATTTATTTTTCTGTTGCAATCCTTGATTTAATGTAGGTAGTTACTTTTATTTTGCCTTGTGGTGTAAATGTTTGATCATCTGTAGAAATACTGGTAGTGTGGCTTAATATATTAAACAACCTCCTTCCCCTACTGCACACATCCAAACAAAAGACTTTGGGGTTAATTTTTAAAGTATATAATACAACCGTTTGAGATTTCTTCTCCTGAGTCGTTTAGTTAGTAGGGAAGCAGTTTTTTTTTTTTTTTTTGAGGTAGGGTCTCACTCTAGCCCAGGCTGACCTGGAATTCACTTTATAGTCTCAGGATGGCCTTAAACTCATGGCGATCCTCCTACCTCTGCATCCTAAGTTGGTGACTCCTGTAACTTCTGTGTCACTACTGCACTTGTGGGCACATCTTTCCTGGCTGGTTGATTGTATAACTTGCAGGATCCACTGCTTTGTTCAGGCTGTAGATGACTTTTCCTCCTCAGCAGCTTACATACCACTGACCAGCAGTATGGCAGCTGGCCAGCAAAGAGGTGACTTTCAGCTCAGTTCCAGTTTGATTTATCAGTGTCCTGAGACTGCAGCATGTGGTATCTTCAGCAATAGGGTCTTACCTTTTCATTCTTGTGGGTAACCAAGGGCATTGACAATAGACTGTATTGTTTGGGGTGTCTTGTGCACCTGTTGACCAACAATTCACTGGAGGAGAGACCCATCTGGTTTACCTGCAGCAACCTAAGGCTTTCAGGGTAAGGCTTTCTAGGAAGCATTCTTAAAGAGGATGTGCAGGTGAGCGTAATACAACTTAATGTAAGAAAAACTGGTACAGCAGAGCTGTGCAAATGAGCTTAAATTACATTTAAATAATAAAACATCTTTTGAGATGTCTCTTCCAGGCAACTTGATCAGTTTCCAGATGCTACCAAAGTTGCTGATCTTGGAGCCACATTTGAAGTAGCACAGAGTTTTGGGGTGAAGTCAAGTTTGGGGATGTGATATTATAAAGGGCAAAACAAGAACTTAGCTCATAAAGACCACCTCACAAATTTGGGTGGGTAGTCTCCATGTAGACCATAATTACGTAAATATTTCCAAAAGAAAGAGTCCATTCAAGATACCAGCATTTAAAGTTTTGGTGTCCTGTGGGTCTGTGGGTTTTCTCTTTATGCCAGCAGACAAAACTAGTTGATTTCATTTATTTTTCCTCCCTTTGTAACTAACACATCAGTAGAAAGGGTCATGAATTAAATCACAATTTTTTTGATGCGAGCCCAACAGACTGCCCCCCCCTTTGATGAGAGAGAGAAAGAGAGAGAGCAAGAGAGAGAATTGGCACATCAGGGCCTCCAGCCACTGTGATCAAACTCCAGATGCGCGTGTCACCTTGGGTGTCTGGCTTACGTTGGACCTGGAGAACCCAACATGAGTCCTTAGGCTTTGCAGGTAAGTGCCTTAACCACTAAGCCATCTCTCCATCCCCAGATCACGATTATTTATTTTTTTTGAGAGACAGAGAATGGGCACACCATAGCCTTTAGCTGTTGCGAATGAACTCCAGATGTGTGTGCCCCTTTGTGCACTTGCGTGACATTGCACACTTGCATCATTTTGTGTCTGGCTTACATGGAACCTGGAGATTCAGACATGAGTCCTTAGGCTTTGCAGACAAGTGCCTTAACCACTAAGTCATTTCTCCAGCCCTAAATCACAATTATTTATATATTTTTTATTTTTTTGAAAGAGAGAGAGAGAGACAGACATACAGACAGAGAATGGGCATGCTAGGGTCTTCAGCTGTTGCGAATAAACTCCAGATGTGTGTATACCTTTGTGCACATGTGCAACATTATGTGCTTGCATCACTGTGTGTCTGCCTTATGTGGGACCTGGAAATTCAGACATGAGGCTTTGCAGGCAAGCGTCTTAACTGCAAAGAAATAGAGAAATAAGTGAGCCATTTGTACTTTTCCTCAAAACAAAAAAGAAAAACATCAAAAACTACCAGGTACCATGCAGTTATTGCCCATTTGTTACTGCATCTTATGTATTATCCATGCCTCCCTTTGAACTGGAGCCTCTCTTATTCCCCGTTCCCATCTTGATTTGGTAGAGGATGGTTTGATACTTGCCAATTTTTAACTTCTGTTAACCTGTGATTTGAAACTGAGAAAAAGTTACATATTGAAAACTACATCCTGACCCTTTGAAATTAGAAAAGCATAGAGCACTTAGTGGACCCATCCTTTACTACCTACAGCGCTGTCCAGACATCCTAACAGATCAGCAGAAAGGATGGAGCTCTGTCAGCTGGTTCCTGGGCCTTCACATTACATTATTAACTTAAAGAAGATTTTGTAGCACACCTCTGCTCCCTCCAAAAAGGCCTTTTTTAGCTAGAGAGTGAGAGAGATATATGTGGACCACAAAGAGAGGAACTTTCACACTGGCAAACGGCCCCATAAATGCTATTGTTTTGTCCGTTGCAGACAAGACTTTCACAGGGTCCAGGGAAGGGTCTCAGAGGGCAGGATCTTTGGTGATGGAAAATGCAAAGTCATAGCTTTTCCCTTAGCTTAGGGTTTCCATTTACATTCCAACAGAAACCTTGTATAGGCTGTGATTAAAACCTCCAGATGGTGGTGGACTGCCATTTTTAGTTCCTGATTTTTTTTGTGAATTTGAGTATAACTCAGACTGATAAAAATGGGCCTCAGGAGTCTCACCATCAGAAATGTATGCATAATTGAATTACATAGATGGTTCCAATAACAAAGACATTTTCATGTTTCTACTGTTCTCTCAGAGAATGAGAGAAGAGGCCCCAAGGTTATGTGACCAGGAGCTCATAAAATAACTCTATGCATCTCTGTTTTTGTTGATGGCAAAGATGATAGCATCATGACAGTCCAATATATACCACAGGTTTAAGGTGACCATTCACTGAAAGGATACAAAGGGAAAGGCTGGATACAAAAGCTTTACCACATACAACTATTTGTAAATAATGGTCTTATAGATTTTTGCTTTCAGTTAATAGTTTTTCCTGTATTGATAAACCTAAATATAGCAAAAGGGTAGTCTGTTCCTTCTTGGAGAAATGATTGGATATTGGCTAAAAGGCATATGTATTCTCCTTAATGGAAGGAGGTGGGATGAACAGAACTACTGCGATGTGTTTCAACAGGAAAAGAATGAGAGGAGGTACTGAGCAGAAGGGGAGGATTAATGGGTAGCACCACTGGAGAGAACAGAAAGATCTGTGTATGATTTATCCTTTTTCTTCTGTATACCACAGTGCTTACATAGATGAAAATGTAGAAACCAAATTTATCAGTGATGTTTTAAAAGTTGGTAATCTGTTTTGCTAAGGCTTAGCATGTGAGACTGAGAGCAGAGCTTGCTCTTGGCCTGTTCAGTGAAATTGAGATTGATTGGCTTAGTTGTAAAGGATAGCCTGATAGTGACAATCCCACTGTGAATCGGGCCTGGCACTGAGTTGCACAAGTACATAGTCTCACTAGAAATGCACTAGGTGGCTCTTTTCCTTATTTTATAGTTGAGGAAGCAGAAAACTTGAATAATTTGTTCGAAGTCTTAAAACTAGGAACTAGCAGGAATTTGAGCCAAGATCTTCGACTCTTTACCTGTGGGTATATACTACCAGGTCATAGGTTGAGATGGGTAGTTGTTTATATTAGTTACATGTTACTCTATGAACATGACATTTTTAAAGACTCCTTTGTAATGTAACCTATTTAATATTTACTTATTTATTTAGACAGAGAGTGAAATATGGGTGCGCCAGGGCCTTCTGCCACTGCAAACAAACTCCAGATGTATGTGTCACTTTGTGCTTCTGGCTTTACATGGGTTCTAGGGAATTGAGCCTGGGCTGTCAGGGTTTGCAAGCAAGTGCCTTTAACTGCTGAGCCATTTCTTCAGCCCAGTGATACACACACACACACACACACACACACACACACACACACACACACACACACATTTTTGTTGTTGTTGAGGTATTCTCACTCTAGCCCAGGAGGACCTGGAATTCCCTATGTAGTCTCAGGGTAGCCTCGAACTCACAGTGATCCTCTTACCTCTACCTCCCAAGTGCTAGGAGGTAAAGGCGTGCGCCACCATGGCCGGCTCTGATGACATATTTTTAAAGTACACTTAGTAGTAATAACTGTGCTGTCTTATAGTTCTGTTACCTAAGCAGAAAACAGCAACATTTTGGAATGATTGAAAACTGGTGCTTGAGACTCAGCAAATAAACTGTTTTATTTTTTATTTTAAATATTTTATTTATTTATTTGAGAGACAGAAAGAGGCAGAGAGAGAGAGAGAGAGAGAGAGAGAGAGAGAGAGAGAGAATGGGCGCACCAGGGTCTTCAGCCACTGCAAACGCACTCCAGATGCATGCGCCCTCTTGTGCATCTGGCTTACATGGGTCCTGGAAGGCGAACCAGGATCCTTTGGCTTTGCAGGCAAATGCCTTAACTGCTTAGCCATCTCTACAGCCCCTGAACAGTTTTTTGATTGCTAGATATGTAATCTTATATAACTATATAACTAAGGTAACCCTCTTAGGTAATAGATTTTAAATGACCACATTCCAGACATTCCTGTTTTTGAAGCATAGTTAACCCAAGGTTCAGTATTTCCCTCTACTCCTTAGCTAATAGATTTTAAATGGCCACCTTCAACACATTCCTGTTCTTGAAGCATACGTGATATTTTAGCAGTATTAAATTTTATAAATGAGCATTATCTAGACTGTGAAATGATCGCCTTTTGGATTGATCATATCCTAAGAATGTGCCTTTTGGTTGAGTTGAATAATGTAAGGCCTAGAAATGTCCTCTAGACTCTCTATTAATGTTTCATGGCAATACAATTGAGACCGACTACCACTGTAAAGTAGTAATTTAAGGAGTTAGAAAATAGAAACTGTGTGCTTTAAAAAAGAAATTATTTATTTATTTATTTGAGACAGAAAGAGGAAGATAGAGAGTGAGTGTGGGTGTGCCAGGCCTTCCTGGCACTGCAAATGAACCTCAAATGTATGTGCCACTTTGTGCATCTGAATTTATATGGGTACTGGGGTATTGAACTCTGACCATCAGGCTTTGCAAGCAAGCATCTTTAACTACTGAGCCATCTCTCCAGCCTGATATTGCAATTTTTTTTTTATTTTAGAGAGAGCAAGTGAGAGAGAGAGAGGGAGAGAGAGAGAATTGGTGTGCCAGGGCCTCAGCCACCGAAGTCAAACGCCAGTCAAACCTAGTGGGCATGTGTGCACTTGTCATCTTTGTGTTCCTGGCTTATGTCGGATCTGGAGAGTCGAACATGGGGTCCTTAGGCTTCATAGACAAGTGCCTTAACTGCTAAGCCATCTCTCCAGCCCTGTAGTTGTTTAAAAAAATATTTTATTTATTTATTTATTTATTTATTTGAGAAAGAAAGAAAGAGACAGAGAGAAAGAGAGATAGATAGAGAGAATGGATACCCCAGGGCCTCCAGATGCATATGCCAATTTGTACATCTGGCTTACATGGGTACTGGGGAATTGAACCTGGGTCCTTAGGCTTCACAGGTAAGTGCCTTAACTGCTAAGCCATCTCTCCATCCCCCAGTCCTGTAGTTTTTGAAATTGGGGAAAAAATGAGAGAGTAATTCAGTCTTTTTCAGTTACTTAAAAGTCTGGCTTCTTGATTGTCCTAACTGCCTCAGAAAGACAAATGAAGTACAGGACACAATGTCTTTTGAGTTTATGTTCAAAGTAAGGATCACCTGAAACCTTAGTTGTAAGCCTTGTCCCTAACAAAGAAGGGGGAAAGTGCTAACTGTACACATTTTTAGTTTACTCTCACTACTCAGAAAGTGGACACTCTTTTTCCTGGATCTCTGAAATAAAGATTTATTTTTTGCTTGTGCAATTTTAAGGTAATTTCTCCAAAAATTCCACAGGCTTAGTTCACAAAACTGAACTGTGAACATGAGAAACTGTCCTGAGTTTAAGCAATTGATTTTCAGTATAGGGCAAGGAATAGGTCTTCAAACTAGTTTGTTTAGAATTTAATATTCTTGAGTGCTGTTGGAGGTAAGGATTTAAAGATGTGGTCACGGCACATTACAGGAACTCAATCTGGAAGAGAAGTACAAAATAATACATGGGTAGCATTGTAGCAAGTCTGTAGTGTTTGAAATTTAAGAGATTTTCTTCACTCAATTCACTTGGAAAACTAATTTACTTAGCTAGAAAAATGAAAACAATTCTGATATTCTGCTATGGATTAATGATACAGTGTTATCCATTTGTAAGAGAAGGCATGATGACTAAGCCCAGTAATACCAACTCATGCCACCATTTTGCATATAGCCTCCTTCCTCTTAATTGAAAGTTAAGAGCTTTTTTTTTTGATAAAAGATTTGGTTAAATGATAAAGTAATTTGAGAAGATTGAAACTGTTAAGCCTAGAAATAGCTATAATGACTTTGACTGATGGTAAAAATATGCACTGGAAGCTCTTACCTAAAGTAGAATTTTATGTCATCAAGTGAAAAGATGTCCAGGATTAGTTGATTATCTTCTGAGTACCCAAGGCAAGGTGTTAAGTATTTTTGTAGAAACGTAGTGTTTCTTTAGAGCTCTTGAATAGATCAACTGCAAGTCTAGGATGAGGGCTGTCTGGAACTGAGTATCACACATAGGTTCCTATAATAGCAACCCCATCACTACATCTCCATTCTCTTTATCCAGTCAGTATGTCCCTTGTGTCTCACATAGATCAGTCTTCATCCTGGGGACTGGAGACCCCTGTGGGGTTCATAATCTGAGCAGCAAAGATACATACTTTAAGCCTGGCACAGTGATAGATGTTTTGTCAAGTGGGGAAAGGCTGCTGGTTTCTGAGGCGACTTCATTAAGGTAATATTTAAGCAAACCAGCTGTAAAGGCCATGTCTTTTGCGTTTCCTACCATGTACATATATTTCCCCATAAAAACATAAATATCAAGGGAAACATATTACAACCTCTTGACTACCCTGTATCCTTCTGTGGGCTGTAAAGAAGTCTTTGATTTGAAGATGGGAAAGGTGGCTGAATATGAAGTTAGAAGACTTTCTCTTTAAAGAAATGCTAGTTTCACTTGCATAACATTTAAAAAAATTTTTTTTTTTTTTTGGAGAGAGACACAGAGAGAGACAGAGAGAGGGAGACAGATAGAGAATGGGCGCGCCAGCAGTCTCTCAGCTGCTGTGAACGAAATCCAGATGTTTGCGCCCCCTTGTGGTCAAGTGCAGCATTGCGCCCTTGCGTCACTTTGCATCTGGCTAAACGTGGGACCTGGAGATTGGAACCGGGTTCTTAGGCTTAGCAGGCAGGCGCCTTAACCGCTAAGCCATCTCTCCAGCCCACTTGCATAACTTTTTGCATGTGTGTATGAACATGTTTTGCATGCATGATCTGTGTTTGTATGTATGTTCATATGCATGTGGGGGCAAGAAATTGAAACGACTTCCTTCATCACTCCACTTTACTGAGGCATGGCCTCTCATTTGAACCCAGAGCTCACTGGCTTGGTTAGTCTAGCTAGCCAGCTTGCCCCAGGGATCCCTTATCTTTGCCACCCAAACACCTGTGACTGCTGGTAGGACACCATGCCTACTTTATTTATTTATTTGAGAGGGAGAGGGAGAGAGGAAGAGGCAGAGAGAAAGAGAGAATGGGTGCTCCAGGGCCTCTAGCTACTGCAAACGAATTCCAGATACATGTGCCCCCCTTGTGCATCTGGCTTATGTGGGTCCTGGGGAACTGAACCATGGTCCTTAGGCTTCAAGGGAAACACCTTAACCACTAAGCCATTTCCCCAGCCCTTCATCATAAATTTTTGTTGAGGGTTTTGATCCACTAACATAGACTCTCCTACTGAAAATAATGTACTCCAAAACTTAGTAAGTTAACACATAGCCATTACTTCACAGCTTCTGTGGGTCAGGAATCCTGGATCCTGTTTGAGGATCTAGAATGGGGGAGGTTACGCAAAGCCTGAAAATCAGGGGTATCCTAAGAGCTGTGTCCTGTGAGGTCTCAGGTACTGTCAGCAAGAACTACATTTCTTCTTGTCCCCTTAGGAATAAGAAGAGGAGCCCTCTTCCTCAATTTCTCATCTAGTTATTCAATCAAATATAATACCCACTGGAAATGGTTCTTATCCAGACTAATAAGAAAGTAGTGAAATTGCAAAGCAGCTGGCCCTTTATAGTCCTAAATGTTTTCACTTTATAGACCCATGGGGTGCTTCTTCTGTCAGCCATCCTTTCTTGTCCTGAGCCCCTGGCTGCCTTACACTCCTGAGTTCTCTGCACTGCTTGTGGTCCCTGAACTTTAAGTTAGTCAAACATCTGTTCCCTCTATCTAGTTTGCATTTCTAACCTCCTTTGACTAAACTTACTGGTTTTTCTTTCTGTGGGGCTTGTCTTCTGAGTCACTGCTAGAAGCAAGCAACAATATCATGTGTTCAGAAGGTGGGATCCATGTCACTGTCATCCAGCAGCAAGCTCCCAGCCAGCTCTCTTCCAAAGGGCCCATCATCTTGTCTGCAGAGCAGAAGTGCTCTTCCTTCTGGCCATCTCCACTGTGGTTGCCAGGCGCCTGCCTCCTCTGTCAGGGTCTGTCCACCCAGAGGTCTTAAAGGCATGGTGTTCCTTTTGATACTTAGTGCATTAAAAAATAGAAGAGGGGAGGACAGTAGACATTAAATAGAGAATTTTGAAGACCAGTTTATAAAGTGGATTAAAAAAATCTGTATGCATGCACATGCATGTGTGTGTGTGTATGGAGATTTCAGGGTCTCCTGTGCTACAGATGAACATCAGACACATGCACCATTTGGGTCCAGCTTTACTTGAGTGACTGGGGAATTGATTTCAGGGTAGCAGTCTTTACAAACAAGTACCTTTAACCATTGAGCCATCTCTCCAGCCCCTATAAAGTAGAATTTTGATTACAAATATGATGTGAATAGTTCATTACTTTTGAAAGTATGAATGTGACCGTAGCAGGCTTTAGTTAAGAAGAGCTGCAGAGAAGGCATCAGTCCAGTGTGGCTCATTATCTGAGGTGGGGCAGCACTGAGCATGTGTCCACCCTGTGTTTCCACAGAAGGCATGGCAGAGCCAGGAGAGTAAGTTGCAACCCTGGAGGCTGCTTCTGTTTCCTGTGCTACAGAGCTCTCACTGGTGCTGTTGAATTTCTGGCCTTGTGCCAATTTGGGTTCACCTTTGGTGTTTGGGGTTCTAGTTGCATCATCACTTGGTGGGGCATATTTAGCTCTATTCTAAGAGTGCAGCACGTTCTTAGCCCCTGTATTTGCTCAGCTGTGGTTGGATTACTGAAAAGGGCTCCTCTTGATTTTTGGATGTTTGAAGGAAATGAAGGGTCCCTTGGGCCCATCTGTTGTATAGACTGAATAGCAAAAAGGTTAAGATGATAACAGGTCAGCTGGCTGAAGAGTATCAGCATTAGAGCAAGGTGCCGTTGCTGTTTGATTTGCAGTTTGGCGTAGATATAATTAGATGTTACTGGTCTGATCCAGTTCGTTGTCATGTGAAAATGGGCACTTGTTCATCTGAGTGGGTTCTTTGTCACTGTGCTGGCAGAGTCATTCTTGGACAGCAATGATAACTTTTAAAATGTGACATTTGAAGCTTGCTTTCATGGTGGTTGTTCCTAGGAGGAGTTGTATATAGGTGCCTCAGTAGTAGAAGAGTGAGGAGAAGAAGGAAGAGGAGGAGGAGAGAGGCCACCACTCTGCAAACTTGCAGACTTAGAGCAAAACTTTAAAATAAATAAATAATCAATGTATATGTATTTACTGGGGAAAGAAAGGAAGAGACAGAGCATGGGTATACCAGGGCCTCCCACAACTGCAAACAAACTCCAGGTCCATGTGCCACTTCGTGCATCTGGTTTTATGTGGGTACTAGGAAATCCACCTGGGCCATCAAATTTTGCAGGCAAGTACCTTTAACCACTGAGCCATCTCTCCAGCTCTAAAACTTTTTTGGCGGGGGGTGGCGTGGTTTGTAGATAGGGCCTCACTCTAGCCCAGGCTGACCTGGAATTCATTATGTAGTCTCAGGGTGGCCTCAAACTCATGGCGATCCTTCTACCTTTGCCTCCCAAGTATTGGGATTAAAGGCATGAGCCACCTTGCCCGTCTAAAACTTGTAGTTTTGATTGTACGTTACGACAAAAAGCAAGGCCTTGGAAACTCTTCAAGTCACTGTACTACCATTTGCTTCCTTGCATTGTTGTTTCCAAGCATCCCTAAACAACTGGTTTTGGTCCCATTGGCCCTGCTTCAGTGACCAGCCCTTCTGATTTAACCAATCCGGAACAGCAGGGCTCCTGAAAACTGTCCACTGTTGACATGCAGAAGCACATTTCCTCTTTCTCAATCCTCAGAAGGAGCTACTGTGGTGGCTTTGAAATTTGTTCACAAGGATTCTGTTAATCTATTCTGATTTATTTAGGAAGCAGCAGCATTCATTATTTGACTTGTTACTGGTTAATTAACCAAACTAGAATGTTTCCTTTTTACAAATTGAATGCCGAGAGAATAACAAAGACCAAATGTTTTACAACACAGATCTTTGAGTTTAACTTTGAACTAATTAGATTTTTCTGTGTAGCAACGTCCGGTTTTAGTGACTCCTAAATATTGTGTACTGTGTCTATTTTTAGCAAGTCTTAAGTTTTAAGTAAGTAAAAATTGAACTAAATTCTAAAATTAACAGACTACTTTAAAAAAAAGTTTTCCATGTTTTCATTGGTGGAAAGGCCTCACTTGGGAAAAAAGTGTGAAATTTATGCCATTTTTTTGTTTCATATTGGAAAAAATTACATTAAGTTGTATCAAACTGTTTATGAGAATAGATAGAAATGTTTGACATTTTTTAAGTGTATATTCATAGTCTTTTTTTTTTTAAAGTTTTTTTTTGTGGGGGGGAAGAGAGACCGAGAGAGGAAGACAGAGATGGGCGTGCCAGCAGCCTCTCAGCTGCTGCAAACAAAATCCAGATGCGTGCACCCCTTGTGGTCAAGTGCGGCATTGCACCCTTGCGTCACTTTGCATCTGGCTAAACGTGGGACCTGGAGATTGGAACCGCTGGAGATTGGAACCAGCATTCTTAGGCTTAGGAGGCAGGCGCCTTAATCGCTAAGGCATCTCTCCAGCCCTTTTTAAATGGCTCCTAAGGATTGTACCTGACAAGGAGTTGTGCATGATGTTCCCTACACTTGTACATGTGTACTGCGCAGTCAGCGTGAACTTACCTGTCTCCTCAAACATTTATAGTTCCTTTGTGGTAGAAGCATTCAGTCTTTGTCTTAACTGTTATTTAAATATAAGCTTAGTGCATTTTATCTTTCAGCAGCCTACCACACAGCAGCTCATACACCATTTCGCCCATCTAACTGTAATGCTACCCTTTGAGTAGCCCCACTTGTGGCCTCTGGTAACCACTAATTTTTATATTTCATATGCGTGAGCACATGTATCAGTGCCTGACTTATTTCACCTAACAAAACGTCCCTTCCTTTTTATATAAGGATGTGTACCACACCACATTTTCTTTATCCATTCAGTCACTGCCCATCCGTGGAAAGTGACCACCCATCTGTGGAACTTTCATATTGTTTATACTGTTTCTTTATGTTGACTTTGTGAAGAAGCCACCTTTTGTTCTACCAAGAAAGATTCCATATTGGCTCATCTGATTGCCTTAGAGAAGATGTGGTAGGCATTGTTTTGATTAGACCAAGGCCTTCTTGGAACAGTGTGGAGTGAGGAGAGGAAATACAGGGGAAATCATAATGCTTCTGAGTCCCTTCAGGTGGTTTCATCTAATGATGGCATTTCGACTTGGAGTAAATTCCCCCCAAATCTTATGCATGGTACCCAAGAATGTGAAGATGCATTCCAGTATTTGAGTATATTTGTTCCTGGAATTTTGGATTCTGTGGCATTTTCTGTAAAGGAGTTTTACCAGTCTCACCATCCCTTCCCCTTTTGACAGATTAGGGGGGCAAGACAGACAGGATTCTGGGATTCTGTGTCACTTGGGACATCCCTTGGTGGTATTCAGATTCACGTGAAGCATTTCTTATTAGTAAATGTCACAAGTCTACTTTGCAGCTCTACCTAACCTTGCTGAGCAGAGTTGAGAAAATTTTATTTAGCTATTCTGTCCAAGGAGTGTCCTGATCATTTGATGAAGTTGGGACATGAGTTCTTCTGTATTTGTCCACTACCCAGTGTCCCCTAGGTCAAATGGCACCTACTTAAGTGGAGGGTTTTGCTTATCTGAACTCCTCACACCTTTTGTTAATTGAATTTATTCTTGTAATGCCAAATGTGGGGATATGGAGCATAATGCGGTGGTTTGTTTTTAGAAGACCCCCACAGCTTAGCCTGGGGCATTAACCTAGCCTATCACAGAAGCAGAAACCCATTTCTATGACCCAAGCCCATTTTCAAAGATGGGAAAAAGATGATGTGACTACTAGAGATGACATTTTAATTGGGTAGGTTTTGTAATTAGTGCTTCCTTAAGTGAAGACTTATGAACCATTTGCCTTTCCAGACCACTTGGTTACAAACTGGCAAGTAATGAGAGCAGATACAGAAATGCCACAAGATGTGCAGCTACCCCCTTTGTTGGAAGGTGACTATTTCCCCCAAGCCCTGAAGGAGAGCTGGTTTTTCTAGGGATGGAGGACTGCCTTGGACTAGTGGTCTTTATAGCTCCTACCAGTTCTTCCCTCCATTCTGGAGTCTTTTGGAAAAGTGATGTGTGTGTGTGCGCGCGCTGTACACGCACACATGTGAGAGAGAGAGTGCTGGTGTACACGTGGAGGTCAGAGGACAACTCTTCAGTCAGTCCTCGCCTTTCGCCTTTACACACGATCTGATGCAAGGTTTCTCTCTCTGTTGCTGTTTTTGCTCCACTATGGCTTCTGGCTTCTTAAGTGGAATCTGGGGATTGAACTCTGGTCATGGCTTAAGTGGCAAGCACTTTGTCCAATGAGCTGTCTCCTCAGTGCCCTAACCCCCCAGAATGACTTGTTATTTGACTCCTGGAGTATATGAGTGTCCAGCATTGGAGAGGGATGAATGAAATTTGAGCATTTCTTCTCATCTGTATTTGAAGGGGGAAATAAAGCTCTATGCAAATGCCTATCTGGCTAATCTGGAATTTTAGTGGTCATTTTTGTCCTTTCTCCCTACCTGTTGATGCCTGCTTCTAAGTGTGGTCTCCTGCTGTTCTTTTCTTCTTAGAGCCTTTCTCAGGCAGAGGAGGTCATATAGGTGTACACGTCTTCAGAAAAAGAAAATGTAGTGGAAATATGAAACAATGAGCTTTTCTGACTCTGGATTCAGCAGTTGAATATGGGTACAGTAGGTGGAGTTATTCTTGGAACCCTACTTTGAAGATTGCTGTGCAAAAACCCATCTGTGCTGCCAGTTGCCAACATTTCTAGTACAAATATTGTCATTTGCTCTTGAGGCAATCTGCTATTTTAGTCCTAGATGCAGTTTTGTAATATGCTGGGCAAAACAGCCGAGAAAAAAAAAAATCTTAAGTAGTGGTATAATCTTCAGTTTAAAAACACTTCAGCATGTTTCCAGTAGAGGATTGTTCAACGTGTCTCCTTCTCTGAGCTGTAAACATAATCTAAATTCATTTTTTCAGGCTTGCCTGAGTCCTGGCTCCCTGGTGCTGACTCTGCACATCAGTAACTTCTGCACCCACCAAAAGGAAAGATACAGTCTTTGTCCAGATAAAGGGCTTGCATAACATTTCTGTAAAATTGTACTGTGGAAGTTAAGCATGCCATATTTATTTTGTTAATAAGAAAACAAGTAACTTGCTTAGAAATTATTGGGTATGAGTCAGTTTTTCATTGCAAATAACAAAATCTTCAAGGTTGGCTGCTTTATAAAGAAGTCCCAGCAGCATGTTGCAGGATCTGATGACATCATCATGGAGCATCCATGTGTCTCTATGTGTCAACCTTAAGTTTTCACCCCAGTGACCTGATCTAGATTAGTCCCTTTCCAAAACCCTGCTTCAAGCACCACAGCCTGATTTCTTCCACCCTCCTACCCAACACCATTAACTTAAAGACTTTGGGGATTAAACTGAGTTTGAGGGACAAACCATATTTGAACCACAGAGCTTCATTACAAGAATTGTCAGACTTGATCTGCACTTTGTTTTCCACTGTCGAGAGTCATCCTTCTGGAGGCTGCCAATCACCCATGGGGGTCTGTGCAGAGTAGGTGGTTCCTGAATGTACTAGTGTCTCTCCAGAACCCTGCTGATGAGGTTGTGCCACTACTTCTGGGCTTTTGACATTTAGCCTTTCTTAGAGAAAAAGCATATCCTATAAGAGATAATTCGTTTCCTTCTTTTTCTTTGGCTTTCTCATTTTCTTCCCAGCCTGATGTATAGTAAGAACACATCTTATAGTATGACCCAGTGTACATGTGCACATGCAATGCCAGTACATCACAGAGTTATACTACACTGACTCATTTGTGTAAGGCTGCTTACTCTATTCATCTAAGTCGATTTTACCGCTCGACTATGTACAGATTGTGAGATAGAGTTAGCCTTTCCCTCATTCTTTCAAGACCTTCAAGTCCTGGCAGCAGCCCTGAAGTTAGGGGAGAAGTAAGTACATCTCTATGTATAGAAGACTGGCCAAAGGGTAGAAATGAGAAGGGAGTTGATAATCCCCTCAGTGACACACTGGAGAATTTAGACTGAGCAGGTAGTTCAGTAAGTACCCTCTCTCTGAATTGGTCACAAACATGGAACTTGTTAAAATTATACAGTGAACCAGACAGCTCTGAAAGGCAATTATTTTTCTGAAATTTTGAGTGATAGACTAGCCAGGATGGAGCTTGACATAGGCATGTCCAATCCGCAACCCATGGGGGCGCTGCATCTAGCTCAGGGTACACATGAATGCAGCTCCAAGCAAAATTGTAAACTTACTTAAAACATTCCTAGGGCGTTTTGGTAACATAACTGTTGTTCTTGAGCATGAGCTTTGTGGATGGCACTGTCCATGTCACAGTGTCAACAAGTTGGACTTACCTGAAAAGCCAGCCAGCAGCTGTTGGTTGGAGCACTTTCCTGGGAGAGATTGGGGGCTTCTTTCTCCACTGATTAACCCGAGTCAGGCTCACAGTGCCCATGACGAGCTGTCTACAGAAGCTTCCACCTCCTGAAGTTCATTATACTTTTTATTTCCTCAGAACAAATGTGAATTCCATGTTACCCTGAAGCCAGGTGGGTGTTAGAAATGTAACCAAAGTTAGGTAATGTCAGTGTTTGATTAAAAAATAAATAAAATCAGCCCTTGCCTTGGACTGAAGCAGGAACAGTGGAAATGGCTAGGACCTCCTAAACAGCTTTCCTCTCTCTATGGCCCTGGCTTGCTGATTGGTATACAGAGCAATAATCTTTTCAAACGCTATTGTGAAGTTTAGTTCTGTGTGTTCAAAGGAAGTAGTACGTATTAAAAGGGAAAGCGGGGGAGGGGGGTGGAGGAAAATTCCAGGAAGTTGAAAGATGAGGTTGACATTCCTCATTCGAAAATGCTGCTTCTGTTTTTCTTTCTGAAAAAACGATGACCTCAAAGGTCCCAGAAACAACTGGCTTTTAACTGTAACATTTTGAAGACAGTCCTTTCTTACCCATCTAATGAATTGATAATACACTAATAGTGCTGCTAATCTCACATTTTTCAGGCGATAGCCATGTCTTCTGGAGTTGCACCCTCCCCTCTTTATTAAAGCAATCTTCTGGGCAATGAGGTCAATTTCTTTTGTCAGAACATCAGGACTGAAAAGAATCTTGGACATGAAATTAGTCCAGACAGCCCCAGATTCCTTCCTAGCAGTCATTCCATACCTATTCAGTCCTAATACCAGAATGCTTCTACAACATTCTGATCATTGCTCAGAATGGTAACCACTCATTCTGTTTCAGGAAAGGGAAATTGACTTGATATGTCTGGTTATTGCCTTTACTAAAAGCAAGAGGCTAAATCCTCTTCTGGTGGGGATTGTGGTTCAGTGGTAGAGCCCTTAGCATATATAAGGCCCTGAACTCACTCCTCACAAATAAACTAAGTCTCTTTTGAACTCTTCTGGTTCAGCCCAATGGTAATTATGTCTCAGATACTGACTTTAGGTAGGTGAGTGTATGCAGGGTCCCCGGTCCACAGCTCTGCGGATTGTTACTGTCTTTCTGAAGAATGCGTTTTGGAGGTAGCACTAGAATCACTGGGAAACGGTTTGAAACCATAAATGGTGCTACTGCAACTCGCAGATGCACTTGCCTATATGTCAGTTCAAAGTATAGGGCCTGGGTAATGTTCTCCCCTACAAGTTTATGAATGATTCCAGCATCCAGAAAGGCTGTGAGTAATATAATTAGTACCCACATTCTACCTCCTAGTACCACCCATCTTCCTATAAATAGCCTTCTACCTCCTCTGAGGCAAACACCAATTTCAGAGGTGGTGTCTTGGGGATGCCTCTTGCTAAAAGGCTAGGCTGATGTTGGTCCACAAACCCTGTGTAAGACTGCCTTTTCTCTCTCTGTCTCTCCCCCCCCCTTTTAACTTTCTTCTTTTTTTTTTTTTTTTTTTGAGATAGGGTCTCATTCTAGCACAGGCTGACCTGGAATTCACTCTGTAGTCTCAGGGTGGCCTTGAACTGATGGAGATTCTCCTGCCTCTGCCTCCCAAGTGCTGGGATTAAAGGCGTGTACCACCACGCCCGGCTACATGAATTTTTTTAATGCAAGTATCACTCTACGATTTGATTTTCTTCTAAAATGTCAGCATTATGTTTTGAGATTTGTCCATGGTTCTGTGACCTGACATCACCCCATACCCAATAGTATAATCAAAACATTGATGCCAGATAGATTGAAAACTCACCTTAATGGAAAAAAATGCCAGAAGTAGATGGGAGAGTTTCTGTTAAAATTTTAGTATAAAATATTGTGTCATTTGTGGGAAAATTGATGGTTCAATATTGAAAAATGTAGTTAATGAGAAATTATTGCATGTTGTAAGAAAAGTTGTTTCTGTTTACTGTGGATATACTTACTACAATTTTGTGCAAACAGGTGAAAATGGATATGTGTGCATAAAATAGGAAGCAGATGGGGGCTAATTAAAGTTCTTTTGGTGATAAAAGGATGACTGGTTAAGAAGCAGCTGGTTTCCCAACATAGCCACAGATCCATGCTATTGTCTGAAGGCAGTCCTCTGCAAGTTCTTTCCCAGGTGATGGCATACATTTCAACAAGTGGAAAGAAAGGCTGGGTGCTCTGTCCACCCTGTTGCTTTCAAACAGTGTCTCTTCATGGTTTATCCAAGAAAGGGGAAGAGGGTCACAACGCCTCATAATTTCCAGTGATGCTCCAGGATGCTCGGGGCACCTGTTATGCCCTAGAAACACTGGCAGCTCTTTCTGTATTCTCCAGAAAAGTGCTGTGTTATTCTTATTCCAAACAACCTTCTCTTTGAGTGGCATTAAAAATGTTGGTGTCCTGACCTAACCCAAGAAGGCCATGTCTGTCTGACCAATGTACCTGGTGTAGATGTGTGCAAGAGCATGCTCTATACTACTCCAAGAACTTGTTTGACTCCTGCTTCACCTTACTTCTTTCTCCCCTCTGTGACTAAACTCAAATATAGACATATTGGCCTCCTCTGTCTTTCTAGGGCATGTCTTGGCTGGCTAATCTTCAAACATTTCTCTTCACAAATGCTAGTAGCTGATACTCATGGGCATTTTTCACACACTGAACACTTAACACTCAGCATTAACACTTAACATTCAGTAAGGATTGCTATTTCTTCCTCTAAGTCAAGGATTAAGGCCCAGGAGTTGTCAGTCATGTCTACAAGATCACTCCAGTGTAAATGGTAGGTGGCCAAATTTGAATCCAGAACTCTCTGGTTGTAGATCACATGCTCTTTCACCATGTCACACTGTACCTCAACTTTGATTCATTTTCTGCTCTCATATCAAGGATGCCTTTCTCTGTTTATCTAGTCCAAACCCTTTCCCCTCATGACCTACTTCCAGCTTAGGATCTCTCTGTTCTTGTCTTACAGCACACTTCACCTTACATTTTTCTGTTGTCATTCTTTCATCCATAGAATCAGAGATACCATGAGCCTCTTGTTATTTTCACAGTATGGCTTAATAAACAGGTTTTTGAATGAATTGCATTTGTTCTGCATGAATTTGATTACATTCTAGAATCAAATGGGAACAAATCATTCCATTTCTGAACTTGTCCTGGATTGAAGTAATTTCCATTAGACCCACTTCCACTAGGCTTTGCTCAGGTTCTTAATAAATGTCACATAGACTTGTCAGTAATAAGAATGAAGGTCAAAAGTTTCTTTGTAATCTCAGTAAAAATGACCTACTTACGGTCTTGTGAGATTGGTCCTCTCGCCCCTCCTCCACTCTTGCAGGCTCTGGGCCAGCTTGGACAGCATCCACTTGGCATGTTCTGTTTTAGCATCAGTTCTCCACATGCTCCTTCTGGACTGGTCAGTTGGGTGTACAATCAAATAGCTATACTATCCAACCTATAAAAGATGTAAAGATTTGTTTTATTCCAAAAATGTGCACTGCTATCTTAGCTTAATTCATAGCTGCTTTGAGAGAATTCACTTTTTAAAAATATATATAGTGGTGTCTTTTCATAAGTAATTTGATAGAAATGTATGATAGATGTTAGCAGGATTGTAACAAAACTTTTGGGTGGGAAGATAGACTCACTGAAGAATACTTGCTTTAAAATTTTGTCAGAATTTGGGTAAATTTACTTATCTCAGTAATAAAATTACAGAATATGGGAGGGTGTAATTCCAGCACTTGGGAGGTTAGAGGCAGTATTAGGAGTTCAAGGCCAGCTTGATCTCAAAAGATAAACCGTTTTTGATAGACACCAGTAAGTCTACTTTGAGGACATTTGAAATGCTAAAGTGATGGGTTAGACTAACAGCATGTTCACGCTTCAGTCGTGTCAGGCTCCGTGACAGTTGAGCCAAAAAGTTCTTGAAAACTGGTATTTTCTTCTGGAATGTCGTGAGTTTCTTGATGATGTCTCTAATACTCTTGGAATTGTGAACATTTTTACATTACTAGTGTGCTTTGCATTTTCCAAACGTGTTCTCTTTGAATGTAAATGACACTCCTTTGAGTTACGTGGCTCCAAGGCAGCACACAACTCTGGTCCACATGGGTGGTTAATGAACCAACACAGGCACGCAGCCCTTTCTGGTTTCAAGAAAAAGCCCCTGAGTGCATGTCTGTGCACCCAGAGTCACATGCAGAGCTGTGTAAAGCTACCTGAAATTCAAAGTATCCTTGGATGCCTCCTGATAAGTTTTAAAAATTGTTCTGTGTGCAAGATTCTAGCCACAATAGTAGCTATTCTGTTTCCTTTTGGAGGAAATTCAAAGCGATAACACTAAAAGCCAACGAGAGGACTCGGTTCCACAGAGCAGGATAAGGTCTGCTATCACTAATTATCAACTTGTGTGAAGCTTACTAGTTTGATTCATTGTAAGAAGTGAATCATTTGACCCCTTATACATTCTTCCTTTGCTAGTTTTCTTTTCAATTTTAATCTTTAAGGTACAGCTAATTGCACAAAATCCTTCCCTCCCTCCCTCCCTCCCCTCCCTCCCTCCCTCCCTCCCTTCCTTTCTTCCTTCCACCTCCCAGTCGCAAGCAGCAAACATACACACACAATCAGTGTGTTTGAAGAGGTCAGTGCCTTACTAAAAATGGTGGTCCTAGTTTCCAACGGCAGCTGTGGGAATTTTATCTTTGGAAATTTATAAAAATTAGTTTTATATTTTTAATTCATGACTATAAAGTTGTTTTTTTTTTTTTTTTTTAAAGGACATGGGTTCAAGCTGCATTGTTACCATCATAAATCAGATATGCTGCCCACATGGTAGGGATTGCAGGGCTCAAGTGGAAACCCCTCAAGGTGGTTCAGAAATCCTTTTCATCCTATCTCTTTCTCCCTTGTGCTGGAGCCCTCAGAGTACTTTATAGGTCGTTAAATCTGGCCTAGGGCAGACAAGGCACCTCTCTTATCAGCCTAGTCCTGGGGGCGAGGGAAGCACCTTTCCTATCTTCTCTTGGGCTGGTCTGCTTTACCAGAAAGCAGCTTAAGGCTGCCATTCTGGTTGCTCCTTTCATATTCAGTTTAGTGTAGTTTTCAGCTGCTTACATTAGGGACAGAAATTAGGCCTTCCCAGTGCAAATAAAACTGTGTTCAAACAAGTTCCTAGAGTAGTACAGAGCATGCACTTGCACACATCTATACCAGGTAGTTTAGTCCTGTTAGGTCTTTGCACATGGAGGAGGGGAGTGGATACATTGTGCAGATATGTTGGGGCAGCTGGGCTTGGGGTTGGGTTTAGTGAGCAGTAGTTTGAGGGAGACATGGAAAGTTGAACTATTACACAACAGGCCTGCTTGACCCTCAGTGGAACTGCTGTCTACTTTTTAGTGTGGGTTCCTGATGTCAGCAGGGGGCCCAAGAACAGTCCTGAGCCCAAATAGTTCTACTAGTAGTGAGTTAGCCAATGAGTTTTGGTAGCTCTTTGGTTTGGGACAAATCAAACCTTGTGTGGAGGTAGCCCCCAGCTGTGCCTGCTTAGCAGTCATAAGTCATTGTTGCCAGACAAGCAAGCTGATGTCAAGGAAAACTTATATTGCAAACAATGGGTAATTCCGTGATAAACTTCTTAGGGGTTTGCCACCCATGTGAGTCCCAAAACAGAAAAACAAAACAAACACCTGGTCCACTTGTGCTTGGTAGTTTGTTCTGTTTTCTAAGAGTTATAGGTATTTAGCAGGCTGTGCATACCAAGGATTCCTTCTTTCCTAGATTTTCCTTATTTTTTGACAGGACATCCTTTGAGTACAATACTGTTTTAGCAACTTTATTTTATTTTTGGTTTTTAAAAATTATTTATTTATTTAAGAGGGAAAGATAGTATGATGTGCCAGGTCTCTTGCTGCTATAAAAGAACTCTAAATGCATGCACCACATTGTACATCTGGCTTTATGTGGATACTGGGCCAGAAGGCTTTACAAGCAAGCACCTTTAACCACCGAGCCATCTTTCTAGACCTGAGTTTTGGTTTTTTGAAGCAGGGTCTTTAGATCCCAGGCTGGCCTCCTACCTCAGCCTTCCGAGTACTGGGATTAAAGGCGCACACCACCATGCCCGGCCTGCTTTAGAGATTCTAATCTGCTAGAGTTTAAGATAATTTGGAGCACACATCTTGAATATATATTTACCAACATGAACAGAATGGATGAGCTCATCACTATAACTGACATGATACTTTAAAATTCACTTTGGTTCTTTAACCCTTCTGAGAACCTTAAAATTGAGCCAAGTATTGACATGCTGTGCTTCCTTTTCTGCTGAATTTAAAAGTACATCAGGTGAGAACAAATCCAAATGTGCTGTTTGTTTCGGTTTCTGATTTTGTTTTGCCTTATTCTTGTGGTAGCCAAATAGACAAGGTAGTTGATTACATTTTAATGCTGTGTGCTTCTACAACCATTGCAAATTAGAAAAATGGTATGGCCTATAAAATAGACAAAAAGTTTTTTTTAGGAAACAGTGAATCTGAATCTCTTTAGCAGCAAATGAGTTTCCTCTTAATATCCTCCTGTGGTTGGGGCCCCCTGTGTGTCGGAGACAGCTTTTTGCCAAGAGGAGCAAAAAATGGGCTGTACCCTGGGCAGTTAATTAAACGGATGGCACCTTAGGTCACTAGGTCAGGGAGTCATGTTTGTCTGCAGTGCACTTGACACTACCTGGTCTGTGCCTCCTTGGGGAATAGGTTTAAAGGCTACAAAAGACACCTGTGTACTTCACAGACGTTGAATTAATCCCAAGAGAGCAAGCTCACCTTGAAATCCTTGGAAGCCCGCAGATCCACTTCAAGTAACTGTGGAGAAGGGAGACCCTTCCCTTTAAGACTTGCAGCTATATCCACCACTGGGACTTCATTGACCAGGGTTGGTGACACATTGAAAAGTTGGCCTTTGTTAGATTGTGTGGTAGTTAGGACCTCACCCAGGAAGTGTCCACTAGTTTATTTTCCCACCTCTACTAAACAGTTCTCTAGCAGTTGAAACAAAGGGTATAGAAGGACAGTGATGAAGATGCATGCTTAGTGATCTGGTCTTAGGAGAAGGTGCGATCGTCTAAGGGAGATGCCTAGTTCAGCCTTACCTGGGTTGTCTGGAGATTGGTCTTTTGGGGGTACTTCTTTTCTGATAATTCATAGAACACATCACATTGAATGGTATAAATTTACACACTAACACTTTGAAAACTGAAAGTTTTGTCTTTCCTTTCACAAAACTGTAGCTTCCTTTGATATAAAGGGCTTTCTTTGGGACACAGTTAAACTTTATGGTAAAGGGGAAAGCACTGTTTTGGTTTATTTATTTATTTATTTATTTATTTTTTTACAATAATTAATGCCTTCTGAGAAGCAAAAAACTGTGGGAGAGTTAATATCACTAAGCACATTTACTGTCCCATCCTTGAAATCTTTTTCTTAAATCCAAAGAGAATGAAGATATGGATTGAAATAGGCCTTACCTAATAAAGCTCTGGTAAACCACAAGCACCCTGTCTTCACTGCACTGCTTCCTCTCCTGTCTTTTAGGCTTGTCATGCCTCTACATTCCTCATGTCATATGTAATACTTTGGATCCATTCATTTGTAGCTTGTCTCTGTACCAAACATTTCATCTTGCAGTTCTTTGCACGTTCCTGAATTCTGCTCCTCCTCGCTCTAGTGGACTCTTCGGGTTTATTCTCCTTAAAGTAGTCAAGATGGCTCTTGCAGTGCCTCATGGTTTTTGAGACCGTAAGTCTATTCTCAGCTGTGGGCTCATGAAAGAAATCCGATGATCAGTGTTTGAGATTCTCTTTCTCATAGTTGACCTGATCTCATTGTTCAATTGGTACAGCTCCTCTGGAACAACCTCACTGACACATTTTGTTCTGGCATAGGTCACCAAAGACACTAACAAAATATGCGAAACACTCAGATTGAAGTCTGCAAGAAGGAGAAAGCACAAGGTGGCACTTGAGTGTGAGGATGTGGAAATGAGCCCGAGGAAGCCTGCTAAACAGGAAATTTGTGATGAATGACTTAATCAAGTTGGAAGCATTCATGATGGCTTAAAAATTCCTGTTTACATATTCTTTTACTTCCTATAAAAAAGTAGCCAATGTTTATTGCCTTCACTTTGTGTCTAGTGACACCTTTCATGTGTATGACACCATTAACTCTCCCCATAGTCCCCCGACAGTCACGACAAGAGTAAAAGCCAAGCTCAGAGACACTGACTTAAGAGTTGCCTGGCCAAGGCTGCATTCAGGGTCAGTACCTTGGGTTCTACACATTAGGAATCTTCCAGATGCTTGAGGCTTTCTTTATACTTGGAGTTCTCATCTGTGTCTCCTGGACACTGTTTTACCTGAGAACAGAATTTCCCATAGCCTTTGCCCCAGGGAAGGCTGATTTAATATAGTCCTATTTTTCTTCCTCTAGAATGATTTGGGTCAGATAAAGTGGTTTAGGGCTAAACTTGTATCTAATACAGTTTATCTGTTGCTACAAATTGGACTGGCTAGGGAAGGACATTGCCTTAGGGTGTTGGACCCCAGGTGACCTTTGCAGTGCCTTAGGAGTGACTTTTTTGAGGCTACAAGTCTTTGCCAGAGCTCTTGGGATCACCAGAGACTTGCTAAGACTTCAGTGCAAACAGAGTGGTGGTCTGTGAGATGCTCAGACAAGAAGGATGGTGTTTGGAAACTTCAGTCAGCTTTATGGGAGGGCCTCATATGTAAGTGTGTGGATTAACTGTCCACAGCAGAACTTGTTATAACACACTTTGAGTCAAATTCCTTGCAGGCCATTGACAACTTGGGTCTTGAAGTTGTTTTATTTGCAACTCAATGGAACCTCTTTGTTGAATCCTACTTCTTTAGTTTGTTTTCATTTGAGAAAGTTAAGGAAGAAATGGTGTTAAAGAGAGGGATCAGGAGGAGGGAATGGAGACCATGCTGGGAATCTGTGTAACAAGAGGGCACAATGAAACATTTCACAGCAATTAGGTAAGATGCTTTGGAGACATACAGTTTGTCTAGCATTTTGAAAGGATTTCTAGAACAGCAGTCTGTTTAGTCATCTATTCCAGTCTCTTTGGATGAAGTTCTTTCTGGTGGAGCTGGTGGCTGTTTTGCCCATATCCTCATGCAGTCAGTCTGGTGGCAGTTCCAGGCAGCTGGGGACTATTCCATTTCCAGTCCCCATAGCCTCCTTACCCAGCCTTCCCTGGGATACTGTGAAAGCCCCACTTCATCTGCTGTGGTTTCCCATGATAGAAAGGAGCCCACTGGAGTAAATGTTGTGTAAATTTATCAGCCATTAAGGAAAAAAATAAGGTTTTTTTTGTTTGTTTGTTTTGTTTTTGAGATAGTGTTTCACTCTAGCTCAGGCTGACCTGGAATTCATTAAGTAGTTTCAGGGTGGCCTTGAACTCAGGACAGTCCTCCCCGAGTGCTGGATTAAAGTGCCTCAATTAAGTGTGTTGATACTTCACACAGTATCACACAGTGAACCCAGCAGGTGTCTGGGACCACCTGCATTGTTGCAGTCAGCCTTGCTTTGAGTTCTAACTGGAGAGAAACCATCTGTGTCTCAGTTTCCCGATTTCTAAAGCAGGGCCAATAACTCCTGCTTCCTAGAGAGGGCTGTTTCCAGAATGGGATGAGGTGCAGCTACAGCAATAAACTGTAAAGTGAAAGATATGTGTAAGGTGATGTTCAAAGGCCAGAGTTTATGAGCAGGATATATCCAGCTTAAGTTGCTGGCTTTGTTGAACAGAAAGACCAGGGAACTCCCCCAACTGGCAAGCGGAACAAGAATGTGAAATACAGCAGCAGCGGGAGGCCTTGACTGGCAGGTGGATGAGGAACAAGCTTGATGCTTCTGAGCCAGTGGCTCAGGTCAGAAGCCAGGATTTGGGGCAGGAAGCATAGAGGCCAGGGAAGCCCAGGGCAAAAAGAAGGGCCAAGAAGCAGACCCGGCCCACCCTTGGGAGCAAGCTGCAAACAGAGGGCAGGGCCAGGCCATTTCTTCAACTCCAGCCGTGGTAGTGGGAGAGTCACAGAGAGTGTTGTGCACCTGACACGGACTGGTTCTACACATGTGCCCTTTGGACTCCTAATAACTGTAATACGTTAGTGGCCTCAAAAATGTTTTGTTTTCTTTCTATTTTTAAATCATGGCATCTACTCATTTATACAGTTTACAGTGATTGTGTACATTATATAAATACATCCATGAATGTGAATTTTTCAAAAACAGGACAAGAACTTCAAAGTAATAAAATGGTGTGGATTTCTTTTTGTACTTAAATGACTGTCAGATGAGAACCTGGAGCAGATGTGTAGAATGATCTTGTCTCGTGCCCTCAGGGGTCTCTTCTACCCGAGCGCAGCACAGTGGAATTCAATGAGTGCAGCTTCCACGGAGACCTTAACTGTGACTGTGGTAGTAGCTCAGCTCTGACACCTGCTTCTGGTTCTCTACGTATACCACCTGTCCTCAGAGCCCTGAGAGGCAGCCAGGCCCAGCACGTGCATTGTCAGGCTGACTCTAGTATTTGAATTTAGTCCTGGGACCTGGTATGTTGAGAAACTTACCACACACACACACACACACACACACACACCCTTACACACACAGTGATGTTAGTGGGAACAGTAGAAGGTATGATTGTAAAGAAATTTTTATATTATTCCATATCCCAATAGTGTTAAAAAATGCTAGTATGGATATTTAATCTTTGCAAAGCCCTGTTAGCATAGGAGTTATGAATCTCTTGGGCAGATTCTAAGTGCCTACTTGGTGATTGTGCCATAGGGATAACAGTAAACCCAAAGCAGCAAGACCCCTACACTCAGGTGAACAAAGGGAGCTTGGAAGTCAAGCACGATACCCCAGGGACATAGCAATCATAAGCGGTGGCAGGCAAGCAAGGAGTCCTGAGTTGCAGAGCTCCAGGGTTAATGAGCATAAGTGCTTCTAGAAGGACCCCCTGCAGGTAAAGGTCAGTGCTTCTGGATATTCCTATCCATGTCATTTACTGTTCTGTTAAGTGGCTACTTACTTGGACTCACTTATTCCCTTCCCTTCACAAAACCTCTGGAGGGTGGCGTCTTTGTCTCAATTTTTTCTTGTGTCCTCCTCTGCCCCCAGCACAAAATTGGTTCCCATTTCATGAGCTGGCACAAATTGGTACGTAAATGAATGTGTAAGTGATGTATAGTGTGTAAGGCATCGCATCTTCCTTGTAATGTTGTTGGGCGTGGTGGCACACTCCTTTAATCCTAGCATTGAGAGGCTGAGGTAGGAGGGTTGCTATGAGTTCAAGGTTAGCCTGGGACTACAGAGTGAGTTCTAGGTAAGCCTGGGCTAGAGTGGAACCCTACCTCGAAAAACAAAAGTTTATTAAATTCTTCTATGCAGATTATCTGTTAAAGTGCTGTGAGATTAGACACTTTAAATCAGCTTAATATTAAGGAGCATGAAATCTGGTCTATAGAGGATCTAAAATAGAACAGCCAAGAGCAGAGCAGGTTGAACATGCAAACACACCAGGTCTGTGTCCACCACCCCCACCTGTGGAGTTTTGTTTGGTCAGGCCTCCCAAGAATGCACAGTGCTGCTTGCAGTAGCCAAGGCACGCAGGTAACAGCAGGCGTGTGGCTGAGAGGACCAGTTCCAGTGCCAGCAGAAAGCCCGGCACCTGCAGTGAAGTGTGGCCAGTGGGGAGGAGATGGTTGACTTGGCCTTTGCTCTAATGGTGTCATGCAGAGACACAGGATTTGGATAAGTGGCTGACATCACACAAGCCTTGGTCCTTCTCCCCTGTCTCTTTCCTTGTTGGGAGAGAATGTTGAGAGCAGAACATAGTTCTAGAAGTTGCAAGCAGCTCTCCTCTAGCCTGAGCAGAGCAGTGCAGACACATTTGGGAAATAGCAGCATCTCTCCAAACTCCTCCCCTTAGCAATCATAGCTTCTTTAATGTCCTGTGGCTGAATGAAAAACAGGAATTGATGTAATAAGCTCTACACAGCAAACCTTTTCCTGTCAGGGTTGGGGGTGGGGGGCGGGGATTTTAATTGTTGGCAAACTTAGTAGACAGTTCTGTAACTCAGTGTGACCTGAAATGTCCTCAGAAAATATGTAGTGTGATATTTTGATAAGTAAGGCATTTCTGGGGGGCAGGAGGCAAGGAGGAAGTAAAAAAAAAAGAATTCAAGCAGTGAGTTGTGTGTGCTCCACCTGAGTTAATAAACTTTAGAAATTTCATCATTATGCCTTCTGATGTCTTGCTGAAATTACTCCCCCCCCCCAGCTGTACTTGGCATTGGCCAATCACATAGTTGTGTCCTCTTACCCATTAGTATAGGCAGCTGGAAGCTGCTCTCTGGGAAGATCTTTCTCCCCCTTTATCATGAACTAAATGTGACAGGGACAGGAGTCACGCTTCCTCTCCTCCAGAGGGTTCATAGGAGCTTACCTGTGCATGTTTTGTGTTCAAAGTACAAAACTGGGGTGATGGAATATTGTGCAGATGCCCAGACTTCCAGTGTGTAGATGGTATTGCAGGGTCACAGTGCTTGGCTGCATCCCAGCCCACCCCAAGCAGGCTCCTGCTCTTAAAGAGGAATTGAGAATTTGGGCTACTAGTATTGGAAGGACACAGCAGAAGAGGGTGTGTGTGTAGTTTGTGTTACTGATGTTGGAAGGACATAGCGGGGGTGAGGGAGGGAGAGAGGTTTGGTTTGGTGTGGGGAGGATACAGCAGATGAGGGTGTGTGTGTGTGTGTGTGTGTGTGTGTGTGTGTGTGTGTAGGGCCTACCTGCAGGATTTTGGAAATCTTATGGGATTGAAATAGGACATGAGCTGGGCCTGGTGGCATATGCCTTTAAGCCCAGCAACTCAGGAGGCAGAGGTAGGAGGATTGCTATGAGTTCAAGGCCAGCCTGAGACTACAGTGAATTCCAGGTCAGCATGGACTAGAGTGAGAGATCCTACCTTAAAAAAAAAAAAAAAAAAAAAAAAGGACATGAAGGAAATGTATTCCTTGACCTCTTCAGAAGATGTTGTATGGAGTTCATTCAGCCCCCTCACAATATGCCTGGCCCACACACCTGCTGGGCATCCTGCTGGAAAGCTCCTTGTTGAGCCATGCACCCTGTCAGAAGAGCTTGTCACGGAGCTCTGCGTCGCAATCCTTTGGTGGAATGTAGTACAGAGGATCAGAGACATTTTGAAATGTGAGTTTGTTTGGGCTTCCCTCTGACTTGTGTGTCTCCTTTTGGAAAATAAGATCCCTGCCCCACTCCTTTTTGGTTTTCTACCTCCTTTAAGTGAGTAGTGACATGAGCTCAGGCTTGTGTGGGAGCCTAAGCCCATATTGCTCTGCTCTGATGCAGTGGTTGGCACTTGGGCATCTTTGTTCCATGTCAGTAGCATGAGGATGTGGGCATTGTGGCTACTTCTCTGGGTGACCACAAATCCTTTTGTGGTCCAAGAGAGGCCTCGGGGTGTTTGGGCAGCTAAGCCTGTACTCAGCAGAAGAAACCAAGAAGTCTGGGTGCCAGGTGCACAGCTATTCCTAGGGGTCTGAAGTACCCAGGATACTGCTCCCAGACCAGGTACCTGAGGACCCCATGGCTACAGAATGAATAGGTAGAAACTGTGCTGGGGCAGGAAGTTATAGAACAGGCATCTCTTGGAATCAGTGTTACATGCACCCTCCCATGAACACAAATACACATACCACACATGCAAAACAAATAAACTTAAAAGCCTGATCCAGGCATGGTACTGTCTGCCCATAATCCTAGTACTTGGGAAGCAGAGGTCAGGAGGACGGTGAGTCTAAGAGCAGCCTGGGCTGCAGAGCAAAATCTACTAAAAAATCAGAAAAATTAAAAGCCGCCCCCCCAAAGTTAAGTCCTAAATTCCATGTATGCCTTTAAAGTCCATTAGGCAAATATAAGTGAACATAAGGAAAACGCTCATTTGAAAAAGTTAACCTGCTATCAAAGGCAGGTTTAAGTCCATGAAGTGCTTTCCTACTCAGTAACTAGTAAGTAGTATACTCACCAACTCCAGGACACTGCATAAAGAAAGGGTGATTCTAAACGGTATTTTCTCTGCCTCTGTTTAGTGGGGTGTGGGGAACAAACCCACTGGAAATGGATTCAGACATCTGGAATAGGAGCCACTGTCCTCACATGGCAACCAGGAAGCCCCAGTGTTATTTCCAATGTCTGGGAAAGCTGTGGGACACATCTGGGAAAGAGTGAAACACTGACTCCAAAGGGAGGGGCTTTGTCCTACAGCTTTTTGCCTTAGTACAAGCTTTTAGTCTCCTCAGTCCTTCTCCACCTATTTCTTGAGATGGTCTTTCACTGAACCTAGAGCTTACTGATTTTGGCTAATCTAGCCAGCCAGTTTGCTCCTGGGATCTGAACTCAGGTGCTCATATTTGACTGGCTGAATCATTGCCCCAGCCCAGGCTTTTAGTTCCTGAAGTTTTAGTTCTGAAGGAAACTGACAGGTCTAGGAGGAAGAACGGAAGGGATTGAGTATGGCACTTTGATGACTAGTGTTTTCATAGCATTGTAAATAAGCAAAATCTTAGTGGCCTCAAAACCAATTCTTACAAATTTCTCATAATATATAGCTGTATTTAAAAAAGCATTTGTGTGGGCTGGAGAGATGGCTCAGCAGTTAAGGCGCCTGCCTGCAAAGCCTAAGGACCTGAATTTGATTCCCCAGTACCCATGTAAAGCCAGATACACAAGATGGCACATACATCTGGAGTTCCTTTATTCTGGCATGCCCATTTTCTCCCCCCCCTTCTCTGGCTTTTTCTCTCTCAAATAAATAAATAAATAAATAAGATATTCATTCGTATGCCAGGGCCTCCAGCCATTGCAAATGAACTCCAGATGCATCTGCCACCTTGTGCATCTAGCTTATGTGGGTACTTGGGAATCGAACCTGGGTCCTTAGGCTTCGCAGGCAAGCACCTTAACTGCCAAGCCATCTCTCCAGCCCCTAAATAAAATATTTTTAAATATCATATTTTTATTTATTTGTTTGTTTGACAGAGAAAGAGGGAGAGAAAATGGGTGTGCCAGGGCCTCCAGCTGTTGTAAATGAACTCCAGATGCCTGAGCCCTCTTGTGCATCTGGCTAATGTGGGTCCTGGGGAATAAAACCTGGTTCCTTTGGCTTTGCAGGCAAATGCCTTAACTGCTAAGCCATCCCTCCAGCCCTAAAATATTTTTTACAATGGCATTTATAGCAGGGCATGGTGGCCCACACCTTTAATCCCAGCACTCTGGAGGCAGAGGTAGGAGGATTGCTGTGAGTTCGAGGTCACCCTGAAACTACATAGTGAATTCCAGGTCAGCCTGGGCTAGAGCAAGACCCTTCCCTGAAAAACAAAACAAACAAACAAACAAACAAAAAAAACCAACTATAAAAAAGCATTTATAATTATGCTTATTTAATTAAAAATTTAAAGATGCAGGTACTATTTTTATTTATTTATTTATTTATTTATTTATTTATTTATTTATTTATTTATTTTGGTTTTTCGAGGTAGGGTTTCACTCTGGTCCAGGCTGGCCTAGAGTTAACTATTTAGTCTCAGGGTGGCCTCAAACTCATGGTGATCCTCCTACCTCTGCCTCCCGAGTGCTGGGATTAAAGCGTGCGCCACCATGCCTGGCTTGCAGGTACTATTTTTAAGATAAGACAATGTTTTTTCTGTGCCAGTAAACTTGAAATTCTATTTTTTCATATAATCTATATTGAATAGTAAGTTTTCCAAGTGGAAAATATACTTCTAACATATTATTTTGCTTTACAGAATTCAATTCGTCATAATCTGTCCCTTCACAGCAAGTTCATCCGCGTACAGAATGAAGGAACTGGAAAAAGTTCTTGGTGGATGTTAAATCCAGAGGGAGGCAAGAGTGGAAAATCCCCTAGGAGAAGAGCTGCATCTATGGACAACAATAGCAAATTTGCTAAGAGTCGAGGCAGAGCTGCCAAGAAGAAAGCCTCTCTTCAGTCTGGCCAGGAAGGTCCTGGGGACAGCCCTGGATCTCAGTTTTCCAAATGGCCTGCGAGCCCTGGTTCTCACAGCAATGATGACTTCGATAACTGGAGTACCTTTCGCCCTCGAACTAGCTCCAATGCTAGTACCATTAGTGGGAGACTTTCTCCCATCATGACGGAACAGGATGATCTGGGAGATGGAGATGTACATTCTCTGGTGTACCCGCCCTCAGCTGCAAAGATGGCTTCTACTTTGCCCAGTCTGTCTGAAATCAGCAATCCTGAAAACATGGAAAACCTCTTGGATAATCTCAACCTTCTCTCATCCCCAACATCACTAACTGTTTCGACCCAGTCTTCACCTGGCAGCATTATGCAGCAAACACCATGCTACTCATTTGCACCACCAAACACCAGTCTGAATTCACCCAGCCCAAACTACCAAAAGTACACGTACGGCCAATCCAGCATGAGCCCTTTGCCCCAGATCCCTATGCAAACGCTTCAGGACAGCAAATCAAGTTACGGAGGATTGAACCAGTACAACTGTGCCCCAGGACTCCTGAAGGAATTGCTTACATCTGACTCTCCTCCCCATAATGACATCATGTCATCTGTTGACCCTGGGGTTGCCCAGCCCAGTAGCCGGGTCCTGGGCCAGGGTGTGATGATGGGCCCTAATTCAGTCATGCCCACCTATGGCAGCCAGGCACCTCATAGTAAAATGATGACTCCCAGCTCCCATACCCACACCCACCCTGGACATGCCCAGCAAACATCTTCGGTCAATGGGCGCTCCCTGCCCCACACAGTGAACCCCATGCCCCATGCCTCGGGCTTGAGCCGTCTGACCCCAGTGAAGACACCTTTACAAGTGCCTCTGCCCCACCCCATGCAGATGAGTGCCCTGGGCAGCTACTCTTCCGTGAGCAGCTGCAATGGCTATGGTAGGGTGGGCGTCCTTCACCAGGAGAAGCTGCCAAGTGACTTGGACGGCATGTTTATTGAGCGCTTGGACTGTGACATGGAGTCCATTATTCGAAATGACCTCATGGATGGAGATACCTTGGATTTTAACTTTGACAGTGTGCTGCCCAACCAAAGCTTCCCACACAGTGTCAAGACTACGACACACAGCTGGGTGTCAGGCTAAGAGTTAGTGAGCAGGTAAGTTTTTGAAAAAGAGGGGAGCACAGTGCCATGTGTCTTCTCTATGGTTAGGCTGTGCGTGTGTGTGTGTGTGTGTGTGTGTGTGTGTGTGTGTGTGCGTGCGTGCGTGTGCGTGTGTTTGTAAATGGGACAGACACAGACTGTCTCATGTATCCCAGACCATTATTATACTCTCTGTGTAGCCAAGAATGACCTTGGGATTACCACCATGTGCCACGATACCTGGTTTATGTCATCCTGGGATCAATCTATGGGCTTTGTGTATGCTAGCTAAGCAAGCGTTCTCCCGAGTAAACAACATTCTTAGCCAGTGTAACTTTTTTTTAGGTAGGGTCTCACTGTGGTTCAGGCTGACTTGGAATTCAGTATGTGATCTCAGGGTGGCCTTGAACTCATGGTGATCCTCCTACCTCTGCCTCCTGAGTGCTGGGATTAAAGGCATGTGCCACCACACCCTGCCAATGTAGCTTTTTTGATGTCATGCCTTGCAGAGAGCATCATTTAGTTATCTTTCACTCTCTACCCTTTTTTGTGGCCTATCAGTTTTCCTTTTGAGTTTCAGTATAAGAAAGCTTCCTTGAATAGCTTCAAGGATTTTCTTTTGATAGTTAGATGACTTCCTTTTTGCAGCTTCCATAAGTGAATACATTTGATACAAATAAAGTGCTGAAGTTTTTATTGAAAGTGGAATTTTTTCCCAATGAATGATTTTAAAACAGTTTGAGAAAGCTGTAGTCTATCCCCCCCACCACCACCACCAAGTATGCCTGTCACTTTGGTTTGCCAAGTATGCCTGTTATTTCACTTTACTAAGTTGAGCTGATTTGAATTCGATCATGTTTTCATTGTGTGTATGTGTGGTTTATTCCGAGGCTACACTTTAAAGTACTTCAGATTGTGTGCAGGAGGAACAGTCCAAAGATGCCCTTCACCCCTCCTTTTAGTTTTCTTGATTAAAAAAAAATCTTTTTTCCCTCCCCCTTTCTTCAGACTTGGCAGCAGAGATCCTTTTCCTGTACAGGATGTTTGCCCGATGTTTGCAGGTTCTGTGCTGCTGTAGATAAGGACTGTGCCATTGGAAATTTCATTACAATGAAGTGCCAAACTCACTACACCATGTCATTGCAGAAAAAACTTTCAGATCCTGGTGTGCTTTCAAGTTTTGTATATAAGCAGTAGATATGGAATTGTATTTGTGTGTGTGTGTGCGTGTTTTTTTTTTTTTAATATCTACTTGGTCCAAGGAAAGTTTATACTCTTTTTGTAATACTGTGATGGTCTCATGTCTTGATAAGTTAAACTTTGGTTTGTACTACCTGTGTTCTGCTGAAGTGACGAATCACAAAGAACTGACGACTGTTCTCGCCTCTGCTGAACAGCTTTGAACCTGTTTCCTTGCTACAGGATTCATATGAGAACCAAGTAGCCTGTTATCAATCTGCTGAATTAATGGACTTGTCAAACTTTGGGGGGGAAATAGATTAAGTGCCAGCTTTGTACAGGTCTTTTCTATTTTTTTGTTTGTTTATTTTGTTATTTGCAAATTTGTACAAACACTTATAATGGTTCTAATTTCCAGGTAAATGATTTTTGATGTTATTGGTGGGACTTGACCATTTTTTGGGGTATTGAACTGTAATGTTTTCTTAAAACTAGAGTCTACTTTGTTACGTTGTCTGCTTGTAAATTTGTGGAATCACAGATTTCTTTTTGTATCTCTAACTGGATTAGTACTAATTTTATATGTGCTTAACTGGTTTGTACACTTTGGGATGCTACCTGGTGATGTTTTTGACTAATAATCTTAATCATTATAATAAGTACTTGCATACTCAACATTTCTGGTCCTGTTTGGGCAGGAAAGTGATGTATAGTTACAGACACTTTGTGTTTCATATTTAGAAGAACTTAATGTTTTTACATATGTATTTTAAAGGAATTTCATCTGCTTCTATTACCCTGTGAATTGTGTGCACTGCATAGCATCAGGTCTTCTGATAGGTGCCTGTGTGTTGCATAGCTAGTTTTTTCCAGGGAGGCCTCATCATGTTTGTATCATAAAGGGAGACCCACATCTAACATGATGCTCCTCTGTCTAACTGGGGGCTTCTCTCATAACTCCCTGAGCTGCATCTCGGTCCCTAAAGAATCATGCCAGTCCTCAGTCTCCAGCCCTTTCCCTTTAGCCCTGAAAAAATTTAACTTAAAGGAGTAAGTTTGGAAATAGGTTTTCTTTGACTTGCAGAGTGCTTTGAGTTCATTGTACAGTTAGCTATCAAGTAGACCAGGACTAGTTTAAAAATTGGGGCAATTAACTTGAAAACCAACCAGTTACAAGTTGCACTTTGCTTTGTAAAGCCTTGGCTCATCGTTGAGAATGTCTTTCCCATCAGCAGCCTTACTGTGACTGTGTCCACTGAGTACTCTCTTGTTCCCTGTTACTGATAGGCCAGGTGAATTGGTTTTGCATCCCATTCCATTCATCAGTATTTTGAAGTCACGTGGACCTCCCAAAGTCATCACAATGTGAGGTTTAGGTGTACAACAGTGTCCTCCTTGCCTTCTTGAGAAAGCTTGATTTCTGTGTACACAACCCAAACAACAGTTGCTGTTTTTAATATGTTACTTGTGTCTCTGTTGGCTTAGTTTTTCATGCATGTTAACAAGAATGTAAGTGTTCCTGATAGAATGTCCACAGTCAGCCGTCCTTGTCGCCAGCTTCCCGCTGTGGTTTTCATGTGTATTGAGCAGCCACACTCTAATGGTCCTCTTTATTTGAGCACTCCCAAGCAGGGCTCAGTTTAGAAACCTTCATTCCTCCAAGCAGTGCCCCCTGCGTATGGAGTAGAACTTGTGTAACCTCACTTCCTTCTCAGGTCCTCTCTCTCTCTTTTCCCTCACTTCCTGTCACTTCACCATTACGTGAGAAGTCTGTCTGCTCCTAATCGGTCATGACTGAGGCAAAATCACTGTAGAATTCGACTACATCAGAGCTACTTTGGGAAGACGTTTCTTCCTCCTGATGCAGTGTAAATCACCCACATATCCCCATTTTCCTCTGTTAAATCGTTAACATGAGTTCTGGATAGCTGTTGGGGTACAGTGAAGTCCAGAATGGCTTCTTGTATGTTTTCAAAGCAAACATCATGTGGCCTCTGGGGGTTCTTTTTCTGTAAGAATACTGACTTTTTGGAATAATTAGTATATTATTGTATAGGATTGCTTTGTGAAATGTGCAAATGATATCACCTATGCAGCCTTGTTTGATTTATTTCTTCTGGTTTGTACTGTTATTAAAAGCATATTGTATTATAGAGCTATTCAGATATTTTAAATATAAAGATGTATTGTTTCCGTAATATAGATGTATGGAATATATTTAGGTAATAGATGCGTTACTTAGAAAGTTCTACTTGGACAGACTGACAGAGTCTAGGTTAATTAGCAAATGTTGTCTCCCAGTGGGCAGTAAATCATGGAACATCCCAAGAAGAGGATGAGGACACTTAACATGGAAACAGTTCTCCAAAGATAGACAATTTGAATTTGTTCAACTGCTGGATATATGTTAACTACACTCCCCTTGTGCCCCCCGAAAAACTTTGAAATTCTTAGTTTCAGAAGAGTTACTGATTTTAAGTGAGAAGTTTCCTTGTGGTTTCAGTTTGGGAGTAAGTTCAGTATAATGTGCAGTGTGGTTTATGCAAACAAAATGGCCTGACATTATAGTCAGCCCTCCTTAAGGTGGGGCTAGCCTGGCACTGTGGTCAGGGATGGCCTTGTAAGTCCCATCAGGTTAAGTAAGAGTCACACCCTCCCACGCGCTTCACCGCACGAGTTTAGTAACAGTGCAGATTCCACGTTCCTGTTCCAATACTCTCTGAGAAGTGCCTGATGATGCTGATGTACTTACAGACACAAGAACAATCTTTGCTATAATTGTACAAAGCCATAAATGTACATAAATGATCTTTAATGGCTTGGTGTCTTTCTTTCCTAAGCGTTTGAATGAGTCCCTGATAAAAAATGTTTGTGGTTTATGTTTAGCTGTCAAGTACCGAAGGCAGAGCTTGTCAACCAATGTCATGGTTTGTTCAAATGTGGTATTTCTTTTGGAGAAAAGTGGGGACAGTCCTTGTACGACCAAACCATGCCCCCCACCTGGGATGAGGAAATAATTCTGGTAACATAGAGTCCTTGGAGTACTGTAGCCTCGCAGTGTCATAGTGGAGGGATATGAAACAGCGTCACACCAGAGTGAAGACAGGTAAGGAGCAGGATTCTGGCTGGAGCAGTCTCTGGGTAGTGGTGTGTCAGTGTCTTTCCAAGACCAGATGTTCCCCTGACTGAGGAAGGAGGGTCTCAGTCCTCAGTGGCTGTGGACTTCCACATAGGCTTGCGTGAGTTGACTCTTTGCAGAAAATGCCTGCGGAATAAGCGGGAATTCAGCTAACATGGTTACGGTGGGTTTTAAACAAGGCTGTTGCCCCGTCTCTCTTACAACTTTACCAGGCCAGCAAATGGATAACTTATAGGAACAAGAAAATAGGTCATTCTGGTGTTTATGTTTAGACACCGGAAGGTCAGTCAGCTTGTGGGGGTTTTTCCCCCATCCTCTCACAACAGAAACCTTGGTTTGAAGACTTTATAGTCAGAAGCCCAGTGTGTAGAACAAACAAAGACCTCTACTACAGACCCTGAGGCGCAAGCATACATCGACTTGAAAATGGATTTAGTTCAAATACAAGGGGCAAAGGGGATGCCTTGATTGTGTATACAATTTTGAGCAAGAGAGTGTGTAGTCAGTTTGCCGGACTCATACTCTAGGACAGGTTTCTGTTTTCTTGGAAACTAGAAGTACTATCAATTATAAATTGTAAATCTATTCCATCACCACTATGAACTAATTGTGGCATTTGTTTCCCAGGAAGTTTCTCGCCATGGTCCTGTACTGAGCACATTTAGAGACATTTTCACTTCTTTGACCTTGCCCTCACCCCAGTTGAGACTCGGGAGGGTCCCAAGTTTGCCTGCCCTTTCCTGGCTGACATATGCAAAGTAGGGAAGGAGACGAGGAGGGGACACTGATGTGGGGGCCACTGTGGAGTGCCGCAGCCTTATCTCCTCCTTCCCAAGAAAAGATAGTTAAACTTTGGGGAATTTTGCAAGCTGGTCTTGAGTACCCATCAACAGTTCAGTTACATAGGCTTCCTGTTATGTCAATTATATTTAAAAGCAAAGGTTCACATACTCCTTCATACTGACTTCTGCATTTTATTCTCGTCTGCTGTGAAGGTTATTACGCCATGTGTCTACAGTGAGGCCTCACACTGGCGAGCGACCACTGCTTCACCAATACTTGAACAAGGCTGAGAAGTAGTTTTAACAGTTAAATGACACCTCCGCCGCATTTATTGAGGAATCTATTAAAGGAAGAAGTGGATTAGAATGTGAAACCATTCATTTGTCAAATCCTGGCTGAATTGCTACCATATATGAGCTACAAATAATAATAATAAAAAAGTTGGGGCTGGAGAGATGGCTTAGCGGTTAAACGCTTGCCTATGAAGCCTAAGGACCCCGGTTCGAGGCTCGATTCTCCAGGACCCAGATGCACAAGGGGGTGCATGCATCTGGAGTTCGTTTGCAGTGGCTGGAGGCCCTGGCGCACCCATTCTCTCCCTCCTCTCTCTCTCTCTCTCTCTCTCTCTCTCTCTCTACCTGCCTATTTCTGTATCTCTCTCAAATAAATAAATAAATAAATAAATAAATAAATAAATAAATAAAAAAGTTGGCAAGATCAACAAAAGCATGCCCACACCTGTAATGCCAGCATTTGAGAGGCTGAAGCAGGATTTTGGTGAGCTGGAGTCCAGTTTGGGTTACATAGTGGCATCCAGGCCAGTCTTGACCACAGTGCAAGGCCCAAACAACAACAAAAATTAAAATAACATTCTGGGGAAAAAAAAAAAAGTCAGTTGGCCTTATAGAATTTTCAATAAATGTTGTAAATTGTTTCTTATGCATCCCTTGTGTTGGTAAATGTGCAATAAGCATGTGTATGTGCACACAGGTATGCCTGTTCCCCCTTCCTCCCCGCCCAGTAGATTATTAACCCTTTACCAGCACACCACTGACTGGAAGTGCAGAGCTATTAATGGACCAGTGGTTTTGGTGGCCTGGGAGAATGACACGAGAGGCTAAGGACAGGGGGTTGAGGGAGGAAACAGGGCATGGTTGAGGTACTGAGCTCTGAAATGGGTCAGAGTAAGATTTCAGGGCCAACGATAGGGGCTGCAGAGCCATGGGGTGGAGAGGAAGCCTTCCTGGTGCCAGGGCCTCCAATTGGGGGTGGAACCAGAAAGCAGCAACAGGTGAGTGACTGGCAGGGACAGGTACACAGTGGAGTCGCCGGATGCTGCAAGTATCAACACAGGGCATTACCATGAGGCTAAGAGAGGGGGACTCGGAAACTGGATACACAGAAGGATGCCAGCTCTGCTTTGGGGACCCATTGTCTGAATGGGAATAATGGAGATACAGGGATTAACAAACCCGAGTTACTCACCTCACCCCAGTCAGTGTCCAGCACTTATCAAGGATTCGGGGGAAAATGACCAGCCATTCTGGCTCACCTAGGACAGGCTATTATCCCAGCAGAGTTATCAATCAAAAGCTCTTCTGTCACACTCAAAGGTGTTTAGGTTGGGTGGTTAACATAGGCTCATCCTTTCAACACATGGCTCTTCACATGAACTGTAGCCTAGAACCCACACTGCACAGTGGGTGTGTGTGCCAGGATCCCCACTGGCAGAGGCTACTGTGGATCAGAGTTACTGTGAAAGGACGTTACCTGGTGTCGGTAGCATAGATTAATGTACATCTTCTGCTATGGCTTGAAAGAGTCACATGTTACAATGTTTACATAATAATATGATAGTGTTAGGAGGTAGAGGCTTTGGGAGGCAATTAGGTCATCATGACGGAGTTAGTACAAATGGGATTAGTTTTAGTTTTAAGAGACCCCAAAGAGCTTGGTGCTTTAACCTGGGAGGATACCCGTGAAAAGGGGCCAGCTGAGAACCAGGAAATGGGCCCTCACTACACAACAAACCTGATCATGATAGTGGATGTCCCAGCCTTCAGAACTGTAACAGATTCATAATTTTTATATAAGCCACCTAGCCTGTGGCATTTTGTTACAGATCTCATAACAAGGACCACCCCAGCCTTTCCTCCATTCTCACCATGCGCACAGGTCCCTCACCCATTCTCGCCTATGCTTCCAGCTTTTTCACATGCCAGAAAGGCTCTTGGTGTGGGCTGCCTCTCACATTTCTCCTTTACCAGTCAAGATCCTACCCTTCAAGCCCACCCCAACCCCTCAGAGCAGAGCAGCTCTACATAGGAACTGGAGGAGTGTAGGGTCCCCCTTCTCCAAAGACAGGTATGTAGCTGCGTTTAGCTCTGGCTACATACCCTCCCAAGGCAACCCAAGTTATCAGAACCAGGCCTAAGTGACTGGGACACCACCAGGTTCTCGGTCTAAAGCAACTGGCAATGCACTTGACCCTGGATATAGCCAAAGGCATTCCTCTTTGGTGAGCCAGTCCGTGTCTGCCAACATTCCAAGAAATGAAAAGCAGACCAAGAAGCTCAAGTCTGGAGCCACTGTCACTTTCTTCTACCAAGGCAGGTACAAAGGCAAGGAGCAACGGGTGACAAGAAGGCTGACAAGGACCCCTGGCCTGCCTTTACCCAGCCACAGGCTGCAAGGTCCTGGCCATGCAGCTCTGCTCTGGGCTCAAGGACAGAGCTATCCTTTCATCTGGCTTCCACCACTAAAATTGCTTGACAGCGCACTGAAATGCTCACGCAGCTGCTATCTTTCAGGCTTCCTTTTTGCACAGACACTGGAGCATGCTGCCCCGGCCCATTTACATACCCCGAGTTAAAAGGGGGCAGGTTGTCCCCCTTAATTAAATGGTTGACTTGTTTTCACCCTCCCTCACCTGAGGAGGACATAAATACTGTCTCTAGTAGCTTTTTCCTCAGTTGTAGTATTGCGGTTGCCTGTACTTAATGCCCAATCAAATGAGAGTGAGTACAATATGTGGGTTTCATGTGAATTAGTTTTAAAAATATTTTAAGCATTTGGAAATTCAGTTTTTTTTTTTTTTAAATATTTTGAAATGCAGCATTACTTAGAAAGGAAAGAAACTGCAAGACAAGTTTGGCCTGCTTTGGAATTTCACCACAATATCCATATACTTAAAAACATACTCAAAAAGAACTAGAGGGCTGGAGAGATGGCTTAGTGGTTAAAGCATTGGCTTGCAAAGCCAAAGGATCCCAGTTCGATTTTCCAGGACCCACGTAAGCCAGATGCATAAGGGGGTGCATGCATCGGGAGTTCGTTTGCAGTGGCTGGAGGCCCTGGCACACCCATTCTCTCTCTCTCCCTACCTACTTATCTCTCTCTCAAATAAATAATTAATTAAAATAAATTTAACAAAAAAGAACTAGAAGCCAGTTATGCCTAAAGAAAATGGTGAAGTTGTAATGAAATTCTTTTTGTTGTTGTTGTTGTTGTTGTTGCTTTTTCAAGGTTAGGGTCTTGTCACTTCTGGGTAGAGCCCAGGATGACCTGGAAATCACTATGTAGTCTCAGAGTGGACTCGAACTCACTGCAGTCCTCTGCCTCCTGAGTGCTGGGATTAAAGGCATGCGCCACCATGCCCGGCTTCCATTCATTCTTACAAACACATGAGACCTTAAGAGTTCTTAAAAGCCCTATGAGCTATATTTGAAATCAATCAATCTTTATGTTTTCATTGTCCTTCTGGTATGTGTGTGTGTATGTGAGAGAGAGGAGAGAAATATGGGACTGTCAAAGTCATTGGTATTCTGTTAAAAGCATGGATGTAACTTTCAACACTCTGGATAAAGCTGGCTTGAAGCATTTAGCAGCTGTACAGAATCTCGTGTGCCATCAAGTGCCTTTTTTGGGAAGCAACAATCTAGCAATTGTCCTTGCCTTTTGTGAGAAAATCACATGATTAAGAAATAGATGACTAGCAATAATCCTGTTGTCACTTGGTTACTGGCAGGAGGAGAAGAGGGAGGGAGACATAAGAAAAATGCTTGCTTGGCTCCCTCAGCCACACCAATCTGCAAACCTTCCTGGAGGAAATAATCCCCTTTGTCATTTCTGGGGAACTATAAAAAGGCTCCAGGCCTGGATATATTCTGTTGTGCAATACTTCTGAAGTTATGTTACCTTAATTTGCTCCACAGGTTGGCTCCAAACCCAGCCATTTTCCCCTGCTTGGATCTGTGTTAGGGAAATGGATATGAATTGCATGAGTGAGGCAACGTGCCCTCTAGGATTCAAATTTCTAATCTGATTAGGATTCAAATTTGACCAATGGTGGTGCTGTTTTGACCCAGTGGTGCTGTTTTGCCACCTCCCACCCATCCACTCAAGCACTCCCAGATGAAGCCCCAAGCTTCTGTCTTGGTGTCTCATTGTAAGAAGAGAGCAGCAAAGGTGAGACCTGGAGGCCTCATCATTTTGTAGATGACAAAGAATGAAAGCAACCAAAATGAACGATTCACAAGCAAGACTGGCCATTGGTTCACTGGTCAGCACAAAGTAAGTGTTGGAGGTAGGTGTTTCACTGAAATGAGCTGACAGTGTGTGTTTTCCAGGACAGTTCCGAGACTCCTGGAGGAAAAGGTGTAAGTATTTATTTATTTATGAGAGGAAGAGGCAGAGAGAGGTGGGGAAAGAGAGAGGGAGGGAAGGGGAGGATGGGCGCACCAGGACCTCCAGCTGCTGCAAATGAACTCCAGATGCGTGTCCTACCTTGTGCATCTGGCTTATGTGGGTCTTGGAGAATTGAACCTGGGTCCCTTGGCTTCACCGGTAAGTGCCTTAACCGCCAAGCCATCCCCTCAGCTCAGATGTAAGTTTTAAAAAGTGAATGGATTAATAGGAAAGGCTTTTTCTTTGAATGCCTTTTGATTTTAGCGGCACTATACATTTAGCAGTACTATACCTCCTTGTAGAAGGATACCAGGAGTTTGCCTTCGGGTTAAAAAGATCAGTGCAGGGCTGGAGAGATGGCTTAGCGGTTAAGGCCTATGCCCATGAAGCCTAAGGACCCCAGTTCGATTCTCCAGGTCCCATGTAAGCCAGATGTACATGTTGGTGCATGCGTCTGGAGTTCGTTTGCAGTGGCTGCAGGCCCTGGTGCACTCATTCTCTCTGTCTCTCTTGTCTCTAATAAATAAAATAAAATAAAATAAAATAAAAATCTTAAAAAAAAAATAAAGAGCAGCGCAGACCTAATTACTCTGGACTACAAGGAGGGAAACCCCTGTCCTTGGTGTGAAGAGCTGAGTTGCTGGGGACTCTGAGGGAACGTGCTGTAAGGGAACTTTGGAAATGACACATAGTGCTTCTCAAAAGTGTGAGCTACCAACATAGCTGTGAGAGTTATAGTATGTGGGAAGATTTGTAGAAAAGTCCAATTCAGGGAGCTGATCCCTGGACATGGAATCAGAATCTTGGAAGTGAGTGTGATGGTTTTAGATCTGCCTTTAGTCTATGAAAATGCTGTAACTGTCACATGTCCTACTACACATTCATTCGCTTAACACTTAAGCTGATAGTTGCCTAGCATTTGCTATATACTGAACAAGATGCTACAGATCTACGTGCTGAGCCACATAGGCACATTATCTTCTCCTGGGAAGCTTGTGGTCTTCCACTTTTCTTTGAATATGTGGTGTAGTTTAGCAGAAAGGTGTCATGAACTAATCTTTAAAAATAGGCCACTGATAGGGGCTGGGGATGTAGCTCAGTTGGTAAGGATGCTTGAAGTCCTGGGTTCAGTCCCCAGCATCACGTAAACTGAGTGTGGTGGCACATATCTCTAATCCCAGCACTTGGGAGGTGGTGGCCAGAGAATCAGAAATTCAAGGTTTTACTTAGTTATACAGTGAAGTTGAAAATAGAACAGAAAGTAAAATAAACTATTTGAGGTGTGATGGGGACATTTGCCCATGGAGCCTTATTCAGGCTGCTGGGCCCTGCCTGTAATCCCTGTACTCAGGAGGGAGGTTGAACCAAGAGAATGGAGAGTTTGAGGCCAGGCTGGACTACATAGACTATCTCAAAAAAAATAAAATAAAATAAAAATAAAATATTTAAAACTAAGCCACTTGGATCAAGTAAATACTAGCATAATACCTAATCTTAAAACTAATTTCCAGTGCTGGAGGGATGGCTTAGTGGTTAATGTGCTTGCCTTCAAAGCCAAAGGACCAAGGTTTGATTCTCCAGGACCCATGTAAGCCAGATACACAAGGTGGCACATGCATTTGAAGTTCATTTACAGAGGCTGGAGGGCCTGGCACACCCATTCTCCCTCCCTCCCTCTTCCCTTCCTGTTTCTCAAATAAATAAATAAATAAATAAATAAATAAATAAATAAATAAATAAATATTTAAATATTATTTATTTGTTTGACAGAGATACAAAGAGAAAGAGGCAGATAAAGATAGAGAATGAGCACACCAGGGCCTCTAGTCACTGCAGAGGAACTTCAGACACATGTGCCACCATGTACATCTGGCTTACATGGGTACTGGGGAATCGAACCTAGGTCCTTAGGCTTCCCAGGCAAGGGCCTTAACCACTAAGCCATCTCTCCAGCCTGGGTGTGAGATCTTAGGGAAGATGTAGCTTTGCCCATGGAGCCTTGTTCAGGCTGCTGGGCTCTGCCTCACTGCTGGGCAGACCCATGACAAAGACCCCTCCCCAACCCAGCCCAGGAAGGAGCCATCCCAGGAACACAGGATGCTCCAAGATGATAACATGGTGACAGTTCATCTGGGCAGCTGTCAGATGGAGTGCTCTCCCACACTAGGGAACATTGTGGATCACTGGAAGTTGCCACCTCTATGGCTGCTGGAGAGTTTTCTACTTTGTAAAGTGTGCCCCAGAGTAGGACATATGTCAGTCTCTGTTGCAAAAGAACCCTATCCAGTACAACCTGATCTTTTCCTCGCTCAGTGTCGTCATCAGACACATAAGTGACTGGGCAGTTGGTGTCCATTTGTGTCCTGAGAGCTGTTTGGAGGGTCCTGCTGTGGGCCCTCCCTTTGCCCCTGCTTCCCTCTCTCCTTCCCCTCTGTAGTCCCTCTCCTTCTCCTCTTCCTCCTCTTTCTTCCTCTTTTTTCCTGCCATTCATTATGGACAAAATTTTGCACCTGTACTCTTATTACAATTATAATTGTTAATACATATTAACTGAGTTCACTGTGGGATTTATCATAGACATTATTCAAACAAAAGGAATAAAAAGTAATGGAAGAAAAGGCAACAGGAGGGGATTATGATCAAAATACACTATGTACATGTATGAAAATTGTCAACAAAACAGAGTTTATTTTAAGTATAATGAGTGACTATAAATGTAATTTAATGGTAGAACACTTGCTCACCACTCACATGGGTGAAGTTGTGAATTCAACTCCCAGTACTACTCATCTATGAAAGTCCAATGTGGGGCTGGAGAGATGGCCTATCAGTTAAGGCATTTGCCTGCAAAGCCAACGGACCCCGGTTCGATTCTTTAGGACCCACGTAAGCCAGATGCTCAAGGAGGCGCACATGTCTGGAGTTCGTTTGCAGTGGCTGGAGGCCCTGGCACTCCCATTCTCTCCCTCTCTCTCTCTCAGTCTCTCCTTCTCAAATAAATAAGTGAAATATATTTTTTTTAAAAAGTCTAATGTGTACTCTACACACAGGTTGGAAAGCTAAACTCGTTGTATATGTATTCACCTTTGGCACTAGATTATTTTAAAGAAAATCTTAGATATATAATTTCACTGGTAAGCATGTACACACACACACACACACACACACACACACACACACACACAGTGTTTCTAAATGTTAAAATATTTTTAGGCATGGATTACAGATAGCCTCAAAAACTTAGTCTGAGGAAATAGCTCAGTTGATAAAGTACTTATCTTGCAAACATGAAGATCTGAGTTTGATCTTTAGTACCCACATAAAATGTTATGTGGGGTGATAATTACTTTAATCCCAGGGCTAGAGAGGCAGAGACAGAAGGATCCCTAGAGATCTCTGGTCAGCCAGTGTGACTGAAAAATGGCAGCTCCAGATGCAGTGAGAGATTCCATCTCAAGGAAGCATATTAAAGATAGAAGATTATATCTTATATTTTCCTCTGGCTTCTGTGCACATGTGTGTACACAGGGTCCATGCATCTGCACAGACATGTGCATACACCACACACACTGTTGTAGTTAACCTTCTTGTTGGGACAAAGGACCCGGCCAGAAGCAGCTGATGGGAATATAGTTGTTTCTTTTGGCTTATAGTCTTGAGAGGAAGCTTCATGATGGCAGGAGACAGCATGGGCATGAGTAGAGGCTGGACATCACCTCCCATGGCACAGCCGGTAGAAATAGCAGCAGGAGAATGAGCCAAACTAACAGTGGAAAGCTAGGGGCTAATAAACCTCAAAGTCCCTACCCTGAGAAGCACACCTCCTCCAGCAAGGCTCCACCTCCCAAATTGCCACCAGCTGGGAACAAAGCATTCAAAACACCTGAGTTTATGGGGGACACCTAATTCAACCCACCGTATTCTGTCCAAACATCCATGATGTAAAATGCCATGCAATCAGTCCAACTTTGAAAATTACCATAGTTTTTATCAACCCCAAGACTGTTCAAACATCCTCATCATCCAAGGTTTCTTAACTGTGAGCTGTAAAAATCAAATCAAAACAAAACAAAACATATTGGCAAAGATTAAAAGATGGCATTGCAAGGAAAGATTGAACCAATGCAAGATCTAAAACAAACAGGGCAAACATCAAAACCTGTAGCTCTAAGCCCAACATCTGCAGGCAGTGACCAAGTCTTTGGAGTTTCAATTCTTCCCCTCCATTTGGACTGCTCTCGGCCTAGGGAACAATCTATGCTGAGCCCTGGCATATCAGAAATCCTCAGGTCTCCACTGCAACCCTGTTTCTCCTCATGGCTCCATCAGTTCTCCACACAGGGAATCCAGAAACCTGCATCATATGGCCCAGTGGCCATCTCCAACAAAAATCCACATTGCACATCCAATGACTCTTTCCTGTATTTATTATACTCCTGTAGTACCAAGTAGGTTACCAAATTGTTAATCCATGGGGGGAATAAAGCTGACTTTGAACCACAGAACAGTTCTTCAGCATGCAAGTCCAGCATTCTCCTGCTGCCCCAATGCAGAACCACTGGCCCAATCTCAGTGGTGGTAATCTCTCAAACAATTGTATCTGACAGGCAACAGCTTTGGTCCAGAGATTTCTTTCTGTGCCATAACCATCTGCTCATTTTATCTAAAATCAACTGTGCTCAAGTTGTCATGACACAGGCAGAATACAGCAAACCTCTTACACAAAGTATTTCTAGCCTGGTCTGGACAAAGTTCTTTCTTCTTCCCAAAAGCCAAACCTCACAGTCTGTACAGTTCTTAATGCATTTAGGTCTTTCAACTCTGACCTAAATGGTCCATGAAACTCTGCCTTCAACACTGTAAGGCATCTTAGATCAAGTTTTCAAAACCTTCCACATTCCTTCACAATCAGTGCTAAAAGTAGTCAGTTTTCTAAAACAACAACCCTACTTCACTGGTACCAAATTTCCTTTGTAGTTACCTTCTCATTGCTGGAGAAGATACTTGTGCACGTCGCTTGTGTTCCTGTATATGTTCGGAGACACAGCAGCACTGAGAGGTATGGTTAGGGAAAACTTTACAGGGAATTTTTAGGCTAATGATATCACTATGTATGTAATGAGGTGAGGAAGAAAGGGGAAAGGAAGGGTTACTGTAAGACTGAGAAGGAAACTATATGGGTTAGAGATATGAAGAGCAGCGAAGAAGATAGGTTTAGAGAAAGGAAGGGCAAACATCATCAAAGCCTTTTATGGCAAGATGCAAGTTACAGCACAACAACTGCCTAATTAAAGTGTATAAATAGAACCAAAAAATCAATAAAAATAAATAAAACTAAAAAATAAATATTAAAATAATGAAAATAAAATTGAGCAATGGAATAGAAAGGATTATGTCTTTAGTCAGTGCATCTTCATAGTAGGGGAGGTATTATTTCTCCTACTCTTTTGTCTGTGCTTTGTTGTTGTTGTTTGTTTTCAAGGTAAGGTGTCACTTTAGCCTTGACTGACCTGGCACTCACTCTGTAGTCCCAGGCTGGCCTTGAACTTATAGCCATCCTCCTACCTCTGCCTCCAAGTGCTGGGATTAAAGGCATGAGCCAACTCCACCCGGGCTCTCCCACTCTTTGTATTGCCTTTTCTTTATTTTAAAATCAGACTCTGTAGGTGGGGGAGGGCTGCTAGTCTTGGTAATTCAAATCAGTTAAATCAGTGAGGCCTCCCGAGAGAGGGTGTGATGGTTCATCCTGATTAGCCACTTGACAGAACCTAGACTCAGCTGTGAGGGAAGATTGTGATGAGGTGAACTGAGGTGGGAAGACCCGCTGTAGCTGTGGGCAGGGTCCTGGACTGTATAAACAGGAGAGAGCTGGCTGAGCACCACACACATGGTTCTCAACTCTCTCCTTGCTGATGTGATGATATGGCACCAGTTTTCTGCTCCTGCTTTCCTTTCTTCATCATGATAGATCCTGTCCTCTGGAACTGTAAATGGAAATAAAACCCCTTCCTTCCCTAAGTTGCTTCTGGTCAGGTAACTTGTCCCACCATTGAAAGAGTAATTGATACAGAAGGATTTCTTTAGCTGAAGATCACTTTCTGCCAGACTTCCCCTGTCTAATTTCTGCAAATGATATACCTCTAGTATATCCATTCTAGTTCAGGCTGACCTGGAATTCACTCTGTAGTCTCAGGGTGACCTTGAACTCACAGTGATCCTCCTACCTCTGCCTCCCAAGTGCTGGGAATAAACGCCCAGCCTTTGTAGTTATTTTTGCATGTTTCTCTGTGTGGTAGGTGTGGGTGCCTGTGTATGGGGGTACAGGTGCACACATATGCACATGTGTGTGGAGGCCAGAGGCTCATGATGGCTGTCTTCCTCAATCAGTTTCCATTTTACTTTTCTTTTCTTTGTTCTTTTTTCTTTCTTTTTTTTTTTTTTTGTTTTGAGACAGTGTCTCACACTGAACCCAGAGCTCACCAATTCAGCTAGACTAGCTAGTCAGCAAGCCTTCCTGTGTCCGCTCCCCATGGTAAGCATTGCAGTGCCCTGTGTTTACGTACTGGGAATCTGAACTCCAGCCTTCAGGCTTGTACACTGAGCCATCTCCCTACCTACCCCTCTGCTCTTCTATGTGGCTTTCTTCCAGGCCGTTGTCTCCTGTATGGATTCCAGAAAGACCTTTTTTTTTTTTTTTTTTTTTTGGTATTTCAAGGTAGCGTCTGTCTCACTCTAGCTCAGGCTGGCCTGGAATTCACTATGTAGTTTCAGGGTGGCCTTGAACTCATGGCGATCCTCCTACCTCTGCCTCCCAAGTGCTGGGATTAAAGGCATGCACCACCACGCCCTGCTTCAGGAAGACCTTCTTCAACTTTTTTACTTTTGAAAAGATTTCTACCATTAAATGCCTTTGCCTGTGTGAAATAATAGGAAGCCAGGATAAACACTTAAATAATAGGATGTTGACTATTCCCATTAAAGTTGAAAGAGAAGGCCATACTTGTAGCATGAGTAATACCACGTCTCTCTGCTTACTGAGTCAGGCCAAAAACTTCAGCAGATCATTTGCCCCTCACAAAGTCTCCATTTCCTACTTAGGACAACGGGGAGAAATCATACAGGGTCAGGACATTGCGCCAAAGACGCGTTTCCCTCTATAGGCCAACTGGAGACAGCCCTGGTAGGTCTGGCGGAATTGTATCTGCTTCCAAATAAATACGGGCGGGTGAGCAACACCTCCGAGGGCACACCCTGCCTGTGTGTGAGAGGCCCCATTTCCCCAAAGTGGTGGCTTCATGTCTTTTCAGAGGAAATGATCTAAGTGACTAGATATGTGAAGGACCATTTGACAAAATAGTTCAACTTGGCTTTGACATGAAGGAAGAAAGTGTTGGGTTTGAAGGACTAATGAGGACATATGACACAGCAGCCCCCTCACAGGGACGCCACCCTGCTGCGTGTGGGGCAGAGGTCCAGTCCTCTTTCTTGATGGGCGGGGAGCTCCTGTTGCCCATGCTGCTTGTGCCATCTGCCTTCTCTCTCCCTTGATTCTCTTCCACAGGAATGTCTCCCACATGTCCAGCCATTTCTACACCTTTGCACATGAACTCAGCCGTGGCTCCACTTCCTGCCAGACCTCACCCAGGATTGCTGCTGGCTTTCTTGAAGATACTGCTGTTTTTGGTCAATGTTGCCCAACCTCAGTTGTACTAACTGGAGGTTTTATTTTACATAGGGTGATTTTTACATTCCAGCCTTCCCAGAACAACCCAACTTAGACTTGCTACCTCCTCATTGTAGTTATAAATATTACCTTCTGTTTCTTTCATAAGTGTCCTGGTTTGAATTATAAATCACCAGGCACCCTTGTTATAGACAGCACTTACCCCAGGCATGCTAATGGTGGCAGGGAGGGAGCTCTGGGTAAGACGGAGGATGAGTGTTGGCAAGGTAGGAAGAAGGCCTCCTGGCTGGTCCTGGGTAAGCTTTTATGGCATCTCATGGAGAGTGAGACTGGGAGTGCCACTCTGACCTTTCATATGTGAGTTTCTTTGGATGACAAAGAAACATTGTTTTTTGTCTGAAGCCATGCCATACCACCTATTCCGAGCCACTTTAACAAGAGTGCAGCCACCCAATGTCTGTGCCAGCCTATTGCAGTCCTGTACTACTCACAGCCCGGTACAGCACTCCAGGGCCTTTTTGTGTGGCCATAAGACAAATACTAAAAGTCTAAAGCAGGCTGGAGGGATGGCTTAGAGGTTAAGGCACTTGCCTGCAAAGCCTAAGGACCCAGGTTTGATTCCTCAGGACCTATGTAAGCCAGATGTATATGGTAGTACATGCATCTAGAGTTCATTTGTAGTGGCTAGAGGTCCTGGTGCACTCATATCTCTTTCTCTCTCTCTTGCTCTGTCTCTTTCATAAATAAATAAATAGATAAATAAATAAATATTTTTTAAATCATTCATGAGGGGCTGGAGAGATGGATTAGCAGTTAAGACACTTGCCTGCAAAGCCAAAGGACTGCAGTTCGATTCCCCAGGACCCACATAAGCCAGATGCACATGGTGGCACATGTGTCTGGAGTTCATTTGCAGTGCTGGAGGCCCTGGTGTCCTGTTCTCTTCCTTTCTCTCTTTATCTCTCTCTCTATCTTGCTCTCTCAAATAAATTTTAAAACATTAAAAAAATTCATGAATTGTTCTTCTCGTTTTGCATTCAGACATTCTAACAACATAAAGAATTGAATAACATTTTCAAATTTTAAGTGTGTATATTAGGGATAATTTCTGGGCCTCAACTATATTGTGATATTGTGTTAGGGGCTGCCCAACCAAAAGACGAGTAAGAGATGTTTCCTAGCTTCTAATCCAATGGCAGCTACCTAGGAAAACCCCTAAGGGCCAGCACTGGAGCAATCTGAGCAACAAAATGATGATAGCATTTGTATTTAATATAATTCTTGTGATTTAACATTTTCATATCGAATTGGTCGTGGGAAACTCATAATGAATATAATTTAATATAACCTCTATGTTCTGTTACATAATATGTGATACAATTGTACTTTTACAAATATTTATTTATTTGAAAGAGCGATAGAGGCAAATGAGAGAGAGAGAGAGAGAGAGAGAGAGAGAGAGAGAGAGAATGGGTGTGCCAGGGCTTCTAGCCACTGCAAGCAAACTCCAGATGCTTATGCCACCTTGTGAATATGGCTTAAGTGGGTACTATGGAATCGAACCTGGTTCGTTAGGTTTTGCAGGCAAGTCCCCTAACTGCTAAATCATCTCTGCAGCCTCTTCAGTTGTATTTTTAAAATACTTTAATTTATGTGTGTGCGCGTGCACGTGCACACTTGTGTGCCAATGTCTCTTTCTACTTCAAAGAAACATTCGATGCTTGCACCACTTTTTGCATCTGCCTTTACGTGGGTTCTGGGGAATGAAACTTGCACTATCAGGCTTTACAAGCAAGTGCCTTTAACCACTGAACTATATCCCTAGCACTATAATAGTATTTTTAGTTTTTAAAATATTAAATCAATTAATTAATTTTAGAGAGAGTAGGGAGGGGGAGAGTAGAGAATGGGTATGCCAGGGCCTCTAGCCTCTGCAAACAAACTCCAGATGCATGTACCACCCTATGCTTCTGGTTTTACGTGGGTACTGGGGAATCAAACCTGGGTCCTTTGGCTTTGCAGGCAAGCACCTTATCCACTAAGCAATCTCTCCAGCCCTATTTTGTTGTATTTATTTATTTATGATAGAGCGAATGGGTACATATGTCCCCTTGTGCATCTGGCTTACATGAATAGTGGGGAATTGAACCTGGGTTCTTAGGTTTCACATGCAAATACCTTAACCATTAAGCCATCTCTTCAGCCCTATTTTGTTGTTTTAAAGCAGGGTCTTATTCAGCTTCAATCTCACTATGTAACCAGGGATGATCTTGAACTTCTGTTCTTCCTGCCTCTGCCTCCCAAGTGTTGGGATTTATAAGTGTCACCACACCTGACTAAATTTTTTAAATTATTTATTTATTTATTTGAGAGTGACAGAGAGAGAGAGTGTGAGCAAGGAGAGAGAATGGGTGCACCAGGACCTCCAGCCACTGCAAATGAACTCCAAATGCATGTGCCACCTTGTGCATCTGGTTGATGAGGGTCCTGGGGAATTGAGTCTTGAGCCAGGGTCCTTAGGCTTCACAGAAAAGTGCTTAACCGCCAAGCCATCTCTCCAGCACCTATATTTTTTAAAGACAGTCTTGCTATGTAGCCCTGGCTGGTCTGGGACCTCACTATATAGACCAGTGTGGTCTCACACTCATGGTGAAGAGGGATGGGTGTCAGCTGTGTCCTGTGTTGTGCTGCACAGAGAAAGGCCTCCCTGCGGTGTTCTTGCCTCTAGCTAATGGTGGAAAACACGAGATGAACCCAAGTTAAGGCACATCCTACAAACATCTGGCCAATACTGTTCCCAAGGCCAAGTTACTAAAGGTCAAGGAGGAAACTAAGGAGACATGGCAGCTAAGGGCAACAAGGGATCCTGGACGGGCTCTTGGTTCCTTCTTTCCTTTTGTGGTGCTAGGGTATCAAACCCCGGCTCCCACCCACACATGGACGTACTGCCAAGCAGCAGATCTTGAAACAGGAAAAGAAAAACAAAACAAAACAAAACAAAAAATCCAACCAAAACAAACCCCCACAATATTAATGGAAAGTCTGGAGAAACCCAAATAAAGACTCCAGTTTCGGTACCAATATGCTAATCAATGTTAACTTCCTGGTTTTGATTCTTATGCAACACTACATAAGTCTCAGATGTTTTGGGAGATTGGAAGATGGCCATATATATATATATTTTTAAAAACTACTTTTATAATTTCTCTATATCTAGTTATCTGACAATAATAGATAGCTTTAAAAAAATTTTTTTTAAATATAGCCGGGTGTGGTGGCGCACACCGTTAGTCCCAGCGCTTGGGAGGCAGAGGCAGGAGGATCACCATGTGTTCAAGGCCACCTTGAGACTACATGGTGAATTGCAGGTCAGCCTGGGGTAGAGCAAAACCCTACTTTGAAAAACCAAAAATAAATAAATAAAATAAATAAATGTGCCCCAGTAGGGCAAAGTGAGAAATAAATGCTACAACAGGTATGAAAGTGAAGTGAATTCGTAATTCTTTCCACCGGGGGTGGTGGAATGGGCTGAAATGTCCCCAAGAGTGATGTGTGGGCCTAGAGCAGGACCTTAGCACAGGAGTCAAGAGTCCCTCCATGGGTGCGGGAGCATTTGACCAGTCCCTGAAGGCTAGAGAACTTTGCTGCTCAGTTCTTGGCTGAGGCAGTGAGGCATTTGAGGTAGATGGTCTCTGCGAGATCTGGAACACAGCATGAGGGCAGGAAAACACAAGAGAAGAATGAATAAGCAAGTCTGGCTGGAGGTCAATGGCCTGGGGCAGGGGAAGGAGGAGTAAGGGGAGCAGGAAGACCAGCTGAGCTTCCTGATGGAGCCTAAGCAATTCACCCACTGAAGCATCAGGGCCCCGGAGTTTGAACCTATTCCCATGGGTTCCAGAGCAACCCAAGGCCCCAATCAAAAACTAATAAATAAGCAGGGCGTGGTGGCGCACACCTTGAATCCCAGCACTCGGGAGGCAGAGGTGGGAGGATCGCTGTGAGTTCGAGGCCACCCTGAGACTACAGAGTGAATTCCAGGTCAGCCTGGGCTAGAGGGAGACCCTACCTCGAAAAACAAACAAAACAAACCAACCAACCAACTAATAAATAAATGACAAATACATAATTCCTTTGTGAAAGTTGAGGCCTCAGTTTTGGGGAAGGCCAGAAGGTCATTATGTGCAACAAGACAGATGTAAGGCTCCCATCCCCCAGGGGTGCTTACATTGTGGTCGGTCATGGGTGTCACCTGAAACAAAGGCCTGGCCTCAGACCTTTGGCCTCCGCTATTCTCTGACCCAGGTCTCTGTGTTGCTGAACGATGACTCCTGTCTCAACAAGAAAGTCCTTCTCCACAGAGGAAAAAAGAATCTTCAGCCTTTCATTTCCTAAGAACCAGTAGGTTGGCTCCAGCAGATCCCTAAGCCCTGGGGTGCTTGAAGAAGTCTCTGTGGTGACCTTGAACCTTGGGAGTGCCCTTGGAGAGGTGTGGTGCCCAGCAGGCTTCCTGGGCTCTCCCAGTAGCCATGCTGTATTCCCCAGGCGTTTGGAAAGCAGGTTGGATTTGGGGGGGTGGGGTGAATGTTCCACTAAAGCAGTGCTTTGGATTCTTACATCACGGCTAGACAACCCCCCGCTGAGTCTGTTTGCTGTCCCTTTCCCTCTGCTCCTGAGTTGTGTCAGGAGATTTGGGGAACTTCTGACTCATCTAGCAAGTGACTGTGGTCTTTCTTTCTTTCTTCCTTTCTTTCCTTCCCTCCTTCCTTCCTTCCTTCCTTCCTTCCTTCCTTCCTTCCTTCCTTCCTTCCTTCCTTCTTTCTTTCTTTCTTTCTTTCTTTCTTTCTTTCTTTCTTTCTTTCTTTCTTTCTTTCTTTCTTTCTTTCTTTCTCTCTTTCTTTCTTTCTTTCTTTCTTTCTTTCTTTCCATTTCTTTCTTTCTTTCTTTCTTTCTTTCTTTCTTTCTTTCTTTCTTTCTTTCTTTCTTTCTTTCTTTCTTTTTTGCAAAAGCCATGACCCAAAGGAAGAGGCAGATGATCCGGTGAGGGAGTCTCAGTGGGACTTTATGGATGATGGAGATATCACACCAGGTTCTTGGGAGCAGGTCAGGGCTGGCTGAGGACTGCTGGCTCCACTCTGTGTGTCAGCAGCCAGAAGTTTAGCTGTTGTGGGGCGTAACAGGTACCTGAGGACTGTGGTAGCTAAATTAACGCTGGGAGCTGGGCATGGTGGCTTCTGCCTTTAATCCCAGCACTCTGGAGGCAGAGATAGGAGGATCCATGTGAGTTTCAGGTCAGCCTGGGCTAGAGTGAGACCCTACTTCAAAAAAACCAACCAACCAACCAACCAACCAACCAACCAACCAAACAAACAAACAAACAACCAAACAAACAAACAAACAAACAAAAAACCCAAGAAGCCAGATGTGGTGGTGCACGCCTTTAATCCCTGGGGAGACCAAGGTAGGAGGATAACTGAATTCGAGGCCACCCTGAGACTGCAGAGTGAATTCCAGGTCAGCCTGGGCTAGAGCAAGATCCTACCCAGAAAAACCAACAAACCAACCAAGCAAACAACCAAACAAATAAAAACACAGGGTCTGGGGACTAAAACTGCATCTTTAAAGAATTTAGGCAATGATGGGGCTGGAGAGATGGTTCAGCAGTTAAGGTGTTTGCCTGCGAAGCCAAAGGATCCCGGTTCGATTCTCCAGGACCCATATAAGCCAGATGCATGAGGGGCACATGCATCTGGAGTTCATTTGCAGTGGCTAGAGGCCTTGGCATGCCCATTCTCTCTTTGTCTGCCTTTCTTCTATCTCCCTTTCTCTGCTTGCAAATAAATAAAAATTGAAAAACAATCTTTTTAAAAAAAGAATTTAAGCAATGAAACACTTTGAAAAGAGAGCTTTTATGGTCTCTGCATTTTTGGCTCTGGAGGCTGGCTGCAGGGCAGCCCTTCCATTCATTAGTTTTCTTTTGTTGGTGTTGTTTTTCTGAGACAGGGTCTCACTGTAGCTCAGGCCGGTCTTGAATTCTGTAGCCCCAGACTCACAGCGATCCTCCTACTTGAGTCTCCTGAGCACTGGGATTATAGGCAAGAGCTACCGTGCCAGACCTATTCATTAGTTTTCTGAAGAAATTAGCTTTAGCTGGATCACCATATTTCTTGTTCCAGGAGGCCACTCCTAGAGGCCAAAGAAATCTCCCTCCCATCTTCTGGAAGTGTAGAGTTTCCACATGGTCCCACCAAGTACAAAAGAGCTAAGGCCTTCATGGAAAGTTGGTAGCCAAATTGGGAGTAGGCTGAGCCAGGGCATCTGCTACTCCTTCCTCCTTGTAGCCTTGGTCAGGATTAATGAAATCCTAAGGACTGGAAGAGTCCTAAACAACCCTGTCCTGGCCAATCTATGTCCTAGGTCTCAGCGGTTGCAAGGGTTGGAATCCAGACTCGGTGACACAGTCTGGCTCCGTCACTCAATGGTTATGTAACCTTGGGCAACTGCCTTCGCCAAGTGGAGCCTTTCCTTCCTTATTGACAGACTGGGATAAGAATACCTTGTTTTCCCGATTGCTCTGAGAATGAAACAGCCCAGTGTTCGTTTGGAAGCCCTGGCCGGGTGCTGGGCTCAGAGTCCGCTGTCAGGGAGCGTCTGCTCCAGTCCCTGTGGTGGCTGCCGTGGGGTCTCTGTTCACCAGGCAGCTCTGATCTGATCATCTTTGTGTTCAGGGGAGGGGGACGATCACACACTTGACTTCTGTCTGGCTGCCCCTCTTTGTGTCCTTCCATGACACCAGGCCTGTTCTAGAGGGTGACAAGTCCAGCAGTGTGGGCTCAGAGAGGCTCCACAAATCCTTTGAAGCTCTTCTAAGCATCGTTGCCATTTCAGAGTCATCACTGGAAAAATCTGCTTGCCAGATATGTGCCCTGCCAGGTCATCCACGGCCCAAGTGCCTTGTTTTTAAACTTTTTATTTTTATTTATTTTTTATTTTTTTTTTTTGCCAGTGAAACAGGCTGCAAGGCTCATGTCTAATTCATCCCCTGAAAACCTTGGTGTTAGAAACAATCAAAACGTCAAGTTTGGATCCAAGGGGGCCAGGCGTGGTGACAAGAGCATAATTTCCCTTCATCCCTCCATCTACCCTGTGAGGAAGTTTGCAGCCTCTGTCCTTGAAGAGGAGGAGTCTGGGATTGGCAAGGCTCAGAGTCTTGTCCAGCTTATTGAAGACAGTCCATCACTAACTCTGAAGGCTGTGTTCTTTGTCACTCTTTGACATCTTGTGTTGTCCCCTCATTCACATGCATCCAGAGAAAACAACAGGCATTTTCTTTTTTATTTTTTTAAAATGTATTTTATTTATTTGAGAGAGAGAGAGAGAGAGAGAGACAGATAGAGAGAATAGGCATGCCAGGGCCTTTAGCCACTGCAACTGAACTCCAGACACATGCCACCTTGTGCATCTGGCTTACATGGTACATGGGTACTGGGGAATCAAACCTGGGTCCTTAGGTTTTCACAGGTATTGCCTTAACTGTTGAGCCATCTTTCCAGCCCCCGGACATCATGCTCAAATGTGGGAAAACATGCTGCTCATCTGCCAGCAGGTCTTACACAGCTCTTGGAGGTGAAGATCAGCGTACTAACACAAGTTTTTCCTCTGGAATAGATGATTCGGGAACAAATGGTATAGGATTTAAGGGGAGGAGAAAGGAGAGTTGGGATAAAATAAACTATATAAGCCAATTAGCAACCATTACCCAGAATGCTGGTGAAAGCTTTAAAACTTTGAAAGGCTATTTTATCCCATTTTACAGGGAGAGCTTACTTGTGCTCAGAACCTTCCTGCCTTGATGTATAAGCTCTGATGTTCAGGCAATAATTTAAAAGACTTTAAAAAGAGGTCATTTAATTGGACTGGGACGCCAGCTTCACCAGCATGACAATAGTGAATGATAGGGTGCCAAGGCACAGTCTGTGTGTGGCGCTGGGACCGCACAGATGGTGACTGGAGCAGGCCCGGATCTCTGCTCAGCAATTCCACTCCCATTCCGGGCCAAGTCCTTACACTGCTGATTCTTTCCCCTTTTCTTTTCTTTTCTTTTCTTTTCTTTTCTTTTCTTTTCTTTTCTTTTCTTTTCTTAATTAATTTTTTTTTTTTTGAGGTCAGTGTCTCACTCTAAACCAGGCTGACCTGGAATTCAGTATGTAGTCTCATTGGCCTCAAACTCATTGTGATTCTCCTACCTCTGTGACCCCAGTGCTGGGATTAAAGGTGTGCACCATCACACCAGGCTCTTTTTAAAAAAAAAAAAAAATTCACTTATTTATCTATTTGAGAGAGAGAGAATGAGAGAGAGAGAGAGAGAGAGACAGAAAGGGTGTACCAGGGCCTCCTGCCACTACAAACGAAATTTAGATGTATGTGCCACTTTGTGCATTTGGCTTTACATCGGTACTGGGCAATTGAACCTAGTCCATTGGGCTTTGCAAGCAAGTGTCTAACCACTGAGCCATCTCATCAGCCCTCTTTTCCATTTTCATTGTAGTTTCCCAGAGGTGGGAGGCAGCAGGCCCACACTATCTAGTTTTGAATATGCAGGACACCAGTCAGTATTATTGCTCATGGACTGTCTTCCAAGTTCTTTATATTAATAACAGAGATGAAAAGAGCCAAATAGTTATCAGAGAGCAAAGTAATTCATTGAAAGGCTCTTTCTTACTATTTCTCTTTTCTTTTTTCAAATAATGACTTTATAGCTCAGCTTTTCATTGGGGACAATTTCTAACATGTACAAATGTAGACTAGCATGACTCCTATGTAGTCACTGCCCAGCCTACAGTCACATAATGCTCACACCATTGTATTTTGAAGCAAATTCTTTACATTGTGTGTATTTATAAGCATTTCAGTATGTTTTTAAGGATAAAGGTTATTTTTTTTTAAACTGATGATGTGATTATTGTACTTTGAAAATCAACAGTAAATTTTATTCTTTATTAACTGTTCATTTGCCCCTGATGGTCTGACACTCTCCATGTTTACTAAACTGTAACTTACAAACTATGAACCATGCCCTTCATGAATATAGTGTTTAGTTTTAGTAAATTTACATAGTTGTGCAACCATCATCACAATCCAATTTGAGGACACTAATCTGTCAGAATTTTATTGCGATCTATAATACTGTCATTGGTTGATACCTCCCTCCCTCCCTTCCATCTTTTTCCTTTCCCATCCTGTCCCTTCCCTTCCTTTCTCTTCCCTCTCCTTACTTCCTTTTTTCTTTACCTTTCTTCCCCTCCCCTTTTCTCTCTCTCCCTTCCTCCTTCCCTCTCTCTTCTTTCTTTCCCTCTCTCTCTCTCTCTCCCCATTTATCTTTCTTCCATTGCAGAGGATTAAACCCAGGGCCTTCCATGCTAGGCATTCAACCACTACCACTGTGAAGCCTAAGAAGTATATCTTGAGTACTAATTGATGTCTTTTCATCTATAGCTTTGTCCTCAATCCATTTTTTTTTTTTTGCTTGTTTTGTTTTGAGGTAGGGTCTCACTCTAGTCCAGGCTGACCTGGAATTCACTATGTAGTCTCAGGGTGGCCTCGAACTCACGGCAATCCTCCTACCTCTGCCTCCTGAGCGCTGGGATTAAAGGTGTATGCCACCATGCCTGGCTTCTTCTTTTTTTCTTTATGTTTTTCTTTTTTTTTTTTTTTTAATTTTGTTTATTTGAGAGCAACAGATGCACACACACACAGAGAGAATGGGCGCACCAGGACCTCCAGCCACTGCAAACGAATGCCAGATGCATGTGCCACATTGTGCATCTGGCTTACATGGTACTGGGGAATCAAGCCTGGAACCAGGGTCCTTAGGCTTCATAGGCAAGCGCTTAAGCACTAAGCCATCTCTCCAGCACCTTGTTTTTCTTTTTTAATGAAGAAAGGGGTTTTTGTTTTTGGAATTTCTAAATGTCTAGATTTTCATCAACTGTATCATTGTGGTGTCACTTGTGGGATCCATGTCCCCGTACTTCCTGTAAGTAGGTTTAGAGGCTTGAACAGATTCAGTCAATCCTTTTTTCTGACATGGGCACGGCATAGGCAGCACAGTGTGCTTCCAATAGGATGCCATCGTGTGTGCTATTGCTTTTCTCTCCGTTATTCCTCTAGCCCAGGCTGACCTGGAATTCACTATGTGGTCTCAGGCTGGCCTTAAACTTACAGCAATCCTCCTAACTCTGCCCCCTGTGTGCTGGGATTAAAGGTATGAGCCACCACACCTGCCTTAAAAGTTTTGAAAATTTATGTGATTGGGCAAGTTCATGTGAGTGTGAATGTGTGTACCATGGCACGAGTGTGATATGAGTATGATCAGAAGACAACTGCTGGGTTTGGTCCTCACCTGTCCACATCATTCTTTTGTTTGTTTGTTTGCTATTTTAAAGAACTTTATTGTGATTTTTAAAATTTTAATTTATTTATTCATCAGAGAGAGAGAGAGAGAGGGAGGGAGGGAGGGAGGGAGAGAGTGGGCGTGCCACATTACAAACTCCAGACACATTAGCCATCATGTGCATGTGGTTTAAGTGGGTCCTTGGCTTCACAGGCAAAAGCCTTAACTGCTAAACCATCTCCCCAGCCCTTATTGTGATTAATTTTTAATTTTTTTGGTTTTTTGTTTTGTTTTGTTTTGTTTTTCGAGGTAGAGTCTCACTCTGGCGCAGGCTGACCTGGAATTCACTATGTAGTCTCAGGATGGCCTCGAACTCATGGCGATCCTCTTATCTCTGCCTCCTGAGTACTGCGATTAAAAGCTTGCGCCACTACGTCCGGCTTAATTTTTAAATTTTTATTGAAAGCCTCCATACATATACCCAGCGTACCATGATCATAATCTCCTCTCACCACTCTTCTTTGTCCCCCTCTCCTCCTGCCACTGAACCTCTTCATCTTTCTGACTAGCCTCTCTCCTATTTTGATGTTATCAGTTTTCCATACTATTTGGTTCTTGTGTAGGTGGCATCAGCCACTGTGAGGTCATGAATACCATGGCCACTTTGTGTCTGGAAGACAGTATTGCAGAGCACTCCTCCCCTTCCTTTGGCTCTTACATTCCTTCTGCCACCTCTTCTGCAATGGACTCTGAGCCTTGGAGTGTGTGGTAGAGATGTCACACTTAGTACTGAACACGCCCCTGTCACTTCTTCTCAGCACTTTGATGAGTTTTGAGTCACCCCAGTGGTCACCACCATCTGAAAAGAGAAGCTTCTCTAACCACAAGTGAGAGCAGCATTAACATATGGGCATGCACATGCGTATTTAGAGGGCAATCTGGTGTGCATAATGTATCTATATAACTAAAAAATCATGGTAATTTTCCCCCTAGGGCTTATGACCTCCCTAGCCATAAGCTTTTGATTTGGTTTTCAGTATCAAGTATGAATGAAGCAGGCCTCAAATAGAACCAGAGAGCAGTTAGTTCCCCCCATAGCAGACGTGCTACCATGGCACTTTTGGTACATTTTTGCCGGGCTCCGTCCTCATCATTTGAGGCGGGGTTCTCACTCTGGACTCTGGTTCTTCACTGTGCTCACACCACAGCCTCCAGGAAATTCTCTACCTCCCGTCTTGCTGTCGGGATCACTGGGCTGGGATTGCTGAAGCCTACCAAGGCTGCTGGCTTTTTTACATGAGTTCTGGGATTGAACTTGAGTGCTCCAGCTTAAACGGTGAACACTTGATCCACGGCACCGTCTCTCAGCCCCCTAATTTTCTCTTCTTGATGTTAGCCACCATCTCTGAATATTGGCTAAATTTACTGTTCATTAGGATTTCAAAATGGTGATTGTTTATTTGTATCTTTCCTTGTGTACTATTTCTCTAAAGACAATCCTCTCTTAAGTTATTCTAGTGTCCTGAAGCTTAATTTAAAAAAAAAAAAGCACTGCAAGGTAAGTGCTTGATTCTTTTGCTTTTTGCCATTCCCCCCAACCCCCAAAACGAGTAGATTCCTCAGTATCATTCAAAGGCAGAGTGTGCTCCTGCCCTGGCTGGCACTGTGTTGTCCTTCCCAGCCAAAGGAAATCGAGTCCAGTAGGCACTCATTTTCTTGCATGTCTCATCAGTAGTTTTTGCTTTTGCTTTTTCCTCCTCTTCCTCCCTTACTCTTGCTCTCCTCCTCCCCCTTCCTACTCCTCTTTCCTGCTCCATGCTCTTCTTATGGATTGGGAACTGAACCCAGGGTCTTACTTATGCCAGGTAAGCACCGTGCCACTGAGCTACATTTCCAGTCTTTTTTTAGGTTTTTTTTTTTAAAAAATATTTTATTGATTTATGTGTATGTTCATGTTTGTGTGCGTGCGAGCATGAGTGTGTGTGTGTGTGTGTGTGTGTGTGTGTGTGTGTGTGATGGTGTGTGTGCCACAGCATGCGTGTGGAAGGCAGAGGATGACTTTTGAGGCCATCCTTGCAAGTTTCCCACATGTGAGGCAGTCTCACTCCCCGAGTTCTTGCTCCACTGTTGTTCTTTGTGCTGTATTTAGAGATCCCTTCCAGGATATCCTCCTGCCTCTGCCTCCTGTGTCACTGGTAGTGTGCTGGGATTACAGAAGCCTGCCCTAGCATCCCGCTCTTTACATAGGGATCTGAGGATTGAATTTGAGTGCTCAGGCCTGAACAATGAGCACTTTATCCCCTGAGCCACCTCCCCAGCCCCCACACTTTATTTTGGGATGGGGTTTCAGACGTTGGTCTTAAACTCTCAATCCTTCTGCTTCAGCCTCTGTAGTATTGAGGTAACAGGCATGTACAACCATTAAACTAGGATTTTTAGTGGGCAAAACAAAAAACAAATGTGTTTAAGATAAAATACATCATCAATGTATACTCTTACTTTCAATTCAAATTCAGGCCACAGGTTTTGGTTTGGCATAATTGATTTTTTCATTTTTATTTCCTCCCTCCACTTTGAGTATTCTTATTTTCAGTCATACCAACGTAACCACTTCTTTTTTTTATCAGTATACACAGGACTCTTCAAATAACTATGTCAGCACTACCACATGCAATATGCTTATTGAAAATAACTTAAACTTGTTAAAAGTTTTTTCTTTGCTTTAAAAAAATCTTCTACAGGCTAGACATGGTGGTGTACACCTTTAATCTCAGCACTCAGGAGGCAGAGAGATAGGAGGATTGTTGTGAGTTTGAGGCCAGCCTGCGACTACAGAGTGGTTCCAGGTTAGCCTGGACAAGAGAGGGACCCTACCTCGAAACAAACAAACAAACAAAATCTTCCACAGTATACAATAACATCATTGAGTTATGAAGTCACTTAGAAATATCTCTGCATGGGATTTCTTATAAAGAATACAATACTTATATTTATCAGTTCCATTGAGGTATAATTTCATGTCATAACTAGTTTAAGTGTACAATTAATAATTTTTAGTAAATTTATAGTATTCGATCACCTTCACCAAGATCCAATTTTGAATATTTCCATCACCCCAGAAGAACTCAGCATCATTTATTGAAAAGACTATCACCTCTCCCTCCCCGCCCCCCACTGAATTGCCATTATCATTTTGTTAAAAATCAGTTGACGACGGGCGTGGTGGTGTCAGGAGAATCCAAGGTCAAAGTCACCCTCAGCTACACAGGGAGCCCATTCTTAGCTGTATGAGATCATCTCAAAAATAAAATAATTAAGTTAGACATGGTGGCACACGCCTTTAATCCCAGCACTCTGGAGGCAGAGGTGGGAAGATCAGGGTGAGTTCAAGGCCAGCCTGGGACTATAAAGTGAGTTCCAGGTCAGCCTGGGCTAGAGTGAGACCCTACCTAGAAAAAAAAAAATAAAAATAAAAATAAACAATATAATAAATAAAAATAAAGGGCTGGTAAAGTAGCTCAGTGGTAGAGTGCTTATGTAGCATGTAGAAAGCCCTAGATTATAACTCCAATGTCACAAAGAGGGGAAAAAGGAAAGAAAAGAAACAAAAACCCAAAACTATAAACCACCTTTAATCCCAGCACTCGGGAGGCAGAGGTAGGAGGATCACCGTGAGTTCAAGGCCACTCTGAGACTACATAGTGAGTTCCAGGTCAGCCTGGGCTAGAGTGAGACCCTATGCTGAAAAACCAAAAAAAAAAATAAAAAAATAAGTTGACCAGGACTGGGATTATACAAGTGGTAGTGGGTAGTGCCTGGAATGCCTGAGGCCATGGATTTGATCCCTCGCACTGCACTCCTCACTTCTAAAATGCAACAAACAAAATTTCATCTGCCTTTATGTACAGTGTCTCTCTCTTCTCCTCTTGCTCATGTGGCTCTAAGGATGGAACCCAGGGCCTCACGTGTGCTGGGTGTGAATTCTACCTCAGCACTCATGAACAGGTCTGGTTCATGATTTTTCTTTTTTTTTTAAATTTTTTTTGTTTTTATTTTATTTATTTGAGAGTGACAGCGAGAGAGAGAGAGAGAGAGAGAGAGAGAGAGAGAGAGAGAAAGAGAGAGAGAATGGGCACACCAGGGCCTTCAGCCACTGTAAACAAACTCCAGATGCATGTGCCACCTTGTGATCTGGCTTATGTGGGTACTGGGGAATTGAGCCTTGAACTGGGGTCCTTAGGTTTCACAGGCAAACGCTTAACTGCTAAGCCATCTTTCCAGCCCTCATGATTTTTCTTATTAATCTGTGTGCCTATCTTTACCCTAGTTACCACACTGTCTTGGTTACTGAGGTTTTATAGTGAATTTTGCAATCCTGACTTACAAGTCTTTCACTCATTCTTTTTTCAAATTATTTTGCTTACTCTAGCTCTAAACATTTCCCTTTATATTTTGTGGTTTATGGTTTAGGATGCTTTTGATAGATTGTCATCATCAATTTGCCTGATGTATTGTTGAGGACTTTTGTGTCTATGTTCTTAAAAGATAATGGTTTATTTATTTATTTTTGAGGTAGGGTCTCCCTTTAGCTCAGGCTGACCTGACTATGTAGTCTCAGGGTGGCCTTGAACTCATGGCTATCCTCCCACCTCTGCCTCCCAAGTGCTGAGATTAAAGGTGTGCACCACCACACATGGCCCAGAATGTTTTATTTTATTTTATTTTATTTATTTGAGAGAGAGAAAGAGAGGGAGAGAGAGAAAGTAGCAGATAGAGAGAATGGACACACCAGGGCCTCTAACCCTGCAAATGAACTCCAGATGCATGGGCCACCTTGTGCATCTATTTTACATGGGTCCTGGGGAATTGAATTTGAGTTCTTTGGCTTTGCAGGCAAGCACCTTAACTGCTAAGCCATCTCTCCAGCTGGTTGTATGTTTTCTGCCAGCAGTATGAACCTGACTGCAACAGTAAAGTTGGTACCGAGAAGTGGTGTCATTGATACTAGACACCTGAGTGTGTGGCTTTTGGCCTTTTGGAACTGATTTTTGAGAGGAATGTGGAAGGATTTGAAACCTTGGCCTAAGAGATGCCTTGCAGTGCTGTAAGTACAGCTTGATGAACTATTCTGGTCAGAGTTGAAAGATCTGAATGTAGTAAGAACTTTGGACTGTGAGGTTTGGCTTATGAGGGTGAGAAAGAGCTTTGCCTGGACTGGGATAGAAGCAGTTTGTGTGAGAGGTTTGTTGCATTCTGCTTGCCTGTGTCTTGAGAACTTGTGCAGGGTTGCATTGTATAGAAATGGACTGGTGTGAAGAGGGATATGGCACAGAAAGAAATCTTTGGGCCAAAACTTTTGCCTGTTCAGCTGCAATTGTTTGGGAGATTATAACCATTAAGATTTGGGCCACCTGATCTGCAATAAACCCTTTTGTTGTTTTTTGTTGTTGTTTTTGAAGATCCTTTTATTGAAAAGAGAGGAAGGCATCTGTATTAGTCAACCTCAACTACTATTATGAAATACCTGAGACAATTAGTTTATAAAGAGAAAAGCATTTTGGGGGCTCGTAGTCTTAGTCCAGAATCAGGTGGGCTCATTGCTTTGGGCCTCTGGTGGGCATGCTGGATACAATGACCAGTAACACCCTCAGTGACCCACTTCCCAATAGTGCCATGCAGGAGCCCACACCACTGACACATGAGCCTTTGAGGGACATGTTCCCCAACCACAGTGGCATCCTTAATGTGATGATATTTGATAAGAGACATAAAAGAAATAAAGGTGAAATCATAGCCATCAGGGGAAAGAGCACTCCAGGCAGAGAGAACCACAGGGGCAAAGGCTCTGAGGCAGAAGTAGACATAGAACATTCTGGAAAACCAGTGTGGCAAAGTGAACGAGGGAGAGGAGGGAAGGATATGAGGTCTAAGAGGCCATAAAGTAGCATGTTATGTCTTAGGGTCCAAGGTAGGAATTTGTGATTGTGTTGTGAGTGAGATGAGAAGAGTGGCTTTCCGTTGGAGGGTTTGTAGCTAAGGGTGATATTATCCACCTTTCTTTCTTTTTTTTCTTTTTCTTTTTTTTTTTTTCCAGATAGGGTCTCACTCTAGCTCAGGCTGACCTGGAATTCACTCTGTAGTCTCAGGGTGGCCTCGAACTCAGGGTGGCCTCGAACTCACGGTGATCCTCCTACCTCTGTCTCCCAAGTTCTGGATTAAAGGCATGCACCACCATGCCTGGCCCAACTTTTATTTTAAAAGGTTCACTGTGACTGCAGTGTTGTTACCAGGGGAGAGTTTGTAGCTAAGGGTGATACGATCCAACTTTTATTTATAATACTCACATGTTAATTACAAAACACAAAAATGACCTCAACACATGCCTTATTTTCTAGAGAAATGAAACATTCTTAGTTTTCAAAAGCATTTGTGTTTCTTTTTTAAAAACTTATTTGTTTGCAAATGTATGGGAGTGTGTGTGTGTGCACGTGCACACATGCCAGTGCCTCTTGCTACTGCAAATAAATTCTACACACTTGTGCCATGCTTTTTTCTTTTTCCTTTTTCTTTTTCTTCTTTTTGGCATCCAGCTTACCCAGGTAGCTTGGGAATTGAACCTGGCTAGTAGGCTTTGTAAGCAAGCACCTTTAACTGCTGCACCACCTCCTCTTCTATTTCAACTGATAGCTCGCCATTATTGTTTGCACTGCAGACTTATTTTTACCTTTCAGAAACAGTTCTTTACTTCAGAATGAGTGAATGCTAAGGCAGTCACCAAGTTCATGCTCACCTACTCAACGCATTCAGCTCCCTTCTTTGACCCACACATTGTCCATTCCAGTGAAACTCTACTCTGCCTACAGCAATACCAGGAAGCAAGTCATTACATTGAAATAATTTCAGCTAACACGAGGTAACATTGTTTGGAAACCGTAGTTTGCTTTGCCTGGGAGGTTCTGTCTCCCTGAGTTCCTTGTGAAAGAAATATTTTTTACCACCTAGAAATAATATTCCCTTATTTATAAATTTTCTTTCCTAGAAAAGAAATTGCCCAGGAGTGACAAAACTAGATTTGTAATGTGTGGACTAGATTCAAACCAACAGTAAGACATTTTGCCAATTTACAGTTAGATAGGAGAAGTAAGTCCTGGGTATTCTACTACACAGCTCCTTAAACTGTGCATTGAAACTTGAGGTCATGCACTGAATGGGAGGGTCATAAAAAGTTTGTCAAGAGTAAAAGCAAATCTAAAAATCGATTCAAAAGCAAGTGTCTGGGGGCTGGATAGATGGCTCATCAGTTAAAGGTACTTGTCTGCAAACCTGCCTGCCTGAATACAAGTACCCAGGCTCCCACATAAACCCAGATGTAAAGAGGCACACACATCTGTAATCTCAGCGTTCCTATGTCAGTGGGAGGTGAAGTCAGGAGAATCCTGAAGTTCACGGGCCAGCCAGACTGACACATGCTAAGTGGCAAAAACAAAACAAGGGAGACCCTGTCTTAAGCACCGCGAAGAGCGCACGCACACACTTGAGGTTGTCCTCAGACCTTCACATGTGCACCATGGCACTGTGCACTCATACACAGACATACACATCATACAAATCCACACAAACAGTAAAAATAAACAGAGAATGAATCTGGGGTATTTCTGGCAGTGCTCAGCCATGTTACACGGCACTGCTTCACTGCAGCCTTGGTTCTGAACACACAACAAACACACTTTGCACTGTAAAGGCTCTCAGGCAATGCAGTGTAGTGAACACTTCCTGAAACCCCTCAATTTGGATTGGAGACTATTCTATGTTATAAATTGCACTCTTTTTGCTATGGACATAAAGCTTTATGTTTTTAGAGAAACATGATGGCTTAATGATGGAAAACAAAGACTTCAGTATTTTCCTAATACCATTCCTCATTTAATCTTCAATGAAGGTAAAATTATATGTATTCCCAAAATTGTTTTTTTAAACTTTTTGTTTATTTTTTTTTTTTGAGAGCAACAGACAGAGGAGAGGCAGAGAGAGAGAGAGAGAGAGAGAGAGAGAGAGAGAGAGAGAATAGGCGCACCAGGCCCTCCAGCTACTGCAATGAACTCCAGATGCATGTGCTACCTTGTGCATCTGGCTTACCTGGGTACTGGGGAATTGAGCCTTGAACTGGGGTCCTTAGGCTTCACAGGCAAGTGCTTAACTACTAAGTCATCTCTCCAGCCACCCCAAATTGTTTTAAAATAAAGTTCTTTATGATTTATTACCAGTAAGTAGTTGATTTGTATACCAATTTTATATACCTATATACGCAGGGTCACGTGAAAATTCCTTGGGTGAAAGGGGTTGTAAGTGGAGGAAGTTTAGAAGCTCTACTTCTTGCATGGTATTTGATGATAGTGATGATTATATTCTGTATAGTTCAAAAAAGCTAGAAGGAAGGATTTTAAATGGTTCCACCAAAATGAAATGATAGATGCTTGAACGGATTGATATGCTTACCCTGATTCAAGTGTTACACAGTGTATACACATCAAATCATCACACCAGTGATCACATCACAAATACGAATGAAATTCATGTATCAATTAAATCAAAATATGGATAAATAAGTAAAAGAAAATATCTTAGAGATAATCAGGAAAAATAATGATAGAGAATTATTTTTGGTTAGCTTTAAGTCTTTACATAGTATGATGAATACTGAAAATAATATGAAATCATTTACAATATTCCAGAAAATAGTGGGAATAGAGAAAATAGAAGTAGCAAAATACTGAGGAAAGTTAAATTTGGTGGGTACAGGGGAGTTAATTTTTACTACTTTCTTTTTTAAAATATTTATTTGTTTATTTATTTTTTTACAACTTCTATACTTACATACAAAAAATGCATGATATTTCCCTCTCCTTCCCCCATTCCCCTTTAGAACTCCAATCTCCATCAGTCATCATCTTTTTCTTCTATTATGAGGGTCTTGCGAAGGTACTTTCTTGACTTTTGTCTGTATTTGAAATTTTCCATAAAAAGGTTATTTTAAAATTCTTAATTCTTATTTAAAAAAAAAGATTTGATTTTTATTTATTTCAGTCAGAGAGAGGAGAGAGAGAAAGAGAGAGTGAGAATGGGCATGCCAGGTCTGCTAGCCACTGCAAATGAACTCTAGATGCATGCAATACCATGTGCATCTGGCTTACATGGGTCTTGGAGAATTGAACCTGGGTCCTTAGGCTTTGCACTAAGCCATCTCTCCAACCCATTAATTCTTACTTTTTAAAATGTCTGGTTTTAAATCTTTCATTCTATTGGATAGAAGCTAAAAGAATGGGTTGTCTAGCTCAATACTGGACTTCTGGCAGGGTAACTGTTCCCATTTAGGGCACAGGCATAGCCCAGCCTACAAACTTGCCTGCCCCCCTGTCTTCTTACTGTCATCCTTTGGGGCTCAATGGAGTCCAAAGGCATGGCGGAGGGAAGCAGGCTTGGCTGCAAAGTCTGGGCTTTGTGATCTTACACTGGCTCATACTTTCTCGTTATCATTCCAAATAAGGACTTGCTTGAGGGTTGGAAATAATGCACAAGACATATAGGGCACAATACAATGACAGTCATTACTGATCAAAAGCCATCAGGGAAATTGACTTGCTTTGTCTCCTTATTGAGGAAGAGTTTCCCTTGGAAGGTGTGAATCCTCCCTTAGTTCTAGATTCCTCCCAGGGGGTCACATGCCACCCTGAACTTCTACCCTTTAAACCTTTTATCAAGTTTGTCAGTCTTTCTTTGGGATTTGGGTTAGGAATTGGAAAGGAATGTTTATTTAACCATGTCTCTAGCAAACTTTTATTGTTGGATTGGGTTCTCAGGTTTGGTTGCTCCTTTGGGACCTGTGGCCCTGAGGTGACATTGTCGATCTAATAGAAATCAACCAAGGATCTTGATTCCTTGCCCAGGCTCCATCTGGGGTAATGTGCTCCTTGTCGCCAAGTGGAGGTAAATAAGAATGACAATAACACCACATAGTACTTTTTTCAATCGCATGTACTATTATTATTTTGCTATTTAGCTATTTCATTACATAGGCAACTTCACAAATATTTCGTCAGCTAACATATTCATTTCGATTTCATTCATTTATTGTAACCACGACTCTGTGAGTTACAGAGGTGGGAAGGAATATTACTTGGAAACAGAAAAGGCCAAGGTGGAGGACTTCATTCCAAACACAAGATCTCACTTCCACCCAGGGTTCTATCCATTAATTAGTGCCAGACATTTCTGTGGGCAGATCACAATCTACCCATTGATCTTGAAGTCACGCCTGGTTAATTTCCCAGCTGACAAGTGCCACCTGCTCCCCTCCCCATGGGAATGTCCCTAGGGGAGGCTGGCTAGCACTGACTCAGCCAACCCACACCTCACCCAGCAGCCATCTCTTCACCCACCTTGATCACACTTGAAGGAAATCAAAAGTAACACCTTCTTGGGAAAAACGCTAGGGCCTCTTGCCAGAGATGCTGAGGCCTCCCACACAGCTCTTGTTCATAGAGGCTCTCGGCTCAGACTGCCTTTCAAAGACGGCTCATGCGGACCAGCCCTGAAGGAAGGTTCTGAGGAGTGGGAGCTCATTTCCTGCGGCTCTGTGGGCGTGCTAGGCTCCAAGTCTCTGACCCCCTTACCTCTCTACCGCAGAAAGCACAGCGCTTGTGCTCTCACATTCTCAACAGGTTCCACGCTCTTGCATGTAACCCTGTGGTTGGCTGCTATTGGTCTTTATTGGTTGGAGCTGGGTGTTCATAAGACTTATCATTTGCTGAGCTTCTTTCACGTGCCAGGCACCACCTGGAGCCAGGTATCCAGCCTGTGAGCAGTCACGGAGTCCCTGGGAATGCAGCTGTGAATAAAGCTTGACTGAGGTGATGGCCTCTGAGCAGCAAGTTAGTGACAGAATGATGGCAGCCAAAGTGCTGTGAAGGGGGAAGCCTTTTGGATATTCATGTATTTCATCCTCACAATAGTTCTGTGGGCCAGACATAGTGGCTTATGCCTCTCATTCCATCTCATGGGAAGCTGAGGAAGGAGGATTGCTGTGATTTTGAGGTCAGCCTGTGCTACATAGTGAGCTCTAGGGCAGCTTGAACTACAGAATGAGATCTTGTCTCAAAAACAAAACAAAAACAAAAACAAAAACACACACACACACACACACACACACACACACACACACACAAAACAAAAAAGAAAACCAATGTCTTCAGGAAGTGGTTATCACTGTCTTTCAGTTTTCAGTTTTCAGAGAGAACACCTCCGAGGCTTTGGGAGTTGGAGTAAGGAAAATGGATGCTGAGGTTTGACACTAGGTTCATCTGAGGCCAAGGACTTGGTACACCCCTACTGGGCATTCCAAGCTTATGCACAGAAAGGAGAGCGCTCGCCGTTGGGAGCGTGCATCTTCTGTAAGCTGAAGTTCAGATGCATCACTGTAGTAGAAGACTGAGTTCTTATACCTGGGGAGAGACGTCAGGAGGCTATGACACTTTTGCAAAGACATGCAAATTTCAGTGCTCGTGTTTCTGAAGAGTAAGTCGCAGGATCACAGCCCTCATGCAAGAGACCAGTGGCATCGTGTGTTCAGAGCCTCGCCCCGACTTGTTCTCATCCCACACAGCAGGCAGTGAACAACAGGTGGGTGTTCATTGGTTCCCACATTTCTTTTTTTTAATAAATATTTTTAAATCATTTTACTTATTTATTTATTTGCAAGCATAGAGAGAGAGATAGAGAGAGAGGAAATAGAGAAAGAATGGGTGTGCCAGGGACTCTAGCCACTGCAAACGAACTCCAGATGCATGCGCCCCCCATACGCATGGCTTTCATGGGTACTGGGGAGTTGAACCTGGGTCCTTTGGCTTTGCTAAGTCATCCCTCCAGCCCCTGGGTCCCACATTTCTGCAAGGTGTGGGAGGTGATGGTTGGGGGGCTACCTCATGGTCTCTCTCCCTGTTGCAGTTACCTTTGCGTTGCTGGTACAAGGCACCTGAGAGGAAAGGGTTCACTTTGGCTTACAGTTTGGAGGGGAAGCTCCATGAAGGCAGAGGAAAGATGGTGGAGCAGAGGTTAGACATCACCACCTCCTTGCCAAGGCAGGTGGCAAACAGCAGCAGGAGAGTGAGCCAAACACCGGAAATGGGAAGCTGGCTCTAACACCTCTAAGCCTGCCCCCGACAACACAACTCTTCCAGCAAGGCTCCAATTCCCAAACTGCCATCAGCTGGGGATCAAGCATTCAGAACACAGGAGTTTATCGGGGGACACCTGATTCAAACTACCATACTCCCCACGGGTCCTCACAGGTAGGAGTCCTGTGGCTGGGCTTGTGAGGAAGAGAAGCAGCTCTGAGTGTGAGCCCGTTTTGTCAGACTAGGACAGGAGCCTGCGCGCTCTGCTCATCTGTGTCTCCACAGAACCTTCCAACGGTGAACTTCAAGAGGCAACGAAGTGCAGGGAATTGCCGCATATTCAGCAATTGATCTGGAGTTTTCCAGGGTCTCCAGGCAGTTCCATCTTCATCCCTTGCTATTTCCACTGAAAGATAACAGACTCCACCCTGTCTGGAGGTCTGTAGAGTTGTCAAAGCTGAGCAAGCTTCAAGCCTTTATTATTATTTTTTAAAGCATCTTCATTGAGGTATAAGTGACATGCCATCATCCTCACTAACTTAAAGTGTATAAGGCAGGGGTTCTTGGTATATCTATACTTGTGCAACCATCACCAGTGCCAATTTTAGAGAACTCGGCCAGGCATGGTGGCACACGCCTTTAATCCCAGCACTCAGGAAGCAGAGGGAAGAGGATCGCTGTGAGTTTGAGGCCACCCTGAGACTACCTAGTCAATTCCAAGTCAGTCTGGGCAAGAGTGAGACCCTACCTTGAAAAACAAAAACAACAACAACAAAAATCTATTTTAGAGAACTCCGTTATTCCAAAGGAAACTATACCCATTAGCTGTCACTCAACTCCCCTACACCCCTAGATTTAGGCAACCACTGATTGACTTTCTATCTCGAATGGGTTCACCCTTTTCAGTCTATTAATAAAGAACCATACAAGCTGGGCTTTTGGTCCTGTGTCCCTGATTTCTTTCATGGTTTCCAAATTTCATCCATGCGGTAGCATTTATTAATTCCTTTTTATTGTTGACTACTATTCCATTTTATAGACACAACACATTTATCTATTCACCAGTTGATGAACATTTTAGCAGTTTTTACTCTTTTTTTAATGAAAAATGTTGCTACGAACATTTGTGTACAAGTTTTTGTGGGTACATGTTTTCATTTCTCCTGAGTACATACCTAAGGTTTGAATTGCCCGATCATATGATATCGCTGCTTAACTTGTTGACAAACCGTAAGATAGTTTCCTAAACACTTAACCTGATTTACATCCCACTATTAGTGTTCATGAAAGTTTCCGGATTCTCGCCAACACTTGTTCACATATCCACTGAGTAGGTACGTAGCCCTTATCTTGGCATTGCTGGGACAAAGCATCTGACCAAAAGCAGCTGATGGGAGGAAAAGCTTTATTTTGGTTGACAGTCTCAAGGGGAAGCTCCATGGTGGCAGGGAAAAGATCATAGAGCAGAGGCTGGACGTCACCTCTTGGCCAACATCAGGTGGACAATAGCAGCAGGAGAGTGATCCAAACTCTGGCAAGCAGGAGCTGCCTAGAGCACCCCAAAGCCTGCTCCCAACAGCACACCTCTTCCAGCAAGGGTCCACCTCCCAAACTGCCGTCAGCTGGGGACCAAGCATTCAGAATGCATACGTTTATGGAAACCACCCCAGGGTGTGAACTGAGACCGTGTGGTTCATCTCTGTTGTCCATGCTTATTGAGTTTTTTTTTTGTTGTTGTTGTTATTGTTTTCGAGGTAGGGTCTCACTGTAGCCCAGGCTAACATGGAATTCACTGTGTAGTCTCAGAGTGGCCTCGAACTCTCGGCGATCCTCCTATCTCTGCCCCCGAGTGCTGGGATTAAAGGCGTGTGCCACCACACCCGGCTTTTTTTCTCATTTTTGGTAGTGCTCTTTGCAATACAAAACTTGCCCCATTTGATGCTGTTCAATTTGGCTTCTGTGGTTGTTGGTGGTGCTTTTTGGTGGCTAGACTAAGAAACCATTGCCTAACCCAAGGCTACAAAGACTTGTGTCTATCTATTTTTCTAAGAGTCTGATTGCTGGTTTAGTTCTTACAGTTAGGCCTTTGGCCCATGCTGAGGTAAATATTATATGTGGTATGAGGAAAGGGTCCAACTTCACTCTTTTGCATGTGGGTACCCAGTTTTCCAGCAGCATTTGTTGAAAACACCTCTTTCCTCTTTGAGATGTCTTTGAGTACAGTGTTATTTTTTTTTAAGTTTTTAAATTTTTTATTGCTTTTATTATTGTGAGGTGTGTGTGTATGCATGTGCACGCAGGTCAGCCCTTGTCTTTCTCCCTCAGATGAGGCAGGGTCTCTTGTTTTCCCTGCTGTTCAGTGCTGTGTTGCGAGGATAGCTAGTCCATGAGCTCTCGGGAATTTCTGTCTCTGCTTCCTATCTCCTGTTGGTGTGTGGGGATTACAGACATCTGCCATGGCTTCCAGCCTGTCCATGGAATCTGGGGATCGGAGCCCAGGCACTCATGTTTTCATGGCAAGTGCTGTTATCCACTAAGATATCTCCCCAGGCCCCAGTGCTTTATTTTCCTTTAAAAAATTTTTTTAAAAAAAATTTACTTATTTATTTCAGAGAGAGAGAAAGAGAGAAAGAGAAAGAGGAGACAGATAGAGAGAATTGGTATTCTAGCTACTGCAAACGAACTCCAGACACATGTGCCACCTTGTGCATCTGGCTTACGTGGGTACTGGGGAATCGAACCCAGGTTGTTAGGCTTTGCAAGCGAGTGCCTTAACCACTGAGCCATCGCTCCAGACCCCCAATGTTATATATATATATTTATTAACTTTTTATTTTGACAAATTAACAGACTAAACCATACACACACACACACATACACACACACACACAAATCCCTAACACTGTGTCCCTTTATGTACGAGTCTAAGATAAATCTTAATTTCCAATGTTATATTTTCTACTGTGATAAAATGCACATGATATTTAGCATCTCCATCACCATCACCCACTGAGACTCTAGGAAACTCCAGAGGAATTTCTGGATGCTTCTTGGACATTAGTGATTCATGGTAGCTACATGATACTGAGCATAACAGGCTTTATCTTATTTAATCCTTGTAACTCTGTGAGGTAGGTTATGATTAATTCCATATTAGAGATGAAGAAATGGAGGCTTAGAAAGCCAGAAGCTTGGCTAAAGGCCAAATGCTAATAAACAGATGTCCTGGGTTTTCAATGCAGGCCCACTCAATTTCAGGGCTGGTGTTAACATTTATTGGTTAGGCTGGGTATCGTGGTGCATGTCTGTAACCCCAGCACTCAGGAAGATTGCAAGTATGAAGCCAGTCTGGACTACACAGCGAGGAAAAATGAAACAACAACAACAACAACAACAACAAGCAAAGAAACCAATTATTGGCTTCTGCTGGAAGCGACAATAGCAGCTGTGGCAGCTACAAGCCAAGGCACATTATGCACTCCTGTACCTGTTTGAGGTGTGTGTACTTCTCTTATACCTCCACACAGATGGATAAACCCCAAATGGTGCAGGGGGTTTAAAAACTAACCCAAGGCTGGAAAGATGGCTTAGCATTTAAGGCGCTTGCCTGCAAAGCCAAAGGACCCAGGTTTGATTCCCCAGGACCCACGTAAGCCAGCTGCACTAGGTGGTGCATGTGTCTGGAGTTTGTTTGCAGAGGCTGAGAGGCCCTGGTGTGCCCGTTCTGTCTGTCTCTTTCTATCTCAAATAATAAAAATAAAATTTAAAAAAAGTAGCCTGATCAATCATTAGTGGAGCCAGCATTTGAACCCAGCATCTTTGACTGATTTATTTATTTTTGGTTTTTTTTTCGAGGTAGGGTCTCACTCTAGCTCAGGCTGACCTGGAATTCACTGTGTAGTCTCAGGGTGGCCTTGAACTCACGGTGATCCTCATACCTCTGCCTCCCGAGTGCTGGGATTAAAGGCGTGCGCCACCACACCTGGTTAGCAGCTTTGCTTTTTAATTACTACAATATACTCTCCAAAGCTTTGTTGCAGGTTCAGCCAGAGCTTCCCTTCCCTTTTCGGAGATGGATATGGTGAACTTGCTGGTGATTTCTATAGACAAGTTGCTCTAATTGGAATTCACTCTGTAGTCTCAGGGCGACCTTGAACTCATGGTGATCCTCCTACCTCTGCCTCCCGAGTGCTGGGGTTAAAGGCGTGCGCCACTACGCCTGGCTGTCCATATATATATATATGTTTTGACTTAATGAGATGAACAGCTTTTGTGATGCTTAGGTCCTCCTTTTCTAACATTGGGGAGTGATTTGTAACCATGCGGGCAGCTTACAGCTACCTGACAACCCCGCTGTGGATTTCAGTGAAGGAGAGGAGGTTGACTTTGGCCCTCAACGCCCCGTGTTCACGGCCTACCCGGGCATAATGAGTCCTGCAGTCCTGTGCACCAAGATTTTACTGTTTCTTTTGAATCATGAAATGTCAGAGCTCATTAATTCCACTTGTTCCTTTTCACAGATGAAAAACACTGAGTGTCTCAAAGGGTATGCGACTGGCCCTGGACTTCTGATCCCAGTCCAGGCATTTCCTGGTCCCTCCTGCCTCTTGGCGATGTCAGTATATTTGTTTTTGTTTTCTTGGGAGTTATCTGGCCCAGAGTCTTGTTCATGTCTTAATTGTGGAAGGCGGGATGATACAATACTTTCGAGCTGTTTCCTTGTGAATTTACTCCAGATAGTTTTTGTTTAATCACAACAATATTTCCTTAGTCGCCAGGCAGCATGGGTGATGGAGTTTCAGATTTTATTGTCAGCCAATAAAAGAGAAAGGACTCCTTCTTTTTTTCCAGAACCAGCCTCTCCAACCTCCCAGTTTGTGTTCACTCTTGTGTTCAGGTCAGAAAATCAAATAGGTGTAGAGAAAATAACTATGAGGAAAGGCAATTGAAGAGGAAATGAGCAGAATAAGAAGACAGTGTGGGCATTCAGAACGTGTTACCTGGTGCTAGATGGGATAATCGGAGAGTCATATTAAAACTCAGCCTTTGGGGTGGAGAGATGGCTTAGAGGTTAAAGCACTTGCCTGTGAAGCCTAAGGACCCCGGTTCGAGGCTCGGCTCTCCAGGACCCACGTAAACCAGATGTACAAGGGGGCACAGGCATCTGGAGTTCGTTTGCAATGGCAAGAGGCCCTGGAATGCCCTCTCTCTCTCTCTCTCTCTATCTATCTCTACCTGCCTGTTTCTATCTCTCTCTCTCAAATAAATAAAAATAAAATATTAAAAAAAAACAAACTCAGCCTTTAATCTCAGTACTTGGGAGGCAGGGGTAGGAGGATCGCTATGGGTCCTTGCCATCCCCGGGGTTTGTTGGCCACCGACGTCCTGGGTGCAGGAGGAGTTGGGGGGAAGCAGGGTCCATCCTGGAGCAGTGGGTGAGTGTGATGACAGGCAATGAACACCCGGGAGACCGTCTGATGGACAGCACTTGTTTATTCAAAAGGGGTGTGGGTTTATGAACACTTGAGAACGGTCGAGACGCACATACAGACTATATGGTGATTGGATACATAATTTATGGATTGCTATCTAATTGGTTGAAAGGCAGAAGTATAAGGGAGATAGTGGAGGGAAAAGCTATGTGACTTCAGAATTGCGAGGGAGGAGCTGTGAGGGAGATAAGAGAAGTGGCAGGAAAAGCTATGTGACTTTAGCCACATAAGGGTCTCTTGGGCAGCTAGCCACAAGGTCAGGAACTGTGGGGGGAAAAGCCTGACTATGGAATGGTCAGATGCTTTTGGGATCAAGAGGGGAGGGCCTCACCAATTCTGCCCACTCTGGGCAATGACAGGGCACACTACAACCTTGCCTGAGGGTAGGGAAGGCCAGTCACCATCGCCAGGGTGGGTTCCCGACGATAAGGCCAGCTGCAACCCCCACAGCCCAAGGTCCTCGGCCATGTCCAACAGTTCAGGCCAGCCTCCTCATAGTCCCAGCCCATTTTTAGCAATGCCCAAGAGAGCACAGTAAGTTTGAGGCCAGCCTGAGACTACATCATGAATTCCAGGTCAGCCTGGACTAACCCTAACCCTACCTCAAAAAACAAAAAAAAAAAAAAAAAAAAAAAAACTCAGCATAAGGAGCTGGAGACATGGCTTAGTGGTAAAAGCACTTGCCTGTGAAGCCTAAGGACCCAGGTTCGCTTCCTTAGTACCCACATAAGCCAGATACACAAGGTAGCGCATGTGTCTGGAGTTCATTTGCTATGGATAGAGTGAATGTGTGCCCATTCTCTCTCGCTCCTCTCTCTTCCCCGCATATATATATATATATATATATATATATATATAGCCAGCCTAGGGGCTGGCTTAGTAGTTAAGGTGCTTGTCTACAAAGTCAAATGACCCAGGTTCAATTTCCCAGTACTCATGTAAGCCAGATGCACAAGGTGGCATATGCATCTAGAGTTCATATGCAGTGGCCGGAGGCCCTGGCATGCCCATTCTCACTCCTCTGTCTGCCTCTCCGTCCCCCTTTTAAATAAAATAAGTAAATAAATAAAATTTAAAAAAAAGACTCAGCACAGGGCTGGAGGGATGGCTTAGTGGTTATGGTGTTTGCCTGCAAAGCCAAAGGACCCAAGGTTCGATTTCCCAAGACCCATGTTAGCCAGATGCACAAGGTGGAGCATGTGTCTGGAGTTTGTCTGCAGTGGCTGGAGGCCCTGGCATGCCCATTCTCTCTCTCTCTCTCTCTCTCTTTCTCCCCCTCTTGCTCTCTGTCAAATAAATAAAAATAAAAAATATTAAAAAAAAAATCTCAGCATAGACCTGGGTAACTGGGGACGGAAACATGTTTAAATTAAGTCAAAAGAAAAGGGTGGCAACTTAGGTAAAACCACCCAGCTGTGGGAGAGCCACTGTGCGCTTTGGAAGGAAGGAAATAAACCAAGCAAATCACAAAGTCCAAGTGGAGGGCAGTGGGCTGTGCTCCTCCCTCACTGCCCTTCAGCTTGCCTCTCACTCATTTGACACCTTGATTGGTTGACTTGAGAAACCCTCAATGGAAATGAAATGTGAGATGGCAGCCTGAAGCCACTCAAGAAAATCCAAGAGTGGGTGGTGCTGAAGAGAGTGCATCACGTGAGCTCGTGTGGCTTAGGCGGAATGTTTCTTATTCCCTAATCAGGGCCTTGTCATGTTTTCTCATGCCAACCATTGCCATTTTCTGATGCTAGGTGCTGTTTTTTCACCCGTCACCCTGTGCCCCTCTAAGCTCTCTCACCATGTCTTCTGATGATGTCACTCACTTCTGTTGGTGCCAGAGCCCTTGAGGTGTGCATTGCCCTAAAAGGGGGCCAAGATCCAGGATCCTATACCACACAGACTCTTGAAGGCCTTTTATCACCCTCCTTGTGTCTCCTCCTTGCCTTGCCTCCTGCTTCCTAGCTTCCTTCTCATCTCTGACCCCTGGCTCTCCTTTTTGAATACCTTCTTTCATAAGGCAGAGCCCAGATGTTTGACCTTGAACTTCTCTTCCCCCTCACACCCTGCTCCCTGCCGCAGCATCCACAATTCATTTATCTTAGTCAACAGCACTTTTCCGGAATTTCTCTGATTCGACTTCCTCAGCCTCACCTTTGCCAGAGTCACACTTGCCAAGAGTTCTGGTGACTTCTAATCACCAACAAAGAAAGCGTGACTGTTCTCCTACTTGGTGGTCTGTCACTGGCTCATCCACCCACACATTCATTAAGGCTAATTGCACTGGTCCTGTTGTACCCAAGAAGTGAGGATGTGGGGTGTTGCTTTGTAGGACTCGTTTGTTGGTTAGGACACCAATTTATTACTTAATACCTTCATTCACTTGATCATGTTTTGTCTTTTTTAAAAAAAATATTTTATTTTTATTTATTTGACAGAGAAAGAGGGAGAGAGAAAGAGAGAGACAGAATGGGCATGCCAGGGCCTCCAGCCACTGCAAATGAACTCCAAACACATGCGCCCCCTTGTACACCTGGCTAACGTGGGTTCTGGGGAATTGAACATGGGTCCTTTGGCTTTACAGGCCTGTTTAGTCTTTTGTTTGTTTGTTTTGATGCAGGGCCTTACTCTAGCCCAAGCTGACCTAGAACTCACTCTGTAGCCCCAGACTGGCCTAATGTTAGTGAACTAACATTGATCCTTCAACCTCAGCCTCCTGAGTGCTGGGACTAAAGGTGTGTACCACCACAACCGGCTGTTTTGCCTTTTAATTCAAATTGCTATAATGTCCATTTTTGGATCTTGGTATGTCCTGAAATTCTGTCTTTACTAAGCCCCCAACACAATCCATAGGAATTAGTTGGTTCAATTTTGAGTGTTGAGACAAGGAAGGTCTCAAATGCATAGTAATCCTCCTACCTCAGATTCCTGAGTGCTAGAATTAGAGGCATGAACCACCATGTCCAGCACAATATACATTTTAAAATACTATATGCATGTCAAAGCTGACAAACATGTTTTTAAATTTTTTTAATTTTTATTTATTTATGAGAGAGAGATAGGAAGGGAGAGAGAGAGAGAGAGAGAGAGAGAGAGAGATAATGGGTGCACCAAGGCATCCAGCCACTGCAAGTGAATTCCAGATGCATGCACCACCTTGTGCATCTGGCTTATGTGGGTCCTGGGGAATCAAACCTGGATCCTTTGGCTTTGCAGACAAGCACCTTAACCACTAAGCCATCTCTCTAGCCATGAAAAACATTTTTTAAAAAAGAAAATATAGCAGAGAGTGGAAAGGCAGGCAAAAAATGAACTATTTGGGAAAAGGCTGGCAAAACAGAACTTGTAAGGAGTTATGAGGATCTGGTCCTTGTGGGCATGAATCCATCCCTACAGATACTTCTGAGCACCAGTATGGAACATTCAGGGATGCTTCTTTAGTTTACCTGTGTGATATGATGCAGGTGGGTATTTATTATTATTTATTGTTTTTCTTTTCTTTAGTACCCACGTAAGCCAGATGATGCACAAGGTGGTGTATGCATTTGGAGTTCGCAGCTGCTGGAGGCCCTGGTGCACCCATTCTTTCTCTCTCTTTCATAAATAAATAAATAAATAAATAAATAATAAAAAAATAACAACAAGGCTGGAGAGACGGCTTAGCAGTTAAGGCACTTGCCTGCGAAGCCTAAGGATTCAGGTTCAATTCCCCAGTACCCACATAAAGCCAAATGTACAAGGTGGCACATGCATCTGGACTTTGTTTGCAGAGGCTAGAGGCCCTTGTGTGCCCATTCTCTTTCTCTTTCTCTGCCTCTCTCTCTTTCTCTCAAATAAATAAATAAATAAATAAAATATTAAAAAATAAAAACTAAACTGTGGACCTGATGCTCCCTACACAGAAGACCACAATTTTTCAAAACACTTTTATTTATTAATTTGCAAGGAGAGAGAAAGAAAGAGAGAGAGAGAGAGAGAATGAATATGGGCTCTCCAGGACCTCTTGCCACTGCAGACAAACTCCAGATGTATGCACCACTTTGTGCATCTGGTGTTATGTGGGTACTGGGGGATTGAACCCCTACCAGCAAGCTTCGCAAGTAAGCACCTTTCACCACTGAGCCATCTTTCCAGCCTGGAGCTGGGTATTTATACTTGTTCACATCTGTTATGACTGGCTAGTGCCAGAGTAGATTTGCGTGAAGATAATCAGAACCTCAGCTCAACTCTCAGTGTGGTGCAGATACAGGAAACTGTTCACATGGCCACATAGTCATGTAGTTTCGTAAAAATCTGCACATATAAGATTACTTGACTGTAGTTGGTTAAGACACTCTCTAGATCTTTTTCTCTCCACTCTACCCCTCCTTCAGCTTGGTGAGTGCAGACATTTGGGGGATCAGGATGGGGAAGTGGAGTTAGGCAAGTGGCCTGGGCTGGAGGGATATGATTGTGAAGTTCACTGTCACAGTCACGCATGGTTTCCAGAAATGCTTCCCATTCCCCTAGCGCTGATTCACTTTGGATCTTAACTGAGCTGATATGAACAGTCACTAGGGTACCTGGAGCCAGAAATATGTGGGCTATAGAGGATAAGTAAGGTTTAAAGTGACTTTGTAATGCTTTCTTTCCATCATCAGATATGTAAAATTTAAGCTGAGGACTCAGCTCCCATCAATGCCTTGTCAACATAGAAGTTCTATCCTGTCCAGCAGATATTTTATAATGCAGCCTATGCTGTTATATATACATTCCATAGTAAGTAAATTATTATTTTTCACACATTCCATAGAAAATCCACAGAAATATCCTGATATTCATGAGTGAGTTGTAATTTAAAAAATCATACTAAAAACAGTAATATATTACAAAGATAAAACTCTTTGAACAGAGGCTGGGAAGATGGCTCAGCTGTTAAAGGTGCTTGCTTGCAAATCTTGCAAGCCTGGGTTCAACACCCCACCTGCCCACGTAAAGCTGGATGGGCATGTATTTGTAGCAGCAATAGATTTTGGTGCATGTGCAAGCTCACCACAAACACACACACACACACACACACACACACACACACACAGAGGCATAAATAAATAAAAAAAATCTTTGGACAAAATATAGTGGAGCTGGGCATAGTGGTGCACACCTTTAATCCCAGCACTCGGGAGGCAGAGGTAAGAGGATCACTGTGAGTTCAAGGCTAGCTTGGGACTACAGAGCAAGTTCCAGCTCAGCCTGGGTTAGAGTGAGACCCTGCCTTGAGAAAACAACAACAACAAAAAAGTAAATGAAAAGTAGTGGGTGCTTGAATTCTTGCCAATCTAGTTAACCAAGAGGTTATGTCAGCAGCAGGAAGGGTTCCTGCTTTGGGCCCCTGCTTTAGTGCAAAGCTTCTTAAACTGTGGGCCACTACCTCATTTGGGCAGCATAACTGAATGTTGGGCTCATGAAAAATTTGGCAACAGTGAAAGATTTTTTTTTGGTAGTTGCACAGCCTTCACCATTACATATACGTATACATTCATATTTTAATAAAAAATAAAACATGTAAGGGACCCCAGCTGTTTCTGACAGCACTCTCTGGTGTAGCCCATGTGGCCTCAAACCCATTATGTAGTTGAGTATAACCTTAAACTTCTGATCCTCTTGGATCTACCTCCTGAGTGTTGAGATTATAGGTATGCATCACTTTGCCTAGTTTTAAGATACTAGACCTGTGTATAGGAGGTCATGGGGGAAAAGGAGGTCATGAGTGACAGCAGTTTAAGATGCTCTGTTCTCGTGGGTTCCGTGACAGTAGCCTTCTCTGTTTCACTCCAAGGGTGAAGAATTCAGTAGATGGTGGCATTAACTGTTAGCATACTTTTTTGGCCAGAAACGCACACCTGCTGCCCCACATTGGAGACAGATGCCTGGATAGACCATTTAGGGAAAACATTCCTAATTCACTCTGAGGGAAGGGTGGCATGTAGGTCGTCCATTACAGAAGGTAAAGTAGAGCCAGCGGGAATGCACAATGACCCTGTATCCTGCCTGGCTGGCTGAGACTGCAGACAGACTCTGAACAGAAATGAAAATATCCTTCTAAGGGTATTTCAGGTTTACAATCCAGTTGGCCTTGTGGGAGGAAAAGGATATTATCTGATGACTGACAGAGGTAGCCAATGGCTGAGTGTTACTCATAGAAACAACATATGCTGAGAATTCCCGGAGGTGCGTTTCAGAAAACCTGCATCCTGGTCCTTGACTTGCGGCTTAGGGAAACAACAGGGCGGTGAGAGCAGAGGGGGTGTGTTTGGAGCTGAACACTCATTTCCAGTCTTGGTGTGACTGGGGCTAGGTGGCCGCATCACCGTTCCTCAAAAGCTTGGGAATTCCTTAGAAAACTAAGTCCTGGACGGCGCTGTTTGCTTTTCTTTGACTCCACAAATATCTATGGTGAGTTTCTGTGCACCAGCCATGTGTACCGAGCAGCGAACATAAAGGCGCAGCGCATCAGGTCTTTCCCTATTGGAGTCTGTCAGTGTCCTGAGGGCCTCACCGAATTCTGCTCTGAGAAGAATGACCTGGCATGAACTGGCAACAGTTCATTAATTTTCTGGAAGTTGGCATGTGCTGAATTATGGAGATGGAATTTCGGATTGGAAATAGAATGGATGTTTGGAGTTAATTTGGGGCTCCAAGACCTTCTGTCTCATAACAAATCTGTTTCCATTTTACTCTGCTTTTCCGCACAAGGTCCTTGCCTGGCTGCCTCGCGGGATCTGGGGTGGGGTGGGGGTGGGGGTAAGAAGTACTGAGAGCATTGAATAAAGGTCAGCACTGTCTGTTACTAATCTTGTGACTATCTACCCAGGAGAAAGCCCTCCAGTGGCTCCCTTGCAAATTGGTCCCTGGCTGCAAGGTGGTGAGGCGGCCTGCACAGCCACAGCGGCCCTTAATGTGGGGTGAGGGGTGGGGATGGGACGGGGTCAAAGCACCAGCTGTTGGGAACATTGCCAAAGCCAGAGTATATTTTGGTGAACCCAAGAATTAACACACTGGTTCTGCTGTTCAAGCCTGTGCCCCTCCCTCAAGGAAGCCAATTGGTCCAAAACAGTAATGTGAGTAAATTCTGAAACAAACAGCAATGAACTGAGTGTTTTATCTTCCTCCAAAGCTGGAAGTGTGAAGGCTATTCTGTGCCTAAAAGCTTAATGGCTTGTAGAAAATGTGTAGAACATTCTTATATTATGAGGTACAAGCTGTTCTGTATGGTGGTCAACAAGAACAGCTGACAAGACTCCATGTTGGGGGTGGAGTGGGGAAAGGAGCAAGTCTGTGAACAAAGGACCAGAGAAGTTGGTTAAAAAAATCCATAAAAAGCTATAGTTGGACTGGAGGGATGGCTTAGCAGTTAAGGTGCTTGCCTGCAAAGCCAAAGGACCCAGGTTCGATTCCCCAGTACCCATGTAAGCCACATGCACAAGGTGGTGCATGCGTCTGGAGTTTGTAGAGGCTGGAGCCTCTGTGTGCCCATTCTCTCCCCCACCCTCTGCTTCTTTCTCTCTGTCAAATAAATACATGAATAAAATATATTTTTTAAAAAGTTATAGTTATTATGGCAAGACCTACTACTTACTGTTACCTGCAGGAATTTTAAAATTAAGTAGCACAAGTGAGATGATTATAGTTCTCAACCTTTTCATTCAATGGGGTTGTGAGCACTCCTAAAGTACACCAGGCTTAATTAAGCACACGAGCAAACAGCTCGCAAACACACCCCAGGCGGATGGTCACTTCTTTGCTCACCTGCTTTAGATAATAGTTAGGTTGAATTATTTGTGTGGTTAGAAGTTAGTACTTATGGGAAACAATTTGTTTCAGAGAAATGAGGATATAGGATAGTTATTTCTTGAATCTCTTCAAATCCATTGTCGCATTTGCCCGTCTCTCGAATCTCAGACATTCTCCCTAAAGAGATCCTTGTGTGAATCCTGTGCAGCAGACAGGGCTTGGAATGTAATGAGCTTTGGGTATTTGTGACCGCTGACGCTCAAGGATGATGATGATGGTGGTGATGGTGGTGAGGATGATGATGATGGTGGTGGTGGTGGTGAAGGTGATGATGGTGGTGGTGAGGATGATGATGGTGGTGGTGGTGGTGAGGATGACGACGATGATGGTGATGGTGGTGGTGAGGATGATGATGATGGTGGTGGTGGTGGTGAGGATGACGACGATGATGGTGATGGTGGTGGTGAGGATGATGACGACGATGGTGGTGATGGTGATGGTGGTGGTGAGGATGATGACGACGATGGTGGTGATGGTGGTGAGGATGATGATGATGGTGGTGTTGGTGAGGATGATGATGATGGTGGTGGTGGTGAGGATGATGATGATGGTGGTGGTGGTGAAGATGATAATGGTGGTGTTGGTGAGGATGATGATGGTGGTGGTGGTGAAGATGATGATAATGGTGGTGGTGGTGAGGATGATGATGGTGGTGGTGGTGAAGATGATGATAATCGTGGTGGTGGTGGTGAGGATGATGATGATGGTGGTGGTGGTGAGGATGATAATGGTGGTGTTGGTGAAGATGATGATAATGGTGGTAGTGAAGATGACGACAATGATGGTGGTGGTGGTGGTGAGGATGATGGTGGTGGTGGTGAGGATGATAATGGTGGTGTTGGTGAGGATGATGATGGTGGTGGTGAGGATGATGACGATGGTGGTGTTGGTGAGGATGATGACGATGGTGGTGAGGATGATGACGATGGTGGTGGTGGTGAGGATGATGGTGGTGGTGGTGAGGATGATAATGGTGGTGTTGGTGAGGATGATGATGGTGGTGGTGAGGATGATGATGGTGGTGGTGGTGAAGATGATGATGGTGGTGTTGGTGAGGATGATGATGATGGTGGTGGTGGTGAAGATGATAATGGTGGTGTTGGTGAGGATGATGATGGTGGTGGTGGTGAAGATGATGATAATGGTGGTGGTGGTGAGGATGATGATGGTGGTGGTGGTGAAGATGATGATGGTGGTGTTGGTGAGGATGATGATGATGGTGGTGGTGGTGAAGATGATAATGGTGGTGTTGGTGAGGATGATGATGGTGGTGGTGGTGGTGATGATGATGATGATGGTGGTGGTGGTGAAGATGATAATGGTGGTGTTGGTGAGGATGATGGTGGTGGTGGTGGTGGTGAAGATGATAATGGTGGTGGTGGTGAGGATGATGATGGTGGTGGTGGTGAAGATGATGATAATCGTGGTGGTGGTGGTGAGGATGATGATGATGGTAGTGGTAGTGAAGATGACGACAATGATGGTGGTGGTGGTGGTGAGGATGATGACGATGGTGGTGGTGGTGAGGATGATGGTGGTGGTGGTGGTGAGGATGATGATGGTGGTGGTGAGGATGATGATGGTGGTGGTGGTGGTGAGGATGATGATGATGGTGGTGAGGATGATGATGATGGTGGTGGTAGTGAAGATGGTGATAATGGTGGTGGTGGTGAGGATGATGATGATGGTGGTGGTGAGGATGATGATGGTGGTGGTAGTGAAGATGATGATAATGGTGGTGAGGATGATGATGATGGTGGTGGTGAGGATGATGATGATGGTGGTGGTAGTGAAGATGGTGATAATGGTGGTGGTGGTGAGGATGATGATGATGGTGGTGGTGGTGGTGGTGAGTGTGGCAGTTTGTGTTTGCACTGGGCTCTTTGTTCTGCTCTCTGCACTCATGAGCTCATTTGATCTCCATCTCAGTGGCATTTTCTAGCTGAAGAAGCTGAGACAACGAGAGGATAACTCACTAGTCTACGCCTACACAGTACAGAAGTGGCTGAGCTGGGAAGGTGACCCAAGTGTTTCAGAGTCTTAATTGTTTCACTTAATTGTTGACAGAGTTCACGATACTGATGAACTTTGGCGATGGTCTCCTTCTGTCCTCACCAGATACGTCTTAATATCCAGAAACTGGAGGTGTACTGTTGCTTTAAGGGATGTATCTCAGAATTTGTGGGGGACAAAAAAAAAATTGGAAACCTGGTCTTCTGTGGGTGAGGTGTTTTCTGTCGGGCCCTGCACCTAAAGGTGCTTCCCCTCATTGTTTGCAGACACCCATCTCTCTTTTCAGTACTGAAAGGCAGTAGAAACCTACTCTCATAGGTGGAACGTGTCTGGGGTGGATCACCTAGCTCTGGTCTCAGCATCCTAACTCACAGGTCATGTGATTAAATCCAAGCAGTTGGGCGAGTCATGGTTCAGGAGAACCTTGGAGATTAGATAGCTTACCCCCTGCCTGGCAGCCATGAGATGAAGTTTAACATACGTAGAAACGAGTTGATTTTTATTTAAAAAATATATTTATTTGCTTGTTTATTTGTTTGTTTATTTGAAAGAGAGAGAATGGGCATGCATGCTGAGGCTGCTTACCTCTGCAAATGAGCTCCAGATATGAGGCACCACTTTGTACATCTGGCTTCACATATGTACAGAATTGATCCTGGACCAGCAGCCTTTGCAAGCAAGCACCTTGAACCACTGAGAGCCATCTCTTCAACCCTGATAAAAGTGATTGTTTGGCTGGAGAGATGGCTTAACAGTTAAGGCACTTGCCTGCAAATCCGAAGGATCCAGGTTCAGTTCCCCAGGACCCACATAAGCCAGATGTACAAGGTGGCACATGCGTCTGGAGTCCATTTGCAGTGGCTGGAGGCCCTGGCACGCACATTCTTTCTCTCTCTCTCTTCCCCCCTCTTTTTTCTCTTGTCAATAAATAAAAATAAAGTATTTTCTTTCCCAAGGTAGGGTCTCACTCTAGCCCAAGTTGATCTGGAATTCACTCTGTATTCTCAGGGTGGCCTTGAACTCATGGCACTCCTTCTACCTCTGCCTCCCAAGTGCTGGGATTAAAGGCGTGTGCCACCACGCCCGGCAAAATTAAGTATTTTTAAAAAGTGCTTGATGTCACTCGTTTGGAAGATGTAAACCACAATGTGTACATGGCTCTTTATTCCTTGACATGGTAAGAAAATGATTCTCTAGATAAGGCACCAGACACTTCATTAAAGTTTTAAAATATATTTTATTTGTTGAGAGAGAGAGAGAGAGAGAGAGAGAGAGAGACTGATATATAGAGAGAAGGGGTATACCAGGGCCTCCAGACGGGGACTGGCCACTGCTGGGATGTTACTGAATATAACCCTCCTGCCACTTGTTATGGTGGCTTTAGAGTTTTTTTTTTTTTTTTAATTTTTATTTTTTGAGACAGATTCTGGCTATGCAGCCCAATCCTCAAGGGCTAGGATTACAAGCATGTGCCACCACCGTAGTCTTTTACTTTTAAAGCAAGTGTACATATGTTGCCTCATCTTTTCCTTTTCCTATAAACCTCTGGTGGTACAGATGGTACAGAAAATCGTCCAGTTCACCACTGACGCTATGCAGGTCCTGAGAGTTCAGCTGACTAGCCAAGAGTTTGCTGTGTGACCTGGATCTGAAGACTCTGGACTTGCCTCATGGTACATGGTCCGCATCACTGATGTCACAACAGGGCCCAGGAACAAACATTTTTCCAAAGTGCTGGCTCTTAAGAGTTATAGAGGACAGTTTTTTAAAAAAGATATATATTTTATTTATTTGAGAGAGAGAAAGAGGCACACACACACACACACACACACAGAGAGAGAGAGAGAAAGAGAGAGAGAGAGAGAGAGGAGAATGGGCATGCCAGGGTCTCCAGACACTACAAACGAACTCCAGATGCATGTGCCCCCTTGTGCATCTGGCTTACATGGGTCCTGGGGAATCGAACCAGGATCCTTTGGCTTTGCAGGCAAATGCCTTAGACGCTAAGCTATATCTCCAGCCCCAGAGGACAGTTTTAAAAGTGAACTATTTAAAATGCATTTGAGCATAGAACCTTATAAATATGTAATTTGTTCTTGCTAGTGAATGTAGAGATTAAGGATTTGGCTGTGTGTGTGTGTCTGTACTTGAAAAAAAAAAAAGAACAACTATTTAGAATTTAGGAAGAGGAAGGGGACCAGCCGGAGGGACAGGAGGGAAAAGAGAAGATATAGGGGGAAAATATGATCAAAGTGTAAAATAAACATGTATGAAATGCCATATGGAAACCTACTGGTTTGTACAATTAATATACATAAATATAAAAAAGTCACCAAGAAAGAAATCTATTTAGAGATGTTTTTGTTTTGTTTTTCAAGTAGACTTCTGACTTATTTCTAAGTTTTATGCATGGCATTCTCATCTTATAAAATGGACTGGTGATTTAGCTTAGTGATAAAACAGTTGAGGTTCAAAGTTCAGTCTTAGGAGTGCCAAAATAGAAAGGCAGGAGCCATTCATTGTGGTGCACACCTTTAATCCCAGCACTCGGGAGGCAGAGGCAGGAGGATTGCTATGAGTTCAAGACCAGCCTGAGACTGCATAGTGAATTCCAGGTCAGCCTGAGCTAGAGCGAGACCCTACCTTGAAAAAAAAAATCAAATAACACGTAATACCATTAAAAACGGAAGAGAGGACTTTCAGTCAAGATGGCTTCCACCTAACCATGCTTTAGCTCCCTGGGCAATAGCAGACTGAAACGGGACCTGAGGAGATAAACCACCTAGTACACTCCACCCTGGCCCCAGCTGAAACCACAGAGGAACTGAAGAAATGAGCAAGAGAGCTGCTTTCTCGGTGAACCTGACCTCAGCACAAGGGTGAAGGAGGCAGACACTGAGGACACTCAGCACCTGCCCAAGCAGAGATCCAGAGGCTCCTAAGAGCCCATCACTGAAGTGGACTTAAAATCCACCCAACATGGCTCAGGGAATTTCGTGGAAGAGGGGCAGACAGATTGTTAGAGTCACAAGTTGGGACATTTTGCAGAGACATTGCCTCTTCCCCATAACTGATGGCTGCTCCCACAATGCGTGACTCACAATCCCCATGGGGTGACCAGCATCCCCAACGAGGAGAGTCCCTTTGGAGGGGGGACAGAGATAAGGGAAAGGATGGTACCAACATGTTCTGTTTACAAACTGAGTATGTCCATAACTAATAAAAAATAAATAAACAAAGAAATAAAGGAAGGAAGGAAGGAAGGAAGAGAATCGTGAGTCCACTGTCATTACCATTTGCAGGTGGAGTCTGTCACGAATCTGGATACACTTCATGCTTCTAAAGAAATCTTAGGGGCTGGAGAGATGGCTTAATGGTTAAGGTGCTTGCCTGCAAAGCCTAACAACCTGGTTTCCCAGTACCCTTGTAAAGCCAGATGTACAGTGGCACATGCATCTGGAGTTCGTTTGCAGCGGCTGGAGGCCCTGGTGTGCACATTCTCTCCCTCTCTGTCTCTGCTTGCAAATGAATAAATAAATAAATAAATAATAAACATTTTAAAAAAGAAATCTAAGCTTTTTATACAGAGAAATAGGTGCCAACATTCCCCTTATGTATTTTTTTCTAAAGCCAGTTTTTAAAATATTTTTTGTTTATTTTTATTTATTTATTAGCAACAGACAGACATTGAAAGAGGCAGAGACAGAGAGAGAGAGAGAGAGAGGCATAGAGAGAAAGAGAGAGAGAATGTGCGTGCCAGGGCCTCCAGCCACTGCAAATGAACTCCAGATGCATGTGCCACCTTGTGCATCTGGCTTACATGGGTCCTGGGGAATGGAGCCTCCAACAGGGGTCTTTAGGCTTCACAGGCAAGCGCTTAACCTCTAAGCCATCTCTCCAGCCCTAAAGCCAGTTTTACTTAATGTGGAGCACACTGTAAATACCCACCTGGCATACCAAGGAAATGGGCGCATGTGGGGTAAGCCAAGTATTCTGATGGGGAAGGAGTCCTAGGTGAAGATAGCAGCTGGTGAGACACTTATCCTGCCTGCTCAGGCCCACAAACTTATCCTGAGCTCTCACAAAGGCACGGTGCTGGGGCAGGGTGACAACTTCTGGTAAAGCGGGGTGAGGGCCAGGCTGGTCTGAGTGCTGTGGCAGCAGGGCCAAGCGCAAGGCAGGCAGGGTACTCAGTTCCTAGGGTGAGGAGGGAGCTTTTCTGCATGAGAAAACACCTGATTGAGTCCTGGAGGAATTAACCTGGGGTAGAACAGGCCTTCCCAGGCAGAAGAGACAGTGCAGCCCAGGGCCTGAGGTAAGGACGTGGTGGGTCTACGTGGACTCGTGCGTGCGTGTGACTGTGGGGAAGTTAAGCTGAAGAGGTGGGCAGGGGCCAGATTGGAAGAATACAGAACGTGAGAATCAAGAACTTCATTAATATTTGCTCTGCGCAGGCTCAGGTCTTGTTGGCTACAGAAAGGTACAGGGGTTGGTGGGCGGGGGGCAGCAGCAGGTGATGCTCAGGATAGAGCCCAGTTCACACAGGATCGTAGGGGAAGCTGTGGCCACAGTGCAGGTGAGGAGCAGAAGGAACCTGGGTGAGAACAGAGATGTTGGGGTCAGTAGAGGGGCTAGGGAGAGACTAAAGGCTTCTGGAAGAGGGCAGCCAAGAAGGAAAATAGCTCAGGTTAGCGTTCCCCCACCCAGGAGCACCTGCCAAGAGGCCTGAGCTCTGCAGAACCCGAGATACTATTCTAAAACCTTTCTTAAGTGAGTAGAGGCAGCAGGGAGAAAGTGGTTTTTTGTTTTTAAATCTTTATCCAGAAAGAGGAAAGAATAAATGAATAAATATTAGAAACTTTGAAAGAGGAATGTAGAAAAAAAAATACAAAATCAGCTGAGCTTTCTCTTGGGATCTAAATCGGAGGTTCTGTAAGAGCAGAGAAGCAGAGGGTGGTGGTATAGGCCTGGAATCCCGGCACTAGGGAGGCTGAAGCAGGAGTATCGTGAGTTTGAGGCCAGCTTGCGTGACAAAGTAAGCTCCTGTCTCGAAAAAGAAATGCAAAACAAATGTTAAATGTGTGTGTGTGTGTGAGAGAGAGAGAGAGAGAGAGAGAGAGAGAGAGAGAGAGAGGAGAGAGAGAACACGCTATGACAAAGTGCTAGGGTTAAGTATGATAGATGCTGGCAGCGCCACCCAGAGAATAGTCATTCCTGATATCTGGGAGTTGGAACAGCTGACAGCTTTCAGGTATTGTTCTTTTGGATTTTCCTAGGTTGAGCTCATTCACAATCTCTTCCTGGGGCCATCTGTACCCAATATCGGTCCACGTGAGGTTCAAAGGAGCCTACACTTCTGACCGCCCCACCCCACCCCGCACCACCAGTCAGTGGAATGCAGGTTTCAAATTCACTGACGCCAGCTTCTCCCTGGGTCAAGCCGTACTTCCTTTCCCCCACTACATCAGGATGCTCAGAGTGGCCCTGAAGAACCGTCTTGGACTCAGGTCTACATTGATGCCTGCTTCTTGAGGCTTCCTTTCTGCAGCACTAAACAAGAGAAACTGAGAACACTCAGAGGGACAGCCACACCACGGTCTTCCTCCTCCTCCTCCTCCTCCTCCTCCTCCTCCTCCTCCTCTTCTTCTTCTTCTTTTGAGGTAGGGTCTCACTCTAGCCCAGGCTGACCTGGAATTCACTATGGAGTCTCAGGGTGGCCTTGAACTCATGACAATCCTCCTACCTCTGTCCCCCGAGTGCTGGGATTAAAGGTGTGAACCACCATGCCCGGCTCACAGTCTTCTTTTTGACAAAGGTCAGTGATAAGCATTTGTCTATGAGAATTGAAAAAAGGTGTTTCTGAGCCCTTAAGGCCTGGAAAGTGGTCTAGCCGAGTCTCCCGAGGGTGAGCTTCAATGTTAGGAAGAGTTTGAAAACCCGTTCTCTTCGTTTACTGTCAGTGGAGTTTTAAAAAGGCACACCACCTGTCTGTCGGAATAATGGAATCATATTTACCTTACCATATGGACACTAGGGACAAACGAGGTAACTATTCTTGCTGTAGCTTGGTGCATAGTATGGTCCTCGGAAGGGTTCAAGCAATGACCTGCGAGTAACACTGATGGTGGGTGTCATTCAGAAAGGGGGTTCTAGCTATTACTGAGGCTTCAGAATTTAAGGAACGAGAGTTAAAGGACAAGAGAAGTGTGTCATTATGGGACAAGGTGGTCAGTGCTTTCAAGACCTCGTTGCATAGACTGTCTCCAGTCCCTGAAGGCCTACCTAAGTAACTGATTCATTTCAGCGCATCTTAAAGCATCAGCTATGTATGAGATGTTGTGTGTGTGTGTGGGGGGGAGCCAATAGGATGGCCACTTTTTTCCTGGAGAACCCAAGTTTGTAAATTGAAGAATGTGTATACACACATGTATGCAAATAAGTAAAAAACAAAGATGTCATAGCCATATGGAAAAGTGTCATATGTCATAGCCACATAAAAAAGTAAAACTTGGGGCTGGAGAGATGGCTTAGCTGTTAAGGTGCTTCCCTGTGAAGTCTAAGGGCCCAGGTTCCACTCCCCAGAACCAACATACGCCAGATGTACATGGTAGTGCGTGCGTCTGGAGTTTGTTTGCAGTGGCTAGAGGCCTTGGTGTGCCCATTTTCTCTCCTTTTAGTAAATAGTTAAAATATTTTTTTAAAAAAGACAAAGACAAAGTACAAAGTAAGGAAGCGGCAAGTTCTCAAGACAGGAACCTTCTTAGGCACGTGGGGCTGAGTGTGAGAGGAGGGTATAAGATAGTGGCAGCGTTCTGAATGGACTTGACCCGTTCTTGTCTGTGCTTACAAAAGGAGCAGCCAGGAAGCAAACACTGGAGGATCCCCGTTTCTCTTCCAGTGTCTTACAGGATGGTTCCTCTGGTCCATGGATACTGCCCTATATGCCAGCTGCGGCTGTGCTGATCCTGAGCACATTGGCTAGTGGTGAGGGCAGAGAAGCCTACCGTGTCAGCAGACCTTCCTTCTCGCAATGGGTATTGTGGATGTGGAAAACTCAGGGCGGACGGGTTGAGAGCTGTACCCTGGAAGGTGTTTATTGTTTTGGATATCGTTTGGCCAGGCATGGTTTGCCAGAGACACTCCCCTAATGGGGTGGAGGGAGCGATGGAAGGAGGTAGACAAACAGGTGCTTAGTGGGAAGATGAGGGACTGTGCTTACATATTCATTTTTTAAAAATATTATTTTATTATTTATTTATTTGAGAGAGTGAGAGAGGAAAGAGGCAGAGAGAGAGAGAGCGAAAGAGAGAGAGAGATAAGGGCGTGCCAGGGCCTCCAGCCACTGCAAACAAACTCCAGGCACATGCACTACTTTGTGCATCTGGCTTACTTGGGTCCTGGGGAATCAAACCTGGGTCCTTTGGCTTTGCAGGCAAGCGCCCTAACCGCTAAACCATCCCTCCAGCCTTGTGCTTACATAGTCACGTGTGGATCTTGTGACATCCGTTGTGAGTGTTCAAAGTCTCCTTTGAAAGACCTATGGTGAGAAGGTCAATGAAACTCTTTCATGCTATTTATTTCAGACCAGTTAGGATAATACTCTGGAGAGGCAGTTTGTGAGAGTTAAGAGTCTATAGCTGGGCTGACTGAGATCAAATCCAAGCTCTACCCATACTGGCTGTTTGACTTTGGGTGAGTTATGCAACCTCTCCATGCTGTTGCTTTGTTACTTTAAGGGGAAGAAATGCTTATCTCACAGGACTGCTGGGAGAGGAGATGAACATATAATCAAGTATTCAGAATACCTGGCCCATAGGATGGGCTACATATGTTTATATAGACAAAGGGAGAGTAATGTCATGAATAAGAAATGGCGTCAGGCACTATCTCCATCCTCACGTAAAACTTGCAGGACCAGTAGGTCTGGCAGGGTTTTAGCCAGAGGAGAGGTCACATGGCAAACAGTTTCTCTAAAGCTTTCTGGATGTTTATCTACTGGCTACATGGTAGCCTCCAGCCCTTCCTCTAGGTTGTATCTCTCTGTGGGGAGGGAGAATGGGAGATGCAGATGGTTTCTTATGATCATTCTACACTGGAACCACCATCCCTCTGTTCCAAGTTCTGGACCAGTTGCACTCTGTGGTCCTGTCTACTGTTGTCTCTCTTTGTGCCAATTCTAGAGTCCTAGGAAAGACAATCTGATGGGCCCACTGCAGTCCAGTCTGGGTGTCAGCTTTCACCATCAGAAATATCAAAATAAAAATGTGTAGGGGGCTGGAGAGATGGCTTAGCAGTTAAGGCACTTAGCCTGAGAAGCCTAAGGACCCTAGGTTCAATTCTCCAGGTCCCACATAAGCCAAATGCACATGGTGGCGCATGCATCTGGAGTTTGTTTGCTGTGGGTAGAGGCCCTGGTGCGCCTATTCTCCCTCTCTCCCTCTGTCTCTAATAAATAATTAAAAATTAAAAATATATTAAAAAGGTGTAGGGTAGTCCATACCACCTGGATGATCATCCGCAGTGATGCAGATGTCATTGATGCATCAGACCAAATACTAGTTCCTGAGGTATGAGACCAGGGGCTGGAGATTGTGCTTGCTAGCTGGGCAGGGAAGCCATTTAACCTGTTTAACCTTCAGTCCTCTTATCTGTAAATGAGGGTGTTGGAACTACTTCTATTTCTTCGCTTACATAACTAAGCTATATGGCTTGCGGGCTTCAGTACAAAACGAAAATGCCACAGGAGAGTGACAGCAGAGCATTAAACCAAGTGTGGCTACACAGGTCCTTTGCCCAGAAAAACCTCCTTGCACAAGATTATAGTAATGATTGAATGTAAAGCCCTGTAATAAAGTATTATAGACCCTTCATGCATGCATTTTGTTATTTAATCTTTAATTTTTTTTTTAAGGAAGAAACTTGACTGGTGGCTACTGAACTTGACTGGTGACTATGGAAAGGTGACATTCGGCCCAATGGCCACCGGTCAGGCTAACCTGTTGTCTATAGTCACGTCCATTTGAACCAGCCAATGCCTATGCTGTAGAAATAGAGTGTTTTCCAACATCAGCCCCACACACAGCTCACCAGGGCGCAGCATGGATGTTCCTGCAGCCTCTTTTTCTATTCTGGTCTTTGCCATTCTCTATGGAGAGCGGGCACCATAAAGGACTCTTGCAGGTAGCTCTGGGATGTGGCTGTGTCCCTGTCTGACTTACACCTCCTTGACAGAATGCGCCCAGCACCAGGCACCTCCCCAGGAGAAAGAGGGTGGCCTCGTAATAGTTACCATAAAAGGGATCATTTCTGCTCTGGATTCTCTTCCCACTCAACCCCACCCCACCCCACCCCAAACTGACCATCAAGTACAGTTGTCCCGAGGTGTCCATGGGAGGTTGGTTACAGGGAACCCGAGACACCAAAATCTGCAGATGCTCAAATGCCGTCTATAGAAGTGTTTGCAGCCAGGCGTGGTGGTGCATGCCTTTAATCCCAACAGAGGTAGGAGGATTGTAGTGAATTCTAGGCCATCCTGTGACTACATAGTGAATTCCAGGTCAGCCAGCCTTGAAAAACCAAATAGTAATAATAAAGTAAATAATAAATATATTTGAATATCTCCAGGTAATTAAGTAATGCCTACTGTAATGCAAATGCTGTGCAGTTTTTATGCTGTATTCTTTTTTTTTTGGGGGGGTGTTTCCAAGGTAGGGTCTCACTCAAGCCCAGGCTGACCTGGAATTCACTATGTAGTCTCAGGGTGGCCTTGAACTTATGGCGATCCTCCTACCTCTGTCTCCCGAGTGCTGGGTGACACCACACCTGGTTTGCTGTATTCTTCTAAAAATATTTATTTTATTTGTGAAAGAGAGAAAGAGGGAGAGAGGAGAGAGAGAGAGAGAGAGAGAGAGAAAGAGGCAGATATATAGAGAGAATAGACATGCCAGAGCCTCTAGCCACTGCAAACGAACTCCAAATGCATGCGCCACCTTGTGTATCTGGATTACGTGGGTAGTGGGAAATTGAACCTGGGTCCTTAGGCTTCTCAGACAAAGCACCTTAACCCATCTCTCTACCCTATGCTATATTCTTTAGAGAATAATGAGAACAAAATTAAGGTCTATCCATGTTCAGTATGGAGCAGTTAGTACTGAGCGTTCTCCACGTTGGGTGGGCTGGATCCACCAGTCTGATCCGTGCAGAAGAAGATAGCAGGCTGGCTGGAATGCTGTGGCTTACTCACTTGGTCCACAGTTGGTTTCTGTCTCTGTTGGGGAAAAGAGTTTGGACTTCGTGGCTGCCTGAGGATCTGGAATGCGAGGCATTTGTAAGAAGGAAACTGTCATGAAATATTACATGTTTTCCCTCATTGTTTCAATGGTAAGGAATGTGGTTGTGAAACCTCTGGGGGTGGAACCTTGCTGGAGGAAGTGGGTCACTGGGGGCGGGTCTTGAGGCATATAGCCGGGTCTGCTGTTTCCCATCCTTTCTCTGCTTCCTGTTCTGCCAAAATGTGAAGAGGTGAGGAGTCCCAGCAACCTGTGCCAGCCACCATGGAGCCACTTGCCAGTATGCCTTCCCCACCATGATGGGCCATGTCGCCTTTAACCCTGAGCCGAAACAAACCTTTCCTCTTCTTAAGTTGTCTCTATCAGGTGGCCCTGTCCCAGCAACAAGGAAGTAACGAATACACCCAGGCTGGTCTTGAACTTCTGCTCTCTCTTCCTCAGCCTGCTGAGCGGCTGGAATAGGCTTATGGCACAAAGCCCAGCTCTGAGGCTTAGTCTTGCTTCTCTTCTTTATTTTTATCTTCATTGATTTATTTGAGAGAGAGAAAGAGAGAGAATGGGTGCACCAGGGCCTCTAGCCACTGCAAATGAACTCCAGACGCATGACGCATGTGCCACCTTGTGCTTATGTGGGTACTGGGGAATCGAACCTGGGATCTTGGGCTTCACATTAAGGCAAGGGCCTCAAATGCTAAGCCATCTCTCTAGCCCTCCTCTTCTTTCTTACTTCCCCGTGTTTCCACATTGTTTCAAGTCTGGAGGGAAAAGTGTGCTTCAGGGTCCCCAAGCCCATCATTGTCCTGCCACGTGACCCAGGACTGTCTGTGCAAGCTTATCCTTGACTCCCCGCCCCCCTCCCGCTTATCAGCTAGTAAAACGTCAGAGAGGAAGGAAAGAGGGAAGACAGGGAGAAGGAGAACAGGAAACCATTTATTCCGAGGAAATTCAAGACAACCACATTCCTTACCACTGAAATAATGGGGGAAAACGTAATATTCCAGGACACTTTCCTTCTTACAAATGCCTCACATTCCAGACCCCAAGGCAGGAACAAAATCAGAATTCGTTTCCCCAAGAAACACTATGATGCCTGGTGATTCCGCCTACCGAGCTCCTTTGCGTATAGATCAGAAGTGCTACATTAATTAACCAAGTTAATGACCCTAGCCCCATCTGTAACTCGGTGTCTGTGATACATTGAGGAAATCTGTATTGTTTTGGGGGGCGGGGACTAGTCCCAGGGCCCAGCAGCTCCCAGAATGAAAGATGCTTCTATGTTTTGAAGGGCCCCTCCCCAGGTATGAGCATCTTCACCACGGAGGTGCCTTTTCTGGGCCAAACACGTTCCTAATTAGCAATATTTGCTGGGTGGACCTGAAGGGTGGGCCTCCAACCCAGGATTCACTGCTGCCCATTGCTCTCAAGGAGAGTGTTGGAACGTTATGATGTGCTTTATTTTTTCTGTCTGCAGAAAGCCCATTTTGTATGCATTCACTGCAGCCGCAGACCTCAAGGACTTGACTGTTTTTATAATGATGATAAATAGAAACAGAGTCTTTGAAGAAAAAAGTTTGTTTTTTGATTTTTCAAGACAAGTCGGCAGCAGCCCCAGAGATGCTCCAATCCTTTTCTTTCTTTTTTTTCTTTGTTCCTTTTTTTTTTTTTTTTTTTTTTTTTTTGCCCCATGCTCCCTGTAGCCTCACATTCCTTGCTGTTTGCTATAGCTGAGCTCTGCCTCAGTCTCTAGAAAGCTAAATGGATGCAAATGGACTTGGAATCGTCAGCTTGGAACTGTCTCCAGTGACCGAGAGGCCCCAAACAACTTTGATGGGCTGACAGAGCGGCCCGTACCTCTTCTCAAAAGCCAACTGCCTGGCTTGCTTCTGCCACAGCAGCTATTCGGGAATGAGCTCTCTATTTGAGACTGCCGGAGAGATAAAAGCAGAATCCACGTTCATTATTGCAAAGTGCTTTTTTTACTTTCAAAAGTGCTGTGCTGTGTTAATTAGTTATTCCTATTTACTACACTCTGGTGAGGTAGGTCAGAATTATTACCACTTTTTCTACCTTGGAGGAAATGAAGACACAGAAATTTAATGACTCCCCAGGGGACCTGGGGGAAGTTGATCTCCTAGACCGTTCTAAGTTTTTCAACTTGGTGTGTCTGACTTTGCCACCCATTGCAGCCACAGCCAGCATCCTTTGAGCTTCTGTCTACGGTTGGCAAAAGAAGTTGGATTTGCTGGAGGCCACAGTGGTTGGAAAGAGTGAAAAAGCCACACCTCCTTTCAGAGCCCCATGCCAAGGCAAGACAGCCTCTTTCTTGTTCCTTCACCCTTCTGAAGAAGGCAAGATTTGGGGTGAGGGTTTTGCTTATGGTCATGAGGGGGAAGGAGGGAGAGAAGGTGTGTGATGGTAGGGTGCGGGGTTAAGTGTTCCTTACGTGTGGCACAGCCTCTCGAGGGTCTCATCTACATTCGATGGCTAATTGTTGGGCAAAGACCTTTTAGGTGGCAGGGTGGCAGGGACGGAGATGCAGGCAGCTCCTGGTTCTCGCCTTACCTCCCCTCTCAGTCTCTTCCTCCCACGTGAAACCAAAGGGATATGCAAGGGGTAGACTTGGGGTTTCTGGCACTGTTCCTATAGCGATTATCAGCATATCATTTTTTTAATCCTTTCCTTCCTCTTATCAGAATTGACTTTGGAATTTGGCCTTCTCAACTGCAGATCCCCAGCTTCCCTATTGAAGTGTTCCCTGGATTTAAGCCGGTGTCCTTCTCTTCCACAGGTTTGTCAGTGAGCTATCAGACAAGTCTGAGAACCGGCGGGCATGGCCTCCAGATTTCTGCACAGAACTGCAGGACTTCTGGGCTGGCAGGGTCATTAAGGCTAAAAACAAAACAAAACAAAACACTATTTTTTTAAAAAAACAGTTTTATTTTTATTTATTTATTTGAGAGGGGGGAGAGAATGGACGCATCACTGTAAACAAACTCCAGGTGCATGCACCACCACATGCATCTGGCTTACCTGGGTTCTGGGGAGTCAAACCTGGATCCTTAGTCTTCATAGGCAAGTGCTTTAACCACTAAGCCATGTCTCCAGCCCTTAAAATTTACTTTATTTGTTTAAGAGAGAGATAGACAGAGAAAGAGGCTCATAGAGAATGGGTGTGCCAGGGCCTTCAGCCACTGCAAATAAACTCCAGATGCATGTGCTACCTTGTGCATCTGACTTACGTGGGTCCCGGGGAATTTAACCTGGGTCCTTTGACTTCCTAGGCAAGTGCTTTAACCACTAAACCATCTCTTCAGCCCAAGGCTAATATCTTTATAAAGGATTAAAAATATTTTATTTATTTGAGGGAGAGAGAGAGAAAGAATGGGCACACCAGAGCCTCCAACCATTGCAAAGGAACTCCAGATGCATGTGCCACCTTGTGCATCTGGCTTTACGTGGGTACTAGGGAATCGAACCTGGATCCTTTGGCTTTGCAGGCAAGTACCTGCACAGCTAAACCATCTCTCCAGCTCAAGACTGATATCTTAAGGAAGGACAATCCCAGGGTTATGAGCAGAAATGTAGGAAGGAGTCCTGGGTGGGGGTGGGGTGTGGAGAGCAGCACTTGAAGAACTGACTCCCCACCCCTAACCCTAACCAACATCAGCTCTAGGAGTGGCCTTGTACTGTGCCTCTATCAGGGTTGGCTCTGGCTGGAGGGAGGTGGCTTCTTCAGTTTGGGAGCCCTGGTGTGCTACCATGGACTCTCACCTTCTTGCTTGCAGCATTGCCACAGCAATAGCCTTGCCCTTGCTAGGTGATTGTGCCCTTTTCCTGAGAAAGAGAAGTCATATGTGGGCCAGACTACTCTGTGCAGGGAGGTGGGCAAACCAACCTCTGTTCTTTTGTGCTTTCCAAGGACAGAAAGACACCTTTTATCTGACTTGTCTTCCCTTAGAACCCTCACATAGTAATTTGACTTCCTCTTAGGGCAACCCTGGCCATATGAATGCCAGAACTTTCTGGAGAAATCTCTAGTCCTTTGCCTGTGAGGGTGCCATTCTGAACAGCGAGGTCCTCAGCACTCTTGTTTGATGGTTTAATGTCTTGTTTCTTCATCCACAAACAATGGGATAATAGGCGCTGAAGAGATGGCTTGCCTGCAAAGACCTAGGACCCGGGCTCGACTCCCTAGTGCCCATGTAAAGCCAGATGCACAAAGTGGCACATGTGTCTGGAGTTCATTTGCAGTGGCTAGAGGCCCTGGTGCACCCATTCTCTCTCTCTCTCTCACTCATAAATAAATAAATATTTTTAAAGGGATAATAGTATCTGTCTCATGATGAGTCAGATGGAGTCGAAGCGCTGGAGACGGAGCCAAGTTAGCTGCTCTTGGAATTATTAGCTAGTGCACACATAGGAGGGCAGATGCTGTTGTATTGCAGCCTAAAGTGATTGGGTTTACTGCCCTTGAACATGGACAGTGCAGAGTAGTAAAGTGGAGGCCCACTTTACTGCGTTTTCCTTCCTTGAATATGTTTTTACGGGTCAGTGGTCAGAATCAAATAATTCTAACAAAGGAGTAGGCTCCTTGCTGCCTGCTGAACGAGTTCAAATCCCCTAGCAATAAAGTCCACATTTGAGGCCCAACCCAAGGCGTAGTTCTGACTTGAAGATTTAGTATCGCTCTCCGGATTTACCATTAGTATGAGCAGGGATTCTATGTGCAGTGCATAATCCTTAAGCAATGCAGCCTCTATCGTGCTCCAGCGATGCAAAACCTCAAATGAGGGAACCATCTTCCTGAGCAGACACTGAAGATGTCTGGTTGCCTACACTGCTCCAAGGGTGCAAGGTCAGAATTGCATTGCTGTCAATGCCTTTGCGCTGGGGCTGGGCCTTGGCATTTCCTGCTGGCCTTGCCTAGAATGTCCAACTGCCTAACTCTTATTAAAAGTTTTGAGAGCAGGAGGGATGGCTCTGGGGTTAAGGTGCTTGCCTGCAAAGCCTAAGGACCCAGGTTTGATTCACCAGGACCCCCATAAGCCAGATGCACAAGGTGGCACATGCATCTAGAGTTCGTTTGTAACAGCTGAAGGCCCTGGTGCACCTATTCTCTCTCTCTCTCAGCAATAAATTATATATATATATATATATATATATATATATATATATATGATATTTTTTTCAATTTTTATTTATTTATTTGCAAGCGGAGAAAGAGAGAGGTAGAAGAGATGCAGACAGAGAGAGAATGGGCATGCCAGGGCCTCTAGCCACTGCAAATGAACTCCAGATGCATGTGCCCCTCGTGCATCTGGCTTTTGTGGGTCCTGGAGAATCAAACTGGGATCCTTTGGCTTCGCAGGCAACCCTTAACTGCTAAGCTATTTCTCCAGTCCCCCATTTTTTTTTTTTTTTTTATTCGAGGTAGTGTCTCACGCTGGCCCAGGCTGACCTGGAATTCACTCTGTATTCTCAGGCTGGCCTCAAACTCATGGCGCTCCTCCTACCTCTGCCTCCCAAGTGCTGGGATTAAAGGTTTGTGCCACTACGCCCAGCTAAATAAAATCTATTTTTTAAAAAAGTTTGAATCAGCTCAAGTGTTAGCTGCTGTAGGAAACCTCTCTTTCCTCCCCATCTCCAACCACACAGGGACAAATAGGGGCTCCCTTCCTATGCCCCTGTGGCATTTCTCAGCCCTTCCTGTGGTCAGCTGTGGGCTCCATGTGATCCGTGCCCATGCTTGCTGCAGAAGGAATGGAGAGTTGGAGATGTGATGAGCTCATTTCTGCCTTCTGATTGAGATTCCACCTTTCCCAACACAGACACAGCCACTTCCCATGGTGCTAGGCCACTGGGGAGAGGTTTTAAGGAAGCTACAGCAATATTCTTCCTACCTGCATGGTCCTCAGGGTCAAGCAGGTGACCATGCAAGCCCATACTTCAACACCAGAGCACTGCTGGCCGCGCCATTCCTAGCACTCAATTTGACCCACGCCATTGCCCATCTGAGTGACCTCTGTAGAACTAAAAGACAGAGCTTGGGATGGGAGCCAGTAGCAGGTGGTTTCGGGTCCGGAGCCCACCTCTCAGCCCTTGGAAGGCTTCCTGAAGATGGGCTGCTTTTGAAGCCCTTGGCTCCCGCACTTCAGGTACCTCAGGGCTGTTGCCGACACCTGAGACACTGCTGGGACAGGAAATCATATTTTTCAGAGCTTTAGCTCCTAAACCTCAGAAACCTTCTGATGAGGCATTAAATGTCAAGTGTTATTGTTGAGAGGAGGGGGGAAAAAAACCCCAAAACCCAGGCATGAGTCTTTGTTAACGGAGATGACAGGAGATACTTGGTAACATCACAGGAAGTCATGCTGTCAAAATAATAGAGAGGGTAGTGTCTAGCTGGGGGCCACACCTTGTAATAACCGTACTTAGTACAGAAGAGCTTCCGCTGCACCTTGGGCTCTGTGGTTCCCTCTGACGTGGGGCCTGAGGTGTGTGGGGGGAGGGGAACATGCTGGAGCCTGTTCTTCAAGCACCTTTGCTGGGTGGCACAAAGCACAGAGCTACACAGAAAGGCTGCTTTGTCCGTGCAGGGACTGCCCAAGCCGCAGGCAATTATCATGACGAGTTAGGGTACAAGGAGGAAAAAAAGCATAATTGACATAAGATCTTTTGAATGGTTTTGGCCTAAATTATTTGCCTACCTAGGTTTGGACTTGAAGGGGCCCTCAGGGATCTTTTCCAACAGGTGACGGGGCCCTGAAGCTGTCTACAGAGGGACCAGCCCAGGTTCTCAGCTAGGTAATGGCTAGGCAAGCTGGTACCCAGGCACCCTGGGCCTCAATCTGCCATTTCCTGTGGCCACACCCCACCTGTTCCCTCCTATCTCTCTCCCTTTCTCTCTCTCTCTTTTTTTTTTTTTTTTTTTTTGAGGTAGGGTCTCAGTCTAGCTCAGGCTGACCTGGAATTCACTATGGAGTCTCAGGGTGGCCTTAAACTCACGGCGATTCTCCTACCTATGCCTCCCGAGTGCTGGGATTAAAGGCGTGTGCCACCACACCTGGCTTTCTCTCTCTTTTTTATTTTTAATTTTATTTGGGGGGGGGGTCAAGGTAAGGTCCCTCTCTAGTTCAGGCTGACCAGGAACTCACTCTGTACTCTCAGGCTGGCCTCGAACTCTCAGAGCTCCTACCTCTGCCTCGCAGGTGCTGGGGTTAAAGGCGTGCGTCACCACTCCATCTCTGTTTTTTAAATCCTTCTGTTCTTCAGGGTAAGGATTGGGCCCAGCACCCGACACAGAAAAAGTCTCAGCTGCACATTTGCTGAGGGAATAAATGAAAGTCAGGCAAGAACTGGGCCAGATTTCTCCGTGAAGCTGTATGTAAAGTCTGAGGGGGATTCCCAGCCAGGCTGTTTAAAACATGAAGGTTCTCGGGCTGCAGAGGATGTGGGTGGCCTGACGTCTTTGGAAGCTAGGCAGCGCTTATACTGGGGCAAGGATCAGCTTGTCTGTCATCCCTCCATGTAAGTTTTCCTGTCAGCCTTGTCTCTCCATTACCTGCTTGACAGAGCCCTGACTGAAGTCGGCTCTACCTCCAGCAAGCACCACTGGAGAAAGCTGCTCTTCCACCTTTGTCTGGGTCACAGCCTCTCTGTTTCCCTACATCTGTGGAGTCTTCCTTGGTTCTTGGTGTTTCCTAGAGCTCCAACCTCTGTTCATCAGCAAGCCCGTGACTTCACATTCAAACACACATCCCATGTACCGCCCAGCTTTCAGGCTACACCCGACCTTCCTGCGCTCTGAGCTAAGCTTGCTTCACTTGACGGTCTATAGCCTATTTGGGGAAACACCCTTCCCCCATCTTGTCATGGCTGACTCCTTCACACTGGCCTGGCCCCAGCTTACACATGGTGATCACAAAGGTCCTCCTCACCCCAGGCCAAGACGTTCTCTCTAGTCCCCATCATCTTCCATACTACTCTTTCTGGATTTTCTTTTCCCTAGTGTAGCAGACAGCTTCAGGTTCGCTGAGATGAACTTCCAGACCAGGCACATTTGCATATCTTTACAATGGAATCTCAAACCCACCATTAACACCTTAAGACCAGCCCCCAGTGACATTGCCTCTAGCAAGGTGATTGCAGATGCAAACTATAACTAATAAAATACTGAATATATTGGGGGACATATATTCAAACTACCACATTCCGCCCCTGGCCCCCAATATATTTAGCTCCTGGCCCCCAATAGATTTATAACTATCACACATTGTAAATTGTACTCAGTCCAATTTCAAAGGTTCTCACAGTCTTGACCAACTTAAGATACTGAGTCCTGTAAAATCAAACAAGTTAAATACTTTCAACATGTAAAGGCACAGAGTAAACATTTTTAACTGGTAAAAGGCATAGCAAGGAGAAACTAAAACAATGCAAACTCAACCACCATCAACAGTCATCAAACTTCTGCAGTTCAAGTTCAATATAACCATAGACTAACAGTCTCCAGGTTTTCCAATTCCGCCCCTCCAGCTGGGCAGAGTCGCCAGGGAAAACTTTCATCCTATGCCAACACTGCACTCCATGGTAGCCCTTTTGCACAGTCCTGGTATCTCCAAAACATCTTCAGGTCTCCATGAAAACCACGGTCCATCTTCCAAAAGGCTCTTCCAGCCTATTCCTCAGGGACTTCATGCCCTGCATTCATGCTGCATCTCAGCAGCGGCTCCTGGAACCGTGTGCAATTCATGACCACTCCATGCATTTTTCATATTTCCAAAACTAATACCAGGTGTGCAGGACACAGCCATATTCTAAATCCAGGGACAAAATAAACCATAGCCTTGAAAAGCAGGTTCCTTCTCCAGTCAACTCTTTCCAAAGAGTTTGCATTTCTAACAGTCTTTCCTCAGGCATCCTCTCCATTGTTTTAATGTAAATCAAGTCTGGCCACCTTCCTTCCACCTTCCTTAAGATTGCTAATGTGTTTGACAATAGCAATTAAACCAGCCTCAATGCCTCTACTTTTAACATGCTTCAGGTTTTCCAACTCAAAATCTTAAAATCTCAGTCCGATATCTTTAGCCAAGCACATCAGTCCATTACAAATTTAACCTTGATCAAACTTTCTGGGCCTGGATAGCGGAACGTAGCCATCCCTTATGCCAGTAGCCCAGTTCCAACAAAGTCCTCTGCAGTCTTTCCTTCCCCTTAGAAAGCTCATAAGCCAAGCCTCGAAGTAATATACTGTCTGCACTTAGCATTCTCAAACTCTCATCAGAATAGTCCATAAAACTTGGCTTACCACTCCAGAAGGCATCTTCAGTTGCAAGCACCAAGTCCATGCCCATTCCTCCAAAACAAAAGTTCCAAAAGACGAATATCCACACGGTCAGGTTCATCTCACCCCACACTCCTCGGTACCACTTTACTGTAGCAGACAGCTTCAGGTTCGCTGAGATGAACTTCCAGACCAGGCACATTTGCATATCTTTACAATGGAATCTCAAACCCACCATTAACACCTTAAGACCAGCCCCCAGTGACATTGCCTCTAGCAAGGTGATTGCAGATGCAAACTATAACTAATAAAATACTGAATATATTGGGGGACATATATTCAAACTACCACACCTAGATACTTGTATCATTTAATATGTTGCCTCTTATTTGTTTATTTGCTGTGTACTTCTTCACACTGAACAGGCAGGACCCCGTGGAACACGGGGACTTGCTTCTGCCACATGATAGGAGCCAGGTCAGTGCACCTTCAATGGGCTGCAAAACACTACCTCCAGGAGTCTCTGCCCTTCTCTCCTCTGCTTGCCTGTCAATGTCAGACAGCCTCTGAAAATGCCAACAGAGGAGTTGGGGGACACTCACGAGGTCTTTGAAAAGGAAGGGCTTTACTCCTCACCACGGAGTCTCTCTGCAGGGCGGGGGGGGGGGGAGTTGCACTCCAAGGGGCTGGGAGTAGCATGCCCTTCCCCCACCCCCGGGGAGCCTGTTCTAAGGAGGAGACCCGCACACTGTGAGGCTCAGGGGACAGAGGAATGAGCAGTCTGTGTGCCGCTGCGTGGCTGAACATTGCTGCGCAAGGCCACAGAGCGCGGACAATTCAGCGTCACTGGTAATGTGCATCACTTCTATTGCCGGCTTCTTGCCAGGATGTACAGCAGGAGTGATCTGACCTGACTCCTTGTCAGGCAGCTCTCAAGCAGCCCCAGAGATAGATCTCCTTTCTCTGAGCCAAAGCAAGTTCCGGCCTCCTACAGGGGCAGTGATTCCCTACACACGGTCAAGGCCCACACCTCTGCCTGCCTTGCCTGGTGCACACACTCCACGTTGAGTGTACTGATAAACTTGCTCTCTGCTACCCCCATCCATGCAGCTTTTGCCACATGCTGCAGCCATGAGCTCTATGGCCTTGACCTTTGATTCCTGCAACAGTCTTGTAAGTTGGGTTTCCAAAACCCCACTTCTTTTATTATTATTATTATTATTTATTATTTTATAAGAGAGAGAGAGAATGTGAATGAGAATGGACATGCCAGGGCCACCAGCCACTAAAATGAAATCCAGTAGCATGTGTCATCTTATGCCTCTGGCTTTACGTGGGTCCTGGGGAATTGAACCTGGGTCAAGGCTTTGCAGGCAAGTGCTTTAACTGTTGAGCCATATCTCCAACCCCCAAACCCCACTTCTTTTTTTCCCCCCCAGGTGGGAGGAAAGGATTTATTTTGGCTTACAGCCTCAAGGTGAAGCTCCATGATGGTAGAGGAAAGGATGGCATGAGCAGAGGCTGGACATCACCTCTGCCACAGAAAGTGGACAAGAGCAGCAGGAGCCAAGTTCTGGCAAGGGGAAGGTGCCCGTCTCATGCCTAAGCCCACCCCCCACAACACACCCCTCCAGCAAGCCTCCACCTCCCAAATTACCACCAGCTGGGGAGCAAGCATCCACAATACATAAGTACATTCTATCTCTGGTCCCCATGAACTAAAGACCATCCATGATGTAAAATGGCAGTGTATTCAGTCCAACTTTAAATGTCCCCATTTAATACTTTTTGTTTACTTTTATTTATTTATTTGAGAGTGACAGACAGAGAGAGAAAGAGGCAGGGAGAGAGAGAGAGAGGGAGAGAATGGGCGCATCAGGACCTCCAGCCACTGTAACCGAACTCCAGACGCATGTGCCACCTTGTGCATCTGGCTTACGTGGGTTTTGGGGAATCAAGCTTCACAGGCAAGTGCTTAGCCACTAAGCCATCTCTCCAGCCCCAGTTTTTTTTTTTTTATATAATCAATCCCAACACTCAAAAACCCCATAGTCCAATATCTCTTAACTATGAGTTGTAAAAAATAATAATAATAACATAATAGCACAGAGTAAGCATTCAAGGCTCACTTCTTGACAGAAGGATCTCAATGAAGCTCATAGGGTGACTATATCTACCAGGGGGCAGTCTGGAACTTCTAGAAATCTATTTGACTCCCAAACCTCTATTCTCATGGCCCCAAGAACTGAATTCTTGGAGAACTACAGACCTGCCTTGTTAGTTTCCTGGGACAAGGGATTTTCAAATGCTGACATCAGGAGAGTTCTAGATCACCTGGCCTTTCCTCTGTATGTGTTGACATGGAGGTGATTGTACCTAGTCTGCTGGGTTCAGGCTTGGCGAGGTCTCTTTTGGGATGGAGCTGGCCTGTTGAAGCTGGAGTGTTCCTTTTTGTTGGCAGGCAGCTTTACAGTTGCTTTCTCATGTTTTCTGCCCCGTAACTTCGTTATCTTTCATGGGATAATTTAGCAAGTCTTTGTTGATAGGGGAATTTGTAGTATCTTTGAGAACAATGGAGAGTTTTCTGTGCTCTTGATTGGGGTTTTAACTCAGAAGTTAGGGTGCCTGTCGCAGTCAGCCTCACGTTGCTGGGATGAACCTTCAGAGCAGACAGTTTATGGGAGGAAGGGATTTATTGAGGCTTACAGATCTAGGGGAAGTTCTATAATGGCAGAAGAAGTGGGTCCACTTTCACAGGTCCATGCTGAGAGACAGAGGGATTGGGGGGCCGGGGAGAAAAGCAAGTACCACTAGCACAAGCAAGCACACTCCATAATGGCAGGGCTCAGGTGCTCTGTATATCTTTTGTTGTTGTTGTTGTTTTGCTGGAAACAGATCCATCCCCAAACATACCTTGGGGCTGGACTCGAGGATTCACCCTCAGTGGCTGGAGATCTAAATTACAAGCTTGAGTAAAACTTCTGTATCTGAAGCTAGGCGTGGTGGCGCACGCCTTTAATCCCAGCATTCGGGCAGAGGTAGGAGGATCACCATGAGTTCAAGGCTGAGACTACATAGTGAATTCCAGGTCAGCCTGGGCTACAGTGAGACCCTACCTCAAAAAACTAAAACAAACAAACAACCAAACAACCAACCAAACAAACCCTCCTGTATCTGGGCTGGAGAGATGGCTTAGTGGTTAAGATGCTTGCCTGCAAAGCCTAAGGACTCAAGTTTGATTCCCCAGGACACATGTAAGCCAGATGCACAAGGTGGTACGTGCACCTGGAGTTCCTTCGCAGTGGCAATAGGCCCTGGTACGCCCATTCTCTCTATCTGCCTTTCTCTCTCTCTCTCTCAAATAAAATATTAAATAAATAAATAAATAAATAATAAAATATTAAAAGAAAAACTCCTGTATCTGTTCAAACTACCACAGTACCAGACACTCATGGTCACACAAAACTTCCACTGAAGTCAGTGGCTTCCAGGTTCTTGTCTTGTGAATTTGAAGAATGAGATCCACAGACCACGGAGGGTGAGGTCTACAAGGATTTGGTTATAGAGCTAAAGAGAAGGGAAGAAGGCAGAGCTCCATAGCAGGAGGGGCCTCAGGTGGGTAATCAGCATGGTGATTCAGATCAGGGTTTCATTTTATTTTGTTTTATTTTATTTTATTTTTTTATTTGAGAGAAAGAGGCAGAGACACACACACACACACACACACACACAGAGAGAGAGAGAGAGAGAGAGATTGAGCACACTAGGGCCTCCAGCCCCTGCAAATGAACTCCAGATGTATATGCACCTTGTGCATCTGGCTTACGTGAGTCCTGGAGAATTGAACCTGATCCTTTGGCTTTGTAGGTAAATGCCTTAACTGCTAAGCCATATCTCCAGCCCCAGATCAGGGTTTCTTAAAGGAATAAGACTTTACTGAATGGGGGAGCAGGTCAGTCCAGTTCCCACACTAGTGTCTGGCACCTTTCAGTCTTTAAAAAAAATATTTTATTTTTATTTATGTTACTTATTTGATAGAGAGAAAGAGTTGGAGAGAGAGAGATAGTGGGCACGCCAGGGCCTCCAGCTGCTGCAAATGAACTCCAGACACATGTTCCACCTTGTGCATCTGGCTTACGTGGGTCCTGGGGAATCGAACCTTGGTTCTTTGGCTTTGCAGGCAAGCACCTTAACTGTTAAGACATCCCTCCAGCCCACCTTTCAGACCTAATGCCTGCTTTTTTTTTTTTTAAGTATTTTTATTTTATTTAGAGAAAGAGGGAGAGGAGAGAGAGAGAGAATGGGCATGCTAGGGCATCCAGAAACCGCCAGCAAACTCCAGATGCATGTGCCACCTTACGCAACTGGGTCCTGGGGAACTGAACCTGGGTCCTTCGGCTTTGCAGGCAAGCATCTTAACTGCTAAGCCATCTCTCCAGCCTTTAATGTCTGCTTAGGGAAAGGGAGCTCTTAGGGAAGGAAAAATCAGGAAAGAGCAGACTCTCCTGACATTTCTGGCCAGTAGCAAGATGGAGGCTGTGAGAACTCCTTTAGAGAGATGAGGAAGAGCAAAAGCCCCGCCTTACATGCTCAAGGACATTTCCTGCTATCAGCCAAGATAGAATAAAACTCCACTTTCAGGCCCTGTGACCTGCCACGGCCTCGCCCATATCAATCACCTCTTCTTCAGCATCGGTCTACCTTGAAATGATTCTGTCGGTCATGCAAGTTGCGAGGTCCAAGACTGCAGCAGGACAGCGTGAGGAGAGCACACATGCCTCGTGGAGCCTTATCTGAGGGTGGACTGCCAGGCTAGTAGGGGGCCTGAGTTCCAACCCCCAAGACCATAGTGACCCCCCTTCCCGAGGAAGGAGGACAAAGTCTAGGGCTCTCAGATGTCCACAACATTTTCTAGTGACCTAGCCACTGTAAGGCCATTTGCCAAAAGTACCCAGGCCAGCCACTCTTGCTAGCCACCCCTCCCCCGCTTCACACAGTCTCATGTTCTCTATCTGCTTTCCTCCCACAGCTTGGCCTTCACAGCTGAGCTGAGCTTTGCCTCAGGCTAGCTTCTCTGACCCTCCTGCTGGAGTATGGGAATTAACTTCAGCTAATCATTTAAAGAGATTATTTAGCTGAAAGTAAACAGGTGCAGATATTTCTAGTTAGTTAGCGAGGGAAAAAGTTAAAAGTTTGGGGCAGGGAGATGGCTTAGCAATTAAGGCACTTGCCGACAAAGCCAAAGGACTCAGGTTCAATTCCCCAGGACCCACATCAGCCAGATGCACAAAGTGCCACATGCAGGCCCTGGTGTGTCCATTTTCTATCTATCTATCTATCTATCTATCTATCTATCTATCTATCTATCTATCATCTACACATACATATAACTTTCTCTCTAGGGTCGCTCTGGATCTGACTGCAATGGCGGTGAAGCCCCTGCATGGTCAATATGACCCAGGTGGTTTGATGTACCCCAGTGCTCCAAAAGCCACCAAACAAGGCAGGGTCCCTTCTGTAGCTTCCCAGGTCACTAACCATCATTTTCAAAATGTGTGTGCCCGGGTGCATATGTATGCAGAGGCACAGGCGTGCATGTGTGTGTGTGTGTGTGTGTGTGTGTGTGTGTGTGTGTGTGTAGGCCAGAAGACAACTTCAGGGGCAGCCTCCTGTGTCATCCCCAAGAATGCTGTCCACCTTGTCCTCTAGACAGACAGAGTCCTCTGAGACAGGTGTTTCAGTGGCTCGGAGCTCACCAATTAGGCTAGACAAACTAGCCAGTGAGCCTCAAGAATCCTCCTATCTAGGCCTCCCCAGTGGTACCGTGCTTGGTATGTCCTCGCAAGTCTTTAGCGTCCACACTATCTGAATAGTTAACTTGCGCTTTGCAGCTCAAACTTGGGTTCTCCATCACCAAATTCAACTTTGTCTCCAAACCTGCCGTCCCTCCTGCGTTCTCTATTTCAGGTACATAGCCTCACTATACAGTCCCACTGCATCTACCCTGGATCCGGACTCACCTTCTTCAGTTCCCCTTTGCTGTTGGCTTGGCCACAACGCCCCAGCATCTTCCCTGAGTCCCTTCGAGTTCTCTAGAAAACTCCAAATATTGTTAGACGCTACAATCTGGCCTCCCAGCATGGTCTGAGTTATTTTAAGGTACAGATGAAATGACAAACCTGTTCCCTGTCCTAGTACTGTTCTAATTTCTCATCATTTTCAAGGCCTTGAACTTGGCTGGGCCGCCCTCCCCGTCTCCCCACTCCTTCCACCCACGACACAGGTTCTGATCTCATAGGTTTGCCTCTGCTTTCTCCTCTGCCCCTCATTCAATCTCCTCAAATCAATGAATTGTTTAGTCTATTGTGCATTTCAGCATTTTCTCTGTACCTCTGACTTTATTCTGCCAATTGTGTGTGTGTGTGTGTGTGTGTGTGTGTGAGAGAGAGAGAGAGAGAGAGAGAGAGAGAGAGAGAGAGAGACTAATTCTTGATCTGGCCATCATGCTGGTTGTCAGCTCACAGAGGGCAAAGTCTGTGCCACCTCCTGCAGAGCATCAATATGTGAACCTAGACTTGCCTTGATGGCTGTGGGCCCAGTGCGTGGCTTCAGTGACTTCAATATAACATGCTGTAGTCCTTGATTCCCCCTTCACCCCCTGCAAGAGTATTGAGGGTTTCCCTAGAAACTGCCACTTCAAAGCCACACACACACACACACACACACACACACACACACACACCACACACACAGCTTCCTTCTTAAGAAGATGCTGTGGTCTTCCTTCCTGCACCTGGGCAAAGCCTCCTGCCCGACCTTGACACTTCCCTGTGGAGCCAGCAAGCAATGGCAGGCTGAGCCTCTGACACTGGGTGAGTGTGCCCAGAGCGGAGCAGGAGGGAGCTGACCTCTAGCCTGTATGCCAGCCTGGGAGAGAAGGACATTAATCCTAACTGGACTGTCCGAACAGGCTCCCCTTTCCTAACTCTGCCCACAGGGGTACCAGGACTTCCTCCACCTGGAGGGTGTGCCTTTTTATTTTTTAACCCACAGAGATATTTTGGTGTTTCACTCTTCCATTTAGAAGTGACCTGGCTTATTTTTTTTTCCTTCCGTGCTGGGGATGGAACTTAGGTGAGTGCCCTGTCTACCACTGAGCCTTTTTTTTTTTTTTTTTTTATTGCTCCCAAAATTTCAACAAGGAAGTCCCCTGTGCTGCTCTCCCCAGTGGGAGTCCTGCCCTTAATCCGGGGCATTTGCATTTTCTCAAGGACCCTTTGTGGCAGGTAGGTCCTTGCCTCCTGCAAATGACCTTGAATAACACTGCCCTCCGCACTCTTGCAGGCAGCCACCGGAAGAGGCATGCTTGCTGAGAGTCTGAGCCCTTAGAGCCCTTTTAGACCAAGGCAGGAAAAATAAACAGATGGGTGAGGCTCTTAAATCCTCTCTGTCCTTATTCATCCATTCCTGGTGGTCAATGGATTAAGCATTTAGGGCTGGGATTTCCAATTCGTGAACCAATTAAAGAGCAGGCTTTACTCTGCGATTCCCTTGGGCCCATGTCTCTTCTGTCTGCTTCACAGGGGAAGACCCTGAGTCACCATAGAGTGATCCTCATATTCAGTGCGCAGCCCCGCTGCCCTTCTGGAGATGGGATGATGTGTGTCTAGTCACGGGTGGGCAGTCCTCACTGCTGCCCAGAGCACAGGAGACTCCTGCTGCTGACATTTGTTTTCACTGCTTCCCTTTCGTGCTCACCTCTGTCTGATCTCAGGCCTTGCCTGGCCGCTCCTGCAGGTCCCCCAAACACCAGTGACCGCTGTCCTTTTCTCAGCCGTTCGTTAACAGTCGAGGGGCGTGCTGCTTCACACATGGCTATACTTAGGGTACCTCCCCCCACCCACCACCACCAGGAGCCGGTTCCATTCATCAAGCTTTGGCCCACCAGTTCCCTCACGGACGTCCCATGGGCATGATGAAAAGAGCAGGGGCTGCCCTCTAGGGAAGCCTGTCCAGGGGCTTTCTTCCCCACAGCGCTGTTCCCAGGGCTTGCCAAGTCCCACGAGTCTGCAAACTGGAGAAGGGCTTTCAAAGTGAGGCCTTCGCCCTCCTTGGCAGGCTCCTCAAAGCTGCCTCTCTCTCTGTCTGCCTGGGCCTGGGAGAGTCTGTAAAAGGCTTTTTGTTCATGAGCCTCAATTGGGGACATCCCTGGGAGCGGCTCACAGAGGCACAGTGGGAGTTGGAGGACACTTGAGGCAGGGCCACTTGGGTGGGCATCAGGAGCAGGGGCCAGGTGGCGGGGGAGGAGCAGAACTCCAGAACAGAGCAGGCATGGTGGAAGGTGCTGGAAGACTTGCAAGCTGCTCAGAGAAGAGTGTTTTAAAAATTGAGAACCACTGCCTCGCAGTTATTTAAATGTTGGAGCCAGAGTGCTTCACCTTTTCTCTCTCTTTTTTATTCTTTGTAGTCATACTGTCTGGTATACAAATAACACTTCAAGTATGAGGTGGTGTCCTCAGAACAGGCAGAAAAAGAAATGGCTTAGAAATTTAGTTACCTTAAGACTTGGTTTTCTAAACCCTTTCAAAATTTCATTTCTGGACCTTCACTGACATTGGTTCACGAAATGGTGGGTTTCTTGTGAGTGGGCTGAAGCCATCTGAGGCTGGCATGAGCCCGGCCCAAGACCTCACCAGGATGGCCCAGAGAGGTTTGCCAACCACAAATACCGTTTCTGCGGCATTGGTATTACAAGGCAAGGTCAGAGGTCCAACCAAAGGCTTGTCTCTAGCAAACTTTTTTTTTTTTTAAGGAGGGGAGAGTTCCAGTGGATTTTCATTGAGATACATTAATAAACAAACAAACAAAAAATCAGGATTGTACCATGATCTTTCCTGAGACTTATGAACTCAGTAGGGACTCTGGTCCATAGTCATGCATGTGCAACAGAATCTATCCCAACAAAAAATGTTCTTACTGGAACATTTGACAATGAAACAGAAAGCCAACTTTCCCTCCCCAAAATGTTTTCAGATTTTTAAGTTCCCACTGTTTACCTTGGTATTAGTTTGTTGTGGCCAGGGACATTGGAATTTTCACTCATTTTTACTGAACAAAAAATTAAGTTTTTCAAATTTGTTTCAGAAAAGGGGAGTAACTGTTTTCTCCAGGTAGCTGTCCCCCAACATCAATGGTGACAATACAGCAACCTATAACTTAATAAGCCAGCCCTACTTTCTCCCTTGCCCTCTGGCAAACAGTTTTAATTGAAATATTTTCATAGCTCGAGAGCACTCTAATTCAATTATGTTCATCTCTTAAGATACCTTGACTTAGCTTATTTATAAAAGCTGATCATAAAATATAATCCAACTAACTTTAGGTTTGGATGCTTTCTATAAAGCCTATGAAATGAATTTTATTTTGATCTAGTGAAAGGTGAATTATAACAACTTATTCTCTAAGTAGGCAAGAATATAAAAAAAAAAAAAAGATTTTTCTCTTGAATAAGCACCCTCCCTCTCCCCAAACGAGCAGACGAAACAATAATAAAACACCTCTCCAGCACTGTTTAGTCCAGTTTCTAAACCTTTGTGTTGGTTTTATGTCTCTTTTGCCATCCCCTCTCCCCTGTTTAAGTTGATTTACTCGTTATCTTTCCAACATGCCCGTGGTAAGGCAGGTCTGCGTCAGTTTACTTCTGCAGTAAATACAAAGCAGGCTGTGGAGCTGGTTCACAAGCGAGGGGCCCTGGAAAGACAATATCCCTTCCTTCCTGCGGCAGATATTTCAGGATTGGGGAAGCAGGGTTTCCTGTGTTCTCACAAGGGGCTGAGAAAGAAACCCAGAGAAGTTTTCAGAAAGAATTTAGCCTAGACAGACTGAGCAGGAGACTTTTTTTTTTTTTTTTTTTTTTTTTGAGGTAGGGTTTCACTCTAGCTCAGGCTGACTTGGAATTTACCATATATTCTCAGGGTGGCCTCGAACTCACAGCGATCCTCCTACCTCTGCCTCCCGAGTGCTGGGATTAAAGGCGTGCGCCACCACGCCTGGCCGGCCTCTGTTTTAGTGTACAGCTCCATCCTACAAGGAGAGGCCTGCTTGGCCAGAGACTATCTGCGTGGGACAGGGTTGTAGCTGGAAGGTTCTCTGGAAGTCTGATATCCAGGAACCCCGCCACCCCAAGTCAACCCCCACTGCTCCAACCTTTGATCCTATGCACAGTTGTGTCTTACTTCTGTCCTCTTCCTGACCAGAGCATCAGAAGGCCTGGTGCCCTGTGGGAATGTCTGCCTCGGTCCCATTGTGTTTACACCTTATCTCTGTGTTCAGCTAAAGGCAAAACAGAGACATAACTTGCCTTCAGAGCCTCTGCCATCCAATTTTCTCTTAAAATATTCTTTAATTTTATTTTTTAAGTTAGCATACAAAATTAGAATACATATATTAACTTAATGCCTTTTCATTCATACATGTCCTTATACTTTTTTTTCCTAATGTGTTTTGATCTCCCAGTGACCTCCCCCACCCTCCATTCTCCTTTTACTGAATTCTTTCCTCCCCTCGATAGCCACCTCTCTCCCAATTTCGCATTGCATACATTCTATTACCTTCTCTTTTCTTGCAAGGTTTTCCCTTCCTTCCCTTTATTTATTTTATTTGTTCCTGTTTTTGTTTGACTCTCACTCTAGCCCAGATTGGCGTGGAACTTACTTTGTAGCCCAGGCTGCTCTCAGACTGCTGGTATTAAGCCACACACTTGGCTCCTTCCCTTCTTTTAAGATCTTTCTCCCCTCCCATGGACTCTTTTTTAGTTTCAACACACACATACACATACGCACGCATGCACACACACACATATGCACACATACATTTTCACCCATACCCATGCACGCACACTCACAAACTCACACACTTATATACATGCATTTAAAACAAGAAAGCAGGACTATAGAGATGGTTTAGCAGTTAAGATGCTTGACTGCAAAGTCAAAGGACCCAGGTTCAATTCCCCAGTACCCATGTACCCCAGATGCACAAGATGGTGCATGTGGCTAGAGGGCCTGGTGCACCCATTCTCTATTTGCCTCTCTCATTTCTCTATCATTCTCTCTCTCTCTTTTTGTTGAATAATTAAATAAAATATTTTAAAAATCAATAAAACACCAGGCGTGGTGGCGCATGCCTTTAATCCCAGCACTTGGGAGGCAGAGGTAGGAGGATCGCTGAGAGTTCGAGGCCACCCTGAGACTACATAGTGAATTCCAGGTCAGCCTGGACCAGAGTGAGACCCTACCTCGAAAAAAAAAAAAAAAAAAAAAAAAAAAAAAAAAAATCAATAAAACAAGAAAGCAAACAACCAATGAGAAAGAGAAACCCTTATATACTGCTGATGGGATTATAAACTGGGGCAGCCAACTATGGAAGTTAGTGTGAAAGTTACTCAAAAAACTGCAAGTAGAACTATCCATTTGCCCAGCTTCGCCACTCCTGGGTATGTACCCGCAGGACCCCAAGTCAGTGTTCCCAGAATACTTCATATCCTCATTTGTGGCTGCTCTAGTCACAATAGTCAGGAAATGGAAACAGCCTAACTGTCCAACAACTGACGAATCGCTAAGGACAATGTAGTTCACAGACACAGGTGTTACCCTCAGGAGAGCGGTCAACCTCCTCTGAGACAGGATCTCCCATTGGCTTGGAGCTCACTATTAGGCTAGGTTTGCTGACCAGTGAGCCTCATGAATCCTCTTGCTCTGCCTTCCTAGCACTGGGATTATAGACTCACACTATTATACCTGACATCTTTTTAAAAAGATTTTATTTTTATTTATTTATTAGAGACAGAGAAAGGGGGAGAGAGAGAGTGAATGGGCACACCAGGGACTCTAGCCACTGCAAACGAACTCCAGATGCATGTGCCACCTTGTGCATCTGGCTTACGTGGGACCTGGAGAATCGAACCTGGGTCCTTAGGCTTCGCAGGCAAATGCCTTAATTGCCTAAGCCATCTCTCCAGCCCAATACCTGACATTTTAAAGTTGATATGGGGGATCAAACTCAGGTCCTCGTGGGGTAGGTACTTTGCCTGCTGAACTACCTCCCCAGCCTCTGTTTGCTTACTTGATGATAGCCATTCTGACTGCAGTGAGTTGGAAATGTGTTTTTCCTGTCCTCTTTTTCTTCCTCTCCTTTAACCTAGGAGTCCTACTGCACTGACTGATTGTCATTTGGACGTTTAATTCTTCTTTACATGTTGGTGTATGATACCCTTTCTTTTCTTTGTTTGGCTTTCAAGACAGGGTTTTATGTATCTCAGGCTGGCCTGGAACTCACTGTGTAGCTGATAGTGACCTTGAACTCCTGATCCTCCTGCTTCCTCCTGTGAAGTGCTAGGATTACAGGTGTGAGCCATTATGCCCAGCTCTGAATTTTTATTTTATTTAAAGCAAGTTCATGAAAAAAATTACCAAGTGTAAAAATAATAACAACGATGATAGTAATGTAACTGAGAAGAAGGAAAAATCCATGACAAAATAAGCATAAAATGTATGCTGATAGGGAGGGCAAGAGTTGGTGGAAAGAAGATGTAAGCAATAAGATTATTCATTTTTCACTCTTTTAGCTTGGAGATAATAGATATATTTGATTTATGAATCTAACTAAGAAGAAATAGAAAGTGAAATGTCTGGAAAGTGAAATGGCTGGAGAGATAACTTAGCGGTTAAGGTACTTGCTTGCCAAGCCAAAGGACCCAAGTTCGATTCTCCAAGACTCATGTAAACCAGATGCACAAGATGGTGCATGTGTCTGGAGTTCATTTGCAATGGCTGGAGGCCCTGGTGTGCCCATTCGCTCTCCCTTTCTCTTTCTCTGCCTCTTTCCCTCCCTTAAATAAATAAAATAAAATTTAAATTTAAAATTAAAAAGAACCAAGTGTTAGCAGGAGAATTCAGATTACACAGTAAAAGAAAACATAAGTAAGGCATTAGAAATTAAAAAAATATTTAAATGTAAACAAGATCAATTCATTTATCAAAAGAAATAAGCTCAGAATTGGTTATTTAAAAAAAAAAATCCCCAAGTACAACTATGTACGTCTCAAGAAATCTATATAAAACAAAGTGACTCACAATCAGAGATAGTGCTTAAACTCCCAGAAATATCTCTCTAATGGTGGAATTCCAGGCACTGTGGCATTTGGGAGGGGTAGATATTTTTGGACTAAGCTTTCCCAGGCTCTAAAATCAGACCATGTGGTTGCCAGCTCATAAGACCAGCCCTGTGTGCCTTGGTGTTTGTTCTAGATTGTTGAGCTTCCAGAGGGCAGGGCCTGGGCGTGCTTTGTCTAATTCCAGGCATTGCGAAGAAGCGCTGCGCAGGGACGTGCTGTCTGCTGGTGGAGGGACAGGGGAGTGGGTGGCTAGGGGCACTGGCTCTCCCCAGTCTGCGAGGTAGTGTCTGCTAAGGAAGTTATGACAACTGTTTTGGGCCTTGAGTGGGCTATTTGATATTGCCAGTCACTTGTACTTAATGGACTAGGGCTTGATTTACCAGGATTTCCCTGCTCTGTGAAAGGCAGAGCCAGGCGGCTCTGTGTTAGGATGCCAGCTCTCCTGAGTACCAGCCGCACTGCATTGGGAAGAGGACACACACTCTCCGACCTTGTTATCTCATCTGTGCAGCATGTTCATCCATCCATCCATCCATCCATCCACCCACCCACCCATCCATCCATTCATTCATTTATGGAAGTCAGTCATTTGTTGCAAGCTTACTGTGTGGGAGTCTCTATTCTGGATGCTGGGAATATAAAACTTCTTGCTTCCCCTTGGAAGAAAATGTCCTAGTTTGTATTCTAATGAAGTGGGAGGGATAATAAGTAGCAAAAGCAATCAGCAAATAAATTCATAATGTCAGATAGAATAAGTGTTGAAGAAAAGCCAAGTGTGATGAAGGAACAGGGTGATGGCTCTGTGTGTGTGTGTGTGCATGTGTGCATATGCGTATATGCGCAGGCCTGAATGAGTCGCATGAGCCATATGGAGACCTGGAGAAAAATTTGTCCCTGCCGAGGGGCCATTAGGGCAAAGGCTGAAGTAGCGGAGAAGAGGCTAGAAGACAATAAGCCAGGAAATAGCAGGATCTGAGAACAGAGTGTTCTGAGCCACGTAGAATACACTGTGCTCTACTAAGGACACAGGATTGTATCTGGAGCAAGCCTTGAGAGGGTTTTTGAGCAGAGCATCGATACTTCGGGCCTTATATTCAGAAAGCATGACTCTACTGGGATTGGTGACACCCATTTGTAATCCCAGCACCCAGGGTGGGGGTGGGGCGTTGAGCACCATGAGTTTAAGCTCAGCCTGGACTACATACCTTGACTGTGTCTCAAAAAAAAAAAAAAAAAAAAAAAAAAAAAAAAAAAGAAAAGAAAAGAAAAAAAGATTGGAATGATGCCAGCTTGCAGATTAAGAATAGAAGTGAATCTGCAGAAGAAATGGCAGGGAATCTACTCAGAAGAGATGATGGAGTCCAGAAGGCAGAGGTGATGATGGTAGGAGGTGGTTGACTATGGTTCCATCTTGAAACATGGTGACCAGATTTCTGATAAGCTAGATGTGGGCTGAGGGGGAAAAAGAGTCAAGGATGCCACCCAGTGTTTGGGTATACTGGGATGGGAATAAAGTAGATAGAAGGCCTAAAGTTCTGCAGTAACTATATAAGATACCTGTTGGGTATATCAGTGAGGGTGGTAAGGTGAAATTGGAAACAACAGATCAGGATTCAGGAAGCGAAGTCAAGGAGAAGACATACATCCGGTCATAGCAAGTCAAGCTTTGGGGCTGGATGACATCACATGTGGAGTGACGCTAGACAGGGAAGAGTAGACCGTAAGCCTGCCTGGTCTCTTATTCAGTCGATACTTAGGGACCAGGGAGACGAGGGGAAGCTGGGAAAAGCCCAGCGGGTTGGGTGGGAGGAAAAACAAGATAAGGAGGTACTGGAGAAGCAAATGAAGAAAGAGTTTAAGATAGACCCTTCAGCTGTGCTGACAGGGTATCTGGTAATGAAACGAGGTGTGGGTTCCAGAGCGTTGTGAGCTCAAGGTGAAATAACATGGACAGATGGACAGAAAGCCAATGCCCCAAACTGGTAGCTATAGTCAAGGTTGACCAGCACTGAAACTTTCATAGTGATGTTTTCTTGGGGTGAAGGTGTCTCATTCAGATCAAGGGTAGGATGAAAGTATGAATACACTGGCTGTATCAAAAAAAAAAAAAAAAAAAAAAAAAGAAAGAAGGAAAGAAAGAAAGAGAGAAAGAAAGAAAGAAAAATAAAACAAAAAAGTACCCTCTTCTATCAGAGTGGCCCTGAGTGAGTCACTTTACCTTTCTTTCTTTTTTTTTTTTTTCGTGGTAGGGTCTCACTCTGGTAGTTTGGACGCCCAGGCCCTTCTACGCATGCGCTCCTCAGATGGGGATTGCAGAGAGCCGGATCCATCCTGGCCATCCGTGGGCTGTCGTTGGATTGGAATCCGGGTTTAATCACTTTGGAGCTAGGGGAGCTGGATTCCTATGTTGGCCCCTCAATTTCCGGATGTTGGATCTAGAACTTAAATTTGTTGAGACAAAGGTGAAATGAGATCAACAGAAGTGCTCACCTTACTGAGCAATGTAGGCCTGAAAGTGATCAAGCTTGTGTGGCATTGAGCACGATGCCGCGCACCCAGCAGGGACTCAGAAAGAGCTCATTGGTTGGTGGCACAGTGGGAGAGAGGGTGCCACGTGGCCTCCATTTCTCCCAGGCCCTCCTTCAGTGTAGTCCCTTCGCTTGCATCTCTTTCCATCCACCCAGTATGGTAGGAGCAAGACACTTACTCCTTTCAGTGTTGTGAATGATTTCCTGGAAAGTTTGTTTAAAATGCATTTTTTTCCCCCTGAGGTAAGGTCTCACTCTACCCCAGGCTGACTTGGAATTCACTGTGTAGTCTCAGGGTGGCCTCGAACTCACTGTGATCCTCCTACCTCTGCCTCCTGAGTGCTGGGATTGAAGGCGGGCGCCACCACTGCCCAGCTAAAATGCAAATTTTTGAACCTATAATGATCTTATCAGGAATGAATTTATTCTTTTAAAAATATTTTAGTTTTATTTATTTATTTGAGAGAGAGAAAGGGTGAGAGAGAGAGAGAGAGAGAGAGAGAGAGAGAGAGAGAGAATGGGCATGCCAGGACATGCCACTGCGAACAAACTCCAGACACATGCGCCGCCTTGTACATCTGGCTTATGTGGCTGGTGTCAACCAGAGGAGGAACTTATCTCCCAGGAAGAGATGTCACAAAGGTTCTTTTTTAAAAAAATATATTTAAACATATTTATATTTATTTATTTATTTTTCAGCAGAGAATGAGAGAGTAGGAGTGGGGCATGCCAGGGTCTCTTGTCACTGTAAACAAATTCCAGACATCTGTGCCACTTTGTGCATCTGGCTCTAGGTGGGCACTTGGGGACTGGGGCCTAGGCTGGCAGCCTTTGTAAGTGAGCACCTTTAACTGCTAAGCTATCTCCCCGGCCCTTTGCACGGTTTTGACAACCTGTCAGATCACCTTCGAGGGGAGAATGGAGCTGCTGTTTAAACCTAAACCTCATGTCAGGTCCTCGGAGATGGACTTAAGGGGTCACTGGATCTGACCTTTTTGTTCCTCTTCTCCATATGGCCCCATCAATCTCCTTGTTCTCCATTTTACTATTACTTGTTTAACTGATTAGCCTGTTGAGGACAGGTGGCCAAGCCTTGCTTGTTTGGGCCGTCCGAGTCCAGCCTCTAACTGGACAACTCCCGCGATAACCCCAAGCCCTAAGACGAACTCAACTGGACTAGTGTGGGGCCCGGGAATCTGTATTATGAAGAAATGATGTGGTCTGTTTTGCCTACTCAAAGGGGCCATTCTTCTAGACTCTTCTCTAAGAAGTTGCAGTGTGTGTGTGTGTGTGTGTGTGTGTTTTGTTTCCTTTTCCTTTGAGACAGGACCTGTGTATAACTGAGGCTGGCCTGGAACTATCTTCAAACTTGTGATCCTCTGGCCTCTGTCTTCCAAGTGCTGGGATTACAGGTGTGCACTGCTATTCCCAGCAGAACTTTAAGTACTTAAGGCATATTTTTCACCTTTGTTTTAGTAAGAACTGTAAAAAAAAAAAAAAAAAAAAATTCAAAACATCCACTAAAACCAGTTGAGATCTAACATTGACTTCCATTAAACTCCCTCTGGGATTGTACTCAGGCCCACAGGAAGTCCCTCCCCTCTCTGCTGTGCACACTTCCTTCTACAGTCTTTTCTGGGTTCTGCCCTGCCCTGTCTCCTCCTGCTCTTCTTGACCCCTCCACCTGGGGAGACAACAGGCTTATCATACACCCCACCCCACATAGACTGGATCTCTCCCTTCCAATCACTGGTATCCCTGTGCTTGGTTGCTCAACCCAGTCCCAAACCTCTTTGTTCTTTCCTCTCCCTCCTAGCCAATCATTTAGCACGTCTCTCCTGCTCCATGCTCATCATAGGCCTCAAGGAGGATGGACCTCCATCTGGTTTATTTTATAGCCTCTTGCCTGCTCACCCTGGTTCTGCAAGTGAGCTTTTAAACATCTCTCATCAAGTTTGTCCCTTGCCTACAACCCTGTCACCACACACACACACACACACACACACTCTTCACCCCTCAAAGCCCCATCTCTTTGACTTGCCCCTCTCCTTCCTTCACTCTGCCCTCCCCAGTGCTGCACTGTGTTGGATCAGGGCGCAGGTTCTTTCACCTCTCTTTGGAAGGTCTTGCCTCCCTGTCCTGACATGACTGTTTGCTGTTGGCATTCCAGAAAAGATGGAAGAATTCTGTTAGGACCATGAGCCAGTGGAGTTGGCTTCACATCTTCCTGGCTTCCCTTCTTCTGCCACCTCGGATTTTGTAAACACCACCGGGCATACTCTAAGGCGCTGTCAGCTTGCTCATTGGTTCTCACAAGTTCATTTGCTTCCTGGTTCTCACAGTAAGGGTTTTGCTTGGTTCTGAATTGAGAAAATTTATTTTCTCCCAAAAGACTTCAGGTACAATGATTGGTAAAGAGCACATTTTTCTCTCCAGAGAATCTACTTTGTGCTGTTGGTGAGACTTTTTGTAAGCTAAAAGTGATTTTATGACCAAGTCTGCACAGTGGGAGAATGGCTTATGCTACGGTTGTGTTACCCGGGGGAAACCTCTCTCAGAAAATCAAAGTCAGCCTCTGGTTCAAGATAGACTGGCATCCTTTCTTTCTTTTTTTTCTTTCTTTCTTTCTTTCTTTCTTTTTTTTTTCTTTTCTTTTCTTTTTTTTTTTTTGGTTTTTCGAGGTAGGGTCTCACTCTGTCCCAGGCTGACCTGGAATTAACTATGTAGTCTCAGGGTGGCCTTGAATTCTCCTCCTACCTCTGCCTCCTGAGTGCTGGGATTAAAGGCGTGCACCACCACGCCAAGCTCCTTTCTTATTTATTTACAAGGAGAGAGAGAGAGAGAGAGAGAGAGAGAGAGCCTCTTGCCACTGCAGATGAATCCAGATTCATGCACCACTTTATGCATCTGGCTTTATGTGGGTACTGGAGAATCGAACCCTGGGCTGGAAGGCTTTTCAGACAAGTGTCTTTAACTACTGAGTCATCTCCCCAGCCCTTTGTCCTGGGTTTTAAAGAGATATAGAAGAGCTTCTGAAAGCTGGAAGGCTGATGTAATACTTTCTTTTATACATAGAGATAAAAAATGGAGTATTCTGCTTTATAGATGTGAATCCTAGGGAGTGGATTGACCTGCTTAAGGTCATGTGGTTGACCAGCACCTGCCCTTCCCAGCCTTGGCCCTGTTTTCAGCCACCTGCATCCCTTGAGCAGGAAGCATGTTCACCTATGACCCTAATGACATGTCTGTGGGAAGGTGCCCCTAAGGAAGGCTACTGGAAGCATCACCTGGGATGAAAAGAAGAAAAATAGGGAAAGTAAGAGAGACAAGAAGAGGAAGAGAAATAGAAGGAAAGGGAGAACTAAAGCAGTGGGGGGGGGGTGGGAGTGGAGGAGGAGGAAGAGAAGGAGGCAGTGGTCCTGGAGAGAGGAAGAGCTGGGCTCTGGAATGTGAGTATAAAATCCTTAGCCACGATCTGTGTTTTGGAAAGCAAACATTTTGGCAGGAGGCTGGCAGCTGAAGATGTAAGATAGTAACTGCCTGAGTCTTGGCATTTCAGACTAACTTCCCCCACTCTCTTATCTTCTTAATTTCACAGCAAACAATGGGCTATTGACTAAGCTCTTGGAGCTGCTGCAGTCAGGTTCACATTGCTGGCAGAAATCACTCGACTTAAAGCAGCTGTGGGGCAGAAGGTTCATTTTGGTTTACAGACTTGAGGGAAGCTCCATGATGGCAGGGGAAACGACCGCATGAGCAGAGGGTGGACATCACTTCTTGGCCAACATCAGGTGGACAATAGGAACAGGAGAGTGTGCCAAACACTGGCAAGGGGAAACTGTCTAGAACACCATAAGCCCACCCCCAACAATACACTGATTCCAGGAGGCTTTAATTTCCAATTGCCATCAGCTGGGGAGCCTAGCATTTGGCTCATCAAAGCAGAAAGTCAGAGGCTGCTGAGAACTCTACATTAAAGGAGACTTCTAACCCCCACCACTCAAGGCTCAGGGAACATTGCAAAAGAGTGGCTAGAAAGAAAGTAAGAGACACAGGAGGAGAAGGTGTACTCTGAGACATTGTCACCCAACCCAGACTGGTGCATTCATGATCCCACAGTAATTACAAGTAACTCCACTGAAGAGGGCCCAATGGGAATATGACCAATATGCAGTTTGTTCAGATAGTAAAGTTCATATAATAATAAAAAAAGATAAAAGTCTTCCCATGACCATTTCACAAAGGCAACCAACTTTATCATCCCAGGGTAACTTACCTCAAAGTCTGTACAGAAATTATATCATGTTCACAAAATCCAGCAGACACTTTTATTGGAACCTACTGAGAAAGGGTATCTGGGACCACTTCAGAGAGAGACCTTGAGTCTCTTTTGCTACAAATGGTGAAAATCTCAGTGTGCTTTTAAATGCTTTGGGAGACAGTTGTAGAGTGCACAAGTCAGATGGGGAAGTCCTGTGAGGTTCCTGTGTCTGGCACAGTGCCTGCTGCACGCTGTAACATTTACGTGCTGGAAATGTTGGCGCGCCCTTGTCCCTTTCTGCAGACTTCTTGGTCTTCTCTGAGATGGCACAATGCAGAAGTCACCAGTGTGATGCACAGATGACCCAGGGTGCATAGGGAGAAAGCATTTCATCTTCACTAATATTAAAAGCATTACAATGTCTCTAATTGCATTAACTTTTTGTCTCATCATTTTTTAATGCATTGTATATATTTTATGATGTTCATAATGACATGGGAATTTTGGGGTTTCTCTGCCAATGTACCAATATATACAAATGCACCAATGATTTGGGGTGTCCCTGGATTCTTGTCTTATTAAAGAATGAAATAAATGGACCAGAAGATAAAGTTCAGAAAGATTTTATTATAGCCTAGAGCTTTGAGAGGGAGAGCTTCAAGGGAAGAGGGGCTTAAGGAAAAGAAGGAAGACATTGAGAAGCCTGGAACTTAGGAGAAGGGAGGCTGAGCTCTTGCCCATGGAGAAAAGAAGGGGTGTGAGAAGCCCACCTCAACACTCAGACTGGGAATTTTAATTTTAATTTTTTACTTTTGAAAACTTTCATAATTATAGACAATAAATCATGACAATTCCCTCCTCATACTTTTCCCTTCACAACTCCACTCTTCATCATATCCCCTCCCCCTCTCAATCAGTCTCTCTTTTATTTTGATGTCACCAACTTTTCCTCCTATGATAATGGTCTTGTGTAGGTAGTGTCAGGCCCTGTGAGGTCATGGATATCCAGGCCATTTTGTGTCTGGAGGAACATGTTGTAAGGAGTCCTGCCCTTCCTTTGGCTCTTACATTCTTCCCGCCACCTCTTCTGCAATGGACCCTGAGCCTTGAAAGGTGTGAAAGAGATGTTTTAGTGCTGAGCACTTCTCTGTCACTTCTCAGCACCATGGTGCCTTTTGAGTCATCCCAGAGGTCACCACCATCTGAAAAGAGAAGTATCTCTAATCAAAAGAGAGAGTAGCATTTATATATAGGTACCAACATTAAGAAAAGTGCTTACCAGGTAGTTTGGTGAGCATAGTATATACATTTAGCCAGACACCAGCAGGTGTTACACCCCTAGGGCTCATGACTTCTCCCCTTCACAGGTTTTCAGTATCAGGCATGTATTCCCTCCCATGTAGTGGGCCTCCAGTCCAATTACAGAGTGGTTGGTTTCCCCCATAACAGACATGCCACTATGGCACCCATTGGCTCATTTGGCATGGCTGGCCCAACTTAAGGCTTGCAGTGTTGATTGTTGTTTATCTCCACTGATGACTTCTCTCTCCCATGGAGCTGCATGCAGCATAGTTTTTCCAGCTTAGCCTACGTGGAGGAGATTTTCAGCTCAGCTCCAGCAAGATTTTTCAGTAACCTGCAGCCCAAGCATGTGGAGTTTTCAGCAATAGGGACTTACCATCTCTACCTGGTGGGAAACCAAGAGCCTTGACAATGGCCTATGTTTTGGGGGCATCAGGGACCTCCCTGGCCAACAACTCACTGCAAGGTATCCCATCGCTGGCGCTGAAAATTATCTAGCAATAATCTCTGACTTCTGGATGCACCATTGTCCAAAAACTAGGTTTTCATATGACTTATTCATATCCTTTTAAATTTTAATTAACCTTCCCCTCACCTTTCCTTTACTTAGTCTCTCTCCTGACCTCACTTAGGCCTTTCCACCCCCTAGTAATCTGCTTTTCTTCTTACATCTATACAATACCATCCCCTTAAATTCTCTCCTCCCCTCCCTCCCTTATAGCTCCTTTCTAGCTTACTGGCCTGTGCTGCTGAGTTTTATTCCAACTCACATACCAGTCCAAACATTTGTAGCTAGGATCCACATATGAGAGAGAACATGCTGCGCTTGGCTTCCTGGGCCTGGGTTACCTCACTAAGTAAAATCCTTTCCAAGTCCATCCATTGCCCTGCAAATTTTCAGTTTGGGAATTTTTATATGAACCCTGTGGATGTGAAGCTGGTTTAGCCAGTTTGTCCTGATGTCAGGAATTCTAGAAAAGGGCAATCTTCCTAGAAATCTCAATTCTCTAAGAAAGACCTTCTCAGAAGGGTGTGGAAGGACTACCTAAAGAGAGCGATAAGGGAAGCCCAGACCATTCTACCTTTCTGACCAGGAGTAAAATATAGTGACTTAGATTTTCCCCTACAGGCCCAAGGACAATTTTTTTACATTTAGTCAAGGAGAAGGCTATTTACTTTGGGGTCCTGTCACTCCCAAAGTGCATTAATAATACATTAGTAATCTATGAATAATTACAAATCTAGTAATATGTATTTATATAACATGTGTCTTTACACATTTTACCATAATGTATTGAAGGTGAATACTATATGTTTTGTACTGTTTCAGAACAAAGTGTCAAAGAACTGTTCTTTTGTGCAGTTAGAGCAGCTCCCTAGGTATTCTGGGTCAAGTCATGAAACAGGGTTATCTATAGAAACGGAACTAATCAGCCAGGGATAAACATCTCTATCCCCTGTATAAATATTATGTATCTGTGTATGAGATTCATTGCAGGAATTGGCTTTTATGGTTAGAAAGGCTAAGAAATTTTACTATCTTCCATCTGAAGCCCCAAGAATGTGGGGAAGGAGTGGGAGGTGCTCTGGTATCAGATCCTAAGTCCAAGAGTCTAAGAACCAGGGTCTTCTTGGGCCCCCGATGAATCAGATGACACACACATTTGTAAAGGTAGATCTTTACTCAGTCTCTGAATTCAAATACCCAGAAGTATTGACTTACCAGCTATCAGCACATCCTTTAGCTCAGCCAAGTTGAAACATAAAATTAGTCATCACAGAGCTATTATTCTTACTTCATTCCTCACACATTGACTTTTCCAACTGCATTACGAGAAACTAACTTAGGGCTAAGAAACAGCACAGAGAAGAAAACCAAAGTTCATAGAAAATAGACACCCTTCCTCTTGTCTCCAGAAAATTCAAGAATGAAAGTTGAGGGACATCTGCCAGGTCACTCAGCCTTCTCAGAATGCTTTCTCCTTGTGGCTATCACGTCCACCAGGGTTCCTGCTCTCATAGCAACATCCTGAGCACCATTGGAGAGATGCTGAGGGAGAGAAAAGAAAGGTCATGACCTTTATAGTGACCTCTCAGTAGCATTTGCTGTAGAAGTTGTAAGGTGCAAATTGGCTACATAAATGATGTGAATTTGGGCCAAGGGACAGTCAGAGGACCTATCTCCTTTCTCATGCAGACATGTCTTAAATGCCGTTGGAAGCTTAAAACTTCATCAGATTAATTTTTTTTTCACTTCAATGGTGATATTTCTTGAGAACTTGCAGCATGCTACTTAGTGTTGAAGAAAGTCATACACAATCTCCTTTATTCTTCACAATAACCATAGGATGTGTTTCATTTTGTCACAGGAGAAAACAGATACCCTGAGCGGTTAAGTCATTTACTCAAGGTCACATAGCCGATAGACGATTGGCCTCAGTCAATTCTGTCTTCCTCCAGAGCCCATTGGTATTCCCATATCGTTGTGGGAATTGTGGTTGGTCTTGTGTTGTAGCTGGTTGAGAGGCAGATTCCAAAAAGTGTCTAGGGCAAAGGAAACAGATCTATTAGGCCTGTGTCCTTCAGGTCAACCTAGAGCTAGTAGTTGGTAGACATCATTGTGAGACAGGACATTGTAGCCATTTGGTGACCTGAGAGTTGATGGGCTTAGAGTCAGCCTTTGTTCTGTGTTATTTTATGAAGATGCCAGCGTCAACTGCCCTCACCCAAACCTATCTGTGGAGGGCATGTGCTTGTCTCTTCATACATTAGCTTTTCCCAACATGATGGTGATGATGTCATCTTCATTTCTGTACCTGAAGAGTCCTAGCTGAGTTTGGAACATGTAACACTTTGTAAGTATCTGTTGAAGAAATGAACAACAGTGAGAGGAGCAAGCTCCTCCCTTCTGACTGGGGTAGGCACTTGTGAGCACATGGAGCCAGGCGCCCAGACTTAAAGAAGCATCCTGGCTCCTGCTCCCCTGATCTCTAACTGGGCACTTGGGCATCTTGTGACAGGAGGAGGTGGTCCCCAAAAGGAACATTGCACACTTTGTTTTTTATTTATTTTATTTTATTTTATTTTATTTTATTTTTTCATTTTTCAGTTTTTTTCAAGGTAGGGTCTCACTCTAGCCCAGGCTGACTTGGAATTCACTATGTAATCTCAGGGTGGCCTTGAACTCATGGCGATCCTCCTACCTTTGCCTCCCCAATGCTGGGATTAAAGGTGTGCGTCACCACGCCCGGCTCATTTGCGCACTTTGGAAGATGTCTCTTTAAAGGACTATTGTTTTCTGGGTATATCTTCAGCCCCTAGTTTCACAAACTTTAGACATAAAGGAGATTTCTCTCTTTCCTCTGAAGGTTCAAGTTTTTATTTTTTATTTGAAAGAGAGGGAGAGGGAGAGAGAGAGAGAGAGACTGGGTATACCTGGGCCTCTAGCCACTGCAAATGAACTCCAGATGTGTGCATCTGGCTTTATATGGGTGCTGGGGAATTGAACCTGAGTCCTTAGGCATCGCAGGCAAACACCTTAACTGCTAAGCCATCTCTATTGCCTTCAAGTTTTTATATCTAAAAGAAACTGTCAATAGACCAATTAGCAGGATATAAAATATACAAATTGGCTTAGAGGGTACATGTACATGGATGGGAACCATACGAAACATACAACTAAATGTTGTGCCAGGTAGCTGAGGCCCTCTTTATAGTGGAGAAGGAGATGGGGTGCAGTTGATCTTAGAGGGGAAGTAAAGGATTTCTAGGGGAAATGAGTAGGCCCAAAGAAGAGATATTAATCTGTAAATCAGAGTGGGAATGGGAAACAGACATCTGGTTGTGACAAAATCTGTCCTGGTATGATGATATTCCTGTCTTCCTTCCTCTGAGATGAGTTTAACCTTCCCTGGTTAGTGAGATCTTAATGAAGGTTCAAACACAATTGCATTTCTTCTGGGGACCTCGCAGTAAGAGAACTGACACAGGTGGCGGAGGCAGGAGAAGTCCCAGAGTCCTGCTTCTGAAGTCTTTTCATCTTCCCTTAGTTCAAAATAGTATGCCACACTCTGGGGCATCATTTTCTGAGCCCCACCCAAATTGTGGAGAATCCTAGCAAAAAGACTGTTTTGGTGAGCCCAGAGTTTGCCTGCACCCCGCCCCCCGCCTGACCCTTCCCATCTAGCTGAGATCCTCACTGGGAAGACAAAGTTGGTAGCAGCCATCACAAATTACATCAGAACTATTGTGCTTGGTTCCCAAAGAGCGGCTTGATCTGAGCTTTCCCATTTGTCCCTCTGAGAAGAGATAACACCGATAGCACTTTGTACTTTTTGAGATGACAGGAGTGTTTGTATCGCTGGATTTTTCCATTAAAAGAAAACACACACACACACACACACACACACACACACACACACACACACAAGATCACTCTGCCATTTGTACTCACATCCTGGAGATGGAAACCACTTGACTTGGTTAGGGGCTGGTGTGTATTCACTGGCCGCCAAAGCCTGCCTCTGCTCTTCTCCCTAGACGTGGGCATTCACATGGTGGACCCCTGTTAGACTATGCCAGGGTTGAATGCTGTTTTGTCCCAAGAAGAAACTGAGTCCCATGGACTGTCTCACTGAAAAGTTCTGAAACATTGAACAAGAGAGTTTCACAAGACATCAGACAGCGATAAGCAGTGAGCCCTGTGAAATGGGAAGCCCACGAGGAGAGCCCTATGGCTGTCTTTGCTTGCTGTCTTGAGAGTTTCCACACCACAGTGCAGGGACCCAGAACCCAGGTGGAACCAAGGAACCTTCCTGAGGTAAGACAATGAAATTGAATGTCCACGGAAAACAAGGTCACAGAACCAGTGTTCACAGGACAGAGTGCGAGTGGAGAGGGAACTGCAAGGGAACCTTTTGGAAAATTCTCCTATGGGTGGAACAGCGTGCTATCCGGCAACCACTCGTGAGAAATTCACCTGCCCGTGGAAGAGCCACGTGAGAGGATCAGAGGGACCAGTGCCCAGCAGCAGCACAGTTTTGGGGAAGTGCCTGTTCCCCTCAGCCAGGCTGGAAAAATCTCGTCATACATAGGGCATTCTGATAGAGCATTTCAGAACTCTTATCTTAAATGCCATCCAAATGAACAACTTCTCTCTGAAAGACACTGTTCATTACTTAGCAAATGAAAAGACAGGCATCAGACTAGAAAGAATGTATTTGCAAAGCTTATATTTCATGAAGGGCTTATAGCCAGAATATATAAAGAGCTCTTAAATTCAACATTAAGAAAACAAACAATTCCATTCCAAATGACCCAAATATTTTAATCACGCTTCACTAAACAATATGTGCAACATCATTAGTCATGTGGGTAATGCAAATAAGCCCCCAGTGTAGGGGGCCACGGCACTCCGACTCAGATGGATGGGATCTTGAAGATTGCACCAAGTGCTGGCAAAGATGTGATCACCCTGGAACTCTCATGCCTTGCTGCTGAGAACGTAGAACGGCACAACTACTTTGTAAGACAGTTTATCAGTTTCTTGAACAATTAGGCATACAGGGAAAGGTAAGTGTATATACCCTCTCTTCGTTTCCTAGGACCAAGAAGTATTGCCTCCTACAGCTGAGGCAGGATGTAGGAGCTCAGAGCCATCACACTGAAAACTGAGCACTCTGTCCTTGACCCTTCCTAGCTTCTGGTGGTTTGTGGGCACATTTGGCCATCCTTGGTTTACAGATGCACAGCTCCAATCTCAGCCTTAATTGTCACATGGCGTCCTCCCTATTTCCTGTTTTCACATGATTGTCTTCTGTAAGGACATCAGCCATATTGGATTAACCCTTTACTCTAGACCTGCGATAACAACGTTCCTTCCAAATAAGGTGACGTTCTGAATTCTAGGGATCAGGACTCTGCTATCTACTTTATTGGGGAACACAATTCAATCATAAGACTATCCAAAGATCTGAAAATGAATATTTGCTGTTTTACTTTAAATAGCCTCAAATTGAAAACAGCAAAAACAGACATCAGTAAGTAGATGTATAAACAAGTGATGATATATATTAAAGTATTTCTCAACAATAAAAGAAAAACACTGGGCTGGAGAGATGGCTTAGCCGTTAAGGCGTTTGCCTGCAAAGCCAAAGGATTCCGGGGCGCATGCATCTGGAGTTCGTTTACAGTGGCTGGAGGCCCTGTCATGCCCATCTTTCTCTCTCTCTCTCTGCCTCTTCCTATCTCCTTTCTCTCTTTCAAATAACTAACTAAATAAAATATTTTAAAAAATAAAAGAAATACACTATTGGTCTATAAAAATGGATGACACAACATAATTATGCCAACTGAATGAAGCCAATAAAAAAGTACATTCTGTATGATTCCATTTACACTATATGAAGTTCTATAAAAATCAAATGAATTTATAATGACCAGTGGGGACAAGGGGGCAGAGGTGGTAACAAGGTACAATTCATTATCTTGTATTAGTGGTTTCATGAATATACACTGTATTAGTTTCCTGTGACTATTATAACAAATTGATTTTGTAATTCAAAATCCAAGGAAATGTATTCTCTTACGGTTCTGCAGGAGAAACAAATGGGCAAAATCAAGGTGTCCGCAGGGTTTGCTCCTTCCAGAGGTGTAGGGGAGAATTGTTTCCTTGCCTCTTCTGGCTTCTAGAGGCCAGTCTTGTTCCCCGGTTCATAGCCACATCATACCAGTCTGTGCTTTGGCAGCTACCTCATTTTCTCCTCACTTCCTGTCTTCCTTTTACAAAGACCTTTGTGGTTACACTGTACAGTGGGCATAATGTTTTTAATTTTTTGAAAGAGTCTTGCTACGTTACCTCAACTTCTGGGCTCAAGTGATCCTCTTGCTTCAGCTTCCTGAGTAGCTGGGGCTGTAAGTGTATTCACCATGTCTGGCTACATTGGAACCATCTGGATATTTCAGGAAAATCTCCCCACCTCAAGATCATTAACTCAAGCATATCTGCAATGTCTCTTTTGCTATGTAAGCTAACAGTGGTTGGTTCTAAGGATTAAGACACAGGTGTTTCTGGTGTGACCATTATTCACATGTACAGTTGTCAAAATTTCTTTTTTTTTCTTCAAGATTTTTTAATTACCTGCTTTAGTATGTATAGTTTAGTGAATGCAATTATATATCAATAAATAAATGTCATAATGAAACCCATTATTTCATACAATTAATATATTATACACTAAATGAAAACAAACAAACAAAACCAAACCTAATACATTGCTCAGACTAATTTTTTTTTTTTTTTCGAGGTAGGGTCTCACTCTGATCCGGGCTGACCTGGAATTAACTATGTACTCTCAGGGTGGCCTCAAACTCATGATGATCCTCCTACCTCTGCCTCCCAAGTGCCGGTCTTAAAGGCTTGTGCCACCACACCCAGCTAGACTAAATTTTTGAAATGCAACAGAGCTCTGCCTGCCACCTTCAGTCAATTTGGCAGGGGTCTGTAGAGTCCTTCCAGTCATTATCTGCATGAGAAAGGATTGTTTCAGAAAAATCCAGCTTCCTGGGTAATGGGCCCCACTTCTGATGGGTGGCCTTTGTCTGGTGTCACCAGGATGTCTCAGAGGGTACAGATCCTTCAGTGTACCATCTGCATTCTCATGCTCAGGGCTCAAGGAAACTGGAAGTAAGCATCCGGTTGAAAGGTATGATCATGAGAGGAGCGCAGCTGGCCCGTCCTGTGCCTGACAAACCAATTCATTCAGGTTTTTCCCCAGAGCATTTACAGCTCGTGCTACTTCCTCTCTGTTGATGATATGATGTGATGCTGGTTTCCGGCAACTGCCAAGCTTTCCCTCCATGACAGAAGCTGAAAAATAAACTCCTTCCTTAAGAAAAGATTTTGCATTGATTGGTTTTTGTTGTTATATAATTGGATGATTCATTTCATTTCTTTCTTTCTTTTTTTCTTTCTTTCTTCTTTCTTTCTTTCTTTTTTTCTCTTTCTTTCTTCTTTTTCTTTTTTGGTTTTTCAAGGCAGTCTCACTCTAGCTCAGGCTGACCTGGAATTAACTATGTAGTCTCAGGGTGGCCTCAAACTCACGGCGATCCTCCTACCTCTGCCTCCTGAGTACTGGGATTAAAGGCGTGCACCACCATGCCCAGCTTCATTTCATATTTCTTAATATTTTAATTTATTTATTTGCGAGAGATAGAGAGAAAGGAGGGGAGAGAGAGAGAGAGAATGGGTGCACCGGGGCTTTTAGCTGCTGCAAATGAACTCCAGACGCATGTGCCACCTTGTGTATCTGGCTTACATGGGTCCTGGGGAATCAAACCTGGGTCCTTTGGCTTGGCAGGCAAGCGCCTTAACTGCTAAGCCATCCCTCCCAGCCCTCATGTCATATTTTAGTGAGAGCCCATAACATAAGATCAAGATGCTTAACAAACTTCTAATTGTACAGAACAATGCTGTCAACTCCAGGTACCATATTGAACAACAGATCACCAGATCTTACTCTCGTTTAACTGAAACTTTTTGCCTGGAAATTTGCAGCTCCCCATTTCCGTTTGCTTTTCCAGTCCCACTTCCTGTTTCCACTGAGCCACCATCAATGTGACCCTGGACTCCTGGTGGTTAAAAGGATTGCTAATGGTGCATAATTAGGAGGAGAGCAAGGACTCAGGACCTCAGTATTCTGCCTCTGGACCTGCAATGGTCCCATCTCCTGTCCATGGGGGGAGCCAGGGGGCTGATTGCATGGGGAAGAGATTTTTGGTCTTTCTGCAGTACTGACATGTGGATCCTTTCTCCTTCTCACATGACTCCCAAGGAGGCTGCTGTCGGCCTGGGATTCGAGACACGTGTCTGCTTCTCACTGTTCCTTTCAACCAACCTTGCTCCTGGACAAGAGACATGATTCATTTACCACACATAGCTGAGATTTCTTCTTCCCTTTCATTCTTTGTTAAATTTTTAAATTTTTATTTATTTATGTGGAGGGTATGCGTGTGTACACGTGTGTGCATGGGCATGCCAGGATCTCTCTCTCTCTTTTTTTAATGTTTTTTTGAGGTAGGGTCTCACTCTGGCTCAGGCTGACCTGGAATTCACTATGTAATCTCAGGGTGGCCTCGAACTCTCAGTGATCCTCCTACCTCTGCCTCCCGAGTGCTGGGATTAAAGGCATGTGCCACAACACCTGGCTAAGGATCTCTTGCCACTACAAACAAATGCTTGTCTAGCTTTATGTGGATGGTTGGGGAATTGAACCCTGGTGGGTAGGCTTTGCAAGCAAGTGCCTTCAATCACTGAACCATCATTTCTCCAGACATACATACATATATATATATTTGTCTTGTTCTAGCCCAGGCTGACCTGGAATTCACTCTGGAATTCACTCTGTAGTATTGAACTCATAGCGATCCTCCTATCTCTGCCTCCCAAGTGCTGGGATTAAAGGTATACACCACCATGCCTGGCTTCTTTCATTTTTTTAATGGGCATATTAATATTTTTAGTTGCTGTGAAATGTTGTAGACTTGCTATGAGTGCCTAACCACTGAGGTGGCAATGAGGAGGGGATTTGACTTTGATGTGAAAGCAGCTCCTGAACTGTGAAGTATGGTAGATGACTGTTGCTGTGTAATCTTGTGGCCCCTGTCCTGGACCTCTTCACGTAATGGACCCCACTGTGTTGTAGAAGAAGGAAATTGCCTTCTGTCACCGGCAACAGAATAGTGTTCCATTCCATGGATGTTTTGGGGCTTGTTTAATTCTTGCACCATTCTTTGTTCACTATGTGTAGTGGTTTGAATCGGGTGTCCCTCATAAACTCATGTGTTCTGAATGTTTGGTTCCCCAGCTGATGACAGTTTGGAAGGTGAAGCCTTGCTAGAGGAGGTGTGTGGTTGGGGGAGGGTTTAAAGGTGGTATAGCCAACTCCCCTTTGCCAGAACTTGGCTCATTCTCCTGCTGCTATTTTCCACCTGTGTGGCAGAGGTGACGTCCAGCTTCTGCTCATGCCATGCTGCCCCTTGCCATCATGAAGTTTCCCCTCAAGACTGTAAGTCAAAATAAAAACTTCCCTTCCATCAGCTGCTTTTGGTTGGGTGCTTTATCCCAGCAGCATTGCGAAGCTATGTGTGTGCCTTTTCTTTCCTGCCTGCGTCTGGGATTGTGTAGCCCTTGATGCTAAGGAGGGAGGTCAGAGAATGTCTTCTGGCCGGGAGAAGAGCCACTTTCCACTCCCTTCTTCAAGGGCCATCTTGACTACAGCTCTGCTCTTCGGCTTGGAGTCATTTTCTTATCCTGTGGCAGATATAGACTCGTGTGTGTGTGTGTGTGTGTGTGTGTGTGTGTGTGTGTGTGCATACACACTCATGTGCTGAGTTGAATGATAAGACTCCAGAAGTAAAAGGCTCTGCAGCTGTTTCCCTCCACCCACAATCTGCCTGTGTTCTATATTAAGTTACTTATCTTGTTTCTGTGACTAAATACCTGACAAGAAGATATTTAAGGGAGGAAGGGTTTCTTTTGACTCACACTTTGAGAGAATTCAGTCCATTCTGATGGAGAAGGTATGACAGCAAGAGCAAGAGGTGGATGGTCACGCTGTGTCTTCAGTCAGGAAGAAGAGAGTGGCCAGGAAGCATGACCAGGTTATAAGCTTCAAGGCCCACCTCTAGTGCCTTACTTTCTCCTGTGAAGCTCTACCTCCTAAACATTCCACCACAGTCAAAATAGCACCACTGGCAGAGGACTAAGTGTTCAAACACAGGAGTCTATGGGGGCAGTCCCATTCAAACTGCAACAACCACACGTCTTTCAGGGAGGAACCAAATCCTGATCGGCCCAAAGAGACTGGCTTTGCATTATCCTGTTCCATCTGGGTGACTGTCCCAATGAGAGTGAAGGAGGCCCACCAGCCTACTTGCCTTCTGTACCCTCCATGGACAATGAGACTCTGGATTGGCTTATGTAAGTTGTATATACTTTATAAATATATATGTGTGTGGAAAGAAGAAATTTTCACTTAGACCTTTTTTTTTTTTTAATTGGTAAAGATAGCACTTCTGAAGGAGACAGCAGAATCTGCCTAACTAAGCCTTCAGAAGAAAATATAACTAAAAGTGTGAAAGAAATCCATGTTCAAACATTGGTAAGTGTGAAACATTCAAGAATTTCTGTGTGGAGCTCAAATTGTCAAAGCAAAATGAAATTAGATTGGTCTCAGGCAAGTGTTTAGAAAGAGCCCAGGATCAGAACAAACTGCTAGAGCATTTTTGCAAGAAGCCATATAGCAAAATCAGGCCAAACTCCATAAACCTGAAGGTTACCATCTTTACTTAAACTAATTAAATTTTTTTTTATTTATTTATGTATTTATTTTAGAGAGGGAGAGACAGAGAGAGAAAGAATGGGCACACCAGGGCCTCCAGCCACTGCAGACGAACTCCAGACCCATCTAGCTTATGTGGGTCTTGGGAATTGAACCTGGCTCCTTAAGCTTCATAGGCAAGTGCCTTAACCGCTAAGCCGTTTCTCCAGCCCTACTTCAACTATTAATATTTAAGAAATTATAACTGCTTTGCATCCCAAGGATCCCTACAAAATGCCAAGAAAAGAACTGGCTCTTTCTCCTTGCATGACTAACAGGCAGAGAAGAAATCAAGTTCATTCCAGATGATCATTAAGCAGCCTGAGATACGGTTCGTGCATTATTGCCCAGGGTACCACGAAAGGAGATGTTCCCTGCTCCTTCACAGCGTCTGTGGACTGTAGACTCCAGGTGTGGTTCATGCACTACTGCCTCGGGTATCACAAAAGGAGATGTTTTCAGTTCCTTCATAGAGTCTACAGGACTATGGGTTCCAGTTCAACAAACTAGGTTAAAAGGCAACATGGAGCATGTTCCTACTTGACACTATAAGCAGAGGGACAGGAACTATGGGCTTCAGAGTGATAAATTCTGACAAGAGCTGCTTTTAAGGTGATATAGGAGGGGGGCTGGGGAATACTCTTTTCACAGAAGAATTTTGGGAGGGATGGGAGAGGAGGGTGGAATTTTAGCTTTAGTGGATTCCCACAGTTGTAGGACTTCGAGATAGGTTCTTAATTTAGCCCAGGCTGACCTGGAACTCACTCTGTAGTCTCAGGCTGGCCTCAGATAATAGCATTTCTTCCTACCTTTGCTTCCCAAGTGCTGGTATTAAAGACGCCTCTACACCTGGCTCAAGGGTTTTTATTTATTTATTTATTTATTTATTTATTTTTTATTTGAGAGAGAGAAACAGAAATAGGCAGGTAGAGATAGAGAGAGAATGGGTGCACCAGGGGCTCCAGCCACTGCAAATGAACTCCAGATGCATGCTCCCCCTTGTGTATCTGGCTTACATGGCCACTGCAATAGAATTCCAGATGCATGTGTACATGTGTGACCTTGCGTGCTTGTGTCTCTGTATGTCTTGCTTATGTGGGACCTGGAGAGTCAAACATGAGTTCTTTGGCTTCACAGGCAACTGCCTTAACTGCTAAGCCATGTCTCCAGTCCTCTCCTTTGTTTATTGATTAGTTTTAACATGAATTTAACTGGCAACCAATCAATTAGAATGATGAAGAAATCAGACATGAGGGAAAAATTCAAATGTTGTATCTTTTTTTTTGCATGTCTGTGTGTGCAGTATTTATAGTGTGGTGTAAATGTGGTATATGCACATGTGTGTGAAGATGCATGTGTAGTATGTATACTGTGTGTATGTAGTGAATGCACATGTGTGTGCAGACACATATGTAGTATGATACTGTGGTGTATATGTGGTATATGCACACATGTGTGCAGATGCATATGTAGTATGTATAGTGTAGCATGTATGTTGTATAGGCACATGTGTGTGCAGATGCATGTGTAGTATGTATAGTGTGGTGTGTATGTGTTATATGCATGTGTGTGTGTAAGATGCATGTGTTATATGATAGTGTGGCATGTATGTGGTATAGGCACATGTGTGTGCAGATGTATGTGTCATGTGTAGAGTATGTGTATGTGGTGTATGCATGTGTGTGCAGATGCATTACTGTGTGCACACCCATGCAGAAGCTGGAGAAGAATGTCGTGTCCTCTATTGCTCATCAGTGTGCTTCCTTAAGATGTCTCTCACTGAACCTGGTGGTGGTATATTTGGTCAGACTGGCTGACTAGCAGGCCCCATGACTCTCCAGTCTCCACACCCCACAGAACTTGGGTCACGAGTGTGTGGACCCAGTTTCTTACATGGATGCTGGGGAATCGAATGCAGGTGGTTTCCTGTCTTCTTATGTCCTCACGCTTGCAAAACAAGAATTCTTACTCGGTGAGCCATCTCCCCAGCCCACTGATATCTTTAAAAACCCAATGTCCTTATTTACCAAACTTGGTGTTTTTAACAAAACGGGTCTTTATATCATTTGTGAAATTTCAGATCACTCAAATTGCCAGTGTTCTTTTGTTGTTGTTGGTTTTGGTGTTGAGACAGTGGCTCTCTACATAGCCCAGGCTGGCCTGGAGCTCCTGATCCTTCTGCCTCAGCCTTTTGAGTGCTGGAATTACAGGTGTGTGCAACATAGCAGCACAACTGGCTATGCTGTTAACTTTTTTTTATTTATTAGAGAGAGAGAGAGGGAGAGACAGACAGAGAATGGGTGCGCCAGGGCCTCCAGCCACTGCAAATGAACTGCAGATGCATGCACCACCTTGTGCATCTGGCTTATGTGGATCCTGGGGAATCGAACCCGAGGCCTTTGGCTTTGCAGGCTAAGCCATCTCTTCAAACCTCTGTTAATTTTTCAGACCACCCGGCCTTAATGGAAATCATAAAAGCATGCTGGATTTCAAAGGGATGACATTACTTGTTTTGATGAGAAAAAGTAGAATATCATCTATTAAAAATGCCAGTTTTATTTCACTTGCTCTTTTCTCTCATGTCAGGCATAGCATTTTTTGATTTCATCAAGAACAAAAAAAAGCTGTTTTCAGTGAGAAGTGACCAGAGAAAGCAAGTGTATTTTATGTCTGTCTTTGTGACAAAGATTATTATATGGTTGTCATTTTTCACCAGCTTGCTTCCTTGATGGATCTTGGAAATGGTCTTGCTGGTCTCAGCACTGGAAGCGATAAGCCACAGATAGGGCTTCTTTGTGCAAGTGGCTGCTGGAGCGTGTTGTTGGACTAGGCTGCTTGGAGGTGACTGAGGGGCAAAGAACACATCTTCCTTTGCCAAGATGATGAGGTGTTTAAACATCTCCTAGGGTGTTTTCTGCTTTGTTCCATTTGCTTGGTTAAGAGCTCAGCTCCAAGAGAAACACACTTGAAGAGGATCCACGCAGTGAAATTCATCCCTGTGTTTCTTCTCCTACTTCAATAGAAAAAGGATAGCTTTTGTTTATTGGGGAAAATGAGTCTACGTTCAGACAACATGGGAAGATTTCATGCTACATGTATTTATCTTCACCCGCTGGGATGAGGAGAGGTCTTTTAAAGCCAGTGGTTCTCAAACTTGAGTGTGCAGCTGAATCAATGGAAGGTCTTGTGAAAACATACATTGCTGGGCGTGCCATTCAGAGTTTGAAACATTAGGCTTGGGTGTGAGAGATGATCTGTGTTTCTAACACGGTCAAGATGGTGTTGACACTCTTAGGCCTCAAACTTTAAGAATCCCTGCTCTCAGCACTTTTGTGAGTTAAAGAGAGATTCTCTGGAAGCCCTCAAACATCTAAGCTTTCTAACAATACAGTTTCCTTCCTGGGCAAGCAAAAATCAGGTCTGAAGTGTATAGTTGGAAGAAGGAGGGCAGAACAGCAGAAGACGACAGAGCTCCCAATCAACTTCTTAGACCATAGTCTGCATGCGTCTAATCAATATGGGGTTTGAGGGCCTCAGCTGCAAGGTAAATGAAGCCCAAATGAGACCCAGTATGACATGGTGATGCAGCTTCCTTCCAAATGTGGGTTTCACTAGGGCACCACTGAGGGAAGCCACTGTCATGGCCCTGGGGACTCATACAAGGGAACAGCTTGGCCTTCCTCGGGCCAAACATATTCTGGCACTGGGTTTGTAGCATGTCTGGAAATCATTTCTCAAGCAATCCACACAAGTAAACACACTTGCTTCCAAAGCATCCATTTCCTTCCCTCCTTCCTTCCTTCCTTCCTTCCTTCCTTCCTTCCTTCCTTCCTTCCTTCCTTCCTTCCTTTCTCCCTCCCTTTCTCCATCTCCCTCCCTCCTCTCTCCCTTCCTCCTTCCCTCCCTCCCTCCTTCTCTCTCTCTCTCTCTCTCTTTCTCTCTTCCTGAGAGAAATAGGCAGGGAGAGAGAGAGTGAGAGAGAGCATGCCAGGGCCTCCAGCCATTGCAAACGAACTCCAGATGCATGCACCCCCTTGTGCATCTGGCTTACATGGGTCTTGGGGAATCGAACTTGGGTCTTTTGGCCTCACAGGCAAGTGCCTTAACTGCTAAGCCACTCTCCAGCCCCAAGGCGTCCATTTTCTTGGAGCTGCCTCCCAGGCAGGATTGGAGGAAATGGCATCTCAGACTCAGGCCATTGTAGAAAGCAGATCAATTTCTTTGCCAGAGCCAAGCCTGGCTAAGGAGGTGCCTCAGCTTGTGCTGGGGACAGATGAGACCACCGTGATTCAGTATGGGTCCCAAGCAGAGCCAGAGTTTCTGCTAGTCAGCTTCAGCTAGAGGGGACAGTGCCCACCTTCCTCATCCAAACTGTGTTCTCAACACCAGGCCTTCCAGCCTCAGGCTCTGCACTGGGAGGAAATAACACGCGTGCAAAGTTGGGTGTTTGCTGTGGCTGAGAGAACACATATGGAGTGCCTGAGCTGAGCAGGCTCCTGGGCCACCCAGCACCGCTGGCTCCCTACCTGGTTGGTGAATACAGGGACAGAATCGAATCCTTAAAATACTTTGTGACTGTGTCTAGCCAGTGGGAGATGAGCTTGCAGCAGGCCATGGGCCTGCAGAGTAGTCTGCCTTCTGGAGTCGCAGTGTTGGGTGCCTCACACTCTTTCTGACATGTGACGGCTGGGGTCGATGTGTCAACTGAGGAGAACTGAACCAACAAAGGGCCTTCTGCTGGAAGGTCACGGTAGAACTGGAGACAGTAAGGCTACTGTTGCGAGATGCTCGCCTTTAAGTTTTATTTTCAGATTTTTCAGAATATTTTTGGTTGAGAGTAGAGAAAGAGCAAAGTGAGGTTAGAATTTACATTTAGGATCTGTGGTCACAGTCCCTCACATCTGCTTCTCTATACATCCAGTTTTATATGACTGGTTATAACTGATGGCTTGGGAACTGAATACAGGCAACTCTGGGCGACATCTTACCTTGTAAGGAACACCAGCAAGTAACAACTATGCCTCTTACACTCTGGAAACCATCTTTGATGAAGCCCACCCCCACCCCTTTGGTAGCGTTGCTTCTTCCATTTCAATATTTAGGGATTATTCTTTTATCCTTGATTTATTGGCTTTATCATCTATGTGTCTATCATTTTAATTCCTCTCGTCTGCTCTGGAAGGGATATTGAACCCAAGGTAGCATAGGATGCTTTCACCTATTTTATTTTTGTCTCCAATGGTGATGATGTAGTTTATTCTAGCTATGTGAAATTTAAGGTTTGTTTACTTTACTTTTTAGACAGGGTCTTGTTATGTAGCCCAGGCTGGCCTTGAACTTGTGATCCTTTTGCCTTAGCCTCCTGGGTGCTAAGGTTGCATGTTGCACCACAATTAACATCATATATATGCAATATAAATATAAAACTACAGGGAAAATACCCCCCCAATAAAGGCCTCTTTCAACCTGGTATTTTGGTACTTTTCTGTGAGATCAATTTTATTTCCATATGCCACTATTTTCCAAAAAGCCACTCAAAAATATTTTAATATCATTTATTGGTCCCATGAGTGTGATGGTGATGGCAGAGTGCTGCAGCATTTCTGTCATCTGAAGAGAATTGGGATGTCATTATCATCCTCCCCGGTCATTCAAAAATGAGGTGGAAGGGGCTGGAGAGATGGCTTAGTGGTTAAGGCACTTGCCTGCAAAGCCAAAGGACCCAGGTTCGATTCCCCAGGACCTCCATAAAGCCAGATGCACAAGGCAGTGCATGCGGCTGGAGTTCACTTGGAGCAGCTGGAGGCCTTGGTATGCCCTCCCCGCCCCCATCTGCCTCTCTCTCTCTTCTTCAAATAAATAAATAAATAAAAAAGAATGAGTGGAAGGGATCCTTGTGCTACTTGCAAATGAGAGAAGCTCGTATAGGTGTGAAGTTTTTACAAGTGGTCACTGAACAAACAGAAAGCCCAGCTGATGACAGAACACAAATGTTTTACCACAGCTGTCCACCTGCCCCTTGGGCAAGCCCTGAGGACCACCGAGACACTCAGAAGACACACTTGGTTGTTTCCTGGATATTGCAATTTGAGGGCCTATTAATTTATGCCAGTTGCTTTATATGTTCACTAGCTAGTGAAACTGTTCCCACAAAATCTGTGTGGGTGCTATCTTAGCTGTAAGTGGGCAGGTTGGGTCCAGAGTGCAGCCTTGATGCAACTGTGTCCATCAGGCTTGTGTGGATCAGCTTTCGAGCGTGTTTCTCTACCCACTGATGACTCCCTGTCAGTGTGACAGGGGAAACTGACACCCCAAAGTGACCACTGTGTCAGCCATCTCCAGAATTTGCTTACATTACTCTTTTTTTGTTTTGTTTTGTTTTTATAGATTTTATTATTTATTTATTTGAGACAGAGAGAGGGGGAGAGAGAGAGAAAGAGAGATGAAAGAGAGAAAGAAAGAGTGAGATTGGGCACGCCAGGGCCTCTAGCCACTGCAAACAAACTCCAGACACATGCGCCACCATGTGCATCTGCCTTATGTGGGACTTGGAGAATCGAACCAGGGTCCTTAGGCTTTGCAGGCATGCGCTTTAACCGCTATGCCATCTCTCCAGCTCTGCATTACTCTTTTTATAAGAAATTCTTTGTTGGGCATGGTGGCGCATGCCTTGAATCCCAGTACTCGGGAGGCTGAGGTAGAAGGATCGCTGTGAGTTCAAGGCCAGCCTGAGTGAATTCCAGCCTGGTCTAGAACGAGACCCTACCTCACAAACAACAACAACAACAAGCATAATAATAACTTTTGATCTTATTTTCAGAGATTGAAAAAATATCCATTCATCAGTGCTAAACTAAAGCGAGAGCCCAATGAGGTCTCCCCCACATGTGGGAGACCTCCAGCTCCCAGATACGGAGCCTCTGCCAAGACCAAAGGCTGGACCGTGTCTGATATACTCTTCGGCTGAGTCTTGTCATCAACAGGCTGTGCTGCAGGTTACTTCACCCATAAATTAGTACACTGTAATGTGAGAAGTCCGGGGTCACCCACTACATCTGAACAGGAAATCTGTGAGCATGCAGGCAGAGGTCATGAACTTGTGACCTGTGAGCTGTATGGCAGTGTTTGAAGGCAATGTCACCAGGCAGGTAATGTACTTTGCATAGTGCAAGCACTTTTATATCTGATTCCCAGCCTCTCAGGCACTCCTTTGTGTTATCTGGCTGGTTCCCATTTTGGGATCTTTGATAAATCCATGGTGTCCAAGGCCAGACCACATCAAAATTGTTTCCCTTCATAGAGTCATCTTGTTTCTGCCACACCCGAGTCAGAGTTCTACCTAAATGTAGATCTTTATAGAAAAAGGTTCCTTTTGGGCTGGAGAGATAGCATAATGGTTAAAGCGTTTGCCTACAAAGACAAAGGACCCAGATTCGATTCCCCAGAACCCACATAAGCCAGATGTGCAAGGTGGCGCATGCATCTGGAGTTTGTTTGCAGTAGCTGGAGGCCTGTGCCCATGCTCTCTCTATCTGCTTTTCTCTCTCTCAAATAAGGAAAGGAAGGAAAGAAAGAAGGAAGGAAGGAAGGAAGGAAGGAAGGAAGGAAGGAAGGAAGGAAGGAAGGAAGAAAAAGGTCCCTTTCATTATCAGGTTGAGCAACTAAATCTCAGTACTTGGTACTCAGTACACGGCTCAGTACTGGTCAGAAGGTAACCCATGGCAGTTCAGCTTAACTTCTTCAGTGTTTTCTGGGGCTCTTCCCCATGCCTCCTTCTTCTGATCTGGGTCCTTTGTCTTTTGTGTTCTGTTCAAATTCCTTCTCCTAGATAATCTGTGGACCATTAAAACCAATATTGGCAAAGCCTTCTGGCTACCATAAGCTATAAGTATGCTCTTTCTTATCTGTAGCTACTGGAAGATGCTCATTACATACATGCAACCAAGATGTTGGTATTCAATTGATAATGACTACCTACTGTGTTTGTATTCAATTGATACTGGTTACCTACTATATAATGTACTTTACAGTGCTTTCACGTAGGTTCCTGCTGATGGCAGGGGGGTGAGATAGGGATGTTCAATGGAGGAAACGAACGTACTGTTTAGAGAACCTGTACACTTCACACAGCTCAGGAGTGGGGGTGAGCAGTGGCCTGGAGCCACAAAGAGTCCCTTGACCCTAAGACAAAGCACTTTCTTCACATAAGATCCGAGGTGTCGGTGAAGAGTGAAGCAGTACCCTCTTCTCTGATCTCTCATCTGAAGGAGTCTTGCAGGGGCCCTTGTACCCAGCCACATCCTACGGGGTGAGGGGTGGGCAGCCAGTGTCACTGAGCTCAGGTTGTAAACTCTAAGAGGCCCTGACTGTTAGCCACTGCTCAGCGGCTGATCTGGGCAGAGAAGCACTAAGTACTGGCATGAATGCCCCTTCTCTCACATCAGCCTGACCCTGAGCTCCTCTTTTCTTCTAAAGGCAGAAGAGAGACACAGTAGGGTGTGTTGAGGGCACAGGGAGCTGCTGTAGTCTTCCTGAGGTTTTCTTGGGGTTCATGACTTTGGGGTTTGGCAGAGAAGGAAAAATAGGTAGGATTTTTTAAAAGCATATTTGGGTTCTATTGTCCTTGTTGGAATTCTTGTTCTACATACGAAAAGACCAAGGAAGGAGGAGGGTGGATGTTAGGTGATGGCAATGCTGAAATCAGTTCCAGATGATAGACAATGTAACCAAACTTCCCCAGCTGAAATATATTACAGGAGATAGTTTTGAAACACCCTGTGTTTATCAGTGGCTAGAATTTCAAATTCATTTGGTAACGAAATATGAATGAGGGCGGAGGAGATGGCTCAGTGATTAAAGGTGCTTGTTGAAAAACCTGCTGGCTCAGGTTTGATTCCCCAGTACCCATGAAAAGTCAGATGCACAAAGTAGAACATTCATCTGCTATTCACTTGCAGTGTCAGGAGGCCCTGGCATGCCCATTTCCCCTAGCTCCTGCTCTCTCACTCTCTCTTTGTCAAAAACACACACACACACACACACACACACACACACACGCGCGCGCTTCCATTTTATCTATGAGACAAGAACCTTGCTCTCTGAAGCTTATATTGCAGAGGTATGGAGAAAGATACTAAGCTGACAGATACCTGAATCAGAGTGTGAGGCATGTCACGAAGATAATACACCAGGTAATGGGATAGAGTAAGGGCGGAAGGGATGCTACTGATTGGCACTCGTGGTCAGGAAGGGTGTGAAGGGAGGGAGCCAACCACGTAGCCACACCCAGACTGGAAGAAGTCCCAACGGTGAAGGTCCTAATGAAGGGGATGTTTCCCAGGACAGTGTGTGACGAAGTACCACCGACGGAGTGGATGAAAACCCCAGAAGTGCATCACCTCCTGGCTCTGGAGGATGGAAGTTCAGGATCGGCGGGGCTGGTTCCTTGTAAGGTATGAGGCCAATGCTGTCTTGGGCCTCTCGCATCACTTCTGGTGGTTGTCTGGGATGGAGATCTCACATTCGTTTGTGTGCACGTGGGATCTCCTTGTGTTCCTCCTCATAGCCTTTTCCATAAGGACACCAGTTGTAGGGGGTTAGACTTAGCTGGGTGGTGTCTTTTTAACTTGATTACTTCTGTAAAACCTTATGTTCAAATAAAGACGCATTCTGAGGTACTGGGGGTTAGTCCTCACGTAACACCCTCACTCCTGAGCGTGCTGAAATGTCTGTGTCACATATGCTCCTGTAAGTTTTCTCACCTGTGTCTGAGGAGCGTAAATGATCCGTGGTTCCTCTAAGATCGGAATCTGCTGAGGAATTCCGTGTTTTACCTCCTGCCTAGGAACTCACAACCCACTGTGGGCAAAGTGTTTGTCATCAAGTTTCCACTGGGTTCTAGGAAAAGGACCATGAATTCCACATATTTAAAGGACACTGGGCAAGTGGCCTTGCTTTTTTTTTTTAAATAAAAAATAAATATAGTATTTATTTCCTCTTTGGAACACTCTGATCAAAACAAACTGATTAGGCAGCACATGGTCACAATAACAGGTGGCTTGGGAGGTCCCTTGAGGCCTGCCCAGCCTGGCCTCCTTAGAGACTTAGAGGAGAGCAGTGTGCTGGGGACCCACGGGGGCTGTCACACACAGGAGAGCCAGCAGAGTGTGTCTGCAGCTGGTCACGCACGGCCTGCTCTTGACTCACGAGTGACTAACGGGGAAGTGCACACAATACTGAGAACAATGTGGGGGAGAGAGCTGTTGATGAAAGGAAGCGAGATTTGTCAGGGCTTTCCCCCAGCTGCTCACAAGGCTTTGCTTTCTGAAGCGTGCCTTTCTCTGCCAAGACTGAACTGAACCAAGGGCAGTTTGTCAGTCCCAATGAAGACCATGTAGGTCTATTTAGGGTCTCCCTGTGTAGCCTAGGTTAGCCTTGAGCTTGTGATCCTCTTTTCTCAGCTTCCTGTGTGCTGAGTGCACCACCATGATCACCCAGGTATACTTATTTGCTTGTTTATTTAGTTTTTTTTTTTTTTGTTTTGTTTTTTGTATTTTTGAGGTAGGGTCTGACTCTAGCCCAGGCTGACCTAGAATTCACTATGTAGTCTCTGGCTGGCCTTGAACTCATGGTGATCCTCTTACCTTTGCCTCCCGAGTGCTGGGATTAAAGGCGTGTGCCACCATGCCCAGCTAGGTTGTTTTCTTTTCGTTTTTTTCTTTCTTTCTTTGTTTGAGAGTGACAGACAGAGAGAGAAAGAGGCAGATAGATAAAGAATGGGCTCGCCAGGGCCTTCAGCCACTGCAAACGAACTCTAGATGCATGCGCCACCTTGTGCCTCTGGCTTACGTGGGACCTGGGGAATCGAGCCTCGAACTGGGATCCTTGGGCTCCACAGGCAAGTGCTTAACCGTTCAGCCATCTCTCCGGGCCCTAGGTTCTTTTGTTAAGACAGGTTGTAACTACGTAGCCCATGCTGGCCTAGAACTTGCTATGTAGTCTAGGTTGACTCCTCACTCAAGATCCTTCTACTTCAGCTTCCCAAGTATTGAGATTCTAGGAGTATGCCACCCATCTTAAAGTGCTTCCCCCTGCCCAACAGAGGTAAGTTCTTGCCCTAGTCCAGGCTGACCTGGGATTAGTCTCAGGTTGGCCTCAGACTCACAGCAATCCTCCTATGTCAGACTTCCACGTGCTTGGATTAGAGGTGTACACCACCATACCCGGCTAAAAGCACACCTGGTTTGGCATCCTTGACCTGGTTCACCAAATCACCCAACCACAGGTTTTGTCTGTGAAATAGCGTTCAGGATGATTTCTTCCAAATAGTATAAAAACCAAATCTGGAGCCCAGGCATGTAGCTCAGTTGGCGGAGTGCTTGCCGGGAATGCACGAAGCGCTTGGTTCTTCAGCACTGCATAAAACCAGGCATGGTGGTGTATGCCTATAATCCCAGCCCTCAGAAGTGGAGATAGGAGGATTAAAAACTCAAGGTCATCTTCCATGGCTACATATTAGTTGGAGGCCCAACTGGGCTACAGGAGACCCTGTCAAAATAATAAAAATCATAAATAAGGAAAACCAAATCCAACGAGGTGCAGAAATGTAACGCTCAAAGGGCAAAGGAGTTATAAATTGTCTATACATAAGTATTTCATAAGGGTAATACAATGAAAGGAATGCATTAAACCAGAAGTGATGGATAGAGATGGTTTTGTCTTAAGTGGAGTCTGGGCTTGCTTCCTCTATGCAGGACTCAGGGTTGGGTAGGCTTAAATGCCACCCCACAAGGGGCAGTTGCTATGGTGGAGACTGTCTCTGACTTAACATGGTTGGATTTACCATTTTTTTTTTTTTTTTTTTTACTTTACAGCCATGTGAAAATGATTACACATTCAGTAGAAACTTCCTTCACTTTTTGAATTTCGGTCTTTCCCAAGGCTGGCAGTACGGAAGAGGATACTCTGTGGAATGATGGACAGCTCCAGGGAGCTGAGGCTCTCAGGGTGACCTCGAACTCACGTCGATTTTCCTACCTCTGTCTCTTGAGTGTTGGGATTAAATACGTGTGCCACCTCGCCCAGTGAACCTTGTCTATATGTTCACAAGTTGGCTTCTGCGGCAGTCAGACCATTTTGGAAATGCAATACTGAACAATTACTGAATTATAGCATAAGCTCTGGGCAGCCTCATGGCCTCCACGCACCTCTTCTCATGGGCCTATGACAATACTCCCAGTGAAATGATTCTAAGAAGTTTTACTCAAATGACACTCTCGCCAAAGAATTTCTTGGGTTTAATGGGAGCTGGGGGATATAATTAACTTGAACTCTTGATTTGGAATAAGCCACTGGAGATATTGGAGATTGAGGGGTTTGGAATATCAAAATACCTCCTAGGATTTAGACTTGAATAAGGAAAAGCTTCAAAATAAAGCAGGATAAAACTATTAAATTTGTGGTCCAAATTTAGATATGTGTCATGAATATTCATTTTAGTCCTTTATCTGGAGGCTAAGCAATCCCAGGCTGGGATTTTTTTTTCCCTTTAATATGAGAGAAAAGAAAAACAAGTGTCTAGTAATGAAGGGTCCTTTTGTGACGGTTCCTGCAGGCTTCTGAGTGATGTTTGGGGACCTCTGCTCAAGTGAGTTTAGTTATTCACGTTGGAGACAGCTGAGAACCAAGCACAAAGCCACAGGGGACCTGAGAGAAAAGAAGAGAGTACTTCTCATTGTTGAATTCACTTGGAGAAACCCTGTGCTTTTGGAATTAGCTTATCACTAGCTAAAAAAATTAAAGCTTCTAAGGAAAGCAATTTTTTTTAGATGTTATCCTTATATTATGAAACAATGTTATAAAAATTCTAGGGCTGGGCCTGGGAAGCTTTGAGCCTTGTCCAAGTGTAATGATTGTATTTTTTTTAATCTGTTTTTCTCACGATGCGTGCAGAAGTTTTGTTTTATTTATTTATTCAAAAATATTTTTATTTTATTTATTTAGTGGAGAGACAGAGAGAGAATGAGCATGTTAGAGCCTCCAGCTGCTGCAAATGAACTCCAGATGCATGCACCACATTGTGCATCTGGCTTACATGGGTCCTGGGGTATCAAACCTGGGTCCTTTGTCTTTTTAGGCAAGTGCCTTAACCACTAAGCCATCCCTCCAGCCCTTGTTTTACTTTTAAATGATTTTATGAAGTGATCATTTTCCATTATGGCATTCTTTTTTCTCTCTCTCTCTCTTTTTTTTTTTGGTTTTTCGAGGTAGGGTCTCACTCTAGCCCAGGCTGACCTGGGATTCACTATGTAGTCTCAAGGTGTCCTTGAACTCACAGTGATCCTCCTACTTCCACATCCTCCGTGGGCTCCTTTATGGCATTTTCATACATCTGCATCATTATATTTTGTTCTAATTCATCCCTCTCCTCCACTGCTCTCACCCAAGCCTTTCTCTACTCCGTTTCTGGCCCATCCCTTTCTTATCCCAGATAGTCCCTTTCTGCTTTCGTGTCACATGCATTTCATTGCCCTCTTTTTTTTTAGTTGGGGGGAGAGACAGTGGCATTTTGAGGCAGGGTCTCACACTAGCCCAGGCTGATGTGGAGCTCACTTTAGCTCAAACTGTCCTCAAATTCATGCCACTTCACCTACACTCAGTCTCCTGAGTGCTGGGGTTAAAGGTGGGCATGAGCTGCCATGCCTCCCTTTATAACCCTTTCTTCTCCATCCTCCCTCAAGAGCTCTTCTTCCCTTCTCGTGATCAACTGGGGACTACCGAAAGGCCTTCTTCTTCACCCTTACACTGAGCATTATCCTACACCAGGCACTCAGGTCAAGTCCCTTCTTTCCAATGACACGGTTTGCAAGCTCTTCCTGGGGACAGCTCCCTCTTGCTGGAGGGACATGTGTGACATAGGAGAATCCCAGGGTTGGATGGTCTTTATCAGTCAACGAAGAGCTGTAGACCAGGCCCTCACTGGAAGTCACTGCAATGGATAAAAAGAGGCCAGACATCCACCCTCACTCACAGCACTGGGCAGCATGATGTGTCTAATGTTTCAGCTAAGGAGAGGATAGCCCCATTTCTGAGCGTAGTTTTTGCTTTTATGAGCTTATCCCCAAAATGATAGATCGTGCACTTCCTTGGGTCAGACTTCATGGTTCTCAGCAGAAGTGACGGAAGTGATGGGTTGGAAAGTCAATGAATTCTATAATGTGTGATTTGAACTTACTTTATCCTCTCATGGAATAAAGAAATGATGCTAACTCTTTTGTAAAGTATTTCTTTGCAAGGAGAGAGAGAGAGAGACAGACAGACAGAGAGAGAGAGAGAGAGAGAGAGAGAGAGAGAGAGAATGGGTGTACCAGGGCCTCTAACCACTGTAAACGAATTCCAGATACATGTGCCTTGCACATCTGCCTTTACATGGGTACTGGAAAATCAAACCTGTGTTGTTAGGCTTTGCAGCCAAGTGCCTTAACCACTGACCCATCTCTAGAATGGCTGTTTAGTGTTAATTTACTGAAGCATGTCTGCGTACATAAAGCTGAAACAAGTCAGATGCTGTTAGGTCTGGGTTGTGGGAATCCTCACTCTCATGAATCCAGAAACCCTGTATGGACACGGCGGGGAAGGAACACGGAGCTGTATGCACGCGTGTTAGGTGAGATGCTGGAGACGGTGTCTGCCTGTGGTCACCAGTGTCTAGTCTCACTCTAGTCACTACGTGTACCTGACCTTGGCCTGTGGTGAGTTGTTCAGAGTAGAGTTTTCCTGCCCTGAGTCATCTTCATCATTTCCTATAGCTCTAGTCATTTCTGCTCCATCTAGTCAGTTCTGTCTTCTAGTTGCACTGATGCTGCAAAACTGGAATGCAGAAGGTTCAAGTTAGTGAATGCATGTTTGATAAGATGTCCATACAATGCCTGTGAATGTGGGTTCAGCAATAACAAGAGGGGGTTTCCTAACTTTCTTGTTTTATGTTTCCAGGAAAGACATCTACTGGGCTGGATATAAAATGAAAATGTTTCGTTTCTCACATTCTTCACACTGTTCCCATCTTTTCTCTCTTTTTCTATGATTTTTTTTTTCTCCCACTGATATCTGTCCCAGATATAGCAGCTGGGGTTGTAAACTCGCTCTCACTTAAAAAAAATTTTTTTTTAATTTATTATTTGACAGAGTCAGATAGGGAGGAAGAGAGAGAGAGAGGAAGAATGAGTGCACTAAGGTCTCCAGCCACTGCAAATGAACTCGACACATGCACCACCTTGTGCACCTGGTTTATGTGGGTCCTGGGGGCTTGAACCTGGGTCTTTTGGCTTTGCAGGCAAGCGCCTTAACTACTAAGCCATCTCTTCAGCAGGTGCTTTGCTGTTTGAGTATGTCATTCTTACCATGTCATTCATATAAGAACACCCAATCAGAAGTGGTCAGTGCTTAATGACAGGATGCCTGAGCAGATCTTGCTGACATACTTTGCCCAGCTCAGGACATCTCAGCCTGACCAGTTGTTCAAGGGTGATGGCAATTTAGGTAAAATTCTTTTTTTTTTTTTTAAAAGATTTTATTTTTATTTATTTATGAGAGAGAGAGAGAGAGAATGGGCACTAGCCACTGCAAATGAACTCCAGATGCATGTGCCACCATGTGCATCTGGCTTACATGGGACCTGGAGAATCGAACCAGGATCCTTAGGCTTTGCAGGCATGTGCCTTAACCACTAAGCCATCTCTCCAGCCCCGGTAAAATTCTTATTTAAAAAATGCTTATGATCAGCTGATGTCCATTCCAGAGCTACTGGCAGGAGAAATCTCTGGGAGCGGGCAATGGTGCTTCTCACTGAGTGTGAAGAATCCCTGACGAGTATGTGGTGGGGAATCACTGGCCATGCATGGCCTAGGTTGCGTCTGGGCCCATTCTTGAGTGGAACCTCCCTCTTGTCATAATACCTACTGGTAAATCTGAATTCTTAATTCTTTAGTACAAACAAGTGGTAATCATGACTAATTTCTTTCTTTCATTCTTTCTTTATTTTTTTTTTTTGGTTTTTCGAGGTAGAGTCTTGCTGCCCAGGCTGACCTGGATGGAATTCACTCTGTAGTCTCAGGGTGGCCTCGAACTCTCAGCGATCCTCCTATCTCTGCCTCCCAAGTGCTGGAATTAAGGGTGTGCGCCACCACGCCTGGCGACTAATTTCTTTTTAATAGGAAGACTTTAAACAAAGGGAAAATGGAGAAAACTGTCCATGTTTGCAAGATATAATGGTAAAATCTGTCCGAAAGATCATTGGTCTCCATGGTGAGCCTCTGTTGTCTTTGATTCAGATAGATCTGGAAATACTGTGTAGCATCAAGCAGATGGAATGATCAGCTATTTCAACAGGTGTTTAGGTGTGTTTATGACCTTTTTTTTTTTTTCTGGTGTAAATTCCCTGGTAAGGAAAAGAAAAAAAAAAAAAAAAAAAAAACATGGTGATTTTGAACCAGCATCTAGTTTATGTTAATGCCACTTTCTGTGTGGGAGAAAGCATGGTGCTGTATCTTTAACTGGTCAGACTCCTAGCTCAGCAAAGGATACTTGTCTAGGTCCAGAACCCAGGAAACGGAAAAAAAAAAAAAAAAAAAAAAAAAGGGAAGCTCCAAGTCCCATGCCAAACTGCTTGCCAACCCTCTGCGAAGCCTTGGCAGGTTTCCACCTTAGTCTTGCCATCTCACCTCCAGCACCTGTGAGTGCTGGAACCTTCTGGGGTCTAGATAGGATGAATGGCCTGCGGCTAGAACCCACTGAGACCTCATTCAGCTCGGAGCTCGGCACCAAGGCTGACGTCTTTCCCATTACCCACCTGATTTGGTATTTGCTGTGGTTCTTTCCAGTGGAAGCTCTTATTCCTAAAACACATTCTTTTTTTTTTTTTTTTGGTTTTTCGAGGTAGGGTCTCACTCAAGCCCAGGCTGACCTGGAATTCAGTCTGTAGTCTCAGGATGGCCTTGAACTCATGGCAATCCTCCTACCTCTGCCTCCCAAGTGCTGGGATTAAAAGCATGTGCCACCATGCCTAGCCCTAAAACACATTCTGATGCTGCTGTTGTTTTTGAGACAGGGTCTTGCTGTGTAGCCCAGACTGAACTGTCCTTGAACTCACAATCCTCCTGCCTCAGCCTCCTACGTGCTAGGATAACAGATGTGCACCATCACTCCTGACCCTGTACTGCCTCTTAGTCCATAGCTTTAGGCATGCCTTGCGGACCTCGTTGATGCTGGCCAAGTTCTTCTTTGGGGCCAATTCTGCGCATTGCATAGCTCTCCCTGTCAGCCCTAAGGCAAACAGCATGCAAATAATTCTTCAGTTTAAAATAGTAACATGTTTCAGCTGGGCGTGGTGGCGCATGCCTTTAATCCCAGCAGTGGGGAGGCAGAGGTGGGAGGATCACTGTGAGTTCGAGGCCACCCTGAGACTACAGAGTGAATTCCAAGTCAGCCTGGGCTAGAATGAAACTCTACCTCAAAAAACCAAAACCAAAAACAAAACAACACAAAAAGATATTAACACGTTTCTTTCTTTTTGAAAATTTGGAAATATTAACGTGAGAGATAAGAGTGGACTTCCATTGTCACTGGTATAGATAGGATCTGATAAATAACTGGTGACCTGCCACATCCCTTAAGGTGGAGGCGGCCGCCATGTGTATCAGTGGAATGGGTCCTGGTCTGCCAGCCGGGGTGATCAGAATGCAGAAAGTCAGCTCAGGTCCATCCCCCAACACAAGTCAATACACTTCCTTCTACTTCCTCCTTCTGTTGGCGCCCTTCTCCTTTCCCCTGGAGTGTTGGTCTGACTTGTGTCTGATACCCTTCTGGCCTATGTGGCTATTTTAGGAGCTGACTTTGTCACAGGGTTAAGAGGGGGGAAGAAACAGCCGGACTGGCCAATTGTCTCTGTGACGTCTCCACATCAACCTGGAGAATTCCAATAAAAATGGACCACTAAGCCGGGCATGGTGGCTCACGCCTTTAGTCCCTGCACTGGGGAGGTAGAGGTAGGAGGATCACTGTGAGTTCAAAGCCACTCTGAGACTACATAGTGAATTCCAGGTCAGCTTGGGCTACAGAGAGACCCTAACTTTGAAAAATCACAAAAGAAAAAAAAAAAAGAGAGAGAGAATGAACCACGAGGGGAGAAATTTAACTGCACTTGTGTGTGTGCACATGCATGTGCGCATGCATGCTCACATGTGCCTTGTGTGCAGGTGTGTGCATATGAAGACCAGAGGTTGACATTGGGTGTCTTCCTCTACTGGTCTCCGTCTCATCTATGGAGACAGGTTCACTCGCCTGAACTCAGAGCTCATTAATGCACGTAGTCTGACTAGTTAACTTGAAGCCTCAGGGATCTGCCTCTGCCTCCATGCTCGGATCACAGTGGGGACATCACACCCGTCTGGCCTGGGGGCTGGAAACCTGAACTTTGGTCCTCATACTTGTGTAGCAAATGCTTTATCCTGTGAGCCATCTCCAGTACTCACCTGCTATTTTGAATGAAAATTTTCATGGAATAAAATGACACATATGCTTTAGGGTAGTGTGCTGTTTGATAAAACTTGTATGCATTGTGGAGTGATCAAATCTGGAGAGTGTTCTTAGTATCTTAAACTTAAAAAAATCATTTCTTTGTGTCGTGAACCTTCAGGTTCTGTCTTAACTATTTAAATATGCAGCAAGCTAGGGCTGGAGAGATGGCTCAACAGGTAAGGCGCTTGCTTGCAAAAACTAACAACCCAAGTTCGATTCCCCAGTACCCACATAAAGTCAGATGCACAAAGTTGTGCATGCATCTGGAGTGTGCTTACAGTGGCGAGAGTCCTTGGTGTGCTCATTCTCTCTCTGTGTTTGCAAATAGATAAAAAATTATGCAGTGAGCTATTTTTTAAAATTGGTTTTATAGTTTTATTTTTATTTATTTGAGACAGAGAGAGGGAGAGAGAGAGAGAGAGAGAAAGAGCTAGAATGGGCACACCAGGGCCCCTAGCCACTGCAAACAAACTCCAAACGCATATGCCAACATGTGCATCTGGCTTACATGGGACCTGGAGAATTGAACTGGGGTCCTTAGGCTTCTCAGGCATGCACCTTAACCGCTCCGCCATCTCTCCAGCCCCAGCGAGGTATATTTTTTTTTTTTAACTGTGGTCACTTTAACCCAGAACTCACTTCTGTATGTTTTGCTACCTGTCATCATGCTGTTTGTTCCCACTCTTTGCTCTCTGGCATCTGGTGGCATCTGTTCTGCTCTCTTCCTCTGTGAGATCAACATTATTAGTTTCACATGTAAGTGAAAACGTGGAGTATTTGTCTTCTTGTCTGCCTTATTCCACTTAACACGGAGTCTTCCAGGCTCATCTGTGTTACCACAAGGGTTACGATCACAATCTTTTGCTATGACTGAATACATTCCAATGTACTATTGTAGTTACTGTCCCATTGCCGGGACAAAACAGCTGACCAATGGGAGGAATGTACTTTTCTTTTCTTTTTTCTTTCTTTTTTTTTTTTGGCTTACAGTTTCGAAGGGAAGCTTTGCGATGGCATGAGCAGAGGCTGGACACCACCTCTGCCACAGCCACTGTAAAACAATAGCAGGGGAGTGAATCGATTTCTGGCCGTAGCTGGCCATAGCACCTCTAAGCGTGCCCTCAGGAATGTACCCCCCCCCAATAAAGCTCCACCTTTCAAATTGCCACAGGTCAGGGACCAAGCATGCAGGACACATGATTTCATTGGGGACATTTGCTTCAAGCTACCACATAATACTACATTTCGGTTATCCATTTAGTTCTAGATGAACATTTGGGTTGATTTTGTATCTTAACTATTAGGAATAATGCTGCATTAAGCATGGAAGTATAGATATCTCTCCAACATACGGGTTTCTTTTCATACCTGGTGGAGGGATTAATGGATCATTTGGCAGGTCTATTTCTGGTTTTATGAGGTGCGTCTATATTGGTTTCTGTCATGGCTATACTAATTTATAATTCCTCTCAACAATGTGACTTCCCTTTCTCTATAGCTTGCCTAGCAGTCTCCATCTTTTACCTCTTTTTTTTTTTTTTTTTCCCCGAGGTAGGGTCTCACTCTGATCCAGGCTAACCTGGAATTCACTATGTAGTCTCAGGGTGGCCTCGAACTCATGGCGATCCTCCTACCTCTGCCTCCCAAGTGCTGGGATTAAAGGTGTTGCTGTGGGTGGATCCTAGGGTCCAGCCCTAAGGTGTGTTTGGGGAATTCCAGCCTAAGACATGCAGAGCGCTTGGTTTCTGCCATCACGGGTTCCTGGAGTGTGCTTGAGCCAAATGCAGATCTTCTCTCTTGATATTGTATTGTTACAGTCACGGAAAGCTGACTAACACGATAGCCTCTCTGTTAACTAAAATGATTTCTTGTTGTATAGAAGGCCCATAAACCTTGTGGTCAAGGAAACCTACTGGATATAGTGTGTTTGGCTTTCAGAAAGACCATGAGTGTCCAACACGGTCATCAGAGAGCTAGGCAGCGTGACGGGAACAGCGGGATGTGTGTTTGTCCTTCCTTCTGGTTAGGTACCGTGGGGGGCTCACAATGTCAGCGTTGCCCTTTCTCCCCACATCACTTTACAGCAAAACGTATCTGAAGACAAGTGGTCTTCATCCTGTATTGTAAAAGGTCTTGAATGTTGGGTGAAATTTGAAATGAATCTTGAATCCACAAGATTCTTTATTGACTCTCTATGTGGCTCAGGGAAATTTGTGGAAGAGGGGGCGGAAAGAATGTTAGAGCCACAAGTTGGGCATTATGCACAGAGACTTGGCCTATCCCCCATCACTCTTGGCTACCCCCACAATGCATGACCCATATTCTCCATTGATGAGGGTCCCTATGGAAGAGGGAGGAGGATAATGGAGTCACCAATATGAATGTAAAATTAGAATAATATAAATAAAAATAAAAAATAAAAAAATAGTTGCCTGAAAGCCTTCTAGTATTTTTCGCAATCTTGAAATAATGTAAGGCTCTTTAGAACTCTCTATTGTTTTAAAAATATGTATTTATACTTAAAGAAAAAAACATTAGGCAATGCTCAAAATTAAAGACCATGTAAATAGTTCTTCTTTATTTGTACTTTTGATATTATTTTCTCAAAATTTCTAGTGGAGAACTTCTGCTTATAGTGCTCTGACCCAGCCTTGTCGGTGAAAAATTTCCAAACTGTCCATCTTAAGGAGATGCCTGAAAAAAATCAGAGGCACGAGGAACAGGCTATAGCTCTGGGGGTTAAGAGTTTTAGAGCTGGATAGGCAAAGGCTTAACGTTCTGGCTTTTCCCCCTAATTAGTGGGTATGATTGAGGGGGACGTAAAGGATATTTTGATGTATTGAGTCTAAGGGTCTTCATGCTTTTGTGAGCCAGTACATAACCCACTGAGTTGTTGAGGGGAGTAACTAGGAGAATTTATGTGCAGTGGTGGCTCAGCATTGGTCCAACTTTCCCCACCCACCAGACAAGAGAAAGTTGTTAAATTGAGGACTGAGTTAAACTGCTTGCTCCTGGTCACATTACTACCGGTAAGATTCAACTCCCAGCCCAAGATCTTCACTTCTCACCATGCCCTTTCTCTGACTACCAAAAGCTGGTTTACTTAACACATGCTTATTGAAATTTCTATGAAATATTATTTTTTCTTTTTGATTTTTTAAAAATTTAATTTATTTATGAGACAGAGAGAGAGAGAAGAGAATGGGTATGCCAGGGCCTCCAGCCATTGCAAACAAACTCCAGACACATGTGCCACCTTATTCATCTGGCTCATGTGGGTACTGGGGAATCCAACCCGGGTCCTTAGGCTTTGCATGCAAAGGCCTTAACCACTAAGCCTTCTCTCCAGCCCTGGATTCTTTTTTTCTTTTTTAAATTTACTTATTTGCAAGCAGAGGGAAAGACAGAAGAGAGACAGACACAGAGATAATGGACACGCCAGGGCCTCTAGTCACTGCAAACGAACTCCAGATGCATGCACCTTTTTGTGTGTCTGGCTTATGTGGGTCCTGGGGAATTAAACCCCGATCGTTAGACTTTGTAGGCAAATGACTTAACTGCTGAGCTATCTCTCCAGCCCCTGAATGGATTCTTGAGATTGCAGTTATGTCCTAGGGGTGAGAATGGAAATTGAGGGAGATGATCACTTCTGAGGTCGCAATCTGAAACAGGACTCCCCCTTAGTAATGATTGTCAGAATCATCCTGCCCTCTTTGGTCACACTCCAGGCTTGCATTTGGTTGTGGATTGTCTCCACGGGGGCTGTGGTCACTCATCGCCTTTCAGAAGGACTGAGCCTCTCTCAACTGAAGACCCTCTCTTAGCACCTTTGTGTCAAGTGAGATTCAGCCTCATGTGTGTCTATCTCACAGAAGGGCCTTTCAAGGAATGTTAGTAAGTGATACATGCAATCATGTCTTCTGTGGCCAAGTAGGTTTGCAGAGAGCCACGTGAAACCGTTATGAACATGGCTATTTGCTCAGTGAAGCTTCCAGATGGAAAGGAAGTATGCACTGTTTCCCACACACAATAGACCTCTGCACTTTTTTTTTCACTGAACACCTTGGGAAGTTCTGACCCAGGAGCTCTTTCTGTATATGGTATTTTCTCTTTTCTTACTTTTGTTTTTTCTTCTCTCTTCTCCCCTCCTTCCTTCTTTCCCTCTTTCGCTTAGAGAAAATCAGGAATTCATTCTAGAGTAATTTTTGACTGAACAGGGCAGGATGAAAATTCAGTTCTTAGTTGTATAAAGATTCTATCTGTTCCTTCTATTATAGTCAATTTACTGATTAGGGGAAGTGAGTGAACACCTGAGTAGAATTAGTATGCTTTCCATTTCTGCACAAGGCTGGAGATCTTTACTTACTGTATGGTATCACAACCGGGCATGATCATTCATTTGTTTATGCAACACATCATCCGAGTTTCTGCTTTAAGCCATATTGTATCAATATTGCTTTCTCAGAAAGAATGGGCCTTTCTTTAAGGTGGGACCATTTGCGTTCTGGATATTGCTCGTATTTCCCTGCATATAATGGGGCTTCATATTTGTGGGACTTGGACAAGCACTTGGCACATGCCATGTTCTTTGCTAAGCTCTGGTTCTAGCCTTCTGATTTTCTACAGAAGGATAAGGAGAAAGCATAAGGAGGGGTGGGGTAAGGAAAGGCTGCTAACACAGTAGAAGAGACACTTTCTTGAACCACATCTAACAAACCAGAAAAATACAGTCTATGCTTTCCTGCCTCAGAACACGTAGCTGTTTAGTTCACTTGTCCGGGTGTTCATGTAGGGTCTCACTCCAGCCCAAGCTGACCTGGAATTCACTCTGTAGTCTCAGGGTGGCCTCAGACTCGCAGTGATCGATCCTCCTACCTTGGTCTCTCAAGTGCTGTCACGCCTGGCTGCATATGGACCTTCTGAACAGAGCCAATGAGCAGGGTGTGGGCTCAGGCCTGGAGGGGAGGCACCTGTTCTTCCTTTGTCACCACCTGGCTTATGCATGGAGAAAAAGTTCTCAGGACACTGCCACTGCCCTCATTAGCCCTTTTTCCTTCTCCTCTTGCTGCTGAAAAGGGTGTGGAGAAGAAGGCATCGCTGACCAAAATGGTGTGGACAGGTATAAGTGGAATCTTAGATATTTATGTTCGGAGGATGCTTGGATCCCATGGGGACAGTTGTGTACTTTGCCTCCATGAAAGCACTAGCACATGCCTAAGCCACAGGGCCCTTGGCTTTCTGGGTTCAGGAGCATACATCTCTCCTTCTAAAACACCAAGATCTGGATTAGGGGTGAAGCTCAGGGGTCGAGCACTTGCCTAGCATGGTAAGGTCCCAGGTTCCTTCTCTGGTGTGACCAAAACCCAGAAAGGAAACTATCTAGACACTGTGTCAGGACTCCTGTACCTACAGTGAGAAGGGAGGCAGATACAGGAGAATTTTCCAGATGCCTGCAGCCAGCTAGCTTGGGAAATGAAGCAGGTGAACAATGAGAGACTCTGCCTCAGACAAGGTGAAAAGAGACCAACGCCTAACGTTGTCCTCTGACCTGACTAACCTGCAGACAGTGTGACGCACACACCTGTCCTCATACACGTGAGCACTATACACATACACCTCGCAAAATAATTAAATAAAACAGCCAAACCAGAACAAAACCAAAGTCTAAGCTGGGAGGTACTCTTCAGTGCTAGCCCCTGCTCCTCGTAGATGGTGTGGTCCTGACCCTTGCACATTATCAACACTGACCACAAAGCTGGTTATTATTATTTTTTTTTTTTCAGATTGGCTGTATTGTCACATACCACGCTAGAAAAAAAAAAAACACCAATTACTTTATATCTCCCTTTGACTATTTTAAAATAGTCACTGATCCCAGAGCCTGGATTAAAATTTTTTTTCTAGATCTTAAATTTGATTAATGTATATAATTTCCTCAATAGATGTGGACTTTTGGAACAAGCTTTCATTGAAGGTGTATTCCTGAGGTCTCAGATACTGAATCCTTTCACGCCTGTGACAAAGATTGGCTTGATGCTCACCAAACCAACTTCTCTCTCTCTCTCTTTCTGTCCCGCCCCCCTGAGGCACAGAGATGGAGTACATGTCTCTAAAGAAGCCATATCATTATGTTCTAGATGAAGAGAGGCAGTGTGGGACACTTCCTGACTCTACCTACATATGATCTCCTATGGTTTCCCCTTCCATGGCTTTTGTTTTCTTTCTTTTTGGTGGGAGGATGATGAGGATAGAGCCCAGGCCTCCTACATGCTAGGCAAAAGCTCTTCTACCGCCGAGCAATGTCCCAGGCCCCCTTCCTTCCCTTGGTAAAGATGAACATGATCCTGATGGAGGCTTTAGATGGAAAGGATAGAGCCCAGGGCAAAAGGAGGATCCTGGCTCCTTGCATCGTGACCTGGGAGAGCTCTCCCTGCCTCTGCTCAGAATATGCACTTCTATCCTGTTTAAGACCTTTGCCAATCTTGGCCTTGTTATGGTAGCTGATGGGAACTTTAACTGTTGCAGTCCCTCAGAGAAAGGTCAAGCAGTGATAAGCGGTGGAGAGATCGTGCACTTTGGAGCCCAGCAGGGCTGAAGTCATGGCTGTGGTATTTATTGCCCGGTGACCTCTGACAAGTTTCTTCATAGTCCTTAGTTGCAGCTGAGACAGTGTAAATGCGGATGACCAGTGAGACCTGAGCTACATGGTCTATATTCACGTGAGAATCTTCTTCCTCATCTTCCTCTTCTTCCTCCTCTTCTTCTCCTTTTTGGAAGCACTGGGGATCAAACGCAGAGCATCTGAATACTAGGCAAGCACTTTACCACTAAGCCACATCCCAGTTCTGAGCGCTTCCTTCGTACTGGGCTTATTCTGTGAAAGCTGGTAAGAACTGAATAGGAATGGATTATAAAATTCCATCTGTCTCTTCTGCGCTGTTAGAGCTCATGGCTCAATCACTATCTAAAGGTTTCAGTTTGTTAAGGAGCCCAGAGAAGATGAGAGTGAAAGCCACACCTAGTCAACATCAGAGCAACTAAATTCAGTCAACATCCGCAGCCCTTGCATTTAAAGTGCCAGGACCATATTTGCAACCAGGGCAAGTGAATCCAGTCAATATCTGAGTCTTTACTTAAAAAAAATTATTTTGAGACAGAGAGAGAGAAGAGAAGGAGGGGGAGAGGGCACACCTGGGCCTCCAGTCACTGCAAAAGAACTCCAGATCCATGTGCCACTTTGTGCAGCTGGCTTAAGTGGGGAATCAAACCTGGTTCCTTGGGCTTCGCAGGCAAGCGCCTTAACTGCTAAGCCATCTCTCCAGCCCTAAGGTCCTTACTTTTAATGTACCAGTAACCACATTTGCATTTTCCATGGAGTGTAAGCACCACTTGCTGCTGGGGGGTGGGGGGGGGATGCGGGGAACGGTGCTATGTGCTTTAGAAGAGAAAGGGAGCACCAGCAGCTATGGTTGGTAGCTCTGTCTGCATCTGGAGACCTGTGAAGTGTGTATTTCTGACCCATTCATACCAAAGGAAGTCAAGTTTCTAGCTGCAGACACCGCCTCACCCTCCCTTGGGGACGCTTGCCTAAGAGCCGTTTTTTTGGCTTCTTCCTTTACTAGTGCTCAAGGGTGAGTGGTTCTGGCTGGGCTGGCAGGTGTGAAATGCTTTCTGGACGCAAGTCTTTAGACATTTTCTTCTCTGGGAGCGTTGTTTTGGGCTGTGATGTAGCCACAGGCTCAATTAAGTGGCCCAGCTGGGAAAGTGAAAATCGAGTGGCAGGGAATCCATTTTCTTTATGGAGAACAACTCAGCCAGCTGAGTCCTGGCTCTTTCAAACCCTAGACTCTACCTTAAGTAGACATTGACTTACAGAGCCTGGTTAAACTGCTGAATGTCATGAAAAATATCCACGAAAAGATCATGGATCAATTAGTGGTTATATTATCTATATATGCACATTTAAAATTTTTTTAGATTTACTTGAGAGAGAGCAGAGGAGGATATGGGTGCTCAAGGGACTTCTGCCACTGCAAACAAATTCCAGACATGTGCCACTTTGTGCATCTGGCTTTACATGGGTGTTGGGGACTCAAACCCAGGCTGTCAGACTTTGCAAGCAAGCACCTTTAACTTCTGAGCTATCTCTCCAGCCCTATATACATATTTTAAATACATATATGTATTAGTATTTAGATGAACTCCTGCTGTGGTGCTACTTTGATATTAAGTTAAATTTGTAGGAAAACAGCTTTGTGGTCTCAGGGCTGGAGCTGATCCTGACAATTATTTCTTTTCTTTTAGTATTATTTTTTATTTATTTGAGAGATTGAGAGAGAGAGAGAGAGAGAGAGAGAGAGAGAGAGAGAGGCAGATAGAGATAGGGAATGTGTGTGCCAGGGCTTCTGGCCAGTGCAAACGAACTCCAGACACATATTCCACCTTGTCAAGCATCTGGCTCTACATGGGTACTGGGGAATTGAACCTGGGTCCTTTGGCTTTGCCAGCAAGTGCCTTAACTGCTAAGCCATCTTTCCAGCCCTCTTTTTTCTTTTTTATAATTTGTGTGAATATGTGTGTGTGTGTGCTCATGGGTGCTTGTGGGCTCATGTGCACCACAGTGCATGTGTGGAGGTCAAAAGACAACCTCAGGTTTCACTCATCACCTTCCACCTTGTTTGAAGTGGGATCTCTTGTGTACTACAGTGTACACCAGGCTAGCTGGCCTCTGCGGTGGGAGGGCTGGGGTGATAGCTGCTCACCACCACATCCGGATGTGCGTGGGTTCCAGGGATCTGAACTTAATTCCTTGTGTTTGCACCATAAGCACTTTTGCCCTCAGCCCCAGACAACCATTTCAAATGCTGACGTGGCTTGCTCTATCCAGGTACAGTCAAAAGGGCAGAACCTGAGCGGGGGGTATAGGTCTGTGGTAGAGTGTTGGCTTCCCAGCAGGGATGGTGGTAGTGGGAGGTTAAAGAAGGGAGTGGGGGCTGGAGGGATGGCTTAGTGGTTAAGGCGTTTGCCTGCAAAGCCAAAGGACCCCGGTTTGATTCCCCAGGACCCATGTTAGCCAGATGCCCAAGGGGGCACACGTGTCTGGAGTTTGTTTGCAGTGGCTGGAGGCCCTGGTGTGCCCATTCTCTCTCTCTCTCCCTCTTTCTCTGTCAAATAAACAAATAAATAAAAATAAAATATTAAAAAAAAGATTGGGGTGGAATAAGGTGGTCAGAGTTGAGGAGTAGGGTGCTGGTAGTGGTGGCCCTGGTGTGTTTGGGGTGGGAGCTGGGGTGTTGGTTTTCATCTGTCTTATTTTGTATAAAAATAAACAGCCAGGTGTAACTCAGCACTTGGGAGGCAGACGTAAGGAGGGTTATCCATGAGTTCAAGGCCACCCTGAGACTACATAGTGAATTCTAGGTCGGGCTAGAGTGAGACCCTACATCAAAAACCCAATAAACAAATAAAATAAAAGGAGCTAAGTTCATCCAGTCTCTTCTACTTTTAATAAGCAGCAGTATAGACACTTAAACTCTCATTTTCATGTTAAGCAAATTAATACACTTTTATGTAAAAGATATCTATCCACTCAGAGTATTTTGGTATTATCTGGCATGGTTCTTCCAGAGTTTTCTGAGGAGTTAGGTTATTAGGTCATTTGCAAATCTTGGTAGAAGGCTGCTGGGTAAGATTCTGTCTTATTCTCTTATGTTAAATAATTGTTTAGTCAAAAAGGGGGGAGAGGCTTGTGACCCATGCTTTTTTCTTTCTAGCAAGGGAGCAGAAGAGATCTCTGGCTAGAAAGGGGCTGAAAGATGTAGGCGATACAGGGATCTGGACCCATGAGAGATCTTCTCAACACCAAAGCCCGAAGGCAGGGACATTATTGCTGCTCTGCTCGCAAGTGACTTGTTTTGTCAGGAAGAGAAGTGCGAGCTTGCAGAGGATGTACGGAGCAGTCTTGAGGAGACTGGGCAGAGGTCACTGGAGACCCTCATGCTCAGCTTATTTCCATCCAAGACTTCCCCAGAGAGAATAAGACCATGAGTTGTCTTTGTTACCATGCGCTTTCTGCCTGCGTGTCTTCACATGAGCGCGTGTGCATGGGTGTAAGCACGTGATAAAGGCAATCTCAGATACTTTGGTGCAGATGGCAAAGCCAAATTCTGTGGCGTGGTGGTTGGCCACTTCAGACCATCCTTGCCATCATTAGCTGTGTTGATACCCAACCCCTACAACCTGGTAAAACCAATAGCTCTCCAAAGAATGCAAAATTTATTTTATAAGCCACACAATAGGTCCCTTGCCTTAAGCACATCTTCTTTTCATTAGCTGTGCCGTATTCATTAACATTAACAGTATTAAGAGAATTTGGCAGGCTAGCTTCTCATGGAACCAACCTGGAAGAAGTGAAGCAGATTGCCATTACTGTCACATGCTTACCTATGTATGCCCCACCAGACTCCTGTGTTCTCAGAGGACAAATGCTGCATTGCAGGGAGCAGCATTCAGCTGGCCTAACTTGGGTGGAATGCAAGAATTCTTTTATAAACCACACGCTTATCTTTGAGCTTCCAGAGAACACCAGACTTCCTATGAGCCTCCTGAGAGCCCCAGTCTCAGCTTCCAGGGCAGGTATTTACAGCCTAAAAGCTCAGCGCCCTAGCACCTGTGGCTTTTCTTCCTGGAGAACAAGGATGGGCCTGGAATGTGCTCCCTGACTCATCTCCGCCTCGCTCCTGTGCTGTGGCTGAAGAACAGAGCACTGCCTTCTGGCCATCTGGTTTCCTTCAGGCCCTGGGGTGTCTGGGCAAGGGCCTTTAAAACTTGTGTAATCACCCAGAAATTCCTACAGACAGAGCTCCTAAGTGCAAACTTGTGCCATGCAGGGCACAGGGTAGGAACCTGTCCTGCCACAAGTTCCTTATCCATAGCCGACTTGACATTTCCACATGAACAGTGTGTTCCGTAGCCTCATGACATGCCTAATTTGTGCTATATTTTGAATATCCTTGAAAGTGTCCACCTAATGAGAGGAAAACAATGTGCGTCTCGGCAGAATCTTGTCTCTACTTGCAAATCTTTCGCTGGCAGAAGTCACATTAATGCTAATGAAATCTTAATGCTGAAGCCGTGTTCTTCAGCGGGGGGATGGTCTCCCCTGCGCTGAAAGACATTTTCTTCTCATTAGCCCCACCATCTTTATTAATATTAAGAGTAATAAAGAGAATCAGGCAGGCTGGCTTCTGGCAGAACTGAGAATTAATGGGGGGAGAGGGGCGGGAAGATAAATGGTTGGAGAGTTCAGATTTATTTTGATAGCGAGTGAACTGCATCCTTCCGGGACCCTCATGAGTGTGATTTTGTTCTAAATGAGGAATCTCATTTATCTCTGTCATCCCACAACTGTAAGCACGAATGGGAACTGCTCAGAACTGGAGAATCTGTCCTGCAATGGGTTCACAGCTGGCATGTGTTGTGTGTGTGTGTGTGTGTGTTTCCTGTTCACATTTACGCATCTGTAGTCAGCAGCCAGCTTAATCAGAATTTGTTCACCCTGAGAAGTTTAATCAGAATTTGTTCACCCTGGTCCAGGCTGAGTTTGTCTCAGGGTGGGGCTCCATCCTCCTCTTTAATGCTGTCCATTCTTTAATGTGTATTCATAAGCATCTCACTATTTGAAATGTCCTAATGACGGCCTCACTCACCCTGTGAAGTATCTTAAAGAGAAAATTAGTGCGAGAAGTGGGACGGAAGCCTGAGAAACTTTTCTCTCAGAGCTGAAGAGAACATGTCATGCTGTGGGAAACTCAATCAAAAGGGGCAAGTGATGCGTCTCCTACTGATCCCTTTCCCCTTGGAAGCTTCTCCAGTGTTTGCTGCTTATTCAAGCATCCAGTGTTACTATGTCAAATCTCTCTACTGTTCCAGGTCTGTTGGGACTCTGGGAGGGATAGAGACGCTTGTAAGTCGTCTCCAGGCAGCTACGTGAGGCTGGGAGAACTGAACAGTCCCTTGAGACTTGCTGGGTTTCTAATCGTTTTGAGCAGGGCCTGTGCCATGGAGATTCTGGCTGGGTGCAGAAGTGAGTCAAGTGTGGTCCCTTTGCTGGAAGCCAGGCTGCTTATTCTTGGAGGCGAGGATGGTCTGGAGGACATCTCAGTAACTCATTCAGGAGCTGTCACCAGCACAGATGGCCTCCCCTTCCCATTAGGAAGGTGCCCTGGGGGGCTTGGTGTGGTGTGAAGCCCCTTACCTTCAAGTTGGATGCCTGAGATGGGGTCCATGTGCTCACCATTTAGTTATGACATCAGCAGGGTGGCGGAACACTCTTACGTGCGCTGAGGATCTGAGAAAAGAGGGCACTTTCTGGAATGGAGGGGGGTGACGGAACCACAGGAGAGTCAGGCCTGCAAAACTGAATTCAGTCCTGGGAGCCACACTTGGAGAGCAACGTAACAAGTCTAAACATGCTCCGAGGCTGGGATGCAGAGCAGGGAGAGGCTGTAAAACATGTCTCATGAGGAACTCTCAGGAACAGAGGCTACTTGTCTGGAGCCGTGATTTGGGGAGAAGGAGTGGTTATGTATAGGAACTCTCACAGGGGAAAGGAATTAGCTTCTTTGTTCCATATATATGTGTGTGTGTGTGTGTGTGTGTGTGTGTGTGTGTGTGTAGAAGTGGGAGGTGAGCAGTCTTGCTGTTACAGCGAAAATTTACATGCACAAATTTTATTCATTTATTTACAGCAGAGAGAGACAGAGAGAAGAGAGACAGACAGAGAGAATGGGTGCGCCAGGACCTCTAGTTGCTGTAAATAGACTCCAGATACTGTAAACAGACTCTAGCTGAATGTGCCACCTTGTGCAGCTGGCTTTACGTGGGTACTGTGGAATCGAACCCAGGTCATTAGGCTTTGCAGGAAAGCACCTTAACTGCTGAGCCATATCTCCAGACCCAGAATTGGATTCTTTTTGTGAGACTTGAGAGGTCAGAGTTGGGGACCCCTGGCAGAATCCATGGAGAAACACATGTTGGTTGCCCATAAGTAAGATCTTTCTAGAAGTCTAAACCTACTTCACACTATCATAATTTTGGACAACCATACTGAATTTTGCAGCTCTGAAATGGCTGTTTCAATGCTCTGTGCACTTTGGTGCTGGGCACTGAGGTGGCCATTTGGACGCCGTGGACATTTTAACAGGCCCTTTAGGCTTTCTTATCTTTTTGAAGAAGTGATAAATGCAGGTCTTTGATTCATTTCTCCACCCCCTCACTACTTTGGCCTCTTTCATTCCCTTCCCCAGACTCCATTCCTGGGACTGTGCAGGACCTTGGATTAGGATTCACAGCGTTGATTTGTATTTAGTGAAGTCGGCAGTTTCTGCTGTTACCAAAAAGCCTCAATTATGATTTTGTCCTTTATGTGTCAAGATGTCCACGTGTCAAAATGGCCTTATCAAAATGTTGTTCTTAGCAGCTAGCTGGACACACACTAGTCATGCATATTATGCAAGAAAATTAAGCATCATGGGGATGGGCAAACATGGTTATTTATGAGATATTTTGTAATTCTAAAATGCTGTAATTCAATAGCTCCCAGATGCAGGACCTAGGACCAGGCTAGTCTCTGAGAACTTCGGCATCAATATGCAGAAAAATAAAAGCAATGGATTTAGTTTCTCTAAGGATAAAGCCAATTTAAGGATTTTTCTTAATTCAAATATTAGTCTTTATTTTCTTCCTGTTGTTAAGATCTTAAAATAATGGTATATTTAAATGTCAGTGAATAATATAAATATGCCCATCTCACTAGTACATTCTTTTTCCTGTACTAACATATATATAAAATCCTAAAGTCTAGGAACCCCCATTCACAAGTGCCTTGGACGCTGAGGGGACACCATGTTATTCAAGGTTATTCATGAGATGTTGTGTGGGTGGATGGAAGGATAGTAGAACAGAAGAGAACACTCTCCTCTTGTATTTTTCTTTTCTTTTAAAAAATTTATGTGCAAGGAGCGAGAAAGAGAGAGAAAAAAATGAATCAACACGAATGTGCTAGGACCTCTAGCCACTGCAAACGAACTCCAGATGTATGCACCAGATGTATGCATCTGACTTTACGTGGGCACTGGGAGATTGAACCTGGGTTATTAGACTTTTCAGGCAAGTGCCTTAACTGCTGAGCCATTTCTCCAGCCGTTGTTTTATATTTTTCTGGATGAGCATTTTCTTCTGTTTCAGGTAACCCCAACGAAAGGGAATCGGGGGGATTTGCTGCCTTCTTTCAGAGTTCATGGGAGAAGATTTCTGTCAGGTCAGCCAGGGGAGAGTAGTGTTCCCCACTGCTGTGAAGCAGGCCAGAGGTTGGGAAAGGGTCCCGAGGAGTGGGAGGTGAGCAGTCTTTCTGTGGCAGCGAAGGTATGACCTTAGGGTAAATCTCTCAGGGCTACATTTTGCAGCCAAGTGTGTGACCGTACGTATCCTCTATCGGTGACAAGGGTTCCCAGGTGACTCATGTGAGGGCATGATGGAGAACGATGTGCTGAGCTCTATGTAGCCATTTCCTCCCTTCAACCTTCAAGCACTCATTATGGCTAGCCAGGGTTTTAGAGAGTGCCCATCTGAGGCACCCTCTAGTGCCCTGATCTCCGTATTTTATCTCGATGCCTTGCTATCTCAACTAGGGAAGTCGTACGTATAGTGTTGAGGTTAAGAGTCCAGCTAATGAAGAAATTCTTGCCTATGCAAAGAAGCACACCCAAAGGTGTCCACGGTAGTAGTGTTTCTCATGGTAGAAAGGAGGAAATGACCCAATGTCCCTCATCAGGCAGGCACATGGGCAAAACAAGTTAGAGAAAGACAGAGAATGACATAATGTGCACCAACACACGGCTATGCACAATTTCTACAACGCTACATGTGTATGTTCTTTGTTTTGTTTTGTTTGTTTGTTTGTTTGTTTTTCAAGGTAGGGTTTCACTCTAGTCCAGGCTGACCTGGAATTCACTGTGTAGCCTCAGGGTGGCCTCGAACTCACAGCGATCCTCCTACCTCTGCCTCCAGAGTGCTGGGATTAAAGGCACGAGCTACCATGCCCGGCTTATTTGTGTGTTTTTGAGACAGGGTCAGGATATGTGGTCCAAGATGGCATCTAACTCTGGATCCTCTTGCCTCAGTCTCCCAAGGGCTGTAATTGCAAGTGTGCTCAGTTTATACAGGTAGTTTAAAAGCTGAAAGACAAGCCAGGGTGTAGCTCAGTGGTAGAGCACTTACCTAGTATAGCAGACAGCTTCAGGTTCACTGAGATGAACTTCCAGACCAGGCACAGTTACGGAGGAAGGGATATTTGTTGGAACTTACAGGTTCAGGGGAAGTTCCATAATGGCAGAAGAAGCTGGCCTGCTTTCACAGGACCAAACACGGAGAAAGCAAAAAGCCACACAGCATAGCATACCTCAGGAACTCCTACTAGACACACTTTGCATATCTTTAGATTGAAATCCTAAACCCACCACCACACCTTAAATCCGCCCAGTGACATTGCCTCTAGCAAGGTGGCTACAGATGCAAACTATAAACTAATAAAACACTGAATATACTGGGGGCCATCAATTCAAACTACCACACCTAGTATGCACCAAGCACTGGATTTAATGTCAGCGCTGTAAGGAGAAACAAAAGAAAGGGCTAGAGCTCAGCTGGTACAGAGCTTGTCCAGCATGCATGAAATCCTGGGTCCCATCCCCAGCACCAGATACACCAAGTGTGATGGTGCATGTTTGTAACCTGAGCACTGGGGAGATAGAACCAGGAGGATCAGAAGTTCAAGGTCATCCTAGGCTGCATAGCAAGTTTGAGGCCAGCCTGGACTATGTGAGACCCTATCTCAAAAACAAACAAACAAACAAATATAACAAGCAAAAAGTCTACTGCAAGTCAAAAGGGCATGCAGTAAATTCACCATAATGGTTTTCTATGAGGTGAGGAATAAATGTCTCAATAATGTTTCTTTCACAAAAAATTTACATAATTTTGGAAATGGAGAGAGTGTGCAGTGGTTAAGGCTCTTGCCTGCAAAGACTAATGACCTGGGTTTGATTCCCTAGTACCCACATAAAGCTGAATGCACAAAGTGGTGGATACCTCTGGAGTTCATTTGCAATGGTTAGAGGAGGCCCTGGCCTGCCCATTCTCTCTCTCTCCACTTTCAAATTAAAAAATATTTAAAAAGTTTACACAGTTGAGAACAAATTATGAGAATGAACATTGCAATGATTACTTTAATTCCAGGTGATGACTACATAAACTTTTTTGTTTTGAAATTCAAAAATGTAACTATTGGGGGTTGTTGACTCAATGGTTAAAGGTGTTTGCTTGCAAAGTCTGGCAGCCTGGGTTCAATTCCCAACCACCTGCATAAAGCTGTACAAAAAAAAAAAGTGGTGCAACTACGCTTAATGTTCATATTCACATATTAATGCTACTCTCACTTCTGGTTAGAGAAGCTTCTCTTTTCAGATGGCAATGACCACTGGGATGACCGAAAAGGCAACATAGTGCTGAGAAGAAGGGATGGAGGAGTCCCCAGCACTGAAACACCTCTGTCACATCCTCCAAGGCTCAGGGACCATTGCGGAAGAGGGGGTAGATAGAGTGGAAGAGCCAAAGGAAGGGTATGACTCCTTACAATGCAACTGCCCAGACAGAAACTGGCCTCGATAACCATGACCTTGCAGTGCCTAGCAATACCTTTGCAAGACCCTCAAAAATAGAAGAAAAAGATGATGACATAAAATTAAAAGAGAGACTAATGGAGAGAGGGAGGGGATACGAAGGAGACTGGAGTTCTAAAGGGGAATGGGGGAGGAGAGGGAAATATACATTTTTGTATGTAAATATAGAAGTTGTCAATAAATAAAAATATTAATAAAAATAAAAAAATTAATAAAAAATTTTTCATTAAAAAAAGTGGTGCAAGTGTCTGGTGTTCATTCGCAGTGGCAAGAGCTTCTGGTGCACCTATACATTCACACACACACACACACACACACACACACACACACAGATTATATATATGTAAAACCCCAAATCCTGACTGCCACTGTGTGGGCAACTTTTTGGTATTTCATGTTTTGGGGTCTTGGTTCTGTTCTGTGAAGAAAGGCCAGTACTGTTCCCAGGGCTTGACATGTGATAAGTGATTGCCGGGTTATCTCTCTTTACTAAACTCCTATTCAGCCACTGAAGCCCATTTAGATGTTACCCCTGCCAGGTACTCTTTCCTAACCATCCGGGTATCTGCTCCTTCCTGCCACACCTTGTTCTGTTCTGTGCATGATTACATTCTGAGGGTGATGTTGGGCAACCTTCAGAACATTTTGCATGGATTATCACATTTTTTTTTCTCCCAGTAATTCCCACGTGCTCTCATCTCTCACTTGGCATTCTGTTGTAGAAGTTCCTGACAGTGTGTCTCCCACAATAGGCAATGAGTTTCTGGAGGCCAGGGATTGTGACTGAGTGAGCTTTGAACCCTCAGTGCCTAGCACCCTGCCAGAGACTAAGAGGTCATTTCGGGATTTGCAGAGCGAATGACGATTGAATTTCCGACAGAGTCAAAATCTTGTCCCCTTGGTCACTACATGACTAAGATGTGAGGTGGCTGGAAGGGTTTTTTTTTTTTTTTTTTTTTTTTTATGAGCTTGTGGTGTGACTTCCTGGGGAGACATGAGCAACTGTCTATTCACCCACATAGGGCACTAACGACAGAGCAAAGAAACATTTCCACCCAATCCAGCTTGTGAACCAGTGAGTTTATTGGAGTTATCTGTAGGAGCATGAGTGAGGGGTTACTTACAGGTGCACCCATGGACTACACACAGGTGCATCACTGAAAAGTCCACTCCAGCTCGTGTGATGTCTCATGAAAACGCCATCCTTGGAGCTCCCTGCTCAACTTGCTGGCTGTTCCATGAGATCTTGCCTTCTTTTCCCAGCAATTGTCTTCTGCTTTTATAACTTTGTGGAGGGACCTCATGAGTCTTGTAACTTTTTTTTTTTTCCAAGGTAGGGTTTTACTGTAGTCCAGGCTGACCTGGAATTCACTATGTAGTCTTAGGGTGGCCTTGAACTCACGGTAATCCTCCTACCTCTGCCTCCCGAGTGCTGGGATTAAAGGCGTGTGCCACCATGCCCGGCGAGTCTTGTCACTTTTGAGTCTTCTAAGTTTCCTTACCTTCAGGGTCTTTGGAGCCTGGGAGAATACTTTCAATTCTGAGGTAATAGCTACACACAGGACGCCCTGGCATTCTTTTGCTTTCAGCGCTCTGTCTGTGAGGAAAGACCACAGAATTGGACCGATGTCTCCTTTAAGGGTCAAAGCTTATCACTTGTGTCAAAGTTGAAACTGCTCCTTGCCCAAGTGTTTGGCATAGCCAAGTCATTGTTCTTTGATCTCTGCACCGTGTTCTTGGTTCAGGATGCTTTCCTCACTTTCCCACATGCCTCTGTACAGTTCTGCACATCCCCTGGCTCTATGAACAGGCCTCTTTCACAAGCTGTCTGTGGGTCAGTGTTTTACTGTCCATTTCTTCCCAGAGTGCCAGTGTTCCAGGAAGGTGGCCCTGGATCTGTTTGTTCTCTGCTGTCTTGCAGGGCCCAGCTCAGGCCTCTGCAGGTGTTCTGTACATATTTGAGGAATGAATGGAAAACAAGAGAGTGGGAAGGAGTGGGCCCTTGAAATTCAATCCCATATTCACCTCCACAGCTGGTGAGATAAAGGCTGTGGTTTTGAGTCTAGTGCTCTGCGGGCTGTTGACTTTCTCTAACTTGGAGTTGGCTGGTGTCCCTTCCTAGAAGCCATCAATGGGCAGCATCTACTGAGGCAGGCATCGTGCCAGATCCCCTTGTCAGGCAGGTCAGAGTGGTTTGCAACTTGCGTCTCATGGGAACTTCAATACAGCTATCCCCCTCCCTCACACGATACTCGCACATCCCTGAGTCAGAACCTGTGGTGAGTGTGTGTGCACACGACAGCATGTCCTTCTGTGGACTCATTCTCGCTTATATCTTAAGGAGTGGATGGAGTGATGGAGAGAAACACTTTGGGTCTTGAGGTGCAAAAGGACATGGCTGGGTCTAGTGGCTGCTGGGTGGATGGTGGCCTTGCAGGTCTGGAAATGAAGTGAGAGATTTGTAGCAAACTTGAACCCTCTGGCCAGGGCTTATGACAAAATGCTACTAACTGTAAATGGGCTTTTCCTCCCCATACTTGCAGAAGCATGAGCTCTGGCATTTGTGAGAAGGCAAGTCTGGAATGCCAAGGTCCTTCTGTGTGTCACCCTTCCCTTCTGACCAAGTGGGCCCTAGCCCAACCTCTTCCTTACTCCTTCTGTTCTGGGTACCAGTTGTTACAGCTGGTCAAGTTATTTTCGACAACTCATGAGGTTTGAGAGGGTCAGAAATAGGTGTCAAAACCTAGTTTTTTTTTTTTTTTTTTTTTTTCGAGGTAGGGTCTCACTCTAGGTCAGGCTGCTCTTGAATTCACTATGTAGTCTCAGGGTGGCCTCAAACTCATGGCAATCCTCCTACCTCTGTCTCCCGAGTGCTGGGATTAAAGGCGTGAGCCACCACGCCTGGCTTAGTTTTTTTTTTTCTTTTTAAAACCAAACAGTTTTCTGGGGTATGTGCCGGGTCCTTTTGGCCATGTTTTCCCACCCAGTGGTCTTAGTGGTCATAGTCCCTGAACCGGGGGCAGGCCTGGGCTGCTGATGGGGCTCTGTGATACTCTCATCTTCCTTTCAGCTTTTGATAAACTTTCCTGTCTTACCTGGAGGCAGAAGCCTCACCTGTGTGCAGTAGTTGAACATTAGTGGAGACTTTTGGAATGAGGCAATGGGTTGAGATCATTTCTTTTTTCTTTTCTTTTCTTCTTTTCTTTTTGGTTTTTGAAGTAGGGTCTTGTTCTAGGCCCAGGCTGACCTTGGATTCACTATGTCGTTTCAGGCTGGCCTCACACTCACAGTGATCCTCCCACCTCTGCTTCCCAAGTGCTGGGATTAAAGAAGTGTGCCTTTAATGAGATCATTTCTTAAGGGCTGTGAGGGGGAAATTGCAGATGTCTGATTCTTAGCCTGCTGACCTCATTTTTATTCTGTGTGATTTGCCATTTCTTAACCGGTTTACGTAACACATTTACTGAGTGCTCGCTTACTCCACCGGGCCTTGGAGGTGGTGCAGGGGCTACAGATAGGGTTGAGATCTCAGAGAGGAAATGACATTGTTCAGGCAGGGCTGCAAGAGTGCTACTGGGAGAGGTCTCCTCCCCTCCACAGTGGGTGGTGGAGAGGGGCAGCGGGAGGTCTGTGGCAAGGATGGTAAGAGGCTGAGGATAGATGGCAAAGGCCCACAGCGGACAGATTCTAACCAAATGCTGACTTTGCGTTCTGTTCTAGTCTGATGGCGGAGAGCCACGGGGATGGGCTGGAGGCCTGAGTTACCTTTTTCTTTTCCTTAATTTTTTTTTTTTTAAATTTCAGGCAGAGTGAAAGGGAGAGAGAAAGAGAGAGAGAATGGGTGCACCAGGGCCTCTAGCCACTGCTTGTGCATCCACCTTGTGCATCTGGCTTACTTGGGACCTGGAGAATCGAACCTGGGTCCTTGGGCTTTGCAGACAATCATCTTAACTGCTAAGCCATCTCTCCAGCCCTGACTTGGCTTTTTAAGGGATCCTTCTTGCCGCTAAGATAGGTGGTAGTGAAGAGTCTGAGGGGTTAGATGTAGGGTTCATTCTGAAGGCAGAGCGGACAGCATTTGCTGATACATTGAGTATGGTTGAGAATGAATGAGCTGTGGCAGCCAGTAACTGCCATTTGTGGGATGTGGCCATGAGGGACGGCAAAGTGGCCATGGGCCCTTCCAGAAGTTCCAACTGGGGAGCTCCTGACAGGAGCTGAGCCATAAAGAATACTTTCTGTGGAGCTTCTTCCCTCGCGTGTCTGCTGGCTTCTACAGGAGGCCTAGCTGTTCCTGTTGGCCCCACACCAGCAGTCTGCCCCATGCCCTTGGACTGAAGTCCAAGCTAGCCTTAGGGCACTGCAGGTATCAGCCTGCCATCTCCAGACTTTTCCATGCCTGCGTTATTCTCCATTCCAGACACACTGGACTGTTCTTTCCCACCTGGCCACTCCATGTGACGATGAATCACAGATCCCCCACCTCGCTGGGCCGTTTGCCACCCTTCCCGACCTTTTGAGGTTACAGTTCTGCCTTCTCCAAGTTTACATTCCACATTTTTCCCAAAGGAAGGATTTCCTTAATAAAACTTGACTTGCATATTTAGTCTAATCCCTATCTAATTTTCTCAGTATCATAGTTGGATATTTTAAAATATATGGTACTTATTTATATTTTATTTTTGTCTCTGTGTGTTGTCTGATAGTCATAGACCATGTCCACATTGTGTTTTCAGGAATTCTTTTTAAAAAATATTTTTAAATTTTTATTTATTTGAGAGAGAGAGAGAAAGAGGCAGATAGGAGAGAATGGATGCGCCAGGACCTCCAGCTGCTGCAAACAAACTCCAGATTTATGTGCCACCTTGTGCATCTGGCTTATGTGGGCCCTGGGGAACTGAACCTGGTTCCTTTGGTTTGCAAGCAAGTGCTTTAACTGCTAAGCTATCTTTCCAGCCCCATTTTTTTTGGGGGGGGGTCAATACACTGTCTCCTAGATTAGTGCTTCTCAAAGTCAGAGCTGGGTCTTACTCTATGTGAGTCTAAGTCAGATCTTTAGGCCCTTGGCAAATGATTTCAGTCATAGAGGGACGTGAGCATGAAGCTTACAGAGCAGTTATGAAGCATCAGCTGTACTCAGACTATGCTGGTAGAAGAGGTTGACCCGGAAGTACTTTTTAAAAACGGAGAAATCTGGTGGCTGTAAGTTTCAGATGTACCTCACACTGTAAATATCCCAGTGGTTTCCCCAGGTTGCCCAGCGTCCTTGACAGGGAGGTTGGCCGCACAGACAGCATGGGCCACGGGGAATGAGTGAGAGTGTCTGTCTGAGGCCCTTCAGAGTCCTTGCTCTCCCCCATCTTGTTTTCTTCCGCAGCGATCCCTGCCACGGGGTGGCATGCAGATAACAGAATGAGCAGAAGTTGGGTACAATCTCTCTAGAAGGAAGAAGTCCCAACTCTCTCTCCCATCTAGCTTTGTGGAAACATGAAGCAAACGGCTTGTTGAGCCTCTGAGATCTGGTTTATCTGTTAACTCAGCAGAGGCTCTGTCTTCTCCTGGCCCTTTGTTCTCAAAGTAAACCTATGAACGTTCCCATATGATGGACGTGAACAGAGAAGGAAGTGATATGTCTGCAGAATTTGTGGGCATCAGGTGACTTAGAATGAGCTCATGGAGGTAGAAGGAGAACAGGATTGTAAACATACAAACAGCAGACATCTAACTGGCTGTGTGTCCCTGAGTTTCTGAGAGTGCACAAATGGAGATGAAGAGCCAGCATTTGGTCATGTCCTTGAGGGAAGGTGCCCTGCATGGAAAAGCAGCCATTGAGCCTCCTGGAAGATGAACCTGCTGTGGAGGAGGATGCTCCAGGCTGTCTCAACCAGATGCCATCACACATGCAGCTATACAACGCCCTGCTATGATCCATGCTTCACTGACAGCATCCTGGTAGCAGGTAACGAGATGATTTCTAAATGTATAGAAATACGAGAAATCAAAAGTGGCTCAGCTATTGTCAATAGTCAATAGTTTGGTAAATGTCCTTGTAGAGCGTTCCTTGATATGTGCAGTCATATTCTTTACAAAATATTTATTTATTTCAGAGAAATAGAGAGAGAGAGAGAGAGAGAGAGAGAGAGAGAGAGAGAATGGGTTCCCCAGAGCCTGTCTCTTGCCACTGTAAATGAACTCCAGACACATGGCCTACTTTGAGCAGCTGGTTTTATATGGGTACTAGGGAATTGAACCCAGGATAATTTTATGCATACTATTTTGTTATTTTTTTCTTCATGGACATTTCTTTCATTTCATCACATATTTGCATGTTACAGTGGCTACAGAATATTTCATTTAATCTGTGCACTATAAAATATCATATATATAATACACATATATATCTCCCTATATATATATTCTATGCATCTTTTGTATGCATGTCTTTGTTTCCTTATGTACTTCATGGTGCCATTATAGTGAGCTTTTAGATAAGAAAATATGTGTCCAAAGATATTTGTAGCCTTTGTGGTGGTTTGAATGTAAAATGCCCCCCCATAGTCTCATGTGTTTGTGTTAAGCTTCATACTTGATCCCTAGCCAATGAGACCTTTGGCAGGAGGAGCCTTGCTGAAGGAAGTGGTCACTGAGGCAGGCTTTGAGATTTTATAATCTAGCCTCCTTGCTAGTGTCAACCAGCTCACTCTGGCTGTTTCCTCCCTACTGCTGTGGCAAGATGTGGTGATCTGGCTGTCTGTTCTGCCATGCTTTCTCCACCATGATGAAAGTTTTCTTTGAAACTGTAGCTTAAGTAAACCCTTTCCTTTTATAAGCCACTTCTTGTTGGTGTTTTTGTCCCTGGCAATAGGAAGGTCACCACAACAGCCATGATATATTTACTTTCAGTTTTTTTTTTTTTTTAAGAGTATTATTTAAATATTCTATTTATTTCTTTGATAGATGGGGAGAGAGAGAGTGGGCACGCCAGGGCCTCTAGCCACTGCAAACGAACTCCAGACACATGTGCCTCCTTGTGCATCTGGCTAACGTGGGTCCTGGGGAATCAAACCTGGGTCTTTTGGCTTTACAGGCCAACGCCTTAACCGCTAAGCCATTCCTCCAGCCCCTTTCAGTGGCTTTTTTAGTAGCTTTCATCAAAAAGTTTTTACCACTTTGGATACTTACCTCCACCATCTTGGTTGGATTTATATTATGATAGTCTTAGGAAACAGAAACCCCAGGGATATTTTTGACTTACTAAGATAGAAAAATGACCCCATAGACTTCCATTTGCATTTTGGTTTCTCAAACACAAAATGGAAATAATGAGTCATGAATAAAAGCCAAGTCATGGCCCATCTGTTTACGGCCCATCTGACAGGTAGAGCACCCTCCTCTTGTCTCCTCCCTTCTGCCAAGGGAATTGCAAGTGTACTAGGAGGTACTGTGGGTTGCCAAGAGTGAGAAGTACTTTTTTAAAAACCTGCTTTTAGTAGTTATAAATAAAATGGAAAGCTTTTTAATTTTCATCCTTGCTGGCCATGCACCCTTGGGTGTGTCACTGTTTTTTCTCTGAGCTGATTTCCTCATCTGGAAAATGGCATACTGCGAGAATTAGCTGTGAAAGTAGATGACAGTCCCTCATACACCGCCTGGCATGCAGCGTGGGCTTTATAGAGGTTAATGGAGTGAAAGAGTCCCCTTCCAGCTGTCTCCTGAACCTCTTTCTTTTGTCAACAACAGAGAGTTTGCTCAAGGACCATGCTTCACAGTGACAAATGCATCTGGCTTCAAGTCCTATTCTGGACAAGCATTTCATTGTTGGCAAATTCTCTTTCTCTTGACTCTAAATGTCCTAACCAATACCATTTGGTTTTGGCGTGTTCTATGGGAAACAGGTTACAGTCCTGTGTGGGTCCTTTAAGCAGACAGGTGTCGTTTACCTTCTTATTGCTGGGACAAAATACCTGACAAAAATCAGTTTAAGGGAGGAAAGTTTTATATTAGTTTCAGCTCCAGGTTACAGTCCACCATGCTGGAAAGGCGTGGCAGCAGGAGCTTGAAGTAGAGCTGTTCACAGCCAGCCCATAGCACAGAATGCTTTTATACGGTCCAGGAATCTGACCATGGAATGGTGCTGCCACCCATGGTTAAACCGAGTCTTTCCACCTCAGTTAACTTAATCAAAATAATCCCTCACAGACCTTCACAGGAGCTAACCTAATTTACGTAATCCCTCACACAGGATCCTAAATCCCGTCAAACTGCCAATCAATAGAAACCATTCCACGTGGCCACGTGGACATCTGCCTATTGTTTCCAGAGGGGGCTCTGTTGATGACAGTTCAAGCGCAAGTGACTGAGCTCTGAGGCCAGTGTTGGGTCAATGGGTCTCCCACCCTTGTCCACATATGGACATATTGTTTTCTGGGTGAGCTGTTGTCTCTGAGACTTGATAATGACTTCCTTTTAGTAACTATCTGGTGGTCTGGATGGGTTATTTCTATGCTCTGGCCATTTTACCCAGAGTGCTTCAAACTACTTTGCTTACCACCTGGAAAACCCACAAGGGTAGAAGGTGGCTGCTGAGGTGCTGGAAAGACAAGTCCTGGATAGGTGACACAGCACCATTTGATCTCTTGAGACTTTCTGTACATAACCATTCTCAAAGATGGGGACAGTAGGTACAGTAGGTAGTACATGTCACTGATTATCAGATGTAGATATAGTGACCAAATAGTGGCAGCAGCTGAAGGCTGCTCCCTGGGCTACAGATACAGCAGAGTAAAGTGCTAAGATCCATTCATCTGTGTCTAGGGGCCGCATCTATGGGAAATCAGAATGGACGGGCAGCAGAGGCTCAGCTCCATGGAAGAGGCAGCGAAAGCCAGAGGTGCAAGAACCTGAAGGTAGCAGGTTGCTCAGGGCTTGCCTATATGATGCCAATTGCTTCACACATCCAAAGCCCCAGTATAGAACTGGAAAGAGTCAAAAGCTCAAAGAGGAGCTGGAGAGATGGTTTAGTGGTTAAGGCGCTTGTCTGCAAAGCCAAAGTACTCAGATTGGATTCCCCAGTACTCATGTAAAGCCAGATGCACAAGGTGGCACATGCATCTGGAGGTCTTTTGCAGTAACTAGAGGCCCTGGTGAGCCCATTCTCTCTCTGCCATCTGTCTCTGTCTGCCTCTTTCTCTCAAATAAAATGATTTTTTTTTCACAAAAATGCTCAGAGAGAAAATAAAGTCAATAAAGCCTTAGTTTACTCAAGTTTCTAGGTCTAATGGCCACTTTTACAGAAAAAACAAAAACAAAAAGCAAAAATCATCAACAGAGGAATATGTTAAAAGACAATTAGTGAAACTCTGGCTTATTCTTCCTTTTCCTTTTCTTCCTCATTCTTTTCCTCATTTAGCAATAACAAGGCATGAGAAAGATGAATAGGGGAAAACTATAATTTAAAGGGGACTTAAGGGCCTGGTGTGGTGGCACTCAGTCCCAGCAATGGGAGGATGAGGCAAGAAGATTGAGCATTTGAGGCTGGCCTGGGCTACACAGTAAGTTCCAGGGCAGCTTGGGCAACATAGTGTAACAAAACAAAACAAAAAGCATCAACAAACATTAAAGGGGAGTTAAGGGATACAATGAATAGTAAACTGTAGCCCAATTGAAATAGCATATTGCATAAAATATTATGCGAAAATTTTAGCATACATAGTAGAATTGAGCACCCTAATATTATATTGTGGCTCTACTGTCACTTTCCACTCAAAGGAAGCAGTGTTCCTTATAGAAGTGGCTAATTCAAGACATGATACCAACCTACATTTAGAAATTCTTGTTATATAAGATAGCAAGAAAAGTATCAAAGACTGCTAAAGAGGCTGGGGAGATGGTTCAATGGTTAAAGGCATTTTCTGGAAAAGCCTGCTGGTCCAGGTTCAATTCCCCAGCCACCCATGTAAGACTGGATAGGTATTCATTTTCAGTGGCAAGAGACCATGGTATACTCATCCACCCCCTTCCCAAATTAAAAAAAAAATTAAAAATCTAAACAAAACAAAGACTGCTTGGGACATATTGGAAGAACTCAAGGACCAGTGGCTAAAGATGGGGTATCCCCAGCATCAATCCAAGAATACTTAGTACAACGGGTAGCAATAGTTCAAATATGTTTAAATCAATGAGTTCATCATGGTACTTCAAAAAGTGAAAGCTAGGGCTGGAGAGATGGCTCATCAATTAAAGGGGTTTGCTTGTAAAGACTGACGGCCCAGGTTCAATTCCCCAGTATGACATAAAGCCAGATACAAAAAGTGATGCGTGCATCTGCCGTTTGTTTTCAGTGGCTAGAGGCCCTGGTGTGCCCCTTCTCTGTCTCTCTCTCTCTCCCCCTCCACTTGCAAAATAAATAATGAATAAATTTTTTTTTTTTGAAAAATAAAATCTTGGCTGGAGAGATGGCTCAGCAGTTAAGGCACTTGCCCATAAAGCCCAATGATCTGGGTTTGATTCCCCAATACCCATAGTGGTGCATGCATCTGGAGTTTGTTTACAACAGCTGGAGGCCCTGGCACACCCATTCTCTCTCTCTTCACTCTAACTCTCTCTGCTTGCAAATATATATATATGTATTTGGTTTTTTGAGGTAGGGTCTCACTCTGGTCCAGGCTGACCTGGAATTAACTATGTAGTCTCAGGGTGGCCTTGAACTCATGGCGATCCTCCTAGCTGGGATTAAAGGTGTTCACCACCACGCCTGGAGATAATATAGTTAGAAACTAGATCCAGGCATGGTGGTGCACACTTTTAATCCCAGCACTTGGGAGGCAGAGGTAGAAGGATTGCCATGAGTTCAAGGCCACCCTGAGATTACATAGAGAATTCCAGGTCAGCCTAGGCTAGAGCGAGACCCTACCTTGAAAAACCAACCAACCAACCAAACAAACAAACAAATTGAAAAGTAAAAACTACTTGTCATCAAGGGAGCATGCCCAGTAACCAATTTATTATTTGGAGCCTGTTGAGCAAGGGCAAAGGACCAAGCACTCATCAAGTCTACCTTTCTAATACGAGCTAGCAAGAAGATGGGGGACGTTCCTCATTCCAATGTTCCACATTGAAGGAGAATGCCACCGGTCTGTAACCAATAATCAACTGATAATGAATAGTACTATCAGAAACGAGAGGTGCCACATGTCATATATCCCCCAATGAAAGGGTGTAAGTCCTTTATAACATTGGCTTATCAAAAAAATTACCTGAAATATGATGACACCTATGGAGCACACCAGCAAAGCATAGGGAACAGAGGTTATGGGAAAATGTGTTACATTATGCCACGGGAAATAATAGCCAAAATCCAGACAGGATAGTGTTTCTAGGGCAAACAACCCAGCTTCCTAAAAGAAAAAAATAGTAACGGGAAAGGAACCTGTAAGATCAAAGCAGATTAAAATGACATCCATCTGCAAGGCTGTCTTTAGATCTCCTTTTAAAACGTATTCTAATTTTAAGAACTTGTGACAATACTTTGAGCGCTGTCTTGATGAAGGTACCACCTGGGACACCGGCATTGTGGTTATGTCATGGCCTCTACCTTTCATAGGTTCTCCCTGAGCTTCGTACAGAAATGACATGAAGTCTCCACAAGCGTGGAGGAAAAAGGCACTTCTTTGGGGGTGTGGATGAGGCTGGGAAGCCCGAGGGTTGATGCTTGCTGGGGTCCGACGAGACACACACAGGAGAGAATATTACTATTTAGTGTCCTTTGGTGAGACTTGAAATTCTGCAGAACTGAAATTTCAAAATGACAGTAGGGAATTGTGAATACCTGCCTGAATGTTTAATTACCTGAGGAATTTTTATGTATTTATTTATTTATTTAAATTTTTTTATTTATTTATTTGAAAGCAACAGAGAGAGAGAGAGAGAGAGAGAGAGAGAGAATGAACCAGGGCCTCCAGCCACTACAAATGAACTCCAGATGCATTCGCCACCTTGTGCATCTGGCTTACTTGCATCCTGGGGAATTGAGCCTTGAACCAGGATCCTTAGGCTTCATAGGCAAGCGCTTAACCACTAAGCCATCTCTCCAGCCCCAGCCTGAGGAATTTTTATTGTTTGTAGTCCTGGGATAGAACCCAGGCCCTTGAGCACTCATGCTAGGCAAGCATTCTACCTCTGAGCTACACTCAGGTCTAACGTTTTTAAAGATATGTTAGTGGTAATTTGGATTTTTAAATTTAATGATATAAAGTAATTTCTGGGATGTGTTTCAAAGTTGTTGAGGTTTGTGAGGATAGCACTGAAATACAACTGGCCTTCATTGTGTCCGTTTGAAAATTTTTAACTTCAAAGTTACCTATAAAATATAAGTCGGGTTACAACAGAAATATAAAAAAGGAACAGCAAAGAATAATTAATGAAAAAGTACCTTTTGTCCATGACTCCATGACTGAATAGAATGAAAGCCAAGTGTTTACTGTTAAAACTACTTCTCATGCTAAAGTTTTGAGTCATAAAAATCAAACCGGAACATGCAATTTTTAGATAAAATGAATAGAAATACATATATGTGCATATGTTCATATTGAAGAACCTTTCTTTGTAGTAATCCTATAACAAAACAAAGAAGTCTTCCACCCCATTCCTCCCCCCTCAATCGACTGAAGGTCAGTGATGGTACTGTGCCAAAGAAGAGATTATCTAGGGTCTTTTATATGAACTGCATACTATGTTAGTTCACAAGGGTAAACTAATGGAGCCTATTGGAGTTAGACCTTGAAAATTCATATGTGAAAAATCAGTCAAACTTCATAGTACAGAAGAGAAGTGGTAAGCACCTATTTCGTTGCGCTTCATAAATGTATTAGAAGATAAGGTTCTGTTAGTCATAGGTGCTTGGGCACCTTTGGAGTTGGAAAGGGGAGGTGGCATGAAAGTCAGCCCTCCTTCCTTCTTCCCTCTCTCCCTACCTCCTTTCTTCCCTTCCTTCCTCCCTTCCTCATTCCATCTCTCCCTTCCTTCCTTCCCACCCTTGCTTCCTCTCAGGAAGGTGATCCTACAGTAGTGCTACAATCTGCTTTTTTCAGCTTCGTGGGAGTGGAGATGCAGTTGCAGGGGTGAGAAGGCATCTTCCTGTATTTTCATTTTTATTTATTTATTTGAGAGTGACAGAAAGATGGAGAAGGAAGCAGAGAGAGGGAGAGAGAAAGAGAGAGAGAATGAGAGAGAGAGAGAGAAAATGGGTGCACCAGGGTCTCCAGCCACTGCAGATGAACTCCAGATGTATGCGCCCCCTTGTGCATCTGACTTATGTGGGTACTGGGGAATTGAGCCTTGAACTGGGGTCCTTAGGCTTCACAGGCAAGGGTTTAACCGCTAAGCCATCTCTCCAGCCCTATCTTCCTGTATTTTTGAGCCTGGCCTTCCAGTCCCTGGACCATAGCTACAGCACCAGCTCTCAAATGCACAGGTGGAGAAGGACTCTTGCCTTGCTTGGTCATTGACTTTCTTTTATCCCTTCCAAAGACCTTGTAAGCACGTCATTCCATGTATTAAATTTCTTTCTGCTTAACATTCCTAAGATGATTTTGTCTCCTGCATTTCATTCTGACCTCGGATGGAAGCAAGCCACATTTACAAGTTTTCAGGCCTTTGCAAATGAACGTGAGTCTGTTGAAATTCACCTTTTCTTCCCCACGCATTACCCATGTCCTCTCACATCTTCCCCATTCCTTGCCACATTCCGTGTCCCATTCTCCTGGCTCCACCACTTGTTCTTACCATTACTTCTCACATTACCAGGGCACCAGCAGCCACAGAGGACCCCAGACTTCAGAGCAGCCTGCTGAAGAAGAGTCACCGGGTTACCCCACACTCCACTTCCCCTCCATTCAGCTGTAGATGAAGCCGTCTCGGAACCATGACCACTCCCTCTGCCGCACATCATCCAGCAGAAGAGTCTTGAAATGTGGCCCTTTTAGCCCTTTTCATGATAGGGCACTTGAAGCTTACAGACATGAAATACCAAGTCCAATATGACGCAGGGAGTAAGTGGCATTTTCAGTATCAGAGCCTAGTGTTAGCTGACTATTGGGTCTTTGAAAACACATAAATACAAGTATGTAGTAAACATCAGAGTTTAGTTCTAAATAAGAAGTGAGTGGGAGTTAAATAAGAAACAGTGATTTTTCCCCCTCCCATGCTGGTGATAACACGCTCCTTGGCTTTCTGTTTGGTTACCAGGAGATGGCTGAGAAACGGGGGACAAGCAAACCCCACCAAACCACTGGGTAGAAGAGATAAAAGGGAGCGCAGGGGGCTGAGATGGTGGCTTCTGGGGTTGGATGTGGCCTGTCCTTCATGGGTTCATGTGTTGGGGGGGCTTGGTTCCCGTTCTGGTGGCTGGGAGGTGGTAGGGTCTTACAGAGGAGAGGTCTAGCAAAAGGTCTTCAGGTAGCTCAATGTGCCACCCCAGAAGGGATTAAAGTAGCTTTTGCGGGATCCTGACAGAGTTCTAGCAAGAGCAAGTTGTTACAAAAAACAATAATAACAACAACAAAAACAAAAATAAATAATAAAAAAAAGCAAATCAAAATCCAAAAAAAAAAACCAAACCCAAAACTGAGTCTGGTCCTTGAAATGCTCTGTGGCTTCCTGTTTGGAGATGTGGATCTCTCTCCCATCACTTGTGCTCCTGCCATTTGTGATGTCATCTACCATGAGGTCCTCAGCAGCGTTGAGCTGACTCACAAACCGTGCCTTTGAACTTCTAAAACCATGAGCTCGATTCATTTCTTTGCAAAGTAGCCTTCCTCAGGCACCTCACTGTGGTCATAAAGATTTGGCAAACCCTGTAGAGTTGGCATTTTCTTGATGCTGCTGGTGGGCGAGGTGGTGGCCTTCCTGGCTGTGTTTGTGGTGGCTTATCTGCTGCTCCTGGTGCTCAGAACAAGGGGAGCAGCCTTAATGCTGCTCAGGGAACCTTTCTGCTCTCTCTCTTTCTTCCTATGACAACGTTCTATAGTGAGGAAGGATGCTTCCTAGACCTCAGCAAACCCCAGACGGCCCCGCCCGGCTGTGGAGCTTGGCTCACACAGGGTTATCTGTTTTCCCTCTAAGTCCACTGCCCCACACACCCCTCCAGCTACAAACTCAGATCTCCCGAGTCTTGTTCTGACCGTGCACTGACTCCAAAGTTTCTTCAAATGCTTTGGGATTCTTTTCCACAACTTTTTCTCTAGGTGACCAAGTTCCTTCACCCTTCTGAGCTTAAGTTTCTTCCTCTGAAAAATGAGTGCGAATGTGAAGTAATAATCCCATGGTTTAGAATGAGGATAACTGAATTAATTATCTTAGCATGGCATGGTCCCCATTATATTAGCTATAAACCCTCTACATGGGTTCAGTCTATCACTCTGTTTGGGCAAGCTGATAGACCAGAATAAATTTTCATGCAAAATAGTTCTGTATCTCAAATATGAAGCATTGATTTTTTTTTTTAAGTTGGCAAGGACATGGTATACTTTGAGGCACTTACTGTCTGACATTAAAAAACAACAGCAACAAGCAATTAATGTTTGACCTGGTGACTCGGATCCTAGGGATCTGTCCCTAGACTAATCAAGTTCTGGATACACACTTCAAAAAAATTCACAGGTTCAAAATGATTTCCTCCTACAAGAAGCCCATCTACCCAATGAGTCATCTTAAAACAATTCCTAATAGTACATTTTTTGTGTTAAGAGCTCGTCAACATTCTGAACAGATCATGCATCATTATACTTAGAGTGTTGCAGAAATTTTATCCTTCACTTATCCCAAATATTTATTATTGTTTAAAAATAATTTGTAGATAATTGAGAACTTAATGTGTACATATATTTTAATCACTGTGTGTGTATTTGTGAGTGAGTGTGTATTTGAGTGTGTGTGTGTGTATGTGTGAGTGTGTGAGTGTGTATGCCTGTATAGGTCAGAGGAGAACTTTGGGTATGGATTCACACTTTCATGTTTTTGAGGCAAGGTTTCTTGTTTGCTGCTGTGTATGATAGGCTAGTCAGCCTGTGAGCTTCTGGAGATTCTCCTGTCCACCTCTAATCTTACTACAGGCATGTTAGAATTACAGAGGCATGCTACCACATCTGGCTTTTATGTGGGTCATGAGGATCTGAACTCAGGTCTTCATGTTTGTGTGGTAAGCACTTTGCCCACTGGGATATCTTCTCAGACAAAATTGCAGTTTTTAAAAAGGAAAAAAGAGCCGGGCATGGTGGTGCACACCTTTAATCCCAGCACTCAGGAGGCAAAGAGGTAGGAGGATCACCATGAGTTTGAGGCCACCCTGAGACTACAGAGTGAATTCCAGGTCAGCCTGGGCTAGAGTGAAACCCTACCTTGAAAAAAAAAAAAAAAAAAGGATAAAAGGAATATCAATGTGGTGGTTTGAATTAAACATTACCCATAGCTTCAGGAATTTTTTTTTTTGAAGCAAGCCCAATACACTGGCCTTTTTTTTTTTTTTCAATGCAAGAGAGCGTGAATGAGAGTGAGAGACAGAGAGACAATTGACATGCCAGGGCCTCCAGCCACTGTGAACGAACTCCAGATGTATGCGCTACCTTGTGTGCATGTGCAACCTTGTGTGCGTGCATCACCTTGTGTGTCTGGCTAACGTGGGACCTGGAGAGTCAAACACGAGTCCTTGGCCTTCGCAGGCAAGCACCTTAACTGCTAAGCCATCTCTCCAGTCCAGTTTCAGGGATGTTTCATCAAGTTTCCTACTTAGTTTCCAGACGATAGAGTCTTTGGAGGCAGAGCCGTGCTCTAGGAGGTGCTATTGCTAGGAGTTGACCTGGTAGGTTGAGGAGTCCAGCCCTATTGTGGATTCAGAGCTACCTGGTGACTGCTGTCAGCTCTGCTGTGAATGTGTGATTTTGTGAGCAATTTGCTTTTCTCTGCCATCATGAAGTATCTTCTCCAAACTGTAAGCTTGAAATAAACCCTTTCCGCCCATAAGCTGCTTTTGGTTGGGTGTTTTGTCTGAGCAACGAGAAGGTAACTACAATAGCCATTTATATGTAATATACATTTGGAATTATAAACTATCTCACAACATTTCTAGAAATAGAGCTTCATGAAAACAATGCTAGGCAAAACAAGCAAACAAACAAGCAGAAAAACACACACACACTGCGATCAAACGTTCAAATGAATGTATTTAAGATTTATTTAAAGGCGTGACAGTGTGTGTGTGTATGTGTGTGTGTGTGTGACTCACAGTCAATGTTAAGTAAATATTAGTTCTTTCTGAGTATTTACAGTGTGTTACTCTGAGGTTTCAAATTCCTACTATGTTCAGATACTATGTTTTATTTCCCACTTTCCTGTGGATAACGTTTCTTTTCTTTCAGTCCATTAGCTATTGACACGGTGTCAGCAGTGGCCAGGCCAAACACAATATAACCCTATAACTCCATGTAGGTAGGAAGTACGAGACGCTAAGAAGACAACAGTGAAATGGGGTGTTCTTATATGCCAAGAAAAGGTGCTGCCAGCTTTCCCCCATGTACAAGGCATGCTGCAAATCTGTTGTGCCGAGAGGTTTGATCATGACTTTGGCTTCTTTGCTATTCACTTAGTAATTTGTCATTCATTCATCAGGTTAAAAAAAAATTATTTATTCATTTATTTATTTGAGAGAAAAAGAGGTAGACAGACAGACAGAGAGAAAGAGAAAGAAAGAGAGAGAGAGAGAGGGAAAGAATGGGTGCACCAGGCCCTCCAGCCAATGCAAACGAACTCCAGACGCATGTGCCACCTTGTGCATCTGGCTTACATGGGTCCTGGGGAATCGAACCGAGGTCCTTTGGCTTTGCAGGCCAACGCCTTAACTGCTAAGCCATCTCTCCAGCTCCATTCATCAGGTTTTTAGGTAGCAAGACAACCTTGTTTGCCTACAGACCCCAGCTGTAAAGCGGTTATTATGCCAACCCACAATCAAAGTGTGTTTATTGGGAGCATATTTTAGCAAGAAATACACCTAGCCCTAGAGACCAAAGTGGAAGAAAACACTGTGAAGGAAAGTGTGCTTCTGTTCTCTGAGACTTAGGTACAGCTCCTGCAACAAGCAACCTTGTACTTCAGTCACTTTGTGCACTGCTGCACGGGTTCCCTGGATACATGTGCTCAGATCCCCTCGCAGTGCAAGTCTCCTGAAGCAATCATCGATTCTTTGCTGAGGGGAGGCACATGGTTGACTTTTCCCGTGGTGCTCAGTGCTTGGCTCCGGAAGGCCTCTGTTCCCCAAGCTGCGCATGCTCCACTCTTTGGTTGCAAGGGGGTCATAGCCCTCAGCTGAGCAAGCTTGACTACTAATAAAGAATCGGTTGGGGTGTTTTTTTTCTTTTTTCCAGGTAGTCCAGGGGGGTCAGGAAGCAGGAGGGGAGGGTGTCCCTTTGACCTATCAGATAAGAAAACAAACAAAGCCATAGGCGGCAGGAACGGTGTTTGTTCCATCTCTAATTTTAGAAGCCGGGAGCGTTGGGCCACAGATGGACAGTGCCGGTAAAACATGGAGATGCTGACCGCTGTGTGGTGGGGCCAAAGTGCACGTAGATAATGGCACATGGGTTGTATGGTTCCCTACCGAGGCTTTCGAGGGGTCTGGCTGACTCTGTGAACAAGGACACAGGCCTGTAGGAAATGCAACTTTTCCTACCTACACTGACCATCCAGAAAGAAACCAGGAGGGGACGTAAGCTTCAGAGGGGAGCCTCTCTTCACAGAAACTTCTAGTGCTCTGGAATTAGCAACCCTGAAACAGTGTCTGAGTTTTCAAAGGAAATGGCAGGAGCGAAGATTGTCTAGAAGATGGATGGCAGATCCTCGGCGTGAAGTTCCACACTCTTCCTCCCCAGGCTCGGCCCCTATGATAGCGGCATGTTCCTCCCGCCCCATCACACTTCTACTTTGAGATCTACCAAACTGCAGAGCTCACGTATGTGTAACTGAGGACTGTCTTTTTTTTTTTTTTTGGCAGAATGGATTGGAAATGATCAAACAAGAAGACACTGATTCTGCCTTTATTCCATTTTATTGGGATGGTCATGAAACCTCTGGCAGTACCGTTTGACTTTTATGGTGACTCCGTTCTGGTTCACGGACTGGGTTTCTGATTTTCTTTATGTTTCACGTTGAGAGTAAGGTTGGTTTTTCAGAGACAGACTCACACTAGTTAGGCTTTAGGAAACTGATGTAGAAACAAGAACTCAACTTGGTTAATTGCTCAGTAAGTGTTATGCTTGCCTTAGTTTGACCTAAGTATTAACTTCCTGCGAGGTAAAAGTGTAATTAGAAAGTTATGGAAACAGATCTAAAAGATCCAGTGACCTGAATTTATTTATTTATTTCACTGTACAGTGAAAGCATGGTGTGTATCTTACAGGTATCTTGTGACACGAAGGAAACACACACTACACAAAGATCTAGTGAGTAAACAGTCCGTGCAGCCAGGGTGCTGGGCCTGATTACCCGTCTACTTCCTGCCTTGCCACCTCTGCCCCATGCTCCTGCTCCTTGTTGGAAGTTTCTTGAAACCTGCTTCCCAGCCTGATGTCTTTGGACTCCCCCAATCTTAACCTGATGCAGCAGAAGCCCCTCCTTCCTTTGAGAACTGTGGCCTCCATCATGGGAAATGACCTGGCCCTAAAACCACTTCTCCCTTTGCCTCCCTTCTGCCATTCATCAAGCCAGAAGCCACATTCTCTCCACTCCCCCCTTCTCCATGAGGCTTCCCTGAGGAGAACCTTCTCTGACCATCTTGTTTTGCCTTCTGAAATGTCAGAGACAGGGAATAAGAAACCCTCTTTGTGCTCAACAGAGTCCTAGATTTGATAGTCCAATTATGGATGAAAGAGATTGAACTTGCTCAGCTTTTCTTTCCTTTGGCAGTTTTCCTCTCTTCAGCACCCCTCATTAACTGGGAAGAAGGTCATTTAAAAAGGAATTCAGCAAATAAAGCACACCGATCACCCCAGCACTTGGGAGATGTAACCAAGATGATCAGGAGTTCAAGACCAGCCTCTACTACATCACAGAGAGCTCAAAGCCAGCTTGGGCTACATGAAATCCTGTCTTAACAAACAAACAAAACCAAACCAAACAACAGCCACAACAACTCAACCCAGCAAACAAATAAGGAAAAACTCCAAAGCATATTCATATATTTCAAAATATGACTTAACTCCCATAATAAGACGTAATGACTTTAATAGGTAATCATAACTGTGTCTCAGGCTGCCTGTTCCCAAGAAGTATCTGCAGGGCTGCTGGGCAAGGCAGTCTGTGCCGTCTGTGGCACGGTGTTGGGCAGGTACAGAGCCCATCCCTTTCCTTGACTGTTTAGCTGAGGAGAGTTTGGAAAATGTCCAGAATAAATTGTTAAAACTAATCCAAAACAGGTTATTGCTGGCATGGGAAAAAGGAGGAGGCGTGGAACGAGACAGCCATGCAGTTGGAAGCAGGTTTCCGAAAGCTAAATTGGGCAATCAGCAGAAACAGCGTGCTCTGGTCTGCGTATCCGCAAAGACAGCATGGGAACCCACGGGGCTGGAGAGAGGCAGGGACCTGAGACTCCTGTTGTCACCAGGTCAGCACCTACTTGCTAGGGGCCACTGGCCTTGCCTTGTGGAGTCAGGGAGTCTGAAGGGACAGGAAATGAGGTTCAGAAGCCATGGGGTTTAGGCACAGCCATTAGGTTGGATATTAAACTCCAAGACAGTTTTCCTATTAGTTAGGTGGAACAATGCCCTGAAATCTCAGTCCAAGTTACTGTGTGGGTGTCTGGCATAAAAGGTCAATCCCTAAGATGAGACCAGTAATAGACATAAGGCAGAAGGTCGTTTGAAGACAGGTTAGTAGTCAATGTTTTATCAGATGTCTGTGACTGTGAGCTGTTAGGCCCTGGACTGGATCTGAGGTTCCAATGGGCTGCAGGTCAAGGACTCTGCGTGGTAGCTCCTGGGGGTGGTTGGCTGGATGGACAGAGTGGTGTTGGGTCCTGGGGTCAATATTTGTTCTCAGCAATAAACATTTCCGATGCACCATGCGTGGTTAGAGGCCTTTAGAGCATGGAACCTTTGAATGTCATGTACTGGGTGACAACTGTAAGCTGTCTAAGGACATGCAAGTGGAAGGAACATTGCAAGACTATCTAACCCAAAATGAACCTTGAAATCTACCCTAAAAAGCCTCAAGAGACCTGTGTTAACACAGTGGGACAATCGTTCCTTTTATTTTATTCCTTACACATTTATGATAGGAAAGTTTTCTAATTCCAGAATTATTAAATAGTTTGAGGGAAGCCTTACCCTTAAATTTTATTTCTGAGGGAGCCTTTTCTTATTTGTTTTCATGTTAAGAAGTGTACCTGCTCTGAACTCTCTTCCCACCCTGCCCTTTTTTTGTGTGTGTGTGTGTGTGGCTCTTGTATATTTTTAAAATGACTTGAATCATGGCATCTTGTGTATATGTGTGGAAGTTGTCAATAAAAAGTTTAAACAAAGCTCGGCTTGAGCATGAGGGGCTGACCTTTAACCTCAGAGGAGGGGGAGGAAGAGCAGAGGGCAGCTGGGGGCATGCAAGGTTGCTGACTTGCAGTCTTAGTCACACCTCTGCCTTCCTCAGCCCTGGCTTTGAGCCGGGCTCTGCAGTCCACTCTTCCCTGCATCCCTGCATCATGGTCTGGAAAATAGAAATCTATACCATGGCTATGAGAGCATCAGTATTTCCTGCTTGGAAGGCTTAATGCACCCGTGGGAACGGGTGTCATCTTTTCTACTCTTCCACCTGCTCTTAAGACACTGAGTGGCTGTTACTGAGGAGCCTGAAGGACCAAGGGAGGAATATCAGACAGTTTTCAGGGTGAACTCTGAGCATCACGGTGACCTTGAACCATCACTTCGGCTTTTGTCAACTGACTCCCAGAGAGGGTGTTTGCATTTCTCATCTGAGAACAAAGGGCCATCCGTCCCAAGCTACTCTGTGCCAAGGGAGGAAGCTGCTTGCCACCTTCCCTAACTGCTTCCCCAACTGCTACCAGAGGACTTGCTTCCTGCTTCCCCTTATGACGTGCAAGAAGGGGTTTGCGATGGGATTTTTTTCCCTCTTGGTACTTGCAAGGTGCCTCCAGCTGCTGGTTTGAGGCCTTCTGTTATTGTGGAGAAGTGCCAGCTACTCCTCTGTCCTGGGTACCCTTTTCCCACATGTCTGTCCTTCCCTACGTTGTTCCGTAGTTCCTTTCTTTCCCTCACCTTGCAGTCAGTATTTATTGTACTGTCCTCTAGTCTGTAGGTTCAAGAGGTAATTCCAGTGATGGCAATTATTTCTAGAATGCACGCTCCTTTAACAAAGACATAGCATTCAAGTGTTCAGCTCTTGACCAACCATTCTCATCCTTTCCTTTTTGAAGTTTTGAAAACACATTAAGCATAATTATTGAAACGCAATGCCTGATAATACCACACTTGTATCGCCTCTAGTCCAGTTTCTTTTTATTCTTTCCTCTGGGGTTCATGAGAACACACTTCTCCTCATAGGCCTGGTTATTTGTGTATGTTAAAAATATGAGTATCACATAAAACTTGACATTTTAATCATTTTAAAGTGGCGCTATCATGTGCGTTCGCAATGTGACACAGCCGTCACCAGAACTTTTCATTAGTCCGTGTTCAGCAATAATTAACCTGTCCCTTCCTCCTTTTCTTAGGCCCAGATAATCTCCAGTCTGACTTCTGCCTGTATGCCTTTGTATTTGTCTCAGCTCAGTAATTCATGCAAGGAGGGTCATACAATATTTGTTCTTTTATATCGGACTTATCGTGTGTGGTACAATGTTTTAAAGGTCCACTCACATTGCTGTGTGCATCCCAACTTCACCTCTTTTGGAGGTGGGTGTGTCATTGCATGCTTTCATTCATTCATTCGCTCAGCCACTCATCTGTGGGTGTATACCTGCGTTGTTTTGGTCTTTTCTTTATTGTCAGTGGTGATGCTGTGAACAGCGGTATATAGGTATATACTTGAATTCCTGCTTTCAGTTTTATGGGCATATACATAGGGCTGAGTTGCCTAGGTCACACAAGAATTCCATATTTAAATATTTTAGGAACATAATCTTTTCACAGTTTTATTTTTTGATCACTAGTGTAAGAGATTGCATATCATTGGTAAAGCTAATTTCCCGTTTCCCATCACTTATAACCATCCCATTTGGTGAAAACTACTATCTCATTGTAGTTTTTACATTTCCTTAATGACTAACAGTGCTGGGAATCCTTCCATGTGTTCACGGGCTATTTGTTTATCTTCTTTTTTGGATAAGGTCTATTCAACTGTATTCTAACTTTAAATCATTTTTCTTTCATCTTTGTGTGTATGTGTGTTTGCAAGCATGGTGTGCACTTGCTATGGCCCTGGAGCAGAGGTCAGAGGACAACGGTAGGTGTTGGTCCCGTTGTCTTCTTTGAGATGGCAAGGTCTCTTCTTGTTCACCGCTTGCTGGTCCATGAACTTCTGGGCATTCTCCTGTCTCTGCCTAGGCTCTCACAGTAGGTGGGCTGGGAATGCAGAAGTTTTATGAGATGGATAACTGGCCCCAAACCACAGACAATGTAGGATCTGCACAAACCTTAATTTAAAATTTTTTCTTTTTAGTTTTTCAAGGTAGGGTCTTGCTGTAGCCCAGGCTGGCCTGCAATTCACCATGTAGTCTCAGGGTGGCCTTGAACTCACGGTGATCCTCTACCTCAGCCGACCAGTTTTTTTAGACTTTCTGTTTCTTTCAGCTATGTTTTGTGTGTAAGTCTTGTGTACGTGTTTGGTGAATAAGTCTGTTCAGTTAATTTCTTCATATGTATTTTATGCTGTTGCAAACAGGATTGTTTCCCTAATTTCCTTTCTGGTGGTTCATTACAAATACGGACAAATATAGCTAATTTCTTTTGCTGTTGATTTTTATCCTGCTACTTTACTGAATCATTAACTTTAATGTCTTTTTTGGGGGGGTTTCTTTAGAATTCCTATCTAATTGCTCTGGCTAGAGCTTTCAGTACTACGTTGACTAGAAATGGTGAAAGTGGCAAAAAAAGATATTTGTCTCGCTCTTTTATTCACAGGGGAAACAATTTTGGTCTGTCACTTCAAGTATGATGTTATGTGCAGGGTTTTAAATAGGGCCTTTAAAATGGTGAACATACTCTCTTCAATTCTGAATGTTCTGAGCATTTTATCATGAAAGGAGATTAAATTTTGTCAAATACTGTTTCTGCATCAATTGAGATAACTGTGTTTTTTCCTCTCCTTTATTATATGAATGGGGTGCTTGCATTGATTAATTTTCTATGTTGAACCCTTCTTCCATTCCTGGTATAAAATCCTTTGGCCATTGTGTGGTGCTTTCACTATGATGCTAAATTCAGTTTGTTAGTATACATTAAGGGATTTGGCATCTGTATTTATAAAGGAGCAGTAGTCTGTGGTTTCCTTTTCTTGTATCTTTGTTTGATTTTGTTAGTGATACCTCACTGGATGAGTTAAAAGCATTGTTTCATTATTTTTTGTTAAAGTTTGAAAAACATTGTTACTATATTTTATTTATTTATTTATTTATTTATTTATTTATTTATTTATTTATTTGGGAGAGAGAGAAGGGGGAGAGAGAGAGAGAGAGAGAGAGAGAGAGAGAGGGAGAGAATGGGCATGTCAGGGCTTCCAGCCACTGAAAACGAACTCCAGAAGTGTGTGCCCCCTTGTGCATCTGGCAATCAAACTGGGGTTCTTTGGCTTTGCAGGCAAATGCCTTAACCACTAAGCCATTTCTTCAGCTCAACTATTTCTTTTTTAAATGTTTGCTACGACTTACTAGTAAGTCTTCTAGTTCAAGGTATCCTTTGTTGAACAACGTTTTGATTGTTGATTCAATTTCTTCACTTGTTATGGGTCTGTTGAGATTTCCTATTTTCTTGACTCAGATTAGGTAATCTGTATAGTTCAAGGATTTTGCCCATTTCTTCTATGCTATCTAATTTTTGGTCTACAAATTGTTCATATTATTCACAGTGTGTGATTTTCAAATAAATTTATTGAGGCTACTTTGTGAAGTTGTACATGGTAGATTTTGGTAAAGATGTAGTGATTCTTTTGAGAGAATATTTTCTGTAATTTCATGTAGAACTTCATATATATATTTTTAAATATTTTATTATTTATTTATTTGAGAGAGAGAGAGGCAAATAGAGAGAAATAGAGAATGCACCTGGCTGTATGTGGGTACTGGGAAATTGAACCCCACTGATAGGTTTTGCAAGCAACACCTTTATTTGCCATCTCTCTAGCATGTATGTTCATTTTCATATAATTTCATCTTAGTCATAGCTACATTTTTGTCTTTAACAAGACAATGATTTTCCTATATTTGTAACTCCTTTATAGAAACATGCTGCTTTTGTGAACCCACAGTACCATTTTGAAAGCATATAAAATTTTAATTCTGATTTGTTATGAGTGTAAATCTAAAAGTTTAATGATTATTCATTTAAATTTTGTCACTGAGTTATTTAATCATTCTGACTCCTGTTATCTCAGAATGTCTTCCTGGAGGAAATTTCTTCCTAAGAGCATTCCTTTCAAGAGTATTTTCAAAGACAGTTTTTTTTGTGATTATATTTCTAGATTTTTGTGTTATTAATTCTTTTGAAACATGGTTTCATTACATTGCTTAGGTTGGCCTTGAACTATGATTGTCCTGAGTGCTGGAATTATAGTTGTGTACTACCATGCTAAATGCTTTCATATCATTCTTAAATGATAGTTTGGCTGGATATAAAATCCTAGATTTAAGGTTCCTTTTCTCTAAATCTCTAAAATATGGTCTACTTGTCTCTTTCTAGGGCTGCTGATGAGGGACTTTCTTTTTTTCTTTATCTCTGCTTCTTTTACTTGAGATATAATCTGATTTTATTTTCTGGAAACTATTAGAATATTCTTTTATCCTATGTTGCTCTTAAGCTTGCCTCAATTTATCCAGTAAGCTTTAGCAGTACATAAGAGCATTTTTTTTTCTGAGGGGTTGCTCCTTTATTTTAAATTTGGGAAACTCTTAGGAATAATTTCTTCTCATATTTCATCCTCTCCATTTTTACCTCTTTTTAGGGACTCCTACTACATGACTACAGTCTAAATTTTGGTTAACAATTTCCACGTCTTTATTCCTTCTGAGGTCTTCTTGGAATGAACACTTCTGGACTTAATATTCTGGCTCAGTAATTCATTCCTTGGCTGCTATTCAATCCATTTACTGAGCTCTTTATTTTAATAAAATACTTTCATACCCAGCATGATGGTTAATTATGTGTCAACTTGGCTAGGCTATAGTGCCCAGTTGTTTGGTCCAACACTAGTCCACATATTGCTATGAAAGTATTTTTATAGACATGCATAATTTTTTACCTCTGTTGACTTTCATTCACGGAGATTATCCTTAAGAATGTGGGCATCCATTCAGGCAGAAACCTTAGGAACAAAAACTGACATTTCCCAGAGGAGAAGGAATTCTGCCTTAAGACTGCATCAGAAATTTTGAGTTCTCAGCCTAGCTTATAAATTTTGAACTCAAGACAATTATTTTAGCTCTTGTCTGAACTGTCCATCCTGTTAGCTTGTCTTTTAAACTTCGGACTTGCCAGCTTCCATGACCTTATGAACCAATGTTTAAAAATCTTTCTCTCTCTCTGTACCCATATGTACTTGTGTATGTGCATACACACACACACACACACACACACACACACACACACACACACACTTGGCTCTCCATGTCCTCAGGTTTGAAGAATATACAGATTTAACCAAGCATGAAACAAAATTGTTGGAGAAAAAAAAAAGTTGCCTCTCTACTGAACATACATGTTTAGATTTTTTCCCCATTATTGTTCCCTAAAATAGTATAACAGAGCAATTATTTACATAACATTTTTTTAATGCAGGCGTGCTTTTGTGTACATGTTCCTGTATGTGTGAAGCTATGTGTGCACATGTGTATGTGTATGTGTAGACCAGAGGACAACCTCAGGTGTATTTATCAGGAATGCCATCCACTTTTTCTGACACAGAGCCTTATTGGACTGAAGCTCATCACTTGGGCTAGACTGGCTGGTCAGTGAGTTCCAGGGATCCTACTGTTTAATTACAGGTGCATGCTACCACACCCAGCCTTTTTACATGTGATCCTACTGTTTAATACAGGTGCATGCTACCACACCCAGCCTTTTTACATGTGATCCTACTGTTTAATACAGGTGCATGCTAACACACCCAGCCTTTTTACATGTGATCCTACTGTTTAATTACAGGTGCATGCTAACACACCCAGCCTTTTTACATGCGATCCTACTCACATCCTCATGCTTGTGAGGTAGTCACTTTACCAACTGAACAATCTCTCCAGTCCATTTTCTCTTCTTTTTAATTCGTCCTTTTTAATTACTGTACAAAACAATGCCTCATTATGACATTTTCATATGTATATATCATTCTGTACTTTGCTCATATTTACATTAGATAGTGTTTTAATATATTAGTGATTATGTCATCTAGAGATTTTTTTAAAAAAAAAGTAAGTGGAAGGATATGCATAGATAATTATGCAAGTGATCTGCCATTTTATATAAGACCTTGATTTTCTGCAGACTGTTACCCACAGGGGTCCTGGAACCAAATCTCCACGGACCAAATGTATCACGGGCAGGAGAATTACAAAATAGCAACCACCAATTCAATCGGATGCTATAATTTGGAGGTGTTCCCCTAAAAGCCTACACTGGAATCTTGACCCTCACTGTCATAGTTTAGGAGATGGGGCCTTGGTAGAAGGGTCTTCTGGACCCTGCCCCCATGAATGGATTAATGGGTGGTTCCCATGGCAGTGGGTTTGCTAACGTGAGAGTGGGTTCTTGTAAAAGGCTGGCCATACCTTTCCTGGGTGTTCTTACATTCTCTTGTCTCTTTTGCTGTGTCATGGTGCTGCAAGAAGGACCTTGTAAAATGTGGACTTGTCATCTTAGCCCACGTGGCTCCTGTTGGTTCTGTTTCTCTGAAAACTTCAGAATCCTCACTAATGCTTCTTCTACATAAAAAACAAAAACAAAACCAAACTATGACTGCTTCTTCATAATTTCAGTCTTTCTCCTTACCTCTTCAAAGACAATTACTTTGCTTCCTCTCATTTTGACATTTTTTTTTTTTCTGTGACCATGGAACCTACTTTTTCTGGTTCTGGCTGGTCAATGAGCCATTGTTCTTATTTATTCACTCACAATTTCCTCCTGCATCATATTCCACTGGGCAATACCCGGGGCCTTTCTTTACTTGTATCTTTGCCTGGACAAGGTGGCCTTGCTTCTCGACGCTCTCCTTTCTGTCCTGGGCTGCTCCAGTGTTTCCCAGTGGGTGCTGTGTTGGCTCACATCACTACTTCATTCAGATGACGATAAAGAGACTGAAAACTCACCTGGGGCCAGGTTCTCCTCTTCTCTAGGAAAGGTGAGTCTTGCAGCTGTAATCTTAGGTGTAGGGCTTCAACACATCCTGTCTGCTCCTTAGTGCTCGGAATTTGATTCAGAGAAGGAAACAACTGGTATTCGGGAACTATCTTCTGCTTTCTCCGGTGCTCTCTGGCTTCACTGACTCACTGAGTGGCTGACAAGAGTTGAGGATGGATACATTTCTTGCACGAAACTTGGATGGTGAATGGAAGAGAACATTTCCTTACCCCCAACAATAAAGTGTCACTACAAACTCAGATTCATGAATACAATCAGCCAAGAAGCTGGATAATGTGGCAGGCCAGTGACAATCTTGGTAGACCCAGTAGATCCAACGTTTGGTGGGGAATGGCCACCAAAACATGCTTTGTGCCTCCTCTGTGACAGAGTCTGGAAGCTGACCCGATGCTCCACACAAGTGGGAAGGAGAGACAAACTTCTTTGCTGATTTGAGTCCCTCCCTCAGTCCTTGGTGGTGGTTTCAGTGCTCTTGGATACTGTCACTCTGAATTAAGAATATGGCTGTGTTCTGCACACCTGGTATTAGTTTTGCAAGCATGAAAAAAGCGTGGAGTGGTCATGAATTGCACGTAGTTCCAGGAGCTGCTGCTGAGATACGGCATGAGGAAGGGCATAATGCCCTGATAAGCTGAAGAGCCTTTGGAGGATGGACTGTAGTCTGCATGGAGAACTGAAGACATTTTGGATATACCAGGACTGTGCAAGGGCTACCATGGAGTGCACTGTTGGCCTGGGATGGAAGTTTCCCTGACTACTCTGCCCAGCTGGAGGGGCAGAATTAGAAAATCTGGAGACTGTCAGTCTCTGACTGTATTGAAGTTAAACTGCAGAAGTTTGATGATTGCTGATAGTGGTTGAATTTGCATTGTTCTATTCTCTCCTTGCTATGCCTTATACCAGTTAAAAATGTTTACTTTGTGCCTTTACATGTTGAAAGTATTTAACTTGTTTAATTTTACAGTACTCACTATCTTAAGTTGGTCAAGACCATGGGGACCTTTGAAACTGGACTGAATACAATTTACAATGTGTGATGGTTTAAAATCTATTGCAGGTCAGCGGTGGAATGCGGTGTTTGAATAGATGGCCCCCAATATATTCAGTGTTTTATTAGTTTATAGTTTGCATCTGCAGCCACCTGGCTGGAGGCAGTGTCACTGGGCGGATCTTAAGGTGTGGTGGTGGGTTTGAGATTTCAATCTAAAGATATGCAAAGTGTGCCTCGCTGGAGTTCCTGAAGTGTGCTGTGCTGTGTGGCTTTTAGCTTGTGGTTTTACTTTCTGTGTTTGGTCCTGTGAATGCAGGCCAGCTTTTTCTGCCATTATGGAGCTTCTCCTGGATCTGTAAGCTTCAATAAATAATATCCCTTCCTCCATAACTGTGCCTGGTCTGGAAGTTCATCTCAGTGAACCTGAAGCTGTCTGCTATAGAGGGTTTCTTTTGGCTCACAGTTGAGGGGACACAGTCCATCATTGCCCGGAAGGCATGGCAGCAGGAACCCGAGGTGGCTGATCATGTTATCTCTGCAGTGAGGCAAGTTGAATACTGGGATTTTTTTTTCTTTTTGCTCACTTTAGGACCACAGCCCATGGGATAGTGCCACTGGCATTCAGGGTAGAGCTCCCTTTCTCAGTTAAACCTCTCCAGAAATGCCCTCACACATCTACCCAGAGTCTCCTAGGTGACTCCAAATCCTACCAAGTTGATGATAAAGATTAAGCTCCATAGTCCCCAATCTGTCAAGACTGAAAATGACATGGACATAGTCAAAATGGTGACTTCTGGACTTGGTTCATGTATGATGTCAGGTGAGGTATCTTTTCAGAACTTTTCTCCTGGTGTCTTTGAAGTCATGAGCACCATTTGGATAAGAGGGAAACACATGGGGTCCATTGAGTGATTGTCTCTCAGCTGTCTGGAGCCTTCTCTTCAGGCTGGTCAATCATGTTGCCACCTAATTTTTTTATTGTTGTTTTTTTGTTTTTCAAGGTAGGGTTTCACTCTAGCTCAGGCTGACCTGGAATTTACTATGCAGTCTCAGAGTGGCCTTGAACTCACAGTGATCCTCCTCCCACCACACCTGGCTTCATGTTGACATCTACTAAGTAAAAAAAAAAATAGTCCCCAGTAGATGTCTCAGTGGAAGCAGAGTACAAACTCCGTCACTATGGGGCTGCATCTGCAGGGGATAAGGGGATATGAAAAGAAGCAGGTTTCCGTGGGAGCCTTATGATTGAGCTTTTTTGCTTTTCCTCATGTAGTTTCCATGGTAAGTCTTCAAGGGGCTGGGATGAGAGTGTCCACGCACACAGGGCAGCAGTGTGACCAGTGACACTGCATGTCCAATGCTCCCTGTTTGCAGTGCCTTCTTTGGTCCTCCCAAGAGCCTCACGGAATAGGTGAGGACTGTCACCCCCATTTTGCAGAGGGCCAGAGTGAGGCCCAAAGGGGTCAACAGTGGCTTACTCCTGGCAATGCATGCAGAACCTGGGTGTGTTAGGTGTGGCTTTTTCAAAGGATGTGGTGCGTAGGTCAGACTCAGGGTGTCATCTCACTTTCAACAGTTGCTCACTTCCTGTGACCATGCTTCATGAACTAAGTTCTCAGTGGGCCAGGTACCCTCTGAAGGCATTCAGAAATGTGTGGGGCCTGTTCAGTTTTCACCGTGTGTGTGTGTGTGTGTGTGTGTGTGTGTGTGTGTGAGAGAGAGAGAGAGAGAGAGAGAGAGAGGAGAGAGAGAAAGAGAGAGAGATACATATGTAGGGATGAGGGCCAGGGATGTCAAATATCCTACTCTATGTAGGACTGTTCAACAAAATGAATTCTCTTGCCCAAATTTTCACTGGTATCTCTGATGGAAAAGCACAGAAGAACTTCTTTTTCTTTTGAAGGCGGGGACAATGCATGTTGAATTTGCACAAATGATTATATTTGAGCTAAGAAAGACTTCTGTAAAAATGGACATTTAAATACGATGGGGCCAGCTGTCCTTTGAGTGCCAACTGGAAATTCCACTCTTTTCTTCAACCTTATTTCTGGTCCCTCCCAAGACAGGCACCGCACCTCTCTCTGGATTACGGAGACATGGTAAGATGAGCAGGTGGCTCCGGCTGTGAGTTCGGGAACTGGGCTTTATTGTTCTGAACCACCCGGTTGAAGGTTCCCAGAGGAGGAATCTTGTAGCAAATTCTGTGGATGGTCTGACAGTCTTACTCCCTCCTGCCTAGCAGAACTTCTCTATCTAAAGGCTTCTCTTCTGCACAGCCTGAGAGTTTTCAACAGAAACAGTTCTAGTCCGGGGGTGGCAGGGAAGAGTGTTACACACACATGAACCTGTCTGTCACAGCCACGAGCTGGTGAGAGCTGAGATGTGACAGTTTATTCACAAACCCTGTGAGTGGTGCTGGCAGCACTTTCATCATTCTCCAGTGTTCTGACCGACAGGGCTTCCTCACAGCTGCTGCTGGCTGCTTCCGCTCAGAGCGACGAGCCCACAGAAGCCTGTCACTCTCTCACCAACTCTTGTTGACATTTGGTGACAGAAAGAGGTATTGATGTAGATCAGGAGAGAAATAGAAGGCACTTTGGGACTCCCTTAAAAATCTCTCTGACAAGCCAGGCGTGGGGAAGGGGGTGAATGCCTGTAATCCCAACACTCAGGAGACTGAGGTAGGAGGATTGATAATTGGAGGCCAGCCTAGGTGACAGAGTGAGATTTTTGTATTAAAATATCCTGGGTTTCAAGAGTTACAGGCACTTGCTTGCAAAGCCTGCTAGTTCTTGTTCAATTATCCAGCTACCCACATAAAGCTGGACAGGCATTTGTTTGTAGCAGGGAAAGACCCTGCTGCATGTGCACATGCGTGCGCCCGCGCATACACACACACACACACACGTGCATGTGTGCACAAATAAATATAAATAAATTTTAACAAATTTAAAATGAGGCTGGGGAGATGACTTAGTGGTTAAAGGTACTTGCCTGCAGAGCCTATGGGCCTGGGTTCATTTACCCAGTAGTCATGTAAAGTCAGATGCACAAAGTGGTAAATGTGTCTGGAGTTTGTTAGCAACAGCAAGAAGCTCTGGTGTGCGTGCACACACACAAACACAAACATACAAAGAAACAGAAACAAAAATACCTATAATTTTTTTTAATGTTTTTTTTGAGGTAAGGTTTCACTCTAGCTCAGGCTGACCTAGAATTCACTCTGTATTCTCAGGATGGCCTTGAACTCATGGAGATCCTCCTACCTCTGCCTCCCAAGAGCTGGGATTAAAGATGTGCGCCACCATGCCCAGCTTTTTCTATAATTAAAAAAAAAAGATTTTATATTTATTTATTTATTTGAGACAGAGAAAGGGAGGGAGATAGAGAGAAAGAGTGAGAATAAGTGCGCCAGGGCCTCTAGCCACTGTAGATGAACTCCAGATGCATACACCACCATGTGCATCTGGCTAACATGGGACCTGTAGAATCGAACAGGGGTCCTTAGGCTTCACAGGCATGTGTCTTAACCACTAAGCCAGCCCTATATATATATTTTAAAAGCTCAACAGTTGTCCCTTACCCAGCATGGTATGCATATAGCAGTAAATCTCTGACTTACATAGGGGCCCTCGAAGGTAGGTAGAATTTATTAAACTTTATAATAAAGAACACGGAGGCATGGCATGATTATATAAACCACCCAAGACCTCACAGCCGGGTTCCTAGCACATCTGGGTGGGTTGAAAGGCATCTTTGTGGCCATCAGCCACTGTTCCTGAATGCTGAGGCTGCCACCTGTCCAGATCGACTGAGGACACCTTCTTTTCTCTGGATTCCTTTTTCTTGTCACCAGTAGGCTATAGCCTAGTCTTCACAGGCTTCTGGTTTCTTGTGGCATCCTCTAGTCTGCTTGGGTAAATGGCACAGAGGAGGTGCTTAGTGCCCTATGGGATGAACACATTGGAAATCTAAACTTCCCTCACACACCTATGGCTCACCAAGAATCATATTTTCCTAAAACATCTACAGCTCAGTTCAGGTGAGGCAGCTGCGAGCCAAGCAGTAGGAGTTCCAGACGGAGGACAGTGATCTCACGGGCAGTGACTGCAGGCGAGAACGTGACTGATGGACAGGGAGCCAGCCAGGTCATTGGAGCAAAGAGGTCACAAACGCTGTGGCCTGAAGGCTCTGTATTGCCCCACACATGCTCCCCTCTCACTCACAAATGAGACTGAATCATGACCCGAGGTACAAAGCATAAAGAGAGCCTGAAAAAGGAAATCTTAACTTCTCTAGACAATAATATGTGCAGAGCCACAGAAGAACTGAGGCAAAGGGGAGGGTTGTTTGTACTGACCCTGTTCTTAGCTACAGTGTTGATGTTTTGTCCATTTAGAGTTTTGGAATTAATTGTGATTTTAAACAAATTTTTGAATTATGGTTTATTGTCTGTAAGAATGGAAGTTGTCAAGAAAAATAAAATAAAATAAAATAAAATAAAAATACTCTTTATCTTGATCTTGAGCTTTTCGGCGCCCTTTAATTTTGTCCCCAAGCCAAGCACCTATTATTGAACTCTTGCTCCTCCAGGCAGACCAACCAGTATCTGTACAGCTCTGGCTCAGACCCTCAAACCTGCTTACTTTGTTTTATTCCGAACCATCCCGGAGGTCAGGCCTCTCAGCTCTCACAGTCATTGTCATGGCCAAATGTGTGGTACATCTTCAAAAAAAATTTTTTTTTGGTATATGAAAAAAAAAAAAAAAAAAGAATATGGGAAGTAGATCTAACTGTTGAGAGACTAAAAGGTATAATTAGGAGTTTTTCATTTGAGAGTCAAAAGCTTTTGGAGGCTTCTGGAAATGGAAGTAATAATATTCCACTACTGTCTATAGATGAAGGCGGCTTGCTGAGCACCTTCAGAAGAAAGGGAGCGTTGGGGACATCTTGGATTTAAACAGAGACCTTTTGGAGCCTTACTGAGGATCCTTCCTGTTAGTAGACTCTACTGGGTCGAGGGAAAAATCAGACCTTTAAGGACAAGCAACAACCACAAAACAAAACAAAACAAAACAAAAACCAACAACAACAAAAAAATCCTCCCAAACCCTAACCAACAAACAAAAAAACCCAAACAAACAAACCTGAGGGGGGGGGGAGATGTTGTGCTAGGACAATTTCCTTTCACTCTTTTTTTTTTTTTTTTTTTTTTTTTTTTTTTTTTTTTTTTTTTTTTTTTGCCTTTCCCCATTCTCTCATGTTTTCCACCCATCCACATGGTGCAGAGTCCCAGTAGCATTGCTGGGACCAGATGGGAGGTCACAACTAGGCAGAGAGGGGTCAGGCAGGTCAATCTATCTACTTTGTTCACGGCTTCTTTTTGGGATTTTAATCTGATTAGCAATGGTCATCCGTTGTAATATCAAGTAAACTTGTATTTACTTGTGACTCAAATTCATGTCCTAGCAGCTCCCAAGTGGGAGGGAACAGCCTGGTGAATGGTTCTAGAAGACTCTGAGGGCATGATCGAATAGGAAGTGCAACCCAGGAAACCCTTGGTTGGCAACTTGGTTCTGCAAATCACTTTGCCTTTCTGAATCCATTTCTTTCTGGATGTGCCCATAAGAGCCGTTTTCTCGGGAGGTGGTGTGAAGAGTGGATGAGAGGATATATACGAAGCACTTAGCACGATGCCGGGCACTTGGGAGGTCCATACAGATGTTCGTACTTTCTGGTTCCTTTTCTCGTTTTCCTCTGGAGATTAGTCTGTGGGGAAAGAGGGAGGAGGTGAAGGCAAGAGCCAGGACAGGGTGGCCTCTAGTAAACCCTGGCTAATCAGTTACAGATGACCCTTGGTATTGCTGCTAGATTATGCAAGCCCAGACTTAAAAGTGGTGCCTGATAATAAATGGTATTTAGAGGACGTTAGTTCTCCAGGGAGTGCACAGCACTTTTTTACACACATGATCCTATTGACCGCCTGGAACCCCAGACAGAGACTGCCACCTCCATCTTCCACAAAGGAAAGAGACCTGGGAAAGACCAAAGGTCTGCGCAGCCCGGCCCCATCCCTCTCTCTCTCTGCTCCCCCCTCCTCTGACTTGAGCCCACACAGCAAGCCCGGCAGGCGCAATGTCCCAGGGCAAATAATCCCCACAACCTCTAACACCTTCACAAAGCCAGACTTTTCTTACAGAAAAGCAGAGCTTTCCAGGAGAGGCTTCTCAAAATGAATTTCTGGAACAGTGACTTCATTTTGTTAGAATTAACATACTTTGGTAGAGCCATGAACTTCATTCCAGAGCTCAGGGGGCAGGTTGAGACATGACTTGGCAGTGTCGATGGTTCCTAACGAATCCAGGGCTCAAACCCAGAGCGCTTTCCTTTCCTTTCCTTTCCTTTCCTTTCCTTTCCTTTCCTTTCCTTTCCTTTCCTTTCCTTTCCTTTCCTTTCCTTTCCTTTCCTTTCCTTTCCTTATTTCCTTTCCTTTCCTTATTTCCTTTCCTTTCCTTTCCTTTCCTTATTTCCTTTCCTTTCCTTATTTCCTTTCCTTTCCTTTCCTTATTTCCTTTCCTTTCCTTTCCTTTCCTTTCCTTTCCTTTCCTTTCCTTTCCTTTCCTTTCCTTTCCTTCCCTTCCCTTCCCTTCCCTTCCCTTCCCTTTCCTTTCCTTTCCTTTCCTTATTTCCTTTCCTTTCCTTATTTCCTTTCCTTTCCTTTCCTTTCCTTTCCTTTCCTTTCCTTTCCTTTCCTTTCCTTTCCTTTCCTTTCCTTTCCTTTCCTTTCCTTTCCTTTCCTTTCCTTTCCTTTCCTTTCCTTCTTTCCTTTCCTTTCCTTTCCTTTCCTTTCCTTTCCTTTCCTTTCCTTTCTTTCCTTTCCTTTTCTCTATGCCTCTGTCATGATGTATTAAGTTTATGATTCTAGAAAATCCCAGTAAGTTGGTGTTTTAATTGTGATTAGTGTACAGGTTAGCTGTGCCTGCCCTAAGTTATTGCCTTGCTCTAAGGGACGCCAGCTTGTGTGAGACACTGGCTTTCAGGCTGTGCTTGCCTTGCGTGACTCCATTTGACAGAACAGCATTGCTCCATTTTGAGTGCAAATGCAGAGTCAGGATGATTTTGCAACTCTTTGTGCCCAAAGATACCATCACCTGTCCAACACCAACCATGAGGACACAGCCATTAGTGACTTATTCCTTCACGCAAGAAGGTACCACCTACCAATTTCTTAGAGTAGACTGAGAACTCATGGGCATATTAAAATTATATTGGGGGCTGGAGAGATGCTTAGCTGCTAAGGCACTTGCCTGCAAAGCCAAAGAACTCAGGGTCAATTCCCCAGGACCCATGTAAGCCAGATGTACAAGGTGGCACATGAATCTGGAGTTTGTTTGCAGCAGCTAAAGGCCCTGGTGTGCCCATTCTCTCTCTATCTGCCGCTTTCTCTCTCTCTCTCTCTGTCAAATAAATAATTTTAAAAATTATATTAGAAAGCCAGAATTGTCAACTTGTCCAAAGAGATCTCAAGTGCGGCAAGACAAGAGGGAGGTCACTTGCATCAACCTTGATTCCAGACATCGTTCTCCACAGTGGATCTTCTACTCATCTGTTGGATGAACAGAGGAGTTTGCCTTTGTCCCACAGGATGTGACGAAGCAGGGCTCAGAGTTACTGAGATGGGTGTGGCTTGACCATGCCATCCCACAACCCTAAAAAGATGGTAGCAATTCCCAAAGCCACTCACAAATGTGTTAGTTTCAATTGTTTAGGCCAGAAATTGGATAATTATGCACGAGATTTATATCCATTCCTTCACCACCTATCTATGTACCAGGTGTTGTAGGAGATGCAGCCCTTTGGAGCTGGGCTGGGTCATCTGATGGCACTGATTTAGGATTTAACTGTGATATCCATCCCAGGACGTGGGGCACAGGTTGCTGCTCCATCTTATAGGGGAGGTGAACAGAGCTGAGAGAGAGCGGGGAGAGACTATAAACTGTGCTCAAGACAGCATGTAGATTTAAAAAAATATTTTAATTATTTATTTGAGAGAGTATGCATGAGAGAGAGAGAGAGAGAGAGAGAGAGAGAGAGAGAGGGAGAGAAAGGGAAAGAATGGGACCTCTAGCCATTGGAAATGAACTCCAGACGCATGCACCCCCTTGTGCATATGGCTTACATGGGTCCTGAGGAATCAAACCTGGGTCCTTAGGCTTCCCAGGCAAGTGCCTTAACTGCTAAACCATCTCTACAGGCCAGCATATAGATTTTAAGCAAGAATCAAACTCCTGTCTTCTGAAAATAAGCAATTGTGACAACTAACAAACATGTTCAAACCTTTGCAGTGTACAGGGCACCAACTTATTTGCTTCACATTTCAGAACTGCACCAAACTTCTTACAACAACCCAATGCAGTAGATTTTCCCTCTCTCTCTCTCTCTCTCTCTCTCTCTCTCTCTCTTTCTTTCTTTCTCTCTTAACATTTTATTTTTATTTATTTATTTATTAGAGACAGAGAGAGGGAGATAGAGAGGGGGAGAGTGAGAATGGGCATGCCAGGGCCTCCAGCCACTGCAAATGAACTCCACACTCTTGTGCTACCATATGCTACCATGTGCATCTGGCTTATGTGGGACCTGGAGAATCAAACCTGGGTCCTCAGCCTTTGCAGGCATGTGCCTTAACTGTTAAGCCATCTCTCCATCCCAGTAGATGCTATTTCTATGGCACCTGACATGGATGAGGGCACAGAAAGATCAACTGACCTCTTTTAGTTCTCTGAAAGAGGCTGTGAGTCTTCATTTCCTCCTGTGAGGAACATGCCAGCCCTGCCTTGTTCAGTCTCTCCATTCAAGGATCTCTTCAGCAAACATTTGTCACAGGCCATGGAGGCATTTATTGCTCATGGTTCCTGTTGCTCTTGTGGGATTACTGGGAGGTGCAGGTAAACTCACATTTATTTATTTATTTATTTATTTTCTGGCTCTTTCTCTATAGCAAGCACTTGGGAAATTGGCATTGTCCACACAGCATCCTTCCTAGGTGACTACCACTATCATGCCTATCTTATAGAGGAGGAAATGAAACCTCACAGGCCTTGTGACTGTTTGTCACTGGCTACTGACAAATAGTGACTCAGCTGATAAGTGACACAGCTAGGGTAGCTGGTAAGACATGGGTCATTCCCACCTGGTGGGCAAGCTGACTTACCCAGCACGAGTGTCACTGCTGTACAGGCAGCTTTCTCAGCCACAGTAACCCCTGGACTCTCCCCAGGGACGGCCACCCTTCCTAGAGCCCCTGCCTATTCATGGTGGCTATGGGAAAAGGCTGTGCATGCTGTAGAGAAGGCTTTCTGGAAGAATAACAGCTTGGGTACTGCTCTGGAACCTTCTGTCTGGGTCAAGGGAGGGATTCTGTTTATGTCCAAGTGAGGAATGCCATTTATTGATAACTTCACAATTAGACAATTTTTACAATTTGGTTCATTCACACATCTCTGTCATCCAGGGGCTTGAGGCAGAGGGTGTACTATCCACAGTTGGACAGAGTAGGTCTAATGTTTACTTTTATGTTTTAAAATATTTATTTGAGACACACACACACACACACACACACACAGAGAGAGAGAGAGAGAGAGAGAGAGAGAGAGAATGGGTGCTCCAGGGCCACAGCCAACAAACTCCAGAAGCATGCATCCCCTCGTGCATCTGGCTTGTGTGGGTCCTGGGGAATGGAACCTAGGTCCTTAGGCTTCACAGGTAAGTGCCTTAACCACTAAGCCATCTCTCCAGCCAGGCCTAATGTTTTAAATTTTCTAAGAGTACACTGTGAGGTTGTCCTGTCAGCCAAGCCATGGTCTACAGGGCAGCAGAGTTCCTGGGGAAGGGGGGCTTCAGTCACCCTGAGGCCGACAAAAGTTAAGAGAGGAGAGCAACAGTTGATGGCATGGTTATCGAGGACCCTCCTGTTCCTCTGCTCAGCTAAGTGCTTGCACGTGGGTAGGTATATCCAACAGGAACCCCATACACTGCCCGACTTCAGCTTTCAACAGAGCCAAGGAGGCCAGCCCCAAGAACTGGGTGCTGGGCTCAGCTGTCCTATTCCTATGTCTGAGCTGAGGCTGGAAGCCAGGGCCAGCTCAGGGCAGCCTGTGTCTATCTATGCCTGGGGGTTATGGGTTGCATGAGAAAACCTCCCAGCATGGGCAGCGGCAGAGAAAGGCCCCTGCCTACTGGGTGGGGCAAGAGCTGGCAGAACACATTCTCCTTGGGGAGGAGAGCAGAGGCTTCCAGGGCAGAGGTGGGAAGTGATGCCAAGTCAGTGGGAGGCCAGTAGGAGGGGGAGGGAGAGGCAGCGAAGCTTCCAGCCCTGGCCAGCGGCATCCCAGAAGCTAAGATCCGCGGTGGGTTTTTCTAATCTTTGCTCTTGGAAAGAACTGGTCAGTCACATGGAGACACTTCACAGGGAGTGCAGGACACAAGATGTCTGCTTGACAAGCTGAATTTCCAAAACTGGGGCAACCTTTTTTTTTTTTTTTTTTTTTTTGGTGGAATTGGTGAGTGCCAGGTTCAATGAGAGACTCTGTCTCAAAATGAGGTGCAGAGGGATAGAGGAAGACACCTATTCCTGAACTCTGCACCCCCCCACACATATATACCCCCACATGTATGCCTCCCTACAATGTGTACCCACATGCATATGAACATGCACACATATGTCAACATAAACCTCCCCTCCCCCGAGAGGATAAAGCTCAGTCAGAGAGTGCTTGCCTCATGCAAGCCCTGGGCTTGATTATCATCATTGGAACAAAAATCACCCTCGAATTTAAAGCATAGATGGGCCGGGTGTGGTGGCGCACACCTTTAATTCCAGCACTCGGGAGGCAGAGGTAGGAGGATCATCACGAGTTTGAGGCCAGCCTGAGACTACAAAGTGAATTCCAGGTCAGCCTGGGCTAGAGTGAGACCCTACCTCAGAAAAAAAAAGAAAAAAAAAAGTATAGATGGTTTTCCCATTATTAGCTCATCCTTCACTTATCCCCAAGATTTAGTAATAATATATATATGTGTGAATACACAGGTGTAGAATCTGTACATGATGACATTGATGGAATTTGTATCTTTTTTTTCTGATTACAACATAATATTGTAGAAAATTTGAAATACATATATAAAGTCAGAGGAAAATTAATAAACTATCTAAAGATTTATGAATAATAGCTATATTTTTTAAAACATTCAAGCCTTCTGAAGATTATGCTTACATATTTGTACAAATACTTGTACACACTCATATAGTTTTTATTTTGCAAAAGAGATCATATAGGATATATTTATTGACACATTTTGAACATGGCTGGCATGCTCCTGTGTTGTCATTGAAGATAACTGCTTAGTGGTTCATTGGATAGATGGATGGATGGATTTCTTAGTGTGGGACAAGTTGCTTCCATTTCCACACTACGACTACAGCACAGAAATTACTTCAACCTCCTGTTTAATCACTGGTGAGAGTTCAGTTTTGGGCTCCTGTGAATCTCAGAATCCTGCCTGGGAAGGAAGTACGATTGGTGTTTGGGCACTCAGCTGCTTGACAGGAGTTAACAAAGTGGCATGGGTATTTCCAAAGTTAACCCCGCCTTAAGTTGAAGTAATAGGCAGAGTGTCCACAACAACGCTGGGCCACATCTGGAGAAGCCTGCGAAGGAGTGACGGGGCTGGCAAACAGGAGCTTGTTTAGGGAAGGCGACAAGATGACTTGTGTTCTTCAGAGTGGTTGCAAGCTGATAAAACGAGGGCTTCTCTTCTGGGCAACAGACTTGAGCTATTTTCAGTCACAGAGGACCAAAACATTGAAGAAGGAAGACCTTCAAGTAATTTGGCTTAAAAACTGGAATTCTGTGAAAGAAATCTGGCGGGGTGGGGGGGGCGGGGTGGAGGGAGGCGAGTAGGATGGCTTCCTGTTCATCAGGAACCAAGGCTTTGTTTTGCCGATCACACTGGGTGCCTCGTGTCTGTCTTGGAGCTCCCGTGCTGGTGCTATATGACAAGAGGAATGCCAGCCATCGTGTTTTTTTTTTTTTTTTTTAATTTCAGGGAGGAGCGCTATGCACTCAGAGTATGTATTTTGCTGATTCGTCGTTTAATAGCAACATGTTTATGAACAGGCAGGCAAATAGCTCTGCCTCTTGGTATCCCCGGATTGCAGTTAGGATCCAGCACTGAAGAGTTACCACAGGCCCCAGCAGGACCTTCTAAGACCTTGTTCAGCCCTAACTTGAGCTGATGTCCATTCTAATTGTTAATATGTTCCAAACCACCCCCAGGGCTGGAGAGATGGCTCAGTGGTTAAGACGCTTGCCTACAATGCCTAATGACCCTGGTTCGATTCCCAAGGACCCACTTAAAGGCAGATGAACAAAGTGGTGCATGCATGTGGAGTTTGTTTGCAGTGGCTAGAGGCCCTGGTGCACCCATATTCATTCATTCTCATTCTTTCTCTTCCTTCTTGCCTCCCCCTTTCTCTCCCTTTCTCTTCCTCTCTTCTTGTAAATAAAAATAAATAAATAAAAAACTCACACCCAATTCCAGGTTGTAAGAAGGACAGACAAGACAAGCAAAAATGGTGAGCGGGCCTTCATGGAGACTTTCCCAGAAGCAAGCACCTCCTCCTTGGCTTCTACTTGGCTCATTGGCTGCCTCAGTTTTCAGTGCATGCTGGGCAATGTAGTTCTGGAGCTGTCAAGCTTTCACACCACGAAGCACATAATTAATGCAACCGTGTCAGCATCACCACGGAAGAATAAGCAAGGAATGACAGGTGCTGAGCAGGCAACTAGCAATCCATGTTCAGGAAAGCAAAGTCCCACTCTCACGCCTCGCTATAAAAATAACACCAAGCAGTAACATTTTGGAACATATGCCCATTACAGTTTCTCTCTCTCCCTCTCTCCAACTTCCTGTCTCTGTCTCTTTCCCTTCCTTTAGGGCAGGAGAGATGAAGGTAGAAGGAGAAGGGTTATGTTGCTGGGATATTGGTTGTCCAATAAGGGAGGAGGAGAAAAAACAAAAACACCATAATGAAACCTAATGATGGCATGCTAGTAAAAATTAATTAATTAAAAACAGAAAAATGAGAGAAAAGAATGAACAGTGGAGCTGGAGTGATGGTAAAGTACGAAAGGTGCTTGCAGTAGATTCCAACAATTAGATTTAAAAAATGTTTTATTTTTATTTATTAATGAGAGAGAGAAGTGGGGAGAGAGAGAAGAGGCAGATAGAGAGAATAGGCATGCTAGGGCCTCCAGCCACTGCAAATGAAGTCCAGACACATGTGCCACCTTGTGCATCTGGCTCAAGTGGGTCCTGGGGAGTCAAATCTGGTTCCTTAGGCTTTGCAGGCAAGTGCCTTAACCGATAAGCCATCTCTCCAGCCCAATAATTAGATTTTTTAAAAAATATTTTATTTATTTATTCAAGAGAGACAGTATTTAACAAAATGGAAAATCCACCTATTTGACCCAGCAAATCTCTTCCTAGAATCTACTCTAAGAAATTCCACTGGCCAGTGTGAAGATGCTCCCTCCCACAAAGATGCCAATTGTCCAGCAGGTCTTCAAAGGGAAACCCCAGGAGCCCCCACCCAGCAGGGACTTGTTATACCAAATTTGGGCACATCAGTCTGGAGTAGCAAAAGAATGGAATGGATTTGCTAGAGTATCATTAAAAAAAAAAAATCCACAAATGTATCTAAAGGAAGATCAGACTGTCACATGGCCAGTGCAATGCAGATCTAGTTGGCATGGCTTTTGAAAGAGGAGAGTGTGTCTGTAGTTATGCCAGAGTCTAAAGGACAGAGAGAAGACGGCTCGGTGACAGTGGGAGGGAGCGGGGGTGGCTGTTGAAGGGACTCTCCAGCTTCGTTCCAAGCGCTGCTGCTTAACTCTTTCAATCAGGACGTGTTCATGAATTATTTATGCAATTAAAAACTCCAGTTGACAAACCTGTGGAATGACGGAGCAGGCAGCTAGAGGGAGGTGCCGTCAGGAGTGGCGGAGAAGGTTTGCATTTTCAGCACAGCTTAGAAACGAATGTAAATCGCCTTAACTAATATAGCTAGCATGTAGGTAGCTCTTCCTATGAGGCTGGCCTATCCTGGGTGCCACCCTATGTACACTTTCACAATCTTCACTTCTTTAATTTTCACAGCTCTGGGATTGAGGCTATTCTGATTTTTTTTTTTTTAATCTAACCGATCAAGAAACTGAGGCACACCGAGAGGACGTAGGTTGTCCCAGGTCAAGTAGCTTGCTGCTCACAGGCAGAATGGGGAATGGATCACCATGAGAGTTCAAGCCCTGAATAAGTGCTGACACATGAGCCGGGAGTGGTTTTCAGGGTTCCAGGTTACATAACAGAATCACCAGGAACTTCCTGGCTTCTACTTTAAACTGTCGACTAAACCGAGGGGAAAGGGCTAGCTGGGAGAAGGAGCAAACCTTGAAAAGACTACTGCAACCTGGGCCTTGCTAGTTCACCATTACCATTCACCATGCGTCCCTTGGATCTTCCTACCCTTGCCGCAGCATCAGAGACACAGCAGGTTCTGTACCATTCTTGGCACAGAGCACACGCCCGCCGTGGGGAGGCTTTCCAGCATGGGTTTGTGGATGGAATGGTCTAGTCTAGATCAAGCAAGGTGGGAAGGGTGGCTTGGGAAGTGGAAAGGAACTTCACAAAGAGCTATGTAGGTAAGTGGATGGTAGAGAAGGGACTCCTTCCAGCAGCTTCCTCCAAACATATCCGTAGGGAACGTTCGACAGCCTGGCCCGGCCTTGCTGGCTGGAGAACAGCCTTGCAGGGTGGGAGGGGCTTTTGAGCTCCTGAGGACAGACAGATGGATGATACAAGTGAGTTGCAATGCCTGAGAGCAGGGGCCTGTGTCAGGCAGCTAGTTGACCAGGCAGCCCATACACCTTGGTGGGACAGCCTGGCTTGATGGTGACCTGCATTTTGTGCTCCTACCCAGCCCTCGGCTCTCTGGGTCCTGCTTAGGGCTCTGACCCATGAAACAGGGCACGCACACAGAGCTTCAGGCCAACGCACGCCTCCTTGTCATGGCCTTCGGAAACTGCTCATCACCTCGCCTGCCTTGGCTTCCTTCAGTGTTATCAAAATCTGCTTTTGCTGATCTGCATGTTAACGTGACGCCTCGTACAAACGCTGGCCAAGGCCTGCCTTCCTTCAACCTCCACCCCTCTCAGGCCGTGGCTTAGGGGACTCCATTGGAGAGGTTGAAAGCTGTCCACACCAGCTTAGGCACTCTCCTAGGCTGTTCACATGTGGCAGAAATCCAGATTGTTCTCTGCCCCTCCCAAGGAATGATCATGCACCCCACCCTGGTGACGACATGTGTGACTTGTCTGACTGATGGAGTGGCACTGGAAGTGACAGATTTCTGAGTAGAAGCTCTCAGAGCCACCTTGGGTCTGCCTTTCCTCCCTTGCTCCAGCCGCATGGGTGCGGATCAGACTCCATTGGCTGCTGGGTCTGGTTCCCCAGGGTGATGATGGATGGCCAGACCACGGGCGAGCATTCGCCAGGGTGCAGGGATACCTTTGTTGTCTTAAGCTGCTGAGATTTGAGGCTTGCTTGTGGAAAGGACCTAGAGAAAGCTGGTGAAGACAGCATTCTTAACCACATCTAATCCCCTGAACAGCCATGGGGTGGGCATGCACGCATCATTCCTACATTCATATTCGCCTAGAGTCTGTCCAAGGAGTCTGCATGGCTCCAGGAAATAAACAGGACCAGCGGCAAGCTAATTAAGAGGGAATTTCATTCTTATATCTTGTGTGTGCAGGGCTGGGGAGTGTGCAAGTCAAAAGGATCCAAACGTAAGTCTGCATTGAATTCCCTGTGGTCTCCCTCTCTCCTCCTTCTTTCACTCCCAGCTGTCTTCAGCCTGACACCAATTTCCCTTCCTTTCTCTCTCATCCCAAGCTCCCTATCAGTTTTTGTCCTCCTCCTGTCTATCCTACCAAAGCAGACCATATTTTTTAATATATATGTTTCATTTATTTACTTATTTGTGAGAGGGAGGAGAGAGAGAGAGAGAGAGAAAGAATGGGTGCGCCAGGGCTTCCAGCCACTGCAAACGAACTCCAGATGAACGTGCCCCCTTGTGCATCTGGCTTACGTGGGTACTGAAGAAACGAACCAGGGTCCTTTGGCTTTGCAGGCAAATGCCTTAACTGCTAAGCCATCTCTCCAGCCCCAGACCATATTTTAAAAAGTATTTTTATTTATTTTCAAGGAGAGAAGGAGACTGAATAACAAGCAGCAAGCCAGCTGCATACCAAGTATGTGTAGTTGGCTTTTCATGGCTGGTCTCTGCTCATTCCCCACAGGGAGACAGACAGACAGACAGACAGACAGACAGACACACATGCACACAAACACACATGGAGAGAGAGAGGGAGAGAATGGGGAATGGGCATGCTAGGGTCCCCAGCTGTTGCAGACTGACTCCAGATGCATGTGCTACTCTGTGTATCCGGCTCTTTATGTGGGTACTGGGGAATCAAACCTGGGTCATTAGACTTTGCAGGCAAGTGCCTTAACCCCTGAGCCATCTCCCCAGCCCCGAGACTATCTTATTCCTACTAAAAAAAAAAGAGGAAGAACTATTAGCCAGGTTTGGTGGTAGTACACATTTATAGTCCCAATAATTGGGAGGCTGAGGCAGGGGGGTCATGAGTTCCTGTCCAACCTGGGTTACATTGTGAGACCCTATCTAAGAAAAACAAACAAGCAAGCAAGCAAACAAACAGACAGACAAACAAACAAACAAACAAACACACATCTTGGATAACCTTTGTCCTGGACCAACATGTGTGCCTCCTCTTCAGACTAACACACGTTCACACTTTAAACACCCTGGGAGAGGGACCTAGAAGCCTTCACCCCGGAACCTCTGGATTCCAAGTGCTGGCATCTCTCTGTTGCCTAATGGATGACTCATCAGCTCTGATCCCTGAAAGGAAGGAAAATGGACTGGTATCGTTCTCTTTGATGGGCAGGAGGAGGAGGGGCACAGACTGTGTGTGATGAGGAATATCGAGTATCAACTTCACAAGGTCTGGAACCACCAAGGACACAAGCCCCATACATGACGTCTGTGAGGTAGCTTCTAGTTTAGGTTCACTTAGGTGGGAAGACCCTCCCTGACAGTGGTGGGCGCCTTCCCCAGGGCTGTGATTCTGGACTGAAGAAGGAGGATAAAGGGAGCTGTGCACCAGCTTTCACTGCTCTCTGCTCCTGACGGCAGAGCACCTGCCTTCGCCACTGTGATGGCGCGTATCCTCGAACTGTGAGCCAACATAAATCCTTCCTTCTTTGCCTTGGTCACATGATCTGCCGGAGCAGTGAGAAAATTAACTAGCATGCCACGCCAATCCCAAACTAATAGTTGCCCAGTTGCTTTCATCATAATGAGTTTGCATCACAAATACCAGGCTTAGCGACTTACTTATCATTATCTTCCTCATTCCTTATTGAGGCCATGGAGAAGAGTGAAACTCTACTTTATAGTAAAACTCTGAGAAGTTGATGAACTTGACCAAGGCCTTAAGCTAAGAAGTGAAGGAACTGAGGTTCAGATATGGCTCCAAGTCCATGTCCATGGCCCTGGTGTGGCTGAGGTGGGCTCACTGCTCACAGGCCTCCAGCAGCTTCCCAGAGCCCCTGGGATGCACTTCTACCCTCCAAGCTTGTGTACGAGGCTCTTCAAGGCTGGTCTCTGCTTATCCTCCAAGCTGTGTCCTCTTTCCCTTGCTCCAATATCTTTTTTTTTCTTTTTTAAAAATATTTTTATTTATTTATGAGAGAGAAAGAAAGAGAATGGGCATGCCATGGCCTCTAACCACTTGAAACTCCAGATACATGTGCCACCACATGTGTCTGGCTTATGTGGATTCTGGGGAGTGGAACGTGGGTACTTAGACTTTGCAGGCAGGCACCTTAACTGCTAAGCCATCTCTCTAGACCCTCCATTATCTTTTTATAAAATATTTTTATTTATTTATTTATTTAAGAGAGAGAGAGAGAGAAAAGAGAGAGAGAGAGAGAAGCAGAGAGAAGCTATATGTGGGGAAAGACAGAGAACACATGCATGGGCACACTAGGGCCTCCTGCCTCTGTCAATGAACTCCAGATGCATGCCCCATTTTGTGCGTCTGGCTTTATATGGGTAGTGGGAAATCAAACCTAGGCCTTAGGCCTTGCAAGCAAGCAAGCACCCTTTAACCACGGAATCATCTCCCCAACCCCTTAAGGGTGCTTGCTTGCTCCATTATCTTCCTGAGAGGGAAGCTGTGAGCCTCCCTTAGGTACCAGACCTGACAGACGATACCTTGCTGTGGGGTCACCTGACAGTCCGCATGGTTAAGAGTGCCAGCTTTCTGACATTAGCTTAGGCCTTGAGGCTCTGCCTCATATACCTGCTTCTGTGTTCCTCATGGGTCCCTATGTAGCATCTTAGTGAGGCCCGTGACATAGTGTGCACTCAGCGAGCGTTGGTCTAATGGATGGTCGATCGATGTTTATTTGTTCATGTCGTATTAGATGAGCTGTCCAGTGGCTCTCACTATTTGTGCGTGTTTCCTGGCTCATGGGTCCAGACCACATCTGCATTTCATGTATGTTCTCAGAGGCCTACAACCTGTGATGAGACACATCTTCCTTCAGGCCTGGTACTCGCCTTTGTGGTATTTCTCACCTTGCTCACTTTCAAAGCATACTGCCTTTTCCAGTTAATTCAAATGTGGGATACTGCTTGTTTAGGGGACTTGGCATCTTTTTTTTTTTTCCTGTTGCTTAAACAGGTAGCATACACTCTGAGACAACGTCTGAAGACCCTTCTGCTCTGAAAGACACAGTGCCCAGATCAAGCAGCTACCTTCCTCCTCCCTTCCTTTTGCTCATGTCCTCCTCCTTCCTCCCTCCCTCTCTCTGTCTCTTTCCAATTTTTTTGGACTTATTTTACTGCTGCTAAGTTTTCCTTAAAAGAGGACCCTCTTACCTTTCCTAACATTGACTGTGAGGGAGATTCGGGCAGATTTGGGCAGATTCAGGTTGGAGGCGGTATGGCAGTTCCAGGGTTAGGGATTATTCAGTAACTCATTTGAAGGCTCATCACAGGTCGCAATGGGGAGCAGACAAGCCATGGCCGCCCTTGAAGTTGTAACTCAAAGGACCCACTATTTATGAGGAGCTACCATTCCAAGGACACAAGATAATTCTCTTCAGAGATTGGAGGGGGGAAATGTCTCTGTTTGGCATTTTTTGTCTCTAAAAGTATTTGGTCCATGGAGTTGTTGCAAAGGTGGAAAGTGTTGAGGTGGACTAGGGGGAGGGCCTCCTAAGCCTGGTGTTGGCCCCTCAACTTTCATTCACCGAGGGTTGGGGCAGTGGAGGCGGTCTCCGAGGAGGCTGGCCTCCGAGTCTGAGCTGATAGTGAAGGGAAAGGCGACAGCCCTGCAGCAGGCCCTGTGCAGTGGGAGACTGGCTGTGATTTCTCCCATCCCTATGTCTTCACAGCCATTTTCTTTCTCCTTCTGTTCCTGGTGTCCTGGGCGCTCATCAGATGCTTGCCCACTCAGGACTTTCACAGCAGCTTTTCTGCTGCACTGTACTGCACTCCAACAACAGGCTTCCTTTGTCCATGGTGAGGGTCATTTACAGCCACCTTCTGCCAGATGCACAAAGCGGCACACGCATCTGGAGTTCATTTATAGTGGCAAGAGGCCCTGGCGTGCCCATACTTTCTCTGCCTCTCTTTCTCTGTGTGTCATCTCAAATAAAAACAATAAGTGAATGAAATATTGCAAATGATTTGACTGAGAATCACAGGATTTTCAGACTTCAAAAGACTTTAAGTCAAGACAGAGAAGTGTATTTGCCTAGAATCACCCAGGTTGTGCCTGGCATGGCAAGGACATTAGCCCTGCCTTCTGATTTTAAGTTCAATGCTCTGCCTGACACCCCAGATCTCATTTCCTTTTTATCACTTTAGTACTTTCATTTCCAATGAAATGATTGCTTAACTATTCTTACCTGCCAAGTGGGGAGGAATCACAAACATACCAGTACCAACATCTATGGCAAGAGAGTCCATATATATACAGGATCTTGAAATATTTGACTTTCACTCCCTGGCTCACACTATGACAAGCTATAAAAGAGTAGAAAGTTTCCAAAGAACTACTTAATCTTTCTCCAGGGAGCCCTATTGAAAATTCCAAAATGAAAAAATTCTGGCATCATCAGAGGGCATTGTAACTCAGAGAAAGAGTCTTCTACCCGCTCTCAAGATTGAGAGACTTCAGGGAATACAAGAGAACTAAGCTTGGGTTGGTTCTGGTGCACTCAGCAGCAACAAGCCAGGATTACTGTTTCTTCATCAGGAAAGAGGTTAACCTTGTACCCAGATTCCAGAATGAACTTTGCCTCCTGACCTCACCAGCTAATTTCCCTTAGGTTAGCTTTTCCTCTATTTACTGCTTCGGTATGAACCCAGCAGGAATAGTGAACAGATTCCTCAGGATTCTCCCCAGGAAGGAAGGGCAATTCCCAATGCCTGGCATTTGAAAGAAAGAAAGAAAAAAAGAGGCACAGGTTTAATTTGATCCTTGTGATTGGACTGATTTAATTAATTTTTCATGTCACTTACAACTATTACTTTTCTTGACACATGGTAAGTTCATTTCTAATCAGTTTTTTTCCCCAACATAAAGCTTATTGAGGCTATTGAGTTAAAGTCATGAACTTAGGATAGAGACAACCATACTGTGTCAGGATTGCCTTCTAGTTTCTTTAAAATTCAAGTTGAACTGCCTACCCTATATTTTACTTATTTTATGTAGTTTGTTTGTTTGTTTCTTTGAGACAGGGGCTTGCTGTAGCACAGACTGATTGGGAACTCACTCTGGCCTTAATTTAGGGCAGTCCTCTTACCTTACCCTCCTCACTACTGGGACTAAAAGTGTGTGCTACTACACCTGGCTTAAATATTTTTATTAATGTGTGTGTGTGTGCGTGTGTATGCGTGCATGCATACACTCATATCAGGGTCTCTTGCTACTTTAAACACTAGATGCTTGCTCCACTTTTTTGCATCTGGCTTTATATGTGAGTGCTGGGGAATTGAACCTCCAGGTTGGCAGGCTTTGCAAGCAAGTGCCTTTAACTGCCAGTCCCCACCCTTACCTCCACCCTGGGCACCACAGTGTCCTATATTTCGAGTTGCTAAAATTAGCAACTGAAATGGTGTGTTTGAGTAAGGATTTTGTAAATAGAAGAATACATTCAATGTTCTAAGGTGTTAAATGTCTATTCTGTGATTAAGACTTGCAAGATTTTTATATCTTTTTAAGTACAGATAACTTACTTATGTGTGCTTCAAAAGTTCAATGTTGAACATGCTTATTTTAAATAGTTTTTATTTATTTATTTATTTACTTGAGAGAGAGAAAGAAGCAGAGAGAAAGAGAGATAGGTAGAGAGAGAATGGGTGTACCAGGGCCTCCAGCCACTGCAAATGAATTCCAGACACATGTGCCAACTTGTGCATCTGGCTTATATGGGTCCTGGGGAATTGAACCTAGGTCCTTTGGCTTTGCAGGCCAGTGCCTTAACCACTAAGCCATTTCTCCAGCCCCCCAAAATGCTTATTTTAAACATTGACTATTATTCACCTCCCCTCACCAGCCACAAAAAAGTATTATCCACATGGTTTGGAGCCCTCACTCCAGAGTTTAGAAGTATCCCATTGCCTGTTTGGTCCCCCATTTCATTGTGTTTGAGTCTCTTTCAGGGGAAAGGCCAGACTGCTGTGAATTCTTAAGATGTTTTCTTGAATTCTTGGGGCCATTGATCTAAAAGAGTCCCGCCAAGAACTTTCAGAATCACAGAACAGTTATTGATACCCACTGTATGCCTAGCCATGCCTGTGTTCTACGCTTGTATTATTTCATCCAGTCACGATGATCCAATGCCCTTGGTACAGTAAATGTAAGCCAGAAAATTCCCAACCTAAAAATCTAACATTTAGAATGTTCCAAAATCTAAAGCTTTTTTTGTGTGTGTGTGTGTGGGGGGTAGGTTTCAAGGTAGGGTCCAGACTTATCTGGAATCTACCATGTAGTCTCAGGCTGGCCTCAAACTCACAGTGATTCTCCTACCTCTGCTTCCTGAGTGTTGGAATTAAAGGTGTATGCCACCATGTCTGGCTCCTAAAACTTTTTTGAGCATTGATATGAGGCTAGGAGTGAAAACTTCCACATCTTGCCTCATAGGACAGGTTATAGTCAAAACACAGGTACATGAGAAATACTGGATAAAATTACATTTAGCTTATATGGATACCATGTATATGAAGCATAAAGGAATTTTATATTATATCTCAAGTCCCCTCCCCAAGGCAACACACTCTCTCTCTATTTGCAGAAGTCCTAACTTCCCAGGAAACCCATAGCAAGGTGTATTTCTGATTCTAAGCATTTCAGAATAAGAGACGCTCAAAATGTACCTCCATTTCATAGACAAGGAAACAAAAGGCCCAATAGCTGGCATACCGTTTCACAATAAAGGCTGGGATTCAAACCCAGGTCTGATTTTTACCCACACCAGAATTTTTCTCACTGGGAGGCTAGACACTGGGCATTGGGGTGGGGTGTGGAGGGAGATGTGTGGATCTTGTGAAATATGGGCAGTTAAAGCCTTATTGAGAGGAGGAAAACCCAGGAAGTTTTACCAAAACCAACAGTCAAATCTGGGTCCTATGGCATCTGGAAAGGGAGGGTGTCTTTGCTTTCTCTGGGTGATCTAAAGCCTGGGAGTCAGACAGAATGGACAACACATATGATCTAGGGCTCCATGACAACCTCTGTGTACACAAGACCCATTTTATGATTGCATAAGAATGATAGATTTGCCTCAGGGTCCATTGCAGAAGAGGGGGCGGAAAGAATGTAAGAGCCAAAGGAAGGGTACGACTCCTTACAATGCAATTGTCCAGATAGAAATGGGCCTCGATTTCCATGACCTTGTAGTGCCTAGCAATACCTTTGCAAGACCCTCATAATAGAAGAAAAAGATGATGACATCAAATTAAAAGAGAGACTAATGGAGAGAGGGAGGGGATATGATGGAGTTCTGAAGGGGAACGGGGGAAGGGGAGGGAAATATCATGGTTTATTGTCTGTAAGTATAGAAGTTGTCAATAAAAAATTTAAAAAAGAATGATACATTTGGGCTGGAGAGATGGCTTAGTGGTTGAAGCATTTGTCTGCAAGGCCCAAGGACCTTGGTTTGATTCCCCAAGACCCACGTAAGCCAGATGCACAAGGTGGTACATGCATCTGGAGTTCGTTTGCAGTGGCTAGAGGCCTTGGTGTGACCTTTCTCTCTCTCTCTCTCTGCCTCATTCTGTCTCTCTCTCTTTCTCTCAAATAAATAAAAATAAATAAACAAAATAAAAATAAATAAATGAATAAAAATAAAAAAAAATGATACAGTCATATAAAAGTTCCCCGGTCCATATTGGTTCCAATTCTGTGGTTCTGGATGGAGTCTGAAGACAGAGCTGACATCTCACACCTTGCAGCTGCTGTCATGTGGCTACAGGGGAATGCCAAGGCACACACACGAGGGAACCCTGGTCTCGGCCATGAATTCCTGGAGTGTCTCAAATCTCTTTGTACCCTTCAAGCTGGAACAGAGCAAGGGGCACAGTAAACATCTAGGATGTGCTGAAAGGGAATTTCAGTAAATGCCGATGGAGAAGGGCTTCCAGTGGATCTCAGGCTGCTCGTGAACAGCCAGTTATAAATCTACTCATGGCTAGAGTTTTCTTTTAGAAAGAGAAATTTGTGTAAAAGTTGTCTTTGATCTTCAGGGCCCACATTTCTCCTGAGGGATGAAATGGTGGCGGCAGCAAGCAAACATTTGTATTTGCGTAGAGGAGGTTTTCCTGTGTTCTCCCAGTGTAGCCCGGGCACATGCTTAGTATGTGAATGCACGCCTCCGTGTGTTGCTTCTTTCCTCGGCTGACACTGGAGATTAGAGTTGAGCTGTAAGTGTGTAAAAAGCCTTTGAGGGAAACCCTTAATGAGGAACCGATCCTTTTAGATTCAAGTCTAATTGCTTCTACAGCAACATTTCTATTTTGGATGCGTCCCACGAACGAGTAAGTCTTCTTTTATGCCACTGATGTAATACTAGCCCCTCCGTCCCAGCACAAAACAAACACCCAACACGTGGCATGAACCATACACCCCCAATGAGGAAGCCAATGACTCTTTTCTGCTTGAGCAGCTGGCTTAATTTCAAAGACCACCAGGAGAGAAAACCTTGGATCCAATGTTGACAAACCCTTGAAAATATTTCTATCTTTTCTCTGCTCTCTATTCACAAGGAGTGACAATCAGGGTTCATGAGGCCTGCAGTACGATGCCTTGTGGGTCCCAGGGAAACTGAAATGGTTACTGGATTATTTCAGTCACATGGCACATGTCTTTCCAGTGTCTAATGTTTGATGAAAACCATATGGGACAGCCTGCCAATTATATTTTAACAAGTTGCAATTGGGGGGATATAATTTAAGGGGTGTTTTACAAGTTGTTCCCACACCATAATCTAAAAAGATGACAGTCTGCCCTAGGTAACCATGATTTCTGTATCAGGAGAGTTAAACAAATGCACTTAGTCCTGCAATGTTTTATTTGTCATTTATTTTATTGTCAGTAGTCTCCAAACAATATAGCATAATGGTGATTTATATGGCATATGTAATGTATTAGGCATTATAAATCATGTATAGATGACTTAAAGTATATGGAAGATATGTATAGGTTACATACAAGAACTGTGCCTTTTATATAAAGGACTTGAACAGCCACAGATTTTGGTATCCATGGGGAATGGAGTGTGGGTGAGGTGAACAGTCTTTCTGGAACAAACCATATATTTCAGGTATTGTGTACTTAACAGGTTAGTATTGTGTACTTACCATATATACCAGGTTATATTTCAGGTTAGTATTGTGTACTTATCACATATTTCAGGTTAGTATTGTGTACTTATCACATATTTCAGGTTAGTATTGTGTACTTATCACATATTTCAGGTTAGTATTGTGTACTTACCATATATTTCAGGTTAGTATTGTGTACTTACCATATATTTCAGGTTAGTATTGTGTACTTATCACATATTTCAGGTTAGTATTGTGTACTTATCACATATTTCAGGTTAGTATTGTGTACTTATCACATATTTCAGGTTAGTATTGTGTACTTATCACATATTTTACAGGTTACTTATCATTGTGTACTTACCAGGTTAGTATTGTATTTATCACATATATTTCAGGTTAGTATTGTGTACTTATCACATATTTCAGGTTAGTATTGTGTACTTACCATATATTTCAGGTTAGTATTGTGTACTTATCACATATTTCAGGTTACTATTGTGTACTTATCATATCATATACTTCAGGTTAGTATTGTGTACTTATCACATATTTCAGGTTACTATTGTGTACTTATCATATCATATATTTCAGGTTAGTATTGTGTACTTATCACCATATATTACTTACTTATCACATATTTCAGGTTAGTATTGTGTACTTATCATATCATATACTTCAGGTTAATATTGTGTACTTATCACGTATTTCAGGTTAGTATTGTGTACTTATCATATCATATACTTCAGGTTAGTATTGTGTACTTATCACACATTTCAGGTTAGTATTGTGTACTTACCATATATTTCAGGTTAGTATTGTGTACTTATCACATATTTCAGGTTAGTATTGTGTACTTATCACATATTTCAGGTTAGTATTGTGTACTTATCACATATTTCAGGTTAGTATTGTGTACTTATCATATCATATACTTCAGGTTAGCATTGTGTACTTATCACATATTTCAGGTTAGTATTGTGTACTTACCATATATTTCAGGTTAGTATTATGTACTTATCATATCATATACTTCAGGTTAATATTGTGTACTTATCACGTATTTCAGGTTAGTATTGTGTACTTATCATATCATATACTTCAGGTTAGTATTGTGTACTTATCACACATTTCAGGTTAGGATTGTGTACTTACCATATACTTAGGTTAATATTGTATATTATCACATATTTAGGTTAGTATTGTGTACTTATTATCATATCATATACTTCAGGTTAGCATTGTGTACTTATCACATATTTCAGGTTAGTATTGTGTACTTACCATATATTTCAGTTAGTATTGTTACTTATATTTCAGGTTGTACTTACATTATCAGGTTAGTATATTTCAGGTTTAGTACTTATCATATCATATACTTCAGATTAATCAGGTTTGTGTACTTATCACATATTTCAGGTTTGTATTGTGTACTTATCATATCATATATCATATTCAGGTTAGTATTGTGTATTATCACATATTTCAGGTTAGTATTGTGTACTTGGGTACTTATCACATATTTCAGGTTAGTATTGTGTACTTATCATCATATTTCATTGTGTTATATTTCAGGTTAATATTGTATACTTATCACATATTTCAGGTTAGTATTGTGTACTTATCACATATTTCAGGTTAGTATTGTGTACTTATCACATATTTCAGGTTAGTATTGTGTACTTATCATATATTTCAGGTTAGTATTGGGTACTTATCATATATTTCAGGTTAGTATGGGAGAAATTAGGCATCCATTTGTCTTGCTAGCACCCACTGACATATAAATTTATTTTTTATTCAGATAGCACTTTAAAAAATTTATTTTTATTTTATTTTTTTTAAATTTTGTTTATTTATTTGAGAGTGACTGCACATGAGAGAGTACAAGACAGATAGCCAGAGAGAGAGAGAGAGAGAGAGAGAGAGAGAGAATGGGCGTGCCAGGGCCTCCAGCCATTGCAAATGAACTCCAGATGCACACGCCACTTTGTGCATATCAATTACCTGGGTCCTGGGGAATCGAGCCTCGAACCAGGGTCCTTAGGCTTCATAGGCAAGCGCTTAATCACTAAGCCATCCCTCCAGCCCTCAGATAGCACTTTCTTTTGGGGATCATGGACAGGAAGGTAGAAGTAGGAGGAACACTATGTTAGAAGTTAGCGGTCTTTAGTTCATTTATTTAGCTAAGCTCACCTGAGCCACACGGCGAGAAAGCTTGTGTAACCCGGAGAGCTTGCTGTGCATGTGAATTTTGTTGCTCATCCACTGAGTACATGTGGGGGATGGGTCACAGGCTGAGGCGCAGGGGGCACGAGTGGTATGAATGATTCCACTGTTAGGGAAGAAAGCATGTGGCCTGAACTTTGACAAGGCCCTTGGGATACACAAGGGGTGTCTTTCTGACCACATCTTTTATTCCAGAGGTGTGATTAGAGCCCTGTAGCTAGTAAGCTGAGGATGGGGGAGGAACATGACTTTGGGCTAAACCAGGGACCGAAGTTAAACAAACACCAGCTCTTCCATTTATGGTTCTGTAACTACACATATGTCACCGCGTAACTCTGAATTTCTTTTTTTTTTTTTTCTGTAAAAAAGAGCCACGTTAAAGTGCAGCTGGTACTACAGCGACATGCACATTATAAATGCTCAGGAAATCTGTTGTTATTGATTCAAGAAAGGATTTTTGGTGCTAGGCTTCAGCTTTTGGCACTATCTGCCACAAATCTGTGTCCGGTAATTCCTGCAATTGTTGCATGAAGTCAAACTCTTCATAGTGCCTATCCGTGAGCTGTTTCAGTGGCTTTTATTATGCTGGAGGAAGAGAAGCGAGGAGAACGCCAATAAAAATTAAGAAACAGGAATGTCTGAAGTAGTTTGGCATTAGAGACCCAGTCCTGTGTGACCTGGGGCAAGTAACGCACTCTCTTTAAGCCTCAGTTTCCTCATATGACAATAATAATGTTTATACAGCAAAAGAAATAGGCAAGGATGATTGTCAGAATTTAGGGAAAATTTGTGCAAAAGTGCTTAGCGTAGTCTTAGTACATTGCTATCCATTGATCACAGAAACATGTAAAAAAGCTGGAGATTAACTATGAACTATCCACAATCCACATGGGGATAACTGACATCCCCAATGAGCAGGGTCCCTTCGGAGCCGGGAGGACAGGGAGGAGGTTAAGGATGGTACCAAGATGTGCTGTTTACACACTGAGTATGCACACAACTAATAAGGAAAAAAAGTTTTAAAAAGGTGGGCATGAAAAGAAAGCTGGAGATTAAAGCTTAAAAGTAGCTGAAAGAGGGCTGGAGAGATGGCTTAGCAGTTAAGGCGCCTGCCTGCTAAGCCTAAGAACCCGGTTCCAATCTCCAGGTCCCACGTTTAGCCAGATGCAAAGTGACGCAAGGGCACAATGCTGCACTTGACCACAAGGGGGTGCACGCATCTAGATTTCGTTCACAGCAGCTGAGAGACTGCTGACGCGCCCATCTCTATCTGTCTCCTTCTTCCTCTCTCTCTGTCTGTCTCTCTCTGTGTCTCTTTCCAAAAAAAATAAATAAAATAAAAAAGTGGCTGAAAGACTATCTCCAAGTATATTATGTAAAAATGTAGAGTGAGATAGAAAATAAGATCACATTTCAGCACAAAAGATTTAGCTCATTAGAACAATACAGTTCTTGGGATGATTAAACACTTGGAGAGGATTTTATCTCGCTTTAGATGTCTTATAGTTTCCTCCTAGCCTTAGTGTTTCGGTAGCTGCATATTAATAGATGAGCAACCAAAATAAAAGCTTTTCAAAATATAGTCAGAAACGATTTGCTCAACTGTAACTTATGGCCAATAACATTAACTTCAGTAATGTAGTGACCAAGAAACTAAAAGCGTTCCTGCAGCTCCAACCTGATTCTATTTAGTAATTAAAAAAATATTTTTTAATATTTTATTTTTATTTATTTGACAGACAGAAAGAGGGAGAGAGAGAAAGAGAGAGAGGGGGAGAATGAGCGCGCCAGGGCCTCCAGCTGCTGCAAACGAACTCCAGACATGTGTGCCACCTTGTGCATCTGGCTAACGTGGGTCCTGGGGAATCAAACCTGGGGCCTTTTGCTTTGCTGGCAAACGCCTTAACTACTAAGCCATCCCTCTTTCCCTAAATATTTTTTGTTTGTTTATTTTTATTTATTCAAGAGCAATGAACAGACAGTGAGAGAAAGAGAGAATGGGCGCATCAGGGCCTCCAGCCACTGCAAATGAACTCCAGAAGCATGTGCCACCTTGTGCATCTGGCTTACGTGGGTACTGGGGAATTGAGCCTCGAACTGGGATCCTTAGGCTTCACAGGCAAGTGCTCAACCACTAAGCCATCTCTTCAGCCCAGAGAGAGAATGGGAGCATCAGGGCCTCCAGCAAATTCAAACAAACTCCAGATGCAGGCACCATCTTGTGCACCTGGCTTACATGGGTACTGGGGAATCGAGCCTCGAACCAGGGTCCTTAGGCTTCACATGCAAGCACTAACTGCTAAGCCATCCCTCCACCCCAATATTTTTATTTATTTATTTGCCAGCAGAGAGATAGAGAGATGTTGTAGTCAGGTTCACATTGCTAGCAGAAATCACCCAACCAAGAGCAGATTTTGGGAAAAAAAAATGAGTTTAGTTTGGCATATAGACTCGAGGGTAAGCTCCATGATGGCAGGGGAAAACAATGGCATGAGCAGAAGCTGGACATCACTCCCCCTGGCCAACATACGGTGGACAACAGCAACAGGAGAGTGTCCTAAAAAATGGCAAGGTGAAACTGGCTATAACACCCATAAGCCCACCCCTAACAATACGCTGCCTCCAGGAGGCGTTAATTCCCCAATCTCCATCAGCATTCAGAACACCTAAGTTTATGGGGGACACCTGCATCAAACCGCCAAGAGAGAAGAGAAACAGAGTGAATAGGAATGCCAGGGCCTTTATACACTGCAAATGCCACTTTGTGCATTAAGCTTTATGTGGGTACTGGTGAATTGAACCTGGGTCATTAGGCTTTGCAGGCAAATGCCTTAACTGCTAAGCCATCTCTCCTGCACTCCAAGCTGATTCTTAAAACCCCATGGGGAATAGCTGGGGTCAGGAGGGAGGCCCTCAAGGCCACCTACTGTGTACTTACACACAGAGAAAGCCAAGGATACTGCCTTCAGAAGAGATTGGGAGGGTGCATTAAGGAGACAGAAGATAGGCACACTGGATAAGTAGGTAGTACTTGGCTCAGAAGGAATCAACCTTCTTACAGTTGTTGATCATTTGTTTTTCTTAATCAATACAAACCACAGATAACATCCATAGGAGGATGGAGTTCAGCAGGCAAGTCACAGACATGAGGAGTGGCAGAGGTGCGGGGCAAGGGCAGGTCCCTCTGACACCGCAGAGATGTCAGTGTGTTTCAGGGCCAAGAGCATGTGCTGCAGAACATGGTGTCACACTGGGCGCAATGGGTGAACAAGTGAAGGATGAAGGTGCTCTGTGAGGGAACCTTGGTGGGGAGCCGAAGGTTGTGCAGGGTTCTAAGAATTGGGTACCCATAAGCCTACTTGTAGACAAACCTGTTTAGGGTCCTTTAATTAAGTGCAAGGATATTGGTAGTTCAGAACATGAGGGGGAGCCAAAAAGGACAAGGCCGAGTGAGTGGAAAATGAAGGCGCCAGAGACAGGAATGTGGTCACCTTCCCTATCAGCGTTAGGGTCCAAATTTGAGTTCTCAAGTTTCCTCATATAATACTCTTGACTTCTTCCAGAATAAAGACACCAGATACATTCTTTCATGGGCTCTTGGACCAGCTTGATCCTTCCTTTCCAGCTGCCCTTGCAGCCTACTGAGCTCCCCCCAGTAACTGTGAACTGGGACACCAGTGTGGGTCACTGAACTGAACTGAATCCTTATGCAATGGCAGTAGGTCGTCCGGTGGGCTGTGAGGATTGAAGCACATAAAGATGTGGATTTTGGTGTTCAGGTTTGAGGCAGGAAGGAATATGAGGTGACAGACAGTTAAGTCCATGGGGCATTTGTGCTGCTATGATGGAATGCCACAGACTAGCTCATTTGTAAAAAATAGAAAGTAGTTTTTTCACAGCTCTGGAGGCTTGGAAGTCCATGATAAGGGTGTTGGTACCTGGTGTGGGCCTTTTCCTCTGCCTCCACCTGGCAGAAGTGGAAGAGCAAGAGCAAACCTATTTTACAAGAGCCTCCTTCTCATCAATGAAGGAGCAGCCTCTAGGTCCTAATCCCCTGGGAAACCCCACCCTCCCGTCAATTTTATCACAATGAAAACAGCAGAGTTTTAGAGAGGATCAAGTCTCAATATGAATTTTGGAGGAGACAAAAATAATTGAAAGCATAATATCTGGTTACCGGATAAGGAACCTTTTCCATGGAGGGATGTGGATGCAGGGGGAGTATATCCACGGGGCTCTTAATTTCAGCCAGAATTTTGAGCTTTGGTCTCTTCCCTGCTTTTTGCTGAACTGGGAGATTTGCGGCCCAGCTCTTTGGTCACCAGGGCTTATGCAGCTGTAGAAGACAAGGCTTCACCTGGGAGAGTGTGGGCGACGGATGTGGCCACACCTTTACTTCATCTGTTTCCACTAGAGAATAAGCCAGGTGCACACTGGAGGTGCTTCACAGTCTTAGGAGGAGCAAGGTAGTATGTGGGGGACTAAATAACAAACATGTTTGAGTGATCACAGGGACATTTGGGTGGCTCTTAGGTCTCTGTCTGCCTCCTTTAGAGCAGAGCAGAGGAGATCAAGGGAGGCTTGGGGCACGCATGCTTCTTTGCAGGGAGATGTGGTGTGGGGACACTTCCATGATGAGTGGTTGCTTTACATTCAAAGCTACTGACAATGTGCCCCTGGAAGTTGGGTCCTTTGCTGTCACATTGCGGGAGCTGCCACTCCCGTGTGTGCAGGGTTTCTTGTGTTACTATTTCAGCCAGCAGTCCTCAAACTTGCGCCTTCATCAGAACCACCTGGAAGAATTCTTAAAACACAGACTTTCTGATTTTTGTGGGGTGAAGTAGGACCTGACACTTCATTTCTGACTGGGTCCTTCCCAGCTGATACCAAGGCTGTGGGGACAGCCACCCTATCTTAAGGACCCCTGCTCTAAATCTTGCCTATGTGCCTCTACCACTGCTCTTCTTTTTCAAGTCAAAAAGACATTGAAACTGGAAAGCAAGTCAGGAGACAAAAATCCTGTAAAATTTCCCCGGGTGAATTCACTGACAAAAGCTGGGGAAGTAGGGAACAGGGTAAGATTTGACAGCTGCAATTTGGGGCAGACAGTATTTGTTAGATCATCTTATTAACACCGCACTCTTGGGGCTGGAGAGATGGCTTAGTGGTTAAGGAGCTGGCCTGTGAAGCCTGAGGAGCCAGGTTCGATTCCCCAGTACCCACGTAAGCCAGATGCACAAGGTGGTGCATGCATCTGGAGTTTGTTTGCAGCTGCTGGAGGCCCTGGTGCACCCATTATCTCTCTCTCTCCATCTGCCTCTTTCTGTCTCTCTCAAATAAATAAAAATAAATATTTTAAAATTGCACTCTTGGTACGCCGTAGACAAGGTGTTTTTTTTTTTTTCTTTGTATGGAAATTACCTGAGAATTCTGTATTGTGATTTAGGAGGCAAATATGACTTTAGGGAAAAGGCAAATGGGAGGGTACTAGAGTATGGGGTGGGGAAAGGAGTGGATATTTGTTTAGAGAAAAGGGTGGATCAGTCTGTGAGGACTGCTTGGAAAGTCCTTACTGTCAGTTTAAGAGCCATTTGAAACTTTGGTTCATTTTGATGAAACATGAACTACTTAATGAGGACTCCGTCTTCACCTATCAGGGAAATGCTGGCAGAGTAAATTTGTAGCAGTGGTTAAGGAAATCCTCAGGACAATAAGTGTGGCAGAAAAACTTGACGGAGAGGAGATCCCCACTGGAAAGAGAAAGGACACTGTGGTAGCTGCACAGCTAGAAGCAGCTGGTAGAAGGGCAGTGATCGGGGGCACGTTGAGCAGCCATGCTACGTAAGGCTGGTTCAAATAGACTTGCACGTCACCTAAGGAAGAAATGTCTAACGCGGGGCTAGATTTCTCCTAGGAGGTTAAAAGGAGCCAAAGATGGGCAACTGCCAAGTATCACGCAGCTGGGGAGATAAACAACTGGCCAGATGTTTCAGAGACACACAACCTGTGTGGTAACCTGAACTCACGCCAGTCATCAAGACGGATGAATAAACAACAGCCAACTGGGACAGTCGTGCCCGGATTTATGAACTCGTGGGCTCTCTGTGGCGTGCCTGCCAATGTGTGGGACACGGAGCAAGGCGGATGATGAAACCCAAAGTGATTCTCGTTTCCGTAGCATTAATTAGGAGCTTGGTAACAAAACAAGAGCCTGGCAGGGAGGTGAAAGAGGGAGCTGCAGGGGCCAGCCAGAGCCTGAAGCTTGATGTTCCGTACTGTGATTGATGAACAGTGGCTTGAGGGTGTAGCCATGGTAGAACGTCCTGTTCCTGTCATTCTGAGAGCTGGAGGCATTAGCAGCCTGGTGATGTGGCCTTGGCTTAACTCCCCGGTAAGGCTGGCCTTTTCAGCCTGTTTCAGCATGCTGGGACTGAGTGACACAGGGTTCTTGGCATTGGCCATAGGACCTCTGAGTCCCTCACAGCCTCTCATTTTCCTAGTAGTTCACGGGAGAGTTAACCATGTGAGTTCCCCCCCTCCACCCCCCACCAGAAAAGCAAGCAACCTGATTCTTGAGGCTGGCTGGCTAGCTGGCTGTCCTGGAGGGCAGTTCATAGGAAAGCAGCCGGGTACCCCATTCATGCTCCAGGTAGTTGGGACCATCTCTCACTGTCGGTTCTGTGATGGCTGGCCCTTCAACACCCTCTTAGGCCACTGTCCCTACAGATACGTCTGACTTCAGCTGAGTCCGCTTTCCTCCCCTGTCCCAAATTTTGAACCCAGTTACTGTTGAAATGTTGGGTAAATGTGGAAGAAAAGTGAAAATGAGCTCACGAGTCAGCACAAACAAAACCTCAGCTCAGAGAGAAGGTAGCTGGCACCTGGGGAGATGGTTCCAGTCACTACCAGCACGCTTCTACACTAGGCATTCATATTGGAAGAAGGGACCCAGTGTAGGGACCCAATGTCTGGAATGTAAGGGGTACTGTGAAGGGCTGCTGAGGGAAACAGGAAGTGGGCTTGAGTGTCAGGAGGGGAAGGTGGGCAGCCAAGGGCTCTTGACCCCAGCGAGCTCAGGAATCGATGGTGACAAAGGAGGCCAGTGTCCCTCAGCCGTGTGGCAGGGGAGTGAGGTCTGGAGGTAGGGCAGCAGCCAGCCAGGATTAGGACACAGAGGCGCCTTTGAGAAGTGGCTTCTTAGCAAGGACCTGGAGCATTGGCGGGAGAGTTGCAGGGAGCCAAGCTGTGGTAAGTCCCCATGTCGTTGAGAATGGAGAAGAAGGCAAGAACAGGAGCTCAGAAAGTTGCCAACACGTTCAAGGGCTTTGGAAATCGTTTTAAGATAAAATCACTACTGAACCCAACCTTCTTGCGGGCTGACTAGAAAATAGGGTTAGGAGATTTTGCCTTGAGAGGACCCGTGAGAAGACAGTTCTCTTTTTTTTCCTTCTTCTAGTTCTTATTTTTTCAGGGGACAAAAGGCTTGCCAGCCAACTTGATGACAACTTTTCCAGCTCTGTGGAGTGTTTTTTAATTAATTAATTAATTAATTTTTTTGTGAGGTAGGGTCTTGCTCTAGCTCGGGCTGACCTGGAATTCACTATGTAGCCTCAGGCTGGCCTTGACTTCATAGCGATTAAAGGTGTGTACCACCATGCCCAGCAGAGAGAGAGAGAGAAACATCTGGGCCTCCCACCACTGCAAATGAACTCCAGACACATGTGCCACCGTGTGCATCTGGCTTTACGTTGGTACAGGGGAATCAGACTTGGGAGAGTCATTAGGCTTTGCAGGCAATCTTTTTAACTGCTGAGCCATCTCTCTGGCCCCGAGTGTTTTGTTGTGTATAACTGCATGCCAGCTCATGTCTTCAGCCGGTGACCGGACTGGAGTCCCTGCTGTCCCTTTCCTTTATACGCTCACAGCAGCTGTTTGCCTGCCTGCTTGCCTCCCAGGACTCCCCCAGCCCTTTAGCACTGAGGAAGGCTCATTGCTTACTAGTGCTGGCAACATTTTCAGGTTGGCCACTCTTGTGCATTGGAGGAGGAGTGAAATGAGAAACTCATAGAAGAGTCCTCTTGTGCTCCGTGCATTCCTTAACTGTAACTTTTGTCCCACATGCACAGCTTGAGCAGCAGTTCTGGACAATAAGGCATTTTTTAAAAATCAATAATCATACTATAGCCACAGCAGAACGTGGTCAGTACACTAAAGAGGCACCTAGATTAAAATGCTTTTGGAGTTGAGATTTACTATGCATGTCAGAATTGTATGCAAGTACAAGTTGTACCAGGAAAAGATAAATAACCTATTCACTTCATAGTAATATAATAAATAAAATATTATTGACATGCCTGGCAAGACTGCTAATACCATTTGGGTGTTGCGAAAAGAGTCTGCTGGATAAATAACCATGGGCTCGTAGACCCACAGAGTCTAGAATGCTGATGCTGAATGCGAGCTTGGAAAGCATCCAGTTCAGCCTCGTCATTTTGTAAATTTATAAACAGATGTCCAGATAGGTTAAGTCAATTGCTCAAGACCACAAAACTAGCCAAGGCACAGCCAGAGATTAGGCCTCCGTGTGTGCTATCCCCATTCACGCTGGTGGTGTGACATCAGCCATGTCCTACCTCTGGACTCCTTCCCCTTAGGAGATCCACATCCTTATCACACCATTCTTGCCCTTACAGTGTTTCTGGAACGTTTCTTTGTCCTCTTACCGTGTTTTTACACAATGTTTGTGTGACAATTCGGAGGACATAGGTGACCCAGAGCAAGGGACATGGGATGATGTGTTGGAGTATATGTGTTACTTTTGTGATTATGTTAAAGGTATTGTTGATGGAAAACAAAAATTTAAAGATGTTGAGATCATAGAAGTTTAGAGTATGGGCCTGGCATGGTGGTGCAAACCTTTAATCCCAGCACTCGGGTGGCAAGGGGGAGGCAGAGGTAGGAGGATGGTTGAAGTCTAGCCTGAGGGTATATAGTGAATTCCAGGTCAGCCTGGGCTAGAGTGAGACCCTACCTTGAAACCCCCCCCCCAAAAAAAAATAAGTTCAGAGTAGAATAATGGTTATCAGAAATTAAGAAGGACAAGGGAAGCCGGGTGTGGTGGCGCACGCCTTTAATCCCAGCACTCGGGAGGCAGAGGTAGGAGGATCACCGTGAGTTCGAGGCCACCCTGAGACTACAGAGTGAATTCCAGGTCAGCCTGGACCAGAGTGAGACCCTACCTCGAAAAACTGAGAGATTGGTCAGTGGGTACAAAGTTATAAGCAGATAGGAGGATTATGTTCTGCTGTTCTTTTGCACAACAGAATGACAATAGTTAGCTAAATGTGACATATATTTCAAATAGCCAGAGGAGAGGATTTAGAATGTTCACACACCAAACACATGATAAGTATTTGATGATAAGAGGTGACAGATATGCTAGGTTCTGATGAATTCTAATCTAATGATTCTAATCTGATCACTGCAAAATGTATACATGCATTAAAGCATCAAATTACACTCCATAAGTGTGTATTGTTATTATGTGTCACTCAAAAATAGAGCAAAACTATAAGAGAAAAAATCATAAAATGCAAATGTTGAAGAAAGGGTCTAACTGCTTTGGCCCATCTCTTCCAGCCTTGCCTCTATGGAGTGGGCCCGTCCTATACTCCGCCTTCTCAGAGATCTCCCCAACCCCGTAGCTGTGTGTCCAGTTCAGCATGGAACCCGAGCAGGGCAGCCAGATTTGTTCTCTCTTGTCAGCTAGGCTGTCCACTGTTCCCCCTTCTCTGTTGGGCAGTCTTTCCTTCCATCACTCTTCCTTTCTCAACCACCTCTCTGACTCTCAATGATGGTACACTTTCTCACCATATTTTTATTTCTGCCTTAGCTGGAATTTTGGCTCCCTCGTTAGCTGGCGTGTGTGGTGGCCATGGCACTATACACTGACTTCCTTTCAGTCAGTCTCCAGGTTCTGGCTCTGTCTTTCCACATACCCCAGCCCCCGCCCCATCCATCCTCCCACTGCATCCCAGTTGGTTAGTGCATTTCTGTTTTCCTGGCAACCAGTGGATCGTTGCCTTGGTCAAGTATGTCTTATGGACCAATGGCCCTAGATCAGGGTTATTTTTACAAAGCATGGACACTTATATTTTCCTTAAAGTCTGATTTATGAAGTGTGTAAATGAGTTGACATTGGGTGGCACACTGATTGTATCTAGTAAATGTCTCCTTCCATGACACCCTCACTCCCCTCACCTGCAGGCCAGGTGCTCATGGGGCTCATGTGACACTTCTGAAACTGAAGTCTTAGACTACAGAGAAGCCTTCCACCTCCTTCTTGGACTAGACTGCAACCCTATCATGGGCATTTCAATTGGACTCAGCCTATACTGTCTTGTTGAGAAAGCGCAGAATGAAAGACATTCTGAAGTGGCTCCACTTAAACTATCTGGACAATTTTTTTTTTTTTTTTTAAAGGGGATCATTTAAAAGAAAAAAGAAATGCACTTGGGGAAATAGGACCTGGGTACATGAAAAAGATTTCTTCCTAAAATTATAAAATAGCCATCACTTACAGGGCACTTATGCCCAGTGCTGTTCCAAGGCATTTTATATACTTCAGCTCATGTAACCTTAACAACAACCCTAGAAGGGAAATAAATATTGTGTCCCTTCTTTATAAACAAGGAAAAGAACTTCAGAGAGATAAAGAAACCTACTCAAGGTCACAGTGCTAGTGAGTAGATGACTTGGGTGTCCCATCCAAGCGTGGCTAATGCCACCTGTGATGTAAGTCGTGGGTACCCACTGGGAAAATGATAGCACAATGATGGCACAGGCAGACAGACGGTCCCAGCCTCTTATTCAGCCAGCTGCCGTTTCATTTCTAAATGTACAAAGCACCTTTGCCTTTGGTCTGCTCAAGGTGCTTTCCACTAGCTGGTGGTTTTCTCCTCCCTTCCCCAGATTTTCCTCCCAAAATAAATCATCAGTTGCCCCTCTTTGAAACATGATGTCATAGCCTTTGACCCCCAGCATTGGAGTCACCACAAAGATGGCTTTTGGAGTCATTCCTGGGTCACTACCAGTCAGATCATTGTGGCATAATACCACTTGCTATTTTCCCCTTGTGCATAGCATTTGGGATATGACTGGTCTGTTGATATGCTTAGGGTCCACCCTCCTACCCTTGGGGACTCATTGCCGAGGCTCCCCTCCCTTCTGACTGCCCTGCTTGTCCTCTTGAAGTGGTCCCGGCCCAGAAGTATTTGTACTCGGAACACCTTTGAACATACTAGTTTACCGCCTCCTCTTTTCTTCTCTCTGCTTCCTCTGTTCTTTATTCTTCTTTTGCTTTTCTTTTTAAAACTTTTATTTATTTATTTATTTATTTATTTATTTATTTATTTATTTATTTATGAGAAAGAGAAAGAGGCAGAGAGAGAGAGAGAGAGAGAGAGAGAATGGGGGCTCCAGCTGCTGTAAACGAACTCCAGACGCACGCACCACTTTGTGTATCTGGCTTATGTGGGTCCTGGGGTATTGAACCTGGGTCTTTTGCCTGTGTGGGCAAGCATCATAACCTCTAAGCCATCTCTCCAGGCCGTCTTAGGAATTTTTAAGCCTAGTAAAAGACACTGGACGATAAACAGATAAGCACAGCACAATTTTAACAATGTCAAAGTGGAGACATCAACAAAAAGCTGTTGGGGAACCAGGAGGAAATAGCTAAGACCTTTTCATTGAGAGCTGTAAAAGTCTGAGGGGTCTAGTCACACATCTGCATTGTGTGTGTGCAGAGGATTAGGGCATTGTGAGACACATGGGGTGCAGGGGAACACTAACTGTGAGTGCTGGGGCACATTTCAGGGAATGTAGAATGTGCTATATTGAGGTGGCTCAGAAAGAGAACTCTGCTGTCCCATAGATGAGAATTTGAATGTGACCTAAGAACTTATCACGAGCTCTTGGTCACAGGACACCTAAAGGCTTCGATGCCTCCATCTGTAACATGAGGAGGAGACCAGCACCTGCTTGTGGGGATCGGCGGATGGAACGTTGGTGGAGGGGCAGAAGGTGATAGGAATGGACTTGACAGGCAGATCGAAAAGGTCATGGAATCACACACTAAGCAGCATGGACTCCAGCCTTGCTGTTAAATGCAGATTTTCTCAGTCCATCCTTATTTTCCATCTCAGTTGATTTGCCTCGGGGTTCAGGAGTCCTGGGTTTTCATGGTTGACTGTAAGTGGTCCAGATCACCATGTTGGATGATCATACGGCTTCTGGCCAACTCTCTGCAAAAGCAACACAGAGTTCACGGAGGTTTAGAAGAGACTGAGGAGATAGCTCGGGTGATAAAGTGCTTACTGTGTAAGCATTGGGACTCATGTTCAAATCCCCGGCACCCACATAAAATGCCAAGCACAACAGCATACATCTGTAATCCCACAGGAGGGGAGGTGAAGACAGAGGATCCCTGGGACTTACTGGCCAGTTAGCCTAGTCCTATCAGTGAGCTCCAAGTTCAGAGAGAGACCCTGCCACAAATATCTACGTATATCTATGTGCACTCACGACCACACACAGTGGAGAGTGATTAAGGAAGACGTCAGATGTTGACGTAGAATTCTGGCCTCTACACACACACAAACACACAAACACAACACACACCCAAAGAGCCTTGGGACTTTTTATAACATTAGGTTGAGCCGAACACTAGATAGATATTCTGACTTCCAACACACTATACCCTATCCGCACAGGACCCGGTGAAAGCCAAAGAGGACTCTTGGCTGCTGGGGTTAAAGGTAAGGCTTGAATGAGACAGGCTCCCTTATGGAGATGGCGTTCTGCCGAAGGGCATGGAGTGGTACACAGTGGGCCTTGCCTGGTCTTTCATTCTGGCTGTTGAGTGATCTTCTCTCTGCCCACATCCTGCCTGCCCACTCCTGACTCCCATGGCTGCAACCGACAATTTGCACTCCTTCCTTATGTGGGGAAGCTCCTTGCCTTTGGTTGCCAGAGATATCCTTCTGAACTGCTTAGCCTTCTCTTGGCATCATCAGTTTAATAGACAAACCTTCCAGTCCCACCTCTCTCTGAACTCCAAGACATTAACTAAGTAGAGAGAATTCTGCAGGGGAGGTTACAGGGTCACCCCAGTTTCTATTGTACACTCCCCACTTTTAAATATGAAGCAAGAATTTTCCCCTCCACTCTGAGATGTCAGAGAGCACATTTGTCGAGCTGGCTGAATGCTTCCTTTCCACCCTCCACCGAATGCCTTGCAGGGAGATGTGAACTCCCCCAGCTTAGGAGCTGGGAGAGGGTCAGCTGCATAGGCCTCCATGGTGGACAAAGGTCATAAACCGACAAGCTCTGAGGGCAACTGGGAAAGCCACAGCCTTGGGGAGTCATTGATACCGGGCGGGTCACCACGGCCAGACTCGGAGATTTCTGAGGACTGGAGACTTTGTAGAAATGACACATCCAGCGCCCTTCCCCCACTCACTCACCAACTGTGACAATGAAACACAGGCCCAGCTGTTTCTGCAGTTGTCCACAGGGATGTAGAACAGTGGGGGGCCTGACAGGCTGGACAGTGCTCTGCTCCCCATTAACCTTGACAGTAACAAGACCATCCCAGAGGTCAAGCGGCCTCCCAGCTGCCATTCTCTATTGCTGTCAGGCTGAAGTTACTAGAAACAATCACTTAGGGAGCATCGGCCCTGTGCCAGGTATTTTTATATGCCTTATCTCAAATCATAACCAGCTGGGGAGCTGTTCTCTTCACCCCTGTTTTTGCATACAGAGGCTAAATAACTAGACAACTGAATAGTCAGGTTCCACACCCAGGTTGGCAAGAGCCCCAGTGGGTGGGGTTCCTACCCCTAGGATCCCACATTAAGTTGCCTCCCCTGGAAATAGTCAGGTCATTATCCTGAGTGACAAGGTGGTTGCTTAGTTACCAATTGAAGAGCACGAACTGTGGCTTGACAGAGATGACTCAGGGTAAACTGGTCCCAGGCCAGGGCATGCGCAGTTTTGTACATTCTCAGGGCTCCTCGGATTGCTTGGAAGGAAGGTGGTCAGGGGAATCAGAGCTGAAGGAGAGGTAGACTGCTGGAGCTGTATGTCAACCAGGGTGTGCCTGTGTAAATTTGTAGGTTTTAAATTAGACTTTTCTCAATTTCCACTTCTGCTGCTGCTGCAGTCTGAAGTGTCAGCCTATAGCCATATACTCCACTGGCTTGCTTACAGACTAGGAAGCATTGTGCTTGGGGGCTCTGGGCACCTGAGACAGGAGCAACCAGACTTTTGATGAGGTAGCAAGGGAGAGTTTATATTCACCATCATTATTGTAGAATATTATCTTTGATGTGTGTGTGTTTTTGATTAATGATTCCGGGACTAGTTAGCAAAATTGTCATTCTTCCCAAGTGTCTCCATGCTCCTTGCCACCCCAGTGGAGGGTGTGATTTAGGAACAATCATGATTAGATCAGATCTGTAGTCTCCAAACCCGATGCTCACAAAAGCTCTGGGAGAATAAACAATGCCAAACAAGCACCAAGCGGACTGATTTTCAAATCTTGTCAGACCCAGAAATTGCTTTGATAGGAAAATTGCATTTTGAACGCCCAAGTAATAATTCTGGGATTTAGCCAGGTTTGTGAAATCTTGATTGGACAATCTTAAGCAAACAATGGAATTCTAGTTGTTTTTTAAAAATTTTATTTGCCAGCTCTTAGAACATTTCCCATCTTTGAAATGAAAGTTTATATCAGCCATAAAGCCCCAGGGTCAAGGCAAGGTCATTAGCAAATGGCATCACATTCCATTTGGCACCTTGGACCATGCAGACCTCAAAGGGAACAGGTGGTATTTTCATAAGCGTGATATCATGTCGATGGAAAGCAGAGGTCTCTGTGCAAGTTTTGACTCTGCCAGTGAACAGCTGGACAGGGATATAGGTGAACCTTTGCTCTTCTCTGTAGCTCTTTTTTTCCATATCCACAAAGTGAGGGGCTTGCTCTCCTTTCATTTCCCAGTTCCCTGTAGCTACAAAATTCTATGATTAGCACCTCTGCTCCAGCGATGTAAATATTCAAATATTCAGAAAAAAACAAAAACCAAACCCTGGACCTTGGAGGGTATAAAAGGCTCCAAGGAAGGGACAAATACCACTGAAAGGAAATAGAGCTTAGTGATGAAGATTGCTGGAGCTCTAAATAATTTCTAATTTCTGTCTTCTTGTTTGGAGTGACTTTATGTGGGGAAAGTGCAGGTTACAGTGGGACAATTTGACTGAGCGAGAGCCAGCAAATATGACCCGCTGGCTGGTAACTGTGTCACTCAGCCCTTAGGATGACAAATATTGCTAGGTGATAAAAAGCTCTGATGCATCAGAGGCTAATCTGCTGCGAAAATGCTGCTTCAGGAAAAACGTACGACCAGAAAGGAAATACTGGTGATTTGACTGACAGCAACAGCTGGAGGCCCCTATAATTGTCCAGATAGGAAGCAGGGGGAAAAAAAAGTTGTATGTTCTACGGAGAGAGCTGGTATGAGCAGTGCCTCTCGAATATTCTGGTCTCTGAAAGTGGTTGAGTAGCTCAGTAACTTGTGGGGTTCATGCTCGTGCTGGTGGGCTGTGAAGTATTGGGACAATTTAGTCAGCACAGCTAAGAAGCTACTTTGGTTAGCAGAATAAAGATGGGCAAAGATCAGGAGCTCAGTCGATCTGTCTTGGCTGGGCCAATGACTGGGGTATTTGGTATTTGCTGAATAATGTGACCAGATTTCCACAGAACTCTGGTCAATGATAGGTTTGCCCTTTTGGCACCCCTCCCCAGTCTGTCATTCTCCCATCTTCATCTGGTGGTGGTGCTGCATGAGGAATGGCGTGTGGTTCTCATTGTGACAACTCTCTGTGGTAGCTGCTATTGCCAACAACCTTGAGGGGAGAAAATGCAAGCTGTGACGTTCAAAGTTTTTTGCCATCCATCAGGAGAAAAGTGTGGAGGAGAGACATTGTCCTGAAGCCACCTGCCTAGGACAGACTCCAGAAACACTGCAGCATATAGTCTAGGCAGCAAACAGAATCTTCCCTGGCAACATGACAACCAGAAGCCGAGGAGGCAAACCTGGCTGGGGCACCTGAGGAGGGAGTGGTGTGAGACTATGTGCTGGTTTAGGGGCCATGGTGACATCTGTATTCCTTCCTTGCTTCAGCTCCCAGAGCCTGTGTTGCTGTGGGCTAGCCTGGGAAAGAGAGGTCCAGGAAGGACTCATTTCATCTCAGGTTAACCACAGACCTCCCCAAAAGAGCTAAGTCAAAGCCCTTCCAACAACAAAACCAGGCAGAAAACAAAGATCCACACTGTTGGGTTACAGGCAGTTGTAAACAGTTGAATTTCCCAAATGTGCACGGGGTAAGTAATGGAAGTGACTCAACACGTTCCCTTAATATACTTTGGTTCACATCCTTTGAAGTTTAGGGAGTGCAATTTCACTGTTTGGCATTGAAGAAAGAAAGGGTGGTGTGTGGAGTGGGCCCCGAACAAGCATTCCTTGAATCAGTAGAAGAGGAGACAAAGACGGGGTGATGTGAAACATTCCTTCTGTCCTGAGTTGAAGCCCTCTGCCCCTCCTCAAAAGGGGAGCCCGAAGCACATCCTTTACATCTATAAAGTTGCCCAAAACTTGGGATAATCTTCTCGTTTTTCTAGTTTCCCACTTCAGAGCTTTTATAAAACCCAAGGTCTGCAAAGAAACCAGCTGGTGTGCTGTCAGGCCACAGTCAGCGTCTTCTCTTCCATCTATGTTGTTTTCTTCTCAGCAGAGTTGCAGATAGAGTTTCCCTCTGGTATCTCTTGTGGGATAGAGACCCCAATAGAATGTATGGCCTGACATACCAGTAGCCTCACTGAGCTGCAGACACATGCTTAGAATTCCTGAGTCTGCTGTGAGGCAGGCCAAGAAAGCCCGGAGCAAGAAAGGCAGACACTGGGCACTTTTGAACTTACGCTGGGTATTAAAGGAGCATTAAGTGGGAAAGCGTGTATGGAGACAGTGGCCAGTGATTTTTTTTAGCTGACTCCTTGAGAGTTGTCCGAGGAGGGAGTTTGTGCACAGATGTTTGCTGTCTACACATTTTGGAGTCAGGCCCAGAAAGATAGGATGAAGTTCTGCATGGTATCTCACGTTATTGTATGCAGAATAAAGAAAAAGGTGGGTCAGAGTTATGTTCTCCAGGGGAAGAGTACCGGGAGGTTGGGGTTTCTGTCCAGGACTAACTTTCAGCCTCTCTGCCCAGGAGTGGATGCACTGGTTGTTTATGACTGGCATCCATTCAGACTGGTAGAAGCGATATTAAATAATAGAATGTATGTTATTTAATATTCTCCATCTCACTCTGAACCATACATTTTTCTCAGTACACTGATGAGTGGAGGATCTCTAGTCTTAATCCATAGATCTCTAATCTTGTTGCAATTCTTAACCATTAAATATTAAAGGAATAGTAGAAAGTACCATTTGGAACCCAATAATTTGGATTCCATCTCTTTCTTTACTTGGACAATATCTTGGGTCTTGGTTTAAATGTTACTTTTCCAGAGAGGACTTTTATGGAGATTCGCACCCTCTCCCTACAGCTTTAGATGTTTCTATATCTCCTATTATTTCTCCTGTTAAAAAATATCACTATAGCCCATCATTAGAACTTACTTCCAGCAAACAGGTTCTGCTTGCCCCTAAGATACATAAAGGCAAGGACTTGGAGAAGCTCATCTACCCCATGTGATGCATCCTAATGGTTATTCATATAATATTTATTGAATATATGAATATTTATTAAATGGCAGATGTCTACCTGTCTTCAAGGGGGCCACCCATATAGGAGATAGTTAAAAAGTCATCATGTTCCTGAGCACAAATGGAGTCTATGAGAGATTCTGTAGAATTGTAGTGAGAGGAGCAGTTAGTTCAGGGGTCCAAGCTCAGAGGAGTTGGAAGTGTGCACAGATGTAATTTCTGAGAAACCGAAAAGACTCTGTCATGAATGCAAGTCACAACGTAGGAAATGGGCATGTGTCAAGTGAGTAAAATGTTTTATATAGAAGGGGATATGAATAGGTGTGCCTTATTTGGAATTGGCAAGAGTTAGAACATAGTAGAAGAAATAATGAAATAGCAGGCTGAAAGAGAAGCAGAGTCGTCTAAAGCATGCTGTGGAAGCAGGGTTCTCCTTTTGACGTGTGTTGAGGAACTTTTAAAGGATTTAAACGAGGGAGTCGCATTGCTCATGTAGCATTAATCACTTGGGAGAGTGAGAGAGAAGTAGTGTCACAAGTTCAAGGCCACATAGCACCCCAGAGTCAGAAATACTGAAATACTTGCTGAAGGATCAATTTGCAGTATATTCTTTGTATAATAAGGGGCACTAGAGAAGGAATAGTTAGCTTTTGACAGTATATGAACATGTCTATCTATATCTATATTTGCATTTGACAGTCTGGAATGCAGTGTCCTATGACTTAAGGTTATTGTTTGAGCTCTGCATATCCCTGTACGTGCATCTGTAACATGTAGGAACTGGGCTTTAGGAGACCTTCATGGCTTTGGAGCACAGCACCCTGCAAGTGTATAAACATGTAAGGCCGTGGTGCCCTATGGGTAATAATATTCCACTTATAAAATGAAATAAACATAAGCAAGGCTTTGTAGGAAGTCTTGTGAAAGTACTTTGACTACTAAGTCAATGTGACCAGCAGTATGACAAAAATGACATGATGAAGAAACAAGATCCCAGCTCCTTGTTCTTTGTGCTTTGTTTAGGGCATCTCTATAGCTTGAGCTTATGCAGGGCTTCCCTTCTGTAGAAGAGTGTGGACAATGAGGGACCACAAAATGACCAGAATGGTGAAAGGGCTCATATCCAGATCACAGAAAACCTGGCCAAAGGAAATGGAAATATTTAGTCTGGTAAAGATAAAAACTTATGGAAAATGCTTTAGCTGCCTTCATATATTTGAAATACATTTTATAAAAAAGGGTTTTGGTTTATAGGATTAAAAAAAAACAGTTTGGAATCAATGAGTGAAAGCTTCTGAGAGCACAAGTTGGCAGATATAGGTAAACATCTCTTAGTAGGAAGGTTTTTACAAAGCAAAAGGGGGCTAGAGAGATAGTTCAGTGGTTAGCGTGCTTGCAAAGCTTGCTGGCCCAGGTTCAATTCCCCAGTACCCATCTAAAGCCAGGTGCACAAGGTAGCACATGCATAGGCCCTGGGATTACCATACTCTCTCTCTCACACTCTGTTCCTAAATAAGCCAATAAAAATATTTTAACGGGACTTTTATAAGTTAGGTTCTTTTGCCAAATGATTTTCCTAAAGGAAGAAAGAAGTTAGGCTTTATGTGTCAGTGCATCCTTGGTTCTGTAAAGCCTGGCACAGTACAGTTATCCAATGCATAGCTAGTAAATGAGAAAATGACTGACAATGAGAAAATGACTGAAAGCACCAGGGCCTCCAGCCATTGCAAACGAGCTCCATAGGCATGCACCACCTTGTGCATCTGGCTTATGTGGGTACTGGGGAATTGAACCTGGGTCCTTAGCTTTCACAGGCCAGTGCCTTAATTGCTAAGCTATCACCCCAGCCCACTTGAAAGTGGTTTTGAACGAGCTCTGAGAGCCTTTCTATGATGTCTTCATCCCCAATATTATTGCTTCTGGAGTCTTTATCCCATTATATTCTTGTTTAGTCTCTTAACAGCTCCCTTTATATCTAGAATGAGTTCCCTGAAGTCAGAGATTCTTTTTCTCTCTCTGTGTGTCTCCATGCTGAGAAGGAGTTTTGCTACGTAGTCTAGGTTAGCCTTGAACTCACTTCGGTAGCCCAGGCTGTCCTCAAACTCATTGCAATCCTCTTGCCTCAGCCTCCAAAGTACTTAGATTACCAGCATTGATCACTATTCCTGGTTAGGGAACTGTATTTTAATTGTCCTCAATGTTTGCTCCAGTTCTTGGCCTGTATCAGGGGCCCAATAGTAGGTTGACTGTACAACTTGTTTCTCAAACAGAATACTGACCAGATGTGAACTGATACTCCTGTAGAACCTGGCTCTTTACCCTGACCAGTAAACATTTGGTAAGTGAATAAAAGTGAGTGAGTTTGCTGGGTGTGGTGGCACACTCCTTTAATCCCAGTACTCTGGAGGCAGAGGTAGGAGGATCACTGTGAGTTCGAGGCCACCCAGAGACTACATAATGAACAGAATGAATTCCAGGTCAGCTGGGCTAGAGTGAGACCCTACCTTGATAAATAAAAAAAAAAAAAAAGAGTGAGTTTATCGTTTATCGCATTCACAGAGGCATACTGCCCTAAGACTTTTCTTTGTCTTGAGATATTAAAACCACTCCCTGGGAATCCCACCCTCTGATCTCAGTTCTGTTTGACTAGACGCACATGGTCATCTACATTTTCTCTCTTTCATGTGGCATTCAAATGTTTGGAATCAGTGGCTGCTGCTCCAGTCTGAAATGCTCTCCTTTGTAGCCTTGACATTTCATTTCTTTAACCCTTTCCCATTTTCCCTGGAGGTAAGCCTGCCTCGCCCATCTGGCTCTCGGTCGGCTTCTACGTGGCAAGTCTCACAGGTGCTGCCAGTATAATGCCACTCCCCTATCCTTGTCAGCCTCCAGGGTCTCTGGAGCCAGATGTGACCTTGAACAAGGGGGCTGTAGACGTTCTAAGGCAATGTTCTGCCGCTCAGACTTCTCTAAACTTTGCCACTGATCCAGTGACCTGATTCTCATTCATTTGCTCTGACCTGGCTCCAAGACGCGCTGCCCCATTACCCAGTTCTGGTGACTGCTCTTCTGACCCGATTCCTTGCACTCGATTCCCTCGTCTGTCACATATAGATGTTCATCTTGTTTTCATTAGCTGGTTTCCCTTCTGACCAAAGAAAGAGCAGGTAGCCTATTAGGTGGGTGTCAGATCTTTCAAGATTTGTGATGTCAGACCTTCAACTTCACAGCCTACCCACAAGACTGGAGCTTAGGTCTTTGCTAAGGCACCTGGATAGGGCTTTTCCTGGCTGGCCAGTATCTCAGTATCCGTAGATGACCATGGGACATGCTAGAACATTCTCTGTATGAAAAACACCACTGTCTTTTCTTTCTTTCTTTTCCCTCCCTTTCTCTCTCCTTTCTTCCTTCCCTCCTCCCTCTCTCTTCTTTCCCTCCCTCCTTCCTTCCTCCCTTCCTTCCTTCCCTCCCTCCCTCCTTCCTTCCTCCCTTCCTTCCCTCCCTCCCTTCCTCCCTTCCTTCCTTGTTTTTGTTTTTTTGAGGTAGGGTCTCACTCTAGCCCAGGCTGACCTGGAATTCACTACGCAGTCTCAGGGTGGCCTCGAACTCAGAGTGATCCTCCTACCTCTGCCTCCAGAGTGCTGGGATTAAAGGCGTGCACCACCATACCTGGCTACCACTGTCTTTTCTACCACATTGTCATCTTTCATCCTTTCTCCCTCCTTCCTCCTTGTGCCTGTTAGTTACCTATTGCACTTTCTTTCTTTTTCTTTTGATTTAATTAATTTCGATGAATACAGTTGTTTTAAGTCTCTCGGTTTTCTGCTGCTTGTTTGAGTGAGTGGGGGTGACATTCTCAAAGACCCTAAACTGTTTGTGTCAAGGGCCAAGTTGGCAGCTTCCTTTTTCCAGACTTCTATTTCCCACAGCTCCCCTGGGCTGAGCCGCAGACAGATGGAGAGATAATAAAACGTCAGCCTCTTGTTCTCCTCTTGGGAAGCCTCCATCTATATGTAGGCATTCTTCAAAAACTGCAGGAATGCCCTGAAGAGGGACCTGACTGTGGAGCTACATGTTCTGTACATTCTAGAATAAAAGTTAAAGCTGCCAAAAGGTTAACAATCACTACTGCAAAACAAAAAAAATTTTTTAATGAAGATGCTGTTTTCCTCAGCTTCCAGCATCAGATTAGTAGGACTAACTGCATATTCAGGAAAAGAAAGGCTGGTGTAACTAAAAGAGCCTTCTATTTTTAACTCCATTACTCCTTGATCTGCCTTCTAGCTAGATATGCACTCCTAGGCAAGCTGTTTCATCTCTCTTTAGGTCTTGTATTTTTAGTCGTCAAATGAAGCTTTGGATCTATTACCTCTTAAAAAAGTCCCAGCAGCCCTAGGATTTCACAACTTAACACAATTATTAAGAAGTCACCATTGTATTGGGCTTATAATATAGATAGAGGCAATTTTTTTTAATGATTATATGTGACTCTCCAGGTATGTGAATGACAAGTTATGCTCAAATCAGACTCTCTTCTAGGTTCTGCATTCTAGAAGTTTCCGTAGCCTTGCTGGTGGGACAAGAGGCTAATACACTGCAATAATTTGGAGGTCCAGGGCAAAGGTGGAGATAAGACCTGGGCACTTTCTAGCTGTGTGACACAAGATGTATTACCAAGCTACCCATAAGCCTCACGGGTCTAATGTGAACCACCAAGAACTCGAAGGGCCGATGGAGGAGTAAGAAGGTGTCTGCCAGTGTTTGCTGTGGTCAGAGGGTGCTGCTTATGCACAGCTCTTTATCTGTGACAGGATGACCTTGGCGTAGCTCTGTGGTCCCATCCAGCTCACACTGGCTACCCTTCTCATAGCTTTGTAAGAATTGCAGTGGTCAGTGACCTCAGGGATGTTTGGTTAGCTTGAGTTTGGGAAATTAGGCCAAAGTTTACTTGGGAGCTCCAGGCTTATGTGTATGAATAATGCTATTCTGGGTTGCATTACACAGATTGATATAATGGAGCTTTTCTTTCTTTCCTTCCCTCTTTCTTTTTTCTTTCTTTCTTTCTTTCTTTCTTTCTTTCTTTCTTTCTTTCTTCTTTCTTTCTTCTTTCTTTCTTTCTTTCTTTCTTTCTTTCTTTCTTTCTTTCTTTCTTTCTTCTTTCTTCTATCTTCTTTCTTTCTTTCTTTCTTTCTTTCTTTCTTTCTTTCTTTCTTTCTTTCATTAAGTACACTGCTTAGATGAATTTTTGTTTGATAATTGCACCTACTGGTGCAATTTTGCTGGGAGTGGGAGGCAGAAGTGCCTTGCGATGACCCTGCTATATAGGCTGAGGCGTTGTACCGACCGACCAGCCGGTGATGGGTACTGTCTGAGGAGAAGGAGCCCACAGAGGAAGTGAGGCTGTCCCCGAGCCCTGTCGGGAAGTGCTGGCTCAGGCCTGTGTTTGGCTTTGCTGACGGCAGAGCTTTGGGTACAAAGTCCTGCCACCCGGTCCGTCATTGGATCTGCCTGTGAGAGACCAGGCCGGACCCACTGGAGTGGCTGATCTCCGGGTGTCTTGTCCTATGTAGCCTGACAGCACGGAGACGTCAGTGGAGACCTTTGTGACTTTCTGACCTTCCTGTGATGTGCTTCTGCCCCTTGGCTCAGCCTAACATGGCAGGACCAGGCAGGAAGGTGAAAGGCTACTGGTGTGGGTGGATTATGATGGGCTAGGAAGGCTTCCTAGGAAAAGCAGTCATTGATTCTTTTTTTTTTTTTTTTTTTTTTTTTTTTTTTTTTTGAGGTAGAGTCTCACTCTGGCCCAGGGTGACCTGGAATTCACTCTGTAGTCTCAGGGTGGCCTCGAACTCATGGAGATTCTCCTACCTCTGCCTCCCGAGTGCTGGGATTAAAGGCGTGTGCCACCACGCTCAACACAGAAAGTTACCACCTGGTAAGAGACTCTTGCATTCTAAATTTTAAAAAAGTCTCTTTGTAAATCAATGGAAACCATAGTAAGTTATTGCGAAAAGTAGCACATACCAATTGAAATGTCATCTGTATTTAAAAATCAACAATAGGGGCCGGAGAGCTGGCTCTGTGATTAAGGCGTTCACCTGCACAACCTAACAACTCAAACTTGATTCCCCCAGTACCCAGGGAAAGACAGCTGCACAAAGTGGCGCATGCATCTGAGTTCGTTTGTAGCGGCTAGCAGCCCTGGTGCACCCACTCTCTGTCTGTCTGTCTCTCTCTGCTTGCAAATAAACTAATACAAATAGTTTTTAGAAATTGAAAAAAAAATCAATAATGGAATTATAATCCAAATCGAATGCTCTGTAAATTGTACAAACTGTGTGTAAAAGGAATTTGGAGACAAATGTATCTGGAATAGTAGAACATCTTTTCTAGGTGGGATATGTTCCCAAGCCCCTTAGGGGATGCCTGGAACCTCGGAAAGTACTTCACTGTGTGTGTGTGTTGTTCTTTTTTCCCTATACATGCTCACACCCATGTTAAGGTGAAGTTTATAAATGAGCTGCAGTAGCTAATAATGAAGTGGACCAATTGTTTCAGTGCACTGAACTAAAGCTGCGAGCACCACGATGCTTGCACTTTGTGGTCCTTAGTAAGTAAAGCGAGTGCTGGCTTGACCACAAACACCTCAGTACCTTTGTAGTCAAAACAGATAGTGGCTAATCAAACCAAGATCAGAACAAGCTGAACCATGTGGGTGTGTGTATATGGGTTGGGGGGGGGCGGTTAAAAAAACCCCAGTACATAAGTTCTGTCCAAGGTTTCAGGCATCCATTGAGGTTCTTGGAACATAACCCCACCTAGAAAAGACATTGGCAGTTCAAGACACCGTGAAACAGACACTCAGGATGGCTACTGACTACAGGGTGGGTAGGGCATACTGTGTGGATACGCTGGAATAAAGGTTAATTAGCATCTCTGATGGAACAGAACTGGATGCTGTGGGAGGTTGCCACACTACACAGAATTACACTGAATTTAAAACTTAGGAATTTGTTTTTCTTCTGGAAATTTTTACATAATATTTTTGGACACTGATAACTGAACCATGGAAAGCAAGATTGAGGGCAAGGAGTATTACTGCATGCTTAATTTGGGACATTACAGTTCAAAAACTCTACCCACTATCTTCTCCACACCATGTACTCTGTCCTTGAGGACAATGCCAATTTTCTTATAGAAGAATGACAAGGAGAATTTCCTTTCAGAGTTTGGGCTCATTCAGCTATAAACATGGCCTGTACCTTTTTCTTGTCCCTGGAGTTTCCCCAGCATCTAAAAAAACCAGCAAAATCAGATACCAAACTGTGGCTGCTGATCAGTTATGTTTTAATGTTATGATTTAAGGCATTTACGTAAGATTAAAAATTGGTTATTCAGGGCTGGAGAGATGGCTTACAGTTAAGCGCTTGCCTGTGAAGCCTAAGGATCCTGGTTCGAGGCTCGATTCCCCAGCACTCACGTAAGCCAGATGCACAAGGTAGTGCATGCATCTGGAGTTCATTTGCAGTGGCTGGAGGTCCTGGCGCACCCATTGTATCTCTCTCTCCTTCTCTCTCTGTCTGTCTGTCGCAATCAAATAAATAATTAAATAAAAATTGTTTATTCATTTTGGGACCATTTAATCAAAACATAATTAAAACAGAAGAACCAAAATTATAGAAAGCCAAATGAAATACATTTTGACCTGAAACCCTACCAGTGATATTTCATGTCTGTCTCCAAGAGCTGCCAAGTGTCATCTCCCAGAATGACCTGGTGTGCACTGTTTCTGCCTGATCTCTGTCCCAGTGTGCTAGGTGGCCACAAGGGACTTCTGCTTGCTTGCCTGCCTGCTTGCTTCCTTCCTTCCTTCCTTCCTTCCTTCCTTCCTTCCTTCCTTCCTTCCTTCCTTTCTTTCTTTCTTTCTTTCTTTCTTTCTTTCTTTCTTTCTTTCTTTCTTGAGGTAGGGTTTCTAGGGTTTCATTCACTCTGGTCCAGGCTAACCTGGAATTCACTCTGTAGTCTCAGGGTGGCCTTGAACTCACAGTGATCCTCCTATCTCTGCCTCCCGAGTGCTGGGATTAAAGGCATGTGCCACCATGCCTGGCTGACATCTGCTTTCTTATCTCTGCTCTTCTGCTGTGCCAGGACTCATGCCTCCTGCTGCAGGGTGTGCGTGTGTGTGCACATGCGTGTGCGTGTGCGTGTGTGTGCGCATACGTGTGCGTGACTATTGCATCCTCTCCGCAGTGTGGCAGCTCTCAGGTGCTCTTCTCTGATCTGGAGCTGTCTTCTCTCACTCCCCATGTGTAAGTAGCATGCCCATTGTAGGATGCTGCTAGTTCAGTTTTGGGGGAAAAAAAGTATTTTTGGAAATAATTTTCCCAATGGTATTTATTAAACATATCTGTTTAAATTCAGAAATAAAAGTTATTGGCATTTGTCATGATTAGCATGTTTGAAATTCTATGTATACATCCTGGGGTGGCTCTGTTGAGCTAATTGACACATATGTGACTTTACATACTTAGTATGGTTTTGTGGTAAAAACACTTAAAATCCTAGCAATTTTTAAAAAAGTATATTTTATTTATTTATTTATTTGAGAGAAAGTGGGAGAAGAGGAGAGACAGAGAGAGAGAGAAAGAGAAAGAGAGAGAGAGGGAGAGAATGGGCATGCCAGGGCCTCTAGTCACTACAAACAAACTCCAGACATGTGCGCCCCCTTGTGCATCTGGCTTACGTGGGTCCTGGAGAATCAAATCAGGATCCTTTGGCTTTGTAAGCAAAGGCCTTAACCACTAAGCTATCTCTCCAGCCCCAAAATCCTAGCAATTTTTAACAATGCATTATATTGTATGTATGTATGTATGTATGTATGTATGTATGTATGTATGTATGTATAAGTATGCATGTATGTGAAGCATTATACTGAAGGCCATCATGTTATACAATAGACCTCTTAAAATTATTCCTTCTATATGAAATGTTGAACCCTTGGACTCACATCTCCCCAACACCTTCTCTTCCAACTGTTAATAGCCACCATTGTACTCTCTGCTTCTGTGCATGGTTCACCTTAAAGTCCACAGCTGTGTCATTTGCCTGGTGTTGGCCTCTGGTCATTTGGTTCCTCTCTGGCTGCCCCACACCAACTGTGTCCCAACCCATTGGCATCCTGTGCTACCGGTGCAGCATGTTCTGACCTTGGTTTGTTTAGCTGCTCCCACTTCTCACCTCTCCTCTGCGCATGTTGCTGTCTCTTTGGGTGATGACATCACTCACTCCAACTCTTTCCCCAGGACAGTGTCCTCTCTGCAGGCTTGCCCAGTACAAAGGTATGTCATGGAAAAACACTGGACTCGAGTCAGAGAGTCAAGTGCAGGCTTTGTGCTGGCTGGTTGTGTCTATCATCTCAAGCTTACCTGACCTCTTTGACTATGTCTTTGCATCTGAAAAATGGAAATAACAATGATACCAGCTTGGTTTACCTTAAAAGTAATACTAGAGCTAATGTAAAGCATAAGTATTGTGTTTTTATTTACAACCCCTACTGTCTTCTCTAGGAAAATGCTTGTTGCAACCTTTTTTTTCTTTTTAAAAATGTCTTCATTTATTTATAAACAGAGAGGAGAGAGAGAGAGAGAAAGAGAGAGAGAGAAGAGACAGACAGACAGAACGGGCACCTTAGGGCCTCCAGCTACTGCAAACAAACTCCAGACACATGTGCTACTTTGTGCATCTGGCTTTATGTGGGCACTGGAGAATTGTACCTGGGTTGTTAGGCTTTGCAGGCAAGCAACTTAACTGCTGAGCCATCTCTCCAGCCCATTGTTCCAATCTTTTTGCCATTAAAAATGAGTGGATTCATGAGGGAGGAAATGGTATTGTAGAGGGATAAATATAATTAATCATGGTACAATTATATATTTGTGTATAAAAATATTCTTTTATATTCTAAGGAAAAATAAAAATATTGGATTGTTGTTTTATTTCTTTCATTGGTTTTTTTTTTTTTTTTTGTATTTTAGGGAGGTGGAGAAAGAGAGACAGAGACAGACAGACAGACAGACAGACAGACAGACAGGGAGAGAATTGGCATGCCAGGGCCTCAGCTGTTGCAGTTGAATTCCAGACGCTTGTGCCACCTAATGGACATGTGTGACCTTGTGCTTGTTTGACTCACCTTTGTGCATCTGGCTTTTGTGAGATCTGGAGAATGGAACATAGGTCCGTAGGCTTTGCAGGCAAGTGCCTTACCCACTAAGCCATCTCTCCATTCCTTTCATTGAGAGTTATTTATATAATCTAAATCCAACCCCTGCTTTTTTTTTTTTTTTTTTTCGAGACAAGGCCCCACACTAGCATGGCTGGCCTCCAATTTGTGGCAATCCTGTCTCATCCTCCTGAGTGCTGGGATTATAGTCACGAACCACTGCAGCCAGTGAGATACGAATTCAGATGTACACGTTCAAAACCTGCTCCAGTCTGTGGCTTGCCTTTTCATTCTCTTAACAGTATATGTAGAAGATCAGTGTTTAGCTTTATTTTTATTATATTTTGTTTATTTGAGAGACAGAGAGAGAGAGAGAGAGAGAAGGAAGGAGAGAGAATGGGCACTCCAGAGCTTCTAGCCACTGCAAACAAACTCCAGATGCATGTGTCTCCTTGTGCATCTGCCTTTATGTGGGTACTGGGGAATCGAACCTGCGTCTTTTGGTTTTACTGGCAAGCATCTTAGCCACTAAGCCATCTCTCCAGCCCTAGTTTTAGTTTTGAGGAAGTTCAACTTGTAAAATTTATTATTTTTCCTCTTGTATCCTATCTAAGAAATACTTGCTTACCCAAGGCTGCCATGTGTTTTGTAGCTGTTTTTTCTTCTTTTGAAAGCTTTATATTTTTAGCTTTTGCATGAATGTCATGTGTGTAGTAAGACAAAGAGACAAGCTGTTTTCTACTAATATACTGTCAATGCTTAACACAGAACACTTCTGTGATCACGTGTGTGGGATTCCCCCGCATTAACTTGGTTGGTTAATGGACATCAACTGTGTGTCTGTCTTAAAAATCAGTTCAATTCTGATACTGTCTGCATGAGAGAGAGAGAGAGAGAGAGAGAGAGAGAGAGAGGTCCCACAGTTAAAGACTCAGACCCGTAAGACTGCCCCTTTTCTCTTCAGATGCCAAGGAAAGGTTCAGGCCTTTGGTACTTCTGACCACAGGCTAAAAACAGGGGGCTCAATGATTTCCTCTTTGAGTTCAAACACTTGACTAATAGAATTCAGGAAAGCACTGCACATAATGCTGCTAATTCATTGTCAAGGATGTTTTAAAGGACACAAATGAATAGAGGAAGAGATAGATACAGTGAAGAAGGCTCCCTAAAGTCCTGTGTGCAAGAGCGTGTGCCCTTGTGCAGTTGGGGTGTGCTGCCTTCCTGACACCTACATGTGATCTAGTCATATTTGGAGCTCTCTGAACCTCAGGATCCCAGGGCTTCCTGCGGAGGGTCACCATGTAGGTACGATTAGTTATCTCCTCTCCCCTTTCCTGGAGTGTGCGGGCTGGGCCCAAGGTTCCTAGGTTCTCTGTAAGGCTTGGCCTTTTGAGTGGCCAGCTTTCATAGAGCAGTCCCCACTAAGAGCTGCTTCAGAGCAAGAGATGCTCCTATGTCCACCCTTGAAGGGGTATCAGAAGTTCTGTGTCAGGAACTAGGATCCACGAACAGTATGAGAAAAGAGCTACTTTCCCCATTGCTCAGGAACTTACAAGGCTCTCTCTGGGTCTACAACTAGGGACTAAAAGCTGTCTTCCCAACCTCTTTAACTCCCTCCCTTCGTCTCTTCCTTCTTCCCTCTCTCTTTCCTTCCTTGCCTACCTTCCTCTCCTCCCTCCCTCCCTCCCTCCCTCCTTCCTTCCTTTTTCCTTTCTCTTTTTGTTTTGTAGTGCGGAGAGTTGAACCCAGGGTATTGTGCATGCTAAGCAGGCACTCTCCCACTGAACTATACCTCAGCATATTTCTTGTTACAAGCTGTAATATCATAATGTGAAATCAAGGTTGACGTTTATTATTAGTCATTAAGGAAGTAACCTGCAATGTGATGCCCCTGCAAACCTAGGAAAGAGGTTAGACAAGGTAACGGTGTCATCTATTGACAGAGTTGGAGGAACTGGCGCTCTCATAACTTCCCTGATGGGATGTAAAAGGGTGCAACTGCTTTGGTAAGCAATTTAGTAGCTTCTTACAAGGTTAAGCATAGACTTGCCATGCAGCCATTTTTATTTCTAAGTATCTAGCCCAAAGGGTTGAAAGCATCTACTCCTAAAAAGACAGGAAATTAATGTTTGTAGCTGCTCGATTTGTATCGACTCCAAACTGAATAGAACTCAACTGTCCTTACATAGGAAAATGGATAAATAAATTGGTGGGAATTAATACAATTTAGAATATTGATGTGAAACAACATGGGTATATTTCAAAATAATTTGTGTTGTGTGAAAGTAGACAAAACTGTTCGATAACAGTTATATAAAATTCTAATTGCAAAGTAATAATTAGCGATAGGAAGCATATTGATGATTGGTGGAGTTAATAAGGATGACACACGGTGATTGTAGAGAATTAGAAATTTGTAGGAATTATAGATACGTTCACTTCCTTTGCAGGAGTGAAAGTTTCATGGGAATATAGATTTAGAGTTAATAACATCAGTGCAAGGAAAGGCAAAACAAAACCAAAAGCACAAGAAAAAGAATTGTAAGGTCTCAGTACAGTAATGTCCAGGAAACTGCATGGGGAGCTGTAATCGGCTCTTGAAATGTGTATTGTCATTATTATCTACACCACATAGGTGGCAGAAATTTCCTGTAAGAGAACTAGACACCGTTTCTAAGGCCCCAGAGTTTAGCTTTCCCACCCCACCCAACGGAAAGTACCAAATGGAGATTATAACACACATCACCAGGCAAAGTACACCGACATTATCAGGACTCGGAAGGTTTCGTTTAGGGCTTCATCACGTCCTATCCCCCTCACCTCAGTCCCTCACTGCCAGCAAACAATAAAATAGTGGGTGAAAGTGCCAGGGCTGGTCTATGTCTAGAGAGAGTTCCCAATCTGGTCACCTACTGGGATTTTCTGAGGAGCCCCTGGGAATTGCTTGGGCCCTCCATATCTGAGAATTCCCACTAACTTGATGTATGTTTGCAAAGCTTCCTTTCTTCCTCAAAGAAACTCCAGAGGGTCCCTGAGAGCGGAAAAACTGAGGTGGAGCCAGAACACTGTGCCATCGCCTTCCTCAGCCCTGGAGCATGTCACTCCTGACTCCTCTGCATCTCAAACTTGTCATTTAACTAGCGGTAGCAAGCAGTCAAGCTGAACCGATTATGATAATGCTGACATTCAAATAGTGTCTGCCTTTTCCCCAAAGGGTTTCCATAGGAACCCTCCATTTTCTCCCTGAGTCTCTTAGATAACATGAGAAATAGGTAAGTCAGGATGATTTTATTTGTAACATTTTTGTCCCTTTACTATTTAATTTTTAAGTGTAATATATTGACACTTAAGAATATTTTAAAGAACGAATATGGAAAGCTATGAAGGAAAAAAAGCATCATGTGTAATCCACTCTCTCAGAGAAAACCAGGATTAACATTTACTTCTTTTTTAAATTTTACTTTATTTATTTGAGAGAGAGAGAATGGGTGTGCTAGGGCCTCTAGCCACTGCAGATGAACTCCAGATGCATGTGCCACCATCCTTGTGCATCTGGTTTATGTGGGTGCTGGGGAATTGAACCTGGCTTTTTAGGCTTCACAGGCAAGACCCTTAACCACCAAGGCATCTCTTCAGCCCCAAATTTATTTCTTTTAATGCAGATATAGTATTTTTAGCTTAATTTTATTTTTAAACAACATTGAGCACAGCTGTACCAATATTTTGCAACCTGCTTTTTTATGTTTTACTTAATACATTGTAGTCATTTCTCCATACCCTTAAAAATGCTTCAAGAATAATATTTTTATGGCTATTTCCTACTCCATTGCATGGGAACACATGGTTTATTTAACTAATTTCCTATTGTTTGGCAGCTTGTTTCCAAGTTTTTGGTATGAAAAATAGATACTGCCTTTTTCAAAATAACTGGGACACTTGTGCACCCTTTGGTGGGGCTATAAATCTACCCAATGACCTTGGAGAATGTTGGACAGTACCTACGAGGTTGAAGAGTAGACAGGTATGAGAATATTCACAGCGGAAGGTATGGTCATAAATGTCCATCCACAATCGAATGCACGAATTAACTGTGGTATATTTTGGGCTGTGGGATGTCTCCACATGGCATTGACAAGTAACTACAATGATATGCATCAACATAGGCGACTCACACAAACAGTGTCAAGTGAGAACAGCCAGACACATGACAGCTACAGAAAGAGCACAATGCTTGTTAGAAGTTTAGGGCAGGGGGCTGGAGAGATGGCTTAGCGGTTAAGGTGTTTGCCTGCAAGGCCAAAGAAACCCGGTTCGAATTTTCAGGACCCACATAAGCCAGATGCACAAGGTGGTGCATGCATCTGGAGTTCGTTTGCAGTGGTTGGTGTCCCTGGCATGCCCATTCTCTCTTACCCTCATCTCTGTGCTGCTTCTTTCTCTTTCTCAAATAAATAAATAAATTATATATATATATATATATATATATAGTTTAGGGCAGTGCTTACATCTATAAAAAGGAGCAAAGAGCATAAAGAGCATTTTGAATTTTAAAACATTTTTGGTGCTGGAGGTCCAACCCAGGGTCTTCTGCATGTTAGGAAAGTACTCTACTACTGAGCTGCAGTCCCAGTCCTGGGCTTGGGGGAACATTAATCTGGTTGTACTCACCTTGTGGAAGTTCACGGAACTATATATATTTTTGGCTTTGTTTCATGTCGGAGACCATCTCATCACGTGGCCCAAGCTGTCCTTAAACTCACCATTGTCCTGCCTTAGACTCCCGAGCACTGGGATTGAGTACAGACGTATGTCACCCTGCCTAGCAGAGTCACGTAGGCTCATGATCTGCATTTGTCCTTTGGGCTGAAGACATGTGACCTTGAGAATTGTTATGGGATGAATTGTGTGTTCCAAAAATCCATCTGCTTATCTTTTTTTTTTTTTTTAACTGTTCCAAAGGCACCTCTGAGCTTTATTACGGGGCCCAGTTGCAGAGTCAATATAAAAACACAAAAACTCTCATGAGTTTAATAACAATAAAATTAGGCTTAACTTTTGATATCTTAGAATGTGGCCATGTTTGGAGTAGGACCTTGAAAGAGGAAATTAAGTCTCTAGAGTGAACTGTAACCCTCGCAAGGACTAATGGCCTATGAGAAGAAGTGATCAGGACACAGACACACACTGCAAAAAGATGACCCTTAGGAAATGGTGGAATCCAGAAGGTAGCCATCCATAAATAAAGGAGAAATGCCTCGGAAGAACCCTAACCTGGGAATACCTGGATTTTAGATTGTTAGCACCCAGAAATGCACAAAAGTGCTTTCTACTGCTTCAGCCAGCATCTATGGTACGGGTTTGTGGTAATTCTAGCCAATTAGCAAGCACTGAAGTGGCATTTTTTTCCCTTCAACATGGTACTTGCAGTGAGAAGCTGGCACCAACCATCTGACTTCACAGCATACAGTCTTGCCCCAACCCCAGTTCTCCATTTTCTTTTTCTCCTGAGAGATTGACAGTGATGCAGTGAGACAGCAAGGGGCATTACGTTTCTGTGGATTAACCACTCCTTTGAAGAAGAAATGTGTGAGGACCTGGGCCATTTCAAAAAGCAAATTGAGGGCTGGAGAAATGGCTTAGCGGTTAAGATGCATGCCTACAAAGCCCAAGGACCCAGGCTCGATTCTCCAGGTCCCATATAAGCCAGCTGCACAAAGTGGCTCATGCATCTGGAGTTTGTTTGCAGTGGCTAGAGGCCCTGGCGTGCCCATTCTCTCTTTCTCTTTCCCTCTCTGTCTCTAATAAATAAAAATAAATCTTAAAAAAAAAAAAAAAAAGCAAATCGAAGCATGCTTTCCTTTGCTGGCTTGTGTGGGACCGGTATGGTGACAGTCACATTCTGAGGAGGAGAGGATAACTTTTAGTGAATAATGGTGTTTAGCAATTGACTTTCGCTGGTCATCAGAAGTCTTGATGATCTTTGAAACATCCTGAAAAAAGACTGTGGGTGACAGCCATGCTATTTCCAGTTCCTCTTGTTGCTTCCATCACTAGATCTGGACTCTGAAACATTTTGTTTCTACATTTATCGGTTCCCAATGGTATTAAAATGTTTTCATTTGAAGGACTTATCTTATTAGGCTCTCTCAGGATATTAAAACATCTGTTTGTAACTCTCAAAGAGAGGAAGGGGGGTGGTGAAACATAACACATTTGACTTTTAATTCCAAATACAGAAAAATAAAATGTATGTTCCCCAACCACCCTTTGGCAGTCTCCTGAGAAGCAAATGAAATAAAAAGGTATAGAAAATATTTGTTCAGCTAGGTAAAATTTGTTGGAACCTCCTTCTCATTGGATGTCATTCTACAAAGAGCGTGGATTCAGGAGTTCTGCTAAGGACGTGTGGCCTTGTGTAGGTTTGTAGAGTGTAAGCAGAAATGAATTCTTTCCTTCTATAAACTGCTTCTGGTTGGGTGTTTTGTCCCAGCGATGACAGAGTAACTGCTGTAGCATCTTAATGTTAATTCCTGGAGCTGTGGACCAGATTAAGTGATACTGCATTCCTATTCATCCATTTATTAAATTCTCAATCTACTTGGCCAATATATTTATTTAATTTAATTAATTAATTTATTTGAGAGAGTGAGAGAGAAGGGGGTGGGGAGAGAAAGAATGGGCATGCCAGGGCCTATAGCTTCAGCACACGAATTCCAAATGCATGTGCCACCTTGTGCAGCTGGCTTATGTGGGTCCTGGGGAATCGAAACAAGGTCCCTTGGCTTTTCAGGCAAATGCCTTAACCGCTAAGCCATCTCTCCAGCCTTAGTTGGCCAATGTTTATTGAATTCCTCTACTGCCAGGATAAAACATATATATACTAGTTAGTGGGAATTTAACATAAACTTCAAGGCTGGAGGATATGAGAAAATGAACAGGTCATTGCAATACAATGATAGGATAGGTGTGTAGTTCACTCAGACCTGATGGGAAAATGCTCTGTCCACTACCTGGGAGAAGCGATGTCCACCAGGAGTGGAGGGCAACCCACTGGATGGGGCTGTGCCGTGCTCTTAAGGTAGAGTCAGTAGCGCACAATTATTCAGTAGTATTCAGAGAAAAAACGAGGCAGGAGAAGTCAGTATAGCTGAGTCTGAGGAAGCTGTGTCTGCTGGGTGTGAGGATGGGCCACTGGCAGTCTGGAGGTGGCTGGCTAAGTCCCAGAACCTATTGTAGGGCAGGAGGTAAAGATTTGTGAATCGCTGGCATACAATATTTGCTGGATGAGCAGGGTCACCTGAGGATGGTGGGGACAGGCAGAGAGCCAGGACAGGTGTCAATGAGCTTCCCAGAGGAGCAGCAGATTTCAAAAGTTGTTAGTTTCTTTTACAGAAGCTGAAAAACACGATCATCATTTTTAAGAGTGCTTACTCGGCAACCCCGGGAAGGTTGGTAATCTTGGTGAGATCAGAGACCTCTGGTGGTTCCTGTGTGGGGAGAGGTGTGGAGGAGAATTAGGAGGTGAGAAAATCATGTTGTAAACTTCTCAAAGCCCTTTGGTTACGACGGCAAGATCAACACTGGTCTGGAACTTTTATGTGGAAGCCCATTTTAATATGGAAGCATCTTTGAACACAACTAATGACTTCCAGGGATGGCTGAAAAACTCTAGTAGGGGTGGGTTCATTGGAGTTCTAAAGAGAGGGGTGGAAGGTGTGGGCTCACTCAGTTATGATGCATGGGATGAGACTGGCCTCTGAACCGGACCATGAGGGGTTAGAACGTCCTCTCTCGTACCTGGGCTGTGTGATCTTTAGCAAGTTATGGAATCTCCCTAAACTTCAGCTTCTTCATTTCCAAAAGTGAGCTCTATGTCACTGAACTATTTTAAAAATCAAATGGGGGGGGGGCTAGAGAGATGGCTCAGCAATTACTTGTCTGCAATACCTAATGACCGGGGTTCAGTTCCCCAGTACCCACATAAAGCCAGATGCACAAAGTGGCACATGCATCTGGAGTTCATTTGCAGAGGCTGGAGGACCTGGCCTGCTCATTCTATTTCTCTCTCTCTTCTCTTTAGCTCTCTCTGCATGAAGTAAATAAATGAAGATGTTAAAAAAAAAAATCAAATGGAATAATGTGCTGAGAGCCACAGCCCTGTGTCTGGTAAATGCTCATTTAACACTTGGCTTTATCATTATATTTCCCTGTTGTCCACAGGGATCCACAGGGAAGCTAGGGTCCCCACTCAGATGTCTACCTCTGCCTTGAACAGGGTGGGAGCTCACTGCATTTGCTCTGTGAGGATCTCTTACTCTGCACCGCATGCTGCGTCTAGTCTCCGTTGATTTCTGTCACTTCCAGGCTGTGTTCACCTTACCGTGTGGGGATCCCACAGCATGGACAGAAGCAAGGCACACCTATAAGGCAACTCAGCTTCTCTGGGCTGGGTGACTCCAGGGAAACCGCAGCTGTGAGGCTGCGGCAAAGCCCAGCTCCCTTTCTCTGCAGGCACAGCTGTGGCTCAAAGGAGCAGATCAAACGCCTGGACCACTGCATGCAGCTTCCCAGATTCCTTGCCTTTGACCATCACCCTAGTCTCCAAGGTGATGTAACAAGAAGGGAGTTCCCAGAGGGAAGGAAGGCAGTTCCTCACTTTCTAAGGCAGATGCTATGTGCTTTGTTTTGCTTCTTGCTTCCTGTTTCCTTCCGGTGGGCATGGCTGTCCTCCCCATAGAAGTCTATTCAGCTAAGTTATGTAGGGGACTGAGAGACCTAACTGAGTTTGGAGAACTAGCTGAAAACCTCACTTAAGCTGGACACGTACTTGAGCCCCATCCAATAACAAAGCTTCAGCCAGTCACAAGTGACCTACTGGGCAAATTGTTTAAATATGGCAAATGCCAGGCTGGAGAGATTGCTTAGCTGTTAAGGTGCTTGCCTCCAAAGCCTAAGGACCCATGTTCGACTCTCCAGATCCCACATAAGCCAGATGCACAAGGTGACGCAAGGTTGCACATGTTCACAAGATGGTTCACCTGTCTGGAATTCAGTTGCAGTGGCCAGAAGCCCTGGCTCACCAATTCTCACTCTCTCATAAAAAAATACAGCCGGGCGTGGTGGTGCACACCTTTAATCCCAGCACTCGGGAGGCATAGATAGGATGATCGCTGTGAGTTCAAGGCCACTGTGAGACTATAGAGTGAATTCCAGGTCAACCTGAACTAGAGTGAGACCCTGCCTTGAAAAACCAAAAAATAAAAATAATAAATAAATAAAATAAAATAAAATAAAATAAGGCAAATGCTTAGGACATCCATACTTCATTCTGTTTTCTGTTCTTTATGTCTGTATTCTGTCCACAAATGGTGTCTGACTACATTGCAGCCCCAAACCTCTCTGCATTAGGCTGGTTTCAGGCGGCTGCTCAATTCTGGGAATTCAAATCAAGCCAAAAGCAAACCCATAATTAAGATCTGCAAAACCAGGTTGGTCATAATTTTGTCTTTTAACAAATTAGATGGAGATTCAAATGTGAAACTGGAGACTTTGTAAAATCTGGTGACCAGAGAGTAGGAAGACGCTCAAAGTCACATAGTCAGTGTCACATAGTGGTCAACTGCAGACTCAAGGACTCAGGCCTGCTGGCTCCTGTTCTTTGCAGTTTAACTCCCCATTAGCAATCCATCTATTTCATTTCACTCTCTACGAATGTTACAAATGCATTCACTCAAGATGTTTTCCATGACTGCTAGAATTCAGGCCCTTCCTAGGCACTGGGGACTTAGCAAGATAAACATAGATAAATTCTTACAGAGCTTATTACAGTGAGGGCAGATAGATAGCAGATGTAATAAACAAATAACAAATATGTGCTAGTAAGACCCTCTGCATTGTCTCCCCAGGGAATGTTTCTTTCAATCAAATGCCGCTTGATTTTTATAAAATACAAACCTCATAGACCATGTAGCTCTCAACAACATATTTTCCAGTCAATGAAAGCTACTTATACTTATTTGTAATCAGATATATATATCTGAACACACATACATACATACCTGGGGCCTCTACCCACTGCAAATGGACTCCAGATGCATGTGCCACTTTGTACATCTGGCTTTATGTGGGTACTAGGGAATCAAACTCAGGTCATTAGGTTTTGTAGGCAAGTGTCTTAACCACTGAGCCATCTCTCCAGTCCTTACTTCTACTTTTTGTTTGTTTTTGTTTTTCGAGGTAGGGTTTCACTCTAGTCCAGGCTGACCTGAAATTCACTATGTAGTCTCAGGGTGGCCTCGAACTCACGGCCATCCTCCTACCTCTGCGTGTAACACCACGCCCGGCCCTACTTACACTTTTTGACTGCAAAGCTCAATACAACATTTAAATAAAAATGACTTACAGAAATAATCTTGAGTTACATTCTAAGAACGACTGCAGGAAGTCAGAGTTGGCTAGGTTTTGGAAAGGCAAGTTAGGCACCTACATGGGCTATATACCCTGCTTGTTCTTAGGCTGGGAGACACAACACACTATGCATATGTGTATCTATGCAGATACCAGATGTTTTGTTGTAGGGTGGCATTTGAGGAAATTAATTGGGCATCTTGGATTTATGCGGTTTCCCCAAGCAGAGTCACAAGGATTAGGCTCCTGATTAACAACATTTTTGTGCATAAGGCAGATATTCAATCATACATCTGATGGCAAGGGCATCATTGGCAGGGGAGGGGAGTTATAAAATGCATTGTGTGGGGGTTTTGTACAGCTTAGCTGAGACTGGTTGTAGACTCAGTCCCTGTGGGATGGCAGATTCCTTTTGTTGGTAAGCTAGGGTATGAAATGGTACTTGAATCAAAGACATTTCAGGGTCCCCTTGGCTTTGTGATGATGAGCATGGCTATGTAGAAAATAACTTTGACAGGAAATATGAAATGACTCTCATTAAGTTCTATGCAGTCTTTTATCAGAAGTGCCCAATTCTATGAGCTTTTTTTCCTTTTTCTTTGAATGGTAGCTATGGAATGGTAGGAAGTGTCCCACAAAGGATTTCCTTTGGTCATTGTTTTTCCACTTGAGAGAAAAAAAAAAGTGTTTGGGGAAGGACAAGAATCTCCCTTTACAAGATCCGTGTTCCAGAGTTTAAAAGGCCAGTGACAGAATCTGGGTCATAGCCTTGGTTTCCTTTTGGTGTAGGGGCCTCGTGCTCTGCACACCTGTCCCTTTTAAATATTGGGATCAGAGATCCACATTCCGTCCCATTTTTTTTTTACCTCGTCATGTGAACAAAAAGTACTTTCCTTGAATCTTTCTTTATAAGGGAAGTACTGGGCACTGAACAATCACATCTTAAATGTCAGCACTATAAGGAGCTCAGAGTCTGCTTCCATTTGCAGTGAGACTGAGTATGTGCGAATATGTGAGCTGCACTCCTCAGGGCTCTCCAGGAGACAGACCCCAGGGGTGCTGCAGTTGTTTATGGAAGAAAGTACAACATGAGGAAAGGAAATGGGTCACATGGTTATGGAGGTCCGCAAGTTCAAATCCCTCAGGATGGGCAGGATGGTGAGTGCGCTGTCACAGCAGACCTGGAGGGCGGCCTGAAGGCTTGAAGGCCATGTGCTGCTGTGGACCTTTCTTCACTCACCAGTGTCTGCTCTGTTCACACTTTCAGCTGACTGCATGGGTGCCATCTCTTTCATTCAGAGTCCACTAAGTTCAAAGCATGTGTAATCTAAAACCACTGTCACACAAACATCTACAGCCATGTTTGACAACATAGGAATAGACCAGCCACGTGTGAGGAGAAGCATCTAGAATGCCACACATACTTGTTAATGATTAGTGGACACCGCTATATATACCCATACGCTTGAATCCTCTCCATAGGAGAAAAAGAAAAGCAAACTTTGGAGGAAGGGAGTATCTCTGCCTTCCTTTCTTTTAATTTAATTTAATTTAATTTTTATTTTTTGTTTTTTCGAGGTAGGGTTTCACTCTAGCCCAGGCTGACCTGGAATTCACTATGTATTCTCAGGGTGGCCTTGAACTCACGGTGATCCTCCTACCTCTGCCTCCCAAGTGCTGGGATTAAAAGCATATGTCACCACGCCCAGCCTCTTTTTTTTTTTTTAATAATAAATATTTTATTTTTATTTATCCTCCTTCCTTTCTGCCTAGGGAGACTGGTGGCAAATAACTTGACACTTGATGTCCTGATAATGATTAGGATAGATCCTGGCTGCAATTAAAAAATATATATTTTATTTATTTATTTGAGAGAGAGTCAGAGAGACCAAGAGAGAGAAAGAGAGAATGGGTGTGCCAGGGCCTCTAGCCGCTGCATACAAACTCCAGACCCATGTGCCACCTTGCACATCTTGCTTATGTGGGTACTGGGGAATCAAACAGAGCCGAACGTGGGTCCTTACTCTTCACAGTCAAGTGCCTTAACCACTAAGCCATCTCTCCAGCACCATGGCTGTAAACTTTCTAAAAGTTAGTGTTAACCAGGTGCAGCCTTCCTGCAAACCTGGAAAAGGCAATTAGCTGATACATGTGTATGAAAAGTGCACACACAGACACAAACACACCCCACGTAAGACAGTATGACACTATGCTAAGGCACTTAAAGGATTATGGAACATACTGCCTAGATGGAATCTCAGCTGGCTGTGTAACCGCAAGCTACTTAATCTCCCTGTGCTCAATTCCCTCACCTGGAAAACAAGAACCAAACCTGCACTTCTTAGGCTGTAAGGATTAAACGTGGTTGTTGCTGTAAGAAGCTTGCAAGATTGCCTGTTGCCTAAATCCTGGACACTATCAGGTATTATAGTGACTATTAACTTTATTATCTGCACAGAGCATGTGATTTGTGTTTACTCACACAGCACGCACACAGCTGTAACATGCAAAGGGTAACCTGTACTTGTGGGACTCTTGTACTAAATCTCCACTAATGTACCGAGCAAAGCCTCTGCCACATACTGCCTTAGAAGAACATGCATTTTTCATATTTTATTTTTAAAAAGTTTTATACAGGTATATATTGTATATGGGCATATTCCCCCATACTCTTCTATACTTCTGTAAAAATATTTTATTTATTTATTTGAGAGAGAGTGAGACAGAGAGAGCAAGAGGCAGATATCTCTCTATATATCTATCTATCTATCATCTATCTATCTATCTATCATCTATCTATCTATCTATCTATCTATCTATCTATCTATCATCTATCTATCTATCAATCTATCTATCTATCTAGAGAGAATGGGCATACCAGGGCCTCTGGTCACTGCAAATGAACTCCAGATATATGTGCCACCTTGTACATCTGGCTTATGTGGGTACTGGGGAACTGAACCTGGGTGCCTTAACCACTAAGTCATCACTCTACCCCTACACTCCTGTTTTTAATAAAATATTTTATTCATTTATTCACTTGAGAGAGATGGGGAGAGAGAATGAGCATGCCAGGGTCTGTAGCCACTGCAGACAACTCCAGATGCATATGCCACTTTGTGCATCTGGCTTTACCTGGGTACTGGGTAATCGAACCCGGATCCTTTGGCTTTTCAGGCAAGCACCTTAGCCACTAAGCCATCTCTTCAGTCCCCGTACACTCATTTTTTTGATCTTCCTGTTAGTTCCCTTTAAGAACATATATACTTATATATATATGTATGCATATATACATATGCATGCATTCATACATACGTATATATGCTTCGTTAGTGAAATTTCATTGGCTAGAATCAATGCCCTATCCACTAAATTAAATGGAAACATTTTAATGTATTACAGCAAGATGCTGACATGACACTGGAGTCAATTCAGCTTAATGGGTCCGCAAGGATCACCAGCAAGTAGGACACTTGCTGGGGAGGGCAGTGTGGGAGGTCTCTGCCCTTGCTTGCTTGCACACTAGGTGCGGTGTTGCTGCCCATCTGAGGCTCAGGTGTGCCTCAGCCTGCTGGAATGAGAGCCATAGATAGCATGGTTATGACAGCCAGTGGGCTCTGCTGTGATCCCCTCCTTCTCCCTGAGAAATGGCTTCACAGATGCTGCCAGCTTCATGCTCAATTAATCTCAGTTGAATTGATCAGCCAGTTATAAAGAACACCATTAGCAATAAAGCAAAACTTCCCAAAGAGCTTTTATGGGAAGGAGGAGTGGAAGGGAATTGGTTTTTAAAAGAAATTAGGATGATAAACTGTGTTTGAAAAGAACCCAATTCCAAAAGAATCTACTGGGCTGACTCAGCCTAAAGGGGGTGGGGTAATAAAGTGATTTCTTTTTTACCTATTCATCTTAGGAATCTTGAAATAAAACATTTCTAAAAAAGAAAGTGCTTAGAAGGCTTGGTGTGTACCAGATATGACTTTGAGCTGAGACCCCCCCCCCCCAGATGCACACAATGTCAGCTCTCTCAGCTCGGCAGCACAGAGAAGTGGGTAATGTTACCTCTTGGCTATTTTACAGGTAGGATATGGAAAAGAAATTTAGTAATTGGACCAGGGTCACAAGCTGCCATCTTGGCCTTTGCTATATGATCTGTGCTGTGTTCTTTTTTTTATTTTTATTTTTTTCTGACTTATTTATTTTTATTAATTTACTAAAGACAGAGAGAGAGACTGAGAATGGGTGTGCCAGGGCCTCTAGCCATTGCAAATAAACTCCAGATGCATGCGCCACCATGTGCATCTGGCTTACATGGGACCTGGAGAATTGAACCGGGGTCCTTAGGCTTCACAGGCAAGTGCCTTAACCGCTAAGTCATCTCTTCAGCCCTGTGCTCTTGTCATTTTAGGATCCAGAGTCTAATGATCCTCTTGCTTCACCTTGAGTCCAGGTGCGCCTTGCTTTACTGCTGAAATTGTTCATTCATTTTGAGGCACCACGTGGGAATTTATTAAAAAGGAACCTTAGAGCCAGGCATGGTGGTGCACGCCTTTAATCCCAGCACTTGGGAGGCAGAGGTAGGAGGATTACCATGAGTTTGAGGCCACCCTGAGACTACATAGTTAATTCCAGGTCAGCCTGGACCACAGTGAGACCCTACCTCGAAAAACCAAAAAAAAAAAAAAAAAAAAAAAAAAAAAAAGGAACCTTAGGAATGCAGAGATAGATTAGTGGTTAAGGCACTTGCCTGCAAAGCCTAAGGACCCAGGTTCAATTCCCCAGTACCTACGTAAGCCAGATGCTCAAGGTGGTGCATTCATCTGAATTTGTTTGCAGTGGGTAAAGGCCCTGGTGTGCCCTCTCTCTCTCTCTCTGCCTCTTTTTCTCCCTTTCTCAAAGAAATAAATAAAATTTTAAAAATGAAAAAAGGAAACCTTTCTAGCCACACTAATTTTAGAGAATAAAAAGCACCAATAGACAATACTGAGGAGCAAACAGAAGGAAACAATTTCTACTTCTTTGTCTTACAATAAGGCTTTCTAACACTTTGGTTTGTATTTGTTTAGGCTTCATTTTCCTGTCGCATCCTGTTCTTTACAGCATCCATAGACTCACATGATGTGTACTGTTTTGTAGTTAGATTAATTTTCACCTAACAGTGGAATATAAATGTATTTCCATTTAAATTAATACATTTCTACAACATTATTTTTAGTTTTAAAAAGTATCCTACCATATGGGTGTACTATAATTTGCTCAACTAATCCTTTCTTTTTGGGCAATTGTTTTCAACTTTTAAAATGAGACTGCAATATAAATAACTAATAAATATGTGAAGTAATGCATATATTAATTAACTTGACTTAGAAATTCCACAAGGTGTATTTATTTTAAAACATGGACACAATAAGTATATGTAATTTTTATTTGGGAAAAACAAAAAGAAAATATGACTACTATAACCCCCTTGTAGCTCAACATGTGTGCATATTAAAATGGTTTTCTTAATTAAATTATTGATAGCATTAATACCTGAGTATTATAAATTCCTATTAATTGAAAGCATTTACTTAAAACACTACCATTTTCCTTTCCTTTCACATGGATCTTCATTTTATTAAAATTATATGAACACCAGATTAAAATTCTTGAGGCTAACTTACTAATTTTTAGAAGACACTGGTAACGTGTGAATACACGTAAGAGAAATGTCATACTTTTAGAAGCTCTTGGCAGGTTCCTCGTAAGTCCTCCAAGATACCACAGGACAGTGGCTGTGTCTCTGTGTACTCAAGATTTAGAGTTAAAACTCCACTTCAGGACCATCCCTCTGCCCTTCCTGTGGCATTCATTGACCTTTTCCTGAAATCTCTCTCCAGCTTCCTACCTGCCTTTCCACCTTTTGCAACTTCCACCCCTTTGAGCTCTTTGCACATTGCTTAAGCTTGAGCTAACTTTCCTACCAAAGATGGCTCAGATACTTAGAAACCTTTTGCCTTTAAGGATTAACAGCAAGAAATTAAACTACAACCAGAAGTTAGCTGAGCTTCAGGGTATTAACCAGCCTGCCCGACACCTACTGCAGTGGAATGCAGGCTCAGCCCAATGCATCCAAACTCTGCCTCTTTGCTTTGCTTGTCAGGGTATAGGAAAAGTCCTTAGCTAGGGCAAAGGATGTCTCCTGCTTCCAGATCCCCTTCCTAATGAGGGTCCCTGGTGGGTGGCAGTTGCTCCTTCCTGTGTTTGGATGCCCTTAGTCCACCACTCCGATTTATGCCAAGGGCGGTGATCCCATTCAAGCATCTTGTGAGCCGAGAGTGCTGGTGCAGTTTGGTAATCCTAGAACTGGAGAAGCTGAGGCAGGAGGATCTAGATCAAGGTCAGCCTGGGCTATATCATTAGTTTCCAATCTAGCCTGAAATGCATAGTAAGACTTTAGGCTTTGCCCCCCCCCCATTCTCCATCCAGAACTGAACCCAGATATATGCTTTCAGTGGTTTGGTAAGAATTTTATTCTGTGCTGCTTTATCAGTACCAGCACAAGGGTGAAGGAGATAGACACAAAGAACACTCAACCCCTATCAAATCAGATATCCAGAGACAGAGACTCACAAAACCTTGTCACTGAAATGGTCCTAAAATGAACCCAACATGGCTCAGGGAAATTAGCGGAAGAGGGGGCAGAAAGATTGTTAGAGCCATGGTTGGGTCATTATGCACAGAGTCATTGCCTCTCCTACATAACTGATGGCTACCCACATAAGGCCAGACCCACATTACCCATGGGGGGAGGACAGGGAGAAGGCTAACGATGGTACCAACACGGCTTATATATACTATACATAAAATTAATTTTAAAAAAGAATTTTATTTTTCCTTTAAAAGTGTCTTTAATTGGGGAAGCAGAAATGAAAGGATTTTACAGCCAGCTCAAGGGATAGCATGACACTGATTTTCTCTTATAAAAGGGGCTGTTAAGAGTTTTAACCTGATTGATGTGGTGTGCTTGAAAAGAGAGCAACTGAGTTCTTAGGGTATCCCTTAAGGATGCGGGGCTCTTCAGAGACTGGGGGACTTGTAACGTTGCACATGTTACATTGTTTTATCAAAAAATCCCTCACCCTAGCACTCGGGAGGCAGAGGTAGGAGGATCACCATGAGTTCAAGGCCCCCCTAAGACTACATAGTGAATTCCAGGTCAGCCCAGACTATAGTGAGACCCTACCTCAAAAAACTTAAAAATAAATAAATAAAACAACAACAACAGCAAAACCCTCATCGTTCTTTTGTCTTTATCTTGGAAGGTCACATATACTGGTGAACACTGAAGCTATGGACAACGTCAAGGTGCTCTCGTGGTTTGCTGCACAGGGCTGTACTTACTATACAGAAGCAACAGAATGGAAAGATAGAGGCACTGGGCGTAGGGGATCTGAAACCGTGCTACTGAAATGAAAACCAGTGTGCATATGTTGTATGTAGATCGAGGAGCCGATGGTCTCATTTATTTTTTTAAACTGGTGTGACTTTATCTAAGGCCCTTAATTTGCCTGGTACTAAAGCATAGAGAACACCGTTGTTTACATAGGATCATTTTAGGCTGGGGAAATGGATTCTGAGAAGGTGAGTGGCTGCTCCAAAGCCATCATCCTCTAAGTGGTCTAAGGATCCAGCTCTTCCCCCATTACAGGTATTTGTTTTGGTAAGAGATACTTCTGCTTCATTTTTTCATGGTTTTTACATGTAGATTTATTTCATTATATAGGCTTACTAATTAAAATGACAAGATAGATTCAGCTTTCAGTACAAACCCCCAAGACTGTACTTTGTCCCAGCACATGCATCTTTAGAGAAGAATGGCCTGTGATTTATGACTTGGGAGACAGTGGTAGAGGAGGGGAGGAGGTGGACTGTACTGATGTTCAGACTCAAAACACAATGGTAAGTTCTTCAGTACCCTTTAAGACTGCATTTGTGGGGCTGATAGATGTCCACTGAGGAAATGATTTCCCACTCGGAAGGGCTTGGTCTCTGGAAGGGAGAATTTTGGAGGCTCACAGGGTATGTCAGAAGTAGGTGGAACAAACTGTTTTTGACAGTGCTATTGTGGTTGTAGTTATTGAAACTAGCCAGATGGGTTCTTGCTTCAGGATGAAGCAGTAATATTTTTAGTGTTATTTGACATGTACATATTATAATTATTAATCTTAAAATTATAATTGTCATAATTTTAACCTCTACTTTTTTGTTTGTCAGTATCTTGTTTTCCTTCCTTGATTGGTTTAAATGTCAAAAGGAAAACAAAATGACATTAGAGAACAGGTTGACCTTAAAGGTATCTGTAGGTGTTTTAAACGCTGTTTGGCAAAAGTATTGACAATATGAGATGAGCAAAAGTGAAAAGAGGAATCCACATGGACGGTGGAGCTGAGCAGGGGCTGACGTCCTGGATCCCCTGTGATTCTTCCTTGCTGAGCCTCTTCCTGATTTGATTTTGTGAAATATCTCAGTGAAGCCAATTCATAGAGACACTCAGAGGTGATGCCATGAAAGACAACCTGTCAAGTGTCTGGGAAACCTCCACCAGTCTAGGTCAAGGTGTCCTTTTCAATGAAGACTAACTGTGCTCTCTACCATACCTTCTGATACCTTCTGTGTTGGTTGGTTTTGATTATCAGTTTGATGGGGTGAAGAAACACCTGGGCGTCAGTGAGGCACACACACGTCTAGGGGTGTCTGTGAAGGTGTTTCCAGAGATGCTTAACCGAAGAAGGAAAACCCACCCTGACCACTGGCAGCTCTATCCTAAGGGCTGGGGTCTCAGACTGAGTAAAATGGGAAAAGGAGAAGCCAGCATTCGCTTTTCTCCATCTTCTGATGCGTGGAGATGTGTACAAGCAGCCCCCTGCCACCATGTACAACCTGGTCCAGCGCCATCCCTTTCCCTGCCATGATGGACTCTTACCTCCCAAACTGAGAGCCAACATAAACTTTTCCTCAGCGAGGAGAGAAGTAACTAATACACCACTGTATTGTCTTCTCTTCCCTTTGAAGGAGGCAAGAATATGGATTGATAGTAATGATAATGAAGCAAAAATGTTTCCTTCTCTACTTTTAAAAAATATATTTTATTTGTTTATTTACAGAGAGAGAAGGGGAGGGAGAGAATGGGCCAGCCAGGGCCTTCAGCCACTGCAAACAAACTCCAGATGCATGTGCCCCTTTGTGCACCTGGCTTACATGGGTCCTGGAGAATTGAACCAGGATCCTTTGGCTTTGCAGGCAAATGCCTTAACTGCTAAGCCATCTTTCCAGCCCCTCCTTCTCTACTTTTTAAAATATTTCATTTTTATGTATTTATTTATTTGATAGAGAGAAGGAGAGAGAGAGAGAGAGAGAGAGAGAGAATGGGTGTGCCAGAGCCTCCAGCCACTGCAAACAAACTCCAGACATGTGTGCATTCTTGTGTATCTGACTAACGTGGGTCCTGGGGAATCGAACCTGAGTCCTTTGGCTTTGTAGGCAAATGCCTTAACCGCTAAGCCATCCCTTCAGCCCATCTTCTCTACCTTTTAGTGATTGAACCAAACCTCAAAACAAGAAGTATGTGTCACGCTCAAAAGGTGATGGATATACATCCAAGATGTAACTCTGCCTGGGCCACAGCTAATATTGTTGCTGCAAGTGTCATGGTTGCCAAAGGAGGCCTGCTTGCTGCTGCACAATATGCCCAATCACTGAAGACATTAGCTTTGCAAAAGGGAGTTTAGTCCTGAAGCTGTCAAACATGAGGTTGGCATCCCAAGTCTTAAAATTCCTTTCCTGGGCTGGAGAGATGGCTCAGTGGTTAAGGTGCCTGCCTCCTAAGCCTAAGAATGCTGGTTCCAATCTCCAGCAGTTCCAATCTCCAGGTCCCACGTTCAGCCAGATGCAAAGTGACACAAGGGCGCAATGCCACACTTGACCACAAAGGGGCACACGGGTCTGGATTTTGTTCTCAGCAGCTGAGAGACTGCTGGCACACCCGTCTCTATCTGTCTTCTCTCCCTCCCTCTCTGTCTCTCTCAAAAAAAAAAAAATCGCTTTTCTGACGATAGGACTTGGGGGTATGTATGGGATCAAGAAACAGGGTTGTTTGAGGTGTGGGAAAATATGATTGGAAAGCAGGGACAAGTAATGGATGGGCTGGGCATGGGTGATCTAACTTCAGAGCTCTTCAGGGGACTTGTGGTCAGAAAACGGCAGCGTTCATTAGTGAGGGCTGAGGGTGGAGTTCTTGGCCTTCTGGTGTCAAAAAGGCACCCATCAGATATTTGCTTTGCTTCAAGTAAAAGTTTGTAGTTTTAACTGGAGTGGATGATGTTCAAGAAAAACAACATAATCAACCGTCAGAGGTGATCTCTATAGAAAACCATCTGGGATATACTTCTTAGCTAGGTGGCCTCTAAGATTTGTGATAGAAAAAAGTCACTAAAATCAAGCAGAGCTAAAAGGTGTCTTTATGTTTCCCTTCAGTTTCAACAAGGAATTCTGAAGTGTTATCTGCTATGATGACACCATGAAGGGGTGCTGCTAATCAAACCACCTTTGAAAGCTTGGGCTATGGAGTTTCAGTCTGTTGTAAGAACCCTGGAGTGGGGAAACTGGGAGCTGTTGCTGTGAGCAGTAGCAGGAGATGCCACTTGACACTGCCAGCCCCGTGGCAGCCTGAGGAGTGCTTTCTTAGAGACCGCTACTCAGGCAAAGCTGGGAGTCTTGACTCACATTTCTAAAATGAATTTCAAGATTAAAACAAAACAAAGCAAAAAACAACAAAAAGAATTTCACAAGATGAGTCAGTTTGAAGCAAAGTTGAAGTTTATTAAGAAAAATGCTTCATATAGATCTGAGATCATATAGTGAGAGGGGAAATGAGAGGGGAAAAGAGACGCATAAGAAAAGGATGGCATGTGTCTTAGGGTGGGCACTGGGACCAAAAAGAATCTCATTTAAAAGTCTTAACAATGCCTGTATATTTAATTTTTTTGTTTTGTTTTGTTTTTTGAGGTAGGGTCTCGCTGTAGCTCAGGGTGACCTAGAATTCAATATGTAGTCTCAGGGTGGCCTCGAACTCATGGCAATCCACCTACATCTGCCTTCCAAGTGCTGGAATTAAAGGCGTGTGCCACCACACCCAGCTCCTTGGTGGCTTTTGTAGTGACATTGTTCATAGAATTTAAAAGATTAAATAAATATGGTTTGGTATACTTATTTCTATGTAAGGAATTTTAGTAAGTGATATAGGGAGGTTTATGAAATGCAAAATAAAGGCTTATAGGCTAATAGAAAGAAAACCTTGGTTGAAAACGTCAAAGGAAGCTAGACATGTTGGCACACACCTTTAATCTCAGCAGAGGAGCAGGAAAGCAGAGGTAGGAGGATCACCGTGAGTTCAAGGTCAGCCTGAGATTACATAGTGAATTCCAGGTCAGCCTGGGCTACAGTGAGGCCCTACCTCAAAAAACCAAAACAAAACAAAACCATCAAAAAAAGTCAAAGGAATTCGCACTCTGCATATATTATAAGGCATTTTGACAATATATTAGTTACTTTTCTTGCTGTGACAAATATCCAACAGCAATAACTGAAGGGAGGAAGAGGTTATTTTGGCTCAGGGTTTCAGGGCATTTCAGTTCATCTTGGCCTTCCCTAAGGCATGGTGGAAGAGGTGGTCCAGTCCACGTCAGTGGGAATGTGACATGGCAGCAGTAAGATTGGGCTGGAACTGGAGACAGACATCACCTTCCCAGTCTTGTCCTTGATGGCCGTTTTCAACTAGCCAGGTCCCATGTCATAAAGGTTCCAGCCATATCTTCTAAAGTAGCACTACCAGCTGGGGATCACACGTTTAGACATAAAAGCCTGAGGGGAGCAATTCTTATGCAGATCATAGAAGAACATAAACATGGTTCATAATCTGGTGAGATTTTTCTTGATCTTCAGCCACCAGGGTGAGGGACTCCTCTCCTTTCCATGCCTTTTTGTTGTTGTTGTTGTTCTCCAGAAAGTTCTTATGACTGACATTCATTTCCTACACCAAACTTTAGAAGGTGTGCCCTTCATTGCATCTACCTGGCCCATGCCTTTTTACCGTTCCTGCCTCGGTGGTCCTGAGCATCATTCTTTGCATCTCTTTGAAACACTGAATGGGGACTATTACTAGGAGAGGAAAATGACCTTAAAGAGGAGACTATCTGGAGATTGGAGGTCAAGAGGATAACTTTAGATTGCATACTTGTCAAAAATACTAAAGTCCAAGATGTAAGGCTGAGAAATTGAAGCCAGAATTGCCTTTTGGTGAGGTCATTGATTATATTTACTTCTTTTAGATAAATAGGGTCATGAGACAGCACGAGGTTTCTGTCAATGGCAGAGTGCATATAGATGCATATAGATGGTGGGTTCATAACATTACAATGGAGCTGAAAAACTCCCATGGCTGAGTATTTTCACTGTACTATTTCTAAGATTAGGTACGTTTAGGTAATGAACATTTACCATTGTGTTACAGCTGTCTACAGTAGTCACTACAGTAAGATGTGCACAGGCTTATAGCCCAGTAGTAATACTCACCATGTAGTATACATACTGCCTAGCATCAGTATGCATAGGCTATACAATTACAATCTAAGTGTGTGTAAACTCACTGTGAGTTCACACAATGAATTCACTTCACGATGCAATTCTCAGAATGGGTCTCCATGATGAAAAGATACATACACGTACAGCTGTTGTGGTGGTTTGAATTAGATGCCCCCAAAACTCATGGACATTCTATGCTTGGTCCCCAGATGGTTACAATTTGGGACGTGGAGCCTTGCTGGAGGAGGTGCGTCACTGGGGACAGACTTGAGGTTTATTAGCCCCCAGTTTGCCAAGGCTAGCTCAGCTCATTCTCCTGCTGCGGTCTTCCACCTGCTGTGGCAGACGTGATGCCCAGCCCCCGTTCTGCCCTCTGTGCCCTGCCATCATGCAGATTCTCAAGACTATATGCCAATATAAATTCTTGCCTCCCATCAGCTGCTTTTGGTTGGGTGTTTTGCTCCAGCAGCTGGAAGGTAACTATAATAGTTGTGTATCACACATCATCAAGGATCTGACAAGAGTCACGTGACTGCTGTGCGGGGCGCTGGACTTTATGTTGGATTTTCACTGGTACTGCGGAATAGGGAGGAACACCATCTGTTAACTTTCAGCCTCTACTGAATTGCTACCTTGGTGAGTTTCTGCTAAAGGTAAAATGGCCTCATCCGGGTATCTTTCCTTTTGGGTATTCTGGTGGCAGTGGAATGTGTTCAGTGATTACCTAGAGCCCAGGATCCAGAAAGTTCTAGAATATGAGAAGAGGAGTTCAGGATGTTGACCACACTGTCCATAGTTAAAGTCCAAGACTATTCAGCATGGAGATTATTCCATGTGGAGATTCTGACACTTCTACAATTCACGTTAATTATGTCTTGATTCTTTTTTAAAGATTAAGGGAGTTTGCAAAAAATAAATGACATTACAATAAGGTTGAGTGAAATAGAAGTGAAACATTCCGACCAAAGATAATGAGTCTATGCATATGCTAATTGTAAGTTATTTGTCTTGATTGAGTCTTAAATTTGGCTCCAGGCTTCCTGGAAGGCCAGACAAAGGGAAGTAGGACAAGTTGACTGTGCTTCACATTTCCTTGGAGAGGCAAGTCTGACTAAGCCCCAGGGAGAGTTTTATGGCATTACACTAAGATTTGAGTTTGAGGTCCACCTGGATTCCTTCCTGAAAGAATGGTCCAAGGCAAACTGAGAATTAAATGGAAAGCTTGACATAGTGTATATTGCAGGACTTTTAGTTGGCATTAATTTAATTATTTTCAGTTGGACCATGGTTAAATAAAATATGATGCATTTTTACTAGCACATACAGCACCCTATCTTAGGCTTAGCTCTGTCCCAGCATTGCTCTTTGTCAAAGTGGGACTTTGCAGTTCCCATGGAGGTAGAATCTGTTTTCTCATACTACTCGTATTGGAGTTGGTCATATGGCTTGCTTTGGCTAGTGACATGTGGACAGAAGTGATAATGCTAGGCTTTGAGGCATTGTGTATTTACACTCAGCCCTTCAGAGCATCTGCTATCACCATAAGAATGTGGCGCCCCTAGTCTCTGGCCCAGGGAAAACAATAGAAATTCTGTTTTTGTAGAATAGTATAAATGTGTAATCTCACTTTGTTAAAGAATATGCTTATACATCTAAACATTAAAAAGATGACATTTAAAAGTATGAATTTTAACATCCAGTCAAGATGGTGGACTTGTAACCATGCTAGAACTTCAGGGGGAAAAGGAGGCAAGGTTTTGGGGCTCCAGTATGAGAGGGACTTTCCTGACCCAACCCCCAGTGGGTGGGCACTGGGATACACACATCAGAATCTGCAGTCTTCCTACATGCTCTTCACTTTGCAGCATGGCTATGTGCCCCAGCTGAGTACTGGCAGGCAGGGCAGGTGGATGATCAGCTTCCTGTCTCCTGTCACACTCTTAGATGGGGACAAGCTCACAGAGTAGCCAGTGTGTGCACCAGCAGGACCAGGTGCTACGCGGCTAGTGAAGAGGGACTGTGGCATGTACTTGCATCTGCAAGCGGTCTGAGCTCCACGTGCACAGGTGGTCTGTTCCCGACTCCACAGGCTGTGCGGCACAGCTGGAGGTACACATGTGCTGGAAGTCTCTCAGACCCCCACATAGGCAGCTAGTGGGATGGCGGGGGTGTGGCAGCAGGTGAAGTGTGGTGGGAGGAGTGAGTTTGGACCATACCTGTGCACTTTGGAACAAGTGATTACCCCAGGTGTGCACTCAGTATAGCTCCACTACCTGGGAGGCTTGCACAGGTAGGGAGCTGGGGCACTCAAAGGCATTGGCAGTGGCCCTATCTCCATGTAACCGGTGAACTACTCCCCTAACCTCCATGGGTGTGGCACAGCTGGGAGCACATGCGCTCAAGGTATCCCTGACCTCCATGTAGTTGGGTGGCTGGAGCCTGCTGGAGCTCCCCTCCCATCTCATGCTGTCCTGTTGGAGTGCACAGACAGGCAATCTGTCTGAATCTCACGCACAGACCAATAAACCACAGGAGCTTACATAAGTGAAGACTCATCAAAGTGGTCCTCACCAAAGAACCTGTGCCTTCTGCATACTCCACAGCTTCAGGGCGGGATTACAAACCATCCACACAGCCACGTGAGCCAGATAGCACCTCATACCCCCTAATTAATGCCCAGTCTCAAGAGTTGGAGATCCTCCCCCACCCCCACCCGAACTTGCCACCAGCAGCTGCAGCCAATCCCGCCACCAAGGGCCAGCAAGTGGGTAACGTGGGGACAACAAAACCCTACTTGGCTACAGATTTGATCAGGCCTTCAAGGTCTCACCCATAACTGCCAAGAGACAGTACATACAAGGAAAATCCTCTGTAGACCCAAGGGCACTCAACCAAAACCCTTTAGATATATCCCAACACACTTCCATCTGGATATAACCAGAACAGATCACTCATTGAAGATCCCACATTAGCCACCATTTGCTACATCCGTAACAAAACAAGACAACTACCCTGAGATGGGCAAACCTCAACACACACACACACACACACACACACACACACACACACACACACACAACAACAACAACAATGCAAGACAACAGGCTGAGAGATCTTCACCAAGAATACCTAGTCCCACAATGGAAGTGTCCAATGAAAATAAAGAGGATACACCAGACATAGAATCCCAAAATGAAAGCAATGTAAGCTTGTTAAATAAACTAATAAGACCATGACCAATGTAAGCTTGTTAAATAAACTAATAAGACCATGACCAGATGGATAGCAGAACTGAAAGCAAATCACCAAAAAAACCAACCATCACATAAATGAAAAGCAACAGAACCATCAATTACAGCCAACAGCTTTCATCACTCATCTTAACATAATAGAAGAAAATAAGAGAGATTTTAATTAAAAGTCAGATAAACGAATCAAAGGCAAGTCAACACACAGAGGACCTCAACAATCAGCTGTGCAAGCTTAATGAAGGGATGATCAAAGGCAAGAATGAATTCCAAGAAACATGGAGAAAATTGAACTTTGGCCTGAAATTGGAACTCACAAAAGGGATGGATATGATGCAGGAAAATGCAACAGAAAACCAAACTCAAATAGAACCTATAAAAGCCTCTCTAGAAACGGTCACCAACAGAGTAGATCATGTGGAGGACAGAACTTCAGAACTCTAAGTTCAAAAAGCATGATAAATTCAAAACAGCATGTGGGATACCCTAAAAAGACAAAATATCCAGATCATGGGTATACAAAGAGGGGGAGAAAGACATGCCAAAGGCATAGGGAACATCTTCAACAAAATTATTGAAGAAAATTTTCCTACTCTCACAAAAGAGAGACCCTTCCAGAAACAAGAAGCTCACAGAACACCAAACTTACAGGACCAAAGTAGAAATTCTTCAAGGCACATCATAGTTAAAACTCTAAACACTGAGCCAGGTGTGGTGGTGCATGTCTTTAATCCCAGCACTCGGGAGGCAGAAATAGGAGGATTGATGTGAGTTCGAGGTGACCCTGAGACTACATAGTGAATTCCAGGTCAGCCTGGGCTAGAACAATACCCTACCTCAAAAAAAAAAAAAAAAAAAAAAAAAAAAAAAAAAAAAAAAACCCAAAACCAAAAAACTTTGAACAATGAAGAGTGTTAAAAGCAGCAAGAGAGAAACAACTCATTATATACAAAAACAATCCCATCAGAATTACCTCAAATTTTTCAATAGAAACCCTGAAAACCAGAAGGGCCTGGAATGGAATGCTTCAAAGTCTAAAAAACTATGGCTTTCAACCCAAACTATTGTACCCAGAGAAAGTATTCCTTGTAATAGATGGTAAAGGGAAACTCTTCTATGATCAAAGACAGCTCTATGATTATATGTGAGCACAAAGCCCACCTTCCAGACTACTTCAGGGAATACACCCCATACAAGAGTCAAACAACCAACTTCAAGAACCTACAAAAGGGAAAACACAATAACAAAAATTAGAGCTGGCTTGAAAATGTATAAAATTCAGGAAATTGCCAAACCCCACAAAGCCTTCAGCATGGCAGGGATTAAATCAAACCTCACAGTTATAACTTTAAACATCAATGGTCTCAACTCCACAACCAAAAAACACAGGCTTTAATCAGGTGGATCAGAGAAATGGATACATCCACCTGCTGTTTTTAAGAAACCCACCTCACCATTAAGGACAGACACCTCCTCAGGTTGAAAGGATGGAAAATGATTTTCCAAGCAAATGGAAATATACAAGTGGGTGTGGCTATACTAATATCTCACAAAATAGACTTCAAATCAAATGTAATAAAAAAAAGACAAAGAAGGCCATTTTTTTACTCATCATAGAAATGATTCAACAAGAGGTTATCACAACTGTAAATTTATATGCACCAACACAGGTATACCACATTTTATAAAGCAAAACCTATTTGACAAGAAATCAGAAATAAATCCCAACACTATCATAGTAGAGGATTTCAATAGTCCACTATCATCAATAGGCAGATCATCCAAGCAGAAAAGCAATAGGGAAATTATAGATTTTCACAACACCATAGATCAATTAGACCTAACAGACATCTACAGAACATTCCACCCTAATTCCACAAAATACACATTCTTTTTAGCAGCTCATGGAACCTTCTCTAAAATTGACCATATATCCTCCACAAATTCAGGAAAATAGACCTGACTCTTTGCATTGTATCTGGCCACAATGCATTAAAACTAGAAATCAACAATAAGAGAAACAACAGAAAACATACCAGCTCATGGAGACTGAACAACATGCTATTAAACAATGAATGGGTTGTGGAAGAAATCAAAATGGAAATAGCAGGACTTGAGAGATGGATTAATGGTTAAGGTACTTGCCTACAAAGCCTAAGGATCCATATTCAATTCCCCAGGACCCCTGTAAAGCCAGATGCACAAGGTGGTGCACACATTTAGAGATCATTTGCAGTGGCTAGCCCATTCTCTCTCTTTATCTGCCCCTCTTGCTCTTTCTTTCCAATAAATAAGTAAATAAAAAATTTTTTTAAAAAAGGAAATTGTAAAATTTCAAGAACTGAATGATAATGAAAACACAACATACCAGAACTTGTGGGACAGAATGAAGGCAGTTCTAAAGGGAAAATTTATAGCACTAAACACATAACAAAAGCAGAGAGATCTCAAATTAATAAATTAACCAACCACCTAAAGGCATTGGAAAGATAAGAACAATCCAATCCTAAAAGTTTCAGACAAAAAGAAATAATTAAGAGAAAGAGATCAGTGAGGCTGTCCTGTTTTCAGTAGCCACACACACACAAAAAATGTTAAAAGTAACCAAGGAAGTGAAAGACCTATTGAATAAAAATATAAGAACCATGAAGAAAGAAATTGAGGAGGACATGATAAGATGGAAAACCTCCCATGCTCATGAATTGGTAGAATTAATATTGTGAAAATGGCCATTCTACCAAAGGCAATATACAGCTTCAACACAATACCAATAAAAATTCCGGCATCATTCTTAACAGAGATAGAACAGTCTCAGAATTATATGGAACTACAGAAAGCCTCACATATCCAAAACTGTCCTCAGCAAAAGAAATACCGCTGGAGGTATCACCATACTGAATTCCAAGTTATATTTCAAAGCCATAGTAATAAAAACAGCATGGAACTGGCATAAAAACAGACATGTACAGACTGGAGAGATGGCTTAGTGGTTAAGAGACTTGCCAATGAAGCCAAAGGACCCAGATTCAACTCCCCAGAATGCATGTAAGCCAGATCCACATGGTGGCACATGCATCTGGAGTTCGTTTGAAATGGCTAGAGGCCCTGGCATGCCAATTCTCTCTCCCTCTCTCTGTCTTTCAAATAAATAAATAAATAAATAAATAAATAAATAAATAAATAAAAAGTTAAAAATTTTTTTTGGAGAGAGACAGAGAGACAGAGAGAGAGGGAAAGGGAGACAGATAGAGAATGGGTGCGCCAGCAGCCTCTCAGCTGCTGCGAATGAAATCCAGATGCGTGTGCCCCCTTGTGGTCAAGTGCGGCATTGTGCCCTTGTGTCACTTTGCATCTGGCTAAACGTGGGACCTGGAGATTGGAACTGGTGGAGATTGGAACCAGCGTTCTTAGGCTTAGGAGGCAGGTGCCTTAACCACTAAGCCATCTCTCCAGCCCAAGTTTTTTTTTTTTAAATCAGCTTTTCTCTGACAGCTCTTGACCATTTCATAATTAGTGCTGAGAAGTTAGCACAGTGACCGTGATCTCCAAATGCCTGCCTTATGTGACCAACATACTGGCTTTTCTAGGACATCCCCTCCCATTTTCATGAGCAATTCCATTTTTCTATGATGGATGTCTTTTTAATAAAATATGTGAGGGAGGACTGGAGAGATTGCTTAGTAGTTAAGGTGCTTGCCTGTGAAGCCTAAGGATCCAGGTTTGATTCCCCAGAGCCCCTGTAAACCAGGTGCATAAGGTGGTATGTGCATGCATCTGGAGTTCATTTGCAGTGACTAGAGGCCTTGGTTCACCAATTCTCTCTCTCTCTCTCTCAAAATAAGTAAGTAAATAAAATATAAAAAATGGAGTGAGAAATTTATATTTAAAACTTTTTTTGCTTAACAAAGTTTGAAATTTTTTTTTTTAAAGTAAGTTTGCTTTTGAAACATGGTTTCTATGTTAGTAGGTTAGAACTGTGAGGACCCTGCTGGGCACAGGGCTTGGACAAGTAGGGGGTGCTTTATAACTGTTCGTTTTTAATACTGACATCAGTCTCATCTGTTGAAAAGTACTTTGGGTAATATGGGAAGCAGCCTTATGCCAGGATGCTTGGGCATACATTTTGCCCTGTAAGCTTACTGTCAATAGGACCTCAGGCAAAGTGTGTCACGACTCTGCAAATGCACAATGGGCGTAGTAACAACACCCTTTGCATAAACACATTAAGTGGATTAAACATTTTAGTAGATAAAAGCACTTACAGCAGTGTTTAACATGTAAAACCACTGTTAATACATATGTCATTATTGTGAAACATCACCTCTAGGTCAGGTACTAAGTCAGGTGCTTTCTAGGCACTAGCCTAGCTAGACATTGAAAAAAATTCACCCGTTCATCCATTTATTTTTATGTCTTAGAGAATTTGGGGATCATTAGTATTTTCTCTACTTAAACTCCTTTTTTTAAAAAAATCTGAATTTTTTTTACATCAACATTGCACCAATCAAATGGTTGAAATATTTAATTCCTCTGACTCTAGTCTTTTTTTTCCCCCTTAAATCTATCTGAACCCCCTCCCCCCACCAGGTATGGTATAGTGAAAATCTTGTTGGCATCTTTCTTATTTTGTCTTGCCTTTGGCTCATGTGGTTTTGTTAGAGCTTCGAACTGGCTCCCATCTGATCTACTGTAGGAACCTGTGATGGTTCATGTCCGTTGTCAACTTGCCTCGACTGAGAATCACGTAGGAGACAAATCTCTTGGCGTGTCTGTGAGGGAGTTTCTAGATTAGGTTAAGTAACTTGTCGGCAGCCCATTTCCACAGGCTGGGATCCCAGACTGAAGAAAAAGGTCAAGGTGAGCTGAGCACCAGCGTTCATGTCTCTCTGCTTCCTGAGTGCAAGATGCTGTGTGACCAGCCACCCTCTGCTCCGGCTGCCATGTCTTCCCCACAGGGTTTGGACTGCATTCCCTGGGATTGTAAACCCAAACAAACCCTTCCTCCCTTAAACTGTGTCTGGTCAGGTTTTTGGGTCACAGCAGTAAGAAAAGTAACTAAGATAGGACCACTAACCAAAGTAGCTTTCCCATGGCAAAGCTCTCAATAACGTGCCAGTTTCCTGGCTGGGAATTTACAATCTTTTCCTTTCTGGTCTTCATTTCACCCTTTAGAACTCTCCTACCTAGTTCTACTTATACACTGTTTCGTCCCAGCTGTCTCTGCCCTATGCTTTCTCATTGAAAATTCATGCTGCCCCTGTCCCTGCAAGGCTGATTTTGTAATTCCTATGACTAGAGTTTCCTTATAAAATATTAAAGCATTATACATAAGGGGATGTTTGAGCGAGGCCTTCGTTCAGTTTGAAGCCTACGTACTTCTCCCCAGAGATCTCGGTCTCTGTTGGTGCAGGGCATCCTTCCGTACCCCACTCTAGCATTTACAGACACACCTATAAAGAATGTGTGGTGTGTCCTGTTGTTTTGTGTGTGGGTGTGCCTACGGTATAAATAGTATCAAACTGCACTTATCATTCTGAGACTTGCTTTTCTCCCCCAGCAATCTGTCCCGGCAATCTGTCCATCAAGATGCATCTCAAATGCCACCAAGAACTCCCCCAAAACTTTACAAGCTCCTCTTTGCTAGAGGTGATTTCCTTTTCTTACTATCACCGCCAGACCGGGAAGCAGGAAGACTGTGAGGTAGAATTCCAGATCTCCGTGTGCAACTCTGCATAGCCCTGTAAATGTGGAGCTCAAGTTTCACTGTCTTTAAAGTGAGGGCAACATTTACTGCCTTTCTTTTAGAGCTGTGTGGCTCAAACTTATCGACTTTACTTAAATTACTGTAAAAACGTAAGATGTTTCAGTTAAGCTGTGAAGTTTCTCAGACCTTCAAATAGGAATCAATGATTAGTTAGCCAAAATACTTGTGGTCATATTTTACCTTCATAAAGTTATCATATCATGTCAGCTATTTCTGTTTCCTCCTCAAAATATCAAGACTGGCCATGTAGTGAGGGATGCAGGCATAACTTTGATTTCCTTTTTTTGAATCAGGGAATGAAAGGAATACAAACATTCATGGGAGTATATGTGCCCCTAGTGTGGCTCTGACATTTTATCATGAAAACTTTCCAACATCCAGAAAAGTTGAGACTCTACCAAGAACAACTATAAACCCACACTGAGAGCTTACCATAAATATACCTGGATACATTTCCAGGTAACTTGCAAACATTAGCAAAATTCCCAACTCTTACTGGCAAAGCATCATACATATATATCATTAACCAGAGTTTAGCATCTGCCTATAGTATTGTAAATGGAGTTAAATTTAATGTCAAAAAAATCATGGCATAGTAACACACACACATATATGTATGTATGTATGTATATATATATATATGTATTATATATATGAAAAGCTTGTATATGTGTGTGCATATACACACACTCACATATACACACACACCAGAAAAGCACACACACATATATATATATGTCAGAAAAGTAGTGAAACCCTCTTTCAAATCAACTCTCATTTAGAAGCTGGCATGTGAAACAGACACAAGCAGACTGTCTTGGGTGAAGGTGACATGGGACTTTGAGCCTTCACTGCCTCAGGTGGTCCCTAAGGTCCTTCCTCAGCAGCCTCAAGTGGTGAATTATTCGTACTGGGTGAATTTCTGAACCACACAAATGTCAGTGTGATCATCTATAAATCATAACTTTGTAAATAGCTCTTTCTTAGGCACATTGCAAGCAATTCGCTTCTTTCTGCCGTGCTCCTAATGCGTGGGCCGTTTCGCTGACCCCTCTTCCCAAGTCCTGCAGCAGAAAGCTTTCCCGCACACTAATGAGTGTGATGCAAGAAACTGCACGGGGAAAGCTGTGGCTATAGACGTCGGAAGGAAAACGCCAACTGGACGGGCTGTCTGTGCAGGGAAGGAGAAGTGGGCAGGCAAGAACATGACCTCAATCATGGGGAGCGAATGCAACTGCCTGCGCAGACAGGATGAGCGTATCAGTGTGTGCACATGGGCCACCCTGCCCACCTTCCAGGGTTCTGCTAAATCATGGCAGAGCATCCTGCAGGAATTTCTATGTTCTGTCATGAACAGAACTGCCTGGCATACTTACCCATCCCTGGTACCTCTCTGAGACGATGTTCGTGTGTATGGGAGGGCAGAGTCGTCCTCTTGGGGCCAGGGGGCCTCTTTCCAGTGTCCCGTGCCAGAGCAGTCACCTGGGCAGGAGAGGGACTCTTGGTTGGAAGCTGAGGCTGGGATGAGGTTGGCAACATGATATAGAAGAGCAGTGGGTTAGAGGATAAGAGCAAGTGTCAGAACTGTAGAGAGACTAGCCATCCATGTCTTAGAGAAGAATGGGTTCTGGCAAATGGAGGGAGAAAGAAAGTCTGGGTCAGGGGTTAAGTTCCGTAGCCCAAATGAGTAAGGTGAGCCACACCTGGGCTGGGAAGGGTCCCAGGTGTCTCAGAGGCCACTGGGACCAGCGAGGAAGCATTCATTACACTGTAAGACCTGTGTCTAAGTGAGTGTTGTGCCAGGAACCTAAAAAAGAAAGTCAATGATAGGTTGCTGATGGGTGCTCAATCCATGCTTATTACAAGAAGGAAGACAAGGGAGGGAGAGAAGTGGGGGAGGGGCCTGTGGGATGGTGGCCTGCTTGAGTTGTAGTGGGGTCTGGGGAGCCTCAAGTACCATTGCTGTGGGATTGTCACAGAGAACTTGAATCTACCCTCTTTACCAGTTACCGCTTAAAATAATAATTTGACCATGACTCACAGTAAACAAACAAACAAACAAAAGACATTATATGGTGACCAGAACACACACACACACACACACACACACACACACACACACACACACCTGCTTTTCCAAAGTACTGGTTTGTCACCCCTCCCCCTCCCTGACTGAAAAACTCTAGTCTATTCCTAGATCTTTTTTCTGGGACACATTTTTTTTTTTTTTTTTTTTTGCAATGATCTCTTTGCCTCCCTGGATTCTTAATCTCGGTCTCTTATATATAGGAGTTGGTGCTCTTTTAGAACCGTCAGGTTTATCCTGTTTCATTAAAGGCAAACGCGGTTCTCTCCTCTCCTTGACACTCCTCACAGTGCCTGCTGGACACAGGAGCGACCTTCAGAGAGTTAGTGGTCTGTCCCTGCTCCTTCTTCTTTGCCCGTCTTTCCTCACCTGCACCTTCCTGTAGCTAGCTGCTAGGTGACCTTTCACTGCTTTCTTTCAGAGGATTGTGTTGTCACCTGACCACGCAAATCCAGAACTTTCTTCTTCTTCTTCCTTTTCTTAGTCTTCTTAACACCTTCCATTCTGGGCTGTGAATTTTTTTTTTTTTTTTTTTTTTTGGGTTTTCAAGGTAGGGTCTTTCTCTAGCTGAGGCTGACCTGGAATTCACTATGTAGACTCAGGGTGGCTCTGAACTCTCGGTAATCTTCCTAACTCTGCCTCCTGAATGCTGGAGTTAAAGGCATGCACCACCATACCCAGCTGACTGTGAATATTTTCTTAACCCTACTCTCTTACTAAGGGTCTCCTTCCTTGATTTATTTTTATGCATGCACGCATGCATTTATGCATTTAATCAGCTATTCAAATTTAGCTTGAGGAATGTTTTAATGAGTAAAATACAGACTTTGGTCCTAACTGAATAAAAAAGGATAAATAAGGCACATGGTTCCTGTCCTCAAGTTCTTTGAAGTGCAGCAAAAGGCTTGGATTTACCAGCCAATTGCCCAGGGCTAGAGGTGGCAGGTGACTGGACGGTGACATGTACGTAAAAGGTCAGGTGTTGCAGCTAGGTAGACCTGGATTAAAAATTTGCCTCTACCAGTTTCTAGTCATCTGATTTGGAGCAAGTCATCTAACTTCGCCAAGTGTCAGTTTCCTCTTATGTTAACTGGTGTTTTTGATATTCATAGTATATGAGGGTCACTTGATTGGTTAGAATGTTCCCGAGAGACAAATTGAGCACACCTTTGGGAATATCAGTGAGGTCATCTCAGGACAGGATTAACTGAGTGGGGAAGACTCATGTTGAATATTGGTGACACCATCTCATCTTGGGTAGATGGGATTAAATGGGTAGAAGAAGGAAGCCCGTAGGTACAGACATTCCTTCTCTCTGCTTACTGGCTGTCATGGCATGGTTGGCTCTGCTCCACCAACTGCAAGGGACTGAAGTCTCTGGGACTGTGAGCCAGAGCCAATTAGTCTTCCTTTAAGGGCTCTATGCAGGCGTTTTGTCACAGTAATGAAGCCTGACGAATACAAGGTACCCACAAAGTGTTGCCAAGGTAACATAGCTCATTGAATCAACCCAAGCTCCTATGTGCTATGTACCGCCGTCCATTCTACTCTACAGATGTGGAAACTGAGGAATGGGAAGACCACATTGTCTCTCACTGACAGCATTGAGATAAATTCAGACCGTGTGAGTCAGGACCCTGTGAGTCTACCTCTAAAGGCGCTTTCCTTCTCTGGGTGTCACATAGTCCAGGGCCTGATGCTTAGCGATAAAGACTAGAACCTAGTTTGTTTCAGTATTTACAGAAATTATTACACATTCAGCGAAAGGCTGACTGGCAGGCCAGAATATCACTTTTCTGCTTAAGAGATGAGACTGGATGTCTGCACACGATGAATCCACAAGTGACAATCTTGAACGTGACTAGGCACCTGCTCTCCGCCGGGCAATTTACACGTGTTGTCTACTGGTCTGTCACAACATTCTGAAGGACGTGTCACCAGCCCAGCTTCACAGATGGGGAAGACTGTATGTTTCACAGAGCACATAGGACAAACTTAACTCCTTTTAGTTAGTTCTGCTGTGATTATTATTGACGGTAGGAGCAGCAGCAGTAAAGGTGTTAAGGAATTTCCTAGTTGTTTTTACTGGTGAAAATGAGGAACTAGAAAATGAACCCTTGTTTACCTGATTATAGAGATAACAGTTTTCGTCACCAAAGCTCACAGAGTTGGGACAGTTGTAGACAAAGGCATGCTTGAGTTGTTTCCCAGTGGAAGCTTTCTTCTCGTCCAAATTGCTTTCATTTCAGCCAGCTCCATCCTGCATAGAGCAAGACTTGGGTCATCAGGCACTTGGTACCCGATTCTTTGGATGAAAGGAGATAAAAGTGGATGTGGGGGGCTCTGGAGATGTGGCTTAGTGGTTAAGTGCTTGCCTGTGAAGCCTAAGGATTCTGGTTCGAGGCTTGATTTCTCAGGACCCACGTAAGCCAGATGCACAAGGTGACGCATGCATCTGGAGTTTGTTTGCAGTGGCTAGAGGCCCTGGTGCACCCATTCTCTTTCTCTCTGCTTCTTTCTCTGTCTGTTGCTCTCAAATAAATAAATAAAAATAAAAACAATAAAAATTTTTTAAAAGTGAATGGAAAAGTCACTGCAGACTCCTTTTCAAGTGACCTTCTATAGTTCCAGTCCTTGATGCTAGCTTGTCAAATCACACTGGGATTGAGTAGGTTCTGTTTTATTGTGGTTGAATCCAAATGTTTCTTTCAATGATGGCTCCTTGGTCGGCCTCCTTGCCTGGGCTCTGAGCACATTATTGTCTCATGTAGTATATTATTAGTTTATTTTTTTATTTTTATTTTTTTATGAAATAGAGAGAGTTTGAGCAAGAGAGAGAGAGAGAGAGAGAGAGAGAGAGAGGGAGAGAGAACTGGTGCATCAGTTCCTCTAGCCACTGCAATCTAACTCCAGATGTGTGCATCACCTTGTGTGCCTGGCTTACATGGGTCCTGGGGAGTCGAACCTGGGTCCTTAGGTTTCACAGGCCAGCACCTTAACCACTAAGCAATATCTCAGCCATCACATGGTATATTATTAGTTATTTTCCTGTTATTGGGATGAAATACCTGGGTTACAAAGATAGCAATGTCTTCTGAATTGAAGCATCCATCTTGGAGAAAGGCCCATTGAGACTCATGGGACTTGAGAAGTACATAACTTGACAAGTGTCAGGAAGCTCCTTTGCTTTCAAGAGTCACGAGGCCACACCTCAGCGTTCTACCCGCAGTCAACCGTTGCTGGGGAGAGGAAGCGCTGATTGGCCGGGCTGTCCATAAATCAGGCAGTGAGCTCCAAACAATGAAGCTTTCATGAGTCGTCACCCATGCTGACATGAGCTTTTGGGTGAGGGAGTTCCCTTTGAGCCATCCCTTCTGGAAGCCACCCCTCACCCATGTTCTTGTAAAGTAACACCAATAAACTCATTGGTTCATCAAATCGGACTTTGGTACAATTGCTACTTTGGTCTGTATGAGGTGAATGGATATTTGTTCACACCTCCCTAGAGTAAGTTCAAGCTATAATGTGATATAAACAATTCAATTTGGATCATGACTACAGAGCGTTCCACTCACCCTGCAAGGAAGGTGTGGTAGAGTGGTCTTCTCCAGGGATGGAATTACAGGCATATACCACCATACCTAGTTCCCTTTTTATTTTCTTGATTTATTTTTATTTTTTTATTTGTGTGTGTGTGTGTGTGTGTGGTGCTTGTGTGTATGAATGCATGTCTGTATGTATATAGACTTGTGTGTGCAGTGTGCATGATGACATCAAAGATCAACGTTGAATGATCCTCTTTGCTCTCCACTTTATTTTACTTTTATTTATTTTTTTTTTTTTTGAGATACTCTAGCCTTGAATCCAGAGTTCACTTATTTGGCTAGATCAGCTAACTAGTGAATCCCAGGGATTCTTCTGTCACCAACTCCCCAGCACTGGGATTACGGGTGTGTGCCACCACATCCTACTTAAAAAAAAATAATTTATTTTTAGCCGGGCGTGGTGGCGCACACCTTTAATCCCAGCACTCGGGAGGCAGAGGTAGGAGGATCGCCATGAGTTCGAGGCCACCCTGAGACTATATAGTGAATTCCAGGTCAGCCTGGGCCAGAGTGAGACCCTACCTCAAAAAAAAAAATTTATTTTTATTTACTTATGAGAGAGAGAAAAAGAGAGGGTGTGACAGACCCTTCAGCCACTGCAAACGAACTCCAGACGCATGCACTCCATGTACATCTGGCTTACATGGGTTCTGGGGAACGGAACCTTCGTCCTTAGGCTTCTTAGGCAAGTGCCTTAACTGCTAAGCCATCTCTCCAGCCCCATCCTATTTTTTTATGTGGATGCTGGATATTCAAAGTCAGGTCTGCACGCTTGCATGACAAGCACTTTACGCAGTGGACCATCTCTCCTTGGTTTAATCTCTCATTGCTTGGCAAGTGTGTGGTACCCAGGACAATGTGCCCTAGGTTGAATTTTATACTGCAGGACATCCTGGAGGTTCCATGTTCTGGAACTCTTCAAGAAAGAAATATCTCATATCCTGTTTCCTCACTTTATGAGGCTGGTAAATGCTACTTCTGTGTCTGGTTCTGTGAGACCCACTTTGGAGAGCTTGTCAATTAGACTGTGGACGTGACTGGAAGAACCCTTAGGAACACTCAAAGGTATTTGAGTTGAGTGGGAGGAGAAACTGCTGCTCCAGGAGCTCCTTGTGGCTGAGTGTGTGCAAGAAATGACAGATGCTTCTGGAAACAGGGAGCAATGTCCGCTTAGCTGTGCTGGGATGTTACCCAGGGACTCTGCCAACAATCTTGTCTAGAAATGTGACTGGAAGGAACTTTATTTCTTTAAGATCCCAGCATAGAAATTACTTGGCAACATTGACCCTTCATGGGAAGCTTTATGAAGCTAACCACAGCATTTGACACCATACACTTAAAAAAAAAAAACAAGCAAACTTTTTTGTTCGAGGCAAGTCCAACAGACAGGGCTTTTTTCTTTTTAATGTAAGAGATCAAGTGCAAGAGCAATAGCAAGAGAGAAAGAGAGAGACAGACAGAGAGACAGAGAGAATTGGCATACCAGGGTCTTCAGCCACTGCAATCCAACTCCAGACCCATGTGCCACCTTGTGCGCATGTGCAACCTTGCACGCTTGTGACACTTTATACATGGGACCTGGAGAGTCGAACATGGGTCCTTAGGCTTTGCAGGCAAGCACCTTAACCACTAAGCCAACTCTTCACCCCCCAAATCTCATAAGAACTGACAATAAGCCATTACAATTCCCTCCCACCTCATTGTCTCCTCCCAAATCCACCCTCCACTAAATCCCTTCTTTTTTCCAATTAGGCTCTCTTCTATTTTGATGTTATCATTTTCTCCCTCCTATTATGAAAATCTTTTGTAGGTAGTGTCAGGCATGAATTCCAAGGTCATTTTGCATCTGGAAAGCAGCATTGTAAGCAGTCCTATCCTTCTTTTGGCTCTCATATTCTTTCTGCCACCTCTTCTGCAATGGACTCTGAGCCTTGGAAAGTGTCAGCACACCCTTTTAACACCTTTAATGTGCACACCTGCCAAGAGGCCCCCAGGTTCTGCTTGCTATAATAAAGGAGCTCAAGTACTCTTTAACACTGAGTAAAGGTATCGTGTATGTTTACAGAAAAGGTTGCCCAAGTGATATCAGTGGATGGCACTTATCCGTGACCACAGATGAGGAAAGGGAATTCTGCTTTCTCCCTGGGATATGGATAGATGAGGACACATTTGTGTATGGGTGTGTTCTTCAAATGTTCTTCAATCCACCATGTAACGACTATGGATTGCGCTTGAAGATTTAATAACCAGGTGGGAAAAGAAGTTGACACAAAATGAAGAGAGTGGTTTCACATATCATAAGATGGAAATCTAGCAGAAGACACAAATGATCAGATTATAGTTAAAATGCACTGTGGTAAGGACCCTGTCCTACCCTTTAGGAAGTTCACGATGATGTGGAATGTGTGAGATGGTTCACTCAACTCAAGGACTGTCCAGGATGGATTTGTGTGGCAAGGGCTGAGGCTGAAATGTGCATTAAGCAGATAGTGGGGAAAATAGTGGGAAGGATATATATATATATATATATATATATATATATATATATATGTTCCAGGCTCCAAAAATAGTATTTTTGATGGTCTAGAGGTAAGAGGCATTGCCAACTGGAAGACTTAAAGAACACTTAGCATGGTTGGGGCATAGAGTTCTGGACAGGGGAGGGGAGTAAGAAACAAGAGCTAGAGTGTGTCCAGCAGGGATCATGTGGGTGGACACCCTGAGTCTGCCCCTCAGTAAGGTGCTAGAGCTGGCCTGATCCCCAGAGACCATGTTCACTGATCTTGTCTGCTTTTTTTTTTTTTTTTTTCTAGCTCTCCTTTCCTTTCCTTTCTCTGTCTTTAAGTCTCCCCCAGAGAGCTTGACTCCTCTGTTGGCACAGGGAGTTTGAAGTCATTCTGGGAGTGAGCTGAGTGCTGGAGGAGACAGCTAGTCAGGTACAAGGGCAAATGTGCTGGGGAACTGTGGTTGGGTTTCTAAGAATCTGCTGAGGCCAGTGGCTCATTAGGAAGGTTCCACAAGGGTGAGGGTTGTTCAGAGGACAGATAAGACCTTAACAACAGAGACAAAAAGAGCAGGTAATGTGAGGAAACCCAGACAGGTAGCCTGCCAGCAAAGGCAGGAGGGCTGGCCATGGGACCAAGGTGCACACCCTTCTTTTTTTTCCATATTTTATTTTTCTTTATTTAATTGAGAGAGAGAGAGAGAGAGAGAGAATGGGCCACTGCAAATGAACTCCAGATGCATGCTCCCCCTTGCGCATCTGGCTTACATGGGTCCGTCCCTGGGAGTTGGACCTGGGTCCTTTGGCTTTGCAGGCAAGCGCCGTAACTGCTAAGCCATCTCTTCAGGGTGAGGGTGCCCTTCTTAATGAGCCTGGGATTATGGGTGCAGGCAGGCATCACAAACACTCGATACTCAACAGATGGAGAGCACACCAGTGGGTGTGACTTGAGGTTGAATCACCTGAACATCACACCTGCCCAGAGTATTTGGGAATATATCCAACTCCTGCTGGCTGAGGATGGTGACAAAGCCTGACGCAGGTCTCCCCTGAGGGTGGAGGTCTGTGGTCTCAGTCAGAGAGCCATGGGCAAGGGTATGACTCTGTTTTCACATCTCTCCTTGTTACTGGATGGCAGGGCATCTGACCAACGGCTCTCCAGGAAGCCTCCAGCCTTCAGTGCCTTCAGATTGGGCCCCAGGGACTGAGCCGCTATCGGGCTCCTTAACTCTCAAGCCTGCAGATGGCTATTGTTAGACTGCTGTAAACTAATCTAATACATTCCTTTTTTTTTATTACTACAATTCATTCTATCGGGTCTGTCCCTCTAGAGAACCCTGACTAATACACCTGTAGAATTATCTGAGCAGTTGCTGCACGTCCTCCTGGAGGTGCTGAGCTCAGGGCAGGGATGAATCCTTACCTTCTCTTCACGTCAGCCCATTCCATTTCTACCATGGACACCCAGTAGGTGCACAAAGTACCTGTCAAAGGGATGAATGGAGCCTTCCCAAATGCCTGAAGGACTTTTGTCAGATGACAATCCCTGTCACTTCCACAAGTTCACAAACAAGCGTCCTTCTCTCGCATTCTGTGTGTGCGTTTTCTAGCTAGGATCTGGAGTGCAATGGAAATAGAAAGGGGTGTAAAGATGAGGAAAACTATACAGGAACATTTCAAAAACGGATTGTCATCTTGTGTGTTACTTGGGTGGATTCATACTGCAAGCGTGATACACGTTTTGAAAAAATGGTCATCTGCGTGTGGTGGGCAAAAGTGCTTTATGCAAAGCCACCTTTGAGATATGCATGCTGCCCGCTGGCCAGAATTCAGAGAGTCACATAGGGCTCAGGTGGAGGTGATGCTAAGGATGTCGGTGGCCCGTGTCTTACATCTGTGGAAAGTGATCCCCTTAACAAGTCAGCAGAGCATGTCAAAACGAATGCTGCATGCAGGGCTGCGCACGGAGCAGTCGCTGTGCTGTGAGAGCTCTTTGTTTCTCTCTGGCATGTGGACGCACAGCCTTTGATGTTAGAATTTTGGCTCATTAATAACTAATTTACATTTCCCAGACAGCAAATTGTGATCTGACACAAATTTATAAAAGAACTCCAAATGGTGAAACTCTCTTATACAATGAGTCCTTTGTGAGCATTTTTTTCCTCCCTTCTCTTTCTAACTTAAGGAGTTTGTGATTAAAATTTTAATGCCATCATTGAAATCTCCAGGGCTACTTTAAAAATAAAACACCATCTTATTTCCTTCCTCTGAGAGACCATGATGACTGGCTGCTCCTGTGTGGTTGCTGTAAAGGCTACACTTGCCTTTTCATCCGCTCCGAGCCTCACATAGAATGGGTCGTCCTCAGTGGCCAGAGGAAAGGCATAGGGAAGGAGCTGGTGGCCTTAACCACAGTGATGGGGCTCACTCTCGGCCTCTGGATACTTTTTTGCATGTTCCCAGGTCGGCCAATTTTGCAGAGGATTGTCTTCCAGAGCTGTTCTTTACGGCTCCAGATGTCTAAGGCCAGAATAAGTAACTGCCAAAACCTAGGCGGAGCCAGACGTGGCGCACGCCTTTAATCCCAGCACTCAGAGGGCAGAGGTAGGAGGATCGTCATGAGTTCGAGGCTACCCTGAGACTACACAGTTAATTCCAGCTCAGCCTAGGCTAGAGTGAGACATCCTATCTCAAAAAGCCAAAAACCAAAGAAACAAAAATAAAAAGAAAAAACCTTAGTTGGGTAGGTAAGAGTTACCAGTTAAGAAAGACTATAGAGATTTCCTCTTGGCCACATCTTACAAGGCCACCTGCCTTATGGAAAACATGGTGGCTTTCACCTCGTGTTTCTTTAGAAGCATATGGAGGACAAGGAATTACAAACTGGCTTTTGGAAGGCGAGGGGGGGGGTGCGGCTTTGTCTTTGGGAAAGGCTTTACATTCCCCCTTGTCTGTCGATGACTCAAGTCTGTGGGGAGGCAGGGCAGGGTTTCCCTTGGCGTCAGGAGGAGAAAGTGCCACGTGCATCCAGCCACCTGGAATCACCTTCCCTGGATGACAAAGGGAGCTCTGTGCCTGGGGAGAGGAGACAGACCAGAAAAGTAGATCCCACAGCCTGCTGGGCAGGGCAGCGGGATGGGCCTGTGGAACAAGACGTGGTAGCTCTCTGGTTGCGTCACTTCTGGCAAGAAACTTGGTTCTACTGAGTTACCCTTTGCTTGAAGAAATAGTTTAGGCAGTAGCCATAGGCTTGTTGTGCAATGGAGACGTAGCCGGCATGAAAAGGTCTTTAAACTGGCACCACTTGAGGTCAGATTTTAAATGGTCGCACAGCATGAGCAAAATTGACTACATGCAGAGAAGCAGCAAGTCACCCAATCCCTATATTATTTTAATAACAGAAAGAATGCATTAGGGATTCCAGGCAAGACTTTCACCTGGACACAGTCCCAGACTCAAACTCATCGGTACATGCCTTTGCAAATGAACCTTTTACAACGAGGCTCTTTTTTTTTTTTTTTTTTTTTTTTTGGTCTCTCTCAGATTTCTTTCCTACCCATGATGGAATCTGAGCTTTGCCCTCCCAGCTTTGGTTGTAGGAAGCAAGAAACCCAAGAGGCCTGTTTTAATCAGGGTAGCTCTGTGCAAATTTACCTTTTTGGGGTGGTCTTTTATTCAAATAGCAAGTCTATGCCAGGAGAGACGTGATTCTTTCCTCTCGCTTGGATACGGGGAAAGAGGGAAAGGATTGAGTTGGCCATTTTTCCTGTCTTAGTTTATAATATAGCCTGTCTCCGAGTGATGTTTGGAGTCAGCCTGGTGTGCTGAAGTGGCAGGGGAGTGACAGTAGTGCCCACAGGGAAGAAAGAACACCTTATGGGTGGCCTGGCCATAATTAAGGGTCTCCCTCAATGATTGGAACTTTGCTACCATTTAAAAAAAAAATGAACATTACTGTCAAGCTTGTTATTTTTGTGCTCGTGGGTCCGGAACAGTTTATGCCAACACTTGATTGTTACTTTTTAATGTGTGTGTGTATGGTGGGCATGCATGTTGTGTGTGGGCCAATATTCGCATGTGTGTCCATGCATGCAGAGGCCAGAGGTCGAAGTAGAGTGCTTTCCTCAATCACGCTCCATCTTATTTATTGAGACTGGGGTTCTCTGAGCCTGGGGTTCGCTGAGCCCAGGGTTCACTGATTTGTCTATTTTAGCCAGCCTTCTTGTCCTGAGGATGAACCTGTCTCAACCTCCTGAACACTGGAATTAAAGACACACACCTCCACACGGGGCATTTACATGTGTTCTTGAGACCCCCCCCAATTCAGTTCCTTACACTTTATGGCAAGCACCATTCTGACTGAGCCATCTCCCCAGCCCTCAATTACTTTTTTAAGTCACAGAGACTAGAAGTTTTTTTTTTTTTTTTTTTTTTTTTTTTTAGAAGGAAGTCACTTCTACTTCCAACCTTAAAGGGGCTGAAGCAGGAAAATGTCACCACTGTGAACAGTCTGGGCTCCCTCACTTGTTGTGTTCTCTTGCTTTGGTTGGTGAAGTCTCTAGAGAGCCCGGCTCTACCACTTACTCTTGTTGAGCTTGGGCTCATTACTTAGGCCTCTTGAGCCATTTTCCACTCATCTCTACAAAGCGGGTGACAGCAGTCTTTAGGAGGATTACGTGCAAAGTGCTTAGCACAGAGCCTGGCATATAGGAACTGTTGATAACCTTAGGCTGACCATAGAGAGTATGTGGAACGCTCTGCAAGTACAGTCCTGGGGAGGGATGAAACCCTGAGAAGAGCTCTCTACTGGCCCTGCTGGGAAGACATCTCTATTGCGAGCCACGATGGGCTCAGGCGATAAGAGGAAGAGGCTTTTTCGATCAAAGGTGTAATAAACCACAAGGTTGTAGTTCTCACGGTGAGAAGCCCTCCTCCTGAGCAAGCTTGGCTGTGGAACACAAGTCCCTTGAAATGACGGGACTCTTGGGGTTGAGGGGCTCTATATTTTTATAATTTTATTTATTTATTTATTTGAGAGCACGAGGGAGAGATAGAGAAAGAAGCCCTAGGGCCCTAGCAAGCAAATGAACCCCAGATGCATGTGGAACACAAGTCCCTTGAATGGAACCTGGGACTCTTGGGGTTGAGGGGCTCTATATCTTTTATAATTTTTAATTTATTTATTTATTTTTTTGAGAGAAAAGAGAGAGAGGAGAGAGAGAGAGAGCAAGAAAGAACTCCAGGCAACCACCTCCTGCATCTGGCTTTACACAGGTAGTGGGGAATTGAACTTGGGTCCTTAGGCTTCACAAATGAACTCTCCAGCCCAAGTGGGGGGACGACTCTATTTTTATCCCAAGCACAGATCAGCAGATGGTGGCACTCTTGCATGTCTGTGCAAAGAAGTGATGAGACAAGGGGCACAGAGCTGACGACCACTGCTTTATCAAGAGCCACTGCAGAGGCCCAGGCTCAGAGCAGAAACCCACGCCCCAAAGCAGAAAGATCGGAAACTGCCCCAGAGAACTGTGTCTTAGCTATGCTGGTTGGTGGCTACGTACTGGTTTGTTAGAGAAGGAGCATTTAGGATGAGGCTCTATTGCCTAAGAATATTGAATTACACCATTCTCTTTGGAGAACAGAGCCTAGGCTTGCTATACAGCAAAGCCTAGTGTGGGTTTTGTAAAGTCTCAGGACAAAGACTCCCTTTAAGTATTGATTCTTTGATCTGACATTCAGACTCAGATGCAATAAAGAATGTAGTCCTATCTGAGTGTGACGTGTGGCACAGAGGCATTTATACTCATTGGCAATAATACTGTGTGTTGTAGTTTTGACCATGTTAAACCATATTCACGTCTCTATTTTAATTCTATCCTCATTCCTGGGAGGTTAATCGGATAGGTTTAAGAACTAGTTATATCTTGATTTGATTTTGTAGTTGGAGGGACTCAGGCTGGAGTTGACCTTCGCCATGGTGGGAAGTACCAGTGTTTAGCTGAAACAAGAGTGCTGAGTGGACCCCCCACCCCACACCATTAATTGGCTCTGACTGAAGAGCTTACACCTTCCTGTTAGGTCACTGGTCTTACCTTTTTTTTTTTTTTTTTTGGAGAGAGAGACACAGAGAGACAGAGAGAGAGGGAGAGGGAGACAGATAGAGAATGGGCGCACCAGCAGCCTCTCAGCTTCTGTGAACGAAATCCAGATGCATGCACCCCCTTGTGGTCCAGTGCAGCATTGTGCCTTGCGTGACTGCATCTGGCTAAATGTGGGACCTGGAGATTGGAACCAGCGTTCTTAGGCTTAGGAGGCGGGAGCCTTAACCGCTAAGCCATCTCTCCAGCCCTGGTCTTACCTCTTACTACTAATCTGGGAGAGTTGCCTGGTGGGAAATCTGATTGCTGATACAAGGAAGGATCCAGAAGGGGCTGTGGTAATGACAGATGCAAATTAAAGATGAGATGAAGGAAAAGTGTTATCCATGCATACCTGACTTTTTCTTAACAAGCAACAAGCAGATTAAGGAACGTAACGTGTACGGCAGGTGTGACCTGTCCAGTGCTCACACAGCCCGATCCAAAGAATTTGGGGACACGGTGGTGATGGCAAAGCCCCTTGGCCACAACTTAAGCCATTGCTTTCTCTGACTTTCATCAATTAGCTGCACAGACAGATGCCTGCTGTCTGAGCCATCTGGTCAGCCCCGAAGGGCTGGCCGGTCTGAGAGTGAGTACAGAGCTGCTGAGGGGCCAAAGTCCTGGCTAGGGTCAGAAATTGCTGAGGGCCAAGGAGGCATTTCATGCTGTGGGGCTTCTAGAATGCTTGTGGACAGTTCACGCCTAGACCGGGTGGAGCTGGTGGGGAACTCTTGCCTGAGCTCTGAGAACATGACACTGTGCCTGGCTGAGGTTTCAGGGTACTCTTGGAATTGTCATGCCATAGTGACCTGACAGTGGTTTTAAAATATTTTATCTATTAATTTATTTGTTGGATAGGAGAGAGAGAGAGAGAGAGAGAGAGAGAGAGAGGCATGCCAGGGCCTCCAGGCACTGCAAACAAACTCCAGATGCATGCACCACCTTGTGCACCTGTTTTATGTGTGTCCTGGGGAATTGAACCAGGGTCCTTTGGCTTTGCAGACAAGTGACTTAACCGCTGAGCCACCTCTCCAGCCCAAAAGTGGTTTTAATTACATGTAAACTCTGTCACCTGGGCAGGTGATAGACATATGGACTCTGTGATACCATCAGTCTTGGGCTTGCCTGGGATTACTAATATTCCGCCCAGCACCTGGGGACAGTTGTGTGCACAGCTGGGAGAGCAGGAGCTTGCTGGCTGCTTGTTCCCTTGGTATTGTCAAACCAGGCTGTGACTTGACATGGTTCCTTCATGTTGCCAGCTCTTTTCCCTGATGTAAACTTTGGGAGCTAAAGGACTAGACCGCTCTTTCATTAAGTACTTTTGAGGCAAATCTACTGAGACAGGAAGAAAAGTAACATTTTCTTGTCTGGAGTGGGTTTCAATTGTTACCTGAGGTTGGTGGCTGTTTATGTAGACCGGTGACTCTGCTCTTCTGAATTGGGAGGTCCTTGTGTGAGAGCCATGGGACCCTCCTTGGTCACCTTCTGTCCAAAGTAGCACCTTGGTGATGTGAACTCAGAGGATGCATGACAAAGAGCGAGTTTGGAACTGTGTCACCTCATGGTCTTGTTATCACATGTGCAAGGTACGGCCTTATTTCTTGGATAATCTGGAAGACAATTATAGTGATTTCTGCAAAAAAAAAAAAAATGTACTCCGTGCAACCAACCATTCTGGTAGATTTCCTTGAACACTTCATGTATGGTGGAGAACAGATTGGACTGGTGGAAAAATGCCTAACTGGGAGTCGCAAGGCTCCTGATTTGGAAGACAATATGGTGTAATAGGAAGAGTGTGGGCTTTGGATTCAGACACCGAGAAGTAAATCTTAGCTCTCCAACCATACAGCTCCAATAGCTTAGATTTTCTCGGCTATGAGATGAGTCTAGCAATTGCCTCAGAGGGCGGCTGTGGGGATTAAATGAGGTCACGTGTGTGCTGATGTTTTCTACATAGCTTTCTGGTATCCCTAGTCCGAACCTGCCTCCTGAATTTGGACCTGTATCTTATCTGATAACTGTTGCATCCTTGCACTCAGCAGGTCCCGGGCTGCACTCATTTTTCTACCTGTCACCCTCTCCATACTCTCTCTCGTGTTCACTTTAATGAAGGGTTTCATCACTGTTCATTGTCCCAGCCAAAAGCCTTACAGTCACCCTCACATCTTCCCTCTCTTTCAACCTAGAAAATTCCACCAGTCACCCAATCCTTTGAGTTCTGCTTCCTGTAGGCATTATCATGTCTACTTCATTCTTTCTATTTCTAAGGCCACTCCCTGACTCCAATTCTTCATTTCTTTTGTAGGTTACTGCGGGATGTCTTGCTTTGAAGCTATGTGCCATCGCCAGACTAAATGTCTCAGTGTCAGATAGATGGTTTTGAAAACCCTCGGCTGGCATTCCTTCATAAACTTTCATGAGAGGTTCAATGTCTTGCATCTGGGAGAACTAGGTCCCCATTTGCAGGGTCCCTTTATACTCTCTGCCTGTGTTCTTACTCTCAGCCCACCCCATTGGAAGTACTTCCTGTGCTGCAGAGGAGCCAAGCTCTGATGTTCTGTGAGCAGAAACCTCTGATTGAAACGCATTTTCACTCCTCAAATACTTGGCAAGCTTACCTGTGACTCAGCAATCAGATCCAGTGCCGCCTCCTTATGCAAGGGGCTCTTGACCCCCCACCCCCACACAGGCTGAGCTAGATCCCTTCTCTCTATATTTTGTAGCTCTGCATGCGATAGCCATTGGTTTTCCTCATCTGTCTGCATTCAAGGGTGGGGACGGTTCAGCTTGGCCACATCAGACCCTAGCACAATCCCAGCAGAGGTGGCCATCCAGCATGTCTTTATGGAATGAAAGGTATTGAAATGACTTGTAAGAACCTGGCTTATAGGAAGAGGCTCATTAACAGGATTATCAACCTAGTTTTGCTTTTAAATAGCTAGCCCACGTGGGTGAGGCCTATTGTTTCTCCAGGCCTTGGGATTTTCATGTGAAATGAAATTCACAGATAATTTGACATACAAAAGCACACTTAAAATTTCAAATAGCCACACAACACAAAACTGTCATAGTGAAAAATACAGTGAATGAAATGTGATTCATGAGAAAATTGCATATGCCCATGAAATAAATGTACAAAAGAATATAATGAAGTGACCCAGTGCACCTACTTATAAGGTGTTTATGCTCCTTATGAGGAGTAAATATGGCTTCTAGAATGTAAGCGCCAAAGAGGGCAGGACTCCTTACAATGGGCTCCTCCAGACACAAAATGGCCTGGATATCCATGACCTCACAGTGCCTGACACTACCTACACAAGACCATCATAATAGGAGGAAAAGATGATGGCATCAAAATAAAAGAGAGACTGATGGAGAGGGGGAGGGGACATGATGGAGAGTGGAGTTTCAAAAGGGAAAGTGGGGGGAGGGAGGGAAGTACCATGGGATATTGTCTACAATTATGGAAGTTGTTGATAAAAAAATTAAATAAAAAAAGTATGGCTTCTAGAACAGTAAGACAGAATTGCATTTCCACGTTTTCCAATTATTTAAGTATTTGAGTAGGTTATTTGAGTAGATTAGTTGAAAATGCAGAATGATGAAGCTATTTTCGCATTGGTTATTTTAACACCCTAAGTGGTAATTTTCTTGGTGACATCATGTTCTAAATGAATGTCCAAAGTAATAGAAGTTCCAAACAAAACAGCATGAGTTGTCTTTTGATTTGAATATATGGGTCCATGGAAATCTCAATCTGTACAAGTATCACTGTGGTAGGATATAGAGTCCTTTGGGTATATGGCCAGGAGTGGTATAGCTAGGCCATAGGGTGTCGGGTATTGCTAAACAGGGGCTGGGACTTTGAGAAAGCTGGCCTGGGCTGTTGGACATGGCTGGGGACCTTGGGCTGTGGGGTTGAAGCCGGCCTTATCATGGTCGTAGTGTGCCTCATCTTCACCCAGAGGAAACGGGACCGATGGGCCCTCCTCCCATCCCACCTGAGCATTCCATAGCCGAAGGTTCTGCCCCCTGCACGGTTCCTGACCTTGTGGCCAGCTGCCCAAGAGACCCTTATATGGTAGAAAACAGTCTCCCTGCAGCTGCAGCCGATATGTGGCTGAAGTCAAGAAGCTTTTCCCACCACTTCTGTTATCTCCCTTGCAGCTTCTCCCTCGTAACTTCTGCCTTCCAATACCAGCCAATTAGATAGCAACCCATAAACCTATGTATCCAATCACCAATCTGTATGTGCCTTGTCAACATTTCTCAAGTGTTTATAAACGCACTCCCCTTTTGAATAAATGAGCGTGCTGTCCATCAGACTGTCTCCCAGGTGGTTCATTGCCCGCTGCACTCATCCACTCCAAGATCCTGCTTCCCCCAGCTCCTCCTGCGTCGAGGACGTTGGTGCCCAATGACCCCCAGGAGTAGCGAGGACCCTCAATAGTGTAGACCAGTTTTTAGCTTTTTGAGAAATCTGCACACTGGTTTCCATAGTGGCTGCACCATTTTACAAGCTTACAATAGTAAATAAGAGTCCCTTTTTCCCAACAACCTTGCCAGCATTTGTTGTCATTTTCACAATATTTATTCTGCTAATCCAGAAGCAAGGAATATCTCTCCAACATTTGGTATCTTACTTATTTTTTCAGTGTTTTAAAGTTTTCTTTATAGAGGTTTTTCACATCTTTGGTGAGGCTTATTCGTAAGTATTTTATTTTGGTGGGAGTGATTGTGAATAGTATAGTTTTCCTGGTTTCTTTCTCAGCCAGTTCATTGTTGAAATGTCTGAAACTGATTTTGATATGGTGATTTGGTATTTTGCAACTTTGTTGAAAGTCCTTATTCAGTCTAATATCTCTCTGGTAGAGTTTAAGGTCACTTAAATGTACAATTATGTCATTGGCAAATAGGGATAATTTTATTCCTTCCTTTCATATTTTCATCCCTTTTATGCCCTTCTCTTGTTTTATTTCTCTAGCTAAGACTTTGAGAACTATCTAGAATAATATTAGAAACAGTGGACACCCTTGCTTGTAACAGATTTAGAAGAAACATGTTCTGTTTTCCCCCATGCAGAATAATGTTGCCTACAGACTTGTTATATACTGCCTTTATTATCATGAAGTATCTTCCATCTTTATTCCTAATGTCTCCAGAACTTGCATCATGAAGACATATTGAACTTTGTCCAATACCTTCTCTGCATGTATAGTGGTGATCATATGGTTTCTATCCTTCAGTTGATTTGTATGGTAAATTATGTTTATTGATTTGTGAACATTGAACCAACCTTGCATCCCTGGGATAAAACCCAGTTAAACTGGTCATGATGCATAATATTCTTACTGTATTCTTGAATTTTGTTTGCTAGTATTTTATTGAGAGTTTTTCACCTATGTTCATATGGGAAGGTATTTTTATATTTTTGGTGTATGTGTGTGTCTTTATCCAGTTTTGGTATCAAGATAATAATGGCTTTATAGAATGAGTTTGGTAGCATTCCTTCTCTTTCTGTTTCATAGAATAGTTTGAGAAGTGTTGGTATTATTAGATCGTCCATAAAAGTTTACTAGAATTGAGCAGTGAATTCATCCAGCCCTGGGCTTTTCTTTGTGAAGAGGCTTTTAATTACTCATTGCTTGTTATGAATCTGATTAAATTATATGATCTTTCTTTAATTTTGGAAGGTCAAATGCATTTAGAAATTTATCCATTACATCTAGGTTTTCAAACTTCTTGGAATATAAGCTTTTACAGTATTTCCTAATGATCTTGGATTTCACTGGGCTCTGTTGTAATAACTCCCTTTTGTCTCTAATTTTATTTATTTGGATCTTCTTTTTCTCCCTCTTCCTTCTCTTTTTGGCTAGTTTGGCTAAGGGTTGACCATCTTGTTAAGTTTTTCAAAGAACAACTTTGATTGGTTGATTTTTATCTATTGTTCTTTTGGTCTCCATTTCATTAATTTCCGTTCTGATCTTAATTATTTCTTGGTATTTTCTAGGTTTAGAATTAGCATCTTGTTTTTCTACCACCTTAAGTTGCATCATTACATTGTTTATTTGAGATCTCTCAGAATTTTTAAGGTGTACAATTATGGTTATAAATTTTTCTGTTATGACTGTTTTAATTGTATCCCAGAGGATACAATTTATTATTATTTTCATTAATTTCTAGAAATTTCCTCTTTGGTATCTTCAATGATCACTGTTCATTCAAAAGTGTATTGATCAGTTGGCAAATATTGGCGTGGTTTGCTAAAGTTTTTCTTCTTATTGATTTCTAGTTTTATTCCACTGTGGTCTGATAGACAATGAATTATTTATTTATATATTTTTGCTAAAGCTTGTTGTGTGTATGTGGGGTGTGTGTGTGTGTGTGTGTGTGTGTGTGAGAGAGAGAGAGAGAGAGAGAGACTGGGGTTACAGTTGTATATGGCTATGCCTAGCTGTTTACATGGGTACTGAAGTTTCAAACTTGGGCAGTTTCAGGCCCCTTTAGGCCACAAGGGCCTGTGCAGAAAGCACACTTTACTGCTGAGCCATCTCTCCAGCCTCTATGGGACCTTTTGTGCCTTTTAGTACTTGTTATATCAAGTTGGGAGCCCTGAGATTTGGTGCATAAATGTTTACACTTGTTAGATCTTCTTTTTATTTATTTATTTTTAATTTTTTTAAAATTTGAGACAGAGAGGAAGGGAGAGAGAGAGAGAGAGAGAGAATGGGTGCACCAGAGCCTCTAGCCACTGCAACACATGCGCCACCTTGTGCATCTGGCTTATGTGGGACCTAAGCCATCTCTTTAGCCTTTGTTATATCTTCTTGATGGATTGCTCCCTTCATTAATATGTAGTGTCCCTTTTTTGTCTCTTTTGATAAGCTTTGGTTTGAAGTTGACTTTATCAGGTATAATAGCCATGCTCATTTGTTTTTTTCTTTGAAATTTCATTGACTAAATCTTCATTCCTCTTTATGTTGTCTCAGCTCCTTTTTCTACCCATGAATTCTAAGATTTGGTCTCCTGAATGCATCTCAGACTTCTTGGAAATCATGTTCATGTTCCTTTTTTTTTCTACCCCCATGTGCCTGTGTTAATTGTAATCTCAACTTTGTCCTCCACGTTTGAAATTCAGTCTTGGTATTGGTAATGCTCTCTGTTGGGATATTTACTTGAGTGATTGCTTCTTTTACTTTCAGAATTCACACTTGGCTCTTTTACAGTGTTTCAATTTCATTGTCACATCTATCCTCCATCGTTTGGACTATCTCCTCTGATTTTCTTACAGTTTAATTCACACTGGAGACTGTGTGGATTTCCTTCATTCACCTGCTTTTCTGAACCTCCTAAGTGGTCATTGATCTTTTATAGAAGTAAGGCTTTTGAATTCTCTCTCTGGCATTTTGCCACGCTCAGTGGTCACAGTTTCTGTTTTAGGGGAGTTAGAAGAGTAGGAATGGGTAAAAGTGGGTTGATCCTTCATAATCTTTGTATTTGTTTCTTTCTTTTTTTTTTTTTTTTTTTTGTATCTGGTCCAGACTTTACTTCCCCACTCTTTTCAGTACTAGTGGGTGGTTTTGGTTTGTTTTGACTTCTGTGGGACCTCTTACAGGCCACTTCACTAGTGATAGCAATGCTTACCTCTTATTTATTATCTATCTGGTTGTGCTTAGCTGTGGCTGACCTTTTTGGATCACCCTTGTGACCCTGAGCAGAGCTAACCTATAGAATGATGTCATGCTGGCTGGTGTTCTCCAGTGTGGGCCAGGTTGGTGGGCCAGGTGCCAGGGCCTTCCTTCCACTGGTAGTGATGGCTGGAGTTCCTCTTGTGAGATGTACTGAGTACTGAGGTCCTGGGATGCCCACTTTTACCTGGCCCAGGGATCTGTAAGATTAATTAAAAAATATATTTCTATAGTTAGTGAGAATTTATCAAGTATATTATTGTCTGTCTTAGGAAGAAGTGTCATATGCCATCCATCTTAGGGTCTCAGGACCCTATCTGCACAATCAGTTAGGAATAGGGACTTGGTCAGTATTTGTTGAGTCAACAAGTGTTTATAGTACATGCTATACTTTAGCCTGTGAATCTTATAAATATAAGATTTGAGGTCCGTATATAACCAAGGAACTCTTCTAGTTCATCACTTAAAAAATTATAGCTATGTATCACTTCACCATATGGATATGTTCTCAGAATTACATGCTCAGGAATTTTTGGCATCGTGTGAATATCATAGTGTCCTTACACAAACCAAGATGACCGTGACATCACTAGACAGAATGATTGATGGGACCTCTATAGTATATGTGTCCATCAGTGTTTGAAACATTACCATTCAGCACATGACTTTATTTCATTTTTCATATTTATTTTGCATGAATTTATTTAAAAGGAGCATAAAGGGCTGAGGAGATAGCTCACTGGGCAAAGTGCTTGCCTTGCGAGCATGAGGATCCCACCTCAGTTTGATCCCCAGCATCTGTGTGAAATTACTGGGCACTGGAGAGGCAGAGACAAGCAGACCCCGGGATCTTTCTGGCCAGCCAGGCTAGCTTAATTAATGTGCTCCAGGTCACTGAGAGATTCTTTCTCCAAAAAGGTGGATGATATTCCTGAGGAATGATATCTGAAGCTGCCCCTCTGGTCTCCACAGGATATGCACACATGTGAACACACACACACACACACACACACACACACACACACACACACGGGAGCATAAATGCCAGAGGGAGGAAAAAAGAGAGGAGTTGTTGTTCAATGGGTATGGAGTTTGAGATTTGCAAGATAACTTCTGGAGAAGTATTCCACAAGAACATGACTGAGCTTAACATGGAGGATTTGGACACTTAACGATGGTTAAGATGGTAAATTTTATGTTAAATATATATATATCCATAATAAAAAAGGGAGGAACAAAAAAGCACTATAAATATTTCCTTCCAAATTGGCATCCCCTTTCTATTGTTGATACCAAAATTGTATCAGGTGCCTCAGCAGGAAATTCTGGAATCTCATTTGACTCTTTCTAATCTGCTGCATGTCATGTCACTTAGTCACCAAGTTTTGGCTCACAAGATTCTCTCAGATCTGTCTCCCTCCACATCTGCTCAGATAGTTCTATCATGACCTTATGCTGGAATTATACATATATATATATATTATATGGATATATATATATATATATATACACACACATACATACATATAGGGTTCTTATCCCTATTCCCTTTTCTTCCAAGACCACTTTCCTCAAATGTTGGCTACTATGCATTACTGTGGCTCCTCTTGTGCAGAGTTAAATCTGATTTATGTAGAATCAGAACGTCCCAGTTTCTCCCTGTCAGATGGCACACCTGCATTCTTACCATCCTATAACCCCTGCTGGTATGTCCTTTCCTGACACCCTGCCAGCCAGTGGGCCATTGCTTTACACAATGCCCTTTCTTGCTTTTGTGGCTTTTTTTCTTTGCCAACTCTTACCCGGAACCCTTTGCTTCCTTTCCTTGTAAGCAGCCTCTGTCCTTTCACGCAGTTTATTTCTGTCCATTGTTTCTCTGGAAAAGCACTTCTTTGAGACCCCAGCCCAACTGGAAGTCTCTCACTGCAGCCTCTGTTATAAAACAGGGCAGCTTGGCTTTTGCTTCACCCTGCTTGCTGGACATGCTCCCATCTTTCTAGAAGACCACAAGGCTCTTGTCAGTAACTGAGGTCCATTTTATAGATGAGTGACAGCAAGCTTATCTCGGTGTTGGGCCATCCAACATGTTCCACTAAAAATGAATGAATGAATGAATGAATAAATAAATTGAATACATGACTGTGGTTGTAGTTTGGGTGTTTAAAGCTGGGCTCAGTAAACTTTGTCCATCATAGATCAGGTGATAGTTTAGACCCACCAGCCATATGGTCTTTGTTACACGTAGTCAGCTATGCTACTGTGGCAACCGTTGGCACTATGTTCATGAATCAGTGTGACTATGTTCCAATAAAGTTTTATTTACAGAAACAAGTTTGAGGGCTGAAGAGATGGATTAGTGGTTAAGGTGCTTGTCTGCAAAGCCAAAGGACCCAGGTTTGATTCTCCAGGACCCATGTAAGCCAGATGCACAAGGTGGCACATACATCTGGAGTTTGTTTGCAGTGACTAGAGGCCCTGGTGTGTTCATTCTCTCTCTCTCTTATAAATAAATAAATAAATAAATAAATAAATAAATAAATAAATAAATAAATTTGAAAAGTGTTAAAAAAAACAAGTTTGACCCAGCATCTTATTTCCTGATCCTTGCATTCAAGAATGGTGCTAATGGCCCAATGCATAGGCCCTCTTTAGTGTCTGTTGCTGAGCTTGTTGTAGTACTGTGAATTCTAACCCTGGTCAATAACCTTGTAAGAGATACATTGTCACTGTTGGAGAATTGATGGAGGCAGAGGGTCCTATCAATTGCCTGACACCCAAGCTCTATTAGGAAGCTGGAGGGGAATGGGATGAAAGAGCAGCCAGACATAATCATCTTGGGATCTTGAAGCTTAACTTTTTAAAGGCCCAGTATCTACTTTCTTGGCTTGTGCTGTCTTTTTGCAAGATTATAAATTCAAATTCTTCCTTAAAGATTTTCCTCTTTTCCCATTTTCTTTTTCTCCTCCCTTCCTGATTCTTTTCCCTTCTCCTCTCTGTCTCTTTCTCTTCCTTCTTCTCTCCCTTCTTCCATTCCTTCCTCCTCCCTTCCTCCTTCTCATTAAGCTCCAGGTTACTCTATGGACTGTATTTGACTTTCTCTATGTCTGTGTTGTTACCAAGTCTGCCTTGCCTATGTTGGGTTTTCCTCATTAGTTTTTAACAAATAGCCAAGTGTGCTCCAAGAGTCACGGTTACCATTCCAGATGAAAAGAAGTCAAAAGCATAGAGAAAACTTATCTTTCATAGACTATGTGTTGTTTGCTAAGCTCAGCTTCCCTGTTACAGAGTTTATTTATTTATTATTAGATTGAAGATCCCTGCAGGTGTAGAATAGTTGGAAATGAATCCCATGCGACTTGGAGCCTTTTACAGTGGTTTCCCCCAAATCCTGAATTAAACACCAACCACCACAGCAAAACACACTCTCACGGGCCATCGAAGTTTGCAAACTCGAAAGAGGGCTTGTACCCTCAGCACCGAGTACCTACAATGCAAACACTCGTTCTCTTGGGCACAGGAAAATCAGAGACTGGTTGGAGGTGTTTCAGTTTGGGACCTAAAAGCTTCAAAGGCTTATAGCCCAACACAGAAGGCTTTGAAGTGAGGTGGTGGTGTGGTGGTGAGAGGAAGCTCTGCCCTCTGTGGGGTGCTGTATTATTTCAGGCTTTTGATTTTCAGCTGCAAGGCAGACAGCCTCCCCTTTCCCCCCACCCATGCTCTGACTTTCCCAGGTTATCTGTACATGCAGAGAGGGCTACATTTCCACGGAACCAAAGATAGAGCTAATTGGCTCAGTTTGTTATAGAGTCAGACATCTGTGAACCTCTCCTAATTTTGAGTTTGCTATAATCACAATGCTTTTGTCATTTTTTTTTTTTTGGTGTTGTGAAAATTGAAGCCAAGGAAGTGTAATAGTTTAATGATATACTGTGGTTGAAGCCACTGAGTGGTTCACTTTACAGCTATTCTCAGCCTTCTTTCTCTTTTCTGTTTCCGCGAACAGACGCTGAGCTGGATAGTCACTTTCCCAGCTGCCTTTGCAGCGATAGTGTCCCAAGAAGGTGGTGGTCGGTAATGACACGATAGCCCTGCTAGCTTTTGGGAAACTTTTTATGTTTCCTGCTAAAGGAAAAGCTAGTGTCACCTCTCCTCTCTTGCATGTAGATAGGGTGGGTGACTGGATCTTCTGAAACGATGCTGTGACTGGTGGCCATTGCAAAGGACATGCTAGAGCCTTCCTAAGTCCATGATGGTTTCATTAAGCAGCTGAGCCAATGTTATTTACAACTAGTCTTGGACTCTTGCTATATGAGAAAAATAAACCGGTGCTTGATTCAACTGTTGTTGGCAGCTGAACCAAGGCATTCTTAACTGCCCAAGATATGCTCATCCATCACTGGCAGGAACTAAGATGGTAAATTTTTGACTTCTACTGCATGACCTTGGTAAATCACTGTTTTCACATTTTCTAATTAATTTTTGAAATGTGCATGGGTTTTGGGTGCGTGTGTGTTCATGTGTATGTGAAGGTCGTTGTCCTCAGAAACATCTTCCATTTCCTTTGAGATGAAGGGTGTGGTGAAGAGAGGAAGCTCAGCCCTCCATGGGATATCTATTATTTCAGGCTTTTGATTTTCAGCTGCAAAGCAAACAAGGTGCCCTAGCTACTGCCCTGGTTGCTCTGCCTTTCCCAGGTTATCTGTACACACAGAGAGGGCTGCATTTCCACTAAACCGAAGATAAAGCTAATTGGTTCTAATTGGACTGGACTGGCTGGCCAGCAAGCTCCAGGGATCCATCTATCTCTGCTTTCCCCAAATTGCAAGTCACCATTTTATACCGACCTAACCAATGAACCTATCTATAAAATAGTGAATCAGGCTTCACATGAGCAAAGGAAAACTCTGGTCTTTGTCATCCTTGTGGAACACTTAATGGTCTCGTTTAGTGGTGTTGCCAAGTTACATACAAACAAATGTGCTTCCATTGAATACTTTCTCATGGCCTTCCTCAGAGACGCTTGTTTAATAAAGCACATTCCTTGTTCTTTTCAGCCTAGGAATACCTTTACAACAGGGAAAGCATCTCTCCTTTAGGTAAAAAGTAATTTTTGAAAGAAATACTTCATAACACAAGTCCATCAATCACAAAGTGTTAGTTACCCACACAAACAAGACATGCTGGGCAAGTAGAATCTGCAAACAAGGCTTGGTAACCTAGAACCAGTGTTATGCTTGTTTTTCTTTTCTTTTCTTTTAAAAAATATTTTATTATTTATTTATTTATTTGAGAGAGAGAGATACAGAAATAGGCAGGTAGAGAGAGAGAGAGAGAGAGAGAGAGAGAGAGAGAGAGAATATGGGTGTGCCAGGGCCTCCAGCCACTGCAAACGAACTCCAGATGCGTGCACCCCCTTGTGCATCTGGCTTACGTGGGTCCTGGAGAATCGAGCCTCGAACCAGGGTCCTTAGGCTCCACAGGCAAGCATTTAACCACTAAGCCATGTCTCCAGCCCTTCTTTTCTTTCCTTTCCTTTCCTTTCCTTTCCTTTCCTTTCCTTTCCTTTCCTTTCCTTTCCTTTCCTTTTCTTTTCTTTTCTTTTCTTTTCTTTTCTTTTCTTTTCTTTTCTTTTCTTTTCTTTTCTTCTCTTCTCTTCTCTTCTCTTCTCTTCTCTGTTCTGTTCTGTTCTTTTCTGTTCTGTCCTTTTCTTTTCTGTTCTTTTTTGTTCTGTTCTGTTCTGTTCTCTTCTGTTCTTTTCTTTTCTGAATCAGATGTGTGAATTCTGAGATCCGGCTCTTTTTTTTTAAATTTTTTTTTTTATTTTTAGAGAGAGACACAGAGAGAGACAGACAGAGAGAGAGGGAGAGGGAGACAGACAGAGAATGGGTACGCCAGCAATCTCTCAGCTGCTGTGAACGAAATCCAGATGTGTGTGCCCCTTGTGGTCAAGTGTGGCATTGTGCCCTTGCGTCACTTTGCATCTGGCTAAATGTGGGACCTGAGATTGGAACTGGGTTCTTAGGCTTAGCAGGCAGGCGCCTTAACTGCTAAGCCATCTCTCCAGCCCAGAGATCGGGCTCTTTTTGTGCTCAGCCTTCATGGTTTTAGGAGGATCTTGAGGAAAGGCCCAATCTTGGGGGTGGCCAGGACCCCAGCAGCTTTGCCCCAGCAGGAATATTTATGATCTCTTCTCCCCTCTGTGCTCTTGGGGCTGGCAGACGTCACTGCTTGTCTGTCTTCCTCCAATGAAAACAAGTCACCACACTGAACTTGTATTTCACCAAAGTGAGTGGACTTCTTTTTCCCTTTGCCTCCTGTTTCCAGAAGAGTAAGTAAATACAAGCAATGGGCAAATTTATGAATTAAATAAAATAGATTATCTTTCTTTCTTTTTTTTTTAAACATTTTCACATGCTTCTATTATAATGAGCCATTGATTTAATTTAGAAACAAAATAATTCCTCTTGATGAGAATAAAACACATGTCTAGAGAATTATACTCTGGTGAGTGGTTTGAGTTAAAAAAATGCTCACGTACCGGGCGTGGTGGCGCACGCCTTTAATCCCAGCACTCGGGAGGCAGAGGTAGGAGGATCGCCGAGAGTTCAAGGCCACCCTGAGACTACATAGTTAATTCCAGGTCAGCCTGGACCAGAGTGAGACCCTACCTCGCAAAACCAAAAAAAAAAAAAAAAAATGCTCAAGTAGTGTTGCCATCTAATTTTCAGAATGTACCTCCCCCCCAATGCCCTGTTTTCGTAGCTTTCCATTGGAACCCTCCCTTCTACATGGGCTCAGGATGTTTATGCATCTGCCTGCCTCCCCTACTAGGCTGTGAATTCCAAGAGGGGCATGGGCAGGGTTTCGTTTATCTCTGTATGTGCTCACCTAAGCCAGTGCGAGATTTTGTGCTTATGTGGTACCCCTAAGCTGAATCTTCTCCGTGTACCAGTAGCTCTGCAACAACTTCACCTTTGCAGTGGGTTACATCTGAGTCACGAACTGGATGCTTCCTAAGTTTCGCAGACAGTCGTGTTTTTTCTTTATTTGTTTTGGTTAACCCTCTTCCCACCCCTCCTCTCCTGCATCCCTCTCCCCTGATCCCACTTAAAACTTCTACCCCAGTATTCTACCCCACAGTCTTGAAAATCAATTTGTTTTAGTACCATCAGGCTCTGATTACCTTGTGGAAGAGACTCACTTTGCAATTAAACCAAAAATAAGCAGCCTGCTTAAACAACCCTAACAAAATTGAGGTGTCTGGGGGAGCTACAACAATACCCTTCTTTCGTTGTCAGAGAAAATCAAGTACATTGTTTGCACAGGCTGAATTTCCCCAAGCTGACTGGCTTCAGTTGAGACAAGCCATGGTTATAGGAAACCAGGATTGATGTGTAAAATTAAATTAGATCGTTGGCTTTTTTCCCCTTTTAAAAGTGCCAGTAAATAATACACCTTTAAAGTGTGATTCAGTTTTTAAAATGTAATTATAATCTCTGAAAATAAAAACAGTAAGAAACTTCTAAAAGTAGCTTCTAGGGAGAGGACCCCAGTGCTGATGAGTAGGAGTGTCAAGAAGTCATACTTCAGGCTAGAGAGATGGCTTAGTGGTTAAGGTACATGCCTGAGAAGCCTAAGGACCCCAGTTTGATTCTCCAGGTCCCAAGTAAGCCAGATGCACATGGTGGCGTATGTGTCTGGAGTTCATTTGCAGTGGCTAGAGGCCCTGGCACGCCCATTCTCACTCTCTCTCTTTCTCCCTCTCTCTGTCTCTAATAAATAAATAAAGTAATGGAGGCCATTAAAAAAAAGTTCCTAAAAAAAAAGAAGTCACACTTCTTACTGAAAACCCCTTTGTGTGCACCTGTTCCAAGATTATATATGCACATGGGCATATATATGTATGTATGTATGTGTATATATGTATTATATATGCTATGTATATATGAGTAAGTGCATAAGTTTCAATGGAACTTTAGAAGCAGATCAAAATGGGAAGACATGTACAGATTGATTTTGAAATATTTTTTAAAAAATAAAATTTAACTAGATAATAGAAACAAACAATAAATTTAATGACAAATAATAATAATAATAAATTTAACTAGCTAGTGTAGTATTGGTGTAAGGATGCATGTCTACATTCAGGGAGCAGGTGTAGAATCAAGAAAGAGATTCATGGGCCTGGAGAGATGGCTCAGTGTGGATAAAAGCCCTTGCTTGTAGGGCCTGTTGCCCATAATCTATCTCTTTCTCTCTCCTTGAAAATAAATAAACAAATAAAAATTTATAAAAGGAAATAGATAGATGTAGATGTGCATATACATGGGCAGTAAGTTTTTGATGCAATGCTGAGTTAACATTTCAATCACTACTTCATCACTGGGAAAAGATGAACTTTGACTCTTTCCTAACATGATGCACAAAAAATTTAACTCAAACTTAATCCTGGGCCTAAAGGCAAAGAAATGATAAAACTTGAAGAGATAATGGGAGGATAGCATAATATCACTGTGACCTTGGGTAGGCAAAGATTTCTTAGGATACAAAAATGTCCCCCATAATGTAAGAAAAAAATTGATCACATAGACTTTGTCAAAATGAAAATTTCTGCTTTTCAAAAATCACCATTATGATAATGAAAAGAAAGCAACAGACTGGAAAAACATAGGTAAAGACATTTGTCCAAGAATATGAACAAAAATTAATTGGAAAGACCCTTCATTAAGACATTCCGGTGGTCAGTAAGCAAATGGCAGGTGCTTACCAGAAATTGTCATCAGGTGAATGAAAAAATCTGTCATGGGAAGTTAAGACGCTGACGATACCAAGCACTGGTGTGACTCCCACATACCGGAAGTTCGAATGTCACATTACTGCACTTAGGGCTGGAGAGATGGCTCAGCAGTTAAAGGTGCTAGCTTCCATAGCCTGCCAGCCTGCGTCCCAAAACTTTATTGCCCTTAAACCATATACTCCAGCGACCCCACTCTTGGATAGTTACACAAAAGAAACAAAAACACAGCCACAACAAAGATGTGTTCTTGCACGCCACATTAGTTTGTAAAACCTGATGACCCAGGTTCAATTCCCTAGCCACCCACATAAAGCAAGATGTAAAGAGTGGGGCAAGTGTCTGGCATTCTGTTTGCAGCTGAATTGACCCTGGGCACATGCGCATGCTCACATAGACAAATAAATAAAAATTTATTTTTTTAAAACAACCTGAGTGACTTGCTTTCTCAACTAGCCTGAGAACCTCCTCTAGGGAGATTGTGGTAGACTCAAAATTCATGAAAGCAGAAAATCAGAGGGTGTTGGGAGTTCAGCATTAAAGGAGATATAAAACATACACTCCAAGGCTTATGGAAGCTTGCAAAAGAGGAGGCAGAAAGATTGTAGGAGCCACAGGGTGGGAAGGTATACTCTGAGGCATTGTGCTGCCCCCTGCCCCCACAGAGTGACTGGTGCATTCATGACTCCACAGAAAATGCTGACAATCCCACTGAGGAGGGGCCTCAGGGGAATGGGGACAGGAGAGAGGGAACATAAGAGTGTAACCCAATGGGAACATGACCAATATACAAGACGTTCATACAGTGACGTTCACAATTAATTTAAAAAATGAAAAAAGATAAGCCGGGCGTGGTGGTGCATGCCTTTAATCCCAGCACTCAAGAGGCAGAGGTAGGAGGATTGATGTGAGTTCGAGGCCACCCTGAGACTACAGAGTGAACTCCAGGTCAGCAAAAAAAAAAAGAACCCTCATGAAAATTCAAACCAAACCAAACAAAACAAACAAAAAAAAAGAAAGAAAGAAAGAAAAAGAAAAAAAAGAAAAAAGAAGCCTCATTCATTTTAAAAAAAAAAAAAACTTCCACAGTTGTTACAGGTGATTTTGTCCAAAATTTACCAGCAATCCTTAGCATTCTTTTTTTTTTTAAAAAAATCATTCCTGATTTTGTCTTTTGTCATCCCTGTGTGTTCTTTGCCTTCTCTTCACATCATTCCAGACTCTCCCTTGTCATCCCTGTGTGTCTCTTCTCTTCTCTTCTCTTCTCTTCTCTTCTCTTCTCTTCTCTTCTCTTCTCTTCTCTTCTCTTCTCTTCTCTTCTCTTCTTCTCTCCTCTCCCCTCCTCTCCTCCTCCCTCCTCCTCCTCTCCTCCTCTCTCTCTTCTTTCTTTCTTTCTTTCTTTTTTATTTGAGAGAGACAGAGAGGAAGAGACAGATAGAGAATGGGCGTGCCAGGGCCTCTCAGCTGATGTGAATGAACTCCAGATGCCTATGCCCCCTTGTGCACTTGCATCACTTTTGCATCTGGCTAAATGTGGGATCTGGAGATTAGAACAGGCGTTCTTAGACTTTGCAGGCAGGTGCCTTAACCACTAAGCCATCTCTCCAGCCCTCTTCTTTCTGATAAGGACACAGTCTATAATCCTCATTTAAACTGGACTTTACCTGCAATGACACTATTTTCAAATAAGGTTAAATCACTTCCAACACATATTTTGGAGGACACAACAAATGCTGATAAGAAGCTTTACTGGAAATAATTGCTTATGAAAGTCAACTGGTAAATGGATAACAAATTGTGGTGTATATCCATGTAACAGAATATTTTGTAGTAGTAAACTAAAAGAGTTGATTTACCAATATACATAATGCAAATTAATCTCAAGCCATTTTACTGAGTGTAAGAAGCAGAGTGAAAGGAGTACACATGGGATGGTTTCAGGCACATGCAGTTCTAGAAATGACCAGTCTAACACACACACATATACTGGAAAGTAAATTGATGTTTGTGTGGTGCTGAAGTCTAGGAGTTAATATTGTTGGAGTGATTGCAAATATGTTCTCCTGTTGTTACCTTCTCGTCGCTGGGACAAACACCCAACCATAATCAGCTTATGGGAGGAAAGGGTTTAGTTCAGGCTTACAGATAGGATTCCAGATTCTGGGGGAAGCTTCATTGTGGGGAGGAAGCTGACTCCCTTCAGCACACATCCACAGCAGAGAGACCACAGCCAGCACCAGCAAGCATGAGCTGACTCTGAATGTACACCTAGGGTTGGACATATCTCCTCCCTGCTGGAGACTAAGTAGAAAGCTTAATCAAAACTACCTGGGACCACGGGGCCATTTATATTCAAACCACCAGAAGCACTAAGGTACTTTTTTTTTTTTTTTTTTTTTTTTGTAGAGATGGAAATTGCTACATCTTGGTTTTTGTGGCAGCTGTATTATTGTAAATTTGCCAAAACATTCTGAGTGAACACTATTGAATACACATACTTAGTCTAAATTACACCTCAATAAAGTTTACTTAAAGATATAACTACAGAGCCAGGTGTGGTGGCACACGCCTTTAATCCCAGTGCTTGGGAGGCAGGGGTAGGAGGATCGCCATGAGTTCAAGGCACCCTGAGACTACATAGTGAACTCCAGGTCAGGCTGGGCTAGAGTGAGACCCTACCTCGGAAGGCACATTTCATCTTTGTGAACATGTCTAAATTTATTTATTTATTTATTTATTTATTTATTTATTTATTTATTTATTTATTTTAATGAGAGAAAGAGAATGAATGTGTGAGGCAGAGATACAGACAGAGAATTGGTGCGCCACGGCCTTCAGCCATTGCAATAGAACTCCAGATGCATGTGCCACCTTGTGTGCATGTGGGACCTTATGCATTTGTGTCACCTTGTGCATCTGGCTTACATGAGATCTGGAGAGTTGAACATGAGTCCTTAGACTTCACAGGCAAACTTCTTAACCTCTAAGCCATCTCTCTAGCCCCTTTTTATTTTTTTTAATTAAAGGTTGACTGCAGCATCTACAGAATCAATTGTAATGGGTTTCTCTTCATCCTGTCACGTCTGCTGTCAACCTCTGCCTGGGAGTGCATGAAGGATGTTGACCCCACAGCCAAACATGGTCACACTAAGAGGCAGGGGTACCCCAATGAAAGAATGTCCAGAAGCATGAAGTCACTGGCTTCAGAAATCACCCAATCTATGACACCTTCCCTCCTCCTCATTACTTGTTTCATATACTAAAACAATGAAATGTCTCTGTTTATTAAGAAAATTAAAATCATTTTTCTTCTAATTCCATCCAAATGAATCCTAGCAAATTAAGATGAAAAAGCAATCTACATACACAGGGTGTTGTCACCACTTCCAGCGTTGCTGGGATGAATATGCAAACCAGATACAGTCAGGGGAGGAATGGGATTTATTTCAAGCTTATAGATATAAGGGAAGTTCCATCAAACTGCTTACTTTGATACATCCAAGCAGAGAGAAAAACCACCACCAGCCAGCAAACAACAAGCACAAACCTACAGCAAATAGAACCCTCAGGACTCAGACCTCTGTGCATACCTTTGGGCTGGAATTCAGATTCAGCCCCAGTGACCTGCCTTGCCCCTGCTAGGGGTTGAAGCTGCAAACTCAATGTTAATAAAACACCTGAGTCTATGGGAGCCATACATTCAAACTACCACAGAGGGCTCGTTCTATGAGCACGTCACCCTGTCTACAATAGATTTTCAACTGTCAGGGTCCCTTGTGTTAATCAGTTTCCTGCCACTGTGGCAAAACAATCAAGATAAACAGGGTGTAATCTTTATTGTGGGTGACAGTTTAATTGATTTCAGTTCACTGTCACCATCATGGCAGGAGCACATGGTGGAGCTGCTGCTCATGGCAGCCGGGAGTCAAGGTGAAAGACAGGAAGAAGCCAAGGTCCTGAAATCCCCCAGACTCCAGAGGCACACTCCCAATGACCTGACTTCCTTCCCATAGGCTCCACCTTCTAAAGGTTCCACCACATCCCAATAGTGCCACATGTTGACGACCAGGTCCTCGGCCTCTGGGGGGCACTGAGGACCGACTGTAGTTGAGGAATGTCTCCCTGGGCTCCCGAAGACTCCTGATGTAGTCTTGTCTACTATGTTGGCACTCTGACCTGCTTTCATTCTATTTTTTCAACATGAATGCAGGACGCATAGCCGGCTGCTTTGCTCTTTGCCTTGGACTGTCCATGAAGGCAATGAGCTGAAACCTAACTTAGATTTTTTTTTTTAATTATAAATTGCTATGAGGTAGGAGGATCACCATGAGTTCAAGGCCACCCTGCCTGAGATTATATAGTGAATTGCAGGTCAGCCTGAGCTAGAGCGAGACCCTACCTTGAAAAACCAAAAACAAAACAAAAAAGAAATTACTATGAAGAGGGGTCACCTTCATTTAATAATGCTTTTGATGATAGAGAAATGATCATTTTAAGCCCCCAAGAAAAAACCCCAGAAACTTACTTTTATGGCTTTTCAGTTGAATTCTGAGTTTTCTCTTCTTGGTATTTTAGAATAAAATTGAATACTTATAGCCTGTTTTCTATTGATTCATTTTACCTATTGGTTTAATAAGCACCAAAGTGGGAAAATGATTTTTTAATGTGTGTCTATATTAATTCTAGTGTTCCTAAAGATCTCAAGGTCTGGTCAATATCGGTTTGGGAATTTCCCAGGAAATCCACAGGAAACATGGGGATTGGCAACCTTCTGCTTCGCTGTGAGCAACCAATTCTCCCTTACATGCCTACCAGGAAACCGTTTGCTATCTTTAGTCATTTGGCATTTCCTCCAATCCCCAGAGAATCATGAGGACCATTAATATTGCTGTGATCTCTTCGTCAATGCCCTTGGTGGTGATTTTGGGGGCCCCAAAGGCTTGTACTCACTTGAAGCCAGTTAATGTTCTCTGAATGTCTCCAATTCTCCCCCGGGGCTTCAGTTTCTTCTCGTTTGAATCTCATTATCCTTGGTGCAGAAGATAGAAACAAAATGAAAATGAAGTTATTCACTCCCCACGTTATCGACAGCACTGAAATCACATTGAAAGCACACAGTTTCCTGACCCCCTCCCTGGTGGGTTTGTCACAGGACACGAAAGGAGATGGCATGGGCAAAGTGCCTGGCATAAGTACGGCAGCCATGGCCAGGTGAGCACAGCCCCAGGTCTGCTGTGGCAGGCAGAGAAATCCAGGAGGCGAACTTTGTAGGTAGCAAAGTTCCTGGCAGGACATCACAGTCCCTCCTAAACAAAAGTGCTCTGCCCAGATCTCTAGTGGCCACCCTATTGCCTGTCCATGAGGTAAAGGACAAGGCTTCGGTTCCTGGGAAAGACTATCACAAAACCCCAGTGCCAGAGGACTCCTGGATGTCAACAGGGTGCAGAGGGGGACATAGGAACTAGAATTCAGGGGGACCAGTGGTCAGCAGTGGGGCATTGCATCCTCGGACAGGTGAATCTGAGAGGTAACTGACAGGCAATGGATGGGCCTATCAGCACATGGATACTCTTGGAATGAATGACTCCTCTCACCATGCCTCCCCCCTTCCTGGGAAAGTCCATCTAACAGGACTCCTATCAGCTCAAGGCCATGGTGCAGTATGAGGACTCACAAGCCCTTCCCTTCTTACCTGAGAAAGTTCCATTTACTGTCTTCTCCTATCAGTATTTGGCTGCAGGTCCCTGATACCCCCCTTTCAAACAAAACACATTCACCTTAAAAAACTGAATTGAAAAACTCTTTCCTGGGTTACACTGAGATGCGTTGTCCTGTACTCTAAGGAAAGCATCTCCAGGACCCAGAGCCATCTCTTCCCCTATAATCATCCAGATGGACAGGAGAGATGGCTTAGTGGTTAAGGTGCTTGCCTGTGAAGCCTAAGGATCCAGGTTCAATTCCCTAGTGCCCATGAAAACCAGATGCACAAGGTGGTACATGAATCTGGAGTTTGTTTGCAATGGCTGGAGGCCCTGGCACTAACATTTTCTCTATCTGCCTCTTCCTGTGTCTCTCTCAAATAAGTAAATAAATAGAATCTTTTTTTAAAAAAAAGAGAGAAGGAAAGAGAACAAAATGCAGAGGGCTCCTGCCATGTGGAGGGCAGGAGGGGGTAGAGAGCCCATGTGGGAGTATGAGGGGAACTTCTTTAGGCAAGAAATAAGAAGTCAGATCATCCTTTGATGTGTAGCAAAGTGGAGATTGAGATTTCTGCCTTTACTTTGGGGGCCCAGTCACCCCAAACTACCTGACAAAGCTACCCAACTCCCGCTTATTAATACAGAAAGTATCAAATGAATGGAGTGACAACAAGAACAGTTCATAGATGGAGTGACCCCAGAGGGAGTCTTCTAATGGGCCTATTGACTCTACCTTTGACTCTGGTACTTTTCATATCAGTATTGAGAGAAATGCTCCAGTCCCAGTATAATATTCACAGAAGGATGATCGTTCTCTTTACGCCCGAATGAAGAAGTAAAAATTATCAGGATGAATTTGATAGTAAGAGGAGTATGGGGATTTTAATATTCTAGGCAGGGGTGGCTAAGTAAAAGAAGGTCAGGGATCTGTAGCCAGATTCTAATAGGAACAAACAGTAAGTTGAACTTTCTCAGGCAAGTTTCTAAGTGCTTGTGGGTCCTTACGTTACATCGTGACCTTGGGATGATCAAAGTTGTGTTAGATGGTCCAGTCTCCTGGGATGGGAGGTAGTGGTAGAAGGAGTCTTTTCAGGCTGCTGTAACAAAATACCTCGGACTGTGTGGTGTTTTTAACGTGAATGTTTGTCTCCCATAACCCAAGGTATTTTTGATTAAGATTGAGCTTGCAACTGAGTGTCCAGCAGTCCTGCTGGAGAAGGTGTCACTGCAGTGGGGAGTGGATCTTGTAGTCCAGCCATAAGGTGTGTTCAGAGAAGTTGGAGCTCTGGCTGTTTGTGTTTGCTGGCTGAGTATTTCTTTTTCCCCCACTTTATGTAAGACTTTATTTTATTTATTTATTAGAGACAGAGAGAGAGAGAGTGAGAATGGGCATGCCAGGGCCTCTAGCCACTGCAGACGAACTCCAGACGCATGCACCACCAAGTGCATCTGGCTTACGTGGGACTTGGAGAATCAAACCGGGGTCCTTAGGCTTCTCAGGCATGTGCCACTAAGCCATTTCTCCAGCCCTGGTTGAGTATTTCTAAGAGCAGACATTTGCTGCTCACAGATCTGGAAGCTAGAAAGCCTGCAAACAAGGTGGCAGCAGAGACTGTCTGGTGAGGTAGCTACCTGCTTTAAAGATGCCTCCTTTTATGTGTCCTCACATGGCAGAAGCGGGAAACAAGCTCTCTTATGCTTTTGTAAGAGCCTGAATCTCACTCATGAGGGATTTACCCCTCCCCCTCCCATGACCAAGTGCTTCACAAATCTCCCTCCTCTCCATGCCAACACACATGAGAATCTTAGAGGGATGCAAACATTCAGAACATACCTCTATAGAATTTGCAGGGTCTAGTGTAAGTTAAAAATATGGGACCTGAGCTGGAGAGATGGCTTAGTGGTTAAAGTGCTTGCCTGCAAAGCCAAAGGACCCTGGTTCGATTCCCCAGGACCCACATAAGCCAGGTGCACAAGGGGGCCCATGCATCTAGAATTTGTTTGCAGTGGCTGGATGCCCTGTTGCATCCATTCTGTCCCTCTCTCTCTGCCTCTTTCTCTCTCTCAAATAAATAAATAGATAAGATATATTTTAAAAAATATATATGGGACCTCAGCCAGAACAAGGAAATGAATCTCCCCTTCACACAGCTCCACTACTCCAGTCCACTGCAGATTCCACTCCAGGCAGCTTCCCATACTTGGAGAGCTAAGAGGCTGATTTGTACAATGGCCTTAAGAGCCCAGGGCAAAACAGCCTCCACCTTCTCATAGTTTGAGTTGCCATTGGCTGCATGACTGACCCTATGTCTCTAGCTTGTGCTGTAGGTGTTAGTGGAAGGCTGTGGGTTGCGACCAGGAACCCATCTCAGGGAAGAGGGGAGGCAGCGGGAGGTGTGACTGGATGGGAGCTGAGCCTCTGACCTATGGTCCGTATCCCATGGATGGACAAACCACAGGTCCAAGGGCAAACTTACCTTGAATTACAACACTTGGGAGGTTGAGATAAGAGAATCAAAGCATGTTTGAGGCCAGCCTAGGCTTCATCGTGAGGCTTTCTCTCTGTCTCAAAAAAAAAAAAAAAAAAAAATCATGGAAGGCAACCTTTGTGAAACCCCAAATGGAGGGCACTTTGACAGCAGCAGGGCCCTGTGCGACTGCCCTTGTCACAGGCGCATGAAGGGGCCCTGATTTGAGACCAAGAAACGGTATCAAAAGCGGAAATGAGAGTCTTTCTTTCTTTCTTTCTTTCTTTCTTTTTCTTTCTTTCTTTCTTTCTTCTTTCTTTCTTTCCTCTTTTTGCACAAACCATTACAAGCGGAGAGCAGGTGGAGCCCTCGTGGGAGAAGACCTTGAAAGGTAGACTGAAGAAGCAGGCATCGTCCTATAGGACTGTGAGAGCAGAGAGACAAGGTGAACCCAGCATCTTAGGAGGATTAATTTCCAGTGAGATGTCTTTCAGAAGCTGGTCCCTTTCAACTACGCCTTTGTGTTGTTTTCATACACAAAACTGAAGGAATGCTCTTTTTGGATCAAAGAAGGGCATTGCCTGGGAGGCCTCTTTTACTCATTTTTTTCCTTCTGTTCCCTGCTCAAACCCTGCTGGAACTTTTGACATTTCGTTCTTCATTGCCTCTAGATTTTAATGCCGACAAATTAATGTGTAAGATGTCGGCAGCAAATGACTTTCATAGGGCAGGGTGACCTTGTGTTTTTGGTCAGGAGAGGAGAGGAAAGCAACAGACACGCTAATTGCTGAATTATAATGAACCTTTCTATGATCCTTTGAGTCTCTCAGAGGAATCAAAACAAAAATGAAATGAGAGCAATAATACCCAGCGACCAGCTTTGCAGGCAGACAACAGGTGGAGATAAAAGCTAACCCTCAACTCCTCACCTAGCATGGGACGAGCTGTGATTTCTGATTTGGAGAGATTGCTAATAATTTTCATTGGTATCGCTCTCATCTTAGTGGTAATTTCTGAAAACAGACATTTCCTCTGTGCTTGCACACGCATGCATGTGTGTATGTGTGTGTGTGTGTGATGATATATATGGTATATCTGTGATATGTGGTGTATACAGGTGTGCACACCCCATGTGCACATGTGTGCAGAAACCAGAAGGGAATTCCTGGTGTCCTCATATCACTCATCCTGCTATTTCTTTTATTTATTTATTTATTTATTTATTTATTTATTTATTTGAGAGAGAGAGAGAGAGAGAGGCCGACACAGGGAGAGTGAGTACGAGTGTATCAGGGCCTCCCACCACTGTAAATGAACTCCAGATGCATACGGCACTTTGTGCGTGTGGTATTACATGGGTACTGGGCCATCAAACCTGGGCATTCAGGCTTTCAAGTAAGCACCTTTAACCACTGAGCCCTGACTCTTTCTTTCCTTGATGGAATCTCTTCCATAACCTGAAGCTGCTACTCATCAACAAGCCTGGTGATTTTCTGGTTCCCACCCTCCACACACAGTCTGGGGTTACGTGTGTGTGTGTGTGTGTGTGTGTGGCCATGCCCAGATTTTTGTGGTTTTTTTTTTTTTTTTTTTTTTTTTGGAGAGAGACAGACAGAGAGAGGGAGAGGAAGACAGAGAAAGATAGGCATGCCAGTAGCCTCTCAGCTGCTGCGAACGAAATCTAGATGCGTGTGCCCCTTGTGATCAAGTGCGGCATTTTGCCCTTGTGTCTCTTTGCATCTGGCTAAACGTGGGACCTGGAGATTGGAACCAGCATTCTTAGGCTTAGGAGGCAGGCGCCTTAACCGCTAAGCCATCTCTCCAGCCCTATGCCCAGATTTCTATGTGGGTTTTATTGGGGGTCTCCAGCTCAAGAGGCTCTCATACTTGAGTGACAAGTACTCTTAACCACTGAGCAATCTCTCTAGCTCCAAATCAGACATTTCCTTGGCACACATGTAGAGGAAGTCACTTCCACATACATTCAGGCCCAGCTACATGGAGGCACATATGCTCCCATGTTCACACACAGGCATGTGCCATCTTTTGCCTCTTAGCCCACAGATAAGTAATTGACATGGCCTAAGGCAGAGTACAGCTGAAACAGGAGTTGTTAGAAGGGCCAAAGTGACAACTGTACTCAGGTGCTGTAAGGAATTTATAATGTTAAAAGCATTTAGCAGAAAAGGTTCTGGGCCTCTGTAAAACAGAAACAATAAATGGGTCAAACCAGGATTGGAGGAATTTTGCTTACGCTTTCTTTGTTGTCATCTCTCTTGCTTCTCAGCCTTTGGGATGGAGATTTATTTCTTTGTCATATTTGGACTAAAGGGACAAAAAAAAGACCACCCTATCCTTTTATTTTCCTGGCACTTGTAGCCATCCTCAGCTAACATGGTGCTTGTTCAGCCCTTTGGATCGTTTTTCCTAGCTTTGGTTCTGGGCTCTCTCCCTTCTTTAGAGCAGCTCTGAATGCTTTTCAGCCTTTTGCACAGCTGTCCACATCCATACACTGACGTAAGACAGCAGCTCAGTCTCTTCACTATGTGCTTGTCCAGAGCAACCTCTCAGAAAGTATGGGAGGAAGAGGGTCAGTGTCCAAGATGGACAGGCAAGGTCCCTATCCAGGCGCTGCCTTTTGTTGTGATGACCTTGAACAAGTGATATCCCTTCCCTATCCTCTGAAAATGATTCCAGCCTGTCATGAATAGGAAGCAAGACAGGTAAATACAGACCATGAACACAGAGGTGAAAGGAACTCTTAGGACTGGCTCGGTTCTCCCGCAGACACTTCCTGACTGTTTATAGACTGTCAGGTCTTCAGCCATGTGATCCACGTGTCACAGGTACAAAGCCCATGTCTACCTGACTGGTCTTGCCTTCCTGCGTATCAGCTGTTCAAAATGACAAGCTTGCTTCTCCTCAAGATAGCCAGCATTTACAATCCATCACTGAAAACATTAGTTTCGTCTCTCAGGCTCAGAGACCCTATTTATTTATGGCTTCTTCTTTTATTGGCTTTATATTGGAGCAAGTCTGGAAACTTGCCTGATGGTCAGGTCTTCGTAGAGTGCCCTATCTACCTAGGTGGCAGCCATGCTTCCCTGGGGCCATTCGTGATGTGCAGCAGGAATGGCCGTATTCTGTGCAGGAGACCCGACCATGCTCATTTTCATAACAGCTCAGACCTTCCAGCAACTGGCCCTGCTATCTAATTATCTCCCCGAAGAATAGCTTCATGTTGACTACCATAGAGCTAATTGTAATTTTTATAGATGTTTCTCAATACTTTTGTCAAGTAATAAAATAGCACATCTGGCTTCTTTGGCACCAGGTTTTTTGCAATGATTTTTAAAAATATTTGATCTTATCTAAATGCCAGGAAGTAATGCAAAGATTTTATCAATGGAAATTTTATCAGGAAGTTATCTCACTCACAGTTAAGTAGGTACTTTAAAAAAATTTTATTTTATTTTTTTTTTTTTTTTTTTTTTGGTTTTGTAGGGTCTCACTCTGGCCCAGGCTGACCAAAGTCTTGGCCTTGAATTGTAGATCCAATACCTCTGCCTAGTGCTGGGATTAATTCCCCGGCTTTAAAAAAAAAAATTTTTATTTTTTTAATTGACAAATTCCATAACTGTAGACAATATCCCATGGTAATTCCCTGTCTCCCCCCACTTTCACCTTTGAAACTCCACTCTCCATCATATCCCCTCCTCTTCTCAATCAGTCTTTCTTTTATTTTGATGTCATCATCTTTTCCTCCTATTATGATGGTCTTATGTAGGTAGTGTCAGACACTGAGGTCATGTATATCCAGGCCATTTTGTGTCTGGAGGAGCACGTGGTAAGGAGTGGTACCCTTCCTTTGGCTCTTACATTCTTTTTGCCCCCCTTTTCTGCAATGGACCCTGATCCTTGAAAGGTGTGTTTGAGATGTTTCGGTGTTGAGTGGGCACTCTGTCCCTTCTTCTCAGCACCATGGTGCCTTCTGAGTCATCCCAAGGTCACCGCAGTCTGAAAAGAGAAGCTTCTCTAACCAAAAGTGAGAGTAGCATTAATATATGGGTATGAACATTAAGAGAAGTGCTTACTGGGCAGTTTGGTGAGCATAGTATATACATTTAACCAGACACCAGCAGGCATTACACCCCTAGGGCTCATGACTACCCCTGTTGTAGGTTTTCAGTGTACTTTAGTGTCATTATTACTTATTACTACCACCACCACTACCACCACCACCACCACCACCACCAAAGTAAGCACGTGGGAACATTTGTTTAAAATACTTATTTAAGTTAAAATTATTATATTCATTATACTCATCTGGCTTTAATCACCCATTTTTTGTGTGTAAAAAATTAAGGTCAGGCTGGGGAGATGGCTCTCCACATGTCAGTGCGCTTTCTGGAAGCACGAGGCCCCAAGGCTACCCCAGGACCCACGTAGACAGCTAGATGTGGCCATGCACATCTGTAAACAACCCTGGAACTGTGGTGAGTGGAGACCAGATCTTCACTGGGGCTCGCAAGAATGGTGGCAGGGGAGACAGACTCCTCAACAAACAAAACCCCTGCAGCTCCCCATGCAGACGGAGACTTGGTCTTCATAAACTACCTGGATGAGTGATGCAGGAAGGACGCCTGACATCCTCCTGAGGCCTCCATGTGCCTGCAAACTCATTTTTACCAACACACACACACACACACACACACACACACACACACACACACAGTGACACTGCATGCGAAGAAAAGAAGATCTTCCTCGGCCCACCTCCCTTGGGTAATTGGGTACATGTCTCTGGTTAAACAAGGTTCATGGTCCTGATTTTCAGTGGAGCAGAGTTCCATTATAGGGAATTGTTGCTAAGCACAGCCTCAAATTCACTGCCATTAAGTAATTATTAACAACGTAGGGCTAGACAGATGAAGATAGCTCAGTAGCTAGAGGTTGTTTGCAAAGCCTGATGACCCAGGATTCACTGGTGCTCACGTAAAGCGCCATGCACAAAGTGCCACATGCATGTAGACTTCATCTGCAGTGGCAAAAGTCCCTGGTGTGCCACCTGTTCTCTCAGCCTCTCTCTCTGTCTCTCTGCTTGCACATAAATCCATTAAAATGTTACACAACAGTAAAAATGTAGATGAGATATACAATACATTTAAAGGATTTGTGACCCATTTTGTTCCATACAACAAAATCCTCCCTTTCAAGGTAAAGATTTGAATTTTCTGGGGTGGGGGGAGAGGGGGGAACACATCCGAAACCCACATGGAATTCATCACAGTGGAAACTATAATGCAGTTGCTAACAACAGCCTTTTGTCACCCACACCATACTCTATCATAGTTTTCTTCTTTTACTTTTGAAACAGGACCTTACTTTGTAGCCCCAACTGGCCTGAAATTTGCTATCCTCCTGCCTCAGCCTCCCAAGTGCTGGGATTTCAGGCTTGTACTCCATGCTTGCCTGGTCCTTATCTCCTGTTAGAAAACCTAGAGAGATGGCTCAGTGGTTAAGGTGCTTGTCTGCACAGCCAAATGACCTGGGTTCGATTTCCCAGTACCCACAGAAAGCAAGGCATACAAAGTGGCCCATGGGTCTGGAGTTTGTTTCTAGTGGCTAGAGGCCCTGGCATGCCCATCTCTCTCTCTTTCTCTGTCTCTCTCTGCTTGCAAATAAAATAGAAATAGTACTTTTTTTTTTTAAAGCCCAGAGAAGAGTTCCTCTTCCTAGGGCATGCTCTTCCAGTGGCCTTTCTTTGTGATTATCTTAAGGACTTAAAAGTCAATTTTCCTCTTTGCTTGAGTTGCCACCTACCTTTCATAAGCATATAGGGCCTAAGAGATGTGTCTTATGTCACTTCACACCAAACTCTATCTTCAGAGTGCAGGGTATCATCCCCAGAGATTCTGGACTCTTCCTCTACACTAGTTCCCCAAACCTTCACCCCTCTGTGTGTGTCATCTTCTTGAAGCAGTTCTCTCCAGTACTGCAAGGGTAGCCGTGATTACCTACCTCAAGATCATTATCAACATGTACCCAGTTTATTTGTCTATCTTAGATTTATTACCAGGAGCCCCCAGATCAGTTCTTGATCAGTTCTCATTGTTTGATTCTCACAACCTCAGTGTCTCTCATCTCCTGCATTAATCAGGGATCTCTGGAGGAACAGAACCGACAGAATGAATTGTATTAAAAGGGAATTTATTGGATTAGCTTACAAAAGTACAATAGCAGTTTGCAGGCCCGAGAGTCAAGGAACCCAGTAGCTGCTTAGTCCACGAGGCTGGATGTCTTAGCAGTCCCAATCTGGCACTGAAGGCCTGGAGGTGTCCTGGAGAGACGCTGCTCTTCAGTCCACGCTGGTCTTCAGTCCACGCTGGAAAGCAGCAAGCAGCACCTGAAGCCAGGTGGGAGGAAGGGGTACTGTCCTTCCCAGAACTTTCTTAGATAAAGCCCCCCTCCTAGAGGGGCTGCCCACTCTGGGGGAAGGGCTCACCCTGGGGGAAGGATTCCTCCTTTAGTTAATCCTTCCTGGAAGCAACCTCAGACACCCACTCATGATGAATGTCTGTGGATTCCTAAACACATCACATTGACACAAAACTTAGCCATCACATCCTCCTTTTGACCTTATCACCCCATCTCCTACCCCTTAATACTTTCTTTTTTGTTGTTGAGAACTTTAATAATGAACATATCATCATTTGAATGTGTTCCCATCACTCTATCCCTTTAAAAATTTATTTTTGTTTATTTTTATTTATTTATTTGTTAGCAACAGACACAGAGAGAAATAGGTAGAGAGACAGAGAGAGAACAGGTACACCAGGACCTCCAGCCACTGCAAATGAACTCCAGATGCATGGGCCACTATGTGCATCTGGTTTACGTGGGTACTGGGGAATTGAGCCTCGAACTGGGGTCCTTAGGCTTCATAGGCAAGCACTTACCTGCTAAGCCATCTCTCCAGCCCACTTTTTCCCTTTTTTGTCCCCCGGCCTTCCATTCCTTGAGGATCTCCTCATTCAAGGCAGGCCATGTTCTGTTTTGTTGTCTCCTTCCTTGTGTTCTCCACCATCCTCAGGATTGGCTCAGAACCATGATGTTCTTGTGGGGGTGTTGGTAATGACTCTGGAGTCGTGAATGTACTCATAAGTTCAGGTTGGGAGAATTGCATCCCGAAGTATGTTTATGTACCGTGTGGCTCTCACATTCTTTCCACCTCCTCTTCCACAGTGTGTCCTGAGTCTTGGAGGGCATGGTAGAAAGCTCTTTCAGTGGTGAGCTCTCAGCATCCTTTCATTTTCTACCTTGAGAAATTTTGAGTCTTCTCAGTGTCTACCACCATCTCCATAGAGAAGGCTCTCTGGCTAGCAATGAGAGAAGCACTCATATTCTTTCTATAACTATCTATGCAATGTTCCCTGAGCCCTAGTGGATGTGATAGAAATGACTCATCTAGTGCTAAGCCCTGAGCTTTCTCTTCTTCTTGGCATTGTATGAGTCTTGAGTCTCCCTGGTATTTGCTGCCTCCTGTAATAGAGTCTTGTTTTTAAACCACCACCTTCCTATATTTTTTCCATGACTTCTACAATATTTTTAGGTTATCAGAATAGATGGTATTATCAAGTGGCCCTCCCTTGAGCCTGTGGATTCTAATTTAAATAGGTTCTTTTTTTAAAAAAAAATTATTTTAATGGACAATTTTCATACTTGAGCATAATATAATTTGATCATACTCTTCTCCTAAAACCTTCTTTTGTCATTCTTCCACTCCTCCCTCCCACTGAAGTTCTTCATCTATCTAATTTGTCCCTCTTCTATTTAAGTGACTTATTATTTTGTCCACCTCCATTATCCATGTTGAAATGTTAATAAGTTCAATATTGTAGTACTTATAGAAGTAATGACAGCTATTGTGGGGTCAAGAAGTAATGGATGCCAAGTTGGAAGATAGTGCCCCAAAGTATCCCTCCCATCTGCTGGCTCTTACCTTCCTTCTGCCTCCTCTTTTGCAATATTCTCTGAGCACTGGGAGGGCTTGATGAGGATATCTCATTTAGAACTGAGCATTCAACCATCACTCATTCTCAGCACGAGTCTTCCCCATAGTCAGAAGTTTCTGCAAAAGGAAGCTTCTTCTGACCAAAAATGAAAGCAGCACTAATATGTGGGCATTAACATAATATAAAAATTAGAGAGCAATTTTATGAGTATAACATATTCTTTTAGTTAACCTATAGAAGTGGATATAACCTATGGGAGGTCCATGATCTTCTTAGCCATAGGTTTTGGACTCAGTTTCCAGTACCAGGGATGAATTCCTTCCTGTGGGATGGTTTAAGATCCAATGAGAGAGTAGTTGGTCACCTCCACAACAGTCATGCCACTATTGTGCCCGTGGGAATCTCTTGCCTGGCTAGCCAGTTGTACAGCATGCAAGCTGGATCCATAGTTGGGTAGGTGAACCTGTTGATGACTTTTCTCTCCAGGGAGGTTGCATAGCACTTTCTGGCACTATGATGACAAGCAAGCCGAGGCTTCCAGCACATTCCAGCTTGACCTTTTTTTAAAAAAATATTTTTATTATTATTTTATTTATTTTTGAGAGAGAAACAGAGAGAGACAGAGAGAGAGGGAGAGGGAGACAGATAGAGATGGGCATGCCAGCAAGTCTCTCAGCTGCTGTGAATGAAATCCAGATGTGTGCACCCCTTTGTGGTCAAGTGCGGCATTGTGCCCTTGCGTCACTTTGCATCTGGCTAAACGTGGGACCTGGAGATTGGAACCGGGTTCTTAGGCTTAGCAGGCAGGTGCCTTAACCACTAAGCCATCTCTCCAGTCCCCAGCTTGACTTTTCATTGTTCTGCAAATGACACTTTATGGTATCTTCAGCGGAAGGGTTTTACCACCTAGTTCTGGTGAGCTGCCAAGAGCCTTGGCATTAGGTGATATTATTTTTGAGCCCTCAGTGTCTCTATGACCAACAACTCACTGTGGGTTCTAAAAGCTTCCAAGAACTTGAGACATTTCCCCACAACCAGCTACTCAACACTTGAGGTATTCAACTGTCATTGCTTGTAAATTCCAAAAAACTTTTCCAGCATGATTTATCCCTTGCATGTTTTTAACTGATATTGACATTTCATCAGACATTTAAGTAATTGAAAAATCTTATTTATAGTGTACTACATGTATGCTGCTGACACTTTGAAATCCTCTACCTTAGAAGCTAGGAAAAAGTTGAAGGTTGAAGCATGGCACCAGTCAAAGACTTTATGGATGGGATAAATCAATCTGTGTTTTTAGAGACTTGACAACTCGGCTTTCACAGGCACAATAGTAAAACATTACATATTGGGAAATGTCATGGTGGCCACAATAACCCATTCCACCAGATATGTACCCTATTAATTATTTTCCCTGGTGCTTGAGGATTTCAAAGTGCTGATAAGTGTATTAAGAGCTGATTCAAGACAGTTTGCATTGACACATAGTTTAAAAAGCACATTCAGGATGATTTCCACCTTTTAAAAGTGTCGGTTATTATTCTATGATGCGCAACAGTGTGGCAAGAATGACAAAGCTAATATAATAATGTGATCTTCCATCTCTTTTATGAGACACTTGCATCCTTTTATGTAATGCCTAATTGACAGTTGCCCCCCTAGTCCTCCCCAGTGGAACCGTCTATTAAATGGAATTTACGGTCACTGCTTTTTAAGTCACTGAAATGACATGAAATGGAAATCTACTTAAAGTGATGTTCAATGAAATCTTTTATTTGGTTGGAAAAAATTGCTTTTTAAAGAATCTTTGTCTGTTGCGCAGTTGAGTAAGCACATCCAGAACCTTCTGAGCCACTGGGTCAACGTGTGGTCTGCTGTGTACGTCTTCTAGGCTGTGGGCACACCTGCTTCTGTGTGAGAGCACCAACCTCAGCCTTACTGGTGTCCTTCTGAAGTAGGCTGAGGTATTGGGCAGAGAAGTGTGTGTTTTGGCTGGGCATGTAGACCCACTTCTTCAACCCCTGTGCTCCAGGTCTTGGATATATGCTGGCTTTCCCATCTCCTAGGTCTTACTTAATATATTTCTCCTTCTGCTATAGTATCAGCTTAAGAAGAAAGTTGTTCTGTTTTGTTCATGGATGTAGTTCTACTATGTGGTATATGTCCCACAAATCCTTACTGGATGAATTAATGAAAAAACACTGGTTATCTTGGTATTTGTTTTTTGTGATAATGTTTTATCCTCCCCAACCTATTAAATTTTTATTCTAGGGCTGGAGAGATGGCTTAGTGGTTAAGGCATTTGCCTGCAAAGCCAAAGGACCCTGGTTCGATTTTCCAAGACCCACATAAGCCAGATGCACAAGGGGGTGCATGCATCTAGAGTTTGTTTGCAGTGGCTGGATGCCCTGGTGGGTCCATTCTCTCCCTTTCTCTCTCTGTCTTTTTCCCTGTCTCAAATACATACATAAATAAATAAAATATATTTTAATCTTTAATCTTTTAATGAAGACCAAATGTTAGTGCTTATTTATCTATTTATTATTCATTTATTTATTTTTCGAGGTAAGGTCTCAGTCTAGCCCAAGCTGACCTGGGATTTGCTATGTAGTCCAAGGCTGGCCTTGAACTCATAGCAATCCTTCTACCTCTGTCTCTAGAGTGCTGGGGTTGGAGGCATGCACCACCATGCCCAGCTTATCTAGCTTTTCAATAGGTGAATAAGTCACAGTAGCTATGGAATAGCACTCTTCCAGATGACTTCTGGTGAGTCCCCCAAGTTCACTATGGCTTGGTGGCTGTCCCACCTTTTAAATCTTATCCTATCTGCTCAGGTTGTGGTAAGGCTGGCAAAGTGAATGAGCATAAAACCTGGCTTGGGGTGTAAAAGGATGATCAACTTTAATTTTTGACTTGGTCAAGGATCACCATAGAAGTCAATGTTTCTATCTTCTGTGACAAAGTTAAAGTATTAAAATAGGTTGGATGGATGCTCTACTCTCTTTGCCTTGTTAAAGTAAACATGGACTGTATGGAATGTGATTCTACCTTTAGCACATTGCCTCATAAGTTCCATGAGTTTGCAGAGGCCATGGCCACGTCTAACTTATTTACTCTTATAGCCCAGTGCTTGGCATTCTCTCATTCAACAGCATGCTCCATGCATATGAGTTGACATTGTGAAAATGAGTGCAGTCATTCATTCTCATTAATACTGTGTTAGGAACAATACTAGGTTTTATGGAATTTGTAGCTTGTATGTTTTGGGGATCCTATTTAAGAGAAAGAGTACAAAGCTAAATATTTGGTATGAATATTAATATTTAGTTTGAACGAGTAAAGAAATTGTAACAAATTCATGGAAGCTCAGAGATTCATACCTCTTCTTTCCAGAAATGATTTCTAAACTGGCTTTTCTTCCCTCTTTAGAATTCTTTAAAAGTACCAGAAATTCACTGTACTAAGGCGCTTATGCAGGTGCAGGGCTCTGAATCTTAACTCTCCTTGGCTTCACAATAAACTTGCTGCTGACCATTGGTCTTGAGAAGGGTCTGGAAACAAGAGAGGTGATAGTTGGTGGGAAAAAAGGTGTCGAGGATAAAGTTCTTGATCAAGGAAGGCCTTTGGATTTTGAAGAGCAATGTAGGAACAATTTGGGACTTGGATTAGGCTCTAATTGAGAGTGCAGTACATGTAACCACTCTCTGTTCAGTCTTCTTTGGATACCGCTTGACTTGCCTTGTCTCTGGTGACCAGGGCTTGGCAGCCACCAACGCCCTGCCTTTGAGTCACTAGTGCATCAAGCAGAGTTAGACATGGTTCCATGGTTTATGATCTTTTTGTCAGTAACCAGTGAGGATAATGTAAGATTAATTGTTCTTTTTGAGTCTGTTTTTCTCCTTCATCTTATTTTCTGTCTTCTTAGACAAGGGAGCAATACACGAGTATATATGGCCTTTGTTCCTCTTTCAAAACCCCAAATCAAGTCAATTATAGGCGTATGTGAGAGTCATCTTTTTCCTTTGCCTCCAGAGTCTCTTCAGTTCTTCCTTCATAGGTCTCTAAGACCACATTCCCATCATGTATTTGATGTTGTAATTCTTTCCCATAATATTTCTAAGATAAGAGACCTTTAAATGAAGTCATGTGAAATCAGGTGAATCAGTAAATGTGAATGTCATTGTCTAAAGGGTTTAATCAGGAATTTTGATAGGCGTGAAGCCTTCCAGACAGTATATGCTAGTGAGAATGCAGATGTAGAACAACTGTACTTATAACTGTTCTTTCTTTCTTTCTTTCTTTCTTTCTTTCTTTCTTTCTTTCTTTCTTTCTTTCTCTTTCTTGTCCTTCATCTTATACCCATAAGTCAAAGCAGACTACAATGATGTATCATAATTAGAATTAGAAAAAAAGGAAGGGAGATTAAGAGTCCAAGAGGAGGAAAGAGCATCAGGGGCTCTGTACTTTTCCTAGAAGTGATAATATGCTTTATGCAACGTCAAGGGGAGGTATTGCTTTCAGCATACATGGATGATAGCTGGGAGATTGGAAAAAAAGAAAAACATTCCAGGTAGCCAGCAGAGTCACTAGGAGTAAAAGAATGGAATCAGGAGAGTGTACGGTATGCCCAGGGAAACATGAGTACATAGCTTTGTTATCCTGTGGGGGAATTCTGTTGGGAAATAATTTTATGTTTTAGGATGAGAAGAAAAATTAGATGAAATGATAGATGTCCTTAAATATTGGGTTGAATAATTAATATGAAAGGAAATCATATATCTCCAAATGAGAAGGTCTGAGTTATGATATAATGTTATGGTTTACTGGCTGACTAACCATAAACACTTGGAAGTTCCCTAGTAGAAGGGTGGGGGCAATGTCTGAACTAGTGGTTATAGGATCACAGTGAGGCTCAAAGTAGGTGAAATTATGTTTTCCACCAATTCATGCAGGAAACATCAATCCAGGACTCAGGTGGTAAGGATAGTGAGAGAGCTAGGACCCTGTTTTCTGACAATTGATCTGCTGGTATGGAGAACTTGTTAATACATGCTCAGACCAGATCAAAGGAGATTGGATTATTTCAGATACTGATGATTTTGATGAAGGGGAAGAATTGGGCAAAGACTAATGAGACAGGACTAGGAAGGCTTAGTTACGGTAATTGGTGAAGGCTTCATGCTAGAGTGGATAGCTGATGAAACCTCACAAGCCAGAAATGTGAAGATCTGGAAGACCAGACTTCCAGCAGGGGTAATGGCAATACCACATTTGAGGGTTATTGTGAAGCCCAGCATGGGTGTGTGTGTGTGGAGGGGAGGGGAGGGGGTTAAAGAGAAAATAAGTTCTTTTTCAGGGCAATTTATCTAAGACCACATGGAATTAAATGAGCAAAAGGAGTTATTTTTTATTCCAAGGACAATAGGAAACACAGGCTCATTTAGAGCAGAGCAAGGGTATAATCCAGTTCATTCTATGAGAAGACAATGTTGCTGTACAAGAAGAAATGGCAAGGGAGACCAGACAGGAGACTGTTAGTTCAAGAATGGTGGTGGCTTAGCCATGGTGGCTATAGAGAAACAGAAATGCATGCTTCTGGATGCATTGTAGGTATCCACGTGACTGGCTAAGAGATTGATGCTCTGATAGCTTGTAAAACTTTTTTTTTCTGTGAGAATGCTTTCAGAAGAGATCAGCATTTGAATTAGTAAACTGAGTAGATAAGAGAGCCCTTCTCAACGTGAATGGGCCTCCTCTAATCTGATGAGGGATTGAATAGAACAAAATAGTAGAAGAAAGGAGAACTTTCTTCCTGTTTGAGTTGGGACACCCACCTTCTCAGGCCGGCCTGGGGACACCATCCTCCACAAACCCCTTTAGACATGGACTGAGACTTGAACCATTGGATTCCTCTTGTTCTTGGACTCAGGGTGAATCATGCAGCTGGCTCCTGTGGTTTCTACTTGCACTGACAGATAAGGAGCCATCATACCCTGCACACAATTTTGTGTCAAGTCTTATAATGAATCTTTCTCTCAACATCTCTTTCTCTATATCTCTGTATATATGCTATCTGTATTTCTGTATCTCCTACGACACTTTTTCTTTAGAGAACCCTGACTAATACAGTATGCCTTGATTTGGGATACTTGAAGTATCACTATAAAGTTATTGATAGATTAGAAATGACCACACACACACACACACACACACACACACACACCCTAACTAGCTGGGTGTGGTGGCGCCCACCTTTAATCCTAGCATTGGAGAGGCAGAAGTAGGAGGATCATTGTGAGTTTGAGGCCAGCCTGGGAGTACACAATGAATTCCAGGTCAGCCTGGGCTAGAGCGTGACCCTACCTTGAAAAAACAAAGCAAACCAAAAAAGCTAACAACAACAACAACAACAACAACAACAACAAATTCCTATGATTTGAAAATCCCCAAGTACATACATACAGCAATTACCTTTGTGGTGCTGACAAAATACCCCAACCAAAGGTAACTGACGAGAGGAAAGGGTTTATTTTGGATTACAGTCTGAAGGGGAAGTTTCATCGTAGTACGGCAGAGCAGAGGCTGGACATCACGTCTTGCTACAGGAGTGGGAGATAGCAGCAAGAATGAGCTGGCTGTAGAAAGAGGACCTGTAGCTTGGGACCTGGTGTAAATTTTTTTTTGTGGTGTGAATAGGTCCCCGGGACCTATTCAGTTTTCTGTGGAGGGATGAAGCATCAAAGTTCCTGTTCTTTCCTCCTGTATCTGCTAAATGTTGGAACATAGAGTACATGGAGTTAGAGAGCTCCAGAGTGAAGGAAGGATGGGAACCACGTGCTGGACCATGTGCTTGGACTTGAGACCAATAAATCATTTTGCAAGGCAAGTTGGCTACAACTTCTTGGACCGTAGCATCTCGTCCCCTACATGTTTATCGCTGAGTGCTCTTGTCTGCTGATTCCTTCAGCAGCTGCTGTGTGGTACACACTTCTGCTTTCAGACATTAATGCCACAAAGCCTAAGGACTAGTTCTCAAGCATCCACTGCGCAACCGTCTGCATTGTCAACATTATGTACTGAGCACTGCGCGAGGCAGGTCATTCAAACTCACAGTGTCAGGAGGAACTTGTTACCACACACATCACACCTCCCCCTCTTTTATAACCAAGGGACATGAGTACAGTGGTTTGCCAGTGCCTCAGTAGGGCAGCAGAGTGAGATCAGTTGATAAAGTAATTCTTTCAACTAGCAGACTCAGGGAGTATGGTTCCCGCAGCTTTCCCTCTGAACCCACTGTGAAAGGCTGTCTGCCCGTGTGCCTTCGAAATCAGGCACTTCTGCTTCCCTGGAGTTAAAACAGTGCACCTGGCTAGTGACAGGTAAAACTGGGCTGTCCCCAAAATCATCTGTGTCACTTTAATCCCAGGTGTTGAATGCTTGTACTAAAAAAAATGTCCACCAAGGCCAAGGGGGATGACTGGGGGGTTTCTCGGCACTGCCATCATGTGCATTACTGGAAGGGTCTTGATCCAAGTACAGAAGCTGGGGGTGGGGGGGCTGGGCATAGGTTTGTGAAGGACTCAAGAGCTGGGGCTTTTTCCAAATCTTCCAGGTGATTCTGGTGGTGAGTCCCCAGGTGACTATTCATTTCCCAAGGAAGTTCATCTTCCCTGTCTTCTATGGCTTCCTCATGCAAACCTTTACACAATACAGGCTTCTGGGACTATGACTGCTTGCACGTTGAACCTCTCTCTGGCCTTAAACTTCAGGGGGGACTCAGTGGTCTGAAACATTAGGTATTAGGACATTCAGAGGTAGGCCTGTAAGACTGGGATTTTACAGGTAAAAAAAATATGAATGTGGAAAAGATGTTTTTAAAATAATAAATAAGTAAATAATAAAAGCATCTGCTTCTGGAGAATGGCTCTCTGAGGAGCCCTGAACACCCTTTAGTACTTTGTGTGCTCAGAGATAACCTCGAGTTGGGAAATGCATTCATGCTCAGCAGGATCCGCCTCGATTTGGCCGAGAAAGTGCAGTCACTGAATGTCTGAGATATTACGCAGGGACCTGAACGTGGTGAGGCGAGTGCTATACGGAAATTGTTTCTTCAGTGTTGGAGTGTTGAGTGTCCTCCGGGCCCCCTGGGAGCTGGTAAGCCCCACTTTAGGGAGGTGGCACTGTGGCCTGTAAACTTGGCCCTAGCCACCCCCCCCCCATAAACAGTGTAGGTACATTTTTATTTCAAGATCATTCCACTTGTAAGAATCCATGTGCATGTGTGTCCTGATGGAGTGGAGCCAGGATGTGTTCCCTCTGGATCTCCACCTTCCCTTGCTTCTACTCCTGAACTGCTGAACCTGGAGATGTTTGCTTTTCGGTGGTGGCCGAGGATGACATCAGCGGGGAGGCAGTCAGTTCCTTGGCCCAGGGAAGCCAAGTCCTCAGACACCATCTCGGAAGTAGGACAAGTACATTTTGTTTCTGCGATTCAACCCAGAGAACTGCTTGGTCCCTGAAGCGTGTGCCAAATGTGTTTGCGCAACCTCAGCAGTGGCTTCCAAAATGCTGTGCAAGACTTGGCCCAGGGGTTTCATGTCTTCAGCGGGCGACAGGGATGGTATGGCTGGTGCTGGCAGCCCATGTGGATGTGAACTGAGTGCTCAAACCTCAGAAAGTGTTAGGGTCCAGGGTCTTAGGTCCCTGGCTAGGCTACACATGATGCATTGCTTTAGTACGCACCCTAGCCAGGACACGCAGCCACGGGGAACATTGAGATCGAACTGGCCAGGGCATGGTGCCATCTTGTTTTGGCTAGGAGTTTGCTGTGTAGGGGGAAGGAGCAAGAAATGCTACCAATTTGGCCACTGCTCCTGAACATTGGCTCTGCATTCATAAATCCTCCTTAAAGTAACTCCACCTCACGCAGTGGGACAAGAACACACACTGCATATGTGAACACATGCATATATGGAGAGATGGAAAAAAAGAAAAACTTTCATTATCTCCAGCTGGGCTGTTGCTTGTGTGCCCACACATGCATGCTCATGTTAGGAGAAGTCAGGGAGTGTGACCCTGTGCATGTAAGTGGTCAACATTTAAAGGAGAACGCTGGTATCTTTCAAGGACCAATGTAATGATAAACTTTCATAGTCTATAGTACTTTACAGTTTGCAGAACAGTTTCTCATCTGGTTGGCCCAAACACCCAAACACTTTCTAAAGCATGTGTTAATTTCTTCACTATGTTAATACCTGAGGATATCAGAGATATGACTGGTTCAAGATTGCACAGCAATTAAATCCCAGAATCAAGATCAAAACACAGGCCATCTGTATCCAGTCTCCCTCCATGCTGGTCCTCTCATCTTGATGTGAGATAGATCAAAGGTCAACTTGAGTGGACGCATCTATTTATAGGACTAGATAATACAGCCTGGTGCTCCCCCTACCAGTCTAAAGACCAGTAGCCACAAATGCTCCTCTTGGGACTTTTTCAAAAGCTGCAGAATCTCAGGCCCATCCCTGATGTTTTGAATCATATCCGTACTTTGACAGGAATCTCAGCAGGTGATTCATGTCAAGTTCAGTCAAGTTTGGGACACTGTGGGAGGAGACGTAGGTTACAGTTTCATTTCCACCACACTTAAGAGCCCCTGAACACCCAAACTGGTTTCATTTAAAGGTGGTGGTGGGGGCGGGGGAGCGTATACTGCAGCCCATGCCTACAAACTCTATAACTCCACGGGTGGTTCTCACTGCAACCAGGGTCCAAAGCCACTGGACTAGACTGTCTTGAAGGCTGCTTGCCACCTTTTCTGAGTTTTCAAGCCTTGTCTGGAGGAGCAACCTGTGTACCCTCCACTCCACCCAGTGCTTGATGGCTGTTGTCATTCACAGAGCATTCTGTTGTATTGAATCCAAACCTCTTCCTGCCCAGAGACTTGACTTTAATAAGCACCCCTGAGGGTGCCAATTGCTCTATGTGGTAACTGTGCCATGGGGGTGGTAAATTTGATTTTTTTTTTGTTCTCTTCTCCTGTAAAAGGTGTCACAATGTCAAGGGGAGAGGCCATGGCTTCTCCTTGCTTAATTGCTTTGTGCTGTGGCATGAGGTGCTATGGAGCTTTGAAATCCCTGGGGTAAGGAGAAATGACTTGGGACAGGTCACTTGCTCTTCTGATGTCTGAGGATAGACAGGACATGTATGTGTATGTGTCATCAAGAACACCGGCAGAACAAGGCCCAGGTGTCAGGAACTCTGGCTATTTCTGTTGAGGCATTAAAAGCTCCGATGATGATACTGTGTTTATTGCATGTCTTTCTCTCTTTTTAAAGGCAAACCCCCAAACAACCTCCACATCTTCCTGTGTGTACAGAGTCACACCATAATCCTCCGGCCTGTGCTCTCTCTCCCGTGGAGCCATCTGTTTGAGTTCTCAAGAGAAAACTCCCCCGGGAATGCTGAAGCCTGGGTCGGGAGAGGACAGCTGTGTGGCTGGGATTGTAACTCTAGATGGCCCGTATTTCACTGCTTCTTAGACATGCCGGATGACTCCAGCCACTGGGACCCACTTATTGACTGGCTTTTATAAAACAGTCCAGACATTAATGGGGATTTCTTGTAGAGCCCTGCCCTGCCACTGTTAGGGCAAGCCTGGGCACTTGTATTGTCATCTGACAACTGTGCTTGTCAGCTTCGCACTGGGCACTGGACATGTGAGGACACGTGCTTAATCTGGGAGCCACACACAGCAAATGGGCAGCTGTTGCTGCTTCTGGCTGCTGGACTTGCCCCTGGTCACGTCCCTGCTTTGCTAACTGCCTTTCCTGTCCCCTTCACTTTGGCTTCATGGCTTAACAGCTGCATGGCTAATTATTTTATTTTTCCCTCCCCGCACTTCTTGGAGTGCTCTCATCACTTCCCTCCTGTCTCTTCCCGGCCCACATAATACTCTGGGCACAACATGATCCCATATCGAAGGCTCCCCTTCTCCCTCCCATTCCAGGGAAGTAATGGGAGGGAAGAGGACTTTTCTTGAGTCAAGCCAGAGATGAAGAAAGTTCTGGATTCTTGGGACCAGTAGTGTCATTCGTGTGCATCCTCTGCAGTTGAGTCGTTCTCCTGGGACTGATTGAACAAGCGAGTGTGGTGACCATCCACGTGGCAAAAGGCCAAGAGTATAGAGAGCTCTGGCCTTCTTACACAGATCAGTGAACAGTTAGATATGGGCCATGTGGCTGAGGGCCCCTGACATTACAAGAGCCAGTGGCTCTCCATCTTTTAAAAACTTAAAATTCTTCAGAACATTTATCTTTAGAATATTTTAAAAGATTTATTTATTTGTTTGTTTGAGAAAGAAAAGAGAGAGAGGGAGAATGGGCATGCCAGGGCCTCTAGCCACTGTACCAGAACTCCAGATGCATGCGCCACCATGTGCATCTGGTTTGCATGGGACCTGGAGAATCAAACCTGGGTCCTTAGCCTTCACAGGCAAAACACCTTAACTGCTAAGCCATCTCTCCAGCCCATCCTTCAGACTATTTTTCATTGAATTGAGGAATTTATTTTTAGTTTGTTTTTAAGTGATGGCTAATTATGTATTACACACACATACATGGTTCCGTCATAGTTTGATACATGTCTACATTGTATAATGACCACAGCAGAGTAAATAGCATACCATCGTCTCAAGGAGGGATGGACTCTGAGGTCTCCGCCCAGAATCCTGACCTTGCTGGGTTGTGGGCACTTTTCACAGGCTGTGGGCTGGGTTGAGAGCTGCGGCTCCTCTACTTTCCCCTCCTTGAGTAGGCAGAGCCTTAAAGAACGTCAAATCACCAAATCCCCTGTTCCAAGATGCTGGGCATGCTACTTTCCAAATCAACTCCTGCAGTCCACGTAAGAGAGGAGGGTGATCGCACCCTTACTGATCCAGTGGAGGGAAGCCATTTCGAATGAAAGTAGTGTTAGAAAACATGCAGTTCCTGCAGCTGCTCAGCCAGGCCTTGGCTTCTTCACTGTTAACTAAGTGTTGCCCACTAGCGCTCCCGGAGGGGCTGGCTGTAATGAACAAGGTGGAGGAATCTAGCTCATTTGTAATTACACATTAGCACCACTCAAGTGTTGCTCACACCCACCCTCTGCTTACAGGGAGTCTCTGAGGCTAGCCTCTGTGCCCCAGGGCCAAACTTTCCATTGCTTATTCAATTATGCTGGGTCCATAACTAATCACTTTCACATCAGCCTAATTCTTCTGCAGTGGAGCACCTCTGGAATAGGGCCCATTTGCATATCTGTCTTAATTAACCTTCTGCTTAAGAAGAGGATGAGAGCCGTGGGGCTGGGCTGCAGGGAGTGGAGGAACTGAGGGCCTTGCCTGCTGCAAAGGCTGTGGGCATCTAGCTGCTCTGGAAACAAAGTAGAATGCCTTCCCTTCCCCGTGGATGCCTCATGTATTCTTGGCCCAGTAGTGCAGCACTAGACAAGCATGTAGGAGGCCCCAGGTTTGGTCGCCAGCACCACAAAAACAAAACGGAACAAAAGCCAAAAACCCAAACACAACAAAAACTCAACTCAAACCAAAACAACAAAACCAAATAATACTAACTGAAAACCCCAAGAAAACAGAAATCAAACAAACAAACAAACAACAACAACAACAACAACAAAAAAAAACCAGAACGAAACCTAACAAAACTGTTCCAACTATGGCAGAAGAAAGGGAAGATGTTTTAAAAGGACCCTTGAATAATATCTTCATGTATGTCAGAAGGATTTCTCCCCAGAGCATTTGGAATGTAAGTGCTGAGGAACCCAGCATGTTATCTAGCCTGGCGTGACATAGTCTAATGTTTCTGCAGCCCTGTGGAATGGAACTTTCTGTGATGCCAGAATTGTTCTGTACTTGTCACAGCCAGTTTCATGGCCAATACTGCATGTGGCTATTGACTATTTGAAACTGGCTAGGTGACTGAAGGAACAAATGCTAAAGTTTATTTGATTACAATTCATTTACACTTCAAGCTAAGTTGTTCCATTTGTATATGGGGTACTGGCTGAACCTAGATTGGAATCAAGCAGGGCAGACTGATGTGGGGAGTGACTGGGCCAGAAAAGCCCCTAGATGTGGGAGGGAGGGACCCAGTGTCCTGTCCAAAGATTGACTCCATTCCACTCCAGCAAACAGGATATGCAGATGCACTTGTCACAGGGTTACATCCTGATAAGACTAGGATAAATTGAAGATATCATAAGCCAAAAATGTATTTGATGCTCCCAACCGTGTATTGTGGCTTGACAACACAGCATACTTACAGCAAGTTGTTTCTTCCTGTGCCTGAATGGCTGCATGGTAGGCGCCCTGTATGTCCAGTGACAATTAGCTTGCATGTCAGTAGCTGGAAGAAAGATTAAAATTCAAACTCTGAAGTCTGACTTATAACGAATGTACATCTTTTCCACGCCATCTTAGAGTCAAACCGTCATCAGTCAAGGTTCTGTAAGTTAGGACCACATTACTATTCTACTGTATCCTCTAGACAGTTTTGTTCTGCCAGATTGACATGGGAATTCATGCCCTTGTCTTTTTCTTCCAGGCAGCAAGAATCTCCCTGGAGCATCTCCAGTACCCCCGTGGGAGAAAAGAGGGAAATTTTGCCTCTTGGATTTAGGGGGCTAGAAACAGTCTGTCTAGAGGTCTGAAATTTCTTTGAAGTCTTCTATTTTATGTTGAGAGAAAAAACTACGTGAAAACTTGGCAGCCCGGTTTTTTAATATATTTGTGCTTACTTAATCTTAAGATGAAATCCCTCCAAATCTTGAAGTAAAACTGAAGTTGCAAAGAGAATCACCAGCTTTCTTGTGATTTTCGTGAGTCATGTGGCCTGCGGCTCTGTCACCGGTACCTCATTCCCTAGTTAGACAAGTGCTGACACATGCTAATGATTTAAATGGTCGACTTAGATTTCTCTGCCATCCCTACTTAGCATTACTTAACAGGGAGCTAGTGGACTTTTTGTTTGGAAACAATGGAATTTCTGTTTTTTTTTTTTTCCAGGAAGATATGAACAAGTTAGGGGCATGACCTTAGATCCTGTTGCATTATCTTAAATGTGAGATTTTTCAAGGGTATAAATACAGAAATAGAGCAAAACAGACATGTAACCATGAACAGAGATAGATGGATTCAAGGTCACTCACTGCTCAGAATGCTTTTGTATTCTGGGCGCTTTTGTCTTCAGAGAGATATTTAAGGATATCAAGATAATCTGGAAGTTACGAGAGAGGCACCTATGGTGGGGACTTAGTAAAAATGGCTCTTGTTTAGCCTCCCATAGAACGTTCTTCAGGCAAACCCATACGGGCCGGAGTGCACAGATGCATACCTTGAGCAGAGAATGGAGTGAATAAGAAGCCTAAATCTCGGAAAGAGACACTGGAGCTTTTTAGTCCTGAGGAAGCTTTGCAGCTTCTCAGCACAGTAACTTGTTTTCTATTTATTTTTGCCTCCCCCCGCCACGGCTTTATCTGGCTACTTTTCTTATTGTTGTAAAGAAGTAGCTCAAGGGAGGAAGGGTTTATTTTGCAGGAGAAGGCGAGTGGCAGGAGTAGAAAGTGGCCGGTCACATTGACTCCATTGTCAGGAAGCAGAGGCTGATGAACCCCAGTGCCTGCTCTCTTTCTTTCTTTTATAAATTTCATTCCAGGGCCCCAGTCTATGGAAAGGTGCCACCCACAGTTAAGGTGGGTCTTCCCACATTTATTAACCTAATCTAGAACGTCTTTCATGGGCATGCTTGGAGAATTTGTCTTCTAGGTGATTCTAGAGCCAATCAACTTGATAGTCCATCTATCTCTTGCCAAATTCACATTCGAATGCAGCACTGTTAAGCCATAGCCACTCTTCCCATGTCCCGCAGCCTCATTGCCATCTCATAATGTAAGTTTTGTATTTACATTTGATCCATATGTGACATCTGTGGCTCATGATGGAATCACATTGGCTCCAGAGAGCTTGGGTGTCCTAACACCCCGGCTGTGTTGTCTATAGCCCAGTAGTTTTTCTCTTGGGCCAGTTCATTTCAAGTAACTCAGTAAATGTCCTTATACAGTCCTGGCACTAAGGTGTCATTGCCACAGTGTCATGAAATAGCCTCCTAGTGTCTCCTTGTAGGGATTTTAACCCTGTCACACCTTGTCTGGCCTTTTCTTTTCTTTTGTTTTCTTTTCTTTTCTTTTTTTCTTTTCCTTTCCTTTCCTTTTCTCTTTCCTTTCCTTTCTTTTTAAAAAATATTTTTATTTGTTTATGTATTTGAGAGGGACAAAGAGGCAGAGAGAGAGAGAGAGAGAGAGAGAGAGAATGGGTGCACCAGGGCCTCCATCCACTGCCAAACAAACTCCAGGTGCATGCGCCCCCTTGTGCATCTGGCTTATGTGGGTCCTGGAGAACTGAACCAGGATCCTTTGGCTTTGCAGGCAAACTCCTTAACCGCTAAGCCATCTCTCCAGCACCCCCTCAGCAGCTCTTTCGAACTGTACTCCCAGACTCTACGACCCCTTTAGTCCTCCATCTTTATTCCTGAAAAGCCAATATTATGGGATGATACTGTTGAGCTCTGCTGCCAGCTTGAGCTGTGACCTGGCTTCCTTGGACCACAGCCTCATCAGCATCTGTAAGCCTTCCAGGCTGACCCTGGGGGCCCACTTTCCTAGGTTGTTGTTTGTGAGCAGAGAAGCCTTTCGGCTGCGTTCTCACTTGGAACTCTCTTCTTTCAAATACATTTAGGTTTCCGTGAGATGGAGCCTCTGACAGGCGTGTTCTCTACTGTCCTGGTGCAGAGCAGTGGCTTTCTCTTTACTGGGGCTTACTTATCTCCTTAACAATTGCAACTGCTTTCTCGGTACCTTATCTGAACCTTTAAACTTGTCCGTGTTCTTCTTCTTGCCAAACTGTACACTTTTAATACCATTTGCTCTCACTTGTTGGTCATTTTCACTGCCGACCACTTAAATAAGAGCGGTGAGTACTAACCATACACAGCCTTGAGAGTTCAGATTCAACCCGTTGGTCTGTCGCTTATTCAACTTCTAAGGCCATGGGCAGAGCGCAGCCACTTTCTTTGTGAGAAGATGACACACATAGCCTCCGGTCAGTTCCCAAAAGAGTCCTTGTTCCCCTTTGAGACCTTATGAGCATCTCAAATATAAAATTTGCTGAACAGAATTTATGTTTCTTTTTTTTTCTCTCTGAAACTTGCTCTCCTATACTTTTCTCTCACATGGCAGTGAAATGGCTCATCTGGTTTCTCAAATTAGATTGTCATTCATTGTCCTGGATTCATGTTCTTTCTCTCACACCATAGTCCAGAAGTTATTTATTTGCCTCATCATGTTTCTTCTCATGCGTTTGGCAGATTTCTAATGGTTTCATTTGATTCCTAGTGTCATTACGACTTTGGCTATGGCTTCTATACCATTTTTTTCCCTCCCTGTGCTTTAGTATCTTTCATTTCTGGGATGACTTTGACACTAATTTCCTGAAATGAATTTTTTTTTTAATTTGAGAAAGACAGAGACAGAGGCAGAGAATGGGCATGCCAGGGCCTCTCAGCCGCTGTGAACGGACTCCAAACATGTGCGCCCCCTTGTGCACATGCACGACATTGCCCGCTTGCATCACTTTTGCTTCTGGCTAAACTTGGGACCCGCAGATTTGAACAAGTGTTCTTAGGCCTCGTAAGCAGGTGCCTTAACCACTAAACTATCTCTCTAGCCCCGCCCCCCAATGAGGTTTTAATTGGACATAGCCATTTCTTACTCAAGTTTCCTTGGGACCCTTGTTGTTCTAGGATAAGATTTAAATTCCTTGTAAAGGCTGCAAGATTTGTCCTAAAGTAACTCCAATTTAATTGCTCAGCTGAACTCTTGTTGGCTTTTCCCTACTTCTTGACAGTTAAGCCATACAACTTGTTCACCATCCTTCAAGCCTAGCATAGCCTTTCCTGGCTTTCAGGCTTGCACACACAAATCCCTTCTGTCTGGAATGTTCTTATTTCTTCCTCATCTTTTCAAGTTTACTTTTAAATGCCAACTTCTTTGTTTGAATTTCCCTCAACTCCTTCAGCTGAGATTAGCTGCTCTGTCATTTGTATTTTTCACCTTTGTCCATGGCTGTTTTGCAGTGAAGCACTGTCATTTATCATCACTCATTTGTATTCTCTGCTACCTGGGGAGATGCTGAAGATATTGGACTTGTTCCTCTCTGTGTACCCGGGACCTACAGCAAGGTAGATACCAGGAAATGGTTGTCCAACTGCCAATCTTACTAAAGATGGTGGCCAGCTGGGAACTCCTGGATAGGAGGGTCATGTTGGAGATACCTTTGTGTCATTGGTTTCCCAATAATCCAAGTGTTCTGTCAATGTTCACTGACTTCATGAATATCTGGGGGCACCTGAACATCTCTCTGCCTTTCATTCTTGGAGCCTTGGAAAGTTACAAATCACAGTGGGCAACCGAAATTTCTGAAGACCAACAGTCCAACAGGGCACCCATATTCATATTGGGTCTACCTGGAAGCAGTATTAATAAGTGATTGCTACTGTTTATGAAGGATCTTCTCTCTATCAAACGTTCTATTACAATTACTTCATTCAATTAGCATTTCTTTAAGGGTAGCCGTGACTGAATTGAGAGCTAACATCAGAAGAAGCCTGGAATTTATTTAAAATTACCTTGTGCACATCTGAAAGACTCAAATTATTATTTAAGCCCCTTAGACATTACACCACTAATCCTTTTCTAATGATCTCATCTTAAGAAATAGCATCAGCGGGAGGACTGTTGAGCCTCCCTTCATAACGACATAATGAGCAGATTTGGGTATTTACATAATAACTTAGGATGATTTCAGGGCATTTTAGACAAAATATACAACCACTTAGATTGCTGTCATTGCGGTTATCTCATCACTCTCAGCAAATTAAATGGAGATGGAAATGGAAAAAAAAAAGCAAAAATCTGGGATTTGGGGCTGTGTTGCACCTGGTTTAGCTTCTTTACTGCTCTCTGGGTTTGTAGAAAAGTGCCACAATTAGGAAATGTGGGTTCATAGAAAATTCAAGCCCTGAAGCTTTGAACAAGATATCAAAAATTAATCTGAGGTAAAAGCAACTATATTCCAGAAACGGTTTTCAAAAACAATTCTAATTTAACATTTACAGACAAGGAGGCAATTGAGCCTCCTGTGTTGACATGCCTTGCCTTCTCGCTCATTTCTAACTTATGTGCTACTTTTGTTAAGTATTTTGCTTTTCTTTGTTCCTTTTTTTTTTTTTTTACCCTCGTTTGTTTTTGAGAACCACATTATTTCTGTCTGAGCTCTTGTCTGCACTCCATCTTCTGTAAGCTCCTGTGCTGAAGGTTTATTGGTAATAATCGTCTTGGATTTTCTTTATTTGAAACTGTTATTTTACCCTCCCATTTGGAAGCTACTTTGATTGCCTCTCAGTTGCTCTTGTTGCGTCTGCCGTGGACATTACCTGTCTTGTTTTCTGGGCGCTTCTTCTTTATCCTTAGTCACTCTTCGTTCACTGTCAAGTGCCCTGGCAGGAATTTCTCTGGGGTGTTTGTGCTCATGGGACTTCATGAGTCATAGGATAACTCTCACAAATCAGCTCTGGGGAGGACTCATCATCTCTGAACATCTCCCCTTCCCCACTCACTGCCTTCATTACCACTCTTGGTTTTCTTTTGTTACTCCTTTAAATGTCTCTCTTTCCCTCTCTCCTCTCCCCGTTTCTTTGTCTCCTCTGTCTCTTTGCCTCTTTCTGTTTTTATCTCCATTACTTGCCTGTTAACTTCTGCTTCATGCATTGCATCTCTTGGCCATTTGTTTCTGTATTTTTACTCATGAGCTCATTAATTTTTCTCCATAGGTCTGACTAGTTACTTTGGCTTTTGTTTCTCAAATCTAGAACTTTTATAAAAGTTAAAAATCTGTCTGTATTTTACAGTCTCTGGTTTCTGTGCCATTTTCTTTTTCAGGGTTGGTTTCTTTCTTTTTTTTTTTTTGAGGTAGGGTCTCACTGTAGCCCAGGCTAACCTGGACTTCACTACGTACTCACAGCAATCCTCCTACCTCTGCCTCCCAAGTGCTGGGATTAAAGGTATGCACCACCACACTCGGCTTTCAATCTTTCATTTCTTACTGTGGTTGTAAAAACCCTTAACATGAGATCTATTGTCAGTGAATTTAAAAAAATTATTTATTTGAGAGAGAGAGAGAAAGAGAGAGAGAATGGGTGTGCCAGGGCCTCTAGCTGCTGCAAATGAACTCAAGATGTATGTGCCACCTTGTGCATCTGGCTTACATGGGACTAACCTGGATCCTTTGGCTTTGCAGGCAACCACCTTAACCATCAAGCCATCTCTCCAGCCCTATTGTCAGTAAAATTTTAAGTAGTATCTTATCGCTTACTGTAATCCCAAAGTCACCCAATACTGTGCAGCAGATCTCTGGAGCTTATTTACCTTGCAATCCTTTGCTTTTAGATCTATCAGGCAAATGCACTTCACATTAACATCTGATAAAACTACCATCTGTATTCTTCCATGGTATGATTTTATTAATTGTATGGGATCTGCCTTTCTCTCTCTCTCTCTCTCTCTCTCTCTCTCTCAATACCTGCCAAGTGGAACTGTATTGTAAGAATTCTCTGGGATCTGCACTGAAGTGAATTCTTCCTTATCTGTAGCTTGCATTTTAGAATGAATTCCATCCCAAGCCTTTCTAAGTATAAATTTGTACTTATATATTGTCTGAAACCTGCCACTCTTTTTTTTTTTTTTTTTTTTTGGTTTTTCGAGGTAGGGTCTCACTTTAGCTCAGGCTGACCTGGAATTCACTCTGTAGTCTCAGGGTGGCCTTGAACTCACGGAGATACTCCTACCTCTGCCTCCCAAGTGCTGGGATTAAAGGTGTGCGCCACCACGCCCGGCCCTGCCACTCCTTTTGCAAGAGCCAAGGACTTGACAATTTGCTTCCGTTTCTCCTGCAGGTAGATCTTATGTCTTGAGTTCAGTTCTTAGGAATTTTTCTCTTCTTTGCTTTTGCCATGCCTCACTAGGGGTTTAGTCTAAAGCCTGAAGTGCTTCCAACAAGGAAAAATGAATGTTCATTTTGGAATTAGTTCTTGTTACCTGGCACATGCTGGCATCTTTAAATACCAGTCAAAAGATTCAGAAAGTTCTTGATATTCCTAGAGGAAAATGCTCACGTGTAAGTCTTTTCTTCCTGTAAAGCTTAAAGACTGACTTGCCTAATGTACCATTTTATGACATAGTAAAGCTCTCAGGAAGGACAAGACACCACTCCTGGAGTAATTGGCAGAGAAGCACTGGGGAGGGGATCTTTGTCCTTATCTGGCCTGTTTTTTTTTTTTTTTTTCAAAAAAGACAGAGTGTGAATGTGTGTCTACATCTACACCTGTGTGTCTATATTTTCATATGTGTGCTTGTGTGTCCCTGTGCCCACGTGCACAATTACAGAGGGAGAGATACTGGTGGAGGGAGGGTTGGCACTGACTGCCACACCAGGGGATAAAGGACAGGAAGGGTCCTCTTCCTTACAAAGATGAAGCCTGGCCATTGATAAGTCTGTCAGGGCAGGTACAGATTGGCACAGGAAATGCTCGGAGATAACTCAATCTTGCATATGCTTCAGTCCTAGCTGTTCTCACATGCGGTCTTGCTTCAGGGAGGGGGGTCTCCATTGTGTGTGGGCAATGATCTGGGTGTTGCTGGTCCACTAATGACTTGGAATTACATTTACTTTGAGGGCTTGGATCATCAGCATGAACTGCAAAAGAATGCATTTTCTATGCAATTTCTATGGCAGCTAAGCCACATGACTACAATTTAGAGTTTAACACCACAGTCCGACAAAGATCTACTGGGCTAACAACAGGAGGTGGGCCAGCCTTCAACTTCTTTCTTGCCCCTTGCAGCATCTCCAGAGCTCTGGGGCCTTCTCTCTCGGTTCTCTGCAGCTAGGGCAGGTTCTCCCCATAGAAAGACCTTCATGATTACACTGGGTCTACCCAAGTATGGCAAGACACTGAACGAACTCAAGGTCTTTAGCTTCGGTCACATTTACAAATCCTTTCTGCCATGTCTGGTGACATATTTATACAATTCAAGGGTGAGCATGTCTTTGCAGGGGTAACATGATTCTGCCCACCTGTCACATTAAGAGGTGAGAACGAGGGAGGAGGATCACTGTGAGTTCAAGGCCATCCTGAGACTACAAGGTGAATTCCAGGTCAGCCTGGACTCCAGTGAGACCCTACCTTGAAAAGAAAACAGACACACACACACACACACACATACACACACAAACACTCACACACAATTAGAACTAGGTGAAAATTCTCAAATAGAAGTAAAAACAGCAGGGACTATTCAGCAGGCCAGGAATATGTATCAACTAGAGATGTGTGGAGCACATAGAACAGAGACACATTTCAACTGGGAACAGAAAGCCAACTGCCTAAGTGCCTTTCTGGGCTTGTCCCAAAGAATCCATTTTTGAGAAAAGTAGGGACCAGGCCATTTTTCTCAGAGTCTAATGAATATCAGCCTTAGTACATGTTTCTGGTTCAAAAATCAAAATTCAGATTAATGTATTTTGAACAAATATTTCCTTGAATAAAGGGGTGTCTCCGAAGGAGATGTCAAGAGTCTCATAGCTAAGATAATGCCAGGGAGACCTAAGAAATGGACAACGATCATGCTGTGCATGCACCTTCAAAGCATGGCCAAGGAGTCATGCAGAACAATGAGATAAATAAGTGTTAGTTCATTTCAATCGGCCACACAAAATGAGAACTATCGAGACCGGGACTGTGGGAGGCAGAGGAATGTCCTTTGAAGAGATCTCAGTTCTGGGTACCAAAACCTGGGTCTTCATTTCCTTGTATTTGGCAGTATGTGGTAGAGTAAGGGAGTGGTGAAAGAAGATTGGCAGATGCAGTGAAGGGTTTGAGATGGCAATGACTCCCCCAACCCCCCAGTGCAATCACAAAGGTCCCACAAAGAATGTGAGAGCGAGGCCCAAAGAGGACAGAATCAGAGAGATGGGAGCATAGGGCAGATTCAGCCCAAATTTCTGGGTTTGAACACAGAGGAAGGAACAGGAACCAAGAAGTTCAGGAAAATGGAAAGAGCAGGAAATGGATCCTCCCCTGGACCCCATACAGAATACAGTCCCACCAACATGACCCTTGGATTCACATGCAGAGAGACGCAGGTATAGACGCCTGGCTCCCTGAACTGCAAGAGCATCAACTTGGGTTGTCTAAGGTGATGGGTTTGTAGTCTCCTTTTGCAATAGCAGTCAGTACTGATGGAGTCTAATGCTAATGAAGAAGTCTAATGCTGAATGGATGTCCCCTTGAAGAACAATTAAAAGAAGGAACAAAAGAAGAAAGGAAAAATGAGTTATAGGACAATTTCACCATCCTAGAACACTTGGGATGATATCACTTCTTTGCCATTAGGGCATAGACACCAACAGAACCCAGAGACACACATCCTTAGAACATATGCTCACACACACACACACACACACACCCCTAGGCTTTGAGCATAGAGGGAAGCTCCCTCTGTGTCCTCGAGTCTTCTTAAATTAAGCCTGGGCTGAGTAAACAAAATACTTTGCAGGTTGAGGCCCACCGTGGTCTGATAGGCCCATGGTCCATAGACCTCTAATGTTACAATCCAAGCTGTGAAATGTTCTGAATCGGATGACCTTAGATTCTTGGTTCAGGGTAATTAAGTCTCTTTTGCCTGTACAGAATGTTCTGGATTGCAGCTGGGGTTGTGTAACTGTGTAAACTGTACACCTTTGCTCTGGGGAACTAGTGCCAGGCCCTCCATTCCTCTGATGTTTTTCTGTGAAACACATGGCCCAGGATGGTCCTTTCCTTCGACTCAGTATTCTTATAAGCATGTCTGGGCTTGTGGCCATCAAAAGGACCTTTTGTGGAGATGGTTAGTGGGCAGAACCAGCTAGTACTACCACCCAGCAAATGTGATGGTCTTTCCTGTCCAGCTGGGGGTGCTGACATATACTTCCTGTCCTCTAAGCCAGGGACAAGGGCCTGTGAGAACTGAAACTAGAAGGAAGAGTAGGGGAAGGTACCTGGGAGCCAATGGAGAAATGTGGCTATTGACTTTGTAGCCCCAGTGTGTGTGTGTGTGTGTGTGTGTGTGTGTGTGTGTGTGTGTGTAGAAGGGGAGCTGGTTAGACTTTATTAGATGATCCTTGGTCATGGACTGGGCCTAATGCTAGGTCTACACAGACTGAGTGGGAATTGTCACTAAAGTAGAAGAAGCCAGAAACCCCTTTACACTCTCCACTGTTTCAACACTGGCTCATAACCCGCCAGTTTTACAGCTGTATCATGTGTCCTTACTACAGATAGGTTTACTTATAATCTGCCTTAGGAGATGGAAGTCTCAGGAAAGAGCTTAATGCTTCCATTTGGGGCAAGTTGCTCAGCTTGTCTATGCCTCAGTTTGTGTGCCTATAAAGTAGGGATAATAGCATAACACACACAATGTGATTGTGAGGGCTCAACAGATAGCATGTGTGAAACACACAGGGTAGTGTCCACGCCAGGGTGTGTTCTCTATAGAAAGTTACTCTTATTATTGACTGGCTCGCAAAGTAGGATTCTATGTCAGGTACAAGCCCGGTGGTCCAGGATAAAGACAACTAAGACAGAGTCTTACTTGGGGGATTGCTGCCAGTTCTTGCGGGGGGGGTGGTGGGAATATAAGAATGAAGAATAAAGAACCAAGTTTAGAATACCCTAGAGGGAACAAACACTATTGTTTGACTAATTGGATAGGTTGTGCCCATCAAAATGCCCTCTACATATTTATGTTTATGCCCACAGATCAGTGCAGCTCTCACCTTTGGTCAGAAAAGCTTCTTTTTGCAGTTGATGGTGACTACTGGAGAGACTCAGAACCCATCAAAGTGCTGAGGATGGGTGATGGTTCAGTCTTCAGTGCTAAATGAGACATCTCTACTACCATCCGCAAGGCTCAGAAGTGCAGCAGAAAGAAGCTAAGAGTCAGAGGATGGGGAGAGTGTTTGGAACATTAGATGAAGTGGCCGTCACATTCATGACCTCACAATGACTGTCATTACCTGTAACATACCTGAACAATATTGGTACTAAACCTTACTTCATGGATGGTAGAGTATGGCCAAAAAAAAAATTGATATAAAAACAGAAGGACTAGTTGGAAATGAGAAAGTGTTCAGTGGAAGGGGAGTGGGGAAGGGCAGACCAAAAAGAAAGGGTAATGGGAAGGTGTTATGATCCAAATACATTAACTATGGTGATGAAAATTATCAGTAAAAGCAGTTCAACATAAAAATAGCTAGGAATAGAGAGAGACATGGTAGAGCATTTCTCCAGGTTGTATACAGCCTTGGGTTTATTGCTAGTACCAAAAAACAAAACAAACAAGCAGCAAAACCATGGCTTCTACTTAGATGAAAAGGAGGGTAGGGCTGAAGAGATGGCTTAGCAGTTAAGGTGCTTGCCAGTGAAGTCTGAAGATCCAGGTTCGATTCCCCAGTACCCACGTAAGCCAGATACACAAAGTGGCACACGTATCTGGAATTCTTTTGCAGTGGCTAGAGGCCCTGTCATGTGCATTCTCTCTCTCTCTCTCTCTCTTTCTCTGTGCCCCCCCAAATACATAAAATATTTTAAGAAAAGAATATCATAACCCTTTATTTGCTTCAGGTTCAGTGAAACTATTCCATGTACATGATCATATTTAGTTCTCACAGCAATTTTATGAAAAAATGTTTATCAGTAATTTGCAAGGACTTAAGGAAGCAGGAAAACTTGCTCAGGAAATTGCAGAGCTAGGGCTTGAACCCAGGTTGCCCTTACTTAGAAATCTGGGTCCTTAATGTACAGAGCAAAAAAGTATCAGGATGCAGCTAGCCAAGAGGCCTCAAATTGAAGCTGCTATGTTTGAATCCTGTGCAGCCACTATTTTCTTGAGTGGGCAAATCACTTAATTTGGCTTCTCCATTTACTCTATGCTTTGATGGAAGTAATAGAATCTTCTTAGCAGGAGTGCTGTGAAAATTAATGACTGCCTATAAAGTGCTTTAAGATAAAGATTCTCCCATCAAAGGAGCCTGAGGAAGGGAGTTTCGAGTGCTGTTCGGCAAGAATAAGGAACTTCAGCTCATCCGATCTCTCTGGGCTGGTTTGTGAGAGGGCCATGTATTTGGAAAGTCTTCAACATTATATCAGGTTCCATTGATGAGGAGTTCTGGGGGAAAAGTGGATCCTGGCAAATAATTTCAAGATTTAACATTTGCGTGTATCTAGAATGGTACTTTAACACTCATATATTTTAAAAAAGAAATTGTTATGAATTTGCAGTGTTGGCAACTGAATGCTGCTGGGGAGCCACAAGAGAAAGCATGCCTTGCTTTGGCCTTCACCTCTGACTTCTCCCATCCTTAGCATGACAAACTCAGCATGTGGTATTCTGTACCTCAGTGGCTTGCACACAGCCACAGGCCATTGAAGGGAGTGGGAAAGGAGAACGTCTTTACCTTCCCACATCTCCTCTTCCTCCATCTCTCCCAATGGGAATATCAGTGTGATTTATTCAATTTAATTTCAACTGATAGATAAAAACTGTGCATATTTATGGAGTGTGTGTGTTGTTCAGTCTGAATTTTCTAGGGAGGATTCATGTTCTTAAATTTCTTCCCTCTGTGTCAAATCAAACATACTATCACGTATGCCTCGTTGAATGAATGAAACTTTGCTAATGTCCCTCGGCCGCTTCCGTCCCAGCAATGCATTATTGAAGATTCACGCATTCTATCTCATTCATTTGTCACATATTGTTGAGTATTAGCCATGTGCCAGGCACAGTTCTAATAGTGGAGCTGAGGGTTACAACAAATGTGTCCCTACGTCACGGAGATCCGGGGGAAGAATCACGCAGCTAGATAATTAAACCAGGACGAGGGATGGATGACAAAAGCAATGAGGAAGAGTGACAGGAAGTGGGAGAGGTATGAGCTTGAAGCCCTTCTAAGAAGGGTGAGGTCAAGGAACGGAGCTTGGCAGCTGATTTCAGGCTGAGTCTAAAAGCCAAACAGGAGTGAGCAGGGTTTCCGGTGGCCAGTTCTTGTGCTGTGTGGGACACTAAGATGAGCAGGGTGAATAGCAGAGCCCTGAACTTGAGGGGCGTCCATTCTGGTCAGAAACGTGTTCAGACACACCTACAGCGACAGAAAAGAAATGCAGGAGACAGGGCATGCGTGAAGAAAAGGGTGAACTTCCTCGCCTCACCTTCCTCTTCATGCACGTAGTGACCAGCGTCAGAGCTCTGTGAAACAAAGTGAAGCATAAGCACCCGAAGAAGAATACTCAGCGACATTGTCTTGGATGCAGTTAAATATAATAACTGGAATGGGCTGGAGAGATGGCTTAACAGTTAAGGCACTTGCCTGCAGAGCGGAAGGACCCAGGTTCAATTCCCCAGAACGCATGTAAGCCAGATGCACAAGGTGGCATATGCATCTGGAGTTTGTTTACAGTGGCTGGAGGCCCTGGTGCACTCATTCATTCTCTCTCTCTCTTTCTCCCTCTCTCACTCTCTCTCTCAAATACATAAATAAATATTAAAAATAGCTGGACTGTAACAAGGAGTTCATATTCAGAAGGATGGTTTTGGAAGTTATAAGAGTGTAAATGATAACAGGCATTCTGGTGATAGACAAAGTCCATGCGTGATAGGGACGAGGCAAGAGGCAAAGCTGGGGTAAATGCACAATGAACAATGGACGAAGAGGGAGAGGCTGCCAAGATGGCTCAGCAGATAAAGTGCTTGCTGAGGAGCAGAATTCAGATTCCCAGGACACCCGTGCATGCTGGGTAGATGTGGTAGCCTGCCTGTAATCCCTGTACCTAGGAGGCAGAGACAGGGACAGCTAGACTAGGCCAATCTCTGAGCTTGGGTTTCAGCGAGAGACCTTAACTCAGTAAGTGAAGTGGAGAGTGAGGAGGACACCTAACTTCAACCTCTGGCGTCTGCATCCACACACATGCACATCACACACACACACGCACGCACGCATGCACGCACGCACGCACGCACGCACGCACACATGCATGCACAATAAAGAGAGAAAGCAGTAGAGATGCAAAGGAAGCTGTGGAAGGGTGAGGTGACACCAGAGAGTCTCATCACTAATGACAAGGGACAAGTGAGATAACTGAATGGAGGGGAGAGGCCCGTATGACACCTCCCACAGAGTTCAAGAGAGAGTGCATTGGGATAGGGACTTTGTTGGTGGCTTAGCACAGTGTGTGCATGGGGCAGGGTGGTGTGTAATTTGAAGACAAAGGAAGTAGGGAGAGAGAAGGTCCAAAGCAGAAGTGAAAAGCATCATCTTGATCCAGAAGACAAAAACCTGTTCTCCTGCAACCGAGGGCCGAAGGGATGCATCGCCTGGCAGAGGCTGGGCTAAGCTCACCACACCATTTTCCTTTCTCCTTCGGACACAGCTACATAGTCTTCCCAGATTCCTGCACCATGAGGCACAGCCATATGGCTGAGTACCAGGCACAGGAACATGAGTGAAGATGATGTGAGGCCACTTAAAAAAAAAAATCCTCCACGCTGGTCCCTTCAGAGTCTGCAGAGAAACTTGGGAGACTTCACAGTGAAGGTCGCAATGTCTTCTTCAGCCTGGCTCCCGGGTGACTTGGCTGAGACTTGGCTTCAACTTGGGACGACCTCGAACTGTTGTAGGAATGTGATACACACTTCTTTTGTAGACGTCATTAGGTAATGTTAATTCTTGTCTGTCACAAAGATTATGTGCAATGATGGTTGTGAAATAAAGAATAACTTTTCAAAGGAAATGAAAGAGCATGTACCATTTGAAGAATAGCAATTGGGCAGACACTTTATTTTTATTTATTTATTTATGAGAGAGAGAGAGAATAGGCCTGCCAACACCTTTGGCTGCTGCAAATGAACTCCAGAAGTTTGTACCCCCTTGTGCATATGTGCGACATTGTGCACTTGCATCACTGTGTGTCTGGCTTTCAAGGGACCTGGAGATTTGAACATGAGTTTTCAGGTTTTGCAGGCAAGCACCTTAACCACTAAGGCATCTCTCTAGCCCAGAAAGACACTTTTTTAAAAAACTTTTTTGACAACTTCTATAAGTATAGTCAACAAACCATGATAATTCCCTCCCACCATCCCTATTTCCCTCTCCCAACTCCATCCTCCATTGCATTCCATCTTCTTTCCAATAAATGGCTCTTTTACTTTGATGTCATCACTTTTCCCACCTATTATGAAGGTCTGGTGTAGGTAGTTTCAGGGGCTGTGAGGTCATGAATATCCAGACCATTTTGCGTCTGGAGGACAGTATTGTAAACAGCCCTCCTCTTCCTTTAGCGCTTGTATCTTTCCACCACCTATTCTGTCAAGGACCTGAGCCTTGGAGGGTGTGTTAGAGATGACTCACTTAGTGCTGAACACTCACTTAGTGCTGAACACTCAGTGCTGAACACTCACTCAGTGCTGAACACTCACTTAGTGCTGAACACTCACTTAGTGCTGAACACTCCACTGTCCCTTCTCAACACTTTGGTGAGTTGTGAGTCACCCCAGTGGTCACCACCATCTGAAAAGAGAAGCTTCTCTAACCAAAAGCATGAGTAGCATTAACATATGGGCATAAGCATGAGTGCTTAGAGGGAGGTTTAGTAGGCATAATATATCCACTGAGCCAGACAACAGTAGTTGCTATGCCCCTAGAGCTTATGACCTCTGCAGTCATAATGTTTGACTAGATTTTCAGCACCATGCATGTATTCCTTCCTGTGGAACCGGCCTCCACGCCAATCAGAGAGCTGTTGGTTTCTCCCATAACAGACATGCCACTATTGCACCAGTTGCTGCATTTGGCCTGGCTGGCCAGCCCTAAGCCTTGCAGCATCCACTGCTAGCTATCACCATTGGTGACTTTCCTTTTTCAGAAGGCTGCATGCTGCATAGCTCTTTCCAGCATTCTGACAGCTGGTCAACAGGGAGGAAGTTTCCGGTTTACCTCCAGTTTGATTGCTCACTGAGCATAGGCAAATGCATGTGTGATTAGGAGTCGGCTGTGTAGAGAACCAGGGAGGAGAGTTTCATGCAGAGTAAAGATCAGGCTGGAGGAGGTCTCTGCTGAGAGAGAAAGCTCTGCATGCACGTGGATTGTCTTCACAATTCCAGTGTGACTGGAGCACAGTGTGTGCACGGGGCAGGCTGATGTGTAGAACTTGGAGGGTTTGGCATGACCTGAATGGCCTAATATGAGGAATTTGGGTTATTTTCCGAGTACAATTAACAAGAAGCTCTGAAATGTAGAGTCCCAGCTTTGTAACTTATTTACTATAAAAGTTTATGTTGACTGCTATTGTGTAAAGTATACAAGAGGGAGGAGTGGTTAAGGAATGGGGAACTTATTGAGGAGCTACTTTCTGTGACCTTAATGAGAGTTGTATAGTTTGGGTTATAGCGGTGATGATAGAAACAAAAAGAAATTGGTTGGTTAACTATAAAATTGGGAAGTAGACCCAACAGTGTTGGTAATAGATTGGATATGAGGACTGACTAAAAGAGAAGGATCAGCAGGACTCTGTCCTGATCGTTTCTGTGCATGGGTAATCAGTTGCACACCAGTATGGAAGAACTGATTTTTACGGGATAAATCAGAACGCGTTTGAACATGTGGTATTTGATATGCACATGGAATATCCAAATAGACAGGGAGGCAGGCAGGGGGAGGCACAGAAGCTCAGGCGACAGAGCAGGCTGGTAAGTTGGTGGTCATGAGAGGTGTTGGAATCCAAGGGGATGGCGGGAATCCTCTGGATAAAGGGGAGATGGCGCACTGAGGAATGCTAATGTTCTGACAGATGGAAGAGGTCGAGGGGAAGAAGTAAAGGAAGCTGAAGAAGTAGCCATGAGGTGAGAGGAAAACTTTCCTGAATCTAACAGACGACAGGGTTTAAAGAAGAATCCATAGACCACGGTGTAGAGAGCTACTGAAAGATCAGGGAAGAAGTCGTCCACAGAAACAGGGTGCTCTGAGCTGATGTGTCATCTTTCTTAGTTGAGCTGGAAAGGGTGTGAGGAAGTTGACATACATAGAGGCTCAAAGACAGAGGTGGCCGGTTGGTCAGTTCACAGCTGTGGAAAATAAGAGAGGCAGGAGATGACAGTCAATCCTCATTGTCAATCTGACTTGATTTGGAAACTGCCTAGGAGACACACCTCTGAGACTGTCTGTGAGGGCGTGTCCAGAGAAATCTGACTGAAACAGGAAGATCCACCATGAATGTGGATGGTACCAGCCCATGGGCTCAGATTCTGGACTCAATCCACAGGAATACTAGCATTCGTCTCTCTCTGTGCTGGAAACGATGTGACACCTACCTCACTCTCCTGCCTACTGCAGCTAGGTCCAGCCTAACCGCCACACCTATCCCCACAAACCCTTCCTTTCTTAAGTTTCTTCTTGTCAGGTATTTATTCATAGCTACAAGACAGTAACTAATACAGAGGTGGTGGTGAGGACTTTGGGAAGAGATCACTTCACATCTTTTTTTGTTGTTGTTGTTGTTCTTTTGGTTTTCCTAGGAAGGGCCACACTCTTATCTCAGGCTGACTTGGAATTCACTATGTAGTCCCAGGGTGGCCTTGAACTCTCAGCCACTCTCCTACCTCTGCCTCCTGAGTGCTGGGATTAAAGCCGTGTGCCACCATGCCAGGCTAACTTCACATCTTTAGATGAGGATTCTGTGAAGATGAGAGAATCACTTTGTAACTGCTACCTTTCCCCCCTCCATTAGTGTGGATTTTCTTTCTGCAGGAAGGGTAGAGAGGAAGAATAGTGAGATCAGTCTGTTTTCAGAGATGCCAAACAGGAAGGTATGGAGGACAAAGGTGAGCAGATAATGGGGAGAGAATGAGTGAAGAGGCCCACAGGTGCAAGGAGGTCTGACAGACCAGGAGGTGTGGTTACCAGTGTTCTTGCGTGGCTCTGCAGGGCATGGCGGGAGGCTATGCAGAGACCACATTCATATACTCAAAGCAAAAGGAAGTAGCAGATGGGACTGGGAGTGCTGGCTGAGGCCAAGAAAGTTTGAATGTACTTAGAGTGGCAGAGATAAAATGATACAATGAGGCAGCAACAGACAGTGGCTGGCCTTGGTGTCTGTCTCTCGGTGATTTTCTGAGCTGTGTTGTTCTGAGTTATGCATTCCTGGGAGGCCTCGTTGCTTATTTATTTCCCTGGAGCTCATTTCTTCCCTCTCTCACTTCTTCCCCTATTTAGAAGAAGTCTATGCTAGTCTTGACCTTGGCGCTCAGGATGTCTGTCCATGTCCACTGGGGTGGGGGTGGGGTGAAACCAGGGGCAGCTCAGGCATTTTCTAGTATTGGCTGTGTCCCTCACTCGATGTGTGTCTTGGGGCCAGCATGGACCCTGTCTGCCTACATCATCTTAGGTATCAAATGGTGATAGCACTATCAGCTTGCTCTCCTTCAAAGGCTCAACCTAGATGAAATAGATGAAAGTTCTTTGAAGAAATTCAAAGCCATCTACAATTGCTTATAATACACTAGAACTCTGTTTCCAGCCATCCCAGAAGGTGAAGGTTGGTCATGCCTTTCCAGCTTCACACCTGTCTTATCTCTCTTCTTATCTGGACCCTGGCTTGCCTCATGCACTGGTAAGTTATAAGCACACAGTTCTTTGCTTCTGCAATTGTGTCTAATGTGTTTAAAATAAAACCCCAACATGATATGATGTTCCTATAACCCTCCTTGTGATCTGGACAATCACTTTCTCTGATTGTTTGATTCTCATTCAAGACTTCAGGCCATGAGGCCTGGTTTTGTATAAGCATAGTAACTGGAATACGGGTATAAAGCAGTAAATACTTGTTGGCTGGGTGAAATATAGAACCAAAATACTTGTAACCTAAACCAGCATTGTGACACTATTGAAGGTGCCTGGAGGAGCCACCGACTGCCTCAACCCATGACCACACTCACCTCCATGAAAGGAAGTTTGGAATCATGGAGCCCACACTCCACCTGGTCATATAATCTTTTTCTTTAGGTATTTTTTCGGGGGCCAGTGGGAGCCCAAAATGACTCACTTTTCCCCTTCTGTTTCTTTGTTGAAGGTGACGTGATAAAAAGAGCCAACAGGGAGAAGAGGAGAACCTGGACAATTTGCTCTTTTGGGTGCTGAGCCCTGAAGAATTGACCATTGACACAGTGATCTCTATTCATTGACCACTTCCCAGTACAATCCAAACCCGCTCCTGTCTAAACTCTGCCAGATAGGATGTGTGTGTGTGTGTGTGTGTGTGTGTGTGTGTGCGTGCATGCGCGCGAGACCTTCTTGCACTGGGAGGAGAAGCAACACCAGTGGGCCCCTGTGTAGGGTGAATGTGCTAGGGCCCAGGAACATCCCTCAGAACAGTGGCTCAGAGTGGGGCTTACATTCATACTGTTGGCACAAAGCTGCCCCATAGCCTGGCTCCTTTGCCCTTGGCTGGGCTGTTGGGAACATAGAGCAAAGAGCTATTTGTATCCTAAGTATGAGTTCAGTTGAAAGCTTCTGTATAGGCCTTTTGTCCCTGGGTCCGCGTGGCACCCTGGGAATACTCCCAGATGTGAGGTGCCTGTTGTCCAGATGTTTCTCTGGATGTCCTTCATGGCAGAGTCGGCTCAGAGATGGCCCTACACAGAGATGCATGTTGTTGTCAGTCTCCTGTCACCTGTTGTACAGAGTCAGTGACACTCTTCAGTGCAATTCTGTGGGTCAGGACATTAAAAAAAAAAATCAATGAAGGATTTAACGAGAGCCTGGGAAACCCACATGGTGCATTCTCTGAGCATCTCTGTTCACTGTTGCCGTGGTGATTCTTCTGGATGGAGCACAAGGCCTCTGTTGCTTTAATGATGCATTTTACACGAAGGTGCCCTCACTGACAGGTATAAATCTCCCTTCCTTTAATGGAAGCCTAGCCTGTAATGCTGCTATTAGCTAGTAAGTTTTTATTTTAATTCCTCTGGGTTGTCTTTAAAAACAAAAAACTTCTTCCTGAAGGAATATAACCTTCTGGGTTGGCTAAATTCACGTGATGCTAAATTAGTCCTCGTGGACATGCTTTGTCACTTGTCCAGGGCTTTGTGCCAAGCCTGCCACATAGTAGGGGCACAATAAACCTTGGTTCTTTCCCCTCTCCCCAAATGACTGCCAAAGAAGCCAGGCTTAAGGACTGCCTCTTGAATTTAATGAAAGCAACAGAGTTTGAGAAAGGAAGTGACAAGTTACCATGTGTTAGAAGATTGGTCCCACTGCTTGACTCTCTCCCTGTGCAGGTGACATCTGTGGAGACCTGGTGGTGGCTCCTTCATCTGTCAGGTGTGAGAATGGCTGCTTTCTTTTTGGTGTAGAAGTTGGGAAGGACACGTGGCCTCTGTGTTCTGCTCTGACTGCCTTTGGCTCTGACATTTGCTTGCTGCACCCAGGCCAAGCCTCTGATGCTGTCTTCAGTGGACTTAGAATCATAGAGTCCATGGCAAACTGCAGCTTGCACATCCACACCCTGCCTCTGAGTTGGAATATCTGGGCAGATCCTCTATGTGCAGACATATCAGACAAGCCAAGTATTGGTGACTTTGCATGCTGACAGGAAAAAGAAAGACTTGAAACAGGTTAAAAAATGGGTCTTGGAGCTGAGTCGGCTCAGAGATCACCCACACAGAAACACAGACTGCCAGTCTCCTGTTGCCTGTTGTCCAGAGCCAGTGACTCTCCCCAGGGTGATTCTGTGGTCATCTCATCACTGCTCTGCACTGACAGGCCCCATGAAATGTGTTGCCACTGATTGCTTGCTATGTGTTGAGCTCACTTAATTGAGTACTCATGACATGTCCAAGGATGGACAGAAGTCAGACAGGAGGAACAGCATGAGCCCCTGAAGGCCACACTTGTCTGGATCCCACCATTCTATAAGCAGGTGTGGGGGATATCCATCCTTGTAGTATTCCACAGCTCCGGAGTGCATGTAGCCAGCACACTCGCCACACAGGGATAGCCTGCCCCCAATTCTCACCTGCCTCCATCAACAAGTGATGCTGTGGAGGCAACCGCTCTTTCAGCTTGACAGTAGGGCGGAGGGGCCAGGGCTATGCTCAGTCAGCAAAGGGCCTATTGCGTAGCATGAGGACCTTTGTTTAGATCCCCATGTAAATACGAGGTGTGGTGGTCTACACCTATGGCCCTGGTGCTTGGGAGGTAGACATTGGCAGGCCTCTGAGGTAAGCTGGCTAGCTTAAACTAGCCAAATCAGTGAGTCCTAGATTCAGTGAGAGATCCTGTCTCAATAAATGAGGGTGAAAGCAACTGAAGAAGACAGTGAATGTTGAGCTTTGTCCTCCATATGCACAGTATGGGGTCTGGAGGGATGGCTCAGCGGTTTAGGTGTTTCCCTGCAAAGCCAAAGGACCCATGTTTGATTCCCCAGTATCCATTAAGTCAGATTCACAAGGTGGCACATGCATCTGGAGTTCGTTTGCAGTGACTGGGGACCCTGGCACAGCCATTTTCTCCCTCCCCCTCTGTCTCAAATAAATAAAAATATTTTAAAAATCAGTATGATTGCAGTATGGTTGCAGTGTGCAGCTCCATCTACCAACCGCTGTGGAATCTGAGCAAGGTCCTCTCCTACGTTTTGTGTTCCATTTGCCACCCCTCGGACTCACCCCCCCCCCCACATACACCCTTCTTCACTTCCTCTCCTGAAAATGGTCCTGTCTTGTGTTTTAAGAGGCATGGCTACTCCAGCCTTCCCCATGTCATGAGTGGTTCTGGACACCTTGACATGAGGATGCCCTGACCATCACAGGTCCTTAATCATAGCTATCCCCATCTTGTAAATTACTTTTTCTTGCCAATGGTGTGTTCATTTTTCTTTTTTCTCTTTTCTTCTCTTTTCTTTTTTCTCCTCTTCTTCCTTCTTCTTCTTCCTCTTCAAATTTTGCTTCTTTAACTAAGTTCACCAGAAACAGGAAGTCAAAGGTATGAATGCTCTTCCTGTGAACCAAGACAGAAACCTCTCTCTTCTGAGTGCAAATTACAGCCCAGGAGCTTATTCTAAGCTCCTGTGAGAATGGAGGGTTGCACACTGGGGCATTAGGCAGGCAGGAATGGAGGTGTGAGCTGTCCCTAATGAAACCAGAAATCTAAGCCTGGAAGGTCCTAAAACATGGCACATGTGGCAGGCTGGAGTGGCAGGGATGGGCACTTCACTCCAGGGCATCACAAATCGGGTGGCAGGTGACTGCTGGCAGCAGGTGAGAGGCTGTGCATTTTAGTAGTCCAACTAGAGTGACAGATGGGCCTTTGGCGAACTAGTGAGAGGGGTTGGGGAGGTTGGGTTGGGGGGGGGTTGGGAAACGACACCTATCTCAACACCTTGTGCTGAGTCAAAAATATGTATGTTTGGAGAGATAGCTTAGCGGTTAAGACACTTGCCTGAGAAGCCTAAGGACCCAGGTTCAACTCCCCAGAACGCACGTAAGACAGATGCACACGTTCACACATGTGCACAAGGTGGTACTTGCATCTGGAGTTTGATTGCAGTGCCCAGAGGCCCCGGTGTGTCAATTATTTCTCTCTCTCTCTCTTTAAAAAGGAAACATGTGTACAATTGTTCCATAGATCATTTGGCTAACTGAACCACAGGTTATTTACTTGCAGCTGTATGTATGTATGTGTGTGTGTGTGTGTATGTATGTATGTATGTATGTATGTATGTATGTATGTATACCAGTGAGTCTGAAGTACCAAGAAAAAGGAACTATGTGCTTCTCTATCATTCCATGATGTCACTGGGGCTGAAATATAGTCCTTTCCTGCTAAGCAAGTGGCCATTTGCTAGTTAGGAGTCACTCTGCACCCACTTGTCCACTTGTTGAAACAGGCTGGTGGACTTCAGCAGCAATGGCCTGCCTGGGTCTCCACAGGGAAGAGATGGTGTGCACAGAATGTCTGACGATGTGGAAGCCAATCCCCTCCAGATGGAGGATCTAGTCTACCACGAGCCCATCCCAACAGAGAGCCTCTCTGCTTCTGTTCATGACACTGAGAAACCCCCTGGCACTATGCCCCAACCTGCCTGGGTACCTGGCCACTCTCAGCCCACCTTTGTCCCCCTAGGACCCTGTGCTTACCTGGGCTGGGTGCTCCCTCATCGACATTGCTTTTCCCCTTTTATACATGTTGTGTTTGTTTTCAGCAAATCAGGGCTTAGATGCCAGATTCCCTCAGCATCTCCCACTTTCAGGCTAGTGAGAACCAGCCCTTCTCTCGGGATTGTATCTGAGTGCCTACTGCGTGCGAGGTACCACGGGATGAGGTGGGAACAGGGAAGAAAGTCTATGTTGCTTGAAGTTCAGAGAGCAGGGTGTCCGATTGGTCTATGCCACCTGTACATGTGACCAAATGGTAGTACCATTGAAACTATTTGTCTCACCCAGCAGGGGATGCTTATCTAAGTAGCTTGTTTTATTTGCTACCGGAAGTAGTGATTATACTGAGCCCAGTTTGCCCTTTCTGTAAGTTTCTGTTGTTTCTGTGGTCTCCCTCCTTCCAGAGCATCAAGACTTTGCATCTGTGAACATGACTCGTCTCTCCTACCAGCTCTTCTAAGATTGGTAGTGGAAGGCTGAATGTGGCCCCCAGCCCCATGCTATTAGCTTCTGACCTCTCCTTGATGTAATTGCTCCCTTCTGGATGTCATTCATTGTTTTTAGGAAAGCGAGAAATCTAGAACCCAAAATAATATTTGGAGTTTAGCTGGAAAGAAATGTCTGAAGGATAAATAAATGGGCACAATGAAAAGAATGAATATAAAAAGAAGCTTTGCTGGGCACGAAGACACATATCTTTAATTCCAACACACAGGAGGCCCAGGTAGGAAGATCACCAAGAGATTGAGGCCTCCTTGAGACTACATAGTGAATTCCAGGTCAGCCTGGGCTACAGCAAGACCCTACCTTGACAAAAATAAAAATAAAAAGCAGCCTGGCGGTGTGTGCACATACACACATGCATATAACACGTGATAGAGAGACAGAATGTAGTTTATTTTAACTTCACGTAGCACAAAGTCAGTTCAAAGACTTCTCAATACAGCAGAATTGATTTGTACTTTCTAAGATCACAGTGCGTAGTATTTCCATGCTTTGGTGTTTTTATGCTAAACTTGGTAAGTTGACTGATTTCTCTGGGCAGGTACTGTGGCTATCAGGTCAAGGGAGTCTTGACCTCTATTTGACCTTTAGTGAGCAGCCATGTTCTGCTCATCCTAGGCAGTGGGTCCTCTACAGTGTGTCCACTGTAAGTAGCCATCGAGTCTGTTCAAATACCCGGCTTTCTCCCCATGTCTGTTACTAACGCTGCTTGGTTGTGGCAGCTCTGAAGAAGTGGGACACAGGCTGTGCCGTGAGCAACTTTAGGTATTTGTTCTGGTCACAGTCTCTGTGACGCATGTGCAACCACATCTGAGCCTGCATGCAAAAGCACTGCCTTTAAAATGCCACCAAAGAATCCGATATAAAGACAGAAATATTGTTTAACAATCTGTTTTTGCTAAAAAAGAAATTGTCAGTATTTCAGAATTGACTTGTCTTAGGTATAATTGATTGATGGTCACTATTTAGTCCAGCTATCTACCTCCCAGAATCGCTTACAACTAGGGTTACGCATGCAAAGCAGGCTCTTCTACTAGGTGCGCCCACGAGGTATTTGCAAAGAGGAAATGTGACAAAGATCAGGCTTCTTGAGTTTGGGGACTGTTGCTGGAAAACAAGGCCTTTAAGCTGCTGTGTTGTCATATGGCCGAGCTCCGTTGTATCACCGCTGGTTCCACATGTTTAGAGAAGCATGCTGGGTGGTACCACACCTGCCAGCTCTAGACCTGTGTTCTAGAACTCAGAAATACTGTGTCACTCCCACCTGCCGAGGGCCAGAGGGAGCAGCAACCTTAAAGACCTGAAAACAGGATATAACTGAACTCGTGCCTGGGCACACACCTACTGTTTCCCTGTTTAAAATAACTAGAGTAGTTTCTATTTCCTGCAACCAAGCCCCGAAAGATACGTTTACTGAACATACTGCATAAAAGGTGCTCTCAGTTTTTTTTTTTTTTTTTTTGAGGTAGGGTCTTTCCCTAGCCCAGGCTAATCTGGAATTCACTATGTAGTCGCAGGCTGACCTCAAACTCACAGCGACCCTCCTACCTTGGCCTCCTGAGTGCTGGGATTAAAGGTGTGCATTGCCACGCCCCACTCAACTTTGACTTAATTCAAAAGTGTCTTGGGGGCTGGAGAGATGGTTTAGCAGTTAAGGCACTTGCCTGCCAAGTCTAAGGACTCATGTTTGATTCTCCAGGTCTCACATAAGTCAGAAGCACAAAGTGACACAAGCACACAAGGTTGCATATGCGCACAACGCAGCACACACACATCTGGAGTTCTGTTACAGAGGCTGGAAGCCCTGGCATGCCAATTCATTCATTCATTCATTCATTCATTCATTCATTCATTCTCTCTCTCTCTCACTCATTAAAAAAAAGGCCAGTCTGTTGGGCTTGCCTCAAAAAAAAAAAAAGTGCCTTGGGATTGCTGCAATAACGTCTAATCTGGAGAGCACTGCACTAGAACTTGAATTCTGATTTGCATATGCAGTGTATGCCAGAGGCCTTCAACAGGGAACTTTGGCCTTCTGAGTCCTTTCCCTTAGCTGTGAAATGAATCTCCCAGCACTTGCCCACTTGCCCAAAAGTGCAGAGACTGTGAGAATGAACGTTGAGCAACGAAATGTGATGGCATAATCCTACCTTACCCCATAAAATCCAACCTCTGTTGTTAAAAAGTATCTTAGAAAACTGTTATTCACTGCAAAGTAGGAAATAAAATCAAATGTCCTGCCTCACACTTTTCAAGCCAAATGTCTGAAACCCTCTAGAAAGAGAACTGATATATATGTAGATGTTTCTAAAGGAAGAAATGCAAAGCTATGGCCAGGCATGGTGGTGCACACCTTTAATCCCTGCACTCGGGAGGCAGAGGTAGGAGGATCATCAAGAGTTCAAAGCCACCCTGAGACTACATAGTGAATTCCAGGTCAGCCTGAGCTAGAGTGAGACCCTACCTCAGAAAACAAACAAAAAAAAAAAAAAAGAAAGAAACAAGGAAAGAAGAAAGAAAGAAGGAAAGAAACAAAGGGAAAGTTTGTAAGATCCTTGGACCTTTCAAAGTCAGGCAGCTATGTTATCTGGCATGACAGACATTAATGTTGTCTACCATGTCAGTTTCATGGGAACTAGGAAAACGAGTCAGCTTCAAGCATCAAATAATACCGCGCCGATGGCAGATCAGCCTTCTGTCTAATACGTGATAACATTTACCATGCAGGAGGCTTTTTGCTTAGACCTGGGGCCATCTTCAGGTGCTTAAAACAAGTATGTTAGGGAAAATGCTACCATATGTAAATAATGTGTCTGTTAATATGAATAATTAAAAAGTCAGGATTAGGGAGATGCCTAAATCAGTAAAGTGCTTTCCCTTCCAGCATGACCTGAGTTTGATCCCCAGAACTGATGTGAAAAAGCTAGGTGTGGTAGCATACATCCAAAGCTCATGATGCCCGTGGAGACAGGCAGATCCTTTCTTTTTGCTGGCAAGCCAGCCTAGCCTAATTGGTGTGCTCCAAGGCAGTGAGAGACCCGGTCTCAAAAAATAAATAAATAAATAAATAAATAAATAAATAAATAAATAAATAAAATAAAATAAATAAAACAAAATAAAATAAAATGAAATGTAGAAAACATCAGAAATGATACCCAAGGTTGTCCTCTAGCCTCCACAAGAACATATATACATGGTCCATTCATCGAGATAGACACAAACTCATACAGACACAATATTTTAAAAAAGTAAGTCACAGGAATAAGTTACGCATTTTCTTTTTTAAAAATTATTTGAGAGAGACAGAGAGAGAGAGAGAGAGAAAGAGAGAGAGAGAGAGAGAGAGAGAGAGAGGTAGAGACAGAGAGGAAGAAGCAGAGGGAGAGAGAATGAATGCACCAGCAGCCTCTCAGCCACTGTGAATGAACTCCAGATACATGTGGCCCCCTTGTGGGCAAGCTTGGCATTGCGTGCTTGCTTCACTTTTTTGTCCGGCTAAACTTAGGACCTGGATAATCGAATGGGCATTCTTAGGCTTGGCAGGCGGGCTCCTTAACGGCTAAGACATCTCTCCAGCCCAAGTTATGCATTTTCTATTCCTCACAAAGCCTGTTTGCTGGTGTGGCAGACTCTGTTGTAATTCACGCCTTTGCCAATCCTGGCTCTGAGCCACACCAGGCCTGTCCTGTCCCCTCTGCGGCTTCACATCTTCCTTCCCCACTAACCTCTGCCTAACCCTCAACATCTCAATGTCTTTAGATGCTTGGTTAAGGACTGTGTACTCTAAGAAAACATTCTAGTTTTTCTAAACTTAAATTAACACTCTACTCAGCTATCATAGCCCTTAATCTATATGCAAACCATTTTTTCTTGTCTAATATGAATGATTTTATTGTGCCAAGCCCATTTCCTCGTATATTCTCTCCACTTATGGTCACAGTAGCAAAGCAGGTCTTATCTACCAAATTTGGTAGATTAAAAAAAAATAACATAGGGAGCTAATGTTTTTTAGGTATATCCATTTTATGTATTTATTTTGGTGCTGGGGATGGAAGCCAGGACCTTGCAAATGTTAAGATGCACCCCTCTTCTCAGCTATATCCTCAACCTTAAGTATTCACTTTAACTAGATATCTCAATTAATAGTACCTGGACTACTATAACGGTAGGTAGAGAATAAAGTTTGCTGAACTCAATTTTGAATGGGTCCAACATCTATTTTACTGTATGATAGTTAAAAGAAGATAGTTATAACTAGATATTGGTGAGGCCTGAGTGAGATCCAGCATACCCACTCTCCATTTTTGCTGTTTCCCGTCCTTTTCCTAGTTTCTGCCTGTGCAGCTCTCTACCTGAGCAAGCGCACATCCACCCAATGTGAGATGTGAGAGATGTGAGAGAAGAGACAAGAGGAATTAGAACAACAGGAAATGATGTCACCTTTTTGGCTTTAAATCTCATTCTATACAGTGCCAAGGGCATGATATGTCAAGGAGAGGGGAAGTGTATAATCTCTTCCAGTCCTGATTCAACTGACTAAGTGAAGTGCTCTGATGTCTCCTCAAGCATTCACCCTCTACACGTAATCGAAATACCATTTAGCTAGAAGTGGGATCTGCGTCCTTCTAATCAGGAAAAAAAAAGTGTGAAGAACAGAAAGAGCAAAAGAAGAAATATTTAGGAAAGAAGATTTGTAACTACATGCCAGAAGAAGCAATAGCCAGGGTTATTTTACTACTACTGTTCAGTTTGATAGTGCTTTTGAGTATATAATTTTCATATGTTCTGGCTTATTAGAACTTCACAATAACTCTGTGTGGTAGGTAGGAGTTATTACTCTTGCTTCTCAAGTTTGCGTATAAAGAAGTGGATGTGGGCTGGACATGTAGCTTAGGCTTACACTTTCCTACCATGTTGGGTTCATTCCCCACCCAACACCACAAAAAAGAAAGCAAAAAATAGATTTAGTTTAATAATGACTCTTTGACCTGTGCCTGCTGAAAAAAATTCATTATAAATGATTTAGAGAATATGCTCATTTGAAAAAAATTTTAGTTACCATTTTATTTCAAGATACCAGACTATACCATTAATTAATCTAATGTCAGACAGAAACATGATTTTCTCTGAACTAAGAACTTTGTTCCTGGGCTGGAGAGATGGCTAAGCGGTTAAGGCACTTGTTTGCAAAGCCAAAGGGCCAATTCCCCAGAACCCACGTAAGCTAGGTACACACAGGATTGAAGCCAGATAAACCACATACATTTGGAGATCATTTGCAGTGGCTGGAGGCCCTGGTGTGCCCTCTCTCTCTCTCTCTCTCCTTTTCTTTCTCTATCAAATAAATAAATAATAAAAAGTTAAAAAAAAAACAGCTTTCTTTAAAAAAAAGAAAAATAACTTTGTTCCTAATGGGTAATCATGTTAGCCTGGCCCGGATCTTGAAGTATTGATTGAGATCAAAGTGTGCATCAAGGAAAAGATGCTAGACATTTTGGTCTAAATGTCTGTCTTTAGACTGTATCCATCTCCAAGAGATGCAGAGCAGACAAAAGAGAAGATGTGATCTGAAGTGCTTTGGGTCATTTCTGGTGAGTTAGGACCAAAGGTGGCTGATGCCATTGGTCTGCAGACCACTCTCTCTGTGGAGATGAATGTTGAGTGGAAGAAGGGACAGTGATGAGCTCAGCCACATGCCACCATTTAGAGGATAGTGGGGTGTGGGGATATTGTGCGCCATGTGCTGGATGAGATACTGTTAGGCAATGGGCAACACACATTTTTTTAAACTTTCTTTTGTATTTTATTTATTTATTTGAGAGACAGGGAGAAAGAGAGAGAGAGTGAGAGAGGCAGATAGGTAGAATGGGTGCACCAGGGCCTCCAGCCACTGCAAACAAACTCCAGACATATGTGACACCTTATGTATCTGGCTTACATGGGTACTGGGGAATTGAACCTGGGTCCTCAGACTTCCCAGGCAAGCGCCTTAACTGCTGAGCCATCTCTCCAGCCCACAAGCAATGTTTTTTTTTTTTTTTTTTTTTTTTTTTTTTTTTTTTTTTTTTTGGAGAGAGACACAGAAACAGAGAGAGAGGGAGAAGAAGACAGAGAATGGGCGCACCAGCAGCCTCAGCTGCTGAGAACGAAATCCAGATGCTTGCGCCCCCTTGTGATTAAGTGTGGCATTGCGCTCTTGCGTCACTGCATCTGGCTAAATGTGGGACCTGGAGATTGGAACCGGCGTTCTTAGGCTTAAGAGGCAGGTGCCTTAACCGCTAAGCCATCTCTCCAGCTCCACAAGCAATGTTTTTAATTGCAGTGATGGTAAGATCACATATGGGTCAAGTGACAATGTAAAGAGTTGCTGGGAGTGTGTATGTGTGTGAGGCTGGGGAGCGGGGACCAGACACAGGGCAGGAGGCTATTGCCATGACCCAGGAGTTGGTATTGGCAGCCTGGGCATTACCAGTGGTGATAAGAAGAGAGAGGGATGAGTAGATGCAAGAGATGCTCAGGAGGTGAGACGGGCAGGGCATGGGGGAATGGGAGGCAGAGCAGGTGACTCCTAAGGACGAGCCATGGGAGAGCAAGCTTTGGCGTGGCCATGACGGGGTCTAGAAGACATAAAGAAGTAGTCAAATCCTGGGGTAGAAAGGAGCCTCTGCTTTAATCCAGAACCAAGGTCCAGGAGAGCTGGAAAGAGAGCTAATGTATAGGTAAAACACTGCCAACCCCCCAAAAAGAAGACGATGGAGAGAAGCAAGATTCAGTACTAGATGGGCCAAGACGTAAGATGCCATTGACAGCTAGTACTGTAGCATGTAGAAGCACATCAAACACTGAGGATGGTCACATAGCAATGAGGATGGTTTTAGCATTTAAATGTTCAAGATGACTTTCGGGAAGTAATTTTAGAAACACAGCAAATGCAGGGCCAAGTAGTCATAGGTTAAGGACAACTCAGAATTCCCACTTGCTCCCAAAGTATGCCTGCAAGCTTGACTCCCTGTAAGCCTGTGAGATTGTTCTACTTTGTGACCAGAGAGACTGGGTGGGTGTGATGAAGGGAGTGGTCTTGAGTGTCTTCCTATGGGTCCTTAGAAGTCAAGAGGAGGCAGGAAGAGGGGCCAGAAAGTCACGTCGCTGGGACTCCGCCTGTGACTTCTGCCTTGGGAGACAGAGCAAGAGGGCCGGGCTTTAGTTGCAGAGAATGGCTCTCGGCTTCATAGCTAGGAAGTGAGGACCATGGTCTCACTCTTGTGAGGAATGCTGCCGGCGCTTTGGATGAGCAGGAACGCAACACAGCTGCCACTCCCTTGACTTTGGCCTGTGGAGACCCACACCAGACTTGGGCGCAAAGGGAGGAGAAAGTAAACCAGTGTTTAAGCCACTGAGCTTGTGAGCTTGTCACAGCAGCCATAGGGTGTGAGCAGAGCTGTTAAGACCTGTGAGTGCCAAACAGCAGCAATGTAGAAGTCAACCACTCATGATTCTTGATGGCTAAAATGCAGATTTCGAACATGGGAATAAGTTAACAGGAAATCAACTTTGCAGCTACCTTTTTTTTGGGGGGGGTTGGGGGGTGGGAGTTGGGGTGACTTGACTCAGCATTGATTCCAGATGTGTGATGACGTATCCTTTTAGCCCATCCCCTCAATGAGGCTGACGGTTACGTCAAATCACAATATTTATTGCTGGTACCATAGTCTATCTTCTTCCTTGCCTTTTAAATTTCTGATTGACTTTATTTTGGGAATGAGTTTAGATTGACGGTAAAATTAAGCAGAGGTGGAGAGATACGGCAAATTTCTCTCCCATTTTACACTCCCTCCCTCACTGTCAAGGGCACGCACCACAGTGGCACATTTGTGATGATCAAATCTAGGCTGAAACATCCTTATTGTCTCAGTAACTGCTTACATTTGAGTTCACTTTTGGTGTCATTAAAAAAACAAACAACAAGCCGGGCGTGGTGGCTCACGCCTTTAATCCCAGCACTCGGGAGGCAGAGGTAGGAGGATCGCTGAGAGTTCGAGGCCACCCTGAGACTACATAGTTAATTCCAGGTCAGCCTGGACCAGAGTGAAACCCTACCTTGAAAAACCAAAACAAAAAAAACCCCAAAAAAACCAAAAAACAAAAAACAAAACCCACAAAAAACAAACAACTAAATATAAATATAGTAATAAAAAATATATAAATATAAGTCTCACCAGCAAGCCCTCGGTGTCCAATCTCCTTTGAAGCTGCTTTCCTCAGAGTAATCCCTCCACACCCATCGGAGCTCACGCCATGGCTTGCTACAAGTGTGCACATGTAGTCGACAGCACCTTGAAAGCTTGCTGCTCCGTCCCCTCCATGGCTCTTGTTCCGCAGTCCAGCTACGACAACAGTGTTTAGCGTGTGCTCCAGCACTGTCGTGCCATTTGGACCATTGCATGACTGGCTGGCACAAGGCAGTGGCTGCAGGTACATTGTAGGCGCCTTATTATCATCTTGCTGAAGGTTCAGCCAATATCAATGCAGTGGTGGCAAACTCAGAAGTTTCCCTGAGTTCTTCCTGTGTGAGCCCTTCCTTCAGCCTGCCCCTTTGTCTCGGGTTCTGTCCCTCAGAAGGACTATGTCTCTGTGGAGGCTGGCTGCTGTTCCAGTCTTGCTCAATCCCTAGGGTGGCAAGGAATAGGGAACTCACAATTGGAAATGAAATCGCTGCTGGCTTTAAAATAACAAAGGGTTCAGGGTACTGGAGTAATGGGTCACGGATGTTTTTTAAGCCCTGAAAAACATTTATGTTCATTTCAACATAACCTTCAAGTTTCTGAGGATGTTGCGGTGGTGAAAACCGCACTCATTTGGTTTCTTAAAGAAAGCTGCAAGAAGCAAGATGCACACATGTCTAATATACATCAAGTATCCCCTAAATAGGGACGCCAGTGCTGTGCCAGCAATTTCTGCACACCAGTAAAGGTCTACAGATCGAGGATAGTTCTTCCTTTACCTTTCATGATGCATAGGCTACTTTGTGCATCTGGATTTAGGTGGGTACTGGGGAATTGAATCTAGTCTGTTAGTCTTTGCAAGCAAGCACCTTTAACTGCTGAGCCATCTCTCTAGCCCAGTAGTTTTCTTTTCTGTCTGTCACATGGAATTATTATTACTAAGTATTTTTTTTTCTTTTTTATTGTGTGTGTGCGTGTATGTTCATGTGTGTGAGCACAGGTGGGCCCATGTCACAGCAGGTGTGTGAAAGTCAGAGGACAACATATTTATTCATATGTGAAAGGACTTTTCTATCCATAAACGTAATGGAATTATTGCAGGGCACCAGCCACAAAGGAAGATAGAAGTTTCTCTACATGTTTCTTGCAGGTCAGTTTCTGTGCCTCTGAACAGTTAAGTTGTGGGTATAATTGGTGAGGAGAAGAAAGGAGGGTGATAGTTAAGGAAAGAAGCCAGGACACATGCAGATGGCCTTTTGAGTTTCCCAGGCCAGCGGAGTGGCTGACCAGGGCTGAGATCTTGGCTGTGGGTGGAGCAGAGACAGCTATTGCTTGGGCACAAACACCTGAACAGAGCATAGACTGATGAGTTGTGGGCTAAAGGAAATGGATGGGCTTTCTTTATATCCATCTTCATGCTAAGCAAACCCCAAGAGTACTTTCGAAAATGAGAAGGGGTCATATTTATCCCCCTTAATCTCAAGCAGTTGGCATCCCAACCCTGTCTGTGGTTGGCTGGCAGCCCTCAGCCGAGGGGCAGCCCTGCCTGATGTCATGCCCTCTGTGTGCTCATGGAGCAGGGCCTTTCCTCTTTAACAGCTGGGGACACAGAACACTCCATGGAAACCAGTCATGACTTCCTCCTGGATCCAGGCTTTCTTGGCTCTGAGAGCTTCCTGGGTTTGCTGACATTACTCTGTGTGGAGGAGGATTGGCTGAAACATACACGCAGTTGAATGGATCCTATTTAGAAAGACAAAAGAAAATAAAAAGAAAAAGAAACAAAAGCACACATGTACTCACGCACACATGCACACACGCATGCACACACAGCTGCTGACTTAACTAGACGTACCTTCCAAGGCTATTGTTCACCATTTAGAATGGTGTGCACAACAGCGGGAAAGGAAGAGGTGACCCGGAGAGGCATTTCCTAAGCAGGGATGGAGCAGAGCCTGGGGAGACTGGAATTGCTCAAGAGGAAATGGATAACCATGCTTCCCTTCCACACAGGGTGATTGTGGGGGAAAGACATAACGACCAGAGTTTGACAACAAGAAAATCCCAGCATAAACAAAACATTATCACCACCTAGCCAGCCTGGGGCTCTGTAAGAACCTCAGGGCTCCACCCCTGGCCACAGATCAAGCTTCAGCCAGACACATTCCACCTTCAACCTCTCCGCATCCTTTTCCTGTGACACGTTGCAGGGCCCAATATTCCTTCATCTGGAAGATCTTTCTCTCTCACGTCTAACGCAAATCCCTCACACCACAGCTGAAGTTCATTTCTTCTTGCACAGTTCCAGTGGAAGTGTCAAAGAAGTTGTCACCGTCCCCTCCTTCCAAACCACTCAGTCACTTGATGGCTCACAAAACAAATACTTTGTTCCTTTGGTCATTCAGAACTTCTGCCTTAATTGGTCATTTCAAGGAGAAACATTGTCAAATCTTTACATTCAGTGGAATAAGCTGTAGTCAAGCAGCACTCACACAACCCCAATCTGGTATGTTAAGGAAAATCTTTTGCCCTGGCCCCAGAATGCAGCACATAGTTTAAAAAAAGCATTTTGTTTCCCTTTTCTGGAATCCATTGTGTGTTTCATCAAAGACAATGAGCTGGTCATTCAGCCGCAGGAATCCAGTATTAAACTGTCTGTGCAGGTCCCCAGTTAGCTCTCAGAAGGGTGAAGCTGTGTCAACTCCCAGCGTGTGACCTCCTGTGTCCGCATGTGAGTGGTGATGGGTGGGTGGCCAGGGCCTGGGCTGCATTCTGCTTTCTTGTCCAGCTTGAAGTATTCACTACTTTCTCTCTCTCTCTCCCTCCCAGGAGGCGTCCCCACAGCCACACTAACACACTGTGGAACTGGATAGTTGTTGGCACCGTCCAGGGGACAGTAAGCCAGACTGGGCGGGGAGAGCATTCCATTATTATAACACAATGCCATAATAGGATACAAGATTCTTTTCATATTAATTCTTATACAAGAGGCATCTTCAAGCTTGACTTTTACACTGAAAAGGAAGGTAGAAAGTAGTCTGCTTTCTGTTGGATTTTTGCAACCAGAGTTACCTTATTCATCTTGCTGAGCAGCCTGGGGCTTTCTGTTGCCACCAATGGGTTCGGGATGTCTCCTGGTGGCCCTGGCTGTGTGGCTGTGAACCTGGCAACCCCTACTGCTCTTGGGAAGCTGGCCCTTTTGGAAGCCTGGCTCATTCTTTTGGTCCTATGACCAGAGTCCTTTTGGGTGTGGAGCCAAGACATCACCAGGCCTCCTTGGAAACTTTGGGCTTGTGCAGCAGACCAAGCAGAGAGGCTATCCGTTGGTCTCCCCATGAGGTGCCCTTCTGTAACCCCGGCTATGCACTGACGAGGTCTGGGCGAGCCCGGTGTCCTTCCTGATCACTCTGCCCAGGCCTAGCAGAGCCCTCCAAGTCAGTTGTTGATGCTGTTGACAGGCCACCTCACAGACCGGACACGGACAGTGAGACCCAGCAACCTGGATGCCATTTCAGACTCGGCTGTGATCTCTGGGGTTTGGTTTCCTACCACAGACCCTGCATGGAGGAGTCATCAAGCAGGGACGGAGGAAGGGGGCCGATGCGGGGTTGATATCGGCAGAGGTGCCGTGTTGTCGTCACACAAGTGTAGACGGGCTAGAGTTCAGCAGTCTTTGTGACTTGGTCGGTCCCCGTTCAATCTGATATTGACAATGTTTGGGGTAGAAGTACATTCTAGGAACTGCCTGTGAATTCTGTAGAGTTATGATAAGCATTTGATAGCAGCTTAGGCTCTCATCATCCTTAATTCCTGTTTGAACTTGTTCATGGAATAGTCGTTTATCTAGAATAGAGAGTGAAAGCCTTTCTAAACATCTCCATAAACTTTAGAGCAAATAAGTAGCATTCACCCCTTCTACCGACCCATCCATACATCGTGAAGCATTCTATAGGATAGAGGCTGCCTGACACTATTGCAGACTCTCTTAATACCACCTTGGGGGGGAAATGTTGCCATATTTTCTCCTTTTCCCATTAGGTTTCAATGTGATTTTCTTTTTAATGAAAGAGAACTCCACATGTAAATAAGATAATTATTTTTTCAAATGTCTTCAGTGCTAGTTGAACACCCGAATCTACTCGGGTTGTAGGATTCAGGTTTGAATATCAGTGAGGATAAAATCCACCCTCCCCCCCCAAAACATTAACATAGATGCACAGGACCACAGGGTCCCCCCAAGCTACACCTCGGAGGGTCACCAGCTAGTAGCCATGATTTAATGAAGTGGTCCCCCCTCTGAGTGGGATGAAAATGGGCCTAGTGTTCTTCATCCGCATACATGGCTTGTTTGCAAGCCACGCCAGGCATGCGCTAAGCATTCTCCCAGCCCGAGGGAGCTGGCAGTGGACCTGGAGGACATTCCACTGAAACTGGGCCATCGGGAGCTAAAGACAAAGGCAGCTGATTCAAGTGCACCAAATTGGAGTCTCTCTAATCAAATATATTAAATTCGCCATCATTCTTGATTGTTTTAATGGGAAGAAAGGGCAGCTGTGCCTTTTATTTTCTGAGCATATTATTTAGTGCCATGGGGGTAGAAAGAAGGGGAGGGAAGGGGAAGTTGGCTGGGAAAGGAAGAGGGGTAGAGATAGCAAAGAAAGCTACAGGAAACGAATGCCTTTTGTGTGCAGAGTAAAATGATTTTGCATGCTGTTCAGCTCCACATGCAGAGTTCCCAGAGCCGTCACTCCCTGAGAGGAACTCCAGATACCCTGTCTGTGAAGTGCCCCCACATAGGAGTAGGAAAGCAGTGTGTGAACAGATGAGCAGCTCAGAACACTCGGAGAAGAGCACGGTGACTAAGGTTAAGCAGATTTACCTCACAGGCCACATAGATGCCTGCTCAGTCAAGCTCATAGATTTGGATATTGTGCTTTCTCCTCCATATATATGTTCTTTACAAAATGATTTATATCTCAGGACACTTGAGAAAAACATTCTTTAGTCTTTTTATAACCTGGGCTAAGAAGAACTAAAAAAAAAAAGACCTATTCACCATTTGAACATGAGATTTAAGATCATAGTGAAGGGCTGGAGAGATGGCATAGTGGTTAAGGCATTTGCCTGCAAAGTCTAACGACCCAGGTTTGATTTGATAACCAAATACCCATACAAAGCCAGATGCGCAACATATCTGCAGTTCCTTTGCAGTGGCTAGAGGCCCTTGCATGCCCATTTTCATTCTCCTTCTCTCTCTCTCTGCTTACAAATAAAAAAAAAAAACATAGTAAAGAAACTGATGTCCCAACCTATTTATTTTTTAAATAGTTTAACAGACAGTCCAAGTGGGATGCTTCCTGTACAGAGCAAGCACTACATACAATGTCTTGATGTGCATCTCTAGCTTCCAAGAGGAATTTGGGTGTGTGATGTCACTTCCTCCGTCTACAGTGTTGGTAACCGGATGAACCTGAGGGAGATGGGAGCCAGACATTCTACTGTGAAATCAATTCCATCATCGCATTGTCAGTCAGGAGACTACAGTAGACATCATGTTAGTTCTCGGAGCTTCTCACAGCCAAGTGAACATTGCAAAGGGAACAAAGGTGTAAGGGCTTCAAGGGGGGACTCACAGGCTCCCACACAGGCTAACGTGAGTCACCCAGAGAAAGGCCTGGGAAGCTTGTGCCTGTTACAGCCTGAAGCCAACCTTTTTCTAAGCTGGAATGTGAAGGCAGCTGGCTGTGTCAAAGGGCCAGAGAATAAAGCCACAGTGTAGAATGAAGTCCCAATTCAGTAGAGAGAAGATGCTATTAAAATGGGCTCTGCCTCACCAGCCACTTCTTTGGAGGCCCCCCTTTTGGAAACAAATGAATTGGTTCCACTTCTGAAAAAAAAAAAAAAAAAAAGAGGGTGGAGGCTTCTTTCAGAAAAAAAATGTTTTGGGGCCCTTTTTCAATGTCCTCATTTGAAGGGAATTAAAGGAAATGTCATAAGACAGAGTCTATACACCCAGGGGCATTGTATCAAGTGACACAATGCAGGCACAATGAGGAGGAGTCTAAAATCTGCCAGCCAGCTCTGGTCTCTTGCCATCTACAGCGGGCCTCTTGCCTCTTCAAATAGGTCTCTTGCTTTGCCGTGAGACAGCTAGGTGAGGCAGGTGAAGGAGGGAAGTAACTGCCAGGCATTCTTCACTCTTTCCCTGGGTCCTTTTCTCAGAAACAATGCCCTTTTGTCTCTAGGGCTCCCATTCCCTTGGGGCATGGCCCAAGCAGGCCTGGTGGCCAAGGCCAGGATGCAGCACAGCGCCAGGCTGTCCCTTCAGGAGCCCTGAGCCGCGAACTTCCTCCGAAGCCTGGGGATGGCATCCAGAGTGGACAGTCTCCAGAGAGGCTGTTGTTCTCAGCTGTGGTCTGGGTGGTGTTGAGGGTGCTTCTGCCTCTTCTCATCTGTGGCTGGTGTCTGGGTGGGGTGGGGTGCAGAAGTGCAGAGGTGAAAGGCAATGAAGGTAGCACGAGATGAGGGATGGAGGGACTGAGTGGTGCCCCTGATTCCATTACCAGCTTTACCCAGTCATCCTTACAAGCCAAGCCTCTCGCCCTAGCGTAGCTCAGTCTGCAGCCTCGGCACCTGGTGGGGATGACAGCCACTGTGTAAGAGTGACACTGTGAAACCCAAGGCATCCATTGTCCAAAGAGCCTCTGGTGAATCTTGACTTTGCCATTATGTGGCTTCGCTTCGGAGAACAGGTCAGGTTAATTCCTATCTCCCATGCAAGCGTGCTAAATGACCCAAGTGACATGAAAGAGTCTGCATTGATGCCAGCACACGATCTACTGTATAACCATCAGCTTTCCTCATAACTCGCAAGTGTGAGTCAAAATCTGCAAGTGTGAGTCAAAACCACTTAATAAAAAAGCTACCTTCAATCAAGTGCTTTGACATTTTGAAGAAATTATATTGCACGTTCAGGTCATAGGTCCTCAACATTGCATTTCAGATACAAGTTAAAAAATCTATATATACATATATAGATTGCCAGATAGGAATGTTGATTGACTTCTTTTGTTAAGTAAGTTTGTTAATATACAATTCTCATCTCTCATTGTCATTTATAACAGATAAAGATCACAATGATTAATCAGCCCTGACTGGGGAAGGACACATGTCTTCATTAACCTGACACATGTAGGCCATACAGGCTCTTTTAATATATGTAAAGTATATGTGAACAGCGTCTTTCTCGGTCCTTCCATGTTTTTAAATTTTTTTGTTTATTATTTATTTATTTGAGAGCAATGTATTTGACAGACAGAGAGAAAGAGGCAGATATATATAGAGAGACTGGGCGTGCCAGGGTCTCCAGCCACTACAAACGAACTCCAGATGCATGCAACACCTTGTGCATCTGGCTTATGTGGGTCCTGGGGAATCGAGCCTCCAACCAGGATCCTTAGGCTTCACAGGCAAGCGCTTAACCACGAAGCCATCTCTCTAGGCCTGATCCATCAAGGGGTCTCGCTCAAGTCCAGGCTGACCTGGAATTCACTATGTAGTCTCAGGGTGGCCTCGAACTTATGACAACCCTCCTACCTCTGCCTCCCGAGTGCTGGGATTAAAGGCTTGCAAGCCTACTTTGGGTGTGGGAAAGTCTGGCCTATTCTCCCTTCCCTCTCCCCATGGTCCTGGTCTTGGGAAGGCTCTGTCTGAAGAGAAATTCAGTGCTCATGGACGTAGTCTATTTTATTTTTGTTTTTATTTAACTTTTCTCTGAATTTCCCTCTCCTGTATATATAAGCACTAAAATGAATGTTATGTTGGGGGCGTTGGTCCACCTGAAATGTTCCAGAAAGAAGCGAGCTGAATGAGCTACAGGAAGCACACCTTTTCAATCTGCATTCTTCCGGCCTTCGTTTGCACTCACGCAGAAAGGGCTCTCATCATGCTTTCTGAGGAGCACACAGGGACCATCTTCAGGACCCTCCTTTTATTGGTCTCCATGGCATTTCAGGGTGCATGGCTGCACTGACCGCTCTAGACAGGGCACAGCCCACACCGAAGCCAAAGGACATTCCTGGTGTGCCTCCTGGGAACTCACTTAGCAAGGGGCATCCTTGGGGCTCACCAGCCATTCCTGGTCCCCAATCACACTCCTTAACTGGCTCAACCCCAGGAGACAAGGGCAGCCGAGTCCATCTGTCCCCTTGCTTCTGTGCCCCCCTTTGCCCCTTGGGCAGGAAAACACAGGAGCTCAGCTTTAGAGAGGATTGCTCTCATCAGCTGGGAACCTGGCCATCTCCCCCATGTGCAGTCCGGGGGGCTACTTGGGCAGGCGGCGAGATGGGAATCTGGAAAGCTCTCCACTCCTACTGGTTTGAATTCTCACACTGAAGCCTCATGTGTTGTGAATTATAGACATGCCAGCCACACCCACGGTGAAATACAAGCACCAAAAAGTCTTTGAAATCCAAGCGTAAGTGACTTTGAAAGGCTGCCTCCACCGTTGCTGGCTCTGTGAAGCTTGATCCCTTGGAGCCAATAGAATGGAGAGCCTTGAGTTTGCCCGCACCACGCTGGCTCATTTCTGGCACTTTCCTTTAACTTTCTGCTGCCAGCAGCTAGGGTTGTGTTGGGATCACATTCTTCCTGCAAGGGCAGTGCCCCTTCTTGCAGATAGATATATTTAGTCTTCATGGGAGGTCTTTCTGTATTCAGGAAGGAACACACAGAAAATCCATTAGGCCTAACATCAAGTCTCATTCTGGGCTAAGAGATGTCAATGCCTCTTGCTGGGGTTTGAGTCAGAATCTGAGCCGTTTGGAGTCCAGAGAGTGGTTGCTTAAGGGTCCAGCTGGCCAGCCACACAGACACTAAGCACCATGCCACCTCCCTGCACCTCTGGGTCCTGGTCCTCTGTCTCACACAGGGAAGTCATACACAGAGGGATATTCCTTCCCTCCTGGAGTAGAGCCGGTGAGTCAAGCAAGGAGGAGGTGTGGGGTACTTGTGTGAGGTTTGTCTTTTGGGGAGCTTGTAATTCAGTGTTGAAGTGATTTTGACTGAAGAACACAGTCCTTGTTTTTCATTTGGGAGGCTTCAGATCTACCAGGGAACTTCTTTATGTGTTAAGAGCCTCATCGTGTGGTTTGAAGTTCTCATGGTTTACTTATTTCTGATGAGGTATCTTCAGCCAATGAAAGCTATTCTCCTCCCTGTCTTTGCCTTTGCCCCAGCCCCAGCCCCAGGTCAAAGTTATAAACGGAGAGTCCTTGGCTTCTGTCTTCAGCATTTCCTCCCTGCAACGTCTCTTTAGGGCTGAGAATATCATCTCCTCAGACACTCCCGGGAGCTTCGAAGCTCATTTCTCCAATAATGGGGGAGGAGCAGTGGAATGCATGGGAAGGGAGCCTGGGAAGCAGGGGTGTGTGCATTCCCAAATGCACACATCATGCCAGGAACATGCTAAGAACGGACAATACCTAACATGCCACCTTGAGTGCTCCAGCCTCTCTTAAAGGTCACCAACGCACTCTGAAGTGCCAGAATTCAAACATCTCGTTCAGTTCTCAGACTCTGTCACCTCCCTCTAGTTCCGGGCCCTGTCGATCATTCTTAAGACTTTGTTTTATTCAGTAGATGCCGAGGAACTGGTTAGTGGGGTGCCATGGGAAGTTGTACCACACCATGGTTAGAATTGGTTCTGGTGTCCAGTCCTATTTCCTCCCCCACCCTATTTGTCTTTACTTCGTGACCCAGGCCAGTTATGCAGCCCCTCAGGTGCTTAACTCTCCTCACCCATTAGTTGGGGACACGTGTCTAGAGGGGTCATCGTTCTCATGCCACCAGAGAGGAAGCTCTGTCATCCAATTCACCTTATAGAATGAGAAAGAGGACATTTGAGGGGAGGTATCTTTTTCTTTTTAAAAAAATGTATTAGCATGCAAAGAATTAGATATCATTGTAGTGTTTTCAAACATTTTTTTTCCTTTTTATTGAGGTACTCGTTTATTTTGATGCCACCATCTTTTCCTCCTATCATGAGGGTCTGGTAAAGATAGTGCTAGGCACTGCAAGGTCATGGTTATCAGGGCCAATTTCTGTGTGGTCGAATTCTTAACAGAAGCAGAAAAAGGAGTCTTTGAGTCAATGTACAGATCGAGGCAGGTTTGCGCTCTGGCCCCAGTGAGCAGAGGGCAGGGGACAGGGAGGCCTTGCCTGGAGAGGCAGCTGGAGTCTGCGGCGGAGGGTTTGTAGGCCGATAGGGTTTGCGGCTAACCTGCCCTTTGAGCTGAAAATGCATTGTCCTAGAATGGCCTGAAGAATCCATTGGGAGGATCCTAGCTTGCTCAGAGAGGACAGATCTCAGAAAAGGAAGAAGAGTTCTAAAATAAGACGTTAAAGCTGAGTTGAACTGTGGCAACAATAGCGCTTCTTTGTTTCTGCTGGCAAAAGGCTGCCAACGAGCCCTGACAGAGCCATGGCTACTGCATCCCATCCAGGCTGCCAGCAAAGTCCTGCTACAATAGGAACACTCATGGTTTTTCTTTCTTTCTTTTCTTTCTTTTTTTTTTAAAATTTATTTTATTTTTATCTGAAAGAGAAAGAGGCAGAGAGAGTGAGAGAGAGAAAGAGGCAGATAGATAGAGAGAGAATGGGTGCACCAAGGCCTCTAGCCACTGCAAATGAACTCCAGATGCATGCACCACCTTGTGCATCTGGCTTACATGGATCCTGGATAATTGAACAACCTGGGTTCTTTGGCTTTGCAGGCAAGCGCCTTAACCACTAAGCAATCTCTCCAGCCCTCGTGGTTTTTCTTTTTTTCTCAAATATTTTATTTTTATTTATTTGAGAGAGAAAGAAAAAATAGGCAGAGAGAGAGAGAGAGAATGGGCATGCCAGGACCTTTGGCTGGTGCAAATGAACTCCAGATATGTGCACCCCCTTGTGCATCTGGCTTATGTGGGTCCTGGAGAATCAAATATGGGTCTTTTGGCTTTGCAGGCAAATGCCTTAACCACTAGGCAATCTCTTCATCCTTCCTGGTTTTTCTTTCTTTCTTTTTCTTTTTTAATTTTTATTTATTTATTTGCAAGTAGAGAGAGAAAGACAGAAAAGAGGCAGACAGAGAGACAATGGGCATGCCAGGGCCTCCAGCCACTGCAAACGAACTCCAGATGCATGTGCCCCTTGCACATCTGGCTTATGTGGGTCCTGGAGAATTGAACTGGGATCCTTTGACTTCGCAGGCAAATGCCTTGATTGCTAAGTCATCTCTCCAGCCTCCCTCCTGGTTTTTCTTAATCAAGGATACACTGAGCCAGCCAGACCTTTTGGTAGTATTGACCTGAAGTGTTTGAGCTTGGTGATGTGTAGTGATCTCTTCATGCTGGTCTCATTCTCACACCTGACATATCTCTGAAGACACTAGAACCTTCCAAAAGCTCCTCAGGCTGAATTAATGACTTCCACACTCCCTCACATGTCTTATATCCTTCCTCACCCCTTCAGCCTCTTCCCTTGTGCTACAGCCAGAATGAATGAACAATTTGGGTCCCTCCCCTCAACTTTACCACCAAGGTAAGAGCACTGGCAAGGGATCTTTGGAAGTAACTAAGTTCTGAGGGTGAAGTCATTATGAATCGGACTAATGTCCTTTTAATGAGGCCTCCGAGGATTTGCCTGTTGCTTTCACCGTGTGAGGACACAGCCACAAAACCGCTGTGTGTGGATGGGAAACAGGCCCTCACCAGACTCAGAATCAGGCTCTGAGATTGCTGCTCTTTGATCTATTAATGTTCAGCATCCAGAGAAATACATTTCTGTTGTTCACAAGCCACTTGGTCGTACGGAGTGGGTTGTGGCAGCTGGGACAGACTAACACACCAACGCTCTTCTTATGAACTCCGGCTCTAAACATACTAACTCCTCATAGTAACTTGAACATGCTATGAGTCTGCTCTGCCCTGAGCTTTGGTAAAACTGCCCCCTTTTCCCCTTGGCCTGGTAAATCTCTTCTCATTCAAAGCCTTTTCCTAAGGTTGCCTGCTCTGCAAAGCCTTCCTACGCTCTTGTCTCAGGTCGTCCCCTTGTGCCCCTTGCACAGCAGCCTTTGCCTATCTTTGTAATTATTGACAGTATGCTCGTGAGCGCCAGATGGCTAAAGCTGCTCTCACTCTTAGATCCTTAGGTACATGATATGAATGTTAGTGTATTGAAGGACAGTGATTACACAGACAAAAAAAACATATCGTTTGCCTCAACAAGGCATTAAAGTATTTTAAGAGCCTGAAGGCATCATCTAACATTGAGTAGTTAATGTGAACTGAAGTTCCCAGAAGAAAAGCCACACCTGTGCTAAATATCCTCCAAGGCCGATAGACTGATGAGAACGTTTGTAATTGTAGAGAGCTGGGATATTACAGGTTAGGAGCTAATTATCTCGGTTATCTGTAGTCCCCTAAATAGCCATTTATTGCCCACCTCTGCCTGTGACCTAACATCCTTGTGACTACTAGGTAAATCCTTTTGGAATGTACAAATATATCCCTAGCTTCCACCAGCCCAAAGGCTAAGAATGTCATCTGATAGCATGTGATGCCTATGGCAGAGAGTTCCCCGCTTGTCTTGTAGCTCATCTCTACCAATATATTTGAAAAGTGTCTTGACTTTCTTTGTTATGTTAGTATAAAAACTCCATGAAAGGGCTGCAGAGATGGCTTAGCTGTTTGGGTGCTTGCCTGCAAAGCCAAAGGACACAAGTTTGATTCTCCAGGACCCACATAAGCCAGATGCACAAGCGTCTAGAGTTCACTTACAATGGCTAGAGGCCCTGGCGCACCCATTCTCTCTTTCTCTCAAATAAATAAGTAAATAAAGTAAATAAATAATAAATAAAAGTCCATGAAACTGCTACCAAGTTGGAGACCAAGTTGGAGCATGGTATGCGGGCTAACATGAATCTGTGTAGCAAAGCCATACTCACTCATATTTTGCTCTAGAATAAAACTATCTCTTATTCCCTTTGAGGTGAGAACTGTCATTTTTGCATTAATGTTAGTATGAAAGAAATAAAAGAATCTGCTTCACCATGCTTAAGGAAAAACAAGACAAAATAAAGGCAGGCCCTCTTCAAGCTTTAGAAAAACCAGATTGATTTAAGCAGAGTGCATATGTAGTCTTAGACATCTTTCAGAATCAACTGATCTGCAGCTGAAACCTCAGATTTCTGAGCCTCCATCTACATCTCCCTAATCAAATCCTGCAGGATGGCACCTGTAAATAGGCCTTGTCCACATGTGTTCCTGGTGACGCTAAGACCCGTTGATCAAGGAAAGGTCTCCAGTCCATGTAATATTTGTGGGTGGAGGATGGAAGGTATTAGATACTTTCCTCCCTATTGCTACAAAACACCTGACAGAAGCAACTTCAATGAACAAAGGCTTATTTTGGCGCGTCGTTTAAGGGGATATAGTCCATCACAGCAGGGAAGGTATAGTGGTGGTGGGATCTTGTGTCTAGTTGTATCTCTGTAGATAAGGAAGCAGAGAGCTAGGCAGAAGTGGGCCAGGCTATAACCCTCTAGTCTCACACCCCAGCAATCCACATACTCCAGCTGGGCCCTAGGTCCTAAGTTTTCTACAACCTTCACAAACAGCACCACCATCTGGGGACCAACTGTTCAAACACATGAGACTGTGAGGAATAGTTCACGTTTAAACCATAACTCTGAAGTGGCCATTGAGAAGGAAAGAAGAGGCTTATAGATGCAGTTTTTAAAAAAGATTTTTATTTTTTTTTATTTATTTATTTAGAAACAGAGAGAGGGAAAGAGAGAGAGGGAGAGTGAGAATGGGTGCTCCAGGGCTTCCAGCCACTGCAAATGAACTTCAGATGCATGCACCCCTTTTGCATCTGGCTTTATGTGGGACCTGGAGAATTGCACTGGGCTCCTTGGGCTTTTCAGGCAAACACCTTTAACCGCTAAGTCATCTCTCCAGCCCTAGATGCAGTTTTTATGTTTCAAGAATTCAAGAATTCTCCGCAAGCCTCACACCCCTGGAGTAAGCTGTCCACTGTGCAGTGCAGCCAGTCATGGGAGTATAAAGAATGAACCCTCCCTTCTTCCTTTCTTCGGTGTTTTTTGAATATGTCATTTATTTATTTCACAGAGGGAGAGATAGGGAGAGGGTGAGGAAGAGGCAGAGAGAGGGAGAATGGGCACACCAGGGCCTTCAGCCCCTGCAAACGAACTTCAGATGCATGTGCCCCTTGTACGTCTTGCTTACGTGGGTCCTAGGGAATCAAACTTAGCTCCTTAGGTTTCACAGGCAAGTGCCTTAATGGCTAAGCCATTCTGCAGCCTTCTTCTGTGATTTTTGAAACATTTATAGAACAAGGAAGAGGGCCATGAATTGCTGAATGTCATAATATGCCATGCCACTTGGATGTTGGAACAAGGGAAATAGACACGAGCAGTGACACAGCTTGATAGGACAGTGGATGTCATTAGTAATGTCCCAACCTTGGAGAGAAGAAGGGAGACCCATGTCCCTCAATTTGGAAACAAATAGACCACTCTGTAGGGTCCTGAGGGGACAGGTCTCCTGAGATTTTTTTGTGTGTGTGTGTGCATGGTAGGGTCTCACTCTAGCCCAGGCTGACCTGGAATTCACTATGTAGTCTCAGGGTGGCCTCGAACTCATGGCGATCCTCCTACCTCTGCCTCCCAAGTGCTGGGATTAAAGGCGTGCGCCACCACGTCCAGCTCTGAGATTTTTTTTTTTTTTTGCCTCCTGTTTTTAAAAGGTGAACAATAAATGGATAGAAATGGGGATCGAATCTGAGGTTGTGGTGGCTCTGGTGTCACTCAAGCTGCCAGGAAGCCAATGCCATCTATGGGAATAGAAGTCAGTGGGGGCTGAGGATATCCATCTGGCTTCTTTTTTGTTGTCTTTCCGGTTGTATGAGAGGGTCGACATGTTCCTCATTCCCAGACTACAGTTTTGTTTTATGTTCCCCCCACCCACGTGAACTCTGGTTGGCTGTTGTGGAGTGGGGAGTCTCTCTGGTAACTGAGGCAAGAAGGACATAGATGGTCACTTGTGTCAAGGTGGTGTTGGGTGATTCAGGTCATGACATCACCATCTGGGGATAAAATAGGCTTAGAGGAGGAGGCTACTCAAGGTAACAGTGGGACTGCAAGAAGACAAAACAACAAACCCAGCCAAATTCCTTGTAAGCTGGGCTTGGGAAATTCCCCTCATCCTTGAAGCTAAAGATGGACGGCAAAACTGAATCTACACGGTCAGATGCCTGAGGAGAAGTTAGAGGGAGGTGTCTTGGATGAATAAGGAGCTGTGATCTTCTTCATTTTATTTTATTTATTTTTGAAAATGATAATGAGATAGAAAAATTTGGAGATTAAATTGACCTGGGAAGCAAAGGAAGAAAGTGATTATAAGTGTTTTTTCTAAGTCATTTCCCCAACACCACACTAAAGCTTTGTCCAGGAGACAAATTCATTCTCCTCTCTCTCTCTTTCTCTCTCTCTCACACACCCCTTTAAACTCTGCCCTTGAGAATAAAATGGCTTTAGCTAATGACAGATTCTAATCACATGTAAAGCTATCATAATGAAAGTGTGTTCTCTGACAATGACAAATCTGTAGGATGTGGCAAGATGCCACAGTGCACAGTGCAAGTTCTTAAAAACATATCTGCCTTGCTATAAGCCGTGAGAAAGCTCTGTATGACACGACTTTATGTAAACTTTCCCTTAACTTGTGACACCTTTACTTTTTTTTTTTTTTGGAGAGAGACACAGAGAGAGACAGAGAGAGGGAGAGGAATATAGATAGAGATGGGTGCACCAGCAGCCTCTCAGCTGCTGCGAATGATATCCAGATGCGTGCGCCCCCTTGTGGTCAAGTGCGGCATTGTGCCCTTGCGTCACTTTGCATCTGGCTAAACGTGGGACCTGGAGATTGGAACCGCTGGAGATTGGAACCAGCGTTCTTAGGCTTAGGAGGCAGGTACCTTAACCACTAAGCCATCTCTCCAGCCCACCTTTACATTTTTATGAATTCAGTCTAGGAGAAAATAATAAATAGTTTTAAAAAAAGAAGCTCCCGTAAAAAATACAAGTCCTAACTCAAGTAAGCTCAATGTATTTCTATCAAATTATAACACTAGAAAAAACCCAGAAAACAAAAATAAGGTTTTCTTACTGTTACTGCAATAGATTTGTCAGATTTTGTGCAGATTTATTTTAACTAAACATTTGTAAAAAATTTTTTCCCACACAAATTTTAGGAGTGTATTTATCACATGAATAAGCTAAGAATATATGATTACCTCATTGTTGAATCAGTGCATGTCTTATTACTGGTTGTCTGAGTAACCAGGTGTCTTTTTTTAGCTGTTGTTTCAAAAAATAAACATTGATACTGGGTGGGTCTTCATGACCCTATAAGCTTAACAACCAAGGACTGTTATGTTTACGCTTCTTGGATAAGATCAGCTTATCTACCTGGCATGCTGTGTCTCTGTGTGATTTGGGAACATTATCTATGACTCAGCTTTCCTAAGTATGGAAAGACCTTAGGTTTCTGTGGCTACACTGACCTTTGTTCACCAGACATGGCCAGGGGATACTTGTAATAATGGTGGTAATGGCATCTAGGTGACTGTTGTGTTTTTTTTTTTTTTCCTCTCTTTTAAAAACTTTTTATTGACAAGTTCCATAAATATTGACAGAATACCATGATCAGAATTCCCTCCCACTACCTTTCATTTCTCCCTTCCCACAATCCCTCTCCATCGACTCCCTTCTTCTTTCCAACCATTTTCTCTTTTATCTTTATGTAATCATTTCCCCCCTCCTATTATGCAGGTCTTCTGTAGGTAGCATCAGCCATTGTGAGCTCATGAATATTACAGTTACTTTGTGTCTGGATGATAGAATTTCAAAGCACTCCTCCCCTTCCTTTGGTTCTTCCATTCTTTTTTTAAATTTAATTTTTAAAAACATTTCATTGATTAATTTATTTGACAGAGAAAGATGGAAAGAGAGAGAGAGAATGGGCATGTCAGGGCCTCCAGCCACTGCAAACCAACTCCAGATGCATGTGCCACCATGTGCATCTGGCTAACGTGGGTCCTGGGGAATCAAACTTGGGTTCTTTGGCTTTGCAGGCAAACACCTTAACCACTAAGCCATCCCTCCAGCCCCGGTTCTTACATTCTTTCTGCCATCTCTTTTACAATGGTCCCTGAGCCGTGGAGAGTGTGATAGAGGTATCTCACTTAGTGCTGAACACTCCACTGTCACTTCTCAGCATTTGATGAGTTCTGAGTCTTCGCAGTAGTCACAGCCATCTAAAAAGAGAAGCTTCTCTAACCAAAAGTGAGAGTAGTATAATATATTGGCATAAACGTAAGTATTTGGAGGACAGTTTGGTGGCATAATATATCCCTTTAGGCAGACAACAATAATAGTTTCCCCCTAGAGTTTATGACCTTCCTAGCCATAGGCTTTTGATTAGGTTTTCAGTAGCAGGTATGAATTCTTTTCTTGTGGAGCACTCCTTGATTCCAGAGAGCAGTTGGTTTCCCTCATAACAGACATGCCACTGTTGTACTAGTTGGCACAGTTAGCCTGGCTGTTCAGCCATAAGGCTTGCTGGGTTTACTCCCGATGAAGACCTCTGATGGTTTTTCTTCACATGGTCTTTCCAGCATCCTGACAGCTAGTCAACAGGGAAGAAGTTTCCAGCTTAGCTCCAGTTTGATTTCTCAGTGACCTGCAGCCCATGCATGTGGAGTCTTCAGCAATAGGGTCTTATCACCTAGTTCCGGTGGGAAACCAAGAGCCTTGTTAATAGTCTAAAATGTTTTGGGGGCACCAAGGACCTCCCTGGCCAACAGCTTGCTGGAAGATATCCACCTTGACACTGAAAATTTTCTAATAACAATCAGTGGATTCTGGGCACAACATTACCCACCTCCACAGGGTACTTCTGCCCAAACTCTTTTTAGTTTATATACTATTAGCGAGTGAAGAAGTCGATTTCTATATGGCTTATTCATAACATCTTAAATTTTGTTCATCCCCTCCCACCCTCTCCTCTCTTCAATGCGCCTATTGTATTTCGAATTATCCATCCCTCATCAGGTTCCAAGGCATGTCATAGAACTTCTACTATGGAACTGCTATAGATTCAATCATATCACTCCCCTCGACCTTCAATCTATATGCTGAATCCATATGCTGAAACCCTAACTACCACATGAAGAGTGTTTTGTTTTTAAGTTTTGCAGTACTGGGGATTAAACCTGTATGCTAGGCAAGTGCTCTGCCACCCAGCTCTATCCCCGGTCCTGTGTGTATTGTTTTTTAGCTTTGAAACAGAGTCTCACAAACTTGCCCAGGGCTGGCTTTGAACTCACTCTGTGTAGCACAGGTTGGCCTTGAACTTGTGATCCTCTTGCCTCAGCCTCCCAAGGCCTGGTGGAGAATCTTTAAAAAGTTGAATAAACTCTTGGAAGCGAGGCCCTAATCTGAAAGGGCTACAATCTCAGAAGAAGGACAGAGATTTCTCTGCCATGTGAGGACACAGCAAGAAGGCACCATCTGGAAGCCAGAGTAGAATAAGACCTTCACTAGAATACAACCAGGCTCGTGCCTGATCGTCTACCTCCAGCCTCCAGAGCTGTGAGAAAGTAACTATCCATTTCTTATATATTTTAAAATGTATTTGAAAGAGAGAGAAAGAGAGAGAGAGAGAAAATGGGCACACCAGGGCCTCTACCCACTGCAAACAAACTCCAGACACATGTGCCACCTTGTGCATCTGGCTTACATGGGTCCTGGGGAATTGAACCTGGGTCCTTAGGCTTCAAAGGCAAATGCCTTAACCATTAAGCCATCTCTCCAACCCAACCCTCCATTTTTTTTTTAAAGCCACACAGTCTGTGGTATTTTTGTTACAGCAGCCCAAGAAGACTAACACAGATATGAAGGCAGGTACCACAGGATTGTCATGAAGGCTTTCTAACTGAGAACATCCGACCTGTCCCCAGTCTAGGTTGTTCTCTTTTCCTTCCTTCTGTGGTGTTACTTCTATTCACACAAACACTAACACACTTTCTGTTACCAATTTGTAGCATTTATTGAAGTCTGACTCTGCTAAACACTGTACTTACTCAGTATTTATATAAGGCTTGCTCTACAAGCAAGACACTGGTGTGAACTAATTAAAAATGTTAGTCTTGGGCTGGAGTGATGGCTTAGTGGTTAAGGCGCCTGCCTCCTAAGCCTAAGAACGCTGGTTCCAATCTTTAGCAGTTCCAATCTCCAGGTCCCACGTTTAGCTAGATGCAAAGTGACGCAAGGGCACAATGCAGCACTTGCCCACAAGGGGGCGCATGCATCTGGATTTTCGTTCGAGGCTGCAGGCATGCCCATTTCTATCTGTCTTTCTCTCCCTCTCTCTGTCTCTCCCCAAAAAATAAAAAATTAAAAAAAGTTTAAAAAAATGTTAGTCTTCATAACAACTCAGAGAGGTTGTTAATAGCTTTGTCTTCACTTTACATTGGCTAAACTCAGGCTGTCTTGAAAGCCCTTGCCGTTAACCACTGTGATCTGCTGCCCTTGGCAAACTTGTTTGCTACTTGGGTGCTAGTAAGAGTGATGCTGATAAGAGACACTGAGGCATAGAATTGCCCAGGTAATTTTCGCAGCATCTTGCATTCAAACCTCAGCCATCCAATCCCTGGGTCTTCCAGCCTTAGCACCTGCCCGGGTCCTCTAAAGATAACAGTGCCCGAGGCAGATTATCCTCTGCAGATGATGTTTAAGAACATTTATGCAGAAGGCCAGTGTGGTGAACAGCTCCCAAAGCATGGGGGTGCATGCTTGCAGGAAGCAGTCCGAAGTTGTTGACCACCGACACCCCACTGCATTCCATGTGCTTTGCCCGAGACTCCCATCTCCGAGGCCCGGAGGGGTGACTCCAACACAGTCCATGTGTTTGGGAGTCAAAGCTTCTTTGTCTGTAGCTGGAGCAACTTCTCTAGTTCAAAGTCTACTGTGCACCTGCAGACTCCCCATTAAACTGCTTGCCAGATCAGGAATAATGATTCTCAGGGGGAAGAGATAGTATTTGCATTTGAATTAATGTTGAGTTCAGAGTCACAGATTCCTCATCAAGAAGGATTTAGAGCAATTGCTGATATCCTGGGGATCTGTGACCAGCTCATTATTTTCATCTCACAGGGTAGTATGAGAATTCTCAATTTTTTTTCAAGTCTTCTTTCAAAAGTTTGGCTCTCTTTACCCCCATGATCATAATTATAATAATTTCGAAACATCAGTCTGCTCAGATATCAAGGTGTTGAATGGATAATTTCACTTTAATGAATTTGTCTCATATGGGCTTATTTTCCACATCTGTCCTAAGCTGAATAGCTAACTGGTTAATATGAGAACTATTCCGTTTCATTAGCTTCTCCCTGTTGATTTCCTCGAAGTGGAACTGATGTCTTGCCAGATATAAGCCCTGTCAGCTATTTTTTTTTTTTTTTTTTTTTTGTAAATAATTTATTTTACTTTATTCATTTGAGAGAGAGAGAAAGAGACAGATAGATCTGGAGAAGGGACATGCCAGGGCCACTAGCCTCTGCAAATGAACTCCAGATGCATGTGCCACCTTGTGCATCTGGCTTACATGGTTACTGGGGACTCGAACCTGAGTCCTTAGACTTCACAGGCAAGTGCTCTAACCACTAAACCATCTATCTCTTCAGCCCCAGATCTTTCCTTTTAAGCAAAGCACAGCTCCAAGTTCTATTCTAAGGCACAGACACCAATGTAAACATATAAGAATGAAAACATCTGATCATCTAGATAGACTGTAGGATGCCATCTACCCAGGACTTCACAGAAAACAGCAAGTGCTTGCTGTGGGCATTCTAGACACTTGTACCTGAGATCCATCTTGGGCAACGTGTTCAATGAAGGCCACCCAGCCCTAGCAAGGATGGGTCTAAGAAGGTTTGGCTGGTGAACTCTAGAAGGGAGAGGAAAGGAAAGAGGAAGAAAAGGGGAATCAGAGGGAGCCAGGAAGATTTGTTGAGGGGTTTGAGTTTGAGTTGAGAATTTCCCACTAGTCTCTGGGGATTGTGTGACTTAGGGGAATGAATATTGTGGGAAGTAGCTTCAGATAAAAGAGAAGATGTGGGGTGATTACATAGCCCCCGGAAAAAGAAGGGTGGGGTACTAACATCACAGGGCTCTAGGTTCAGCCATAATGAGGGAATGATCAGTTCCAATGCTGTGGCCTAAGAGAGAAAGCCTGATGCATGCAAGACAGAGAGGCATCACCCCTCACAGCGAGAAGGCCGTGTGCATGCGCTTCAGGTCTGGACCATTCAAGGACTCTGTGTTACCAAGGACCCAGGCTGTTTCCGTCTTTCGGAGAGATCATGGAGATGATGTCCTTTCAGAAAATCCTCAAGCTTTTTCTCCTCGGAGTTCTAGAATGACTCCTGGCAAAACCTGAGGCTGTTATCTTGATCACATACTGCGCTGGGTGTGGATACTCTCTCCATTTCTAAAGGGGAAAAGATCCTTCCCCTAGTCTAGTTGGGGTCAGTTTAGGTTTTGTTTTTCTCTAGAACTCGTAACTGCTACCAAGGGTAGGCATGCACTGTTTCCTCAAACCTGAGCCGCAGAATCACTGGCCAGAGATATATGTGCGTGACTTCCATCCTGGTCAAACCAGAGTCCAGGCCTGGCTGATGCTGGGATCATTGTTCTGAGGGCATGTGGGCTCTTGCAGTCAGGTTCACCTTGCTGGTAGAAATCACCCAACCAAGAGCAGCTTGTGGGAAAAAGAAGATTTATTTGGGCTTACTGACTCGAGGGGAAGCTCCACGATGGCAGGGAAAATGGCATGAGCAGAAGGTGGACATCACCTCCTGGCCAACATCAGGTGGCAACAGGAACAGGAGAGTGTGCCAAACACTGGCAAGGGGACACTGGTTTTAGTACCCATAAGCCTGCCCGTAATAATACACTCCCTCGGGGAGGCGTTAATTCTCAAATCTCCATCAGCTGGGAACCTAGCATTCAGAACACCTAAATTTATGGGGGACACGTGAATCAAACCACCACATTCCACTCCTGGCCCCCATAAACTGATAATTATCCATGATGTAAAATGCATTGCATTCATCCAACTTTGAAAGTCCCCATTTTTTAAAAATCAATCCTAATGATGTTCATACATCCCCATAGTCTACAAGATCTTTTAACTGAGCCATAATACAAAAAACAAACAAACAAAAAAAAAACCTTAAAAAACCCACAACAGCACAGAATAAAGACGTATACTGCAAAAGATAGCACTGGGTATAGCAAATAAATGTTCAGCCAATACAAGATTTAAACAGGGCAAATATCAACTCTGTAATTCCAAGACCAACAACTGTAGCCAGTGACAAATCTCCAAGTTGGAAAATTCTCTCTCTCTCTCTGTCTCTCTCTCTTTTTTGTGAGGAAAAGTTTTATTGGGTAAAAAAAGAAAGAAAAGAAAAAGAAGAGAAGCTGGTGTACCAGGGCTACACCCAGAGTTCGGGATGTCAGGATATAGCTCTGAACTCCCATAATTCTAACCAGCAACGTCTCTGGAGTTCCAATTCTGTCCCTCCAGCTAGGCTACCCACAGTCCTGGAAAACTTCATCCAGGGCCGGCAGCTTTCCTTAGCAGCCATCTCGTGGTCCCGGACTCTCCAGAAGTTTTCGTACTTGGTTGCTTGGTGCTATTGCTTAGGGCCTACGGTGGAGAAATACATCGTGAAGGGAGAACATAGCAAAGGAGGCATGCTCAGCTAAAGTAAAGGGACAGGGATATAGAGAAAGAGAAAGGGAGGGAGGGAGGGACGGAGGGAAAGAGAGAAAGGAGGCTTGAGTGTCAATATCTCCTCCAAGGACACGACCTCAGTGTTTTAACATCCTTCTACTTGCCCCCACATCTTTAAGGTTCTACCACCTTGCAATAGTGCCATGGCCTTGGTTCCAAACCTGGGCCTTTGGGAGACACTTAAGATCTGAATCATAGTATAAGGCGACAGTCCTCACTATGCTAAACCCTACAAAAGAGTGTCATCCACACTGCTTTGAAGGTGAGGTTCTGTCTACGCCCATACTGCCCTGAACTTACCCCATCTCGACTGAAGCTGAGCATCTTAGCTGTGTTTACAAGACAAAAAAAGTGGACTACGACCAAACCAACCTCCCGCCAAGGATCCGAGACAAGCAGCTTTGCTTCAGGGGTTTATGAGTTATATGAACAGGAAAAATGACAAGTGTTCTAGAAAACAGAAACAACAAATTCTCAAGCTATTAGAAGAAGGTGGTGTATGTGTATGATGCTCTGCACAAAGGGTGTGTCGGGCTTGCGCTCGGCCCCATGTCCTGACAACTTTCGGAGGGATGGAGTCAGGCATCGGATATGCTCTGTAACCCTCCAGTGCCCCGTGATCTTGTGTATCTAACCAGTGGAACAGTGAAAACTGAGCTGCAGGGTTCCATGGTCCATGGGAGTTGGCATTCTGCTTGGTACAAACCAACTCTATGGCAGTCATAATGCTCTTGATTTTCTTGCTCTTCGTGTTAAATGTGCCTTCTTTTAATGACTCAAGAACGTTTCTAAATTGTCCTTTTCATGTACTTTTCAGTTCACCCTTTGGGATTTACAGATGGGGTGTTATCTTTTCTAGCTGACGGCTTGGCACGCATGAAGAACCAACCACTTTTTTTCCCCCTGGGGTTATTGTACATTTGTGCAAGAGGAAACAACCACTTTTTTCCCCAGGTGATTGTACATTTGTGTTATTAGCATAAATTTTAAGTAGCTGTGAATTTGATGACAGCTGTCTGAAGAAGAAGCAGGATGTGACTATGAGGCACAGAGTAAGTTCAAGTGGGATGAGCCTGAGGTGGCCTCTTGTCAAGTAACAGAACATTCCACGGGCCTAGAAATTTCACACTTCTAAGTGCAGATCAAAAAGACAGTGGTGTGGGGCTAGAGAGATGGCATAGTGGTTAAGGCACTTGCCTACAAAGCCAAAGGACCCAGGTTCTATTCCCCAGCACCCACATGAGCCATAACATGTGTTTGGAGTTTGTTTACAGTGCCTCTCTCTCTCAACAAATAAATAATAATAAAAAAGACACTGGTATGGAGGAAGAGGGAATTAATGACAGGATAGGTTTGTAGACTAGCTGAGGAATAAGTGGCCCAGTGGACAAGGCCAGGACCCAGCCCTAAGGACAGTGAAGAGAGAAAGAGGTAGTTGTGTCCCCCAAAGTTTTTGTGTTAGAGCTTGGTCCAAGGGTGCTGCTGTCAGGTGGTGATGGAATTCTTCAGAAGGGACTTGTGGGGTCCTGGTCTCTTCCTTGTTCTCTTTACTCCTCATCCATGGGGTGAGCAGTTCCACTCTGCTACATCCCCGTCATGATGTACTGCCTCACCACACCCAAAGAAATGGAGCTGAGCCCTCTAAAACCAGGAGCCAGACTGTATCTTTGCTCTGTAAGTTGGTTATCTCAGGTGTGGCAGTTACTTCTGATCATCAGCTCACTTGGATTAAGAAAGGCTTAGAGAAACTGTGAGACACATGTCAGGGGGCGGCTGTGATGGTGCGTTATGGCACAAGTAAACCATGAAGCTGCAGGACAATGAATGGACGAATCCCTTGATGAATTCATAATATGACAGTATTGTTGCGAGGTGATGAAAAGTAGGAGGTGGGGCCTAGCTGGAGGAAGTATGTCATTGTGGGTGTGTCTTTGTGGCTATATTTTTCACCATTATTCCTTCCTGTATATATACCCATTCTCTCTGCTTTCTGGTCAGCCATGAGGTGAACAGCTTTCTCCACAACATGCTCCTGCCTCTGTGATGCTCTGCCGAAGTACATGAGTCCAAGAGACCAGAGACTGAACTGAAAGTTAATCTTTCCTCCCTTAAGCTGTGTCTGTATTTTGCCACAGTAATGATACAAACAAGTAATCTCCGAGGTATTTGTTCTAGTCATGTAAAGCTAACACAGACAGGAATGTGGGTCCCATGAAGAACTAGAGGCTTCATGACTTAGTCCTCATGTATTTCTCTTTCCACCAAATGTCAGCCACAATGAACTGCTACGATGTGCCCAGTGGCTCTCCCAGTACCCACAAAGTCACTGAGGTCATGAAACAAGTGAAGATGTTACTATGACTGTCCCCAAATCAGCACACGGTCATCCCAGAGGGAACTGAACTCTCTCTACATCAATACCGAAAGCACACGAACGTGCTGCAGTCTGATCACATTTCCCCTTAATGCTCTTTTGTCCCCTCCCTCACCTCTATTCCACGGAGCCCATCATCTCTTTAAGTAGTCCTTCTTCTGTTTGGATGGGTCACTCTTCTCTGTCTTCTTTCTGCCATCCTCTTTGTGAGGTCACGAGTGCACTGGTCAGTTCATGTTCAATAGACGGTGCCCCAAAGTACTCCCCACCCTGGGGCTCTTTCATTCCATTTTATTTCATTTTTCCGCCTCCTCTTCTGCAGCATTCCTGAGTCTTGGAGGGCAAGACAGAGATGTCTCCTTTGGCATTGAGCTCTCAGTAGCATCTTGTTTTCTGCACTTTGACGAGTTTTCGGTCTTTTCGGTGTCTACTGCCATTTCCACAGAGACGCTTCTCCGCCTAGCGCTTAGAATAGAGCAGCATCAGTTTTCTTTCTGCATCTCCTCTACAATGTTCCTGTGTCAGACAGCTGGGACAGTGGTATCTTGCCCAGTGCTAGGCTCTGGAGGAATGACACTCTTGGTAGCACCAAGGAAGTTTGGAGGACCTCAGTGAAGGAAAATGAAGTACAATGAGAAGAATGGAAGACAATAGTTAGTGGCAAGGATGATACTAAGTTTAATGCTGTTCTGACTTTAACTTAGAATCTTCTTAGCTTCTGTACTAGGGACCTTTGGGGGCCGGATGCTTCTTCCCGAGGTCTATCCTGTGTATTGTTACATTGTAGATTGTTTAGCAGGCATCCTGGCCCCTACTCCCCAAATGTGTCCCTTCCCCTAGTGTGATAAGAAAATATCTCCAGGGAATTGGGGAGAGAGCTATCAGTTAAAAAGGTTCTTGACTGAAAAGCCCACTGGCCTCAATTCAATTCACCAGCACCCACAGAAAGCCAGATGCACAAAGTGACACATGCATCTGGATTTTATGTGTAGCGGCAAGAGGCCCTGGTGTTCCCTGTTCTTTCTCTTTATTACACTCAGTCTCATAAATAAATAAATAAGATATGTTTTATAAAGAAGAAAGAAATGTTTCACATTACAAGTTTTCCCTGTTTGGTTGTTTTAAAAATTTTTTAAAATTTTTTAAAAATTTTTATTTATTTATTAGCAACAGACAGGAGAGGAAAAGAGAGAGAGAGAGAGAGAGAATGGGTACACCAAGGCCTCCAGCCACTGCAAACGAACTCCAGATGCATGCTCCCCCTTGTGCATCTGGCTTCCGTGGGTCCTGGGGAAATGAGCCTTGAACCAGGGTCCTGAGGTTTCATAGGCAAGCGCTTAACCTCTAAGCCATCTCTCCAGCCCAACCCTGTTTGGTTTTTATCCCCAGTTGGAAACAACTGCCCTAGAGTGGAACAGGAACTGAGTGTCAGGAATTTGGCATTGTTGGGTAGGGTTAGCGACCTCCCTAAGCTCCTAAGACAGTGACAGAAGTGGTCAAACATGTCTTGTAGCTAAAGGATGAACTTTGAACTCAAGTTTAAGGAACCTTAAGCTTCGGGGCCAAGAAGCAACCTAGAGTGACACTGACAACTTTATGCAAAAAGAAGCATAGATATGCATTGAGATTTGAATGGGATATAACTAAATTTGTGAGTGTGAACAAAAGTTCAAACAGCCGCAAGCCTTGCTCAAGGTCTATCATCTATGTGTATTGAAGGCAGTGCTGACGGCGGCAGTACAAATTGTTACACACCTGTAAGACCCAGGAACTGCCGCAAACACAATCCATCCCCACCTTGTGCTCCCGCAACTGAAGGAACATTTGTTTTCATTTCGTAGATGAAAACTCTGATGGCCATCGAGGTCCTGTGACTTACAGAAGGTTCTGCCACTGTTTATGCCAGAAGCAGGCTCAACCCAGTTCTGTCCAATTCCAAATCCTGTGTGCTATTTCTTCCACAACACATGGCATGTGGTCAGATAGTGGGGTGTATGTGTTGCCCCCAAACTACTGTGAGGCCTGATTATTATGTGTGATGCTGTGTATATGATACACACCGCATTGTACCTAGTGTGTAGACAGAGACACCATTAGAACAGACCAGGTTGCCACTCACAAAACTATTACATATACATGACAGCCAGTGTTTACTATGGGCCCCTGAAATCCTTATCCCTTGGGTTTTCTGAGCCTAAGAGTCACCTGCTACTATGGTTACAAAGAGTCGGTAGGTGAAGGTAATGGACACCTGCTACTGTGGTCAGTGAGGGTCTGCTGGTAGTAGCAGTGAATACCTGGTACAATTTGAGGCTCACACTTGTGAGCACGCTGATTATAGCTTCTTAACCCAAACTGATCTGTCTCTCTCAGCCTAGCAAATATGAGTGCTATATTGCTAATACTTCTAAGATTTTATTTTTAAAAATTAAAAAAAAAATTATTTGCAAGCCTAGAGATAGAGAGAAAAGAGACAGACAGAGAGAATGGGTGCTCCAGGACCTCCAGCTGCTGCAGACAAACTCCAGATGCATGCGTCACTTTGTGCATCTGGCTTGATGTGGGTCCTGGGGAATTGAACCCAGGTCATTAGGCTTTGCAGGCAAGTGCCTTAACCACTGAGCAATCTTCCCAGCCCCCGGATTTTCCAATGGTTTCTAAAGAAAAAGTTGTTAAGCATATGAGGTGAGTGTTGTAATGGGAAACCCAGGTCTGTCTGCTTCTATCCCTCCAATCTACTAGTACGGTACAGGAGAAGGAAGATTGACTGTGCTGTTTGGAGTTTAATCTCTCCATGCCAACTTTGTTTACTTCAGCACATGTGCTGAATGCTCTCGTGTTTTCTACAAACATATGAACATGACTGCATGTTGGGCATGGCGAATCAAAGTAAACAAAACACTGTCTTCTTGTTTTCATGGTGTGGGGAAAAAATGGACAGCTAAGGCTCTGTTCACTGCCCTTTATCATGTCATTATAGAAGTCCTAGGCATGACATGTAGAGTGACCCGGGGACACACTCAGAGTGGACAGGCCGTGGACATTCAAGGGACCATGACCTTCATGTTAAAACCGATGGGAGTTTGTCTAAGAGTGAGGGAAAGGACATTGTGGGGGGAGGGGTGTATGAAGATACTGGAGCTTGGAAGGCTGGTGTTGGGGAAATAATTGGAGTAGGAGCGCTCTGTCTGCAGAAAGCTGAGAGAGAAGGACTCCTAAGCTAAGGTCAGCTAAGATGACATTGAGGGTGTGGTGCGGATCAGGCACTTAACGATGGGCTGGAGCCGCTTCAGGCATTCTGCTGCATGGCCCCTAAGGGCTGTGTGTCATTGTTGTGCCTCTAAGACACAGGCTGCCTTTGTGACAGAGGAGAAGGCTGGTGTAGACCTGTGAAACACACAAAGGTAAAGAGCTACCCTCTCCATGACTCAGCCTTGGCTCAGCATGGAGTTTGATTGAGTCACAAGTCCCATACACTTAGATCTGTGTCATTCATTCTACTCTGTCCTTACAGGGTCTTCTCCCAGTAGAAGTGCTGTAGAGAGCTCAAAAACTATTTTATATTCCATATTATGTCATTTGCATATAGTATTCCCTCTGGTTTAAGGGAGAACTTAGATTATTATCTGCTAAGAGATTAGCCTTTGAGTGGTAGCTGGTATATGAAGCTGGGGAAATATTTTTAATGACCTACCATAATGAATTTGCTATATTTCATATATATATATATATGGAGAGAGAGGAGAGAGAGAGAGAGGCCCAGGCGTGGTGGCATAAGCCTTTAATCCCAGCACTCGGGAGGCAGAGGTAGGAGGACCGCTGGGAGTTCGAGGCCACCCTGAGAATACAGAGTGAGTTCCAGGTCAGCCTGGGCTAGAGCGAGACCTTACCTCGAACTACCCCCCCCCCAAAAAAAAGTATACATCTTATGGGCTGGATAGATGGCTCAGCAGTTAAGGCACTTGCCTGCAAAGCCTAATAACCCCAATTCAATTTCCCAGTGCCCATGTAAAGCCAGATGCACAAGGTGTGCATGTGTCTGAAGTTCATTTGCAGTGGTTGGAGGTCCTGGCATGCCCGTTCTTTCAGTCTGCCTCTCTTCTCTCTATCTCTGCTTTCACATATATCAGTAAAAACATTAAAAAAAAGATTACTATAATTTAAAAAGTGCCATCTTATGATGAACTTAGCTCGAAGGAAATGCATTTCCATTCTCATGGGCCTTTAGTCCCAAGCTCGAAAGCTCTCAGCCTAAAGAAGGCAGCGAACCTTTACTCTTTCTACGGCCCTATGACATCCCTCAAGGACAAAGGAGTATGAGTTTCAAGCCAGGAAAGGGAAATCTTTCTGGTTTTAGCACATGGATTTTCTAGACAAATTCTCTGGAAAAGATGGAGCTGGACTTAGGCTGTTTTTGACCAACTCCCCCCCAACAAAAAAAAAAAAAAATCACTCTTCTTATATCACTGTTAGCATAGGAAATCTTCAGAAAGAAATGCTTATTCCACTTACTGAACTGCTTCAAAATGCCTCCACGTTGGAATTTTGCAATGAGAAGATGAAATTCAGAGTTTGCCTCTCCATAAGAGGTCATATATCAGCTTGAAGAAAGTGAACTTCCAAAGACTATAAAGACAGTGGGACTAAAAGCTGGCTAACTGTCTATCTACCAGCTATCCATATGCATTTGTTTCCAAGCAGGCTGGCGAGTTATTGGGCAAACGGTCTCATATTAGTTATTTTGATGTGAGATAGCTTTCCATCAACCTCCACTGACAAGGGGCTTCTCCGTAGATTTTGGCCTCAACCTGAAAATGAGGGAGAAAGCAAAAGTTCAGAAGATTTGCGTGTAACATGAGAGGGCACCAGGAGGTGATGTTAGTTCTCAGCCTCTCCCTGTGAGACTTCAGCTTGGGGGTGAAAACATAACTCAGTAACTGGCCTAGGAGCTCCAAGGGGCCTTGCCTGCGCTGTGCAGAAACAACGTTCGAGAAGATCTCTGGCCCAGTGTCAGTGATAACAATAATTAAAGGGTTTTGGAACTCAGTGGTCACCCCTGCACTGTTTAATAGTAATTATTGGTAATTACATATTATTATGGCAGAGATATATAATTATATAATTGTTATTATTAAGTATGATGTTGGCCATTGCGGTTCCAACCTCTTCTTCATTTGTGGGCCCTCTTTGGGGATAGTAATTGAGATAATAAGGGCTAAGGTAGAGAAGAGGGAAAGTAATTGGGTGAGGGCGTGCTTGCCTCGCTCAGCTAGAACAAAGGATGGGTAGGCAGAACCTGGGCAGTCAGCAGCCGCTGTGCCTGGGCAGTTTGGTTGGCATCTCTGGCTGACCAGGGAGGTAATTATCCTGAAAGAATTTTCTGGCACAGAGTGTTCTGGCTCCATTCACTGCCCCCTGTCCCTAACCTGACATCGCAGAGCCCATCTGTGTGGTATCCCTGCTCTGGCCTTAGCTCCGAGTGGGTGCCTGGGAATCACAGGAGAATGGGATGAGAGAGATTGGAGAGAATCAGCAAAGACAGCAGGCAGTTCCCTAAGGGCGTGAGCCTGTGTTATTTTTATGGACCCCTCAGCCTTCCTCAGAGGGGAGGCAGAAGAGACATAGCGTCAGGCTCAAGCGTCAGCTTTCTTGGGCTCTGTGGCCTTGGGAGTGACTTCATGTCATTTCATGTGTCACGTGTCCTCCTTTGGAAGTGGCTGGAAGGGTTGGACCATGTGTGCAGAGCATCCATAGCAGTGCCTGACTTGGGACGAGAGCGTAGTGACCCAGAACTGTTGGAAGAACAGGAATCACTGCAGCACCACTGCTGCTCACTAGAGACTAAGCCTCCGACAGAAATGAGAAGTTCGGGCTTGGGGAGATGGCTTAGCAGTTAAGCACTTGCCTGTGAAGCCTAAGGACTCTGGTTTAAGGCTTGATTCCCCAGGACCTATGTAAGCCAGATGCACAAAGGGGCGCATGCATCTGGAGTTCATCTGCAGTGGCTGGATGCTTTGGTGAGCCCATTCTCTCTCCCTCTCTGTCTCTCTCTGCCTCTTTCTCTCTCTGTCTGTTGCTAATAAATAAACAAAAATTAAAAAAAGAAAGAAAGAAAGAAAGAAAGGAAGGAAGGAAGGAAGGAAGGAAGGAAGGAAGGAAGGAAGAAAGAAAGAAGGAAGGAAATGGGAAGGTTGCCCTAGCAGCTGAAGTGGGATATCAAACCCAGGTCTTTTCATGCTGGTGTGAATCTCAAACCAAGACATTCTGGTGGCCCTTAGCAGATGCCTCTGCTGTGAAAGGGCCTTTTGGGAACCAGAGGTGATCAGTTGAGCTGACACTTTCAGTGCTGTTCTGTTTCCAGTGGAGCACAAGACAAGCTAAGGCTTGTTTGTCTCTGTCTTGACTGTTGCCCAGGTCACAGGGAGGGAGTTGCTAGGCAATGACTGGGAAGCTTTCCACAGGCCTGTAAAGTAGGAAGAGGAGAGGCGGGTTTGGGAAGAGGAGCTGTGGAGAAGGCAGAGCTGGGTGGGTGTGGCTGGACACTTCTCACCAGGCAAAGCTGCCTCCTCTGAGCTGATTTGTAAGAAGATTTACAAAATGGAGATCATGTCCCCAATCCTAACTCGCTTTCTTGCAAGCACCTTTCTAAATGTCCACTAGCAAATAACCCAACGATGGGCAAACCCCTTTGATTTATCCCGAGATCCCTCTGGCTCTAGAGAATGCCATTTAAGATTGAACTGACCTGAGCAGAAAAACAAAGGACAACCAAGCTTATAAATATTAGATTTCTCTGGTTCTTTTTCTTGTGAGAACTCAGATTATTTACATTTACATACTTGTAGCTCCTTTCAATAGAAAACACAATAGAAAGTTTTTTTTTTTTTTTTTGGTTGTGCCAACGATTAAACCTAGGTCCTTAAACACCCTAAGCAAGTGCTCAACTATACACTCTAGCCTTCTCCTTACTTTTTTAAAAATTTGTTTTTATTTTTATATATTTATTTGAGAGCAAGAGAGAGAGAGAATGGGCATACCAGGGCCTCCAGCCACTGCAAACAAACTCCAGATGCCTGTGCCACCTTGTGTGTCTGGCTTACGTGGGTATTGGGGAATCAAGCTTTGAACTAGGGTCCTTAGGCTTCACAGGCAAGCGCTTAACCACTAAGCCATCTCTTCAGCCCTCTCCTTACTTTTTATCTTAAGACAAAGTCTCACTATGTTGTCCTGTTGGCTTTGAACTCATTTCAGGAAGGACTTGATTTTCAATCCTCCTGCCTCAGCTGCCTGAGTCCCTAGGATTACAGGCCCAGCTTAAAATAAAGTTCTAAAATATTATTTTTGTTCCAAAATTATGCTTCTATGTCATACTCTGTGATTAATCTTATTTTTTTTTGTGATTTGATCTTAACTCTTCGGTCTCATATGTCCACAAAACTTTCAGACTCCCAGAAAAAAAGCACCAATTTTCAGTTGTGTGAACAGGAGGTAAATTTAGCACTGAGATGAATAAGTAGCCTGGGATCAGGGCAGCTACAGAGGACGTGATTATATTTTGAACAGACTCGTGTGGCCAGAAGTGATGAGTGCTAAGGAATCTCAGGAAGCATTTGATGTTTGGAACATTAGGGGAGCCTGGGTGGCTCTAGCAGTACTGGGCCATCGTGTATCCAGAGGAAGATTGACTTTGGAACTATCACCACGTCAGGGACAAGCTCTTCATCTCAGGTGTCTCACTTGGTATGCCACATGACATATCCACGCAGGAGTGAGAGGACATGGTTTCATGTTGTTGGCTTGCTGCCTGATATTTCAGGGACAGCATTAGGGTGTGGCTCTATGATCTTGGATCAAGAGTTAGAAAACTGGCTCTTGACCCATATCTATGGCTGGGATGATAACATACTTGATCACGTAAACTGGGTCTTCAGACATTTGAGAGTCAAGGTGCTCCCTCCGATGGCCACTACTGGACAACATGTAGCAATGAGGATGGCCCATCCCTAGTTACCCCACATTGGTCTTTGTATTAGCTACTTTTCTCATTACTCTGACCAGACACCTGGAAGGTACATCTAATTTTGGTTCCTCATGTAGGAATGGATACCCATCACGCTGAGGGTAGGAACAGGAGGCAGATGGTCACATTGCATCCACAGCCAGGAAGTGGAGAGAGAGTAAGGATGGTTCTTGCTTCCCTTCCCTCCTCCCCCCCTTTTTTTTTTGGAGAGAGACACAGAGAGAGACAGAGAGAGAGGAAGAGGAAGAGAGATAGAGATGGGCGTGCCAGCAGCCTCTCAGCTGCTGTGAACGAAATCCAGATGCGTGTGCCCCCTTGTGGTCAAGTGTGGCATTGCGCCCTTGCGTCACTTTGCATCTGTCTAAACGTGGGACCTGGAGACTGGAACTGCTGGAGATTGGAATCAGTGTTCTTTAGGCTTAGGAGGCAGGCGCTTTAACCACTAAGCCATCTCTCCAGCCACCCCCCTTCCCTTTTTATTCAACCCAGGACCCCACCTAATGTGATGGTGCCACCCACATTAATGCTTCCCTACTTATCCAACCTCTCTGGGAATACCCTCATGGACATGCCCCACAGGTATGCCTCCGAAGTGATTCCAAATCCTGTCAAACTGGCAATCAAGGTTAACTGTCATAGTCTTGGTAAGTCACTTAACCTCTTTGACTATCAATTTAAACAACATCAGACAAGACAAAAAACAAACCTGTCCTTTATCTATCTCAAAGGTTTTAAGCTCACACAGGTATTAAATGCAGAGTGTGTTTGGAAAACCAGGGGTAACTTTACACATTTGCTAATTATTTTCAGACCTGCAAAGAGGCACACAGGGGCTTAGTCATCCCCCATCATGCTAAGCCCTGCAACCAAGCTCGAAGAATTTTTCTGATGGCCAAGAAACAGATCCACTGTTATTTTCCTAAACGTTTCACTCCCATACAGCGCCTGTTGTTGGTGGATTTGTATTTCTGTGGAAGCAAGAGGCAGACATCCACAATCTCTGTTTTCCTTTCTTAGTCAGACAGAAAGTGAGAAAATCAGTTGTACTTTTTTCTTTTATTAGTGTTTTGAGACTCCTAACCAAGGTCACAAAAATTAACATCAGAAAACCAAGGAATGGCATCCAGTTTGAGGTTTGTGTGTGGCTTTTAAAAACACGGACAGAATGATGACTTATCAAACGTTGCCCCTCTCTGTTCAAGACTCTTTCGGTGGTCAGCCAGAGGCAGTAATTGAAATCCCATTGCTTTTGTGCCACATAGTTTCTTCACAGCACAAACCCTAAATATGTTCTTCTTGGCTTCACTGGAAGATTGTTGCTGGAAGTATGGGCTATATGATCACCCCATGTGGTATGGGGAGGCTTTTGTGGGGGTATCCTGGTCACAGAACCTGATTAATTCACATCTGCCACTACTGACTTTGACTCAGAGACAGAAGCTGAGAATTTAAGGTCAAACTCTCTCTCCCCATATATATGTATATACGTATACATATGTATCTATGTATATGTATATGCAGGAAGAGAGGGAGAAAGAAATATAAATATATAAGCATTTATATACATACACACATGTATAAACATACATATGTCACATACATGCATACATACATATATATATATACACACACACGCATTAGGACACTTACATAATTACAGGATAGAAGTATAATGTGCTGGGAGCCAGATGTTGATTAATGTTAATTTTAGGATAAACGAGGGGTAGAAAGACAGGAAAAGCCAGTGGACTCTAAGGCTAAAAATATTCCTGAGCTGAGACTCAGCATCTATGGCTGCACAACCCGATAATTACTTCTGAATAGTGATTACCTGTTCTTATATAATTAACTTTGAGGTTCATCTGGATGGCTGGAGCTTCTGTCCTGGAATGTCCCAATCGCTGTGATTCACAGACCACTGAACTGAATTCAGAAATGCCCACACACTCAGCGACTCCACACAGCTCATTCAGAGCAAGTGCCTTTCCCTCTGTGGAATTCAGGAGGGATATTGTTCGTTAGAGACTAAATCTGCTGGGAAGGTGATAACGTGGGCACAATTGCAGACACTTGTCTTGTCAAGGGTGATGTGGTTTGAAAAAGAGACTCAGAGGAACTTGCAGCTTCATTTAATTAAAGCTGTTGAGAGTCTTCTCATCCTAGAGGCCCTCTCGGCCTCATTTGGGAAAGCCCAGAAAAAAGAAAGTGTCAATCAGCCCTTGGGCTTGCTGGCACTGATTAACACAAGTCGAATCCAAAGGGAAGAGAAAGTAAGAGACCAGGGAGGCGAAAGAAGCATCCCTCAGCCCGTGACTGTGAAATGAGATGTAAGGCTTTAAAGTCAAACCAGGTTGAGAGGAAAGGGAAGTGGAGGGGAGGGCGGAGGGGGAGTGTGCTCTCAGGCTCTCTTCTTTTTTGGAGACCTTCTAAGACCTGGCGAAACTAGAACCATCACACCTCAGCTGGAACGCATCTTGCTGGTTGCTTCCCAACAACCGTTCTCCACTCCATACTACCAGCACCTTGCTTGCATCTGGAGAATGCATCCTCCTGCACACAGCTCAGAAAACAATCTTGGTCATCCACGTTCCTCTTAAGCAGTAGTTTAGGCAAGATCATGTGCTATAGTTGTACACATGAAGGAAGGTTTGCTGTGAGACAGGGCTCCCTGCAAAGGTTTGTTGTTGTGTTGTGTTTTCTTGCTTATCAGAAGAGATTGTCAGGAAGAGTTAGCAGCTTGCATCTCCTTCTGGCAGCAGGTGTCTTCATATGGCACTAGAGTCTCCGTCTTGCTCCCATGAGGTGAGCTAGCTTGAGTGTAGGGCAAACTGTGAAGGAGGGAAGAGCTGGATGACAGAGAAAGTGTTCTGTGAGGATGTCAAGGAGCCCGTGAAGGAACCCACTCGGGAACTGCTCTGCCTTGGAGCGTCTGACTGTGCAGATGGTTTCTTTGTGTTGATGGTGACCGAGTCAGTTACTAGCTCTGGAAGCCTCCCAACCAATACAGGGCTTTCTTGGTCATCATTTGTCTTTTATGTCAAATCATTTTCTCTGGCCATACAAGGAGCCTCAAACCCTCAAGCAGGATCTTCTGAAACTCCCAGTGAGCAATGTACAAGGTTAGTAATGACAACTATACCTAGTAGTTTGAACTAGTTTACTCCCCATGGTACTCTTACATTGATCCATCATCGCAACTCAGGGAGGCAGGAAGAGGAAGGTTATTCTTGTTTTGAAGATCACAAAAACAACAAAAGGAGGTAAAGTAACCTCTCTGACCAAAGCTAGCATAAAATCCCAAGTTTGGCAAAGAGAAATATTTTGACAATGAACAAGAGTCAATGTTTAAAAAAAAAAAAAACAAAAACGATTAGCAAGCCTGGACTTTTGAGAGTTTTCCAGGAATGGGTTTAAATTCCCACTCTACCTTTCCTAACACTGGGGTCTTGGACAAGTTCTTCAAATCTCTCTAACTCATGCACCTGTTGAAGGTTGAAGTCAGCCTCACATTGGTGGGACCAACATCCAACTGGACACAGTTTAGAGAAGGAACAGGTTTAATTATGGCTTACAGATCCAGGGGAAGTTCCATCAATGGTAGAGAAGCTGCTTGCTTCCATATTCCAATCAGAGAGAAACAACTGCAGCAAGCAAACACCAACACCAGCAGACAGCACGAATCCCACCAGAGCTCCTACTGCTTCCACAGACCTTTGGGCTGGAATTTAATTTTTTTCAATTTTTATTTATATATTTGTAAGGAGAGAGAGAGAGAGAGAGAGAAGAGAGGCAGACACAGAGAGAATGGGTGCACCAGGGCCTCCAGCCACTGCAAATGAACTCCAGATGCATGTGCCCCTTGTGCATCTGGCTTACGTGGGTCCTGGAGAATCGAACCAGGATCCTTTGGCTTCGCAGGCAAATGCCTTAACCGCTAAGCCATTTCTTCTGGGCTGGAATTTAGATCCATCCCCAGTGACACCCCTTGCCCCAGTAGCAGGAATCTGCATGCTAAGGGCTGAAGATGCAAACTCAATTTTAATAAAACACCTGAGTCTATGGACCCATACACTTAGACATCCAAACTGCTACAACACCCTACCTGAAAGATGGCATTGATAAAATTCACGCCACCAGGATGGTTCAAGTAATTGAGAAATACATCTGATGCACTGAAGCCAGTGCTTGGTGTACGACGACCCTCTCTCCTTGCTCTTCAGCCCTATGAGGACACTTCATTAACTCCGTCCTTTAGGGTAGCATACAAAGTAATAGGTCTCATTTTTCAGCTTTTGGAAGATGAAATTAAAGGCTGGAGAAATGGTTCAGTGTGTGTGCTTGCCATGCATGTGTGAGGATCTGATTTTGGATCCCAGCACCTATGCAACTGTGTGCACTCGCAACCTTAGTGCTGGGGAGGCAGAGACAGGTGGATCCCGCAGGCTTTCTGGCTAGCTGGACTAGCTGAATCAGGGATCCCCTGGTCCAGAAAGAGACCCTGTCTCAAAAGAGAACGTGGGAAGCTATTGAATAAGATACTTAATGTTAATTTATGGCCTTTATATGCACATGCACAGACCCCTACACCTAGACATATATGAACATGCCTACAAACATGCATATACTCCCCACACATATACACAAAACATTAAATGAATACAAAAGATGAAATGATTGGTTATGAGTGACAGTCAAAGCTCTAGAACTCATACCCCAAAATCTTTCAAAACATAAGAGAGAAAAAAAGGAAGGAAGGAAGGAAGGGAGGAAGAAGGGGAAGGGAGGAAGACTGAAACAAAGGAAGAACATTGAAAGTATTTCTGGCCAGTTGGAGAAGGCAAATGATGGAAAACAGGATCCTGGCTAATAGAAAGAGGACTGGGTAATTTATGTGGGAATGAAAATAAGGACATAAAAACAGACCAGGATGATGCTGGCAATGTACAAGTATGGAAGAAAATGAGCTGGGGGCTGTAGTGGCATGCAAGTTAAACGTAAGTCAGTTCCATTTTGTTCTTAGATTTAAAAAAGACAGTAGTGGCCTTGGAATTTATAAACAAGCACCTAGCATGTAGGAGGGGAGAGCTGATCCTCCCACCCCAAACAGCTTCAGTAAGGCCTCTTAGAGATCTATTTGTCCCCCACTGGTAAGATAAAGTGATTAAGAAGGGGTTTGAAGAAAATCCAGAGGAAGGGAATAAAAATGATTAAAGAGTTAGCAAGCAGAACCAAGGGGTTGACCATTATTTCTCCTTTATTTATTTTTAAAAATATTTTATTTATTTATTTGCAAGCAGAGAGAGAAAGAGAGAGAGAGAGAGAGAGGAAAGGGAAGGAAAGTGAAGTGAAGTGAAGGGAAGTGAAGGGAAGGGAAGGGAAGGGAAGGGAAGGGAAGGAAGGGAAGGGAAGGGAAGGGAAGGGAAAAGAGTGAATGGAAATGCCAGGGCATCTGAGCCACTACACACAAACTCCAGATGTATATGCCACTTTGTGCATCTGGCTTTATGTGAGTAGTGGGGAAATCAAACCTAGGTCATTAGGCTTTGCAGGAAAATGCCTTAACCACTGAGCCATCTCTCCAGTCCTCATGATTTCTCCTTTGGATAGAAAGGCAGGGAAGGAACTCAGTACTTTTGGAGCATGAAGGGGTAATGTCAAGAGCTGCCATCCATTTTTCTGCAACTTCCTACCCAAGCAATTATTTACACATGTTAGGTAATCACTTTCCAATGATACTAGTGAAACAAGTAAGCTTTGCATGCCTTCTTGAAATTTAGATAGCTCTGCTCTATAGGCTCCCCTATAGCTCTCTCTCTTCAAACTAAAGTCTTTCCATTGAATTTTCAGCTTCATACCCTGGGATGGATAAAGGGTCGTCCCCCAAGACACCTTTCTTATTATCCTGTTGCTTCCTCTTGTGGGGCTAATCTCTTTAACAACCACAGCTGCTTTGATGACACTTACTTTGCCCATGACTTCATGTGCATACTCCTTTTCTGATAAAACTGAATTTGGAGGCTGGAGAGATGGCTTAGTGGTGAAGGCACTTGTCTTCAAAGCCTAAGGACCCATGTTCTACTCTCCAGATCTCATGTTAGCCAGATGCACAAAGGTGAGGCAAACGCAAGGTTGTACATTTGAATTAGGTGGCACAAGCATCTGAGTTCAATTGCAGTGGCTGAGGCCCTGGTGTGCCAATTCTCTCTCTCACTCTATCTAAAAGAAAATACACACACACACACACACACACACACACACACACACACACACACTGAATTTTGTTCATGGCTTTCCGCTTTGCTTTTTATTCTTTTATCTGATCATATACCTGGATAAAAGCAGCCAGCAGTAACCATGCTACAATCTGTTTGAAAATTTCTCTTATCAGATAAGTTAACACACTACTTTTTATTTTATCTTATTTTTTGACTTTTTTTCTTGACAACTTCTATAAATATTAACAATATACTATGATCATAATCCCCTCCTATTACTTCCCTGTCCACCTTCCCAAATCTCCCTCCACTGAATCCCTTCTTCTTCCCAACTAGTCTCATTTCTATTATGATGTCATCATCATTTTTTATTCCCTAATATGCAGGTCTTGCGTAGGTAGCGTCAGTCACTGTGTGTGTGGTCAGGACTGCCACAGCCACTTTGTGTCTGGAAGACACTATTGTAAGCACTTCTCCCCATCCTTTGGTTCTTCCATTAATTTCTTTGGCAAAGCCTTATCTACTCAGCACCCATGGTTTAATTGAACTCTGGCCCCTGCAATCTAATAATCTTTGCATTAACAACTGTGCTAATTAGCATATTAAGCTGCTTTAAAATATTTTATTTATTTATTATTTATTTAAAAATGTTTATTTATTTGAGGGAGAGAGGCAGATAGATGGAGAGAAAGAGAATGGGCATGCCAGGACATCCAGCCACTGCAAAGGAACTCCAGATGCATATGGCTTACATGGGTCCTGGGGAATTGAACCAGAGTCCTTAGGCTTTGCAGGCAAACGCCTTAACCACTAAGCCATTTCCCCAGCCCTTATTTATTTATTTATTTATTTATTTATTTATTTATTTATTTACTTAAGAGAGAGGAGAGAGACACACAGAGAGAATGGGCTCACCAGGGCCTCTAGCCACTGCAAATGAACTCCAGAAGCATGCACCACCTTATGCATCTGGCTTATGTGGGTACTGGGGAATCAAACCTGTGTGCTTAGACTTTGTAGGCAAATGCCTTAACCTCTAAGCCTTTATCTCCAGCCCTTAAGCTACTTTTTTACATTAAAAAAAGTGGCACTGCATTTTTGTTGGTGATTGGGTTTAGAAACCAGCATGCGAGGCAAAGATTGCACATATTCAGTGTTCATATTGAAAGCTCCTCATATCACTGTGAAGAGGATGCCATTTGTGGTTTGTCTGCAGAAACCTGTACTTCTGTATGTATGTCTGATACATGTACATGTATACATGCAGTAACATAGATGACGTGCTAAAGAGTGTGAGACAAAATTCCTTTCCTGCTTCCCCTTTCCTTTGCTCTCTCCCTATTCTTCTTTGTGTTGAACACATGTAGTTCAATTCACATGCAAAGCACCATGCCTACTGAATTGCTGTGTTACCTGACCTTGGGGTTCCCAGTAGGGAGAAGGTGGTTGCCATCTCCCTCTGTGTGAGGAAAGTTCTATGAAGGCCTTCCCTCTTTTCACTCTGCATGCCGACCCAACACTTCTGCAGCCCCACAGGCAAGGAAACTCAGCTGAGACCTAATCAAGAAACATAAAGAAAGGAAAAATGAAGAGCCAGGAAAGATGCTAAAAAGAGTCAATTATCCACCCGGGACACCTCCTCTGACTCCCCTGACACACAAAAAAACAAAAAAACAGGTCATGAGAAGGAGGGGCAGAGCAGAGGAGAAGGGCAATTGGGGGCCCTCCAAACTGAATCGTTTCACCTGTAGCCTGCAGCTTTGAGGCTTGGTGTTAAACGGAGACAGCTGGAGCCTCTGGTTTTAGCCACGCATGGCTGACTTTCGTATTGGAAATTGGCACTCCCTCTGAAAACGTCAGATCACTGTTGGAATATCAGCAGTGACACCCCCAGGAGTGAGAAACACCCGTGCCCACAGAGAGCAGAATGACTGACTGGCTGTGTGTGCCTTTAAGTCTTGAATTCAGCACGACTGACTTTTTAAATAAAAATCACCTAGCCTGCTTTACCATATGTCTGATGAAATACTGTAAAAAGGATGTGCAGATCTTTGCCACTAGTTCTTGAGCGAACGCATCTGCTGTCGCATCTCAGATCTATTTATTTCTCCTTGTTTTCAGTGTGCCCAATGCCATCCATCCAGATATGCACATGAGATGCACAAGTGAAAAATTGGGAATAGTTCCATTAGTTGAATATTTACATTTTCTTCGTAACATGGGCTAGACAAGGTGTTTGGAAGATAAGAACATAGAAAAGTCAGAGGAAACTTGGTGAAACATACAGGTTCTAAGTGTCAGGACTGTGCTTCAGGGGTCCCTGCTTCAAGTATTTGGGGGTGTCAGATGAGCCTTACACAGTCCCTGCTGTGCCCTGTGTATTGGGTAAGCTATGGTCCTACACAGTGACCATTTTCCTGACCCTCCCTGAAGCAGAATAATTCTGGCTTGGTCAGCTCACCATGACACCGGACAATCCGAGGAGGAACAGGAATAAACACAGAACAGCAGAGCGGAGTTGAGGTTCCTCCAGAAAGCCTGGGCCTGCCCTAGCTGCCTGGGACAGATGAGCAAGGTCAGAAAATGCTCCCTTCTAGCCTGAGGTCCAGCAAGAGCCCCCTTAACCCCATGGGAGTGAATGTAATCCAGAGGCTGGGACCTAGCCCTTTGCTTCCCCCACAGGGTGTGGGGCCTGTATGGCTGGAGCTAGCAGCCAGCGGCTCTGGTCTCCCAGTAGCTTTGTAAAGTCCTGGCTTCCTGTGTGGTTTGGCAGGGTCTCTGGAGAGGCCAGGCTGTCAGTGTCCCTGGAGGCCACGCAGCTCTCTGTAAGAAAAGAAGAGGACAGTCCACACTGCCAATGTCACACAATAGCCTGGCCCAGCATTCAGGTGGACAGTTGCCCGGAAGTCCGCTCTGGTGCCACCCTGACTTGTCAAGCAGTCTTTTTCAGGGAGAAAGGAAAAGCCGATTCACACCATATGCTGAGGCTGGCTCCGTTCTCCTCAGCACTGGCTCTTAGGCAAAACATCTGAGCCCTCCTCAGACTTTATAGGGCATTCAAACCACAGAGCTGCCTTGCCAAAGAGCCCTTCCATTCAACAGACTCCCTGTTCTGCCACTACAGGAATTCTAGAATTCCAGATGATGAAGAGACCTCAAAAACTCAGCTCTCGTTACAGAAACAAGTCAAGCTAAGGACTTGATCTCAGGCCCTCTGCCAAGCTGGTCTGTCTCCTGCCACTCACTGTCCCTCGGTTACCCAGGTGGCACAGGGAAGTAATTACCCAGCATTCTTGAGTTACTGTCGTGAGTTTCCATCTCCCCACAGGGCACCGCCCTGGAGTCTCCGTGTAGTTTTGCCTTTCTTTTACTAGACAGACCCTTCTGGGAATGTGGGGGCCTGTGACTATCCTGCTAGGGCTGCCGTCACAAGTACTATGCTCTGGGCATCTTAAACAACAGGGTTTTATTTCTCACAGCTGTGGAAGATCAAGATGCGAGAAGGTTGACCACTCCTGGCCGCCTTACTTGGCTTGCAGATAGATGGCCGCCTTCTTCCTTTGTCGTCTTGGAGTCTGATCTCTCTAGCCTATGCATCTGACCTCTCTCTCTCTCTTTCTCTCTCTCTCTCTCTCTCTTTTTTTTTTTTTTTTTTTTTTTTTGGTTTTTCGAGGTAGGGTCTCACTCTGGTCCAGGCTGACCTGGAATTAACTATGCAGTCTCAGGGTGGCCTCGAACTCTTGGCGATCCTCCTACCTCTGCCTCCTGAGTGCTGGGATTAAAGGCGTGCGCCACCACGCCTGGTTCTTTTTCTCTTTTGAACAGTATCAGATCAGATTAGGGTCCACCTTTACAATCCCATTCCCAGGCTTTCAGCTCCTTAAAGGTTTGCCTCCAAACACAGTCACATTCTGAGGCAGTAGGAGTTAGGGTATCAATGTTTGAGTTCTAGGGACGCAATTCAGCCTTGGCAGCTTGCTTACATTTCAGCTGTCTGAAGCCAACCCCCATCTTTCCCTAAGAGATGGGGTGTCCAAGTGCCCAGGAAAGTATTGGGTGCACTGGGCAGCAAGGAGCTCAGCTCCCTGCTGGCTTCTCCCACGGGCATGGGGTAGCCCACCTGAAGGCAGAGCCTTCCTATCTGTCCTGCTTTCCCCCTTGTAGGGAGCTGCAATGGAATTCACTTCACTGGTCCCAGCAGTGCCAATTGAATCTCCAAGCTCTCCACAACTGCTCCTCTCTGTGTACGTGGAAGGCTCATGCGTGAATGATGACTGTTGTTCTTTGTGTTGGCAATGCAGCTGCTTGGCCACGCTGTTCTATTACAGAACGAGCTACCACTTTCTGAATGCCTACCATGCCCCAGGTCAACTCTGTGCCAAGATTCTAATGTAAATATTTCGTCGAGTTCCCATAACAATCTGGTAAGGTCATCGTTTTCACTCTCATGTTAACAGGTGGGAAAGTGAAGATTTTTAGGAAGGCTATGAAACACAGGTGAGGATTAGAGCGATCTCGAGCTGAGTGCAAGTCGATGTGGCTTTAAGACCTCACTTCCAACCTTGACACTGAGCTGCCTCCAGAGGTAGCCAAGCCACTTGTCTCTTGAAATCCTGTGTAACTCAGTGTATCTCACAGCCTGAAATAATGCTCAGGTTCCAATCTCAATATTTCTCCTCCAGTGCCCTTGCCTGAGGCAAAACTGAGACATCACAGCGTAAAGGAAACAGCACAGATTTTTGGAATCAGGATTGGGTTCAAATACTGTGTCCTTTTACCAGACATATGACCCTAGGTACGTTGCCTCACTGTCATAAGCTTCAGTGTCCTTAGTTGTAGAAGGAGGTAACCTTTGTGAGGGAGGAACACAATCAGATAACGTACACCTTGCCTCTTGCCTGTTGTTTAGCATGAATTAGGCCTCCTAAGAAGTAGGTGTAGTTTAATGGAGACACAGAATCATGACAATTAAGTGCATTTTTTATTGACAACTTCTATACTTACATACAAAAAAACACATGATATTTCCCTCCCCTCCACCCAAAGTGCATTTTTTTTTGAGGTAGGGTCTCACTCTAGTCCAGACTGACCTGAAATTCACTATGTGGTCTCAGGGTGGCCTTGAACTCACAGCGATCCTCCTATCTCTGCCTCCCGAGTGCTGGGATTAAAGGCTTTGCCACCATACCTGGCTGTGCATTTTTTAAAAAAATCCTTGCATAGATCTTGAATTTGGAGAAAGATACCATAGTGGAGATCTTTGAGTGTGGGATTGATGTTAGAAAATTATATGGTATTGGTGTGAAAGTGCCCCAGTGTGGCATGGAAGAGAACATCCTTATTCCTAGGAAACACATGCTGAACCACTTAAGCGTGAAGGGTCCCAACATCTGACAAAACACTCAGCCATCTAACAAAGGAACAGTCGCCAGTGTGTGGGCCAGCGTGCGCATGTGCTTAGTGGATAAGAGGAAGCAGATGTGATAAACTTCTGTAATATTGCATCTTTTTCTAGAAATTTGAAAAATATCAAAATTAAAAAAAAAAATTGTACGGAGCCAGGCATGGTGATGCACATCCATAATCCCAGAAGTCAAGAGATGGAGATAAGAGGAGGTCAAGTTTCAGGCCATTTTATGTGACATAGCAAGTTCAAGGCCAGTCTGAGCTACATAGGTAGACAGTGGCTCACAAAAGCCCAAGGGCTAGGGGTTGAGCCCAGTGGTTGCTAGCTTGTCCCACTTGATGGGGGGGGGTGGGTAGCAGAAGCACCCTCCTTCCAGACTATGTCTCCAGTCAGCAGCTCATCGATTTTCATAAGCTTCAAGAAAAGCTCTTTATCATTAAAGATAAATAACACCTTAGGGTAAAAGGATGGGAAAAGATATCCCAAGCAAAGGGGAGTAGGAAACAAACATGTATGGCTATCCTAATATCAGACAAAATAGACTTTAAACCAAAAGTGATCAGAAGACATAAAAAGGGTCACTACATACTCACGAAGGGAACCAGTAAGAGGATATTACGATCATCAACATATATGCCCTCAACCTAGGTGAACCAAAATGTATAAAACACAATCTACTAGACATTAAGTCAGAAAGAAATCCCAACACAATAATAGTCACCCACTACCATGGATGTGGAATTCATAAGGAAAAAAAAGAACAAAAACACCCTAGAATGCATAGGAACAGAGTGGAGAAAGCCATGTCGCTCTTCTAAGGGAATGGGAAAATGAAAAGGAGTCATATTGTGTGTTGACACTTGACACGCCAACCCTAACCACCACTGACCTGCTGTGATGGGAAAGAACTCTTATGATTCCTGGCTCACGGGGACCAGTGGATGGGTAGTCTGTGTGCTTGTGTGAGCATGTGCATACAAGTACGTGTCCATGTTGGCCTGGGCTTGTGTCATACAGGTATGTGTGGTCATATACAGCTGATAGCATGTGAGGAAGTAGACTCTAGAATGACCCTGGGGAGCAGGTGGACAACTGAAGCATCTCTGAGAGGGACAAGGACTAGTCTGGGGTGACACTTCTGACATGAGGGAGGGTGTGGATCGGGACCAGCTCTGACTCTTAGAAGCTGAGGAGCTGGTGGAAGCCAGACTTCCCAGGCAGCGGGGTGGGGTGCAGCATGTTGCCATCTCTGTGCCCAGTTGTCCCTGGGGCAAAGGAAGTAGAGCTGAGGGTCCACTGGGAAGGTCTTGTCTGAGGAAGCAGCTCTGATAAAAGGGGCCCAAGAAGTGACCTCATTTCCTTGACAATGGCCAACAGAACTTGGAACCCTGGTGACCAGGCAACGACAGGCCAGAGGCAACCTTAACAGACTCACTTGCCTGAGGATACTGAACGGATTAAGATGTTCTCTCTGTTCTCTCGCTGTTTCTCGAGTAGCGTAGGCTCACGCCTCGGTAATGCCTTGTATAGAGGCCCTCGCCACCTCTGGAGGTGCTGGGTGTGCTGTTGTACCCAATGCATCTGCCCATGTTCCCACAGGAACCCAGAGGTGATACTTGATAGCATATAACCATTATACCCAGGCCATGATACTCCTGGAATATCCCAGTTCCTCTGTGTGTGTATGTGTGTGTGTGTGTGTATTATGTGTATGTGTGTGTGGTGTGTATGTAGAGGAAAATCCTCCCAGCACACCTTCCGCTTCAGTTGTATGAACACAAGTAATTTAGCAGTCTGTTAACACTCCCACGTTTGAACCCGCCTTCCCTGTCTCTCTTCAGGGTGGATGGAAATACGTGGAGTATGTGGTGGACCACCTCCCAATTGCAGTGCAGAAGGAGGATTACCCCTTAATTTCCACCTTCTTGGTCTTCCACAAAAGGTTTGCCACCATCTGGGAGGTGCTTTGTCTGGTCATGGAAAGGTGAGTCCATAGCAAGTCAAGGGGAGCTCACCCCTTTTGCTTTGGTCCCAGGAGTTGCTTGATTGTCTCCAAAGCTGTTTGTTCTCCTAGACTAAATGAGTTTGCAGCCTGGCAGTGTGGGGCTTGGGTCTGAAAGGACTTGGGGACTCCAGTGGGTGACATTCACTTACCCTGCCCTAAAGAAGCATTCTGTCCAGCACCAATCTTTCTTAGCCTTGGGACAAAGCCTCTCTTTCATTTGTAAAGAAGGATCCAGATCACATCTTTCATAAATGGCACATGATCAATGACCCCACCAAGGCCATACCAAGAAGCTCTGTGCCTATGGCGCTATCTGGGAAAGTGCCACTTGGGTTTGTTCATTGTACAAACACACACAAAGAGCCTGCTACTACAGAAAGTTTGCCAGGCAATTAGCAGGTAACTCATAGAACAGCCAACACACAAAATTCTCAGCCCCTCCAGCTGGGCTGCTATTTCCATCCCACACTCAGCCAGCCCCTCCAGAAGTCCTAGCTGTTGGGGACACAGGAGCTAACGACTGCCACCCTCCTGACCTCCTCTAGGTACCCATCCTTCAAGCCGGGTTGTAAGAAGGATGAGAAAGCCAGAAGGTGAGTGGGCTTTGGGTGCAGAGAGAAGTCAGCTCCCCTCTGCAGTGTGTGATATCTGGGGAGCTATTGATGGAGGGCTGAGCAATGGCCATCACCGTCTTCTGGTGATTTCCACTAGAGGACTGACACCTGGGCTTCCCCTGTGGGTGGAGGAAAACACCTGGGAGCATAGGGACAATGGCAGATAAAAGCAGAACCCTGTGAAAATGCATGACTGCCCTAGCCCATCCCAGGATGTTTGCCCAGCACTGTCCTCCATCAGGTCCTGGACAGAGGTGTCCAGATCCCCTGTAGACATCTTCTTCTAATCACCATGCCAGGATTGGGGACCCTCTGTGTGCAGGACCCTGGGCAGTGTTGGACAAGGAGAGACCAGGCTTCTGACTCTGCTCCCCACAACCTTCCCCCAGGGCCATAACCACGTTTTTAGATATATGGATGGAGAGGATGCCTCAAGATTTTTATGAGGCTCCGTACTCTCTGGCCATGCTGAGACGGCTGAAGGAGTACATGAGCTGCAACATGCCTTCTTCCAACCTGGCCGACCGAGTCGAGCAGCTCATGTCAACGCTGGAGGAGATTGACGGCGGGATTGACAATGTCAAGGAGGCAGAGGCCTGGGGTAGGTGCCTGAGGAAGGGAGAGTTGGTTTCAGTGTTGGTGTCACCAGGGAGGCTCCAGATACTAGTGTTCACCCTGGAACCAGAGGTGGACCCCAGGCTGGTGAAGTGTCTTGTTGAGGGGACAGGGATTCGGGATTCTTGAGCAGAAAAGGGGTCTTTTGTGCCTTTGGAAAGGGTTTATGAAAAGGCACTCATTCTAAAACTCCCGTCCCACCTTGACTTAGCGCTGCCTCCACCAATAGCGAATCTTTCTCTCCTTAGGTTTGAGCTCCTCCAGCACAGGGAGCTGCGAGCTCCAGGCGCAGGATGACATCTCGGGATCCCCTGAAGCTCTGCAGGCAGGGCCAGCTTCTCTAGCTGTGTCCACGGGAGACCTGCCACCAAAATAAGAGCCTCCTGTGAACACGGAGCCACCTGTGACAGCAGCAGCCGAACCAGCACCTGTCACCACGGAGCCATCTGAGGCAGCCACTGTGATCCAAGAAGGGTCATGCACCTCAGGGACAGACGAGTCAGCGCCTCTTCCCACTGCTGTGGGTCTAGAGCAGCCTCTGCCCATGGTAGACAGCTGAGCCACCTCCTGCTATTACTGCAGACCCTCCAACCAGTCAGACATTTCTACATGAAATAACAACACTGGGGTCTTACTGTGCTTACCCACTTCCAGATGTGGCTATTTAGAGAGCTCAGGTGCCTGAGAGTCACTGCTTTGGCATTTCAGCCAAGCCTCCCCTCCCCAGGGGAAAAAATACTGCATCCACTACCCTTAGTCTGCAGTCCAAGACAAGCACTTGGATCAAGGAGGGGAGGACATGTCAGGCCATCATGGATGCAAGTAGGAGAAGGCCCCTGGCATTACAGGACATGGGTGAATGCATAAATGCATACTGTGCCTTTAAGGAATCAGATGGCATCAGCATGGGCACACAGTCCTGTGATGGGGCAGTGCATGTAATGGTTCAGGACATGAGGTTTGGGGTCAGGCTGACCGAGAATCATTGACAGTGATTTCCAATTCAGCGTAGGATTCCTTGTCTGTCAAACTTGATAGCATCTCCCACCCAAGGTGAGATGAAGTGAACTTAAATGTAATGGTGTGTGGAGTTCTCTGTGAATCCTGAGCCCAAAGCCGTGTGCACACACTCAGTACACCTTGTGCACATACACATGTCATATGGAATTTGAAGGGAGAAAGGCATTGTTTCAGCAGGGATTTTATTCCATTGGGGATGGGATGTTTCCCTCTCTCTCTCTCTCTCTCTCTCTCTCTGTCTGTCTCTGGGGCATGAGTATGAGTATGAGTTCTTGGCAAGTCTTAGCTCAGTTAATCCTCCACAGGATGGAACTGTCACCCTCTGGACTGTATGCAGGAGGAGACTGCTCCACAAACACTGCATAGGGCCACTTGGCTGTGTGTGACTGTCTGGGGAGGTTTATGGCCAGGACAAAAGGAAGGGAGGGGAAGGTGAGAGGGTCTGAACTCTAGCACACCTGGTCAAGGTTCAGCCCAGACCCCACCACCAGCCTTCCCAGGTGCTTTCTTCCCTGTACTTGTCGATTTTGTCCTTTGTTGCCAGCTTCCCTCACATGTACCTGCTGATAAACCCGAGGACAGAGGATCCAAGGTCCTTGCAATTGTTTGTAACCATGTTGCGGGTCATTAAGACAGTTGGCCTGGGTAAAGATTATGTCTGGATGCCCTAGGCACAAGGCTCCACCGTCCTCATAGTCCATGTCACAGCACGTGGAGGTGAGTCGCAGATCACATCCAGTCTCAGAGGTAGGCCTTCTAATGATGTGATGGCTGGAGACTCGGGGCTGCACAGGCCCAGCTGAAGGAAACCCCACCCAGACTTAGTGGAGATGGCTTCCCACACGAAGCAAATCAAAGTACAGGATGCCCAGTAAGAGTTTCAGATAAGCAAATGATTTTAAGTATTTCTTAATTGTTGTAATGGAATCTAATAATATTAAACATTAATCATTGTAAATATCAAATTTAATTTTAATGAGGCATTCTGTATTTAATCTACCAGCCTTACATCTGAGGCTGGGGTCTCCTATTAAAAACAAATCTTGGCTGGAGAGATGGCTTAGTGGTTAAGGCATTTGTCTGCAAAGTCAAAGGATCTCAGTTCAATTCTCTGGGACCCATGTAAGCCAGATGCACAAGGGGGGTGCATGCATCTGGAGTTCATTTGCAGTGGCTGGAGGCCCTGGTACATCCATTTTCCACGCCCCCTGCCTCTTTCTCTCTCTCTCAAATAAATAAATAAATAAATAAATAAATAAATGAATGAATAAATAAATAAATAAATAAAATATATTTTAAAAAAAGAACAAATCTTAGGAGCAGTATAAAATCTCTGCCAGGGGCATTATTGCAGCATTCCTGTTCCTGCTAGGTGTCCAGAAATGGCCTTCCCTGTGACTTGCACAAAAGGAAAACCTTAATGCAAATGCATCAGAATAGCCAGTTAAAAACTAATAATTTGGGTCTTACTTATCCCTTCACGAACCTCCCCAGGCCTTTGTGTGAGGGTGCTGGATTGAATTTCAAAGGTCAGGTAGGAGATAGTGTGAAGAATCAGAAACAGCAAAGTTATGTTTCTCCACTTATTTCCAAAAGACAAAAACTATTCTTTTTAACATAATTACTCTTTTACTGAAATCGCCACATCATAGCAGCAATGTCAAAATGCCATGCCCCGACTCTGCCAACCTAGGTTCTCAGTTTGTACTTGTTATGATGGTTGCCAATGTAACCCGTCCAAATTTGAGTGAGTTAAGCTGTGAAGGAAAAGCTAATGAAATAGAGTCCCCGACATTGTGCATATGTGGATATTGGAGCTTTGTCCTCCACCTTCTTTCTCACTCTTTGTTTTTTCTTTGCTTCCTTTTCCTCCCGCTTCCTTCAGTCATTCACTTAAACACCGAGAGGAATTTGAGTGTAGCCAGTTGGTCACTGACAGCCATGCCCTGTGCATACCCTAATGAAGGAAAAGTTTTGTATGTGGCTTAGATAGTGACAACTTTGGTTGTTGGTAAGGATCATCTAATGTTTTGTTTGTCCAGATTAGACATCAAGGAGACTACTGCCTTCTGATACTCTCAGCTTTGCCACTGTGGTCTTCTAGACCATGGGAGACGAGCTGAGATGGACTGTCATGCGACACCTCAGAAAGCCAGGTACTCCTTCCGGTGCATGTTTTGACTGAAGCTTAATTCACTCTCTAGAGAAGTTAAAATAGATTCTTTCCTGATAACATGTATTTGACAACACTTTGAATTTTAATGTGAACCTGTGCAATGTAGACACAACTAAATCTGGCAGCATATTAATGTCACTGATAGTACATTTTATTTATAGAATTTACCATCTCCCCAGTTCTCAGTCGGAAGCCCACACGCAGTAATTAAGCCATTATAAAAACACAATAGGATATAACATAATGGAACCGTCCTGCTGTCAAGGCACACAGAGTGGGGAAGTCAAGGGAACACAAAGGACACAATGCATCCAATTTAGTCCTGCTGTGGAAATGTCACAAACCAGTACCCTCCAAAGGATAAGTAGGAGAAAAGTAATTTCCACAGACAACTGGGCATTGAGTCTTAATTTTCAGAAAATAGGAACCCAACCAGCAAACTGGTCAATCAATCAACCAACATCAATCAATTAGTGAGGGGCAGTCTGTGCTCAAGGGGTTCACAGCCATACTGGAAAACAAGCTTGAACAAAAATACGCTACAGCACTGGTACAAGAGATTTCCAAGAGAGATGAAGTTAAGCAAATAACACAGAACACACGTTGATAATAGCAAAGAAAGGCCAGCTACCGGGCTCCAGAAATGCCACAGGAGTATCTGTGAAGAGAGAGGAAGTGGAAATCTTGTATGGAAAGGGAAAGGATAAGTTATGAAAATAGAAAAAAAAATATTGGGAAGCCAAACTTTCAAGAAAATACATGAAAATATTTGGTGAATTCATTTCCAAGACAAAACTAGCACACAATTCCATCACGAGCATATTGCTCTCCTTTTAAGATAGAACAATGCTCTGGAAATATGTAGTAAAAATGAAGACACATACTGGAATTTATGATATGATATAAAATTTAAAAGAAATTCACATGTAGCAGAGAAAAAAAAATGTCTGCAAAGAAGCATACCAACTTTAAATATACATGCCTGCAAAACCAGAGCCCCATGTATGCTAGGCAAGTACTTTGTCACTGAGTTGTACCATCAGCCTAACTTTTAATCATTTTAATGGATATTAAGATGATAGGAATTTTATTTTTTCTTTGAAATTTTGTTAAAATAAACAATAAAATCTGAACAATAAAGCAAGAGAAAGGGCAAAAAGACCCTTACAGTACACTTCAGTGATATCCATATCTAAATTTTATATATGACCTTTATTTATTCTTCGATTAACTAGAAGAGTGTGTTGGAACGATGTTGCTAGGAAGTCTGCAGCAAACTCAATTGTGTTAGCCCACATTCGTATGTTAAAGTCCTATCTGCCAAAATGACTGTGTTTTGAGCCTTCGATGAGTTAAACAAGATTAAACGAGATCATAAGGTTGACTCCCTGGTTCACTTGCTCCCTGATAAAAAGAGGAAGAGACTTTAGGGATGAAGGTAAATGGGAAAAAAATGCTATAGGAAGACATAAAAGATGGCAAGAGGCTGCAAGCCAAGGAGAGATGTCTTAGGAAAAGACCATATAGACCAATATATTGTCTTGATTTCTAGCCTCTAGAACTATGAGATTATAAGTTTCTTTTGCTTAGGTTACTCAACATTCTGGCATTTTGTTATAGAAACACTAGCCAACTAGGATGCTTTCCTTTTGGTACTTGCATCGTGTGGATTAAGACGTTCTCTACAGCACTTGTGTTATGAGGACTATACACTCTCCACAGGACTTGTATTACGCGGAAGTGATAACTTACCCCCAGACATTTTTTTTTTTTTTGTTTCTTTTTTTCAAGGTAGGGTTTCATTCTACTCCAGGCTGACCTGGAACTCACTATGTAGTCACAGGGTAGCCTCAAACTCATGGTGATCCTCCTACCTCTGCCTCCCGAGTGCTGGGATTAAAGGCGCGTGCCACCACGCCCAGCACCCAGACATTTTTTTTAACCACAAAATGAAGCTAAAATAACTCATGATGTTTATGCACCAAAATGAACTTTCCATTCCAATTATGTTGCTTAACTCTTGTCATCATCAGAATATTGGCCTTAGATCAACACTTGAACAAGCTGTAGATGGATGGGGAGATACAGAGGATAAAAATCCATGTTACTCAGATTTTTGTAGCCATAAGAAATACTTGAGGGGAAAAAAACCACAGATTTTGGCTCACGGCTTCAGAAGTGTTACTCCATGAGAGATGGCTCTATTATTTCTTGGTTTGTGCTGAAGCAGTACATTATGGTGGAAGGACATGGTGGGCACCTCACAGCTGCCAGGAAGCAGCGAGAAGAAGTAAGGAGATAGGCAAGACATACTTTCTAATCCCCTACCCCGAGCGACCTACTTTCTCCAGCCAGCCTTCGCCTCCTTATATCCCATTCAGTAGAAATTCATCAATAGATTAACCCACTGTTAAAGTTAGTGCCCTCATAATCCAATCACCTCTCAATGATTGGATCTATCAGCTTGGGACCAAGCGTTTAACACATGAGCTTTTTGAGGGGACCCTTCCTATACAAACTATGAGAGCCTTTCCAGGATCCAGTGCCAGCAAGCACTGCTGGTCGCCTAAGGGATGCAAAAAATGTCGAAAATCTCATCTGCTTCTGTGATTCTGCTCAGTTCCTTTTTTCAGGATTAGGACACCTAGTTCCCCAGCTTGGCGGCCAGCCCTACACAATGTCCCCATTGAAAAAAAGGTCAATGGAAATGGATAACAGAAAAAAGGTCTGATCTCCTACCTCCTACTGGGGTCATTTCTGAATGTCCAGACCAATTTTAGAGCCTCCTATCCAGGGAGCTAAGAACTGTACTAAACCCACAGCCCAGTTCTCCCCTCAGGTCAGTTCTGCTTCCTCCCCTTGTCCCATGGGTGTTAATTCTGAGTCTGTGTACTAATAAATCTCCAGTTTGCTATTCTCTGACCCAGAGGTTTTAGAGAACCAACCTGCAAATTTCTCCATTTGCCTGCATAGTCTTTTCCTGCCCAATAAACCAGATTGCTTACCTGTATCATCCCTAGGCAATTATCTGTCACTGATGGTCATCCCTGACATTTTGTTGAGCACCTACAAATTAGTTCAAGACTTATGGCAGAAGCCAGGCATAGTCGGGCACATTTGTTCTCCCAGTACTTGGGAGGTAGATGCAGGAGGATCTAGAATTGAATGTCCTCTTCGGTTACAGAGTGAGTTTGAGGTCATGTTGGGTTACATGAGATCCTGTCTCACAAAGCCCAAAGACCGCAAACAAACACCAACCAAGACTTACGGCTGAGAAGGGAAATTTATTTTATCTCTGACTTGACTTCCTACTCAAATTGTCCTTAAGCACTGGGGTTAATTCCTGAAGGTTGTACCAGTATTATTTGACTTTCCCATCAGGCAGTTCTGTCTTCAGCCTGGCATAGGATTTTGAAATGGAAACTTGAACAGATTGTGTGTGGTCCTAAGCAATTGTTCTATATTAATATGAAGTGTCAGTTCTGGAAAGCGTCTTATGATCAATATAGTTTCAGAATGTCAAGGGATTTAGTAAACCATGACTTGAATCAATGAACAGTGGCTGTTGAAGAGCTGCTGTGAGCACAGGTTGTTATAGGAAAACTCCAGTGCCAGGAGGTGGGATATCGTCACAGTCAGTTCCACAGCGCTGGGGTGAACATCCATCCATCCCAGACACAATTTGTGGGAGAAATGGGTTTTATTCAAGCTTACAAATCCAGGGGAAGTTCCATCAACAGTGGAAGAAGCTGGCCCACTTTCATCGATTCTAGCCGAGAGAAAACATCAACCACCCAGAACACCAGAAGCCACAAGCAAGCACCCACAGGAGCTCATTCTGTTCTCTTACATCTTTGGGCTGGAATTCAGATCCACCCCAGTAACATGCCACCCCTCCCTCCTGTAGTAGGAATCTTCCTGCTAGGGCCTGAAACCGTAAAATCAATTTTAATAAAACACCTGAGTCTATGGGGCAATCTGTTCAAACAACCACAGATTCCTTCCAGAATTGTTGGTCAGGCAAGGCTCCCAAAACAATGCTGGATACTTCTGATGCTCTTGGTTGCCCACCAGAATTAGTTAGTAAGACCTTACTGTGGAAGACAGCACATGCTTTGCTTTCAGGACGCTGAGAAATCAAGCTGAGACAGAGTTAGAAGCCTCCTTCCTGCCAGCTAACTGCCATAGGGCTGAAAAGCAGGCTGCTTGGGGAGAAAAGCCATTAGTAGACAAAACCGGTAATTAGCCTTTGAAAATATACAACTGGCCAGTCGGGTAAGATGTGCTTGCTCCCTGGTGCAATAGCGTCATGACTGTTATGGGGGTAACCAACTGCTTTCTGCTGGGACTGGAGGCCTTTCCATGGGAGGAAATTAATAACTGGTGTGGAAACTTAATCAAAACCTTAGGGCTGTAAAGGTCATAGGCCCTGTGAGGCAAGCTGCTACAACTGCTGTTTGGCTAAATGGGTATGTTGTGCCCATCAAATTGCCCTCTAAATACTTACGCTTATGTCCCTAGATTACTGCTGCTCACACTTTTGGTCAGAGAAGCTGCTTTTTGTAGTTGGTGGTGACTACAGGGGCATCTCAAAACTTGTTAGAGTGCTGAGAATACGTGACTATTGTGTGCTCGGCGCTAAATGAGACACCTCTGCCATACCCTCCAAGGCTCAGGAAACACTGCGGAAGAGAAGGTGGAAAGAATGCAAGAGCCCGAGGATGAGGAGTGTTTGGAATGTTGTCTTCCAGACATGAAGCCACCATTATATTCGTGGCCTGATAGTGACAGTTATTGCCTATGTAAGATCTGCAGTATATTAAATGGGCTCATTAATATACTGCCACGGATGGTGGAGACGGAATAAAAGACATCAGAAGAGAAGAGGGAGTAGTTAGCAAGAAGGTGTTCAGTGGAAGGGGACAGGGGAAGGGGGCCAAGAGAAGGTAATGGGTGTGGATTAAGATCCAAATACATTATATTCAGGTATGAAAATGAAAGAAAGGAAAAATATATTAGAAAGAAGAGTGCAGGCACAAGAGTGAGGCGGGAACAGATAGCTGTCACTTTTTTTGTTGTTGTTGCTTAAATATTTTCTATTTATTTGCACACACACACCAGGGCTTTTGCTCCCACAAACACCAGACATGACACTTTTTGCACCCAGCTTACATGGATGACTTGGGAATGGAATGCAGTGCTGGAAAGCTTTGCAATCAAGTGCCTTTAACCGCTGAGTCATCTTCTGAACCCCACCAATGTCCTTGGTAGCCCCTTCCTCTCCCTTCACTGAGATACACCTGGTTCAAGGTGAGACATATCCAGGATTGTGTGACCAGTTTTAAGAGTCCCAACTGGAACCAGAAAACAGCCCAGTCTCCGCATGGCACACATGCTGTATTTGGTGTAATTGGACTCACCCCTGGCTTCCCTGAACATACAAGTCTTGAGTCAGAGCCCAGCACCCTCACCCTCCCAACTGTCTTCTATTGCTGTGTGTCAGGATGATTCACGACAGTTTCTGTTTCTGTGCCTTTTATAGTTAAGAGTAGAAACCTTCTAGCACTCATAATGACCTCCTCCAAAGAGGGATGCTTTCTCCTCTGAACCGAATTCGAAGAGTTTTTATGCATTGATTTCTATTTACATATCACTCTTCCACTTACATACATCGTCATTACATAGAAAAAGCGACTTTGATGATATTAAGGTGAGGGATATTACCCTGGGGTTTCAAGATGACCCTCAGGGTATCTAAGTGAATCTGTTGTGGGCACATGGGCGTTGGAGAGTGGAAGAGGGGATAGAAGAGCCAGACATACGCAATCATAGAAAAAGAAGCAGGAAGAGTTTGAGTCATGAGAAAGAAAGAAAAGAAAGAGACATAAGTTGAAAACTGTGTGCTTTTAAAAGCTAGAACTGGTCTGTGGATCTGCAAGGAGGCAGAGATCTCAGGCCTATAAGCACAAAGCCTGAGTTCTGGCAAAAACTGAAAGAGGAAATCAACAGGTTCTCCCCTGGAGCCTACAGAAAGGAACATAACCTTCTGGCAACTGGAAATCGCCATGGGCTTCTGACATTCAGAAACACAGGACGAAGAGATGTGTGGGTTTCCACCGCTATGCATACGAGGACTGTTTCATGGTGGCAGTAGAAAATGTTATCACTAGCCAAAGCGTCTCTCCAGAGTGACAGGCCCAGGGATGGGCTTGCGATTCAAACTGGGTTAAGGAGAGTCTTTCTCCTGAGACTCTGAGGAAGAGACATTACTTCTGATGTGAAGCCATGATGATGTGGGGCCCAAACTCTCTGAGGCAGCTGCCTTTGCCACGTGGACTGGCCCAGGCAAGAGCTGTGACAAAGTCCATGTGGGTTCGGACAGGGCTCCTATCTAGTGGTACTTGAGACCAGCTCCCTCCACTAATCCTTGATCTTCAATCCTTAACTTACTTCTAAAATTAACACATCTGGGCTGCAGGGATGGCTTAACAGCTATGGCACTTGCTAGCAAAGCCAAAGGACCTAGGTTCAATTCCCCAGGATCCACGTAAGCCAACTTCACAAGGTGACACATGCATCTGGAGTTCTTTTACAGTGGCTGGAAGCTCTGGTGCACCCATTTTTTTTCTCTCTCTTTTTATCTCTCTTTCTTAAATAAATAAATAAATAAAACTAAAAGAAATTTTAAATAAAAACAGAATTAACACATCTTCTCCAGAAGAAATGTGATAAATGCATACATTCTCCGAGACAGTTGGTATGTAGGCAAGCATTGCTTTATCAGAAAGCCTGGCTCCTGGCTGAAGGCAGAGCTCAAAGGGATGGGGATGGGGGGTTGATAGAAAATGAATATGGGGAAATATCTGGTCGTAGGGGAAACATACTAGGGAGGGTGTGATGTCAGTATGTGAGTATGATGGAACCAGATCATGCTAACCCTGAAATTTGAGAGATGAGTGTGTTTGGGGGGAGGGTTGGAGTGGGGAGTTGAGTTTCTGCAAGACTTCTCAGTACTGTCTAGGATATCACATAGGACCTTCGCCCATCTTTGAGTATCAGGCCTTGAACATATGTCCCAGTGACAGTTTGCATAGCCATTGGGTTAGCAGTGGGCCCATCCCAGGCCAGGAGGGCACTATATTCTACAGGCTGCGAGTATTGAGGCCCTCCACTTCCCCTTTTGGTTAACCAGCCTGCAGCAAGTCTCCCTGGGAGCCAAGTAGGTGGACACTGATGGCTTGGGCATGGACAAGGATGATGTGTCCAGAGCTTCCTGAAAGTTAAAAACAGGAGAGCCGCCGAGCAGCCGCACAGAGAAGTCTCTTCATGCAGTGTTGGAATTTGATACTCTGCCAAGCGTTCATACTTTGATGTCAGCAGTTTAGTTTGGGACAATAGAGAAAACAGTGCTTTTGGCCTCTACCTAAACTTGAACAGAGAACAGAATAACTTGGGAAGTTGAACTTGAATGGTCTCCTTACCTTATTTGCCCTGACCCTGAGTTGCACTGCGCTGGCTAGCAAGGAATCTAGACCATGGGGCATGGAAACACTGTGTTTACGAGATGGGGCTGGAGCTCACACATTCTCTGAGTCATTCTCTGGAGCTGGTGATTTCGGATGGGGTGTAGGAGGGAAGCACTCTGTCAGCTTTAGAACCACTGTCTTGAACTGAGGATTTTAACCAAGCCTGTAAGCTCCACTCTTTCAGCCTCGGGAAATTATTGTCCTCTTGGAAAATGCCTGGATGCTTCTCGCCTGCCCTCTGAAAGAAAGGAAGGCAAAGACTAAAGATGACAGATGACTTGGATATGAAATCACTGCTGGCATTTTTTTTTCTGAGTTAAGTGTCAAAAAATCTGCAATTTGCAGAATAAATTTTTCCCAAAATTACACAGGGTCCATAATTGAGAGCAAAGTGCTTGAGCTGTTTGGCTGGCGTGGCACTGACCCTTCTGGGAACTTAGGTCTCTCCCTCCCAGCCAGAGTTCCTGGGCAAGTTGTTTATTTTAAGCAACAGATTCACATTCAGTTCCCAGTGATGCCCAAATGCTCTTATTTCTGAGCAGCCACTATAGCCAGATCAGAAAGCTGCAGGTTCAATGAGACACCCTGACTCAGAAACAAAGGTGAAGAGATGTTGAGGAAGATACCTACCTGATGTCCACTTTTGACCTCCGCATGCCTGATCACTTATACACCACACATACAGACATATACACAAACTTGCACACAAGTCTTTACATACATACATAGCATGGCTCTCTCAATGTGCTGTGGACAAAGTTTCCTTAATTTTTTATTTCTTTTTGTGCGCCAGTATTAAGATGCTGCATCACCATTAACTAACAGCAATAGCATTGATTCACATTCAGGTAGCACCAAAATCCAACTTGAAGTCTGGAGGATAAATGGGGATATAAGGAAAGAAGAGGTGTAGGAAACGAGACCTGTCTTGAGACACCAGCTTAAATTTGGATGCTCCCGCTCTTGATCTAACTCTACTTTCACCTGCTCAGGATGTGGCACCAAGCTTTCCTACACAGGGTCTGGTGGCGTACCCTTCTCACTGTTCTGTCCCACACTGCTTCAGGGACAAGGATTGAGTCCACACTGGGCCTACAGGAAGGGAAGGCTGTATGTTCACAGTGTTCTGAGTGGGAGCATTACACAGAAGTTCCATTCCTCTGATAGCAGGCTGTCTGTGAAGAGGCAAAAGCTCCCCAGTGAATAATCTCCCCCTGGTTTCTTCTGACTGAAGTGGAAATGTCTGAAAGCAGAATAAGGCAGTCGAAGAATTCCTTCTTTGAACTCATCTGACTGGGAAGTGGTTCTGAGACTTTGAAAATCTTCAAAGACCTCAGCTTATGAAATCAATAGTTCAGTTTTTTTTTCCTCCCCTAACTTGCCAGCATTAAGGAAAGAATGCTGCTCAGGAAGGAATAGGAAGGTCTCCAGATCTAGGCCCCAGACAATGAGAGGGTGACCGAGATTGGAAAGCCACAGCTCGCTGAGGAAGTGCTCGGAACACGTGAAAGTCACAACTGGCCATGCGAGAGGAACTCATTACTAAGGGAGACAGGAGAGAAGAGCAAGAGGGAGCACCTTGGGCTATGTAATTACCTTCTCATTGCGGGGGGGGGCATGTGACCAAAAGCAGCAGGGAGGAGAAAAAGGTTTTATTTTGGCTTACAGTCTGGAGGGGAAGTTTCATGGTGGCAGTGGAAAGAAAGCACAGCACGAGCAGAGGCTGGACATCACCTCCTTGCAACAGTAGATGGAAAATAGCAGCAGGAGAGTGAACCGACCTCTGGCAAGGGACAACAAGATATAACAGTCCGAGTGTGTCCCCATCCACACACCTACTCCATCAAGGCTCCACCTTCCAAGTTGCTGGGGACCAAACATTGAAAACACATGAGTTTATGGGGCCCCTCTGATTCAAAACACCACAGGCTAAAAGCGGAGAAAAAGAGGGCCAGGATAAGAGACATTTTCATGGAAACTGGAGTCAACAAAATGACCTGAACTCTGCTTCATCTCAGCATGTCTTGAGTGATATTTTGAAGCCATGGTAGCCATATGGAAGACATAAAATATAACCTAGGATGCTTGTACTAGGTTATGAATTTACATGAAGTATCATGACTTTATTTTTTTAAGAGAGAGAGGGAATTGGTGCGCCACGGACTCAGCCACTGCAATCGGACTCCAGGTGCTTATGCCATCAAGTGGGCATGTGTGACCTTGCACTTGCCTCACCTTTGTGCATCTGGCTTATGTGGGATCTGGAGAGTCAAACATGGGTCCTTAGGCTTCACAGGCAAGCGCCTTAACCACTAAGCCATTTCTCTATCCCTCATGGCTTATTTTATTTAACTCTTAGTATAAAATTCTGTGTGATTTGGGAAATCATGCCTATTCAACTTCGGAAGAGAACACAGAGGCTTAGAGAGGGTAGGTAACTTGCCCAATGCTTCTCACCCCGCTGCAGGTAAATTTGTGTCTATACAATGTCCATGTTATCCCTGTGATCACATTTCTAAAAATTGCTTCTTGTTTGTTTTCAAGACCTGAAGACAAAGAATCTGATGCCTTTGGATTCTCACAGGGTCTGCCAGAGCCTGGGGAAATCCGTATTTCTCTTTTCAGAGTCCTAAACTTTATGTTATGCAGTGAGTATGGCCAGTTTCCAGCTGCTGGGGTGTGCCAAGGTCACATCTGTCCAGTCTTCTGCAGGAGACCTGGCCCTGCCACCAGCTCTACACAGTGAACGCTTTGGATGGCTTTTCTCTCCCAGCTAGGCTGGTTCCTTCATCCATCTGTCTGCCCTGTTGGCTCTCCAATTGACAACAGGAAACAAAACTGAAGAAAAAGAAAATAAAAGGAGGAAAGCCATACTTTCAACAAAAGGAAGTGCATGGTCCATATGGGCGTCTGAGCTCTGAGAAGGGGATGGGGACTAAGGTCTGTGTGACCTATCACCTCTGATGAGGAGCTCCAGAAATAGGATGCCACACAGGTGGTGCCTTGTGTGTGGTGCCATGTGTGCCTGTGAGAAGCTGGAGCAGAGTCCTCTTGTCATGGAAGGTGGAGCATGAGCTGTCAGCCTCCAGCAGGATGCCAGGTAAGCCCCACTGAGCAAGCAGTTGATGAAAAAACATACTGCCACCCTGAGACTACATAGTGAATTCCAGGTCAGCCTGGACCAGAGTGAGACCCTACCTCGCAAAACCAAAAAAAAAAAAAAAACATACTGGATGAGAACGTCCAGCTTCCAGATGACTCCAAGCTGCAGGCACGGTTGTCAAGAGCAAAGAAACCATGGCTCGAGGCACTGGATCTGCAAACCCTCACGCTCTCTGTCCTCGTTCAGGTGGGAGAAGGGTTGTGTGATAAACTCTACTTGCCAAGTCCTACGGCATGTTCCAGCAAAATCATTTGGATCTTGAAACTGCTACAGAGTTATTCCAGAGCCAGCCCATTGCTCTGAGTAGGTAAGCAGGGGCTGTCCTATCCCATTCACGTTTCTGATGAGGAAGACAGTGGAAGCAAGAAACCCAGTACATGCACATGCCTTTCTGATGGAACTTATCAAAATAAGTTAATGATGACAATCACAGAGAGTATCTATTCCTGTGCATGGGAAATTTAAGAAAAATAACATAGCCATAATTCCATTCTCCTAATTTATCAATTATATTCTGATTTATATGGTAAGTTGTCTTTTTGCTTGGGCATTTCCATTTTAAATTTTTTTAAAATAATTTTATTTATTTATTTATTTGAGGGGGAGAGAGAGACAGAGAAAGAGAGAATGGGCACTCTAGGGCCTTCGGCCACTGCAAACGAACTGCAGATGCATGTGCCACCTTGTGCGTCTGGTTTATGTGGGTGCTGGGGAAATTGAACCTGGGTCCTTAGCTTTGCAGGTCAGCACCTTAGCTGCTAAGCCATCTCTCCAGCCCTTCCTTGGGCATTTCTTTACATCTGTGGTTTAAGTCCCCAAGCATCAGCTAAGTTTTTGGTATGTATAGGCTACAGAGACTGCTGGAGAAATTTGGGATGTTTGGATGTAACGATTTAGGCAAATGGTAACTAGTTTAGTATATGATTTTTAAAATTAAAACAAATGGGGTTATGCTAAGCATCCCTTGTTTGAAATACTTGGGAATTTTTCCCAATATACATGTTTGCATATATATGAACTATAAAATTGGGGTGGGACCCAAGTTTAAACACGAAGGTCACTTATATTTTAATGTATGTTTTATGCATATGGCCTGAAGGAAATTTTATTTTATTTATTTCTTATCTAAATTGACACATGAAATTGTACATACTTGTAGGGTGCTGTGTGACATTTAATATATGTATATGTTGTGTAATGGTCCAGTCAAGGAAATTGAGTTATATATGTCAGTTCTACACATTGAACATGTGATGGCTAATCATCACTGTCAATTTGATTATGAGACACACCTGCGTGTGTGTCTGTGAAAGCAGTTTCAGGGAGCATTAACTGAAGAGGGAAGGCTCACTCTTGGTGTGGGCTGATCTCATGGGCATGTCCTGGGCTGAATAAAAAGTAGAAAGTGAGCTGGGTGCCAATGTTGCCCACTCTCTGCATCTTAATCTCTAAAGATGTGAAGGAGCCAACTGCTCGCTCCCATTGCCACGAACTTTACCATGCTGTCCCCACCTTGAGCTTTCTGTCAGGGGTCTTGTCACGGCACTGAGAAAAGTAATTAATATGGGAGACTTTCCAAGTCCTTTGCAGAAGCCATTTTGAGCCGTTTGATTAGCTACAGTCAACCATTGTTACCCTAGTGTGTTATACAATAGACGCTATACCTTCTATCCAGCTGCATCCTTGTATCCATCAACCATGATCATTCCATACTTCCCCCTCCATGACTTAGGTTCTGTGAACCACTATTCTACACTCTGCTTCTACAGTATCCACCTAGAGTGAGAACGTACACTAGTTGTCCTTCAGTGTTTGAATTATTTTACTTAACATGATGACCTCCAGTCCCAGTCATATTGCTGTAAATGACACAATTTCATTATTAACTATGGTTGAATAACATTCTACCGTGTACATACACCACATTTTCTTCATCCCCTCATTTACTGATGGGCATAAAATAATATATCATTTGGGGTGGTGGCACTTACATCTTGATTATACCTTATCACTTGAGGTTAGGTGTGGAATTTTCCACATGTTGTCTAGTGTTGGGACTAAAAAAAAAAAAGGTTTTGGATTTTGGAGCATTTCAGATTGGGGATGTTCCATCTGCAGAAAGGAAACATGTGCACGAATGAAATTTTAATAGAAACCAAGAGTTCAAGGGCAGGCTACACAGCTTCTGTATCATGAATAGAATAAGTGGACCAGAGGTTGGAACCTTGTGGATGCTCTTGCAGTTGGCGGAGGCTGACCTCATGTAAGAGAATGAAGACTGAATGGAGTCAGCCAGTGAGGGTGGAGGGGACAGAGTGGAGAGAGAGGTTCTCATAAAGTGGAGTTAAGAGGCTCTTGGTGATGGTGCAGATGGGGTGAGGGGCAGGGCAAGGTAGAGATATTACTATTTTCCTTGGATACCTTTCAGAAATTAGATGTGATGGTTCTTAAGCCACATTTCAGCACTTTGCCTCTCGTAATCACCAGTGATAATACAAATGGCAATAAAGCCACTAGTTTACATTGTTGAGTTCTTTCTATATGCTAGACTTCATGATGACCTTTTTATACATATTATCTTTTTAAATTTATGCATCTATGAGGTAGGTTTTAACTATTAGGTTTAAAAAAAATTATTTATTTGAGAGAGATATAGAGAGAAAGAGAGAGAGATTATGGGCACACCAGGGCCTCATGTCACTGCAAATGAACCCCAGATGCATTGCCACTTTGTGCATCTGGCTTTACATGAGCATTGGGTATTTGGGAATTGAACCTGGGCCATCAGGCTTTTCAAGCAAGTGCCTTTAACCACTGAGAAATCTTTCCAGCCTTCATTAGATTTCTTCTACAAATGGGAAGAAATGGGGCCAGAGCAGTTAGGAGACTTATTCGTGATTAAATTGCTCTTCATCTACCATACATCCAGTGACTGAAACATCTGAAGGGCCTCTTCCAAGCTGCAGGAATCTATAAACACAAACAACAGCTCAGCTTTATTTGAGGTCCCTTGAGTATGAACATTCCTGCACAATCTTCTGCCTTAGTTTCCCATAACTATAAAAAAATGCCTGAGGGGGCTGGAGAGATGGCTTAGCAGTTAAGTGCTTGCTGTGAAGCCTAAGAACCCCGGTTCAGGGCTCAATTCCCCAGTACCCATGTAAGCCAGATGCACAAGGTGGCACATGCATCTGGAGTTCATTTGCAGTGGCTGGAGGCCCTGCTATGCCCATTTTCTCTCTCTGTCTATCTACCTCTTTCTCTCTCTCTCAAATGAATAAATAAATAAATAAATAAAATAACATAAAAAAATTTTTTAAATGCCTAAGATTGTCACCTTATGTGGGGCAAAGTTCCTTTTGGCTCACAGTTTTGGAGGTTTCAGTGCCTTGTGAATCAACCTCATTGCTCCTGCCTCTGCTGTACAGCAGCAAGAGTTTGCGGCAGAGGACCTGCTTATCTCTCATGGAAGCCAGGAAGCACCAAAAATAAGAAGCAAGCTGGGAATCCCACATTCATTCTAAGGGCACACCCCAATATCCTAACTTCCTTCCTCTAGGCCCCACCTTCTAAAGGTTACAGTACTTGCCAAAAGTGCCACAACGACCAAGCCTTTAACACCTGGCAATCTAGGATTCCCTTAACCAAACCATGGTATCTCTATACTTGGATACCAGCCTCATAGTCCAGCTTTCTCATGATGCACATCTTATGCAACTTTAACAATTTGACAGGAAATCCTTTTAAACGTCTTCCAGAATCCCCTGGCCTTTCATACAATGAATTTTGCGCACAATTTAATCTTATTTAAGTTTTGCTTTGCCAGTAGGGCCATTGATAATGTAGTTCTGAGAGGATCCTTGGGCTGAGGGGAGAAGTCTCTTGTCTGCTTTTCTACAGTTGGCCTCACTCCACTACTGCCCCTGTCTCCTGCCCACCCATCCAGCCCTTGGCTGACCGAGAGAGAGGGAGAGGAAGACAGATAGAGATGGGCGCGCCAGCAGCCTCTCAGCTGCTGCAAATGAAATCCAGATACATGAGCCCCCTTGTGGTCAAGTGCGGCATTGCACCCTTTGCATCTGGCTAAACGTGGGTCCTGGAGATTGAAACCGGCATTCTTAGGCTTAGGAGGCAGGCGCCTTAACCGCTAAGCCATCTCTCCAGTCCTCTTTTTTTTATATAAAATATTTTATTTATTTATTTATTTATTTATTTATTTATTTATTTATTTGAGAGAGTGAGAGGAAGTGGCAGATAGAGAGAGAGAGAATGGGCACGCCAGGGCCTCTAGGCACTACAAATGAACTCCAGACGCATGTGCATCTGGCTTACGTGGGTCCTGGGGCATTGAACCCAGGCCCTTAGGCTTCGCAGGCAAACGCCTTAACCTCTAAGCCATTTCCCCAGCCCTCCCTCCCCCTTTTCATCTTTGCACCCACCCGTCAGTGTACCTCAGCGTTCACAGGATGCATGTTGTCTTGCAATAATGCTAAGAGCTTCACAGTGCTGAGTGTCAGACACCTTGACGGCTCCACTCCCACAGCAGCAATGAATCCTCACCACAGCAAAAGGGACATGGGTTTCAGGTAGAGAACAGAGGGCTCAGGTAGGTATGCAGTCTTCCATCTCTGAATGCTTGCTGCCTCGAGCGTGGGGCGATCTGGTCCTCCTCCTGCAGGTTATGGGCAGGAAGTGCTGTTTAAGACAGGGCTGGAAAAGGAGACTGCTCTAGGGGTTTGCCATGACCAAACAAGATGGCAGTTTCCCTCTGCATGGATTCTCAGTTTTCATTGAGCAGCAAGAACAGGAGAGGTGGCCCTCAGTATCCCGGAACTCCTACAGAATGAGCAGCAAGGGTCTAAAGACGAGGCAAGCTCGGGCCAAGCTGTCATTTCCACACACTTGCTTTGTGGCTTGGGAATCATTCCAGCACCCTGCTATTCGAGCTGTAGGGAGAAAATGCATTCCACTTTATAATACTGTTTATTAATGATAATAAATGACATCAGCTGATTCTATGATGCTCGGAGTTCTTTATATGCACATTTCCCTCCCCAGCCTCACACTGACTTTCTCAGTGAGGCAGGCAACACACAGTCCCCTCTGGGAGTTGCAGAAACTAGGGCACGATGAGTTTAGGAAGCTTAACCAAGTGCTCATGCCTAAGACGTTGTCAAATTGAGGGCTAGTGGTCTTTCTACAGAGCCTGAGACGCCCCTGGTCCAGGCAGGGTGACTGCTCCCTCCCTCTCCCCACTCCATCTCTTATACTCACACTTGTTTTGGCTTTGTATCTGCCCCCTTCTGCCTCCGTCCTTTCTCTATTTTTCTCTCCCTTTCTTTCTTCTTTCTCCTCTGCTTCCTTTATCTCACTTCCTTCCTTCAGTCCCCAGCCAGCCTCTACTGCTTGAATCCAGGTTACCACAGGGATGACTCCAGGTGATGGACTCTTAGCTGTCTTACTTCCATCACATCTTGCCCCCTGGCACGTGGGCACTCCTCAGGTCTCTGTGTCTGCTCCTAAGCCTACAGGCTGTGGTAAGGCATTCGTTGCCACCTTGCCACCAATTAAGCCTATGTATCATAATTGTACTCTTTTCCCACTGGAAGCTGAATGATGGTGCTAATAGGGTTCATGCTGAGAACAGATGTTCTTACTTCTGCCAGATGCCGCACGCTGCAAGGACCTGCTGGTGCCCGGCGTCAGCGAGATTCTTTTGTACTTTGATTTGAAGTGGTTCTTGGGAGGGCTGAAAAATCATGCTCTCCTTACATGGAGAATTGGGCACCAGACTTGAGGGGGTGTGAAGTAGCCAGCCATCCTTGGCACTTTATAATCCATCTGCTTCAGGAGGACATAATCCTGTTCCTATTTGAAAATTGTCTTTGTTTGCATTTTGTAATTAAGCATTCAGATTTTCGCTTCTGGTTGCTTCCGTCTCCAACAAACGTGGTGGCTAACAATTCTATTTTCTGCTTTATTTTCTCATCGTCTCTACTTAGATGTGTAGAAACCTGTCCCAACCCCCGAGCCCTCAAAGACTGTGATCCTGTTATCCGTTCAGTCACTATCTCCTGTGTGCCTTCTGTGTGTAAGGGTTGCCCCTTTCATGGAGCAGGTTCTGACCAGAGGAGGCAGATAATAAAGGAAGAGGGACTAAACAATCCAGCTTGAACAAAACAAGGTCATGGTAGGAGAGGGAAAAACCGGAAAGTTACTTTGCATAAAGCAGTCAAGGAATATCATCTTGACAAGGAAGCATTTAAACCGTGATGGGGAAAGAACATTCTAGAAAAAGGTACTGGCAACAGCCCTGAAGCAGGAAAGAGGTGGGGAGTTAAGAGTCTCAGGACAAAGATCAGGGAGGTTGGGCTAAGCACAGGAAGGGGAGGAGGTGTGGTGAAATGAGAGATGGCCCAGGACCACCTCTTATAAGACTCTCTTCCCCTGAGACCAGCCAGTAAGGGAGGCTCTAACTGCCAGTGTTTTCAGTGAGGGCTTCTTATGTTCTGGTCTCCTTTCTGGACCAAGCAGCAGGCGGTTTATTCTGGTTTCTCCTTCGCTGACACTGCTCAGTTGCACTTTCACCGAAGGGCTAGAATGGGGAGGGACATTTGGACTTCTCTTACAGGTCATAAGTGTGTTTACTTGAATCTAGCCTGCAAACTCTGGTGAAGCTGGACTGCAAGCACAGCTGGCTTCTCAGGGCAAGGCATTCCTGGAGCGGCTTCTCTATCCAGTTCTAGCTGTGCTTTATTAACAGTCTGATCTGCCCTGCACGTGGCCCTCTAAAGCCAGCAAGAAGTGCATCACCTTTTCAGTCAGGAGAAACCAGTCAAGGGAGAAGCTACGCAAACCTTGGCCCATGGTCACACAGCCAGCAATACAGAGAGCTGGGAGTAGACCTTTTGTTTCTCCCACTGCAATACCCATGCTATCAATTTCTACACAATGCCACATTGTGACTTGACATAAAGAACATTCTCAAACAAAGCAAGGACATGTGAAGTCCTTGTTACCAGTGGGATAGAAGCTGAGACCGAGTCGTTGACCAAGGAACTCCATAGGGTGACTTCTCATCCTGGAGATTAGGCAGAGATGCTGCGTCATGATTTCAGAACCCTCTTTAACCCCTGGCATGCCGTGACTATGGAGGAGCTAGAGGGTCCTGGGCCAGCTTGTTCCTTCCTGAATGATAAAGAGATGAAGATCTCAGAAACAGCACAGCCTCATTTGTTTAGACTGGTTCTATATCTGCAAGAAGTTCTAATGAAGGCCTATGCAGACGTGTCTACTCTTACCCACAAACTTCAGACCTATAGCCAATCTATAGAGAAGGGCAGACAGAGGTACTGACTTTGGAGTGTGGGCTGCCAATGATTTACCTTATGTTTTCAAACAGTAGCTAGCCTGTAGGTGAGGCTGCTCTGCTTCAAGAAATCCATTATGTTTGTTAGAAATGACCGTAAGCTTACAAGATCACTGCCTGATTTCCTCCACCCCAAATATGGTGATCTCAAGAGAAATACCATGGGAAAGGAAAATGGGTGCAAGTAGGAAAATGCTCTAGATGAAATATACACCAATGTACAGACATCCTTGCTTCTCAGGGATGACCTCAGGCATTGGTTTCCTTTGGGTCAGAAAGAAGGGATCCCGCCCCCCGACCCAGCCCTTGTCCACCACCTCTTGGTAGTGTAAAAGTAACAATGGTTATTGGTTAAAAACTTTGGAAACTGCACTTTTATAGGTCAGAATGGTTAAGTCAAGTATGGTTAACATAGAATAATAGCAGTAATACTAATAACTGAGCAAGTAATGAGGCGTCCGACCTACTCATTAGTATCAAGGTGTGAGAAGAATTTTAATGTGCTCCCATTTTCTTTCAAAGCTTCAACTTCTTGGCAGCAGAGGAGAGAATGAAGTGGAGAGGGCACGCTTAAATTTCCAGATTAAATGAAATTCTGTTCTCTGATTTGTAAATAGCCTCTTTCAGGTTAGCTTAGTTTATTTTGGAAAACTAGTTATTTTTCCCTAAAGACAACTTCTGTTTCTTTCCCTTCCTCTTCTTTTTTGCTTATTTCCCTTCATCAGGTGATGTTTGAGTCTAAGAGAAAGCGTCTGTGGCACCCTGGTGGGTGAGGAAGGAGTCCTTAAGGGTAATTAACTTGACCTTCTTTAGGACAATGAGCCTGGGAAATACCACAAGATATATTTCTAAATGGAATCCTCCATATCTACAAGGAGCAGAAGATAGGGGGTCAGCCACATGAGAGGTGTTTTTCTGAGCTGATCCTCTTGAAGACAGAAACAAAATTCATTCTGTATATGACCCAACTCAGGCCTGAAGATGCCTCCGGTATGCAAGTTAGACGCAGGCCTGGCATACTACAAAAATGTGAGGACTTCTTAGCAGCCAAAATCATCATGTGTGTGACTATGCTCACTCTTATGCATTCAACAGCACACACACATACTATACATTTATACTCTACCTATCTATCATATATGTATACATATCAGAATGCAATGTTTGATATATCAGAATGTAATGTTTATGAGTCCACCTTGTATTCCCATGTTTCTGATAGCATAGCTCCTAGAAAACAAGGAAACTTTACTTTTGGGAATTTATGTAATTCAGTTCATAAGGTTTTGAACCTTCACCTATCTATTCTTCTTTGTCTAACCCAGGGCTTGTTCCCATGACAGTGTGAATGTGTACCTACCCAGACAGGAGCTGGCAGAATCATTTTTGCCACATCCTGTCTTCTCTGTCCAGTTGGCAGAACCTGGCTGGGTGTCACATTCTGCAGCCATGGTCAGTGCTGAGTCAGTGGCTGGCTGAGGGGAGCTGCAGGTGTTAGATGCATCTGGCTAAGAGAACTGCTTGTGGGGTGAATGGATGGTGAACTCTGAACTCCAGACTTGGCAAACACCAGACGCCCCTACCCAGCAGCTTGATCATCAGGCTGAGCTCAGCACAGAAAAGGCCTCTGTCAGATGTTAGGTGCCCAGCTGGAACCTCACTGTAAGGCAATAAGGATTGTTCCTTCTGATAGTTAAAAGCAGTGACCAACATGTGAGCTGAGCTCTCGTTTCTCACTATGCTGACCTGTCTGTACTGAATGAACTTGAGGAGGTGGGACCTGGGCAAGATCACCCTGGGTGTCTTTGCCCAGCAGAACTTAAGAAAAGGACAGGTGCCATGATCCCCCCCCCCATTGATCCCCCAGGGCACACTGGGCTGGAGATGGAGACCTAGTTATCACAGTGAGCTGTGTGGCTCATAATAGAGGTGACATTCAAGTTGGCTTCTGAAGACTGAGTAAGAGTCTGATAGAAAGTGGGAGAAGATATTCCAAGGACTGGGAAGCTGCAGAGGCACAGATGTCAGGGTAGCACAAGGTGGCATGTGTGGGCTGTACAGAATATTTTGTTGTGGGGTCACAGCCCATTACCCATGTATTATTTGCAGATAGTTCCTTACCCACAAATGAACTTTAAAAATTATTTACTTTAATAAGATTTTTATTTATTGAACAAAATGTTGGGCTTTGTTACATCTTCATTTATATTTCATTTGGGTATGCTCAATACTGTGATCATATTTACCCCATCTTGGGCCTCTTCTTCCTTTTACTGGTCCCCAACACAATAGTATCCTCTTACCGTATTTATTTTCTTTTCCTTCTTTCTGCAGGTGAGATTAAACTTGGTATATTTTTCTCTCTTGGTCTGGTTTACTTCACATACCATGATCTTCAGTTACACACACACACACACACACACACACACACACACACACACATATTTGCAAATATCATGATATTGTCCATCTTTATAACAAATATTCTACAGTGAGAGAAAGAGAGAGGGCTGGAGGCTTAGAGGTTAAGGTGTTTGCCTGCAAAGCCAAAGGACCCAGGTTTGATTCTCCAGGACCCACATTAGCCAGATGCACAAGGGGGCGCACATGTCTGGAGTTCGTTTGCAGTGGCTGGAGGCCTTGGCACATCCATTCTTTCTCTCCATCTTTCTCTGTCAAATGAATAAATAAATAAAAATGTAAGAGTTGAATAAAAATATTTTTAAAAAGAGAGAGAGAAAGAGAGAGAGAGAGAGAGAGAGTTTCTTCATATATCTGTTGATGGGCATCAAAGCTGATTTCATAACTTGGTGATTCTGAAAGAACGGGGGTAAACATGGGAATGCAGACATCTCTATTATATGCTGACTTACTATTCTTTGGGTACATACCCAGGAATAATATAGCTGGGTTATATTGTCAAGATCAGTGGTAGTTCCACTCATTCATTTTAGTCAGTAGATGTTTGCTAATCACCTGTGGCTGAACACTGGGAATATATTGTTAAGCAAGACAAAGTCTGTTGTCAAAGTGCTTAAATCTCAGTGAAGGGAAACCCATAATACACAAATAAAGTATAAACGTGCAAGACCATGAGATGTGCCAAGAGAAAAAGAAGTGCTAGAAAGAACTTTGGAGGGACAGCTGAGGCAGGAGTTGGATGACCCGTCAAGGAAGGTATAATTTATAATGAGCCAGAGTGGCCTAGAGAGATGGCTTAGTGGTTAAGGAGCTTGCCTGCAAAGCCAAAGGACACAGGTTCAGTTCTTCAGGACCCATGTAAGCCAGATGCACAAGGTGGCACGTGCATCTGGAGTTTATCTACAGCGGCTGGAGGCCCTGATGCACCTATTCTCTCTCTCTAAAATAAACAAAATAAAATGAAATAAAGTGAACCAGAGCAATGGAAGCAGTTGGGGAAAGATCATTAAAAGGTAGGGACAGCAAGAACAAAAGCAACAGGAGGCAGAGCTGAGAGGTTCCCAGCAGGAAAGGAAGTGTGAGGTGAGACAGGCTATAAAGACAAGGTCCCAATCTTGGTGGACAAGAGCAAGGCAAACATTTGCATCGCGCGTTACGTACAGTGCCGAGTCATGTCCTGTGAGATCTTACATTAGTTAGGATGGTGCAATAGCTTAGAGCTTGAGCGTCTCCCCACATCCATGTGTGGGATTGGGTTGCTGGAGTGCGGCACTCTTATGAGGTAGTGGAACCTTTAGGAACTGGGGCCTAGTGGAAAGAAAAGTTATGGGTGTGTGGGTGGAAGGTGTGTCCCTGGAGGAGGGATATTGGAAATGTCCAGAATAAGCAAATCTATCTAGGCCAACAGACAGTAATTTTAATGACTTCTTAGGGCACAGAAGTTTATGGATAATTGGGAGCGAGCACTAAGGGGAACAGTGGTTTAGGGGGCTGTGGCTTTGGTGATGTTGCACAACTGTGTGAACGTACCAAGAATCATGGACTTTCTAATATTCAATTTGTTTTAATTGACAAAGGAACAAAGTTTTCATGTGGCATTCTCACACACACTTTGGGTTGGATGATCCTTCCCTCCCACTTTTCTCCCCATCTCCCTGCTCCCCCACTGGTGCTCTTACTCCCCCAATAGCCCCCTTTCAACCCTCACGTCTCACACATTCTATTGCCCATGATTCATAGACTCTTGACGTGAGTGAACTCTGGGGGCACTAGAATTCTATCTCAATAAAATTTCATTAAAAGTAAGTTGCTGCTGTATGTTCAGATAGAAGAAAATTATGAATATTGTGTTTCTTTTCAAAAAGTATTATCTTTCCCTAGTGCAAGCATTCAGAAGAGAGCATAAGACTTTTTCTTTAGAGATGGCTAAAAAGAAATCTAAAAGGCAAAACAAATCTAGGAAGAGAAGCCAGATGGAAATGAAGTTGAAAGCCAGGAAGGAGGATCCTGGCCTCAAGCCTCCCCTGAGTCATGTTCAGCCAGCTGTGAACTGAGCTGTGTGTGGTCAGGTGAGCGGGTCTGCTGTGATTCGCCCACGCACTTTTGTAGGGACTCCACAGAGAACAGGCTTGATGTTTCCCCGTGGGTCACAGATGCATGAACATTTGTGAGGGAAGACAAGAAGGGAACAAAGTGGTGTTTGTGGACTGAAAATATAGTACGGGTGCCCCAACCAATAGACTTGCCTGGTTATAGCTCCAGGTGTGAAATTCTTACCAGGCTTAAAACCCATAAAATTATAAGAAGATGCAGAAATAAGTAGGTCATGCGTGTCATGTCTCTCATTTATGAGAAAAAAAATGTCTATTAAAGTGCCTGGCTCATGGTTAAGTACCTTGAAGGACATTTGTTGAATGCATCACTGTTGGAATAACCCCATCTATGAAAGATCATGTTTCTATGACTTTTGTATTGTTAGTAAGCTCAGCAGAAAAAAAGAGAGAGTTGAGGTGCTTTCTTTGGACATAATAATAGTAATTTTTTTGCTTGTCTTTCAAGGTAGGGTCTTGCTCTAGCTCAAACTGGCCTGGAATTCATTATGTAGTCTCAGGCTAGCCTTGGAATCATGTCAATTCTCATATCTCTGCCTCCTGTGTGCTGGGATTGAAGATATGCACCACCATGCCCAGCCAATAATAGTAATTTTTATCCTTGGTGGTACTTTACAGTTTATAGATTGCTACTCCATCAGTAGATGGCTCGATTACTGAACAGCACAGAATAGGCTCAGAGATAATGAGTGGTTTTCAAGGTCATACGACCAAGGCTGAGGATGAGACCCCAGTCCAGTTCTCTTCTCACATTCATGAGCTGAAGTTTCCAGGCTTTAATTCATCAATTTAATAGTTGGACTTTACAGGGGATTCTGCGTGGGCTGACTTGCACTGAGGAGCGAAGTGTTGGTAAGAGCATCACCTATGACAATTGTAGTGGACGTCCAAATGAGCGACTTCTTTAAGCCATAATGACTATGATAAGAACCTACAGGCAAAGAATCCAGCGGCACTGGGGCAAGGAATTTACTAATGCAATGATAATACAGATGTGGAATCAAATTCTGACCATGGTTCTGAATTCTGTCAATTGAGTGTGACAACACTACTGTTGTGCAAGATGATGGTAAGGACTGAGTAAGTGGCCGTGTGCTAAATGTTTAAGACAGTGCCTAGCCCAAAGTAAATGCTTATTGGGCCTATTTTTTATTTCTCTCTCTTTTTTTTCTATCTTTTAAAGAATTTTGTCCTTTCATTGTCATCGTGTTTGTCATTTGCCCAGGGAAATTCAGGGTCACCTGACTTGGAGATGTTCTAATGGGCTTCTTGTAGCTTAAGATTTGACAGGCAAGACCATTTTGATTATTCTTGTTCTTATCTTGCTCCAAATGCCATCCACCCTTCAAGTCCATCCTTTACAGAGTCACGTTTTCACCACTATCATTTATTATACTCCAGCCACGCAATCAGACCACCACACACCTGACCACCTGCTGAACTAAAGTGGGTGGCTCTTACCTGTATAAACCTCGAGGTTTGAAGCACTGATTTTTCTCTACATAGGTGGCAGCTTCCAGCTCTCCTTAACGTGGCTTGTGAATGTTTAAAGAGACTCACAAGAAATGCAGCTGTGCTCAATACACAGGTGGCATTAATAAGATGGGTGGCTTCTCCAACCTTTTCCACTTGCAACTCTTCTTGTGCTAGAAATTTTTACATGATCCCAAGTATATAAATATATAAAACAGGTACACGAATCAAACATTAATTGATAAGTAATTAAAAATAACTTAAAGCCGAGGGTGGTGGCACACGCCTTTAATCCCAGCACTCGAGAGGCAAGGGTAGGGAATCGTTGTGAGTTTGAGACCATCCTGAGACTACACAGTGAATTCTAGGTCAGCCTGGATGAGAGTGAAACCCTACCTCATAAAACCAAAAGAAAAAAAACAATTAAAACAATTAATTGATAGATAAATACATATACTATTACTATCTATTAAAAACGAAGCAAATTTGCATACTATTGAGATGGTATGCCTATTTATTTTTACATAAAGAATTAAATATTGGGGGCTGGAAAGATTGCCCAGTGGTTAAGGCACTTGCCTGCAAATTCTAATGCCACAGGTCTGATTCCTCAGTACCCACATGAAGTCACATAAAGTGGCATCAAGATCTGGAGTTTGTTTGCAGTGGCTGGAGGCTCTGGTGCACCCATTCTCTCTCTTCTCTCTATCACTTTCTGCTTGCAAGTAAATAAATAAATAAATATTTTTAAAAACAGAGTTAAATCTTGGCTGGCTGAATATTTGATTACTGCAGGACATACAGCATCTTTATTGTTTTTCAGAGTTGATCAATAGTTTGATTTTATGAACTTCCATCTTGAGAACACTGCTTTGCATAAATATGTAGTATAAAATGAAAGAAGTATGCTTGGTGATATGAGAAGTGGGTCTGGGGTTAGCCCGAATAGAGCTGGGAGGCATGGCAATGGTCTGCCATCCCCTGGGCTGGGTGAGGTAGGGTTTACAAGTCACAAAGGATAGCAAGCACAGGTAGAAGTGCAGTGGGAGGCCGGAGTCCAGAGGCAAAACCTTAGTGATGGAGGCTGAGGTCATAGGCACCTGTCAGATTCCCACAGGAGAATCTCAGCACTAAGTTTTGGGTAGAGTCAGAGGCTACGACATTTGTTCCGAATCTGGGATAAGTAGGTGATGGTTCAGCCTAGGGCAAGGTGGTGTCCCAAGTCAGAGGTTTCATTCCTGCAACCCTGGGGCAGTCAAAGCTAGCGGAGGATGCTTCCCGTGCCAGACAAAGCACCATTATGCAGTGACTAGGTCTTGAAGCACACAGACCTAAAAATACTAATAATAAATTACCATAGTTTTCAAATGCCCAGGTTTGTTATTGATCCATGTAAGAAACGGCAGATCGATGCAGCTACTAAGAAGTTCAAATGACCATCTTTTGACTTTTCAATGGATTCAAGAGTCATGTACCTATGGATGAAGAGTCATTTACCTATTGATGGAATCTTTGGATAAGCAAAAGTTTATTTGACCCCAGGAACCAATCACTGCAGCTGCAAACAATCCCTCTGCACAGCCCAAACACAGACGCACTTCTATTCTGCTAACCCTCTGTTGTCAAGGAAAAGTATGTTCTTTACGTTTCTCCAGCTGAAACAAGTCCATGATTAAGATGAGCACGGAGGACAAATCTGTGTCTTGCATGAAATGTGAGTGGCCCGTTGCTGGAGGAGAGTGGAAAACACCCCTGATGTGAGAGGGACTTGCAGAGATTTGAACTCTAGTTTTTGCTCACATCCCCTGGGAGCTCATGCTCGCCAGAGGAGGAGATGGGCCTCTGTGCTTGACAGAAGCAAGCACAGCACCTAGGCAGAGAGGCCCAGGCAAAGCAGCAGGGTCTGGAGCCAGGGAGAGAAACTGAGGCAGGAAGGTTGCTGGGCTTTGCTAGTAACAGGCTGGACCAGTGAGGGGCTGGCCTGAACTATTGGACATGGCCAGGGGCCCTGGGCTGTGGGGTTGCAGCTGGCCCTCTGTCAGGGGTCCCTGGTGACGGTGATTGCCTTCCCTATGTTGTAGGGTGCAGTGACCTGTCATCGCCCAGAGTGGGCAAAACTGGCAAGGCGCTCCCCCCAACCCCAAAAGCTCTGACCATTCCATAAGTCAGACTTTGCCCCCCCAGTTCCTGACCTGTGGCTAGCTGCCCAAGAGACCCTCATGTAGCTAAAGTCACATAGCCTTCTCACCCCCCACAGTTCTGAAGTCACAGCCTCCTGTTAATCTCTTCTGCCCTTCCCCCTACCTTCCCTTATCCTTCCCCCATAGCTTTGAAGTTACTAGTCCTTCCTCTATCTAGATAACAGCCCATAAGCTATGCATCTGATTGCCATACAGTGTGTACGTGCCGTCTCAACCTTCCCCAAGTGTTTATAAACCCACCCCCCCTTTCAATAAACGAGTGCTGTCCACCAGACGGTCTCCCGGGTGCTCATTGCCCCGTCGTGTGTTCGTATGCACTCACCTACCGAGCCAGATGACCCTGCAGCTCACCTGGGACAATGACCCAGGGGAATGGGAACAGCTCAAGACCCACAGAAGGTAAACAGCTTTCTCAGGTTCAACAGCCAAAAATATTGTCCAGGAAGCCAGATTCTAAGAATTAGGGACTCCAGACAGGAGTTTGGAGGATTAGACGGGGGCACGGAGGAAGAAATAGCCAGCGGCTCCAGCTGGAATTCTGTACCACCTGCCCGACTGAATGGAGAATGGGCATTTCTAAGATCTCCTCCTCTTACCAAACCAAGTTAAGAAAAATGACTGAGAAGGCACAAAAAAAGCACAAAGAACAAACTATAAAGTAGTTGTCTGCTTCTTCTTCCTCCCCCTTCTTCTTTTCCTCCACCTCCTCCTCATCTTCTTTCTCTTCCTCCTTTTCTTTTTCACCTCCTCCTTCTTCTTCATCATGTTCTTCATCAAAGCAAGGGACTTCCACTAGTTTCTAGGCTAGCCTACAAACACTATGCATCTCAGGATGGCCTCAGACTCGAGGCCATCCTCCTGCCTCATCCTTCCAAGTACTGGGATTTCAGGCTTATGCCATCATTCTGCTTCAAAATGGCTTCCTCAGACACAGGTTGCTGCAACCTTGCTTTGCATCTGAAGATTTAAGGGTGTTTATGACAGGTTTGGAAGTTCTACTTATAGACACAAATAGTTCTGGGGAATTTATTATTATTGTTGTTGTTATTTTATAAATGGCTAACCTTTATATCCTCTTACCCCTGCTTCCCTTTCCCTGAGTCGCTCCTTAGTGGGGTTTTTGGTATTCCTTGCAGGGTCATGGAGGCCTCAGTCAGTTCCTGTGGGGTTGCAGGGGACCATGCTTCAGGTTATGCCTACCTACTCTGTGGCTCTTATAATATTTCTGCCATTCCCTGAGCCACTGTGAGTTAGCAGTCTGATTTAGTGTTGAATTTTTTGTGGCCTGTGGTTTTCTGCTTTGATGGATTTTTGATTAACCACATTGTCTGTCACCATTGCCCTGGCACTGGTTGTCAGGCTAGCAGTAAGAGCAGTATTCAGGTTGCTATTTCCACTGAGTGTCCCCTGGGCCGGGGCTGATGTGGTGGACATGGAACGTCTTGTGGTGGGAAGTCAGCTATCTTTTTTGTTGTTGTTGTTGTTGTGTTGGTGGACTTGGATCTTCTCAGTAGTCTCTGCCATTTGTAAAATAAAAACAGATTCCCCAGCCAAGAGTGAGAGCAACTTGGATTAAAGGGAATATATGCAGTTATTTGAGAGACTTTTTGGTGTCTATGCTCACTCTTGTTATCCAGAGAGCAGTGGGAGATATTTTCTGGAGTCTCTTAAGTTTCCTGTCCATGGGATACCAACTTGGTTCCCCACACCGGGTATGAGTGCTGAGTGGTTCTCATATCCAATTGTAGAACAATTGGTTACCCACATGGGCTGTGTGTCACTGTTGCACAGGCATGTATTTAGTTTTTTTTAGTAGCTTGCTGAGTCCCCTGTTTATTCATAGTGTTGGTGACCATTGCCTCCCAGTGCCATGAGGTCAAGCCAGGAGGGAACTGGCTCCCCTCTCAGTTCCAGTGTGTTTATTCCATGTCCTATTACCACAGCCTGAGGTGACTTCAGCAATAATGTCTTATCTTTTTAGCTCAAATAGGTAGCCAAGTGCTTTGGTAGTGGCCTACATTGTTTTGGGAACCTCATGGGTCTCTGACTAACAACTTACTGTTGGAAGTAACCCAGTTCAATTCAGGGGAATCTTGGTTAGAATATTTGTAAGTGGAAAAACATTGACTATGTCATATTGAATTTCTTCTTTTATACTTCCTCTGCCTTCCTTCCAGCTTTGGGGCTGGCTATGATTACTGGTTTTTTTATTATTATTATTTTTCACTTTCTACAACTTTTCTGTCAATAATGCAACTTCAACTGAGGGCAGTTGAAAATTGACCAATTCACTTCATTCTGGGCAAACTTCTTTTTGCATCATCTTAGCAAGGATTGGTCATGCAAGTAGGTTCTTCTCTGTCCCATCCCGTGACTCCCCCTTGCAGCCCCCATAAGACGCACAAAAGCTCTCTACTCTTCATTTCTAACTTTCTGAAAACTGGTGGTGAAGAAAGGGAGACTAAGTAGAGTGTGAGATGTAAATTGCTGCTGAAGCCCCCACAGGCTGTGGCAGAGGGCATGACCAGTGTGAGGACGTCTCTCTACACTGGTGTCTCCCACCTCTGGCCGCACAATGACATGGCCTGGGAGCTTTTTGTGATGACATGTGATCATGACACCACCTTGAGATTTCACTGATATGAGGTATGTTGCCAGCTATTAGAAAACATGCATCCTTCTAGGGTCCCAATTCCAGTTTTTCGAGGTAGGGTCTCACTCTAGCTCAGGCTGAGCTGGAATTCACTATGTAGTCTCAGGGTGGCCTTGAACTCATGGCAATCCTCCTATCTCTGCCTGCCTCCCAAATACTGGGATTAAAGGTGTGCGCCATCATGCCTGGCTTAAAGTTTTTTTTTTTTTTTTAAGCAAAAAAACAAAAAACAAACTTTATTTACTGAATTGAGAGAGACAGACAGATTAAGTACGGGCACACCAAGGCCTCTTATCAATGTAAAGGAACTCCAGACACATGAACCACCATGAACATCTGGCTTTATGTAAGCAGTGGGGAATCGAACTTGGGCCATCAGGCTTTGCAAGTAAGCACATTTAACCACAGAGCCTTCTCTCCAGACCAAGAGAGAGGCTTTTGCATGTATAAGGTCCAAACAAATAATTCAAAAATCAAACATGCCATTAACTGAAGGTGCTTCTGGCAGTGCTCGCCTGTGTTACATCCTGCAACGGCACCACAGCCCGGGCTCTGAGCACACAGTGGTGCAGCCAGCATGCCATCCGCATCAATGAGGGCTGCCTCAGACGTCTCCGCTTAAACTGGAGACTAGCACAGATGAGGACCTGCAGTACTTTGGCTGTACGCACAAAGTTTCCGCATTTACCCAGTCCCAACGGTTTACTTACAGGAAACAAAGACTGCCATGCATCCCTCAGCATGTAAATATCTAGTTGGTATATATCTTTTGGATTCTATTCTGTCAGAATATTTGGTTTTAAAAATTGCTGCTTGAGTTGTTGACCTGGGCTTCAAAAAATATTGTGAAGGGAATGTTGGCTTCGGAATTGGGACAGAATTTCCAACCATTTTGGAAACAGCGCTAAGCATGCATCTTACATTTTCTCCCACATATGTGTGTGAAGCAGCGTTGTCAGTACTGAGATGGTTAGAAAATCAAAACACTGATCAGTGCTGGGAAATTCCGAAGATGCTCTATGTCCTGTAGTATCGAATGTTCAGGCAAGATTGAATTCTTTATGTAAATTAAGCAGCCAACTCATCTCAGCAGTATGCAAACTTGCTTGCATCTTCAATAGAGAGTAGCATTTAGATACATACATATATATGTATATATCAAATATTTGTCTCAAGCTATTTTTATGATTTATCATCAATAAATGTTTTACTTGCATGCCTATTTTATATATGTATATACCTTGGATCATGTAAAACTTTCTCCAGCCAAAAGAGGAAAAAGTTCAAGAAGCCCTGTTCTAAACCAACCTGATTAATGCCACCTGGATGTTGAACACAGCTGTATTTCCTGCGAGTCCCTTTAAAGAGCCATAAGCCACATGAAAGGAGAGCTGGTGGCTGCCACCTCTGGAGAAAGAAATCTGTGCTTCAAGCCTCTAGGTTTATACAGGTAATAGCTGAATGTAGTTGTTTTCAGATGAGGAGGGAGAGATTTTTTTTTGTTGTTGTTGTTTTGTTTTCAAGGTAGGGTCTCAGTCTAGCCCAGGCTGACCTGGAATTTACTGTGTAGTTTCAGGGTGGCCTTGAACTCATGGTGATCCTCCTACCTCTGCCTCCCGAGGCTGGGATTAAATCAAGTTGAGAGAGCAACAACATCCCAGGCTAGAGATAACAGAGACTGAGACCAATTGAGGGGCAGAAGCCCAAGATTTCCGTGCCGCACTGTCCAGGGCTGGCATACCCTAGGCTCATGAAACCAGCGGACAATTAAAACTTGACTGTAAATCCTGCCAGGAGCTCTTTCCATATTCTATGTCCTGGATAGGTGGGACTGAGTTTACCTGGGGTGTTTACTGTCAGGATGTGGCTGTGAAACTAAGACAGTCTCAAAAGGAAAGAGGTAGATGGTTTTAAAAAAAAGTATAGAGAAAACAAACCGGTCTCTGTGGGGCTCAACAGTAACCAGGGCCACTGGGTCCATTAAAGTGACCGAATTTTGTTTTTGGTGTTGCAAAGACATAGGTTGAGGCTTATGGGAATTCAAGTATAAACATTCACTCAGAGCTCAAACTTCTCCAATTTCAACATCTCAGTCAATCTTCCAGAAATCTTACTGAAATGCTCATTCAGTTCAGCAGGTTTGAGGTGATAACCTGAAGGTCTGCATTTCTCCCAGTTCCTGCTGGTCTGAGGGTGTTCATCTGTAGCAAAAACTTACAGAAAAAAAAAAAAAAAGGATGTTGACTATTTAAATAATCCAAGATGACCTTGCAGCAGCCTGTCCAGGAGCAATTCCCATGAGAGTTGACATGGGTTCTTCTTTATTCCTTAGCTAATTTAAGTGAAAGGGCTGTGGTGTTTGCAGAAGGATCTAATGCCCTTGAGGAAAATAGCTTTGCAAAAACATAAGCATCACATCCATTTCATGTTGCCCCTCCTCTGCCACATCCTGTCCTATCTAAAAGACGGAAGTTCTGAAGACTGACATCGTCTTGCACATTGGCCTAGTGAAGCAAGAAGCACAAAGAAGTAACCTGTTACCTGGGAACAGAACAGCAATCCTCTCATAAATGAATGTCAATGAGGTATAATTTTCTGCTGTAGCAGAATTTCTACACCTGACAGTATTCTTAATATACTTTAATTAAGAGGTTAATCTGTTGTAGAAATTGCTTTTCTCTGAAGCCACCTGAAATCAATTTAAAGTCAATTACAAGCGGTTAGCTATTGTTTATGTGGTTAAAGATTAGAGAATACATTTTTGCTTGTCAGGAGCCGTCGGAGCAAATTTTGAATGTCACGATCAGAGGAGAGCTGGAATAGTTGAGTGCTCTTTAATGGGCATGGAGAAACCATTAGAAAATGTAATCAGTCATATTTGATGACTTGACCTTGGGACTCAGCTAGAAAAGGGTCTAATCATGTCGGTCCCCTAAGTGCCACAAGGATTGCTCTGCTAAAATTAATTGATCATTACGTGCTTTCTGAGAGTCTAATATCCCCTATTTGATGGAATATAAATTGCAAAAAATAATCTGTAAATTATATAACAAGCTCTAGAATACATTTGCCCTCTGTCTCCTTAGCAGAGATTAAGTCTGACAGCTAGTTTCAAAAATGATCAAAATTGCTTAACTCCTTCAGTAGTTTGGAATGCCCGAATTTCACAAAGAAAAGAAAAATCTATTGCACTGCATGTTCCAGTATATAAATTTGAATTACAAACTATTTTCCATCAGTAAAGCATAGAGATTTAAAAGGAAGAGGTCTGAAAAGGTTGTCTGGGGGGTTTGAATGCATTATTTTATTCAATTGCTTAGTAAAGTACTTAGCTGCTATTAACAATTTGGATGCATGTCAGAGAAGAGGAAGCTGGTTTGAATCTTATCCACTTCAGTGCTAAGTATAAGGGAGAATTACATGCCTCTAATAGGCTGGCCAGCTTGCTAATGTGATAGCCCATTCACAATGACAGGGCACTCTGCTGATTATTGGTGGGTGAAAGGTTTCTTGTCACTCTTTCACTGCTTCTGTTTGTGTATATCCTTCTGGGATCGAGACATTCTGCCACTGCTGTGCACACATTCTGTGACATTTCGGTTAAAGTTGCAGAAAGTCTCCCTCGAGAACTCTTCTTCCTCCTCTCCGGAGGCCGGGGTGGGGAGGTGGTGATGAGAAATTACCAAAAGAGTTCTCCTCTGGGCTGTCACTTATCATGCTTGAAATAAACCTTCCAGGATTTTTCTCCACAAACGTTGAACGGGTTACTAGTGAGTAGAAGTAGACCATCTGTTCTTGCCTAATTGGCACAATACAGGAAGACCACATTTTGGAGCCTAGAAAGAAGACTGTGGGATGAAGTGGGCTCAGCACGGTGTTTTGCACAAGACGGTGCCTTGGTTGCCAGGACAGCGGAAGACTTTCCAGGAGAGGCTTTCTGGGAACTGGACCCTTGAAAGCTAAAATCTCGTGGAAGCTGCATTAGGGATGAAGCTCAGCTCTAAGGCCTGTCATTAATTAGGGCTCTGCACCACACTCTGTAGAGTCACAGCCTGGCTCCATCACTTATCACTGGACAGCCTTTGGGAAGATTTCTTAGCCTCTTGTGACAATATTGTAGCATTGCCTGGGAGACATGCTTCTGGGTGTATCTGTGAGGGCACTTCCAGAGATGTTTAACTGAAGAAGGCAGAGGCACCTTGGATGGGAATGGCACCGTGCCATGGGCTGGCTTCTGAACTAACTGAAAAGGAGACCATGAAGCATGACTATATTTCCTGACCAGACACAATGTGACCAGCCACCTCACACTCCTGTTGCCATGCCTCACCTGACTGTACCTTCAAACCGTGAGCCAAAAGAGACCCTTTCCTTCCTTTAGTTGCTTTTGAAAGAAGTTTTGTCCTGGCAACAAGAAAGGTATCTAATAATAGACCTCTTAAAAGCTTCAGTTCTGGGGCTGGAGGGATGGCTTAGCAGTTAAGGTGCTTGCTTGCGAAGTTGATTGTCCAGGACCCAGGTAAGCCAGATGCCCATGGCTTTGCCTCCTAGGTGGCGCATGCATCTGGAGTTTGTTTGTAGTGGCTAGAGGCCCTGGCATACCTACTACTTCTCTCTCTCTCTTTCTCAAATAAATAAATAAATAATTATTTCAAAAATGCCTCAGTTCCCTCATTTGTAAAATGGAGATTGCAAGTAGGAATTTGTATACAATATTTGGTACAGTATCAGGTGTCTACATGTGCTATATTAGTTTCTTGTTGCCATGACAAAAAACACCTAAGCCGAACAATGTAAGAGTCAGGCTTGATAGCACATGCCTATGGCCTCACACCTGAGGAGGATCACGAGTCTGGGTCAGCTCGGGCTGCATAGGAAGACCTTGCCTCAAGGAACGAACAAACAAGCCCCCCCACCCTGCTCCAACAAGGAACTTAAGGGAAGAAAGACTTCAGAGAGTTTAGTCAGTCATGGCAGGGAAGGTATGGCTAACGAAAGCAGCTCATTTCAGGGCAGCTAGTAGGCAAAGAAAGAAAACGCCTGCAATGCTGGGCTTTTCCTATCCCTCAACTTTTGCTGTCTGGGTTCCCAGCATATGGGATGGTGGGTGCTTCCTTCTGTAGTTCATCTCCCCTAGAGAAAGCCTCCCAGGGTTATGGTTCAGTGATCTCCGAATGCTTCTCCCCATCCAAGTCAACTGACGCTTACTATTAAGCCATCATACTTGCTAAGCTCTTCCTCCCAGTGGAGAAAGCACAGGACAATTTGGTGTCCGTCTCTGCCGAGCCCTAAATTGGTATGCACAAGTAATTTTTTCCTCTGGCTTGCAAAGGTTTCCCTAGGTTGAGTCTTACAAAGACAGCAAAATGGAACTGAATTTGGCTCTTCCTGCCACAATTCTTCTATTTGACCACTTCTCCTAGAGTAGAGTGGGGTAAAGGATAGAGATGACAAGGTCTCTGCTTGGTGGGAGGAACTCAAGTTTGTTGAGAGCAGGAATTCCTCCCTTCTCTGTACTCAACCTTTGTATAAAGCTTTAGGGTTGACCAGATTCTGGATAAAGCAGTCTAGGGCACTGAGAGTCAGGGAATCTTATTGCTGACCTTCTCTATAAGGCTATTTCCTGTTCTACCACCATGATGCAGTCCCTGGGCATCAGTAGGACAGCCTACGAAGCTTGTGTTGACCCACATCTATGGCTTTCAGGTGCAACCTTCTGTCTACTATACAGGCCCTGACATATGTGGCAATATTCAGTGGTCATTCCCTATAGTAGGAATGAAAATGCATGTCTTTATTTGAGAAACGAAAATCTTGCACTTCCTCCCTTCACTCTATCCTGAGAGATGTTAGCACCTTTGAAAGACCCTCCTGCTTTAGGGATATGATCAAGGGAGTATTCTCTTTGTCCCAGTCTGTGTCATCTCTCCCACATACCCACCTCAGCAGAGGCATTCAAAGGCATTCTGAGGACCAGATTCAGCCTGTAGATGACATTATTTTCCTCCAAAGAGGAGTTTCCATAACTAAAACTCACAGGGTTTCACAAAAAATCCAGATTTCCATCTTCTCTCGTCCTCATCTCTTCCTCCTTCTCGTTACTATTATTAGAGAGATAAAGAAGGAGAGAGAGAGAGAGAGAGAGAGAGAGAGAGAATGTGTGTGCCAGGGCCTTCAGCTGCTGCAAACGAACTCCAGATGCATGCCCTCCCTTGTTTGCATATGTGACATTGCACATTTGCGTCACTGTGTGTCTGGCTTAAGATGGACCTGGAGATTCAAACATGAGTTTTTCGGCTTTGCAGGCAAGCCCCTTAACCACTGAGCCATCTCTCCAGACTTCCAACTTTTTTTAAAGCTGCTTTTGGTCTAGTGTTTTGTCCCACTACACTGATTTTTTGACCTGATTTTCCTTAGAGGCCAAGTTTCCATCCACTGGGGTTTCTCCAGTCCCAGTGTCCTTGGTCCTGCCATAAGAACTGTGTCTTTCTCATCACTAGTGTAAACTTGCGTGAGACTCTGCATGATCTACCTTGGTTTGCTTGCTAAGGCAGCCACAGGTGAGTCCTACTGAGAAATTTGCATTGGTACCACCACATCATCAAGTCAGAGCTAGAGAGGATGGTATTTTGGGTGGCTAATGTCAGCCCATGAAGCTGTGCCCACGGTACTGTGCTGGTCAATGGGTGACCTTAGGAAGAGTCAAAGGCCATGCAATCAATCTCTACATAGCAATTTCAACACAATATTCAGCATTACCGTCAATTGAGTCATTCACTTCAGGACTCCGGTGGCTGAATCAGAAGTTAGAATGGATGCCCACGGAGCACACGTGTAGACAAAGGGAAATCTGGCTGAGGAGATAATCTCCATTGATTTACTCACACAATGAAAGTTTTTACTCCTGTGCAAAATACTTTAACAGCCAAAGGCTTTTTGCTTTGTACTCTAAAAGCTCTCTCTAACTCTGTTTCCCTGGAAATAGCAAGCATACTAGGTCACATTACATTCCCTCTGTCAGCCGAATTGTCTGGCATGGAATTTGGGGGTTGATTCATTTTGTCCAAAAAGAAAAAAAAATGGGACATTTGTTCTTCTTTTTTTTTTTAAATAAGTCTTGTGTTCATTCATGGAGTATGTCAGCCAAATCATACTGAGGGGATGAAATGTGACTTACATTGCAAACAGGAGATGAGTTTTGGGTTTTCCACTGAAACCATCAATACATGTTTTTAAACAGCAGTTAAAATCACAAATCCTGACATTGTTATACAACTATCATTCCTTTATATGCACTCCTCTAAATATTTATATGATTGTGGTAAGAGTTAACACCTAATTTTTCTTTTGTGTTTTTAACTTCCAAAACGTGCTACATAGGCTGAAACTTGTTACATGGGCTTCCTTTTTTAATGATTAGAGAATAATCCATCCAATAAACACCATTGTGGTCGATTGCAAAACTGCTTCCAATTCTTCTCCCTTCTCTGTTTCCACATTGTTTGCTATGTGATTGTGCAGCTGTTCTCACTAGGGTGTGAAGCTTATTTTCCAGTCCCAAGACTATGGGCTGGCATTTGTTTTCTAGCCCTTACAATATAGCTGGCATTGTTTTGGCCAGCAGCATACAGCGGACACAAAAGTGTACTGGTTCCAAACCTGTGCTTCAAGAAGACTTCTTCTTGCTTTCTTAGAACCCTCCAGACTACTATGATGAGAAAATTTCCTAGTGAGCTCACCAGCTGGGTGAAGCCATCACCTTCATCCACAGGGCTGAGTCTTCCTATGCCCGCCATCTCCCTGCTGCCATACCAGCTACCACAGTTGCATGAAAGAGTCCAGTGAGACCAGAAGACACCCCAAGATGTTATGTAGTATTGTATTCAAAAGCAAATGTTCAGGGCTGGAGAGATGGCTTAGTGGTTAAGGCGCCTGCCTGCAAAGCCTAAGAACACCCGTTTGATTCTCCAGGTCCCACGTTTAGCCAGACACAAAAGTGACACAAGCACGCAATGTCGCACATGTGCACAAGGGAGAACATGCATCTGGAGTTTGTTCACAGTGGCTGAGAGGCTGCTGGCATGCCCATTCACTCTCTTTATCTCTCTCTGTCTCTGTCTCTCTCTCTCTCAAATTAAAAAAAAAAGTTCATTGTTTTAAATCAGAGAGTTTTGGGGGTGACTTGTTATACAACAATACCTAACTGACACAACATTAATCTTTTTTAACTTTTACCTCTCCCTTTTTAAGGCAGGTGTTTTCAAATATTCTCTATTATAGAACAATACTGACAGGTCATCTTTGTGCAAAAAGTGTATGTTTCTCTAAAAGTTTTCATATGGTTTAAAGAAACAGACAGTTAGATTGTATCACTTGGAACACTTTTCAAAAATACTATATGATTGAGTGAAAGTCTGGGGTCATTGCCACAGAACAATTATGTCAAGAAAATAGAAGCCTTTAGCCGGGCGTGGTGGCACACACACACTTTAAAAAAATATATTCTTTATTTTTATTTATTTATTTGAGAGCAACAAACAAAGAGAGAAAGAGGCAGATAGAGAGAGTGGGCACACCAGGGCCTCCAACCACTGCAAACAAACTCTAGATGCATGCACCACCTTGTGCATCTGGCTTATGTGGGTCCTGGGGAATTGAACCTCGAACCAGGGTTCTTAGGTTTTATAGGCAAGCACTTAACCACTAAGCCATCTCTCCAGCCCCACTTACACACTTTTAATCCCAGCACTTGAGAGGCAGAGGTAGGAGGATCACCATGAGTTTGAGGCCACCCTGAGAGTACATAGAGAATTCCAGGTCAGCCTGGGCTAGAGTGAGATCCTGCTTAAAAGAAGAAGAAGAAGAAGAAGAAGGAGGAGGAGGAGGAGGAGGAGGAGGAGGAGAAATTGAAGCCTTTGTATGTATTATATAATTGTTCTAGATCTTTTTAATTGCTTTATGTGCAAATTCATGTAGGGACAACAAACATTTTTCTCTTGGCAACATTTGGCACATGATCCTATCCAATCTCAAAGCAGGCAAATCCTACGAAACTCTGGAAGCTCATAGAAAGTTGTTTTCATCTGAGCAAACCTTGGCATATTGACTCCTCTCAGATGGTTCTATACCCTAGTACATATTTACTTTTTACTGTTTTTTTTTTTTTTTTTTTTTTTTTTTTTTGAGGTAGGGCCTTGCCCAGGCTAATCTGGAACTCACTGTGTAGTCTCCGACTGGCCTTGAACTCAAAGTGATCCTGCCTCCTGAATCAACCTGTTTACTATGCTCCAGAGAAACCATGGCCACCACAAAGATTAGCTGCCTCATAAAAGGGCAACTCCAGTTTTTGAGTAAGCTGTGACAACTCAGATGGTATATTGGTGGTAGGTCTTTAACCAGTCACTGGTTTAATGGAAAAGTCATTCTAATCTATCTGATATTGCTTAATATAAGCTAAAATAACCCAATTATAATGGCACTAATTATTTTTAGTAATTTTTATTATTGGTTTTATGTATATATGAAATACAAAAAATAATTAGTGTTAAAATTATATACATGTATTTATCTTATTTAATCATATCTGTATCATATAAAAAGTCAATCTGAGATGATTGACACTTGATAAGGTTGCCTAGGGAATTATTGGCCATCAGAGATCTATTCTTATCTACACACTAAATCAGATCAGCAGAAAGCAATCTAGCTATGTGATTTTAGATCCTTACTTCATTATTATCATATCTATTATTGATGATGTTATTTTATTGCAACAGATCCCTTTAAGAAGAGAAAAAATCTCATGAAAGACATTCTGGGAGCCTTGAAAAATCTGTTGTTGGTATTATTATTGTCATTTGTGTTTTTCATCATTTCTTTTTGTAATTAAAAAATATTTTATTTATTTATTTACTGGAGAAAGTGAGAAAGGCAGATAGTGAGAATGGGCATGCCAGGGCCTCCAGCCACTACAAACGATCTCCTGATGCATGCACCACCTTGTGCATCTGGCTTACATGGGTGGGTCCTGGGCAGTCAAACCTGGGTTCTTAGGCTTTGCATGGAAGTGCCTCCACCACTAAGTCAGCTCTCCCATTGTCATCATTTCTTAGGTTGTGAACCAGACAAAGATTAACGTTTATATTTTGAGGTGGTCTTACAGTATCTGTCCTTTGGTAAACTTCCACTTCCTTGTGTTGGCTGTTGGGGATGAAGATGCTCATCCTGATGGGACCCACTTTCCCTTTGCCTAAGAGAAAGCTGCATCCCAGGACCTTGTACACATGGGCCATTCTACACTCCCACCTCACCTTTTCTCTATACCATGAAATTCATTTTAATCCAGTCATAACAGTTCTACTATTGTGTTTATGCAGTTTTGACATTTCCTTTGAGAACGTTTTAAAAATTATTTTATTGATTTATTTGGGAGAGAGAGAGAGGCAGATAGAGAGAGGAAGAGTGAGTGCTTCAAGGCCTCCAGCCACTGCAAATGAACTCCAGAAGCATGTGCCACCTTGTGCATCTGGCTTATGTGTGTAGAGGAGAATAGAACCTGGGTCCTTAGGCTTTGCAGGAAAGTGCCTTAACCAGTAAGCAATCTCTCCATCCCCTCCCATTTGAGAACTTTTTGATAGTATTCGTGTTCTGTTTTCATTGTGTAGACCTCTGGGAAAGTCTTAATCATTTGGAGAACTTGCCTTTCCAGAAACTTCTTATGGCGAACAGAACCACATGGTCCTTCACACCTGTACTAGTTCCTTTTATGTCACCGTCACTGTCGGTGTGGAAGAAGCCCTGAAGGAAAAAGTTTCAAGGAGGAAAGGCTCACAGTTCCAGAGGGTTCCGTTCATCATTGTGCCCATGCACTTGAGTAGAATATCATGGTGGTAGGAGTGTGTGGTAGAGGACAGCTGTTATTGCATCATTGCAGATCTGGAAACAGAGCAAGACAGGAACCATGGGCCAGAGTTCTACTACTTCTAGTCAGCTACTTCTATCAGGTAGGCCCAGCCTCCTATGGGCTTCACAGCCACACAAAACAGTGTATGAGCTAGGAGACATGCATTCAAAACATGAGCCTGCAGGGGATATTTCAGATTCAAGCTAGAACACTCCCTTAACTTGAGGGCTGGAGAGATTAGCAGTTAAAGGCACTTACTTGCAAAACCTGCCAGCCCTGGATTTGATTCCTCAAAACCCATATAAAGCCAGACACACAAGATGGTGGATGGTCTGGAGTTTGTTTGCAATGGCAAGAGACCCTGCCATACCCAAAAGCTTTCTCTCTCCCTCTTGCTAATAAATACATACATAAATAAAATAAATAAATAAATTTTGTTAAAGAAGCAAACTTAAGCTTAGAAAACCTGCATATTTGAAGGGTGTTCATGTGGGTATGCAGCTTGCTCTTCAGCAAAGACCCTGACAATTACTGACAATCATTTCATTCAACATGAGGGGGTCTTCACAATAAACGCTTGGAAAATACAACTTTGCCCCTTCTTACCCAAATGTAAAAAAGTCTAAAAAGCTAGTGAGTTCCCTGGTGTAAATTCTACTTTTCTTCCTATTCTTAGCCACTCATATAATTGCAGGTTCTTGACTCAAACCCACTAAGGAACCAAAAGTCTGGATTATTAGGCCCAAAGTTCTCCCTGTCTCAGTCCTGCTACTCTGAGACCCCAGAGTGAAAGACTCAGATCCTCCTTAGTCCCCATGAGGAATTTACATGAATCTAGAGGTTAAACGAGTCCGGTTGGTACCTCAGGTTAGAATCGTGTGGCATAATTACCATAAAGGTGGACGATCGATGCCCCCTCTGCACCCTGCATGATTCTTTGCATCAGTCCCCACTTTTTTCCGGACCCTTTCTCCACAGCACTGTCCCAGGGGATCTTGCTCTGTGATGTACCTAGGGTTGCTTGGGCTGGATACCGGCCCAGGCGATGATCCAAAAGCTAGCATAAAACGAGATCAATTGTAACTGAGAGGTCCCTAGCAACACTGTAACTCCCTAAAGAATTATTTAAACCACATCTTCATACATTTTTTATTAAATACAAAAATTAAGATGAATTAAAATCTTCTATTTTTTTTTGTAACTTATTTGAAAAGGACGCCTAGTGAAGCATCTCACATCAGACAGATATATGGAAGGATCTGGAATCTCTAAATGTTCTCTGAAACAACTGGATTAGCTCATCCCTTCCTTTTCGTTGTATCATGATCAGAAATTCTTCCCTAATAAAGACTACTTGTCGCTATCTTTATTTTCTCATATAACAGACTTTTCTTTGATGTCTAAACAAAGAGAAAATACGTGCATGGTCTGGGAGAAGAAAGTTGTAGCCAGCACCGCATGAAAGCTCAGGGTGCTGTTGCCATGGTGGTGGTCGGCGGGGGGTGGGGAGGTGGTCATCAAAAAATCAGCCAGCCCATATCTGTGAGAAGAGAGCCAGAAGCAGGGTGAAAGAAAGAGAGAGAGGTGGGGGCGCCTGAGGCAAGCCAAGTGACTAGAAAAGCAATGATGGCAGCCATTGAAGTCACATTACACTGGGTCAATCTGCCTCCTTCCTTCTCTTTGGAAGGAATAATTGTCCATTTATTTCCTAACTCTTGCCAAACACTGATTACATTGATGGATGGATTCGTTCATTCATAGGAGTGCAGTCACCTTCATCCACACCTACTGGGAACAGGATGGGAATTTATGGAACTCGGACGATTATATACCATTAGAGCTGGATACAGCAGTGAAGACAGGTAAGTTCCTGTTCAAAAAAAAAAAAGTCCATATTCTTTTGTGAGGTGAGGCACACAGTGAGCACATGGGGCATGTCAGGTGGTAATAAGAGCCATGAGGAAAGAAACCATCACCATGGAAGTGCTATAGTGATCAGAACAACAGGAGGAAAATATAAATAGACGGTCATACTATAAGATTTTGTTGTGAAAGTTTTTGTCTTTTGTATATATTGTGTATATATTGTGTATATATTATGTAGGTTATAGGGTTATAGTCTTGTGTCCCCTCACCTCCCACCCCCATTTCCCTGAGGGCCCTCATCAGTGGGGTCCTTGATGTTCACTGTGGGGTAATTTGGGCCTCTGTCATCTCCGGGGAGAGCTGTACTTCAGGATATTTCTACTCACCCTGTGGCTCTTACAATCTTCCCATTCCCTCTTCTGTAGTAATACCTGAGCCTTGGGTGTATTAGCAGTTTGTTTTTAGTGCTGAGTCCTCTGTATTTATGTTACGATATGTTTCAGTTCCCCACTGTTTTTTTTTTTTTTTTTTTTTTTTTTTTTATTTCCCTGGAGGCGGTTGTCAGGCTAGTATAGGGAGCATTCTCTGGGGTTTCTCCCAGACCCTGGTAAATGTGGTGGAGTTGTCACATCTCATGGTGAACAGTCAGCTATCTTGTTGAGTTGGTGGATCATGGATCTCTCCAGTATTTTCTGTCATCTCCTTTCTCCCCTGAGCGTGGTTAGGAGTCTGCCATCTTGACTGGAAGTTGTGAAGGTTTGAAATTGCTAATGTTTTTAGAATACAGACGATTCAAATTTCTTTGGGACAGCAACTCTGACCTTTGGTCTCCAGCTTGCTGAACCACCCCCGTGATGTGTTTACATACCATTAGACATGGCACCTGGAGATGTGTTTACATACCATTAGAGATGGCACCTGGAGAGGCAAATAACCCAGGGAAGCATGTGCAGCATGTGACCCTGGAGGTCACCTTACCCTTCACTTGTCAAATGCCTTTTGGGGGTCAGTCTGACGTCAATCAGCTGATAGATGATTCAGCAATGTATTCCTACCGCTGGAGGTTCCTGCTACTGTTTTTCTCCTTGCACTTTAGTTAATCATTTGTTCGAGTTAAGCTAACCACTCACATGCTTTATTAAGTCTTTCCATACAGTTTCATCTAGGCCAATCCCCCTCTTGAAAAAGGAAGGATAGGTTTTATATCTATTAGAAGCCTTTACCCGAGGGGCCAGTGCACTGGGCTGAGAGTCCAGAATGAATGAACACAGTTTGTAAAACAAAATCTTAGGCATGGATAGGACTGAAGGTAGAAGGTACCATTTTGTGCACAAGTTTGTGCACCTACAGCGGCTTATATCTTCTCTGAACTTACTCAGAAATGTAAAATAATTTCACAGTGAGCCATTAACCCGAATCCACACCATCACAGGCGAGAAGAGGATGCCAGGAGTAGAGGACAAACATGGGAAGGACAGAGACCAGATGCCACCAGGATTTCAAAGACTCAGATCTGCTTACAAAGTTCTCTGCAGCCAAAGTTTCTGAGTTGAAAGTCATTCCTAAGATATGCAGAAATGAAGGGAATAGCTTTAAAAAAACACAAAACAAACAAAAAACACCCCTTACTTCCTCACTAGGGTAAAGCACACATAGCAGGAGGCCCTAATGAAGTCCCCTTTTCCACCCCCTCCCCTCCAAAATCCTTCTTAGCTTTACAGCAAACAAAAGCCAGGCAGATAGCTCTGGACCTGACTTGCTCCATCTGGATGGAGAAGCCTTCTCTGGACCTGGCTGGTCAGAGGACTCTGCCCTCAAACAGTGAGGACAGAGCTTACCACCATCCACCAATTATTTCTGACCCAGCTCCAAGTAAAACTTCAGACCAGACTGGAAGTTTTCAAAGCCAGGCCAAGTTTTGCTTGCAGGAACTACTGACAACTTGCTGGTAACCACCCAGCTCTGAGAAGCCTGCAAACATTTGAAATAAGGCCTTGGAACTGGAAAAGAAGTTTCTTCTCTTAGTTCATCTCTTCACCATCTGGCTAGCTTTTATAATCCTTATTGCACTATGATTAATTTTTTTATGCCATGGATTTCTACTAATTAATTGTAATTACCAAGAACAGGAAATTTCAGCGTGACCCAATATCATGTTTACCGAGAATGGCAAAGTTAAGGAATCTTTTTTTTTTTTTTTTAAATGAGACATTCTTGGAATTTAGGATTTTGAAAGCTGAGTAGCTGAGTAGAACTTCTGAAATGAGCTTGTTCAAAGAGCTCATGTCGAAGTGAGCCTGGGTTTCACAGCCAGCTAGTGTCAGAGTGAGGAAGCCCTGGCTTGCACCTTCCTAGTCCAGTGTTCAACCACCAGACAACTGGAGCCACCCCGAGTGGCCCCACCTCTGCTTCTGGGTGGATTCTGCAAATCCAGGATGGACTTTAGTCAAAATGTCTCAGTGCACCATCATGTCACTTTGAGATACCAAGTTCTCGGACATAGCATTCTTTTCTATGTGATATTAACCCCCAAATTCTCTGGATGAAAATTGAGTCCAAACACTTGATGAGCATCTTGGAGGAAATGACTGAATTTTCGAAATTGAATTAAATAGCTGTTTTTACACCCTCTAGTACTCAGAGTAGGTCCATATGAACATGTCCAAAGGTAGGGTTGGGGCATAGAATCCTGTGGAAATTGTGTGTCAGCCTTGTCACGTGACATGCAGTACTTACCCAGCTTCAGGCTGTTAAGTCTAGAATTTTTGTTTTGTTTTGTTTTGCTTTGTTTTGTTTTTCGAGGTAGGGTCTCCCTCCAGCTCAGGCTGACATGGAATTCACTATGTAGTCTCAGGGTGGCCTCAAACTCATGGCGATCCTCCTACCTCTGCCTCCCAAGTGCTGGGATTAAAGGTGTGCACCACCATGCTTGGCTAAGTCCAGAATTTTAAAAATTTAATTTTAATTTTTATTGATTTATTTGGTAGAAAGATAGGGAAAGAGAGAATGGGTGTACCAGAGCCTCCAGCCACTGCAAACGAACTCCAGACATGTGCGCCCCCTTGTGCATCTGGCTAACGTGGGTCCTGGGGAATCGAACCTGGGTCCTTTGGCTTTGCAGGCAAACACCTTAACTACTAAGCCATCCCTCCTGGGCTAAGTCCAGAATTTTTAACAACAAAATTCACTTATTATCTCAACGAAATATTTATATGTAACCTTGGCATGTAAAATAGATAAGGGTAACGTTTTATGTTGAAAGTGATAGCTTTCCTTTCACCACGAACAATAAATGTGGAAAATCAAGTGGTCCTCACTCACATTTGAAACTGAGTGACAGGAATTGGTCTTAGTCTTCTGTTTCTGTGTAAGGATCGACTGGCATGGTAACATTCTTACATGAGTTCCAGAGGCTAAGCACACAATCAGACTTGCATGAGAAATGAATGCATCTGGCAGCGCCTCGTTTGAGCTCATGGACAGAAGCTATGTTTTAATTCACCACTCAATCCACCCTGCAACAAAATGATACCTCCTTTCCAAGCTTGCTGAGGTAAGTATGAGACAAACAGTGGCTTCATCTGTAGGTAATGAACTTGAGCCTGATGAAGTTAGTTGATGGTACATGGATGGCTCAAGGGAACTATGGTTAAATCTGTGAGTTTACAAGCATATTATTATTTATTTATTTATTTTAATTTTATTTATTTACTTATTTGCAAGCAGAGAGAGAGAGAGAGAGAGAGGAGGCAGAGAGAGAATGAGTGTGCCAGGGCCTTTAGCCACTGCAAACGAACTCTAGATGCATGTGCCCCCTTGTGCATCTGCCTTACATGGGTCATGGAGAATCAAACCTGGGTCCTTTGGCTTCGCAGACAAGCGCCTTAACCATTAAGCCATCTCTCCAGCCTTATAAGGACATTTTTAAATGCATTGTGAAGGGTGAGTGAGAAATGAACATGCCAACATGCTTCAAATTGGCCCCCCCTCCTGTTGCCATCCTAACTTAGGACAATCGTCATCCACATGCTCATTCGGCCAGAAACATCTTTCAACTTTTTGTCTATAAGCCAATGACAAGCCTTCTAGATTTTATCTCCTCTAGGGCTCGTTTGTGCCTCGGGGTTCAGGCCTTTGGCATTTTTATCTTATTGGCCTGGCCTCTTCAAAGAGCAGGAGGATGGGGAGAAGGCTTGCAGAACACCTTCTTTTGGCTACGACATGGTTATTATACTCATGAACTCCTAGCAACTGTGTTTTCCTGAACAAGATTGAGCCTCTAAGACTCCATACGCCCAGAGGAGCGAGTGGCAGCTAGAAAGAGAGTCACGTCCTTCAGTGGTATGGCCACTGGTGGGTTGCCCACTTGCCAGTAAATAACCTTCCTCACATTATCACGCCAGCAACTGCAAATGTCACTCAGCGGGTCAAACAGTAACCCCCAAAACACAAGGCACAAAGGCAGAAGGAAGATTACCGAGGAAGAAGAAGGGTCTTAGTGGGAGAGAGAGGGGGGAGGTGATAAGAGGGAGTAATGGGGGGAGATGATATCAAAATACATTTAAAATTTAAAAATGAGATATGCCCAAACAGGTGGACAGAGGCAATGGTTGCCTTTCTGGATTTCCTGCCTATTATTTTTGACTCATCCAGGGCAATCAGGTGCTCCTTTTGACTTACCAGACTTAAAAATCAAATGCCTGGGCTGGAGGGATAGCTTAGCAGTTAAGGCACATGCCCGTGAAGCCTAAAGACCCCAGTTCAATTCTCCAGGTCCCACATAAGCCAGATGCACAAGGGGCGCATGTGTCTGGAGTTTGATTACAATGATTAGAAGCCCTGGTGCACCCATTCTCATTCTTCCTCTTTCTCTTTCTCTCGCTGTCTCTAATAAATAAATAAATAAAAATCTTAACAAAAAATCAAATGCCTTGTAATCATACCACCTCCACATAGAAGTCCAAAGAAGATATTAAAGCCTTACAGTCTTGCCAAAGGATCTAGTCCATGACTAAGATCTGCACTTGTGGGATTCTTTCTGGCTCTGGGAGCCTCTTGCATCCCACTAGCCTCCATTGTTCCTATCCCGGAGGGCTGCGAAGAGTCAGGGTAGATGGCAGGCACTGTCCTGGAAGCAGTCATTGTTCTTTCTGCTGTATGACACCCTTGCTTTTCTGGACCAGACTAAACTCTCTATTTCTCATGACCCCCTGGTTCTTGTGCAAGCCAGCACCACATCTCATACGTCTTGGGCCGTTCTGCTTAAAAGGTTAGAATTGTCCTTCCCAGCTTCTCCTTGCCCTATACCTGGGAGGTAGTATGCTGTTTTTCACTTAACTTTGATTGTGTCCAAAAGTCTGCTCCCTGCTTATTCTATGGCAAAACTTCCAGCATTTGGAAGCATAATCAGCTGAGGAGTTTGCCAAATTATAGCTAGACTTCTGAACCTCATCTTTGAGAGCCATGCACTCTAAATCAGGCTTCTTCTGATGCAGGTACTCCATTGACTGTGCTTCAAGAAACATCTGGACTGGGCTGGAGGTATGGCTTAGCGGTTAAGGTGTTTCCCTGCAAAGCCAAAGGACCCAGGTTTGATTCCCCAGGACCCACGTTAGCCAGATGCACAAGGGAGCACACACATCTGGAGTTCATTAGCTGGAGGCCCTGGCGTGCCCATTCTCTCTCTCTCTCCCTCTTTTTCTCTGTCAAATAAATAAATAAAAATAAAATATTTAAAAAATTAAAAAGAAACATCTGAACTATAATCAAAACAATCCTGCATTCATTCATTCACTCACTCATTCATTCATTCACTTAATCACATATGTGGGACTTTCTTCTTCAGCAGAGCTTTTATAATAAGAATTGGCTCTCACAAGCTCAAAGAATGAAGAAGAGTAGATTATATTTCTTGTTGTTAGTTATAAACTATTGTCTTCTAAGCCATCCAGTAGTCATATTTCCTTAAAGAAAAACAAACATGCTCATATCTGTAGAGAGCAGCTCAGGGCATGGGCTTTATTTGGTTCAGCAGTAGATAATAAAAAAAAGTTTAAAAACTATCTTTACATGCTAATAGGAAAAAAATGTTTCATTTAAGTTAGGCGCATGGCTTTACTGAGAAATGTTTAGTTTTTAAAGCTAGGCACTTAGAAATGTTTAGAAATTGTAATAAAAGGAAAGATAATGCAAGTACAGACTTAAAAATTTAAACCCTGTTTTATTTTTAGCAATTACATGTTTATTAGGAATGCAGTTCTCAAAGTGTAGTGAAGCCAGGAGTAGAGTGAGTTCAAGGTCAGCCTTGGCTACAGTGAGACTCTGATTCAATGAATAAAATTAAGTTAAAAATAATTAAAGGCTCACAAAATCAAAGTGTAGTGAAAAATAGGCCCATTTAGCCCATTGAGTTCTGAGTATTGTGGCAATGGTATATATAGTTCTAGAATTACAAGCAGGGTTTGTTTCCTATATTCAAGGGGCTCATGGGGAATTCTGTATTATATAATGAACATATTTTTCCAAACCCCAAATTGAGGGCTATGATATGATGATCTTATAAATCTGAATGTGAAATAATTTCTTTAATTACTGGATGCACATTCTACTTTTGATATGAATTCACTTCAGACTGCTATACTCACTGGGCCCCTGACCTTACCACGTGCATTCATGATGCCTCTCCTTGTTTCATGTGCTCTCCCATTCACAGACCTTTTAATTGTTCTACCCACTCGAAGCCTGACCTTTATCCAAGGTACAGTTAAGAGTCTACCCCCTTTGTGAAGGAAACCTACACCCTCCGAGACTAACCTTCAACACTTCTAGCCCTTCTTGTCCCATTCTTCCTGCCATGTAACAGATGGCGATGCACTGGGGTAAGCCTCGTCACATGCAAGTCCATGTCCCCAGTTCCACTGCCACACAGTTGTAACATCCCCCGTGTCTATGTTCCCTCGCTTGAGCATATGGGTAGCCTTACATTTAAGGTATGATTGAGAAGACAGACGTTTCCTTGCTTCTGTATTGGCCAAGTCTTCTCTGTTGTCCACCCCATTTTGCAGATTCTGAGTTCTGTGTATCCTTATGGCAGCTAAAATTTCAATGGGCGTCGTCAAGTTCAAAGTTATCTTCTGGAGTAATAGCCATTATAACTCATGATCATGACTTTGGGAGCCAGGCAACTAAATTGGACTAGACCCAGCCAGTGCCATAATTGTTGCCACAGGGAATGTGGGGAAGGCTGAACCAAGCCCATATGACAGCCACACGAGCTGCTAAGCTGCCGGACTGCAGCCTCTGCTCAGAGCACGAGGCCTGAGTAGATGCATTCTCTAGGACTACAACAGTTAGTTGTCTCTAAGGCCATCTGCTCTCCTTGAACTCTTAACTTACCCTCTTGTCGACTACACCCAAATACTGATGCCTGGGTGAGCCCTAGTGCAAAGGCCTGCCCTCAGCTCTACCCCCCCGAGTAAGTTAACTATTTCTGTTCTCAAAGATAAAACCCCATTCTAGAAGATCAATTACTTAAAGCTGGCCAGGCCAACCTTTTTGTTGGCTTCTGTCTGAGGTTGCTGGCCAAGGGTGTTCCATGGAACTCCAGCTCTCTGCTGCCCTCAGCAGGTCCTTGAACGCATCACCTTAGCCATCTGTCTCTCTTAACCCTGTGCTGACAGAAGAGGTGAAGTCTGGGACTACTGATTGGACTCGTGACTTTCTTCCAGTGGTTGTTGGAACATTCTGGCCTTCTGTATATATCTGCCCTCTTTATTTTCTTCTGCTTCGAATAACAGTGCTATGAGGTAGGAGAAGTCAGCTATTTTGGTAAAGACAGAATGGGTATGGATTTTAATGCTGACTGTTACTACCCCTGGCAACATTTTCCCTGTTTGTTTGGTTTTTTGTTTTGTTTTGTTTTGTTTTTGTTTTCTCTCTCTCTCCAAAAGGTCCTTGTGTGATGATAGGCAGGCAACACCGACTCACAGCTGATGGTCACCACTCGCTTTTCTTTTTTCTCTTCATGAAATAGTTTCACCTTGAGTCAGGTAGTCACAGTATCAGCTTTCCTGCTGTGGGAATTAGCAGTCACCGCGTGGGAGACATTTGCAGTCGACTTTTCTCCCCTTTTCCCTCCTTCTTCTTCAATCTGTGGTCTTAGATTTAGGAGAATTACCACGAGCAGATGTCAGTAAGACAAACAACCCTCCACCCCACCCCCAGCACTCACTACAAGAATCTCTGTTGGCCTGCAAACTTCGGTAGTGTCCTTGGATGGTGAGCTATGGCCCTTGTGAAATCATAATTATGTGAAACGCAGACAGCCTGCTATGCCCTGTTAACCATCCCTGGGTCTGGAAGATCCCCTTAGAAGAAAGACCACGTTCTAGTTCCTGAACATAAGAACTGAGTATTCTTCTATGAGCGACCTGCAGGCCTGAGCAGGTTCTAATACCTGATCCTGCTTGTTGGCTTCTTCCTAATGCGTCCGATACTTTATGCATGATGCCATGGGACCATCAGAACTTGGGTGCCAGGCTGTCATTCCCACTCTGTGGACGAGTCCACTGAGGCTTGGTGAAGTGGAAAGAACTCGCTTAATGCCATCTAACTAGCAAAGGTCAAAGCTGATATTTGAATCAAGTTCTGACCGGATGCCAGTCTGTGTTTGTAGGGGTTGCGTTCCACCACCTCTAAAACACAAGGGATTCTGAGAGCTGACCCGCCGAAGTGGAAGGACAGCCTGTGGGGATGTAGGCCTCCACTGGGCTCCATGTTGGAGGCACAGGCACTTTGCTTCTCTGCCCAATGGGGGCTTGTAAAGTGCAGGGTGAAGGCCAGTTTTAACTCTGACACCATGAGACAATAACGTCAGATCACAGCCTTTTGTCTGTTGCTGTTCGAGTGTTGATTGATAGGTTACATTTTTCAAAGATTGCATCGGTAATTCATGCTTTATTAGTACTGAATTAGTGTAATGCTTCAAATCATCTTGTAATTCGGCATAATTATCTGTAATTAAAAATAAATTCCTGTAGGGTGAGAATATTAATGCCTATCCAAATCTCTTTATTTTGAAGTGCCCAACTCTGATGCAACAGCTCCGAGCACTTCTTGTGGAGGTCATTTTGCTCTGTTCATCCTTGTTTCTGCATCCTGTGAGCTCTTGTCTTCTCTCCCTTAGGGCTCCAGCACTTTGGACTTACGGAATGTTCCTTATAGCATTGGTCTATGGTTGGTTGGATTAAAATCTGCCGAGCAGTATGAGGCATATTCTAGAACAGAAACTCACTCAGACACAAACATACAGACTGTGAGTGGCATTTCAGGAGAATCAGGTACCCTGAGGGCTGTGACTTGTGACAAACTTTGCGGCTCAGGACCAGCAATCACGGTTTCAACCCGGCTTCTAGGTGTTTCTGATGCCTGGAAGTTTGACAGCTGCTACGCTGGGAGGAACTGAGCCTCTGACCTGGCACCGCGCTCTTGAGCGTGTAAGAATAGCTGCTCTTTGACAAGAGAAACGACAACAGATCCTTGTGAGCTCTGAACTTGTTACCTTCACCCGGTGTTAACACCTGCTTCAGGTTGCACACCGAGGATCTTTCTGCTCCCGTGGGAGCAGGAAGGAGGTTGGTGGTGCTATCATCTTCCAGGTGTCAGGGTGGAGAAGCAGCTGGGTACACCGCCAGGGAAATGTTCCCAGGTGTCTGAGAGCATGAAATCAGATTCAGGAGGTGAGAGAAGAGGGAGGGCCCTCTCCCTGGGTACATACCTATACTTAGCTGGCTGGGCAGTCCTCCCATCCCCGCCTGGGAATGAGTCGTCCCTCCCTGAGGCCAGGGTGCACTCTCTCTGGAAGCTTTCATTTCATAAAGCAGAGACGGAGTATAATGACAGAGAATACAGTTTGGTTCTTAGAGTGTCAAGAAGTCCACTTTTCAAGTCAGTTTCTAAGTTTTTCCATGTAGGAAGTTTTATTTCTCAGCCAGGTAACAGTCATCAGAGCCGATAGTTTAGTTGTGTTTCCATGCTAAGGTTTTATTATGTGAGGAAAAAAAATTACTGAGATTCATAATGAAGTTCTCACCTAAGGCTGAATCCTTCCTGAGTGAATGCTTTGACACAAAGTTGACTGCCCTAATTAATCATCACATGGCCTCAGGAGGGCAGAGAACCCTCTGTGTGCATGGAGTGAGTGCTCAAAAACTTTTTTTTTTTTGTTTTGTTTTTTGCTACATAAGTAAATATATCATAGCAGTGCACAAAAAGTTTGACCTGAGAATAACCATGGGTCACCATGCATTCCTTTCTTAGCCACACAGTGAAAACACTTGCCCTTTGGTCCTCACAAAGGGAGGAGTGTCCGGCTGCACTGGGCAAGTATGGAAAAAGAGACCCTTGTGACTTGCCTCTCTCTGAACACACAGGCTCGGCTCTGTTTCCTTTCTGCTGGTCTTGGAGACTTGGGGTGAGTGGACACTAAAGATTCCACTCTGGCCTTTAACAATGCACCATTTCCAAGGTGAAGTATTTGGAACACTGCGTCTGCGTCTTATCTACACATACTCTCCAGCCTAGCTTTCTCTAGCAATCTGATAATAGTTTTTTTTTCTTTTAAATTTATTTTTATTTGAGACAGAGAGGGGAAGGGGGAAGAGAAAGAGAGAGAGAGAGAGAAGGTGCACCAGGGCCTCTAGTCACTGCAGACGAAGTTCAGACGCATGTGCCACCTTGTGCATCTGGCTTATGTGGGACCTGGAGAATCAAACCTGGGTCCTTCTCTCCAGCCCCAGTCTGATATTTGGATTCTCTCTCACTGACCTCTATTTCCTCCTGGGTTCGGCACACTCACGCTGAGGATCAAGTGTTCTTTCATACTCACAGAAACTGTAACCTTCTGAGATTTTGCCTTTCCCTGTTGTGACTCACGCCTTCTTCCCAAGGCATACTAGGTCCCAGCACTTTCTGTTTTCCACAAGTGCTAGAAGAAATCTTGCCGAGTTCCTTATTTTGCCATGAAACTCCTTCCTTATTCTAGCCCTGGCTGGTTTAGAATTGTCAACTATTTCCTAGTGGCAGCCTTAGAGTTACTACCAAGGACTTTCTCATTTCCCCAGATACTAAGAGACCAGCAATGAACAGTTGGTCAAGTTGTCCTCCTGCCACCCCCACTCTCCAACCTGCTCATTATACCTGGGCACACACCTGATCCATAGGCAGTCGCTCAAGGGACTTGAATTTCTACCTGGCTTTTAGCCTGTGAGGTGGCCCGACACGAACAAAAACAGGGCTCTAGTCTGGTCAGAAAATGATTAACTAGACCAGACAGAAATCACCGTTGAGAGAATTGAATTGCAGATGTGGACAAATGTCCACTAATTGTGGTAGCAGAGCCCAAGAAAAAAGGTGCATTAAGTTGCTGGAATCTGAAGACCACTGGGGCTCTTTAAAAGAGAAATCTCTGAGATTCTGCTCTGGGTTGCTTCATGGGTAATCAGGTTGTTCCATCAGCCTTGGACCCCAATGCTACTTGTGGTCCACCTTCAGTATTTTAAAAAAATATATTTTATTTATTTATTTATTTATTTATTTATTTATTTATTTATTTATTTATTTATGAGAGATAGAGAGGGAGGGAGACAGAAAGAGGCAAATAGATAGATAGATGGATAGATACATAGATAGAGAGAGAGAGAGAGAGAGAGAGAATTGGGCATGCCAGGGCCTCTAGCCACTTCAAACTCCAGAAATATGCACCACCTTGTGCATCTGGCTTACATGGGGACTGGGGAATCAAACTTGGGTCCTTAGGCTTTGTGAGCAGGTGTCTTAACTGCTAAGCCATCTCTCCAACCACAATATTTTAAAATATGTTATTTACTTGTTTGTGGAAAACAGAGAGAGAATGGGCATGCCAGGGCCTCTAGCCACTGCAAATGAGCGTGTCACCTTGTGCATCTGGCATTATATGGGTACTGGGGAATTATACCCTGGTCTTTAGGGTTTGCAGGCAACCACCTTAACTGCTTAAGCCATCTCTTCTACCACATCTTCAGCATTTTTAGGAACCTACGAGTGTCCTCTCCTTGTCATCAGTGAAGCCTAGCAAGGACTTGTAATCCAGGGTGCTTCCTTTGGTCTCTGCTGACAAATGCATCCCCCACAGCCCAGGAGGATTTCATATGGCCTTCCTTGGCACAAACCACATCCAACTCCCTTCCATGGACCTGTGGATAGCTGGGTTATGGCCAATCTTGGGCAGAGAGGCTCTTTTGGACTCAAGGTCCCATATAACTGACGAAGTGAAATAGAGGAAGCAGTGTGGAGAAGCGGGAAACAAAGCTTCCTTTCCCACCCCCAGTCCCAACCCTTTCATGTATCTGATTTGGTTTACAAATATTCATAAGAAAAAATGAGTTAACTTCTAGTGTTTGAAAAGGAGATTTCCTCATAGGAAAATCAGAACCTCAGGTGGCACTGGTCTTCCCTCTTGCACACCTCACTGGTCAGAGCTGAAGAGTGGCCAGTTGACCCTTTAGTTGAGAGCATCCTTAGCTCCCACCTTATGTTTGTTATCTTTAAGACCCCTTATGTTTTTTGTCTTTCTACTCATTGGGTAGGACCAGATATGCATGGAAAATCTAAAGTTATTTAGAAAGTCAGGGCTGAGGGCTGGAGAGATAATTTAGCTGTTAAGGTGCTTGCCTTTGATCCCATGTTAGCCAGATGCACAAAGGTGAGGCAAGCGCAAAGTTACACATGCCTACTACATGGCACAAGCGTCTGAAGTTCAATTGCAGTGGCTGAGGGCCTGGCACGCCAATTCACTCTCTATCTCTATCTCTTTCTCTCTCTCTCTGTAAAATAAAAAATAAATTTAAAAAGTTGAAAAAGAAGAAAGGGCTGAAAAGAGCAACTAGGAAGAGATGATAAGGATGGAATCCATTAGTGCGCTTGATTAGGGAAGGAACACCACTGGAGGCCAAAATCAGAAGGTTAGAGGATGGGGAAGCTGGTGATGGTCATGTGAGTATTAGAAATTCTAAGTCCAAGGCCATGAAACATAGGTGAGAGGTATGGAAGCTTCAGAGATGTAAAACAGCGAGTTGATCCCATCTTCATGGCAGAGAATGAGGAAAGAGGGTTAAAAAACTAAATTAAGCTGGGGATAGGAGGAAAAATAGATGTGCCCAAAAAGGGAGGCAGCACATCAGTGACAAATCCATAAAGGAAGAGTTCTGACTGCTTCCTCTGAGCTTTGTACATGCTTGGCCACGTTCCTGTCGTCCTGTCAAAATGGAGGGAATCAGAAAGAAATTCGACTCACTGTTGTTTGGTTTTGATTGAATATCATCTGGAGGCACTGTTCTTTCTCCAGTGACCCAGGGATATTGCTTAGTAAGTACATACGCGACTCAAGTTTACACAAAGAAATTTGATTTACAGAATAATAACCTTGTAATAACCATTAAATATCTGTGGGCTCAGAATCTATATTCCTTTATAAAACCCATGTTCCTCAACCCACAACTTCACCTGCAACTCACTCCATTCATGACCTCGGTTCACGTTCCACATCCTAACCTTCTTAGGTGTCTCACTAAACACGCCCACTTCTGTCTTCCTCAAGCTCTCAGAGCAGAAATATTTGCTTTTGAGTAAATGCTTAGTCATTTGTTAAAGTGAACTTTTCGTACATAGCTATGAACAGTACTTGAAGGAAGCCAGGAACATTTGTTCAGATTCATTCACTTGAAGTACCATCTCTTATTTCTTCTCTGGCTTCAAGGTTGCTTTCTTGTTTACTAATTTTTTAAAAAAATTATTTATTGGGGAGAGAGAGATGGAGAGGGAGAGAGAGAGAGAGAGAGAGAGGGAGAGAAAGGGAAGGAGAAAGAGGCAGATAGAGAGAGAATGGGCACACCAGGGTCTCTAGCCACTGAAAACGAACTCTAGATGCTTGTGTCACCTTGTGTATCTGGCTTAACATGGGAACTAGGGAACTGAACCTGGGTCCTTTAGCTTTGCAGGCAAGTGCCTTAACTGTGCCTGCTAAGCCATCTCTCCAGCCCCAGCTTGCTAAATGTTTTAATGTATATTTGTATGTGTATGTGTGTTCATATATGTAAAGGTACGTGTGTGTGAAGTACATGTGTGTGCATACAGGTGGAGGCCAGAGGACAAGCTCAGGAGTCATTTCTGAAGCATGCCATCCACTTTCTTTGAGACAGGTCTCTCCTGGCTTTGAATTGACCTAACTTGACTACACTGACTAGCCAGCAAGCCCCAGGAATCTGCCTGTATCTGTCTTCCCTGCACTGAGATAACAGTATGCGCCACTATGTTCAACATTGTTTTATTTGTTTGTTTGTTTGTTTGGGGGGTGGTGATAGGAGAGAGAGAGAGACAATGGGCACACCAGGGCCTCCAGCCACTGCAAACAAATTCCAGAATCATGTGCTACCTTGTACATCTGGCTTACGTGGATTCTGGGGAATCGAACCTGAGTCCTTTGGCTTTGCAGGCAAGCACTAAGCCATCTCTCCAGCCTCCAACATTTTTACACAGGTTCTGGGGATCAAACTCAGATCCTCATGATTGCAAGGCAAGCACTTTACCAGCTTAAGCGATTTCCCAGGTCTGCTTGCTACATTTTGGGAATTCATAAGCTACATGATGTTTTTGTGTCCCTTGCTTAACTTCTTCCTAAAGCACTGGAATCTTCCTCCCTAGCTCCTTCAGTGTGGACTGCCATCTTCTTTCCAGTTTCCCACTCTGAGATCTCCCAATCCCTTCTTGCTACTCAGCTTCTGCTTTGTCACAGACTTCTTTCCTGTGACGACTCCCACATCACACCCCTGTGCGGTTTCTCTGTTGATACTTCACCAGTGGTTCATTGTATTGATTTGAAGGGGGAGGTTTCAAATGTACCACAGCTGGCTCATTCTCTAATGCCTACTCTCACTTCCTCCTCTCCTTCCCTGTGCGTCTAAGTATTAGTCACCTATGTGGAGGGAAGATGATAAAAGATCTTCCTGGGTTGAACCAAACCAATGGTACGATTCTTTCTCAAACCAGAACTATCTAAAAGAGAAGTGGAACTCTGAGGGCAGGGCAAGATTCATAGCATACATAACATTGGTACTCTTCAGAATTACAAAAATGTCACAGAGAATTTAACTTTCCAGACAGGCCTGTTTTCTCAGGATTATTTACTTAGCTAAAGAAGATCTCTTTCTTTCCTGTGCAAGACCCCCGTATATAAACCTTTCTCCCTTATTTTTGTTTTCCATTACAACAGTGTAGGCCTATCTATATGTCTATATGTCTACATGTGTGTATGACACATACCTGAGGCTGTACCCAAGAACCCAGAGTCAGGCCTTAGGGATAGTTCTCTTGCCCTCTTACTCTCTCTGTTCCTCTACTAAAAAGCTGTACTTTTGGGGCTGGGGAAATGGCTTAGCAATTAAGGTGTTTGCCTATGAAGCCTAAGGACCCTGGTTCATTTCCCCAGTACCCATGTAAGCCAGATGTATAAGGGAGCACATACACCTGGAGTTTGTTTGCAGTGGCTGGAGGCCCTGGCATGTCCATTCTCTCTTTCACTCTATCTGCCTCTTCCTCTCTTGCTCTCTCTCTCAAATAAATAAATAAGTTCTTTTTTTGAGGTAGGGTCTCACCGTAGCCCAGGCTGACCTGGAATTTTCTCTGTATTCTCAGGGTGGCCTCAAACTCATGGCGATCCTCCTACCTGTCTACCAAGTGCTGGGATTAAAGGCGTGTGCCACCACACCTGGCTAATAAATAAATTAAATAATTTTTTTTTTTAAAGCTGTCTTTTCAAAAAGTGGCTCCAGGTTTCATAATGCTATTACCAATATGAAAGAGGCCCTGGTGGGTCTCCTGCATTGTCACCGTGGAAACTAAAATCCACCTAGAGAGGGAAGTATGCAAGGAGCAGCCTGCCACCCTGAGCTCCAGCGCCGTATATTTAAACAAAGCTCAGCAAGCCTAGGAACTGGCTTGTTTCTATGTCACCTTGTCTAGCTTGCAGTAGTACCTGGGGCCTGCGGGCATTCTCTGGGGAAGTTGCCCTATGAGTCAGGCCTGCAACGTGGTGTCAGATTAGAGCCCGTGATGCGTTTTGAGATGATTCAGGGGCACAGCTGAGACCTTGGCATGCCAGGCTGTGCTGGTAAACCACGTCCTCTGGCACAGAGTTTGCCCTATACAGATGGCAGGAGGTCATCTTGACTTGAACAACAGTATGGTCAGTTACTACCAGCTGAAGAAATGGAAGGGATCTTGTTTTCCCTCTTGCAAGCAGCCCTGTGTGTTAGCACATGAAAAGCCATGTAGTTGTAGGGGCCAATGAAAGAAAAGGGGTGTAAAACAATCATTGGATTCCTTTAGTCTGTGATTTTTCTAAAAAAAAGGCTAAGTAAGAAGTGATTTTTAAAATCAAGCCTCAAAGTCCAAGGCAGCAGATGGGTGGATTATTCTTTTATTCCAATGTTACAATTAAAATCAGAGAGAAAAATAGGGAAGTAGAAACGATTGGCGAGTTGATTGCCAAGCAACCGATCGAATTGCAAAAGGCCAAGCCAATTCGCTTTCCTTAACAACACAATAATTGGGCTATGTCCGAACAATATGAAATGATCTCCATTTTTAAGACACCTAATGAGTTTGATTATTCAATCATTAATTCATGCCTCAGTACTGGCACGTTACATCAGTCAAAATAGCTGGTTTGACTCAAAAAAAAAAAAAAAAAAAAGTCATTTCAGGGGCACCAGGAAAGTATAGCTTCAGGCCATCCATGAGACCCAGCTCCAAGGCTGGTCTCAATCGACAGGAAAGCCAGTCACAGAATTTTCTTGGGAGAGTAGTGAGAGAGAGAGGGATACTGGTTGGCTTTGACCTCGAGCTCTGCACCAGATTCTTTCATTCAAAACCTATGGTAGTGCATTCTCACAGACTCCCCAGGGTGAGCCCAGATGCCAAAGGCCAGGGGGCACTGTTCCCCAGAGGAACCCCTTGCTTTAGATGCCAACCACAGAGCTCAGGGTTCCCAGCTGGATTTCTGACCTACTAGCTAGCTCCAAGTCCAAGAATTCCTACTACCTCCCCAAGTTGAATAGATTGATGAAGTATCTCACAGAGCTCAGGAACACGCACTGCCTGTGATTCTAGGCTTATGTCAAGAAATGAACCTCAGAGGGCTGGGAGGAAGTTCAGTGGCATGTACTTTTAATCCCTGTGCTGGGGAGTCAGAGACAGGCTGGTCAGCTAGTCTAGTCTGGTGAATTCTGGGCCAGTGAGAGACTCTGACTCAAGAAGAGGTGAACAGGGGGCTGGAGAGATGACTTAGCATTTAAGGCGTTTGCCTGCAAAGCCAAAGGACCTCGGTTTGATTCCTCAGGACCCACGTAAGCCAGATGCACAAGGTGGCGCATGCGTCTGGAGTTCATTTGCAGTGGCTGGAGGCCCTGGTGCACCCATTCTCTCTCTCTCTTTCTCTTTGTGTCTTCCTCTTTCCCTCTCTTGCTCTCTCAAATAAATAAATGAAATTAAAAAAAAAAAAAAAGAAAAGAGGTGGACAGGGTCTGAGGAACAAGATCCTAGGATATTCTCTGTCCTCTACACTCATATCTACACACATATACACATGTGCACTTACACTTGCACACACACTCCCATATACAAAGATAAGAGTCAGAACCAGTTCAAACATGAGACTAGGGCAAAGTCTGAGAGGGTTCCAAATGCCCACCCTTTGCTTCCTCTCTCCACACAATTAGAATGTGTCACCCAGCTGCCAACCAAGAACCCTGTGATGGTTAAGTTTTGTGTCAACTTGATGTGTTTTAGGAATTCACAGACATTCTGCATGAATGGGTCTCTGAGTTGCTTCCAGGAAGGATTAACTGAAGGAGGAAGTCTGCCTGCCTGCCCCCGTGAACTGTTCCCCCACAGTGAGCAGCCCCTCTCAGAGGCAGCAGAGGGCTTTATCTAAGGAAGCACTGGGAGGGAAAGTATCCCTTCCTCCCACCTGACTGCAGTTGCTGCTTGCAGCTTTCCAGTATGGACTGAAGACCAGCGGCCTCTCCAGGAAGCCTCCAGGCCTTCACTGCCAGATGGGAGAGGCGTCCAGCCTCATGGACTGAGCAGCCTCTTGGGCCTACAAACTGCTATTGTTGAACTGCCATAAACTAATCCAACAAATTCCCTTTGAATACAATTCATTCTATCTGGTTCTGTTCCTCTGGAGAACCCCGACTAATACAAACCCCAACCAAGCCTTGGGATGCAGAGTTTTTATTGGGGTTTACCTGTGCGGAGATGACCAATTGGGTCACTGGCCACACGTTGACAATCTTCAGGTCCTATCTAGTTGGGCTGGGCGATGATCACGTGTCTCAGAGCCCCAGCCCTCAAATTACATGGCTGGTCCTTCTGGCATGGTCAGCCTCCATCCTCCAGCTTGAATCACCCTGTCAGCATACCTGCAAGAAGGGTCCCAGAGGCTACTGTCTGTGTGAAGGCTGGAGGTCCCCACGCTGCAATGCTTACCACTGCTTCCCATGGCCAGATGCATAATGCCTGTTCATTTCTGTTTCCTGATCTTCCTGAAGTGTCTTGTTTCCCCTCTTTCCCCTTCTCTTACCAGGTTTCCTTGTAGCTCTAACTTCTGTTCCCCCATCCCCACACACCCCTGCCAGCACGAGTTCCCACACGGGGAAGCCTTTAGTCTCTCCTGCCTTGCCTCGCTTTTGATTTGGCCAATCTATGCCCCAGGGACAAATGACAGTGGAGTGTATACCCAAAGCCCTTACTGGCAAAATTCCTCTCCCAAATAGTTGGTCGGTGGCATATTTTCCAATGTCTAAGCTTCTCTCTTTGGTCTGTGATTTTGCGGTCACCCTCAAGGCTTAATAACAGGTGTCCATCAGCGTGGTAGGAAGCGGCCCTATGCGATTACCTAGAGAACAGATGATGCTCTGGGGAGGAAAGGACACCAAAGCCCAACAGGCCAGGCAGGAGAGATATGTGATCTTCTACCATGCTGACAGGGGGAGGGAGGGAGGAAGGGCAGGAGGAAGGATGTTAAATACAGGTCTTCCTGCAGACCAAAGTCAGAGCCCTGTTGGCCCAGCAGAACCAGCCAGAACATGGCCTCCTGGGGAGCCCTGTGACTGCGGAAGTAGAGGCCAATGTTTGCAAACAGAATTGTGAAGGAAGGATGGGACAAGAGCAACCACCTGGCCCGTGCCCTTTCCCCCTTCCCCACGCACATACCAGGAAGAATAACAGAGCCAGAATGGGGTGGCGTGCTGCTGGGAGCACACAGACTCTGGTTACTGTTGTTGAATTGAGTTGGGTGTGTTGTCATGGAGACAGGGCCATTCCTGGTTCTCCTCACAGCCTCTGATATGCAGTCCAGGTAAGTGTGACATCAGATGGACGTGGTTCGAACCATGACTCTGTCGGTTGTGAGCTGTATGATGTTGGGCCCATGGCTTGGCCTTGCTGAGCTGTTTCCTGCATGTTCCGGGGAGATGATACTTTCCGCCTCATACTGATTAGGTGAGATAGTGTCCCGTGTCACCTGGCACATGAAGACCATTTTGCTTCCTTCTTCCTTGTCCTCTGACCCCTGGTGCCTCTGCTGCATCTGTTCCCAGCATCCTGTGTGTGCGCACCGGGCTGAACACCTGTTCCTTTTCCTGCTCTGGAATCACTGGGGTCTCTACTGTCCATAGGAGTCAGTGCCCCAAGTGAGGGACCAGGTGATGTTTATATTGTAGACGGATGGTTTCTTTCTTTCACAGATTTTTCCCATAGCTAATGAGTGAGTGTTCTTAGAAGTTGTTATATTTTGTTTAGTGTATCTCTATCTACACAATTTGAGTAGACCTTACCTGAATTCCTTGGGACTAGAAGTGTTCTGCATTTCAGATTTCTTTGGATTTTGTAATATTTGTGTTTCCATAATGAGATATCATGGGGATGGCACACAAGTTGAAGCATGGACTGTGCACTGACGTTTCAAGTACATGTTGTATACAGAGTTCAGAGGTCATTCTATTTCTTTTTTCTTTCTTTCTTTTTTTTTTTTTTTTTTTTTTTTTAGCATTTCCCTGCTTTGCCTGTGGCCTGTCTGTCACAGGAGGTCAGGCTGGACTTTTCCACCTGTGGCGTCATGTTGGAGCTCAGGTTTTACAGTTCAGATTTTTGGATTGGTGATGCTCATCCCATGTGAACAAATGTGTCACCTTCTCTCCCGAGGAGGCCAGTGAGTGGGGGGTGGCCGTTGGCTGAGGAGGAAAAGGCGCATGTGTTCTAGGTGAAGCTTCCACTGCCCTCTGCTTCCCCTGGTGCTCACTTCTGCTGTGAGCCGAGCTCAACAGTGGGTGCTAAAGCAAGTTCTCCTCAAGGTCACAGAATTTATATTGTCAGTCTCTGAACTTGCTCTTCCCAGCACCCCTCCCCAAGTTCCTTCCTGCCTTTATGCCTGACACTACTGCAGGAAGGAAAGAGGTAAGGGACCGCTGTGGCGTGGCTGTCCAGGGAATGACAAGTTCTGCAATTCTGGCCCTCCATGGGAGGGATCAGTGTGAGAACAAGACATAGGAGGATTAGTGAATTGTCCAAAGGCATCAAAGCCAGGGGGACCACAGTGGAGAGGGGGGCTGGACCTATGTCTGGCTCTCTCTAAAGAGTTTTCATAAGGTATAGTTAGCTGCTTGGTCTTTATTGTTGATCCTTTCCCCCCCTTTCTACTTTTCGAAGTTGTTTGTTTATTAAGTTTCTAGAAAGAGAATTATATGTCAAACAGAAAATACCTCATCACAAACTAGCATTTTCAAGACATCTTTATTGTGAAAACATTTAGACATCTACCCAAAGGGAAGTGTCGTATTATAGATTGTCTATGATGGTCCTGTTTGTACAGGTGCAGTGATTACAGACCCTGTAGAAGGGACACAACACTCAACCAGAAGCAGCTGTTGGAAGGAAAAGGCTTATTTCCAGCTTACAATGTTAAGGGAAAGGTTCATCATGATGGGGTTGACAGAGACAGCATGCCAGGAGGAGACAGCCAGCCATCACATCTTCATATCAGCATGAAGGAAGTCAAGATAGTGAGTTGAGGGCAGCAAGTTGGTCTACCCCAAGGGACACACTTCTTGCAGGGAGGTGCCACCTCTCAAAGCCTCCTAAAAAGCACCATGGGCCAAGGATTAAGCATGCAACACATGAGGTTGTGGGGGCCACTCTATAGTCAAACCTCAGCAAACAGGTAAAAATGGTCAACAAGCAGGCACTGTGACAGTCCTGCAGCCACAGCTAGACACTGGGAGGAGGCTTGATCAAATGTCAGGCTAAGACAGTCTTCCGTGCTGTTTTAATCATTTCTCTCTACAATCACCGTCCCTAGCTCAGGTTCCTGTGCTGCACCTCGTAGATATCAACCATTCTGAATCTTTTAGTGAGGGCTTCCTGGGCATGAGATGCTGTGATTTACGAATGGTAGCTAAGGAGTTCTCATAGTTTCCCTATGGGGAAGGCCACAGTTTCCACTATCCCACTTTGCAGAGGAGGATGCTGAACACAGAGCTATTCATTTCTTGCTCAAGGCCAGTTAGTGATGGAGCTTTGGAAGAAACCCAGGGAACCAGGCTCCAGCGCAACTTTTGAACACTGAACTTGACTCTCTTCCTTCCTTCCCTGTCTGAATTCATAATTCATAGCAATAATCTGAAAGCACCAAATGCTCCATCTTCTGCCTACTTACATTTCTATGCTAGCCTTGTCTTGGTTTATCTACTAAATGCAAGCCATTTGGAATGATCACTTACAAATTAGGCAATACTTTTCTCAAGAGTGGGGAAGCAGGACTCTGAACTGTCAGCTCAGACAACGCTTCCTACAGCCAGCTCCTGGATGTGAGCTTCACGATGCAGCCTGCAGAAACCAAGGTCCCTAAGCCTCCATCTGCCTACTCTGCACTTTGCCCTGCCCCCATTTTAAGCAGGATAGGGACTACTTGTTTGAAAAGTTGCACAATTACTTCCAATTTATTAACAGAGAACAAGTGTGCACCAACCTTTCCATCCAAGACCTTTCCCCAGCTGCTTCTACTTCCTGAGTTCATGCCCCAACCCCTCCATGGCAGTGATTCACCCTACATGACAGTCTTCTGTGACAAGGCCACAGACTCTGGCTTCCTGTTCAGGTCTCTAGATGAGACTGCTTGAATAGAAATTTTAACCACATGTAAACCGATTTTGTCACACTTTGCAAGGGTGAATTAATTGTTTTATGATATTTTATTTGTCCAGCTCAAAAGCTAGTAGGGCTTTCTGAAGCCATCTCCTAATTATATTTCCCATCATTTGTGGCATTTCCCAAGGGTCATGGGCATTCTGTAAGTGTGTTGTCTATTACTTCTCTCCTTTGTTGAGCTACTAAAAAAACATAAGTGATTTGGTTTGAATGTGTGGGCCAGTTAATCCCCAACTTCATATGCTAATGCCTCTGGGAGGTCCTTAAAATTAGACCAGATGACAAGGAAGGAGTCATCATGATGGCTGTTTGTGGCTTCCTGACTCGAGGAAGAGAGGTGTGAGCTAGCATATTTGCTCTGTCTCACCATGCGATGGCTTCTAGGATGCAGCAAGGAAGTCCTTGCCAGATGCTAAGGAGACTCCACAGCTGCACTTACAACTCTCAGCCTTCAGAACTATGATCCCAGTCAAATTCCATTTCAAATGCTTTGTTATAGCAACAGAAAATGAAGACCATGGGACCCTGCACCTTGTGATTTCCTTAACCAGTGGTCACTCTGCTGGTCTGGGTATTTTGGGAGAAATGGAAACTTTGGAGGGAAGGAGCAGCTTGGACACCATGTTTGACACCCACTCTGTAGTGATGCATCATATGGTGGGCTGTATGGCTTTGTGTAGGACTGGACAGAGCTAGCAGAGAAGCAAATCAATCAGATGCCAGGAGGAAAGGATTATGGGATTTGACAACAGATTGGATCTATAAGGAGAAGAGTAATTGAATGAAGACCACCCCTTTCCTTTTTGCTTTCCATATTTTATTTATTTTTTTGAAAAATCCAGAGTGGATCCAAAAGAACAATCAAGGAAATAGGTGCCAGACACAGGCAGAGAGGTTATCAAGGAAATCATGCCGTAGGAACACAGGAGCTTCATCCTCCTTGTTTGGAAGGCTATCCCTAATATAGCTAACTCATACAGCTTTTCACCGACATAGCTTCTGCACATACAAATGAGGCATAGGAGCAGGTTTGCCTCGCAAGGCCTCAGCTAAAGGACCCCATGTTCACAAAGGCTTTTCTTTATAGTAGTACTCTTGGCCAACAAGGGCCACCATATGGTTTCATTCATTGTCCCTGGCAGAGTACCTTCACGGTGTTGTGAAAACGGTTTTCATCCTAATTAAAATATGGCCACTTGAGCACAAACCAATGGTATACTTTTATAATGATTGGTAAATAGACCAAGCCCCCAACCCCTTACATGCAACTGAAAAATAATGGGCTAGGGCTTAAACATTATGAACTTGCCACTTCTGGCTTTACTGACCATTAAATGAGTTAGCTAATTGTCACTAAATTTACATATTAAGGAAATTATATATGGAATACTGCAAAAATGCAGTAGAAGACTGAAGTTTAGAAATAGTAGTTAAAGACCCTTTTTTGAGACAAAATTTGTTTTGGCTTATGGTTTCAGAAGGCTCGTTCCACAATGGCCAAGAGTATGTGGTGGAGCGGAGGGATTTAATCAGAGTGAAACAGAAAGGGGCCAGGGACACGTTACCCTCAAGGGTAGCTTCCTAGTCACCTACTTCTTTCAGCTAGATCCTACCTCGTAACATTTCTAAAACCTCCCCAAACGGCTTGGGTCTAAAGCCATTAACATTAACAAGTAAGTCTTTTTTTTTTTTTTTTTAAGAGAGAGAGAGAGAGAGAGAGACAGAGAGGGAGAGGGAAATAGATAGAGAATGGGCATGCCAGCGGCCTCTCAGCTCCTGTGAACAAACTCTAGATGCATGCTCCCCCTTGTGGGAAAGTGAGGCATTGCGCCCTTGCATCACCTTTTGCATCTGGCTAAACATGGGACCTGGAGAATCAAATGGGCATTCTTAGGCTTAGCAGGCAGGTGCCTTAACCACTAAGCCATCTCTCCAGTCCACATCTAAGTCTTTTTGAGTGGAAGACATCTCACATCCAAACCATAACAGATGGAAAGAAATACTAGTCCCTTGTTAAGTATGAGCACTATGGGAGAAAAGTGCAGACCATTCAAATGCTCACAGTCTTTCTGGGGAGGAAAGATACAAATACATAAAGACGGCAATGACATGCCATGAGGAAGAATGCTTCGGGACATTAGAGGATTAGTGTTGTTGTGTGATGGCTTTTCCAAATGGTATGTACAGATAACACCTGCTAAAAGGTCACTTCTGACTGTGGGTGGGGATGAGGGAGGGATAAGGCTGTAGATAAAATGTGCCCTCTCAAGCTGCTTTTGAAGTACTGGGAGGAATTGCAAAGGTGGAGAAGGTAGGCAAGATGGCACAAGCAAAGCAGTTTGGAGGCTGAAGGCCCAGAGAAGCAGGGCAAGTGTTCAGAGTGGTGTCACCAGAGGTGAGCGATTGCCTGAAAAGCTGAGAAGATGGATGAGCACACATGCAAGTTTTCACAAGTTGCTTCTCCTCTTTCTGACCCAGTTTCCTAGTGCGTGAGAGTACTAGAAGTATCAGCCAGACAGGACTATTGTGAGGACTAATTGACATGCTGTATGTGAAGAATTATCTGAGAACCTGCTACTTAATAAAAACTTACTAAATAATCATTGTGCACTGGTTAGAAAGAAGAAGGGATTCTGTAGAGCGGGGATTTGGAGGGGGAAAGGGAAGGTGGTGGGAAGGGATATTGTCTATATGTATGGAGGTTGTCAATAAAAAGTTTTAAAAGTCTGGGGAGCAGTTAAAGGCATTTCCTTACAAAGCTTGATGGCCCAGGTTCAATTCCCCAGTACCCACATAAAGCCTGATTACAAAGTGGTGTGTGCATTTGGAGTTTGTTTGCTGTGGGTAGATGCTATGGCTCTCTCTCCCTCTCCCTCTCTCTCCCTCTTTCTGTGCAAATAAATAAAAAATATATTTTTAGAAGTTAAAAAATGAAAAAAATAAGTCATTGCTAAATGTTTATGATGACCGTCACTGGTTGTTGGATATGATGAGAGATGTGGTAGAGGAAGCAATATGCAACTAGAACACATATGTGAGATCATTAGGTCACATATAGAAAAGGTTTGTTTTGGGTCATAGTTTTGGAAGCTCCCATTGCTTTGGGTCTGTGATGAGGCAGCAGCTAATGGCAGGAGGATGTGGGGAACAAAACCATTTCACCTCTTCACCAAGAAGCAGAAGAGCAGCCGGGTTCCTCCTATCCCATTTGGGGTTATGTCTCCATTCACTTTCTGTCCTCCAACTAAACTCCACCAACTGAAGTCTCCACCGCATCCTAATAGTGCCGCCCAGGGACCATGCCTTGAACATATGGTAAAGAAGACATAGTGAGCCACAGAGTCTAAGGACGTTGAAGATGATACAAAGTGCTACCATTGATTATTAGAGTTTTTTTTAATGGGTTTAAGCATGAGAATAACATGATCAGATTCACAGTTCGGATGGATTCTTGAAGGGTCAACTGCAGCGAACTGATTTGAGGAAGGCAAGTGTGGAGGCCGGAAGACCCCATGGGTGGGATCACTGTAGCCCAGGTGAGAGGTGGCATGGTTCTACCTAACCAGGAGCATAACAGTAGGTGGTAGCTAAAAAGCAAGTGGTAGATTTGAGAACAACTTCAAGTGGCAAGTGTGGTGGGAGTTGGACAAGGAAAGAACTGAAGACATTCCCGGGGTTTTGAGCAAGGGGCCGAAACAGTGAGCCATTGCTGATGTGTAGGACCTTTCAAAGGAGCATGTGTGGGAAAGACAGAGGTACAGTTTGTTTAGGAAAGGCTGAGTTTGGCGAATCTGTGGGTAGACAGGTGGAGAACTCCAGCAGGCCATTGTACATATGGCACTAAAACTTACCAGAAGAATCCAGGTTGAAATGCAGATGATTTGGATGTGATTATAAAACCATGAGAGGGCATGATATTACCCAGGGAAAGAATTCAGGGTGAGAAAGGAAATGACAAGGGGCAAATACTGGGAATATTACCCCATGAGGAGCAAAAGAAGAAAACCAGTCTATACAGAGAGTGAAGAAGACTCCAGAGTGTGAGTGGGGCATGACAGAAGACAAGAGAAGAGAGTTTGAAACACAGCAATTGGTGATCCAGTTCACATGCCATGTGTAGGGCAACCAAGTTATGACAGAAAGAGGCCAGCTGATTTATCAAGTAGTGTACAGAGAGGGAAGAAAGGAGTGTGAGATGAGGAAATAGACAGGATATGGACTCGATTTGAGATATTTTGGTGACTAAAGGACAAACAAGAAGACTAAAAAAGGGAGGAATTGTAGTCTTAACTGGCGATGGACTGTGCAAGCTTTACGGCTGGTCAGCCAAGTCAAATGTGCCAACTGGTGCAACGGTGGCAAGTCTGTTATGAGGGAAGGCAGCTGCTCTCTGATTGGACTTGAGGCCTGCTCCGTGGGAGGGAATTCATGCCTGATACTGAAAACCTAATCAAAAGCCTATGGTGGAGGGAGGGAGGTCATAAACCCTGGGGAAGAAACTATTGTTGTTGTCTAGCTAAACGGAAATATTATGCCACCAAACTGTCCTCCAAATACTTATGTTTATGCCCATATGTTATTCTACTCTTACTTTGGGTTAGAGAAGCTTCTCTTTTCAGATGATGGTAACCATTGGGGAGACTTAATGCTCATGTAAACGCTGACATGAAGTGACAGTGGAGTGTCCAACACTAAATGACTCATCTCCATCCACCCATCAAAGCTCAGGGTCATTTCAGAAGAGGTGGCAGAAAAGAATTTAAGAACCAAAGGAGGGGTGGGATTGCTCATAATACCATCTTCCAGATCCAGAGTGGCCTTGCTATTCATGACCTCACAATGGTTGACACTACCTACATAAGACCTGCATAATAGGAGGGAAAAAAAATGATGCTATCAAAGTAGAGAACAAAACAGTTGGAAAGAAGCAGGGAATCAGTGGAGAGGATTTGCAAGGGGGGAAAAGAGAGGGTGGTGGGAGGAGATTATGATCATGGTTTATTAACTATATTTATGGAAGTGGTCAAAAAGTCTTTAAAAAAGAAAAAAAAAGAAATACAGTAGGAACCTAGATGCCATTATCATCATAATAAAAACAAATCTAGGAGCATGGTTCTGGAGGAAGCAGAAGCAAGATGGTCTGGCCAAGGGGGAAGCTACCCTGGCCATGTCTGGTGAACAAAGGTCAGAGTGGACACAGAAACCTGAAGTCCTTCCATACTTGGAAAAGCTGAGTCACAGATAATGTTCCCAAATCACACAGAGACACAGCATGTCAGGTAGATAAGCCAGAGGATGATGACTGCTGGGGGAGACTCAAAACTGGCCCAAGTGCTGAGAAGTGACGGTGGAGCATTCAGCACCAAGTGAGACACCCCTGTCACAGCTCCAAGGCTCAGGGACCGTTGCAACAGAGATGGCAGAAAGACTGTATGAGCCAAAGGATGGGGCGAGGCTAGTTTGGTATGCTGTCTCCCAGACACAAATTGGCCTCGGCTGTAGTACCCATGACCTCACAGTGGCTGACACTACCTACACAAGACCTGGATAGTATGAGGACAAAAAGGAAAATGATGGCCTGAAAGCAAAGGAGGGACTAGAGCAGGGGCTAGCGGAGGGGGAACAAGGGAGGGTTGTGGGAGGTGACTATGATCAGGTAATAGTACCTATGTGCAGAAGATGTCAATGAAAATTGAAAAAATAGAAAACTGGCAAGCTTTTGTTAATGACGTGGACATCTAGGCGATGTTTCCTACGTGAAGAGGAGACATGCTTATTAAGACCTTTTCCTGGAGAGCTTTTGGATTTTCTACTAAAAGGTGCTGAGTGATGACAATATAAAGGTAGAGCAGCAGGTCTGGAGCTTGGCTGAGAAACACCGTGAATCTGTGGCCCCATCTGTACTGCTGGGCAATGCTTGTCCTCCAGCTTTCAAGGAGTTGAGCCTAGGAGGAGGAAAGCAGGCGCAGCGTCCGTTCATGGCTACAGCGCGTCCTCATAGGGGAAGTCCAGGAGTACAAGGCGCTTAGGGATGTTTGGGATGGGCTACTGTTAAGGAACAACTGGAAACAGTCTCAGGAAACACATTAATTCTGTTGGATTCTTGTTTACCCCAAAAAGACTCAAGGGAAGGGGTGACCTCAGAAGAAATTATGTTGTCTTATAATCATCATTATTGAGCAGATGAGACTCCATTTTCATTTTGTTCCAATTCACAATTATGAAAAACAGCGTCTTTAACTTTGACTGTCTCTCTTTTTTTTTTTTTTTTGCCCTGGGGTTATGTATCAATTTAAAGTTTTGGAAACCCCCATTGGTGACCTCCTGTAGCAATGTGGCACTTCACCCAGGGACCTCGGGGGGGGGCAGCAGGGACTTTGTGAACTCTTAGTAAAGCTGGAGTAAGTGTGTACTAGCCCCACAGAGGCAAGGCCATTCAACCCTGTGTCGAAATGACAGAAGAAAAGGACATCGCTTAATAAACTAGCAGCTGGAACATATGGTGCAAAATGAATCCATTTAGCCCCTCAAAGGAGAGTGGGATGAGAGAGAGAGATTATCTTCTGAAGAAACAGGCTGTGGTCTAATGGAAGTCACTTCGTTGGATGGAAAAATTAAGAACGCAGCGAGCGAGGTGCTGCTCTCATCAGTACAGCCATCTGTCTGGGTTGCTGGCAGCATCAGAGCAGTAATTATTTCCTCTGTCTGGCTAGGGACTGCCCCCTCAGTACATTTGACAGAAGGGCCCATGACTCTCTGTACATGTGTGACCGGCACATCCTAAGGACCCTGTCATTCTCGTCAACTGTAAACCACTGAGTTTCCATGAGGTGGTCTGTGTCATGTGATGTTCTGTGAAGGCATGCAGATAAGCTGAGAATCATTTATCCCATTTGATGTCCTATGATGACAGGCAGCTAACCTCCCTGAGTAGTCTCCTGACTGTGGGCAAACAATCAATGAACGAAACCGAACTATCCTTGTGACTCGGGTCACGAGGATCATAGAGGCCTCTTAGAGCAGTATTGTTTACAAAGGAATTACTCTTGCACTCCTGTTTTATCTTTGCAGAAATGCTATGTAGGAGGATGTTATTTTTACTAAACCACAGCCTCTTGTAGCTTTTAGTTTTAAAATATACATTTTTGTTAACTGAATTTGATTGGACTTCTCTATTGCTTTCTTTGGAATTTGCAAGTCACTTTTGTTTCACTGCCCTACTTCTAGAACCTTCAATAATTCTTTTTTTTTATTTTTAGAGGTAGGGTCTCACTCTAGTCCAGGCTGACCTGGAACTCGCTATGTAGTCTCAGGGTGGCCTCGAACTCACGGCGATCCTCCTACCTGTGCCTCCCAAGTGTGCCACCACGCCCGGCTTTCAACAAGCTGTTTTAACTTAAGTTAAATCTGACAATCAATGTCCTTGTGCATGGGTTCAACCTAATCTCCGAACATCATCTTTCACTGGTCTTCTGGAAACACATTTCTTCCCTCTTGCTCTCTTCTTCCGCCTTCAGTCACGCCCTTGAAGTCCTCCCGTCCTGACATCCTCCTTGCCCCAAGTCTCCATCCCTAACCGCAGTCAGCTCTTAAAGATCCACTCATCTCTTGCCCAATTAATGAAAATCCTTCTGCCAACACCTTCAAATTCAAGTGTGATCCTTTCCTTTTCAAAGGTTCTCAATACATGTGGTACTCTATCCGTGTCAGGGACATCAAGTGAAATCTTTTGTGACATTATAACTTCCTTCACCCTTTTGGGTCAGAGGCCAAATCAAGCATCATTGCTCACGTGAATTCTCTTCCACTGACACTTACTAATCCTCTGTTCTCCCAGCATGCATTTTAGACACAGCTCGTCCAGATGTGCTTATTGTACTGTTCTGAATTGGTTGGCTTTAATGTTTATATTTGCTAGGAAGATAAATGCACCTGGAAGGAAATCATAGTGGTCAGCAATTAGACTGCCCGAGCTGACATCTCAGCTCTCGTGATGACCGAAGGTCAGTTCCTTAAACACTCTGTGCTTCAGTTTCCTTCTAGAGCAGATGACATTAGTACCCATCTCAAGGAGTTGCCCAGAGGTAATCCATATAACATGCTTCTCAGGTGGCATGCTAACATGATTTCGATATTACATCATCCTTGGTAGTTTCACTGATATGAACGAACAATTCTTGAGCTAAGCAAGACCATGACAGCTGTTTCTTTTTCTTTCTTTCTTTCTTTCTTCCTTCCTTTCTTTCTTTCTTTCTTTCTTTCTTTCTTTCTTTCTTTCTTTCTTTCTTTCTTTCTGTCTTTCTTTCTTTCCTTTTTTTGAGGTCGGGTCTCACTCTAGCCCTGGCTGACCTGGAATTAGTCTCAGGCTGGCCTTGAATTCACAGGGATCCTTCTACCTCTGCTTCCCGAGTACTGGGATTAAAGGCGTGCGCCACCATGCCCGGCTGTTTCTTGAATAAATCAGTGAACGAATGGATAAAGGGATGTATGATGCTTCTGTCCACCAAAGTCTAAGTTCCAAAATGGAGGCTGTCCTCCACCCATAGCTTTCCCACAGCAAATTACCATAAGGTTTATCATAAATGATTGCTAAACATGCATAGAGCTTCAGTGACTGGCAGTGAGAACAAGAAAACTAAGTTATGCAATAAATTATGTTTCTATAAAATAAGTCATCACACAGGATTATACATGAAGGTTGGGAGACACGTTATCCTTACGCTGTAAAGTTCCCCACTGGGGAGGGAGATTATGTAATATGCACATTGTTTTGAGCCAGACTCTTGTATTCTAGTAGTACAGAGGAGATCCACGAGATAAATACATGTGGGAGTGGGTTGCAGAGAGAACTGGGGACAGAATATTAATACTGAGACTTTATGAAGCTAAATGGTAGAATATAGACCCCAGGCCATGCAGACAAAAGGAAATTTTAGGGCTGGAGAGTTGGCTCAGCGGTTAAGGCACTTGTTTGCAAAGCCTAAAGACCCAGTTTCGATTGCCCAGTACCCACATAAGCTGGATGCACAAGGTGATACATACGTCTGGAGTTCGTTTGCAGGGGCTAGAGACCCTGGAACATCTATTCTCTCTCTCTTACTCTCTCTCTCTCTGTCTCTGTATCTTTTAAATAAATAAATAAATATTTTAAAAGGAAAGGTATAGAAAGGCATTCAAACATTGTGCATTAGCTCTGGGACTCTGAACCCCAGGGGAATGCTCCCTTTAAACTGAGGCTTTGGCTAATTAGGGTGAGTTAACTGAGACATTTGAAAAGGCAGAAAGAAAAAAAAAAAGCCATTTCACAGTCCAGCAGACATGCACACTCATGTCAGGGACCACACTGCAAAAAAAAAAAAAAAAAAAAAAAAAAAAAAGCAGCAGCAACCTGTGTGTTCACTAGAATTGCTTACACTGGCTTCCTCCCCCCCAACCCTGCTTTGTCACTCAACTTCCCTCATTCTGTGTTGGAGAAGTTTTGCACCTCCCCCACCCCGCTACTTGTCCCCCAGCTTTTTAAAGTAACATCAGTGGAACAGCTAATGAGGCAGTGGAAAGCAAGCTGGTCCCTTCAGGCTTGCTAATGACTCCATGCCCGGGAGCCTAATCAAAGATTTGTACATTTAATTGCTGTCAAGTCAGCTCCAACCACCTGCCATTTCCGCAGCACCTGAGCTCCAGCTTGGTACCCTTGATTCTAAATGAATCCATCACAGTTTCCAAAGGCCTGAAAGCCAGGCTGCTGGGCAACCTTGAACTGGGTTTATCCAGGAGGACAGAGACCAAAGGGCTTGCCTGAGGGATGTTTCTTCTCTGATGGGGTTGTAGCCATGGAGGGGAGGGGGGCAGTCACCTGCTTTTTTCTAGACTTTCACTTCTGATTCTCTAGGGTAAAACAGTCAGGTGTATGGGGGTGGGATGTGGCAAGGAAGAAAGGATGGAAGAGGTGACATTGGACTCTATTCCTCAGAATCTATGCATGTCTTTCTTTCTTTCTTTTTTTTTTCCTCTTGGATGATTTAACTTCTAACCCCAGAGCTAGATACCGTATGGAGCAATGTGTGCGGCATTCCTTCCCAGATAGCGTGGAGCTTGTTTTATTGCTTTTTTCCCAGTTCAGGCTGGAATTGCTTTCTGGCTCTTTCTTTTAAGATTTGGGGAATGAGGGCTGGAGAGATGGTTTAGCAGTTAAGGCATTTGCCTGCAAAGCCAAAGGATCCCGATTCCATTCTCCAGGACCCATGTAAGCCAGATGCACAAGGGGGCGCATGTGTCTGGAGTTCATTTGTAGTGGCTGGAGGCCTTGGTACGCCCATTCTCTCCCTCTCTATCTCTCTCTGCTTCTTTCTTTCTCTCAAATAAATAAATAAATAAATAAATAAATAAATAAATAAAATACATTAAAAAAAAGATTTGGGGAATGAGGCAATGTTTAACTGGGTCTGAATTTAACCTGATGGACATTGGGCTAGCTGCTTCCTAGGGTATACACTAGTGGGGTAAGACAATGATAATTAACCATTGTTCCAACTGCAATAAAAATTCTTTAAACTCATATTAAACTCGTAAACCTTGCCGTCTACCAGTACTAGTCACATCGGGCCTACCTATTATATCTGATTCTTCCAGGTCAGGTCCTCCAGCAACTGTTTTAAACTTGAGCATGGCCCTGAATCATTGGATGGATTAAACCGATCCCAGGAGTCCTAATATGATAAATGCAAGGTGAGATCTAATGACGGCCAAGTCTAACAAGTCCCTGATCTTTGCATGTCCCACTGCAGAGCAAGGGCTGATGGTGATCTTCACCAAAAACTTGACCATCTGTGTCTGCCCTAGGGTGGTCATGGAGATGACTCTGGCCTAAAGAAGGTATGTAGGAAGAGACAAGCTTGCTCTTTGGTCCCCGTCCCATCACAGGGCATGCATGGTATGTAATGGAAGGTTACGCCTCAGTTGACTGAATAGTCAGCCAGGAAGGGCACTGTGACCACCAGTCAAATTGCTTCTCTGCTCCAAATTCTCCTGGGGCGGAAAATATTTGGGAATCCATTTTCCTCTGGAATGCCAACCATTGTGGTTTCCCGAGGCCCTTAAGGGATTTTCCGAGACTCCCACTGTTACAAAACTAAGAGGCTCCTGGTCAAACAGGGTCATTGTCCACCTCTCTTTCCTTCTGTATCACGAAGGGCATATCATTAATCCAGATTTACAGATAAAATATAGATAATTCCTTTTATACCCTTGCCTCCCCCAGCCAAAAAAATGGAGGTATTTAGGCTGGTGTCTCCAGTCACCATTCCCAGCTTCTCATTGGCTAACATTCGCTTTAGACGACTTTGGAACTGGTCCTGTGATTTTATTATTTACTAACAAGATACCTTTATGAATTAAATTTGCCAACCTGTAACTGGTTTGCACAGTAAATTGGGAGCAACAAATACCTCTACTCTTTGACAGAAACTTAATGACTCTGATTGGCTCTGATCTGAACTGAGAGTGTAGACGTTCAGCAGTCAGCAAGCAGTCTGGTGACGATACTGTGTTGACTAGCTATGTCCAAAAGCTCTGCCACAAATCACTGTTTTCTTGTATTGATCTGCCATCCTCTATTCTACATGGTTGCCTCCGCATTCTGGAGGAATATATACTTGCTTCAATTTCCTTCTTATCGATGGGTCTGTCATATCAGACGTGTGCGTGATAACCTCACTCAACAGCTAAATTAACTCTAGAGAGCAAACACCATAAGATCTGCCAATCAGATGGGAAGATGTTGCTAATTGTTATTCACTGCTAACTGTAAATATTTCCCCAGAGTGCTTGAAATCACAGGAATGAGGTACTCTTGCTCTTCAGTCACCTTTGGAATTTAGAGCTGAGCACCTCTGTGACCTGGGAAGATAGAACAACAGAGCCAGAGCTGTTGCCTTCCTAAAATGGAGATGACAAGGGCCTGTCTTAAGCAACGACAAAGTATGGTATTATTTAAAACGTACTTGAAAAATGTGGCCACTTAATAGTCTATTGATATTTTCAAAATATCCTTATGGGTAGTGGAATATCAACTAATCATTAGGTTTACTCCTTACAAATGTGGTACAGGTCAGGTACAGGAAGTGTAACGATGCATAATTATGACTGTGCTCCAAGTTCTCCTAGGCTCTTCTGCTCAAGGAATTCAGTTCTTTCTCCTTCAGGCATTGTTGTACTATCTCACCACACTCTCCTCCCATCCTACCTTGCTCCTTGTCCTCCTCAGCCCCCAGGAAGGAAAGGAAGAGGGACCTTTCATGGCCTTCATTTTTCTTCTTTCATTCCAAAGATGCGAACCTCTTGCCGGCAGATGATGAGGGAAGTTGAGACTTGTACAGGAATCATGTGGGTGAGGGAAGGGGACAATCCAAAGATGATAAGAAATCTGCAGGGCAGCAGTAAGCCACCTCTGTCCTCTCTTCTCTCGGACACGGGTCTAGCTAAGAAGGGGATTGAGTGTCATCTTTAATGGAACACACATAGCCCTTGTCCCATTCCTGTGTCCATTTTCCCTTTCATTCACTAACCCTGCATTTGTGTTCGCAAGCCTCAATTTCCCCTGCAGTCACTGTGGAGCAGTGGAAAGTGTTCAAACAGGGGGATACCATAGGTTTTGCATATCTATTCTATAACCACACAGGGCTCAGGTGGCAAGAGGGAGGAAGGGAGGAAGAAAGAAAGAAAGAAAGAAAGAAAGAAAGAAAGAAAGAAAGAAAGGAAAGAAAGGAAGGAAGGAAGGAAGGAATAAAGGAAGAAAGACAAAAGAAAGAAAGAGAAGGAGAGATAGAGAGAAGAGAGAAGAGACAGACAGACATATAGACAGAGAGAAGAGAGAAGAGACAGACAGACAGACATACAGACACAGAGAGAAAGACAAGAGACAGACAGCAACAGAGAGCATCTAGCCAGGACAGGTAGCTTAGCAGCAGTCTCTGCTGATAAGACTCTCCCTGCTACAAGCTTCCTGATATTTTCACTCTTCTGATCTGAAAATTTCCAAGGCTGTTCCTATGCCAACCAAAAACATTACACGGCCTGTGCTTCTTGTGGAATTCAGCAGTGGGGATGTGTGTGAGGTTTCGTTTATTACCCATTATTTCACGTGGGAGAGCTTAGTGATTTCACAACTTCTGTAGATGCCCAATTTCCAATTTCCATGTACTTTCACTGTCTTACTTACGATGGGTGTGTCAACCAAATACTCCCAAACACATCAAACATGCAGAAACTCTCAGACAATACACCTAAAAACCCTCAATATCCAAGGAATCTCACCATGTGGTCCAGCGGCTTCTCTGAAACATCCCTTATAAATAAGATGCCTGGTTTGTTATTTCCACAGCCTGACTTACAAAAAAAAAAAAAAAAATTCCAGTTGTTTGTAAAAGTTAATTTGTACTGGTTTGTCCTAAAATTCTTTTCTTGTTTTAAGTTTTTATTTATTTATTTGGGAGAGAAAGAAAGAGAAAGAATGGTTCTCTGGAGCGTCCTGCCACTGCAAGTGAACTGCAGATGCATGTGTCACTTTGGATATTTGGCTTTGTGTGAGTACTGGGGTGTCCAACCCAAGCCAGCAGGCTCTGTCAGCTCTGTATGCTGGACCATGCTCTCAATCCCCACAGTCTGACTTTCTGAGGAATAGCCTGACATTTGCTTTATTTATTTTTCTTTTTTTCAGAAATTTGCCCTAATTCTCCTCTTTACAGGGACAGAAAAGTTTTTTTTTTTTTGTCCCCACCAGTTATTGCATTTTGGTGATGGACTCATCCTGAGAATGAAGAGGGCCAGTGTCATTTAAAGACCACGACTACCAGCAGCCAAACAAAGGCCACATCAGAAGCCTCATGCCCCAGGCCAGTAGTCCAGTACTTCCTGTTATCTGATCAAGTCGCACCCCCAACCTCAACTCAGTCAGTTCCATACAGGAATAACAATCACTGACTTTAAAAATTCCTGAAAAGTCAATGAAATGCCTCAGGAACACTTGGAAACTCAGTGTATGTCACATTGTCCTTTAGTTCAAATACTATCAGACACCTACCTGCCCTTTGCCCTAGAGGAGACATTCCAAAGGACATGCACCCATGGCACCAAGGTTAGCTTACCCTCTGGCCATCCCATCCATCGCCATGAATACACTTTAGGATCAAGTTTGGATTGCTCTGATTAGTGTGTTCCCACAAGGGTCCTCTGTAACCTGTCAGAACAGCCGTCAGCTTTCTCTACTTGTGCAGGTGGCCCAATCCTGACTTCTGCTCAGTAATCAATTTAATCATTCTTAGTGAAAAACATTTATTTAAATATGTATAGGGGTTAGGACTAATATAATTAATCTTAGTCATTTGGGGTTTTTCTTCATTTCACCAAAACAGATTTAAACTCTCTAGTTAGATTTACTGGGGTATAATTTACATACATTCAAATTGATTCTTCTTAGACTACAGATTTTATATATATATATATATATATATATATATATAATATATATATATAGACAGGCAGAAGGGGAAGGCAGAAAGCAGAAGGGGAAGGCAGAAAGAAGGAGAGAGAAAGAGAAAACGGTGCCCCAGGGCCTCCAGCCACTGCAAACAAATTCCAAATGCATGCACCACCTTGTGCATTAGGCTTTATGTGGGTCCTGGGGAACTGAACTCAGGTTGCTAGGCTTTGCAGGCAAGCGCCTTAACTGCCAAGCCATCTCTCCAGCCCTGGAGTACAGATTGTTGAATTACAACAAACATATCCTTGTGTGATAGTTGTGATAAACAAATAGAACAGTTCTCTACTCCTTTCAAAAAATTGTTGTTTTTTTTTTTTTTTTAGGTCAACCATTATAGTGCCCTTTCTCTAAGCACTGGCATCCCCTTGACTGGTTTTGTGTCACAGAGCATTGGGCTTTGTGTGCATCTGTTCTTGGGTAGCACAGTGCCCTGAGATTGATGTGTGCATCCATGCTGGTTCCTTGTGAGGTCCAGTATTTCCACTGCATGGCTGCAGGACAGCCTGACTGTCCTCCATCTGCCAGTTGAAGGAGACTGAGATCATCCCACTGGGGTTAATATAAATATAATATAATAATATACTATAAATAAAGCTACATACATCTGTGTGAATTACTTTGTATGTGCATGTGCTTTCATTAGACATTGGGTTTTAAGAGATGTATTAAAATTTAGTTTCAGATGAGCACTTGGAGACTAAAAGACTTAGCAGGGGTATCCCCTGGGAAGAAGAGACAGAATATCTCTTCAGTCAGTCATCAGTCAGGCCCAGACCTGTCAGATAAACATGGGCTAGTTGCCACATGAGATTGTTATAATTTTTACTGAGGACACTTGTGAAGTAGAAATTAAAAATAAGTCCCATTTCTCTGAGGCCCTCAGGAGGAACATATGCATGTGATGGCAACCACCAATTTAGGGGGCCTAAGGTCAATCTAGGTGGTTAAAATAATATTTCCATGGATTCTGGCAATTCCCAGTGCAGGTCATTGTGTGTTCTAGAAGAAGAATTTTTCGAATCAGAGATAATTGCTTTTTAATAGCTAAGGAAGAGTAGAGAGCCTGTGGGTAGATTGTTTACCAGCAAACTTCTTTGGGTTCACTCAGCTTCAATAGACTCTTTTTTGGATAACATTGGCAGTGGTGGATATCCGTGTTGCTTAGTTAAAATAGTTATACTGGGATCTCCACTGGGCATGGGATTCCTGGATTCTTCCTCCTCCTCCTTCTGTACCAGGAATTGAACCTGGATTCTCATGCATACAAGGCAGAGCTCTCTACTTCACTCTCTCCCCAGATTTTTTTTTTTTTTTTTTTAGGCACCCAGGCTGGCCTTGAACTTTTGCTCCTCCTGCTTAAACCTCTGTCTGAGGAGATGGTATTTCAGGCCTGTTCCTTCAGGCCTGGCTCCAGGATAATTCTTAATCCTTATTGTAGAGTTCAGATTTAGCACCAAGTCAACCTGCTTTCTCCAGGCACTCATGAAAAACAGGAGTTCGGAAGGAATTACTGCTCTCCAGATAAAGTTCAGCTCACCTCATATTTTGCTTTGGATAGGAAGTGTCACCCTAAAAGGCTCATTTGTTAAAAGCTTGGTTTGAACTGGTAATGCCGTGAGCGATGACTGGCTCATGTGGGAACGGGTTAGGTGAGTCTAACTGGGGTAAATAGAATGGGGGTGCCTTTGAAGAGCATATTCTGTCCCCCCCACCGCCCTTGATCTTTCTTTCTGCTTTCTGGTTCCTGAGAGGTAAAAGTAGCTTAGCTCCACTACAGGTTCCCTGCCATGATGTTCCGTCTCACCGCAGGCCCACAGCAATGATGCTGAAGGTCCATGCACTGACACCTCGGAAAATGTAAGCCAGCATAAACAATTCCTTTTATTTATTTATTTATTTTGAGAGAGAGAGGTGGGGGAACATAGAAAGAATGGGCATGCCAGGGCCTCCAGCCACTGCAAATGAACTCCAGACACCTGTGCCACCTTGTGCAGCTGGCTTACATGAGCACTGGAGAATTGAACCTTGATCCTTAGGCTTCATAGGCAGTGCCTTAACCACTAAACCATCTCTCCTGCCCCAACAATTCCTTTTATAAGTGGTTTTTCTCAGGTATTTTGTCACAGAGGTAGAAAATGGATAGAACTTTCCAGAATCTTATATAGTCTCTCTTACTGTTGCACCCTATCACCTTAGAGCACCCAGGGCATGTCTGTTACGTGCTGTTACCCCTGGCATAAAGTCCTGGGGTGAGGGTGCGAGCTCTCAAGTACAAATTCACTGAGGAATTTATTGATGTTGGTGATGTGAGCCTTCAATCTGAACAAATTCCAGTAATGTTACCATTTATTATTATTATTATTTCTGGTTACAATTATTTCTGGACAATTTTTTTGAGAAGAGACAAGACAAGAGAAGAATGTATAGCTACAATATAGTACTATATACATTTATCATAGTCTGAGGCTCTATTTTAATTCTATGTGTAGAGTGTTTTTGCTTTATTCATGTGATAAAGACTTTAAAATTTTTTAAAATTTATTTATGAGAGAGAGAGATACAGAAATAGGCAGGCAGAGAGAGAGAGAGAATGGGTGGGCACACCAGGGCCTCCAGCCACTGCAAACAAACTCCAGATGCGTGCACCCTCTTGTGCATCTGGCTTACGTGGGTCCTGGAGAACTGAGCCTCGAACCGGGGTCCTTAGGCTTCACAGGCAAACGTTTAACCACTAAGCCATCTCTCCAGCTTGGTAGGGACTTCTTTACAACTTTACTTCAATGTGAAAATCTGTTTATAGTTCTTAACAACCGATTTACAAGAGCAACATTGAATAAAGGCCACAAATAATCTGAGGACTGATGTCTACTAATGGCTCCGTGTCAAGTTACTGGCTTTGCATTTATTATACTAATAAATACAACCATGCGGGGAGGTCTTGAAACATCCAGTGGTCAAGTTTCACCATGACATGGTAAGTGTTGAGAACTTGTAATATGGACAATAGGAATAGCAATGATAGCAGCAGTGCAAGAGATGACTTCTCGTGAGCACAGTGGATAAGAGAGTAAGTGTGGAGTTTGACCTGTTTCCAGCTTCTTTTTTCTTGTACCCATCAAAATAGGAATCAGGAGGCAAACCATAAACCATGACTAGACTCAAATTTCTGCTCAGACATCTGTTGGCTGAATACCATTTGCAAACCACATCATTTAACTAGTGTGGTTTATCTCAAAAATATAAATAAATGAGAAATTATAACTGCAACATAATTATAAGTAATTATTATAATTAGTAATCAGGAATATATAACATTTTGAGGTTTACATGAGATGATGCAGGTCTTTCACTTAGAGTCTGGCATATAGCAAACACAAAATAACTATGGCATTTATTACTGTTTTTTGTGTGTGTGTGTGTGTGTGTGTGTAGCAAGACTGAATGAATTTGAAAAGAAGTGAATGGAGAATTCTGCTTTGATAGGACCTTTTAAAATTATAGAGTCAGGATTTGGTACAGATAATGCTAGCTTTCTACAATTTGAGAATGAAAGTGAGCTATGGAAATAAAGACTTTAGAAAACAAATCGGGTAATTGCATGCTTGGGTTGAGGAAGAATGTCACCTCAAACACAAGGGCATATTTTCCCATTCCTTTGTGAATGTCATTTTCTTTAAATACAATAAAATGTGGTTTTCAGATGAGAGAGGATTGAGCCAAGACAAGTGAAAAGGTAATGAAATATGTTGGGAGACAGGAAAGTGGCTACCAAACGAGCTACGGAGAACAAACATGGCACAGAAGACCAGACGTGAGAAAACACCTTAGTTTCTAAGATTCCAGTTTAGACAATTAGATAGCTAATCTGTAAAATTTAAGAAAACAAGGGACGGTGATGGGCTTGGGAACCCAGGCCTCACCCAATCTTATTTCCTCATGCAGTCACTGTCCCAAAGCTCTTAGGAATATACTGGCCAAGGTTTGAAGAGACGTTATGAAATATTAACTTGAAAATTTGAAACGCTTAAATAATGGATGAAACAAACAATTAAAATGACCAGGCATGACCTTGTATCCTGAGATAGGAAAATTGGTAGGTGAAACGTTCTAATGAAAGTCTCTGGTTTTAAGGAAATAAATTTAAGGAAATTTAAGCAAAAAAAAAAAAAAAAAAAAAAAAATTCTGGGTGTTTCCAATGTTGAAGTGTGTAAGAGTGTCCAGAGGGAGAGTCTGTGGCTGGTAGTTAGCTAAAGGACTTAGTGTCCTCACAGGAACAAAACCCAAGCACTCAGTGAGAAAGAAAGAAAGAAAAGAAAAGAAAGAAAGAAAGAAAGAAAGAAAGAAAAGAAAAGGGAGGAAAGAAAGAAAGGGAGAAAGGGAGAGAGAGAAAGAAAGAAAGAAAGAAAGAAAGAAAGAAAGAAAGAAAGAAAGAAAGAAAGAAAGAAAGAGACAAAGAAAAGAAAGAAAAAGACCCCAGCACATCTTGCGAGACCAGACCAGGGACTGAAGCAGCTACCTGCATTCCCTTCCAGGCCTCTTACCCCTCTCTTCTCTCTCTTTCTCCCCACCATCTCTGTCTCTTGTCTCTCTGAGTGGCCATCCATTCATTTCCTTCTGCTAATGACTTATCCTATGGGCCCTTCAGTGTTCCGACTCATGAAAAGTCTCTTCCAGCTTTAGTGCCATGACTTCCTCTTCAACAACCCGCTACCGAGTGACTGCGCTCTCCGCGGGTCTTACTTCATTCAGTGTCTAGGAAGAGATGCTCTGGTGGTCTAGGCCTGAGGGGGAGTTGAGGTGACAACCAACCAACCAGTTCGTTGCAGGCCTGAGGAGGGAAGCCCATGTAGGCAGCAAGGGTGTTGTGGGGAAACTCGAGGGGAAGGTACATGTATACAAGGGGGTATCATGACATCTAAGCAGCTCCTGAAAAAGGCCTGGGAGGGCTCGCTTTGGTAATGTGCACTGAAGAGAACAAATAACTTGCTTCAGAAGTGTCGTAACTGCTGCTATATAGCAAACACATAGTTGCTGAGGGATTGGACATATATGGGATATTATGTTCAGCTCTAACACCCGAAGAAGGTTACCAGAAAGGGAATGTCTGCAACAAGTATCTTACAGAGAATAGCTAAAGAATTGGGGCTGGGAGAGGTGGCTCAGTGGTTATAGGCACTTGCTTACAAAGCCTGACATCCTGAGTTTGATTCCCTAATACCCATATAAAATCAGATGCAGAAAGTGGCACATGCATCTGGAGTTTGTTTGTAGTGGCAAGAGACCCTGATGTGCCCATTCTCTCTCTCTCTGTCTCTATCTCTCTCTTTCTGTCTCCCTTTGCTTGAAAATAAATAATAATATTTTAAAATGAATGTATAGCTGGGAAAAAATAGTCTTTCAGGGTAAATCTTCAAAATTTAAGGTTAGACTTGCTATTTACAACTCTTAATGGCTGTGGTGTAGGAGTAAGACTTATCCCTTCCTGTTTATTCCCTTTTCTTCCTCTTCCCCAGCCCCCCTCCTTTCTTTTTTTTACCTTTGTTGCAGCAAACAGGGGAGCTACACCCCAGCACTTGGGCTTGGAACCAATAGAATGGCAAAAGGGTGGGGGCTCAGTGTTTAGATGCTTGGTCAGTGGTCCTTTCAGATAAAGTGGAAAAAATAAAAACGCTAGTTTGAAGAGAAAGCCAAGTTTAGTTTCTATTGGATAGGAAAATGACTAGGAATGTATTGACTTGAATAGGAAAGGCAGAGCAACACTTAGATGTGTAGAGAAGGAAGTTTTCCATCCCTAGGAGTATTCAAGCAGATGCTTGCATAATCCTCAGTCAAGTTTCTGAGAGAAGTGATTCTTGCATTGGGTTAGAAGCCAGAGCAAATGACCTTTAAAGTCTCTCCCAACTATAAGATTCTACGGTGCTACAATAAAAAAAAAAAAAAGGTTCTTTATTTCATGCATTGTTGATGTCTCTTGGCAGATTTTTAAATACCACTGTGACATATACCAGGAGATAAAAACAAGTTTAAAAAGAGAGAGAGAGAGTAACCTCACGATTTTATGTGTATATTGAAAGTTGTATATTTACATATTTACTGTATGGGCATTTTCATGTGAGGCTGTTTCTATCTAGACATTTGGTTGCTATTTCACAAATCAACATGCAGTATTTGACGTCGCTGAAAATGTCAGGGACTCTGACACCGCCAGCTCTGTGCGCCTGTATGTAAATATGTGGTTATGTGTGTATAAATAAAAAGAAGAGGGCCCTGATTTGTAGTTAAATGATTGCTATTTTCCATTTAGTGCAATATCTATTCTATTACTGCGAAGCAGTCATCTAAAAATCCTTCACAAGGCGACAATTCTGAGACAAGCCGAATATCAATCTAAGAATAACCTTAGTATGTAAACACACTGATGAACTGCTAGATTGCCAGCACGCAAACCATATGGAACTGGAAATAATGCTCTGAGGAGCTGGGGGTAATTTTAGCATTTTATGAGAGCCGAGGATGGCATGAACGACGCTCTCACTTGATTAAACGTCCCCACACTGTTCTGATTTTGCTCTCAAGGCTTTGCGGGGCAATTAGCATGGGGAACATTAGAACTATTACTTGATAGATGGGTTTTCTCTCAAGGCAGGATTAATGGATGCTTAGGTGTTACTTCTAGATAAAGTAGAAGAGATAGCCTGGGAAAAGGTTCTTGTCTGAGGGGCTGGTTCTGAGAGGGGAGTCCCTCCCATTTTGTCCCAATCTAAGTAAGCTCTACTAACTTATGCTGGGGATCAATGTAACTAGGTGGAGGGACCCTGCGGGGTCTCGTGACCCATGTCAGAACTGTAAGGCTACATTTTTAGGGTATAGAGGGGGAGAGCAGAGAAAAAGGCAATGTCTGGCTGAAATTGAGCACTAGTGTCAGGCAGCCACTGTGGAAAACTGCTTAAGCCTTTGCTGGATTTAGATTCCCCAAGTCTGACCTGAAACCAAAGAAACACCGACCATCCTTTGCCATTCTCGGAGGTAGTTGGTCCAGAGGTTCCCATGAAACGTTGTCAGAGCTGCAAACCTTTATTGTGGTGATCTGTTCATGGCTGCCAAGTTTATACAGCATCCCACCCAGCGAGTGTAGCCCTTGTCTCTGAGCATGAAGTGGGCAGAAAGCTTAATCACTGTTCAGGACCAGCACAGCAAGTCAGCTTCTGGGGACTTAGGGAACCAGTGGTGGTGTGGCTGCCACTGGGATGGTCCGATGACTTGGGTCTCTCCAGAGACATTGAGAATGTCCGCTGGAGAAGGTTCAGGAAGGATGGGAGCTGACCCTGCCCAGAGGAAGAGGGTTCCTTGGGCATAGGTGGACTTGGACTAATCCTGCTCACCTCAGCATCAGCTCACCAAGGGCCCTGCTTTCTCTTTACAGAGCTCCAGGGGCTCAGACGGTCAGACAGCGATGGGAGCTGGAGCCACGGATTTGCTGATTTTCCCATTACATTCTGCTCAGTGTGGTGTTAAAAATAAATAAAGCACAACACTCTGCTTTAAAGTACTATTGTAGGGTTAGAGAGATGGCTTAGAGGTTAAGGCATTTGCCTGAAAAGCCAAAGGACCCAGGTTTGATTCCCCAGGACCCACGTAAGCCAGATGCACGAGGAGCACATACATCTGGAGTTCATTTACAGTGGCTGAAGGCCCTGGTGTGCCCATTCTCTCTCTCTCAACCTCTCTTTCTCTCTGCCTCTTTCTAGTTCTCTCTCAAATAAATGAAATGAAATAAAAAATTAAAGTTAAAAAATATTAAAAATCAAATAGTTTCTTAAAAAAACAATAAAGTGCTATCGTAATCCTTTAATCCCAGCACTTGGGAAGCAGAGGTAGGAGGATTGCTGTGAGTTTGAGGCCACCCTGAGACTACACCGTGAATTCCAGGTCAGCCTGGCCTGAAGTGAAACCCTACTTCTAAAATGCAAACTATCTATCTATCATCTATCTATCTATCTATCTATCTATCTATCTATCTATCTATCTATCTATCTATCTATCATCTATCTGTGTAAATAATGTGCTACTGTAGTTTTTCTTTGGAGACTAGACTGTATGCCTCTTTCTTCTAACTCTCGAGGTGTTTATTCTGTACATCTCTTGAACACCTTCCTGATGATTTGAACGTCACAGAACATAAGAAGGCAAATCTTGTGGACAGCACCTTGCTGGAATGGGGCTACAGAATGACATTTTCTACGAGGGAGTGTATCAAATAGAGACTGGAAAATGTGTCAAATAAACACTTCTCACTTCAGCAGTACAGGTTCGACTTTGATGGGAGGAATCTTGTGAGGTTTGGATGGAAGAAATAATTCTAAACATACAAAGCAGGATTGATTTTTGAATTCAATGGTTGCTGTTCGATGAGAGATTTGATGATGAAAACAAGGAAGTGGGGGGTGGAGAAGAGCAGCAGCCATGACAGGAGACACCATCCTGAACATTTAAGCCACTAAAACCAACAGGGAGTGGTGGCACACGCCTTTAATCCTAGCACTTGGGAGGCAGAGGTAGGTTGGAGGATCGCCATGAGTTCAAGGCCACCCTGAGACTACATAGTGAATTCCAGGTCAGCCTGGGCTAGAGCGAGACCCTACCTTGAAAAACCACAAAAAACAAAAACAAACAACAACAACAAAAAAACAAAAACACCCACCACATTTCCAGAAGGAAATATTCCAGTGTTGCTGGCTAGACATGTCTTCATCAGGGGTGCCACGTTGAGGAGTGGCCCCGATTATATCAGCCGCTCCCCTAGGTTATAACCATGGAAATAGAACACACTTGTCACGCCTGACTCCCACTGGCAAGGTACCCTTAGAAAAGCTGCCAGCTGAGGCCACCTCTCCCCCGATGGCTCCTGAGTGTCCTGCATTGGCATGCTGGTTTTGAGAACTTTCTAACAAGGGCCCCTTATCAGTGGAAAAACTCCCCCACCCCTGCAGCACACAAATCATGTCACAGAGTGAGGGGATGGGACTTACTGACTTTAAAGTCCATTTGGCTTTGCTTACTTTTGAAAACGAACATCAGTGTTTTGAAACTGTTATTGAGTTCTCTGAGCAGTGACCTGCAAACACAGATACCAAGAAATCCCGGGGCCAGAGTGTCCAAACAACAAGGATAAGGACAAGTGATTGAATAATAATAAAATCCCACGTGCATCTCTTGGGCATGGTGACTTTTCAACAAACCCTTCTTTGTCCTCAGCCTTTGGTCCAGGGGTGAAGAAAAAAAAAAAAAAAGAGTCCAGGCTGCTAAAATGAAAGAAGCTGTATTTGAGCGTTCACCTTGCTGTTTACCACTGGGAGATCTTAGGTGTGCTCCATGAAACTGAACTTCAGTTGCATGAGGTATAAAAGTGTAAAAACCCATCTAGAGGGTTTGTGAGAGAAGTGAATGAAGTTTCGTCACAAGTAATTTGTTCTGCAGGGGCCCACGAACTTATATCGCTTGTGCATGGAGATGCCAATGGTAAGTTTCCATCCTAGACTGCAAGTCAGAGCTGGCAGTGAGGAAATGTCCACTAAATCAGATTAACCGCCTGGTGCTGTGATCCTCCTTCTCACAGAAATCCGTCTTGAGCTAAAACAACCACAGCGCTCCATAACATCTTTGCAGATGCTACCACGTCCATTTTCGGTCTATAATTTGTTCTTGGAGAAGGAAGGAGCACACACTGCTGTTGCATTTGTTCTGGGATCTTAACACAAACACGCTAGCAGAAATTCATATGGAATGATAAATAATAAATGGAGGGAAACATTAAACAACTACAGCCTTTACTATAGTGTTTTCTGACGAATCTTTATAAATACCTAATCACCACAGACTTAGGGAACAGGTACTATTTGCAGAACACTATATCAAAGATGATATTATTGTGGTTAGAGGGTTGGCAAGTGCTGGGACAGACAACACACATTTCATATTGCATTAAGTGTCCTACTCAGAAGGGAAATAAACAAGCACAGAGTTATGACAACAGGGCCGGAGTCAATGTGACAAGCTAAGGATGACAAATCAAATTGGTTATTTTGGCAAATGGAGTTCACTCTAGACATGTGCCAGATGATGCTGGTTTGTACAAAACCTGGTTAAAATGTATCTCCTGGATTGAGTTTTTCCCCATTACAAGGAAATCATGTCAGGTTCTGCTAAAATAAAGTAACTGTGTCTTCCAAATATATTTGCTTTTCACTTTCAAAAGCACATCCATTATCCATCTTTGTGCACTGCCCTTTGGATTTGATCCCTGCACCCATGCAGAATAAAGAAATTGTATGTTCTTTATGGAGAGGGTCTGGAGGCTGTACGTCTTATGGAGAGGGGATAGGGACATCCAATTGAATGGGCTGGGGGATGCACATCTTATGGAGTGAGTTGGAGAGTATACATCTTGATATCAAGGAGGCTGGCACAGAACGAGTCACCAGTGAAAAATCAATTATGTTTAATACAACTTGGGACAGCACTGACTTTCATAAACACTCAGTAACCTCTAGCACGATTTTGCATTGATCTTAAGGTAAACTCTCAAGTCATTTGAAAAATCGGGATTTGGGGCTGGAGAGATGGCTCAGTAGTTAAGGCGCTTTGCCTGTGAAGTCTAAGGACCCGGGTTAGATTCCTCAGTACCCACATAAGCCAGATGAACAAGGTGGCACATGCGTCTGGAGTTTGTTTACAGTGGCTGGAGGCCCTGATGAGCCCATTCTCTCTCTCTCTATCTCTATCTGCCTCTTTCTCTCTCAAATAAATAAATAAATAAATAATGCATATTTTTAAAAATGTGGATCTATACTCAGACAGCCTGACTCAAGAGTCTGTGTCCCTTCACATCATTTATTGAAAAGAGTAATGAAATAAATGAAGAATTAGTCTGAACTCTATGGCCAGATTGTGGTGCATTCCAGGTCTCTGGTCATTCAGACCACAATTTAAACAGCTGGGTCCAGGCTAAGCTTCCCAAGTTTGTTAGCTCTCTATGTAGCAAAATTCCCAAAATAATAAACTTACAAAGAGGCTCAATTTTATCGAGGTTTCAGTCCATGACCAGTTGGCTCCATTACTTTGGGCCTTTAGTGGAACAAATGGTTTACCTCATGGCTAGATTGAAAGAAGAGCAAGGACCGCCCCCTCCCCCGCCCCATACCATACACACAGAGATCAGAAGACCTTCCATTAATCTTCACCTCTTAAAGATTCCACCAACTCCCAAGAGCATTGGAGGATCAGTTATCCAAGCCCCAGCCGTACCCTCCCTGTATGGTTCTGTCTCCACAGGGATGTGGAAGAATGTGTGCTGTCCACGTGGTTTTTGTGTTCTTATCCCCAGGCCGCGCTGCAGAGTTTGGTGGTATCTGTGCACAGTATGAGTTTGGTGGGAGTCAGTCCACTCTATGTAAGTGTAGAGGGCTGCCTTCTTGAGCCCGGGCAGGGAAGCATGAACAGAGAACACAACAATAAGTGGCATTTCAAGAGCACTGTCTAGTTTACAAAGCACGATCACAGCTATTGTCTCATTTGGTTACTGGAACGACCCTGAGACTTGGGTCTCTGGGTGGGAGAGCCCCAGAGCCCCAACTTGTAACAGTTTGTAGGTCCCATGTAGCTTCAGTGACTGAGTGCATTTGGTTCTGGACCGCAGAATTACGTCATGATTTTCCTAGTGTAGATTTTGAGCTGCTTGGAAAATTTTAGTTTGAGCCTTCCCGAAAAACAGAGCCATAGGGCGAGGTGACCCCGATCATGCCTAAGGTACGGGATCTTGAGATTCCTTTCCAGGATTTTGTAAAAGAAATACAGTGATTCACTTGGAATGTTTGCTATAGGAAATATCACAGTAACTGTAAAGATGGATTTATTTTGGGACCTTTAAACAAGGGCTCTGATCGAAAACTGTGGCAGAAGGAAATGAGATGTTGGGAAAAGTGTTTTATTCACTTAAGTGTTACTGTCTTATTCTGATGATATTTTATTTCACAACTTGTGATCCCAGCACCCTTCCACATGAAACCCACTCTGGACCCTTCCCACCCTGTCATGTTCCACGTGGGGATTGTTTTTCTTTTCAAACCCGCCTGCTCCCTCATTGATTCTGTAACAAATTGACCTTCTGAATGTGTGGCATAATGACTACCATGGCAATGGGCTCAAGTTAGAGATAGGCCATTATGTGAGCATAACAGGCTGAGCAGAGACCGGAGCTAAGAGTTCTTTAAAAAAAAAAAAAAAAAACCTGCCAGCCTTAATAACAGCAGGAAAGAGGGAGAAAATTACTAGCATTATAAATTGCTTTTTTTTTGATAAAGGTTTTTGTCTCTATCTTTTAAAAAGCTGTGACACACTGGGGAAATCTCTCTACATTTTTAATTATAGATAATTTTGTGTAAGGAAAAACCTCCCCATGAAAAATGGTCTAATGAAATGTGTTTGGTTTGACTTTGGCGAGGCTCCATGTCACTCTAAATGAGTGCTTAAAAACAGACACAAACAATATTTGCTATTACTTCAAAGTGGAAGAGGTAATTTGCATGGAAAGCAAAGGAGACTGAGAATCAGAGAAGGGACCCTCAGTCTAGCTCCTCCCCAGGGAAGTGTGCAATACTGCCACCAAGCGGTGAGCCCGGAAAAGAGAAAAGGCTACCATGGCCCCTCACTTATCTGGAATCCAGCCTCACTCATAGATGGAAGATGGACCAAAAAAAAAAAGCAGCAAAGAGAGATTTCAGTGTTGCCAAAGCAACTTATAGGAGAAGAAACGCCATAAACTTATGTGCTTTTCTCACAGAGTGGCATATTTCAATTGGGCATATAGCCCAGTGGTTGAAAGTGCATCTAGCACGCACAAGGCTCAGAGTTCAATCCCCATCACTGCCAAAACAACACAAACACAAATGCCATAGCCGACACTCCCTTGTTTATGCTTATCTTTCGTGTGGTTCTGACAAGGATGGCTTCTAAGCCCCATAGCACATCAGAAACAAATAATTCAAACGCAAGGAAGGAAAGTGAACAGATAGGGCATTTCACAGCTACTGGGATACTGGAGTGACTAATTCATTGTAATGATAAAACAGATTCAGAATAGCTCATCTGGCCAGTATATGGCAGACTTGGTGTTGCAGTCTGGGTTGCATTGCTGGCAGAAATCACCTGACCAAGAGCAACTTGTGGGAATAAAAGGTTTATTTTGGTTTACTGAGTCAAGGGAAAGGTCCATGATGGCAGGGGAAGACAACAGCATGAGCAGAGGGTGGACATCACCTCCTGGCCAACATCAGGTGGACAACAGCAACAGGATAGTATGCCAAATACTGGCAAGGGGAAACTGGCTATAATACCCATGAGCCCGCCCCCAACAATACATCGCCTTCAAGAGGCGTTAATTCCCAACTCTCCATCAGCTGGGAACCTAGCAGTCAGGACACCTAAGTTTATGGGGACACCTGAATCGAACCACCACAGGTGGCAATCATGTTAAAGACTCTATGAACTCAAAGCTTATGTTCCTTCAGCTTCTCTTCCTGACTTTTCAAAAGACACTGAGAAACAAACCCCACTGGTTAGGACAAGAATGGGAGACAAAACTGGAATCAGCACTGAAAAGCTCAAGGTATTCTGGAACCGTAAAGTGCAGGGGACTAAAGGCATCATCTACTTGAGTGGACAGTTATCAGCCACTGGATCATCAGGGAAATGTTCAACGGTCCACAGTCCATGAAGGCAGCGGGCACATCCTGGTTAGACACATGGCATGAAAGAGCCTGAGAGCCAAGGGTCCTTTTGCCTTTTACTACCTCTGAGAACTTGGTCAAGTTACATTATGTTATTTCTCATCTGAAAATTATCACGATGATTATATTACCTACCTCAGGGAACTTGTTTGAAGGCCAAGTGAGTCAATTCATAGAAAGAGGTCCATGCTTAGGAGGCGCTGAACGACAAGTTTGAATATTTGGAAATCTTACAGCTTAAATTCATGAAGGACTAAATCCTGGTATCTATGCTGTTCATTTGTCCATTCATTCATTTCTCACATGTTTACTTAACACAATTTATGAGCTTAGCAATGGGCAGCCAGAGAGTATGTAAATATGTCAGCTGTAGCCCTTCCCATGTAGGAACTCAGATATGTAAACAAGAAATCACAGGAACACAGAAAGTGTGCAGGGAGCATTTCTGTAGGAACCCACTTCCCATCCCCGAAGAAGCTGGCATGGCATCCTAGAGGCATGGAAAGAAAAGAGGGAAAAAGAAGGCATTCAGGGGGTTTTCATAACAGGTAGGGCTGAACAAGTGACTATTATGTTGGGGTGGAGGGTACGTGTGTTGGGGAGGGGATGGGGCTGTAGAGGGAGTTAGGGATGGATGTACAACCAAGTGAGATATATATATGTGTGTGTGTGTGTGTGTGTGTGTGTATTAATTCCATGGTTTTCAATTTTCTTTAGCACTAAATAACCCCCTCTCAAAAAATTCATGGAGAACTCCAACATATAAAACTGATAATAGATATTTTATTAAGGGATATTTATTTTATAACTGCAGTCAGTGAGAAAAATAAACAGGTAATTTATACAACAATTTGTGATTTTGTTTGATAAAGTCAGCTTCCATTATATATATGTGTGTGTGTGTGTATGTATGTATACATGTATAATTTCTAATTCATGATATTGGCAATGTTCTGATTGATTCAGAAAATGAATGCAAATGGGAAACTATTTTTTTGTAAGAAACTCAGCCTAAAATCTCTAGAACTTTGCTGATATGGAAGCTTTTTTTTTATTTAGAAAAATAATGAGATATTTTTACTTCAATTTTAAATTATGATCTCTCAACATCTTATGCTTCTTATCATAAACAAAGTCAAATTCCAAGTAGCATAATCTTAATATCAATGCTAAAATAAGTGCAACGAGGCGGCCTGATCCCCATCCACATCTCATTGTTGATTTGTCTGTGATAGGAACACATACTGAGGTGGTATATCTGATCCCTGTCCGGCCTCAGTGAGAAAGATGTCTTAGTCTGTTTGTGTTGCTATAACAAAATACCTGAGGCTGGGAAATTTGTGAGCAGAAATCTATTTCTCATGGTTCTAGAGCTGGGAGGTTAAAGATGAAGGCACTGGTAGGTGCTATATGTGGTCATGGCTCAGTCTTTGTTTCCAAGATACCACCTTGTTACTGTGTCCTCTGGAAAGGAAAAATGCCAAGTCCTTACATGGTAGATGACAGTAAGACTAAGTAGTTCTCCAGCCCCTTTCATAAGATTCTGAGGGAGGAACTTTGATCATCTTCTAAAGCCCTCCCTGCTCTTCCATAATGCGATCACATGGGGATTTAACATCCAACATGAAGTTTGGGGGAAACACAAACATTCAAGCTGTCATGGAAAGAAATTCATACATGATCTGAGGGCCAGGCAGCATTTTCCATTGAGTAATTGGCATGATGTAGCTTGCTAACTTTCCAACAAATGGCAGACTAACAAAAAGTGATTATTGCTATAAGCATGAGTGTAAAAAGCTAGCGGGTAGCCGGAATCTACTATGACATATGAGCCTTGCTAGCCTTACCATGTTTTATATATTTCCTTGTGTTCATTCTCAGTTGGCTTAGTCAGAACCTGGTACGATGTAGCAGGATCTCTGTCAATGTGTATGGAGTGAGCTGAAGCGTTGGAAAGAGTATTGGCCTAAGAGTCTGGAGCTGGGCATTTGCAGAGCATGTGTATGGTAATAGTTATCGATAAGCCCTGTAGGGAGTGTGTGTAGCATGAGAAGGTCACAAATAGCATTTGTGGAACATGCCATGGACAAGAACATGCAGTGAGATGCTGGGAAGGGGTGGGAGTGGGTGAAACCATTCAAACACCCACTCAGTTCTAGAGTCAAACCTCTAAAGGTTTGGGGACATTTTGCCAACTTACACTGCAAGATTTCTACCCATGTTGCCCCTATACCTACTTGATCTCCTTTCATGCAGCTTAATAGACTATAAATAAAAAGGAGTAAGCAATGGTCACACAGTGAAGGAGAGCCTCTCTCCAGAACGTGAGTATGCAATGATAAGTGGTAAAGCTGGGTGGGAGACATTCAGACCAGAGTGCTTGTAACAGTTACTTTTCTTGTTGCTAAGACCAAATATCCCACAAGAAGCCCCTAAAGAGAGGAAGGGCTTATTCTAGCTTACGTTTCCCAGACACATTGTCAATCAGGGCAGAAAAGGCATGGCAACAGGAGCACGAGGCTGCGGTCACATTGCAGCCACCGTCAGGAAGCAGAGCACAAACAGGAAGTGGGCCAAATGATAAAAATCTCAAGCCTTACTTCCAGTGTTCCACTACCTCCAGCAGCCTTTACCTCCAAAATGGTCCACAGCCTTTCCAGACAGCACCACACACATGAGCCTGTGGGGGACATTTCACATTCAAACCGCAACAGAGGAGCTGGTGGTACACCATTTATTCCTCATTCTACATAGGTTTCAATCTGAAAACTTTAATGCTTCTTCTCCATGGTTCAGCCAAGACTTGGTCCCTTTGCTCTATTAGTATTGTAACGGTGACTCATCGCATATCCCAGGAGGACCTCTCCCTGGAAGAGACAGTTTGACTTCTAGAGGATTATTGGTTTGGGAACTAATTTGGCACCTACTGAGGGCACTGGACTCTCTTACTAGGCTTATTCATATGTCCCAATGGAAACTTTTCCCATCTGGGGAGTCATTAATTTGTCATAACTCATCATTTCAAAATTATTGGGTGTTTAAGACTTCCTTTCTCTCTTCAGCCCATATATCCTTATTCTCACACACAAACTGAACCTTTTGAATAGTAATGAAAAGGGAATCCAGCCACAACCTCCTTCTCCTGCTGCTGTGATAATCAGTGAATACACAGTCAGAAACATACCGGGAGCTTCTTTGTAGGACAAAAATTTGTACACTACTAACTTCTGGTGCCTGGCTGCTGGTTATGGTTCTGAAAGTTCAAATACATTTTTTTTTTTCTGCCTGACAGGACTAGTCAAAGCAGAGTACTCCTCTTAGAATGGCATCTCAACTGCTCTCCACGAACCAGCCAACAGGGTGCCCTCCATGGTGGAGGGACAGAGGCCATGCCTCTCAGAGGATGAAGGTCATCCTCAGCAGTGGACAAGCAGAGCTGGATCCTCACACACTCTCAACTCTTGAGTCTCTTTTTATTTCCAAGTTGGTTTTTACGGGATTATGAGACAGAAGCAGTGATGGATGGCACCCAAGAGGGCACAGACCACTCAGTCTGATGTCTGAGAGATGAGCAGACATGCTGAGTGTGAGAATGGTAAAGTCAAGAAGAGGCATGGCAGAGAAAGAAAATTTAAAGACATAATCCCCTTAAATTTCCTTACTATTTCTCTCTCTCTCTCTCTGTATTTCTTATTTTTTTTTTTCCAAAGTAGGGTCTCACTGTAGCCCAAGCAGACCTGGAATTCACTATGTAATCTCAGACTAGCCCTGAACTCATACCCGTTGTGCATAATATTGATAAATTTAGATGTCAAGGTCTATATTCCATCTTATCTATAGAAAGAAGGGAAAACTGAGTTCTTTGAACATAGAAAGGCACACACTTATGTTTCTTATCTACTTTTAGGTCGTCACAAATACCTACGTAATTTACTCGTATGAGGGCCGCCTGTTTGCCTGGCGTGGAACTTTGCAGTGTGCAGGTCACCAGGGTAAAGCTGCCCACTTCTCCTTGCCAACTTCACCTTCAGTTCCCTCCCACACAGCATCATTAAAGCTCAGATTCGCAGCTGTTACTGAATGTCTGGCCTTCCATCCATTCCTATCAAAACATCTGCATGGACTTGAGTTTGGCTTTGCTTCCTGCCAGCTCCTCTGTGTCCCCCGACATGCCAGGGGCTCTCCTCCCTGCCCCAGCTCATGAAACCCTGTCTCCCTCTGGAAAGTTCCATGTGCTGGTGGGGCTGTCCCTTGAGTATGTACTGAAACAGGAACAAGACAGCCAAAAGACATCTGTCTGACCACTCTGCTCATTCCTGCCCAGGCCCTCAGAGAGGCCACAACTGAATCAGGTCATTTGTATCAAATGCTACTCCAGTTAATTCAATTACTCTTAACCACAAGAGAAAATATGGTTATTAAAGTGACTGGACCTCATGGCCAGTGACCTGCCAACATGTTGCCAAGCTGTGGGAAGCAGATGACAATGATCAGAGAGGACAGAGCAGAGATGTACTGCCCTAGACAGAAGGTGGACAATCTCTGGCCCCAGGGGCCCGGTTGCATCTTCCCCACAGAATCCAGAGGACAATGGGTTTATCTGCTCTGAGTCTCAGAGTAGAGGTGTGGAGCAGCTAGGTTGAGCTGTGATATGATAAACATAAACTCTTTACCAAATGCTGGGCGGAAAGACACAAAGCACAGATGATGACAGCAACTAACAGGAAAAACAACAATTTTTCAAACACATTTTAAGATTGTTTTTCTTATGGTTTACAAGTCTCCATGACAAGAAGATAATGCTGACTTTATATCTTTTTTTTTTAAGCCTATCTCCTCCTAATTGCTAGTGATTTCATCTCACCATCTATTCAGCATTTCTATTGGCCAGCCACTGGTCAATGCCACATTTGCAGGTCAGCTACTTTCATCCTCTTAAGAATCCTGTGAGAAGGCCCAAGAATTCCATTTCATAGGTAATAAAATGAGGCTCAGAGAAGCTAAGCAACCTGTTAAGTCACTGTAGCAGGTAACAGAATAGAACCCAAGCCAGATCGACTTTTCACAACGCCTTTCTTCCCATAACCTTATTTTCTCACATTATATTTCCCTTTATTGGCCCATCTTCCTATTATGGAAGAGTCATACTGTGCAACACTCAGACATCCATTTTCATATTATGATTTCTTTCTTTGTAAAAATCCTTTAATTTATTTATTTGCAAAGTGAGAGAGAGAGAGAGAGAGAATGAATAAATGAGTATGGGTGCACCAGGGCCTCCAGCTGCTGCAAACAAACTCCAGATGCTTGCACCACTTTGTGCATCTGGCTTTATGTGAGTACTGGGGAATCAAACCCTGGTCATTAGGCTCTGCAGGCAAGCACCTTAACTACGGAGCCATCTCTACAACCCCAATATTAGCATTTCTTAACTAACACAGTATTTCAAGTCTTAGCTCTGCCACTTCCTAGTGTTGTGACCTGATTCTCTGTGTATCCATTCCTCATAAATGAATGAGGAAACCATTTCCTCATAGGATTGTGGGTCAATGCAGAGTCAATACATGTAGAGCAGTTTGAATTGATGGTGAGAGAAAGTAGAAAAAAAAAGTTATTAGTATCCCTCTCTCAGAAAGCCAATACAAATGTTGCTGGGTGTCTCTGAGGTATTTGTTCCAGGACTCTTCTCAAATACTGAAATCTGAGATAGATATCAAATTATTTGGGGCTGGAGAGATAGTTTAGTGGTTAAGGCACTTGCCTGCAAAGCCCAAGGATCTCGGTTCAATTCCTTAGTACCCACATGCCAGATGCTCAAGGTGGCGCATGCATCTGGAGTTCATTTGCAGTGGCTAAAGGTCCTGGCACACCCATTCTCTCTCTCTCTCTCTCTCTCTCTGCCTCTTTCTTTCTCTTACTCTTTAAATAAATAAATAAATAAACGAAGTATTTTTAAATCCTTTATGTGAAAAGGCATAGTATTTGCATATAAATGACATACATCCTTCCTATAATTTAAATAATTTCTGTATTACTTATATAATATTATGTAAATGCTATGAAAATGGTTGTTATAGTGCATTGTGTGGTGAATAATAAGAAAAAAAATCTGTTTTCTTATTATTCAGATGCATTTTTTCCCCAAGTATTTTCAATACATAGTTGAATCTGTGGATGTGAAACCTATGCTATGGAGGGACAAACATGTAAACACCCGGAGGTGAAGGAGACTCCTTAGTATGTCCATATATGCACACCTGAGACACTTTCAGAAGGGGGTTGGCATGTGTTTATGTGCACATGGTAACCAGACTGAAGCTGGGCCCCATGGTCACGCTAGGTGATCCATCCGGCTGCCACAGTGGGGTGGGAGATTATGGGGAACTTTGTCAGCTCATAAGCAAATTTCAACAAAGGTTGACTTTTGGGGTCAGCTGAAGTGTTACTTTAGGATCTGCTTTTCTTTGCTCAGGAACTCGGACAATTGGGGATGTTGGAGGACTCAAGCAATGGAAGGCCACCCTGTGTAAGTAGCTCACATTTACCCAGGTCTACATCCCCTTTCCTGAGTGAAAGAGCAAAGCTGAGTCTCTGCTGTAGGCTACCCTTGACACAAGGCTGAATGTCAGTGGACATATTGACATAGCCTTTCACTTATATCCGAATTTTCTTACATGTTTCTTTTAGATGCAGCACTGTTTAACAGCTTTGCAGAGAGTTTGAGGAACTCTAGAAGTCCAGAAGAATGTCCCTAGGGCCTTATCATCCTTTCCCACATCATCACAATGTCTCCTTTGTGAAGCCAGAATAAGTGTCTTCAGTCTGAAGGAATGCAGTGTGAGTGGTTTTGGTCATTGTCAATCATAGTTCTTACATTTTGAATTTCCTTTAGGGCCATCAACTTAAATACCATCAATCAAAGCTAATATGCATGCCAGTGTTTACCCTATAATATGAATCTGGCATCCAACTCCACAGTGATTTTGACAAGAGTAACGCCAAAACTAAGCACCCCGTTGCTATGCTCATCCTTCCATCAAAACCCATCTCTGTGCCGTGTTACCTGGGTTATGAAATGATATCTACCATTGTTTGTGCCCATCGTGGTCATGTATAATATCCTGGCCCTGTGTCCTTTGCTTTCAGACACCCGGTGGAGAGTATAGATTATTCTAACACACGTCTTTGCTTAGTCTTGCTCTCACTTTATGGAGTTAGGATTCTATTATTTTATTTATTTTTGGAGAGAGACACAGAGAGAGACAGACAGAGAGGGAAAGGGAGACAGATAGAGATGGGCGTGCCAGCAGTCTCTCAGCTGCTGTGAACGAAATCCAGATGTGTAAGCCCACTTGTGGTCAAGTGCGGCATTGCACCCTTGCGTCACTGCATCTGGCTAAACGTGGGACCTGGAGATTGGAACCGGCGTTCTTAGGCTTAGCAGGCAGGCGCCTTAACCGCTAGGCCATCTCTCCAGCCCTGGAGTTAGGATTCTGAAGCAATGATTTACTAGCCTTGGGAATGGTTTGCTACTCTAATAGAAATAGCATCTTCATGTACAAGATACGGCGCTAACAAGTGGAACGAAACCAAACTGAAACACAGGGCCCACATTTCTACTCCTTGTTTTACCCTTCGGAATAAGTCCTTTTGCCTACCAGCCTGTCTTCCTTCTGCTATGAGGATGGAGAAATGGAGACGAGTGATTCCTATCGGCTGCCATCACCTGCAATGGATGGGCTGTGTCCTTGATGCTCTGAGCCCTTCAGTGGACATCCCTGTGCTTTTAAGTTATAACTGCCTGTACATCACAAGGAAGAGCAATGCTTCCAGCTATGGGCGCATCCTTTGTGGCTGGAGATGTGGGAAGCCGGCCATGGACATGCCCAGCTCTTGGACCCTTTATAGAGAAACAGGGGAGAAAATGGTGTGTCGGCTGGGTAACCATTTCAGTGTAACCAAAAGAGATGTTACCTTGATTTCCACACCAGCTGAGCACCTGAAGAATTATATTTTAAGCAACAGAACATAAAACAGATTCACTGAGCATCCAGGGAGCCAATTGCACCCAGGCCTGCCCCAACTGGCCTTTCTCATTGCAGGGTGTGGGAGAACACAGGCCTTTGTGGGTCCCTAGGGACCTGCCAGGCCTGGAGCTGTTGCTCAGCTGTGGGAGGCACGCCAGTTCTCAGGTCTGCTAATGAGTGGTGTGGTGTCTGGCAAGGATCTTGCCTGCGAGTGAGTGTGACTAATCATGAATCTTTTCAATAACGCTGACAACTCATTCTCTTTTTCTCTTCTTCTCCTGCTCTCTTTGCTGGAGCTGGTTGAAATAGGAGCAAATTAGCCTCATTCTGGAAAAGGCAGGGCATGACAAAGGACCCCCTAAAAAAGGTTTCCAGTGTGCTGTGCCTGGATGTTTTGTAGTCAGTGTAATTATCTGACTTGGGTGAGCGGATAGGGTATTTTTGTTGTTGTTTCTCATACCCCATAGCAGGAGGGATCTGATGGTGCCTCTTTACTTGTTCCAATGGCCCGTTGAACATATTCACATTTGCAACCAGGGAAGGCAGTGGCATTATTATTATTATTATTATTTTCTGTGAGTGTTCCAGCTCCCAAACTGTTGATCCTCCCATTTCCTGTTCAAAGGCTGTGTTTCATCAGATAATGTTTCTGTCCTCGGGTGAAAATGTAGCCGACCTTAAATGACCTGGGCTCCCTAGTTGGGGTGGGAGGAAGATGGCTCCCTCATATTCATCTCTCCCCCCACCCCACACTGCACAGTTTGGTAAGTTCACCAAAGCTTCTAACACCACTACCAAACTGTGTGTTCTGTCACAGGGAAGGTGTGGACCAGTGTACGTGGTGTGTGTGTTTACATGTCAGGAAAGTTAGTCATGCCATCTGTTGGGTAGTGGGTTGGAAGGTTTTCTGCCACATTTTGCGGGTGTAGAAAGGAACAGTAATTATCTAATGATGGGGTGCCCTCACCATAGGCTAGACTTCTGAGGATGACTGAAGTACAATTTCTTAATGGTCCAGACAAAACATTTAAATTTTGAGGGACAGGCAAGTGAGATGAGAGCAAAGGAGGCTCACACCGAGATTGGGAAGCACTCACACAGTTTTTTACGCTCTCTGTTCTTAAAGATAAACTCGCTTTGTAGCTCAGCATGTTTCTCTCCCTTTAATGATGAGGCCTATTTCTTCTTTCATTTTAGGACTTCTGGGATTCCTACCAATGTTCAAGGTGGTGCAGAGTGGTAATTAAATCAGAAATATCAAAGCTGAGCTTTCTCAGTTAAAAATTGGGACATGTGTTCCAACAGGCATCATGTATTTTCAGGAATGATAAGTAAAAGTATTTATAAGTGGAGTTTTCTCTGAACACGCTGACCATAGGAGTCCTTTTCATTTTCTGAGTCACTTGTCTTGGAAGGCTTCACAGACGATGCTTCCTGGTTACCCGTGGTTAGATCAGCTGTGCTCTGTGTGAGGCAGTGTTACACACTCCAGGAAATTTTACATAAAAATCTATATCAATAGTTTCTTTCAACTAGCTGGGCGTGGTGGCGCACGCCTTTAATCCCAGCACTCGGGAGGCAGAGGTAGGAGGATTGCTGTGAGTTCAAGGCCACCCTGAGACTACATAGTTAATTCCAGGTCAGCCTGGGCCAGAGTGAGACCCTACCTCGAAAAACCAAAAAAAAAAAAAAAAAGTTTCTTTCAAGATCTTCAGGTCTGGAATCACTGAGCATAGAAACCCCCCACCCCCACCCCAGAAGAGCGGCCGCCTCCTCGGGGTGCTTTGCCACACTCTCTACCATTCTTTACTGCTTCACCGATCCCCTTGGCCTACCTGTGTGTCTACCTCTCTAGGCATTTGAGTCTGTGCTTGTTTTAAGCATTTAGTCCACAAGACTCCTAGTGGCCCATCATTAAAGAAAGAGAGTGGCTTCTTGATGTAGCAAGTCATGTCCAACCTCAGAGGGGTTGTCTTCATGCAAATTCCATCCCCTTGATAATTTATACCTCAGGTGTCAGAACCGCAGTTCTTAGGATGTGTACCTCCTTTGCTCCTTTGACAAGAGAAGATCCCCAAAGAGATCATCATGACTGGATGACTTGGGTCAGTCTCTGATGATGCAAAAGGAGAGTTACAAACATCTCACATGTACAGTTCTGTGCTTTTTATCACACTTGGAACCAGTCCTGTAACCATAGAGTATGTGACAGGGACAAAAAAGAAAAAAAAAAGAAAAGAAAAAAAGAAACTATTTGGCTTCCAGATAACATCCCGATTGACTAGAATATATTTAGCAAATTATTAATTCTTGCAGTGTTTCAAGGCTGTTCAATAAAGGAGAAATAGGAAACGGCATGTTGAATGCAATTTTTGGAGGTTGTCTCAGACAATGCTTCACATCTTCTGAGAACAATATTATGACCCGCATCTATTATTTTGTTGTAAAAAATACATGTAAATACAACTTATTTTTTTAACAAAATCCTACTGGGCAATGAACAAGAAATTCACATGTATTTAGGTTGATAAACCTGTGTTTCTGAAAATCCAGGAGATTTATCAGTCAGAAGGTTCGAGTGGAAATCTACTCACTTGGTCAGTGCATAAAAAATAGCCATTTACTGGGATGGAGAGATGGCTTAGCAGTTAAGGTGCTTGTCTGCAATGCCTAATGAATGGGGTTTGATGCCCCAGTACCCACATAAATCCAGATGCACAAAGTGGTGCATGCATCTAGAGTTTATTTGCAGTGTCTAGAGGCCCTGGCATACCCATGTTCTCTCTCCTTCTCCTTGGAAATAAATAAATAAAATGATTTAAAAAATAATGTAGCAGTTAATCTGAAAAATAGCCACTTCTATAAAAATAGAAGTCTCAGCAGAGCACACGCATGCTTTAATCCCAGCACTTGGGAGGCAGAGGTAGGAGGATCACTGTGAGTTCAAGGCCACCCTGAGACTACATAGTGAATTCCAGGTCAGCCTGGGCTAGAGTGAGACCCTACCTCGGAAAACCAAAAAATAAAAAATAAAAATTAAAAAAATAAATAGAAGTCTCATGTGATCAAAAAAAAAAAAAAAAAAAAAAAAAAAAAGCATGCTGGGTGCTATACTGGCCACTGAGATACAAGGAGAATAAGAAACAGTAACAGTTATGCAAACAAGCTGCCATTTGGGGCTACGGTTCTGTGGCAGCCATGTGGAAGGATCCTTCGAGGCCTTTGAGGAGTGGAGAAGCCAGTTTCACTTTGAGGCCAGAGTTTGTGCAAAATGATTATTGAGAGAATGGAATTGGTGAAAAAAAAATCCTAACTGTACTAAAAGCATCTTTGTGGGTGGTGAGGGATGGTGGGTGAGGATGGGCTTGGACAGGGAAGCTTCAGGGCAGTGTGAATGGAGAGGCCATGCTGTGGGACTTGTGGGGCGTCAAGTGGTTTGAAGAAAGGGCCCAGGAGGGCCCTACAACAGGCTAGGCCAGGCTTGTGGATCTGATTCACCTGCAACACATCAGTATCTTCTATTCATTATGATGGAGAAGAAGAGCCACTTCCCGCAGGGCTCGCATGGTCAGACATGCCCCCAAAGGAAGGCCTTCTCTGTTCAGTATGGAACAGGAGCTGAGCTCTACACTGGGAGAACTACAGGTATCACTGGTTTGACCTGGACAATAACCCTGAGAGACACATACGTGAACATCACACCTCCTTAATTCTAGAGGATGCCTTGGCAGAGCTTGTAGATTATTCAAGGGGGAAGGGGCTCTACAGAACTTTCATGATGAATAGGCCTGTATTAATATAGAATTGTTAAATTCAGTAGGTAATACAATCTTAATTACTAGTGGTATTGACTAATATAAATTGAGGGTTACTTTTGCAGTCCTACATTAAAGTGTTTAGATTTATCTCATGGTGTCGACCTATATATAACCTTGTGAAGTGGGTATGGAAACCCTCATATTTCAGAAGAGAAAACTGAAGTGCAGAGAGGATAAGGTCTACTTTCAAAATTGCACAGCATGTAAGAGTTGGAGTTAGAACTCACTCAGAGGCAATGTAAACAAAGGGCTGGTCTTGTTCTGATCCAGCAGATACAAGAACATGACTTCTACTCTTCATGTCAAATCTTCTACAGATCTGTAAGTGAATGAGTACAGCTTGACATGACTGTAGCCATCTTGAACCATAGATACCCTGATCACCTAGGATAACTACTTTTTCCAGCATAATTTCCCAGTAAACTACACAAAACACAACCATCAGAGGGATACGTGATGTTTTTCAACCAGACTGGCTCCAGAGATGTCCATAACACTTGAATATTAGCTGAAAGCAATAACTCTTCCCTCCCTCCCTCCCTCCCTCCCTCCCTCCCTCCCTCCCTTTCTTTCTTTCTTTCTTTCTTTCTTTCTTTCTTTCTTTCTTTCTTTCTTTCTCTCTCACTTTCTTTTCTTTCTTTCCTCCCTTCCTTCCTTCCTTCCTTCCTTCCTTCCTTCCTTCCTTCCTTCCTTCCTTCCTTCCTTCCTTCTTTTCTCTCTTCCTTCTATTTTAATTTCTTTCTTTAAATTTTTATTGACAATATTTTTGAGGTAGGGTCTCACTCTAGCCCAGGCTGACCTGGAATTCACTATGTAGTCTTAAGGTGGCCTTGAACTCATGGCAATCCTCCTACCTCTGCCTCCCGAGTGCTGGGATTAAAGGTGTGTACCACCATGCCTGGCTTTTATTGACAATTTTTTACATATATATAATGTACCTTGATTAGAATCTCCTCCGACTACTTTTTCCTGTCTCCCCTCCACCATCCCCCTTCCCCTGAACCTCTCCTCTTTCCAACCAATCCCTTTAATATTTTAATGCTTTATATGACATATGATATACATGTGTATGTATATCATATGTCACATACATATGTATATTATATGTCATATATATATATATGTATATATTTGTCCTCCTCCATCCCCCCATGACAACATGTGGATGGGCCCAATAGTATGCAGGCCTTATGCAGGTAACAACAACCACTGTGAGGCTATGACTGCAATGACCACTCTGTGTTTGGAAGACAGTGTTCCAAAGCAGGCCTCTCCATCCTTTGGCTCTTCCCTTCTTCCAGCCACCTCTTCCACAATAGTCTGTGGATAGCTCTTGTTTTTGACTCAAATTACACGGACCCAAGGCAGGAGGGGCACACCTCTGTCAATAAGTCCCCAGTAAATTATACTGTGTGCAGTTCTAGCCCTGCGAGCTACATTTTTGTGCTCACGGCACCTTGGGGCCTTATACACTGGGACTGGGCTGTTCAAGATGTAGTCTTCAGATGCTGGTCTAAATAACTTGGCACGGATGTGGCTGTGAATACTTCCACACATGCACACGAGTGCTCACTTCCTATGTACACCTTGGAATGGACTTACTTCATTTAAATCCTGAACCCAGGTTATGCATCATAAAAGCAAAAACATGGGGTGGTGTTCCTGAAGCAAGTTTCCTCTTAATGAAATGGAACTACAATCTTGCCATGATCTAAATGCCAGGACTATTCCATAAAGGAACCTGCTGCCATTTGTAGAGTGATTGATTCTCCTCGGAAGACTGGAAATGGTACATCAGGGACATCAGCGTTTGGGGAGAATTGCCAGTGAAACCTCCGCAAGCTCTTTGTCACCATGTCTTCATGAGCGCAGTGAAATATGGTTTCCTGTGTGTTCCCGGGTCCACTTTACACAGTAAGCCCCTGGTGATGGACTTTCCTAAAAGGAGCCCAGGACCATCTTTGAAAAATCTCTTCCCTCCAGACCTTAGCAGACAGCCGAGAGTATGACTCTCCGAGTCATAGGATGGAGAAAAGCAAGCATCATGGAAGTGAGGAGAAGGGGAAAGAGAGAGAGAGAGAGAGAGAGAGAGAGAGAGAGCCCCTAGGGATCCAGGGTCCTTCACCCTCCTTCCACTTCCTTTAATGCTGATTCCAGCCCTCAGAAGTAGACACTTCTGTAATATGAAAACCAGCCTCCACCTCTGATGGATGGATTCTCAAATGGTTCACAGGAGACCTTATTGAGAAGATGTAGAGAGCAAGTGTGAAGAGCAGAGAGGTCAAGCAAAGAGCCTTCGTGTTAAGCCCTGGAGGGAAAGGGAAGGCTGGCCCTGGCAGGGGTAAGGAAGAGAACACATGGTGCCCTCAGCCCATCATGTTTATTAGGCCCAAGATAACTGTCGTAACATCTAAACCTAAAACTTTTAGTTCCTTAGCACAAAGTTTCCTTCTTCCCAAAATATCAGTTTAAGAATTTTTACTAAACTTTTTATTATTATTAATATATTCAAGGGAAGGTAAAACTTAAGTCATAAAACAATTAAATATTATTACCAGTTTCCTAATTCTGGTACCTGAAATAAAAGACAAATAACATAATTAGAAAACTATGTTAAAGCAAAGACCATTGCAAATTTTCACTAGAGCACTTACACTTGTATTCTGCTAAACTTGATACAGTCTTTTAAATTCATCTTAGATGAAAATAATATAAATACATATTCACAGCATATCATAAATGAAACCACAACCACTAGTTAGAGTTCCAAGTGTAGAGATTTACTTGTGAATGGCTAAGGGATGTCAGTTCCTTTCCGATGTTCTGTCCCTCACTCCTGGTGTCTGAGTCCCGCACAGTGGCACTCGGTGGCCACCAGCCATGACCAGAGCCCTCAGCAGAAGCACGTGATTCTATGTAACTGGCAAAAGTGGAGTGAAAAATGATGGAGTTATCTCTTGTTTTTGAGTAAGGGGCTCACTCTGCAGCCCCGGCTGGCCTTGAACTTGTGCTGAGCCTCCTGCCTTATCCTCCCAAGTGCTGGGATTTCACTCACCAGCCAGGCTAAAATGAAGGATTTTTTTTTTTTTGTAACTATTTCCAAGTTACAACAGCTAGAAAACAGTTTATGTATCTATTTCTTAAGTTCTGATCAGAGAGTAATTCCTTGGTTAGCTTTTCACTAGTGTTTTATTTTAAAAATTCATTTATCTGTACTGTAAAATGGGTCAGAAAATGATAGCCACCAACTTTGGCACCACAAGGACCATTTTGTAAACAAGTTAGCCCTTGTAAACTTCTCTGCCTAACAATATTTCATGTTCTCCCCACACTAAAGATTTTTAGCTATTCAGCTTGATAGGTCCTGCCCTACTTGGTATTCTGAGGCAAGCCCAACAGGAAATACATATTTGCCAAAAACAGAGTGAAGTTCATGGCCATTAACTACCCAGGAGTTCACTGCCCAAGATGATTCCAGCATCCCAAAGTGTCTTGTAGACCCATGCTTGGCCTGTGTGGATTCCTCCAACTCCTTGTACCCCAGCTCCTTCACTTCCAGCCAGAGAACAGAAGGAAAGAGATCTCGGGGGATCACAGGAAGGGTTCATGGTCCTGGCCTATGTGGAACACACCACTGCCACCCACATCCCAGTGCCCACGACTGGTCAGAATGAATTCACTTGGATACAAGGAAACAATTTCTTGTGAAGTCACCACTCTGCCCTATAGAAGGATCCAGAACCTTTGGTACATGATTGCTGTCTTTGCTACACTGATGTGCCTACAACAAAACAGCGAAAGGGCTTCAAGGTGTTGTTTCAGGGGTGCCATTGTCCAAGTCATTTTCTCTTTCCCAAACACTACTGACATGCCATGCAGTTTATGGCAAAGCCCAGATATATCTAGGTATGACACAATGCAGAGGCAAAATTATTTTTTTTTTAAATACCAGAAGTATTTTATTTTATTTTATTATTTTATTTTATTTTATTTTATTTTATTTTTGGAGAGAGACACAGAGAGAGATAGACAGAGAGAGAGAGGGAGAGGAAGACAGATAGAGATGGGTGCACCAGCAGTTTCTTAGCTGCTGTGAACAAAATCCAGATGTGTGTGCCCCTTGTGGGCAAGTGCGGCATTGCGCCCTTGCGTCACTTTGCATCTGGCTAAACGTGGGACCAGGAGATTGGAACCGGGTTCTTAGGCTTAGCAGGCAGGCACCTTAACCGCTAAGCCATCTCTCCAGCCCAAAATTATGATTTTTAAAAATCATTGTTTGTGAAATAAATTACATGTAATATAAGTTTCATTTTTATGTAGCAGTAATTTTGAAACATTTTCTATTAGATCCCTCATCCCTAGAAAATTATTGTATCAACTACTACCAGGATTAGCATTTTCATGGGAAGTTGAACTTGGTCAGTATCATTTATAATATGGAGGGCACTTCTTTGGATTATGTATTTTATAAAGACTTTACAGTATAGTTATGCATGCAGCTGTGTCTTTTAGGAAACTTGAAATTAAGAAAGGATTTGTGTTCAGTAGATCTTTAAATGACTTCGTTCATATATTACTATGCATCTCAATCACTTGCCCAGCAGTTCTTGTTAAGGTGAAAGCAGACTCACCAAGCATCAAAGAGAGGGGCTGGGGAGACAGCTCAGGACAGAGCGCTCATGACTCTTGCCAGCTCTAAAGGATGTGCAATCTTTCCTGCTTCATCCTTTCTGCGTGGGTCAGTGCGGAACACCCGTGCTGTGAGTGGAAGAGCAAGGAAAGTGACAACCACAGACATTTACAGATACCTATCTTAAACGTAAACCAACAAATCAGGGGATAAAAACAGCTGCCACACAGGCATGAGGATCTGAAAGGGCCTGAGACGCTCTGAGTTCAATTCCCAGCACCCATGTACACAGCTGGGGGTAGCCATGCACACCTGTCTGACTGAAGAGACCGCAGCCCCAGGCTCCGTGAGAGTCTATCTCAGGAAATAGAGCAGAGGAGTGACAGAGGAGGACAGCAGATGTCCTCTGGCCTCTATGCGCATCTGTACACACACGTGCAGACACCACCCCATACATACTGCACACACATACACCAAGAATTATATTAACATATCTTTTTACTGACCTGTGTATACATGCCTTGTCTATGTTCTGTGTTTGTGGTGGTTTGAGTGAGATGTTCCCCATAGCCTCATGTGGCTTGAATGCTTGGTCTCCAGCTGGGGGCAGTTTGAGAGGTGGAGACTGGCTGAAGGAGCTGTGTTGCTGGGGGCCAACTTAGGGGTGCTGTAGCCCAGCTCCCCGCTGCAGACCTTAGCTTAGTGAGACTTACTTCTACTCAGAGCTTGGCTCATTCTCTTTCTGCCAGCTTTAGCGCAAGACGTGGTGACCAGCCTCTGCTCTGCCACTCTTTCCCTGCTGTGTTGAAACTTCCCCTCAAGACTGTAAGCCCAAATGAACCCTTTCCTCCTATCAGCTGCCTCTGCTCAGATATTTTGTCCCAGCAGTGAGAAGGTAACTACAAAAGTATTATTCCTGCCTGTTTGGTTTTATTCTCATCACGCGCCATGTTGAAGGTTGTTTTATTACTTTTACAACTTCACCCCCACACACACACACACACACATCATTGCTTGAACAAAGTCATTCTTGACTTTAAGTTGTTTTTGATGTATTTTTTTTTTTTTACTGAAGAACACAAAAATGTAAATGTGAAAAGCTATAAAACAAAACCCAAGGAATGAATTAGACAAGTGACATGAGAGTGTCGATATGTCCGGACAGCAAGCTGCAGTGAGGGTGCACTTGGAGGAATGGTACTTCAAAGGGTATTCTGGAAGTTCAAAAAAATTTTTTTTGTTTACATTTGACTTTCCAGAACCCCTTCATGGGTTCATAGCTGGGCATGGGGAATCTGGGAAGGAAAAGCTTTTGGCTGGAAACTTTGTGTTTAGGAAAAGTTAATAGTATCTTTAGTGAGGGAAAAAGGCAAGAGAGACTTCATGTAGGCAACTCAGCTCCTAGCAAAATAAAGTTATGCTGAAAGGTCTGTTGGAAATGGAGTTTTAAAACAAAATCAAAACTATAAAACATCTAACTCCTACTAAGCCAGATATCCAGAGACACAGAGGCTCCCAAAACCTCATCACTGAAGTAGAACTAAGATGATCCCGATGTGGCTCGGGGAAAATCATGGAAGAGGGGGCGGAAAGAGTGTTTGAGCCACAAATTGGGGCATTAAGCACAGAGACTTGGCCTATCCCCCATAACTCTTGACTACCCCCACAATGCCTGACCCACATTCCCCATTGATGAGGGTCTCTTTGGAAGGGGGAGGACAGGGAGGAGGATAATGGAGTCACCAATATGAATGTAAAATTAGAATAATATAAATAAAAAATAAATTAAAAAAAGATTTTTTGATTGGTTTTTCTTCATTTACGTGGTATACATTGTACATACATGGTTGTACATTATAGATGTCTCTCATGATTTAGGTAGGTCTTAGGTATCATTTGAACGAATGTGAAAATAGTTTTCTTTTAAAATTTTGTTTTCCTTTTAAAGCCACTTATGAGTAATTTATTTATGTTTCAACTGACAGGTCACTTTGTCTTTCAAGTCCACTTATGTTTTGATAATGACCATTGTGGCTCAATATTTTACACATAAATTTTAACATTTAGGCTCATGTATTTGTTCATTAACTCTGTATACACACATACAGATGTAATTAATTATTATTGTAACATCACAGATTCTTTTAGTTTTCTTTATTAAAGATTTTTAATTTGAATGTAAAAAAACTATAAAACAGAAAAATTAATGATAAACTCTTTTCTTCCATCTGAGCTGAATTATGGACATTCCAGCTGCTAAGGCTGCCTGCTGTCTGCCGCAGTGACGTCTCATCACCAAGCAGAGGGGAGACTATTAAGAAAGAGATTTCAGAAGAGTCTTCTATTTGCTGAAACACACTAGAGATCCACCATGGTATTGTCCCGACTGCCTCGACCAGCAAGGAAGACGCAACGCTTGGACTCTTCTTTCAACAGTTTATTCAGGAACCTTGAACAATCTTCTGACCCGGGGAAAAGCCCGCCTGAAACTTAAGAAGCCTTTGAACAGCCAACCCTGGTAAGCCACGTGGTGAATGCAGATAGGTCTACATATGCGGAAGCAAGCCTAGATCACGGCCCAAGCCAAATAAGGACTTAATTATCCAGGAGAGCACTCGCCATCGGGAAGGCGGAAGGCGGAAGCCAGCGCCATCTTTAAGGCGCGGCACCTCGCAGCTCTCTACATGGTATGATAAGCAGATGACAATGTAGCCATGGCTACAGTCACATCCTTCCCACATAAGCAGCACCCCTTATTCGAGAGTCCAGAAGGGCTTTTGGAACCTGCACAATCAGGGCAGGAGCCACCAACTCGGGAACAACAGTCTTTTCCATCCTGCTACAACCTACATAGCAAGAGAAGAAAATGAGTCACACTCAACTCAATCACATGTCCATGAAGGAAGGCCGCTGTGTTCTGCACATGGTGGCTTAGAAGGAAACAGTCAGGTCCCTGTAGCTGTGTCACGTATCTGTGGGTTCAAGCAACTCCAAGTGGAAAATGTTTGGCGACAAGCTGCATCTGTGTTGAGTATGTGTGGGACATTCCCTGTCATTAATACCTAAGCCATGTGACATCTCCCTAACATTTATATTCCGTTAGATGCACTAAGGCATTTAGAGATGATTTAGCGTCTACAGGATGTGCACAGGTTACATCCAAACATAATGCAACCTTCTAAAGCCTTTGAGAGTTTACAGATTTTTGTACCTGTGGGCTGCTGGAGCTGGTCCTGTGCAGATTCCAAGGGACCCCCGAGCCTTAATTTGTGAGGCTGATGTCTTAATGAAGCTGAAGGCAGGAAATGCGTGGCATTTTCCTTTCTTTCACATCTTCCTTCTTACTCTTAAGTATTTTTGACCAAAAAGTGAGTTCATTGCCAGAGCAGAATTAGGTCAGACTTGCGCTGACTAGCAAGCTAACAGAGGGTGGGGGTTGGTGCCAGTGAAGCTCAAACGAGAAGTTAAAAGAAAGTCTCCTTCTGAATCCAAATATGGGAATTTAGAAGGGAAAAGGCTATTATTAGCCTGCTTAACTACTTAGTACTAAAAGGTATATTTATTGCCAGGAATGAAGGAGTTTCAATCCATCTCCACACTCTACTGTACAAAAGCCAGAGTCTTGCATTGATCGGTGTTTAAAAGACTCAATAACTTTAACTGCTAAGATAAAAAGCATTAATTTTTATATGAAACATCTTGAAAAAAACTGCACATCTTATTGCTCTTCAAACATATGGCAGGCCATGCATTATTACTGCAGGGACATCTCCTAAGAGCTTTGTAACTGGTTGCATCTCTCTGTCATAAAGGGAGCAGCTTCTGTCAGCCTCGCTTCCATATAGAAATGACGATCTCATTAATGATGCTAAGTTTATATCGTAAATATATTATCACCACTCTCACACCAACTGCTTATGCTAAAAAATAATTACTAATTGGTTTTAGCAAATGCATTATAAAATGGTAGCTAATTTTAGCTAATTTTCTCCTCCCCATTTTTAGAACAAAAAGTAGAGTGATTCAGAGAAAGCAATCTGTTACCTAGAGGAATTTAGAGTTTTTTTTTTTTTTTTTTTTTTTTTTTAGTGATTTTTGATCAGAGTTTTAGAGGGTCTTACTAACATGATAGTTCAGATAAAAATGAATATGGAGTTGCAGACCAAGGCCTGGATCTTTCTCTAGAAAATGTAATGCCAAAGAGTAAACCTGGGCCCTGGGAGATGGCTCAGGGCTTAGTAAAGCTCTTGTCACCCAAGTGTGAGGAGCTGAGTTCAGATGCCAGAGTCCATGTGAAGCCAGACATGGCAGAGTGAGGATCTGAAATCCCAGAGCTGCTACAAGATGGGAAAGAGATAGAACTCCCCCAGCAGGCCTGCTGAAGAGCAGAGCTCCTGTCTCCAGCAAGGTAACCAATACCCAAGGCGGTCCTCTGGCTTCCATATGTGCATCAAGGCACACATACGCCCCATCACACACAGAAACACACACACACACACACACACACACATACTTTCACAAAAGAACAGATCTATTCCATAGACTTCAACTTTGATTCTAACTTATTTCTAAGAGACCTTTCAAAATGTTGTCTGGAAGTCCATTGCACTGTACCAGGACATTCATATCCTTCTATATCGTTCTCTATCTTCCTTTGTGGTTACCTGCTTATTTCAGCAGGCCCTTGTTCTTTCTATCTTTAAGTGTGCTCTCTTTAGATCACCCAGGCCTAACGTTTTAGCCTCTGTCCTCAGCCTACAAGCTGTATATGCATGTTGCTTACTTGATTTCATGTACACACTATCACCTGGATCTCTGAGTGTGCATTGGGTCATTCATCTCAGGGAAGTGTGAGCTAACTGGGAAAAATGTGATTGAGTGTGATGCCAGAGAAGGTTACTAGCAATAGTTTTGGAGTGCCATTGTGCATAAAACCCCACTGCGAGAGAGCAAGAAGTGAGGGGTGTGTGTGGGGGTGGGTTTGGAGCTGAGCATTGCTATAAGTAAATTGCACAGTGCCACTCTCAGCCTGGTGTCTAGGCTGCTATGAATAACCTCTTAGTCTAAAGAAGGAGACTTAGGATAAGGAGATATTTAATTTAACTTAATTAATTTATTTATTTTTTATTTTTGAGAGAGAGAGACAGAGGGAGAGAGAAAGAAGCAGAGAAAGAGACACAGAGACACAGGGAGAAAATGGGTGGGCAAGGGCCTTTCAGTCTCTGTGGACAAACTCCAGATGTGTGTCCATGTGTGACATTGCATGCTTGTGTCACTTTGCATCTGGCTATGATAGAACTGGAGATTCAAACGTGCATTCTTAGGCATCACAGGCAGGCGCCTTAACTGCTAAGCCATCTCTCCAGCCCATTTTATTTTCTTTTTAGCCCATTTATTTATTGGCAGTTTAGGTTTTTGGTATTTAGTTTTGCAGTTCTTTATATATTCTAGACATCAACCCACTGTTTGAGCAATAGCTGGCAATGTTTTTTCTCCAATTTTGTATGCCGTTTGTGGTGCTCATAGCTTCCTTTGCATTGAAGAAACTGCTTAACTCCGTGTAGTTCTGTTTGTTGATTCTTGGAACTACTTCCTGTGTTATTGGAGTCCTCTTCAGGAAGTTCTTACCAATACCTACAACTTTCAGAGTATGGCTTATGTTTTCTCTAGTATTTTCAGTATTTATTTATGGTTTTACATAAAGGTCTGATTCATCTTGAATTGATCTTTGTACAGGGTCAGCGATATGGGTCTGATTTCATTCTTCTACAGGTGGATATCCAGTTTTTCCCTGTCTTTTTTCCCCGATTGTATATTTTTGTCTAAAATTAAGTATCCATAGCTGTGTGGGTTTACTTTCGGGTGCTCTATTTTACTCCATTCATCTGTGTGCTTATTTCGTGCCAGTACCACTCTGTCTTTGTCACAGTGGCTCTACAGTGTAATTTTTAGATCAGGAATGGTGATACCTCCAGCAATGTTCTTTCTCTGTGGATTTTCTATAGCTATGTGTGTAGCTCTTTTGTGTTTCCATATAAATTGTTGGATTATTATTATTTTTAATTCTTAGAAGAATGTCATTGAAATTTTGGTGGGATTTTCATTGAATGTGCAGATTACTTTCAGTAATATACTCATTTTCTCCATACGTATTCTGCCAATCAAGCAGCATGGAGGGTTTCTCCAACATCTGGTCTCTTATTTCTTTTTTAAGTGTCTTAAAGTTTTCTTTGGGCTGGAAGGATAGCTTAGCAGTTAAGGCGTTTGCCTGCAAAGCCAAGGGACCCAGGTTCGACTGACTTCCCAGGACCCACATTAGCCAGATGCACAAGGTGGTACATGCATCTGGAGTTTGTTTACACTGGCTGGAGGCCCTGGCATGCCTATTCTCCCCTCCCCTTCTCTGACTCTCTCAAATAATTAAAACTTAAAGAAGTTTTCTTTGAAGAGGTCTTTCATATCCCTGGTGAGGTTTATTCTTGGGTACTTCACTTTTGGGGAGTGATTGTGAAAGGAATTTTTTTAAAATAATTTCTTTCTCAGCAGTTCATTGTCAAAATATATGAAAGTTAATGATTTTTGTATTGATTTTGTATCCTCCAACTTTGCTGGAAGTGTTTATTATTATTAACAGTTTTTGATGGAGTCTGTAGGGTCATATAAGTCCAGAGTCATGTTGCCTGCAAGTAGGGATGATTTTATTTCTTCCTTTCTTATCTTTGTTCATTTTACACAGTTCTTTTGTCTTACTGCTCTGGCTAAGACTTTCAGAGCTATATGGAAGAAGAGTGAAGACAGCAGGTACTCTTATCTTGTTCCACACTTTAGAGGAAATGTTTATAATTAATGTTGCTATAAGTTTGTATTCACAGCCTTTAATATTATTATTATTATTACTATTTGGTTTGGTTTTCTGAGGTAGGGTTTCACTCTAGCTCAGGCTGAACTGGAATTCACTATGTAGTCTCAGGGTGGCCTCGAACTCATGGCGATCCTCTCACCTCTGCCTCCCAAGTGCTGGGATTAAAGGCGTGCGCCACCATGCCCAGTACCAGCCTTTATTATTTTGAAGTACATTACCCAGAACTTTCATCATGAAGGTATGTTCGACTTTGTTAAATGGTTTTGATGCATCTATCGAGTTGATCCTATGATTTCTGTCCATAGGTTTATTTATATAGTGAATTACATTATTGATTTGTGCATGGCAAACCAACCTTGCATCCGTGGGATGAAGCCTACTTGTTCATAATGCATGATCTTCTTAATGTGTTCTATAATTCTGTTTGCAAATATTTTGTCGAGAATTTTTGCATCTATATTCATCAGGGAAATTGGTCTGTGGTTTTCTTGTTCATCGGGGGGAGTGTGTGTGTGTGTGTGTGTGTGTGTGTGTGTGTGTGTGTGCACGCGCGCACACATCTTTTTTCAGTTTTGGTATCAGGAGAATACTGGCTTCATAGAATGAGTTTGGTAGTATTCCTCCCTTTCAATTTTGTGGAACAGTTTGATAAGTGCATTAAATCTTCCTTAAAAGAAAGAATTGATTGAATTTGATGTGGGGACAATTTTAATTACTGCTTCAATCTCACTGCTAGCTATGGATCTGTTTAAATTATTTATACCTTCTGGCTTTAATTTTATTTATTTGGTTCTTTCTTTCTTTAGGGAAGTTTGGCTAGGCATTTGTCAAGCTTGTTCACTTTTTCTTATGGTCTCTAGTTCTTTAATTTCTGACCATGCATTGCTATTTCTTGCCGTATCCTGGGTTTAGATTGGCTTCTTATTGTTTTCCTAGCATCTTAAGTTGCACCATTAAGTTTTTAAAATTGTTTCAGATCTCTCAGAATTAAAAAATATATATTTTATTTATTCATTTACAAGAAGGAGAGAGAGAGAGAGAGAGAGAGAGAAAGAGAGAGAGAGAGAGAGAGAGAGAGAGAGAATGGGCACACCAAGGCCTCTTGCCACTGCAAACAAATTCCAGATGCGGGTACCACTTTGTGCATCTGGCTTTACATAGCTACTGGGGAGTCAAACCTGGACCATCAAGCTCTGCAAACAGGCACCTTTAAACTATGGGCCATCTTTCCATCCCTCTTTCAGATTTTATTTATTTATTTTTCAAGATAGGGTCTCACTTTAGCCCAGGTTGACCTGGAACTCACCCTGTAGTTCTAGGTTGGCCTTGAACTCACCGTGATTCTCCTACCTCTGTCTCCCAAGTGCTGTGATTAAAGGCATGTGTCACTTCAGAGTTTTTGATCTGAGAAATTATGAGTATAAACTTTCCTTTTAGGTCCTCTTAGATCTGAGGGGATCTGGTAGGTTGTGTTATCATTTTCATTAGTTTAAAGATTTTTTTAAATTTTCCTCCTTGATTTCTTTAAGGATTCATTGTTCATTCAAAAGTGTATTGTTCAGGGGCTGGAGAGATGGCTTAGTGGTTAAAGCTCTTGCATGTGAAGTCTAAGGACCCATGTTTGACTCTCCAGGTCCCACATAAGCCAAATGTTCAAAGTGATGCAAGCATGCAAGGTTACACATGTTCACAAGGGGGTGCACATGTCTGGAGTTTGATTGCAGTGGCTGGAGGCCCTGACATGCCTATTCTCTCTCTCTCTCTCTCTCTCTCTCACTGTCTCACATATAAAAAAGGCCAGTCTGTTGGGCTTGCCTCAAAAAAAAAAAAAAAGTGTATTGTTCAGTCTCTAAATATTTGTGTTATTTCCTAGGTTTGTCTTGCTGTTTATTTCTAGTTTTATTCTGGTGTGGTCTGATAGAATATGAGGAATTATTTATCTGTCACTTTTGTGTCTGGCTATACATGGGACCTGGAGATTTGAACAAGTGTTCTTAGGCTTCACAGGCAAGCACTTTAACCTCTAAGCCATCTCTCCAGACCTTTTTTTTTTTTTTTTTTAAATTGAGAACTTTAGTGTGTGAACTTCCTGAAGAAACCTGTGGTTATCCAGTGATATTTTCAGCTAAGAAAAACAAGTGCCTCCTGTGATAAAATATTAGCAAGTGGCAGAACTGTGGGTTTTTCTTCTGATTCACCTTATCAAGAATAAAGGTAGTGTTTTGAGGTTCCTTTGCCTTGCCTTCATGTCTACCTGTTAATCCTTTACCAACATGGGAAGATAAGCAGGCAGCACTAGGAATTCATCCTATAAGTTTCCAACAAATAATTAGCTTGACATCCTCATCTGCAAGATGTGATACTTACAGTATTAAAAGAGTTACAATGTATAAAGTGTTTGGACCCTTGCATGCTATGTAGTGAACATTTAATAAATGTTACTTTTAAAAATTAAATCTTTATTACCTGTCAAAACTGAGTTTAAATACTTTGTATTGCATTGCGTTTTATAACATATGAAAGGAATCTGAGTAGATGCCATAATTAATGTCACAGGGAAAGAAACTGAAATTTGAAAAAGGCAAGAAACTTTGTCAGAACTTCCACTGTTTCAATGTTGGCTTGACTTCAGAATGTGCAGTTCTCTCTTGAAAATTCAAGCCAGGCCACCAGCTACCTGCAAGCCACTTAGAGTAGGGATTCTCAAGCTGATCACACTCCTTATTCCCAGGTAGCATGTAGGCTGCCCTGGGCCCAGATGTTGCAAAAGTAATGCAAGCATGCAATGTTGCACATGTCCACGGGGGGGGCGCATGTATCTGGAGTTGGTTCACAACAGCTGAAAGGCCCTGGTGCACCCACTCTCTCTCTCTCTCTCTCTCTCTCTCTCTCTCTGCCTCTTTTTCCCTCTGTCTTTCTTTCAAAAATAAAATAATTAAAAAATTTTTAAAAACAAGAAAATACAAACAATTGGTACTGAGCAGGTGAAATAAGCAGACAATTTTATACATGTACATAGTGTATTTTTTATTTAGTTATTTATTTTCTAGGCATGGTGGTGCATGCCTTTTTTTTCCTTTTAATTCATTTATTTATTTATTGAGAGACAGAGGGAGAGAGAGAGAAAAAGAGAGAGAGAGAAAGAGAGAGAGAGAGAATGGGCATGCCAGGGCATCCAGCCACTGCAAATGAACTCCAGATGCATGTGTCCCCTTGTGCATCTGTCTTACATGGGTCCTAGAGAATCAAACTGGGATCCTTTGGCTTTGTAGGCAAGCGCCTTAACCTCTAAGCCATTCTCCAGCTCCATAGTGTATTTTTATATGTGCATGCATGCATGTCTATGTAGGAGGTATGATGTGTGTGCATGCATGTGTGTGTATGTGATGTATGTATGAATTGTGGAGATGTGGTAGTACCCTCATTACATGTGTGGAGGTTAGAGGAGAATGTCTGATGTTCCCTCTCCAGTGCTCATCTGCTTGTTTCATTGAGATGAAGTCTCTCCACTGATTCTGGGGCTTTGGGTTGTTTCAAGAGCCCCAGCAATTCTCTGGTCACTGCTTCCCACAAGACTAGGGTTACAGACATAAGGGGGTACCTAGCTATTTTCATGGATTTTAAGTAATCAGACTCAGTGATCTTGAACCCCTTCTGCTTCATGCTTGTTCAAGAAGTGCTCTTAACTACTAAACATTCTGTATTTTGAGCATATTCCCTTTCAATTACCTTCTCTTGTCTCCTTACTTCCACTGAACAACTTCTTCTTCCCATCTAGTCCTGCCTCTGCTTTGAAACTGTTTTTCTTAGGTATTTGTCCCCTGTATGAGCATTGGTGGAGTATTATTTACCAAGGACAAGCAACTTACCAGTGGCTATTTCACTACAGAAAATGTCTCTTGCTCCTCCACCAGCCATTAACTGCTAATAACTACTTTTGGAGGGATAAAGGCCTCGTGTTCTCCTCCATCATGCATGACAGAACGTTGGCAGGGCCAATATTGTGCAGGTCACATGTGAGTAACAATAGTTGCTGTGAGGCCATTAATGCAATGGCATGGCATGTTCAGAAGACAGCTCCACAGCACCCCTCCCCATCTGCTGGTTCTTATATTCTTTCCACCTTCTTTTCTGCAATGTTCCCTGAGCCATGGAGGGAGTGATATAGATGTTACGTTAGTCTCAGCACTTTGATGTGTCTTGAGTCTTTTCAGCAGTCACGACCAGCTAAAAAAAGAAGCTTCTCTAACAATACATGACAGCAGCACTAAATATAAAGGCATAAATGCAAAGCAAAATCTATGTCTCTTAATGGAGGAGAAAGTGAGACCACAGTTCATACTGATCATCTATCAAGAACACCAAGTCCTAAAATATAACAATAAATTTGTTTTGATATTTAAAAGGGCCGAGTGTGGGTTGGAGAGATGGCTTAGACATTAAGGAGCTTGCCCACCAAACCCAAGGACCCATGTTTAACACTCCAGATCCTACATAAGCCAGAAACACACAGATGAGGCAAGTGCAAGGTCACACATGCCCACTAGGTGGTGTAAGCATCTGAAGTTCGATTACAGTGGCTGAGGCCCTGGCATGACAATTCTTTCTCTCTCCTTCTCTCTCTCTCAAATAAAAAAATAAAAAAGGACCAAGTATAGCAAAGGTTAAATTCAAAGTGGTATTATGCAGGTACTATAGCTGAGAGTTTCCCCATAATCCCATGTGGTGAAGGACTGCTGGGAGATGGTAGACTATATCAGTGATGAGACCTTGCAGTTTTGCTCCCAGACCCCATGATGGGTAGATTTGCTCTGCCATGCCTTCCTTCCATGATATGCTACCCAAAGCAACAGGCCAACTGATCATGGATTGGAAACTCTAAAACACAGAGCCAAAATAAACCTTTCTTCTTTATATGCTGGTTTTGCATATATTGTGTTGAAGTTATGGAAATCCCAAGTGTGTCCATGAGTGCTCATGAAACAATTTAAATATCACATCACTGGACAGTGTAAAAATGTTGGTTCTTTCAAGCATTACCATCTACCCTATAGCCCTCAATTCCATGTCTTTGGCGTTTTGTCTCCCTCATGAGAACGTATCACTGGTTATTGCTGTGCACATTGTTGGTGGACTGCACTTCCTCGAATGGCCTTCCTGTGGCCTCTTCCTTCAGCAATCTCCACTTACCAAAACCATCTTTCTTCATAGCATTAGTTCCCTTACAGTTGGTCTGACCACACAAGCTTTTCCTAATCATTCCTGAAAAGTTCAGGGAGAGATAATTTTGAGAAAGAATATGTGATATCTGAGGCAAATATGGGCCAGTGTTTAGTGAAGAAAAAAAAAAAAAAAAAAAAACACCATTCTTTAGACCCAAACACACAGACCCTGAAGCAGATTAGTATCTTTCTGATCGTCACAGATGCTTGGAAAACAATGGATTTTACAATATGAATCAGGGCCAGGAATTAGAGAAAAAGATATGTTTCTCACAGTTTAGTGAGGAAATAATGTGATGTGGGACATTTAAACTATGTTTCTTTCTTCATGATGGTGACAAACATTAAATTTAAAACTCTCTACAGAGCAAGCCAAGCAGTCCAGAGAGCTGCAGCTAATGTGTTCAGAACATGTGAACAACATTGGAAACAGTTAAAATGATTAATGAATACATCACCTTTGTATGAAGTCAAGTTACTAATGATAAATGTCTTAGAGCAAGTACAAGCCTGTTCTCGGGGATCTCAGTTTCCCCAAACACAAGGGACCAAGTGCACTGGCAGGATCTGCATTCAATGCCTGTCTTTCACTTTGACTTTCCTGGATGTGGCAGCTGTAAAACCACTGATATCAGCCAGATTTCCTCATGTCTTATGTACCCTCCCCCAGGAGTAAGTAAAGCACTTTTCAAAAGTACCATTTTAGGGGTTGGAGAGATGGGTTATCAGTTAAGGCGCTTGCCTACAAAGCCAAAGGACCCAGGTTCAATTCCTCAGGATCCACATAAACCAGATGCACAGGTGATGCATGTGTCTGGAGTTCATTTTCAGTGGCTGGAGGCCCTGGCATGCCCATATTCTTTCTCTTTCTCTTTCTCTTTCTCTTTCTCTTTCTCTTTCTCTTTCTCTTTCTCTTTCTCTTTCTCTTTCTCTCTCTCTTTCTCTCTCTCAAAGAAAGAAAGGAAGAAAAGAAAAAAAAAGATTTTAAAAAAGTACCATGTTAGTGCTTTTTAACTGCTGCTTCCTTGTAATATAAGGTACCCAGGGGGCTTTAAGTGTTGATACCACATGGTTAAAACAGTGTCTCCATTCCCAAGGATTAACACTTGGAAGGTAAGATGCTCATTATGGTAAAATTTTCTTCATATGCTTTATAGGGCTTATTAAAGGAGGCTACCCCAGAGTTTCCATTTCCTAAAAATTCCCCTCCCCAAAAGAATAGAGAGTTTGTTCTGACATCACCAAAATTAACATAATTAACTTGTTTGAGTGGCCAATTTGAGTTAATATTAAACAATGAAAATTGATAAGTAAGTGTGTGGGAGACAAAAAGCTTCTATCTTCTATATGTTTGCATTTAAATCTGTGAGTGCCCAGCTTTCAGCCGGGTGTGGTACATACACCTTTAATTGTGCTCTCAAGCCACCGAGGCTGAAGGAGCATGAGTTAGAGGTCAGCCTGGGATAAATAGCTAGATATTCCCCTCCCCCCCAATACACCAAAATCCTCCAAAGCACAAACAACATATATGTGTAATGTATATATGAAAAACAAAAAGTCCAAGACTCGCAAGAGAAACATACTCTCACACACAAACAGGGACAGCATGAGATTACAGAGATCTGTAGCTGGGAAAGTGATTTCTGCACAAGCTTTACATAAATAAAGTTGGTATGTCAGAGGATTTTTTTTCTTTTTAACTTTTTTATTGATAATTTTCATGCATGTATATAATATGTTTTGATCATAATCCCCTGGGCTGGCCCTAGGAGCGACCTCAACAACTACCAACTGCAAAAAGAACTGTGGTTTCAGTTCCCTTTTCAAGGTTTTACAGAATTCTGCAATGAGCCTGTGCCTGAACATTTTTTGATAGGGAGGTTTTTGGCCTTTTCCTTGTGCCCCAGTTATCTCTTATATGCCATTCATACATTTTGTTTTTTTGTGGAGATTCTCAATGATTTTAATGAAGTCATCCAATTCCTCTACCTTGTCTTCAAAGCTTGATATTCTGTCTTCCCCTTGATCTATTCTGTTGGTATAACTTTCCATTGACATTTTAAAAAATTATTTTATTTATTTATTGATTTGAGAGAGAGGAGAAGAGAAATAGGCAGGAGAAAGAGAGAGAGAGAGAGGGAGAGAATGGGTATGCCAGGGCCTCCAGCCACTGCAAATGAACTCTAGATGCATGCACCACCTTGTACATCTGGCTTACACGGGTCCTGGTGAATCGAACCTGGGTCCTTTGGCTTTGCAGGCAAGCACCTTAACCACTAAGCCATCTCCCCAGCCCATTCATTGAGACTTTTATTTGACTTGTATTTTTCATCTTCACTGGCATTTCATTTTGGTTTTTCATCAGAACTTTTATCCACTAAATTCCATTTTTTATGTCTTGGTTTGATTCCTTCATTTCACTTAGCTGTTTGTATTCTCTTGGAATTCATTTATACATTTGTAATTTGAATGAACAATGTCCCCCATTGCATCCTGTGCTTGTGATTAAGCTTATACTTGATCCCCTGCTAGTGGAACTTCTCGGGGCTGGAGCCCTGATGGAGGAGGAGTGTTGCTGGGCAAGCTTTGAGGTTTCTTCATCAGTTCAGCCCCAGTGGGTACTCATAGCTCACACTCTGTACCTCCTCCCTGCTGATATGTAACAACATGAGCCAGCTTCCCACTTCTGTCATAATTTCCCTGCCATAATTTCTCCTGCAATAAACCCCTTCCTTCCATAAGGTGCTTCTGGTTGGACGTTTTGTTCCGGCAATATAAAGCTAAGTGCTACATCATATTTTTTTTCATATCCTCTTTAAATTCATTATCCATGCTCTCTTTGAGTTCTTTGGACATGTTAATAGTCATTCTTTTGAGCTCTTTGTCTGGAGTTTTCTCTATGTAGCTCTTTTGTGATTGCCACATCTTTGGGGGATCTACAACTTGGTGTTTTCATGTTACCTGTTTTGTATTGAGATTTACCCATGTGGTCACATTTTTCTGGACCTCCTGTGTCAGGAGTCTTTGTGATGGTGCTTGGTGCTTCTCTGTGTGTCATTTCTTTGCTCTGTCTTGTGCTGCTTGGAGTTCAGTCCTGGAGCTACTTGGTGCTGCTTCATCGAGTGATCTCACTTCACTTTCATGGGTCCCCACCTCCGGTGGCAGAAACGTTGGCTGCCTGGGGAAGGGAAGGGAAGGGAAGGGAAGGGAAGGGAAGGGAAGGGAAGGGAAGGGAAGGGAAGGGAAGGGAAGGGAAGGGAAGGGAAGGGAAGGGAAGGGAAGGGGGCTACTAGGGAGAACCTGGGAGAAGCTACACACCTTATCTCAGGAACTCACATAGTATGGGTCCCCAGTGTTGGCTGCTCAGGTAAAGGAAGGGAGGGGAAGCTAGTGACTCATGAGGTACTGGTCCCCTGCTCCCAAAAGGATTTTTAAGCTTTATTTTTTAAAATTAGCGTACACAGTAAAGGGTTTCATTACAGCATTTTCATAGTATGTTGCTCTTGCTTGTCCTTCCCCACTCCCCTCTTGTGTCTAGCTTCTCCCTTCCAGCTCATGATGCCTACTTCCTGCTGGGCTCCTTCCTCCTCCTAAGAGTTCCCCAATCTGCTTTCTTGTCACATGTTTTCTAGCACCCTCTTTTTTTCTTATCTCTCCCATTAAGACATTAGGATTTTGGGGGGGGGGGTAGGGTCTCACTGTAGTCCAGGAACTGACCTGGAACTCACTCTGTAGTCTCAAGGTGGCCTTGGACTCACAGTGATTCTCCTACCTCTGCCTCCTGAGTGCTGGGATTAAAGGTGTGTGCTACCATGCCCCGCTCTCCATTAAGATCTTTGTTCCCTCTCATGGTTCCCTTGCTAGTTTTATGGCCTACATCCCCCCAACCCTGCACACACATGTAAACACCTGACACTCTGAAACTACTATGAGAAAGCATTTCATGATGTAAGCATATTTAAGAACTTTCTGAAACTATCCTTAGGTAAATTATACATGAGAATGTGTTTAAGGCATTTTCTAAATGTGTAGTTACTTTAAATGGTATTGAATCCAAGAGTGTTCATGCTTCCAAATAGAGTAACAAAATTACCAATGCTTTTAAAAATCACATTCCCATTATATTGACACATTACATGCATTACAGAAAATTTAGGGAATTTATATAAGCAAAGAGAAAACAAATCATGCATAATGCCAGCATTTGGGGATGAAGACTGTCATAACATTTTATTACACATTCTTTTCTTCTTTGTTTATAATGGCCACATGGTATAAGATTGTATGGATCTACTGTCACTTACTTAACTAGTTCCTTATTGTTGCAAATTTAGGATATTTAATGTTTTGCCTGATATTTAAAATGAAGAATAATACTTCTGCAGATAATCATACTAACTTTGGGCAGAAACAAAATTATTATGAAAAGAAAACATAAAAGGTGGAACAGTGAAGAAGTCTATTTTTGAAAATAAAACTTGTATATTTAATTATTTTAAATTGACTGATACATTTTGTACATTCATTATATACAAACATGGTGTTTTCAAGTGTATGTCTAGCTAATTAAAATAAAAAAAAAATCATAGGCTGTGGAGATGGCTCAGCAGTTAAAAGTGCTTGTTTGCAAAGACTGCCAGCCTGAGTTCAATTTCCCAGGACCGTGTAAAGCCAGATGCACAAAGTAGCCCATGCATCTGGAGTGCATTTGTAGCAGCACAAAGCCATGGAATACCCCTATACACACACTATCTCTACTTGCCAATAAAATCACAATGAATAATGTTTGTATATAGAACATTTATCATGCTCAGCAGTTTTTAATTCTATAATATATGGTCATTAACTATAGTTACTATTTTCTACAATAATTATCTTGAACTATTCCTCTTGTGTTATCAAAACTTTCTGTTCTTTGACTGACCTCTCCCCAACCTCCAATCCCACCCACTTCTTGGTAAATGTCATTCTACTCTCTATTTATAGATCAACTGTTTTTCAATTTTCTTTTTTTCATTTTTTTATTATTATTATTATTATTGGAGAGAGACAGAGAGAGAGGGAGAGGCAGAGAGAGAGAGAGAGAGAGAGAGAGAGAATGGGCATGCCAGCAGCCTCTCAGCTGCTGTGAATGAACTCTAGATGCGTGCACCCCCTTGTGGTCAAGTGCGGCATTGCGCCCTTGTGTCACTTTGCATCTGGCTAAACGTGGGACCTGGAGATTGGAACCAGCGTTCTTAGGCTTAGCAGGCAGGTGACTTAACTGCTAAGCCATCTTTCCAGCCCTCTTTTTTTTTTTTTTTTCGAGGAAGGGTGTTACTCTGGCTCAGGCTGACCTGGAAGTAACTGTGTAGTCTCAGGGTGGACTTGAACTCACGGTGATCCTCCTACCTCTGCCTCCCAAGTGCTGGGATTAAAGGTGTGCTCCACCACGCCCGGCTTCATTTATTATTTTTAACAACATACTTTGAATGGATACATCATGTGTTGGTACAATCCTTTCTCTCATCCCTGCACCTATTCCACTGGGGACCCTCCACAGTGGGGTTTCAGGTATTCCCCATGGGGTTGTGTGTTATGCGTGTGGGAGCAGCAGTCAGCTGTTGAGGGGAGGCAATGTCTCTGGGCAGGATGTCTCAACCTGTGGCTCTTACAATCTTCTGCCCCCTCTTCTGCCAAATTCCCTGAGCTGTGGTGGGTGTGTTTTAAGTCTACTTCAGTAATGAGCTCTTAGGAGCCTCTGGATCTCTGCTTTGGTAGGTGTTGAGTATCCTCAGAGTCTGTCTCCTATACCCTGGAGCTGATTATCAGGCTCCCCATAGAAGCAGCACTCTTGCTTGTCTCCCCAATTCTTCTGTGGTTTCAGCTGTGGCTTGGCTGAAGTGCAAGGGGTGGTTTTAGCTCCTCTAGTCTCACTACCTTCTGAAAAAAAGAACAGATTCTCCAACAGACAGTGAAGTCAGCATAATTTAAATGGGATAAGCATTATGAATTTAGGGAGAATTTGATGTATGTAACCCCTCTTTTAGCCAAAGACTAGTGAGAGCTTGACACTGGAGAACATAATCTTTGTCTCCATAGGATTCTAACCTGGTTCCCAATTCTAGATATGGATTCCTTCACACCGAGTGGATCTCTTAGCCAGTCAGAAAGATATTGGTTACCCACCAAGGCTGTGTGTGCTGTATTGCACTGGCATGTACTTCCTGTCAGGGTGATTGCTTCTGAGTAGCTTAGACCTTTTTTTGCTCAGACCTTTATTGGCCACTTTCCCCCAGTAGCTCATGTGGTGGTTTTCAGCACTAGACAGGGACGCTGACTGGGGACTGGCTGTCTTTTGGATTCCAATCAGGTCTCTCCATGCTCTGTGTGGTCAGCATATGGTGTCTTAGCTTTTGCCTCTGGTGGGTAATCAAGTGCTTTGACAGAAGCCTGTCTTGGTTTAGGGACTCCTTAGGTCTCTTTGATCAACAGCTCATTGTGGATAGCATCTAACAGCATGCTAATGTCTGCAATCCCAGCATGCTGATACAAGAAAGGAGGCAGAGATGGGACACTCCCCCAGAAACTATGGGCCAGCAGTGACCAATGAGTGACCTTGCCCTGAACAAGGCTGAATACTAGGACTGACACCAAAACTGTCCTCTGATCTGCACGCTTACACCACGGAACATGCATGCCTACAGACACATGCCCATGTTCCCATGCACATACCTACACATCATACACTCACATACCATAAAAGGTTATTATCATGTACATGCGGAATAAAGAAAAACCCCTTCAAATAGATATAATGATTTCAGCTTTCACAATGAGTACCTTTGATGTTTGGTCCTTTGAGCTCTGACTCTACATGCCAGACCTGTTGAGAAGCCACCTCAGGGGACCATGCAGCACTACACTGTCATTGCTGTCTCCATTCAGCTTCTATTAGCTGCCACAAATGGCCTATAAAGCAAACATTAGACATCATTTATAGCATCTTCTTATTGATCTAAACATGAATGGAAGGTAGAGAAAATAATATGGGCTTAACACCGTCTGCAGCACTTTTCCTACAAATCAACTTGTTTTTACTTGCTTTCAAACAAAACCACCTAACGTTCTGCAGCTAATTGTTTTGAGGAATTGTATGGAACACCAAATAGCAGTTGTACTAAAGAAACACCCTAAAAGGGTCATAGCTGTCTGAATTTTATTTCATAGAGACGTTATTTTCCCCATTGTCTGGCTCAGGTGAAATGACAGTGAGTCCCCACTAAGCAGGGTGCTTGTGATTCCGGTTACAATGTTTATTAATATGGGACCAATAATATCCTTTAAATGGAATGTAATTCGATGGAATTAGTTGAAAGTAAATAGAGCGTATGTGGTTAACTTGGCTTTTGAAATTACCCTATCAGGTGCTGATCTCTGTAATTAAAGAATCCTAATTCATAACTCTCTGAATCACAGCATTTGGCAGGCAAATGCCAGTAATTTTCATTTCACAACACAGTGCCTCAGACAGTAATAAGCCAGAACAAAACACATGCAGGTTTAATCAGGTAACAAAGCATGGCAAGTACTTACCCTGAAATAAGGGAGTCTGGCACCTCAAGTGTGAACCTCGGAAAGCTCCCTTGGGGATGTGACATTCTCTGATCCATACCTTTTTACAGCTTCTACTGACACTTTTAAGAGGGGGGAAAAAAAAGTCGCACCCAGAAAAGGCATCAGTATTCAAAATGACTCACTCCCAATAGGACTTCTGGGAGCCAAAGATACAAACACACACATACATATGCACCAGAAAAACACAAATGTGTGAATGCACACACGGGCATGTAGTCACACACCCATTTACAGTCATCAACAGAGATGCAGATATACTGAACACAAGGTGCTTGAGAGAAATCTGAGTTGTCGTCAGGTTATGCTGGTCCAACCACCAAGAGGAGGACGAGAATAGAAAGAGGAAGAGAATAATTTTTTTCTTAGAAAATTATGTGCAAATTTGACTTCAGTCTATACGGTTATAGACTGACTTCAATCTATAAGGCTGATGTTATAGGTCCAGATATAAGCCATCAAGGTGGCCTCTTAGGTGGAAAATCAAGGGCTAAGAGAGCTCCCACATCTTTCTTATGGCTGTCCAGGTTCCTGGCATCTATGATCCAGGACACCCAGACCATCCAGCAAGGTAATGAGAAGAAAACTGTGCAAAATACATCTTGCACCACTGCATTTCAAGGCTAGGTCACATCCACCAGTGGACATATGTTGTCTCCCTAAGACCTGGGCAGTAGTTCTGCCAACTTGCCGTCCTCCCTCGCCGTGCCTCTCCCTGTGGGGTGAACAACCACAGGCCCAAGGGAAAGTGACCATTCTAATTCCCACTCATTAAGATCCAGAGACGGGGTCTACTGTTCCCCAGCCCAGCAGCACTTTGAGTCTGTTTCCAAGGCCCTTGTTGGCTTTTCGCATTTCTAGGAACAGACTTTGTTGCAGAGATACACACCTTGACCCTGAGAGGGTGGCCAAAAAGCTGGCTACTGAGGCAACTGGATTGGACCTGTGAGCCAAGGTATCCATAGTTATGTACTCAATGGCCTTGATGGGCCAGAAGGGACCAAAATGGGAAGCAAATGAGAGTGAGTCCTGAGTGGATGGGATGGGTTTATTTGTTTAGATTGTTCAGGCCCTGCATCTATGAGAACAAGGCCAGGCCACACTTCCACAGAGGAACCAAACTGAGGCAATCATGAAGCATCAGGATCTCAACCAAGCGACTTGCTTGGCTTCTTTGCATTTTCCCTTTACTGATGAAAATACTCCATGGACATTTGGAATCCAATGAAGAGCTTATGCCTCATTATAATCGTGAAATGAAATGAATATCTGGTAAAGAAATTACACTAATGATTCTCTTCATTGGCCATTGTGTATTTGTGTGAGTACACGTGTGTAGATGTGTGTTGTACACATGTGTGCATTGATGAAAAATTAACAATTTATGATCTGAGAAAGAAATAAAGTACTGGAAATAATGCTCTTAAAGTTAAATTAATGCATCCATTTTGAAAGTGGTGGAAACATAGCTATAGATTTATTATAGCAATGAACATTGAATCCAAATTTAACAACAAATTCAGTTATGTGAGGAACAATTCATAGGGAGAAACATAGTTAAAATTTAAAAGTATTATTTTAAAGTCATAAAGTAATACCTTAGGTATGAACTAAAATTTGCACTTAACAGACAAAAACATCACACCTTGCATTTTGAATTCCATTGGTTAGCTTTTACATTTTTTAACACAAATAAAAACACTGCATAATCACAAGTAAGAGAATCAAATTAACTAAAATTCTATTTCTTACTCTTTATGTTCATTATTTGTTATGGGGTTGATTGCATCTCCATCTCCCCAATTTATATACTGTAGTCCCAAGCGCCAATGTGACTGTATATGGAGATGAGCTTATGAGTGGGAAGTAAAGGTTAAATGAGGTCATGAAAGAAAGCTCTTTATCTCACAGGTCTATAGTCATCCGTAAGAAGAGAACCAGGGCTTATCCTCATTCTGTTCTGTATACCCAAGGAGAAAGGCCATGAGAGGATATAGAGAGAAGGAGGCGTTTCAAGTGCTCAAGAGAGGGGACTTGACAGAAACCAGCCCTACTGACTCCTTAATATTGGTCCTCTAGCCTCCAGAACAACGAGTGAATACATTTCAGCTATTGAATCTACTCAGTCTGTGCTCTTTTGTTTTCGAAGCTCCTGCAGACAATCTGTTCTTGTCATTTTACTATTATTTATTTTTATGTATCCCCCCATATAAGCACATGGGTGCACAGTACCACAGGAAATGGAGACACACTACTCAGGAGGCAAGCTGGGGCAATTCCTATCTGCCGGCAGTGAGCTGTATCTAGGGAAACATGGGCAGATGGGTAGGCTTGGCTTGGTGTAGCTAAGAAACTGAAGTTTTTAAAAATGTGTTCTTTTTGTTTTCTTTTTAAATTATTATTTGAAAGATGGAGAAAGAGAGTGAGAGAGAGAAAAGGAGAAGGAGAAGGTGGGTATACTAGAGCCTCCTGCCACTGCAAACAAACTCCAGATGCAAAAGCCACCTTGTGCATCTGGCTTACATGGATACTGGGGAATTGAACCTGGCTCTTTAGGCTTTGTAGGCAAACGCCTTAACCACTAAGCCACTCTCCAGCCCAGAAACTGGAGGTTTTGCATTAACTGCCACATAAGTCACCATGTTTATTAAAATCATTTGGAATCAAAGCATGCCAATTCAAGCTCATTTGAAGCTTCTATAGGTGTTTCATATGTAAAGTCAACTTGCATATATAAACTCTGCAATTATTCCAAATATTATAGCATAGATGAAAAAATACTTTTCTCCCAGGAGTGTTTTGTTGCTGGTATTTAGTACTGCTGGCACATAGAGGTGATTAAGAACAGGCTTCTCATTCGTTTTCTTTGCAGACTTAAAGCATGCCACCCCTTCTTGTCCATGCTGGGAACCAGACTTCCACAGCTCTGCTCTTGATAAGCACTTGCCCTTCCTTATTCAGGCTCCTCTGAGAAGCAGCTCATTTGCCTCACAGCACAGTCATGACCACAGCTTCATCACATGATAATTCACATATAATGCTATCCAAAGGAAGAGAATGCCCCACTTGCCACTGTGGCACAAATAAGACTGCCCAGAACTAAGATATGTGTAAACATTTGTATGTGTGCTTCACTTAATATAACAGAGAGAAGTAACTCAGGCAATGCTGGCCCTTGCTTTTGGAATGTTCCATGGGATTCAATACCTTTCTGAGTCATGGCATCTCTGATATTATTTACACATCAAAGGGTGCATTTCTACTATGATAGTGGCTGGCGGCCCACAGAATAGAAAGAAAGAAGCTTGAATAGGAACCACAGGAGAAGTCTGGTTGCTAAAATGAAGGCAACGTAGGAATTCACAGCGCTTCTTCCAGTAGAAGCCTCCAGCAGATCTGCTGAAGTTCCACCATCCATCTCTGCCTTAAGAAAAAAATGTTTTCTTAGAAAAACCTCCCCTAGATCATCGTGTGCCGCCACTGTCTCCTTGCTGTAGATGTTGGATGTGCAGTCCACACAGTCATTTATTCAATGCGGACCCGAGAAGGCAAATGGTTGGTGGAGAACAAAACTCTATCCTGCTGTCGCTTTACAGGGGCAAAGAAGCAAAGAGGACTCAGGGCTGTGCAGAGTAGAAAAGCCACCTGAACAGTTAACATGGCATTTAACACAGCGCATATCTGTCACTTTCAAGACACATACTTCAAATATAGGGTATGCGTGATGGGTAATCTTGATCGTCATCTCAGCTGGATCTAGAACCACTAGACAGAAATCTCTAGGCATGTCTATGAGGGAGTTTCTAGATGCAGTCAACTGATGTAGAAAGACCCACCCTGACTGTGGGTGGCACTATTCCATGGGCCCGAGTCCCAGACTGAATACAAAAGCTGAGCACTGACATTCACTGCAGATTGAATGTGACCTGTGTCACGCGCCTGCCATGTCCTATCTGCCATGATGCACCAGCTCCCCTCCAACTGTAAATTGGAAGAAAACCTTCCTCCCTTAAGTTGCTTCTGTTCAGGTGTTTTGTCACAGTAACAAGGAAAGTAGCTAATATACTGGAATATTAATAAAAAATCAGCTATACTTCTAAGGGGATCAATGCCTGGCATATAGTAGTAGTAGCTCAGTAAGTGCTCATTAAATAAAAGGCTCTTCACTCCTGAGATGGCAGCAATGGCTCCTATGTTTTTATTTAGTTCTTTCAAAACAAAAATACACCAAAAGCCAGTGTGGTGGTGCACACCTTTAATCCTAGCACTCAGGAGGCAGAGATGGGAGGGTCGCTATGAGTTCAAGGCCACCCTGAGACTACATAGTGAATTCCAGGTCAGCCTGGGCTACAGTGAGACCCGACCTCAAAAAAAAAAAAAAAAAAAAAAAAACTAAAATAAATAAATAAAATAAGAATAAACCAATGTCTCAAAAAAGGGGTAAAGAGTTGGAGAGATGGGTTAGCAGTTAAGGTGTTTGTCTACAAAGCCTAAGAATGCATGTTTGGATCTCCAGGTCCCATGTACCCAGATGCAAAAGGAATGCAAGTGTGCAATATTGCGCACAAGGGGGCACATGCATCTGGAGTTCATTCACAGTGGTAGAAAGGCCTTAGGATACCCACTCTCTCTCTCCCTCTTTCTCTCTCAAAAATAAAAAAAAAAAATTAAAAAAGGTAGACAGTATATCTTAAAAACGAGTATGTGTGTGCACATACACACAGAGAGAGAAAGAAAGAAAAAAGAAAGGAAGGAAGAAAGAAAGCCTTTTGTGAAAGAGTGGTCATCAGTGGTCTTAACCAGCAGTGGACCCTGCAAGCCTTACAGCTAGCCAGCCAGTAAGGTCAAATGTGCCAACTGGTACAATGGTGGCATATATGTTATGGGGGAAACCAACTGCTCTCTGATTGGACTTGAAGCCTGCTCCACAGGAGGGCATTCATGCCTAGTACTGAAAGCTTAGTGAAAAACCTATGACTGGGAAGGTCATAGCAGTGTGTGTGTGGCGGGGGGGGAATACTACTTCTGTCTGGCTAAATGCATATATTATGCACCAAATTGTCCTCTAACCACTTATGCTTATGCCCATATATTAATGCAACTCTCACTTTTGGTTAGAAAAAATCTCTTTTCAGATGGCAGTGACCAGCGGGGTGGCACAAGTCACCACAGTGCTCAGAAAAAATGACAGTGGAGTGTTTAGAGCTAAGTGAGACATCTCTATCACACTCTCCAAGGCTCAGGGTCCATTGCAGAAGAGGTGGTGGAAAGAATGTAAGCGCCAAAGGAAGAGGAGGAGTGCTTACAATGCACTTTTCCAAACACAAAGTGGCCTTGATATTCATGGCCTCATAGTGGTGGACACTATCTACACAAGACCTGCATAATCAGAGGGGGAAAGCATCGCGATAGAAAAGAAACTAAAAGAAAGGAAAATGTAAGCATCTGAACGGGTCCTGAACCAGGCTGTCCAGATTCTGATAGGACAATGCATCAGCAGGAATTGGGAGACAAATCAGAGCATGTAGCTGTCTCTTGTCAAATGACACATGGAAAAGAGAAAGAGACTTTTTAAAATACGGCCAGAAGTATTGGCCACAGATGTTTGCAGACCATTTGGCTTTTTTCCCGACTCAACTTTAACAAGTAAAACCATAAATAAGGCTTCCAAGAATCTCATGACTTAAAGATAGAAAGTAGAGCCCAATAGCATGACCAATGATTGGACGAAATCACTGGCAGACAAAAGCCCAAGGTCAAGTACTTCTGCAGCTGTGGCCAAATCTCAGCATCACCAAGAAGTGACAGGGTCCTCCTGAGCCCACAGCATCCTTATGAGTGTGGTGGCACCCACGCTTGGAGGTTCTTATCTTATTGACTATGGGAGAGATACAAAATAGTTTAAACACAGAAACAGAATGGAAATCCTTTACCTGCCATTGTCTGTGATGGAGTAATTGCTTTACTTATCATCCCCACTTATTCCCACACCCTTAACCACTTAGTTGACTCTGGAATCAAGTAGGTAAAATCAGATGTTGTTCAATTTAGATGTGGAGGAAAGAACTTCATTCCTCTCCAGTCTCTCTCCTCCTCTGGATTGGAACTCACACCAATCAAGAAAGTTCAAGATGGGGCTGGAGAGATGGATGAGCATTTAAGGCACTTGCTTGCAAAGTCTAAGGACCCAGGTTTGACTCCCCAGCATCCATGTAAGCCAGATGCATAAGGTGGTGCATGCATCTGGAGTTCATCTGCAGTGACTAGAGGCCCTGGCATACCCATTCTCTCTATCTGCCTCTCTCTCTCCTTCAAATAAAATAAAATAAAAAATATTTTTAAAAAGTTCAAGATAAAAGCTTAATGTAATGTGTCCTGTGCTTTGTTGTATGTGAGATAAGCTCACATGAGTGAAACCCAGGGCCAAGCAGAAGACCTCTGAATTCTTCCACAGACTTAGGATATCAAGAAATTGCTCTTTCTAATACAGCTACATCAGCAACCAAATTCTGACCCAGTCCAGAGACCCTGGAGTAGAGGACAAAGATGAAGTATCCTGGTCATGCAACTGCTATCCAAAAAACTAGGTTGAGATGATGTGAGCTGTTACTTCTATGGAGCTGAGAAGGCTTCAGGCAGCTCCTGGTTACTATGTGCTAGGAGGTGTTTGCATAGAGAAGTCCACATGCCTGCCTTGCCCCCATGAAAGTGAAGGAGCAATGGAGTCCATTACACAGACAGTGCCATGGTAAGGCTCCTCAAATGGTGTTTATTTTTTTTTAATCTTAGCAAAATTATGAAAAAGAAAACATGTCTTTGACATGGTTCAAAACACAGTATTTTTTAAAATTTTATTTTATTTAAGTAGAGAGAGACACAGAGAGAGAGAGAGAGAGAGAGAGAGAGAGAGAGGCAGATAGAGAATGGGTGCGCCAGCAATCTGTCAGCTGCTGTGAACGAAATCCAGATGTGTGCGCCCCCTTGTGGGCACGTGCAGCATTGTGCCCTTGCGTCACTTTGCATCTGGCTAAACGTGGAACCTGGAGATTGGAACCGCTGTAGATTGGAACCAGTGTTCTTAGGCTTAGGAGGCAAGCGCCTTAAGCGCTAAGCCATCTCTCCAGCCCCCAAAACACAGTATTTTTAAACCTTGAAGTGAAGACTCAGTTCTTGTGTTTCTTTTGACCTGACCTTGGCCGATACACCCTATCAAAATAAACCACAGGTTACAGAGAGATGTGTAGCATGGAGAGAAATAGCAACAGAAAGCAAAAACCGTAATAAAATCAAGATGGAAAAAAGTGATAAATTGCGCCCAAATGGAATGTCTCATTCAGGGGAAAAAAATCTTCATGTTGTTTTTTTGGCGATCCACTATTTAAGACTTTCAGAAACAGTAAGGCAACATGTTCTGAAATACTTGGCTTTTGCTCCTAGGAACCATGTTATTTCTTCTTGACAAAGTCGTCTTCCAGAAAAGACCTCCTGAGCTACTCTGGATGTGAATTAAGTTCTTCCTAATAGATCTCAATTTATGCAAATTTGAAAGGAAGTCTGCCAAGAGTGTACTCCTGCTTCTGTCGTATGGTGTGCTGCTATAAGGAAGAAGGCAATACCTTTCACATAGCCTGCTCATGCAGGAAAGGGCTATAACTAAGTTGCTTGTTGTATTTTTATGTCCATGAGATTTTACACTTCATTCTATTACATTTTAGGGTTTGATACACTATATAAAGTTGTTCTGTGTTGGGAAATTTACTTATGTATGTAATAATTATTCTTTCTCTATCTGATATGCACCAGTTGCTAAAGATGTGTTATTGAAGCACAAAGAAATGATGTTCCTTTGTTTGAAGGAATACACAGAGTATCGAAAGAGAGATACTTACAAACCCAGTGACCATAACACTGAGTAATAACTGCCTCAGAGGAAGACGTATACAGGAGAGGACAACATGGAGTAGGGGGGTAGGTCCATAACCCAAGGGGAACAGAGAGATTTGGGGTTTTCATGAAAATATTATTTCTTCATAGGAAATATGTGTGGTGAACATTGTGAAAGGAAATAATCCAAAGGTACATATTAAAATTTCTCTTGAGGACATACTATTGTGTAAGGCTACAAATCTTTTAAAAAGTCAGTAATATAGTTATTCATCTCATGGTAGTAGGCTTAATTTTTTTTCCTTTTCAATAAAGTAGGAGAAAAATAAACTCCCATGTTTATACAAAATTATTTCCATTCAAAATAACACATCATTTCACAGAGTAGCTACCTATTTAGTTTTCATAACTCACTGAAATTTATGTTACATGCAACATTTTATACACTTTCCATCAAGCCTTCTTGTTAAACATCCAAGAGTAGTTTTGCCTTTGTTAAAAATGTTCTGGGGCTGGGGAAGATGGCTTAGCGGTTAAGGTGTTTGCTTGCAAAGCTAAAGGACCACTGTTTGATTCCCCAGGACCCACGTAAGCCAGATGCACAAGTTGGCACATACATCTGGAGTTCATTTGCAGTGGCTGGAGGCCCTGGCATGCCCATTTTCTCTCCCACACTCTCTCTTTCTCTCTCTCACTATCGATTAAATAAATAAATAAAAATATATAAAAATGTTCTGATGCTCCAGGATGCAGTTTTTGTATAATTTTTAGTTTTAGTCTTGGGTCGGAGTGGAACCCATGACTTTGCTCATGTTAAGCACCTTCTCTACCGTTAAGGTGCATCATAGCGGTACAAAATATTTTTTGAATTGAACAAAAATTCCTATTTTTGATACAATGTTGATAACATCAGCTCAGATATCTAGGAGGGTTATCAATGGACTTGGGAAGTAGCAGAGTGAGCTGATACCATAAACACAGACCCTCAGAATCAAATTATCTAGATGCTAAGTGAATGTCCCATTACTGTTTCACATGGAGCGGGAGGATGGCCTTTGTAGACATACCACAACGCTGGGTAGTTTTCTCACAACAATATCCTTTGCTGGCAGCTGGCTCTATACAGAAGCACCTATTATCTGGCCAATCAGGCAACATCAGCTGGGAGCAGATGGAGATGGCCAAGATGGTCAAGAAGTGTTCTCTCTGGGGCTGCTCAAGGGGACTGGTTATGGCCCGAGAGGAAGAGGAAAGGTGAACATTTCAAATTTCCACTTAAGTTCCACTGAAGAGGAGCCAAAAACTCTCGTCCTCCTCCATTTCTTGCGTCTTTGTGGGGAATGGTCGAGTGGCGGTCTGCACTATAGAACAGCTGGGTTTGGGGCGTCTATTCAGGAACTCCTGGCTCTGAGAATATGTGGAATGGGAGAGGGTTCCCTGAAGTCATTTCTGTCTTGGACAGAGTTGCCTCCAGTGCTGAGCTGATCCATGGTTTAAGTGCCAACGCTCGCCATAACTAAGTACATGAATTTTGAGAGAAGATGTGCTGACTCTTCAGGTTGGTGGGATGTTCACTAACTTTTGGCAAAGTCAATCCTGTGGAAGGGGCCCCAGAGAGTCCAAACATCAAATCTGCTCCAAAGAGCATCTACAACAAGAAAAAGAGTCATTTGTTCTTTTGACCTGGAAGAAATCTTGGAGGTGATATCATTTATCAATCACCTTTTATTTTATTAAAAGAAATTTTGCCTGGCTTTGCAGCTCACATCTTTAATCCTAGCACTTGGGCGGCTGAGGTGGGAGGATCACCATGAGTTCAAGGCCAGCTTGGGACTACAGAGTGAGTTCCAGGTCAGCCTGGGCTAGAGTGAGACCCTTCCTTGAAAATAGAACAAAAAAAGAAAGAAAGAAAGAAAGAAAGAAAGAAAGAAAGAAAGAAAGAAAAGAAAAAAAGAAAAGAGAAGAAAAGAAAGAAGGAAGGAAGGAAGAGAAAGAGAAAGATGAGGAAATTGAAGCTAGAGAAGCTATATTCAAGGACAAATGGCTTGCGCAAAAGCCAATGGTTCACCTCTTTTATCTGGTGATCTTTGTGAAACAATGAGTGTGACCCTGCTTCATGTCTGTCTGTCTGTCTGTCTGTCTGTCTGTGTATGTATATATATATAATATATAATATATAATATATAATATATAATATATAATATATAATATATAATATATAATATATAATATACAATATACAATATACAATATACAATATATAATATATAATATATGAAACAGAAAAGGGTAGAAAGAGAAAATGTCACTTTAATGATATGAGGTCCACCTACTAACTGCTGTGAGTAACTTCTGAACTTTACTTCCCACCACAGTCTCCTGTTGAGCAAATCTTGATGGCTGCATAGAGTTTCGCTTTCAACCTCAGGCTACAAAAATGGTCATGATTCACCCCAATTCCCTGTGAACAGCAGTAACCTGGCTTCTCACACCTCTAGTGAAGTTGGACTATGGTGTTTCTGTCTGGGTCCCAAATTCTGCGGGCCTCTTTGAAGAATATAGTGTGGGTTGACCATAAGGCCTACCACTACCACTACATCTACATTTCATACAGGGGCATGGAGTGGCCATGGCCGGCTGGTAAAGCCAGACTTGCACTAATGTTTGCATGAATTGTCTTTGTGATTGTCAAGGTCTCCGACCTCAGGGCAGTAGTAGAGAGGTTTGAGAACTGGCAAAAATAAGAGCTGTGCTCAGAGCAGAATCTGGGATTCCTGCTTAGCGTTTCTGCTCAGTTGCACATTAGGATAACTTGACCAAACAGACTCAACCTTAATACACAAAAGTCCTCAAGAATAAAGGGCTGGTATTGTGTTCTGAAAGCATCTCAAAGATCTCTTTCCATTGAAAGTCTTCAGAATCCTCTTATGTCAATGACATTGCTAGCTTTTCCAAATTGGCCAACTCAGAGGATAGGATTTCAAGCCTGAGGATTACTTGGTTCTAAAAACAGAAAAGAACTCCAACTAGCATATGCTCAAAAAGTGAAATTTGTTGAAAGGATGTAAGGTTATCTCTTGGAATCCAAGGGCAGGAAGAGGAGCCAGGGTGTGCACAGCCTTGGAATGAGGAACTGGAGTAGAGTCAGGAACCAAGGGGACACCTCCCAGCACTGCCCTCTGGGGATGAGCAGCTGTTCCTTGGTCCCCTTTCGTCTCTGCATGTCAGCATCATTCCTTTCTCTAGAAGACGGGCTGTGCTTGTTCCTGCTTTTCTAGGACAGTGACAGAAAGAGGCTCCCATGTTGCCTCCCAGATTTGTGAAGCCCTAATAAATTCAGTCCAATTTGATATCGGCTTCCCTTGTCCATTTCAGTTGAACGAGCTATCTAGGGTCTCAGGGCCACGTTGAATGACCTGTGTGCTGAGACCCAGTCATGAGGATTGAGGACAGAGGTCGTTCTTAGCAAAGGAGTTTTCAGCAACACAAGCACCCTCTGAAGCAGTCTCCAGTTGTCATTCTGGGAAAGAGCTTACATCGATTCATAGGTATTGTAGAATCTACTCTCTCAGTATCTTAAATTTAGCCGAATGAGCAAAAGTGTTTCACAGACAGGAAAATGAAGGTAAGGTATTCAGTAAATTGCCCGAGCCAAATGGAAACCAGAGTTACTGGCTCCTGACTCAGGCTTTGAAACATTAAATATTTTTTGCCCTGTGAGAACTGGCTGGCTGTGGATCCCCTGTGAACTTCAAAAAGGGTAGAAACGTTTGCCAGGTGATCTGCAGTGAAGCCAGGCAGAAAACCTAGCTGATGTGACGTTCATTCCATATCATTTCACAAGTATACCATCTCCTCTCTCAAGTGCAGGCTGGCTCACCAGAGAGTGGACTGGTCCCTTGAGAATGTATTTGATCCAAATCAAACAGTGGTGGTCCAGCTCAGCTGGGATAGGCCTGCTTTTTGTTTTGTTTTATCAATAGAAAAGACCTTTAAAAATTAATGTTGAAATATTCTTCCATCATTCTGAAAGCATGCACTTTGCTCATCTGAAAAGTAGAACCAACCAGCTTACCAGCTTCTAGGCTGACATTGTGTATACTGCCTAGCATAACATTGACTCAGTATTTCTTTTAACAAGCAGCTTTGGTAATGTTTCCGCCTTTCGTTTTCCTCTTCTGTACCCTCTTTATAACACTACACACGGGCATATGTATGCATACCACATACATGTATACCCACAAAGACTTTTTGGAAGGAGGATACTTTTGACTGCAGAAGCTCTGGAGTTTAACTCCTTCGTGTCAGGGGCACACATAGGGCCTTCCGTCCTTGGCATCTTCTCCCTTCTGTGCATATTCTCAGTCATATTTCACATTTAATAATCACACTGATAGATTCCCATGTCATCATTTGCTGCATGACGTATTTGGCGGCACATTCAAGTTATATTTTAGTCTGAAAGTTTTCAAAGGAGAGAAATGTTCATTCTAATGGAATCAATGCGATGGTTGCTAAAAACCCTTGGATGGGCTATAGACAATTCTGAAGCCAGAAACCAGGTTCTGTTTTTCATTATTTTCTGATCCAAAGCACTTGTGGAGTGATTAATCTTTATGAGTGTCATAATCTCCCAAGCACATGCAGAAAGAAAAAACAAGACCTTGAGCTGCAGAGTCATTGCCTCAATTCATTTCTAACCTCTTCTGCCTGTAGCCGTGGTTTCTTCCTTCCTTTGCTCCATGCACCCTAGGGTCACCCACACTCAAGCCCACTCCCACCCAACCTCATGCCACTGAAAAGACAAACGCATTTCTGGCATGCCTACCTGAGCCATGGATAATAAATAAACTAGCAATAATCGCAGTTAAAATTTCTGAATCTATTCTATGTGACTCTGCCAAGGCCAAGACCAATACTACTGAATTTCATCCTCACATAGCTACACTTGTAAGACAAGAAGTTAGGTTCGCAAACGTTGGTAGGAGACATGAGACTTCTGAATTCAAGACAGCTGTTTATGACTCCCAGCAACAGCACTGGTCAGAATGCCAGTATTTTCTTGTGTTGGTTTGCCATAATTGGTCTCCATGGGAAGACACAAAGAGAGCCAGGGATACCTACACATGCGTGAGTGCAACTTCTAGGCTAGATATGTACTCTACCTGAATCTGAACCCCCTCCCCAGTCCATAATAAATGAACTGATTTTGTTTTCATTGACAATATTGTTTGGCGCTTAGAGGGTTTAACATGTTTTTAATGCCCTTTTCCGAGGATGTTAGAATGAGAGACAGTGTTACGGGATCTCGCTGTAGGGACTGATCTCAGTTCTCAGCTCCTGTTTTACCCTCCATGCTGGCCCTGAGAGCACAGAGCAGCTGACACAGAACTCAGGTAAAACACCTGGCAATGATGGAGAGCAAGGGGGCCAGCCTCGGATCAGCAAACAAAACTAAGACCTAGGAATTGGCACAAAGTCTCTTTCCTGGCAGACTATATTTCTGTTTTTCTTTTCCATCTCTAGAAAAAACAGGTGTGCCTTCCTAAAGAGAGAAAGTGAATCCCAGAAAATGGGAATTTAAATGAGAATGACTTTTAAGTGAATATTACTTTACTTTTGATTCAGATGAGAAGATTTGGAAATTAGTACCATAGTATGATGCACTCCTTAAGTTGAAAATGATTTTAAACTTCATTTTGTCTGTTTGTTTTATTGTATAAGCAAAGGAAGAAAGCACCTTGGTATTTCTTGAGCCTGGAAATGCATTCAGAAATGCAGCCCCCCTTGATAAGCAGCTTTTAAAAAAAATTATTAATTTTGATACAACTACAGAATAAAAATGTTATTAGTTCTCAAAATACTAATAAGGCCATTATGAAACACTAAAACATGATAATTACACAAGGAAATTATTAAAGAGACTGTCTGACAAAACTGCCTATAGGAGCCTTTGGTATCACATTTATTGAGCACCTGCTATGCATCTGGCACAGAGTGAGGAACTATGACTTTCAGAAGTCAAGACATGGTTTTACTTACTAAGCACCTATGATATAGGGGACAGCTACCAGATTTAAAATATGACAGTGGTGGCATATCCTTTTAAAGAATTTTAGTTTTGCTATTTATCAAAAGTATCAAACCATCTTTTTTTTGTATCACACACATGCACACAAATTCTCTTCAAGTACGTATTGCTATAACTGTCAAAAATGTGAAGAGGGAGGGGCTGAGAGATGGCTTAGCAGGTAAGACGTTTGCCTGCAAAGCCAACCGATGCAGGTTTGATTCTCCAGGACCCACATTAGCCAGATGCACAAGGGGGTGCACGCATCTGGAGTTCGTTTGCTGTGGCTGCAGGCTCTGGCATGCCCATTCTCTTTCCCTCTCTGTCCAATAAATAAATAAATAAATAAAAAGAGTATTAAAAAAAAAAACTGTGAGGGGTCTAAGAATTTACACTATTGACAAGTTAAGAAATTAGCCTCAGGGATGCTGGTAGGAGCACCAGACTATTGAATAAGAGATTGAAGATTAATCTTGGTTGTCAACTTGACTAGGTTGGTAGATGCTTCAAGAATTGGTAAGGAGTACTTCTAGGTATAACAACAGGGTGTTTCAGGGGATGATTGACCTATAGGTCAACAAACTGAATGAGAAAGACCCTCGATGAATGTGAGCAGCACCATCCCATGGGATAGTGGAAGGAAGGGAAGCTTGTGCTGGGACACACTCTTCTTGACTGGGTGCACTCTTTAAAAAATTTTTTTTTATTATTTGAGAAAGACAGAGAGATAGACACACACACAGAGAAAGAGGCAGAGAGAGAGAGAGAGAATGTGCACACCAGCAGCCTCTCAGCCTCTGGGAACGAACTCCAGACTTGTTCTCCCCCTTGTGGGCAAGTGCAGCATTACTCGCTTGCATCACTTTTGTGTCTGGCTAAATGTGGGACCTGGAGAATCCAGTGAGCGTTCTTAGGCTTGGCAAGCAGGTGCCTTAACTGCTAAATCATCTCTCCAACCCTGGGCGCACTTCTTTTTAAAAATATATTTTATTTATTTATATATTTGAGAGAGAGAGAGAATGGGCATGCCAGGACCTCCAGCCACTGCAAATGAACTCCAGATGCATGTGCCCCCCTGTGCATCTGGCTTATGTGGGTCCTGGAGAATTGAACCAGGAGCCTTTGGTTTTGCAGGCAAATGCCTTAACCGCAAAGCCATCTTTCCAGGCCTGGGTGCATTTCTTATTGCCTTGGAGTGTGGACTTAACACCATGACTATCCAAGGCCTTCAGTCTCAGGCCGAGGCTGCACCATTGGTTCCTCTTTTCCTGAGGCTTTCAGCTTCTTGGGCTCAGAAGCCACTGGCTTCTCTGGCGCTCCAGCCTATAGATGGCCAAAGAACTATCATGTAAATTCATATAGTCAATCTTTTGGTTCTGACCAGTTGAAGAATCTTAATACAGAGATGAAGAATTTTTATTAATTACAGAAATACTTAGAATGTCATTTTTTTTGGTATTGATTCCACAAGCCCCACTTTCCACATGGAGACACAAAGTACTCACAGTTAAGGTGGGTCTTACCACCTCAATTAATCTTATCTAGAACATCCCAAGAGATTTGTTTCCATGGTTATTCTAAATCCTGTCAAACTGACAACCAGATATTAATGGTCACATTAATTTAGCATGATTGTTGCTATCCCTTAATTGTGAATGCTTCAGGGAAGGCTATTTGCCCTCTGATAGAATTAGTGAGTTGGCTAATAAATTCCCAATTCAAATGATCTTAAGTGAATGTCTGAAATTAAATATGTGCATGCACGTATCAGCACATAAAAACTAATGTTGATTGACAATTTGTGTGTATATAGACTCTTTAAAAATGTCTTAACAGAACAGAAAATTATAGCATGCACTCTTTTTGTAGTATGCTTGGGGCAGGGTATTGTAGATTCATAGATCTATAATCGCAGTGGCCTGGAAGGACATGTTAATATATTGTTTTACTTAAACAATAAAACTACTAGCCATGAGTTCAAGAGAACTAAGGCTCCCAGGGCATGGAAAGTGAATGAACATCTAGCTCCTCAATACCAAAAATGACTTCTAATAAATATCTTCAGTGGCAGAGACTCATATAGACCCTCTTACCACCTTGCACAAACTCTCTACAAAGAGGCTGATCCACTTATTTCCTGGGCCTGGGGTTGTGCTAAACTGGTATACAGCCTCAATGCTGAACCACGAGGATTTTGACCCATTTTCTTCAAAGACTTGGTAAAGAATGTGGCTTCATTAAATTGTTGCTATTAAAAAATATTTTAAATTAGAGGTTCAGAAAAGTATTGTTAAAAAATATTGACCTCAAATGATGAAAGCTATGTGGTGAAAAGATGGGTGTGGGGAACTCAACTTCTGTTTGGGAAGTAGAGTGAATGCTTTGAAACAGTTACGTGAACTTACACGTCCACATATGGATCCCTAGAGGTAACGGCATTTAGACTCACTTTATAGCATGGGAAACCAAACCAGGTTATATAACATGCCCAAGACCAAAAGCTAGTGAGCCCTTTATCTTTTCCCTTGACCACACATGCTTCTTGTCCACCAATGAAGAGCTGTACACACACACACACACACACACACACACACACACACACATCTCATTTTGTTCAGTTGCTCTTAATTTTTTTGTGTGTGGATGAATGTATAAAATCATCAAAATGCCTATATGGCTATATATGATTTTCAGCAATTATTAGATACATATGCTATTCCAAGCATCTTTCAAAGCACTTTTCATATGTTATTCAATTTTATAACATTCCTTTTAAAACATTTTGTATTTTATTTATTTATATTTGCAAGAGAGAGAGGAAAACAGAGTGAGAAAATGGGCACCCCAGGGCCCCCAGCCACTGCAAATGAACTCCAGACGCATGCGCCACCTGTACACCTGGCTTTACATGGGTACTAGGGAATCGAACTCTGGTCCTTAGACTTTGCAGGCAAGCACCTTAAATGCTGAACCATCTTTCCAGCCCTAGTTTCATCCCATTCTTGAACAAAAGTAAGAGCTGAGTATTACTCGATTCCAAAGCAAATTCTAGAAGGACAGTCAGCTAGTTTTCTTACTACTTTTCCAGCTGCTCCTTCTCAGTCTCCTTTGCTGTGTTCTTTTCATATCCTTCAACCCCAAAAGCTTTGCTAGTCAAGAACTTAGTTCTTTAAGCTCTCTACTCACACCCCAGCGTCTCAGCTTCAGGACCACTTGCATGCTAGGGATGGATCTCCCCTCTGACTCCTCACAGGAGCACTGAACCCCTGGATGTGCACATCTCCACCCTACAAAACAGATCACAAGTCCCAAACTCCCTTTTCTTTCTTCCCCCAAACTGACTCTTCTTACTGTTATTCCAGTTCTAAAAAGGGCGACATTCTTAATTTCTTTTCCATTCACTAGAAAAACCCACTGGCCCAACCTTCAGTGTGTCTCTAGAAACTTGCCTGTTTTAAATCACCAACTTCTTCTGTGCCCACTTTCACTGATTGCCTGGATGATTTGCAAGAACTTGCCCAAGCACAGAATCCAGAGTTGTTGCTTTTTTTTTTGTTGTTGTTGTTTATTTTGTGGATGTTTCTTTAAGGTAGGGTCTCAATCTAGCCCAGACTGACCTGGAATTTATTATGTAGTCTCAGGGTAGCCTTGAACTCATCGTGATCCTCCTACCTCTGCCTCTCAGGTGCTGGGATTAAAATGCCTGGCTCAGAGTCATTTTGCAAAACTGAGTTGAGTCATGGACATGTGCTTAAAAACATCCATGGATCTCTCTTATGTCATAAACTCTGTTCCCTCCAAATTCAAAACGTTTTCATCGCTAGCACTTCATTTGTACATAGTATATTTACCAAATTAAAATAAAGTCGTTAGAATGGACATGGATCCAATAGGATTGGCATCTATATTTATGAACAGGGGAACCTTGGAAGCATGCACCTACATAACACTATGAGGACATGGGGATAGCTATCTCCCAGTCAACTGCTAAGGCTGAGGCTGATCTTCCCCTCACAGCCCTCTCAAGGAACAAGCCCTGTCCACACGGTGATCTCAGTCTAGTCACCAAAGCCATGAGACTATGAATCCTGGTTGCTTAAAACAGCCAGTTAGTGGTACCTTATTGCATCATCCCTAGCAAACAAAGTAGCTTTCCATTTCCGTAGAATAACAGCAAGGCTCTTGGTGACAAGTCTCACTCCTTTTCCTTTGGGCCTTTGTACTTAGTCTCCTCAGATGCTTCCGGATTCTTTTATGGCTTGCTCCTTCCCTTTTGTCATCTTGATTCAGATACCACCTTTTAGCAGTCTTATTGTCTTTGGTACTTAGCCCTTACTAACTTGTTTAATGTGTTACTTATTTATTTGTTTATTATCCCATCTTTTACTAACAACAAATGCAAGCCCCACAAAGTCAGGAACTTTTGTCTGTTTGCTGGAGAATTTCGAAATTACTTCTTTATGTAGTAGGAGGTCAAATATATTAATTGGATGAGTGACTGGTCATGGGAACAACCTCTCCACTGTCATCAAGATGCATGAGGCACTCTTCACGGGAGGACGGACACACGTTCGGAAGAGCAGTGGGCACTCTTGCTGCCCGGTCACAGCAGTTAAGGTGCACGTCCAGCTAGTAAACATGGCCAAAGGAAGCAACAAGTACAGCTTCTGTCCTTGAGAGATTACAAATTAATTGGAGAGAATAAACACATAATGTATGAAAAATAAGAGATGAGATTTACAGAGCAATATGTTAACAAGAGTCCCACAAGGGCTGGTGTGTAAACATGATGAGTCAAGGAGCTTTACCAGAAAAAAAAATATCTGACCAATGGAAACAAATTGCTAGGAATAGCCAGAATTATTCTCATGGAAAATTTTTATTATAAAGTCTCTCTCTCTCACACACACACACACACACACACATATATTGAGAAGGTGGTCTATAATGTACATGTATAACATAAAATTTCTTAGCAAATGCTTTGTCCCCTGATTAAACACAATTCCATCAAGTGGCAGTACTATCAACTAAAAAAAAAAAAAAAAAAGAAAAGAAAATTAAAGCTCCTGTGAACATTCTGAGCAGGCAGAAGGCAATCACCAAACTGGGATCTGGGCACCACCTGATGAAAAGCAATTAAATTTTGCAGAGGTGGCAAGTGACAGAAGGAAGTAAAGTTAACTGGGAAATAACCCGTGATGCTTGCTTTTGCTCTTTCTCCCGTGCCATCTATTTTTCTTCTATTTCCTTTATTTTTTTCACTCCTTTAGGTTAACAACACTCCCTCTAATTTCTTAGATGAACACTAATCCTTGAGCTCAGATCGAAGCCCCTGGGGGTGCTCATCAATACAAACAAACCGGGAGGAAACTAAGCTCTGGTGCTGACTCACCATGTGCTCCATCTAGCCAGGCTTGACGCTGTCAGAAGAGGAGCGCCACGCACAGCAGATGCTTGTTATGGTAGCATCGACCGTTGTTATTTGTCTAAAAATAATCCTGGCTTCACGTCTGATGACTCGTAGCTTCTCTTTTATCCTCCCTCTTTCTCTGTTTCTGTTTTTTTTTTCTTCCCCCCACACATTCAACTTTCCAGTAAAAATATAAACTAGTTCATGGAGATGGGATTAAAGTCAAGGTTCAAAAGAGAAAAATGTCTACATTAATCTGTCTCTGATTAAGTGTCCGGCACATTGACATAGTAAAGGATATACAGAATTTTGAACTGTGGGGGAACATGTCGAGAATATGTCTACCACTGCTTAAAACTCAAAACTTAACTCTCAAAACTCATTGAAGTGGCTACTTTGCATGGTGCTTTATCAAGCTCTGGAAATCTGGCTATTAAAACAATCAACTTTTGAGACCAAACTATACCAGACAGGGAACTTAGCAAACTTGACCTTATAGTTAAACTGGGCATTTTACTACACTCATTTCTTTTCACTTTGCAGTCCGAAGGAGAAAACCACTTCAGAGGGAAACAAATCCAGAGACAGCTTAGCGTTACACTACGCTAGATTATTCACCTGTGAATGCTGCCAATAGATAAGTATACAAGTATATTTCCTCATATATGCATGAATATACATGCACTTAATTATTCAAAAAAACATGTGCATTGAAAAGTACAAAACAAAGCATTTGAATGATGAATTAAGTTTAAAAATAAATAGACCTTTTTTTTTTTTTTTTTTCGAGGTAGGGTCTCACCACTCTGGCCCAGGCTGACTTGGAATTAACTTTGTAGTCTCAGGGTGGCCTCGAACTCACAACGATCCTCCTACCTCTGCCTCCCGAGTGCTGGGATTAAAGGTGTGCCCCACCACGCCCGGCTTAATAGACCTTTTAAATACATTGCTAAGCAGATAATAATGCCAAACATTTTCTGCCAGTTCTGTGCAGGGACTATGATTCCTCTTGGGTCTTGGGCTCAATGAGGTAATGACAAGGAGCCCCTACTAGGAGGTCTTCTCTGTCCCATCCTTCTCTGTGCTCCAGCACTTTCTGCAGTGCATGGTAGGTTTCATTGTGGTTTAACTCTATGTTCTTTGCAGGGTTGGTGTTAAGCCTGTGTTTTGTGACAGTTGCTAACTAAAACTATATTATATAATCCTTAAATTCTTTTAACAACTACACATATAAATGCCACAAATTAGCATGCCAAAAGCCAATGAGGTAAGAAGGCACGTCAGACTCTGAGTAGTGGAGATCTTTTTCCTTTGTGCAATTTCTGACATGCAGATTCGTCGATGATAAAACTGTGCGATGTCTCTTATTTTGGGGGGAGGAATATCTAACATGTTGCTTTGCAATTGTTACATGCGGCGTGTACACTGACAACCACTAGGAAGGTTTTCAGGTGTGACCATCACCTCCTTCTTGGAAATATACATTGGTGAGTGGTACCAATTTTAATTTTTCAGATATCTATCAGATGAAAACAAACCTGTCTAACCAAGACTGGTTGGCCTTTTGCCTGTGGAGGTGGTGATAAGTAGCCAAATGTCAGGTTTACCCTCAGCATGCTTCATTCTCCTTCCGGCCACGAACTGGTAATGGTCTTTCATTGGTAAGGTGTCTTTTTTGAGAGCTAAGTATGTGGGAGACTTCTTTGTTACATGGCCTTGGAACTAGTGCAGTCAGTGAAGTAATAAATCAATTGAACACTTAGAAGTGTATTAAGGAATAAATTATGAGTACATGGATGAATTTCAGACACATTATGCTGAGTGAAAGAACTCAGTTCAAAAGAGTGCACACTGTAAGGTTCTATTGTATGGAGTTGTTGAAAAGGCAGACTAATACGTGATGATAGAAATTGAATTGCGGCTGCCCTTGTGGACATGAAGAGGGAAGATTGATGGGGAAGAATCACATAAAAACCTTCTGGGCCTGGCATAGTGCACACGCCTTTAATCCCAGCACTTGGGAGGCAGAGGTAGGAGGATCACTGTGTGTTCAAAGCCACCCTGAGGCTACATAGTGAAATCTAAAAACCAAAAAACAAACAAAAAAAAACCTTCTGGAACTGAAGGAAAGGGAATGTTCCATTTCTTGGTAGGGATGTGCATTACACGGGGGTATACATGTTCAGAAACCACTGACCTGTAGAGTTAAGATCTGTATATTTCATTGCATGTAATTAGATGGCTATATATTATGTTGAGGCATACATTATGCCTCAATAAAAATTTTTAGCGCTCCATAAACCAGTTGTAATGATGAATTTATGTCCGTCTTATGACATCTTATGAATAGCTGGTGTCATTTAGTCACAATGAAGTTAGGAGGCTTCAACTGGTAGAACTTGCATATTACATAACAGAATAAAGTGGTTCTAAGAAGAAGTGCTATTTCATTGTACACTGACTATACGCCCAGCACTCTGCTACTGCTACCCCATGAGAAAGAAAATACCCAGGCACAGAAAAATTTGAGGACTTTTCCCCACTGGAAATGGCAGTGCTGGACTTGAATTTCTTGTCTTCCTGACCATTGAGGCCCTGCCTTCAACCACCAGGACAAATGTGAGATTTTCTTAGAGAACAAGATGAGACATCCAGGCTTCCATGGTACAATTTACATATTTATTCCATGTGGACTCTATTCCAGGCACAGAATTGTTTCTTGTCATTATCCCCATAGACTTACTATTCTTGTCTTCTTTACATGTAAAGAATTTGAAGCTCAGAAAGGTTAAGCAGCTTTTTCCAGGTCACAGAGTGTGCGAAAGAGCTCAAATTGCAGTCTACAGCAGAGAAATTAAAATCATTGTTTCTTGGGCTAGAGAGATTGCTCGATGGTTAAAGGCACTGGCTTGGACAGTCTGATGGCCTGGGTTCAATACTCCAGTACCCACATAGAGCCAGATGCACAAAGTGATGTATGTGCATGGAGTTCATGTACAGTGGCAGAAGGCTCTGGTGCACCTATACTCTTTTTCTCTATTTCTCTCTCTGTCTCTTTCTCTCCCAAATAAATAAATAAAAATATTTTTAAAATATTGTTTCAGCTAGAGAGATGTCTTAGCCATTAAGGCATTTGCCTGCAAAGCCAAAGGATCCTGGTTCAATTCTTAGGACCCATGTAAGCCAGATGCACAAGGGGGTGCATGCATCTGGAGTTCATTTGCAGAGGCTTGAGGCCCTGGCATGCCCATTCTCTCTCTCTCCCAAATAAATAAATAAATAAATAAATAAATAAAATATATTTTAAAAAATCATTGTTCCTGCCAGTGATTTATAATTAGAAGGTATATCAGAATCAACAGCAGACAATTTTTTTTAATCACACATTTCTAGACTCTATATTTAGTGTCTTTATTTTATATGTTATAGGTGACTTAGAGATTAGTATTCTGAAAGGCCAATGATGACACTAAAGAAAATCTGTCTGGTAACCATTGGACCAAGGTGCCACTCCTTTTCCAATGGATTCCCTGCCTGCCCCTCCCCCCTGCTTCCCAGGTCTATGCATTAATTTCAAGAACTGAACAGGGAGGAGACCTCTTGTAGTGACCAACACACAGGCATAACCATCCATAGGGCTTGGTTTCACTCTTATATCTTCTATGAGCTGGCAAAATCAGCGATGCCATCTACAAAATTGTTAGCATTGGTGATATTTAAAAAAAAATTGAACACATTTAAGATCCCATCTCCTTCTAGCATTCTGTAAGTTGAAATCGGTTTTATTTGTTAAATTTTGCAATCCTCTTTGAAGTACTTTGAAAGGCCCAGAGTTTCATGTGATCGAGGAGGTAACGTGTCCAAATGTTAAATACAACCATAGAAAATAGCTTTTTATGCAGTAATGTTTTCTAGGGAAACATAGAGATGCCAGGGGTTTCTAGACAAACTGATTTTCCAAAAACATTCAAGTCTTTGCAACTTCAAGAAAAAAAATTCAACGAGAGTAACAATTCTGCATTCAATAGCCAACTATGTAAGCTTTACAACATCTTTCAGATACAACATGTTTAAGCAGTGCCCGGTACCTTCCAGAAGAGGCCATGAGATACTCCATGACAACATGTACACGGCAAGCAGGGCTCCCTGCTTGTATTGTAGGGCTAGGGAAGCCACAAGGTTGGTGACCACTGCTCATCTTGTGGTTTGTGGTGATTCCTTTAAAAATGACTGGCTTGGAGCGATGGCTCAACAGTTATGGTATTTGCCTGCAGAGCCTAATAAGCAGAGCTCAATTCCATAGTACCCATGTAAAGCCAGATGCAAAGAGTGGCACATGCATCTGGAAGACATTTTCAATGGCTAGAGGCCCTGGCACACTCATTCTCTTGCTCTCTCTCTCTCTCTGCTGGCAAATAAATAAGTAAAAATATTTTAGTTCTTGTGCTCTGGAGGGTGCATGTGCAGAAAGGTGGCAAGACCAGAAGAGAGAAAAACCACCCTCGCACTTCAGCCAAGCCACAGCTGAAACCACAGAGGAATTGGGGAATACCTGCACCCCCACTGAGGAGCATCCCCAACAGAATGGGGGCAGGGGTGAGGGAAAAGAGGGTACCAATACATGATGTATCCATACAAAATATGTTGTTAATAATAAAGATAAAATAAATTAAAAATTAATTTTTTAAAAATTACCTAGAGGATAAGAGTTAAACCTCTAACTGGCTGTGTTAGGCATGGGAGGCCAAGCACATTCTAGGGAGGCCTGGTCTTGAGAGGGAAGGGAAAAGCTGTGGATTTGTTAAACTGGGAGAAAAGTACACAGGAACAGATTGACTACAGAAGAGAGGGAGCAGACAGTGGGGAGAGATTGTAGGGAGTTAAAAAATTAAGTACCAGCAATTAGCTCAGCAGCAACTTCCTGATCATATCTTACAAAAGGACTCTGTGGTATAAGAGGAGAAGTAACTCTGATGACCATGGCACCCCAATACTTTACTCCCTTGAGATCCATTTCCACCTCCTGCTTCCCCATGGACGCTGTGCTCCATGCTGAGCCGTGGATCCCTTCCAGCTCTCTCTATCCTAATGTTGCTATACTTTCTGGGCTTACTTGAGTCACCTGTGTGGCGACTGCCAGCCACCTCCTGGCTCACAGTTTCTGCCTGCCTTTCATACTATTTCTTCTTATACAGAACAGAAGCCAGATGAGACGTTCAGACCTGTGCTCTGGACTTGAAGGAAGGCAAGACCCAAGAAGATGTTCTGCCTGTGGCACCCTTTTCTGTTCTGCTCTCTGTTGTGCTTTCATACTGCTGTTTCCAGAGTGCTTGTGCGTGTGTGTGTGTGTGTGTGGGGGTGTAGATGTACATATAAAATACACATACATATATAGATTCTTCTATATAATGACATATAGTCTTTTGTATTCCTCTATTGTCCTGATTTAAAAGTTGAAAGATGAGCTAGGGAGATGGCTCAGGGCTTAAAGGTGCTTCCATGATATCCTGGGTTCAATTCTTCAGTACCCATGTAAAGTCAAATGCACAAAGTGGATTGAAAATAAATTTTTAAAAGTTTAAAGATATTCAAGAAAACAAAATGAAACCTTGATCAAAAGTTGGTAGCAATAACTCTGGTAACTGCTCACTCCCCATGGACTTCTGCTTTCTCCGTGTATTTTGCATCCCGTGAGGAAGAGGTTTTGTTTTCAGTTTGTGAATGCAGACTAGAACATTTAGGAAGAACTCCTGCCAAATTCTACCTCTTGGCCCACGGACTTCCTTCTTTCCAGATCACAGGTTTCCATCAACCACTGATCATTTTGTCTAAAGGTCTGTGCCCAGGATCATGCCAGAACCACCTCAGATAAAGACAGCTCACAGACAAAATCAGCAGCAACAGTCTGTGCTTCTCTCGTGTTAGAAGGAAGCCTTGGAAAGAGCAACCGGGTAGGGAACTGTGCAATCGGGAAACAACTAGGTTTCCCATAGCCACGGTTAATTAAAGAGAATAGCATGCATCTCTTTAAGCATTTCCATTTTAAAATCTATGTGTTAAGTTGTTAAGAATATGTATTTCAAATGAAAATCAAAGCTCAAAACAATATTCATAAAATATGAATAAATAAGCTCTTTAAAGCACTCGAGAACGTTGGGCTGGGGAATGGCCTAGCCAGTAAAGTAGTTATCACACAAGCATGGGGTCCTGAGACTGGATCCACAGCACCCACAAGCATGATGGCACACTCCTGAGAGGTGGAGACGAGGATCCCCATGGCTTACTGGCTAGCCAGACTAGACAAATTGGTGAACATCAGATTCACCAAGAGATATTGCCTCAAAGAATAAGGCAGGGCTGGAGAGATGGCTTAGTGGTTAAGGCGATTGCCTGCGAAGCCCAAGACCATGTTCGACTCTACAGATCCCACATAAGCCAGACACACAAAGGTGAGACAAGTGCACATGGTCGCACATGCCCACAAGGTGGCACAAGCTTCTGGAGTTAGATTGCAGTGGCTGAGGCTCTGGTATGCCAATTCTCTCTCTAAAATTAAAAGAAAATAAATAAATAAGGTGGAGGGGATAGAGAGAGGGCTTTGCAGCTCGATTCCCCAGTACCCACGTAAGGCCAGATGTGCAAAGTGGTGCATGAATGCATCTGGAGTCCATTTTCAGTAGCTGGAGGCCTGGGTGTGCCCATTCTCTCTTTTATTATCTCTCTCTCTGCTTGCAAATAAATAAATAAAATTATTTTAAAACATAAGGTGGAGAACAACTGAGGAAGACACCTAACATTAGTCTCTGCCTCCCTATGCATGCCCACACATGTGCACCCATACACATATATGGTTATACACATACATACATGTACTCACACCACACAAACATATGTAAGCAAAAAAAAATTAAGAGGAAGAAAGGCATTGAGTTTTTTTAATTGAAATGTCATTTTCACATAATAAAATTCATCAATTTGAAGAATATAATGTGGTGACTTTCCCAACCCTGGCCAGAAGTGAAGCGCCTCCGCCTTCCTGGTCGTCAGCATGTCCATCATGTGACAGTGCGTTCACGTTCCTTTGTACTCAACTGTCTCCATGGCCGTTACGGGTGATGGCCTTCTGACACTATTGTTTTGTCTTTCCTAAAGTGTCACCTCATCCGTTGTGTGCAGTGTGCAGTCATCTACATCTGGCCATTGCAATTAGTGTGATTCTTTGAAGAATCATCACGGTGTTGTGTGAAATATTTTTAGGACAAGATGACATCAACATGATTTGTAAGTTTTGCTTAGTCATAGATGACTTTTTCTACCAGCAAAGTTGGAAGTGTCTCCAAATCACCAGGGAATATGTTTCCATTTGTCCCTCCATCTGCCCTGTCCTCATCCATTTGCTTTTTCTCCTAACAAGGAGTGAGCAAGAAAATAAAAAATAAAAAATAAAAAACTTAAGTGAAATGTGGTCATGCATATGCCAGTTTCTGCAGGGTACTCCTGGGCTTCCTTTGAAGTTAGGCATGGCCACCTGACCTTTTGGGGGAATGAAATGTAAGTGGGAATGCTGTACCTTCCTTCCAGAGGGAAGCTTGTTTCCTCTTTCCCTGCTCCAGTCCACACAGGACCATTTGTGGAGATAAGTCCTGTGGTGATTTGAATCAGATGTCCCCCATAAACTCATGTGTTATGAATGTTTGGCACATAGCTAGTGGCAATTTGGGAGTGGAGCCTTGCTGCAGGAGATGTGTTGTTGGAGGCAGGCTTTAGGGTGTTAGAGCCAGCTTGCCCTTGCTAGAACTCGCTCACTCTCCTGCTGCTGTGGTGGAGGTGATGTCCAGCCTCTGCTCGTGCCATGCTTTCCCCTGCCGTCATGGAGCTTCTCCTGGAGACTGCAAGCCAAAAGAAAGAAAAAAGAGGGCTGGATGGATGGCTTAGTGGTTAAGGTATTTGCCTGAAAAGCCAAAGGACACAGGTTTGATTCCCCAGGACCCACGTTAGCCAGATGTACAAGGTGGCACATGCGTCTGGTGTTCGTTTGCAGTGGCTGGAGGCCCCGGCATGTCCATTCTCTCTCTTTCTCTTTCTCTCTTTCCCTCTTTCTCTCTGTCAAATAAATAAAGAAATAAAAATATATTTTTTTTTAAAAAAAGAAAGAAAAATACCAACTTTCCTCCCATCAGCTGCTTTGGTCAGGTGCTTTATCCCCACAATGACAAGGTGACAACAGGTCCTGCATCCACAAGTGAGCACAGTTAACTAAGAGCTATGTCAACCTTGCTGAACATGGAGCTTAAGCAAGAAGTAGCCTTAGGCACTGGGATCTGAGCACTGACTGCTGTTGCACAGTGCTGCTTAATCCCTTTGGCTGAAAGAGCAAGTAACATAGCTATATGAAAGAAATTATTTTATTTTGTTTATTATATTGTGAGAGAGAGAGGCAGATAGACACAGAGAGAAAGAATGGGCACACCAGGGCTTCTAGCCACTGCAAATGAACTCCAGACTCATGCACCACTTTGTTCATCTGGCTTATGTGGATCCTTGGAAATCAAACCTGGGTTCCTAGGCTTCATAGGCGAGTGCCTTAACTGCTAAGCCATCTTTCCAGCCCTATGAAGGACATTTTATGCAAAGGATTATGTTTTTTATATCTTATTCTGTAGGTCCAAGGTAGACTGCTTCCTTTAATCATCAGATTGAAATCTGCATTGGAAGTTTCAATGCATTTACTAAGCATCCAGTGCAGCATGTTCCATCTCTGACAAACATTGTCATTCCTCGAAAGGATGATGTCCTTTCTAATTAACACTGGATTTCACTTTGCAGTAGGCACATCAGAATTCCTCCACAGACAAAGCAATTAGCAATTTGGGTTCTCTAACCAACTCTGTGGGTTATCTGTGATGCCCTGTCACTGGGCCTACCCAACCCCTCTGCATGTAGATGGAGCTGTGAACAGTTGCTACCAATGGCAGTAGCAGAATGTAAGCCTTTCTGAGGCCAAAATAGTTAAGAACAATGTTTACCTGTTACGTACTCTCTTCTCTTGTTTAAATGGCTGATTTCAGAGGAAGACAAGACTTTAAAAAAAAAAGCAAGATCCACAAAGGGAAGAAATCTGGGTTTCTGAAGGACGACATGGAAGCCTACTTACTCACTTTCTGTTCTACCCACCTGTGTTGGGCACCATTATGAGCAAAAAGTAGACCCTGACTTTCTTAAGTCCCTAATATTGTGCATTTGTTTATGGGAGCAGCTAATTTAGTTGCCCTGAATAATACAAAAGGCAACACCTTAACCATGCTCTTAGCATTACAATACGAAAGTGACATAAATGACTCCTTGCAATTTAACGCACATAAACTTTGAGCCCTACCTACTTCATTCGTGAAGAAACAGAACTCAGGTTGAGGGTGTTGCTCAGTGTTAGAGTTCTTCTTCCTAGTATGCAACAAGGCCCTGGTACTGCAAAAAGAAAGAAGAAAAGAAAAGAAAGAAAAGAAAAGAAAAGAACAGAAAAGAAAGAAAAGAAAAGTAAAGAAAAGAAAGAAAAGAAAAGAAATCAAACTTATGTAGCTTGTCCAAGCCAAGTACATGGTAAATGTGAAAACTAATCTGTTCTAAATCCAGTGTTCCTAGCTCACTATGATACAGCAGTTAAAGCCTGCAGGAATGTATTAGCTCAGGTATAGCAACTATGTACTTGGACAGGTGTCTGGCTGCAGGCTCAGGGGTTTAAGGCATCTCTCTAGCTGCGGCCCAGCAGCCACTCCTCACCAGCTGCTCAATAGCCATAGACATTGACAGGGTGTGAGCTTCAACATGGCCGCTGCTGGCTTTTCTCCCTGCCCGTCCCCTCCCCGCAGAGACACATCTGCAAGAAAGGGCATTCTGGGAAATGTAACTCAGCCTAGTTAATTGTCATATTACCCGCATGTAACTTTTAAAATTTCACTTTTTTATTTTTCCCTATTGAAGAATTTTGTAAACAGAGAACAGCCCTTAAAACTGACGTTTCCTTCACAGAGCAGTTGTGAGCTCTTTCCAGCTTTCAGTTTTTCTTTTTATTATTTTTTTAATTTTTAAAATTTATTTGTTGGAGAGAGAGACAGAGACACAAAGAGAAAGAGGCAGATACAGAGAATGGACATGCCAGGGCCTCTGGACACTGCAAACAAACTCCAGATGCATGGGCCACCTAGTGCACCTGGCTTACGTGGGTCCTGGGGAGTCAAACTTGGGTCCTTTCATTGAGAAGCTTGCACTGTTGAGCCCCAGTGATTCTCTGGTCTCAGCTCCCCCACAGGACTGGAGTTAGCGGTGTGTGTGACCAAGCCCAGCTACTTACATAGGTTTGTGAGATTCAAACTCAAGTAGTCTTGACCCCTCAGGCCCTCGTACTTAGACTGGAAACACACTAACCACTGAATCATCTCGCCAATGTTTGTTCACTTTTTAAAAGCATTTTAAACATTGTAAACATTTAAATGTAAAACATTGTAAGCATTTAAACATTGTAAACACTTTTCACTACATGTAAGACAAGGCAGTTTCTGCTGGGGGCAATCCCCCCGCCTTTTTTTTTTTAACCACCTTTAGAGGCCACAGGCATCAGACACAGAGGACCACAGAGGCGTGGTCTTCGAGAAACATCTGCTGCCAAGAGTGGGACAAATACCTTGGAGATAGGTGAAGTGATTTTAGGCCATATGTTAATTTTGATGGCTGTGTTCTTTCAATGTGTATTAGAAAATATATGCAGTTATCATAACACAAAGATAGACGGGCGGAGTGGTGCACATCTTTAATCCCAGTGCGTGGGAGGCAGAGGTAGGAGGATCATCGTGAGTTTGAAGTCACCCTGAGACTACACAGTATAGTCCAGGTGAACCTGGACTAGAGTGAAACCCTACCTCAAAAAACCAAAACCAAAACAAAACAAAAAACAAATAATAACACAACAATGGTGGTTTAAAGTTTTCTTTTTAAATGAATATGTTTTTAAAAGTGAGTATTTTTTAAATTACCAAGTAAATATAATAGTGTGTTGGTGTTCAAGTCTATTAAACAAATGCTACTGCAAATGGTTTGTATGTGTCAAAACCTATAAAGGTGGAATCAGCCACGGCACTTTGAGAAAACACTGTGATGCAAAAGAGTTTAAAGAGCTGATATTAAGCCGGGTATGGTGACATGTGCATATGAGCCCAGCACTTGGGAGGCAGAGATAGGAGGATCACCATGAGTTCAAGGCCAACCTGGAGCTACAGCGTGAGTTCCAGATCAACCTGGGTTAGAGTGTGACCTTACCTTGAAAACAAAGCAATAACAACAAAAAGATCATAATATTTAGGATAGTCTAGTAATATCCTTAATTACACGAAGCAGCTAGTAGCATTTCTTTCTTTCCTTGGAACCTGGTCGCTAGCTGGATCTCACCAGCTACCTCCTAAGTGGTCACTTTCCCAGGATCCTGTGCGGCAGTCTCTTGGAGGACTGATGGTGTTGCAGGCTTTGGGTTGCACTTACCTAAACAGCGGGTTGCCCAGACACCGGCTCAGGGACACTCAGTCACTGGCGCAGCCGCACCTGCATACTTCAGAGGCCTTGGAACCAGCGACTACACAGTGAGTGTCTTCCAAACGTCAAGGAATAAAGCGGGATGTACCCATGTACTTGTACTCCACCCTTCACTCACTCTCTTGGTATGTGCAAAACTCAAGATAAAGTCTCCTTCTTCTTCCTAGCCAACTCTTGAAAATTGAAAAGTCTTTGTTCTAGGGCTCGGGGTGCCAGAGTTTGACATGCCAAAAAGGAGCTGAGCCAAAAAGGGTGTGTGACTGTGTGATTGAGATCGGCTCAGCCCTGGTCTACTTGAAGGGCAAACTTGGAGGTTGGCTATAGGTGAGGTGGAAAACAGGCGCACCGTGACATATGTTCCTGTGATTCAGTCATTCGGGGTCACTGTTCATAGGTGTCTATACCTCTAGAGTCACAGCTTGCCTCCTTTCCAACCTGGTACATATTAAGCAGGGCTCAGCACAGGCTTTACTGTCATTGATGCTGACACAGTTGTAGTCAGTCTGGCCTTCTGGACTGATGGAAAAGAACTTTGTAGAAGCAGGACCCTACCCTATTTCCAAAACCAATCAACTGTTTCTTAAAAAAAAAAAAAAGAAAAAGAGCCAGGCATGGTGGTCCATGCCTTTAATCCCAGCATTTGGGAGGCAGAGGTTAGAGGATCGTCATAATTTCAAGGCCACCCTGAGACTACATAGTGAATTCCAGGTCAGCCTGGGCCAGAGTGAGACCCTACCTAGAAAAACCAATATACCATGGTCAAAATCCCCTACCACAACCCTCTTTTCCTCCCTTCCAAATCCCCCCTCCACTTAATTCCTTTTTTGCTTTCCAGTTAGTCTGTCTTCTATTTTGATGTCCTCATTTTTAATCCTATTAAGTAGGTAACAAAGATTATTGTATAAAGTAGACCAGAAATAACCAGTGAAGATGGCTGCGGGTGGGTTTCCTGAATGTGTGTTGGCATTTGTGCATGGTGCATGGGGGGGGGGTGATTACACATTAGTCATATCCTGACACACAGAACTTAGGACAGAACTGGAAAGAGAAGGGTTGAGGAAGAGAAAAGTTAGTATTCCCAAATTTATTGTAGATATGAACCTTGAGACCAGACTTTAGCTAAGATTATAGATTTCTTTACCAAAGAGAAAAAACCCACAAACTTTTGAGATAGTCTCCTGCTGCCAAGGCCAGCATTGAACTTGGTGTATAGTCAAGAATGACCTTGAACTTCTGATCTTCCTGCCTTCACCTCCTGAGCACTGAGATTAGAAGCATGTGCCCCTGTGCCTGGTTTTATGCGGCTCTGGAGAATTGAACCTCCTACATCCTGAGCAAGTACTCTACTAACTAAGCTACACCCCCAACCCAATTTAGAGATTTTAAAGGCCTAATAACATTGAAATCCTGCTGATACAAATGTACAACTTGCTAATGACTGGTTCCAAGTTCTTTCAAACTCCAGGCTCGACCAGAAAACCACGGCCACAGCTCCCCATGTCCTTGCCTGGTTCTACTTCTTCCAGCACCTGTTCACAAGCTTTTCTTGCCCATGGGCAAGTTGGCAACCACAACACACACAGATTATGAAATGTGGCATTGAGAGGCGCACAGTGCCAGATTTCTACTCTGCAGTCTTCAACTTTTAAAGAAGACTCACTGTTCACTTCAAATTTCAGTGGAAGCAGATTACACAATGGTCGGATCCCAGAGGTAAACAATTTCTGTGACATGAACATTAACAGAGACTTAGAGGTAAATTCCACGTCACCTAGTTCAACACATTCCTGAAGCCATGTTCAGATTCTCTGAAGACGTCTACATGTTTAAGGAGTATTCACCCATTGGGCATAAATTCCTAATCTTTACCACAAGTCTTCCCACACTTAGTAAAACCTCATATTGGGATGCATTCTGGGTAAAGAGCTACAAGAGCCAGTCCAGAGCAGCATCCTTCACCTTATACCATTCGTGTCCTATTCCCACTATAAGGATTAAGCTCTCTTGTCAACTTAATCAGGTTAAGATTCAAGAGCCTCTTGCACAGGTCTGGGGGATGTTTCCCAGAAGAATAAGGCCAGGGAGAAAGTTCTTCCTCCAGAGTGGGTGACTCGTCTGGTGGCGGACTATATATAAAGAAGGGTCCATTGCGGAAGAGGTGGTGGAGAGAATGTAAGAGACAAAGGAAGGGTAGGACTGCTTACGATGTAATCGTCCAGACAGAAACTGGCCTCAATATCCATGACCTCACAGTGCCTAGTACTACTTTCACAAGACCCTCATAATAGGAGGAAGAGATGATTTCAAAATAAAAGAGAGACTAATGGAGAGAGGGAAGGGATGTGATGGAGAGTGGAGTTATGAAGGGGAAAGTCGGGGAGGGGAGGGAAATATCATGGTTTATTGTCTGTAAGTATGGAAGTTGTCAATAAAAAGAAAATGCCAGGGCTGTAGGGATGGCTTAGCAGTTAAGACATTTGCCTGCAAAGCCAAAGGACCCAGGTTCAATTCCCCAGGACCCATGTTAGCCAGATGCACAAGGGGGCACACGTGTCTAGAGTTCATTTGCAGTGGCTGGAGGCCCTGGTGCACCCATTCTGTCTCTCTGTTCCTCTTTCTCTGTCAAATAAATAAAAATAAAATATTTTGGGAGCTGGAGAGATGGCTTAGTGGTTAAGATGCTTGCCTGCAAAGCCAGAGGACCTCAGTTCGGTTCCCTAGGACCCACGTAAGCCAGATGCACAAGGTGGCACATGGCACATGCATCTGAAGTTCATTTCCAGTGGAAGGAGGCCCTGGTGCACCCATTCTCTCCCTCTCTCTCTCTGCCTCTTTCTCTCTCACTCTCTCAAATAAATAAATAAATTTTTTTTAAATTAATTTTTTTAATGCCAAAAAAAGAAGCTCCAAGAGAACACAGTCCCTTTCTTCCTGGCTTAGCATGCCACTTGCTGGTGAGTACTTTTCACCTGGCGGCTCTCACTATTCACTCCTACATGCAGCTCTCCTGCTTTGACCTTCACTGGCATTGGAACCAAGTTTCATCAGCCTTCCAGTGTGGCCTGAAGCCCAGCGGCTCTCCACCACTCCTCATGGCCTACCTGAAGGGCTGCACTGGGACAGCTGAGGCATCCAGCTTTACAGACTGAGCAGCTACCAGGTTCCTTGATGCTCAAGCCTGCAGACAGCTATTATTGGACTATCACAAACTAATCCAGCTGTGGTGGTTTGGATTAGATGTCCCCTATGAATGATGACTGGTTCCCAGCTGATGGCAGTTTGGGATAGAGCCTCCTGAAGTTGTGTTTTGTGTTTTATTTGGGGAGGGTGCTTATGGGTGTTCTAGCCAGCTTCCCCTTGTCAGTGGCTCACTCTCCTACTGCTGTGGTCCACCTGATGTTGGCCAAGAGGTGATGTCCAGCCTCTGCTTATGCCACTTTTCCCCCCTGCCATCATGGATCTTACCCTCCAGTCTAAAAACCAAAATAAAACCTGTTCTCCCATCAGCTGTTTTGATGCTTTGTGCCAGAAATAAGGTAACTACAATGCCAATAAATCCCCCTTATAATACAAATTCACTCCCTAGGTTGTGTTCCTCTAGAGAACCCTGACTAATGTACTCACTGTGAATTGCTAAAGAGCTACTGTTATTGAAGCTAGTGTCAAATGTCTGTGCACATTTGGTGATTGGAAACAGGCCAACATGACTAGGTGAAAGAAATTAGAATCAAATGAACTCATTAGTATATTTAATTCCTGTGGACCATTTTTAAAGCAGCTATAAAGTCAAATATAGTTTTCAGAAGCCTGAAGAAATGGCTCAGCAGTTAAGGCACTTGCCTGCAAAGCCTAACTACTCGAGTTTGATTCTCCATTACCCACATAAAGCCAGATGCACAAGGTGGCATATGCATCTGGAGTTTGTTTGCAGCATGAGGAGACACTAGTGTGCCCATTTTCTCTCTCTGCCAGGTGTAGTGGTGCACACTTTTAATCCCAGTGCTCGGGAGGCAAAGGTAGGAGGATCACCGTGAGTTCGAGGCCAGCCTGAGACTACATAGTGAATTCCAGGTCAGCCTGGCTACAGGGAGATCCTACCTTAAAAAAATAAAATAAAAAAGCATAGTCTTGGGGCTGAAGAGATGACTTAGTGGTTAAGGCATTTGTCTGCAAAGCCAAAGGATCCATGTTCAATTCTCCAGGACCCATGTAAACCAGATGCACTAGGGGGCGCATGCATCTGGAATTCATTTGCTGTGGCTGGAGGCTCTGGCATGCCCATTCTCTCTCTCTCTCTCTTTCTCTCTCTGCCTCTTTCTCTCTCTCAAGTAAATAAAAAATATTTTTAAAAACACAGTTTTTATATAGCAAGTATATCCATTACTTTCTCATTGCTAGGACATGATACCCAACCAGAATCAGCTTGCAGAAAGAAGGAAAGGGCTTAGTTTCAGCGTGTAGTTTTTCAGGGGAAGTCCATCATTAAGAGGAAGCAAGGCAGGAGAAGACAGCTAGGCATCACATTTCCACATCAGCATGGAGGAAGTAGAAAGAGAAGGAAGTAGCAAGTGGGGCTGGATAAAATCTCTAGGCCCACCCCCAGTGACAGACTTCCTCAAGCAAAGCTGAACCTCCTAAAGGTTCTACAACCTTCCCAGAGCTACCAACTGAGGAGAAAGGATGAAACATATGAGTCTATGGAGGACATGTGACATCCAAACTACCATGGAGGGGATTTCAGAATCAATACTAAAAAGGGATCTGCTTGAGGCATTTAGTCTGGTATCACAAACCTCAGGAGCTACTCAGTTTGGGAAGAAAATGTCCATATTTATGTAAAATTATGATTTAGAGAACACTTCGTAAGAATTACCTAATTGGTTATGAATTCCTATTTATATCTAAATCATAGTTATAATAGTGACATCATGGTCAAAATTACATAAGAAATTAAAAATTACTTTTGATCAATCATATTTAATGACTACATCATCCTTTCCTCTTCAAGACTGCGAAATCCCACGTAACAATGTGCTTCCCACCTTTTGTCCTCACCAATTTCCAGATCCATTTGATGACAAAAGCTATTAAGTCTGTAGCTTAGCAGGTGTTGATTCTGACTCATGTGTAACACATTTTTTTTGTCTGAATGTTATGCAGCAATAAATTTTTGTTATCTTTTTGAAACTCTCTCAGAAAACAAAAATCCTCTCTTATCATCCTTTTATGTCTCTTCCTTCTGTATCTTCTGTCTTTCTTTACTACATTATTTGCCAATAAAACTCTAAATAACCCTAGCATGTCTGAGCTTTGGAGTTCTCCATCACCTAGCTAGTCCTTTTGAAAATAAAGACAAGAAAATGAGGAACAGAGGAATGTTTGAGAGAGTGAGTCTGTCTGTAAGTTTTAAATTCTGTGTTCTAACTATCTATTTACATATTTGTTGACATCAAAATGCAGTGTTTTGAAAGCTATGGTCATATTGTGTCCATACTTTTATTTTATGTAAAAGTACAGGGCCTGAAAAAAAAAGATAAATTTTCCTTATGCATTTCTAAGATTTTTCTCCCAAGACAGTCCAACATACACTCTACAGCACTATTGAGATAGGAAAATGAAAAGAGAGAGAAAAAGTCAGTGGTTCTTTTTTAAACCTTCAAATACCTTAGTCAGGGGTTGCATTGCCTCGGAAGTTAAGCATCATCCAGAGTGGAAGGGTTTTCCAGGGAGTCTTTCTGTGCTTTTGGTAGAGATCCTGAACTTAGTTATGGTATTGGCCTACAAGCTTGTCATTTTGCAATGGTGGCCACACAGGGTTTCATTACCCTCTACCTGCATGGATCAGTTACAGCCATTCTTCAAGTAGTTGTCAAAGACAATGTGAGACAACACAAAAGGGAGTTACGTATGGGGTCTGGTGGACAAAAGGAAATATCTATAAATCTTTAAAGATGCTCAAGCTAAGGGATTTTGATATCTAACCAACTGTTTCAGTTCCCTTACTTTTGCTGATTACTGACTTGAATGTGGTGAACATTTCTGTGAACACACGAAGCAATGGAAGCTGTGTACTAAAAATATCTTTTCACTGATGGTATATATGACAAATACAGATATAGACACAGTGTATTGTAACCCTGCTCAGCAGATCCAGGAAAAATGAAGGGTGCTAATTCATGATCTGACTTAAGATTCTCATGAATTTAGTTACAATGACACAATACTTGCAGTGATGGCTTTTTTTTTTTTTTTTTTTTTTTTTTTTTGGTTTTTCAAGGTAGGGTCTCACTCTAGCTCAGGCTGACCTGGAACTCACTATGTTGTCTCAGGGTGGCCTCGAACTCATGGTGATCCTCCTATGTCTGTCTCCCGAGTGCTGGGATTAAAGGCGTGCACCACCACACCTAGCAAGCAATGGCTATTTTATGTGTCAGTTTAACTGGATTAAGGGATGCTCAGATAGCTGGTGAAGCAGAGTTTCTGGGTGTGCCTATGAGAGTAAGCCTTTGCTTCAGTAGCTCAATAGAGAAGAAGATCTGCCCTCCCCAGTAAGGGTGAGCATCTCCTTTTCTTATTTTGAACTGGGACATCCATCTACCCCTGCCCTCAAACATCACAGCTCCTAGTCTTCAGGTTCTCTGGTACATGTACCAGCCTCTCTCATCCCCTCATGGCCAGCAGCCACTCACTGGTCCTTTGGCAGCAGTGCTCTGGTTCTCCAGCGTACATGTGATGTATCATGGTACCTCTCGGCCTCCGTAATTATCACGGCCATCCCATAATACAGGACCTCTCACAGATCTGTGATATCCCAGTGGTTCCACTTCTCTGGAGAACCCTAAGTTATATGCCTGCCTTCTCAATGCCATGCCTTTTTGCAGGTCATATGAATTATGTGAGCAGGAGAGGCCTTCCAGAGAACCGGATTGCCAAGTGCCAGAAAAAAAAAAAAAAAATGAAAATGTCCTGGACTTTTAAAATGTCATCTTAGCCAGGAGTAGTGGTGCCCGCCTTTAATCCCAGTGCTCAAGAGGCAGAGGTAGTTGGATCTCTGTGAGATTGAGTCTACCCTGAGACTACATAATGAATTACAGGTCAGCCTGGGCTAGAGACTGAGACTCCACCTTGAAAAAAAAAAAAAAAAAAAAAACAGAAAAAATAAAGAAAGAAAAAATCACCTTGTGTGACGCTTTGCACATGCAACTTCCATGTTTTGGAGATGGGTAAGATTGGTAGCCTGTGTTACTTTAAAGGCTTACTCTGTTCTATTACCTTGAAAGTTTTCAGTCAATGATTCATTTGGGGCAACAATATTCATCCTTACAAGTTACATCAGAACAGGATAGGTGAGTTTCAAAGGAAAATGTGTTCCACTAGCTTTTTATGTTCCATAGCTCGGCAATAGCTCATCTCAGTGTGTGCCTCTGTGAGTGGGGCTGGATGAGGAAGGCTCAAGGATGCAGCGGAAGACCATCACCAAGGCACGTGAGGACCCTAGCAACCTCGGGAAGCTGGACAGGATAATGGCAAGAGGAATACAGAACACCGAAGAAGAAAAAAAGCCTAAAATGAGCCTCACCTTCTGAAAATTCTGGCTGGCGTACCCATCCTGTAGCCCATGGGGCCATGTGTACCCCAGAATAGCTACGAGAGTGGCCCAATACAGTAGTAGATGTCCACAGTGTCAGAAGGCTGGATGGACACTCTTGGTTATGATTTTGTCATCATTGTTGCCTCCAAAATAACATCTGAAATCATGTGAACTTAAATACACCTATGGTTGCGTGTCTCAGAAAGGGCTCCGGTGGTTGAGCTGTGTACAATTTGGAAACCTTTCCACTCTACAAGAGATATAAGATACAGACAACCATTCCCCTGAGAGTTACACTTGTCTCTTTGGGGAGTTGAAATGGCTTTTCCTAGAACAAGAAAACAATGAACCTCAAAGGTAACTTTCAGATTCCACCTTGCAGGAAGCACAAAGCTGTTTAAAACTTCTGTTCGTGTGCAAAAGCCTTTGATGGAATGCTGATTTCAGTCCATCGGGTCCAGCCTGCAGCATACGCTGGTGTCTCTTCTTGGGTGCTGAGAACATCACTTGAAAGCCACAGTGACATCAGGTGGAAGTGGGAAGCAGTGTATCTGTCACACAGAAGTAGGGCCTCCATTTCTGCCTGCTCTCCTGGGCAACTGGGCTGCAAGGATTGTTTCTGAAAGGACATCTTTTAAGAGGGTCAACAAGGTCCAATGGACCACACCATGGCTACACCCAGCTTTGGCACCTAAAGGGAATCTAACGGGACACTCTCTTTTCAGCCTAATTCTTTTTTAAAAAATAGTTTTATTTATTTATTTGCAAGTAGAGGGAAGGGGGAAGAGAGAGAGAGAATGAATGGCTGCACCAGAACCTCCAGCTGCTGCAAACAAACTTCAGATGCATGCACCATTTTGTGCATCTGGCTGTACGTGGGTACTGGGGAATCAAACCAACGCCATTAGGCTTTGCAGGCAAATTCCTTAATTGCTGAGCCATCTTTCCAGACCCTTAATATTTTATTTATTTCTTTTGAGAGAGAGAGAGAGAAAGAGGCAGATAGACAATGGGCATGCATGTGCCACCTTGTGTATCTGGTTTTATATGGGTACTGGGGAATCAAACCCGGGTCCTTAGGCTTTGCAGGCAAGTGCCTTAACCACTGAACCATCTCTCCAGCCCTCAGCCTAATTCCTATCTGAGCTGTGATGGAAAGTCAGCAGTGCCTGTAGCCTGCAACTGGAACCAATAACACTACTTATGACAAAAAGTTGTTGTAAGAAGTAAAGGCACACTATACAGGAAAATACTTCTTAATACAAAATGCTTTACAATTGATCCTTGTAATTATTGTATTCTATAACAAGGAATGATGGGTTATTCTAATGTACTCTTTAAGTCCTGAACTCTAGTCTCTGTTAAGATTTCCTAGGCTGTAACTTATATTTCAACTGTGTGTTCTTTCTCCTCAGTTTGTAGCATTTGAGGTGGGAAGTCCGTTATCCAAACATCAATGCTGTTGGCAGGCATTGCTCTATTTTTCTAAGAGTGGGGGTTTATGATACCTTCAGGTCATCTCTAAAACGTCTTGATTCTATTATGATTGGGTTGTTTGGGAATCATTCCCTGAGACTCGATCATATCCAGGACTCCCATCTACCGCTGCTTTGAAACTGGATAGTTGATCAAAAAATATCTGGGGGAAGAACGAAGTGGTAAGTATAACTTTTAAACAGGCGTAGTGTCCTGGCCCCAGACCCAATTCTTAAGCCAAAGCCTGGCCTGTGGGAACTGACTCTGCTCAATCCCTTCATTGTTTCTGAACACAAAGAACATGATGGCCAGTCATTCGAGTCTTCCCAGCACGACCTCTGCGGACCACCACCTGATTTCCCTCATGAACATGTCTAAGGTTTCTCCTTTACTCTCTGTGAAGCGTGAGGTTTCCTGTCCACTTCCAAGGTCTCTTCAAATCTGTTTTCACCTTCAGGAGTCACGGTTCAAGAACATGTTGGAGCCTGTGAGGCAGGGTGGAAGACATGGTGACTGTTAATTGTAACTGCAGAGATTTAGCCCACACATGGTGAAGCCCACAAGTGCTTTGCTTTATAGGTTTGGCTAGTTATGTGTTAGTAAACTATTCACCTCAGCTGGACACTGTGTGGGGCTCCAGGAAGGATAGGAATGCTATGTTACACTAATAAACAGACCTTCAAGCATCCAATAAAAAGCCCTTATCTTGGGCACATGGTGACTGACCCCTAGTGTCTGGACAGTCCTTGAATAACGTGGGATTTAGCCTCTTACCATATTGTGATCTCACCATCTTGCCAGATGGTTTCTAGGGTGACTGTAACAAGAAGAGAGGGATGAAGATGCCCTCAGCTCTGTAATGTGTCAGCGTGAAAGTCATAGATCAGAATTACTTAACATGGTTTCACCTATCTGAGAGCTGACAGGAAACGTAGGGAAGAATCTAGTCATTATAGCTTGTGGGTGACCTTGTTTCCTAGAAAGTCCTAGCCCAGTGTTTGGCCAAAGAGCCTGCTCCTACTTCAGTAAGTAAAACTGGGGACTATGATAACTGTTTCCGTCTCTCTCATCCCCTGTTGATTCCTTATTTGTACCCATTACTTTTTCATTGCTGTGGACAAATACCTGAGCAGAAGCAACTTGGGCTTACAGTTCCAGAGGGTGGAACCCATCAAGACAGGGAAGGATTGGCAGGAACCAGAAGCCTGCCATACCATCGGGCAGGAAGCAGAGGAAGAACAGGAAGTGAGACCAGTCCATAAAACCTCAAGGCCTAGTCGGCAGTGACCCACTTCCTCTAGCAAGTCTCCACCTCCTCAAGGTTCCACAACTCTCCCAAACAATGCCACCAGCAGGAGACCAAGGGCTCAGACACATGGCTCTGAGGGACTTTTATATTCAAGCTGCAACCATAGTTCAACAGACATCCTGAAGACGGGGCTGAGCTCATCTCAAGGCCAACTCTGTCACTCAGCTCTTCATTCTTTGACATTCTGTTTCCTCCAAGCCTAAACTTAATTCAAGAATTATCTATCCTCACTCCAAAAGAGAACTGAATATAACAAACCTAACTATTGTTAAGTAGGAGTCAAGCCAGAGGTAAACAGATTCCCTTAAAACTATAGCTCAGCTTCAAATGATCTCAGTTCACAGTTGGATTAAAACATGATCTGCCAAACAGAGGGAAGGGTGATGTTTCTCTGGAGGAAGACAGGATCATCTGGGAGTTTTATGAACAATATCCAACATAAAATAAAATCATAAAACAGAACCACATGCTGGAAAGTCTGATGGAGAACCAATAGCACGTGTGTGCATGCTCACGCACACACACACAGACACACATACACACACACAGAGAGAGAGAGAATCACTGCTGATCTCCAGAATCAATAAAGACCTCAGAGTATCAGTATATGAGGAATTAAAGTTCATTGGGTGAAAAGGCTTTCAAACAGAAGACATTCATAGATAATTGAATTCATTCCAAAAGAAATATTTTTTGAAGAAAAAAGCAAAACTAATATAAAATGTGAACTGCAAATTCTATAGATGTGTTTACTAAGAACTTATGTACAGTAGAAGAGAGGAGTTGTGTACTCCAAGACAGCCGTAAAAAATATCCAAACTGAACCGGGAGAGAAAAAAGAAATGTGGAAAATGAAAAGAAGCTTGGAAAGCATGCAGGTCATTCTTTTAAAAGTTGGCTGGAGATACAGCCCAGTGGTAGAGTGCTTGCCCAGAATGCACAAGAACTTGGGTTCAATCCCTGGCATTGAAACAAACATCTGAAATTCATGTAGTCATGTAGCAGGCTTCTAGAAGGTGAGAGAGAAAGAGATGAGATGCTCAGTCACTCTAAGCAGAGTAATACAAGACCTCCTGAAAATGAAACAGGCTCAGGAATGTGAAAATATAGAATATCCTCTTTTGTAAAAAAACTAATCTTACAACAATGTCAATTATCCTGAAACCAATTTATAAATTTAAAATTATACTTTAAAAATTAGTGATTTTTTTCTGAAGCTTACAAATTAATTGTAAATTTTATCTGAGAGAATAAGTAACAACACCAAGGGAAAAGACATAAAAAGCAGGGATTATGGTTTCTGGATTCTCTCCTCTCACCCTTTTACCTTTGCTTGTGAATGGGCTTTGTAGCAAAACTCAAAAACAAGCAAACAAAAATAATAGGCTGGGTGTGGTGGTACATGTCTTTAATCCTAGCACTTGGGAGGCAGAGGTAGGAGGATTGTCAAGAGTTCAAGGCCACCTTGAGAAGACTACATAGTGAATTCCAGGTCAGCCTGAGTGAGACCCTACCTCGAAAAAACAAAAACAAAACCAAAAAGAGAGAGAGAGGGAGAATCAGAGAATCTAACACTATCAAATACTGAAACATGTATAAAAACTATAATTAGATGAATATAGGATTTGCTGGGCATGGTGGCGCATGCCTGTAATCCTAGTGTTTGAGAGGCTAAAGCAGAGAATCTAGAGTTTGAGCCACGTTGGGCTACATAGTAATTTCTGGATCAGCCTCAGTTTTGGAGCAAGACTCCAAAAAGAAAAACAAAACAAAACAAAACAGAAACAAGTCAAAAATAGATCTTGTAGATAAATAAAAACTAAGCACAATAGAAAATTCAGAAATAATCTAGTGATATCAGGATAACTATACAGCTATATGGAAATGGGAAAAACTAGGTCAATTCCTTATACCACACAGCAGAATTCATTCAAACTCAGCTAAGGTTTTAATTTGTAAACGTAAATTGCATAAATTCTAGAAGATGTAAGTAACATATTTTATAATCTGGAATGAGAAAAACATAACACATTATGACCTAAATTCTAGAGACAATAAGGAAGGGCAAGAAATACAGTAGATGTTTCTTTTCTTCAGTGTTGGAGATGAAACCCAAGCCCTTTCATATGCTAAGCAAGTACTTTATCACTGGACCACATTCCCAGCTGATAAACTAGATTAAAAAATACAGGGCACAACACCAAAAGAAAAGCGAAGTAAAATCCTTGATAAGAACAAAGTATTTGGAATGTATTTAAAATGTTAATAACCTTCAAATACCAGGAACTTCTAAAAGTAAATATCTTATCTACCAACACTATCATTTATTGCTCTAGAGTTAACACCTGCAGATGACTACTTGTGTGTATGCTTGTTCTTATGTGTGTTGTGTATGTGTGTATACATAAGTGTAGTGTGTATGTATGTGGGAAGTGCTAGGGATGGAACCTCAGACCTTCCCGCAGGCTAGGTAAGTGATCTACCAGAAAGCTACACCCTTAGCCCTGTAAGTGACTCTAATGAGAAAGGTATTTAACCCCACTCATAATAAATGACCATGAAGTATAATGCAATCTTTGGTTTGGCAAAAATCCCAATGTGTGACAAATGCTCAACTGTTGAGGCTGAAGGAAGAGGGGCACTATCACACGTTGACAGTTGGGATACAAAATGATAAAAAAAATTGTGGAGGATAATCCTACTTCTAGAAATTTCTTCTTAACTGACAAAAATAAATATGCGTGAGCCTATTCACTGCAGCATTACTGCAATAATAGATGATTGAATTAAATGTCCATCAGTAGTTGAATTAACAAAGTCACACCTACAAGTTGGAATATTATAAACCTGTATAATATGGCTATGGAGTGACGTCTGCCATATACAATTCCACGAACAAACAAGGTACAGAATAGTATGCATAGCATCAGCATGATCTTTAAAAAAAAAAAAAAAGACTTATTTTTATTTACTTATTGACTTATTGGGTGGGGGAGAGAGAAGGAGAGGGAGAGAATGGATGTGCCAGGGCCTCTAGCCACTGCAAATGAACTCCAGATGCATGCATCACCATGTGCATCTGGCTTACATGGGTACTGGGGAATTGAGCCTGAGTCCTTAGGTTTCACAGGCAAGCGCCTTAACCACTGAGCCATCTCTCCAGCCCACGCATATTCTTTTATTCAAAGGCATGAGGTAAATATTTGATCAAAGCTCTTTTTTTTTTAATCCAGCTGACAAGATGAAAAAGAAGTGATGGAATTAGAATATCAGTATTGCAAACCCAAAGGTAATAGCAACATAGCAGTAGTTACCAGTGGCCACTAAAAAACTAAAAACCATTAGAAGGAATTTGAAATGAGCAAACAAGGCAGCCCAGACTGGCCAATTTTGATATCACAACAGAGAGGGACAACCACAAAGCACGTGAGTCTTGGAGATGTGTGGGAAGCCCACGTCACCTTCCATGAGGTGGTCTTCACAGACCCAGGCTGCACTGAGGCTCCAGGTCTCACTTGCACTTTATGAGATACATACAAGACAAGCGAAGCATGGGTCCAGATAGCCACGTCCAGAAGACAGAAGGAATGTAGGAAGCTTCACAGAACAAATTACCACATTTCTTGAACAAATGTACATGAGACAGAGGGAGGTGGGGATCTGCGACGCTAGAGACACATCAAGCAATTCTTGGTTGAAGCGTGGTCACGCAGGCCCTCTAAGCAATGTCTGATTGAGGTTGACCTGTGTGGTCTGCAAGAAAGTTCTGTGTGGATCACTTGAGGGGGACCTCAAGGAGGAGAACCCACAAGGATGAGCAAGGAAGAAGACCTTCTGACAAGCTGGTTGTCCCTTCCCTTGTTCACACTCACGGACGTCACATTCACAGTATAGGACGTCAGCCCTGCATAAGATCATCTCTCAACTCAAAGGCGGCTTCAAGTATCCAAGCTCTTTCTCTTTAAGGTTCTAACAAATAGGGAGAAATTAAACCCAGCCGGACTGGCCTGACTAACCCTTTCTTAATTAGGGATGACTGATGTCACACTTTCCCTCTCATCCCCAAATTACCCCTATCGATAGGACTCAGCACCAAAAACAGATCTCTTAGGGACATCTTCCCCCTCTGATCACTTTTTAATTCTAGAGTTGAAGGCAAAAGAGAACTTTTCCTCCCCAGTCATTCTAAGGTATTCAGAATAAATGACACCCTTGTCAAAGTCGGCTTGATTCTTTGCTCAGATCTACACAAATGCAGACAGCTGATGGAGGGGAGCGAGGGGTCAGGAGGAGGTGTCCCTCCATTAGACATTGCTCAAAATGGCTCATGTCCCACTGAGTGTCTGTCCTCCCCATTGTCTTCCCTCACATAGAACGGCATCTGACTGGTGGGTGGAGACTGCTTTATGCCTTCTTTTATGCAATTGCCACTTCTCCCCACTTGTGGCTTGTGCCTCCCTTGAGGTGGATTCCTGGGTGTCTGTGTGGGAGTTGGTCCTCTAGTTTGGAATCTAAGCCTGGCAAGTGAAAACTAAAGCTTCCAAAAGGGAACTTGGGCAAAGGCTACTTGTGGCTCACAGGAATAACAAGTATGGAGGGAACTGAGAAGAGAGTTTGAACAAGGATAGACTAGACTACATTTCAGCGATACCCTGCAAATTGAAACTGCCAAATGCCTTTCTGTGCAACCGTCAATCCAAGATCTTCTTTACTGGACAGATTGTGAGAACATTACCTCATTTCCTTTTTAAAAAAGAAAAAAAGTTTATTTGTGTATATATTTCCAGCCCACGCATATTCTTTTATTCAAAGGCATGAGGTAAATATTTGATCAAAGCTCTTTTTTTAATCCAGCTGACAAGATGAAAAAGAAGTGATGGAATTAGAATATCAGTATTGCAAACCCAAAGGTAATAGCAACATAGCAGTAGTTACCAGTGGCCACTAAAACTAAAAACCATTAGAAGGAATTTGAAATGAGCAAACAAGGCAGCCCAGACTGGCCAATTTTGATATCACAACAGAGAGGGACAACCACAAAGCACGTGAGTCTTGGAGATGTGTGGGAAGCCCACGTCACCTTCCATGAGGTGGTCTTCACAGACCCAGGCTGCACTGAGGCTCCAGGTCTCACTTGCACTTTATGAGATACATACAAGACAAGCGAAGCATGGGTCCAGATAGCCACGTCCAGAAGACAGAAGGAATGTAGGAAGCTTCACAGAACAAATTACCACATTTCTTGAACAAATGTACATGAGACAGAGGGAGGTGGGGATCTGCGACGCTAGAGACACATCAAGCAATTCTTGGTTGAAGTGTGGTCACGCAGGCCCTCTAAGCAATGTCTGATTGAGGTTGACCTGTGTGGTCTGCAAGAAAGTTCTGTGTGGATCACTTGAGGGGGACCTCAAGGAGGAAAACCCACAAGGATGAGCAAGGAAGAAGACCTTCTGACAAGCTGGTTGTCCCTTCCCTTGTTCACACTCACGGACGTCACATTCACAGTATAGGACGTCAGCCCTGCATAAGATCATCTCTCAACTCAAAGGGCGGCTTCAAGTATCCAAGCTCTTTCTCTTTAAGGTTCTAACAAATAGGGAGAAATTAAACCCAGCCGGACTGGCCTGACTAACCCTTTCTTAATTAGGGATGACTAATGTCACACTTTCCCTCTCATCCCCAAATTACCCCTATCGATAGGACTCAGCACCAAAAACAGATCTCTTAGGGACATCTTCCCCCTCTGATCACTTTTTAATTCTAGAGTTGAAGGCAAAAGAGAACTTTTCCTCCCCAGTCATTCTAAGGTATTCAGAATAAATGACACCCTTGTCAAAGTCGGCTTGATTCTTTGCTCAGATCTACACAAATGCAGACAGCTGATGGAGGGGAGGGAGGGGTCAGGAGGAGGTGTCCCTCCATTAGACATTGCTCAAAATGGCTCATGTCCCACTGAGTGTCTGTCCTCCCCATTGTCTTCCCTCACATAGGCATCTGACTGGTGGGTGGAGACTGCTTTATGCCTTCTTTTATGCAATTGCCACTTCTCCCCACTTGTGGCTTGTGCCTCCCTTGAGGTGGATTCCTGGGTGTCTGTGTGGGAGTTGGTCCTCTAGTTTGGAATCTAAGCCTGGCAAGTGAAAACTAAAGCTTCCAAAAGGGAACTTGGGCAAAGGCTACTTGTGGCTCACAGGAATAACAAGTATGGAGGGATCTGAGAAGAGAGTTTGAACAAGGATAGACTAGACTACATTTCAGCGATACCCTGCAAATTGAAACTGCCAAATGCCTTTCTGTGCAACCGTCAATCCAAGATCTTCTTTACTGGACAGATTGTGAGAACATTACCTCATTTCCTTTTTTTAAAAGAAAAAAAAGTTTATTTATTGTATATATTTGTTAGAGAGAAAGAGGCAGAAAGAGAAAATGGGCGTGCCAGGGCCTCCAATCACTACAAATGAACTCCAGATGTTTGCATCACCTTGTGCATCTGGCTTATGTGGGTCATGGGGAATCAAACCTGGGTTCTTTGGCTTTGCAGGCAAGTGCCTTAACTGCTAAGCCATCCCTCCAGCCCCTTATTTCCTTTTTACATTCAGCTGTTAACTGCATTAGAAGAGGCAAACAGGGAAGAAAGAACAGCAAGAGGGACAGTGACAGAATTTAGCCTAGATGAGAGTCCCTCATTTCTGTTTTTTGTTGTTTTCCTAGCACAGTACTCTCCCGATTAAAGAACACATTACAAAAAGAATATTTGAGTGAGTTTTAATCACTTGTGACCATTTAGCTTGTGGTAGGAGAGCAGGGACGTGGAGAGAGACATATCGATATTAACATATGAAAGGAGCCTGTTGGCAGAGGACTAGAAACTTTTTTCACCTGAGCATATATATGTAACAATAGAGCACATGGAGGGGGGAGAGGGGGGATCACATGATATATGAATGTGGGAGAAGGCAGATTCTATGTAAATGACCTATGAAATATCAGACTTCACATGGTGCTGGGATTCCGAGTCTTGAGTCTGTTCCAGCTTGCTAGCCACTTCCAAGCTTGGAGGAGGTGTCTTTCTCTTTCTTAACAAACTGCTTCTATTTCTATCACCAGCCATGTGTCTTTGGTGCAATGCATTGTTCTGGGACACAAGAACCTGAAAAGCTCAGCGGGTGTGCACCAGACTCCAACCCACACCTACAACAAATCTATTTCTAAACAAAACACATTTGGATGCTGTGAAAAATCAGAACCAGAGGAATTACTCATTATTTGCTTATCTGTTGTGATAACGGTGACAATGCCTACACAATACCACTCCTGTTCATGCATTCAAAATGATCACACAAAACTTAAGAGCCCTCTGGCTTTTAGCCATTTTTATGTGTGGTCGATTATTGCTTTCTTTGTTTTCACTATGGCAACTGAGTCCCAATACAAAGGAATTATGGGATTTTAGAAAAGAGCCTTTCCCAACTGTGATACCATTAGGAATTAGCTAGGATGCTTTGGAGGGACTGCTTGGTACTACATATTACATTTTTAATGCTGGTAAATATGTGTTTGCTAAATTAAGGTATTATTTCCCTTCGGCTGTCTAAATGAGAGTCTGATCTATGACATTGCTTAGTTACCAAGCTCAACAGGTGATCGCCCCTATTCAGGTAAGTCCTTAACCACTGAAAGGTACAGTTGCTGAGTATGTGTGGCGCTCACATTCATTATAGTTTCAGTTTCAGACTCACCATTTGGGCCAATTGACAATGGCCCAACCGGCAGCAGCCTGTTGACATCTTTTCTTCCAGGAAGTTAGCTGTTAGTCAAGAAATTATCCTAAGTTATGACAAGGGTGAAGAAGTTCACATCATTTACCCAAAAACTCATCAGTGATGCCACTCAGATTTAGACACCAAATCAAGAACAAGCAGTCTTACCTGGCATCTTTTGGCACAAAAGATATTCATTCTTACAACTTGTCCCTTTACTCTCCCAAATGCATTTTTCATCTGACACAGTACTTCCACCAAACACTTCATGAAAACTTGCTAGTTTGGAAGAAATGAATGGACATAAGAAAAAGGAGGAGAGTGAGAGAGACTTCTAATCCATATCAGGAGATAAATTGGCAGACCATTTTTAAATGCTCCATAAATGGATCTATCCCCAATGTCAGTTGAGAAGTCTCACTGTGAGAGATGTAAACCAAAGAGCTCACCCTGGAATAAATTGCTGTAGATGGGGAGAGTGTTTTCTTCAGGACATACTTCTTCACACAGTTGTCAAAGGTGCTCTATGGCTCTCTGCCATATGCATCCACTAACCATTTAGTTAACTCATGAACTAATCCTAATAACACAAACTAATGGATTAATTAGTGGGTCATTAATTAGGATTTTAAATCAGATGCCCTATTTCTAAAATTATTTTTATTTTTATTTATTTACTTGAGAGAGAGAGAGAGAAAGATGCAGAGAGATTGAGAATGGGTGCACCAGGACCTCCAGCCACTACAAACGAATTCCAGAGGCATTCGCCCCCTTGTGCATCTGGCTACGTGGGTCCTAGGGAATTGAACCAGGGTCCTTTGGTTTTGCAGGCAAATGCCTTAACCACTAAGCCATCTCTCCAGCCCAGATGCCTTAATTTTTTTTTTTTTTTTTTTTTTTTTTGGAGAGAGACACAAAGAGAGACAGAGAGAGAGGGGGAGAGGAAGACAGATAGAGATGGGCGTGCCAGCAGCCTCTCAGCTGCTGCGAATGAAATCCAGATGTGTGCACCCCCTTGTGGTCAAGTGCGGCATTGTGCCCTTGCGTTACTTTGCATCTGGCTAAATGTGGGACCTGGAGGTTGGAACCGGTGTTCTTTAGGCTTAGGAGGCAGGTGCCTTAACCGCTAAACCATCTCTCCAGCCCAGATGCCCTAATTTTTAAAAAAGTTCTGGAAAAGATAATATAGTTAAAACACTTGCTCAGAGCTAATCCCTTGAATTTAAAATATGCCAATATTTTATATTTTCAAATGAAATAAAATGTTACAAAAAGTTGAAATGTTATCCACTTCTCTTCTGCATCTCAACCACTTTCCCCTTTCACAGAGGCAGCAGAGATTTTTTTTTTTTTTTTTTTTTTTTTTTTTTTTACCATTTTCTAAGAACCACTATCTAGAGTAAGTATTGCCAAGTAGGCACCTGTTGACCACATTCTAATATTTGGAGCACCTTTTAAGTTGTGTGGGCAGACTGACCTGGTACTAATTACCCAGGTGATGTATATGATCAAAATATAAGTGTAATTATCTTGAGACTTTTTAAAATGTGAGATATATGGTGTGTGTGTGTGTGTGTGTGTATCATAGATGCTACTTAAAATGCCTTTTTCAGGTGCAGAATCTGAAACAAAGATAGAAACTGTATTTTCAGACCAATAAACATGATGTTCCCACCTTAGGCCTATGATAAGGACATAGAACATACATGTTCTTTTAAAAGCAGTGTATGTAATAAAGCCCTCACAAAACCTTACAGGAACGTGCTGGGGAGATGCCACATATGGTCCTGACAGGGGGTCCTAAACCCCCCTGAGTTTAACCGCAGCACCTATAAAAGAAGATGGGCGTGACCACACACACCTGTGATCCCAGTCCTGTAGTGGTAGAGACAACAGGATCACTGGGGCATGCTGGTCAGCCAGCCTCAACTAAATGAACAGCAGCTCCCGGTTCAGTGAGTTTCTCTCAAGAAAACAACATGAACGACTGATGGAGGAAGACGCCAGACATTCTCTTTAGGCCTCTGCATGCTATGTACAGAGCACCTGCACAAACATGTGTTGTGTATACATACCCACACACCAACACATGCCACACCCCACACACATCCAAATGACCAAAAAAAAAAAAAGAAAAGCGTTTTGGAAAGTATTTGGAAAAGGAATCCTTTCATCCTTCATGTCATTGAATGGCATTTCCTGTTCCTTCAAACTAAGTCACTTTTACCTGTCACTCATTCTCGTTGTAAATTTTAGCACCATTGTAATGAAAATATTTTGTGAATTTGTGCTGTCCACTAACCAGGAGTACTGGCAGGCATGACTTTGTGAAATCATTTGTTCAAAGTTGACCTCCTATAATATTCTAATTTTCACATCAGTGGAAATCACCTTTGTTGTGGTCAAAATTATATTACCAGCATTTAACAGAACTATTATTTGACAGAAAGAGAAAGAAACAATAGAACTCGTGAACAAAGAAGACGAAGAAATTAAGAGAAAAGGAGAGAAAAGAAAGGAAGGAGGGAAGGAAGAAAGGGAAGGAAGGAAGAGAGGAGGGAGGGAGGGAGGGAGGAAAGAGAGAAGGAAGGATGAACATGCGCCTTGGAATAGTGTCCATGTGAAGGCATGAAGCATAGGTGCTTAGCTCTTGCGTTCCACATTCTTATTTATCATCTAAACTCAGTGGGACTGGGCACCACGGGCTCTCCGACTACTGTGTTTTCAGCCCTCCATCCGTGAAGACGCTTCTTCAATCTGCTAACTCAGCTCTTACAGTTCAGGTCAGTACCTTCTGCTGTCGTTTTCTGTTACGTGTCCTCAGAGTCTCAGAAAAATAATTATCTGCCAAGTCTTATGCTCACTGCAAGGATTGAATTACGGGAAGAAAATCGAGCACCGAGTAATGGAAAGTCCAGGATTCACCAAGCAAGGGGATGCGAGCTCTTCACAACTGCCCTTCATTTTTTTTTTTTTTTTGTTCTTTTTGAAGAATGTGATGAAACACTTCAAAGGATATGAAACTATCATTCACCACTAGGAAAAAAAAAAAAAAACATCTGTTTTGCACTGATTCAATTGCTAACTACCCACAGAAGCCTTAGTAATCCTTCTTTGAAATTTTTGTTTATTCATTCATTCATTAGAGAGAGAGAGACAGACAGACAGATAGACTGGGCACACCAGGGCCTCTAGCCAGTGCATAAATGAACTCCAGCCACATTCACCAGCATGTGCATCTGGCTTAGGTGGGGTCTGGGAGTCAAACCTGGATCCTAAGGCTTTACAGGCAAGTGCCTTAACTGTGAAGCCATCTCTCCACACCTCAAGCCATCTCTCCTGCCCCCATTACTAATCCTTTTTCATTTATTTTTATTTTCACAATCCCCTACATGTATATTTTTATCATATTTACCCCCATTGCCTTCTGTTATGCCCTCCCTATTAATTTTTAAGTTTTTGCCTACAAGTATCAAAGTAAGTATTTATTTCAAATTATTCCTTCCTTCCACAAGGATTCTCTTAACTGTTTCAGGGATATTTGGACAATAAACGACGTATGGTCCTTGCTCTTGCAGCCATACTATAAAGAGGCAGATTGCATTGATGAAATGATTACAGAGGGACTGTAACTTTGATGAAAGGGAAGCAGTGTGTTCTTGCATAGGACCCAGGGGACGACGAATGTGGGGGATTGCTGTGGTGGGATGTTTCCTGGGGAGACATGAACAAGCACCTGTTCTTGCCACTTAGAGCACCAATGACACAATTCCACCCAACTCCAGCTTAGTGGAGCTCTGAGTTGATTGGGATAAGTTACAGGAAAATGGATGAGGGGTTCCTTACAGAAGAAGCATGCATGATTGCATCCAGGAAAAGCTACCGGAACACGGGCAATGACTCAGCAATATTGTGTACCTGGAGCTCCTGAATGACAGGTCAGAAACTCTCCTTTCTCCAAAGAGCGTTACTGTTTAGATAATCTTGGGAAGGGGCTTTATGAATCTGAGAATTTTCAAGAGCTTTCTGAACTTTGTAAGTTTCATTTATTTCCTGGGTCTTGTATGTTTCATTGATTTCCTGTGTCTTATGAGACTCCTTTCTTCCTCCAGAAGGGAATGTCTCAATTTGGAAGAGTTATCTATGTGACAATTGCTCAGAAACTTATGCTTGTGTTGGGGACCATTTTGGTCCCAGGAACAGTGTGGATAAAAGCTGTGAAAGTCAGGTGACATCTGAGAAAATGAACGGTGTCTCCGAAGATATAGGAGATGATGCTAAATACATAGGCAGTGGCCAGGGAATGCAGAATTTTGTAGCATTGTTAGGGAGTTGGAGTTTTCTTCTAAATGTGCTGAGAAATCACATGTGATAAATCGCCTGACTTCTTAGGTGATTTTCACTAATCACACAGAATAAAATATGGTGTTACCTGGACAAAGATGCTGCTGAGAAATGTGTATTTGAAGAGCCAAAGTGATGGAGTCTCCTTGATGGGACTGTATTCAGAGAATATGGAAAGAACCAAGGCTCCTCTTGGGTTTGTGTTTGCAGAGCTGTGGCGACATTTGTGGGTGTAACGAGAAAAGAGCTGGCTTATGGTAGAAGGAGCCTTGAGACCTCCAAGACAAGACAGGAAACTGGTAGAGAAGCCATTTCAAAAAAAAAAAAAAAAAAGAACACATTTCTGGCCCAGAAGCATAGAGGCCACCATGGCCTATGTCTTTGATGTTTGCATCTACAGACAGCTGGAGCTAGATTCCCTATGCCAGCTATCTTTTCTATGAAAACATCGAATAACATTTTCCAATCTCAAGGAGACTATGAGTCAGGCAGGTGATTTAAGGAGAGAGACAGGATCATTTTCCTTAGGCTGGCTCTTTTCATCTGCCTGAGAAGTGTTTCCAGAATGATCTACGTGAGCAAAAGAACCAGGTAACAAAGCTCCAACATTCTTAGCTCATCTTGAGATTTGTGTAACTGGAGACCTCATGATTTCAGCTTCTTTGAACTGTTAATTCTGTGTATGTGTCTTTATACCTTCTTCTAATGACCACTTGAATACACAAACACCTAAGATCATTTTATCAGGCATGTTTTGGAAAAAAAATCCATGTGATTAGATTTTCCAACAAAACCTTTCTTTTTCTTAATCTTCTGTCTCTATGATATTTGATTTAACCAAGAGACATGCTGGACTCTAAGAGCATGTGACACAAAGATCACAACCACGAGAAAGCTCGTCATACATGCTGACTTCTTTATTCCTATCTTTGTAGCTGAAAACCTGGAGCACAGAAACCCTGGAGCTGAGTTTTCACATGAACTAGAAAAAAGTCCAAACCACACATTGCTTTGTCTGCTAGAATTCCAGCATTTAGAATACTCTTTCCATGAAAATCAACTGCACTCATTATTCAGGCTCTGAAATTTGTTCAACTGTCCAAGAAACACATGGCTTTACCCCATAAATGTAATAACCACTAGAACGTAATGCCACCGATAGAGGCTTATCTCTTCAGGCTTGTCTATGTAATCTACTAAATAATAATCCTAATTAGAACCCTAATTATGTTTCTGTTTAGAGTATTTTTAGATACCCTTAACATTTGATCTGTTTCGTCTCGTTTCACAGGTGGCAATAAGATTAAGAACAGGTTTTAAAATAAGATAGCACTATTATATTTCTAATATGAGGTGATTGTGGTCTCAGAGCAACTTTTTACTTACTGACGCATGGAACAGCCCTTTGATGATGGTAATTGCCCCCACATGCCCTCTCCCTACATGGGGAAAAATAGACCAGCCTTTGTAGTCGGCTTCTTGTTTCTACCTATAAACTTTATTCATTTCAATTCAAGATCTCGAGTTTCTTTCAATCCTTTCCTCTATAATAACCTATCTTTTCAATTCTGCCCAAATCCTCTGGTTACATGTTCCCAGGGACACTTGTCCTGAAGTTACCTCCATAGCCTTACTACCTTTTAAGAAAAAAAAAAAAAAACAGTGACATAAATCATAAATTTTTGTATTTAAATGCAGCTTCTCAAATGCAGGTGAACAGGAGCCTCCTTCAAGGGTCTCGCAAAACACAAGGTTCAAGCTGGGCCTGATGGCGCATGCCTTTAATCCCAGCACCTGCGAGGCAGAGCACCTGCGAGGCAGAGGTAGGAGAATTGCCATGAATTTGAGGCCACCCTGAGACTACACAGTGAATTCCAGGTCAGCTTGGGCTACAGCATGACCTTGCCTAAAAAAAAAAAAAAGCAAGGCTCCAGGCTGCACCCAGGCATGTTCCACCACTGTCTTCCTTCCAATGGTCTGAGAATTTAAATTTTCAACAAAAATTCCCCAGGTGGTTTTAGACAGATTTTGAGAAACACTGCTTTATAAGATCCACGTTTGATTTTCAAGCACCAAGATTCAGAATTTCCATGATGCTAATGGCTGCTGTCCACAAATGGCATGACTCCTACAGTTTTGAAACACTGAGAAACAGACACACATAGGTGCTATTTTTATTGCTTTTAGTACTTTTCTAGAATACATGTGGGTCCACCTCACATCAGCTTGGCTCTTCCCTCACTTTCCGAGGTAGAAGCCAGGAAGGGAACAGCAAGATTTGTTCAAAGGCAGCAAAGTCCCTCCAGACCTGCTTAGTCCCACTGTGGCCTCTCAGCCCTGACACTTCTGGCTCCAGTGGCCCACTAACCAGGTCTGACTCAGGCAGCAGGCCTTCTCATGTGCTTGACACCTGTCAGGACTCCATGCTCCCTGCACCCGAGACTCCAGACTTCAGCTTGTCCATGTCATGCCCCCTTCTTCCTTCGAGGTCCTTGACATTGTCAGAGCGTGGGCAGAGTTCTAATCGCAAGTCAGGCTTAATATTTTTATTGCAAGGACAAAACCAGTCCAGCCCAACAGCTGCCCCCAGGCATATGCAGTATTTCTGGAGATGATGGCCTTGAGTGACAGATTTGCAAAACCGAAAGCGTTGCCAGTATACAGTATAAACTTCAGCCACAGTAATAGAAAGTCGGAGTTTAGTGCCAAATGGTGCTTAACTTGTTGCCTGAACTAAGTGCATTCAACAGGATGCATACTTGTCATGGTGACCCTTACATGCCTGTGTTGTTCACAGAAAGTGAGGTTGTCATTCCCAGGTTATTCCAAGCATTTGTTGATCACCATATACCATGCACCAGACAGCAAAAGCACAATATTTGTGCCCAAGAAACAAACCCTGAATGTGGGCAGACACCCTACTGGATTGTATGGTGAGGGCTGTGGCGGGAGGAAGGATGCATTACCAAGAGTTGTAGCAAAAAGCAGGTGGGGAGAAAAAAAAAATAACCCAAGAGGGGCCCCGAGTATGGGGCCCTTGAACTGAACTTTGAAGGACTGCTAGAAATTATCCATTAGGGTCTGGTACTAGTGAGGTAGGACTGACATTCCAGAAAAGTACTTTGTGTTCACATGGGAGCTAATAAGAATAGACTTAATTTAAAATGCAAATAAAGTTTTAACACTTGAGAATATAAGTCACAGCAAGTGATGCTTGATTATGCAAAATATGTCTTGATTATGCAATGAAACTAGTTTCTTCTATAAGGTACAAAGTAAGGGGTAGGTATGATAGAATTAGAGTTTATTCAGTTTCCTCATCAAGTATCTGCTGCCAACTAACCTTGTCCTAGGCATTGCATCATCTCAGCACAAAATACAATGTCAAAAAAAAAGAGAGGAATGATTGCTGCCCACAACAAACTTAAATTTTGATGAAAACAACACATAAGCAAATGAAAAACAAAAATACCAAAAAAAAAAAAAAAAAAAACAATTACAGATTGTCATACATGCTAAGAGGAAAATAAAAATATCTGTGTGAGAAGAGTGGAGGTGGTTCCTTTCTTAAAAGTGTTTAAGACAAGCTTCTTGTAGGAATTCCTATCTCAAAGTGTGACAAGGAGCGAATGAGGACTTGGGTTTATTCATTCATTTATTCACTACAGTTAGTATGTATGACTTTCCAACTCTGGAGGCATTTCGGAGGAGATTGGGTGACACCTGCTCCCCACTGAGGGAAGGAGAAAGGTAAGAAGAAAGGGGAAGACTTTTAAAAGAGATAAGGGGAGACCGGTGGGCAGGTGTCTAAGGAAGCTTTAAACAGAGTCTTGCGTTTAATCTCCTCTGTTAATGCGCTCTGGTGGCCTAGAGATAGGGACTGGGTTAAAGGGGTAGATGGATGTCTCCAGTACAGTTGGGAAGCTAATGGGTGGTGCAGATGTGTGATAGCCATGATCCAGAGAAAGGGCTGGATAGGCCGATGTGGTAAAAAGGTTCTAAGTTTGCTCCAGATGCAGTAAGCTGCACAGAGCCTTGCAAAGCTCACACCATGGCTCTGACTCAGCTACATATTCCTGCTGGGACCAAGGTTAGAAGCTGCCAGATCTTCCCACTCTTTGGCAGTGGTTTCTTGGCTGCATGTTGCAAATTCTGAACAGTCAAAAGATCTATGAAGTTTCTTTCTCTCTCCCTCTCTCCATTTTTCTCTGTCAAATAAATAAATAAATAAAAATAAAAATGTATTTTTAAAAAGGGCTGGAGGGATGGCTTAGCAGTTAAGGAATTTGCCTGCAAAGCCAAAGGACACAGGTTCAATTCCCCAAGACCCACGTTAGCCAGATGCACAAGGGGGCACATCGTTTGCAGTGGCTGGAGGTCCTGGCACACCCATTCTCTCTCTTTCTCTCCCTCTCCTTCTTTCTCTGTCAAATAAATAAATATATAAAAATTTAAAAAATAAATTAAAAAAAAAAGATCTGCAAAGTTTGGGCAAACACTTCTTTTCACTCTGAGTCAAATCTCTTCTGTTTGGAACACTGTCTAGTTTTGGCTAGTAGTGCCAGAAACCAGTGAAATTTATCAGATCCCATTACTGCTGATCAAAACTGCCAGAGGCATGACACATCCATAACATGGACACTCCAAGTGAGAGAAAGGAGAAAAGACAGCAAGCAATTACATGAAAGTTTGCATTTTCCTTTTTTATCTCTTACTTTCTGGGGAGGTTCAAATGTTCTCTCTGAAAGCTGGATATACGAGTCTGCTAAAATAAACTAGCAACACAGATTAACAAGAGAAAAGTCATAACATTCGTATTTTAAAAGGGATGGTTTTCACTGGGCATGGTGGTGCATGTCTTTCAATCCCAGCAGTTGGGAAGCAGAAGTAGGAGGATCTTCATGAGTTCAAGGCCAGCCTGAGATGACGACATAGTGAATTTTAAACCAGCCTGGGCTAGAATGAGACCCTACCTCCAAAAATAAAAACAATCAAAACAAACAAAAAAAAAATGGTGGCTTTCCATTATGTGGAGGCATTCAGCTCTGAAGACCTGAAGCCTCAGGGAGAACTATTTCTTTGTATGCTTAGGCTTGATGAAGTGTGGCAGCTTCATAGAAATGTGATTGGGTAAGTGTATGGTTAATCATAGCACACAGGAGGAAACTAGGCAAGCTCTGTGGGTTCAGATTCTTCTTCACCTGTCTGTGTAGGATTCCTTCCTGCCAGGTATGGGCAGGATCCTTTCTGAAGTAGGAGTCATATATGATCCCAAAAGTGTATCAGCTAAGTCCCAAGTGGGGGACAAAGGTTGAGTCAGCACCCCTGGGGTTCTCCTCCCTACACTTACTTCGCAGGGTGGGAAGCAAAGGGCCAGATGCAGTAGAATGGAGCCCTGAGCTACTTCAGATCACCCGAGGAGCACTGAAGGCTGGTGGGTGTTTCTGGTATCTTTATCCTGTGAATCACGACATGCAGACTGAGCACAGAGGAGCTTGGGCAACCCCTCCCCCCTTTAAATAGCCTAAATTGGCTTCCTTCCTCCAGACACTGTTGTAATGGTTCATCTTTTTAAGTATCCTCTACCCTTCCCAGGCTGGCGTTCCATTCTTCTTTTCTCTCTCACATTCTTCCATGCTTGCAATGGTCCTTAACAACACCAGAGGATGAACAAGAAAAGGTAAAATGTTCCAGGGAGAAAAATAGCAGAAGACAACAGCTGTTACAGTCACCAGTACAAATGCCAATCGTGATGCATTGTTCCTTCAAATTAGGAGCGTCAGCTAACTGATACGCTGCTCTCTTGAAAGCTTCTCTATCAATGTCAAAATCAAAGATAGAGGGTGGAGGGAAGGCTGGGTTTAGGAAGACAGCATTTTAAATGTGGATTTGTTCAAACAAAGTACCAAACCTTTTCATCTCCCTTTATAAGTCTTTGTTCTTAGTGTGCTAGAAATTGCATTAGAGTTGTCAATTCTAACAGAAGTCCCAGGGAGAATTCTTCTGCTGAGCTAGACGCATTGGGTCTGAGATTTGGGGTTTATTGTGCAGTGTGGAAGAGAGGAGGATGGAATTCACAAGTCAAAATTTGCCACTCAGTAGTTTGGTAAGTGGACGTAACAGATTAGCAATAAATTGCAGTCTCCCCTTTTGGAAGGTATCAAATCACTGCCCCATCTGGCCCTCAACTATCACCTATGACAGAGAAAGCAAAAGGCGGTTGACAGCTGTGAAACTGAGTGTGCATGGTTTAGAGCTTATGAGGGATTACGTTTAGTTAACATATGCCAAAAAAAAAAAAAAAAAAAAAAAAAAAAAAAAACCTTTAAGGGCTGGAGAGATGGCTTAACAGTTAAGGTGCTTACCTAAGAAGCCTAAGAAGTCAGGTTCAAAACTCCAGGTCCCACATAGCCAGATGCAGTAACATAAGCGTGCAGTGTCACACATGCACACAAGGGGGTGCACGCACCTGGAGTTTGTTCACAGCAGACTGAAGGTCCTGGCGTGCCCATTCTCTACCCCCCCACCCCGCCTCTCTCTTTCTCTCTCTATATATAAAAATTAAATAAAAAACTTTAAGAGAAGAACTCATTAGGCTTACAATTCCAATTTGTGAACAGGCAAACAAAGCTCCCAGGTCAGTCTAGTTTTGAATACTGAGTCTTTCCATTACATGTGTGATCGCCTAAGATTCCCACGAGTATTTCACATAAAATCCACTTTCTTAAAGTCTGTTTGCTTATACTGTAACCAACTCCAGAAGTACACTTGAATGTATTTTATACAGAGTAACCATATCGGAGTCCTTAAGCTCATCAGCTTCTGTTGTGGGGATCAGTCGACTATGGGAAGACGTACTTATGTGCTCTGGACTGCTATCTTGTCTAATTCCAAAGCTTCCAGGGATTGTAAGGGGAGATGTTAAAAACTGATCACCTTTGGTAGCCACTTGCTTGGTGTATTGGCTATCCATTATTGCTGCGTGAACACATTACTCCAAGCCTTAATCACTTAAAGTAACATTATTATTACCTAATATTTCTGTAAGTCAGAAGTTTGGGTTCAAGTTCAAAGTCTCTCATAGGCTGCAGTGAAGGCACGAACCAGAGCTGTAGTCCATCTAACAGCTTCTTGGGGGAGGGGTCTGCTTGTGAGCTCACTCTCCTGGCTGGAGAAAATCAGTACCTCTGGGGCTATGGACTGGAGGTGTCCTTCAGGTCCTTGTCATATAGAGTGCTTCATAGGGAGACTGCCAACATGGAAGTGTGCCTCTTCTGAGCAAATAAGATGGACAGACCAGAGAAAATGAATGCCAGCAAGCTAGAAGTCAGTTTTCTTAGAACTCAACCTAAAAAAAAAAATGACCAATGACCAATTTGCCACTTTCTGTTTTGTTGATGCAGCCTATATCCTAAGGAGGAAGTTACAAAAATAACATCAAAACCAAGCAGCAAGGGTCATTAGGGGGCCTGCCCCACCTGGTAAACCAGTGTGCGCCAGGTGTTGTCAAAAACAAAACACAGAGGAAGAATGGCTCCACGGTGAGACTTGGGGGACCATTGTCATTTCTAACTCCAGATGTAAAGTTCATGAAAGATAGTCATTGTTTTCATTCATTACACTAGAAATAAATTTTGATTCACACCAATAAATTCACATTGATGAAATATCTTTTCTTCCTATCTACATATGTATTGTACTTCCCTAGAATAGCTTGCCACTTTACCAACAAGAAAAGTGAGTTTTTCAAGCTAGAAGTAACTTCAGTGTAATTTCAAAGTCCATTCATTTTATATTTGGTGATGCATGTAATGGCCTGCACAATATTACCCACTTAAAAAAAAAAAAAAAAAAAAACAGACGTTCTAATATTCTCACCTGTAAAGTGGTCAAACTAATTCTGTTCTGAATACTCACAAGTGTGTTGGCTGAACTAAATAACTGATCATTTTAAATCATAAAATGCTATCTAATCTAGAGGTTTTAAAAATATTTTTATTTATTTCTTTCAGAGAGAGAGGAGAGAAAGAGGCAGAGAGAGGGAGAGAGAGGAAGTGAGAGAGAATGGGGACTCTAGGGCATCCAGCCACTACAAACAAATTCCACACATATGTGCCATCTTGTGCATCTGGCTTGCGTGGGTACTGGGGAATTAAACCTGGGTCCTTTGGCTTTGCAGGCAAGTGACTTAAATGCTAAGCCATCTCTCCAGCCCCTTTTTTTAATATTTTTTATTTTTATTTACTAATCTAGATGTTTTTCATCTTGACCTAATATGTAACCCCATGAAATTTCCCAGCCATTTAAGCTGTTTATGTAAAAGGAGGAGGAAGAGCAGTTGGGAGAAGCTTCCTGCACTCCTGCACGGGAAGGTGACAATAAGCAACCTCAAGGCAGCAGTGAGTGGTTGGTAAGTGTCATCTGGTGAGCAGGGGTGTCGACTTAAGTGAGGACCTGTTTCCATGGGAGCTCTCTGAAATGACCAGACCCAAAGAAAATCTCTTCCAGAACTGGAGTACAGAAAGTGACTTGGGAACTGGAGTGATGATTTGGCTAAAACAATCTGATCATAAGTGATTTGATTTGTTACAAAAAAAAAAAAAGACAGAAGATGATAGCAATGAAAGCCAACAGCTTGACTGGATGAATATTTGGTTTGTGTAGATGATTTCCTTTAAAAAAAATTAAGTATTTAGAAAGTCATCTTCAGGCAAGATGGCAGATTATAAACCTCATCAATACACTCTGTGAAGGAAAGCAGTTGGGATCATACACAGTAACTATTCCTGAAAGGCAATAGCTGTAAACAAATATATCAAACCTCCATGGGGAAGTAGACAGGAACCACAAAGGGCAGATGGTGTGCCCAGCCACAACTGTCTCTAGTGAGATAATTGGAAATTATCCAGAAGTGCTTCTACACACACACACACACACACACACACACACACACACACACACACACACTGGTGCTGTGGGAACAGTTTTCTGGACCACCAAGGACTGGATCCATAATAGACAGTGGTGATATGGTGATATCCAGGAGCTGAAGGTTTTGGAACAGAGTGTGAGGCTTGCCTGAGATCAATAGAAACCTCCAGATGATGGTTTCACACATGCCCTCACCACCACCATGTGGGCACCACAGCTTGAGAGAAGAGCTGTGTTAGAGCCTGGAACCTCGGGGAACAAAGAGCAAGTGGGCTGAAGAGTAACATGGAGAAACTGAGGCAGGATCTCTTGCACGGCTACCACTGAGGCCAGCATTCCATGTTGCCCTCCTGCATGCAGCAGATCAGAGCTAACAAGCTAGAAAGAGTGCCAAGAAAGGAACTGAGAACTATACTGTTCAAGTCAGTACAGTTGTGCCAGAAACTCAATCAAAAAAGTAACTGGTCTGGGACTGGAGGGATGGCTTAGCAGTTAAGGCGTTTGCCTGCAAAGCCAAAGGACCCAGGTTCAACTCCCCAGGACCCACATAAGCCAGATGCACCAGGGGGTGCACGCATCTGGAGTTCGTTTGCAATGGCTTGAGGCCCTGGTGCACCCATTCTCTCTCTCTCTCTCTCTCTCTCTCTCTGTCCCTCTCTCTCTCCCTGCCTATTTCTGTCTCTTTCTCTCTCTCTCAAATAAATAAAAATAAAATATTTTTTAAAAAAGTAACTGGTCTGAACTGCACTGGGGTGATACATACCCCAATTTTAGTTTAATGGATATAGCAGTTACTTTCTCATTGCTGGGGAATAAAAATGCTCAATCAGCAACAGCTTGGGAAAAGAAAGAGTTTATTTTTGCTTACAGTTTCGAGGGGGAAGGGCATCATGTCAGGGACAGCATGAGAAGAGCAGGATCCAGAATCACATTGTCATGTCTTCGGGGAGGAGGTAGAGAGACAGAGAAGAGGAAGCATGGTAAAAACAATATGAGCTGGGCGTGGTGGCGCATGCCTTTAATCCCAGCACTCGGGAGGCAGAGGTAGGAGGATCGCAGAGAGTTCGAGGCCACCCTGAGTCTACATAGTTAATTCCAGGTCAGCCTGGAACCAGAGTGAGACATTACCTCACAAAAACCAAAAAAAAAAAAAAAAGAAGAAGAAATTTGTTACTGTGGAACCAGCACTACAGAAGGTACTTGAAAGAATCCTTCAGATTGAAGAGAAATATAAACATATCCAAGAAACTCCAGGAAAGAATAAGACATGCTAAAAGAAATAGCTAAGGAATGGGAATAGGAAGACACCAAACACTATCAACAAAATGACAGGAATTAATCCATAACTTTCAATAATAACTGAGTATTAATGAACTAAATTCTCAAATGAATGAACCAAATTCCTCAAACAAAAACACAGACTGGCTATAGAGATTGCTCAGTGGTTAAAGCTGCTTGCTTGCAAAGCCTCATAGACTGGGTCTAATTCTCCAGCACCCATGTACAGCCAGATGCATAAAGTGACACATACATCTGGAGTTCATCTGCAGTGGCAAGAGACATGTTCTCTCTGTCTCTCCTCCCTCTCTCTTTCTTTTTCTGTCTCCTTGCAAATAAATAAATATAAATAAATAAATAAATAAATAAAATATATCTTTATAAATATATTTTTAAAAACACAGACTATCAGATTGAATTTAAAAATCAGATCTACCTATTGGTTGCTTCTAAGAAATTTAACTTTACATGAAAGAGAAATTCAACATAGGGTAAAAGGATGGAAAAGATAGTCTAATCAAATGGTATTAGAAAGCAAGCAGAGGTCACTATTCTAATATCTGAAAAACAAATCCACATCAAGCCAAAATTAGAAGAGTTTAAGAGGTTTGCTTCATACTGAGTGTCATAGAGATGGCCCTCAAGGTTTTAGAGTATAGCACTGCTGGCTATTCTCTCTCTCTTCTTCCTCCTTGACGATGTGATATGATGCCAACTTCCTGATCCTGTGCCATGCTTTCCCCCCATGATTGACTCTATCTTTTAGAACTGTAAGCAGGAATAAACTCTTCTTTCCTTAAGCTGCTCCTGGTCATGTAGTTTGTCTCAGCATAAAGAAAGTAACTGATACAGAAATCTGGCACCAAGAAGTGGGGTATTGCTACCATAAATCTGACCTTGTGGTTCTAATCTTTTAAAAATGGTTTTGGAGGAGAAATATGGACAAATTGGTAACTTAATTTGGTTTATTGGGGGCTTTTTGAGGCTGTGAATTGGATTATTTTTTTTTTATGTCTTCCTCAATGTATTTGTTATTGAATTACAGGAAACCTAATTTTTGTATTATAATTTTGTGTCTAATCACTGGGCAGAAGTGTCTATCAGATCAAAGAGTTTTCTGTTGGAGTCTTTCACTCTATTGTATATAGAATCACATATCTCCAAATAATGATACGTTGACTTTTTTCTTTCCTATTTAATTACCTTTTATGTCCCTCTCTATTGTTCTTAGCTAAGACTAAGAATGGAAAAAGTGGACACATTTGCCTATACATATGACAGAGGATTGATATCTAGAATCTAGAAAGAACCCAAAAGGCTAAGCACCAAAAACTCAAACAAGTTTAGCTTGGTGGTTTGTATGCAAAGTATTCCCATAGCCTCTTGTGTTTTGAATACTTGGTTTCCATATGGATGAGAATATGGGAGAGCTGTGCAGCCTTTAAGAGATGGACCCTTGTTGGAGGAGGTGTGTCACTGGGGGTGGAGCTTGAGCTTCATTAGTCCAGCCTTACTGAATGTTGAGCGCTAGCTCAATCTTGCTGCACCCTTCCAGGTGCCATGACAAGATGTGACATCCTTGCTGCCTGCTCTTCCATGTTTTCCCCACAATAATGAAACTCCCCCACCTCCAAAAAGAAAACCTATATGCTGAAATAAACCCTTTCCTCCCATAAGCTTTTTCTGATCAATTGTTTTGTTCCAACAACAAAGAAGATAACTGCCACACCAGCCAATTAATAAATGGGCTAATTAAATGAGAGGCAGTTCCCAAAAGATGAAGTGCAAATGGCCAAAAAAACAAATAAAAAGAAAGTTCCATCTCACTAGCTAGCAAAAAAGTGCAAATAAAAACTACATTGAGATTCTGTCTCAACCCAGTAGTCATACACGTCATCAAATGTTGGCAAAGATTTAGACAAAAGGGAGCCATTATACATGGTTAGTGGAATGTAAAGTGGGAATATAAACCAGTCCAGTCATTATAGGAGTCAGAATAGAGGATTGTCCAAAACTAAAAAAATAGTTCTACCATATGTCTCAGCTATATCACTCCTGGGTATTTACCCAAAAGATTCTAAGTCAACAGATCACAGAGATTCTTGCACACCGATATTTATTGTAGAACTGTTCATAATAGGAAGCAGTCTAGGTGTCTATTAACCAAGAAATTGATTTTTTTTAATGTACACATACCTAATGGAATGTTTCAGCCATCAAAAAGAATGAAATTACATTGTTGCAAGAAAAATAGATATAACTGGAGATAGTCTTTTTGAGCAAATTAAATCATTCTCAGGAAGACAAATGTAGCATTTTTTCTGTCATTTCAGAGTCCTAGTCTTTATAGATACATAAAATTATATATGTGCAAATGAAATGAAAGTAGAATAAACTGTCTAGAGAAAAGCAGGAGAGTGGTGGAAGTATGGAGGGAAGAGGAAAAGGAAAGTAGAGGGGTATAGAAAATATGCTCAAAGCACTTGTAGCTATTACCTTCTTGGAGAAAACATGACAGGTCTGAGTAGGAAGTATAGGTGACATCTCCACAGCGGCAGAAAGGAAGTAGCTTGAATTTACTCGCTCTGAACACGCACTTGACTGGACTATTAAACCTCAAATTCTGCCCCCAGTGATATACCCTCCAGCAAGGCTCCACCTCCTTAAGGCTCTACCAGATGGTGGTTAAGTATGAAGCTTAATCACAAACAAGTGAGGTATTTTGCATTTAAACTACCACAGACCATAAAATATTTGCATGAACATAGCTTTTGCATTTTGTTAAAGGCCTCTTCCACATCTATTGATGTAATCATATGATTTCTGTCCTTAAGTCTATTTATGTGATGTATTCTGTTTATTGATTTCTGTATGTTGAACCATCTCTGCATCAATGGGATCAAACCGACTTGATTGAGTGATAATTTTTTATGTGCCTTTGGATTTTATTTTCAAGAATTTTACTGAGAATTTTTGTGTCTGTGTTCATTGAGGGTATTGATCTATAATTTTCTTATTGTGTCTTTGTCTAGTTTTGCTTCATGAAATGTGTTGTACCTGTGTTTGGTACATATGCTTATGGTTGTGATATCCTTTTGTTCAATTGTCCCCTTGATGAGCATAAAATGGCCTTCTTTATATCTTCTGATTTGGTTTAAAGTCAATTTAAGCAGATATTAGTATAGCCACACCTGCTTGCTTCCTATTTCCATTTGCTTGGAATATCTTTCCACTTTTACACCCTAATGTGGTATCTGTCTTTAATGATAAGGTAAGTTTCTTGCAGACAGTGAATGGATGGATCCAGTTTTCTGATCCAGTCTGCTAACCTGGGCCCATTGATGTTCAGAGTTATAACTGATAGGTGTGAATTAATTTCTGTCAAACTGCAGACTATGTTTTCTTGATTTCCATTTGCTTTCATGTTTCTTGAGATTTTGGGATTTTATTTTTCCTTTTTTCCTTTCTATAGCCTGTTGATTATGTTTATTCTTCTTTTCATTGCCAAGAAATCCCATTCAGTATTTTCTGTAGAGCTGACTTAATGCTCATATATTCATAAAGTCAGGTTTTATCTTTCCCTTTTATCATAAAGATAAATTTGCCAAGGATAGTGATTTGAGTGGGCAGCTGTGGTCTTTCAAAATACTTTGAAATACTTCATTCCAAGCCCTTCTGGCTTTTAGAGTTGCCATTGAAAAATCAGATGTAATTCTGATGGACTTACCTTTGTTTGTGATGAGTTGTTTTTCTCTTGCAGCTTTTATTACTTTTTCTTTCGCTTTTACTACAATGTGGCATGGGAAATTTCTTCTCTGGTTTTGTCTACTTGGTGTTCTATGTGCCTTTTATTCTTGGATGGGTCTCTTTTTTGTAAGATTGAGAAATTTTCTTCTATAATTTCATTGAAAATATTTTCTATGCCCTTGACAGAGTTTTTTCTCTTCTTGCATGTCTATGATTCAAATGTTTGGTTTTTTTTTTTTTTTTTTTTTTTTTTTTACAGTGTCCCACATTTCCATCATGATCTGTTTATACATTTTTCTTGAACTAATTGATTTGGCCTCCCAATCTACTTCCTCTGTCTTAATCCATGGTAATCTGTCTTCCATTTTGTTAGCGAGGCTTTCTTGCAAGCCATTTATTTGAGTTACTTCAGATTTGTTATCCATTATTGTTTTTTTTTTTTCCTAGCATCTCTTTTTATTGAATTTCATTTTTATTTCTTGGTTTGACTTTCTCATTGTCTTTTGAAATCAATTCCTGCATTTGTTAATATCCCCTCTGAGTCCATTCTTCTGTGTACTGTGTTATTTTTGTTGACTCTCTTTTTCATTTAACTGTTTGTTCGTGGTCTCATTATATTTGTTGAATATGATTATCATAATTGCATTTTGGAATTCTTTGTCTGGAATCTTCTCTAAGTGGTTTTCATTTCCCTATGGGAGTAGGTACTCTTGGTGGGGAGATCTTGCCTTGGTTTCTGGTGTTATTTCTTTTGCACTGGGGTTTGCCCGTCTGGAGAATCCCTTTGTCTTGCTGAGAATGCAGCAAGAGTAGCTCTACTGGAGCCTGTTTGAGTGGCCTTGTATGCCTTTTTCTGGTAGAGAGTGGGAGGGTAATCTAATGGCCATTCTGAGCAGGATGTGGAGGTAAGCCTATGGCCCACTGCTTGCTGGGGACCTGAGGGCTATTACGCTTTGCTGAAGGCAGGAATGTGCAGGTGGTCCTGGGTACACAGGGGAGCAGGACTGTTGAACACAGAAGGGATTACCTAAGTCATACACAGTCTAGTCTGCAGTGCTTTCTGGGTAATTTTTATAAAAATAAATAAATGAACATTTATCAAATATTTCCAAAGGTTCATAACTAGTTGGCTTTGTAGCTACTTATGAATTCTATTTTTGTTTCACTTATTAATTCAAGTTTATTTATTTTTGTATCAAACTGAGGCTTTTGTGCATGATAGACTTGTTATCTACCACTCAGCCTTGGTCTACTTATTTTCTTTTTCTTTCTTTCTTTTCTTTGGGGGGGGGGATTTTTAAAAAGATTTTAAATTTTTTGTTTATTTTTATTTATTTATAAGCAACATACAGAGAGAGAAAGAGGAGGAGAGAGAGAGAGAATGGGCACACCAGGGCCTCCAGCTACTGCAAACGAACTCCAGATGCATGTGCCTCCTTGTGCATTTGGCTTACGTGGGTCCTGGGGAATCAAGCCTTGAACCGGGGTCCTTAGGTTTTATAGGCAAGCGCTTAACCACTAAGCCATCTTTCCAGCCCTTTTTTTGGATTTTTGAGGTATGGTTTCACTCTAGCCCAGGCTGACCTGGAATTCACTGTGTTGTCCCAGGGTGACTTCAAACTCACGGTGATCCTCCTACCTCTACCTCTCAAGTGCTGGGATTAAAGGCCTGGCTTACTTATTTTTTTTTTTTTTTTAGAATAGATGAATAGATACATTTCTTGGTATGCATGTCTTGTGAGTGAATGTAGAGGTCAGAGGACAACTTTCAGGTTGGTCTTCACCTCCTGTCATTATTCCCCACTCCATTCTTGTTTTATTATTTTGGAGAGAAAGACAGAGAGAGAATTGGCACACCAAGGCCTCAGCCACTGCAATCGAACTCTGGATGATTGTGCCACCTAGTGGGCATGAGAAACCTTGCGCTTATCTCACCTTTTTGCATCTGGCTTACATGTGATCTAGAGAGTTGAATATGGGTCTTTAGGCTTCACAGGCAAGCACCTTAACTTCCAAGCCATCTCTCCAGCCCCAACCACTGCATTCTTAATCTTTGGGGAAATTCTCCTGTTTTACCGAAGTCGGCCATAGCTTCCAGCTTTTTGCATAGGGTCTTGGGATTTTTAACTCAGGTGCTCTGAGTTGTGTGGCAAGCACTTTATCCACTGAGCAATATCCTCATCTCCCTAGGATGGATATATTCCTTTCTTTTTTTGTTCTACTTGCTTTCATCTTCTAATACATTTTCTTCCAGTGAGATAATTGTACTGTGCTGAATTTGTAAAATGAAAACTGTGGCAGCAATTTTAATGGCTGTTTCCAGCTCTCAATGTTACAAGTATTGTAAGGCAGGAACATTTGGCTTAAAATAATTGGGAAATTAAATGGCATAAAAGCAGAAAAAATGGAGATATTTCATTTGGATAATGTCAACATTTCAACCAAATAATTATTTCATGCTCCAAATTTATTATAAAAAAGTATCTGAAGACACCCCAAAATTGTTGGAATATTGTATTGGTGTGGAACCCCAAAATTCCCATACAAGGTCTATATATTATTAATGGTTTGGACCACAGGCAGTATTATTGGGTAGTGCTGTAGACCTTGTAATTAGGCCCCAAAGAAATTACAGAACTTTAGCCTTTTCTTCTTTCTCTTTTGTTGTCTGGCCATGAGGGTAGCCGCTTGCTCTGCCACAAGCTCCTCACTATTGCATCAGCTTTTCCACAGAGGCGCAAAGCAAACAGCCTAGAACCTTCAAAAACTGAGCCAGAATAAGCCCTTTATCTTCATGAGTTAGCTGTCTCAGATATAGTGACAGAAAGCTGACTAGCATACCATAATTAAACTTTCCCTTCAGTATAAAGGTGACGTGACATCAATGAATAAAAGAAGTCTGTTTTCAAAAGAAACTGGCTGTGGAGGAAACACTGTGGAAGCAAGTGTCTGGAAAGTTTCCAATGTCTTATTCTTTTAATGACAGGAACAATGTGTCTTACCTGAAAGATTCATACCTTACATGTTTAGAAAACTTATGAACATTTTACTATGTGTTGAAAAGTCCTCCAAAAATGTTAGTGGTTTTTAAGCAACTAAAATTACTAACCACATCTCAACTAGAAGAGGGATAAAAGCACGTCATGAATTAATAGGAACAGAAACTGATGGATAAATCCTATGGATTCATTGATTTCTCTAGTCTGGTGTGATTTTTCTTCCTGTCTCAAATTGCCCTGGAAAAGTCATTTCCTTTTTCTAACACATTCTTAAGATAGTTGAAATGTCATCCTTTCAGCAAAGGTGAAAGGGTGATTGTTTTTAAAAGTTTTATTTATTTATTTGCAAGCAGAGAGAGAAGAGGGACAGACAGAAAAAATGGGCATGCCAGGGCCTTCAGCCACTGCGAATAAATTCCAGATGCATGTGCCACGTTCTGCATCCGGCTTTATGTGGGTACTGGGGAATTAAACTCGGGTCGTTAGGATTTGTAGGCAAATGCCTTAACTGCTAAGCCATCTGTCCATCCCCAAAAGGCCAAATTTTAACTCTGTGCAACTTTTGCTATTTCTGACAGTATCTATGTCCTAGTCTGAGAAAGAGGCTCTGAATCCATGAATAAAACCATTGTTTGTTTAGTTAATAAAATAAAATTCCAAAGCCTTAAGAAGCTTTTCTTATTTTGAATATTAAATAAAAGATACCCACTGTAAAAACTTTGAAGTACATGTGAACTTCTACTAAAATAGGCTTAGAAATAATAGGCATTTAAATTTCAGATTCTGATATCATCATAAACATATTATGTGTCCAACAGTACTCACTTTATATCTTCTGACCACATTCCAAAGGCTAATTTAGAAATACTGAGACCTCGTGAAGTCACTGGTGGCCTGTCTCTGTTCTTGAAAAGACTGTCGAGCTAGCTGGCCCTTCTTCGCGAAATGCTAGTCACAGGAAACTCAAAGAAATGTGTAACATAGGAGCACAATTTCAGTTACTAATGCATTCGTCCAAATAGACTCTATTCAAGTCACTAACATTGGTAACAGCTTTCAGACAGAAACGAAACCCATATATCTACTGAATTTTTCTTTCATTTGGTTATTGTTACATACTTATTTGCTAGTTAGAACATGTTTACATCCAAAAATGAGCAGGATGGAACTCATGTAGCGTGCGGGGATACCAATTTGGGACTTCAGTACCACAGCTATTGCCCTTTTTGCCTTTGCTACTTTTCTTGACTTTTATTTTCATTCTGTGCATAGCAACTTCCTAATTAACATTTTAGATGAGAACGTCAAAAACAGGGAGATGACAGACTGCTACTATTCTTGGTCTTGCTGACACTCCCCCACGGCAGAATGACAGTCACAGCTGCAAGTCATTGCAAGGAATCTGCCTGAAATTAGCATGAAAGTTGGGTCAAAAAAAAAAAAAAAGACATACCATTTTTTTTTAAGCTGTTTCATTATACTGAGTAGTTCCCATGTACTCAGTATAGCCTCTCCAGGGAGCAGAGCAGGTTTGAGCATGCGCCTTCTGTGTGGGCCAAAGCTCATAGGGATGGGAAAACCCCAAACTAAACTCTTGAGTTTCTTCTTCTCCTCTTCCTTCTTTGTTTTTGTTTTCTGCTTTTATTTTTAGAGATAGGTTCTCTTTCTAGCCCAGGCTGATCTGGAATTCACTACGTAGTCTCAGGCTGGTCTTGAACTCACTGCAAACCTCCTAACTGTGCCTCCCAAGGGCTGGGATCGAAGGTGAGCACCCTGCAAAGCGCTGCATTTCTCAACCACTATTTCAAGCCTCTATATTCCTGTCATTGTGATCAGTGGACTGCCTGCAAGTGGCTTACAACCTTCATGGTTCAATGAGGCAGTCCATAAATCTTCACTTTTACCAAGGCCCAAGGTCCTCTACCACTGTTCAGACCAGCTGCATAAAACTAGCGTCAGTTGATTCTGTGTTACAACCTCAGGAAGAACTGATTATCAGGCAGTTACTTGTGCTGAACATTTCAGCAATCAAAGCTGGCCAAACTAGTGAGGGCGTCGCTATATGTAAGGCCAACCAGTTGGAAAAAAACCAACTCTCTGTAAGACCTAACTATTTTCCCCTGTCATCTGCTCTTCTGACTGCCATCTTCTCTTGGATGCACTGGGCTTTAGCCTTTAACTGGCTATTAATTTGGTAACTCCTCTCTGCAGTCACTCCCACAATGGAAGAAGCTTTCAAATATTCAAATGTAAGTATGCTACCCCAATGTTTAAGATGAGGCAAAAGATTCCCATTGCCTTAGGTCTAAACTTCCAGACGTGGTTCACCAGACCCTCCGCCAGCTTTCTCTGACATGTCCATAGAGCTCAGTCACATCACAAGCAACGCCAGCCTCATTGTGCTTCATGTAGAATCTGTGACTGATATGCTAAGGTCAGTGACAATTACTAAACTAGCTTGAGGAAGAAAACAGGGCAAATTTGCCCATTATGCAAAGAAAGGATTCTGGAATGATAGTTATAACTTTGTAAGGGTTTTGGTATGGAAAGCAGGTCACCAAAGAGCAAGTAAGAGAAGCAATTCATGGACTGGAAAGATCCTTGCCTGTGAAGCCCAATGGCCCAGGTTGAATTCCCTAGTTCCCATGTAAACCAGATGTCTGAAGTTCATCCGCAGTGGCTAGAGACCCTGGTGCACCCATTCTCTCCCTCCTCTCTCTCTCTCTCTCTCTCTCATAAATAAATAAAAATAAAATATATTTAAAAGAGAAGCACTACACATTTGATCATACTGTTTGGCACTAGAAAACAAATCTTAGAAAGGTGAAGAAAGCCTGTTGGAAGACCCTGAACTTGAAGAAGCAGCTAATGGATGTCCTGGGTCCCATGGAGGCTGCAGATAGAAGAATTTTAAGCCTTTAGAAATATTGAGTGCCTGCCATGTGTGTGAACATGGAGATGACACCGGAAAGCAAGGGCATTATGGAACCTGTCTACAGTGACACCTCAGTCCCACCTGAAAAACAAGCTGGTCCACAATACATCAGGATGAATCTTGTCCCCTCCTTCCGTCCCCCGAGAGGCTAGTTATGGGATGTGTCCTGCCTTACAGGACAAGACAAAAACATCAACACCAGAAAATCCAGATGGCCTGACTTGGGGTGGTAGGGTGAGGATCAGCTTTCTGATACCAGGTTTCAAGGGAATAAAATTTGTGACGAGATACAGGAAAGGAAAGGAAATGAGAGAACTCACATAAGTAGCCTACCACTGTGGGACCTCTGTATCAGTGTGGCTGATGACATTGATGGTCACAAAATCTCTGCACGAATCTTCCAGGGTCATCCAGACCACGTGGAAGCAGCGCTTGCCCCTGCATGCTAGGCCAGTTCCTGAGATCCTTTTTTTTTTTTTTTGGTGGTGTTGTTGTCGTCATTTTGTTTTGTTTTGCAAGGTAGGGTCTCACTTTGGCCCAGGCTGACCTGGAATTTAACTATGTAGTCTCAGGGTGGCCTTGAACTTATGGTGATCCTCTTATCTCTGCCTCCGGAGAGCTGGGATTAAAGGCGTGCGCCACCACACCCAGCCTGAGACCTTCTTTTAAGGCATCCATCTCTTCCCTAACAGGGTGAGGTCCTGCATGCTAATTATATAGTTCATGGAAAAAACTCGAAGTTGGGTGTGGTGGTACATGCTTATGATCCCTACATTCTGGAAGCTGAGGCTGGAAGTTTGAAGCCGGTCTGGGTTACATAGTGAGACAGTGTCTGGAATAAAATAAGATAAACTTCAGTGTTTTTGTTTGAATAAAGCTTGATGGCAATCTTGTCTGAAACCGTGCAGTCATCAGATTTCCAGTCTTATCAAGGAAGCACATCACCCACAGAGGGCTCCGGGACCACGTTGTGTACCCATGTCTCCACTTTCACTGGAATCTCTTTCTCTGGCCTCTCTCTTCCTTTCCTTCCTCCCTTCGTTGCCACTGCCCTTGCGCTTGGGTTCTGGACTGAGAGAAAACGTAGCAGGTAACTGGGCCCTTCTCTCTGTTCTCCACATCTTATCCGGGTCCCCTCCCTTCTTGGGTCTGGACACATCCCAAGGCTTCTCTGGAGGCCATCGGAGTCTTCTGTCCTGCCTGCTTCCTCTTGAACCCCTTGGGTACTGATCCACTCATCATAAGTGGCAGTGTGCTGTTCCCATCGCTTCTTTCTTCCTTCAGAGTCCCAAAGCTGAGGACAGATGTTCACATTCCCCACAGGCTGCTGAAGAGCAGTGTGTCCATCTGGGTCCTACTTCTGTCACAGAGAGCCCAGCTGTGTCCTGCTACCTTGGATAATGTCTTTATTCACTCCTATTTCTTGTTATCGAGATAACCTTTGAATACAGGCTGGCTTGTAATTTTTTTTTTTTTTTTTTTTTTTTTTTTTTTTCAATGTGTAGATCACAAATGTTACTCCTGGGTGTTCCAGGAGGATCAGGGCAGGGGAGCCTCCTAGGCTGCTAGCTCTGTGAGACATTAAAGGAACCACATGCTGCTGATGGCCTCCAATACCACAGCCCCAGGACCTCCAGACTCACCCAACCTGCCAGGGACCCATCTGTGGCTTTAATTGAGCCCTGCCCTCCAACACCCTGTGGTTATCAGTCCCACCCTGATGTTATCATCTATAGGAAATCAAAATACCATGTGTGAGAGCATTAAATTCTGTCATTTATTTGTGCTACAGCCTTCAGGAAGAGGAGGGGGGAAACCATAACTCTCGTTTTATTTAAAAGAAAAATTGGCACAGTGTTTAATCCTTGGTGACCTTAAATCAGCCTGTTATTAACAGCCAGGAAATGCCTGACCTCAAGGTCCTTACTGCTATTATAAACTGTGAAAATTATAAAAATGGAAATAAAAAAATAAAGTAATTACCTCTTCATGTGTTAAAAAGTTAAGTTGAATGGCCTGTTACCATGGAGATGGTTTCCTGTTTACTGCACTGGTCTTTCCCCAGCTGTAAAGACCAGTCACTCAGCCAATGGGGAAATAGCATGTAGCTTTCCATCTTTCATTAGTGTATGTGATAGCGTCAATGCAACCTATAATTTGCCAGTCAGTAAAATTTGGTAAATTGTGTTTTCATATATACTAGTGGCTTTACATTCCACACTTATTGTATGGAATTACTAGCGTGACCAAAAACACAATCTTACATTTTGAGAAGTGGGAAAAAAATCCCTATGTTTAAAATATGCCTTTTAAATAAAATATGCCTTTTAAAGTCCTGGTACTGTATTTCTGGGGGGTACACATGGGCTCCCACAGTAAGGGATCTTCTTGTTTCTTTAGCACTTGTAAGGAAGGCAATAGTAAAATTACTCACAGCATTGTCATTAAGAACAGCAAGAACCCAAGCTGTCATTCCTGGTAACTATGTCTCAATCTGAAAAAATAAAAAAAGAAAGAAAAAAATCACAGGATTCCAAAGTATACTATTTGGTGTAGAATAATAAATAAAATGATTTACAAATCAGCAAGGGTTTTCATTTTTGCCTACATGTAAAAACAAAACTCAATACCAAGTTACTTAGTGATTCTTGGGAGATAGAACCACAGATTGGAGTAGCAAAGTCTATTGAAGAAGAAAGTGTAGACTTGTTCAAAGTGCCAGGCACCACGGAAATGTAGAGATAAAGAAGAAAGGGGATTATGTACTTTCCCTTGAACATTGAGCTCAGAGGAAGGCAGCTTGAAGCAGTTTGACTAAAGACTTCAAAACACTTCTATTATACAGTTAGCCCCAAACCACAGCTCCATGAGTGCAGCCTTTTTCATAACTCTTTTTTACTTCATTTTATTTTTTATTTTAGAGAGAGGCATGCCAGAGCCTCAGCCATTGCAATTGAACTCCAGATGCTTGCACCACCTAGTGGGCATGTGCGACCTTGTGCTTGCCTCACCTTTGTGTGTCTGGCTAATGTGGGATCTGGAGAGTCGAACATGGGTCCTTAGACTTTGCAGGCAAGTGCCTTAACAGCTAAGCCATCTCTCCAGCCCATAACTCTTTTGTCAAAGACTTTTTTACACCTTGGAAGAGACTCAAAGCTTCCCAGAGTCACTGGGCTCTGCGTTCCCACCATTCTTTTGCCTTTGAAGTGTCTCCTCCCTGCCCTTCCCTCTGTCACTCTCCTGTCCCTCACAAATACCCCTCCCTACGTAACACCTATAGCTTCTGGACACAACTAACCTTCCTGGTGAACATGTTGGAGACACCTTAGAGCAGAGTATGGAGTAGGCTTCAACTTTGTCCTAAATAATTAAATCATTTGTGGTAATTTTAGAGATTTAAAAATCGTCAGGCTTGGTGGCACATGCCTTTAATCCCAGCACTCTGGAGGCAAAGGTAAGAGGATTGCTAGGAGTTTAAGGCCACTGTAAGACTACCTACTGAATTTCAGGTCAGCCTGGCTAGAGTGACACCCTACCTCGAAAAACCAGAAAAAGAAAGAAAGAAAGAGAGAGAGAGAGAGAGAGAGAGAAAGAAAGAAAGAAAGAAAGAAAGAGAGAGAGGGAAGGAGGGAGGGAGGGAGGGAGAGAAGAAGGAAGGAAGAAAGGAAGAAAAGGGAAAAAAAGAAAAAAATCATTTCTTAGCATACATGGGCATTGATTCCAGGATTCCTGCTCACTCATACAGCTCTCTATGAATGTTCAGTTCTCTTGTATAAAATGCTGTTGTATTTGCACATAACCTCAGTGCACCCCCTCCATGCTATAAACTGTCTCTGGATCATTTAAGTGCCTGATACAATTTAAATGCTATGAATGTCATTGTTATATGGTATTGTTTAGAGAATCATGAGAAGATTAAAAAGTCTGGATGTGTTCAGCTGACACAACTTTTGTTTTCTGAATATTTTCCACCCATCATTGGTTGCATCTCCATATATGGAACCCATAGACACAGAGGGTAATTATCAAAAGATATGAATTCAGTGTTAAAGTCAGAAATTATGGGATCTGATTTTAAAGCACTATTGACTTGTACTGACCTTGGGCATTCACTCATTATAAAGGTTTTAGAGTGTGAGTTCTTGCTTATTTCTTCCTCCTGATGCGACAACTTGACAGTCACATGCCGGTTCCTCCCGGCAGGTAGGGCTGAAGAAGGAGCCGGTCCAGCCAGCCCCTTTTTGGGGGCTGAGCATGATGGTGAATGTCGGCGACCCAGAACCCCCTCCTCTAAGACACCGGAGAGAAAAACACACTGGGTCGGGAGTCTTGTCGAAGCAGGAACTCGTTTTATTGTAGTAGGAAGATGTTTATATAGCTTTGAGAAAGAGGGTGGGTCTCAGGATGGGAAAAAGATGTAGGGGCCAATAGTATTTCACTATGTCAGCAGTAGCTGGGCAGAGGCAGTTTTGGCTTAGGCCTTGCTGAGTCACTCCTAAGCGGGAGTAATAGGCCAAAGACAGGTGGCCAAACTCTAGTCAGGCTCAGGAAGTTCCATTAGGCCTCACACCCGGGCCTCTTAGGGCCCAACAGTCACAATCCTGTTGTCAACTAACAGTGACTGACAATCCTATTGTAGTGATCATTTTACATCTCTCACACCGTCTTCCATGGGATCATAAGCAGAGTTGAAACTAAATGTTATTGAATGAAGGAACACTTTAGGACTAAAGAGGAATGTGTTTACATTTTGCAGGTTGAATTTCACTACATTTTATTCTCTTTACATTAAGCTTCTTTGCTACAAAGGATCCTGTAGTGTGTGCTTTTACGAGATGCACTGGGGTTGGATGGTGCACACCAGCATGGTGTGTGTGATATGTGTCTTTTCAATAAGTCTGAAAGTTTGTCTGGAAAACCTTTTGTGAGAATCACAATGACCTTTACTAATATTTCAAACCAAATGATACAGAATTAAGGCAAAAGAGAGAATGTGATTGAACAGAGCTGTTCTTTCATTCATGGTAGGGTTGACCTTGTCATATGTCATAAATGCTCAAACTTGTACACTTATCAGAAACGTTTCCATCCACATTGAGGGACTGCATGTATTTGAAACGTGAATATTTTAGATATTCATCCTTTGAAACTGTTGCTGACAGACACATGCAGCTCTGCTCCCATGATCTAGAGTAAAGGTTAAGTCCTTGTCCAGCCTATCCTACCCACCTCATTGTCATCCTTCACTGTGCAAGAAAAGGTTCATCAGCTTGGGTTGGCAGATGTAGAAAGCTTGGTTTTTTAACTCCGAGGAGGATAGAGAGGAGAGAAGAGCTCTGTCGATGGCTTGCAGTGCCTTTGAAGTCAAGGGTGGACATTGGTGGGGAGATCAGAGGTGAGACAATGAAGAGATGTGAACCAGTGCACGTGAAGACTACATCCTTGTTCTGGAAGCAGGCTCTTGAGCACTGGAGCCAGGGCTCCTGTCACACTGATAATCTGAGGCATGGCTCCTTCTGCGCCCTAGAACTTAGAACCATGAGCTAGCTATTTTGTTCATTACTCCATCAAGCAAATGCCTGTACTTCTGTTTGCTTTGATTTGTAGCCTTGGTCAAAACACTTTTGGGAAGGCTCTGTGTTAACAGTTCAGATTACTCATTTTGTCTCCAGCATGTTACATAAAATGTACTGAAAAGGAATGAACTTCTGCAAGAGGAAGGCACTAGAAGATTTCCACTGTGCTGCTCTGGAAAAGGAGGTGACACCCAATGTACCTCTCCGTCTGACACATGCCGAGCAGCTGTAGGTGCTGTTCACAGAAACATCAGCTGTGTCTGCCTCTAGACAGAACAGGCCCCATGAGGAGCAGTTCTTCGTGAGCCCTCGTTTTCCCAGCTGGTCAATGTTGCATGGTTAAACGCTTTCATTCTGTTACAAGTGCATGTGTATGGTTTTTCCTCTTCTTTCTGTATCTGGGTTTGACATTAGTCATCTGCTCTGATACTCAAAGGAACTCTGGGGCAACTGTGAGCCACCTTTACTATGTGACTGTTGAGTTTAATCTGACACGAAGAAATTTTTAATGGTGCCTTTTTGGACAGGTTCTTCAGGCATGAAGTTTATGTATGAGGGAAGGGAAGTGTGGAAATGTAAAATCAGAAGCTATTGGGGTGACAATGAGCATCCAGGTGACATGGCTGTGTTTAACAGTACCTAGAAAAACAAAGGCCTTAGCTAGGAGAGGCTGGACCAATTCCTGGGGAGGAAGATGGAATCACTGTTGTCATGGCCATTGCTAACTCTTAGCAAGATCCTACGATGGACCTTCTGACTCTCACAAGGAAACTGAGACTCCAGTTTCTAAATTATTCAAGCTGTCTGCCAGGGATTCTTACTGTGTGCAGCCCTTCCCTTTTCCCTCCTCCTACCCAGTTCCTCTCTAACCTGACTGGGGTATCACACAGTTCTGTCCAACAGAAATGCACTGGGAAGTACAAACACAAGAACCATGAAGTTGTTTGTAATGAAATGAGGAGAGCCAGGCATGGTGTCTCAGGAGGGAGGCCAGCCTGGATTACATAGTGAGTTTCAGGCCAGCTTGGGCTATATAGCAAGATCCTGCTTCAAAAAAAAAACAAGCCAGATGTGGTGGCTCATGCCTTTAATCCTAGCCCTTGGGAGGCTGAGGTAGGAGGATCACTGGGAGTTCAAGGACACCGTAGAACTACAGAGTGAGATCCAGGTCAGCCTGGGATAGAGTGACAACCTACATTAAAGAAAAAGAAAGAAAGAAAAAGAGAGAGAGAGAGAAAGGAGAAATGAAAAGAGAAAAGAGATGGGCAATGCTAAATTGAGCAGTACATTTTATTTAATATTTTAATTTCAAATGTAATCAATATAAAATTGTTGTAGATAGTTCCACATGGCTGGGATAAACATCCAAACCAGGCATAGTTTATAAGAGGAAGGGATTTATTTCGAGTTTACAGATCCAGGGGAAGTTCAGTCTGTGGGGGAAGCAGCAGGCTCCCATTCCTAAATCCAAGCAGAGAGAGAAGCTACCATCATCCAGCACCACCAAAAAAACAGCAAACGCAACACAGCCAGCACACAGGAGGAATTACAGCAAACAGGAGCAGGCAGCCAGCAGGGACCATCACCACCCCCCACACAACTCACACCACTCTGCACACTTTTTGGTTGGAAGTCAGACTACCCCTAAACACACCTTTGGATTGGACCCCCGGGATCCACCCCCAGGGACACCGCCTCCAAGCCAGGTGGCTGGAGACCAGAGCTTGAATAAAACACCTGTGTCTACAGGAGACATACATTCAAACGACCACAAAAATCATATTTTACATTCTTTCCTTTCATATTAAGACTTCCAGATCTGACGTGTACTGTGTTATTTCCAGTTTGCATGAGCCACATTTCAAATGACCAATAACCACAGGTGGCTGCCTTGTGGCTGGATACTAGACAGCAACTGCTCCATGTGTCCTCCCTCTGGGTGACTAATACATTGTCTCCAGAAGCTCCGCCAGCGTTTTCCTTCCTGTGGCTGTCCCGCTGAGATTTCAGGGCACCCACCTGCCCTCCAATGAGCTCCCAGGGCTCTGAGCTGTTGGTTGGGTTAGCACTTCCTGTCTCAGCTCTGCCTCTAGGGGGCAGTTCCAAAAGGTGTCCCAGTGTGCCCTCTGGTGACTGCTGTCAGAATGCACAGGGCGTTGTAAAAACTACTCAAAGAAAAACATAAGAGGAAAATAAAATAAATGAAATACCACTACAGGAACACTAAGTATTACAGCACCTAGTAGTCTTTTTAGGCCATTGTAGTAGCAGGATACAAACCAGTAAATTGGCTTCTTAATATAGCTGTGTTCCATGGAAATCCCTTCCAAGGTTTTACCATACAACACATACCACCGGTTTAAGGCGACTGGCAGAATTCAGTTGCTTAGGGCATGGATAAGGTTCTGCCTCTCTTCCCTTGCCCCACTCAAGAAGCTCTCAGGTCCTGTGCCTATGAGGGCCCAGCGTTTGTCTGGCACTAACCTTTCTTCACAGAGTGCATGGGCAAGAGGAGCCCAGGACAAGGGGCAGGCATGATTGACCTTGGGTAATTAGTGGGTGAAGATTTCAGGACTAACCCAATCAATGCATGAAGGTCCCTCGACCAAGAGACAAGGAACCGGGCAGATTCCAGAGAAAGTTTTGATTAGTGCTTCTGTGCCAGAACTTTCCTCTCTCTCCAAGTAAGTTCTGAAAAAGAATGCTGCCTTTTCTCCTGCACATGTGCAGTACAAGTACCTGTACTTTTCCTATCTTACGTTCAAGGTCTATTCGTTAGCTCCAACCCAGACAGGTTCCTGGGAGCAGCCCACAGAACTCTGTACAGTAGAGTTGGAACCACAGAGTGTGCTAGACTCTGTAATCCCGGCCTTTCTGTAATTCCAGCTATGTGGTCGGTAGGCACCTAGTGGTAAGAGAGTAGGGGCAGGAACCTGTGCTTGGAGTGGGAGTCCCTCTTACTTAAAGAGGCATCAACACTACCTGATTCCAGAAACTTCCCTGAATAATCTCTAGCCACTGATAACAGATAGGCAAATGAAACTTCTTGGAATTACTTCTGTGCAACACACACACACACACACACACACACACACACACACACACACACACGGTGAATTTATAATGCCTTATGTCCTCACATACTGACACATTGGGCAACACATGGGCCAACCAAGATAGGGAAGACAGGGTATTTCCTTGTTGATCTTTGAATGAGGGCTACCATTCAGTTTGACATTAATTAAAAACATCTTTTAAAATCAAGATATCCTGAAACCTTACTGGCTGAGATGTCTGCTTGAAATAAAGGGAACTGGCAACAATGGAAGTGTCCTGTCAAAAGGTTTTTCTCTGCAAATGATGTGTCTGCTTTTTCTTAAAAATATATTTTTAATGTATTCATTTGCACACATACAGAGTGAGAGAGAAAAAGAGAGAGAGAATGGAGAGAGAGAGAGAGAGAGAGAGAGAGAGAGAGAGAGAGAGAGAGAGGATGGGCAGGCCAGGGCCTCTAGCTACTGCAAATGAACTCCAGATGCATACATCCCTTTGTACATGTGGTTTTATGTGGGTACTGGGGAATGGAACCCAGGTTGTTAGGCGTTGCAGGCAAGCGCTTTAACCTCTGAGCCACCTCTCCAGCCCAGATGTGTCTGCTTTTGTTCTATCACTGATCACCTTACCTGGGCCTGTGGGAAGATGATGTGACAAACACACAAATCGATCACACACCACCCACTAAGCAAGTCAGCCTCTCCCTGCTCCAGTGACACAGGTGTCACTCTTCCTTCCAGCCTTGCAACCTCATTTCTGTAAGAAGGTAGCTCACCACAGACTCACCTCTACGACCTGGAAAGCCGTCCTTGGCTGGCAAGGATGATGTTCTGTTCCACTGACCCATTTAGCCCAACAAAAATTGGGCCCATTATGGCTCCATTCTTCTTTATCTTGATTTTAATCTGGGTCTTAAGTAGCTCAGGCTGGGAGCCCCTCAAGTGCTGGGATTACAGGCGTGTCACTAAGCCTCGCTCGAATCCATTTCCCATTTTCTGCTAGATTCCAGGGCTAACCTCATCTCTCACTCTAGCTGGAGACTTGTCCTCCTATATATATATATTTGGTTTTTCGAGGTAGAGTCTCACTCTAGCCCAGGCTGACCTGGAATTCACTATGTAGTCTCAGGGTGGCCTCGCACTCATGGCGATCCTCCTACCTTTACCGGGTGCTGGGATTAAAGGCGTGCACCACCACGCCCAGCTTTTTGTCTCTCTCTCTCTCTCTCTCTCTCTCTCTATATATATATATATATATATATATATTTATATATATATATACATATACATATATATTTATACATATATATATTTATATATATATATATATTTATTTATTTATATATATGTATATATATATATTTATATATATATGTATGTATATATATATATTTATATATATATATTTTTTTGGTTTTGCAAGGTAGGGTCTCACTCTGGTCCAGGCTGACCTGGAATTAACTATGTAGTTTCACGGTGGCCTCAAACTCTTGGTGATCCTCCTACCTCCGCCTCCCCAGTGCTGGGATTAAAGGCGTGCACCACCACACCCGGCCTCTTCCTATATTTTTAAAGAACGTCAAAACCACCCAACATCTGTCAGTTCAAGGCAGTTCCAGCTCTTCCTGCTCTGCTTGGCATATACTAAAAGTTGTATCACTCTTAATTCAGAGGAAAGCGCTCATGTTTGCCAATATTGCTTCTTTATGAAACTTCAATTTAACCAAATCACTAACCTTTGGCTTCTTCCTTCTCCAGCAGCTAGTCTAAGGCAGGATACCCCAGAGAGCATCAATCGGAGCTGCATCTCACGGTCTCTGCCTTTGAACCAGGCTCTGCTGCTGAAAAGCAGGGCCATTGTGGGAAACTTGACCTTGCTGGTCTACTCATGTTATCGAGAAGGAGGTTTCTGACACCATGAAGTAGTTGATGCTGAAAAAGCATTGTAAACATGAAGTCACTCAATATCATGACATAACCTTTCCTACAATAAGCGTTTAATAAGTGTGGTTATTATAAAGAATTTAAGAGCAAGAAAGATGGCTTAGCAGTTAATGTGCTTGTCTACAAAGCCAAAGGACCCAGGTTCAATTCCCCAGAACCCACATAAGCCAGATGCACAAGGTGGCCTATGTATCTGGAGTTTGTTTTCAGTGGTTAAAGGCCCTGGTGCGCCCATTCTCTTCCTTTCTTTCTCTCTTACTCTCTCCCCACCCCTGCCAAATAAATAAAATAAGTGAATACGTTTTTAAAAAAGAATTTAACCTGTCACTTCTCATCATAAGATTGATCGCCACAACTGTTAACTGTTCACTGTTCACTTACTGCTAGTTCCTCCAGTCGTGAGTGTACATTCTCTGATTGCTAGTTCTACAGATGGTGTTAGTGAACGGGCTCCAGGAGGATGAGCAACCCCACCCCCATCATGACCGGCTCGTATGAGCGTGTCTGTACATAAACCTCTGTGGGGACAGCAACACCCTGTTGCTGACAGCTGTGTGGTTTGTGCACTGATTTCCCTTGCTGGTGGCAATGCTGATTAGCCACACAGTAATGAAGACAACTCCATAAGCCTCGATTTTACAGAATTTCTACTGTAATAAAGGGGTATATATTTTTAACTTTTCATTTTTTATTATTTTTTTTTGGAGAGAGACACACAGAGAGAGACAGAGAGAGAGAGAGAGACAGAGAGGAAGACAGAAATGGGCGCGGCAGCAGTGTCCAGTGTCCAGATGCGTGCGCCCCCTTGTGGTCAAGTGCGGCATTGCGCCCTTGTGTCACTTTGCATCTGTCTAAAAGTGGGACCTGGAGATTGGAACAGCTGGAGATTGGAACCAGTGTTCTTAGGCTTAGGAGGCAGGTTGCTTAACCCCTAGGCCATCTCTCCAGCCCATAAAGGGGTATTTTTAAAGCTTTTACTTTGCACCCAACTTTTCAACATTGGAAACTTTTAAAAAATATATTTTATTTATTAATTTGAGAGAAAGGGAGAGAATGGGTGCGCCAGGGCATCCAGCCACTGCAAACGAACTCCAGATGCGTGCACTCCCTTGTGTATCTGGCTTACATGGGTCCTGGAGAATCGAACCAGGCTCCTTTGGCTTTGCAGGCATGCGCCTTAACCGCTAAGCCATCTCTCCAGCCCAACATTGGAAATTTTTATTTGTGAAAGGAAACAAACTCACAGAATGAAATAGACAGAAATATTCTGAGCAATCAAAGTAGAAACTGTGAGGAAGGGCTGAGGACAGACGGGCCAGCCACAGTGGAATGACTAGTCACATGTCCCATTCAGAGGTATTCTTTGCTTCCCTCAAACACACACACACACACACACACACACACACACACATTCTGATTCTTCAGTGCACTGAAACCCTCCTATCTGTAGACTTTTCCAGAACACTTGCTGTGCTCTTGCTGCAGAATGGGCACCATTAAACGAGAGCATAAAGTGTTCTATTGCATTCGCCTTCTCTGGGCAAGAACTCAGGAGGCACTGCAGGAAGCAGGGTGAGCTTCAAGACTCTGGGCTCAAAAGACATCAAGTAACTTTATATTGCTTTGCAAAATACTGCTTTTTTTTTTTTTTTTTTTTTTGAGGTAGGGTCTCGCTCTGGCCCAGGCTGACCTGGAATTAACTATGTAGTCTTAGGCGATCCTCCTACCTCTGCCTCCCAAGTACTGGGATTAAAGCCGTGCGCCACCACACCCGGCTAAAATACTGCTTTTTTAAAGACCTTGTCAATTCTTGGCTAAACTGTGCAAATTAAAAGGCTAGCTACTCATTATTGTTGTTAAGAGGGAAAGAGTTCTCTCACACCATCCAGGAGTTGCAAACCCTCCAACCACACAAATACAAAAGACCCAAGGATGGAACTAAAAGTGAGCCCTCATCTTCGGAGGAGAGAGTCTGGGGTTGCTTTGGACACAGTAGATAATATCTTAGTGTTAAAAAGTCATTTGTGGGGGAATTAATAATTTTTTTCTCAAATATATTTTGAAGACATCCTCTTATTTTAAGAGCAATTTATCATGTCAGACAAGAATGGGTATGTTCTGCTTTCCTGGAACAAGCCGTAAGCTGAAGAAGGGATAAACTGACCCAGTGGTATTTGGGGCTAGACAAATGTTCCACTTGTTTTGTTTTGTTTTTTCACTACAATGTTTGGGTTTTTCTAAACCCAAAACATATTTTGCCCTAAGCTCTTTCCTCCTGAATTTTAACAAGTCATGTGTATTTGGAGGAAATTGAATCCATATGTGTCTAATCTACTTACACTTAAATCATTAATATGTTGTTTTGTAGGATTATCTAAGTGACCAAGGACCATTCTGAGCATCTTTAGAACTCTGCTTGCCTCACCACACAAGTCCTTATTGTATAAAAAAAAGGTCACATTTGCCCATAGGCATTGTAGTCTGAGCTTACTATAAATTCGCAAACCAGCTCCCTGAGACTATTCTAATTTAATGGGTTGATACCACATGATTTCCCAATTTCAAGAAAGGAAATAAGCTTATAAATGTGCCACCCTCGCAAAGGGAGGAGGGGAAAACAGAAAGGAAAGAAAGGGAGAGAAAGAAAATGAGAATGTCTCCAATAGTCTCTTATGACCTCTATGCCTTGTCTAATATTGGGGTGAAGTAATAGTTGCTAAATTAAGAGTGAAAACATATTCTGGAAATACAAAAAAAGAAGTATAATCAAATGCTTGAGATAGAATTAAAATAGCACTTTGGATTATCAGAAATATTGAAAGACAGGAAGAAAAAGAAATCCTACCTATGAGTCACTTAACGGCTTTCTATACCTGAAAGACTTATTCTCACCAATCCTTACAAAGATAGTTTTAAAATCACAATTGTAGGGAGAGAAAAACTTAGATGATTACATCACACTAGCAGTGTTTAAGGTAAGGCGATGCAGGATGAAATGTCAATGAACTAAGATACCTACAAAACAAAAACAAACAAAAACAAAAACACCTTGTCAGAACTTCCATTAAAACCTATACTGGATGCAAACAGTGGGAATCCATGACCTTGACAAGATCAAGACAACACAGCAAGTGCATTCTGTGATATGCAGTACAATTCATTCTTTGTGTCAGAACCAAGTTCAATGAGTACACCAAAAAACCACAATGGAAATTTAAAATCAATTCTAGCAGTTGTAGATTTATACTCGGAGAAAATATACCATGTTTAATCACACAAAAGCATGGTGGGAGTTTTGTCTTCTCATGAATGCAGACAAGACAACCCAGCAGGATGCTCCCTTTGTGAACATGTGCTAAAGATCTGGCGGATACATCTGAACATTGCTGAGCTGGTGTCATGGCTAGATGAGCTAAAACAAGCAGAGGCTGGGTTAGCTCTGCTTTTCACACAGCTGCAATTCTCTGATAACCAGCAAGAAATCCAGTGCTGAGTACATGTGAGGGAGCAGAAGAAAAGTGGTATACACACACACACACACACACACGCACGCACACACACTACAGTGTTGTCATTTCCTGACCACATAAGAAATCACGTTTCAACTCACTACATCCGGGATGTAACACCACTCTAGCCCACACCCACCTCCCCCCTACAACACAGCACAGCAGAGGAGGTCTGACAGCTGATGGGTGACTAGACACAGGGCTTGGACTGAGTACTTTCTGCACAACTAGTTTTCAAAATAATCCTGGAATGGGGCAGGGGAGGGGGGGAGCAAACACATATGAAGTATCTTCTCTACCCAGTGCTTAACACAAGTTAATTAAGTCATTGAATTTGCCAAAGAGCCTGGCTTGATGTTTTGAAACTTGCTGTCTTCACTTTCCAAAGTGTCACAAAGATTTTCATAATAAACAAATAAACACATGAATTATGTTACAACTGTTCAGTGGTCCCATGGCAATATACTGAGTGAATTTAATTCATTTAATACTCCCTTATTGTGGAATATTTGTGAAGTTTTAAACCTTTTGCTGCTATAGCTAATGCATCAGTGAACTTCCTTTAAATCAGGTTCATTTTACTGATATAATCAAATATTTTGTTACACTCTTTTACTTTATTAAAAACTTTGATATATGGAACTAATTTATATTCCCTGCCCAGCGTTTTGAGTATGTGATTATAACCACTTCCCCTTTTACTACATCACTAGGCATTCCTACCACATTGTGACAATGTTACATAAATCTCAATTTGTGACCTCTGTTCTTTTTATAATTGCCAAAAGTTTCTCTAATTCATTGATTCTTTTTGTTTACGTTTTTTCTCTTTGGAGCTGAGGATCAATCCCAACACTTGGCACATGCTAAACATGACTTCTACCCTGGAGCCATGTCCCAAACATGCTAAATATAACCTCTACCCTGGAGCCATGCCCCAAACATGCTAAATATAACCTCTACCCTGGAGCCATGTCCCAAACATGCTAAATATAACCTCTACCATGGAGCCATGTCCCAAACATGCTAAATATAACCTCTACCCTGAAGCCATGCCCCAAACATGCTAAATATAACCTCTACCCTGGAGCCATGCTCCAAACATGCTAAATATAACCTCTACCCTGGAGCCATGCCCCAAACATGCTAAATATAACCTCTACCCTGGAGCCATGTCCCAAACATGCTAAATATAACCTCTACCCTGGAGCCATGCTCCAAACATGCTAAATATAACCTCTACCCTGAAGCCATGCCCCAAACATGCTAAATATAACCTCTACCCTGGAGCCATGTCCCAAACATGCTAAATATAACCTCTACCCTGGAGCCATGTCCCAAACATGCTAAATATAACCTCTACCCTGGAGCCATGTCCCAAACATGCTAAATATAACCTCTACCATGAAGCCATGTCCCACACATGCTAAATATAACCTCTACCCTGGAGCCATGTCCCAAACATGCTAAATATAACCTCTACCATGGAGCCATGCCCCAAACATGCTAAATATAACCTCTACCCTGGAGCCATGTCCCAAACATGCTAAACATGACTTCTACCATGGAGCCATGTCCCAAACATGCTAAATATAACCTCTACCCTGGAGCCATGTCCCAAACATGCTAAACATGACCTCTACCATGGAGCCATGCCCCAAACATGCTAAATATAACCTCTACCCTGGAGCCATGTCCCAAACATGCTAAATATAACCTCTACCATGGAGCCATGTCCCAAACATGCTAAATATAACCTCTACCCTGGAGCCATGCCCCAAACATGCTAAATATAACCTCTACCATGGAGCCATGCCCCAAACATGCTAAATATAACCTCTACCATGGAGCCATGCCCCAAACATGCTAAATATAACCTCTACCATGAAGCCATGTCCCACACATGCTAAACCTGACTTCTACCATGGAGCCATGCCCCAAACATGCTAAATATAACCTCTACCATGAAGCCATGTCCCAAACATGCTAAACATGACCTCTACCATGGAGCCATGTCCCAAACATGCTAAATATAACCTCTACCCTGAAGCCATGTCCCAAACATGCTAAATATAACCTCTACCCTGGAGCCATGCCCCAAACATGCTAAATATAACCTCTACCCTGGAGCCATGTCCCAAACATGCTAAATATAACCTCTACCCTGAAGCCATGCTCCAAACATGCTAAATATAACCTCTACCCTGAAGCCATGCCCCAAACATGCTAAACATGACTTCTACCATGAAGCCATGCCCCAAACATGCTAAATATAACCTCTACCCTGGAGCCATGTCCCAAACATGCTAAACATGACTTCTACCATGGAGCTATGCCCCAAACATGCTAAATATAACCTCTACCATGAAGCCATGCCCCAAACATGCTAAACATGACTTCTACCATGGAGCCATGCCCCAAACATGCTAAATATAACCTCTACCATGAAGCCATGTCCCAAACATGCTAAACATGACTTCTACCATGGAGCCATGTCCCAAACATGCTAAACATGACTTCTACCATGGAGCTATGCCCCAAACATGCTAAATATAACCTCTACCATGAAGCCATGTCCCAAACATGCTAAACATGACTTCTACCATGGAGCCATGTCCCAAACATGCTAAACATGACTTCTACCATGGAGCCATGCCCCAAACATGCTAAATATAACCTCTACCATGAAGCCATGTCCCAAACATGCTAAACATGACTTCTACCATGGAGCCATGCCCCAAACATGCTAAACATGACTTCTACCATGGAGCCATGCCCCAAACATGCTAAATATAACCTCTACCATGAAGCCATGTCCCAAACATGCTAAACATGACTTCTACCATGGAGCCATGTCCCAAACATGCTAAACATGACTTCTACCATGGAGCCATGCCCCAAACATGCTAAATATAACCTCTACCATGAAGCCATGTCCCAAACATGCTAAACATGACCTCTACCCTGGAGCCATGCCCCAAACATGCTAAATATAACCTCTACCATGAAGCCATGTCCCAAACATGCTAAACATGACTTCTACCATGGAGCCATGTCCCAAACATGCTAAACATGACTTCTACCATGGAGCCATGCCCCAAACATGCTAAATATAACCTCTACCCTGGAGCCATGTCCCAAACATGCTAAACATGACTTCTACCATGGAGCCATGCCCCAAACATGCTAAATATAACCTCTACCATGAAGCCATGTCCCAAACATGCTAAACATGACTTCTACCATGGAGCCATGTCCCAAACATGCTAAACATGACTTCTACCATGGAGCCATGCCCCAAACATGCTAAATATAACCTCTACCCTGGAGCCATGTCCCAAACATGCTAAACATGACTTCTACCATGGAGCCATGCCCCAAACATGCTAAATATAACCTCTACCATGAAGCCATGTCCCAAACATGCTAAACATGACTTCTACCATGGAGCCATGCCCCAAACATGCTAAATATAACCTCTACCATGAAGCCATGTCCCAAACATGCTAAACATGACTTCTACCATGGAGCCATGCCCCAAACATGCTAAATATAACCTCTACCATGAAGCCATGCCCCAAACATGCTAAATATAACCTCTACCATGGAGCCATGCCCCAAACATGCTAAACATGACTTCTACCATGGAGCCATGCCCCAAACATGCTAAATATAACCTCTACCATGGAGCCATGCCCCAAACATGCTAAACATGACTTCTACCATGGAGCCATGCCCCAAACATGCTAAATATAACCTCTACCATGAAGCCATGTCCCAAACATGCTAAACATGACTTCTACCATGGAGCCATGCCCCAAACATGCTAAATATAACCTCTATCATGGAGCTATACTCCAAAATCTCTATATTTTTGTTCAGTCGTTAGAAAAAAATTCAACTCTCATATATTTATCAGTGGTGACTTTTTTTTTCCCATTTCTTATGTTCTCTTGTTTTTATTTTTTTTTGAAATTATTTTTTAAAAATGACTGCTGAGCTTTCCCGGCAATGGATAGGATGTTGTGTTTTCCCCTTGTTCATCCTCCGTTGTAATGCGTCTGCGTCTGCGGTCATGCACTGGGCTTTGTGACGATCACACCCTATAGGACTTACTATGTAATGCTTCCCTTTGCAAAAAGGTCCTAATTGTGGCTTGATGACCATGTGAGCTGATAATAAGCCTTAAGAGGCATGTTAGCATCTGAGCTGTCAGAGGGCTTTGTGTTGTTTTTAACTTTTATTACTGATTTCTGGTTCTGCTTTAGGATGGTCTGGGAACCAGGCCTATCCACCTCATTTGAACTCTGTGGAATTTGTTAAGTTAGAACAGCAATTTTTTAACCTGTTGTGATTTTTTAACCAATTCAGCACTTCAGAAAGTTAACTCTTTGAAATCATAGTAGTAAAAAAGACAAAAACAAGAGCAATTATGTTTGAATGGAGACTTGAGAGGCCTAGAAACCAGCACATTAATGTGACCCCTTGGTTTTGACAAAAACACCCCCACAGGTCTCTGAAAACCCTGTTTTTCAGCATATTATCAATAGGTGAGTTTTATGGATCCTTAAAAAGAAGGTTTTGCTAACCTGGGGTTATCAACTCATTTCACTTTTGTCATTAGAAGTGTTATTAAAAATATTGAAAAATAGGCCGGATGTGGTGGCACACGCCTTTAATCCCAGCACTCCGGAGGCAGAGGTAGGAGGATAACTGTGAGTTCGAGGCCGCTCTGAGATTACATAGTGAATTCCAGGTCAGCCTGGACCAGAGTGAGACCCTACCTCACAAAACCAAATATATATATATATATATATGTAATATGATAGCTCAAGGCAGCCTAGAACCTCTGAGTGACAAAAAATTTAGTACTCATTGTAGTCTATAATTTTTCCTTCTCCATATTTGTAAGCAAGTTTGTCAGTTAGGCAAGGACCTGGTTGTCAGTAATGGAATACACCATGAATGATGGTTTAAATGGGCTTCTCAGGGCTGGGGAACATAGCTCAGTGGAAGAGTACTTGCCTAGTATGCAACAGGGTTCTGGATTTGATTCTCAGTGCCCCCACCCAAACAAAACAAAACAAAACAAAACAAAACAAAACAAAACAAAAATTACATCAGGCCTTCTCTGAATGTGCAAAGGAATAACCAACAGACCTTGTTTTGGTGGCTTATGATGGTTTTTAGTTAGTTTTGTTTTTATACTGTTAGAAATGGAACCCGGGCCTTCATCTACACCAAGCAAGAACTCTACCAGCTGAGCCACATCTCCGGCCTCAGAAGTTTATTGTTGTTTTCTTGAGGTGCCTTGCCAATAAATCCTGCCCCCAACTACCTAGAGTGTCTTAAATGAAATTTAAGTGGATCTTGGGAAAGTTGATACAAAGACCCAGTCATCTTAGGTTGGAATTTAAGATCCTGTTATTCCAGAAAATTCCCAATGGTACTAATATTGTACAGCCAGGGTATAAGCAAATACGTGTTTAAAGGTTTGTTGCTCTTATGTAATGTGCACCCTGGAGCTCAATGGTTACAGCCAGTAGTTCCATCATCAGGTGATGTCTCTGTCACCAGGAACCCAGGCCTCTTCTCGCCCCTTCCCTCCCTGCTTTGCATAGTATCTTTCATGCTTTCCCTTAGTGGTCAACAAAAGCCAATAGCTTGCAAGCAAAAACCCCAGTTGTGAATGGGATTAACAGGAGTAGGAGAGGTGAGAAAGGGGAGGGTGGAGCACATGGAGGGAATGCTCAAAAGTGCATTATATGCTTGTATGAAAATGGCCCTGTGGAAGCCGGTACCATGTACAGTAAATATGCACCAGTGAAATTTAAAAGTAAGTTAGGAAAAACATCATGGCTACTGCAGCCTATTTTAACCTATTTAAAGCTGGAGTGGGGGCTGGGGAGATGGCTCAGCAGGTCAGAGCACTTACTGTGCAAGCATGGGGTTCTCAGTTTCATTTCCAGCACAACATGTAAAAAGCCGGGTATCTGTGCATGCCCGGGGCCTGCCTGTAATAACAGCACTGGAGCGGGGGTGCAGGAGGATGTCAGAGACAGGAGGATTGCTGGGACTCCCTGGTCAGCCTGTCTAACCAAAAACAATAAACTCCTGGTTGAGTGAGAAACTCTGTCTCAAAAACAATAAAAGAGGGCATCGAAAATACAGTGAGAGAGAGAGAGAGAGAGAGGTGTTATCAGCTAAAATTGAATTCACAGCCATCTCTAACTGCAAGAGAGGCTAGAAGAGGGAGACAGAGATTATAACTGGTTTAGACAATTTGTTACCTAAGGCTAGGCCTGTTAATATTCTGAACAAAATCAATGTTCTGTTAGTCAAAAAGAAAACAGATTTTGGTAGGAAGCAATTGGTAAAAATAAAGAATTACCTAGCATTGTAAAGCAATATCAGTATTATCAATTTTAACACTATATAGCTACTTTGCAAAAAAGTAGTTTGACACATTATGCTTCATAACTATATTTACAGCTACTATTTAGATTTACCTATGTTCAAATTTTAACATTTATACTTAGATCTTTCAGAACACGATTTTCTGATTCTAGAATTCATTAAGCTGAGTTATGCCATCAATTATATTTTTTCCGGAAGAATACATGATTTTTGCCTTAAGTTATGTAGTACAACTTAGCTGGATATAAAATTTATTTATATAGTGCTAAATTTTGTTTAGTTCCCCCCCCTGTGGCTAGACTTCATTTATTTTTTTCCTCTGATTTTCAGGTTGAAAAAAATAAATTTCATCAGGCAAATTATTAATGATGAGTAAATAAGTTGTACAGATATGATTGGAGTGTGTGTGTGTGTGTGTGTGTGTGTGTGGTGTTTCCTGTGTGGGGTGATGCTTTGCTTTTGTAATGCAATCTGGAAGTATCTGCAGGATGAGTCTGGTTGTAGATCTCTTTTAATTAAGAACACCCAGTGCCAGGTAAGTTCATTGAACATGCAGGTCCATGTCTTATTTCAAATAAAAGCAATGCAGCCAGGCATGGTGATGTACACGCACAATCTCAACACTTAGAAGGCTGAGATGGGATGATTGAGAGTGCAAGGTCAGCCTTGGCTTCCATCATACAGGAAAATGGCTTAGAGGCTAAAAACACTTGCTGCACAGAGGGCCTGAGACCATGGTACTTCCCTCCCTCCCCCACTTTCCCCTTTGAAACTCCACTCTCCATCATATGCCCTCCCCCCTCAATCAGTCTCTCTTTTATTTTGATGTCATGATCTTTTCCTCCTATTATGGTGGTCTTGTGCAGTAGTTTCAGGCACTGTGAGGTCATGGATATCGAGGCCATTTTGTGTCTGGAGGAGCACGTTGTAAGGAGTCCAAGCCTTCCTTTGGCTCCTACATTCTTTCCACTCCCTTTTCCGCAATGGACCCTGAGCCTTGGAAGATGTGTTAGAGATGTTTCAGTGCTGAGCACTCCTCTGTCCGTTCTTCTCAGCACTATAGTGCCTTCTGAGTCATCCCAAGATCATCTGAAAAGAGAATACAAAAAAATGTTATTTTAATGTCCATATTACAGGCAAGGAAACTAAGACAGCCAACTTATGCCACCTGCCCATGGTTGCACAGCTAATAAGACACAGAGGCAAGGTTTCAGGGATTCGGTTACAGAGCCCTCATTATAAGCCGTATCCATATATATATATGGGAGAGAGAAGAAAAAGGAAAGAGAGAATGGGTGCAGTGCTCCAGGACATCCTGCAACTGCAAACAAACTCCATGTGCAGACAGTACTTAGTGCACTTGGCTACTGAGGAATTGAACTCAGGCAATCAGACTCTGCAAGCAAGTACCATTAACCACGGAGCCATCTCTCCAGCCCTCATTTTTCTCTCAGTATCTTTTCCTGTCCCTTTCCCCCTTCCTCTCCCTCACCCTCTCTCTATCCATATATCCACCCCCTCCACACACACATATCCATATCCTGCAATATAACCAGAGACAGGTTATAGATCAGCACTTCGGGTTTCTTCCCATAACAAATTTGAATACATCATAGATAAAGCTCCAGAGCCCATGGGCACAGGTCCTGGGTGTGCCATCATCTCTTCCCACCTCACATACACAGATTTGTGCAAGTCAAAGCCTGACTGCCATTACCCATGGAGCATTTTGGATTTCCAGCATCCTGAAGCCAGTGACCCCCTGGTACCCTGGCCTACCCTGGTACCGGAGCCTGGGAGACCCACGCTTTCCACCATGACACTCTCTAATTTCTTCTATACCTCTGGTCCCCAGGTATATGCATGTATGTGTGGCAACAACTGTGTCATTTTAGTTTTTTTTTCTTTTCAATTTTTAAGAAATATTGTGTTTTCTTTCCTGCTATGTTATTGTTAGCCTATGAAACTTGGAGACATGACTCCACCTTCAGCCACACATCCAGCCCATCATCTTGAGACGTTTCCGAGACACTGGATCTGCATCTCTATCTCATTGCTCCGAGTGGAGTTCTACATTGCTTCTGTTGTTGTTTCTCCAATTTACCCATTTTGAAACAACAACAACAACAACAACAAAATGATTGATCAAGACTCAATGTTTGCCAGCAGACAAAGCCGTCACTTGCCCTTAGCCTTGTCCGCTGTCCTTTTAGATGCGATTGGAAAACGCCTTTGGATATCCAGCTGGGGGCGGGTTTGGGGGGGACACAATGGAGGTGTATAATTCTGAGTCTAATTCCCAATGACTGGCCTCATTTCAGTAGTGCAGTGGAAGACTTGGCTAGCCATCCTTGTCCATGGCACAACTGGCTCTTCTTTCAGGGTAATGAATCCCTGCTGTGGCTCCCGGCTCTAACCCCTCCCTTGTTGGCATTTAAACTCCCAGAATGCAACACATCATGGTCTGTCCTCTCCTTCTCTCTTCTCTTCTCGTCCTCTGCCATCTCCTACCATGTTTTCTTAGGGCTTCAAATTCCAAATAAATGAAGAAGGGACATTTCTGATGCAGCAAGAGTTTCCAATTCCTGTGAACCAAAAAGCCATCTCCTTGCCACTGTTTTGCTTGGAGTGGACCTTGTATCTCTAAACCTCGGAACAGCCCTGACCGAGCTGCCGGAAACCGCCCTCCCTGTCTTCAACAGTCTGTTGAACTCGGTCTCGCCTGGAAAAGCAAAGGCGGCAGGTCAACAATTTTGATTTTGTCTCCCCTGCCCTCATTGCCCTCATATTTTGTGGGATTTTTTTTTTTCTTTTGCGACACTGGCAATATTTTAGCTGTTAGCTTTGGTTTTGTTCAAATGTTCATTCTTTTTGCTATCTTTTATGATTTTTTGGTATTTGTTATTTTTAAAGATTTTTTTTTTTTTTTTTGCTGGACATGACAGTGCATGCCTTTAATCCCAGCACTTGGGAGGATGATGTAGGGGGATTTCTGTGAGTTCGAGGCCAGCCAGAGTCGGATTTCAGGTCAGTCTGGCCTAGAGAAAGACTCCACCTTGGATAAAAAATTAATACTGTGTATAAAACACTCGAATGCTTTCACCAGTATTTCTGTCAGCTAGTTAATGCTCCCAGTGTATTTTCTCAAAGTGAGGGGCGGCATTGTGGCAGGCTCTATTGACTAAATGAATTTAATCAAGAATTTTAGTGTTGGTTTTATCTTTAGATACAATTTTATCTACAAGTATATTAGTAAGGGAATATTTTACCGCATTGGCAAGAAAATAGTCACCATTCTAAAAACCTTTATTTATTTTTCAGTTTTTTCATTTTTGAGGCATGACTGATCTCACGATATAGCTCAAACTGGCCTCAAACTCCCTGTCCTCTGAAACCACAGTGCTCTTGTCTCAGCTTCCTAAGTGCTAGGCTTATAGCCATCATGCCCGGCTGCTAAAAATCTTGATTGGATTACACAAGGCCACCTGTTAAAACTCCTTATTTGTTTGTTTTTGTGAAATTGTGCTGAGTTATTTTAAGAAGCTAGTCTGCTCCAACTGAAATCTGAAGATTCAGAAACGTTTTGGAAATCAAAAGTCTAGGTTCCATTTGTAGCTTATTTACGTGAATTTGGGAAACATTATCCCCTCTTCAAGAAACTTTATTTATATTAGGTCTTTGCAATATTGTCCTGATTTTTATTGAACAGGACACTTTGCTGTCATTTGCCAGAGACTTATTTGAATGGAGAACTGTGCAATACTTATGATGGGAGTGACTTTCCTTAGACTGGGGCAAGGTACAGCCTGCAAAAGTGGATATAACAACTCCACGCTTGTGGTCCCGTTCCCTATGATACTATCTTTAGAGAGGACTGGTGGGGAAAGACAGTAGATCTGTCCACTTAAGTGAAAGTATAAGAAAAACCAACTTTGAAGGCTTTTACCCACAAGGGCAGCGAGCAGGAAAGAAAGAACTGGTAAAAGCTGTGGCAGCAACAGAGCAAAAGGAGGAGCGATAGATGACACAGCAGGAACTGATGAGTGATAGATGACACAGCAGGAACTGAAAACACATCTGAGCAAGGCTGAGAAGACCACGAGTTACACTGTGGACCTTCCCTAGAGTTTAGGAATTGACAGTTTAGGAATTGGGCAACTATGGATTTGGGAATAATAGTAGAGCTGTTATAAGGAACATTAGACGCTCAGATTCCCCACAGAACTCCCCTTCTCACTTGATGCTGTGACTAAACCTCCAGGAACATCTTGTAATGAAAAATATTAGTTCTGCTATGAAGACTATTAAACTGGTCAGGCTCATGGTTCTTCAAAGACAAAGGCTAGTTAAATGTCAACGAACTATTGTTACTCTTTTTATATGAAATGTATAAATTTGGGGGTGGGTGATGGTGGTAGTGGTGCCTCTTGTTACTGTGTATAAAACACTTGAACGCTTTCACCAGTGTTGCTGTCAGCTGGGTAACGCTCCCAGTGTATTTTCTCAAAGTGTGTTTAACTAAAGTTGTAAGGAATGATGTCACCAATAAGCAATAAAGTCTGACTTACAATGAAAAGGACAAAAAAAAAAAAAAAACCAGATAGTCAAGGATGGCATTAGACACTGAAAATAAATGATCAATATTCCTCCAGCTATGGAGTGTTTAGACCATACATTCTTTTGATTTTGAGCCAGTTCTATTGGTTCCCCAGGCATATACCTGACAGGGCCCAAAGTTTCTTCACTGGAAATATGAGCTTCCTATCCAAGGATCTTGACATTGTGGATTCCCCAATTATCTCCTTGCGTGTCTGAAAGATGAGACGTGCAAACCATGCACAGAACTGCCATCTCTACTTCTATGGACCTCTCTCTTAGATATTAGAAGAAAACTGACCTCGCCAGATGTCTGAAGAAAGTCCCCGTCATGAAAAATGGAAACATGGCTGTAGACAGCAAACGTCAATGTGGAGGCGACAGAATCCATTCATGATGCTGGACAAGAAAAATGTCGTCATCAGAGGGAATAGCGAAAACAATTGGTTCCGTGAGACTTTTCTTTTTTAAAAAAGATGTTTTTCTTTAAAAAGAACATTCTTCGAAAAAAAAACTTTAATAATACTGGAGTAGAAATTCAAAACTCAATTGAGATGTCAAACCACAAAGCTGTTAAATATCTGGAAAAAAGCATATGCTGAGGAGGAGGAGGAGGTGGGAGAGGAGAAGGTTAGCTGGCCTGGGTGACACTATGTTATGAGCATGCTATCTCAGGGTGGGGCTAGTCATTACATTCGCTTGTACAATTTTCACTCAATTGTGAGAAGCTTGACTGCAAAAATGAAATAAAATCGAGGGCTACAGGAATGGCTTAAGTTTAAGGCACTTGCCTGCAAAGCCTAAGGACCCAGGTTCAACTCCCCACTACTCACATAAGCCAGATGCACAAGGTGGTGTACGCATCTGGAGTTTGTTTTTAGTGGCTACAGGCCCTGATGCACACATCTGTAGCTCTCTATATACATCTGCCTCTGTCTGTCACATAAGTAAATACATAAAATTAAATAAAAAAGAGAAATAATACAGCAAAGAGAAGAAAATTAGAGGATCAGCCAAAAAAGCTCAACTTTGAAAGTAGAGGTCTAGAAAAGAGAATTGAGAAGTCAAGGGAGCATTTGGAGATGAAGGACACGAAAACTAAGGCAACCCAAATTAAGAAAATTATTATATTCATCCAATTCCAAGGAGAATTTAAGCTGTATAAAAAGTTAGATTTCTCACATGACCCACTTATAAATGGCATTGACATATCAGTGATAAGTCCATAGTCTATACAGACAGAGAAAACGAGAGTAGATCTTCACCCTTTATCATGTGTGGTCAAAAATGTCTACATCTGAGAAATCCGAAAGTTTTTGTTTTTTGGAGGTATTGTGAGAAATACTTTACAAAGTGAAAATGCTAATCTCTCGGAAATGGGTTTAAAAGAAAGGAATCATGTGACAGTTACAGCAATTTTTTCTTGTTTGTTTTGATTAACAGTCCTTAAAAACAATCTGATTATTCAAATTATATAAAAGTATAATCTTGGGAGTTTTTTGAGGCAGGAACTGTGTTTGTTTGCTTGCTTGTTTATCTACAAGCAGAGAGAGACAGAGAGAAGAGAGACAGACAGAGAGAATGGGCGTACCAGGGCCTCCAGCCCCTGCAGATGGACTCCAGGTGCACGCCTACTTTGTGTCTCTGGCTTTACCTGGGTACTGGGGAATTGAACTCTGGTCGTCAGTCTCTGCAGGCAAATGCCTTAACTGTTGAGCCATCTTCCCAGCCTTGATCTTGGTTTTTCAATAAAAACTTTAAAAATATATTATGTAGATAGAATGATGAAAGGAGAATCTTGGGTAAGTTATAAGGGGAGATGAACTGGAAGGAATCAAGGGAAGAGAGATGAGTGAAAAAGAACCTCCATCATTCTCCGCTCTGGAATTACACTGGGCTTGACTTGAGCTGTGGAGATGCGGCAGAGCTAAGGGAAGGTGCTGTGTTTACCACCCGAATGGAAGAGGAAGTCTCTGTAATGTGATATGAACAAAGGGTAGGTACCATTTAAGCACAGCTTACATCTGAACAAGACCCAGGAGCGCAGCATTCCAAGTGCCTGCATCTGCCTGAGTCAGCTCTGGCTTCCCACTTCCTCTCCCTCCCAGCATCCTCCAGTGTGCTTCTCCCAGCCAACCTCCCCAATGTCACCCTGGGGGTACACGCTGCCCTCTCGCATCTGATAATAAGCCCTGCCACTATTCTAATAGGGCGTGGAAAAAATCCCTTTCTCATAACTTCAGCATAGTCAAGGTTACTGATTCAACAGTCTACCCCAGAAAGCACACCAAAAAGAACAAAACAAACTTGAAAAGGGATAAAAAACATTTTTCTTTCCAAAGCCCAAACCTATTCTATCTGGTTACTGGTCGCGGTGGCTTAGTTGACATCCTTGATAAAACCCCACTTTCATGGCCTTTTCTAGCTTGGATATTATCTCATAATCTGTCCAGATCACATGTCTAATGGAATGAAAAGAAAGAGTATTTGTGGGATTATATACTAGAAAGGGAGTTGATGGTGACTAAATTAAAATGAAAAAGAGACTAAATATAGATTTCTTAATAAAGATTTCAATTATTTAAAAGCATAAAAATGAATTATTTTGAAAATATCTGTTATTTTTGTCTTTTAAAAAATATTGTATGTGTTTATTTGCATGTGAGGGTCTCCTGGTGCTACAAAAAAGCACCAGATACCTGCACCACTTTTTGGTGTGTCCAGCGCACATGGGTGGCTGGGGAATTGAACCTGGGCCGGCAGGCTTTACAGACAAATGCCATTAACAGCTGAGCCATCTCCCAGGCCCTATTTTTTTTTTTTTTAACTTTAAGAATGCTTTTCTCTGCCAGGCATGGTGGTGCACACCTTTAATCCCAGCACTTGGGAGCTAGAGGTAGGAAGATCGCTGTGAGTTCGAGGCCACCCTGAGAGTACATAGTGAATTCCAGGTCGGCCTGGGCCAGAGTGAGCCCTACCTGGAAAAACAAAACAAAAAACGAACAAACAAAAAAAGAATGCTTAAGTAGATCCTTAGTAGTTAGTCAACTCTATTGTATTAGTCTTCTTTTCTCCTTTTTCGTGTTTTGTTTGGGGTCAGAGTTTTGTTGTGTAACTGAAGCTGGTCTTAAGTTCAAGCTCCTTCTTCCTGAACTGCTCAAATGCTGGGATTACAGGTGTGAGCCACTGCACTCCTCAGGTCGCCCTTCGCCCTTCCTTGACAAGAGTGGTGACAGTCAGGCAATGTGCACCTTCTCACAGTACCTCACAGGATGGGCAGAAAACTCTGCAGATGTTCTCTGTCAGGGAGGGAGGTGTCCATGATCGTTTTCTCACAATAGCCTGTCATTGTCATTACAGTAGATATGACTGGCACCTGCAGCTTACCAGAAGAAAGGATTGCATCATTTTCAGTTGACCATAGAAAATTATCTGTCAATTTATTTGTAAACGCTGTCTTTTCCACTACCTGATATCTGTTTTTCAAAAATGTGTTCAATAAATTGTGCTGAATAGAAGAATTAATGTGTGTTTATGATACCAAACCTCATTGAATGAATTTTTGGTGGAATTCTGGAGACAATATCAGTATTTTAACCACCTTTATTAAAATTTTAGGGGCATATTCTTCCCCAATACCTACTTTTGCTTTTGTCACCTACACTGTCAGTGTCATATCACATCAAATCATTGCCAAGACCAATAATATGAACATTGTCCCTTGAGTTTTCATCTAAAAGTTTTGTTCTTGTAGTTCTTACCTTTAAGTCTTTAATTCATTTTGAGTTAAATTTTGCATATAAGAATCCAATTTGGATTCTTTTGCATATAGGCATCCAATTTTTCTAATAATGCTTATCAAAGATTTCTATTATTCCCAAATTTTGTATTTTTGGTGCCCTTCTCATAGATGTATGGATTGATTTCTGGGCTTTCCATTTGGTTCCATTAGTCCACACGCCTATCTTTATAAGAGCACCCCACTATTTTAATTATTACTGATAATAATTTTAAAAATTACTGGGAGTTTGATAGGAAATCATGGAATCTGAGGATAACTTTGGGTAGCACAGACATTTTAATATTAAATCTTCTCATCCATAACCACCAGATACCTTACCATTTGTTTGTGCCTTTAAAATTTTTTTTTTTTCATCGATGTTCTGTAGTTTTCAGTGCGCAGGCATTATTTCGGCCAGATGAAGACTCTAAAATAGTCAATGTCAGAGAGAAGCTGGTGGCTGCCAGGAGTGGAGAAAAAGGTGACATGGAAGCAGCTGAGCAATGGGTATAAAGTCTCTGATCTAAAGACGGAGACTCTAGACAGCTACACCACAGCACTGCCCTGCACAGCTTGCTACGACGGCACAGACTGCTGCAGAAGAACATCTCACGTCCAGGAAGCCTTGCCACAGTACAACAAAAGTAAAATTTCAGACGTTTGTAAACTCCGTAACCCTGACTCATGGCTCCTTTACTACGAATATGAATTCTATATTCCAAAAATAAAGAGTAAGCAGATTTGAGTTCACGCCACCGTCAATTTCCAACCCACTAAGACTTACAGACATCTCTGGTGGCTTTGCTGATGTCTGTCTGCTCCTGACGTGACATGTGAAATGTAGCCACAGCAGCCACTGGTCAGCACTGAGGCCTGACTCATCTGCTGAGGGAAATTCCCAGGCCTGGAGGGTTTCTTCCAAAGATTGTAAAGTTGGGACAATAAGCAGAGAAAAGCTGTTTTTTTCTCCCCTTGCCCTTTCTTTTAAAACAAAGGAGGATTGCTGTTATATGGAAGAGTATGGCTGTGAGCTGATTTACAGTTTACAGCTGTTTGTGACAATAAGCAGGAAGTCAGGTTGGCCTCTCAGCACATAGTGAAGTACTATGTTTGATTGAACAGCACCAGAAAGATCCACTCCCATCGCAGTTCTCTGAGCAGGATAAGATGGCCAGTCTCCCAAGTCTAGAACAACCAAAACCATGTCCACCCAGACCACAAGACAGAAGATTCAAATTCTTCATGGGGATTGAGTAGGGGGTGGCCCATGGGGTTGTGGAGAAGAGGGGGGAGGAGAATCAATAAAAAGACAAATGCTATATGAAAATGCCATAGTGAAACCTAATATTATGTATACTAATTAATTTTTTAATTAAAACAAACCTCACTAGTCCAACAGTAAACAAATAGGTTGCAGAAGTAAATTCTTTCTACACTAAGCAACAGCAGGCTGCAGTCGGGGCTGGTGCCAGGCAGTTTGCAGTGCCTGACCATCTCCCCGTCCTTCCTCTCTGTCTGGTATGAGTGCAGTCTCTAGCGACCCAGCAGTTCCTAACCTTGTAGTTGGTTCCTCAACATTATCCATCTTTGATTTACGATTCTATTCAATCTTGTATTCATTTGGATTCTACGTCCCCCTTCTTGCCTATATAATGCTCTTGACTGGTTTTATGAGGATTTCGCTCTAGGAAACAAGAGGACAGTCCCAGAGGTTGATGTTCAGCGAGGAAGCTAGGTTGTTACAATGTCAATGCTTTTGTACTGATTTGTAAGAACCTTTTAACAAGAAAAAAAAAGTTGTTGTTTTTTTTTTTTTTCTGTACCAAGGACATCATCTGATAATAGGTTTGAAAATGATCAAATGAGTAATTAGCATTCAATGTTTTGGCTTCACACCACAGGGAACAATCCCAGAAAAGAGCAAGTACTGCAGGCTTGACACTTGTGTATGTCTGATTCTGCTGCTCTCAGAAGAAGATTATTTTTAATTGTGTTAGACAAATTAAGACATAGTTAACAGCTAGCCAAGGGCAACATATTTGAAGTCTAAAGTCTGTCTTCTAATCACTACACTGCAAGAAGTTTGTTCGGTGGCTTTAGGCAAGTCATCTGACCTCTTAGTGTTTTGCATTTCCTTCTCTGCCAAATGTGTGCATTAATGGTAATATTCATGGAAATTGCCATGAGATACTTAAAAAGTGCTAATGCAATGTACTTCTTTTATAAGATCTGGTTACCAGCCTGATGTCTTCACATAATAGGCACCTTAATAAATGTTTATTATATTTGTGGGTGGATGTGTAGATGGATGATCTAAAAATTCTTTGTCATATTTTTCATTCAGACAGCCCTATGTTTCATGGTATGTGTGTGTATGTCTGAATACGTTCTTAAAATATTACCCAGTCATCTCAGCTCAGTAGCTATTCATCTTTCCCTGCTACTTCTACTCATCAATGTCCTTTACTCTTTTCTCACTCTCCTTTCCTTTTCTGCAGGACACCCCTTTCTCTTCTATCTGACTGTTTGCAAACAACTCATTCACTCCTCCTCAGTCATCTCAGTATTAATCCAGGTTGTTCAGAGCTGGTCTGCAAAAGGGAGACAAACACAAATGGATGGGCACTCATGCAAAGAACCCAGGGAAAGAAGGTCAGAGTCAAACAGTGTTGTTTTCATGCTCTGCCCATCTTTTCATAATAAATCCGTCACCAACAGCTGACTCAAGGAAGAAGGGAAGGGAGGCTACTTCTCAGACATATAACATTCATGACCTCTGGGGATGTTTCTGCAACATGGACACTTTTCATAACAAGAAAGTTCTGGATTTAGAGGATCGGTAACTTGTTATAGCATGAAGCTTACCTCACTGGATTTGGTGGCATAGGCATGAAATCCCACATATCCACAAGGCTAAGCCAAGAAGATTACAAGTTCATGGATAGCTTGAACAATTTACTACTACCCTGGTTCAAGAAAAAAAAAAAAAACTATTAAAAGAAGGCTTGAGATATAGTTCAGTAGTAGATCCCTTCCTTAACATGTTTCCTTCCCTAGGCTCAATCTACAGTGTCGATAAGTAAATATAAATAAATAAATAAATAAACAAGCTTAGAAAATATCCAGAGGCCCCAGCCTAAGTTCTATAAGATCTCTTAGAATTTCATGTTCAAATCAAAATAATGAGATCATTATTTTAATAAGCAATCAACAACGCATTCACTTTTGTAACTGTTTAATTCATAACTGACAGTTCAAATATCCTCTGAGTTTCTTGGATACAGTTTTAGCTTCCAACTTTCATTTTAGCTTACAATTTCAAACTTGCATAAACAAAAGAAAAAAATATAGTGGAATAATGAAGGGCAAATGGAGGGGGGAGGCTTTATGAAGAATAGAATGCAACTAAGTTTTTCCAGCAGCTCTTACTCCAGAAGCCAGTCCATTTTGTTCATGATTGCAATGTAAAGTCGTGCTTCACATGACTCACAGTCTAATAGCCTTGTTCCAGTGAGTTCCAATAAGATGTCTAGGTGATGGAATCTGGGCTGGAGGATTAGAAGACAGCTTCAAGATCTTGCTGAGGTTGCAAGCAAGACCTCAAGACATCAAGTGACCAAGATCGTGTGCTTTGTCCATGAGCATCTGCTTCTAGACTCTCAGAGCACACAGCTGCTGCTTGGCATTCTGCTAACCAGTCCCTGCATCAGTCCATCATTTCAGTTACTTCTTTTAACCTCAAGAAGGGCACAACCATTGCAGAATTAAAATTCTTTGAAATATCTTTATTAGTAAATCGATCTTGAAATCTTTTCCACTCAAAACTAATTTCAGGGATCCCTTTTCTATTGATTTGGAGTGAAAATGCACTTAAAACCATTAGAGATCACTGATTTCAGCCAACAAAAGAGAGCAACCTAGGATATGGTTTGACATGTGAAAAAAAATGTTAATTATTAAAGATTTATTTGGGCTAGAGAGATGGCTCTGCAGTAAAGGGAGTTTGCTTGTAAACCTGACTGTCTGAGTTCAATCCCCCAGTACTCACATAAAGCCAGATGCACTAAGTGGCAAATGCATCTGAGTTCATTTGTACTGGCAGGAGACCCTGGCGTGCCCATACTCACTCTCTGTCTTGGTCTATATCTTTCTCTGAAATAAATAAATAATAAAATACTTTTTTAAAAGGTTTATTTTACGGAATAATGTAAGAAAGAGGAGAAAGGAAAACCTCCTAAGCCGAGAGGCTGGGAGGATCCTGAGCATCTTTATATCCTCAGAAATGTAAATTAAGAGGCATTTAGGGCTGGAGGGATGGCTTAGCAGTTAAGACGTTTGCCTGCAAAGCCAAAGGACCCAGGCTTGATTCTCCAGTACCCACGTTAGCCAGGTGCACAAGAGGGCACACACATCTGGAGTTCGTTTACAGTGGCTGGTGGCCCTTGCACATCCATTCTCTCTCTCTCTCTCTTTTTCTCTCCCCCCCTCTGTCAAATAAATAAATAAAAACTTTTTTTTTTAAAGAGGCATTTACTTGGGATGTGTATCAGGTGTAGGTGCACAGCAGAGATCTTAATTGGTTGGTGGGCACATAGAAAAGGCACACAGGCTCAGAAGGGGTCCTCCAACCTGGGAGGCAGTGGAAATGCGGGCTTGGAGAAAGCCCGTGAAAGCCGATCACACAGAAGTTGAGAGTCCAATGGTGGTTACCAGAGGCTGAGGGTGGGGAGAGAAGAACTGGCTGATGAACACTCAGTTACGGTTATTGAAATACATCACCTTGCCTGGCTTTTGCACAGCTGGGTGACTCTAGAGAACAATTATGTATTATATGTCTCAAATAGCTGGAAGAAATGTTTGAGTGTCTTCACAGCCGGGGAAGAATATATATGTTCATCATGATTTATACTGTGTACAATACACAGAAGTAATGAATCATCATATAAATACCCCACAAGCATGGACATGCATTTTTATGTTAAAAAACATAAAAAAGAAGATAAACAGGGCAAAAGAGCATATGGAAGGCACACTGCTCAACTGCATCAGCTCGAAAGTAACACACTTCATTCCCACCCTCATCTCACTTATAACAAACAAGTACACGTCTCCATATAGGCTCCAGGGACTGGTAAGCGCCTTTCATTGGGGGAATCTCAGTCTAGTGACAACTCTCTAACATGGAATGGGGAGCATTATCTTTTAAGATATATGTTACCTATCTGTTTCATCTCCTTGCCCCTTTCTCTGTCATCACACCCTGTGAAAGGGTTAGCTCCCAAATCAGTGAGAGACTCCATCTCAAATACGTGAGTGCTGGAGGATGGCACTCAACATTCTCCTCTGGCTTCCACCTGCACACACACACACACACACACACACACACACACACGGCATGTGCATTTATACACATTAATGTATACACCACATATACTACACACGTGCATACACACACACACACACACACACAGAGAGAGAAAGCTATGGATATAATTTATATTATAATATAGAATTTTCTAGATTAAGAGTCATCTCCTTTGTTTTTAACAACTTTAAATAAATGAAATGTTACTTTTAAAAACTGTCAACAAGCCAGGTGGGGTGGCGCACGCCTTTAATCCCAGCACTTGGGAGGCAGAGGTAGGAGGATCAGTAAGAATTCGAGGCCACCCTGAGACTACATAGTGAATCCCAGATCAGCCTGGACCAGAGTGAGACTCTGCCTTGAAAAAGAAAAAGTTAAAGCATGTTTTGATAAGAGAAAAGATGGTGTTGATTTTTCAGGTTTTTAAAGCATCTTCCCATATGTGTTCATTCTGTCTACAGTGGAGGCTTCAGTTTCTGATAATGGACTGTTTGTAGGCATTGAGCCTCTTATTTTTTTTTCAAATCTATGCTATCTAGAGGGTGCTTAGAATGGAGCATTGATGGGGCTGGAGAGATGGCTTAGCGGTTAAGGTGTTTGCCTGCAAAGCCAAAGGGTCCCTGTTCAACTCTCCAGGACCCACATAAGCCAGATGCACAAGGGGGCACATACATCTGGAGTTTATTTGTAGTGGCTGGAGGCCCTGGCGGTGCCCATTTTCTCTCTCTCTCTCTCTGCCTCTTTCTCTCTCTCAAATAAATAAATAAATAAAATTTTTAAAAGAATGGAGCATTGGTTGATGCATTCACTTAGTTAAGAGAGTTATTATTATTATTGCCAGTATTAAGTATGAATGCATATGATATGTCTCAGACCTTTAATTAGAGATTAACCATGCAGAAATCATGGTCTAACATCTAACATCTAACATCTGCTGTTAGAATGCATAGTGTCAGGCTGGAGAGATGGCTTAGTGCTTAAGGCACTTGCCTGCAAAGCCTAAGGACTCGGGTTCGAATCTCCAGGTCCCACGTAGCCAGAAACATAGTGATTTAAGCACCCAATGCCATATATATGCACACACAAGGGGGCACACACATCTGGAGTTCGTTCACAGCAGCTGAAGGCCCTGGTGCATCCATTCTCTCTCTCTTTCTCTATTCTCTCTCAAAATAAATTTTAAAGAAGTTTTGATTACAAAAAGAATCATTTAGGATACATGGTTATCAGTGATCTATGCACACACGCAATGGGGGACTATGTCTGCTGTTAGAATGCACAGTGTCAGTGATCTATGCACACACACAATGAGGGACTATGTCTGCTGTTAGAATGCACAGTGGCTGTGATCTACGCACACACGCAATGGGGGACTATGTCTGCTGTTAGAATGCACAGTGGCTGTGATCTCTACGACACATGCAATGGGGGACTATGTCTGCTGTTAGAATGCACAGTGGCTGTGATCTACGCACACATGCAATGGGGGACTATGTCTGCTGTTAGAATGCATGGTTTCAGGGCTCTATGTACACATGCAATGGGAGGCCACACCTGCTGTTAGAATGCATGGTATCCTGGTTTCCCAGATACTGCCATCATAGATTGCCTCAAGTTTGGCATTTAAAACAAATTAATAGAAATGGGGCCATGGGGATATTGAAATTAATCATGTGCTTTCCATGCAAGCATCGAGACTGTTTGCCTGAAATCCCTGCTCTGGGGAGGTGTTGATGGGCAAATCTCTGGAGTTCACTGAACAGCCAGTTTATCCCAACTGGTGAGTTGTGGGACAATGGCAGATCTATCTCAGAAACAGGTGCACAGTATACCTGAGGAGAACACCCAGGTTATACTCTGACCTCCATACACATGTGCACCTACACACATATAAACACACACACACACGCACGCACACACACATGCACATCGTACACACACAAACCAGAAGTGTATTCTACAGTCCTGGAGGCTCTAGACCAAAGTGCTGGAACGCTGTACTATCTCCAGAGGTTCTGGGGAGAGAATGTAGGTTTCTTTCCTCTCTATGATCTGGTAGTTGCTGATTTCCTTGGCTTGTGGTCACATCACTCAGATTTCTACCTATTATCGTGGGGTCTTCTTTGTCCACCTTCTCTTTTCTCATTTCTCTTAAAAAGACACTTGTGATTGGATTCCAGGCCCACCTGGACTTTCTAAATATTCTGAACTTAAGTATGTCTTTAAAGACCCTTTTCTCCAAATGGGGAACCAGTCCCAAGCTTTAGGTAGAAGTTGTAGAATCATCATTCAGCTGGCTACAGATTCTAAAGGGTGAGTACGCATCTGGGGGATTGAGGCTGGGGGAGTGTTTCTGCCGGGGGAACTGCATATTCAAAGCCTAGAGGCAACAGAATGGTGACATCAAGGAACTGAAAGGAGTTCCTGTTTGGCCTAAACTCAATAGAGAACAAAAAAAAAAAAAAAGTAGGAGAGAGACAAAGCTGGAGAAGGGAACCAGAGCCAAAATGTGTGCAAGCCACATGAAGGAGTTTTAAGTTTATCCTTAGGCAATGGGAAGGCATGGAATGTCGTCAGAGGAGAGATAAAATCAGATAGGAACTTTCTGGAAGATCTCTGGCTTGTATGTGGAAAATGAATTAGGAGATAGACTAAAGTGGAGCCAGGAGCCAGGGAGGATGTTAAGCCCATAGCTCGGGAGTGAGAGTAAAAACAGGCAGGGCCAGTGTAGAAAGAAACAACTAGAACCAAGGTATACTTAAGGCAACAGTGGCAAACATATATATATGGACCAGATGCAGGAAAGGAAGAGCAGTAATTACCATGAATGGCGTCCAACTTTCCGAGTGTCATGGTTTGAATTGTGTCATGGCAAATTCATGAGTTGAGTTCTTCACCCACAATAGCTCCAAAAGTGGCCTTATTTGGAGGCAAGATTTCTGTGGAGATAACTGAATGAAAAGGATGGTATTATGGTGGTTTTTTAAAAAAAGTAATTTGAATGTGAAATGCCACTCCCCCCCCCAACCGAAAAAACCACTCATGTGTTTAAACACTTGGTCCCTAGCTATAGGCACTGTTTGAAGAGGCTGCAGATCTTTTGACACACACGGCCTGAGTGGCTGACATAGACCACACTAGAGGCAGGCCTTACATGTTAGGCCCCAGCTCTGCTTCCAGTACTGTCTATGCTTCCTGGTCACCCATGGTTTGGACCTAAGCTCCTGCCACTATAAACTGAATCATCTTTGCAAGGACAGACTGTCTACCCTAAAACTGTGACCCCCCAAATTAATCCTTCCTCCCGTAAGTGGCTTCCATCACGAATTCTGTCACAGCAGTGAGAAAAACAGCTAGTAAGTGGGCTTTAATCCATCTGACTGCTGTCCCGATATAAAGGCAAACTTTGGAGACAGATGTGCATCCCAGGAGAGTCCCGTATGCAGATGAAGACAAAGATGAAGTGATGCCCACGCCTCAGAGAACACCAAAGACTCAAGCAAGCGCTGGTGATGATGGGAGAGGCCTGGACCGGACCAGCTAGGAAACTTGTTCAGTAATATCTTACGTGAAAATTGATACATAAGAGAGAGTTGTGCTTGTTGAAGCGTTGTTAGAGATTCATTTCTAGAGTGTGAAAGTGCTCTCCACTGACCAACTCAAAAAACCAAAGCTGATGTCTTAAGGCTTCAAGACAGAGCATTTGATATGTACTAAATCGGAGTTCCAGCTCAACAGGCCAGCTCATCTCTTAATTGTGAATTCCTTCCCTGGAACCTCACTAACAGGATAGCCTAGAAGGTTTCTTTTTAAAAAGTTATTACTAATGAGGATAAATCTTTAAGAGGCGTGCTTGAAAGACTGGCAGTATGTGTTGCAGTAAAAAGTGAGAGTGGATTTCTGGGCTGGAAATGGAGCTTGTTGACAGCCCTGAACATAAAATTTTCAGGTGTGCTCTCGTCTGCAGCCAGATGACCACACTTCCACAGGAGGCGTCCATACTGCTAAGATGTGGGCTCAAGGACTCCAGATATGGCTACCAAGGGGAGAAAGGGGCTTGCTGTATAACCCAGGCTGACCTTAAACTTACGATCCTCCTGCCTCTGCCTCTCGAGTGCTAAGATTACAAGTGTTTGCCACCATGCTTGACACAAATAAATTTTCAAAAGCTTGTTGTTAATCAATTAGAAACTTCAGGATGTTAAAGATAAATAAAAAATATCTAAACAGCTTCCAAAGATTCTCAAAAAATTATTTTAGCCTATCAGGGGAAACAACTTTTTTAATGTCTTATAACAAGCCACATACTAAATCAAGTGTAATGGTAGAATGAAGATATTCTCCAATGAATAAGGGTTTTTTTTTTTTAATGTATTATGGGATTAACCACAAAACAATAGCGTGGGCATATTGTGTTTCCCTTAGGTCCTGCTCTCTTGCCCAGCCTGGGCTGGCCACATCCTTCCTCCATCCAGGGCGGGGTTGCCTCTCCCCTTCAACACCCGAGGTCAAGTGGCTTCACAACAATTGATTGCCCCAGAGCCTGTCACTGGGGGCCTGAAGCCTGCAGGACAGTAAAAGCTCCAAGAAAACAAGAGAAGTCTTGAAAAGACACTTTTAAAGAGGTGATTCAAAACGGCTGATGGCCATTCCAGGGTGCTGTGGTTTCCTGTCATGCCTGGAAGATTGGTATATTTTTATTGTATTTTGTATAGGAAATGTAAAACAATTCAATGTCAAGCTTCATGAGGATTTATAGGTTTTTATTTTTTCAAATATTTCTTTATCTGAGAGGTAGAAGCGGGTGGGGTGGGGGAGAAGAATGGGCATGCTAGGGCCACCTGCCACTGCAAATGAACTCTAGATGCATGCCCCACTCAGTGTATCTGGATTTACATGGGTACTGGGGAATCAAACCTGGGCCTTCAGGCTTTGCTAGCACATGCCTTTAATCACTGAGCCATCTCTCCAGACCTGATGTATAGTTTTGGTTTTTTTAATAGGAAGAAAGTAAAAATAAGGTGGTGGCACATGAAGGTGATTCCAGATCTTTCAGAGCCACTGACAGACTGTGAGCTGATGTTCTCTTCCACACACATAATGTGGTATTCAGTGAAGCTTGAGAAAAAGGACACAGCTCTTTGGATTGACAACTGTCTCTGTTCCACCAACAGCACGAATCAGGAATCCTGTGTGAAATCAGAAGGAGTGCGTCTAGTTCTCATTAAACCGCAGTTACCTCCTGCTCCAATCTGTAAGCCACATACAAAGACGAAATTGTAGTGGAAAGTTTTGCAATTCCCATTGTCTCCCATGAGCAGGAGACCAGACTGTGTCCACTGGCAAGATAATTAATCCAGGAAACTGTTGTCCCTGAATTTGTCAAGAACCCTTCAAGTCTTGCTGTGACCAAATTTCAGAACCTTTGAAAGAGCAGCATTTTATAGGGGGGAAAGGGACCACAGAGCAGGAACTGACCACTGAACAGGGGTCCCTAGACCCCAATAGGTGTCTTAAGGTCTCAGCATTATGGTCAGCCTCCCAAATATCTGGATGCTTGTTCATTCATTGAGTAGATGAAAATGGCTCCTGTAATACATGCCAGTGCTGCCTGAATCTTTTAGGACATCAGTGAACCCGATTATGACCCTTCCCCTTATTTTTGGCAGCAAGAAATAAAAATAAACAATGAATAAAACATAGAGTTAAGCTGTGCAGTATTTTAGAAGGTGATAAATTGCTGTAGAAAACATGGCACACGCCTTTAATCCCACCACTCGGGAGGCCGAGGTAGGAAGATCACTTTGAGTTCGAGGTCATCTTGAGACTACAAAGTGAACTCCAGGCTGAGCTAGAGAGAGAGAGACCCTACCAAGAAACCAAGAAAAAAAAGAAAGAAAGAAAGAAAGAAAGAAAGAAAGAAAGAAAGAAAGAAAGAAAGAAAGAAAGGAAGAAAGGAAGGAAGGAAGAAAAAGAAAAAGGCCAAGCCAAGTGTGCAGGGTCGGGAATGCTGAGGAGTAGTGGCAGGCTCTGGTTCCAAGCAAGGTGAGGGGTTTGCATTTTTAAGTAGGTGGTTCAGTGAGGAACACCTGAAGTATGCAATCAGGTGCCTCCATAAAAATTGTTAAATGCATCTGTGACAACAGCCTCACGCGGAATATTCACATAACACATGGGCTAAAAGGTGACGAAGGCATTTATCATCCTCGGTGGATATTTATAGATGCTCAAATAACATCCCATTATCTCGCGTATTGTTTTGTGAATGCAGGGGAGGGGCTGAGTTTCATAGGCAGAAACAAAGGGAAATAGGCCTGTCTGAGCTGTGACACACCTTCACCTCCTCTTCACCCACTGACCTGAGTATGTACAAAGCAAGCCTGACTTACTGGATGCTTCTTTTATCAACATATGAAAATGCTAAAACATTGGAGTTAAATATACTGTTCAAAGAGGATGATTGGTGTGTGTGTGTGGAGGGCAGTGATCTGCCTTGTACTGATGGAATAAAAGACCAGGGGAAGCACTGCCTGAGAACACTCTCCCCTTCTAACAGAAGGAAGACCCTCAGTCACCAGGTTCTGTTCTCTGTCATTCGCATGCATGGGGTAGAAAAAGCATTACTAGGTAATTGAAGCTCATTGAAAATTTCAAAGGAAAAACCATCATGAAAAATCACCCAGAAGAGCAAGGATTCAAATGAAGATCATTTTATCTTGAGTCAATCAAATTATGCCTTGACATTTGCCTTGCATTGATTTTGGCCTTCAGATCATTCATTCTTTAATCAAGTCTTAGCAAACCTATGTGTCAGGACAGTAATAAAGAAAGAAGTGGTCAAAATGTTCACTATCAGAGCTGGGTGTGGTGGTGCATGCCTTTAATCTCAACACTCGGGAGGCAAAGGTTGGAGGTTTGCCATGAGTTCAAGGCCACCCTGAGACTAGGTAGTGAATTCCAGGTCAGCCTGGGCCAGAGTGAGACCCTACCTTGAAAAAACAAACAAAAAACAAAAAAAAAGTTCACTACCAGACCGATGTGATTATTGAATGAGATAAGTAGAACAGCTCCTGAAAGAAAGTCTCATGAGAACCCTCTCACTGATCACTTGGGAACTTTCAGCTGTGGGTGAGTTTTTCCCTCACCTGGACTTGGGCTGGCTCAGCCCAGCTGGGAGGGCCTCCTAGCCTGACTCTCTGCATAGGTTCTTTATCTCCTCCAGCTCCTCACATGGCAGAAACTCCTTGAACTTTCTTTTCTCTTTTTTTTTCCACACTTTTTCCCCAGATCCATCTGGTCACATGGACTCCTGAGCTACACGTGGCCCACATGGGCTTTTGGGGCTCCACCTGGTGTACTTCCCTTCTTCCCATTTTATCTCCCCTTACCTCCCAGACTTCCCGTTTCTCCTCTCCTTTGTAAAGTCTGAATAAAATGTGGTATTTAAAAGAAAACAAGAAAGTCTCGAAAAGTGCCTGAATACCTGTGGCCAGTGTTTTTCAGGCCCAAGTTTTCTAGAGAACCAATGACCTCTTGTTTTAGTCGTCTTGACTTTAAGATTGCTTTAATACATTTAAGGTAAACATTTCGGATTGTGAGATGGCTTTTGCTATCCAATATCCAATCCAATTCTTATTCCTGTTGGCTAGAAACCCTCTTTGCATGTTGGGGCCAACTAGACTGTGTCTGCTTCACATGAGCCAGCAACATTCACTGAGATGGGCCAAGTGGAGACTTTGCATTTTGAATATGATACCAAAATGGCAACACACCTGGAACACAGCCGTACTGTGACAATAGCGACCACTATCACAACCCTAGTGACTGCAGGGGTAACAAGTCAGAAGAACCAGTGATTCCTTTTTTCTACTTTTTTTTTTTAAAGGTGTGCGCCACCACGTGTGGCTTTTTGTTTTGCTTTTTCTTTTTATTTATTTATTTATTTGAGAGAGAGAAAGAGTCCGAGAGAGAGAGAGAGAGAGAGAGAGGGAGAATGAGAGAGAGGGAGAATGGGTGTGCCAGGGCCTGTAGCCACTGCAATCAAACTCCAGACTCATGCACCTCCTTGTGCAATCTGGCTTACGTGGGTCCTGGAGAAACAGAATCCTTTGGCTTTGCAAACAAGCATTGCCTTCTGTTCTCTACTCGAGTCTTCCAAGCAGATGCAGAATGCAGTTTACATACTCAGTTGCAGAACTACATCCCCAAAATGGATTTTTATGAGTCAAGCTTGTATCACCAAGTGGGTGATAGGGTTGTAGAAAGATATTACAAAATCATTCTTGACTCATCTCTTTCTCTTGCTCCTGCCAGCCTATTTTCCAGCACATGTTGTGAAGTCACCCTGCAAAGCTGATTTAGGATTCAACATAAATATCTTCTTAGAAGTCGCCTCATTCACTTTTGTCTCTGTAAGTTGTTCTCACAACAGCCAGAGTAGTATGGTAGAAATCTAAGTTACTTGTCTGTTCAAGGCTCCCGAGTAGCTGGTATGGTGGTGCACACCTATGACCCCAGCCCTGGGGAGGCTGAGAGGCAGGGCTCTGAGTTTGAGACCATCCTGGACTGCATAAAAAGATCCAGTCTCAAAATCAAAGATAAAATAAATGGTATACAATGTATACGTATAATTATATAAAATGGACTATTATCCAGCAAGAAAGGGGATGAAATGCTGATATCCGCTATAAAATTGATGAGCTTTGTATGGTAAGTGAAATAAGCCAGTGGTCAAAGTACCAATGTTGAATAATTTTTTAAATTTTTATTTATTTATTTTATTGTCTGTATTTGAGGGGGGGAGAGAGAAAGAGAGAGGAAGTGTGCACCAGGGCCTCCAGCCACTGCAAATGAACTCCAGATGCATGTGCCACTTTGTGCATCTGGCTTACGTGGGTTCTGGGGAATCAAACCGAGGTCTTTTGGCTTTACAGGCAAGCGCCTTAACTGCTAAGCCATCCCTCCAGCCAAAGGAGGAAGAAATTATTCCAGCATACATTTCCATGTTACTGTCAGCCATGGCAGGGATGGGCCAGTCTCGCTCAGCACACGTGAGGAAACAGCAGTGAATGCTGACTGCTCTCTCCTCTTTGTTCAGGACAGGAGCCAGTCTGAGGAATGCTGCTGCCCACGGTTAATGTGGGTCCTCCCACCTCAGTTAACCTAATCAGGACAATCTCTCACAGGCACACCCAGAGGATAACCTCATCTACGTAATCCCTCCCAGGCTTCTTGCACATTTGTGACAGATGCATCTTCTGAGCAAGGCTTTCTCAACCGCTCTGCTTATCTTCTAATGAAAATGTTTTCTCCCACCTTTGTTCTTCCAGGTACTGGGGATTGAACCCAGGATCTTGCGCATGCTAGGCAAGTGTTCTACCAGCGTGCTCCGTACCCCTCCTTTCCTTTTCTCTTTAAAACTGATCAGCCTTTAACATATTACATATCAAACCTACCACTTCAATCTAAGCTCCATGAAGGCAGGGTTTTGTCTTCTTTTGTTCACTGCTTTCCAGGGCTTAGAACAGTCCCCGGCACCTATTAGTCACCCTGTAAATATTTGCTGACAAGTATCCAAAATGCCTGTAATCTTGGAGTCTCAGCATGTGGAAGGCAGGGGAATCATGAGCTCAAGGCTAGCTTTAGCTACAAATTCATAGCCAGCCTGAACTACATTGAGAAACTGTCTAAAAAAAAAAAAAAGTACAAATAAAAATCCTAAATGAAGGGCTGGAGAGGTGGCTTAGCAGTTATGGTACAAGCCTGCGAAGCCTAAGGACCCCGGTTCAAATCTCCAGGTCCCACGTAAGCCATATGCACATGGTGGCGCATGCATCTGGAGTTCATTTGCAATGGCTAGAGGTTCTGCTGCACCCATTCTCACTCTCCCTCTCTCTGTCTCTAATAAATAAATAAAAATAAAAATCTTTTTAAAAATCCCAAATAAAGAAATATATCAAAAAGTAATTTTTAAATCCAAAGTCTTTATATTCCACAATTACATATCTTTTATTCTCTCATAATCATTTATATTCAGATTTAATTCAACAAACATTTTCTGAGGGCCTTTAAAGTACAGGGGCACTTCATCCAATTTGATTTGGCACCATTATTACCATAGCTCTGCAATCAGCCAGCAAATGTTTTTGATTTTAAAAATATGTACTCTTTCCAATTCAAATAGAAACAAATTTTTATGAGCTGGGAGGGCACATTAGAGATTTAGACTACTTTTTCCCATATGTGATTCATTTTAAGTCCCCTTCAATATCAGCTATTCAAAGTTAGTATCACTCATGGAAAATAAAGATGTGAGTGCCGGCAGAACCTGGCTCATCATTTTGCTCCAGGGCATATGTGAATATTCTTCAATATAATTTATGGGACATGGCTTATTTGAGAGTTATTCTCCCAAGGACACATACTTCGCCCATAAGTGCATAAATGAACCTTAAATTCTACTTTGATTCTCACTTTATCAATGAAGAAGCACTAAGGTAAATAAATAGCTGTTAAAGCTTCCTAAACTACCACACACGTTTGTGATCGAGTCCAAGTTAAGTTCACATAACACTCCACTGATCAATTTCTGGGCATCTTTCTAAAACTTACTGAGTTTTAACCCATTTCTTTTCTAAAGCAAAAGAATATTATCCCACAAAACAGTGCCACTTACAAGAAAAGTGCAAATCTTTTCACTGTGTGAATGAATGCATTTTGAACCCGTCCCTCAAAAACTCATCTTCAATTCATTAGCACAAAGATATGATTTTCAGTGATGCCGTTAATAATCCATTAGAAGCAGCTCTGCGGGGTATGTTAATTAATTACTTCCCATGGACTTTTGCTAGAGTGAATGTTAACTCTAGGCTTCAAAGCTGAAGCAGCACAAGTAGAAAAGACAGGGAAACTGACATGTGATTACTAAGAAATGGATTAACAGAAAGATAAGTACCAAAGCAGAATGTTTAGGCATCAATAAGAGTTACCATTTACTGCTTCCCAAGAGTCTTTCCTTGACTAAACGTCATCTTGGGTCCCCAGACTTCTCTCCTATCCTAGGCCTCAGATTCAGATCCTGATCTTGCCAAATGTGCAGAAGGCGGTCATAGCCTGGATCCTGCTGAGTCAGTGTCCAAAGAATGCCAGCCCTTCACATCTGATTGTTCTTGAAATCTGATCAAATGCTTCACACCATCCCCTTACTGGCTTTCAAAAGCAATCCTGTTGAGTTGGTTGGGAAAATCCCCCTCCCCCTTTGGGTCTTCTCTGAGTCATCTTCTCTCCATGAAATTCTCACTAGTGGTTGACTTCAATCCCCCTAGCTGTCTTTGTTTTATTTGGAGGAGAACCCGAACTTTCGCCTCTTTAGCAATAGTCTTCACACCTTTTTCTATAAATATTTCCACTAAAATCTTCCCTACCATTTTAGCAACTATCAGAGTAATTTTATTTTTATTTTTTTTTTTTTTTTTTTTTTTTTTTTTTTTTTTTTTTTGAGGTAGGGTCTCACACTGGACCAGGCTGACCTGGAATTCACTATGTAGTCTCAGGGTGGCCTCGAACTCTTGGTGATCCTCCTACCTCTGCCTCCCAAGTGCTGGGATTAAAGGTGTGTGCCACCACGCCCAGCCTACTTTAGCATTTTAAATGATATTTTAACATCTAAAATATATTAGATACTATACCCTTTCCGCCTATTTAATCCCACCCCTTTCTCTAAATGTCCTGCAACTTCACTGATTAGAAATGCCCACTGCTGAGGCTAGAAAGAGGACTCGGTGTGTAACTGCCAACAAGAGGACCTGAGTTCGGAGCCCCAGTACCCACATCAAATGCTGAGTGCGACGACATAGCCCAGTATTTCCAGCCTTGGCTAGACAGAGACAGGTAGTTCCCTATGACTTACTGGATAGCTAGTCTAGCCAAATTGGTGAGCTCCAGGTTCAGTGACAGACCCTGTGTGAAAAAACTAAGGTGCAAAGTGATTGAGAGGGACACCCAATGTTGCATACACGCACAAGCACCTGCACCCACGTGTGTCCACATACCTACAAACATGCATACACACACATACAAATTCAAAAAAGAAGAAAAAAAGCATTCTCCACATTGGTTTGTTGATTAGAGAATAAGATAATTAGCCGGGCATGGTGGCACACACCTTTAATCCCAGCACTCCTGAGGCACAGGTGGGAGAATCACCGTGAGTTTGAGGCCACCCTGAGACCACATAGTGAATGTCAGGTCAGCCTGGGCCAGAGTGAAACCCTTCCTCGAAAAACAAAACCAAAAACAAAAACAAACAAACAAAAAAAGAATAAGAGAATTACGCGTTGCTTTGGTTGATACATATTAAAAAATATTTTATTTATTTATTTGCAAGCACAGAGAGATAGAAGAGAGACAGACAGAAACGATGGGCACACAGGGGCCTCCAGCCACTGCAAACAGATTACAGATGCATGTGTCACTTTGTGCGTCTGGCTTTACATGGGTCCTGGGGAATCCATCTCAGGTCGTTAGGCTCTGCAGGCAAGTGCCTTAAGTGCTGAACCAACTCTCTAGCCTGGATGCATCATTTTTAACATTAATGATGAGAACAAAGTGGGTAGTTGTAAAACAAACTTGGCCAGAGCTGCGACCTGCGCTTGTTCTCTAGACCAGGTGTTCTCAGATTTTCGGAGTCTTGTTCAAGGAGTTGAGGAAGCCCAGCAAAAGTCCAGAAGGGATACACAGCAAGGGCCCAGCGGGCTGCTCGAGGGATTGTGCTCGGGAGCAGCAGGCCTCCTTTTCGTGGGCATAAGAGGAGCGTTTGCTTGCTGAGGGGCAAGGCATGGGTGGTTTCCTAGTCTGATAGACAGACTTAGGTTGTATGTCATTTTGATCACTTCCACGCCCTTTCCCATGATGCATCTGATTTTAATCATATACACACCTAATTATGCATAGGAATAAGATGCTCAATAAGGTTTTATTTTTTCCTACACTTTCCTTATAAGGACACAATTTGCCTTACTGTACATTGTTGGGGTCCCCCCCAAGGCCAACTCAGGAGGGACGATAGGGTCTCTGCCGAATTGGGGTGAGCAGCGCGGAGTCACGACACAGACTCCGGGAGTTGGGTGAAAGTGGAGCGAGAATCCACAAACTCGTTTATTCAGGAAGTGCACATGGGTTTTAAGGGGCTGTTAATCCTTGTATGGGGCGGTCCCCTTTTGGTGACCAATGACAGCTTGTCTCTGGACAGGACATCTCGTAGTAGGCTTCTCGCGAGCATGGGGCTGTAACTGTTGTCACATTGAGCCTGCGCAAAACACCATTTTTACAGAAGCCACTTCCTGTTGTCTTCTGCCATGTGGTCTGGCTATGACCAGGCCTGTATGCCATACATATCCTCCTTTTTGTTTTTATTATTGGCAACCCTGAGAGGTATGGTTTATTGACAAGCCATTGTTGAACCCAGGCCCCAAGGGATCATCATACGTGACAGTGCCTGTCTTAGGTTGTTCCATCTCATGGAGCCTTACCCGTCATGGGCCAAATGTCACCTAGGTGAGAAAACCCGAGGGGGATGGCCTGGTATGGCTTTTGGAAAGCCATGGTTGAACCCAGGCCCCAAGGGATCATCACATGTGACAGTGCCTGTCTTAGGTTGCCCCATCTCATGGAATCTTACCCGTCATGGGCTGGCTGCCATCCTGGTGAGAAAACCCGAGGGGTATGGCCTGGTATGGCTTTTAGCATGAGGTCTGGCTAGGGGCTAGACCTGTATTGGTACATGCACCCCAAACCATTCTTGGCTGGATCAGCCCATTGCCCCTAGTTCCTGAATATGTTCCAGAGTGTATTTGACCACAAAAAGAACATAACTAGGGGTTACTAGTAAGCTACAGGTTGGAGTAAACATAAGCCTTAACGCAGATGGATGCTAAGTTCTCTGTTGGCAAAGAAGTGTTACGTATCTCATGCCAAGTGGGTGGTTAAGGAACCCCAGTGCTGGCCTGCTTCAGCTCCAGTTCCCTCTTCTGAAGACTGCTTAAAAGACTCCTCAGATGACACCTATCAACTCCTACAAGCATCGTTTTATCGGTTTTGGTAACTGAAAATGCTGTTCCCAAAGGGTCCTGCTCTGCTTGTCTGAGTTCTTTTCCTGTTGCTATGACCAAAATACCTGAAAACAAGCAACTTCAGGAAGGACGGGTTTGTTTCAGCTTGCCCTCAGAAGTTACAGTCCATTTGTCATATTCAGCCCACAGTGAGGAAGCACAGAGGGTAGACTGCATAGTACATGGCTACATCTCTCCTTTTGCCAGGTCCAGGACCCTAGCCTGTGGAATGTTGCCACCCACAGCTAAGGTGGATCTGCCCACCTTAATTAACCAAATCCAAACAATTCCTCACAGGCACACCCAGAGGCTCATTGAAGGGTTAACAGCCTTCCTTGAAAACTGGAGGGAACTAAAGAGTTAATTACTAACCTGAAGATGAGGAGTCCATGAAGAATGGAGACATCCAGTCCTCCCCAGACAACTCTACTAAAGAGCCTATTCTGAGCAAATGACTTTGATGCCTTACCTACTTCCCTTGGACCTGCAGCTAATTCAGTGTTTTTGCCTTAGGGTCCTTCTTATAAGTTTGAACCCCAGTCTGACTCGGTGCCTCAGCCTTCATCCCCCATGCAAGCTGGGTCCCTTGCTGTTTTCTCTCAATCTGTAGAGGTCAAGTCTGGTGTTCTTTCTTTCTTTTCTCCTACACTTTCCTTACACTCATGACCTCTGTGATTCTAGGTCCTGTCAAGCTAGTGATCAATATAAACCATCACACCTTCTTGCAATATTGAAAACTGGGAAGCAGGAGGGGGTCCCCACCAGACCTGCCTGAGTGCTGGAGGTGAGCCCACTCACTCTCCATGGATGTCCTTCTTCAGTTTTATGGTTGGAATGGAAAGGTATAATGCAAAGAAGGAGATAACCTGGCGGAAGTATTCATCTTTTCAAGTTTTAGTACGGGCATCTCACTCCACCGTGAAAGATGGAAAACACCCCCTTAGGTTGACTATTTTCTGTGAGGTTATGAAGCAATGCAATCCACTCTTGTTTTGCTGCCTTTTATTCTTTGATATTACAATTTTGTTATCCTTTCCAACTGTAGGACCCTGGTGGCTGTTTGGTGATCAGTCATTTATATAGCCTTGCAACCATTTGTCTTAAAACCCACTACTCTAGGGAGGTACTCATAATCTTGTCCCATCAAAAACAATTTTGTTGGCTCTTTAGCCTACAAGGCTGCACTCGGGATTCAAAGTCGCACAACTAGAAAGGGTAACTACACCCATTGTTGATTAAGTTGAAGACAAGAGATAAGGAGAAATGGTCATGCTCCCCCAAGCAGGCTGCTGAAATTCATATTGCATCACGTGACACAGAGCCTTTCCAAGCCCTTGCTATCCACTATCCAACAAAGGCACTGTAAGTACACTAGATCAGAAGAAAACGCTCTTATCGTGCACAGAATGATAATGAGAAACTGAATTGGGTATGCTGCCAGCCCGGAGGTCACTGGAAACCAATTATTTCAAGAGGTCTTGCCAGCAGTATATATTCATGTGATAGTTAAATACAAATCCTGCTATATCAAGGTTATAATGTTTAGTTGAAGAGACTACTTCAAATACCAAAGCACTGAATATTTTTAACCCCACGATCCAAAGGAGTTGCTTTTGTTTTTTATTTTGTCAAGTCAAGGCCTGAAACACTTCAAGAGCACGGGAACCTGAGAAGGGGAACAAATTCCTTTCAAGTAGACAAAATGTTCCGAGATCATGTGCAAACCTCAGGCTTTCAGAAAGGCTGGGATCTTAGAAGTGATCTGCTTCTTGTCTCTTGTTCTAAAAAGGGAAACAGCAGGGCCGGCAGGGGAAGGGAGTTCCTCATGTCGAAGTTGGATGGGAGTCTGACACGCCTGACTTCCCCACTTCTCTTTGCTGGAAAGAGTCCTTCCACTGAGAGTTCAGGATTTCTTTCCTGGACACCAGCCAAAGTTACCCCTTTGCCACATCATTTATAAATTGTGTACAAATTGTGCAGACCACCATTGTCTACGTGGAAGGTTGCCCCTGCATGTACCCCAAATATTGGAGCACACAAGGGGACAGCAGTTGGATAAAGCACCAGTCCAGCAGGGGAAGGGAGTATCACCACACACAGCCATTCCACTGGACATTCCCTACACGACTGCAGAGCCTTGCCTATCGTCTTGTCCTCTTAGTTTATTGGCTTCTTATTATTCTAATCACATTTCCAGAAGCAGTGGGAAGTATCTTCCATCTCAGTGTTCTATATAACTGTACAGTGTATGTGACTCTCCCCTAAGGCCATCCCTATAGTTAATCCAATTACTTAAGGGCGATCATCCCCTCAAAAAAATAAAAATGAATCCAGTTCTTTAGAGTTAAGACAACCAAAATATTCATTTGAACTTTCACTCAGCAACAATTCCACTTTGCACCTTTGGAAAGTCCCTTTTTGCCACGTGAAGTCATATCCTCACGTCTGAAGACTTTCGTACAGATAATCTGTGCGTAGGAGAGAGACCGCTATTCAGAAGGTCCACTATTCCCACATCAGAGGGAAGTCAACTCAACTTTGACTCAAGGGGGAAAATTTGATATACTAGCAAATGTGGGTTGAAACAAGGCTGAAATGGCATTAAGACAAACTATTCTCATTTCACTCTGCTCTGCTTTTCATTTCAACATGGGGGGGGGGCTGTTGCTGATGAGCCAGAGCCACACCATGGTTATTTGTTTTGCCATTCCTGGTTAAACTATGGTTACAACTCCAATGTAATTTGGTTTACACTTATACTTTAACCTTGCCTTTGACACTTGCTCCTGACCAATCCCCTTCTATCCACTTACATTGTAAGTTGATATTAACATTCAACATGAGAAAATTCAATTTCTTCATCTCGGTTCTTTTCAAACTAAAAAAAAAAAAAAGTGTTGTGCCTTTGTGTTAACTGCAAATTCCATTTCTACAATTATTTCTTTGAACATCTTAAGGACTAGTGTCTAGTAAGATGACATCTCTCTTCGAGTGGGTTTGTGTGTGCAGATGTGAAGCGAGGAGGGGGAAGTCAGAGGTCAGGGTTGGGTGCCTTCCTCGGTTGCTCTGATCCTTATTGAGGGAAGGGTTTATGGAGTGTGTGTGTGTGTGTGTGTATGTGTGTGTGTGTGTGTGTGTGTGTGTGTGTACATGTTCATGTGTGCGAGTGTGGCAACATACATGCCATGGCCTGTGGGCGGAAGTCAGAGCATAACTTCTGCTGTCCAGCCTTGACTTCCACCTTGTGTGAGTGAGGCAGGGTCTCTCTTGCTGCTGTTGACCACTATTTCCCAGTTTAGCTGCCCCACAAGTTTCTAGCAAATTCTTCTATCTCTGCTTCCTTTCTCATGGAAGGTACATTCAGTTATGGCCACCCAACAAAACATCCAGCTTTTTTTTTTTTTTTTGTATTGTTTTGTGTTTTTTGGAGAGAGAGAGGTAGAGGGAGACAGATAGAGAATGGGCGCACTAGCAGCCTCTCAGCTGCTGCTAACGAACTCCAGATGCATCCGCCCCCTTGTGGGCAAGTGCGACATTGCACCCTTGAGTCACTTTGCATCTGGCTAAATGTGGGACCTGGAGATTGGAACCGATGTTCTTAGGCTTAGCAGACAGGCGCCTTAACTGCTAAGCCATCTCTCCAGCCCACATCTAGCTTTTCTTTGGGTTCTGGGGATCTAGAATTGCCCACTCATCACTTGATCCACCTAACCATGTCCAGCTCCTCTATCTATTTTAAAGATAGGGTTTCTCACTAGGCAGGGAGCTCACTTACTGTGTAGATTGTCTGGTCAGCAAGCTCCAGAGAGCTACTGTTTCCCTCTCCCCAACACTAGAGATACAGAAGTGCACTCCCTGCCCAGATTTTACCTATTGCTGGGAATCCAAAATCACACAAGTCCTCATGCTTTCATGACAAGCACTTTATTGACTGAGCAAACATGACATCTAACCTGGATCTCTATCAGAAAACTCCCATGAAATAAAAGCCAACGTATGGGCTGGAGAGATGGCTTAGCAGTTAAGGCACCTGCCTGCAGAGTCTAAGACCAAAGTTTGATTCCCCAATATCCATGTAAAACTACATGCACAAAGTGACACATCTGTCTGGAGTTGATTTGGAGCTCTTGGAGGCCCTCGTGCACCCATTCTCTCTGTCTCCCTCTGTCTCTCTCGCTGCTTACAAATAAAAAAATAAAAATATCTTTAAATCCCATATATTAAAATCCATACAAATTTAAATCCATGCAGTGTTTCTTTTTTTTCCAACATTAAAAATATTAAGGGAGTATATAATCAAAATCATACTATAAGATACAATGCGCTCACACTAGTTAGCTTACATTACCCCATGGATGGACACAGCACTGAACGGCATACAAGGCTGCATTTCCTTAGTATTCATGAGTGTGAGTCTTCTCTCTCCAGCCATAGGAATTATTCCTAACCTCTCACTTCCTTTAAATGCTTGGTGATACACAGTATAACTACTTAATTGGCAATAAAATTATTTTTTGCTTGATTAGTCTTTTCTTAAAAATTCACATATGCCAAATGATTCCATTCCTTTCTACATATTTGGATACATGTCAATTTAAACAAATTTTATGTATGGAAACTTGGATTACAAAAAAAAAAAAAGAAAACTTAGAGCCTGGTGATGACTTTCAAGTAGGCTATTAGCAGTGCTCATGAAAAATCTGCTCTGTAAAAATTTCAATGTGCATCGCGTGTATTTGTGTCGGAATTCATTAACTTGGAAAGTAGGGCGTGGCTGTGTACTCACTGATTGCTTCTTCTGCTGTTTATCCTTAACACACACACACACACACACACACACACACACACACACTCCTACAGATGTATTTTTCTTTCTTTTTTTGTCCTATAAATCTAGTTTAAATAGTACTATAATTTTAATGTTTGCTTTTGAACGTTCCTGTTAATTAATATCAATTTTCACTTTTTACTTATGTGAGTCACACGCATGTAGGTGTCACCACATACATTCCAAGGTAGTTTCATGAAGTAATGTCTCCTCCTCCGTGATATCCCTGCCTGTGTGAAACAGAATATTCCCAGAGTGCCAGGAGTTCCATCCCTCTTAACCAAAGCTGTCCATTTCCCATCTTCCATATCATAGATTAATCTTACTTGCTTTGGAACTCATTTTATTTCCAGCTTTGCTTGTTCTAGGCAATTATAGTCCCCCCCCACTGTTACCATACACACACACACACACACGAACACACATTCCTAGGGGTGAATTTTTCTTTCTTCTTTTTCTTTTGTCCTTTTAAAAACATATTATTGACAACATCCATTCATGTACATAATGTGTCCTGATTATATTCCCCCACCACCCTCCTTTGTATTGTCTCTACACTGAACCCTTTCTTCCTTCCAACTGGTCTCTCTTCTATTTTTATGTCACCATTATTTTTGCCCTCATAGTTTGCAGGTCTTGTGTACATAGCCACAACCACTGTGAGGTCATTAATGTAATGGCCACTGTGTCTGGAAGACAGCATTCCAAATCACTTCTTTCCATCTTTTGGATCTTATTCTTTCTCCCACCTCTTCTGCAATGGTTCCTGAGCTTTGGGGGGCTTGGTGGAGAGATCTCACTTAGGGGTGAATAGTCCACTGTCACTTTTCAGCACTTTAATTTGTTTTGAGTCATCCCAGTGGTCACCACCAACTGAAAAGGGAAGCTTCTCTAACCAAAAGTGAGAGTAGCACTAATATGTGGACAAAACATAAATATTTAGAGGGAAATTTGGTGCACATACTATGGCCCACTTATTCAAACAATGGCAGTAGCTTCCCTTCTAGCAATTATGATTTTCCCAGCCATAGGCTTTTGATTAGGTTTTCAGTGCCATATATGGAGTAGCCCTCAAACCCAATCAGAGAGTGGATGGTTTGTCCTATCGCAGAAATGCTACCGTTGTACCAGTAGGCACATTTTGTCTGGCTAGCCATCCACGGAGCTTGCAGTGTCCACTGCTGTTTAAGACTACTGGTGACTTTTCTCCTCCAGTAGGCTGCATAACTCTTTCCAGCACCCTGTCAGCTAGTCAACAGGGTGGAGGCTTCCAGCTCAGCTCCAACTTGATTTCCCAGTGTCCGGCAGCCCAAGCATGTGGTATCTTCAACAATAGATCTTACCATCGAGTTCTGGTGTGCAACCAAGATTCTTGACAATAACCTGTACTGGGGGTGGGGGAGGTACTAGGGATCTCCCTGACCAACAACCCACTGGAAGGTATTCCAACCCTGCCACTGACATTTTCTTTTATAACAATCAATGGCTTCTAGACACAGCATTATCCACCCCCATAGGCTACTTCTGCCTAGACTCTATTTTTTTTTGAACAAAAATATTTTTTTAACTAGCAAAGAAATAGGTTTCCATATGGTTTATTTATATCACCTTTAATTTTTATTAAGCTTCCTCCAGAATTGAATGATATAGTTCCTTTGTCTATAATGCTGTGTTCATCAGTAAATTCATCTTTTTTCTTGCTTATTACTGGACCTCCTATTTCTTTTGTCTTCAATCTTTCTATAAAAGCCTTCCTAGTTCCTGTAATCAATAACGTCATGTTCATCATTAAATTCAACCTTTTTTCACACTTATTACTAGGCTTCTCATTTTGTTTTTCTTCAATCTTTCTCTAAAAGCCTTCTAGGTTCCTGTCATCCCTACATCTATACATGCCTTGCAGGGTCTACTGTCCTCCCCTGTCACTAGCTGTCATCAGAGTTGCTCTGGCGAGAGTCCTACTTCCTTTCCCAATGTCAGAGGGAGATGTGTTTTATTTCTCTCCTTCCTTGGTAATACACTGTACAACTGTACATTCCTTAGAGGAAAATTAAAACCTCCTATGCATTAATTATATAATATGGCTTAACTTTCTAACGACTACTGAGGGCACTGATCAATATTTACTCCTTTTCATTTCTCTTGGCTGCCTTTTTCTTTCCTGAAGTGTTTAAATGTAAGAGTGATGTCTCATCCTGCTTTGGACTGTGCATCCGTCCATTTTACTGTGCCTGACTCATTTGATCACTACTGCTATCTTCTCTGGGATTCTCATCCTTGTTCACTTCCCTCCCTTGTGTTTGGAGGCAGAAAGCAATCTTGGCTGGGATTCCATTCTTGGCTTGTAGCATCAGTGTTTCTTTCTCTGACTGCACAGCTCTTTGGATGATGGATACACCATGTGCTTATTCCCCAGAAGATGCCTAGAATAACTCTCCCTAAGGAAGTCATGTGAGTACTTTGAAGAATTTGAAGAATTTAAAACTGTAAGGACTTCTAGCATTCTTGGTACATGCTGAACTCTGGGGACACAGAAGATTACAAAGTCCTTGACTGGAAGACGGGAAGCTTGTTTGTGTTCTTCTCTTGGACAGAACCTATCAGCTATAGAACCTTAATCAGTTCGTTCCTAGACATGTCTTCTTCAAATGCAGGATTGCTATGGAGAGTCTCATTGGCTGTGGGAGAAGTGCCCTCTGCTGTCACATAAGAATCTGTAAGGATGCGACTTCATAACCAAAACCATAAGAAGATTATTCAACATTCGTCTGGGTTATTGTAGAGATTCGTAGAAGCTTTGTTGAAAAAGTTTTGGGTGAAAATATAGGTTTTAAAATGTCAAACAAGACTATCTTCAGGTGTTTGATTTCTGATATTTTAAAAATATATTTATTAATTTATAAGGAAGGAAAAAGGTAGGGAGGAATAGATAGATGATAGATAGACCCATAGATGATAGATAGATAGATAGATAGATAGATAGATAGATAGATAGATGATAGATAGATAGATAGATAGATAGATAGATAGATAGATAGATAATGTATGGGCATGCCAGGGACTCTTGCCACTGCAACAAACTCCAAACATATGCATCCACCACTTTGTGCATTTGGCTTTATGTAGGTACTAGGGAATCAAAGCTGGGCTAGCAGGCTTTGCAAGCAAGCATTTTAACCACTGAGACATCCCACTAGCCTTGATTTCTGATATTTTTGAAGAATATCCTTAGGTTCTTTTCATTTCTTAAATCTTTGAGCATACAGTCATTTTCTTTTTGGATGTCCTGTCCCCATGGGTTCTGCTATAAATTATACAATTCCCCCAGCGGTTTTGATTATTCTGGTTTTCTAGATTTGCTCATGAAGATAAATAATTCCTTCTACTCTGTAAGCAATAATAATTACAACCCAAAGGATCCAGGCGGCAGCAAAGGGAGCCAGCCCATCCTGGCCCTGTAACGAGTAATGGATTAATGGATTGAAAGTAGGTGCTAAGCCATTTGGGTCCTGCACTTTTCACTAGTTGTTGATGGATTGTGGGACACACAACCTCAAAATACTTCAAGCCACAGGAATTTAAGAAAACAGTAGAAGCAGGTAGGTCACCCTGACTTTTCCTCTACTCTGCTCCCCTGAAGGACATCATAAAACTTAGGAAGGATTCTGACCTTCCCCCAAAGAACATCATAGACCCTTCTGTGAGAGGTGCCCCCTCGACTCCAGAGGTAACATCCTTATCTCCAAGGATACACGGACAAGGACAGAAACCCAAGAAAACAGACCTTGCTAAGTCCGCCTGTTTATGATCCTTAGATCACATATTCCCTTCGTCCACTTCTATTTCTTTGGGACTTTCAATTCTTTACCAAGTTTAGCATAAAAATGCACAAACTTGACTATTTCTTTGAGTCACCGTCTCCTTATGACAATCCCCATGTCACACAAAACTTACCTTAAATACATTTGTATTTTTTGCTCATTAATTTGTCTTTGTTATAGTAGAAGCCTCGACCTCCCTTCCCAGCACTTTAGGTGACAAACATGCTGTTTTAATTCATAGGGCTCAATTGCCAAAGGAGAATTTATTAGTTAATTACTTAAAAAAATACTTTTATTTACTTATTTGCAAGCAGAGAAAGATAGAGAGAAGAGAGATAGAGAGAATGGGTGCACCAGGGCCTCCAGCCACTGCAAACGAACTCCAGGTGCATGGACCACTTGGTGCTTTATGTGGGTACTGGGGTTGTGAGGTATTACAGGCAAGTGCCTTAATTGCTGAGCCATCTCTCTAAGCCTTAATTATTTATCGTTTTGTATCTTCTTCGAATTGGCCTAGAATCACCCTGGGATGAGCTCCCTCATTGCAAGAAGACCAAGAGACCTTGTGGCACTTAGTTGGCCAAATAAACTTTATCTAGAACCATCGTTTTCACAAGCTGAGCTGGACTGGGTGAGGTACAGATGCCCTCTCAGAACAGTCTTCATGGTGAGCCGTGCCTGAATAGCAGTACTCTGGAGACAGGGATTTTTTTTTCTTTTCTTTCTTTTTTTCAATAGAGTTTATTTAATTAATTAATTTACTTGTTTATTTATTTGAAATGGAGAGAGGGAGAGAGAGAGAGATAGTGAGATAGTGAGAATGAGATGCCAGGGCCTCTAGCCACTGCAAACAAACTCCAGACACATGCACCACCATGTGCATCTGGCTTCCGTGAGACCTGGAGAATTGAACTGGTGTCCTTAGGCTACGCAGGCATGCACCTTAACTGCTAAGCCATCTCTCCATCCCTCTTCTTTCCTTTTTTATTATTTCCAACTTCCATAATTATAGACAATAAATCATAATAATTCCCTCCCACATGTTCTCCTTCAAATAACTCCACTCTCCATCATATCCCCTCCCCCTCTCAATCAGTCTCTTTTATTTTGATATCACCATCTTTTCCTCCCATTATGATGGTCTTGAGTAGGTAGCACCAGGTACTAAGAGATCATGGATATCCAGGCCATTTTGTGTCTGGAAGTGTACACTGAAAGGAGTCCTATCCTTCCTTTGGCGCTTACGTTCTTCCTGCCACCTCTTCCTCAATGAACTCTAAGCATGGGAAGGCGTGTTAGAGATATTTCAGTGCTGAGCGCTCCTCCTTCACTTCTTCTCAGCACTGTGGTGCCTTCTGAGTCATCCCAGAGGTTTCCACTGTTCCCTCTCCCCGTTGCCATCTTAGACATCCTGGGACACTGAGAGGGAAACGAGATGAGAAGATTTCTTGATGGTTGTTGGAAATGATGGCCCTTGAAAGACACATGTTGAGATCTTCCAACAGCTCAAGAATCATCAGGATGAGAGAGAAATGGAAAAGAGGAGCAGGGCAAAGTCCAGAGGTAATCAGAGCTAGAGTCGTCTGGACACTGCTCTCCCACTTGGCCACATGAGAAGTTGAACTAAAAGGAAATACAGCTGGGCGTGGTGGCACACACCTTTAATGCCAGCACTCAGGAAGCAGAGGTAGAAGGACTGCAAACAGTTTGAGGCCACGCTGAGAATACATAGTGAATTCCAGGTCAGCCTGGATTAGAGTGAAGCCCTAACTTGAAAAAAAAAAAAAAAAAAAAGAAGAAAAGGAAATACAGACCATGGGTGTCAGCACCCTCCCCACACCTTCTCCTCTTTCTTTCCCTAACTTGGGATGCACTGGACACTTGGCCAGCCGTGGTCCTCCCCTAGTTATAGCTGACTCTGCTACCTACTGCAGGAAGCATAGACGGCCCATGGGTGGGAACAGATGAGAGTAACAGACACATCCGTGGACTGTTTAACAGTTATCCCATAAGTCCATCTCACCAGAGGGGGTGGAGAGTATTTGCTCTCTCCATCCTGGAGCCTCCAAGAGCAGTTGGAAGTCTTCCTGCTGTAAACACGGCCCATCTACATTGAGACCTGAAGGAGCTTGCCTTCTTTATCAACTTAGGATTTCTTGCTATTTTTTTTTTTTTGGCCAGTTTAAAAATTTCTTTTATTTGGAAATCATTTCAAACTTAGATAATTTTAAAGATAACATTAGTACAAATACATCCATAGCCCTTTGCCTAGATACACTTAATGTTTTTATACATCTGCTTTATCATTTGATTTCAATTTATCTATGGATCTAACTATACATAGACAGTATATTCACCAAGTTCAACTAATTAACATTGATTCAGTGCTGCACATCTTGGGATACTTTTGCAGGAAGCAAGGTTTCTATATCCATACATATATTGAATGTATATGTAGAATGGTTGGTGTCAGAATTCTTTTTCCTTCCAATTCTTACCACTCACAGGTAAAGCACACAAACATCTTCAGGCCTCCGTCTGTACCCTGAGGAAGTTGGCCTCTATGGATTCTGTCTGACTCTGCCTCTATTACTCCATGACAAGATACACTTCTGCCCTTAGTTTTCTGTCCCCCGGCGCCAGGCAACTTGGAGCAATACTTATTGTGTCTGGAGGTTTAAAGACAGAGGCGAAGAGATTCACACAACCTCACCCTTGGCCCACTATTGCATAATGTGGAACCTTCTTTGAAGACATTTACTGGCATGGCCGACTCATCTTATTAACCTTTAGCTGCTGCTAAGACATTCCACCCCAGGGCTCCATGTGCTGTTATCATCAAAAACACTTTAGTCCCCAAATTTAAGACACTGCCCTTTATATCAGTGTTTATGAGTACAATCTCCTGAAGGAGGGAAAACATGTTTGGTCAAAAGTAGCAAAAGGAGTCAAATTATCTACTGTGTTTTTCACTCCAATTCAGCGGTTGTTATTTTTATTTCACTGTTTATTGAGAATGAGTCGTTGCTGGTAAGAGTACCCTAAACTTGTAATAGAAAAATATGAATGTTTACAGACTCACCTAAAAATGTAATTTATATCACATGAAAGTTTATTATTGTAATATGCCGGGGAGCTGCTCCATCTTCGGGTGCTCTGGATACACCCGTGTTGCTCTCTCTCAGCCTGGCTATCTGATCCCTGCAAGCCAGCTTGCAGAGTATAAGTGCTTGTGACATGGGAGCGCCATGTATCAGCAACCTGCTAGATAGAGGGTTATTAACAAGAGTAATTTGTTCAGCCTTAAAGGAAGAGAACAAAAATGGCAGAAGAATTGAGCAAGAAACCAAACCTTGGTTTGCAATGAAAATATCTTTTTGCAGTTCGTGAGGTTTTTATATTTGGGAATCAATTTTCACTCACTGTTCTCTGTTGCTTACCCACCTCCCCCCCCCCATGACTGTCAAAGCGATTATTCATCCTCCAGGAGTCTGTGTGTCACCAGCACAGGGAGGGTGTCTCCACTATTTTTAAACACAAAGCCCATAAGAGTAGAGGGCGCATTCCATTTCCATCAGCTGAAGGCAGGTCCCACCCGAGCTCAGCGACCATCCTGCAGAGGCAGCCTGCTCCTGGCTACACAAACACTTGCCTCAACAGGAGTTATGAGGGTTACGGAGTGTGACAGAAAATGAGAAGGAAGATCAGCTCAGATGTGAACTTGAACAATGATTAATGTTGACAGCAGTGTCAACTGACTGTTAGAATTCTGACATACAGGTAAGGCACCTTAGGTGAGACACGTACTCGGTACACAGACAACCCATAGGGTTTAAAAACAAACAAACAAACAAACAAACAAACAAACAAAAAACAAACAAAACCAGAAGGCAGAACTAATCTTTACAGATTTTAAGAGTTTGGCAAATACTGTGTTAGGGAAGAGGAGGGCACCTGGGGCTCTCTGGCTCAGGGGGCTTTCTCCTCTCCCACCACTGCAGCTTCTTAAGAACACCCCCCTGGCTTCCCAGTGCACCCCACCTGCCAGCCCATCTTCTTTGTCCACTCTTAGGGGTTTCTTAAAAACCAAGACTAGGGGGCTGGAGAAATGGCTTAGCAGTTAAGGCGTTTGTCTGTGAAGCCAAAGGACCCAGGTTTGATGCCCCAGGACCCACGTAATCCAGATGCACAAGGGGCACATGCATCTGGAGTTTGTTTGCAGTGGCTAGAGCCCCTGGCATGCCCATTCTTTCTCTGTCTGTCTCTCTTCTATCTCTCTGCTTGCAAATAAATAAATAAAATAATCTTTAAAAAAACACAGGACTAGGCTGGAGAGATGGCTTAATGGTTAAAGTGTTTGCTGGCAAAGCCAAAGGACTGAGGTTTGATTCCCTAGCACCCACATAACTCCAGATGTGCAAGGTGGCACACGCCTCTGGAGTTCGTTTGAGTGGCTAGAGGACCTGGTGTGCCCATTTTCTCTCTTTTTCTCTCTTCATCTTTCTATCTCTGTCTTAAATGAATGAATAACAAATAAATAAATAAATAAATAACAGAACCAGTTGAACCTAAAAAGACAGTACTGAAAGGACTGCCAATGGCTTTACCTGTGACACACTGCCACCCTCTGCCTTCGGATACGGTGGATAGGCCACACCCTCTGGCACAGGAGTCACAACTGTCTACTTTGGCTGGCAGGTAGGACATTAGAATCTGAAATTTTTAGTAAGCCAGTTTTCTCAGTGATCATAGAATTTTCACTTAATCCAGGTTTATTTCCCATGGTTAAAGCATTTTAACCCAAAGACAGCAGTGGCAGTGCAGGCTACCTGATCTGGTGAGATGAACATGTTTTGTTTTTCTTTTTTAACTAGTTTCTTAAGAATTGAGTGTGGGGTAGAGAGGGTGGCTTTATATTTGACAGGCCAGGTTCATAGAAGACAATGCGGGTTTGAATTGGGAAATTGTATTCTATTAAATCTGACTTATTGAGTGTGTAGCATTAGTATCAGACATGGTATCTAAGGGTTTAATTATTTGCTAAGCAAGAAGTATTTCTCCAGTCACTGCCATGTCTGAGATCCCTATGCTGTGGACAGTATTAAAGGACAGATGCTGGAAAGCTATAAAAGAACAGAGCACAAGAAATGCAGCCTAATACAAACCATACAGCTGTTTCTCGAGAACGCTCCAACCAAAACTAGTGTGTGTGCCAGGAACTCCTCACCCAGAAACCCAAGATTTCTTCCTTTTAGGAAAAATGCAGGCTGTTAGGTTGAGCTAACGGATCTTTACCTCAGATTGGGTCTCGAACTTTGCACCTCTCTCTGCTCTTTTTTACTTCCTAACTTAGAAGTAGAACAGAGTGAGACGATCTGGTCTAAAGAGAAAACACCTCCCCCCAACCCAGGCCGCTGATACACCACATTAGCATGCCATATATATATGTGTGTGTGTGTATGTATGTGTGTGTGTATATATATATATATATATATGCTATAGCTAGGTAATCGAGTGAAAGTGGTTTGAGAAGCTTAACACACACAGACTCAGAAGTGTACAGTGCACACTGTTGAGTCCCACTACGGAAAGAATAGAATCCCCAAAGCTCTTTTTTTTTTTTTCGTAAGAGTCCAAGTAAACAAGTGTCACAGGCATTTTTGTGACTTAGCAGGTCTGCATTTCATCAATTTGTCAGGAAGCTGAACAATGTACCTATTAAAAACTCATAAAGAATGAAAACTATAATTCTGATTTTTATTTATAACTCAATTCCAATGAGCTGGCACCAACCTTTAGGGAGATTTTTTTTTTTTCTTCAAAACAGGGTATGACTCTGAGTCAAAACCAAATTGATTCCAGCTTTACCCATTTATTAACTTCCTTTTTATTTTCTGCAGCTAGAACAGCCGCGGCTACTGCCGCTTGATTATGGAACCGCTAGTTCCACACGTACCACGCTCCCTGGGTAGGTTCTCCGTAGAGCAGGAACCATCTCCAAAGTCCAAAATCACTACTGGAGTGGGACAGACCTGCCTCGCATTCCAGCAGTGAAAATGAAGAACCAGTCAAAACAATAGTGCATTACTCTCACTAGGGATGTGGGGTGAGGGATGAAGACAGCTGAGTACATACACTTCATTGAGCCTGGGTAGTAGTAAGTAATTTCTTCAGCATTTCTTGGAACCTCCATTTTCATTCATCTTAGATATAATACATTGGAGAGATGGCCTAGACTTTGTAATCTCAACACATGACTCTACCTCTTACTGCATGTATGCCTTCAATAGATCATGTCAGTGCTATGAAATCTGGTTTCTTCATGCAGGACAATCCATCCTATACTGTGACATGCTTTCAGTGCTGCTTTGAAGATTAAGAGCAATCTATTCTAAATGACCATCTGCACTAAATGACCATCGTCGTTCTTGATGCATGACACATACCAAAGAGAGAAATGACAGTTGTTGTCACATGCATCTTTATATAAATTGACCATGTGGGTTTTTTTTTTCTTTTAATGAATTAATGTGGCACATGTCAAACTAGCCCTGCATCATGGGAATAGATCACCCTGGACATGGTACCTAAACCAAAGCTTTTCGTATAATGATTTAGTTTGCTTGCACTTTCTTGAGACTTTTTTTTTATATCAATATTTACAAGGATTTTTGGTTTGCGGTTTCCTCGTGATGTAGTGGCTTTGCTTCTCTTAATATTAGATATGTTGACTCCTCGAGTCAGAAAATCTTCCCTCCTGTGAAGTGTTCTGGAAGATCTGAGAACTATGATAATCTTAAAATGTTTTAAATTCACTCAGTAATCCATCTGGTCCAGGACCTTCCTTTGTTGGAAGGTTGTTGGTTAATAATTCAATATCTTTACTAGTAATAGATATATTCAGGTTTTTCTTGTTTGTTTCTTTTTTGTTTGTTTGTTTTGTTTTCTGAGGTAGGGGCTTGCTCTAGCCCTAGCTGACCTATTTAGTCTCAGGCTGGCTTCAAACTCACAGCAATCCTCTAGCTCTGCTTCCCAAGTGCTGGGATTAAAGGCATAAGCCACCACACCTGGCAGAGAGAAATAGAATGGGCACACTAGGGCCTCTAGTCACTGCAAACAAACTCCAAACACACGTGCCACCTTGTGCATCTGGCTTTATGTGGGTTCTGAAGAATCAAACCTGGGTCCTCAGGCTTTGCAGGCAAATGCCTTAACCACTGAGTCATCTCTCCAGCCCATTTTGTTTGTTTGTTTATGATTCAACTTCAGTAAGTAGTTTAGGAATTGTCCATTTCAGTAAATTATAAAATTTGTTGGTTCACAAAATGTTCATAGGATTATCTTATATGTGTTATTTTTATAGTCAGTAGAAATGCTTCAATTTGATTTGAATTGTTGGAGTTTTTGCTTTTCTTAAGTAATCAAGCTAACACACTTATCAGTTTTGCTCATCTGTCCAAAGAACCAACTTTTATTTTTATTAATTTTGTTCTGTATAGCTTTTCTACATTTTGTTTGGTTCTGGAAGCAATCTAACACTGTGGCCCAGGCTACCCTGAAACTTTCTTGGAGGCCCCACACTAGCCTTGAAATTATGGAAATTCTCCTGTCTCAGTCTCCTGAGTGCTGGGATTATAGTCACGTACCACCATGCTCAGCTGTATTTTGTTTATCTCTGCTAAAACATGCATTCCTTCCTTTTTCAAACTGTGCATTTAGTTTGCTTTTTGTCTGGGTATGTAAAAAGTAAAGTTAGATTATTGGCTTGAGATCTTTCTTCTTTAATGTAAAAGTTGATAGCTAGAAGTTTGTCTTTAGCACCAATTTTACTCCATAACTTTTGGTATTTATGTTTTTGTTTTTATCTTCTCAAAGTATCTTTCTAATTCATCATGTGTCTTCTTTATTGATCAGTTGGTTAAGAATTTCTTGTTTAAAGCCGGGCATGGTGGCGCACGCCTTTAATCCCAGCACTCGGGAGGCAGAGGTAGGAGGATCGCTGAGAGTTCGAGGCCACCCTGAGACTACATAGTTAATTCCAGGTCAGCCTGGACCAGAGTGAGACCCTACCTTGAAAACCCAAAAAAAAAAAAAAAAAAAAAAAAAAAAAGAATTTCTTATTTAATTTCTATGATCAGAAAAGTGTTTTATTTTTAAATATATATTTTTATGTATTTGCAAGTAGAGAGAGACAGAGAGAAGAGAGACAGACGCAGAGAGAGAGAGAATGAGAATGGGTGTGCCGGGGCCTCTAGTCATTGCAAACATACTCCAGAAGAATGTGCCACATTGTGCATGTGGCTTTATGTGGGTACTGGTGAGTTGAACCTGGATTGTTAATGGTTTGCAGTCAAGTCCCTTAACTGCTGAGCCATATGTCCAGCCTCAGAAAAGTGCTTTGTGTGACTTTAATCTTTTGACCTGTTTGGCGCTATCATATGATATACTCCATCATGGGTAATGTTCCATGTGTAATTGATAAAAATGTGTGTTCTGCTCTTCTACATGTGAGTGGGGTATTCTATATATGTCTATCTGGTCCAAGTGTTCCTTCACATCTATTTCCTTATTGATATTTTGTCTGCTTGCTCTCTCCATTGATTGAGAGGTATTAAAATACCTTAGGATTATAGCTATCTTTATGTCATTGCATATCTGCTAGTGTTTGTTTGATATATTTTGGCATTCTGATATTTAATGCATTTATATTTACAAGTTGTATGTATCCTTCATGAATTTACCCTTTTAACAGCATATTATATTCTTAATTTTTTCTTGTAGCAACTTTTTTAGAGCTTATTTTTCTACATTTGTACAACCATCCAATTTTTTCTTGGGGGAAAATATATAGGTATAATATCTTTTTTGTCCTTTCACTTTTGACCCAATTCTGTCTAGGTCTAAAGTGAATCTCATATCAATAGCTCAGAGCTCTATCTTTAAAAGAAAATCCAATGTATACCTTTAAAACATTTTATTTATTTTTATTTGAGAGAGAGAAAGAAAGAGGCAGATATAAAGAGAGAATGGGCATGCCAGGGCCTTCAGCTGCTGCAAATGAACTTGTATGCACTACTTTGTGCATCTGGCTTATGTGAGTCCTGGGGAATCAAACTTGGGTCCTTTGGCTTTGTAGGCAAGTGCTTTAACACCCTAAGCCATCTCTTCAGCTCCAATGTATAGCTTTTGACTAGAGACTTGAGTGGGTTTGTATTTAATGTAGTAACTGATAAGGATAAGCAGACTCTTTTGTTTTTGTTATTCATTTCTAAATGTCTTAGATACTTTTGTCCAGAATTCCCTCCTCTATGGTTTACTTTTGTATTTAGCTGAGATTTCATAGTATTCCTCTCATTTACTTTCATGCATATTCTATAGCTTATTTTTTTTTGTTGTAACCATGACAATTGCACATAATTCCCTAAAGTCATAATAGTCCAATTTGGTACTAAATTAATCTTAATTGCATAAATGCTATTTTCATTAAGTTCCACCCTCCTACTTTTTAAAATTTTATACTTGTATATAATAAACTCACAAGTGGTTTTATAATATTTGTTACAGATTTACCTTATAAACTTTATAAAAACTAAAGAATGGCATTAAAACACAGATTACCAAATAATCTTTTTTTGATTCATGCAACCACCTTTAACAAATATCTTTATATATTTAGCTTTCTATTTCTCTCCTTCTCATTCATTCATTCATTCATTCATTCATTCATTTGTTTGAGATATGGTCTCGGTCTGTGTAATATAAGCTGGATGGCCTTGAACTCACTAAGTAGCCCAAGTTGCTTAGAAATAGGGTTGGGTCTGCTGCCTCAGTCGCCAAAGTGCTGAGATTACAAATGTGTGCCTTTCTGCCCAGATGAAGGTTTTCCTTTTAGCAGTTCTTGTGAACCAAGCTTAGTTGTGATGAACTCCTTCAGTTTTTGTTTGTCTAGAAATATCTTAATTTCACCTTCTTTTTTGAAGGACAGCTTTGCCAAACAGAAAACTCCCAGTTGACAACTTTTCCCCACACTTTAAATCTATCATCCCACTGCCTTCTGGTCTCCATATTTTATGCTGAGAAAATGAAAGGCAATCATATTGAAGGCTTCCTGTATGGATAATTTACTTCACTATTGTTGCTTTTAAGATGCTCTCTTGGGGGTTGGAGAAATGGCTTAGTGGTTAAGGTACTTGCCTGCAAAGCCAAAGGACCCAGGTTCAATTCCCCAGGACCCACATAAGCCAGATGCACAAAGGGGTGCATGTGACCAGAGTTCGTGTGCATTGGCTGAAGGGCCTGGTGCACCCATTCTCTCTCCCTCTCTTTCAAATAAATACAAAAAGAAAGAAAGAAAGAAAGAAAGAAAGAAAGAAAGAAAGAAAGAAAGAAAGTCAAAGGTGTTTAAAAAAAAGATTCTCTCTTGGCTTTAGAGTCTTGATTTGAAATATGTCTTTATGTGGGTCTCTTTGGGCCTATGGTATTTGAAGCTGATTCATCTCAAATTTGTAGATTTCTGTCTCTTGTGAAATTAAGGGATATTTAGCCCTTTAAAAAAATAAGCTCTGCAATTTCCTCTCTCCTTGTGTGGTTTGAACATGAAGAAGCCTTATGTATTTTGGAGCTTTGGTCCCCAGCTTACAGCATTTTGGAAGGTGGAGCCCTGCTGGAGGAGATGTCCCACTGGGGTCAGGGAGATTATTAGGCCAGCTTGTCGGTGCTACTTGCTTGTGCTTGTTGCTTCCTACCAGCTGCTGTGGCAACATGTTGATGCCCAGCCTCTGCTCTGCCATGCATTCTCCACCATGGTGAAACTTCCCTTCAAAACTATAAGCATAAAATAAACCCTTTCATTTCATAAGCTGCTTCTGGATGGGTGTGTTGTCCCAGCAACAACACTCCTCTGCCTATGAGTTCCATAATGCACACATCGGTCTTCTTCATAGGTCCTTAGTTTCTGTTAATTTTTTTTTTTTTTTGAGGTAGGGTTTCACTCTAGCCCAGGCTGACCTGGAATAATTTGCTATGTAGTCTCAGGGTGGCCTCAAACTCATGGTGATCCTCCTACCTCTGCCTCCCAAGTGCTGGGATTAAAGGCATGTGCCACCGCGCCTGGCAGTTTCTGTTAATTTTTCTTAATCAATTTTCCTTTTTGCTACTCAAACTCAATGACTTCAAATATTCCATTTTCAGTTTTTCTGATTGTTTCCTCTGCCACTTTAAGTCTGCTTTTGAGCCCCACTAATGAATTTTCCATTTTAATTCTTGCATTTCTTAGCCCCAGAATTTCTGTTGGTTTTTCTTTTATAATTCTAATCTGTTGATATTTTCAGGTTTTCATGTATCATTCATCTAGTTCTTTATCTGTGTTTCTCAAAGCACTTTTGAGCACATTTAAAAGTTGTTTTAAACTGCTCTTTTTCTTTCTACTAAAACTCACATTTTGGATCTTAGCGATAGTTTTTGTTGGCTTCTTTGTCCATTTGAAAGAGCTGTCATTTCTGTGGGGGAACTTTCAATTCTTCTTATGCCTTGTGATTATTTTTTCCATTATACATTGAAAATTTGATTATTAACATGTTATAATTATAGAAGTCACACCCCCATTATGTTGGCTGATTTGTTTTGGATTGCTGAACACTATAATTTTTGTTTGTTTGTTTTGAGACGTTCCTACTGTCTTCACAAAGACGTAACTTCTCATGTGTATGCACCAAAGCCTCTGTTTCTTTAGCTTGCATACAGCTGATGTTTTGATCAGTTTCCCCTTGAATTCCAGGAACTCTAACAGACAACAAAATGCAAACATGTAATAAAAGGAGAGACACTGGCCACCCTCCCACCAACCTGTGCTGGATTCTCCTTTCACACTTGCCTTGGACCTATAGACCACACTCACGTGACAGTCTACAGCCTTCTTAAGATTTCTTTTTCAAACACTTTTTTTCTTTTTGAATTTAATTTTATTTATTTGAGAGAGAGGGAAAGGGAGAGAGAGAGGAAGAGGCAGATAGAGATAGAGGGAGAATGGGCATGCCAGGGTCTTCAGTCACTGCAAATGAGCTCCAGACGCATGTGCCACCTTGTGCATCTGGCTTATGTGGGTCCTGGTGAATTGAGCCTGGGTCCTTTGGCTTAGCAGGCAAGTGCCTTAACCACTAAGCAACCCCTCCAGCCCCGTCCTAAGATTTCTTTTTGTTTGTTTGTTTGTTTGTTTGTTTTTCAAGGTAGGGCTTCACTCTAGCCCAGGCTGAACTGAAATTCACTCTGTCATCTCAGGGTGGCCTCAAACTACCTCTGCCTCCCGAATGCTGGGATTAAAGGCATGCACCACCATGCCTAGCCTCCTTCCTAAGATTTCTAATGTGTATCGTTTACCTGGGCAGGCACATGACTTTCTGCATTTCTCTGCACACACAGTTTCATTTAACTGTCCTAATGCGCAAAGAACTTCACCACAGCTTCTCCTCTGGGTTTCAGTGAGTTCTCCACTGAGAACTTTTCCTTAGGCACCTGCAGACTTATTGTCCCCTGGTAGTTTTGGTGCAAACCACCCATACTCTGAATTATACAACACAGAGAAAGCAAGTCAGTTCTCTGGGCATTCCTGGGCATGCTATATCTCTGTAAGTGTAGTCTGCTTTCTTCACCTAGTTCAAAGACAACAGCAGGAAACTAGGTTTCTGCCACTCAGGACGAAGACGGTGGTTATTCAGTAAAGGGGAGACAAAGGAGATAACAGAACTTTTCTCAGACATTGAAGATTTTCAAATATTCCATTTTCAGTTTTTCTGATTGTTTCCTCTGCCACTTTAAGTCTGCTTTTGAGCCCCACTAATGAACTTTCCATTTTAATTCTTGCATTTCTTAGCCCCAGAATTTCTGTTGGTTTTTCTTTTATAATTCTAATCTGTTGATATTTTCAGGTTTTCATGTATCATTCATCTAGTTCTTTATCTGTGTTTCTCAAAGCACTTTTGAGCACATTATAAAAGTTGTTTTAAACTGCTCTTTTTCTTTCTACTAAAACTCACATTTAGGATCTTAGCGATAGTTTTTGTTGGCTTCTTTGTCCATTTGAAAGAGCTGTCATTTCTGTGGGGGAACTTTCAATTCTTCTTATGCCTTGTGATTATTTTTTGTTATACATTGAAAATTTGATTATTAACATGTTATAATTATAGAAGTCACGCCCCCATTATGTTGGCTGATTTGTTTTGGATTGCTGAACACTATAATTTTTGTTTGTTTGTTTTGAGACGTTCCTACTGTCTTCACAAAGACGTTAACTTCTCATGTGTACGCACCAAAGCCTCTGTTTCTTTAGCTTGCATACAGCTGATGTTTTGATCAGTTTCCCCTTGAATTCCAGGAACTCTAACAGACAACAAAATGCAAACATGTAATAAAAGGAGAGACACTGGCCACCCTCTCACCAACCTGTGCTGGATTCTCCTTTCACACTTGCCTTGGACCTATAGACCACACTCACGTGACAGTCTACAGCCTTCTTAAGATTTCTTTTTCAAACACTTTTTTTCTTTTTTAATTTAATTTTATTTATTTGAGAGAGAGGGAAAGGGAGAGAGAGAGAGAGAGAGGAAGAGGCAGATAGAGATAGAGGGAGAATGGGCATGCCAGGGTCTTCAGTCACTGCAAATGAGCTCCAGACGCATGTGCCACCTTGTGCATCTGGCTTATGTGGGTCCTGGTGAATTGAGCCTGGGTCCTTTGGCTTAGCAGGCAAGTGCCTTAACCACTAAGCAACCCCTCCAGCCCCGTCCTAAGATTTCTTTTTGTTTGTTTGTTTGTTTGTTTGTTTTCCAAGGTAGGGCTTCACTCTAGCCCAGGCTGAACTGAAATTCACTCTGTCATCTCAGGGTGGCCTCAAACTACCTCTGCCTCCCGAATGCTGGGATTAAAGGCATGCACCACCATGCCTAGCCTCCTTCCTAAGATTTCTAATGTGTATCGTTTACCTGGGCAGGCACATGACTTTCTGCATTTCTCTGCACACACAGCTTCATTTAACTGTCCTAATGCGCAAAGAACTTCACCACAGCTTCTCCTCTGGGTTTCAGTGAGTTCTCCACTGAGAACTTTTCCTTAGGCACCTGCAGATTTATTGTCCCCTGGTAGTTTTGGTGCAAACCACCCATACTCTGAATTATACAACACAGAGAAAGCAAGTCAGTTCTCTGGGCATTCCTGGGCATGCTATATCTCTGTAAGTGTAGTCTGCTTTCTTCACCTAGTTCAAAGACAACAGCAGGAAACTAGGTTTCTGCCACTCAGGACGAAGACGGTGGTTATTCAGTAAAGGGGAGACAAAGGGAGATAACAGAACTTTTCTCAGACATTGAAGATTTTTTTAAATTGATCAGGGCTTTTCTTGTTTGTTGGTTATTATAAGCTTTTGACTTTTTGTTTTTTGCTTTTTGCTGTTTTTTTTTTTTTTTTGGAGACTGGGTCTCACTATGTGACCCAAACTAATGTTGACCAGGCTCAATCAATCATCCTTCTTTATTTCCCAAGGAAGTGGGACTGGAAGCCCGTGTACTTTTCTATGTTAACAAGGGGGAACATGAGTTTGAACTTCCTAGTCTGTCATTTCACTAATGTCCATCAGGTAGATTTACCACATACTGGAAACTACACTGAGTTGAGCATTTGGGTCCCATCCTTTGCTCTGCAGACCCACCGTGACCCTTCACTGCCCTTGGACTCACCCTGCAAAGTGATCTTGACTGGCTTCATCGGTTAGCTTTGTACACTGGTGGGAGGAAAGAGAGCAAAAGTTTGCTGTTTTCCATCAAAGGTCATAGCTCCTCTCTAGTGGCCTTCTATCGAGACCTTTCATTGTTGAAATCCAGAACCGGCCCATTTCCCTCCAGAACCAGACATGGTAAAGAGCCCATCCCTCTCCATCACCATCGGCCATTTCCAACCCATGGTTCTGCAGCGTCCTCTGTACGTGTTCTCATGCTTCCCCACTCCACTGCAGCTCACGCTTGTCCTGACACAGCTCACTTCATCAGGTTGAGAGTTGTGTCTCTTCCCTGCTGATGGACACCGCATTCTTGGCTGCCACTTCTCTTTCAGACACTGGTTCTGGAGCAATATGCTCAGGCACTGGCAGATTGAGGAGCTATTTGGGGTCAATAGATAGGGAGTCACTTTCCGAAATGAAGTGAGAACATTCATCAGGCACCGTTGTCCTAACCGTCCTCATCACATGTTACCCTGTGGGTTGGAAAATGACCAGAGTCAAGCATGTTCAACATTCCCTCTCAAATTCATCTTTTCCTTATGCCAATCCTTAAGTACAGACCTGAGGAAGCCACTTCCTAAGCCAGAAACTTCCGAGGACTCCCTTCAATCGCAAAAGCTGAATGACAAACTACTTAGCCTGTGGGCACTCCCTCCCATTCCTCCCTCCTATGGTGATCACCCAGAGCTGCCTCAGTCTTACAGCCCTTTCCACCATAGCTCCCCAGATAGCCAGTGTTGACAGTGCGCTCCACTATACGGAGTAAGCATGCCTTCCAGCTGTGTCCTTGGAGATACGTAACATGATATTCCTCAACCCGGCCCCAAATCTCCTATTCTTTTAAATATATATATTTTATTTATTTGAGAGACAGAGAGATACAGAAATAGGCAGGTAGAGAGAGTGAGAGAGAATGGGCACGCCAGGGCCTCCAGCCACTGCAAACGAATTCCAGATGCTTGCGCCCTCTTGTGTATCTGGCTTATGTGGGTTCTGGAGAATTGAGCCTCGAACTGGCGTCCTTAGGCTTCACAGGCAAGCGTTTTACTGCTAAGCCATCTCTCCAGCCCCCCAAATCTCCTATTCTTTTGTGCTATGTCTTTTCTCCTATGCTCTGTTCTTAGTACATATTAAGTATTCTTAATATACATTAGACCAGTATTCATACAATCCTATGTGTTACACATGCAATATTTAAACTTGGGACTAACCATAGTTGGAGCCAAATGTGTTTGGAGTTTGCCATAGCCCAACATAGTATTAATAAATTAGTGTGGTATGTTTTTCATGCATTCATTTACATAACATAAGGAAGAGAATATGTCTACTGGATGAAAGTTGACAAATATATTCCTTATAGATCAAAAGCTACATAAAAGTGCAATGTGGGACTGGAGAGATGGCTTAGTGATTAAAGCACATGCCTGAGAAGCCTAAGGACCCCAGTTCAATTCTCCAGGTCCCATGTAAGCTAGATGCACATGGTGACATATGAGTCTGGAGTTCGTTTGCAGTGGCTAGAGGCCCTGGCATGCCCATTCTCACTCTCTCTCTCTCCCTCTCTCTGTCTCTAATAAATAAATAAAATAAAAAATAAAAAAAAGTGCAATGTGCCTTCAACCTGTCCTTTCAAGTCCATGATCCTGATCACACTGGTCTTCTCACTCAGAGGTCAACACACTCCCATGCGAGGTAAATACTTGCTTCACATAGCTTAGCTTTCCCCACTGTAGCTAAATGCTGAGACAAACCCTACAACAAATCACAAACTATTTTTCTATTGCCTTCTCCCAAGCTGTCTCACTGTCACCTTTTCCTTGGAAAACCCACTGGTATCTTTCATTTGCTGACTCTTTTTAGGTCTAAGCTTGTTAACACTAACTTACTGAATTTGTATTAGAAGTTAAAGCTCTGGTTCCTAAACATAAGAGTAGAACAACAATCACAACAGTATTTTTTTAAAAAAACTAGAATGAAAAAATTCAACTATGTTTACAGCAATCAGACAACACTGACTTCTCAATGCCAATGGAGAACCTGGCAAGTTGCTAGTCATGGCTGTTATTCCACCAATGTTCATTGGAAGGCAGCTGGACCAGGACCAGACTGAAGGGCGAGGACATTTCAAGGTCAAGGGAGGCCACTGCTCAACCTTCAGAGCATGCAGGCTCATGGGAATCGATATGTGCACAAACTGCTGTGATCATTGATCCAAGCTGTCCTTTAGTGTGTTGTGGACAACCTGTAAAATGTGTGCACTATGTACTATGTCATGTAAATCTTCATTCCATGAAGTAGTCATCATTTATTCCACTTCAGGAAACGGAGGCTCACCAAGTGTGGATAATGTTAAGATCAAGTCACTAATAAGCGTTTGCTTACAAGGGGTCAGAACTTGTTGGTTTTCGTCATTGCATTTTTAAGGCAGACACACTTTGAAAGCATTAAGATATTTTAACAAAGCTTAGGTACAAATAATTCAAACACTGAACTGTGAGTTCCTGGATAATTCAAGATATTCCAAATATGTGATAGTTGGTAGCTGACAGCTCCAAAGATAGTTTTTGTTCTGAATAATGTTTTTTTTTAACCAAAATCTTTTTAGAAAATAAAAACAAACCCACTGGAAAATATTTTCAAAAAAATTTTAAGTAGCAAAAACAAATTTAGACCTGGCTAAAAAAAATGGTTATAGATCTTGATCTCGGCAGAGAATTTATCTCCATAAATAACTCAGGATGGTATGTGGATGTGTGGCCAAAAGTGATAAGATTATAGAATATCAGCTAGAAAGACAGTCATAATAGTGGAGTCTGGAAAGGGAAGACTTTTTTTCAGATCTGGCATATTTGAAATGACTTCATTTTTATTATTGCTTTACCATATCTTGAATGTGGAAACAGTGGTTAGACTAGGATAATTCCTTTGTTATGAGGAACTTTGGATTCTGTGTCATTTCTGATAGAAGACACAAAGCGTGGAATCCAATTATTTCTTCTAAGAATTTATCATTGCTAAAAAATTGTGCCGTTATATAGATGGGACTTCTCTGGACTCCACAGAACAGGACTTTGAGACCTGCCTCCACCCACCAAAAAGCTACAGTGAGCTATGGAAGTCATCTGGGGCTGGACTTTTAGTTCAATCCTTTGGGAGAAGAAACAGACATTTGAGGAAGTTGTTGCATATATGTAGCCAGTCAGCAAGAACTTGAGGGTTTTTTTTTTTCTCTTTGACCCGAGGTTCTAGAAGCACCATAGAGCATCCAGTTTTGTGAATGTAACGTGCTGGAGTTTTCTGCATGGGAGGCAGGAGTGGAAGTGGAGGCAGGGATATTTCCAATTGGTCAGGGGGCATAATTGAGGGGTTAAGCAAATCTGTTCCGAGATGGGCAATGCCAATTCAAGGGCATGAAAACTCTTAAGCTCACAACAAAACCAACTGTTACTTTTCATCTTGCCACAGAATTCAGTAATATTTACTCAGTGTGTGTGTGTGTGTGTGTGTGTGTGTGTGTGTGTGATCCAAAGTATAAGAAAAAGAGATTGCCAACTGGAAGCCCACATCCCAAGCCTCACATTCTACCATCTACCAGCTGCAATGGCCGTGAGCACTTTGTTTCTTTCAGCCTCAGTTTCCTTGTATGAAAAAAATGGAGATTATAAAAGTACCTGCTATGGGCTTATGATGAGAAGTGAGGTCAGAGTCTAACAAGTGATTGGCAATTCATAAGTATTTCACCTCATTAGATATTATTGTTAGTATTACCATCAGAGATCTGCTTTGCATATTCATACAATAATTCTTGCTCTTAATTCAACATGATTTGCAAGTCTTTTAAAGCATATTGTCTGCCTTTCCAACTCCATTCCCCCCTCTCCAAATATTTTCTGACACTGAAGGCCTCTCCCAGAAGGTCAATAAGATCTCATTAAAGAAGTGTGGTCCCCTGTAGGTTCCCTCTATCACAATCCCCCTAGATTTTCTCCAGGGATGGTTAAGACCCTGCTGGTTGGTGCTGCAGGACCCATCAGAGGAAACGAATGTGAGACATTCTAGCAAAGTTTGTAGAGGTCCGATAATTGCACCCAGTTTCTTTTATAACTGAAATGCGTGGTAAGATGGTGAATATGGTCTTAGCATGGGAATGAGGAGAGCGTGGAGAGACTCTTCCTGTGCAGGAGCAGACCCTGGCTCGTTGTTGGCCCCGGCATACTGTCATCTCCTGATGTCATCTGATCCTGCTGGACATGGAGAGAGGAGAAGGTACGTGCGCCTAAACTCTCTTACGTAGACTTCAGCAAGGTTTTCTTCACTCCAATCAGATCTACCTGATAGGGGACCTTCATGCATGCCAGCACTTCTCAGGATTTTCGAGAAGATTCTGAGACAGAACTGTGGGTTTTGGCATGCCTTCCTCCATGGAGCCTAGTTAGCAGCTTCAGACTAACTCTCCAGCACATTCCTCTACTCTCTGATCTCTCAGCACTTCCCTTCCTCCATGCCCTTTGGACCTCCTGTATCCCACGTACCTCTTTGTGGTTTCTTACCTAGCTTGCCTCAGGCCTCCCCTTCAATCAGGAGGGTTACCCAGAGGTCAGGAGCCCTAGGGCTATAACGTCTGCTGGCTAAATGCATATACTTATGCTCATTCGACTGCCCGGGAAGCACTTTTCTTAATGTTTATACCCATCTATTAATGTCACTCTCACTTTTGGTTAGAGAAACTCTTTTCAGATGACAGTGACCTTTGGGATGACTCAAAAGGCACCATAGTGCTAAGAAGTGACGGAGGAGTGCTCAGAGCTGAAACATCTCTATCACACCTTCCAAGGCTCAGGGTCCATTGCAGAAGAGGCGGTGGAAAGAATCTGAGAGCTAAGGAAGGTTACCACCCCTTCCAATGCAATCTGCCAGACACAAATTGGCCTGGATATCCATGACCTCACAATGCCTGGTACAAGACCTTCATAATATGCAAGACCTTCATAATAGGAGGAAAAGATGATGACATCAAAATGAAAGAGAGACTGATTGAGAGGAGGAGGGGATTTGATGGAGAGTGGATTTGTGAAAGGGAAAATGGGGGAGGGGAGGGTTTATCATGGTTTATTGTGTATAATTATGGAAGTTATCAATAAAAGTTTTCAAAAAATATTTTAAAACATTTTAAAGTATCATAACCCAAAACATGCATGATGTTATACATATGCCTACAATCCCAGCATGTGAAGGTGAAGGCAAGACAATTGGGAGCTCAAGACCAGCCTCAGCTACATAGGGAACTGGAGGCTAGACTGGGCACTATCTTGAATGGGGAAAAAAAGAAGGAAAGGAAGGAAGGAAAAAAGAAGAAAAGAGAGAGAAAAAAAAGAAGAGAGAAAGAAAGAAAAAGAACAGAGAGAAAGACCATTCCCTTGGAGGAATATAAGAAAGAAAGAAGAACAGAGAGAAAGACCATTCCCTTGGAGGAATATAAGAAAGAAAGAAGAACAGAGAGAAAGACCATTCCCTTGGAGGAATATAAGAAAGAAAGAAGAACAGAGAGAAAGACCATTCCCTTGGAGGAATATAAGAAAGAAAGAAGAACAGAGAGAAAGACCATTCCCTTGGAGGAATATAAGCTGTACTCCAGAGAAATTCCTCCTTCCCTCCTTTCTTCCTCCCTTGTTTGTCCTCCTACCCTTTTCTATTGGTTTAATTTTTATTTATTTTATTTATTTATTAGACACAGAGAGAGGGAAAAGGAGAGAGGGAGAGTGAGAATGGGCACGCCAGGGCCTGCAGCCATTGCAAACGAACTCCAGACCCATGCGCCACCATGTGCATCTGGCTTACATGGGACCTGGAGAATCAAACTGGGCTCCTTAGGTTTCGCAGGCAAATGCCTTAACCACTAAGCCATCTCTCCAGCCCCCTCCCTACCCTTTTTTACCGACTATTTTTCTCTCATCCTCCCTTCTCCTTTGTCCTCTTTCCCTTCCTCCCTTCCTTCCCTCCTCCTCTCCTTCCATCACCCTTTCCCATATATTTGTTCACTACCTGATACAGGTACTAGCAGTGAGATACTATTATCTAGATCTAGGCCAAGGTCTTGAATTCTCAGATAGCAGCCAATAGTGTCAAGTTGCTAAAACACCTAGAATGTGGAGACAGTGCAAAGGTGTTTTGAACAAGTGTTCTTGATATAGTCAGAAGAATCATAAAATTATTTGGGCAACTAAAATTTAGGTTTAAAACAGCACCGGGGCAAACAGAACACCACTGAGGGAGTGGATGGAATGAGATTTTCAGCAAAGCAGCTCATGTTTCTGGCCTGACCTGGACCAGAGCCTCTGAGGATGGAAGAAAAGTGGAGAAAATGGTTTGGAGAAGTGCCCTGGGACAGTGTCCTTGGGAACTGCTGACCAGTAACACCCACATAGATTTCCCACTGGGGGGCAGGTTCCAGCCTGCGGCTATGAGACAGGATAGCCATACATTCATGTAGTGAGTTCCCAGAAAGGAGAAACTCGCCAGTGGTGAATCACTCCGTGTCGAGAGGAGGGTTTTCTGACATCAGTTTCCAAGCAGCTCACCAGACATTTAGCCAAGAGGGCAACGGAGCATGATGCCACCATGGCTCAGCTTGTGTTTGTTTATTTTTGTCTTTTCCAAAGGGCTGTTTAAACCAAAGTGAACCATGGCCCCTGGAAACTCTGACTGGCGGCTTGGCATCTTGGGAATCTGTCTGCTCACTTTGCTTTGAGGGAAGGTCTAGCTCTGTCTAAAAACTAAATCTGGTGGCTTTTACTACAAAAGTCTAACCATACTTTTCCCAAAAAATGCTTTAAATTCAAAATGCAAGCCATTACTTTCCCTTGAGTATCCAGAAGTGTCACTTAAATCAATTTTATCTCGCTATTTCTGCTCACATTGGATTATGAGTGCACAGTTATAAAGCTTTGATGAGCATTTTCAAACTGAATTCTCATTTGAAAAATTTTCCATAGTCACTTTGTTTAGGTGAAGCCTAATGCCTTTCAGGCTTCCTAAGCCTGAAAGTTCATGTTCAACTCTAGGACTGACCCCATAATATTTACTTATAACATTCATGAAAATATATTGCATGCCAAAAGCTGTTCACTGCAGGAAGATGATAAAATGTAAAAACATTTGGTCCGCCAATGGGAATTCCCTTGCATGCTAAATCAAAGGCTTTCTGAGAGGGTCCACTGTGACCTTAGAAGGCCAACAGAGTCAGCCCTGCTGAGCAATATAGCAGAAGAGAAGGCTGTAAAAGCCTGCTAGGGTCAGGGCTCCTTCGTGTCTTCAGAAAACACAGCCCTTCAGAGGAACTTGGCTTCACTGTTGTGGGGATGGCCACAGTCTTTATAGCTTGTCACATCTCTCCAAGGGTCCACCCTACCATGTGACTCCTGTTCTGTTCTTCTGCCTACTCACCCCCAGCCTGTTTCTCTGACAGGAGCATCCTGAAGGGGTCTTAAGGAAGAAGAGAGAGAACTAATACAGGAAGTGAGGTGATTGGAATAGCACCTTGGGAAAGGAGTTCTCCACTGTTAGGTATCTAAAGCACAAGTGATTGAACAGCTGTACACGTCACACAGGTTGGTATTCAGCCCCAGTTGTAAATCTGAGAAAAAATGACTCATATAGAGTAATGGGTTTTATGCACCCACCTTCGTTTCCATGTCAATCAGCTCTGCCTGTTTTGACTGACACCTGATTTGTGATTCACAATATGCATCTTACTATTAAAAGGAAACGTTTAAACAAACAAACAAAACAAAACACTGGACCAGGGACTTTTAACAGTGGTTAAAAGTGCTAGCTGTGCCAGCATAATGGCAGGAGTCCAGCTCCCCAGAACTCAGGAGTAGCCACACAGGAGTGATTCGCGAGTCTGTAATCCCAGCATGCCCAGGGCAACGGGAGGCAGAGTCAGGAGAATCCCACGTCTTGAAGGCTAGCTACCCTCGTGTCCTTGGTAGTAAAATAAAAGACACTGTTTCAAACAGGAGGCTAGAGGCCCTGTCCCGAACAGGAGGAAGGGAAGGTTGTCCTCTGACCTCCGCACACATGCTGTGGCACACACACATACCCATACATATACACAACACACACACACACACACACACACACACACACACACAGCCACTGGACCAGAGACATTCATTCTATTTTCTATATGGTTATAAATTGGGGTTCTTTCATTATTATTTTCTTTCTTTCTTTCTTTCTTTCTTTCTTTCTTTCTTTCTTTCTTTCTTTCTTTCTTTCTTTCTTTTTTTAAGGTAGGTTCTCACTCTAACCTAAGCAGACCTGGAATTCTCTATGTAGTCCCAGACTGGCCTCAAACTCACAGTGATCCTCCTACCTCTGCCTCCTGAGTGCTGGGATTAAAAGCATGTGCCACCACATCCAGGAGAAAGAGAAAGAGAGAGAGAAGAATATGAATGGGCATCTGGCTTTATGTGGATATGGGAATCAAACTTTGGTCAAGTGCCTTAACTGTTGAGCCATCTCTCCAGCACACCCCCACCCCATTTCTTACTTCTTGCCATTCCCCACTGAGAGCTACTGAGAACTGATTCTACACAGTTCCAGCCCCAGGTCAAGGCCTAAGACATGAGTCTGTGTGGTAAAATTCAAGGATACAACACAACTCTGCTTTTGCAAAATCTGTGATGTGAGCCGGGTGACAGACTGTCTTTCTCCTCTTTTGGATTGCTTTCTACCAGAACAGAAGCAATGCAGTAAGTAGATGTGTGTCCTGACTAACTGCCAGAGTGCTTTGTTTTTTAATACATCTGGTCTTTGAGTTTTGACATAACCATTTCCCTTCCCAGGACTCGGGAAATTCACCATCATTGTATTGCAATAGACGAGTGACAGGCAGCCTGATAACTCAGAGCCACTTAGTCTCTTGCTGGGACACATTGCTGTTAACCCAAGCTTGCCCCGAGATAATCTGTCCCAGGTGGTTGTCAGGACACTCTGCAAACGGAATCCTGAAGCATCCACCAAAATCCCCAACTCCTGGGACTAGATGCCACTAGCTCTGCCACATTTATCACACCTGCCTGTTTTGTTTCAGAATCCTTGTTTTAAACCATACAGAATACTTTAAGACGGTTCTATCGCCAGGCTTTGCAGTGCATATGTTAGCCAAGCACTGGGAGGCAGAGGCAGGAGGATAGTGATAGTGAGTTCAAGGATGTCTGGACAACATAGTGAATAGCAGACCCAGCTGAGCAACATAGTGAGACCCCCTCCCTTTTTTTTCAAAAAGATAAAATCTAGTCTATGGTCAAATCATTTTACCATTTGCTTTTCATCTATAGTGCTAGATGCCTTAAGCTTTGCCCTTGATTCAATGTTGTGTCATTGTGATAATATTGACACAAATGGTATGACCAATTCAACTTAATAGTGACCAAAACTGTTTCACTGGGTAAAGCACAAAGAACTTTAAAGTATTCAACCACTGTCAACTATGATCTTAGCATCAGAAGACAGCTCTTGTAGACATCCCTTCACCTGCTCTTCTACAACTTTTCTTCATACACACACGTTTGTCCTACAGCTATGAGGACATTATTGCTTGTGGCTCTATAATCTACTGTTTTGACTTTAAACAACAGTGCCAGAATATTCCCCCTTTTAGCTAATATGCTTCTTCAACATCATTGATGAGTGAAAATTAATTCAACAATATATTTTATAACACAATTGTAGTTTTTAATAGGTTTATTTATTTATTTGAGAGAAGGACAGAGAGAGAGAGAATGGGTGCCCCAGGGCTTCCAGCTACTGCAAAGGAACTCCAGACACATGTGCCACCTTGTGCATCTGGCTTACGTGGGACCTGGAGAATTGAACCTGTGTCCTTAGGCTTCACAGGCATGTGCCTTAACTGCTAAGCTATTTCTCCAGCTCCACAATTGTAATTTTTAACTCACATATAAGGTGTATGATATTTTGAACTTACTACTCTATTGCCAGAACTGAAGGAACTTCCTAATTTCTTGTTTTTTTAAATTAAATTAAATTTAATTATTTTTTGAGGCAGGATTTCATTCCAGCCCAGTCTAACCTGGAACTCCTTCTGCAGTCCAAGCTGGCCTTGCAGTCATGGATGTCCTAACCTCAGACTCCCAAGTGCTGGGATCACAGATTTGAGCCCCCATGACCACCTCCCATGTTTCAGAGTTTAAAACCCTGAGATTGGGCTGGAGAGATGGCTTAGTGGTTAAGGCATTTGCCCGAGTAGCCAAAAGACCTAGGTTCAATTCTCCAGGACCCACGCAAGCCACATGTACAAGGCGGAACATGCATTTGGAATTTGTTTACAGTGGCTGAATGCCCCAGTGTGCCCATTCCCTCTCTCTCTCTCTCCCTCTTTCTCTATCTCAAATATATAAAAGAAAATAAACCAAATAAAATGAAAAACAAAACAAAACAAGATTTATCTAGGTGTGGAGGCACACACCTTTAATCCTAGCATTTGGGAATGCTCAGGTAGAATGGTCACAGTGAGTGGGAGGTCAGGCTGGGACTACAGAGTGAGTTCCAGATCAACCTGGGATAGAGTGAGACTCTGCCTTGGAAAAAAAAAAATCTAAGCTTTTCAGCTTATATTTATACCTTCATCCTATTTTTTTAAATTTGTGATTCTAGTATCAAAGTAATGCTTTTAGTAAATACTAAAAGTATTAAACAAATTTCACCAAATATTACTTTGGAAAGATGTTTACATTTCTGATACCATTTCCACTTATTACCTGGTGATCACTGATACTCTCATTTTTAATCTTTACTACTTGATGGAAGGGGAAACAATATCTTATTCTTGCCTTTAATTCAAAATTATTGGCATCATAGTAGAGTAAATATTATGTTAAATGTGTACTGTCGTCTCTGTGTCTTTGTTGGAGGGTGCCTATTCATCCTGCTGCACTCACCCGTCATTGATTTAAAAGGATAAAGGATTTCGTGCTTTTTCTGATATGTATGTAACAATATTTTTTCCAGTGGTCTAACTTTAAAATGCTTAGACTGGAGCTGGGGAGATGGTTTAGCAGTTAAGGCATTTGCCTTCAAAGCCTAATAACACAGATTTGATTCCCCAGTACCCACATAAAGCAAGATGCTCAAAGTGGCACATGCATCTGCAGTGCCTTTGTGGTGTCTGGAGGCCCTGGTGAACCCATTCTTTCTCTGTCTGTCTCTCTTCTCTCTATCTCTTTGCTTGCAAACAAATAAACTTTAAATATAAAATAAAATGCTTAGACTTGTTCTGCCACAAATTGCAAAAGCTATTCTTTTTAAATTTGGTGTTGATGTGTATAATGTTTAGACAATGATTCATTATTCACAAGATCATCTATTACTTCACCCTCCAATATTTATGTTGTTTCTATTTCACATTGCAATTATTAATCTGGAATTTATATTGGAATAAAGTGTAACATAGACCTCTTTCCTCCAATCTGAGTACTCTGTCTATTGGCAAATCTTTTCAGTTCTTTCACAGAACTTATGATATCTAGTTCTCTGTGTATAAACGGACAAGTTTAATGTAAATATTGATGTGCTGTCTAAAATTAGGCTAACCGTAATCTAGTCAAATTGCTCAGAAGTCAGAAGAATGTTAAGCTCCTCATGTTCTCATAAATAAATTGTCATATTTACTTAACCTTAAAAAGTAAATAAGGGGTCTAGAACAGTTGCTCAGTACTTAGGGTGCTTGCCTGCAAAGCCTAATGACCTGGTTCAGTTCCCCAGTATCCACATAAGGCCAGATGCACAAGGTGGTGCAAGCATTTGGAGTTCATCTGCAGTGGTTAGAGGGCCTGCTGCACACATTCTCTCTCTGTCCGTCTCTCTTCTCTCTGTCTCTTTTTGCTTGCAAATAAATGTATTTTTAAAAGTACACTCGGGAGGCAGAGGTAGGAGGATTGCTGTGAGTTCGAGGTCACCCTGAGACTACAAAGTTAATTCCAGGTCAGCCTGGGCCAGAGTGGTGAGACCCTATCTCAAAAAAAAAAAAAAAAAAAAAAAAAAAAAAAAAAAAAAAGTAAATAAAATTTTGCCAGGCGTGGTGGTTCATGCCTTTAATCCCAGAATTTAGGAGGCAGAGGCCACCCTGAGACTACATAGTTAATTCCAGGTCAGCCAGGCCAGAGTGAGACCCTACCTCGAAAAACCAAAAAAAAAAAAAAAGTAAATACTATATGCCATAGTATTTACACTAAATAGGGTTTGCGAAATCCAAAATGTCACCATTGGTTATAAGAAACCATTTTCCTTTACTTACAGCTCCCACTTTAATCCTGTTCATCATTTCTTTGCAAGCCCTGCAACATCCATTGTCCAGGCAGTTCACTGCCCTTCAGGAACCTTTTCTCAGAGTGCTACAGCTTCTTCCCTCACCAACCATCTCAGTTCCATCCTTCCACCTGCTGTTAACTCCTCCTTTTCTTCAGAAGGCACTAGTGGATTGCCAGGATAAGCACCCCAGGACTTTCTCAGCACCCTGCGACACTTCATGACTCTCTGGAACACTCACTGTTTCTATTGCACCCAATTTCAACTCCTCTGTTAAGCATGGAACCCAATGGTTGCTTTTTAAGTATGTTATGTCTTCAGAAGCACTGTGAATTAACAGAAAACTGACAATACATCCCAAAACATTTCATGAATGACTTGTTTCTTAGGTGAAGATTTCTAGAACCCTCTCTTGTTAGTTTAATTTTGCCCTTTTGCTTAAGCAGTCAGTAGAGGTTTCATTTACGTCTACATTTCAAGGTGACCAACTTAAAAATATTAGCTCCTAGAAAATGACAAATTTCCCTTCTAGTTACAACAGGGCTCCCCTTTATTGGCATGCAAAGCTCTTAAAGACTTCTGATGAGGAAGATGCTCATTCTATTCCTGTAACGATGCAGAGATTTTACCTACTGCTTGTTTACATTCCTTTCCCCCCAATTCTATTATTCCACACACATCAAGGCATTCAATTCACTGCTGGCCTACTTTTTCTGTTTATCTATTTTTATTTTGTTTTTAAAAGATTCTTGTGCTGAAACCACACATGTCTGTATCTATAGTAGTATACAATTTTTCTAGGCAATTCTCTTTTCTTAAGTCAGTTGGCATTTTATTTATCAAATAAACAATTCATACACCTTTGATACAGAGAGATTCATTTACATGTCTACCCTGATGCCTAGGTCTGTCCTCAAGTTTGAAAGTAATTCAAAAACAATCAGCATGTTTGGGTAGCCTAAACATTATTCCATGAAGGGGAATTTGAGAATTATGAGGTTTCTATTGAATTAAATTGCATCAGAATGTCTAATTTCTCTTACTTTCTTAGGTGTTTTTTTTAAAGTTTTATTTTCTCTGCCAGTATAAACAAAAATGCATAGACTCTGCCTAGCCACTCCTCTAGTCTCAGAGATTTCCGAATTAGTTACAGAATACATATTTTTAAAAATTTTTTTTACTTTATTTATTTTTGGAGAGAGAGACAGACAGAGAGAGAGGGAGAGGGAGACAGATAGAGATGGGCGCTTCAGCAGTCTCTCAGCTGCTGTGAACGAAATCCAGATGCTTGCGCCCCCTTGTGGTCAAGTGAGGCATTGCGCCCTTGCGTCACTTTGCATCTGGCTAAACGTGGGACCTGGAGATTGGAACCGGGTTCTTCCGCTTCGCAGGCAGGCACCTTAACCACTAAGCCATCTCTCCAGCCCGAGAATACATATTTCTAAGAATGGCAAAGGGGAGAGAAAGAGAGAGGGAGGAAGAGAGAGTGAGAGAGAGAAAGGTAAAGTCGTAGCTCTTTTTTCCTTTGGTGAATTTTGTTAGTTACTATACTATATATTTTTTAAAATAATTATTTATTTATTTGCAAACACAGAGAGAAAGATATAGAGGGAGAGATATATAGAGAAAGAATGGGTGCATCAAGGCCTCTAGCCAGTGCAAAGGAACTCCAGACACATACAGCACGGTGTGCATCTGGCTTTACGTGGGTACTGGGGAATCGAACCCAGGCCATCAGGCTTTGCAAGCAAGTGACTTAACCTCTGAGGCATCTCTCCAGCCCTGCTATGTTTTAAATCTCTCCTACAGGGGAAGTTATGTCCTTTAGGAGGGTGGTTCCTGGAGTATTCCCCGTTCTCCAGTAAATAACCTTCCACTCATTATTATGCAAGCAATACTAATTTAAATCTGTGGATCAAAAAGTAAACAAGGCATGGAAGTAGGGTGGGGATTAATGGGAATAAGAAGGGTTTTAGTTGTGAGGGGGGAAGGGAGGAGAGAGTGTAAAAGAGGGAATCAAAATATACTGTACACATGTATGAAATTGTCAAAAAATAATTTTCCTACCACTGTGAATGCACATGCAGCTGACGTATTTGAGAAGTATACTTCCTTCCAGAAAGAAGGACTCAAACTTGTAGGTCTTCAGAGAACTCAAAGTAAGATAGGAGGGAATAGCCTGGGTTACGCAAAGATTTTTGTTAATGTCAAGAACACTCATGAACCTTATTCTGCAAAGATCTGAGAACTATAGGGACACGTCAGTTAGGGCACCATTTCCATGCATCCCAAAACCAACTCCCTAACTGAAAATATGGAGTGACAATGCTTACTACTGCTAGGCATGAGATGGATTGATGTGAGGTGGCCAGATTCTATGTGGCCATCAAAGCCAAATGGCTGGATGACAGCTTAGAGGAATCAGCATTGCCTGTTTGATTATAAAGTTAAAACTTCATGAACTCAGGGATCAAGCATAGGTCTGTTTGTTCACTACCATCTTATTCATTTATTCAATTAACCAACATCTGAGTAGCTACTGTATACCAAGCATTATTCTACCTGCAGAAATGCAATATGCTTTTATTATTATTATTATTAACCTTTTTAAAAATATTTTATTTTTATTTATTTGTGTGAGAAAGAGAGAAAGAGGCAGATAGAGAGAGGAGAGAGAGAGAATAGGTATTCCAGGGCCTCAAGCCACTGCAAATGAACTCCATACACATGCGCCACCATAAGCATCTGGCTTGCATAGGTACTGGGGAATCGAACCTGGGTCCTCAGGCAGGCAGACACCTTAACCACTAAGCCATCTCTCCAGCCCAGGAAGGCAATGTTGAGCAGAGCCCCTCCCCAGTGGAACACAGACTCAAGTGATATACAATAGTGCTCCTTAAAATATAGATTAAAAACTGAATGATATGGGATAAAAAATTAGGGATAGGATTTTGCAAATATCATAACAAGGGTATCATAACAAATAAAATATGTCTGTATAGAGAATCCATAAAGAAAATTCTGAGCTAGGTGGGAAGTATATTGTTATTCTATGAGACTGGGATCTATCTATCTATCTATCTATCTATCTATCTATCTATCTATCTATCTATCGTCTTTCTATGATTTATCTATCTTCAGTAGAGGAAAGATGATGGGGACATTTCTGATAACGTTCAGCTCACTTCTACAAAGCACATGGTAGAAAAGAGAGATGGCCGATCCCAACACTTCTTGGCCGCTCAGATTCATAATAGTCTACTGTAGGTTGATTAGAAGAATGATTCAGAATGACTCAATGACCATGGCTGCGTCCTCGCAAGTTTCTCTAAAGGGTTTTAACTGAAATAAAGATAAGGAAAAACAACTTTGCAGATATGTTAACAGTCTTTTAGAGGTGCTACGCTATTGCCTCTGTAGGTAGAGGAGATCTCTATTTAAGGCGCCTGCCTCTCTTGGCAGCTAAGATACTACTACAGAAACAGAGATGTCTAATTTTCAAAACAGTCTTTTTCTTCTGTTTTCTTTTTTAAGACAAGTTCATATTCTAGCCCGGTCTGGCCTCAGAGTCATGGCAATCCTCCAACCTCAGCCTCCTGAGTGCTAGGATTAAAGGCGTGGGCCACCATGCATAGCTTCAAGACAGAATCTTGATTATCTTCCATAAATAATCTCTTTCTAATAATCTTTCTCATCTTTGGAAGTGGTGCAACCATCTTCTATTTCTTCGGAATGTTGATTTTTATGTATTTCCTTCATTTGCATTCAACTCTCAATTTTAATCAATAAATAAATACATTGTAAGTTATCTCCCAAATAGTTCTTGAACATGTACCTTGCCCTATCACCACCACCCTCACCTGAGGTTAAGCCATTATCATCTCAACTGTGTGGACGCAGCCTCCAACCTTGAACTCCCCTTTCCTATCTTGCTCCCTGCAATCTGTTTTCCGCTGACCAGTCAGAGCAATTTTAAAATGTAAACCAGAGTAAGCCACTCCCTGTTTAACCCTTGCCCTGACCCCCAAGGCCTTGTCATTAAGCCACATCCTTTCCCAGGGTTGTGAAGTCCCATGATCTTCCCCGTAGGCTTCTCTGGCCTCTCTTGCTTGATGTCCCGCCCTTACTAGCTGTCTTTGCATTCTCCGAACAAGACCAGCTCATTCCACCCTCAAAGCCTTCCATGTTGTCCTTTCTGCTGCCTGGATCAGCCTTCCATATTTGTCTATGTCTTGTCTTTCAACCTTAAGATCCAAAGTCGTCTTAAAATCTGTGATGTGACTGGCCCATTCATAGTGGGCTAAGTAGAGTGTGTGCTCTTAAATTCCCAGCAAGCAAATAATAAAGTAGAGATGAGCGGACAAGGAGAAAGAGGAAATCCATACTAGTGTTCTATAAAGTTTCTTTTGAAAAATCCCAAGTATGCGTCTCAGCTCAATAAGACGGGGCGCACTGCACACAGTAGACTTTCAGTTAAGGAGCTGGCAGGGAACGTGGTGGTCAGCTGTTTTGTGGCAGCTGAGGTGGAAAGAACTGAGAAGAACAGAGAGTAAGTAATCTGGATCACTCCAGTTAAATCTAGATGTTTATTGAAATGTACTCTCCTAAAAAAATTTCCACACTATATTGATTTTTAATGTACAAACCATAAATAACAATAGCTTATATATTAACTACTTAAACAATAAGGCAAACTTATATGCATATAACAGGAAGTTTAGCTGTACTCCAGAGTTAGCTATCGCAAAGGCTCCTGACCTTATCAGGGATTCATTCTAGTGCTCACATTCCCCTTAGCCCTGCTCAGCATGGATTTGTCTTCAAACTAGTTCATGTTGGTGATTGGCTGAAAGCTCCAGGCATTTTACCCAGAACCCCCAAGTCCACTGGAAGAAGGATGGCCATTACTTTCTGCGCATGTCTTTTTGTAAATGAAGAAGCCTTTCTCACAACCCCTTTGACAGATTTTTTTCCTCACCTTATTTCCAGAAATAACTTGTAAATAAATGATCAGCATGAGTACTACTTCATTGCTTCGATTATATGCAATGTACCCTTGAAGTAGGCACGCTCTGCTCTCCTGAAAAACAGATTCCTGTTGCTAAGAAGGCAGTAGAAGAATGGATTTGAATTGGCAGTTAACAAAGTCTGCCAGACATCCTTTGTGCAATCTTTCCATTTCTTACCTTTTCTCATTTTTGCCTAACAAATGATAAAGCTGATATCCCTGTTCCTTGAATAGGGACTTGATATATAAGTCCGGTTCAGGACAATGGTAGGGATCAAAGTGATTAACCTGGGATCACTTGCAGTGACCTGTGAACATGAGAGAGGAAAGATTCAGAGATTAGGCCTTGGGACATTCCAGCATTTACAGATCAGAGATATTAATTGAAACCTCAACGGGGCCTGGGAAGGGGAATCCAGAACACTAGGAGTGAGGAGCGTGGTAGCATGGAATACAAAGAAACAGTTTCAAGGAGGAGGGGTGACCAGTTATATCAGGTGTAGTTTAAACAATATGATGAAGTTTGACATGTGGAATTCAGCAATATTGAGGCCCGTGTGTTGGGCATGAAAGAAGTGGACTTCAGAGAGAATGCGAGGAGAGAAACCGAGTCATCTAGCACGGTCAACTCCATTCAAGGGTGATTCCGTGCAGGATGGCGGAGAAATGCCACCATGGATGAGACAAGGAAGACCTGGTAGAAATCATCACATTTGAGAAAAAGAAGAGAAAATCACTGGGCAACATCCTTGAGTAGAACCCAGGAAGTAGAATTTCAGCTTCCTCTGTACGTGCAGAGGTTAGCTTTGTTGAGGAGCCAGGACATTATATCCCCAGTGTACAAGAGGATGGGCAGATAACGTGTACAGTCTTAATACGAAAGGTCAGTTACATGTGATAGGTACACAGGGAAGCTTGCTCTGTGTGTGTGTGTGCTTGTGTGTGTGTGTGTGCCCATATGCACACATGCACCAGTCTCTTGCTATGCCAGACACATGTGCCACTCATTGCGTCTGGCTCTATGTGGGTGATGGAGAATTGAATCTGGAATGGTAGGTTTTATAAGCAATCGCCTTTAAACCACTGAGTAACAGCCTCCAGTGTTTGCTCTCAATTGCTTGAATTTTCTCAATTAGATAGTTAAAAAGTTATCTGTTGAGAGGAAGAACAGAGGAAGAAAAGGGTCAGAAGTTTGAGAAAAGTAACAATGGTATGAAAAAAATTTCCAAGGACTATAGGAAATAGAATGGGCTAAAAAAAAACCACCACAGTGTTATGTCTTTGACTTTGATGAAGCTATGTGTAGCTTGCCAAGTTAAAATCTATAATGAGTTTATCTGGCTTGTAATGCACAACGATAATTAAATCAAGTTTATGAGACTCCAGAATAATGAGTTACCATCCTGTCTCAGAGAAAGCTGGGCAGCTCATTATGGCACAGATGAAACTGCTGCTGGTGTCATCTAAGCTCGAGTCCCTGCTCTAACAGTCACATCACTCTTAGACAAGTAAGTGGATGTCAGTCTTAGGCGAGGAGATGGATTGGTGCTGACAAGCTAGACCACATTGACATATCCTACTCTGAACTCTTTTCCCAGACCGACGTGTGCTTTATCATTGCTAGGCACCTGTCATTGTCCCTGGGCTGCGGCACCACATGAATTGGCCACTTGATACACGCATGGCATAGTGACTGCCACAACTGGAGCTCTGACTCTCCTGCTTGCTATGGTATGGCTTGAACTAATCACTTAACCCATTATGCCTGTCTCCTCATCTGTAAATGAGGACAAAAATAAAGTTGTTATGGGTGTTATTGAAAGAATCAATTGGGCAAAACCTTCAGAACAGTGCTGGCACCTGGTAAATGCTCATAAATATTAACTGATTTTATGATCATTAGTCATTGTTCAAAACTAAGAGGTTCCTGGAACTGGTTACTTGAAAGAATAAATCAAGAACTGGCCCTGCCCAGCTATGAAGATCTGGGCTAGGGAGGAGTCCCTTGGGTGGGTGTGGGATTCCTCCTTAAGACCAAGCAACAGCACTTTGCAAGGAGCTTTCAACACAAAGCTACTGAATCAAAAATAACAATAAAAATGGCATTGGGTTAATTATATGTAAATGTGCATAATAGTCATATGAAGCTGTATGTACAAAAATCAACTTCCAGTTGAAAGTGGCTCACCAAGTAGAAATTTGCATCATTCAGCTCCAAGCCTAAAGCCCAGTCTCATCCTCATCAGGGCCCTGCTTTGTGCATTCAGTCACTTGGCTCCCCAGGGAGCAGCTGGTCTGGCTGACTTTCTTGTCGCTCTGTCTTTGGATGCCTGCAGACTGCAGGGACTCTCAAACCTTCTTTTCTACTAAAGATGAAATCCGCACACTGAAGGCTTTTGTCTTGAAGGCTTCTAGTTGGCAGCTGGTCCCTTTTATCTGGCACTTAGGCTTTTTCTCTTCTGCATTTCCACGTTCGGACAGTACATCCTGTGCTCTGAAGTGGAGACCACCTCCGTTTGTCTTTCTAGGTTAAGTCGGGAAATTGCCGCTGTCATTGATCTCACTTCCTGGGTCTGCAAACTGGATCGTGTTCATCTCCAAAGGTGAGAGGCAATGTGACTGGGCCGCTGCTTGCTGTATGTTCAACGTGTTTCTATGATTTATACCAGTTAATTCTAAAAGAAATTATGCTAAGATGTTCATGATTTTCAAAGAATGAAGCTCAAAGTCTGTAGAAGTTCCATGTCATGAAATCAATGTCTTCTATCCACCTGAAACATCCATAAACTAGCTGTGCCAAGGGCAAACGTGGGTGTAAATCTGGAAGAAGGACTTTCTCACAATTAGCACCTCAAGAACTTCCCTGTCCTCCCATTGCCTCAGGATCAGGCCAGAGCCTCTTCTCTTGGCTGTGCAAGCCCTTCACCTTCTGGCCCTGTCTACTTCCCTAGACTCCTTCCTTGCCACTTGCAAAGCTTCCCTTTCACGTGCTACTCCCCCAGCATGACTGGTTTGCTTTAAGGTACCCTACACATTTTCTTTCTTTTGGATTGTGGTTCCCTCATAATTCCTATGATTCACCTGTGGTCTCTAATCCCCAAAGAATTGTTCTCAGAGATCCTGGTCCAAACAATTGGCAGATGTGATGGGAGCTGTGCTACCTGGGTCTGACCTAGAACACGGGTCATGGTTCAGAGCAGATCAAAACTAATCTAGGTCTTATCTGCTCTTAACATGAAGATCCAAAGAGGTTTGGTCAGTACTGGATCCAGCGAACAGAACCTCATTTTAGAAGAATTGAGTCAAGAAATAACCCCTCTTTTGTGTCTCTGTGTGTGTGTGTGTATTTAGTATATATGATGACAAAACAGCAAAATGGGAAAAGTGGTTAGGCAGAGTATGCTTTCAGGCAAGAATTAAAAGAGTTAGAAAAGAGAGAATGTATGATTAGGAAGGAAGAAGCTGGCTAATAAATCTGAGTTCCAGGAAGACAAGAAAAATATGTGAATTCAGAAATCCCTCAGAAAAGTTAAATAAAAGAAGTGGCCAGGTGTGGTGGTGCACGCCTTTAATCCTAGCACTCAGGAGGATCATTGTGAGTTTGAGGCCAGCCTGAGACTACACAGTGAATTCCAGGTCAGCCTAGGCTAGACCAAAATCTTATCTTGAAACCCGCCCCCCCCTAAAATAAAGAAGTAGAAGAAGAAGAGAAGAAATGAAAAAAGTCACATCATGTGGCCACCATGGATGCTTCGGGAAGAAAATGTCTGTGCAGAGAGTTGACAGAGGCGGAACAGGAAGTGTGAGCAGCATGTGTGGCCTCCTCTTTTGAGGAGATGGCTGTGAAAGGCGAGAGAGAGGAAAGTATCCTTAAACAAAGCAGAGTCACCTAAAGAATAAGGAATAATTGGTCACATATGTGATCTTGGGGAAAGTCTATATTGGAAATTAAAAAAAAAAAAAAAAGAGGACAGACACATTCGGAAGAGGATAGACAGACTAAGCATGAGCAGCCATCGATAGCTCAGACTCAACTTTCTCTACTTCCTAAGCCAACTGTTAGTCTACACCTCAGTCAAGGCAGGTGTAGGGGGACTGTCCCATCAAATCACACCTCCTTTATGTGGGAAGAGGAGAACGTTGACTTCTATTCAAGACACGTGCCCTACATGTTATCTTGGAGGAAAATAGGAGGTTGACAAGCCATGGCTCCTCAGAGCAGGTAGATATACTCAAACACTACAGAGAGAAGGTGCAATCACCCCTCGAGTAACTGCTGTCAGCTGTTTCCTCTGCTAGCCGGTCCAGTCACGCAAGTGTCCTGATCACTGAGCTGCAGCAGCGCATGCCGTTCTCACGTGGTCCAACTCCATAGAGGGTGTCAGTCTTTAGCTAGTCAGGAAGAAGCACAGGGCCACTGTCTTCTCTCCTAGCTTCATGGTGCCACTTCTACCTCTCACCTGGTGACACGTCCCTGCTTCCTCTTCCTTTGTTTTAGCGGGAGAGAGAGAGAAAATTGGCACACCAGGGCCTCAGCCACTGTAATTGAACTCCATATGCTCACGCCACCTAGTGGGCATGTGTGACATTGCGCTTGCCTCATCTTTGTGTGTCTGGCTTACGTGGGATCTGGAGAGTCGAGCATGGGCCCTTAGGCTTTGTAGGCAAGCGCCTTAACCACTAATCCATCTCTCCAGCCCCTCTTCATCTTCTTAATTGCTCATATTGCATATCCAAACTTTAAATGTTGCTTGGTGCCTTTTCTTGGGTTCTATGCCAAGAAAGTATTAGCGAGTATTAGAGATAATCATTTCCCAAGTGATAGGGGGCTTTCAATGATAGCTGGTGATGGGGACTCTATGAACCATAACCTGTGAAGGTCTGATGTCTGACACTAGCTGTGAGATAACAAGTTAGCTAGTGTCAGACATCAGACCTTCACAGGTTATGGTTCATAGAGTCCCCGTCACCAGCTATCATTGAAAGCCCCCCCATCACTTGGGAAATGATTATCTCTAATACTCGCAGCTTGCTTGGCCTACGTTTGCACTGCATGTATGCCCTGTCCACACTTGTTAGACAAGACTTTACTTTAAGATACAAATATCGTCACCAGCTTCCAGCACTAGCCCAGTGTTTTCAGGCAGGTCAAGGCCTAGGCCACTCCTGTCCAATGTTCTTCACAATCTCACTCTTTAAACCAAATGTATCATAACTAAGTTGTGGACCACATTAATAGGAAGGATTCCCACCAGTCAATTATCAGCTTTAGTTGCTCAAACATCCACATCAGTTCTTTCAGGGTGTGTGTGTTTGGTTTTTGGAGGTGTGGTCTTGCTCTACCCCAGGCTGACCTGGAATTCACTATGTAGTCTCAGGCTGGCCTCAAACTCACAACGATCCTCTACCCTTGTACCTCTGCCTCCCAAGTGCTGGGCTTAAAGGCATGCTACACCATGCACAGCTCATTTGTGATTTTATTCAGCGATTGCAAAAGGTGAGCAATCTCTGTGACCCACAGCACTCTGCCCGTCGACATGTGTTGTGATGAAACTAAAATATGGAGGCGAAGTCAGAGTCAGGGAATTTGGAAAACACAACTCAGCAACAGCAGTTGAATCAGAAGGGGAGGATGCCACCACCCCCACTTTACCAGACATATTCCAGACACTAAGCAGAAACGGTTTCCCAGACTACCATGATGGATGTCACACAAGCAGCCATGTCATTGTCATGTGAGAGCACTTGCGTGCAAATTGCTTAACAATGAGCATAGAGCAACGGCAGCTTTTATAGCCATTAAGCTGTAGCTATATCTAACTAAAATCGTCACTCTCTTGGAGTTTACTTGTTATTTAAAATGAATACTCATTAAGGAGATAATGACCATATTAATTGTGATTACAAAAACAGTGCCGCACCCTTGACCTCGCTTTATAAGTTTTCCATGTATTTCCACATAAGCTCTCCTTATTCTCACAACTCTTTAAAAACTTTTTATTGGGACCAGAGAGATGGCTTAGAAGTTAAGGCATTTGCCTGTGAAATCTAAGGATCTGGTTTGATTCTCCAGGTCCCACATAAGCCAGATGCACATGATGGTGCATGTTTCTGGAGTTCATTTGTAGTGGCTGGAGGCTCTGGCACACACATTCTCACTCTCTCTCTCTCTCTCCCCCCTCTATCTGTCTCTAATAAATAAATAAATAATAATAAAATATTTTTAAAAACAAAAAAATTATTGACAATTTTCATACATGTGCATGATGTATTTTGACCATAAACCCCTCCTATTACCTTTTTGTGTTTCTAACTAGTCCCTTTTCCATTTTTATTTCTCTCTCTCTTTTTTCTTTCTTGCCCTCCTCCATCACACATGAATGAGTGTTGATGAGATCAACACTGTGAAGCCATGTGCAGGTAATGACAGCCACGGTGAGGTCATAAATACAATGGCCACTTCATGTTCAGAAGACAGCATTCCAAAACATTTCTCCCCATCCTCCGGCTTTGACATTTTTTTCTGTCCCTTTTTTTCTGCAGTGTCCCCTGAGCCTCGGATGGCCTTTCACTCAGTGCTGAGCACTCAGCCGTCACTTATTCTCAGCACTTGGACGAGTTTTGACTGTCCCCAGATGTCAATGCCAACATATCCTCAGAGGACATAAATGCAGTAGCCACTTAGTGTGTCAAATCTAACATTCCAGAACACTCCTCGTCATCCTTTGGCTCTTACATTCTTTCTGCCACCTCTTCCACGATGGTCCCTGAGCCATGGAAAGTGTGATAGGGTTGTCTCAGTGTTGCACACCCCATTGCATGTCTTCTCAGCACTTTGATGAGTTTTGAGTGGCCCCAACGTTCACCACAACCACCTGAAAAGAAAATCTTCTCTCACCAAAAAATGAGAGTAGCATTAATAGATGGGCATAAACCTAAGAATTTCAAGGGCAATTTGGTAGGCATGATAGATACATTTAGCCAAACCACAGTAGTAGCTTCTCCATTAGGGTTTGTGACCTCACCAGCTATAAGTTTTTGACTGGATTTTCAGTACCAGGTGTGAGTTCTCTCCCATGGATTAGGTCTCACATCTGATTAGAGAGCAGTTGATAATTCCCATGCCACTATTGCACCAGCGGGCACATTTTGCCTGGCTGGCCAGCTGCGTACCTGTCAGGGTCCACTGCTGGTTAAAATTGTTGATGATTTTTCTTTTTCTCTGCCAGCAGACTGTGTAGCACTTTCCAGCACTGTGTGACTGCCAGCCAGCAAGGAGGAAGCTTCCAGTTCAGCTCGATTTCTCTGTGTCCGACACCCAAATCATGCATCACAACTATTTGAGACAAGTTCTCTCAACTCCATTGTAGATTTTAAGAAGGGGGTGGGGAGGGCGCGGGCTTAACTATGGGGCTTTCCCTACAGTGGCTTGGATTACATTAGTATATGCATTTGACAAAAGTCAACAAAAATACACTTAAGAACCATGCTTTTTCATGTATGTGCAGTTTGCATCAAAAGACAAGAATGTAGAGGCTGGAGAAATGGTTTAGTGGTTAAGGTGTTTGCCTGCAAAGCCAGAGGACACAGGTTCAGTTCCCTAGAACCCATGTAAGCCAGATGAACAAGGTGGCTCATGCATCCGGAGTTCCCTTTGCAGTGGCTGGAGGCCCTGGCGTATGCTTGCTTGCCTTGCTTGCTTGCTTGCTTGCTTTCTTTCTTTCTTTCTTTCTTTCTTTCTTTCTTTCTTTCTTTCTTTCTTTTGTCTGTCTTTCTTTCTCTCTTTCTTTCTCTATATCCCTCTTTTTTTCTGTCTATCTCTCAAATAAATAAATAAAATAATAATAAAATAAAAAGAAAAGAATATAAGCAAATATTAAATTCTAGTCAATGATATATATGCTGAAATATTTAGGGGAAACTCTACTCATATTTGTGAATTTACTTTGAGAGTCTCCAAAACTCATGATAATGACTGCATGGAGCTATGGATACATGAGTAGATATGTGATAAGGAAACTATAGCACAATGTAGTTCAACTGTACATAGAGTTATGGGTATTCACTGCAAAAGTCTTCTGGATTTTTCTCTGATGTCAGAATTTTCACAATAAAATTATATGGAGGAAAATGTCAGCTTAGGAAGATTGAATGACTGTCCTGAGGTTACACTCAGGCTGGGCTGAGACCCAAATCCAGTTCATCTGATCCCAGTTCCCATGCTGAACAGGACTGCTTAAGGAAATCATCATTGTTCAGTGTTTAAAGAAAGGTGGTTGTGCAAGAAAGTACTAAATCCTCGTTCACTCAGAGCTCTGAAAATCTAGGCCCTGCCCTACCATAAAAGGGATGATATTTCAGTGAGGAGGATGCATTTTAAATCCCTCAGATGCTCTGAGAGAATAGTGCCCCCTTCATCGCAGTCCCTCTGGGGTGATTGACATTTATTGTAATATTGCTGCTCTGCTCAGAGGAGTGTCGCCCCTCTTCAGGGAGCACTGTCAGGGTTTAAAAATACTTCACATGTTCCCAGTGACGACAAACCTTTGTCCTTTTACAGGATCCAAATGTCACCTGAAGCCCAGCCAGGTGAATCAAACTCTAGGCTTACAATAGTGTTGTCCCACCACCCAGTACAGACAAAACAATAAAAGAAGGTTCTGTTTGGTTGGCTTTCTATGTTAAAAGGAGACAGACCTATCAACTCACAACACTGTTTTTCTAAGGCAATGGTAGTAACCCTTTTGTACATTACTGTCACAGCCCTTAACAAAGGTTATGACAAACACATGCCAACAGTCCTTGCCTCCTATGACAGGGATTTCACAAGGCAGGGACCTTGCAAGCTCTTGTTTCCTTGATGCTAATATATATTTACATATATATATATATATATTCTGAGGACAGTCATTCAATCTTGCTAATATTTATTTATTTATTTATTTATTTATTTATTTATTTATTTATTTGGGCGAAAGAGGGAATGGGCATGACAGGGCCTCTAGCCATTGCAAATGAACTTCAGATATATGTGCCATCATGTGCATCTGGATTATGTGGGTTCTGAGCAGTTGAACTTGGGTCCTTGGGCTTCATAGGCAAGTGCTCTAACCACTAAACCATCTCTCCAGCACACCTTTTTTAAAAAAAAAAAAAATTATATATTTGAGAAAGAGAGAGAAGCATGCATCCCTTTACGCACCTGGTTTTATGTGTGGGGATTTGAATCAGGATCTGCAGGCTTTGCAAGCCAGTGCCTTTAACCACTGAGCATCTCCCCAGCCCCAATGCCTTTCTTTTAAAGAATGATTGCTCAGTCTGACTTAATGAATGAGTAAATAAAAGAGTGGGCTGGATCTTATGTTTGTATCTTGAGTATATGACATAACATTCCTACTTGTAATTCACTTTTTTTTTTCCTTTTCAGATCCTCCACATGGAATTCTATACAGTGACTGAAAAAGAACAAACACACATGTTAAGGTAACAGTTTTCTATGATTTTCTTTCTCTGGCTTTTGATTGCCATTAATACATGTTGGGTACCAACCTTTGATTTTTATGAGAATTCTTAGTTTTCTATGTTTACCTGTATACCTATATTAATTTTTCCTAAGTGGTAGTTACCATCATACCTTATGTTAGCATGAGCAATGGAGGGGACAAGACCCTTAGATCTACTCTGGCTGTTCTCAGTGTTTGAACTAAATATCATGGTGACTCTTAAGCTAAGTGTACAGTGTTTATTGAGCCCATTTGCTAGAGAGCCCATCGGTGGACCATGGCCTCCAGCCACTGCAATCGGACTCCAGATGCCTTGTATGCATGTGCAATCTTGCACTTGTGTCACCTTGTGCTTCTGGCTTTTGTGGGACGTGGAGAGTTGAACATGGGTCCTTGGGCTTCACAGGCAAGTGCCTTGACTGCTGAGCCATCCCTCCAGTCCTACAAATATATATATATTTTGGTTTTTTGAGGTAGGGTCTCACTCTGGTCCAGGCTGACCTGGAATTCACTGTGTAGTCTCAGGGTGGCCTTGAACTCTCAGTGATCCTCCTACGTCTGCCTCCCAAGTGCTGGGATTAAAGGCATGCACCACCACGCCCAGCAACAAATATATTTTTAATGAACATATTTTCATAATTTTATGAAATTGGTAGACTATGAGTGTCATCTTGTCACACTATCTTTTAAGCTTATGATATGTATTGTATACCACCATGGCTACTGTGGTGAAGAAGCTGCCATCCATACTTTATATTCTGATGCCAGCAGGTAGGAAGACTAGAGAACACAGCCAACAGGGCACGTGCCTGCACTGGGCTTCATAGAAGATGCCTATGAATGATTGCCGTGGTCTTTCTTGAGGTCTGCTCAGCAATGAAGCACTGAGCTTGATCTGTCCCTTGAGTGCTGGCACATGTGGACCCGGCTTTCTGCTGCACATAGCTTTTATATTGGAAATTCCACTTCCAGGCTTGGTCTACCTCTAGGTTCTAGATCCCTTACCTTCCTTCATCCCTGGCTCTGAGCTGCTTTCTTCTGTTTATCTTTCCAGCCATTCTGGACCCCCTTCCCCTCCATGTGCACAAACACCCATCCCTCCAAGGGCTCTTTTGGAGAGTCCCCACGAACCCACTGGGCTGCTGCCACTTGCTATTAGGAGCCAATCATGGTCTCATGCCAAGCTTGCCCACTGGGCAAGATGCCTTTGTACCTGGCAGATAAGAGAAAGGAAAAGGTTTCAAGCAATAAAGCAGGCCCCCAAACTGAATTTTAAAAATTCACTTAGAAAATGAATAATTTCTCAAATTTTGCCTGCAAAGTACAATGCCAAATTGGAAGCGATTTTTCCAAGAACCAATTTAGTCCACAGTTTGAGGTGTCTGCTAGTTCTACTTGACAATCAGTCATGGTGCTGCGGCCTCTTGGGCACAGTTCTGTGCTCCATGACAGCTTATACTAGAAATGTTTAGCCAGCAAATGTGCTTCATCAGTGTAAGGCACGGTTCACTAGGTTTGGGGCAAGAACAAAGTAATCCATTGGGTTTCCTTCAACTTAGCTACCTAGACACTCAGGAAACAAAGTTTCTATAATAGTAAACATTTTTCCTTATTTGCTCATTTAGGTTTCTAAAAGTTTGCCTCTCATCCTCTTTTTCCGTTCGGGTCTTATCATTTTACTCATGTGCTATTTACACACACACACACACACACACACACACACAGACACACATAATTACTTGATATCTTTATTGGCTGTGTGGCTATTTGCAGATGCATTTCAAAGAGAAGAAAACAAGTATCTTCCCCTCTTCTTGCACAGACAGTAAGGCCTTTGAAGTGTAAGTTCTGAAGTTCTTGGCCTTTGAGAGAGTTTGCAGGTGCCTTGTTCTTCAAGAACTAAAGATCCAAACAGTGCCTCCCTCCCCTCCCCTGGGCCTTTGGCTGGGAATACTCAGCACTTGGGGAAAAGCAAAACAGCTATGAATATGAAATAGGAGAGTAGCTGGAGATCTCTGCTTTGACACAAGCATTAAAACAGAAAATGGCCAGAGCAAGTTATGTTGCCTCCCCAAATCCTCAGGGCTGAGAGAAGACAGGGCACTGTGAGTAGTAGATACCTGTGAGAGCTGTAAATACCTGCACCTCAAAGACCACAGAGTCTTGTGCATACCAAGGGTTTTGGCTTTAAGAACAGTAGAGAGCTTCTACATGCTGGAGTCTGCCATGAAGGGACAAGCCACTTTATGCGCGTTTGCAATCCTGAAACACTGGAGCCCAACAGAGCACTGCGCAAGTGGAACGCTTTCTATGCTACATCATAGATGAGTAAGCAGCAGCCACGAGACTCCTCCTCACGCTACTGAAGCAAAGTTCTAGTATCATCCATTAGCGGTGAGAATATGCACAGACTAACGGAAGACTTCATACATTTTACAACATTGTGCTCAAAGACAGATTTTGTTGCTATTCGGTAGTGCGGACACCTAAAATTGCACAATTCAGGATTATCTTACTGGATTCACCCTTTATTATATGCATATCATTTCTTGTTGATTATCATTTAATCCTTTTAGGAAACACAAAAGGATGAATATATTAGTTATTTCTCTAACCACTGTGATCAAATACTTGACAAGAAACAACTTGAGGGAAGAAGGAGTTATTCTGGCTCACAGTTTGAGTATACTGTGTCTGTAGTGTCTTCAGCAGTAGGGTGGTACCATTTCATTCTGGTGGGTAACCAAGCACTTTGGCAATGCCTGCATTGTTTTGGGTGCCTCCTGAGCCTCTTGGAGCAACAGCTCACTGTGGGGATGGATGACCCATCTTGGGTACTGGGATTTACCTATAACAACTCATGGCTTCAGTGTAAAGCTGTTTCTACCCCAGCAGAAAACTTCTACCTAAGTTCTCTCTCTCTCTCTCTTTCCTGTACAAACACATCTAACTATTCTAGGCTAGGATCCACATGTGAGAGATAACATGTGGTGATTTTCTTTAGGGTCCCCAAGTTACCTCACTTAGTATAATTTTTTTCCAGGTCCATCCACTTTTCTGAAAATTTCATAACTTCATTTTTTTCTTACCGCTGAATAGAACTCCATTGTGTGTGTGTGTGTGTGTGTGTGTGTGTGTATCACATCATCAGTTTATAGGCATCTGAGCTGATTCTATTTCCTAAGTATTATGAATAGCATAGCAAAAAATATGGCTGAGCAAGTATGTCTATAGAAAAGAGTAGACTCGTTAGAGTATATGCCCAGGAGTGGTATAGCTGGGTCCTATGGTAGATCTATTTTTAGGTTGTTGAGAAATTGCCATACTAATTTCCATAGAGGCTGTACCAGTTTATACTCCCAGCAACTGTGGGTGACGGTCCCTCTCTCCCCACACCCTTACCAGCATTTGTTGTTCTTTTTTTTTTTTTTTTTTTTTTTGGTGATAGCCACTGGGGGACACAGGATGGGCTGGGGTCTGACCAGAAGCTCATGAGGCCTGGTCCTTCTCGCTCCCTAGCTACCTACCTGAGTCTGGAATCTGGGGAAAAGATGGTGCTGACCTCAAGCTCCCTCAGGGGCAGGGACCTGGCCACCTACTGCTTCTGGTATCTGAACCTACCCAGCATCTGAGTCCTGGAAGCCTAAGCAGAACCTAGCAAGGTACTGTCACACTTCCTGACCCCCTTTCCCCTGTCAACTGACCTACCCTGTGTAAAAGCCCTTAAATATTTCTTTATTATTTATTTATTTATTTGACAGAGAGAAAGAGGGGAAGAGACAGAGAGAGAGAGAGAAGGAGAGAGAGAATGGACATGGCAGGGTCACCAGCCACTGCAAACAAACTCCAGATGCATGGTTAACATGGGTCCTAGGGAATCTTACCTGGGTCCTTTGGCTTTGCAGGCAAACACCTAATGGCTAAGCCATTTCTCCAGCCCAATTATTTCTTGGTCCAATCGAATTGTCAACCCAACTCAACCCTATCAATCAATGTAGAAGAGAATGTTTGAAGGCTTTGTTTTCATTTCCCCTGGGATGTCTAAGAGATTTAATTTATGAGCCTTCAAACATATAGTCTAAGCTACTGGCCTGGGGGGGGGTTATTTTATTTTTTGACAATTTCATACACGAATATAAGATATTTTGATCATATTCACCACCTATTGTTCTCTCTTATTCCCCCTTGGTAGGCACAATTTTACTCCATTTCAAGGTTTACTTCTATTGCTGATAGACATTGAAGGTTTATATCTCCAACATTGTCACTTTACTCATTATTTTCCAGTTATTCCAGTGTTTCTTACAATTGACCCAAACCAATTTTACCATAGCCTTGGAATTCATACCTAAGACCTGAGTAATGTTTTACCCTCTGTGGTAGCTCTTCCTCAAAAAAAAAAAAAAAAAAAAAAAAAAAGGAGAACACTTCATTTATTTTTGGCTTATTCCTTATTCTTTCAATCCATTGTTTTGTATGAAGGTTTTACATTGGCAATATCCAAACCAGACCAGTTTCTAGAATTTATAACCCATCAAGATGCAGATAAGTAAAGTAGAAATCTTTAACTGTGCCAGAAGAATCAATAATGTACCCAATGGTGGTGAGCGGGTTTTGAAAGTTTCTTGTCAGACTCCCTGTTCGGTTTAAATAGAGCAGCATCTTTAGCAAAGACTACCAGTGACGTCCCCCGAGGGCACCACAGCCTTGGGAACTCAGTTAACTCACCACTGTTTCATCATTAGTCTTGAACCCAATAGGCTTCCACACCAAATCAAGCTTCTCTGGCGAAGATTCACATTGACGGAATACTCAGTCATTGATGTACAGTAACCCAAACGGAAATGTGCTCATTATGAAGAAACATGTAGCAAACAATCAGGCCAGTTCCTCCTGTTTGCTCCCTCGCTCCTCTACAGACAAATCTACAAAGCAAGTCAAAAATATGAGAGGTTTGGGGACATAGAAGTCAAGTCCAGAGAGCAACCTGGGCAATCTGGATGGTTTCAATCAAGAAATACTCCACCTCTTGTGCATCATGCACCTCCCCTGGGCTGGGAACCCCGGACTAGCCCCAGAACTGTACTGGAAACATCAGGTGGCAGCTCTTACAAGGTTATTCTTGTCTCTGCACACTTATAAGATTGGCCTCTTTTTTCCCTTTCTCTAATTCTTGTTGTTTGTCATGATCATTATTTATTCATTTGCCGGGAGAGAGAGAAAAAGAGAGCTTGAGAGATTGGAGAGAATGATTGCTAGGGCCCTTAGCCATGGCAAACGAACTCCAGATGCATGTGCTACTTTGTGCATCTGGCTTTAAGTGGGTACTGGGGAGTTGAACTTTGGTCATTAGGCTTTATGGGCAAGAGCCTTAACTGATAAACCATCTCTCTATCCCGAATTATGTTTTTTTTAATACTACTTATTTTAAGTAAGTTGTTCTTACATTAGGAAGTGAAATAAATTTTAGTTCCAGCATATAATTGAAATTATTATGACTAAAAAAACATTTTATGTTTGTTTATTGATCTGTAAGGAGAGACAGAGAGAATAAGGGGGAGAGAGAATGTGAATGACAGGGCCTCCTGCCGCTACAAATGAACTCCAAATACATGCACCACTTCGTGCATCTGGCTTTACATGGATACTGGGGAATTGAACCCAGGCTGTCAGGCTTTGCTAGCAAGTGCCTTTAACCGCTGAGCCATTTTTCCAGCCAAAACTTTTTTTTCTTTTCTTTCTTTCTTTCTTTTTTTTTTTTTTTTTTTTTTACAAAACCACTGAACCATAGCATGAGGTAGAGCATTCAGGTAACACAGGATCCAAGTGGCATCCTTGCTTCCCTCAGGCTCAGTCAGTATTTCTTGCCCAGCTTCCCAATCAAGCTTGCTTAGAATACCCATCAGACTCCTCTGTTTCTTTGAATCAACTGTGTCTTCAGTGGGTCTTTTGTATCTGCAGCTGCTTTTTCATGTCACCTGTCCTCTGAATGCTCATGCCATGGTCTTGCTTTGTCTGCCCGATGTAGAATTTCACACAGTCTGTCAGTGGCAATATTTTTATTGAGTTCTTGGTGTTTTACTGTTTCTGAGGCAATATATTTTGCGCTCAATCATATAATAACATTGTCAATGCCTGAAAGAATAGTGATAGCTTCTGTTAAAGCCTTACCAATCTCAGTTGCAATCTTTCACAGGCCTAATTACATAAAAAATAGAATAGTTATGAGCCATGATCTTCCCTGAAAGTGGGGATTTTTAATTTATTGAAACCTATTGGCTATAATTGCAGGTGGATTGTAAAGGGGTTTGAAACGACTGCAAAGCCATGTATATTGATTTCATTGGCTTATTTACAAGTTTACTACTGAGGCAAAAACAAAATCAGAATTTGTACCATCTCTGAAAAATGCTGGGTTGTCTATGTATGTTTGTCTAATATACTTAAAACAATTATTAAAGGACAAAATATTTCCATCACATTGTTTATATTCTTTTTTAAAAGATCTCATTTCTTTACTCTAAGTTTAGGTAATTTATTAGAGAGAGAGAGAGAGAAAGATGGGCATGCCAGGGCCTCTAGCCACTGCAAAGGATCTCCAGATGTATACACGAACATGTGCATCTGCCTTATGTAGATTCTGGGGAATCAAACCTTGATCCCTAGGTTTCACAGGCAAGCACCTTAACCACTAAGCCATCTCTCCAGCTCACATTGTTATATTCTTAAACAAACTCAGTTTTTCAAAATTATGTGAAGCTACAACAATTTCATCATAAAGATGACTCATGCTGGGAATGGTAATCCCAGAACTCATGAGCTGAGGTAGGAGGATTCTGGTAAATTCGAGACCAGTTTGGGGCTACAGAGTGAGCTCCGGGTTAGCCTGGAAAGTAAGTAAACAAATAAAAAGGCTCAAGATCCTGAAATTCTTAAGTGAGAGTAAGCATACAACAATCTACTAATATATCTGGAATGGTTCATTTGCCTGACATTTCTTTTTATGACTCAAAGCGAAAAGTTGAGCTTCAGGAGGGATATGAGGGAGAAAAAAAATCTAATTCAAATTCCCAAACCTTAACCGTTTTCTTTCTGATTCACATATTCTCTCTTCAGACATGCGAACAGCTTCAATAAAGTCACCTTCAGATTTTAACCTGAACGGTACATTCCTCTGACAAGCGGCACGATAAATGTGATTGTTGCCTCTGTGATTTCATCTTCTGAAGAACAATCTTCTTCCTCTATGCCTGGCTTTAGGGAGAAGGAAGAGCGGGAGAACGGGAATAGATTGCTCACTAGTCACATTGTTTACTATGTATACACCACTACTGGACTTTTTCCACATTTGGCCCACATCTCCTGATTTCTTGCTGGTTTTAACCAAGGGGAAGCAAATCCAGGAGATGGTGGCAGCTTCCCAGTTGTGATTGCTCAAGCCCATTCCTGCAGAGTCAGCACAAGTGGCCTGCCATCTCTCACCCTATAAGATCCTCTCTACACCTCTCTTCTGTATCTGTGTCTCTCCTTCCCGTACCCCCTGCAAGCCTGCATGTCAACAGCTCAGAACAATATCAGCTCCAGAATATCAATGATTGAATGCTTCAGGACAACATCTTTGTATATACAGATGCTCTGACACTGTGGTATGTCTAGATATAGCCTTTTTAGGTTGAAAGTATCGTAAGCTGAAAATGCATTTAGTCCATTTAACCTAGCTCCACAGGCAATGTGGAGGTCTACAAGTTGTTTCCCTTCCAGACAGTGGGACTGACTAGAAGCTGTAGTTCCCTGAAATCCCGAATCTTTAAACAGGATAGGACTGGATCTCTGGCCTGGGAAAAGAACAAAATTCAAGCATGGTTCTTTTTAAATTGCTTCCACAACACTGTAAAAAAAAAAGTTATAAACAAATGTGGGTTGGACCACCTTAAGTTGAGACCATCTGTACTGCCTTCATCTCCTCTCAGATTATCCTAGTATCCACCCCATACTTTGCTTCCTGGAACTCTGTCAGAAGCATTATCTTCATTGCCCCCCAAACTTGATCTTCATCGAGCTCTTTCCAAAGTCGAAAGATAAGATTCCAGTATCAGACAATATTAGAATTGTAGGAGCTGTAACAGTGAAGCTAAAGCTTTTTTTTTTTTTAAGTGTGGAATTGCCAGAAGAGACAACCCATCAACTTTTTCATCCAAAGTTGTGATTGAACTTTGAGTGATTCTTCATTGACATGTATAATCATACCCTTCTAACCAAAAAGTTAGATTAAATGTTTAAGACCTAAAATTCTAACTTGAAGTGAAGACGTATTCCAAAGTAAAACCTGAAGTTTCAAAAATAGACATGGGGAAAAGCCTGGGTTGTCTTTCTGTTATCAATGTTCCACATTAATAACAATTACACTCAGAAACCATTATTGAATACTTAGCTTATATTGGGTTTGATTCAGCCACTTTACCTAACATATCTTTCATGTAGAGATTGGTTTCACAAATGAGGAAATAAAATATGGACGATTAAATAACTTGCCTATAGAATAGTTTTCATGCAACTGCCTTCATTGTTTTTAGCATACTGACTCCTGCCTAGAAACCCTAATGAACTAATACTTTACTTAAAAGCCATTTTTATTACCACTTCCATTTTGTAAATGGCTTTAACTATCAAAAACCATAAATGATACACTCATTGAGTTTTGCAATTTTTCAGCTTGCAAGTTCACTCTAAATCGTAACTTTTTTTTTTTTTTTTTTTTTTTTTTTTTTTTTTTTTGAGAAACTCAGCATCACGGTCCTCTCATCACTGCAAGTTTAAACCAGCACAGCCACTGAGTTTCTCTCAAAGGACGGGAAGAAAGTAGTCTTACTTAGATGTAACCTGAGTAAACAAAATACACATTTCTTAGCAATGACAACCAGCAAATCTTTTTATCATTCAGTATATCTTAAGACTGCCAAACAGGACTCTATGGAGGGTGTGAATTTCTAAACTGACCTGTGAGTGTATTTCTCTTTAAAATGGTTCTGAATTTTTACTTAATCTGTCTTGCTGCATCCAGAGATCTCAGAAGTACATCTACATAGCTGAAGAACTACACATAACCTGCCTTTCAGATCCATTCCGGGCATATAAAGAGACAAAAATTATAACTTAAAAACCAGGTTATTGCCAATAATTCAAAATTTATAAATATCAGTCCGCTCAAAACTAGGATTGCTCTATAACAAATCATCCAAAAAGACTATCTTTAAAGAGGAAAATTGTACAAATTAAGTTTCCAAATGCTTCACAGGAATAACCTGTGAGTCTATAAAAGGTGGTTAAGAAGTTAATTTTTATTTATTTATTTATTTATTTATTTATTTATTTATTTATTTATAGAGGTAGAAAAGAGAGAGAGAGGACATGCCAGGGTCTCTAGCCACTGCCAATGAACTTCAGATATATGTGCCACCTTATTATACATTTGCCTTTACATGGGTTCTGGGGAATCAAACCTGGGTCCTTTGGCTTTGCAGGCTAGTGCCTTAACTGTCAAGCCACCTCTCCAACCCCCAAATGAATTTTTCAAGACTTTTCCAGTCCCCTCCTCTTCCTTGAGCAGTTACTTCCCCATTGCTGGGGCAAAGCACCCAACCAAGAGCAGCTGATGGGAGAAACGTTGTTTCTTTTGGCTTCCAGTCTAGAAGGGAAGCTTCGTATTGACGGTGACAAGCATGACATGAGCAGGGGCTGAACGTCACCTCAGCCACAGAAGGTGGAAAATGGCAGCAGAGTGTAGACCAAACTCTGGCAGGGGGAACTGGCTGTAACACCCCCAAAGCTCATCCGCTACAACACACCTCCTCCAGCAAGGCTTCACCCTGGCAAAATTACCATGCACTGGAGATCAAGTCTACAAGACACATGAGTTTGTGAAGGACATGTGATCCAAACCACTACAATAGAACTAATTTTTTCAAGGCCTGTCAATCAAAACCCCTACTTTCTATGGGGCAGTGGCTTAAAATATGGATCTCTATTACTTAATTCTAATGCTCCATCTTCTGAATTACCAAACAGATATATAGATCTACATCAAGATCTCCAAGAGAGTTTCAAGTGTTTTTCTTCCCTGTTCTATAATGCATTGTGCAATGTTTGTCCTAAATACCATACTGTAAAAAGACAACAAATGAAAGTCTCTTATCTATCCATAAGACCATTTCATTATGCAAATGAAACACAATGCCAAGATCATTACGATACCAGATGCCTATGCCAATGAGCGTTACGCTGAGCAATAAAAAAGGTGGAATGCTTGCGTTTAGCTGCCCTCTAAAAATGGTCTTATGAACCTAAGGCACCCACAGACAACCTCAAACAATACTCTCGCTCGGTCAGGCCGTAGGCTTCCAGTGATTCACACAACTACTCAGCATTGTTTTCAAGATTTAAAAAACAAGGCCACGGAACAGTAGCTTCTAGACCAGGAACTCCAGTGAGAAGCATGATTATGATTTCTCTCTCTGATTCTGGAGCAAGCGCCCGTCACCAACCATCAGATTCTTTGACACACAAAACGCAGCCTAGTCGGTACACCAGGTCTAGACCGAGGACAGATAGTAGTCAGGAGATGACGAGGACATGGGATAAGCAGCAACTTACAACGCTCGCCCGTTCAAGTCTGTCCCCACTGCTTCTTATTTGGACACCCTTGTTAACATGACTTCATTCTCATAAATACCTTTTTTTTTCTTCAAGAAAAATAGGCCATTTATCCATTTTATGACTAAAACTACTTTCCTTTCCTAGTGACTGCAGTTAGAGATGACAGCGAATTCTGTCTTCAGCCTTGGCTGTTCCCCATGACCTCATATGATTGGCGCAAACATCTACTCTTGGTCCTCAGGCCCAGGGCTCTGAGCAGACTCTTGCTTACTCTGGCAGGCTGCACTGTGTGAAGCCATCTGTCCAAACATGGAATCCCTTCGCCCACATCCCCTTGTGGCACATACTGGGCCCCTCTCGGATCTCTGGGGTTCTGGACTTGGCAGATACTCTCTACCTGTTTTCTACATAGTATTTAGCCCTGGCAAATTAAATTTCATAATAGATGATTTTTCAATCTTCTATGAGAGGCTTCTCTTTCACTGTCACTCTCAAAGCAATAGCAGAGAAGACACTCAGAAAAAAAAAAAAAAAACAGCTAACCTCACAGGGACGACGAATTAAATAATGGTGATGGATGTATAAAGCTTTCAGCTTCAACATGCTTATGGGACATGAGTGGAGCTAGAGCATGCTAGATGGGGATTGCTGGAGACAAATTCTAGAATGTCGTACACTGTTTTTTCATAACCCACCAGCAAGAATTATAACCTATATTTTCCTATTTGAGTAGATTTAAGCCTTAGGTTCTGGACAGTGGTCTCTAACTCAACTAACTAATCAACTCAAAAGTTAGCAGTGGTTAGCCAGAAGCCATTCTCCCCTTTCACTCCACCGTCCCCATGCTAATGGTGTTTTAATGCCTAGGTTTTAGGATCAGGTAGATAGAGGAAGGAAAACTGTGGCTTCAAGACAAACTTTTAAAAAGTCTTGCTGACTTACTCTCCCTCTAATCACCAGTATATTTATTCAAAGTAAATTCAGTGTGTTCCTCCTAAGGGCAGGTATAGGACTAAACCTTAATAATTAAAAGTTAACATTCTGGGGAGATGGCTCAGCCATTAAGAGTGCTTGCTGCAAGCATGACAGCCTGTGACTACCTCAGCTTGGTTCCCTAAGAACAACATACACAGCTAGGCATGGCCAAACACATCTGCAAACCCAGTCTCATGGAAAGCGGAGACCAGAGAATCACTGGGGATGGCAAAAAAAAAAAAAAAAAAAAAAATCACAGATCTTGTTCAGAGAGAGTCTCTATCTCAAGAAAACATGTGGATGAGCTATAGAGAAAGGATAACCAATATCTGCCTCTGGCCTCTATGTGTCTGCAAGAATATCTATGCACGTACCCCCCCCCAAACACACACCATATCTCACCACAACACACATAGTACATAAACAAGGGAAAGAATGTTAAACACTAACAATTAGGCATAGACATTCTTACCTCTTAAACGTCTAATGAATAGCAGGTGAGTACAAATGCATTTCCTGTTTAACCCCGTGAGGTTAGATATTATGGTTCTGCTAACCTATCCAAGTGATAGAGAATTGGAGGAGGAACATAGTTTAATTTCTATCTCCAAAAGAAAACATGACCTACGTGGAACTCACACCCTACTATATTTTACCCACTCTAATAATTAAGTGAGAGAAGCCAACACATAACCACGACTTTCTCCTGGAAGGGATTAATTCTGCCTCGCAGTGGGAGCACGCAGGGAGAGGAGCAGCTTCTCTCAAGGGTCTCTCCTGACCACCACCTGGCCCTTTGATAACTAGTGTGGGCGACCCCAATATAGGAATCATCATCCTTTTACTTGTGAAACCTTCAATAGACTTATTCTCTGAAAGACGTGTATTGTAGCATACCAAGTCTCTGCCTAGTAACGATTTTGTTGCTAATCCAAGTGAAATCAAGCATCTTGTTTCTAAGGAAAAAACATAACTTAATGAAATTCCCATAGCAGGCACCAAAGACTCCCGATGTCAAATGTGATACCGTGATTTAGGAGGCCATAAATTATTTTGGAGAAAATGTTCTCTTCAAAAGCTATTGTTCCTCAGGCTACTTCTGAACTGAAAAGAATATCCACACATAGATACAAGTTGCACCGTGTGGGAGGGACCATCAGCGTGGTTTCACTTGCTCTTCTGATGTGATTACAATTATAGGCCAAAGACATGATTGTAAAGTGGTCTAGACAGATATATATATATATATATATATATATATATATATATACACACACACACACACATTAGATTGGCCTCAGCTTCCCACTTAAACACCACGATGCAATTACTATGTACCCATATGCATGTAATATGTATAGTATAAGAACAGCATATATGAACTTTTAAAAGCGAAGCCCATAATTCCCACAGCATCCACTCTTGCCCAGGCTGTATGATGTTGGTTTTCTGTAACTTCAGACTCATCAGTCATTGCATGGCCCCTCTGGTCAGGAGACTCATTGGGGTGGGAAAACAATAGTGACTCAATGGAAAGTCATCTGAGCAAACCTCACACTTTCACACAGAGACCAAGTAGGGAGTCCACAGCATCTTTGAGACTCAAAATATACAGATGATCAACCTGTGGTTGTCTTTCAAGAAAAAAAGAAGCATAAATTTAGATTTTTCTTCAAATAAAATAAAAAACTGAATTATAGTGATGACTTTTTTGGGGCAGTCATACCCTTAAATATTTGTAGAATAGAAATTATGTAAATAAATCAGCAAAAGAAAGAAAAAGAGAGAGAGAGAAAGAGAGAGAGAGAAAGGGGATGGAGAGATGGCTTAGCAGTTAAGCACTTGCCTGTGAAGCCTAAGAACCCCTATTCAAGGCTTGATTCCCCAGAACCCATGTAAGCCAGATGCACAAGGTGGTGCATGCATCTGGAGTTTGCTTAGAGTGGCTGGAGGCCCTGGGGTACCCATTCTCTCCCTTTCTATCTGCCTCTTTCTCCCTGTCTTTCTCAAATAAATAAAAAAAATTAAGTTTAAAAAAGAAAGAAAGAAATTTAACAGGAAATTGTTATCAAATTCCTAGCTTTAGAAGGCCTGCTGCCCCACTTTTTTTTTCAGCTTCTAATGCACGGGCGAGGGGGGTGGGGCTGTGTGAGTGTCACCAAGGGTTAGCATGGTGCTGAAAGAAAGCAGTGTGCTCCTGTGAAAGGCAAGCACAATAAACAGTCATTGAGAAGTGGAAGTACCCAGTTCCAGAATTTTCCACGCAGGCGTTGCTTCTTCCCCATTCCGTATTCTCACTGGGTGCTTTTTTTGTCCTGCAATGTTTACCTTGACAAATCGAGGCCCATGTGTCTGTCTGGAGGGGCTGGGGCACGGCAAAGTCGTAGTCCCTGGAACTGGTGAAGCATCTGTCAGGGCTAAGCGAGAGGCAGAATCAACCGATGCTTATGTTCCAATTTTGTGGCTTCCTCCAAGAGCCAGGCCAAGGCTAATTGGAGTCACCAATATTTTTCAGTGAGTTGATTCAGCTGCAGTCACTTAGACATGGTCTTTCCCCATAGCAGAGACCAGACTGTAACTCTTTCTAAGTGGCCAAAATGACCGGCAGCAATGGCCCCTCAGTCAGTTCTCCTCTGGTATACAAATGGCCCAGGATCACAGGCTTGAATTGTGGACTGAAATGATTCAGTGTGTTTCTTTCTTTTTTTTTTCCAAAATGGAAAAACTGAATAACCTGTGTTTGTTGTTGTTCTATTTTAGTCAAAGCAGAATGTTTAACCACTAAGTTGATTTCACAACTTTTTGGACATGTTTATACAATAAAAGCATTCAAAGGCTAGTTTTTGATTTTTTTTGGGGGGGGGGTTAGTGCTGGGAATTGAACTGGGACCCTCATACATGCAAGGCAAGCGCTATACCGCTGAGCTATAGCACCAGCCCAAACCAGCTTTTCTTCAATAAAAGATTTCCCCCACCGAGTAATGAAGAGACACAGCGGGGGCTGTCCCATCACTCTCCAGGTGAGTATGATCTCTCCTCCACCAGCACATTGGATAAAGTTCTTCTGAACATTTCTGCTCAACCATGCCCAGGCCCTGTACTGCACTCCAGGGGGAAGTCCCTTGGAACGCTCTTCAGTGAGCCACTCCAAGCCCACCCATCATCCTGAGGCTCCTGGAACCCCATTAGTGGGATAGCTGTGGTAGTTTTGAACATGATAGTTTGAATGTATGGGTCCTAGAGACTCGTGTTTAATTATCATTGACCTTGCAACTTGATTCCCAAGCAGGCAGATCCCTGCTACGGGGGTGTGTCACTGGGGGCAGATCTGAGTCTAGCACTACTAGGTGTGAAAAGAGCAGTTTGAGCTATGGTGGTTCCATGCTTGCTGGTGCATGCTGGCTTTTGGTGAGGTCTGTTCACTGGAATCTATGGAAATAAGCCAGCTTCTTCTACCGTGGATGGTACGCCCCTGGAATTCATAAGAGTGACGTTAACCTTTTCTTCCCATGGGCTGTTTCAGATCGAGGGTTTATCCATCAATGAGAAAGTGACAGTAACAATACCTACGTGCAATTGTATGGCCTCGCCTGAGATCTCCAGCCAAGACATCTAAAAACCACAGAAAATGGAGCCGGGCATGGTGGTACATGCCTTTAATCCCAGCACTTGAGAGGCAGAGGTAAGAGGGTCACCATGAGTTTAAGGCCAGCCTGAGACTACATAGTGAATTCCAGGTCAGCCTGGACTAGACTGAGACCCTACCTCAAAAAAAAAAAAAAACCAAAAAATAAAAATAAAACCACAGAAAATGGGAATAACTTCACTCCAAGTCCTCATTTTACAGCTCACCTCAACCTCTGGTTGTGACAACGTGTGATCAGTTGACCTCTCCGGGGCACCCTTACCAGTTAGTGTGTACATTTCAAAAACATGGCTCCAGTTCAGCTCTGGTGTTTCTCTCCAGCACAGATTTGCCAGTTTAGCCTCGAGTCTACATCACGAGTAAAGATCGTGACTCTTTAAGAGATGAACCCAACATTAATATCAGCCTAGATAATAAATGCATATTTAACCAAGAGTATAATATTAGATGAAATTAATATTGTAAAGAGGAATTCTAACTGCTTTTTTTTTTTTTTTTTTTTTTTGTCATTCTGATCTATAGCAGAAAGAAATTGTTATCCCCAAAAACACTATGCAGGCTGTTTCCTAGAGGTTTAGACTTTTATTGTGTATCTGAAAATATATCCCAGTACCGTTGATTAAAGAAAAACAAACAAAAGAACAGCAGAAGAGATGTCACAGGATTGCATATAAGTTACTGCCAAATATACGGTCTGTAAAATGAACTGTCTTTCAAGAAAAAAGAAAAAAAGGGTAGTTTTTAGCAGTTAAGGTTCTTGCCTGTGAAGCCAAAGGACCCAGGTTCAATTCCCCAGGATCCACATAAGCCAGATTTGCAAGGTGGCGCATGCATCTGGAGTTCATGTACAGCAGCTGAAGGCCCTGGCACACCCATTCTCTTTCTCTCTCTCTCTCCATCTCTTCCAAAGAAATAAATAAAAATAAAATATTAGAAACAAAACAAAATGTTACAAAAAAACCGAAAAGAAACACTTTTTGTTGTTTTTTAAGATAAGGTATTGCTATACCACAGGCTGACCTGGAATTCATTATGTTGTCTCAGGCTGGCCTCAAATTCCCAGCAATCCTCCTACCTCAGCCTCCCCAGTATTTGGATTAAACGAGTGTACTAGCACACCTAGCTAAGAAATACTTTTTGATCTTTTATTTACCGGCAGTAGGCTGATATATTAGTGATTTTCACATTGCTGTGACCCAAATGTCTGACAGAAACAATTCAAAGGAACAAAGTTTTTTTTTTTTTTTTTCAGCTCACAGTTTCAGATTTCAGTCCACTGTGATAGGACAATCCCAGTGCAGCATCTCCATCCCTGACAACAGGAGCACGAGGTAGTAGCTTGTTCACATGGTGGCAGAGAAGAAGCACATTAGAGCTGGGTGGCATGAGGCAAGGTATAACCATCAAAGGCCTGTCCTGTGGCCCACTTCTGCCAGCCAGGCTCTATCTCCTAAAGCCTCAGGGTCATCAAATTGCTGAGGTCAAGCATGCAAAACTGGAGCTGTTAGGGCACATTCCAGATTAAAACTGTAAGAGCTGGGAAGAGGCAATCAGGGGTCTAAATTCACCAGGACCACCAAATTCTCTGGGAATGAATGATCCACCCTTGGCTGTCCCCTGCCTCTCACACGTGACATACAATCTAATACCATCACTTCTCTCCACTTTCGTTATATTTTTCCTTTTTATTATTATTTTTTTAATTGACAACTTCTATACTTACAGACAATAAACCATATTTCCCTCCCCTCCCCCCATTCCCTTTCAGAACTCCACTCTCAGTCATATTCCCTCCCTTTCTCCATTAGTCTCTCTTTTAATTTGATGTCATCATCTTTTACTTCTATTATGAGGGTCTTGCGATGATATTGCTAGGCACTGCAAGGTCATGGATATCAAGGCCAATTTCTGTCTGGACAGTTGCATTGTAAGGAGTCGTACCCTTCCTTTGGCTCTTACATTCTTTCCGCCCCTTCTTCCGCAATGGACCCTGAGCCTTGGAGGGTGTGATAAAGATGTTTCAGTGCTGGACACTCCTCCGTCCCTTCTTCTCAGCACTATGTTGTTACTTGGGTCATCCCATTGCCATCCATTCACAGCTACCTTCTGGATCACGTGGTTCATTTCCTGCATTCTCCCACATAGCTACAGAGAGCTTCTTAAAATGGATGTCAAATCACATTCCATGCTGTTCCTTCTACCGGGTGCCCTGTCTCCACTCTCATTCCCAAAAGATACCTGATTTTCCTTAAGTTTTCAGGTTTTTTTTGGTCGGGGGGAGGGGCAGTTGAGGTAGGATCTCACTCTAGCCCAGGCTGACCTGGAATTTACTATGTAGTCTCAGGCTGACTTTGATCCTCTACCTCAGCCTCCCAAGTGCTGGGATTAAAGGCGTGCGCCACCACATCCAGCTAGTTTTCAGGTTGTATCTTCAATGTCACTGTCCTATTTAAGTAGCTCTCTCATTACTCAATCCTTCTTACTTGTTCATTAACTTCACTTCAGTGTCTGCATCTCTCAAAAGGTGATGAGTGGCCTGGAGAGCTAGTTTAGCAGTTAAGGCGCTTGCCTTCGAAACCTGAGGATCCATGTTTGACTCTCCAGATCCCACATAAGCCAGACACACAGATGATGCAAGCACACAAGGTCACACATGCACACAAGATGGCACATGTGTCTGGAGTTCGATTACAGTGGTTGAAGGCCATGAAGTGCCAATTCTCTCTCTCTCTCTCTCTCTCTCTCTCTTTCTCTCTCTACCCCTCTTATAAAAAGGGTGGCAGTCTGTTAGATTTGCCTCAAAACAAAAAGGTGATGAGTTTCTCACAGCAGAAGGAATACAGTTTATTCAGCATTGGATGCTACAAACCCAGCAAGCAAATAAGTGCATGCGAAGTACTCTATAATCAGGTGAGGGAATGGATAAAGGTGAAAATGAAATCTTCTAAGGTGAAAGAAAAGTGGGAACGTGCTGGCTGTATGCAGGCACTGGAAGGAGGCATGGGTAAGGAGTAGTGTGAGGTAATCTGGGGAAAGTGGAGCAGGTGGTGCACCTGGTGACTGACTTGGAGACTGACATCAACTTGGGCCTCCCGGAAACTAGTATGACAGGTCTCAGAGAAATGCCATGTCAGTTTTGAAAAGTACGTGTCCAGGTACATAATTTTACCCACACTAAGACATTTCTACCCAAAGAATGATATTCTCTACGTTCAAAGTGGTGCTCCAGGCTAGCTAGAAAGGTGGCTCAGTGGTTAAGTAGGCTTCAAGTGCAAGCATGAAGGGCTGAGGCAGCCTGAGGCCACCAGAGTGTGACTCTCTAGATCCTCTATAAATCATTGGCCACGACCTCATGCATCTGAACCCCAGTTCCATAGGGAAGTAGAGACCCAAGAATCATCTGAGCCTGCAAGCTCCTGAATCAGTGAGAGACTCTGGCTCAAGACAAAACCAGGAGGAAGATCCCTGAGGTGACACACGCAACGCTGAGCTCCAATCACCATAGGTGAGTGCTCCGCCACACAGCGGGTGAGCCAATGTGGGATGACATGCCACACGACACAACCCCCTACGCTCACAAGCAGAAAAATAAAAGTTAGAAAAGCGGTCTTCCTGGTACCTCTCAAGGGGCTAGTCCTTAACAAGCAAGACATTTATAAAGAAAAGCTAAAAGAGACATTAGGAAAGCTCTCTGGAGTGTGAAGATGTGTCTGTGATAAGGAAATACCATGATGAGAGTAACTCCTGGCAGTGAGGCAACACTAAGCCCTGCCACTTACTAGAAATATAGAGCTGGGGGTGAGAACCAGCTGAGGCTTTGAGATGCCACTTAGAACTCATTTAATTCTCCACTTCTATATTTGACAAGGAAGTAAAACACCCAGAGCAATGGAATACCCAGCCTATTAAAAGTCTCCAAGGAGAAATAAATGATAGTGTTTGTAGTAAATCTGATCATTGTCATAGGACCTACAGCTTTATTTCAACACATTAATCCTGTGGGAAAGGCCAGGTGGATGGGACACAATTCCTGTATTCACCAGTGCTTCAGGGCAGGCCAATTTTTTACTGGTTTCATTCAACATTACCTTACACCCAAGAGAATCAATGCGGACATTGGTCAGGAAAGTAAGACTGGAGTGATGGTATTGGGTTAAGTTTCTTAGACCCAAGGAAAGCCCTTAAACCAGCAAAAGAAAAGTGAGCAATAAACTTGAGAGGAACAACATCCCTTAGGTATGAATAGGCAGGTGTGAGAGAGTAATGTTGGCACAGGTCCCAAAATGCTTATTAAGCTCCTGCAGAGGATAGTGGCGGAATTTTAAGTACAGTATCATATGAATTACTTACCTGTAGGAAGCTGCAGGCATATCCAGAAAATACAAAATCCTTTCCTCTTTTTAGCTAGCTGATTCATGACTCCCCATTCCAGTCTAGTATGTTCTGACATGCCAGCATGTTGTAGACACTAAGACTCAGGTCTCAAAGTTCTGACCCCTGACACGGGTGCACGAATGTGTAATAGACACAAAAGTTCACTCCTATAAAGGTCTGACCCAGAGAGTTGTGTGAGAAGACACTCAAAAAGTAGCACTCATGGGCTGGAGAGATGGCTTAGCTGTTTAAGGTGCCTGCCTGCAAGCCTAAGAACGTCCGTTTGATTCTCCAGGTCCCACATTTAGCCAGATACAAAGTAACGCAAGAGCGCAATGTTGCACTTGCCCACAAGGGGGTGCACATGTCTGGAGTTCGTTCACAGCAGCTGACAGGTCCCTGGCATGCCCATTTTCTCTCTCTAAATAATAATAATAACAATAAAGTAGCACTCATGAAGGTTTGAGAGGTCATAGTTTCTTCATGTTAAGACAAGTGAGTGAGCTTAAGTAAACATGAAAGAAAGTAAAGGGAATGGAATGGATTATCGTGAAGACAGAGAATGAAATGCGCTTGGATCACATTAGTCATATGTCTTTTCCCAAGTTTTGATTCACTGTCAACACCAGGGACTAGAACTGGGAGCCCCCAGACTCTCCCCCAAAGAGGTCTTCTCTCTGAGATGCCCAGTGTTCACACCTGCTATGCACTGAGAAAGCCTGTTGCTCACCAGGGAAAGACACAATCCTCTGGGTTATGGTTTAGATCAGGAGTACCCCTCAAAGGCTCCTGTTAAAGGCATGGTCCACTGACTGCAGCTGTTGGGAGGTGTGGAGCCTTCAAGAGGTGGACCCTACCTTGAGGCTTCTGGGTCACTGAGGCTGTGTCATTGTTTGGATCACTGAGAATGTGTCCTTGGGAGGGATTTGAGACCCCGACACCTCCATTCTCTTTTTCTTCATTCCTCTATGTACCTTGGCCGTGAAGCACTGCCACATGCCTAACACCAAGGAGACCATGAACCAGAGCTTGCTAAACTGTGAGCCAAAATATCCATCTTCTCTGTAAGCTAATGAGTTCAAGTGTGTGATTATAGTGATAGAAAGCAAATACACAGCCCATCCTCTGAGGGCCTGGGATCTACCCACAGACTGCTTTTTATTCTGTTCATGAAATTCACCAAACTCTTAAATTACCTTTTATGAAACATGTACCCTGCTACTGACTCCCACTTTGACTTTAAACACTTTGACAACTTCTCCCACATTTAATAGCCCAATAAACTAGAAACAGCTCCCATCTCAAGAACTGTCATTGCAACACAGGAAAATAAATCTTATGAATATAATAAATATTAACAAGAACTAGATCCCTGAAACTGGCTTAATAATATATATTAAGGTGCCTGAATCCATTATTTCCCCACAACAAATAAAACCTAGTATTATTACTGAATTGCCTAAGAAATGTTGCTGACAGAAATCTTCCTTTCTCTTTACATAGTCTGAAGTTACAGTTCTGAGTTGGGTGTCACTCCCATTCCTACGTAGAACTCTGTCTGAGATGTACGCATAGGGACCTAAGCACTATCATCTTGGTGAGATAGTCCACGTGCTTCTTAAAACTATGTAAACAAAAAGGGCTGCATGGGCTGCATGTGAGACTGAAGAAAAGTGGCGCTGAACACAATGCTGCGGTTTCTAAGCCTAGCTCCTCATATGTCCCTGGGAAAGCCGCAGTAGAGATCCTTGGCCTCTGAATTTTGATCAAGTAGGTCTACTGTGCAGTCAAGGGACTGTGTTTTTACACACATTGCCACAGATAATTCTATGGCCTGGAGCTACAATCCACTAATCTAAAATATCCTACGACTTCCTCAATGGTCGTGGATGCCTGCTCTTGGTGCTTGGTCTTTGAAATATTTCTATCCGGAAGTAATCATAGATTAACATGAACTTGTAAGAGATAATGCAAACCGATCCCATATACTCTTTCTCCAGTTTCCTTCAATCATAGCATCTTGCAAAACTGTAAGACAATGTCACAACCAAGACACAATATCAACACAACCTACCCATCTTGTCAGACTTCTCTAGTTGTATTTGTACCTGTTTATGTTTGCACATGTGTGCAACTTTGTTTATGTGTAGATTTGTGTCTGTGTCACCGTAGTCACGAGGCAGAGCAGTTCCTCACCATAGGATCCTATTGCTGCACTTCTAGAGTTACCCCTATCTTGTCTCTCCTCTCATCATGACTGCCACTACTCTGCCTCCGTTTCTGTAATGTTTATTTATATGATGTCATATAAATGCAACATAGCAGCGTTTATGACAGACTAAATAAAGGTGCAGAAATAATAATAGGGCTAGAGAGATGGCTTAGAGATTAAGGTGCTTGCCTGCAAAGCCTAAGGACCTTTGTTTGACTCTCCAGAGCCCATGCAAGCCAGACACACAAGGTGATGAAAATACTCAAGGTCGCACATGCACATAAGATGGCACACACGTGTCTGGAGTTCTATTACAGTGACTGGAGGCCCTGGCACGCCATTTTCCTCTCTCTCTCTCTCTCTCTCTCTCTCTCTCTCTCATAAAGGTGTATGCCACCACACCCAGCCAATAATAGCAATAATAGCAATAATAATAATAATAATAATAATAATAAAACCTCTGAAAACATTACCCAGTATGATAAAACACAGTCACAGGTGTGATGAGGAAGGATATCCTGGGTTTTCTAGTTGGGTCCAACATAATCATGATCCAAATGAGAGGATGCAAGAAGCTGAGAGATAGCAGTAGAAGGCATGGCATGGTGAAGGGCATCTTCTGAAAAGTGAAGGAATGGATTTTCCTTAGAGTCTCCAATTCCAGAAAGAACCAGCCCTACCAACGCCTTTTAAGGAATTTAGTGGCTAAGTTTTTAGTGTGTTATTTCCCAAAGTATAAAACTCCCATTGTGTAAGCTACCCAGCCTGCAGTAATTCATTATAGCAGAAAAGGGGAAGCCCATTCAGAAGGAAGTGCCTTAGAGTACTGGCTTTACCTCCCTTACAATAACTCCCTTGACAGCCATCTAAGCTGGCTGAATCCAGACAGCATAGCTTTTCATTGGCTCCATAGTATATGGATGCACCACCCATGTTTAACTGTTCACCTAGTGAAGAGCATGTGGCTCCTTCCCACCTTTGGACTATTATGTCTAAAGCTGCTATAAACATCCGCATGCAGGTTTGGGGGTAAGTGTAGTTGCTAGGTCTTACGATAACTGGGTGTTTCAATTTCCAGAATGACTACATAGCCCCCACAGAGGCATAGGAGTGACCCAGGGTCATTGCCATCATCTGGTGTTATCACTGCTTTGTTTTTTAGACATGTTGAAAGAAGTCTTAATTAGATGTTAGTTTTCATTTTTTCTAACCACTGATATTTATGGCAATATTCACTTTAAGTTAGTTTCTGTATGAGATATGAGCTTTACCTTAAGATTATTTTTATATATTTTTATTATTTGAGAGAGAGAGAGAGAGAGAGAGAGTATGGACATGCCAGAGTCTCCTGCCACTATAACTGAACTCCAGACATATGGACTCCTTTGCACATCATCTGACTTTATGTGGGTACTGGGGAATCGAACCCAGGCCATCCGACTTTACAAACAAGTGCCTTTAACTGTGCAATCTCTCCATCTCCAACATTTGATTTTTATTTAACCTGTAGTGTTTACTTATCTAAGCATCACTTGCCAATAAAGTCATTCTCTATCACTTTTTCATGTTTCTAAAAATATCAAAAGAACCTAAGGCTGGGAGGAGGCTCAGCAGTTAAAGAGAATTGCTTGCAAAGACTGATGGCCAGGCTTCAATTCCCCAGAGCCCAAGTAAAGCCAGATACACAAAATAGAGCATGTGTTTGGTGGTACATCCTCACTCTCTTTCTGTCTGTCTCTTCCTTTCTTCTCCCCTTCTCCCTCTCCTTCTCTATTTTTAAATCAAAAGAGCCTATGTATGTAATATTCTGAGTTCTCTATTATGTTTCCTCAGTATATTTCTGACTCCCTGCTGAAAATTGCTGCAATCTTGCTTACTACAGAGGTATAGTTTTCTTCTATACTATTATTCTTTCTCAGATCATTTTAGCTCTTCTAGCATTTGCATCCTGATGTACAAAATTGAAATTAAGGTTGTCTTTAGAAAAAACAACAACAACAACCTTTGCTGGCATTTTAAAAGGCATTACATTAAACAATAGATCAGTGAAGGAGGACAGATATTTTTACTGTATCAAAATTCCCAGTCCATGCACATAGTATGGATCTCCAGTTGCTTATGTTTTTAAATTTTCTTTTACTAACATAGGTTGCCTTAAGCATACTCATCCTGTGTATATTTTGTTTAATTTGTACCTGAGTATTTCATTTGTGGAAGGATTCTCAACACAGACAAGCAGGATATCTGTAAATATTAACATTCAGGATTTTTTTTTTGAGCCAATCAGAGAAAGGAAAGGAAAGCTCAGAGAAGGTTCGAGTTCTAGAAGAGGCTGCTCTGTGGAAGCAGAATGAAGACTGCAAAGCAGAGTCACCCAAGCTTGCCCCGGCCACAGTGCCTTCCTCTGAGTCGAGCTGGTGACCACCTCACCAGAGAACCGGCATATTGCCGTGGGCCCCCGTGATTGAACGTGGCACTATCAAGTCTGACTCCCACACTGCCTGTGGTTTTTGTAAAGGAACTGCAGGCTGCATGTGAGACTCTGCATCAGTTTTATGACATCTCCAGTTTAGGGATATCCTCTACCTTCAGAGGGGCGCAGGGTATCAGAAGCCACAGCCATCTGAATAGAGGACACGCCTACTCTCTTGAGCTGTGGTTGAGGACAGCAGAGAGCCCAAAAGGAGTCCCCAAAGTCAGTGGTCATGTCAAATGCAGAAACAGAGCTCCAGACATTGTGTGCCACTGTCACCACAAGACCGCACTTCCTCCTTTTAGTTTCCATTCTTGTAATTACATCGTCATTGTTCGTGACACATGGGATGAATTAAAGAGCTGAGGGCAAAATGCCGTGCCTCAGAAGGCAATGACTTTGAACTATTGTTTCAGCTGGATGAAAAGGTAATCTAAGGTACATTGAACCCAGGTTCGTATATTTCAAGGCTTTAGGCCATATCCCAGAACCCAAGAACAAGGATATCTCATATTACCCGGGAGAGCACCGAACCAGGAAGAAGAAATCTGTTGGCCCTCTCACGAAGTCCCTCTCTTCTCCAGGGCTCTGCATCAGATTCCCTCTCCCCTCCTGTCCCTCTCCACCCCACCCTCTCTCCTACTTGCCCCCATCTCACATACACAGTGTCTGCTCTGGAATACATGTGATTGTACCCACAGTCCCAGAAGTACTTAGATTATGTGGCCAGCCACTGGAGAAGACTAAATGACTCGGGGAGAGATTCTGAATGGACCCATGTGATTACCCAGGGGCCCATCCTGGGACCACAACTTGGGACCTGGGGAAATAAGAGCAAATTGTACACGAAGTCTATGAGGAATTGTTAAGGGGTGAGCTGGGAAAACATTCATGAAAGTCTGCCTACAGTAAATATTTGAATATTAATACTTTTCAATATAAATTTGGAAATAGAACTTCCCTATATATTGAGTCAGTGTGTTCATAAGACAGCGAAGTTGAATTTTACCATGTTGTTAAGTCTTTAACCCAAAACTAACAAACCAACAGACTGTTCATGGTCTTGTTTTGACATGAAAGCTTCAATATTGAGAAGCAGAATATTGAGATTTTTGCCAGCTTAGTTCAGGAAGCACAGTTAGTGATCTGCAGGTGAGACCGGCTCTTGAGAAGAGTGAATGAGTGCTGACACTTATCATGAATCAGGACATTATGTCCTCCTTTCCAGACTGTGAGACCTAAAATGAATCATGAACTGTGTGGGCCCTTCATTTCTTTATCAAATGGAAAGAAAGGAGCTCCCTGGTCTATGTGCTAGTATTTTTGTTAAGACCAAATGAATGGTACACAAAAATGCTCTATAATCTATATACAACACTGTAGAAATATAAGATCAAATGCTATAAACATGGCTGCCTTGATATTCATGTTATTCTATATCAAGTCATACTGCACTAGGTATCCTAATGCATTTCTTTAATACAGAAAGAAAAAATAATTTATATAAATGATCATAGTAGGGCTGGAGAGATGGCTTAGTGGCTAAAGCACTTGCTTATAAAGCCTAAAGGCCCAAGTTTGACTCCCCAGGACCCACGTAAAGCCAGATGCACAGAGTGGTGCATGCATCTGGAGTTCTTTTGCAGCAGCAGGAGGCTCTGGCTTGCCCTTTCTCTCTCTCTCTTTGCAAATAAATTTTTAAAAAATTAAAAAATAAATGATCAGGGCTGGAGATATGGCTTAATGGTTAAGGCACTTGCCTGCAAAGTCTACCAACCAGGGTTCCATTTCCCAGTACCCACGTAAGGCTGGATGCAGAAGGTGGTACATGCATCTGGAATTTGTTTTCAGAAGCTAGAGGTTCTGGTGCACCCATTCTTATTCTCTTTCTCTCTCTCTCTCTCCTTGCAAATAAATTAATAAAAATACTTTTAAAAATAAATAAATGATCATAGTCATTTTAACAAGACCCTTTTGAAGTTATTTAGACCAGAAAATATTGTCATCACTTTGTTGGAGGCAAAAAAAAATGAGGACCAAATAAAATATCTTGCCAAGTGACACATTAATAGTCATGGAATAAGGTCTTTTGGCCAGGATACGGAATTAAACAAGTTTCAAAACCCTAGCCTAAGTTGTCACCCTATTTACATGGCAGGAGAAAGGTGTTTCTGAACATATCAAATCCCCAGCAAATGACTCTCTGGCAATGCTTCTGGAAGGTGGAAGCATGGGGTTGAAGACTAGCTCCTTGAACTTCATCCCTGACCCTGTCCTGTATTCTGTTAACAAATGGAAAGTATCACTGAACCTAGTGACTTGAGCTCTCAGCTACCCATTCCAAGATTGCAGCTTCTCTTTAGTCTTCCCAGAGCCAGGCAAAGCAAACCTCTGTGGCTCCGAGGATGTAACTGAGCCAGCCTCTTCTGCTTAGTTGAACACCAACAATGCCCCTCCTTAATGCCTCCATTTTATCAAGCAAGGAAGTTGATGTCTAAAAACACAAGACACCATTAAGTTTTTTTTAAAAAATAAGATTTTGGGGCTGGAGAGATGGCTTAGCAGTTAAAGCATTTGTCTGCAAAGCCAAAGGATCCTAGTTCGATTCTCCAGGACCCATGTAAGCCAGATGCACAAAGGGGCACATGCATCTGGAGTTCGTTTCTAGTGGCTGGAGGCCCATGGTGTGCCCATTCTCTCTTCCTCTCTCTGCCGATTTCTCACTTAAATAAATAAATAAATAAATAAATAAATAAATAAAATACATTAAAAATCTCTTTAAAAAAGATTTTGCAGGTAAGCATAATCCTACAGTTTTACAAATTCTCAAAGTAATCAAAAAAATCTGTTGTTTTAACACATTTAAAAACTGAGAGTAGCTTCAACTGTGCTTCTACTACTAGGGCTAAAACCGAAAAAGGTTTTTCTATCAATTGGCTCTGTGTTCATCTTCAGCCATGGTGAGCAGCCCCTGTTTATTTTTCTTCTCCGTAATAGCTGAAATAGCTCTGAGAAGGTCTAAAACTGGAAAAAACCAATCCGTGTCATGGCGATGTCATCATTAAAAGCATCTGCTGTTATTTGTTGACTACGAGGCATCCTGCAAAGAAAATGCCCAAAGAATCAGGCCCTGTCCATTCATTACCCATACAGGTAACCCAGACTTACTCTGCTCTATTAGTTTAATTGGCACATTATTGAGAAATGCAGGTTTCCAATGAAAAGTCAATGAAAGTCTAGATAAATCACCCCAAACAGCAGATGGCCTTTTCCAATGAAGATCGTGAACATTATATGCTGCTTGTTTTTCAGAGACAGGGGGTTTTTGGTATTCAACTGAAATCTAAAGTAAGGTACATTGATTTACAGGAAATTGTTTGCTTACACACAAAGTCATCATTTAGAAATACTACTCAGGAACTAGCTTGAGGGAAGGCTTGTTTTTGAGTCAGGTACATCACCACCTGTGTCAGGATCTGTGTATAAACATTTTTTTTTTTCAAACTTCAAGGATTTCAAGTTCCCAGGATTTTGTGTTTTGTTTTGTTTTATGTCATTTCAAATAAGGATCACCAAAGTGTTTGGGTTCATGTCCAGAGGAAAAAGAGTGAGCCAAATGGGGGAACTGAGGTGTATAGGTAAAAATGAGAGGCCAGTGCCATTTTCCTCGAAAAGGTATTGGTTTTCCCAAACTAAAAGGGAATTACTGTGTCTCCTTTAGTTTAAGGGCTTTGAAAACCCCCAGAACTTTCCATTTGTCACTGAGCTTTACAGACAACCCTTTTATTTCCTGAAAGACTTATTTACAAACTTTAAAAATGTCTATATGTCATGGAAGATATGAGCCTTTGATGACAGGTAGTAAGATGTGTCCCAAAACCACTTTTCCAGGGCCCGAGGCCCGATTTGCTCAAGGAGGGCGGGTACCGAATGCCTCCATCCCCAGAGAAGGGAACTGTGTGCAGTGCCTGCTTCGAGGAGGCTCCCTCCCCTCTGGGGCGCCTCCACCTACCGACTTCCTGTTTCCCCTTTCAGCTGAGATAGGATTGCAACCAAGCCAGGACAGTTTTCAATTTCTAATTCTCTTCATCCAAGGCCCAGTGCTAGGAAAGTTTTCTTTCTTTCTGATGAGAAGGGCTCCAAGAAGGAAAAATAAGTGCAGAACATTGAGAGGTGGGTATATTTTCCCATCTGCGCAGGAGGTACCAACCCGCTGAGCAGGACTTTGAAATGTGGAATTATCAGGGTAGAAAAGACAAGGTGGCAGGAAGTAGGGGGCTATTTTACTTTCTGCTGTGTCTTTCCTTTTGAGTTTCAAATAACAATATTCAGTAACCACTGCATATGCATGTGCGGTTCAAACAAGCTTGCTGCCTTCCTGGACGCCTCTGCCATGGAGAAGTGAAGACGCTCTGACTACCTAATCAAATGCTGAAATGCAAGAACCAGCCGTCAGTCTCCAGACTCCATCCCGAAAGCTGATTTTTCATTCATATTGCCTTGAAAATCAGGTTTGATCTTGGTGGGATTCCAAATTGGTAATTGAGTGTTTTGTTTCTTAGAGCCATCTCTCAGCTCAGCACTGAGGGATTGAGGTACTGTTACAGGTGAGGGAAGCAGACTCAGGCCCTTTACTACATTTACAGTGGAAAAAAAAAAAATAGCATGCTTAATTGCCAGAGACAAGAACAGCATCTGCCCCCCCCCCACCCACCCCAGCCAAAGGCTTACTTTGCTAGAGACCAGCACTCTCCCTCCAGGACCCTGGCTTCAGCAGCCTGAGAGAACTCTCTTGGCTCCACTATTTCCCATTGTAGTGAGTTAGCAAGGCTGTTGCTGAAAAAAAAAAAAAAAAAAAAAAAAAAACAACCACTGGTGAGCAGACCTAAGGGAAGCCATCTTGGGCCACTCAGCCATCTTGACGTTCTCCAGGAGCCATGTGAGAATAAAGATGAACACAGAGCAGTAACTACAAGCCTGAGGACTTGATTCCAGTAAAGACACCTGGGTCAGTCTTGACCTGAGGTCAAGGTGACCTGGTAGTCCATAGGAGCTTCATCTGGTGTTTGGTGTCGGCCTTATCTGGGGCTCTCTCTGCCCAAATTCTGCTTTTGTAAATCGTGTTTGTTTGCTCTTACAAAAGATAACTGGGGGTGCGTGGGGGATGACTGAAGAGTGAGGGGAGGTCAGTGTAAAGGAATGTGGTTTTGCCCTTAAAACTCACTGTAAAAGTAGCTGGCCCGCCAGGCTTAATAAAGACTCTCCTTTTAATTTATTTGGGTGGTCTTCTGTTCATTTCTGGTCTGGGACTGGCTACTTCCAGGGCCTCCGAAAGTGCCAGAGGGACATGTCCTTGAGCCTGCGGGGATAACCTGATGTTTCCTCTTCTCGCTTCTCATAAACAAGCCCTTGCAGCCTCCACCCAGCTAGAGGCGGGAAACATAAACTGAGGATGTAGGTTTTCCCATCTCGTTCTTACCTAGGTGATTAAGGATCGTGCCCTTCCCTGAGAATGTAAATGAGATCACTCTCTTTCCTGGAACCCTGGCAGAGCCTGGATACCTGAGGTGGGACCACCATCCTGTAACTTCCCACGGAAAGACCCCAACCAGGGACGCCTGGCAAGCTTTCCCATTTCCAGGAACTCGTGCTTTGGAGCAGGAGCGCTGCATTCTTTCCCTCTATAATAAAATCTTCTTTTTTTAATTTATTTTTTTAATTTTCATTTTTATTGACAACTTCTTTAATTGTAGACACTATCCCATGTTATTTCCCTCCCTCCCTCCAAAATCTTCTTTTTAAATGTCATCCTCTATGGCCTGTGGATTTCATTTGTCAACATTCACAAGACAAAAACCTGGAGAGATCTGCCTTAGTGGAAGGGTTGTGTGGCTATGAAAGCCCAGCACTGAGTTCCCACCCAGCCAGATGCTCTGTCACTCTCAAAGACACCGCAGATTCCCATATCAGTAAGCAAGGTGGATGAGTCTCATTCATGACTCACGTGGTTTGACTAGCTCCTCCCCAGAATCTCATCCTGCCTATTCTAAAACCAAGCTTCGAACTGCTGATTACGATTGTGTCTCCCAGAAACCACCTGATAGGCATTTGGGCTTAACTGACTATGTAATACAAGTAATGAACTTGCATGGGGACGAGAAGGAGGAGTGCTGTGGGTTGATTTTAGTTTACCTTTGTATTTTTTTTAACTCTAGAATCTTTAAAAACAAATTTGCATATATTCTATATACTCGGTACCTTTTATCCTTATTTATACCTCCTTTCCCTTTCTGTCTGTCTGTTCCTAGGCAAACAATGGACATTTCTTTTTCAGTGTGTAGACCACTGCTGCCCCTGGAGGTGGTCCCAGGGCACAATGGTGTTCCCATGGTCTATAGAGATGCCTTCTCCTTTCCTCTTTGACCATATTCATCACACTTCCAAGGCATATCAGGTACCTTGGGCTCTTTCAGTCTCTCTCTCTCTCTCTCTCTCTCTCTCTCTCTATTTCTCCCTCTCTCTCACTCCCCTCTCACCCGCTTTATATTCTCTTCTTTGGGCCTGGACATTATGGGTTTGGGGTTTTGGGGCTTTTTTTTTTTCAAGTCTCATATACTTTAATTCTGATCTTCACTCTATCTCAAAATGTCCTCAGACTGCTTCATTTGTCTCTTACAAACTTTTTTTTTTTCCTATTATGCTATGAGAAGCCCTGGGAGGTAAATGAGTTTCTTTCTTTTTTTTTTTTTTTTTCATTTCACACATGGATGCCTGAAAGCAGAGCAGAGATCCAGTGTAGAGCACCTCACTGGAGGTAAACAGGGATTCTAACTTAGTCCTCATTTGTGCTCCATCTCAGCACAGGGGGCTACCCTCCTTATCACCCTTTCCAAGACCTTCCCTGGTCCTGCATGGACCACACACAACACACTGCTATGATGCTTGAATTTTGTGTTCCGGAAGAGGACCTTCCTTTGCATAGCAAATAGAGCCACCTTTCTAAGCTCTGCACACCCACATTCCACATTCTCTTGCATTCATTCCTTCAGTGCACATTATACTTCAGGATCCCGTTTCGTTTAAATATAGTCATTCTTTAATTGTTCTTGGGATAAGGAAGGAGGTTGAGGATCATGAAAGTGGAACCACCCAAGGTCCCCCCCCCGCCACCAAAAACCAAGAAAGAATGTCAACACATCTGCCTGCCATTTCTTTCTTTAACCCTCATGCCAATCAAACTCATATAGTACATTTCAGGTTAATGACAGAAAATTCTAACTGTGGCGATTAGCTACAGCTCATCAACAGCTTCAGGAACCTGCTGGAATTTTCCTCCGAAATCAGTGCACTCAACTGTGATATGCTGATTGAGATAATGAGCTGCAAAATGAAAATTAAGGAATAATAAAATGGATATCTTTCTTTATTTCTTTCCACTAAGAGCAATAAAAGGAAAATAAGGACAGGGGGTTGGGCAAGGAAGAAGCTCGGCATTAGAGTTTACTTTCTAACACATTTCTCATTTTATTTTTTCACCTAAATCTGATTAAATTTTTTGCTGTCCAAGACTTTGCAAATTTCTGCTAGTTACAGCTTTCAAACTGAATTATTATTCTTGGAAGAAGAATGAAGCTTAAATTTGTCCTTGGTGGTGTGGGCCTCCAAAGCCACTCTGCTGACAGATTTTGTCCTTTTTCCTTTCACCCCACCCCTCTTCCAGAGAATCAGCTATGGTATTGGGCACCACTACCTTTAGAATCAGTGCTTGGCATGCAGACACAAAGCCCTGTGCCCACTGGCCCTTGTTCCTCTGGAATTCCACAGACCTGTTAAGACCTGTGTACGCAGCTAGTTAGGATTACAGATCCAAAAGAAATGAGCAGATATCTATCTGGATGGCTTTGACAGAGCCAATGAGCACAGAGAATTTGTAATAAGACCAGAAAGCAGGGTCTGGGAACTAAAATCCATGCTGACTCACCAGAAGGTCAGTTGGCCCACACTTACAAAGTAACCAATCCTTTGTCCCACTCATGAGCCTATCAGGAGCCCCACATACATTCACAGTAACCAATCCAATCTAATGTGATTTGATACTTCCATTGACCTCCCCAAAGTTATGAACACCCCTCTTCCAAGTCTCTAGGTTTGGCTAACTTGCTGGTAGTCTCTCCAAGCTCGGGACCTCTTCTGCTCTATTTTCATTTTCTGCCACACTTTCACTTTCTCTTCTAATAACCTTTGGTTAACCTACCCTTCTACCATGTCTGCACTTGTCAATTCTTTGCTAATTGTAAGACAATGAACTTAAGAGCCACTGGTTTAAAAACTCAGTCACTCTCAAAGCTGATAACCAGAAGGATGGTGGTAGGGGATTGTGATCAGGGTACATTGTGTATGTATGGAGATTGTCAGTAGAATGTTAAAAGAGAGAGAGCAGCAGCCAGTCACAGCATCCAGCCACCTGGCCCTGCTACCCCATCGGTGGCAGCGCCTCTCTCTTTGAAGAGAATTGGTTGACTATACAGAGACAAATTTCCTCAGCTCTACAACTTAGCATTGCCCCTTACAGCTTTGTTCCCAGAGCAGTGTAGATTTTCAGTGAGAGAGAAAGACCACCGCAGCCATTTCATTCTTTGACAGCTCATCCTTAGGGAGAGCAACTTAACTGCAAATCTTATGTTTTTTTTTTTTTTTCCTTTCAGTCATCCAATGAACTGCATTTATGAGATTATATGATTGAAAAATGAGAATTTGGAATAGAGTTTATGGAAAGTAAATCTTTGGAAGATGGTGTGTGGACACATTGTAAATGTGCATGTGTTACTGTGTGCACATATTTGTGTTGTGGATGTGAAAAAGGAAGAATTATTTCTGGGATATTTCTCAAAAGAGCTCTTTTGCAAATCCAGATTGCTCGTATTCAAAACACTTTAATGGCAGACATGACAACACTCACCTAATCTTAGTTGACCCTGTGGCTTATTTACTGCATTGCCTTTCATCTTAATGATCCACAATATGTATGAGTCCATATTAAACTTTCATTTTTATTGCATGTAGATAACTATATTACTCAAAACATAATGCCTGTGGATATGCATATATACATCAACAGCTTGAAATGAGATATATACATATATATGTGTAATTAACCAACAGCTTGGAACTAATTATGAGTGAGGTATAAGTTGATTAAAGTGCACATGAAAAATATTGCTTTCCAAATGCTATCATATTGTTAGAAGAAAACCTGTCCATGTGGGTATGTTTCCCTTTCTCTCACATAGTTTTCTGTCATTTCTACTTCCTTTACAATTGATTATCTCTTTCCAAGGTATGGGTGTGTGTGGAGGGGGAGGGGAGGGGGTAATTCTGCTGGAGAGACAAGGTGACCTAACTGTGGGAAAATGCACAGAGCATACGATGGGGCTATTATGGTCAACTTTCACTGCTCTACCATGTGCCATGTGTTGTTAACACATTTCTTTAACCCTCTGTGCCTCATTTCCATGAAGAAAATAGCTTTGTTGAAACTGGGTTAAGGAGATAATGGTCGGTCGCTAGCTTCAGTATTATAAACCCTTCCTATTGGAATCTACAATCCCTTGGGCTGGGGAGATTGCTCAGTGGTTAAAGGTGTTGGCTTGAAATATACAATCCCCTCAATTGTAATGGGTTTGTTTTTTGCTTTATATATATATATATCTGAGAGAGAGAATGGGTGTGCCAGGGCCTCCAGCCACTGCAAATGAATTCTAGATGCATGCCCCCTTGTGCATTTGGCGTATGTGGGTCTTGGAGAGTCGAACCAGGATCCTTTGGCTTTGCAGGCGAATGCCTTAACCACTAAGCCATCTCTCCAGCCCTCAGTTGTAATGTTTTCCCACATTTTAATGGTCAAGACTTTTGTAACCCAGAGGATTTGATCATGAGTCCCAGGTGACAGATATGGAGTTATTGAATTTGATGTTTACATTGGTGGGTTTTGATCTTGCATTGGTCTAATCTTTCCATGCTATATGCCATTCTTCCTTTTTGGAATAAAAATGTTTACCCTGTGCCATTATATGTTGGGAGTATATAACATGTGCTTTGATTTTATAATGCTCACAGCCAAGATATTGCCTTGAGCTGGGCATGGTGGTGCATGCCTTTAATCCCAGCATTTGGCAGACAGAGATAGGAGCATCACCATGAGTTCAAGGTCACCCTGAGACTACATAGTAAATTCCATTTCAGTCTGGGCTAGAGTGAGACCCTACCTCAAAAAAAAAAAAAAAAGTGTTTAGCTTGAGTCTTAAATGAGACTTTAGACAATGGATGTTCAAACAGTAATGTCACTCTTAAAGACTATGGAGACTTTTTTTTTTGTTCTGTTTTGTTTTGGTTTGTTTTTTTTCAAGGTAGGGTCTCACTCTGGCCTAGGCTGACCTGAAATTAACTATATAGTCTCAGGGTGACCTAAAACTCACGGCGATCCTCTTACTTCTGCCTCCCAAGTGCTGGGATTAAAGGTGTGTGCCTCCACACCCGGCTTTTTTTTTTTTTTAATCCAATCTTCTAGTCTGTTCTTCAGGTGAAGAGGTAAGACAGTTTACATTTAGGATTATTATTTCTTATTTTTGTGATTTTGTTGGTTATTTTCTTGGTTGGTTAGATTATTATTTACCTTTTTCTTTCTTCCCCATTTATTTTTTTATTTCTTTATTTTATTTATTTACAAGACAGAGAGAGAGGGACAGAATGGGCATACTAGGGCCTGTAGCCACAGCAAACAAACTCCAGATATATGCACCACCATATGCATTTGGCTTATGTGGTTTCTGGGGAATCAAACCAAGGTCCTTAGGCTTTGCAGGCAAGCACCTTAACTGTAAGCCATTTCTTCAGCCTCACCCACTTCTCTAGCTCCACTTCCCATGTACCATGAATTTTAGAAGTTTCCTGACTTACTGTGTTAGGCATGATGGACTAATGGATTCTTTTTTTTTTTTTTTTTTTAATTGCAGCAGACACAGAGAAAGAGGGTGAGAGAGAGAGAGAACAGGTGCACCAGAGCCTCTAGCCACCTTGTGATCTGGCTTACGTGAGTCCTGGGGACTTGAGCCTTGAGCCAGGGTCCTTAGGCTTCATAGGCAAGCACTTAACCACTACGCCATCTTGCCAGCCCTGATGGATTCTTTCCTAATTCTCCTATGCTCATATGTTCCTTTCATAAAATTTACCCTTTCCTATGCTCTGTTGATTGAATCTGTCTTCTGTGTTACTTTTTTTCATTGCTGTAACCAAATCCTTGTTAAGAAGCAGCTTAAGTAAAGCCCTGTTTATTTTGGCTTGCAGTTCGAGTGGATACAATCCATTATGGCGGGAAAGGCATGGCAACAAGAACAGGACATGGCTCCTCACCATACTATAGTGAGGAAGCAGAGCGAGCCAAATGCTCAGGGCTCAGCTTGCTTTCTTCTTTCATTTTGTCTAGGACTTCAGCCCATGGCATGGTGCTGACCACTTAGGATGGGTCTTCCTAATTCAACTTAATCTGTTAACGCCCTCAATGATATGTTGAGAGATTTGTGTCCTGGGTGTTTCTAGACCCTGTCAAGTTGATAGTCAATTATTAACCATCACAGATTCCTTTAAGTATTTCTATACAGCTGGCTTTGGTGGTTATGTGTTGCTTAAGTTTGTACTCTCTTTCTTTTCTTTTCTTTTCTTTCCTTCTTCTCTCCTTCTTTATTTAGTGTGTTTGGACTTTATTTTGTTTTTATTAGATACAGAGAGAGAGAGAGAGAGAGAGAGAGAGAATGGGCACATTAGGGCCTCTAGCCACTGCAAACAAACTCCAGATGCATACGCCTCCTTGTGCATCTGGCTTTCGTGGGACCTGGAGAATCTAACCTGGGTCCTTAGGCTTTGAAGGCAAGTGCCTTAACTGCTAAGTCAGCTCTCTAGTCCCTGGACTTTATTTTTTCTGGTGCCAGAGACCAAACCCAGAGCCTTGTGCTTGCTGGGCAAGTACTCTACCACTGAGTGCTAAATCCTCAACTTTCAATTTGTACTTTTCTTAAAATATCTTTAAGTCTCCATCAATTTAAAAATATAACTTTGCTAAACATAGCATATTGGTTTGCAGTTATTTGCTTTGGGGGCTAGAAATATAGCATTCCATACTTTTTTGATTTTTAGGGCTGCTATTGAGATGTCTGATCACATTGCTATATACTTGGCTTTATAAGTGAGTTGTCATTTTTAAAGCTTTTACTGTTTCCTGGTTTTGTGCTTTCATCATCTTGACTATCTTAGAAACGTTCTTGGGCATGTCCTTTTAAATGCCTTTTGTGTTTTCTTTTTCTAGATTTGGAGGATTTTCTGCTGCAATTTCATTGAACATATTTTCTATGCCTTTACTTTTTATCTCAGCTCCTTCTTCCACATGGATTCTTAGTTTTGTCCCTTGATCACAAACCCGAGTTCTTGGAAGTTGCAATTATATTTCTTCTTTGTAATTCTTGGTAGTGGTGGCAGTGGTGGCAGTGGTGATTTTGTCCTACTTTTTTTCCCTTTTACTAATGTTTGAGTGTAACATTTCTTTGACCTTGTCCTTCATCCGTCATATATTTTTTTCTTCTTGACCTAGTCTGATGGTGATGCTCAGCTTTCCTCTGTTTTTCTTTATATGAGTCACTGAATTTTTCATGGCCCAAGTTTCTATTTGTTTTTGTTCTTGTTCCTAATCTCAATTTCTTCGCTGCCTTCCTCATCTATTGTGCTGACTTGCTCTTCTATGTTGCTGGCCTTCCTCCCCAAGCACTGAATTGATTATTTCATTCATCTGCTTATTTCTACCCTCTTTGAAGTCATTGATCATTTCTACAAATAAACTTTGGAATTCTTTGGCTGACATTTTACTCATTTCAGTATCTTCTAAATCGGTAAATGAGGAGTTGTGATCTTTCAGAAGAGTCATGTTGCCTTAGTGTTTCACTTTTTGTGTCTTTCTATGTACAGTTTGAACATCTGTTGGACTAGATATCTCTTACAGTTTAATTTAGGGGTCTTCCTGGTGAGAAGCCTACTCTTGACAATTTGATGCTCAGTACACCTTAGGGAGGGCAAAACAAACTGTTGTAACAGCAACAACACTAAGCCAAATGAGATAAAAAATACACTTAAGATCAATTAAAGCCAACAATAATCATAGAACAGAAAATGGCATAAAATAATGTATAATGTACTATAAAGTTAAAAAATTTAGGGGACTAGAGAAATGGCTTAGCAGTTAAGGTGCTTGCCTGCAAAACCTAAGGACCTGGGTTCAATTCCCCTGTGTCCACATAAGCCACATACACAAGGTGGCACATATATCTGGACTTTGTTTGCAATGGCTAGAGGCTCTGGCATGCCCATCTTTCTCTCTCTCTCTCTCTCTCTCTCTCTCTCTCACTCTCTGTCTCTCTGTCTCTCATAAATAAATAAATAAAATATAAAACAAATAACTTAGGGGAAGTGTGAAAACGGTACATGAATAAGAAAGACACTGGTGTGTTGGTATACACCTATAGTCCCAGCACTTGACAGGTTAGGCAGAAGGCTTAAAGTTCAAAGTCATCTTTGGCTACATAATGAGTTAAGACTAGCCTGGGATACATGATACCCTGTCTCCAAGGAAAAAAATATAAGGAGGAGGAGAATGGATGGAAGGAAGTAAGGAAGGAAGGGAAGAAAGGAGGACAGGGAGTGGGAAAACAGGATCAAGATTAAATAAAGCAAAAAGAAAGAGTGGAGAGAAATGAAGAAAGAGGAAGAGATTTAAAAGACGAAAGTAAAAGTTTCCTAGAAAAAACAAAAAAAGTACAAGCATTTAGATAACTTAGGTCATTGGATAAATTAGATAAATGAGCTGGAGAGATGGCTTAACAATGCAGGCGCTTGTCTGCAAAGCCTAATGACCCAAGTTTGATTCACTGTACCCACATAAAGACAGATGCATAATGTGGCACATGCATCTGGTGTTTGCTTACAGCAGCTGGAGGCCTTGGTATGTCTACTCTGTCTGTCTTTCTTCTCTGCATCTCCTTGCAAATAAATAATTTAAAATATTTTTAAATTAGATAGATGTAAGAAACGGAATTAAAAAAATATGAGTTTTTAAAAGCAGTAAGATAAAGTAAATATATAATCATAATAGTGTAAAAAAGCTAAATAAGGAAAAGTGATGGGGAAAAAAAAACAAAAAATGAAGTGCTGGAGCGGCCTCTTTGTGGGTCCTCTGTTTTGGAGTATGCAAAGTGGATGCAGGAGAGAGTGTCCCTTGAACATGTCCACTTGTCTCGATGATTTATGCCCTCATGGAGCCTTTGGTGATCAAGTGTCTGGGCTCTCTTAACTTTAGCAACTTCCCTTCTTCCCTGGTCATACTCAGCTTTGCTTTCTGTGGGCTGGGCATGCCCCTCCCCCCACTTCTTCAGTGAGGCTTGTTAGATTGTACACCTTGGGGTGGCTAATGTTTCAGCAGGTGTGTTGTGGTACAGGAAGCAAACATCAGCACTGAACCCTGTACAGATAGACCTTGTGTCTACAGCTTCAAAAGCCACCAGGCGTGAAAGCCCTGCTGGTGGGATGTGGCTGTGGATATCAAGTATTCCACCTGAGCTTCAGAATCCTCAGTCTCTATGGCGGGAAACCTTGTAGACGTAAGCAGCTCCAGTAGTTCACCCACGTGCTCACCTCAGGCTCATGGCTGTCAAACTCCAACATGACTCTCAAGTGATGAGGTCAGTTCCTGTCCACTGAGGGCCCCATGTCCACACACGCACTTCACTGCCTGGCCTGAGCTTCCTGGTGCATACACACCTTTCATATTGTTAATCTCCGGTCCTCCTATTCTCAAGTCGGCCTGCTTCATCTATAGCTCATCCAAGAGCTGTGGCAGGCTGACTTCCTTTATCTGTGATTATTCGCTATTTCTAGCCTCCATGGCAGCTCAGTTATAAACACTTCCTAAAATGGTTCCAGACCACAGCCCTTCGTGTCATGGAGGAGTGACAAAATGGATGTCCTGGCCACTGCTGACCTGTCTCCCAATATAGGCTTTGCCCAAGGGTTGCACCAGGGCCACCTGGACAGCCTTTTGGATGAGGGCTCTGCTTCCCTTCGCCTTGCTGGAGAGCTGTGTGGCTGAAGCTGCGTGTGACTTACAACAAGTTAAGTTGCCCTTCTGTTTCTCAAAGCTTTCCAGCTGTTTCATCCCTGTGAATTCCGGATCGTCTCCTGTCTCTCTTTAGAATGGAGTCCATTTTTGTTGCCTTGACTCCTCTCCTTCACTTGGTCATGGGGAAACAGATTCCAATCTGCCATCTTCTCTCCTCCCTCACTTTACCTTTTAAGGGAAGAACAAGATGGGCATGGTGGTGCACACCTTTAATCCCAGCACTTGGGAGGCAGAGGTAGGAAGATCGCCATGAGTTTGAGGCCACCCTAGACTACATAGTGAATTCCAGGTCAACCTGGGCTAGAGAGAGACCCTATATCAGGAAAAAAATTAAGAACAAAATTGAGCATCTGATAGAGAAAGGTGTGTCCTATTAAAGATATACATCAAGGGCTGGAGAAATGGCTTAGCGGTTAAGGCGTTTGCCTACAAAGCTAAAGGATCCCAGTTCAATTCTCCAGGACCCACGTAAGCCAGATGTACGAGGGGCACATACATCTGGAGTTCGTTTGCAGAGGCCCTGACCTCTCTCTGTGTCTGCCTCTCTTCTATCTCTCTGCTTGCAAATAAATTAATTAAAATTAAAAAAAAAAAAACATTTAAGGGCTGGAGAGATGGCTTAGCTGTCAAGTGCTTGCCTGTGAAGCCTAAGGACTCTGGTTCGAGGCTTGATTCCCTAGTACCCACGTAAGCCAGATGCACAAGGGGCTCACGCATCTGGAGTTCATTTGCAGTGGCTGGAGGCCCTGGTGTGCCCATTCTCTCTTTCTCTACCTGCCTATTTTTGTATCTCTCTCTCTCAAATAAATAAGAAAACATTTTTTAAAAATTTTAAAAAATATATATACATCAAACAACTTTCGATTTCAGTGGTTCCCTGCCAGGAGCAATCTTGACCCCACTCTGACCCCAGTGGTCAGTTGACAATGTCCATAGACATTTTTGCTTATCAAAAATGAAGGGGAACTACTGACATCTACAGTGTAGAGGGCAGGCATGCACACATCCTATACTATGCAAAAAAATCAAAGAATTACCTGCCTCCAAATGTCAATAGCACTGAAGTTGAGAAACCCTGTTCTCTTTTATTTGTTGAAAACAAGAAAGAGGAAAGAATGGCCTTTTTAGAATTTTTTTTAACAGTCTGTAAAAAAAAAAAAAAAAAGGTCACTTCCACTCCAGGCAAGTCATCTGATCAGCACTTGTCTTGCGCGGACAGACATTAAGAGTCCTGTCTTCTTCATCAACACGCTCTTCATTCATTCTGTGCCTCTTCACTACTCTAACTCCTGGAGGCTCAGTCTCCTCTGGTAATTGGACCAACTCTGCCCCCTGCCTCTGATTTAAACAGCTGGAAGTTGACTTTGATGTACAAAAGTCAGAAGTCTTAAAACTCTAGGAAGCAACATTCTGCGCTGATGCTTAAAAATAGCCTGGCTCAAAGTATCCAAAGGTAGACTATGTAATCATAAACGTTAGGGAGCATTCTAAAAATGATCCACATGGAACCTGAAACTTGTAGTCCTCTCTCGGTTTGATTTGACAGGAAAACCAGAGTTTGAAGCATTTGGTGACATACTGTTAATTTGTAGGCGTCCTCAACAAAAACACCATTTCTCCTTTCCCTTCTGAACTTTTAGTCACCACCCTCATGGGTTGATTCGTAAAGCAGTGTACATTTATCATACTTCTGCTTCTATTTTTTTTTCTACAACACGATGTAGAAAAATGACTTTTGTGGACATTCCTGCTGTGAAGATTTGCATTTTTGAGCATTACCTGAACGGAACCACGAATTCAAACAATTTGAAATCACAGAAGCTTGTAGGCAGCAATCAGAATAACTTCACACAGACAGAAATTACGCTGTGCACAAGACCATGGCAGTATGCTCTAAAACATAAAAGAATTCAGACACAAAAATACAATAGGAAGGAAACATTTGCCTGAAACAACAAAAAAAATTCATTTAGAAATACATAATTTTGTTGGAGCTATTTGTATTTTTCTTACATGCAAATGTATGTTTGTTTATAAGTATGTGTATATATACACACACATGCACACACACACACACACACACACATATGGGCTATCTACATCTACACACATATGTAAGATGTTCTTCCTACAACTTTCCAGCTGTTGGTCAATATTTGCATTCACATTATCACCAGTAACTGAGATGTACATTAGCAGCCTTGTAAAAATGAACATCATATAAGTAGTGTCATAAATTTCAGAGGTGGAAAGCCTACTCTAGGCTTGTATTTGCTTCACATCTGACTAGAATAAGTCTCTTTTCAGAACATATTAAGTATTTACACACTAAAGTATTATTCTTTTTTAAAAATATTTTATTTTTATTTATTTATTTGACAGAGAGAAAGAGAGAGAGAGAGAGAGAAAGAGAGAAAGAAAGAGAAGGGTGTGGTAGGGCCTCCAGCCACTGCAAACGAACTCCAGACACATGCACCTCCTTGTGCATCTGGCTAACATGGGTCCTGGGGAATTGAACCTGGGTTCTTTGGCTTTGCAGACAAATGCCTTAACTGCTAAGCCATCTCTCCAGCCCTAAAGTATTATTCTTTAAAGAATATATTGTTCTGTTATTCAAGAACCAAAGGAGGATAATAAAAGAATCACTTCTTAAATAACTGCAAAAATCATCCATAACCGTCAATAATAAATTAAATTATTGCAAAAACTTTCATAATAAATGTCAACAATAAATGAGAAAATTTTGTCCATAAGATAAGAAAAAATTCAAAAGGGAAAATAAATAGATGTAAGAAAAGAAGCCCACCCCCAGTAGGCAAAAAGACAACACAATATAATATGATAACATTTTCTTTTTTAAAAAAATGTTTTTACAATTTTATTTTTATTTATTTATTTATTAGAGACAGAGAGAGGGAGAAAGAGAGAGAGAGAGTAAGAATGGGCATGCCAGGGCCTCTAGCCACTGCAAATGAACTCCAGATGCATACGCCACCATGTGCATCTGGCTTACATGGGACCTGGAGAATCGAACTGGGGTCCTTAGGCTTTGTAGGGATGCACCTTAACTGCTGAGCCATCTCTCCAGCCCCATGATAACATGTTCTAACACAGATTTCAAAATACTTGTATTCTACTTTAGCTTCATCTATTTATGGGGAGAGAAGGGACAAATCACTTGTTTGAGTCTTCATTTCCTCGTCTGTGAAATAGGATAAGCCAATATCTGTGAACACACCAAAGACTTGATACATCTGTGACAGTTAATCTCTAGCTGTCAGTTTGACAGGTTTTACCATTTCCATGGAAACCAGTCTCCTGGCATGTCTGTTAGGGATTTTTCTGGATTGTATTCATGAAGGTGAGAAGGCCTGCCCTATCTGTGGGTGATGCCATTCCATAGGCTGGGGTCCTGGATTATATCAACAGGAGAAAGCTAGCTGAGCACCAGCATTCATGGCTCGCTCTCTACCTCCTCCACATGTTCACGTGACATGGTGTCTGCTTCCTGCTCCTGCCGTGCTTTTCCTGCCATAACAGATGTTCCTCTACAACTTTAAGGTGAAAACAAACATTTTCCTGCCTTTTTATAATTTTTAAAAATATATTTATTTATGTATGTATTTGCAAGCAGAGAGAGACAGAGTATGGGCACACCAGGGCCTCCTTGCCACTGCAAATGAACTCCAGACACATGCACCACTTTGTACATCTAGCTTACGTGGGCACTGGGGAAGCGAACCATGGTTATCAGGCCCTACAAGCAAGGGTCTTTATCTGCTGAACAATCTCTCCAGGCCCAAGATTTTCCTTAAGTTGCTGTTGATTGGGTATTTCTCCCCCTCCCCCCACCAGCCACGAAACAGTAACTAATGCATCAGCTAAGCTACTATTTGACATTACTGTTGCTAAAAGGATAAAAGGAAGCTCTGTTGGGATGGGGCACCCTGCAGCAAAAGGACAAGGGAACATGGGTGGGATGGAGCATGGCCTCCTGGTCCCAGTCTTAACACCATACTAAGATCCTGAGGATTTTTGCTCTTTTCTCCTGGTTTCCCACGGTTACAAATCAGCCAATCTTGAGCTATGCAAATGGATGCACTCGATCATCTCCCCAGCTGTCCTAGTTTATGTAACTGAAGGGTGATGCCCATTGCTGTGAGCTGAAGAAAGGAGAGTTACTGCCATGTCTATGGAAAAATAAAGTGATAGGGTGGCAATTAATAATAATTACACAAACACAAACAATAGCTAACTGGGTTTTTTTTGTTTTGTTTTTTTTTGAGGTGGGGTCTCGCTCTAGCCCAGGCTGACCTGGAATTCACTATGTAGTCTCAGGGTGGCCTCGAACTCTCCGTGATCCTCCTACCTCTGCCTCCCGAGAGCTGGGATTAAAGGCGTGAGCCACCACGCCTGGCTAATATCTGACTTTTAAAACCATTGACTGTCAGGAGCAAGACTACATTCTTCACTCTGATCTTTCCATTTTATGCTCATGACAAAATTGAGGGGGGGGAACATATATTAAGATTCACATTTTACATGTGAAAAACTGAAGTACAAGGAAATTCAGCATTCTGATACAATTCATAAGGTGATGAAGCTTTGGGGATAAAATGAGAGTTTATAAAGAATTGTTAAAACCAGGGCTGGCGAGATTAATCAGTAGTTAAGGCACTTGCCTGCAAAGCCTAATGACCCAGGTTCAATTCCCCAGGACCCACGTAAAGTCAGATGCACAAAGTGGCACATGCATCTGGAGTTCATTTGCAGTGGCTGAAGGCCCTGGTGCACCCATTCTCTCTATCTAGCTCTCTTCTATCTCTCCCTCCCCCCCTCTTGCAAATAAATAAAAATAAAAATAATTATTTTAAAAGGAATTGCCAAAACCGCTCGATTCTGCAAAGAATGGTTCTGAGGTAAGAAAGTAGAAGCTCAGAAGAACAAAAAGAAGTTGGCAGAGACGGTGACATTGAAGGTGTTAAAGGCAGTAAAGGGATAGGAGTTCCCTCCAGTGATGCCTTGTTCTCTTTCCCCGAGTGGCTGGCACTAGGAGCGTGTCACTCCTCTATGAGACGAAACGTACGAGCAAGTCTTCTGCAAAAGCGTTCTGGTGGTGACGGAAGACTTGTATCTTGAGCCCACTTTCTTCATAGAGTAGACGTTACATACTCCAAGAATAACGGTGGTATTTTTGTAGCCCCTGTAGTGGTGGGTGTGTCCCTTGAGAAAGTCAATTTAACTCAACTCTTTTCCAAGCAAGACTAGGACGATAACGGGGGTCAGGGTGCAAAGTTGGTGTGCACAGCGAAAGAGAGCCGAGCAAGAACGTGACTCAGTTGGATGCATCACTCACGCGGGGGCGGGGGGGGATGGTCAGAAACAAACAGAATCAACTTGAGGAGACCCAAGAAGATGGAAGAAATGAAGTTCTGTTGCTTTGCCATCCAGTCTATGGTAGTTTTGTCATGCTAGTCCCAGCTACATGAGACACTTCCTGTTCTTCCTGAGAGGCGCTGAGCGCAGCTCACGCACTGGCGCTGTGTTCTGTGGGGTCCTCAAAGGCTGAGGCCAGAGGCTGCAGACTTGGAGAAGCGCCCCTCTCCAGGGTGTGAGCGCAGAAGTCGGACACAGGTGTGAATTGTACCACAGGTGCTTCTACCTTCACTCTTCTCTCAGACTAATGCCTCTGGGGCATCAGGTGAGGGGGCCTTGCATCCTCCTCCTTTCAATTATTTGCTATCTTGGTGTGGAGTGGTTTTTTTTTTTCCTTTCTGTTTTCATGTTTATGAATTTGTCTTCGTGGAAAACGTCAAGGTCAATTTCTGCCATTTGTTGCAAAACACAGAAGTAAGCTGATGTTGATTATGTATGTATGCAACCGAGTTTTTAAGACCTGGGTCTTAAATATTTATTTGAAAACTGAAAACACATAGATGCGGACACACACACAATGACAACGTAAAGAAAACAAAGGAAAATGGGAAAAAAGAAACGTGAAATGAAATGTGAAACAGCGTTTCTTAATTCTCAGCTTCACCCTTTATGGGACGCTCTGTATGGGATGACATGACTTGACCTCTGCAGTAGCTGGTCTATGGTACATATAAAAACAAAGGGGGGGGTCTGGAGAGAAGGCGTAAGGGTTAAGATTCTTGTCTGCAGAGCTAGAGGACCCAGGTTTGATTCCTCAGTACCCACATAAAGCCAGATGCACAAAGTGGCACACGTGTTTGGAATTCATTTGCAGTGGCCGGAGGCTCAGCTGTGCCCATCCTCTCTGTCATCTCTGCCTGCTTGCTTGCAAATAAAATAAATAAATAAACAAACAAATAAATAAATAACAGGAAAAGATGGAAATACAAAACAAACAAATTAATCAAATTAAAACAAATTAAAATTTCAGGGTTTTTGTAAGTTGATATTTTACTCCTCTGCAGATATACTGTTTATTTTTAGCTTGTTTTTAATTTTGATTTTTGTTGAGACAGGGTCTCAGTGTATCACCAAAGCTGTCATGTACTCATGATCCCCCTGCTATGTAACTGATATTACAGGTGTGTGCTACCATGCCCAGCTGTTCTTAAAGCAAATAGGAAGCAAATCTAACTCTGAAACTATTTGGAAATGAAGCAAACAAACAAACAAAAAATCAGAGAAAGCTTAAGACTCTAAACAACATAGGGAGCTCTTTCTAGGCAGCCAGGCTACAGCTTTGGAAGCCCAGCACCTCTGCGTACAAGAAAGAGGGCCTGGCAGTGAGTGACACGCACTAATTATCCTCAAATCTTACAGAAATATGTAGACGGTGATCATCTTCAAGTGAGAAGTCAGAGTCAGTAAAACCCAAGCAAGATAGAGGCCTTCTATAAACACCCAGACACACAGACCCAAGTACAGTCGGACCACTGGAGAGCGCAAGCTTGGAAACTAGAGGGAAAAGAACTTGGACCGGCAGGGCATGGTGGTGCACGCCTTTAGTCTCAGCACTTGGGAGGCAGAGGTAGGAGGATCGCCGTGAGTTCAAGGCCACCCTGAGACTACATAGTGAATTCCAGGTCAGCCTGAGCTAGAGTGAGACCCTACCTCGAAAAAAAAAAAAAAAAAAAAAAAAAAAGACAGGAAAAAGAAAAAAAAAAAAAAAGAACTTGGAGCGTTTGGAGGAGAACTGTGCCACAACACTAAAGGCGAAATTAAGACATTCAAAACATGCAAGGACTCAGAAGATTTAATACGTAGGCATCCTTTCACAGAGAACATTGTCCACAAAAACAAGAGAATAAATCAAGAAATGGATTGAGGAAGCAGGGCTTCCAACAATAGAGCAGGGAAGGAAATCCCTGGAGATCAACACAGCCACGTTAAAGGGGAAGGACGGCCATAGGTGGGAGGTTTCCAGGAAAAGGAGAACTTGGCGGGTCATCCAAGCTAATAAACTCAGTTTTTGTTTTTTGTTTTGTTTTGTTTTTGATGTGATTTTGTTGGGGGTGGAAAGTTCTTTCTTTTCTTTTTCTTTTGTATCTTTTTGTTTTTGTATTTTTACTGTGGCAAAGTATACACAAAATAAAATGTAACACTTCAGTGTCTGTAAGAGTGTAGTATTGGTGGCAAGAGGTACAGTCCTGCCACTGAGGACCATAGATACTATTGTCTCACACTTTCCCATCTTTTCCAGCTGGGACATTCCATCGTCTTCCCATTCAACTGACCTCAAGCCTAGGGAAATCCCTAGTGGTTTTAAATCACCTAGTTAGCACATATGAGACATACGCTATTTGTCTTTTGTCACTGGTTTGTTTGACAGCATAATCAAGGTTCTTAAGGTTCATCTGTGATGTAGTATGTACCAGTATTTCCGTCCTCTTTAAGACTAATATTTCACCAGATAGATGATGATGATAGATAGATAGATAGGTAGGTAGATAGACAGATACACAGATACACAGCTCGAAAGTTAGACACCACACTTTGTTCATTCATTCATCATTGGACACCTGTCTAACGTTTTCTTCCACCTTTTGGCTTTTGTGAATTGTGCTGCTATTAAACAACAGTGTGCAGATATCTGTGTGAGTCCCTGACTTCAATTCTTTGGGTTGATACTGGAAGTAAAATTACTGGATCATATGGCAATTTTTTTTTCATATGGCAATTTTTAAAGAACTCACCAGTCTATTTCCTACTACATTTCCATCAGCAATTTTACTACATTTTACTACATTTCTACCAACAATTTCAAAGGATTTCCCACTTGTCTGTATATTTGCAAACACTCATTTTCTTTTCCTTAATGCCAGCCAACCTAAGGAATCTCATGATGGATTTAATTTACATGTGTTAGTGATTAGTGCTCATGATATCACCATAAAGTTACTCCTCTATTTTATTCTAAAAGTTCTAGAATATTAGATCTCATATTTTGCTCATTTATGCATTTTCAGTTAGTTTTCATATGTATTATAGGATGAGATCCTATTACATTTTTATGCATGTGAATATCCAGTTGAAGAAAATGCTTGGATTATGAAAGCAGGCTTTCGGCTGCATTCCACTGGTCTATATCTGTCTTATGTCAGCACCACATCATTTGATTGCTACAGCACTGGACTAAACTCTGAAATGAAGAAGTGTGACAGTACCAATTTCATTCTTTTTCTCTAGTATTATTTACCTATCATGGATCCTTTCAGATTCCATAAGAAGTTTGGAACAGATTTTTTTTTTTTTTTTTTTTTTTTTTTGCCAAAAATGTCAGCTTGATAGAGGTTGCATTACATCTGCAGGTCATTTTGGAAGCAACTGACATCTTAACAATATTGTGCCTGTCAGCTTATGAACATGGGGTTTGTATCTATTGCTTGGTGTCTTTTTATATTTTTTTAAAATTTTTTTAAATTTTTATTTATTTATTTATTAGAGATGGAGAGAGGGAAAGGGAGAGAAAGAGAGTGAGAATAGGCATGCCAGGGCCTCTAGCCACTGTAAATGAACTCTCCAGATGCATGTGCCACCATGTGCATCTGGCTTACGTGGAACCTGGAGAACTGAACCTGGGTCCTTAGGCTTCACAGGCATGTACCTTAACCACTAAGCCATCTCTCCAGCCCGATGGGTGTCATTTTAAAATTTCTTGCAGCAGTATGCTATGTACATGTCTTTTATCTCCTTTACTGAATTTGTTGCAGTATTTATTTTTTTACTGAGGCAGAGTCTCACTTTAGTTCAGGTTGATCTGGAACTCACTCTCTAGTCCCAGGCTGTCCTCAAACTCATGGCTATCCTCCTACCTTAGCCTTCCAAAGGCATGCACTATCACCTTGAGCCTGTTGCAATATTCTTGTTGAGGCTGTTATAAACGGAGTTGCTTTAAAATTTCCTGTGTGAGGCTGGAGAGATGACTCAGTGGCTAAGGAGCTTGCCTGCAAAGCCTAATAACCCACGTTCACGTCCCCAGTACCCATGTGCTGTCTATGGTTTTTGTTTCAAAGTAACACTAGACTCAGACTGAAAGAGGAAGTATTTCTATTTTTTGGAAGAATTTGAGAAATATTGGTGATATTCATTATATGCTTGGTAGAATTCACCAAAGAAGTAAACTTCTCCTATAATTTTAATTGCCTGGAATTTCCTGATTATTAATTTAATGTTCCTTACCAGGGTAGGTCAATTTAGATTTTTTGTTTCTTCATGATCACTCTGAGTGATCTTATATCTTCTTAGGAATTTGTCCATTTCAGTGAGTTTTCCAATTTGTTGACATACAATTGCTCCTAATACTGTCACCCAATTCTTTTTGTCCTTATAAAAGCACTAATCATGTCCTCTCATTCCATTTTTGTTTCAATTTTGTTGATCTGTTCAAAGAGCTAACTCTTGGTTTCATTAACTTTCTCTGATGTTTTTCTATTGTTTATTCTATTTGTCTCTGCTTTAATCATTATGATTTCTTTCCTTCTGCTGGCTTTGGGACTGGTGTGTGTGGTTCTTCTTTATATCTTTGAAATTAGCTCACAAAGTAAAAGATTTCCTTACAGCATCTTCATCCATATTTTTATTTGGTTGATTTCCCCACTTCTCCATCTGCCCCTCCTTTTCACACTGTAGCCTTTTGTCCCCGGTCTTCGCCTTCCCACTGTAATATCTCATATGCTTTATTATCTTTGCCACCCACTTCCTTTAAATCCCCTCCCCTTTCCACTTCCACGGGCCCTTTTCTAGTTTCGTTGCTTGTACGCCCATTTACTTCCATCTAGATAAACACATCTGACCATTATAAACTAGGGAGCATAGAGCTAAGTTGCTGACTACAGGTCCTTTCTTCCTTTATCAATGTTTATATACAGCTGCTCACTTCCTTTTAAAATATTTTATAAATTTTTTATTTGTAAGAGGAGAGAGAAGAGATAGACAAAGAGCCAGCGAGATAGTGGGAGATTATGGTACACCAGGGTCTCCTACCACTACAGCCGACCTCCAGATGAATCTGCCACTCTGTCCATCTGGCTTTACGTGGGTACTGGGGAATCAAATCTGGGCATTCAGACCTTGCAACCAACTACTGAGCTATCTTTTCAGCCTTAATTTCCTTTTTAAAAATATTTTTATTTATTCATTCGTGAGCAGAGAGAGCACGAGTCACAGAAGCAGACGCGCGCGCGCGCGCACACACACACACACACACACATGCATACATACACATGCAAACACACTGCACCAGGACTTCTTGCCACTGTAAATGACCTCCAGCCTCCAGACACATGTACCACTTTGTACATCTGGCTTACATAAACATTGGGGACTTGAACCTGGGCCAACAGGCTTTGTAAGTAAGTGCCTTTAACCATTGAGCCATCTCCTCAGCACTGGTTTCCTTTGTTTCTTTTTGCTGCATCCCTCCGATTTGCTGCACTGTTTTCATGTTCATTTGTTTAAAAAATATCTCCCTGTAATTCCTTCAACTGACCTGTCATTGAAGAATACACTTTATGTTATTGAATCAATAAAGTTGATCGTTCATCTGAACGGTCATCACCCAATCTCTTGAGGACCTAAACGGAACACAATGTGAAGGCAAGAGAATTTTGCTTCTTCCTTCTTCCTGTCTGCTTGCTTTGGCTGGGCAGCAGGCTTCCCTGGTTTTGGATTTGGATTTATACCATCAGATCCTCAGACTCTCAGACCTTTGGACTTAGACTACAGCAACACTATCAACTTTCGTAAGTCTAAGCTTATAGGTGGCAGGGTGTAGTGCTTTACAGCCACCAAAACAATGTGAGCCAAATCCTGGTAACTAATCTCCTTTTATAAATCTATCAATCACCTCCTATTGGTTCTATCTCTCTAGGAGATCCCCAATCTACTTTAGTCACATACAAGCCATTTACTGATTTATAACTCTATCCTTCCTTTATGTGAACAATGCCACAAATTACATGAATAATATTATATATTTATTAATGGAGGTTTAAAGTTAGTCATTATGCATTTGCCTTTTCAATTGTATAGAAAATAAAGTGCTCAAAACAAAATTAAAATAACATTGACTTTTTTTTCCAATTCATTAAGTAACTTTCACTGAAGAATTTCACTTTTTTATTATTAAGTATATACTTTGTGTGGACATATCATGTGTTGGCATCACCATTTCCCCCCTCCCTGCCCCATTCCACAGAGGTTCTCTCTTGTATCTTTTCACTTTAATCTAGTGGAATTCTAACATTGCTACTTGGGCAGTCTAGAATGTGGAACTCATTCAATTTATTGTCATTGTTGGTGATGATTGTGTTGTTGCTGTTCTCTTGTGTTGTCCTGTTTGGAAGGACTGATCCACTGCAGAGACAAGTTAACCACATTTTCATAATTTTTTAAAGTTTTATTTATTTGAGAGAGACAGAAAGAGAGAGAGACACAGAAAGAATGGGCACGCCAGGGCCTCCAGCCACTGCAAACGAACTCCAGGCGCATGTGCCACCTTGTGCATCTGGCTTATGTGGGTTCTGGGGAATTGAACCAGGGTCCTTTGGCTTTGCAGGCAAATGTCTTAATCACTAAGCCATCCCTCCAGCCCCAGCCACATTTTCTGCAACACCTTAGATATACATACCTTCTGACATGATGATTTGCAAGATTTCTGCTGAGAGACCTCCTTAGAACCTTTGTGTGGCTCCCTTCTACATGACAAGTCACTTTTCTCTTGATGCTTTCTATCTTTGGAGTTTGACAACTGGTTATGTCTCAGGCTGGGCCATTTGGGGGGAAGGTATCCAACTTGATTGTTAAGCTGTTTGGATTTGTAAATCCATGTATTTACTCTGATTTGATTTTTAGCCATGATTTCTTTGAAAATTCTGTTCCCATACTTTCTCTATGTCTCCCAATGCTTTTTGGTCTGCTACATGGCATTCTAGATACCCTTTAGGCTCTGTTTGCTTTTCTTTATTCTTTTTCTTTTTACTCCTCTAAACAATGTCAAATCACATTTTTCACATTTACTGATTACTTATTCTCCTAGTGATTCTTCTTTTCTACATCTCCAGTGAATTTTTCACATTAATTATGTTCTACTCCCAGAAGTTCTGATTAGAATTTTTTAATTTTTTCCATATATTGTTTTCCTGACATTCTTTAGCTCTTTATGCATCCATAAGAAACATATTTTTTTACATTTTTTAAAGATTTTATTTATTTATTAGAAGAGAGAGAGAGAGTGAAAGAGACTGAGAATCAGTGCACCAGGGCCTCCAGCCACTGCAAACAAACTTCAGACACATGTGCCACCATGTGCATCTGTCTTACATGGGACCTAGAGAATCAAACCGGGGTCCTTAGGCTTTGCAGGCATATTCCTTAACCACTAAGCCATCTCTCCAGCCCAAGAAACATATTTTTAAGTATAGTTTCACACATGCATTTCTTCAGAGATTGTTTATGTAGATTGATTTGTCCTTTAGATTAGATTATACTTTCTTTGGATGAATTTGAGTTTTTTGATTTATGAAAAATTATTATTGGAACTTCTTCTTGTAGCCTTGTTGTAGTTTTCCAGATGTCTCTAGAGGAGAAGAGAAGGGAGGGGAAGAGGAGAGGAGAGGAAAGGAGAGGAGAGGGAGAGGAGAGGAGAGGAGAGGAGAGGAGAGGAGAGGAGAGGAGAGGATGAGGACAAGTTTTCATGTGCTCATGCCACTGTCATCCACAATTTTTAGCTTGAGATCTAAACTATGTCACTGTTTCCCACGTCAAAAATTAACCTTCATCTCCAAGAAAAGATGTTATAAGGAAAAATATCTGGCTTGTGAAAGCATGGATTTTCATGAAATATAATTAAAATACTCAAGATGAAGATTACAATGAGCACTTGATTTTAAAGTCTAGAGATTAGAATAGATTAGAAAGAAACAAAATAATAATTTCATCCCCAAGGGGACAAAAGTAGGCAAGTCTTTTATGTCTGTTGCTTCAGCTCAAACCAAGGTGATAGATTGCTGGTTTTTAATCATCTATACTTCCAGAAATTTGAATCATTTTCCAGTTGCACTTTGGTTAGCTCTCCTCAAAATCTATGTTTTTGAATGTATTTCCTCTCATTGTTTCTATGTATTATTTGTTATAAACTGAATGTCTGTGTGCCCCTAAATCATACTTTAAAGGGATCTTGGGGTCTTTTTTTTTTTTTTTTTGGTTGTTTTTCTAAATAAATTCTCTCTATATATTCCAGGCTTTCTTGACTCATTATGTAAGACAAGGTTGACCTTAAAATTGCTACTATCCTCTTTCCTCAGCCATCCAAGCTCAGAGATTACAGACATGTGCTACCAAGCCTGGGGTGAAGGCCTGTACTTCTACCATGATCGTATTTGTAGATAGAGCCTCAGGGAGATAACTAACTTTATTCTTCTTCTAGAAAGAGAACACAGAGAGCATATTCTTTTCCCACTCCTCCCCAACCAATCCTACCTGCTTTGTAAGGACAGAGCAAGAAGGTAGTCACCTACAAACCAGGAAAGAAAGCCTTACTAGGCTAGTTGGTATTTTGAACTAAGAATATGTAGGACTATGTCAAATTATCTGTTAGAATGACAAAGTCACTCCCCGTCCAGTAGCCTCAGCAACAGTCCCCTCTACCCTCTCTCTCAGACTGAGGATGAAAAAGCAAGCAGTGTCTTGCTATTGTAAAAATTGTTTTGGACTCCAAGACCTCCTAAAGGCACTGCTATTTCAATATATAACTGTATTTAACCTCTCCTACACAAACCATTAACAATCTATAGTCATGGAATTCATTAAAAGATACCTTTATTGGGAATCATATACATATATATATATGTGTGTGTGCATGTTTGGTGTCAAAGCCTTTCAACTTTTAGAATATATGATTAAGGCTATGTTTTTCAACCTTTCAAATTGTATAAAAATTCCAATTTCAGGTGGCTTGTGCTTCTGATCCCAGCAATTAGGAGGCAAAAGGCAATAGGATCATGAGGTTGAGGTCAGTTTGGGCAACATAGAGAGCTGTTATCTCAAAAACCAAACTAAGTCAAATAGATAAATGACCATGCAACAATAAACAAAAGCAAGTTGAGTCCCCAGCAAACCAATGAAATCAGTATCTATGGAAGTTGATATTGATTTTAAAACTTCAAGTTGTGGCCATGTGCAGTGCGGCCAGGATAGAAAAATCTCTGGATTATGGAATCCGGATGTAGTCTACAGAAGTCCAAGGCAGAAGAAGCTTTGTATAGATGTTCAGCATTGCATCACGAGTACCATGGACCAAGTCAGCATCTTGGAAGTGATGCTAACTAGTTTTGTAAACTTACACAGTGCATTATCCCCATCCTCTCTCGTCTTCAGTTTCTTTAGCTAGGCGAGGAGAGTAATGGTTCCTTCTTAATAGTGATTCGGAGGATTAAATTAGGCCAGTTATGGAAAGTACATAGTAAGTAGTCATCAAATATATCAATATTAACATTAAACATTGCAGAATTGTAGCAACCAACATGCGAATGAAACCAATCTTGTGGGATGAGAAGTAGGGTGAAGACATTTGATATGAAAAGAAGATACAATGAACATGATGGAAATTGCAACATCATTGTCACCCCAGCACAAATTGGCTCAACACAGTTCCAGGTAGATTACATAGGGTGTTTTGGGTTTTGTTTATTTCTGTAATCCTTGATTGAGAAAAGGACCAAAGTTAGTCGATTTAGTTGGGCAGACTCTTGGCTACTATGGGTGAGTTCTGAAAGGATTTATTGATCTCTAACGCCAGAGCTTTCATGCATTGAGAAAATAATCCCTTGAATCACTACAAACCAGGCTGGCTATACTATATAACAGTCCCATTTACTTTCAGTATATAAACATTGCTTTGACATTATTATAGAAAATATAAATCACAGTCTTATTCATAAATAAAGTATTTGAATGAGAAGAAATACTGCTGCAGTTAAATTGTCCATGAAATCAAATGAGAAAAAAAAAGAAGTATAAGGAGGGGGGTGTCAGCATTAAGAAACACTTTGGAAATATAAGAAATAACCTGGTTAACACAGACTTCTGTCACAGAACATCAAGAGATCATGTTGGAACAGAGACTGACGTCAGCTCCTTGCTGGCTAGCTCTCATAGTATTAGAAAGTGCTATGCAAACTTCTGGGGGATAATGGTCACCCACATTGTGAACAAGCAGTGGATTCCCACAAGCTATAAAATCAACCAGCCAGGTAAGACATACACACTGATGCAATGGTGGCACATGGGCTATGGGGGTAAGCATCTGGTTTGTGATTGAACATGAGGCTCATTCAGTCGGGAGGGAATTCATATGTGGTGCTGAGAACCAAGTCAGAACCTATGGCTTGGAAGGTCATCAACCCTAGAGAGAAGCAGCTCCCATTGTTCTTTGGCTTAAAAGAGTGATTGTAGGGCTAGAGGGATTGCTTAATGGTTAAGGTGCTTTCCTGCAAAGCTTAACAGCCTGGGTTCAGTTCCCTAGTATCCACATAAGCCAGATGCACAAAGTGGCACATGCATCTGGAGTTCATTTGCAGTGGCTAAAGGCCCATTTCTCTCTCTCTCTCTCTCTCTCTCTCTCTCTCTCTCTCTTCTCTCTCTGTCTGCATCTCTCTGCTTGCAAATAAATAGATACATAAAATACATATTTGGGATAAGAGTGATTCTACCCATCAAGCAATTTTCTAAATTCTGTTTATCCCCTCTGATCCATGCTGCTCTCACTCTTGATTGGAGAATAGGCTTTTTTATAGATGGCAGCAAATACTGAGGAGACTCAACACCCATCCGCATAACCACAACAACAAAAAAAGAAAGCTGATTGCTTAGCACAAGATAAATCATCTCTATCACATTTCCCAGGGTCTAGGAAACATTCCAGAGGAAGTGGTGGGTTAAATATGAGTACTGGTCTCACTGCTAGCCTGAGAACTACCTCCAGGGAGATGGCTGTAGACACTGAGGAGACTCAAAACTCATCAAAGCAGAAAATCAGAGGCTGCTGCGAGCTCAGCACTAAAGGAGGCTTATATCATACCCTCTAAGGCTCAGGGACGTGGCTGAAGAGGCAGCAAAAAGAATGTAAGAGCTATAGGATGGGGAGGTGTATGTTGAGGTATCAACCCCACACACATACAGACAGACTGACTGTGCATTCATGACCCCTAGTGAATACCAATAACCCCACTAGAGAGGACCCTCAGTGGAATGGGGGGGCCAGGGAGTGGAAAACATGAAAGTATAACACAAAAGTCAGGCGTGGTGTGGTAGCACACACCTTTGATCCCAGCACTTGGGAGGTAGGAGGATAGCCATGAGTTTGAGGCCACCCTGAGACTACATAGTGAATTCCAGGTCAGCCTGGGCTAAGAGCGAGATCCTACCTCAAAAAACCAAAACAAATAAACAAACAAAAAAGAAAGAGTATAACCTAATGGGAATATCACCAATATGCAATATGTTCACACAATAAAGTTCTCAAAAAGAGTAACCTGGTTACTTTGGTCAGTGTGGAAAAATTTAGAAACTCTTCCAAATTGGCTATTCACATTACCACAGTACTCAAGTGATGGACAAATCAACTTTGTGTTGGGAAGATGAGCAATATTCAAAATATGCAGCAAAATGGCCCAACCTCAGAAAATTGATACAGGACAGAAACCAACAGAGCAGAGACTTGGTCAACCCAGCCCAGTGTCAGCCGTCAACATGTGTTTCATCTGTAGTGGAATGTGCTAGCTCTCAAACGTGAGGGGAACTGCTGCCCTGATCTTTTTTTTTTTTTTTTTCATTTTTCGGTTTTTCAGGGTAGGGTCTCACTCTAGCCCAGGCTGACCTGGAATTCACTATGTAATCTCAGGGTGGCCTCGAACTCATGGCAATCCTCTACCTTTGCCTCCCGAATGCTGTGATTAAAGGCGTGTGCCACCACGCCCGGCTGGTTTTTTTTTTTTTTTCTTACTGAAAATTTCATGAAAATGGACTCTTCAAGATGTTTTGCCTAAAACTTCAGGGTCCTTGGTGCATAATGATCACAACAAAAATTTCTCTATTTTTCCATTGTAGAGATAACTGGCAGAAGAATGTACTTTTATGTTACTTATTTATTTGTGTGTGAGAGAGAGAGGAAAAGAGAGAAAGAGAGAAAGAGGCAGAGAGAGAGAAAGAATGGATACACCAGGGCCTCTCACAAATCAAAAACTCAAAAATCAAATATCAAAAAAAAATCTCCTTTAATAACACCACACAGGAGGCAGAGAAAGATTGCAACAGAAAATTTAAAAAACGTGGAAAACACTTACAGGGTAGAAAAGATACATTTAACAAATGAACATTTTGACCAAATGTATCACTATGGGTTTTAAATCTTCAAGTCAAGCACTTCTCTAACTCAAGAGCATGAAGTAGAAACGTAAGAGCTAAGTGAAGTCACAGTAGGACAAGGAGAGACAAAATGTATGTGTGTTGATTGTCATTTAAGAGTTTTCAGCCATCAGTTCTTTACAAATCATCTCTCTGCCCCCCCCTTATATAAATCTTATACTGTATGTATTGGCTACAAGATAATATTCCACAAATCCTTGGGCTTTGTTCACTTAAAGTAATTGTATATATTTTTGTTCTTCAAGTTACCTAGCTTCAAATAACTTGCTTTTACTATTTATCCGCTCCTATCCTTTGAATATTTGGCAATGTACATGTTATTGTCTATTCATAAGAAGGGCATTTTAAAACCAGTGACCACAAGTGAGTACATGCTGACCATCCTCCGCAGGATTTTATCTCTGCCAACTGGCTTAAGCAACCTGTGTGGAAACACCAAGGAGAATAGGAAAGTTTAAGAAAAGGAAATAATTTTTCAGTCAATGTATCTTTCAGACTCGCTTTCTCTTAGGATACCCTATCTCTTAATTGCTCACAGCAAGTCAAGTCATTCAGAAAGCAGCACACATTTGACAGAACAGCATCAGTAACAGTAGTAACAGCTGGCACGTCATGGTTCAAACACATACAAGTTGCTCTTAAGGGTCCTCGGTGCTCAAGCCAAGGCAACCTTGAATTATAACTTTATTCTCTCATCTATGTCCCTTCCTGCCTCACCCCAATCCTCAAGATCAAGACCCTGTTTTCAGGGAATCCCTAGTCTTCCTGGGATATAACTTTGGGTCCCTTCTAGTGTCTCCTGGCTCTTAGCACAGAGAATGGAACAAACTTTCCCTATTCCCATTCCTTTAGAAATGGAAGCCCCTCTCTGGCTTCTTGTGCACTTCTGTGGCAAACCGGCTCTCCTCTAGTAAACCTCAAGAAAGAAATCTGTCTCAGCATGTGCCAGTCTTTCTCTTAGTACTTTTACACTCACCGTTTGCCAGAAACCATTTTCAGTGCTTTCTGTGCATTGATTCATTTAACTCTCACAACAACCCATGTGTGTATATTATTATCAGAAGAGTTAATCTTAGTTTCCATTTGTTCTATTTTTCATAGCATTTCCATCAAGTGAAGCTTTATAGACAGGGCAGATGATACAGCCATCTGGTTACACTTTCTGAGACATCATTACTTCACTGGAATGGCTCCGGTAGCACAAGGTCCTGCCCAGGTCACATGATGATGATGGTCCAAGCCGTGGCCCGACCCAGAGCAAATATTCAAAGACAATGTTGCTGATGGTGAAATTTCCTGCCCTGAACACTTCACATTCCTGAATATTCATGGTGAAGGCTGAAGTACAGATTTACCCAGACTGATTAGGGAATGGGTGGAGATGGGAAGGGCAATTGGGTTTTCAGAGCTACCACACAGGAAAGCTAAGCATGGCACTTTGAGAAGGGTCCATGCCAAGATAGCTTCTCTACATGGTTCTCCACAGGAAGATGTTCTGTTACCCACTGCCTTCCGAGGCCACCTTTTACGTGAATATATGTTTATGAATAATATGTATATGTGTATGAACATTAAGTGCATGTAGTGATTTATTTTTTCAAAAGCAAAAGTGTAGAAGTTAGACAGTTGCTCTAAACCTTACCACGTGTCTTAATAGCTCCATGCTATAGGCAAGATGAATTAATCTGAGATTCCACATCTGTGAAATGGGGCTCATTTTTATTTCATGGGCTGATTGTGAGAATTAAATACACACACACACACACACACACACACACAGTACTTGACACAAAAGTCAGCTAAAGCATCCAGTTAAGTGTTCTACTTACAGTCTCCTCCCACATCTTCCTATCCAATTAAGCCCATCCTCTTGGCAGGCCAAGGGAAAATACTTTGTGGAGGCCAAACTTGTCTACCTTGCCTAGGACTGGCTCTTTGTGCAGCGGCCACCCACACTCTTTTGTTCGTTCCACTCCCCTGACCCTTGACCCAGTCTCCTCATTCCAGTTCACAGTGTAGTGAGCCAATCTCACAAAGAAAAGTTACACTTCCTACCTTTGAAAAAAAAAAATGGGCAGAGAACCAGCAGACTTGTGGTGCCTGCCATTTCCCATCTGTAAATTTCTCAAAATACTTTCCAGTAAGCAATCTCCTGGGGCTCATAATGTGACAAATACTTTTTAAGCGTATCAGTCATTTGGAGCTTTCCAAATAAAATGGTCTCTTACCAACATATAGTCCTTAAATTATGAATGGGAGACATTTTCCAACAGTCTTCTGTTTATATGTGTGTTAGAATCTCACAGGGGCCACGGGGATCCATCAACTAGTTAATGCTGTTGCTTGATCCCAGCAGTGAATTGACAGTGTGCTGTGGGTAAAATCCAGTGTCCCCTCCATCTGAGGACATTATGTCAGCAGGTCTTAACAGAATTAACATTACTGAGCAGCTCTTCCTAGAAGCACTTTAAAAACAACAACAAAACACACACACACACACACACACACACACAACATAAAACCATCCTTGTTTTCGTTGTGGTCTGAAACGCCACTACCATGAAGTTGAATGTTACAGGTGCAAGCAAGTTCAGTGAGTCTTCCAGTGTCGTTTTTATTGGAGTGGTCATGTTGTAGAAACGTGATTTCTAAACAGTCCTCTGTGCCTGCCCCTCACTCCCACTCACTCAGCGCACGCTGCACGAGCCCACTATCGTCTTTTTCCAGGCTCCCACTATTCTTCTCCAGCTCCATTCCAGACACATTTAAACAGGCTGGCCCGGTGCTCCAGCTCCCCTCTTTATCTGCCTTCACATTCCTTCCTCTGCCTATTCATGCTGCTGCTGGGGCAGGCCCCCGCTTCCTGTAAGCTCAGGGGGTGGGGGCTTTTTACTGCCTCTAGCCCAGCCTCTAAGCCTGGTTGTTTTGGGTAATTAATTTCCTCCCTGATTCTCGCTTGAGTTCCTATAGCTTCCTCGGCTCAGCCTGCTGGCCCTCTGTACCAGTCAGTGAAAGGTCTCGAATCTCTCCCTATGCTTCTGTGTTTCCTGCTGTCAGAGTGCAGGATTTCCTGAGCGGGGGATGTATATGGCCAAGGCGCTGCTGGACTCTATCCTGACCACACCTCACAGGCCCCATCCTACTTGCTGTATAACAACACATCATATTTATACCCCAGGGTTACAAGGTCTGTACCTCTGTCCTTACTTTGCTCTATCATTTCCTTCATTCTTTCCCCGAGCAATGCCGGAAATCCTTCCTCCTCCATGCACTCTCACCTTGTACTCATCCCTGCTGTAGACGGATTCCGGAGTGAGGGGTTTGGGTTTTTTTTTGTTTGTTTGTTTGTTTGCTTGCTTGCTTGTTCCCCCCCCCTTCTTGAATCCTTAGAAGGATTTAATTAAAATCAAATTTAAATAAATAGCTAAAAAGCAAGCACTTGCTTCATGAGGTGCAGTCTTCCAGCTGAATCTCTTGTGAGTTCCCTGTTTAAAACCTTGAGAAATTCAAAATCAAAAGGACTGAGGAACACTCCCTTGTTAGGGTAAGTCCTCTGTTTGTTTCTGTTAAAGGAGTGTACAGTTTAGATTGTGTTTGACCTATAGGAGAGAATGTCTTTTTTAGAGACAGAAAGAGATAGAGGGGAGAGACAGAGAGAGAATTGGCATGCCAGGGCTCCAGCCACTTCAATCGAACTCCAGACGCTTGCACCACCTAGTGGCCATGTGTGACCTTGAGCTCGCCTCACCTTTGTGCATCTGGCTTACATGGGATCTGGAGAGTAGAACATGGGTCCTTAGGCTTCACAGGCAAGCGCCTTAATTGCTAAGCCATCTCTCCAGGCTTGGGAGAAAAATTCTGACTAGTGATTAGAAAATGACCACAGAGGGCTGGGGAAATGGCTTAGCGGTTAAAGTGTTTGCCTGCAAAGCCTAAGGACCACAGTTTGATTCCCCAGGACCCATGTAAGCCAGATGCACAAGGGAGTACATGCATCTGGAGTTCGTTTGCAGTGGCTGGAGGCTCTGGTGTGCCCATTCTATCTTTCTTTCTGCCTCTTCCTGTCTCTCACATAAATAAGTAAAGAAAGAAAGAAAAAAAAAAAAAAAAAAAAACTTTAAGAAAATGAGCACAGAGATAAGAATCCCTAAATCTAGAAGGGTACCATTTACCATAGACACTCAAGCAAAACGCCAAAGTCCTCACATGGGCAAATGAAAAGAAATCCAACTTGCTTGAATCTTGTCTTCCTCTCTCTAGTCTTCCCATGTTGCTGCTGTATCCCGTGACATAGCTCAGAATTCCCCAATGTTTTCTCGAATCTGACAGCAGCCTTACCTGTGGAACAGAACCTCTGAGGCGAGAGGTGCCCTTCAGTTGCTTTCCTTGCTATAGCAGCACAAGCATGCTGCCTGCACTCATGGAGAGTGCTGGGTCAGGGCAGACCACAGCCTCAAGGCTGAATGAAACCTGCTGCAACTGGTCTTATTAACAATGCCAAGAGCCCAAGATGGGCTTTCCTTCCAATTCCTGCTCAGTACATAGCAGTTCAAGTTCAACTTGCTCTTCCCTGGTACAGTGCTCATCTGAGAATTCCTACAACCAAATGGGCCTGAGTTCAAAGCACCAGCAACCAGACTCCTTTGTGCATATGCCCAGACCTCCAGAGTGCTCCCCTCCCCATGCAGGAACTCTCCAGAACCTATACACTGGGGACTCCTGAGCCACAGCTACCCTGAGGTAGGAACCAACCCAGAGATTCCTCTCCTGGTCTTAAGTAGTTCATTTGAACAGCTTCGCCTGCTCTCTCCTATCCCTGAGTCTTGACCAAGAGCATCATTTTCATCCAAACAGGTTTCGTAACTTTGAGTCTAAGGGACTAAGAGTCGAAACCTGCTTGCAGGTTTCTGGGTATTTCTGTGTGGGAATTACTGACTTCCTCCTAGGGAATCTAAAACCTCTGATTCATTTATTTCCACTAATTCCCACTCACCCTACTGTGAGCCTACCACATTCTAGGTTACGCATTCCCTGTGAACACCTTGCTAGCTAGCTGCCGTAGCCAATGCATAAATGTCCAATAAGAGCTAGGTGGATGGACCCTGTGCTCTAAGGTAATCTTCTCCTTTAATGTGGCATTGGTCTCCTGCAAGTCACTGTAGGAGTTTTCCAACTGACTCTTGCCTCTAGTTCTAGAATCTGTCACTCACAGCTCCCAGATCTTTTAGGCAGTGCCATTACTCTGTTACTCAGCTTTCTGTCACTGTGACAAATACTGAAATAAAACCAACTTATAAGAAGGAAAGGTTTACTTTGACTCACACTTTCAGAGGTTTGAGTCTACAGTTCCCAGGCTCTTAGCACACCATGGTGGAAGCACATGGAAAGGAACTCCTTACCTCATGCCACACAGTGGAAAAGGCCATGGTTCCTGTATTCCCTTCAAGGGCACACCCACAGTGATATATCTTTCTTCCACTAGGTCCCACCTCTGAAAATTTCTACCATCTTCCAACAGCATTTGGAGGCTGGGGAATTCGCCTTTGTCACCTGAGCCTTGAGGGACACTCAAGATCCTTTCCATAGCCTCTGGCCCCCAAAGTTTGCAAAATATCCAACCCTCGGTTACAAAATACATTTAGTCCAGCTCCAGATGATACCAAAGTCTTAATAAGTCTGGCATCACCGAAAAATCCAAATCCAAAGTTTCCTCAAAGGAACAAGTTTATGAGCCCCTAAAAGAAAGTCTAAAGAGTAAGTTATAAACTTCCACGATGCAATGGCACAGATTAAACATTTCCATTCCAAAAAAGGGTTGGATAAGGACAAACATTAAAGACTAAGGCTTCAAACTCACGATGCAGAGCACTGGGTGACATGATGCGAAAGGCACGGAGGTCTTGGGTCTTTATGGTCTCGCTGGCTGCAGCCTGCATATTCACAACCCACAGTTGGCTCCGGAAGCTTTCCTTGGGCAGCATTCCACGTTCCTGGTATCTCTATCATTCCAGGGTCTTCACAGAAATTTTGGCCTCACTTAGTTTCATAATGCATTTCTCTGTCTTGGCTGCCTGCTGATACTCTGATCCTGTTGCACACTGGTCTCCCAGACCTTTTGTAATCACAGAGGAAACCTGTGTGATGTCACATCCCTTGCATTCTTTTTAAATTTTATTTTATTTATTTGCAAGGGGGAGAGAGAGAGAATGAATATGGACATGCCATATGGACATGCCAGGTGCCAGGCCTCTAGCCACAACAAACAAACTCAAGATGCATGTACCATTTTGTACATCTAGCTTTACATAGGTACTGGGGAATCGAACCTGGGTCATTAGGCTTTACCAGCAAGCACCTCAACTGCTGAGCCTTCTTTCCAGCCTCCTTGCATTCTTTATGTCTACAAAATCAGCATCACATGGTGCAATGTGAAGGTTAGCCGCTAGTGAGAGCTATATCAGGGCCATTGGGCCATGTCCTCATTAGGCTTTGGTTTCCTGACAACTAAACATAGAGAAGTAAATGCTAAACAGTAAATAACTAACTACATAGATAAATTTAAAAAAAAAACAGAGAGAAGAAAAGGAGGAAGAGGAGGAGGAAGAGGAAAAGAAGAAGGCCAAGGAGAATACTGAAAAAAACAATTCCCTAGGTTGTCCTGAGTAAGCAAGGCACCCTGGAACTCTCTTCTCAAACCAAAACCTTTGAACTGGGTTTATGATTTGATAACAGTGAGCCTGCATGGGTGTGGACTTCCAGAGCCTTTTTCATACTGTGCCAGTGCCAGCTACTTACTTCTTTTGAATGGCACCAATCTCTCTAGCAATTGCACGCTCCTTGATGGAACTTTGTATGCCTTTCCTTTCTGACTAAACTGAAAGTTTTTTGAACCTTTCAACTTGGCATTTTTACTACATACGTGACTAAAAGCAACCAACAATGCCCGTGCTGCAGCCTGAGTGCTATGGAAAACCTGAAATGTCTTCCATCTTGACACTCAGCCATATACAAAGTCTTAGGGCACAGTCAAATCTTTGCCAGACTCTAACACTGATGGCCTCTAGCCCAGTTCTCAGTAGTCTTTATTCTCACCTGAAACCCAAGAATGACCTTGACTGCTCACATTTCCGGCAGTATTATAGCGTTCTGAGCTCTCCCCAACACTGTCTGTGAATCTCTACTTACAGCACCCTAGGCTTTCTCAGGACCGTGTCTTTAGACTTTTCAGAATTCTTCTCACAAACCAATTCCAAAGACTTAAGAACCATGCTGTCAGGAAGAGTCACAGACTCTACTTCATAGAAGTAGTTTTCTATCATTGTCAGCTCTCCATCAGTGGCAAGCCAGGAAAAATCAATTTAAAAGGATGCTCTGGGGTCTCAGTTCATCATCGGTTGGCACTATTGCTTTGGGGCATACTATGACAGCATGGAGAGCAGTGCAAATATGCCCACTACGTGGTAGCTGGGAAGAAAAGGAGAGCCAGGAAGGGGCCAGAGTCCCATTATCTCCTATAACAGCTTGAGGTGTCGCTTCATTGTATTAGGACCCTGTGGTAGTTTGAATAGATGGCCCCCAATATATTCAGTGTTTTATTAGTTTGTAGTTTGCATCTGCAGCCACCTGGCTGGAGGCAGTGTCACTGGGCAGATCTTAAGGTGTGGTGGTGGGTTTGAGATTCCATTGTAAAGATATGCAAAGTGTGCCTAGCTGGAGTTCCTGAGGAGTGCTGTGCTGCGAGGGTTTTGGCTTCTCTGTCTCTACTTGGACCTGTGAAAGCAGGCCAGCTTCTTCTGCTATTATGGAACTTCCCCTGGATCTGTAAGCTTTAACAAATATCTCTTCCTCCATAATGGCACCTGGTCTGGAAGTTCATTTCAGCAACCTGAAGCTGTCTGCTACAGACCCCCATCTTCAAGATTCCTTTCTACTAGCACTATAGGCGGAGGATTAAACCTCCAACACATGGAACCTTTGGGGAATATTTAATACCCAAGCTATAGAAATTATCTTCAGGGCTGGAGAGATGGATTAGTGGTTAAGGCACTTGCCTGCAAAGCCTAAGGACCCATGTTCTATTCTCCAGATCCCATGTAAGCCAGACGCACAAAAGTGAAGCACACAGAAGATCACATATGCCCACTAGGTGGTGCCAATGTCTGGAGTTCAATTGCAATGATTGAGGCCCTGGAAAATTCTCTCTCTTTCTCTCTCTAAAAAAAAAAAAAGAGAGAGAGAGAGAGAGAAAGAAATTATCCTCAAAGGATGCTGCCCTGAAGGCCCTGCACGTGAGTCCCTCTGTGCAGGTGAGGTTGGGTGGGCTAGACTCGGTCCCAGTCATACTTTTTTTTATAGGTATCCCTTGTGCTGTGTGAGCAGATGCTCCCTATGCTGACTGTGCAGGTAATGCCTGCTCCTCCAGGCATAGCTTTCTCATTACTCTGTCCTTACTTTTCTGTGCATAGTATATGGTATGTACGTGCAGGTGTGCTGTATGCACACATGCATGCCTTGTGTGCATGCTTATGAAGGCCACAGAAGGATGTCTGTCTGGTATGCTCTATTGTTCTTCCGCTTTATCTCCTTAAGCCAGAGCCTCTCCCTAAACTCGGAGCTCACTGCCTTTTAGTCAGAAGGGCTGACCAGGCTGCCCCCATGATCCTCCTTTCTTCTCCTCCCTCAGTGCTGGGGTTACAGGCTTAAGCAGCCATGCTTGGCTATTCGTGTGAGCGCTGAGCATTGAACTCACGTCCTCATGCTCGTACCACCATTGATTTTACCAACTGAGCCATCTCTCCAACCGCATCACTACTCTTTCTTCATGAAAACTATGCTGCCTGGTGTGGCCCAAGCTTTGTCTACATTAAGCTCTTCTTAGGTCTAGCCATGCGACCGCCAGCTTGCTTTCACTGCCCCAGAATTCATGCAATTTGGGACCACATCCAGCCCACTTCCTTCCTGTAAATTAGAATGAAAAACAATCTCACCTGCTTTAGAATTAACCTTTCTTCAGAAGGCTTTCACCAAAGGAATGGAAAATCCTCTCAGTAAACCCAGGTTAGTCATATATAAAAATTGTTGTGCAATTTTATATGGCCAGTCCTAGCCTATTGATGACCTCTATTAATCGAAAAATGATGTTCAGATATGCTGGGATTGAACAGAGGTATATTTCGGTTATTTGCCGGTGTCTTCATTGGGTAATGTGTTTCATAGTACAGAATGGCTGGTCATTTAAGCTCAGTATGACTTTGTATGTGTCCTAAGGCCTCAGGACAGCGTTATCTTGTTAAGTCACACACACGTAAGTATCATTGCCAAATGTAGTGCCATTTTAAAACACAAGACACATGTCCTGTTGTAGTCACCTTTTCATTGCTAGGACAAGGCACCTGACCAAAAGCAGCTGATGAGAGAAAAATGTTCATTTCAGCTTACCGTCTCAGAGGAAGCTTCATCATGGTGGGGAGAAAGGATGGCAGAACAGGAAGCTGTCACCTATCTGGGTGGAAGTCGTCTAAGTACTGGGCTTGGAGCAGGCCTAATAAACCTCAGTCTAACCCCAGTGACACATCTCCTCCAGCAAGTCTCCACCTCCAAAATTGCCACTAGCTGGGGATTGGGTATGAGGCTTGATCACAAACACATGAGGCTATGGGGGTCATTTTGCATTCAAATGACCACAGTTCCTAACTTCAGGAATTTGACATGAAATACAGAAGAGAATGAAACAACTTTAGAATATTGTTTTCAGGGTTGGAGAGATGTCTCAGCAGTTAAGGCGCTTGCCTGCAAAACCTAATGACCTAGGCTCAGTACCCATGTAAAGCCAGATCCACAGGGAGGTACGTGTATTTGGAGTTTGTTTGGAGCCACTAGAGGCCCTGGTGCATTCATTCCCTCTGTCTGGCTATCTTCTCTATCTCTCTTGGCTTGCAAATAAATAAATAAAAATATTAAAAAATATTGAACTTATGACATTAGGAATAGAATAAAGAAAACAAAAAGTGAACAAATACTATTCATTTAAAACTCCATACTTTTGTGAGCCTGTGCATCAGAAATTTTCTAAATACTATTCTACTGACCCCCTAGTCTCTTGTCAAGGACATTTATTTCTGTATCAGAAGTTGACGTTTGTTAACAAAGGACCTAGCATTGAATGATACAGCTTTGTCTCCACCTGCAGGAGTGAAAAGAATTTGTTTTTTATTAGTTGAAATACATAAGGTCTCAAAGACCAACATTAGAAATGAAGTATAATGAGTACCTCTAAGATCTACCAATGCATTATTCTTCATAAAGTAATCATTTGATCAAAGAGAGTGAGTTAAAAGAAAGATGTAGCATGACCCATCATGGTTATTTTATTTCTTTTAAGTTTTTGTAAATTTTTATTTATTTACTTATTAGAGAAAGGTAGAGAGAGAGAGAGAGAATGGGCGTGCCAGGGCCTCTAGCCACTGCAAATGAACTCCAGACGCACGTACCACCATGTGCATCTGTCTTACGTGGGTACTGAGCCTCAAACTGGGGTCCTTAGGTTTCACAGGCAAGCACTTAACCGCTAAACCATCTCTCCAGCCCATGGTTATTTTATAATATTTAAAATTCTTTTTATTTATTTATTTGATAGAGAGCAAGAGGGAGAGAGAGAGAGAGAAAGAGAAAGAGAAAAGAGAGAGAGAGAATGGACACGCTAGGACCTCTAGCCACTGCAAATGAGCTCCAGCTCCATGGATCACCTTGTGCAGATGGCTTATGTGGATACTGGGGAATCGAACCTGGATCCTTAGGCTTCCCAGGCAAGCACCTTAACTGCCAAGCCATCACTACAGCCCTTATAACTTTTTGGTTTTTGTAATTTTTTTTATGAGAGAGAAAATTTGTGTGCCAAGACTTCCAGCCACTGCAATTGAACTCCAGATGTGTCTGCCACTTTGTGTGCATGACTGACTTTGCATGCTTGAGTCACCTTGTGTGTTGGCTTACTTGGGACCTGGAGAGTTGAACATGGGTCCTTAGGCTTCACAGGCAAGCACCTTAACTGCTAAGCAATGTCTCCAGCCCCCTTATAATTTTTTTTTCAAGGTAGGGTCTCACTGTAGACCAGGCTGACCTGGAATTCACTCTGTATTCTCAGGGTGGCCTCAAACTCAGGGAGATCCACCTACCTCTGCCTCCTGAGGACTGGGATTAAAAGCATGTGCCATCACACCTGGCTTCTTATAACTTTTTAATTGAGCTATGTTGTATACACAAAAATATTCATATAAGTCATGCACAGCTTGGTGGATGATCACAAAAATGGACATACTGCCTAGCTGTCACCCCAATATAGACACATCAGTAGCCTGGAAATACCACACAAACTGCACTCACTGTTAAAATGAGGATCTAGACTCAAGGTTTTTTTTAATATTTTATTTTATTTTTTATTTATTTGAGCGAGAGAGAAAGAGATAAGAAGGCAGAGAGGGAAAGAGGGAGAGAGAGAATGTGTACACCAGGGCATACAGCCACTGCAAACAAACTCCAGATGATGTGCCACCTTGTACATCTGGCTTTCCTGGGTCCTGGGGAATTGAACCTGGATTCTTTGGCTTTGCAGGCAAACACCTTAACCACTAAGCCATCTCTCTAGCCCTAGACTCAGTTTTTTACTCACAAGAGAAAGGAAGATCAGAGGGTGAGAGGTAGAAAATAGGACTCGGTTTTGTTCCCTGAGCACCATGATCCAGAAGCTGGCCTTCTAGGTCCACCACCAGCCCCAGACCTGCCTTGGGAGAAAGCAGCAGACTTTAACCTTCTTCATCTCCCATCTCCTACTTGAATCCACTATTAGCTCAAGGCTTAGTCTAACCTTCATTTTCATTTGCTTGGCTTTCTTCCTTAAGACTCAGTCCACACGAAGACAAAACAGATACTGAAATGTTTCCTCTCCCAGTTCCATTGCTCAGGAACTTCTTGGAGAACCATGCACACAATGTTTAGGGAGGAGAAGGAGGTGCCCTAAGTTCCCTCCAGCAGCACATCCCTATGCTCGCATCAAGAAAGCAATTGAACTGCTTTGTATGCAGCCCAAGCTATAACTTCTAAACAAAACAACTTTGCATCTGTTTTGGGTTATCCTAAGCTCTCTGTGTCCAGAATTGATTCAGATAGTTGTTCAATTGGGAGCTTTTCAGAAAGAAGTGTCTACAGTTAGGCCCTTTAGACTGTGTTGCCTGGACACAGAAATTGAAAGCCTAATGCTCTAGCAGCCCTCTGGCCTCTGGACCAAAACAAAGTCTCTAGACACACAAAGAATTTGGGTTATTCTTTTATTTTCCTGTATGATGGCCATTCTTTAAAAAAAAAAAAAAAAGATTTTGTTTTATTTTTTATTTATTTATTAGAGACAGAGAGAGAGAGAGTGAGGATGGGCACACCAGGGCCCCTAGCCACTGCAAATGAACTCCAGACGTTTGCACTCCCTTGTGCATATGGCTTACGTGGGACCTGGAGAATTGAACCGGGGTCCTTAGGCTTCACAGGCAAGTGCCTTAACTGCTAAGTCATCTCACCAGCCCTAATGGCCATTCTTTTTCCTTTGCTCAGTATATGTGGCTAGCTTTGTGAACAAAAATCTCTGTAGATATTTCCAGACAGATTTAAAATCAAGTAGAGGGCTGGAGAGATGGCACAGTGGTTAAAGGCACTTGCTTACCATCTCCATGGGGGACAAAGAAGGGTGCCAAGACCTTTTGTTAACAGGAAGTAATACAGCTCGTACCTACATATTGTGGGCACACTTCAGCTACTCAAACCCAGACAGAAGAAATGGGGATGGAGGGAGGAGAGACGGGGCTTAGAAAATGAATAAAAAGACTTAAAAATGGCCCCAAACACTTTGCTCTGGCTCTCCCTTGTTGAAGGATGGCATTGTGGGGCTGTGAGTCACAATAAGGTCATTCAGCCATCACAGACTGGACCATTCCACCGTGGCCAGCTTCTCATCTTGACAGCAAAGTCTTCCATGGTTCCTTTCCCCCTACAGCCCTTTAGTGGAAAAAAAATCATTTTAAAAATTTTCTTTGACCTGTCAAGTGATATTGCATGTTCCAGTAAATCAGGATGCATGCTCAGACCTAATTTGATGTTTGTCTAAAGTAAATAAATAAATATTTTTTAAAACCAAAAAGGTCCTCCAGGCTTCCCCTAAGAGCCTGTGTGTTATGTGGGATCAGCCCTCCCCTCCTGTGACTTCTCTTCTCTGAAACAGCTGCCCTCTGCCTTCCAGTTGTCCCCATCTGTCCCCACCCCCAGGCCCTTCACCTCAGGTCTGTTTTCCTTGGATGAGAGCCTTGTATTGAATAGGCAACATTTGTAAGAGAGGGGACAGGGGTGGAGAAAGAGAATTAGAGGCCAAATGAAGCCCGTGGAGGAAAAAAAGAATTTAGAACTGCTGATATAACTCAATGGCATTCACTGTTTCAGAAATAATGAACTTTTTACTTAGCTAGTGGCAGCTCACCTAATGTCCTCAACTCATTTGAGGCCATTTTCCAAGAAGAAAAAAAAAAAAAGCTTTCTTTCAGCCATCATCTGCACACGGTGCTGAGAGCTACTGTCATTTCATGCACAGACATTTTTTTTTGCAAGAAGAGACAAGCTGTTCTTTTTTGTCTCCCTTCTAGCTTCCTTGTGGGCCATTATTTTGTATGAAGAAACACAAGGGGAAAATGAAAGGTTTGCCACCTATTTTGAAAATAAAAATTTTGCCTGAAAAAAAAAGTGCCATAATTTGATTATAATCTTCCTTGGAAAATGGCCTCAAATGAGTATATGTGAAATATCCATCGCAAAGCTGGGTTTTTATAACTTGGCTGACCATGTAATGCACTGGGAATCTACAGGATCACTCTTCTATGTCAGTGTGGATGCCAGATCAGAAATAACAATTTCCATGTGTAAATTACTTCATCTCATATAGCAACACTGCCTTCAGGAAAGGTCAGCTTTCAGGACATGCCTGCCAGCAGGTATCAATGCTCCCCGGTGGCATTGGCTCTTTCTCTCTTCCTTCCTTTCATGTGTGGAGGAGAGGATCATGTGTACATAGGAGCGTGTGTGTGTGTGTGTGTGTGTGTGTGTGCATGTGGAGGCCAGAGGTCAACATTGTATGTCTTCCTCAGCCACCCTCTGTTAATACCCATGTTATTTTTCACGACAAGGTCTCTCGCTAAACGTAGGTCTCACAGAGCTGGTGAGACCAGCTAGCAAACTCCATCCATTCTCCTGTCCCCACCTCCCCAGGACTGGGATATAAGCTTACGCCACCACACCCAGATTTTGTGTGGGTGCTGAGGATTCGAACTTGGGTCCTCATGCTTATGCAGCAAGCACTTTACCCACTGAGCCGTCTCTGCAGCTTATATACAGCTCTCCTTGCATTGCTGTATGTATGGCAATACAATGTTCTTGGACCTCAGGCCTGCTGGGAATCTAGAGTTGGGATGTCCTGACACTCTTGAATTTCTTTTCTTTTGGGGGCTAAGCTTGCTGGCTTAGGGTCTGTATCTGGGAAGCGCGGGTATGGATTTGGACTTCCAGTTTAAACTCAGTGCATAAGGATGTCAAAACCTTAAAGCTCTAGGAACTGAAATCTGTGAGATATTCTTATGATGTCACTGTGAATTTTGACTGCAGCAAGGAGCAATTCATCTCTCTGAGATCCAACATGGTTATAAACCTATGTTGGTCATGTTGTCAGTGTGAGTGTTTCTTCCAAATCAGGAAATACAGTGATTTCCCACAGGGCCTACCTAGTAAATGGTTACTAATTTGATTTTATCTAGAATAATATCTGTATTGACTATTTGGCAATCATATTCGTGAACACTCGTGCAATATTTTCTCAGGAAAGTTCAGTTGTAAGTGGTACCATGGAGATGAGGGAAATGAAAGTGGTTTTGGCCCTGGTCCTTTCCTACAATGTCGATGTCAGAAACCTGTCTTCTGAGGTGACTGCAGGTCAGAGTCCCAAGGCCCCTGTTCCAGGAACCCACACTGAGAATCTGAAAGGGTCTATTCAAGTGCTCCTGGATGTCTCCCCAAGATTCCAGCTGAGATTTATAACACTGATTTCTGCAGGACCCCTGGGTACCATTTGGTCTTTTTCACCTCCGTGCCATTGAACCTACGAAGTTATAGCCATGCGGCAGCTTGCCAAACCACTTCCTCCAGTGGGAAAAGAATAACAAGATTTTATAACAAAGAAAAAGAATACATGTGACCTGGCTTCAGTCCCGAGACCAGGTAGGAACAATGCCCAGCTTCACCAAAACACATCAGGAGGACAAGGAGCTTATTGTTATTATTATTATTATTATTATTATTTTGGTTTTTCGAGGTAGGGTCTCACTCTGGTCCAGGCTGACCTGGGATTAACTATGTAGTCTCAGGGTGGCTTTGAGCTCACGGCAATCCTCCTACCTCTGCCTCCCGAGTGCTGGGATTAAAGGCGTGCGCCACCACGCCCGGCAATTTATTTTATTTATAGAAATGGTCAGCTTAAGACATGAAGATGCCAGCTCAAAGCAATGATTCTTCCAGATATCTCCAGGATTAATAACCAGCAAAATCACTGCTAATATTTAGTGAGTGCTTAACCACCTTCTCTATATTATTTCAAGGCCTTTACAGGAATCCATTTTAGGGCTGGAGAAATGGCTTAGTGGTTAAGGCGCTCGCTTACGAAGCCTAAGGACCTAGGCTTGAATCTCTAGGACCCATGTAAGCCAGATACACAAGGTGGCACATGCATCTGGAGTTTGTTTGCAGTGGCTAGAGGCCCTGGGGTGCCCATTTTCTCTCTCTTTCTCTACCTCTTTCTATCACTCTCTTAAGTAAATAAATAAAATATTTTTTTAAAGTCCATTTTATCCTTACAGATTTTAATAGTTTTTTTTATCTTACAGATGAAAGTAGAACTCATAGGATTTAAATAAATTGCCCAAGGTCATATTGTCTTAATTTGATTTAATCTAGACTAAAATCTGCATTGACTATTTGATAATAAAATTCTTGAACATTCTTAGACTATTTGCCCATATCATATCATATTGATGCTTCAAGCCTGTGTGCAAAATTCTTTGAGTGTGTAATTCTACTGCCTTTGGTTTGAACTGTTCGTGGAGTCTGAGTTCTCATGAGCAGAGTGTGGTTGGAAAGAAGGCCTGTGCTTCCTAGGCTGGGGTTGGAGATGCTGCCCCGTTTTCCCAGCTCTCTCATGGATTGCTTGTCCTGGGGATGCCAGTGGCTGTGTGGTGAGGAGTCTCAGGCAACCTCAGGTCCCACGAAAAGGAGGACTAAAAACCAGTCCAATGAGCAAGCCACATGAGTGAGCCACACAGAAGTGGGTCCTTCTGGCCTTGGAAAAGCTTCAGATGGCAACAACCACATGACAGATGCTGAGTCAGAACTGTCCAGCAAAGCCACTTCTTAATCGGACCTAGCAAAACTGTAACATAATAGAAGTTCATTGGGTTTTTTTCTCACCAAGTTTGAAGTAATTTGTTATGTAACCAAAGATGACCAGGACACACAGCTTCCATGGGGCATAGCCAAAATATCAATCCAGAGGGTCTGAAGGTAAATTCTTATCACCATACCATTTTTCTTCCCAAGGAGATTTTTTAAAATATTTATTTATTTATTTATTTATTTATTTATTTATTTATTTATTTATTTATTTGATACCAAGGAGATTTTGTTTTTGTTTTTGTTTTTCATGTTTCAATTTTTTGAGGTATGGTCTCACTCTAGCCCAGGCTGACCTGGAATTCACTATGTAATCTCAGGGTGGCCTTGAATTCACAGCAGTCCTCTTCCCTCCACCTCCTGAGTGCTGGGATTAAAGGCATGTGCCACCATGTCTGGCTTCAAATTCTTTTTTTTCTTTTGATTTTTCGAGGTAGGGTCTCACTCTAGCCCAGGCTGATCTGGAATTCACTATGTAATCTCAGTGTGGCCTCAAACTCATGGCGATCCTCCTACCTCTGCCTCCCAAATGCTGGGATTAAAGGCGTGCACCACCATGCCCAGCTCCCAAGGAGATTTCTGATAAGCTGAGATTCTGCCAATTAATGCTTGCTTAATAGGTGTTTTATCTAAGCTGCAATAAAATGTAATATGTTTCTAGATCCTTAGAAATACAACAGTGTTAATACCTATATCAGATATCTATGGTTGCTCCTTTCCTTGGATGTTCTGAATGAATGCTGGCTGATACTTTGGCCCTATCCTTTTTCTTCTAGGCTCCAGACAAGTGAGCTTTGTCTATCAGCCCATTACTTCAGACAAGCTTGCTATAATCTTATTAATGAAGTCACAGCTTCCTTTGGGGTTATTTCTGTCCTGCAAATACATAACAGTCACTTTAACCAAATTGAATGCATAGTTGTGGTGATTTGAATGTAAAATGTCACCCATAGCCTCATGTGTTCATGATTAAGCCTCATGCTTAACCCCCAGCTTGTGGTGGTGTTTGGAAAGTTTGTGAAGTCTTTGGAATATAGAACCTTGCTGGAAGGAGGTGAGTCACTGAGGGTGGGCCTTGGGATGTTATTAGCCTAGTCCCACTTGTTTCATTCAATGTACTCTCTCTCAATCCTCCATGCTGATGTGAAGATATGATGCCTGGCTTTCTGCTCCTGCCATGTTTTCCCCACCATGATGATACTCCCCCTGAAACCATAAGCCAGAAATATATCCATAAACTGCTTTTGTGCTTGGTTAAAGTTACAAGAAAGAACTGTTACAACAATCAATCTATTAATCAAATATTAAGCATTTTTTTATCATCTATTACTTTTAGTCTGGGAAGAAAAGATAAATAATGAATCTCTTTGATTAGACCACTTTGGCAGGAGGTTATCTTCTATGGTGTGTAGGCTGGGACTGCTCAACTCCCAGAAGTTGGCTCTATGGCCATGTTATTAATGAAACAAATGTTTATGCCCCTAGCACTGGGCTTTGCAGAACAAAGGTTCAATCAATGATAGTTCTTGTCTGTCTCTGATGTATGCACTTAGGAGCATGTCAATCTTCCTTAGACTCTGTTAAAGTTTTCTCTAAGTAATCATCATTTGATATAATCTCACTGGCTATAGCAAACATACCCCATTACCAATGTTTCAGTACCAAGGGATTGAAAATATCTTCAGAAGGTACTTAGTGAATGATTCCTGATTGCTTAGGTCCAAGCAGGAAAGATTGTGTGTTAGTGAGAACTTTTGTTGCTGGCATAAATCACCAACAAAAGCCATCTAAAAAGGAAAGCTGTATTTTGGCCCATACTTTCAGTGGTTCACCCAATGGTTTTCTATCTGTGTTGTTTCTGGGCAGTGGTAAGTCAGACCATGATGGCAGAAAGTGTTGAGAAGTAGAGCTGTTCACTTCATGGTGGCCAGGAAACAAGAGAGTGAGACAGGCAGGAACCAGGGTAAGATACAGCCTAAGAATACACTCCCAGTGATCCTCCAGCTAGGGCCCCAATCCTGAAGTTTCCAACACCTCCCAAAATAATACCAGCAACTGACCTTACCTTCAATATATGAGCATATGGGAAATATTTCATATTCACACTATAAACAAATGGTCTTAAAGATATGCCAAGGAGAATGAAGAAAAGCTAATCTGACCTTAAAATTCCAACATTTGTCATGTTTCAACAGGAAAGACACCACCATGTCTCTGTTGCCACCTCTCCATATGGCAGTTATATCACTCCTTTGTCTACACCCTGGCCAACATTCAATTTCCTCTAGTAAATACACTGCTTTTCCTCTTCAGCCTTGACTTTCTTTATTTCTTCATAAGTTTCATGGTTCTTCACTCTAGTACCACTAAGCTCCAGGTAGTTCCCTTGGCAACCACCCATTTCAGTTCCACAACAGAGTCAACCCAGTCTTCTTGACTTCTAACCCAGTCAATTCTTATTGATTGAGGGTGTGATCCAGTCCCCACGTGATCTTGGCTATCACTTCCCAACCAGACTACTACTCTTGGCCCTGTTCATTGTGGGATAGAGCCCTGCCCCATGTTCAAGCATTATTCTGAAGATAGTCCCACGCTCTGACTCTGCTGGGCTCATAAAATCTGTTTGAACCCTCTTCTCCCCCAGTGCTTTGTCAGCCCACAGAAAACAACCACAGGAACACATTTAACTTTGTAGTCTCAGTGTCTGCCTAAGAAATGGGGTCATATATGGAAAGTCTGCCTGTTGCTGCTGTTCATTTGTAAACAAACTAATGTTACCCTCACCTGTTCCTAGCAACAAGTAAAGGGAGGAAGGAAGAGTGAAGGAAAAGAGAAGAATTAGAAAAAGACATGAGGGCTGGAGAAGATGACTTAGTGGTTAAGGCATTTGCCTGCAAAGCTAAAGGACCCTGGTTCAATTCCTCATGACCCATGTAAGCTAGATGCACAAGGAGGCACATGCATCTGGAGTTCATTTGCAGTGGCTGGAGGCCCTGGTGCACCCATTCTCTCTCATTTTCTCTCTCTCTTTCTCTCTCTCTCTCATTCTCTCTCTTTCTCTCAAATAAATAAATAAATAAATAAATATTTTTTTAAAAATTGGGGCTGGAAGGATGGCTTAGCAGTTAAGGTGCTTGCCTGCCAAGCCAAAGGACCCAGGTTCAACTCCACAGGACCCACGTAAAGCCAGATGCACAAGGTGGTGGTGCATGCATCTGGAGTTTGTTTGCAGTGGTCCTGGTGTACCCATTCTCTTTCTATCTCTCTCTGTGTGTGAAATAAATAAATAAATTATATATATATTGGCTTTTCAAGGTAGGGTCTCACTCCAGCCCAGGCTGACCTGGAATTCACTCTGTAATTCTCAGGGTGGCCTCAAACTCATGGCAATCCTCCTACCTTTGCCTTCCGAGTGCTGGGATTAAAGGCATGTACCACCACACCTGGCAAATAAATTTTAAAATTTTTTTTAATTAGAAAAAGAAATAAACATCAATGAAAGATTAAGAAAACCAAATCAAATGAGACTAATGAGAAAATTAAACCAAGCCATGGGACTGTGATAAACTTTCCTAGCAGCTCCACAGTCTGGCAGAAAGTCACAACCTCCCTATCGCTTGCCAGCAAAGACCACATCAGCCAGGCACCTGACATTGCATCGCTAGGCATTAGGTACTGGCTGAGGTAGGGGCTTCTTTATACTGAAGTCTCTCAGACTCATCCATTAAGGGTTTAGTACAGGTCTATGAAATATATGTTATGTATTTTCCCATTTTCCCTTTATTTTTCCTAGGGAAAAGTGCTCGTATCAATATTGACAGTGAACGTGACCAGGAGGTGACTTTGCAGAATCAGGGTGGCTAATATTTAACAAAAACACTGAAGTAAACAGAGACAGCCATTTCATCGCCAACTGTCTCTTTGATGCATCCTTATTATTTTCATTAGGTCTATATTGGGAGTGAAACAACAAGGCAGAATGCTTCTGGGTGCTGACTTATTCTTTGAATAAAAATGATCAGAATAAATGTCCTTAAAATAACAACTACACACAACATACGGGTTGCTCTTTGTCTCTCCTCCTCCCTTGCTGCCTCCTCAGCTCCCTCCCTCCTCTCTCATCTAATAGTTCCTAGAAACGAAGCTACTCACTAAGCAGATATTAGCGTTATCTTGCGCTTGTTTCCCTTAGCTTTTTAAATAAAGTCATATTTTCCCAAGTCTTTGTTGATCAGAATTTTGCCTAGAAAACATCTCAAGGAAAAGATTAATTTTGAATATTTCTAACCCTCCCTTTGGTTGGCTTCTGGATGCTTGATTTTTGCCTCGGTTTTGCATCACAACATAGCATTATAATAGTAGATAGAGCATCAGTGATTGGGATTCGTGTACTTGCTCAAGCAGGATTACAGGATGTACGGAGGAGGGAGAAAGGGGTCTTCAGAATAAACCCCCACTTTAGTGATAAGGAAACCGAGGCCCTGATGCATCGTCAGGTCACAAAGCTGACGGGAGCCAGTCAGAACTGGATCCAATGCATTCACCTCCTTCGTCCAAAACTCTTCCTGTTATATTCAGGAATGAGTAGAGACAATGGAGCTATTGTATTTTCTCCCTTTTCTCCAATCTAATTCCAGAAACATACCAACAATGAAATCATGAACAGCTAAGATCCAGTGAATCCTGATTTTGTGACCTGGGCTGTTGGCAGATGATTTTGTTTTTTAAAAAAATGAAGCCTTCCTCAAGGGCTGGAGAAGGATGGGAATGCCTGTTCCTGTGCATAACAGTTGATATGTCAATGCTGATGTTGTATCTTTGCATTGTTACGTCATCTGATTAATAATGAGTTTACAATTATACCTCCTTAGAATTATTTGAATGTGAATGATCACATCGATTTTGCCATGAGATGAAAATATGAGTGTTGAGACTATTTTTCCCATCTTTATAAACTACCCAAATATAAAATATTTAAAAGTCTGCCCCAAATCACTGATAAAAAGTAAAATGATTATAAACAAGGACACCTACTAAATTGTATGAGAATATTCAGAAGTGAAATTTCATAATATCCCAAACTACTGACCAAACACAAGACCTTCTGAGCATGATATAAATGTATTAGATGTGATAGTTCTCAATTTTTCCAAAACAGCATTTAATGAGTATTTATATTCTGTTCTGAACACCAGTAATGATTGTCATACAAATTTGTAGAAAATGACTTCCCACAGGCAGAAAGATGATTGTAAATGTGCATTCCATTCATAATGCTATAAAACTATGAGCAGTTTAGAAAAGAACAGCTAGCATGGAAGACTTTGCAGGTCACAATCAAGGTTTCCTTTGCCATTTATGAACTTCAACCTGACTGATGACCATTCTATGAATAGCACGCAGACTTGCCCCCTAAAATAACCAAGGAAGCAGTGGGTGGGGCCTTTTCCTACAATTAGACGCCCCTGTTCCATGCAGGTGGCTTTGAGCCTCCGTATCCTCCACACTGGGCGCACACCCTACGCTTGTGCATTTTGACAAAGATGTCTGACAACCTTCATGTTTTCTTGTGTGATTTTTTTCTGGTGGGGGTCTACTTCAGCCAACATTTAGAAACTGTGGAGAAAAAAAAAGTAAGAATACAAACAATAATCAATAAATGTGGGCTAGGAAGATATGGCTTAGTAGTAAACGCGCTTGCTTGCAAAGCCTGCCAGCCCAGGTTCAGTTCCCCAGGGCCCACATAAAGCCAGATGCACAAAATGGCCCACACATCTGGAGTTCATTTGCAGAGGCAAGAGGCCCTGGAGTCCAATTCTCATTTTCTCTCTCTAATCAATCAAAATTATTTTTTAAATGATAAGTTCATCATTTCATTTTCTATAAAGATCAATGAGAGTTTAGCTTGATAGATTTCATACAGGACTGCATAAAGAGTAGGTGAGAGGGTCCCACATGTTTAACTAGGTACTGTCAATCTAAAACTCATTCAACCTTCAGTTTGTGAGTGGGTTTTCCTTGCTCTCATAGAAGCAGAAGTAGAACCACTGAGGTTCTCACAGCTGAGCAATACTGTGGCCCGGCTTCTGTGTTACTAGTGAATGTATTAGTTACTTTCTCGTCCATGTGACCAGTTACCTGACATAGACAACTTAAGGGAGAAAGCATTTATTCCAGCTCATGATTTCAGAATATCAGCCAGTCCATCACAATGTGGTAAGCACCGTGGGACAGCTCAGCCCCGCTGTGGGAGCATGAGGTAGAGGCTATTCACATCATGGTGGATCTGGAAGCAGAGGGTGACCAGACCCAGAGGAAGACATAACCTTCAAAGCCCTGGCCATAGTGACCTACAGGTAGGCCCAACCTCCTACAGGGTCCACAGCCTTCCCAGATTGCAATACCAGCCGGCAAACAAACATTCAAAGTAGAAGCTTGTTGGGGTACATATCAGATCCAAGCCGTAACAGTGGGGAAATATGTAAAAGGTAACTTTCCTTTCTTTGTGTCTGTTAAACGCCTCATCAGTCAACAGTCTCCTGTGCTTAGGATATCCACTGTGAGGAAAGCCCAAATCATATACAGAACTTTCCCTTCAAGGTGCCAGGAAGTCATTTCAGAAAGTCCAAACTGCTGCAGACTCCATCCCTGCCCAAGACTTCCCAAGAAGCAAGTGTGTGTGTCAATATTCCAAATGAACTCATCCTGCCAAGATCTGTCACTCCCTTCAGTTACGTTAGAAATCCAGACTTGTTCTTTCTCCTTGCTGGCTTAGGATGGAAGGAGGATGGGGGTGGAAGAAGAGTATAAAGTGGATTAGCAATGGCTTTGACCTCTCTGCTATGCCACAAGTCCCTCCCCACCTCAATCCTCCCGGTTCTGCTCTGCCGTGTGGGGGCTTGTGTGAGGCTGAGCCATCAAATCTATGAAGCGCCTGCATTGAAATGGTGATCCGAAATGGCAGATACACAGAATGCAGGCAGCTCCTCGAGACAGTGACAAGAGGACAGGTCTTCACAGCTGGTGACTACCCTGACTTGAGCTGCTAGCTACCTTTGAATCCCTTGTGAAGCCTTCGGAAACTCATGCAGTTCCTCAACTGGGGTCAGAGAACCCAAGGCAATTGAAAGAGGTATGCCTGTTTTATAGCGACCATGAGGTGAACCAAATTCTTTGTTAATCAGGCCATGCTTATGAGTGAAGACTGGAGGCCAGGGAACTCTGCCCGGAGCCCAGCCCTCGCTCTCACACAATGAAGACTGAGGGAGGAAAGACCAGAAGCTCACAGGGCAGCAACCATGACTGTTTTGTTCAGAATTGAATGCTCAGTGTATAACACCGAGTGCCTACACAGAATTGGATTCAAGAAATGTGAGCGGAAAGTATACAAAGAATTGTTAAGGGAAGCAAGCAAGCACAGAATTGTTAAGGGAGGCTCAGAAGTGGGAGAGGTCCCAGTGGATTAATAGAGAATTCAGGAAAAGTTCAGTGAAATCCTATAGTATTTTTTAAAGCAAAAGAAGATGTTTGATGAAACATCATGAGCAGGGCCGAGTCTTGGGGTGTGTCAGGGAAACAAGTGCTTCAGGGTTTAATTGCACCCAGCTTGCTATGAGGAGCAGCACTTGGCCCAGACCAGCAAGGCAAGGCTTTGCCAGCAACATGTGGGGTGAAGGCAGGGCCCCAGGACTTGGTCTTGAAGGCAGTCGTAGAACAGAAAGACCAAAGCTTCATTTCTCTTCGTGCCAGGCTTCAGTCTCCAAACCCATTCCTTGCTCACTGCTTTGTCCCCAACACGAGCTTCCGTACAGGCACCTGGCAGACATCAGAAATGTGTTCATGGGTCAATAAGACAGTGGACTTTGCAGGCAGGGGGATAGAATCAGGACCCACAGCCATATTTTCAATGGCCATAAGATCTATATGATTTTAGTTACTCTATGCAAATGGGCTTTCAGGGCATTGTTTTCAAAAGTATGCTCAAATTAACTGGGCAAAGTGGGCACACTACTGTATTATCTTCCCCAGGCAAGCAAGCAAGACCAGATGGGTTAACGGTACATCACCCAGGTCACAGCCTCATTGAGAGATGGAACTAGAACTGTCTCCAACAGAGGAATGTCCTCTCATGCATTTCTGTGACTCTTCTGGAATCCTGCAGAAGCTCACTGGGTGACTAAGTGCGAGGCCAGAGCAGGAGAGAGGCTGTAGAATGGGTCAACCTACATTGTAACTCCATCCAGGGGCCTCCAGGGCACCCACGCCTGGCTCTGACAGGAAGGTGGTATACAAATCACTGCTTGGAAATCGTGTAGTGTAATTAAGTCCCTAAGGAACAAGGAAATGGGCTGGAGGACAGTTGGAGCTGCTACCGGCTGAGTGATGTATACTGGAGCTGCCCGGAGTTGTTGGGCACAGAAGGTTCTGCCCATCATCCTCAAGGTCCACAGCCCCAGGGAGTGGGGGATGGCACTGTGGGAAGTGCCACCCCACAGCGGAGATGCCACCAACAGGCTTGTTTAGGACACTGATGAGACATGGAAATTGGTTTTCATTGTTCATGTGTTTTGTTAAAGAAAGAATGGTGTGAGTTCAGGGAAGATGATGGAGGCAAGGTGAGATAGGAGGGAGTTCCCCACATTGAAGTTGTTATGAAAAAGCCATATGGAAACCTTCTTCTTCTCTAACTAAATGGTGTATGTGTCTTAAAAGTGTGTTTGGGCCAAAGCACCCTGTAATAGTGGATAAAGCTAGAGTAGATGAAATTTAACAAACCAGGTCCAGATGATACTCAAAAACACAGTTCGTATTGTACAAGCCTTTACCAGGGAGACAGCATGCCCCCGAGTCTCCTCCCTATCCATGCAGCTGCACCCTGCTTGTATGTTGACTGGTTAGTGAAGCACAAACACCCCAAAACAAACATCTTTCTGTTCTACATTCATAATTTCTTATCACTGATTTATTGCTAAGAAATTGCCCCCAAATCATGTAACCTTAGAAAGTTGTAACCCACCAATAGTACAAAGAATTCAAGATGATGTCAGACTGCCTGCCGTATTTGTCTATAAAACCTCTGCTCTATCAGAGCTCAGTACACAGGCTTTGAAAGCCCCCTGATGCCACCAACTTTAGAAGCTATTGCCAAGGTTCTTGATTTCAAAAAAGTTGGAGCTGAGCTGGAAGCCTCCTCCCTGTTGACTAGCGGTCATGATGCTGGAAAGAGCTATGAAGTCTGTTTGGGGAGAAAAGTTATCAAAATTCTAAACCAGCAATCAACCCTACAAGCTTTATGGCTGGACAGCCAGGCCAAATATACCAACTGGTACAATGGTGACATGTTTGTTAGGGGGAAAACCAACTGCTCTCTGATTAGATTTGAGGCCTGCCCTGAAAACCTACCTAATCAAAAACCTATGGCTAAGGAGGTCATAAGCCCTGTGGGGGTGGGGAACTACAACTGTTGTGTAGTTGAACGGATATATTATACCCACTAAAATGCTCTCTGAACACTTATGTTTATGCTGAGATATTAACAGTACTCTCACTTTTGACTAGAGAAGTTTTTTATTCAGATGGCGGTAGCCACTAGGGTGACTCAAAACTCACTGAAGTGCTGAGAAGTGACAGTGGAGTGTCCAGCACTAAGTGAGACAGACATCTCTATTCCACCCCCCAAGACTCAGAGACCATTGAGAAAGAGGTGGCGGAAAGAAAGTAAGAGCTAAAGGAAGGGGAGGAGGGCTTTGCAATACTGTTTCCCAGACACTCGGTGGAGGGAGTATAGAGGAGGAGAAAAGGGAAGGTGGTAGGAGGTTGTCAATAAAAAGTTGAAAATCAATACCCCCCAAAAGAAAAGGAGCATTAAAAAGATGATTAATATGATCAAGTGAGCTCTTGTAGAAACAAGAAGAGACAGCAATGAGCCAGGGGAAGCACTTTTGAAAAAAAAAGTTCTTGGCAATAAAGAGCATGGCAACTACACACTTCAGTAGTTACTAAACTTCTCAGTAATTAAAACTTGATTAGGAGGCATGAAAGGCTGTGAACTTAAGCCTTTTTCCATCATGAATAAGCCTCTCACAATTAATTCTTGAGCTGTTCCTCTTAAGCAAATTAGACAGTGAACTTTATTCAGTGATTCTGACTAATGGCTCTAGCCAGCTCAAGAGACACAAATAGATTTCTTCTCTTTCACTATAACAAGGTGGATCAGGTTAGCTACCACTGAAAGGAAAGCGAGCAAGCACATGCTGTGGGGCAGTGTGGCAGGAAACACCAGGTCCAGTGATGAGAGGCCTGCACTCCCATCAGGCCTCTGTCACCTTCGACAAATCACTTCACTGTCCCTGCCTCCGCCTCTTTATTGTAAAAGTGGAACTAGAAGTGACGTGTAACTCTGAGGACCTCAGTGGAGAGGATAATGAGACCACGTGCAACTGCTTTCTAAAGGTCCTATGTGAATGGTGCTGCTCTCGGCATCCCAGCTGGCACTCTAAAGATGGCTCCACCACTGTCTCTTATGGAGCCTTGGCATGTACTGCCTGTGGGCTTTGAGAGGAGGGGCAATCTACTGACAGCCCAAAGGGAAAAACCAAATAATATGTACAATCCAATAAGAATTGGGTAAATGACCCCATTTGCCATCCATGATACAAACCAGAAATATTTTTTTCTCTTATGATAATGACCTCTAATTTTTTGTAAGGTGCTCTTAGTACTTTGTGGCTTTTTCTGGGGAGACAGTAACAAATGACAGAACAACAACAAAAAAGATTCCATCCAAGTCCAGCTTAAGTTGACCAGTGAGTTTATTGGGATTCCTTATAGAAACACAGGTTAGGGGTACATATAGAAGCATGAATGAGGGGGTACCCTGTAATACTTATAGAAGCATGGGTGATGAGCATGAGTAAAAGGTCCTCACAGGACACGAATGAGGAGTACTCACAGGAGATGGTGTGGAGTACTCATGGGAGATGGTGAGAATACTCATAGGACATGAATGAGGAGTACTCGTGGGAGATGGTGAGAAGTACTCACAGGAGATGGTGAGGAGTACTCATTAGAGCTGGCTGAGGGTACTCATAGAAGATGGGTGAGGTGGGTGAGGAGTACTCATGGGAGCTGGGTGAGGGTAGTCACAGCAGATGGGTGAGGAGCACTCATAGAAGACAGGTGAAGAGTACTCATGGGAGATGGGTGATGAGTACTTATAGAAGATGGTGAGGAGTACTTGTAGAAGATGGTGAGGAGTGCTCAGGGAGATGGTGTGGAGTACTCATAGAAGATGGTGAGGAGCATTCATAGAAGATGGTGTGGAGCACTTGTAGAAGATGGTGAGGAGTGCTCAGGGAGATGGTGTGGAGTACTCGTAGAAGATGGTGTGGAGTACTCGTAGAAGATGGTGTGGAGCACTTATAGAAGATGGTGAACTCGAGAAGATGGTGCTCATGGGATGATGTAGAAGATGGTGAGGAGTGCTCAGGGAGATGGTGAGGAGTATTCATGGGAGATGGTGAGGAGCACTCATAGGAAATGGTGAGGAGTACTCATAGAAGATGATAAGGAGTACTCATAGAATGTGGTAAGGAGTGCTCATGGGAGATGCATGAGGAGTACTCATAGGAGATGGTGAAGAGTGCTCATGGGAGATGGTGATGAGCACTCATAGAAGATGGTGTGGAGTACTCATAGAAGGTGGTGATGAGTACTTGTAGAAGATGGTGATGAGTACTCATAGAAGATGGTGTGGAGTACTCATAGAAGATGGTGAGGAGTGCTCATGGGAGTGCTTGTAGAAGATGGTGATGAGTACTTGTAGAAGATGGTGTGGAGTACTCATAGAAGATGCTGTGGAGTACTCGTAGAAGGTGGTGATGAGTACTTGTAGAAGATGGTGTGGAGTGCTCGTAGAAGGTGGTGTGGAGTACTCGTAGAAGATGGTGATGAGTACTTGTAGAAGATGGTGTGGAGTACTCGTAGAAGATGGTGAGGAGTGCTCATGGGAGATGTGTGAGGAGTACTCATAGAAGATGGTGAGGAGTACTCAGGAGATGGTGAGGAGTACTCATAGAAGATGGTGAGGAGTACTCATAGGAGGTGGTGATGAGTGCTCATAAAAGATGGTGAGGAGTACTCAGGAGATGGTGAGGAGTACTCATAGAAGATGGTGTGGAGTACTCATAGAAGATGGTGAGGAGTGCTCATGGGAGATGGTGATGAGTACTTGTAGAAGATGGTGTGGAGTACTCATAGAAGATGGTGATGAGTGCTCATGGGAGATGCATGAGGAGTACTCATGGGAGATGGTGAGGGGTTCTTACAGGAGTATGAGTGGCTTGAAGGCAGCTGCCTCACTGAAGGACCTTTTCTGCATGGCTGACGATTCACCAAAGCTGAGCCCCTATAGTCCCCCACACAACTTGCAGGCAGTTAGACCATTTGAGGACACTCCCCTGTCCCATCAATTGCTTATATACCATTGGTGGAGAGCCTTAAGAATATTTTAAGTGTCAAGAGCTCATTGAACCTGTTAAGTTTTGTTTACTTCCTGGGCCTTGTAGGTTTCCTTTACTCCCTGAGTTTAATGGGCCCCCCTCTAGGAGGGAGTGTTTCAATTCAGAGAAAATAGGTAACAGGTGAATTCAAATATGAACAATACCAAGTGATCAACAACCTAAACAATAACAAGGAATTTAGACTATACATGAAACATTAAAGCACTAGGTTATAGGGGATGTTACATGGTCAAAAGGCAAGAAGTTTACCACTGTAGCCATTAGCTGTTAGGTACTTGTTTCAATCAGCTGGCTTTTTATAGTAAATATTTTAGGCTGATAATTATAAATGGCAAAAATTTATTGCTCAGAGTTGCTACAACATTGGGCAGTGATATCCAAGGTTACTATTTTGTTATGCTTTATGGTTCACATATAAATTAGATATGTTATTTAGAATGAAGCAGACATCACATAACTAAAACTTATTTTTGTAATTTATTTCCAAGCAGAGAGAGAGAGAGAAAGAAGAGAAACAGACCAACAGAATGGGCTCATCAGGGCCTTCAGTCGGTGCAAATAACTTGATGCATGGGCCACTTTGTGCATCTGGACCTTACGTGGGTACTGGGCAATTGAACCTGGGTTGTTAGGCTTTGCAGGCAAGTGCCTTAACTGCTGAGCCATCTCTCCAGACCCTAAAATGTTTTTCTTCAAGTTAACCCTGAGTCTCGGCTGCAAGTTAGATGGGTTTGTCACAAGTCTCCTCTTCCCACCCCAACACCATGTGTGGAAGCATGGGTGAGGGCAAAGAAAAGCCATAAGGTGCATGGCTACAATTCATCTGGGTTTGGGGACCTAGATAAACAATCCTTCCAGCACACCAAAGCAGATGAGGAAGAACTGGGCCTCCCATACAGAAGTCAAGAGCTCCACTGAGTGGGCCAGGAAACTGTAATATCCCTAAGCAGAGCTGCACTGAGACACGGGTGGGGCAACAGTAGGGAGAGCAGACGTGGCACTGAGCAAGGTCCAGCCCCTGGGCACTATGGCCCAGTAAGTGCCACTGACATACCAATACCAGGCCATTCTGGCAGAGGCAATTCAAGAGAGTGCATAATTGCACATAATAGCATTAAAAATATAATTGCCTTATTAAAATGGATTACTAAATCTCACTGGGCACGAGTGTGAAGAAAATCGACATCTGCTAAACTGCACAAAGAAGAAACAGCCTAAATGACTATGAGCTAGGGGGAATCTGAAAGTGCCTGGCTCTACTCTCTCGATAGCAAGAGACCATCCTTCCTTAAGGACGGCATGGGAAACCCCGGCTTGGACATGCTCTACCATGATGCTTGCTCAGCCCCGACCTGACTAGAATCAGGTCTCATCTTCTGCCAGGAGGTCTCCATTTGTGAAACCAGAGCTGCCCTGTTCAGGGAAGCCTTTTGCCATACCTTTGCCACCTCCAGAGTTCACCCCAGCATGGCTTTCTGAGCCAGCAGGGACTTGACAATTTCCTCATGGACCTCAGAAGCTGGCATCAGGGAAGTGGAAGGATCAGAGCATGGTTACAGGAGAAGTCCTCCAAACACCATCACTAGTACTTGCCACCCTGTAAAGGAACCCAGCCAAGTGACATCTTCCCCTCCTAGAGTGGAAGTTTGCACAGGACCAGATTTTGGTTACACACAGTGAGTGATCCCAGCATCGCCCACACAGGTAATGCTCTTCTATCCTGCTTCCAGCAATTGCCAATGCTTCTGTAAGAGCTCCTGAAAGAGAAGAGAAAAACCTTGCTGTTCACCTCCGTTAGAACATTAAGAAGAAGAAAAAAAACCCAAAAACCTGATATCTGATAATTGGCCCAGAGCTCTGATTACTTCAAGAGCCATAAGTGGCTGTGTCCCACTTTGTGTTCAGCTCTCGAACGTGAGTGCAATCTGGCAATTAGCACAAGTTAGTCCTGGAGGAGCAAAGTTAGCTTTCCTCTCAGAGCCCTCACATGTGAGAATGTCAAGATTAATGAGGTATTTTCTTTTCCTTTTTAGAAAGTAGATAAACATTCACAATCTGGTGTCAGCAAATAAGGGCCACTAATAAGACCTCAAATGTGCACAGTGGTTTTTATAGGTACAGCTTAGACAAAGGAATGAAAACAAGAAGATGAATGAATGAATGAATGAATGAATGAATGAATGAAAGAGAGAGAGAAAGAAATGGTGTGTATACCTCAGTCCCAAACCATGCACAGAACCCTGACTATGCTCCGTCACCCTTCAAAACGAGAAAGGCCAAAGCCAAGGCAGCAGCTGAAGAGTCCAGCTCATCGACTTGCGTGACTCACCTGTGTCGGGAAGCCCCTGACTTCAGATGCAGCTTTTGATTCCTATGGACAGATTTGTTTCTACGTATGATTAAATAGTCTGTTAATTCCTCAGATAAGTTCAGAAGTGCAAAAGGGAGGGAGGGAAGGCTTTTTAATTACAAGCAATCCAGTCTGGCAAGCAGAACTCTCCACCTGGCCAAGTCCTGGACTTCTGAACCTCGCCAAGATGGCCATCTGCTTCTTCTGTGGGAGCCTGAGGAAGGGTGCCCATGCAAGTTCCCACAGAAAGAATTAGAGAATCTTGGACCAAATGCTCAGCTCTAACAAATAATGAGTCTCAGTTCTGGATACAAGTCAAATAGTTGAGCTATCCCACTGCTCTGGTTTTGGGGTGGGGAAGAGTGGAGTGGGATGGGTAGCTGACAGAACCACATTTCAGTTCATCTTGACAGAATCTGGGAGTCACAAAGGCTACTCTTGTTCCCCTTAGTTTTCTGGCACAGACCGGGGGGCTGTGTACTGCAATCCCCTGAAAGGATCTCTCCACCAGGCTCCCGGGGCTGGTTTCCTTGAGTGCCAGGACATTCGAGAACCCTCTGAATGGAGGCTCTGAAATGTTATGAAACAGAAGTTGGCAACCCTTTCCCTCCAAGCTGCCAAACTGGAAAAGAACTTGGTGGAGGTTGGAGGCCCAGGGAAGGTGAGTAAAATGTGTCAGCTGGGTGTCATGACTCAACTGGCAACATGTCCCCAAAGGTGCAGCCACACAGCTCAAGTGAAAGGCAGATGAGCAAGGAATGTGGAGACAGAGGCTGTGTTGCGGAATGTCTAGAAGCCTGAAGTGGCCGGGTGGCAGCTGCTGGAGTCTCAGCCAGGCTGGCACAAGTATCTGGAAGCCTGGGGTGCCACCCGCTGGTAAGTGAGCCAAGGTTGGTTGCTGAATCTTGTAACACAGTCCTCCCCACAGGCACTTGGCATTTGAGCCTTAATGGTCTTGGCACTTGGCCTAATTGCTCAGAACATGAGCTCGGTAGAGAGTGACTCTTCTATCACACCCAGGAACTATCTGCACGTGGCGCAGAAGCTGTGAGGTTTGTATTCCAACCATTACTTTGCCGACCACCACCATTCTAGGGAAGCTTCTCTGAGGCTACTGGGTATAACGCAAACTCAAGAGCTTTACACTGTGTTTAGGCTCTGGATTATGGACGATGTTTAGACCACTAAAATGACTGCCAAACAAGAAACTACTACTTTATTTTGTTCAAGGAACCATCTAAGGAAACTAGCAAACCCCAACATATAACAAGATTCACTTTTTTATTTCTTTTTAGCACCAGCTTCCTGGGCCACACAGGCACAGCAGGAAGCCACATTAAAAATTTTTTTCCTATTTTTATTTATTTGAGATGGGGAGAGAGAGAGGGAGAGAAAGAGACAGATAGAAAATGGGCACACTGGAGCCTCCAGCCACTGCAAATGAACTCTAGATGCATGTGCCACCTGTGCATCTGGCTTACGTGGGTACTAGGGAACTGAACCTGGGTCCTTAGGCTTTGTAGGCAAGTGCCCTAACAGCTAAGCAATCTCTCCAGCTCAAGATTCACATTTTTAAAAATATTTTTTGTTTTTTATTTATTTGATAGAAAGAGAGAAGAGAGATGGACGGAGGGGAGAGAGAGAGAGAGAGAGAGAGAATGGGTATGCCAGGGCCTCTAGCCACTACAAATGAACTCCAGACAGATGTACCACCTTGTGCATCTGGCTTATGTGGGTACTGGAGAATTGAACCTGGGTCCTTAGGTTTTGCAGGCAAGCACTTTAACTGCTAAGCTGTTTATCCATCCCCAGGGCTTACATTTTCTCTGCAAAAACCAGAGCCTGGCAAGTGATGCAGCATCTAGCACCTACTTATTAATGTAATTAAGTAGAAGTCATTTTAAGACAGAGTCATTGCAGTGAAGGAAATCCACTTATCTCCAGTGAATACGATACCATGATCATTTAAAGATTAAAACCACATGTCAGTATTTAAAAAGCAGTCATAGGTCACGGGAAATGGCTCACAATTAAAGAACCTTGTTTGCAAATCCTGTCAGCCTGGGGTTGATACCCCAGGACCCACGTAAAACCAGATGCAGATGCCCCATGTGTGCTCGCTCTCTCTCTCTCTCTCTCTTTCCCTCTATCATTGGATAAAACAACCAGAAGTTCTGGCAGTTCACCTAGCAGCCACTGGCTTAACTGGCAGGTCTACCGTCACATAGCTGTGAAAAAGGAGACAGAATGAGAAGCATTAAGGAGAAAGGAAACTTACATCTGTGGACTGTTCTTTTTAAGAAAGAGATTTTATCATTCCATTCCCTTGTTTAAATTTTCCCAACATATTTCTAAGCAGCCATATTTAAAAAAAAAAAAAAAAAAAAAAAAAATCACAGTAAATTGAATCAGAATATCTAGAAGTCACCTAAAACAAAAGGAAACACTTCCAAGACTAAAACCATATAGAAAAATTCATAATCACAGTTTGAGTGTCTTAATGAGTATGTCACTGTAGCTTACACATCATAAAGGTAAATACTATAGATACAACTATATATGTCAACAGATGATTTCAACAGGACTAATGAAATTTAGCTTTCTTAATGTGCAGAGACCACACACAGTAACAACAGGAAAGACTTCATTTCTCATTATGTGCAAGACTATTTACCATAAAGTAAATTTATCATCAAGTAAGTATAAAAACTGTAAGAGGATTGATACACAACATATATTTTCAGCTACGAAGAAATTAAAAGATAATTAGGAGATATTCTTGATTATAAAACTACTTCTTTTTTAAGAAATTTTTATTTGAGAGAGAGGAAGAGGCAGAGAATGGGCACGCCAGGGTCTTTTTCAGGCGCTGTGAATGAACTCCAGACACGTGCTCCCCCTTGTGTGCATGTGCAACATTGCATGCTTGTGTCACTTTTCTGTCTGGCTAAACATGGGACCTGGAGATGTGAACAAGCGTTTTTAGGCTGCACAAGCAGGCGCCTTAACTGCTAAGCCATATCTCCAGCCCTAGAAAACTACTTCTAAATCTTTTGGACATAAAAAGTCACAAAGGAGGGTTGGGGAGATGGCTCAGTAGTTAAAGGCACTTGTTTGCAAAGCCTTCCATCCAGGATTCAACTCTCCAGTACCCACATAAAGCTAGATGCACAAAGTGAGGCATGCATCTGGAACTCATGTGCAGTGGTAAGAAACCATGGCATGCCCATACCCCCCCCTCTTTCTGTCTCTTTTTGTAAATAATGAACATATTTTTTAAAAAAGTCATAAAGGGAGCCAGGTGTTTTAATCCCAGCACTCAAGAGGCAGAAGTAGGAGGATCACTGTGAGTTCCTGATCAGTCTGAGCTAGAGTGAGACTCTACCTCAAAAAACAAAACAAAAAAGTCACAAAGGAAATAAACAAGTACTCTGAATTAAAAGATAATGAAGATATGACATATAAGGGCATATAAGTAAACTTGGACTTAGATAAAAATATAGATTGACATTAAATATATATATATTACAGTGAACATAAGAATGTCTAGAAATTAATTTTATAAACTTCTTCAACAAGGAGAAAAGAGAATAAGTAAAATATGAAGTAGAAAGAAGGAAATAATGAAGATAGAGTAAAAATACAAAGTAAATGGAAAGAAAAACAAACACAAGGGAAATCAAACAAGTTAAAAAAGAATTTACCAAAACTGACACAAAATAGAACATCTTTATAGTCTGAATAAATATCTTTAAAATTGAATGTTCCAGTGAAAACCTCCCCACAATGACATTCCAGGTCTAGCTGGCCTGTGGAAGTTCTTCTAAACATTTAAGTAAAAGTAACAATCATATACTCTTCTAGACAACTGAAAAACAGAGACCACTTCCTAATTTGCCTTCAGTATAAGTTGTTAAAACCTGATGAAAACAATGAAAGACAGAAAAGTTCAGGATTTTTTTTTTCATGAATTAGGCTGCAAAAATTCTAAATAAAACACCACTAAGTTAAACTCAGAAGATATATTAAAAAGACAGTTGATCATAACCATGGATTTAACCCAGGAATGAAGCATTGTTTTGACATGAAATTCCTCACATTGAGGGGAGTTGTATATGGCTATTTAGCTAGATATAGAAAAAAAAAGATTGATAAAAGTCAATATTTATTTTTTCATTATTTGCAATAATCCTAACAAACCAAGAACAGAAGGAAATGGGGCTTAGCTTGATAAAGCTCATGAACAAATGCCAACCTGGAAAAACAAATAGTTTCCTCTCTTGCCACATTTTAGAGGGAATAAAAGGTGACCACTGTTATCCCTGCTATTCAACTCTACAGTATGGTTGTGCTCCTACACTGAACATGAACAGTGCCACAGTCACAGACTATGTCTTGATACAGAAAATTCTAAAGAAACTATACAATGTAGAGTTATCAAGCACATTTAGTAAGGTCCTCTTTCTATATATATAGATTTATATGCACACACATACATACAGGACTGAAGAGATGGTTTAGCAGTTAAGGCACTTGCTTGAGAAGCCTAAGGACCCAGGTTCGATTCCCCAGATCCCATGTAAGCCAGTTGCACATGGTGGTGCATGCATCTGCAGTTCATTTACAGTGGCTAGAGGCCCTGGTGTACCCATTCTCCCCTCCCTCTTTATCTTTCTCAAATAAATAAATAAATAAATATAAAATACTGTCAAAAAACCAAATCTAGTGATTTACACAGAAGAACACACCATCAATTTAGATTTCTCCTAGAAATGCAGTATTGGTTTATCACCAGAAAAATTAATGTCATTTGCCACATTCACAAAGAAGTTACACAATCATCTCAATATATTCTGAAAGCCATTCAATGAAATCCAATACCTATTCAAAATTTGGAAAAAAAAAATGGCTAGCAAGGTGGCTCAGTAGATACAGCACTTGCTGTGTAAGCATAACTACCTGAATTTGGATCCCCAGAACATGCAGAAGTGCCAGATGCTTTAGCAGGCCTCTATAGTACCAGCATGCCCACTACAAAATGGGAGGCAGAGACAGGAGAATCCTGCTGAAACCACTAGCCTGGCTAATGGAGCCAGTGAGCATGGAAACAGCAGGATGAAGGGAAGAACCTATACCAAGTTGTCCCCTGACCTCCACAGGTGTGCTGAACCCACACACACACAAACAAATACAAAATATACATATCCAAAAGATATATGCCAAAGGACCTCCAAAAATTATCTTTTAATTTTTAATCATTGCAGTAGTGACCCCACTTCCCAGGACCAATTTTCTGTTGTGGTTACCTTTTCCTTGATTTATTTTTTAATCCCAGCACTCGGGAGGCAGAGGTAGGAGGACTGTTGTGAGTTTGAGGCCACCCTGAGACTACATAGTTAATTCCAGGTCAGCCTGGGCCAGAGTGAGACCCTACCTCAGGAAAAAAAATTATCATCTACAATGTATATCAAGTATAATTCCATTTTGTGTGTGTGCATATGTGTGTGTGGTATGCATGCAGGTAATCATGTTCATATGTGTGGGCACGTTTGTGCCGGTGCATGTGCACATATGTGTGCGGATGTGGGGGTCAGAGGACAATCTTGAGATAGGGTCTCTCACTGGGCCGAAGCTCACTAATTAGGCTCGATTGACTGGCCAGTGAGCCCTACCAATCTTGTGTCTGCCTCCCCAGCACTGGGATCATAAGCATACACCAAAATGCCAGGCATTTTATATAGATTTATTAAAGAGAGAAAAAGGCAGAGAAGGGGGAGGAGAAAATGTATATGCCAAGGCCTCCAGCCACTGCAAACGAACTCCAGATGCATGCGCCCCTTTGTGCATCTGACTTATGTGGGTCCTGGAGAGTCAAAGTGGGATCCTTTGGCTTTGCAGACAAATGCCTTAACCGCTAAGCCATCTTCCAGCACCCCATGCTTCATAGGCACCTTAACCAAGCCATCTCTACAATCCCGTTCTGAAAGTTTTAGTTTTAGCTCTTACACCAAGGTCTTTCATCCATTCTGAGTTCACATTTGTGAAGATTAATATGATAGAATGGATTTACAGTTGTTCCCGTATCATTTGTTAAATGCCCTATCATTTTCCCCCATTGAATGACTTGGTAGTTTTGTTTTTAAAAAAAAAAAAAGAAATAAAACCAGGTTGACAAGTTTATTTCATTTAGTCACAGACTGTTGCTGACTTACAACAGTTCATCTGATTTATAACCTTTCAACGTTGCTGTGGTGGGAAAGTGGTATGTAGGTGCTCAACATCCATGATATCATATTGTGCCTGCTAGACTTTCACTGGTGATCTCAGGTTTTCCTGTATTATTCTGGCACACCCATGCTTGCTTTCTCTCACACATAGATAAATAATAAATTAATTAATTTAAAAATACTGCAAAAATTGCTGTTCTGGAACAATAATTTAATAATTAATTAAAAAAAAACAGGTAAAAAGCAAAATGCATTTCCCCCAAAGAAAGAAGAATTTATTAATGAAAAGGAATCAAACATTCTTTTCTTCACAGTGCAATCATGTACAATTTAGCCCCATGGCTTGTATTATACCATTGTAATACTTATTATTTGAAGAGATAAGATTTATACTCAAATGGATGATAATCACTTTTGCTATGAAAATGATTCATATTAGTTTCATGGCCAGATAAAATTTGCAGTTGGCTGGATTTAGGGTGCATGTGGATGGCAAACACCTGCCTGGGAACAAGAGGCTTTGCTTGAGGAGCTGAGGCAGCCTGCACACTGAAGGCCAATTCTACACCAGGAATCCAGAGTGCCATTTACCATCTTTAAGTCATCCTTCTTTTTTTCTACCCCTGCACTTAACTGTACATTTAAAGCCATCAGAATGTGTGCAAAGAAAGGAGGCGCTGCGTCGGGAAGTGCAGCAGAAAGGAGACTGCTGCCTGTGTTCTGTTCTCTTCTAATGGGGCTCTTAAGATACTTATTTGGGGACAAACTACATTCAAAAAAGGTACTTAGAAGCTGGGCAGGGTGGCGCACGCCTTTAATCCCAGCACTTGGGAGGCAGAGGTAGGAGGATCTCCATGGCTTTGAGGCCACCCTGAGACTATATAGTGAATTCCAGGTCAGCCTGAGCTAGAATGAGACTCTACCTTGAAAAAAAAAAAAAAAAAAAAAAAAAAAAAAAACAAACAAAAAACAAACAACAAACAAAAAAAAAAAAAAAAAAAAAAAACAAATCACAAGCCTATGCCTTAGAATGCCATAGACAGTAGGAGTAAGCTTCCACTGTTCTTCAGCTAAGTGGAGAGGTTATGCTCTTGGTCAACGCTGCTCTCACTCTTGGTGAGACAATACTTCAGAGATGGCAGGGAATACTGGGAAGATCCAAGAGCCATCAGAATGACAAGAGAAAGCTGTGTGCCTAGTACAAGATGAGGAAACTGTCACATCAGCAAGGCCCAGGAAACATTACAGAGGAAGTGGCAGATTAAATGACTGCCTCTCTCTCTCACTGCTAGCCTGAGACCCTCCTCTAGGAAGATGGTGTAGACTTATGAAAGCAGAAAATAAGAGGCTGCCAAGAGCCCAATGCTAATGGACACTTGTAAGGGTCCTCCAAGGATCAGGGAACATTGTGGAGGGGGGGATGGTGTACTGATAGGCATTGTCCTCCCCACAGACCCCAGCTGGTGCCTTCACGACCCCAGAGTGATTACTGATACCTCCACTGACAAGGCTCCTCAGTGGAGTGGGGGTGGGGAGGGGACAAAAGAGGATAACCTGATGGAAATATGACCAACTTGTAATATGTTCACATAATAAAGGTCCCAATAAAAATTTTTTAAAGCCAATTAGTAAACTTCTCACACTAGTAACTAAAAAGAAAGCAGACAAAACTTTCAATAAAGGGAACCTTAATAATAGGAATTCTTGAATTTATACAAATTTTGTAGTCTTGTTGAAAAAGATTCCTGTAATCTTTCATACTATCTTTTGGTATATGTATTTATTCCTCAAGAAGGGGCAACCATAGAGTTACACAGACATGGCAGGGACACTGCTCAGTGGACAAGCACTTGCTACACATGAGGACCGCAGTTCAGCCCCCATCCACATGGAAATCCTGGGTGGGCAGAATACAGCAATCAGGATACTGGAGAGAGGAGTCCCCGGGGCAAGCTGATTAGCTAGACTAACTGAAGTGGCAGTTTCTGGGTTCAAGTGAAAGGTCCTGCCTGCCTCAATAAACAAAATGGAGAAGGATGGCGGACACACCTGACAGTTGTGTCTGGCATCCACACACACACATGCACATACATTCAAACACACACACCCACACACATATACAAATGTGTGCCCATACCACCATACATACCTGCACAAAGGTAAAAAGAGAGAGAGCACCGCTATCCAGACAGCAGATGGAGAGTCACATTAACTTAGGTCAGCACTGATTTATTTCCATATAATGGAGAATAAAAGAAACTATTGGAATGTACAATCTTATGATACAAAGAAAACTGTAATTCTCAACGCTCAAAGTAAAGATTCACAGACTAAAACCCCAACCCCTTCAGTCTTGGAGAAAAGCAGTATTGTGCATTTAACACGCAAGGCCGTCAGGACAGCAGTGTCTGCACCTGCTGTGGTGACCTGTGCAGAGTGCTCTCGGGATCTCTGTATCCATTGGCGGGATCCATCACGGCTGTGTGCACTTCCCCATAGGCCCTGCACACTAGTTCTGTGGACTGTCTCACGATCTGCTCCCTATTGAGAAAGCAAAGCAGGAAGACATCACCTGAAAAGAAAATATTCGCCAAGAGTGGAAACAACACATAGGTGAGCTGATGATGCATTTCATTTTCCCACTGATCACACAGCCACTATCCAAATCACCATTGAGCTACACCAGTCAGTAAGGCAGAAGATGTCAAGATTTGAACTCATTAAAGACTGTGCTTGAAGAAGAGCTCCATGGTGCCCTGTATGCACAGAGCCACCTGGGGAGTGTTTCCACATGTACAGTCACCCGGGCACTCAGAGGCTGCCATAGCTACCGCTCAACGTGGCAGAGACCTTGGAAAAACCCTCACGCTGCTGAGATTGCAGGCATGCAAAGGATATGACGTATGTGGTCAAGGAAACGCCCACACCGTTTTGAAAGGAAGTTTGAATTTTGATCATTTTCCCAGACTGATAATACACTTTTTCATACTCTCATTTGGTGTTGGGCAGCAGCACACTACAGCTCCCAGCAGCCATGTGACTGAGGGCTGACAATGCACTGACGATCCCCGTGAGCCATGCTCTAAGCCAAGGTGCTGTGAGTGTAGCTGCCTTAACTGCAGCTCTGGCTTATGGTTATTTCCCACTTACATGGGTCTACCAGGATGACTCCCCAGCCTAAATCAAGAAGGACATGGATAAGATGGGACAATTCTAATTTTATAGCTTCACAAAAACACCAAGAACACTATAAAGGAATTGGGTATAATGACTAGACAAGTCAGAGGAATTGAAAATCATTAGTAAATTAAGATCATGTTACTAGTTAGATTTTAGAGATAAACAGGTAAGGAATAAGTATGGACAGGTTAATTTCTCAGAGTGCTGAGGGAGGATAATGAGGCTGAAAGCTACAGCATTTCAAAAGTAAATGTCCTAGTCTTAAGAATAAATTTTTCTTTCCAGGAAAAATATTTAATGTGTAAAAATATGAAACCTTGGCCAACTGCTTAGAAGAACAAACACTTACTTCACTGTGGTGCTGAGGAGGAGGTTCAGCTGTGGCATAAGCAGGCTGTCTGGGGCTGAAAGGTAGCGGTCAAACTGCACCTGAAGGAAGCATGCAAACATGAAGTGCACGTATCTCCACCAAGCCCCTCACACTTGCCCGCCTCTGGGAGGTGGAATCCTAGGAGAAACCCCCTTCCCAAATAGCCAGTTCTTTTTCTTTCTTTCAAATGAGTGCTTCTTACACATTCTAACTACAACAGTCTCAACATTTTTAAAAAATTTTTTAAAATTTTATTTATCTTTGGAGAGAGACACAGAGAGAGACAGACAGAGAGGGAGAGGGAGACAGAGATGGGCGCGCCAGCAGTCTCTCAGCTGCTGTGAACGAAATCCAGATGTGTGAGCCCCCTTGTGGTCAAGTGCGGCATTGCACCCTTGCATCACTTTGCATCTGGCTAAACGTGGGACATGGAGATTGGAACCAGCATTCTTAGGCTTAGCAGGCAGGTGCCGCAACCACTAAGCCATCTCTCCAGCCGTCAACATTTTAATATCGCCAATATTAACTTTTTAAAATTCTGAATCTGAGACCTTCTCTTTCGTATCTGTCACTAAGAAGCAGTTGTAAGACTTGCAGCCCATCTTCCTTGCATCTACTGTCTTTGCAAATCTAGTCTTTCAGCTTCTCTGAGCCACACCAGATGAAGAACTGTCTTGGGCCACAAATAACAATCCCACAACCCCAATGAGGAGACCCCAGGGAAACAGGAGCAGGGCCAAGGGGATAAAAGAGTATACTCTGTTATAATATAAATGTAAAATAAAATTTAAAAAATATACCAAGGCAATGTATAGGGTAAATTGGAAGCTTAGTTTGCTCCACAAAAGCCCCCAAAGGCAAGGACACATAAAATGAGATCTTCAAGATGAATAGACACTAAGTGAGGAGGAGAGCTCAGGCAAGGGAGACCTCGTGCATGAGGGTCTACATGGGAAGTTCAGTGACCAGACATGGGAAGATGAGTCTGGGCAGGACTCATGTGCTCTTGAAGGTTTTTAATTTGTTTGGTTTTAGCTTTTTTTTTTTAAAAGGCAAAGTCTCAGTATGTTGACCAGGCTGGCCGTGAACTCACAATCATCCTGCCTCAGCATCCTGAGTGCTGGGATTACAGGCATGTACCACCATGTCAGACTTGGATGTTGATTCTAATCACTGCTGCTACTGAGCCTCTGCAAACAGGTAAGGGGTAATCTGAATTATGTTTTAGGGAGCTAAACCTGCCATAGCAAGGAGAAGGGATGAAGAGGATAATGGCTGATGTAAGCCACACAGGTAGCAGTTCCATCACCTTAGACTACAGGGACAGGTCCGGTGGGGGGAGGCGAGAAATTTGAGTTAAGTCAGTGGAAAAGCACCAGGACCCAGGTTTAGATGTGAACAAAATAATTCACGTTATTATAATAAGTAAATCTGCTCTTCATCCACTTATTTAGTTGTGTAACCGCTTTCTAAATCCCTTACTAGATGTAGCATGATGCCTAGAAAAGGAAAGACATTTGGCTGACAATTACTGAAATGGTAACTAGGCAGACAATCACTCTTTTTGAAGCTAAGAACACCTTGGTGGGCTTGCTAGGGTTTACAGGTTAATGTAGTGAGTATGCATATAACTTTTAAAGAAATGTATGTCTCACTAAATGATAAGAGTCACTCATTTTCATTAGAACTGTTTTCTGATGCTCATGCATGCTGTGTGTGTATGTGCGGATGTATGTGTAGATGCACACATCTCACACATGTGCATGTAGAGGCTAGAGGAGAACATCACATGTTGTTCTCTTATTGTTCATCAGTGTCGTTCCTTCCCTGGGACCGAGTCTCTCTGTCAATCTGGAACTGCTGTCCATCGATGAGCCTTAGTAATCCTCTAGTTCCCATCAACAACCCAAACACAGCAGTTACAACCACCTTTTTTTTTTTTTTTACATGGATTCTGGGGAGTCTAACTTGGCAATCTCCAGTCTTAGAGACCCTCCGCTTAACCCCTGAACTATCTCCCCAGGCCAAAACGTTTAAAATTTTTATTTATTTATTTATTTGCAAGAACAAGAGGGAAGGGAAGGAAGACAGAGAAAGAGAGAGGGGAGAGAGAGAATGGACACACAGGGCCTCTTACCACTGTGAATGAGCTCCAGACGCATATGCAATGTTGGGCTTTACATAGGTACTGGGAAAGGGAACCTGGGAGGGCAGGCTTTGCAAGCAAGTGCCTTTAAGTGCTGAAGCATCTCCATAGCCCCAGAATATTTTAATATCATATTTTATTTGAATTTCCATATATTTACTAGTATAATTTTTAGTACATATAGTCAAGATTGTTACCTTCTATATAATGTTCCTTACGTATCCAATTTAGAATTCTAATTTGAATTAGAATTCTACTTTGTCTAGTACTAAGACAAAACAGTTCTGCTTTCTTCTTTGCATTACTTAGGCATCTTTTTTTTTTTTTAGTTAGGCATCTTTTAAGCCATAAGCCCTTTTCTTATTTTTATTTTTGGAAGATGACATATAGGAAAGCCCTGGTATCATAAAAAAATCTTAGAGAACTGGGCTGGAGAGATGGCTTAGCTGTTAAGGTGCCTGCCTCCTAAGCCTAAGAATGCCGGTTCCAATCTCCAGGTCCCATGTTTAGCCAGACGCAAAGTGACACAAGGGTGCAATGCCGCCCTTGACCACAAGAGGGCGCACACATCTGGATTTCATTCGCAGCAGTTGAGAGGCTGCTGGTGCGCCCATCTCTCTGTCTTCCCCTCCCTTTCTTTGTGTCTCTCTCCAAAAAAAAAAAAAATAAAAATCTTAGAGCACTATTATCCAACCCAAACCATGGCCATAGTAGCACCGGGAACATTTGGCATCGGCGGCACGTACAGTGGTTAGGCACATAGGCTCTAGAGGCAGATCTCCTTGGCAGAATGGAGTTGTCAGGGGATTAAAAAGTTACAGCAACAGTGCAATTATGATGCTTCCAAAGGGGAGTATCTTGAGGGATAGGCCCACGTGACTTAAATGTCAAGTGGTGGGTGGGTATACATATATGCAAAGTACATAAATAAGGCAGGGAACAATACTACAAAATATAGTGCTCATGCTGAAAGGAAAAAGTTCATTTCAGTCTCTTTCTCTCCCTCCCCTTCCTTCCTCCATTCCTTTCTTCTCTCCCTTCTTCCCCCTTCCTTCTCCTCTCTTTCTTTCTCCCCTCCCCCTCCCTTCCTTGTGCCAGGGATTGAAGCAAGGGCCTGGTGCATGTGAGGTAAGCATTCTTCCACCGAACCGCACCTGCAGCCTCCACTTGGACAGAGAACAACAACGTGCAGGTTTCCCGAGTCTCCTTCTCAAGAGTAAGACACTATCTAAAGACAGGGATCCAACTTCAGTTACCAGATTGGAAAAAAGTCAAGAATTGTAAACCAGGGATCCCAGCAGGAGCAAATCTGGAATATACAACATAACTTCATGTGTGTTATTCCTGTTTCTGTATCAGATTAGGAAAAAAACCTCTGAAAATGAAGAAGTACTGAACAACAGTGACGAAGCTGTCAAAGTCTAGTGGAACAGTACCACAGCTGTATGCACTGGTCAGACCTGGTCATGGGAATGCATGCTCCAGGACGATCAGTGGACCCAGTGTGATCACAGTATATCAAGACACACAAATGATCACCCACGAAAAATGATCAGTTAGCAAAACATGAAGGGCAGTGTTCCACAAGGAAATCAAATGAAAATGCCTCATATGTACCTACCATTGCAGCTTGCAGCGCCACAGAATCGAGGTTGGGCAAATTAGATAAAGGCCCCTATTCAAAGAAAAAACAGATGAAAAAATGAGTACAAACATTTCAGTTCTCTTATGGAATATAGTGCATTAGTGGATTAGCCATGTTTAGAAAATCCTGTATTTCCAAAGGAAAGAGCTCTCTTCAACTGCAGTAGGAGCAGAGTCTATTGTTGCAAGAGTTCTGGTGAAAATGTCAGCTCAACTCAGGTTCACTTATAAACAAGGAAAGAAGGCAACAAGGACTACGTAGGCCCTGGTGACACAGCAGCTGCAGCTTCACTGTGATAACTTTAGAAAACACACAGCAGCAGCAGGATTGGTTTCCACTGAAACCTGCCACCACTTCAACCAAAGAAAAACGTGAAGGCTATGTATGACTGGGCTAGAATACGTTCTTCATGTCAATGTTGCTTCAAAGTTCTCTGCTTTCCCGAGGCAAGGGGGACTACTCTGAGTTCAGAGTGTCCTACCATCTCATTATCTATTACTATTGGAGCTCTATAATTTAACAAGACTATGTTGGCCCCAGAAACAATTACATTTCCTTTAGTTTCTTTCTGAATTAAAAAGAGGCTAACAAGTACTTATGCAGTAACTTATACATACTCTTTCAGTGGAAGTCATACAGGAATTTTGAAAACTTAACAGCATGAATATCCTTTATGTACTTTACAATCCTTATTTCTATGTATTTAAGATACTAATTTTTATATATTTTCAACCAAAACTACTAGATTTGTGGGTACTCTACCAATTTTCAGGACACCACCCTAAAACACAACCATAACCTCATCTGATCTGCAGCTGAGCCAAGACTCAACCCTTACTCTAAACAATGTGCTGACACTCACCTGTTCGGGTTTATGTTGCTGGACAGTGTTGTAGATGTAACTCAAGCCGACTCGAGTTAAAACATAGGAGGCTTGCTCATTTATTAGAGTGTCCAAGTGTGCTTCGATCTACAATAAAACACAGCAGCAAGAACATATGAGAAGAGGAGGAGGTGCCCGGAGAAAAAGCAGGCCACCCTAGAAGCTGACAACCTGTGCTGTTCCTTGGTGTGGTCCAGCTCATGGAACACAGGAGGGCCTCTACAACAACGACCTTTCCTTCCCTATCAGAGAAGTCCTCCTCTTACTTAAAACAGCTATTAGCAAAGGGGACTCTACAACTAGCACTAGCCAAAGAATATTGGTTCCTTTTTAGCTGGTTTAAGAACAAAATACAAGGCCAGGCATGGTGGCACACGCCTTTAATCCCAGCATTTGGGAGGCAAAGGTAGGAGGATCGCCATGAGTTTGAGGCCACCCTGAGATTATATAGTGAATTCCAGGTCAGCCTGGGCTAGAGTGAGACCCTACCATGAAAAAACGAAAAATGAACCCCTCCCCCCAAAAAAGAACAAAACACAATGTAACAAATTACCCAGGGAGAATTCTGGAAGATGGCTTGCTGTACCTGATGTACTGCCCTCCTGACCCTCTAGGACAGAGAATCCTGGAAGAATGTACGCTGCAGCTGAGTAGTAAGTTCTCTCAAGGACAAAGCAGAGCTGTGACAAGCAGGGGAGAAGCAAGGGTCCTATCTGTAGATTCCTGGTCACAGAATTTAGATCAAGAAAGGCCTGAGAAGATCTGGCGAGTAGATCTGAATGGCATGTCTCCCCAGCTTTGCACGATCTTTGGGGAGCACCTCATGCTAGTGGAGGACAGGACAATGATGGAGCCACCTTGCTACAAAGCAGCTGCTTCTCCCTGCTTTTTCCAGTAAACCCAAGGAGCCTGAAAGCCTTTCTTCCATTCCTCAACAGAAGGCCTCTGGTTTTGACAGTCTGTTTGCCAATGACGGGGAATACTGCCTACTGTATTCTCTGTCAACATGTGTGTTGTCTTGTGTGAGAAACTTCAAGTGCCATGCCTTCCCCCTAAGAATCCTACAACTTTCTTTTCTTCTGAAGGTAAATGCTCAGGGAAGTTCAATTATAGCCTCTATTTCCCAGTGTTACTGAAAATCCAAGAACAATAGTTTGTGATATGTAAGCACTTAATGTAAAAGAAAAAAAGGGGTCAGGGAGCTGCAAAGCTTGGTAGCCCAGGTTCAATTCTCTACCACCCATATAAAGCTGGAGACAAAAAAAGTTGTGCAAGTATCTAGAATTTGCTGCAGAAAGACTCTAACACATCCATACTTTACAGATACACATGCAAGTAAATAAAAAAATAGAGAGTATTTATTGTTAACCAAATTAGTGGTCTGAAAGAAAAACAGAAGAAAATACCAACGTAAAGAGACTTATAAGAGATCACAGAAAATGAATCAATGACGGGAGCATAAAAATATTTTTAAAACATAAACAAAATGATTATTAAAGAAATAAAACTTTTACTGAGCAAGAGAAAGTGTGATGAGATGGCTCCCAGAAGCTCAAGATGGTAACAATGGAAACAATGAAGATGCCATCAGAAAGCACACCACTGTGTCTAAAAACACTAAATCAAAACCCCTTATGATCTGTAAGCAGCAACACCCACAAGCATTTAGAGCTATGATATATAAGCAATGAAAGAACTGGAGTATGTGAACTGAGTGAGCTTATCCTTTAAAGACAAATGGAAAGGTTGGCTGGGCCACTGCTGACGCTCCTTATAATAAACTAGAGTTGTTTGATTTCAAACCAGTGAAGATGGATAAAACTTTGTAAAAGGAATTGGAAACTAGAAAGTATCACAAAGTTAGAACTATCAAAAAACCTACTGCTCTGAAAACTCAACAGTTACCACATGAACTTTTACTATATCTGCTACCAAACTGTTCATATCCTTTTGATAACACCAAACATTCAGAGGATTTTGTTGCTATTCTTGTTTCGTTAATATTACATCTGTCAATATCAGAGTAATGTGAGGACCCAAGTATCCTGTATATTTTATAAATAACCTGGTTTTAGTAACCATGCAGACTCTTGAGTGATACCATTTGGCTTACGGGAATTCAGTGACTGGTATAACAGATTATAATGTTTTACCTGACCACTGGTTTACACGAGATAAAAATATAACTGTCTTTATAAGATATTTTGCAAAAGCTAGACGGCTTGAAAAATATAGTTCCTTGCTAAAAGTGACATGAAATCTGCACACAGCACAAAATAACTACTCAAGTTAATCACAGAAGCTTCCTGATACCATACTCTCGACTGGTATGCTTACTATTTTATATCTTGGCTTCTCCAAAGATGAAAACCAAAATACTGGATATGTGTGTGGTGTGTCTGGGGGGAAGGACCAGGGGATGTCTTTCATTCCATAAGTTTCCATAAAGGGCTTTATAAGAATTAACTCAATCAAACTTGTCACAGTTACCAATTTAAAGCTATCACATAAAGATAAAAGATTCAATCCCAGTGAAGATATTTTGTAAGAAATTTTACCTGAAACTGTAGCATTTCTAGGCGCCTATCAGTGAACTCAAAGAGAGCCAATGTAGTCTTCATCATATACAGTGAATTGACCATGAATGTGGCCATGTCAGCTGTGCCCAAATTGCTGGCTGACACGGTACACATTTGGAGGAGAGGATCCAAGACACATGATAAAACCTGCAAATGGAGAGGAAAATGGACTCTTTATCTCTTAGTCAGTGATATGCTCCTGGGTTTACAGCACATCAAACTCAATGCCAAATGAACTGGAAGGCAGCCAACTTAAAGAAGTACATGGGAAAAAAAGCTTAATAATATAAAAAGGGAAAAGAAGGGGAGAGGCTCAAAATGGGAATTAATGAATCTCAACTTCTTGAAATTAAGAAGTGATTTAATATTGAAGGAAAATCAGTCATATGGGTATTATGCAAATACTTGTGTCACAAATGCCAGCACTTGACCGAAGGTGTAACAGAGAAGAAACCATCACTAAATAGGACTCTGTAACTGACCTGAACAAAGTCCGCCTGACGAGCATCCAATGGGACAACAGAAGAGTCATGAGACGCCAGAACTTCCCGAAGTAATGTGAGGGTCTGGGTCAGGGCAGAGCTTGGTCCAAGATCAGGTGGAGGGAGTTCAACCTAAAACAAAGAATGGTTTATCCACTACTCACGCTTTCTTGAAAGTTTAAAGTTCAAAGTAAAGCACACATGAAAACGAGAACTGTGCGCCACAGTAAAACCTAGAGTTTATGAACAGCTCATTTAGAAGTATATAATCAGCACAGAAATTGAAGCACGGTTTTAGTCAGACATTGTTTTAACTTTCTATTTTAAAGCTAAAAAATTTACGAGAAGAGTTAATGTTCACTTGTAGAATGGTATTTGCTATGTATGTGAAATAACTTGGTTTTATGTTGTTTGTCTTTAGCTCATCATAAGAAAAAGGCAATACATAGACTGGCACTATCCCAACTGCAGTACTGCTGAGAAATATCACCAGCTCAGGGCCACATATCAGGGGCCTTGGTTCAGTGTGTCTCAATTAGGAGCCCACGATTCCATCTTTCATGACACACCTTGGGAGAATTTTAGGAGGCTGATCCACTGGGCCTACCACATTGAAAACCAATTCCAAGGAATGGTGGAATAGCTCTTAAAATTTTGGGCTCTGTAGATAAATTAAGCTTAAATCCTGGATCTACCACTTAGTCATTGTGTGACTTTGGGAAAATATAATGAAAAATTAATATAGTAAGTCCCCATAAACAAGCATGCAAGATATGCAGGTGGATATACACTTGCACTTAGAAAAGGGTCAATCTCCATTTATGTGGTCATGTGATCTGTGACAATGTTCCACTGCCACCTAGTGGGACAAGATGGCCTTAACAATAATGGCCCTGGAAAAAGTGTACTGTATATTCACAGAGCAGAAATTAATCTCAATGGCTATCTCTCACCACATTGAAAATTAACTTGAGATGGATTAAATGTGGAAGCTAAAATAATCAAGCTTCTTAGAACATCCTTGATTTGAAACCCTCTTTTTTTGAAAAAAAAAAAAATCTTACAAAGCAGTAAGAAAAAGGCAGAGAACTCAATGGAAAATTGGGCAACAGACTTCAAAAAATATTTCATAAAATAATAAATCCACCACCAAATAAAAAAGTGAACAACTGGCCAGCACTATTAATGCTGAGAAAGATGCAAGTAACAAACAAACGGAACACTGCCACACCCTTTCTACATTGGCTAAAATCGAAAACAAACAGTATCAAGGACGGAAGAGGATGTAGCACAACTTGGAGACAGTAAACCATCACAACCATTAAAAAGAACCCTGCTCTGACAACTGGTTAATTGTGTCACCTATATGTGTCCCGTTTCTGGACATACACACAGCAGAAATGAAAATTTACAATCAGTTCAAGTCTGTGCAGGAATTCCATCGCAACTTTAGTTATAATGACCAAGAACTGGAAACAACTCAACTGTCCATCAGTGATAGAATTAGCCAATAAATACTGGAATTATAATGCAATGATCAAAAGTAAACTACTAGCCAGACTAGCCAGATATGGTAGCACATGCCTTTAATCCCAGTACTCAGGAGCTGTTGTGAACGAGCTCTAGATGCGTGCGCGCCCCTTTGTGCGCATGTGCAACATTACGTGCTTGCTTCACTTGCGTGTGGCTAAACATGGGACCCAGAAATTTGAATGGGTGTTCTTGGGCTTTGCAGGCAGGCGCCTTAATTGCTAAGCCACCTCTCCAGCCCTATTTTTTTCTTTCTTTTTTTTTTTAATTTAAGAGAGAGCAGAGACCCTGTTCTAAACAAGGGGAAGGTGAAACTGAAACAGGTTTTCCTTGTCCTCCACACACACACTGTCATGCATGTTCTTGCATGTGTGCACACGTGTACACACACACACACACACACACACACACACACACACACACACACACATTCATATAAACAAATATAACTAGAACTGACAGTAAGGAACTCTCTGGTGCAAACAGAAACACAAAAGGCAAGAAAAACTGTGATGATATCCCAGCCTTATACCTTACCATTAAAAAAAAATAGTAATAATAATGTGTGTTAGGCATGAGATAGATACCTGGAAGGCTTCTGGGCTGCCAGTCAAGACTGTCCAGGTAATGTGAATCACATTAGCATGACTACTCTACACAACCCTACACTATTTCCAAATCTCTGCCCACTCTGGCCAGCCTAGCAGACTAATGCCATAATGCCACCATTGTAAATGTGACACAGCCCTAAAAATTTTGAGCATTGAAAATGAAATAAAAATAAAATAGAATTTGACAGCTGTAAACTCAAATCTTTAGGTCCTGCCACAAAACTCTGCTCAATGTAAATATTAGATCACATAGGACTCTTTCAGGTTTTTGTTCTTTACATTTCATGGGGTATTTAAAGTTTATTTACATAAGTACATTTAGAATACAAGTTACATAAGTGATTATAGTATATAACAAAGCTGTAACATCATAGGAGAAAAATATAAACTGCTTGGAAAATATCTGCAAGTTTTCCAGAATTTCAATGTGTATAGTTTGAACTTGCTATGCTGCTTGCTATACTCCTGCCTCCTACCACCTAAGCATAGTAATAAATTTGCTTTAGTTACACATTTGTGACTACTTTACAAAGGAAATAAAGGAAATTGGGTTTGAGAGTCTATCTCCAATTATGACTCAATTACACTATTCCAGAAAGAGGTACTATGCATTGACTACTGCTAAGCTTGCTCAGCATGAAGTTTGTTATTCTTATGTGAAATTTAAAACATCACTGTATTAACTGAAAAATATTGCAAACTAATATAAAATATTAAAATGCCATCTGCAAGGGCTACAGAGATTGCTCAGTGGTTAAAGGTGCTTGCTTGCAAAGCCTGATGGCCCACTTTCAATTCCCCAGTACCTTTGTAAGCCAGAGATACACAACATGATGACACATGTGTCTGGAGTTCATTTGCCTTAGCCCACCTATACTTACTCTTTGCTTGCCTCTTTCTTTCTTGCAATAAAAATATTACAATAAAATGAAATGACATCTTCAAATGTGACAGATTCACAATCACATAGTGTAAGAGCTGCATTTCTCATACACACCTTGTCCATTAATTTACTTGCATGAAGACTCAAGCTATTGAAGAATATCTTTTTGCTTAGCAAATGCATTTCTTCAATGGTAGTCAATAAAGTACTTGCACTATTTCCAACGATGCCGCTAAAAACAAAGAAGATTTCAGGTCACATAACACAAGCTGATATGATTCAATTCACTCAGCATGCCACTTTTAAGGAATGTAGATTTAAGCTGAGTGTGGTGACACACACACATATAATTGGGGAGACTGAGATAGAAGTATAGCAGTTCAAGGCCAGCTTGAGCTGCAAGAGTGAGATCTGACCGCAAAAACAGAACAGATTTAATTTTTTTTCTATAGAGACTAAAATCACGACTTAAGACTAATCACTCTAACTTCATACATGACTTTTTTCCTTTGAGTAAGGTAAGTTTACAAAAGAGGTGAGAAGACTGAACATTCTTAGTATGCAAATCCCAACTCAGAAATGATCCAAAATCTTAAATTTTGTAGGTCAGTATTTGAAGACTTTCAGACTTTAGAGCACTCTGGATTTTGGGCTTTCAGACTATGATGCTTGGCTGGTCAAATCTGTTTAAATGTTATAAAGCCCAGCATTGAATGTGGAATACCTCTGCCCTCAAACAGTCTAGACAACATATACTCAACCTGTACTACACTTCCAACATTTCATAATTTCTTTTAGAAAACCTGTGAGTTAGAACTGATGTCTGTAACATGTTAGTCTGAATCTTTAGTTTTCCTTTTTACTATGAGCATGTATCTTAATGATGTATGAGGTCTAAAGAATGGTATTCCACCAGTAGCTCTACTGATAAATAAACTCCATAAGCACTGAGTTCTGTTTATTAAAAACTGGTATATCCGACCACTAACATAATTATAAAGTTGCTTTAATTTTACACAACTGCTTAGATAACAACATATTTAAATTAATAATGAAAATCTGATATTTGGAAAGAATTAATTACATTATCATATTGCAGAAAATTCAGTTTTCTATTAACAAGATTACTCTTATAACTATCCAAAGTGGTTTCTCATTTTTGCCAGGAACTAAATGAATTCCAAGAGACAATAAGCCAAAGTCAAATCAAGAGATGAAAATGGGGACTGGGGAGATGGCTCAGCAGTTAAAAGTACTTGCTTACAAAACCTATTGGCCCAGGTTCATCTCCAGTAACCACATAAAGCCAGATATACAATGGGGTGCATGATCTGGAGTTTGTTTGCAGTGGCAGGAGGTCCTTGAGTGCCCATACTCTCTCCTCTCTCCTTCCCTCCCTCTCTCAAATAAATAAATATTTTTTTAAAAAAGGATCTATTCTACCTATTAAAACAGAGGAAATAAAAATAAAATTCAATAAAGAGATAAAAATGCTAAAGAAAAGTCTCATGAAAAACAAAATGAAATAATTCATTTAAAAGTGAAATCCTGGGCTGGAGAGATGGCTTAGTGGTTAAACGCTTGCCTGTGAAGCCTAAGGACCCTGGTTTGAGGCTCAATTCCCCAGTACCCATGTAAGCCAGATGAACAAGGTAGCGCATGTATCTGGTGTTCGTTTGCAGTGGCTGGAGGCCCTGGTGTGCCCATTTTCCCAGTCTCTCTCTCTCTCTCTGTCTGTCTTTCATTCATAAATAAATAAATAAATAAATAAATAAATAAATAAATAAATAAGTGAAAGCCTGGTCAACAGAATAGATCATGCGGAGGACGGCTATCAGGACTTGACAAGATAGAGGAAATAGACTGGGAAGCCAAAAATCAATGACAAATTCAATAAAACATACAAACAAAATGTTGATGGACATGTAGGACACTTTAAAAAGAGCAAACATGGGCTGGAGAGATAGCTTAGTGGTTAAGGTGCTTGCCTGTAAAGCCTAAGGACTCATGTTTAACTCTCCAGGTCCTACATAAGTCAGACACATGGTGATGCAAGCACTCAATGTAGCACATGTGCACAAGGGGTGCATACATCTGGAGTAGGACTTCACTGGCTGGAGTCCCTGGTGCACCAATCCTCTCTCTCTCACTCTCTCACATTAAAAGAAAAGAAAAGATTCAGACCATTGATATACAAGAAGAGGAAAAACAACAGGCCCAGGACATGGAGAATATCTTCCAAAAAAATTATAGAAGAAAAATTTTCAATCTTACAAGAGACACCCATCCAAATACAGGAAACTCACAGAACACCAAATAGACAGGACCAGTGAAAAGAATTCCCCATGTCCCATTACAGTTAAAACACTAAACACAGAAAACAGAGAGTACAAAAAGTAGCAAGAGAAAAACAGCTTGTCCTATCACCTACAAAGGTAAGCCTAGCAGAATTATGTCTGATTTTTCAATGGAAACTCTAAAAGTCAAAAGGGCCTGGAATGGAGTATTTTACATTTTGAAAGACCACAGCTGGCAACCCAAACTACTATACTCAGAAAAATTATCCTTCATACTAGAAGGTGAAAGAAACACTTTCCATGATAAAAGCCAGCTTTATGAATATATGAAATATACTCTACAGAAAGTACTGGATGGAATACTTCTCATTGAAGACAGGAACAAAGATACTTAAAAGAAGCTATAGGAGGGAAAAACAACAATCAAAACTGGAACAGATGTGAAAGCAAATGAAGATCAAGAAAACACCAAGCCCCACAAAGTCTTCAACTTGACTGAGATTAACTCTGAACATCAATGGATGTGCTCTTCAATCAAAAGACACAGGTTAAAAGGCTGGAACAAAAAAATTGGACTCATACATTTTCTGTCTATAATAAACCAACCTTACCATTAAAAACAAACACCACTTTAGGGTGAAAGGATGGAAAAAGATATTCCAAGCAACTGGAAATAAGAAGCAGATGTGGTTTCTAATGTCTGACAAAACAGACTCTAAGCCAAAAGCAATTAAAAGAGACAGCAGAGGCCACTTTATACTCATGAAGGGAACAAGTCAACAAGATTTGTGAACAAAACACAATCGCACCAAATTTTATAAAGATACTATACGTTAATCCAGAAATAAATTCCTATACAATAATAGTGGGTGACATTAGTGCCCCACTATCATCGATAGGCAGATCATATAAACAGTAACTAGAGCAACAACGGAGCTAAGTAACATCATAGATCAAATGGACTTCACCGGCATCTACAGAACCTTCCCAACTCTACAGAATAAACACTCTTCTCAGCAGCTCCTAAAACAGATCATACATTAGGATATAAAGCAAATCTCCACAAATTCAGGAAAACTGACCCAACTCCTTGTATTACATCTGGACACAATTCAATAAAGCTAGAAGTCAACAACAAGAAAAACATAAACAATATACCAACTTCACACTGCTGAACAATGACTGGGTTGTTGAAGAAATCAAAAGATTTATGGAACTGAATGACAATGAAAACACAATGTACCAGAACTTATGGGACATAATGAAGGAAGTCTTAAGAGTAAAGTTTATAGACCTAAATGCCTCCATCACAAAAATGGAGAGATTACAAATAAATAACTTAAGTATACATCTCAAGCTTTGGAAAAACAAGAATCCAAACCCCAAAGTATTAGATGGAAAGAAATAATCAAGATCGGAGAGAAATCACTGAAGTGGACATGAAGAAAACAATTTAAAAAGTTGATGTAAGAGCTGAAGAGATGGCTCAGGGGTTAAAGGAGCTTGTTCACAAAGCCTGACAACTAGGGTTTAACTCCCCCACTACTCATGTAAAGTCAGATGCACAAAATGGTGCATGTATCTGAAGTTCATATGCAGTGGCAGGAGGCCTTGGCACACTTGTACTCTCTGTCTCTCTCATAAATAAATAAATAATTTTAAAAGTTAATGAAACAAAGAGCTAGTTCTTATAAAAATAAACAAGACTGTTAAATACCTGGTCAAATTGATCATAAGGAAAAGAGAAGGCTTTACTTAACAAGATTAGAGATGGAAAAGGAGATATTACTTACCTGATTGTGTGGTGGTAAAATTTAAGGAGATTGGAAATTTTATATAATAAAACTGCCCCAGGTTCAGCTAGTATAACTTGTTCAATTCGAACCTATTAAAACATGGGAAAACAAATATTTTTTAAAAGCATACCTTTTCTTCCTTATCACAAAATATTCAAAATGCATTTCATTACTACAGCAAATGCAAAATACTTTCTAAAGAAATTCTGCATACTAACTTGGAAGGAATGATAAGCATTCTTAACACAAACTCTTGAAATGACCTATTATCAGGCTACTTGCTACAGAAACACGAGGACCTGAATTTGGGTCTGCAGCACCCAACGAAATGCCAGGCATGGCTGCACACTCTGTAATACAATCTCTGGAAGAGCAGAGATAGGGCATCTTGGCACTTGCTCCCCAGCTAGCCCAGCCAACTAAGTGAGTTCTATGTTCAGCATGAGGCTCTTTCTCAAAATATAAGGTGGACAGCACCTAAGGAAGACCAGCATGGATCACTAACCTACCAGGAATCTTTTCTTATTAATCTCCATCACTCACTGATCTTTCTCCTGCACTGCATTTAGTCATTAATACATGCAATGTAAGTCACAGTGATGCTCCCTTGCCTGTCTATTCTGTCTGTGCTTAAGCTACTACTCACATTATCTTCTTGCTTTCTAAACATAAACAGACTCTGTGTTCTCCGCTTCCTTTTCATTTTCAGCATCTGGTAGAAACAGCACACACTCAACAGATATTTAACAAACCCTTTAAAAGCTCAAGTCATTCTCTAGTTGGACTTTAGCATATGCCATATTGTTAGCAAATGTAATTTGTAAAATGTGAGTTTCTACATGTATGGGTCTTGTTATACAAAACCCTCTTGAATTATGGACATAATTTCCCTCTGTATCAGTATGTTTATGAAAGCAATTCCTCTCTGGCTGGAAGCAACAACAAACTTGCTATCATAAAACTGCCCATCAAGGATGGCATTTGTATTAACAATCATAATTTCCATATGACAACTTCTTTTCACGTCAAGACCTCAGATTAATGTCAGTTACAAATAACATCACAGAAAGCGGTATTTTCCAAATCTTCATACAATGATTGCAGTCAAATATATAGGATGTTATTTGCAGACAGGTTTTTGTTAAGATTTATAACACCATCTCTGCTAGCTGGGATTGTGCCTTAAAAATTTTAGAGACATCAAGAAATCCTTCACTTCCATTCTCTTAACAAAGGAAGTTAGAAGAGAGGGAACAAAAAGAAGGGGAAAAGGGAAAGAGGACGGAATAAAGGAAGGCAGCAAAATCACGAATTACCCAAGAGAGGCTGAGTGACATCTTGGGCTACAAGTCAGGCGATAGCGCAGAGGCTAGAAAAGCGAGGAGACTGACAATGCTCATCAGGCTTGACTTGGTTCGCTACACAAAGGAACGCCCTATCTTATGAGGGCCAAACAAGAGACTAACCTCTCAGTAAAACCAACAGCCTGTGGAAAAACAAAAGACAACAAGAGAAAAGGAAAAAGTTTCAAAGACTAAAGGGCTGGGAGATGGCTTAGTGGTTAAGGTGCTTGCCTGCAAAGCCTAAGGACTCATGTTCAACTCTCCAGGTCCCACGTAAGCCAGACACACGAGGTGATGTACGCATGCAAGATGACACATGTGCACAAGGTGGTGCACACATCTGGAGTTCAATTGCAGTGGCTGGAGGCCCTGGAATGTCAATTCTCTCTCTCTCTCTCTCTCTCTCTCTCTCTGTCTCTCTTTCTCTCATAAAAAAATACAAAAAAGAAGACGACGACAACTAAAGAAGTGGCAGTGGCAGTAGCTGACCAACATGAGGTAATGACAGGGGAGGTCAAAACTCTTAGCAGACCTTGAGGATGAACAGAAAGAATGTGGTGCGGTTTGTCACCTACTACACACTCAGTAAGTTCCAGAGCACTGGAGATCCGGGAGCTACTTAAGGAGCAGAAGGGCTGCAGGCAGCAAGGCTAGGGGAGGAGGGAAACAAGACCTAGGGCTCTCCTTCCCACGGCCAAGAAAAATTACATCAAAAGCAGGAGTGTGAGGGCCAGAGAAAGTCTGTGTTTGTGAAGACAGCGGAAAGCAAGGGCTAAAAGGCCACTGATAAGCCTGCCTTACCTTAACATCACGGGGAGTGCAGGGTGGGCATGTGTCCAAGACTACTCAACATCTGAGGGCACAATGCCTGTATCCAGTCACATGCTACTCAGCTACATTTTCTCTGCCCCTTCTCTATGTAGATACACCTATTTTCACAGACACCTCCAGAATTTAGAAAAGTTAGGAGCACATGATATATCAAAGTTTTTATTAAAAGATAAAATCCAGGGCTGGAGAGATGGCTTAGCGGTTAAGGCACCTGCCTGCTAAGCCTAAGAACCCGGTTCCAATCTCCAGGTCCCATGTTTGGCCAGATGCAAAGTGACGCAAGGGCGCGCACACATCTGGATTTCATTCACAGCAGCTGAGAGACTGCTGGCGTGCCCATTCTCTGTCTCCCTCTCTGTCTGTCTGTCTCTCTCCAAAAATAAAAATAAAAAAATAAATTAAAAAAAAAGATAAAATCCAAATGGTAGCTCCTAATTGGTCAGTAATCTAGAACATTTGCATGAAGGAAGGACTGTTACCCATGGACTTGAACAAAGACTGCATGTACTAACTTTGAAGCTTGGAGCTGAAACTCTGGGCAATGATGGTTTAATGATGACAAGACATAGCATCCTATACATGGTAGATACAGCATTAATCTAATAGCACAAGTCAAAAATAAACAACTGAAAATAAAGTTAGAGTTCACATTTTGTTTGGCATGTGTGTGGTATGTGTTCTGTACCCATATGTATTCAGCAGTGTGTGAGTACATCTGTGTATGTGGATGTGCATGCAATGTGTACACATATAGGCCAGAGAACGACCTCAGAGGTCTTATTCAATTGCTCTCCATCTCATTTATTGAGACAGGAACTCTCGCTTGAATTCTGAACTCACCCATTCAACTAGTCTAGCTAGCTAGTTAACTGCCCTAGGGAACCCATCCCTACACCCTGAGGGCTGGGATTACAAATGGGCCACCACACCTGGCAGGCGTTTACATGGGTGCTGGGGGTCCAAACTCAGGTCCTTCTACTTACACAGCAAGCTCTTTACTGGCTGAGCCTTCTCCCCACTCCTAGACTCCACATCTTAATCCACATTCACAAATGTTTAGTCTATTACCTATAAAGTTTCACTTTATTAAGAGAAAGAATTCTCAGTGACATGACTGAAGAAAAAAATCTTACTGCAATATTTTAATTGTAATTCTGAATATTTTTCTTAGTGATCCACTTTTATATTTTATTAAGTTATAATTTTTTAATGCCAGAAACCACACTTTTAATTTTTAAGCACCTAAACTTTTCTTAATGACATGTGATATTACATGATTTGGCTACTATGAAAAGTACAGAAAATAAATCTTTTTTGTTTTGTTGGCTTTTTAAATTTTTGCTTTCTTTTGTTTTGAGACGTGGTATCACACTGTTGCCCAGGCTAGGCACAATTAATGTAACCCAAGTTGATCTCAAACTTGCAATCCTCCTACATTAGCCTACTAGACTGCTAAAATTTTATTTTTATTCTTTCTTCTTTTATCTTTCTAATAATTGCTAATATAGAAAACAGCAACATTTCAACATTTATATGAATGGTAAACTTCTTCTGAAAAGCAAACTGGCATGGAAAGCATTTCATTCTGTAGAAAAACAAAATAATTTAAAATACTTTCAGATGATCAAGTTATGATAATACTGAATTTAAAACCATAATTGTCACAAGTGAAGTCATCTAAGACTTGCTTGCTTATGTCAAAATATCAAAGAAAAATCTTAGAAATGTTTAGTTCATATGAAAATCAAGTATCTAACTGAAATGTCTATGTACTAAACTACTGTCAGTGAGCAAGGAAATGTTGCCCAGTATTCCATAAATAATAATAAATGAGAAGAAGTTCTGCTACAGGTGTTACGTATAAGGATCAATACACTTCATCTTTAGAGCGACTCCTGAGATGAGGCAGGGTTAAGTGCAGGGCCAGTGTGAGCAAACTATAGTGTAGAAAAATGAAGCAACTGGAACAAGTGACCACGATGAAGTGGCAGAAGGGAATTCTAAACTGTTGACTGATGCCAAGTCCTGTTCCTTATACCATAAGTGGTATTGACAATAACTCCACTCCGTAACCATAGTTCATCTCTGAACTAACCATTAATCCTTGCTACGATAAAAAAAAAAAAATGACTATGCTCGGAACAATATCCCCTGAGAAATTTATGAAAATAATTTGTACACTAACTTTTTCTGAATTGATCAATAATAGTACGGGAAACCTAATTTGTAAAAAATATATCAAAATAATATTTTCAGTTATCTATCTTTTAAAATTGGCAATGATTTTATAACCTAACAATATTCAGCCTAGTCAATGTGGCAATTTTACATCAACTTGAGTTCAAGCTACTATCAATTTCTTTAAACTCATATAAGTAAGTCAATATTTCCACTAGATACCGTGTAACAAATAAAAGCAAAGTATTGTACCTTTAGAGGCCGGCACACACCCTCAGTGATATGACCAACAACTTCCTGAATATTTTCTTCAACACCTAAAATTAATTATAACATAATTATTTTTATCCACATTAAAGGTTACTTCACATCAAGCAGAGAAAAATACCTACAATTAATGGCACTAATAACACTGAAAATAAACGGCAATATCTTATAAGTTTGAGGTCTTTTGAAAAACTACTAGCTGTAATTAATAACACAATACTAATTATGTCAGTAGCTAATGCATGTCTAGAAAGCACTGATAATTCATTAGACTGTTGAATTCCAAAATGAACATTCTTTGTGAAGAATAAGCGTAAGAGATAGAAGGAAAAACGACTGGATGAACATGTCAACTGGAGGAAGTGATGAGAGGAAGCACTGGGAGCTGCTCTGCAAACGCCTTCTTTAAGACACTTTGCAACACATGAGCTGAGGGGAGAGTGGCAAACAGACCATGCGACCTAATGGAAAACTGACATTTTCTACTTACCGTTCATTTACCAAGCACCGACATTTTCTAATTATAACCACCTTAATTTGTATAGAGACACTGAGGCTCAGAAGATTAAAGTTAGAATGACAGAATTTTATCTAATTCCAACATATTTTCCTCAATCCTCACCATACTGCCTCTCATAAACTTTCCTAAGGCAACTTGAAGGAAGTACATTCTTTTATTCTGGGTAGTTAGTATGACACTAGAAATAATAATTTTTTAAAAAACTTTTTAAAATGCAGGCTTTGGCCAGATGTGGTGGTGCATGCTTGTAATCTCACAACTCAATAGGCCGAGGCAGGAGGATTGCCAGTTAGAGGCCAACCTGGACTATACAGTAAGACCCAATCTCAAACAAATAATAAGCTGCAGACTTTGGGACAATCTAAGACATATATTGAGTTTAACCTCATTAATAAAGAGTTGAAATCACTGAGGTTAGGTATCACCACCAGTCTGTATGTGACCTGTCTCACCGATCATGTGATGAGCCACAGCTCACGATGGGCAGCACTCTCAAAGTGTAGGCCAGAAGAAATCCTTCTTTCAATTGCTTTTGTTAAAAATATTTTTAAATTTATTTTTAAGCTGGGCGTGGTGGCACACGCCTTTAATCCCAGCACTAGGGAGGCAGAGGTAGGAGGATCGCTATGAGTTCGAGGCCACCCTGAGACTACATAGTGAATTCCATGTCAGCCTGAGCTAAAGTGAGACCCTACCTCAAAAAACCAAAAAAAAAAATTATTTTTATTTGAGAGAGAGGGAGAAAGAGGCAGAGAGACAGAAAGAGAGGGAGAGAGAGAATAGGCATGTCTTCAGCCACTGCAAACAAACTTCAGAAGTGTGCACCACCTTGTGCATCTGGCTTATGTAGGTCCTGGAGAATGGAACCTGGGTCCTTTGGCTTCGCAGGCAAATGCCTTAACTACTAAACCATCTCTCCAGCCCTTATATTGCTTTTTGTCAAGAATTTTATTACAGAAACCAGAACAGTAACTAATACACCTCCTACAGAAGTCACAAATTTTTGAAATTTCCTAGATAAGGCTTCAGCAGCTCTCAAATGCAGCCACTGTTCAATCTTGAAACCAAAACAAACATTTTAAGTAGATACAGTAATAAAAAAAAAAAAAAAAAAACTGGGGCTGGAGAGATGGCTTAGCGGTTAAACGCTTGACTGTGAAGCCTAAGGACCCCGGTTCAAGGCTTAATTCTCCAGAACCCACATAAGCGAGATGAACAAGGGGGCACACACATCTGGAGTTCGTTTGCAGTGACTGGAGGCCATGGCGCACCCATTCTCTCTCTCTCTCCACCTGCCTATTTCTGTATATCTCTCTCTCTCTCTCAAATAAATAAATGAATAAAATATTTAAAAAAAAAAAAAAACCAACCAACTTTTAGGACAAAATTAGCAGCTTAATGCCAGAAACCACACTCAGCCTGTTTACTTGGATATAAGGAAGACAGCAGCAATCTGATGTAAGTGACATGCTAAGAGTGGACATAAAGTACGCCAGACCCTCCAACAACAAGAGAAGCTAAGGCACACCCCCTGCCAGCAACAAGATGAGTAGAGGAGTGAAGGCTCAGGGAGGTGAAGGGCTGAGTGTGGATGAGTGACAGGGGACCATACTGAAGGACAATGTCCATGAGCAGAGTCAGAGGGAGTCCAGGGAGCATGGGACACAGGACGCTTGTGCTCCATGTACGTGCGAGGTACTAGTAACAGAGGGAAGACGCAAGGAGAGCACAGAAGCTCCCCGGATGTCTTCTCTTCAGCGTCAGCAGGAGCAGTCAGTGCACCCACCCTGTGTGGTCACGTGCTTCAAGACAGCTTCCAGGTGTTCCTTTTCAGAAGCAGTGGCTTGGTGGAGCCATGCCAGCATATCTCCCACATACCTAAGGAAAATTGTGTCAGTAAAGAGGTCTCAGGAAAGAGTATCAAACCCTTCGCTGGTGTCAATCACTTTACCTCAAAGGGTCATGGGAGTGCATTTCAATGGGTCTTGGTGTACCTCCAGGGCCCCCTCTTGTAAGAGCATCAATAAAACCTCGAACAACTGTGCTTCGTCTAGCTGTTCCAAATTCATCTAAGGTGTACCTAGAAGAAATACTCTGCATGAGAAATAGTTGTATTTCCCCCCAACAGTTACATCAGACAGTTCATGCAACTTCCAAGATAAGCAGGATAGCTAAAGCTACTTTCAGTACTCCCTCAGGAACTACTGCTCTTAAAATAAAGGGGAGTCATTTCAGCACCATGAAAGCTCATCTGAAAGGTACAAATTTTGCTTCTTCTAAAAAAAGAATGGTTGAGCCTAAAACAGCAGCATTAATGAAGGACAGAACAGCGGACCTGGAGGACAACTGGGCAACGCAGCAATTCTGAACTCTTCTGGTTCCAGATTCTTTGCAGTCCACAACATAATGTTTTACACAAAGCCATATACCTACCTCTCAAAAGCTGGTTAGAAGGCTGAAACACAGATATTAAACTTTTTTCTTTTATATTAAAAATTATCTCTTAAAAATATATATTTATTAAAAAATATCTATTATACTGCTATAAATTAAACCAAAATCACCTCCAATATTACTATCCTTTATGGTGTACATGTGTGTATCCAAGTTAATGTCATGGTATGAGTGTGCACATGGAGCTAGAACACGAGCTTAGCTAGGTATTTTTAAACTTACTTGACTCCACTGAGACATATCAGTTGTTCCTTAAGTTTAGTAACCAACCATGCATATACATCAAGTATCTTCTTTTGATAGAGCGTGTTTGCTGTTAACTAGCCATGGTTTGTGTGTGTGTGTTTTCAGCTCAAAGGAAATGGCTGAGAAAATCTCTTCAGAGATATCAGCATGTGGGGCAGGAAAGCATAGCATCAAGTAAGGAGCTGTGAAGCTGCACGAACACGGCACAGTTGCTTCTAGTTTCTAAGACAACTCAGAACCACAATGCTCATTTCTGTTTCTCCTTGTGCTCTTAGACCTGATTGACATGGAAGCATCCTTCTGTTAAATGGAGCCATGCTGAAATCACGAACTGATGATCAGACGACTACTTAGCACGCAGAAGAAAATAACCTAACTTTTTCTGCATACAAAGCTAATGTCTCCGGAGGCCCTACTGAATCAATGGAAAATGAGCATTTAGTTAATGGTGAAAACAAACAACACAACTTCTGTTTCTAGGACCCCTGACTGAAACCACAGTGACAGGAGAAACAAGTGAATCTGCTAGAATTGTAGTGGAGGGTGAGGTCATCACAACTGTCAACACTGAGACTTACCTGCATCATAACATGCAATAGCATTTAACAACACTGTTCCTCCTCCTGCAGCACAAATGTAGTTTAAGTGTAACTAGCCACAAGGAATGAACCACAGAGAACCACCAACATTATCTGCAGACATGAACATCCTTCTCAGAGACAGAGGAAAACTAACAAAGGACAGATTTTCACAATGGAACTTTCTTGAATGTTGAAGTGAATGTTCAAGATGCACAGATATGCTAATGTGCCTCTTGGGAAAATAAAAGCCATCTTTTAAAAAATATATATTTATTATTTTTGAGTGATTTATTCATTTTACATGAGAGTGATTATTACTTATTTATTTATGAGAGAGTGTGGACACACCAGAACTTACTGCTATGCAAATAAATTCCAGATGAATGTGTCACTTTGTGTGTCTGGCTTTATGTCAGTGGGTATGGATAACTGAACTCAAGCCTGTAAGTTTAACCTCTGAGCCTTCTTCCCAGCCCCCATCTTGTACATGTCTATCTATGTTAAATAAAAAGATTCTACCTATCTCTTCAAAATGCAACAAAAATTCATAAAATATGGAAAAATCAGTATTGCATAAATTAGCTCATTCTGAAATAATTTATGTTCTGAAGATTTGCTAAAGGAAAGTATCAGTTTTTCAAATGTCCATTTATAACTTTTTTAAAAAGTTTTTTTCAAAGCAGTGTCTCAATCGAGCTCAGGCTGACCTGGATCTCGCTCAGTAGTCACAGCAATCCTCCTACTTCTGCATCTCAAGTGCTGGGATTAAAGGCGTGCACCACCAGCCCAGCTCATTTACAACTTTTTTTTTTTTTTTTTTTTTTTTTTTGGTTTATTGAGGTAGGGGTAGGGTCTCACTCCAGCCCAGACTGACTTGGAATTCACTATGTAAGTGTCAGGCTGGCCTTAAACTCACAGTGATCCTCCTACCTCAGCCTCCCGAGTGCTTGGATTAAAGTTGTGTGCTATCATGCTTGGCTGATTTATAACTTTTTTTTCCAGGTAGGGTCTCACTCTAGCCCAGGCTGACCTGGAATTCACAGTGATTCTCCTATCTCTGCCTCCGAGTGCTGGGATTAAAGGTGTGTGCCACCATGCCTGGCTGATTTATAACTTTTAAAAATAAATTTCTGTACTTTGTGAGCATCACAGTTATACACCATTATATAACCCTGAGTTAGGCAACTTCAGGGCTTTATTAACTTCCCAAGGATTTTGATAACTGACACTTTTCTTGCACATGATGCCTCCACATCTGAGGCAGAACATTGGTCAACAAAGCATGAAAGCTGTTATATATATTTAAATAAAGTTCATGTGCTGCCACCTGGTGGTCAGCATGAGTCATTTCTTTTGTTTACTTTTTTTTTTTTTTTCTTTCTAAAAAAGCAACTAACTACCCCTTAGAAAATAGATGGCTACTTAAGGCAAATTTTCTTTTTAGCATCCATCATATCCTAGTCAGTTTGTCTTCAAACTTACTTTCCCACTCCATTTCCAGACGTCCCCTGAGATCCTCTAAATGCCATTCTTGCCCCTGTCTCCGGGCATGTGATTTTCAGGGGTAAGTCTTTGTCCTCTACTTGATTTTCCAGCTTTCTCCTATTGTCCAAATTAGCTTAAGATCAATTCTACTTTGCTAACATTTCTAGCCAGTTACAAATGTCTAAAAAAAAAAAAAAAAAAGTCTAAATTTAGTGCTAACCTGGCATTGTTCTTAAGCACCTGATGTGATGATCCTAAGTTCCTGCTGTCCTTCAGACGAGGCCTCCCCAACAGTCCTGTAAAATAGGCTCTTTCCTCATTTGATCCTCACTTTACAGCTAAGAAAAGAAGCTTACGGCTTCTTGAGAAAATCTGACTCATGAACCCACCTTGAAAACTCACATCTGTTCAAGTCATAATTTATAATGAGAAACCATCTTACCCAGAGTTAGGATGGCTACGACAGTAATAAGCCATGTGTGGTGGCACACACCTCTGATCCCAGCACTAGGGAGGCTGAAGGAGGGCCGCCACAACTTCAAGGCTGGCTTGGTCTACATACTGAGTCCCAGGCCAGAGTGGGTTACAGAGTGAGACCCTTTCACACAAAAATTAGTAATTATAAAATAATAAACAAATGCTTTTGAGGATGTGGGGAAAATGAAAGTTTTACATATTATCAGTAGGAATGTAAACTAATACAGCCATTACATAAGTTCCTCCAAAAACATAAAATAGAACTACCACATGCTCCAGCAACCCCACCCCTTGTTATATATGCAAAGAAAATGAAAAGGTACCTATATGAATGTCATACCCAAAGTAGTTAAGACAGGAAATCAGTCTAGGCCCCCATCAACAGATGCATAAACATATGGTATTAGGGCTGGGGAGGAAGCTCAGTAGATCAAGTGCTTGCTGTGCAAGAACTCTGGGGATCAGCACTCATACCCTCGATGCCAAAGCAGCACTCAAATGAGGAGATAAAGGATAAATGGGGCAAGCTAGATAGTTATAAAAGCCAAATTGGTGAGTTCTGGGTTAGTGAGAGACTGTCTAAGTAACATGAAGAGGGACCAAGGAAGATACACAGTATCAAATTGTAGCTTCCACACACATGTATACACAGATTTATATGAACCCATATACACGCATCCCCATATACACACAGGCACACACACACACACACCACACACATGCAAAAAATATGGTATTATACACAATAGAGTATTATTAAATCATTAAAAAGAATGTAATTTTATTTGCAGTATAATGGATTGAGTGGGAACACATCATTTTACGTAAAATAATCCAGACAGAGACAAGGAGTGTATGCACTTTCCCTCATAACATGCAATACTCAATTCCTTTGGTATGATGAAGTGAAAACACCACTGTAAATTATAATTATAATTATAAATACTGTATATGAATTTGATAGTATTTACCAAGGAAAAAACAGGATTTCTTACTTATATAAGACAGGTCTATCCTGTAGTGCTTCCATGGCCTGAGCTAATACTGGAGACACATCACATGATTCTTGTGTCAATGTTCTGCATTCACCTAGAATACAGTCAGCATTAGCACTTCACTTAAATAAGTATTAGCTCTTTATTAAGTCCACTGTATACCAGAAGTCTAAATTCTACATCTCTATCACACCTTCCAAGGCTCTGGGTCCATTGTGGAAGAGGTGGCAGAAAGAATGTAAGAGCCAAAGGAAGGGTATGACTCCTTACAATGCAACTGTCCAGACAGAAATTGGCCCTACTATCCATGACCTTGCAGTGCCTAGCAATACCTTTCACAAGACCCTCATAATAGGAGAAAAAGATGATGACATCAAATTAAAAAAGAGACTAATGGAGAGAGGGAGGGGATATGACAGAGAATGGAGTTCTGAAGGGGAGGAGAGAGAAATATCATGGTTTATTGTCTGTTAAATATAGAAGTTGTCAATAATAAATAAATAAAACGAAAACATCAAAGCAGAAATCCAGAGGCTATAAAGACCTCAACATTAAATCAGACCGCCCACAGGTGTGCCATAGCTCATGGAACATTGTGGAAGAGGAGACAGAAAGATTGTAAAAGCTACAGTCTGTAAGAATACCCTGAGGCATGGTCCCCCCATTAACCCATAGGGACTGACAGAGGCCTTTATGACCCCACAGTGAACACCATGACACCACTGAGAAGGGCTCAGGGAAATGGGATTTAAAAATAAATAAATAAAATTTAAAAAAATTTTTTTTTTTTTTTTGGTTTTGTGAGGTAGGGTCTCACTCTGGTCCAGGCTGACCTGGAATTAACTATGTAGTCTCAGGGTGGCCTTGAACTCTCAGTGATCCTCTTACCTCTGCCTCCCGAGTGCTGGGATTAAAGGCGTGCACCACCACGCCTGGCTAAAATTTTTTAAATAAATTGTTTTTTAAAGTTTTACATTCAAATACTAATTTCATGAAACTATACAAAATGGTAGAGTGCTTACTCTGAGCCCATCGGTAAAGTCTTTCATAGGCTGTTTCTTGAAGCAAAGCCATTTGTTCCATAATTTCCAAACTAAAAGAAACACAAAATTCAACATTTATTACAATTTAAACTTTTAAAACCCATTCTCCCCAGAGAAGCTATTGACAGGTGATGGTTGCTGGGGTAGGGCGAGTCATTTTATTCATTGTATCAACACTGGTGAGGTGCCCATATTCCAGTAAGTATATTCTAACCCATGCTCATGCAAGCAACTCTAATTTAACTCAGTGGGTCACCAAAAAAAAAAAAAAAAAAAAACATGGACATGGAAACAGGATCAGTTGAGAAGAGGAGATTTAATGACACTGGCAGTGGCCTAAGAGAGGGTAATAATCAAAATATGATCAAAATATAAATGCATGAAATTGTCAAAAAGATAAAGAAGTTTTTTTAAAAACTTTATTTTATTTGTTTAACAGAGAGAGGGAGAAAGGCAGATAGAGAGACAGAATGGGCATGCCAGTGCTTTCAGCCACTGCAAGTGAACTCCAGATGCATGTGCCACCTTGTGCATCTGGCTTATGTGGGTCCTTTGGCTTTGCAGGCAAGCACCTGCAGATGTTAAGCCATCTCTCCAGCCCCAGAAAAAACTTTTAATCAATGGCTACATCTAAGCACTCAATTATTTCCATTTAATTACACTGTGACTTGGCTAAACCATATTAACTCTATATCATATTACAAAATGAATTTTCAATAATCTTTTCCAAAAAATAAGTATGAATTTTTTAATTTCATTACATATCACTGGCTCTTTTAGTCTAAACATGTGAGGGTATAACTTTCTCCTTACAAATAAATAAATAACATAATATATATTATAATATATATAATATTATTATGTTATAATAATATATAATAAATAACAAAGAATAAATTAATATTTTATAGAAAGTCTTTCAAAGTATACAAATGTAAGTAGCAATACAATTCATTTAACAAACACTTACCCTGCTGTTTGTTGGTTGGTACGCAAGAGAACTTTGACATCATTATGAATCTGTTTTACTCTTCCCAATGCCTTGAAAAAATCCTTCAAATTTAAGCATATGAGTTTAAGACAACCACACTTTCAAGTAAACTACTTTTCTCTAAATCAAAGATAACTGCAAAAAGGAAAACAAAATCTTCCTATTCAAATCAAATCATATTTCACTATCTCACCTGTCTTTGCATTTTTATACCAGGTCTTTATTTCTTCATATTTTAAGTCCTGTTTTATTTCAGCACCTACTGTATGCCCAACAGTGTGCTTAGTTGCAAAATTTATAAATAAACATCTTTGTCCACAAGAAGCATAGTTCAGGAAGAGAAATGCAAGCCTCAAGGTCGCCACACAAGCTGAGCAAGGTGACGAGTGCAGAGCACAGCACAGCACTGGGCACACAGAAGCACTGTGTTCTCTGCTCAGATTCCTGGATGCCTCACCCAAGAACAGAAGTGCAGTCAGACAGAAAAGATGCTCAGTATATACACACGTGCTCACTGACGCTGAAATGATGAGTGGTTTTGTTCCTTTGAGAAAATGTATGGACCTTCACTTTCCACTATGTTACAGAGTGAACCACGAAGAGACACTCAGAAAAACCTCACCCCTATCTTGCCCTTTGACCCCAGACAAGAGGATAAAGTTCATGGCTTTTCCAAAAAAGGACACTGAAAGCTGCCTTTCTAGAAAAATTATGTCTTCAACAAAAACAAACTAACTTTAAAAAAAGAAAGAAAATGTTTTTATCATTTTGGTGTTCTATAATCCTATTAATTTGCAAAAAAAAGCATATCTTTAAAAAATTAATAAGATGAAAATATAAGCCCAACTCAGTAAAGACAAAAAGTTATCAAAGAAAACAATCAATGTAGTACCACTGTAATGAACTGAAATAACATTACTATACTGTAATATAACATAGAAAGCTGAGAACAGGGCTGGAGAGATTGCCTAGTGGTTAAGGTGGTTACCTACAAAACCTAAGGACCCAGTTTCGATTCCTCAGTACCCATATAAGCCAGATGCACAAAGTAACATGCGCCTGGAATTCATTTGCAGTGGCTAGAGGCCCTGGTGTGCCTATTCTCTCTCTCTCTCTCTCTCTCTCTCTCTCTTCCTCTCAAATAAATAAATAAATGAATAAATAAATAAATAAATAAATATTAAAAAGTGGTTTAAAAAGATGAGAACATGTGTGTGCCTTTTTGGGAAAGGGGAAAGAGCATATAAGAGGCTAAATCCTCATATATTATGACAAGCAAGTACAAAAAACAAGTATTTCCCACAGACCACTGGAGCACATTCTTTGTAACTACAAACCCTGACTCTACAGTCTAGAATTTACAAAGCAGCAGCTGGCAGGTGAGATGGGCTGACAGAGGTTTACAAGCAGGAGGACAGGAAGAAGTAATGCAGGATTTGTAGGTGGGAGGACAGGAAGAAACAATGCAGGATTTCTCCATAAACTGTGCTGTGCTCTGCCTTAAAAATATGTAGAACTTTGAACAAACACAAATTAAAAAGTAAGTAAAATATTTGCCTTAACTTCTCAATTTAGAAACATATTCATATCAAACTTTTTTTTCTGATGGGAAAATAAAGCTCTTTTAAAAGTTCTTTCTTAGCTGGGCATGGTGGCGCGCGCCTTTAATCCCAGCACTTGGGAGGCAGAGATAGGAGGATCGCTGTGAGTTCAAGGCCACCCTGAGAATACATAGTGAATTCCAGGTCAGCCTGGGCCAGACTGAGACCCTACCTCGAAAAACCAAAAAAAAAAAAAAAGTTCTTTCTAGCTGACCGCTTAGCACTGGTCAAATCATTTCTATTTACCTCCTCCCTGCCCCAAGGTCCAGGGAACATTGCAAAAGAAGTGGGGACTGAATATGAGCACTGCTCTCATTGTGAGCCAGAGAACTTTCTCTGAGAAGATGGTAGACATTGAGGAGACTCAATATTCATCAAAACAGAAAACAAGAGTCTGTCAAGAGCTCAACCCTAAAGGAGATTCTACCACATCCTCCAAGACTCTTAGAAGAGGCAGAAAGAATGTAAGAGCCACAGGGAGGGAAATGGACTGGTACATTCATGTCCCCACAGTGATCACCAACACCCATGCAAGACTGAATTGGTGAGCTCGAGGCCAGTTAGAGATCTTGTTTCCAAAAGAGGTGAATGGTGTTCTGAAAGATAGGTTGTCCCTGGCCTCCCACACAACATGTACAAATATGCACACACACCTCCCCACACATACACTTACACATATGGACACACACACCAAAAAACATGTAATAAATTAATTAGCTTATAATTAATTGGTATTTTCTGTGTTTAGAATGCGCTCTGTTAGTAAAGGGCCCTGAGTTTGATCTCAGCTTTGCATAAACTAGGAGTGGTGGTACATACTTGTAATCCCAGTACATGAGAGGTGGAGGCAAGAGGATCAAAAATTCAAGTTCATTCTTGACTATGAAAGAATTCAAGGCCATTATGGGGTGCCTGAGATTATCTCTCAAAAAATAATTACTTTAGGGCTGGAGAGATAGCTTAACAGTTAAGTCACTTGCCAGGGCAAAGGCCTGGGCTAGAGTCCCAGGATCCATAAGCCAGATGCACAAGAAAAAAAATGCAAGGTCATTCTCAACGGCTGGATGCCCTCAAGGCCACTTTCTCTCTCAAATAAATAAATAAGAATTAAAATGTAAAAATTACTTTCTTCATAACATCTGCAATTAGTGTACAGCAAATGATTTTAATAGAAAGCAAGGGTACCTCAGTAACAGGACCTTCTCTTGTGCCTCATAGTAAACTCATTTCATCAGACATCAGTTGGAACTTGGATAAAAAGGCATCTGCAACTTGTGCTCTTATCTCTAGTCTTTGACTATAACAAGGAACATGAAACATCAAATGTTATGTATTTAACATTTATAACCCCAACTACATCTCTGACATCATATCTTGTAAAAACAAAGGTGAGAAAGATTTTCATCACTTTATCTGTCTCTACTTCATTTTAACTAAAACATGCTATTTAGGTGCTCTTTTTTTTTTTTTTTGGTTTCATATACTCAATTGAGTCTAGTCAGCAGCCAACCTGGAATGATGCAGTCTCAGGATGGATAAACTCAGATGACAATTCTTCAACCCTGACTCCCAAATTCAGGATTAAAGGCATGCACCACTATGCCAAGCTGATCAAACTTGATTGTTAAAACTGTTCAAATAATGGAATAACTGACATTAAAAATCAACCAGGCTTTCTCAAAACAGATGCCCAAAATATCTATAACAAAGGAAGTCCACAGTGCTACAAAAAAAAAAAAAAAAAACCAGACAATGTTTTTTTAATTAATAAAAAATATGATTCTAATGTGATTTGAAAACCAGTTTCTTCTTAGTCACTAATTTTGGTTAAATGGTTATAGTTTGGTTATGTTTTCAGTAGTTTGATAGCACTGGTTCACTGAATCATTAAAATATTCAATAATTTAAGAATAATGATATATGTTGTTTTATTCACAAAATATATCACCATTAAAAACATAATCCCATTTAATTTGAGGCCTACTCCACTGGAGGGAATTCATGCCTGATCCTGAAATCTAGTCAAAAGCTGATAGCTGGAAAAGTCACATGCCCTAGGAAGGAAGCTACGACTGCCATTTGCCTAAATGGAGATACTATGCCTACCATATTTTCCTCTAAACATTCATGTTTATGTCCATCTACTAGTGCTATTCTAATTTTTGGTTAGAGAAGTTTCTCTTTTCAGAGAGCAGTGACCACTGGGGAGATCCAAAACTCACCAAAGTGATGAGGAAAAGTGACAGTGGAGTGTTCAGCACTGAGACATCTCTATCACACCCCCAAAGTTCAGGGACCATTGAGGAAAAGATGGAAAGAATATAACAGCCAAGGGATGGGAAGGAGTGCTTTGGAACACTGCCTCCAGTGTATTCATAACAACATGACAGCTATCACTGCCTGCATAAGACCTACATAATATTGAAACATCAACATGTTATCATGATGATGGTGGGAGACAAACAAAATGGCATCAAAATAGAAGAGAGACTAGATGGATAAAAAAGGGGGTTCACTGGAGGAGGGTAGAGATGACAGAAATAAGGGAGGGTGGTGGGAGGGGATTATAATCAGGGTACATTGTGCATATGTGTGAAGGTTGTCAACAAATTTATTTTTTCAAAAAAATAGGACATTCAGGGCTGGAGAGATGGCTTAGCAATTAAAGCATTTGCCTGGAAAGCCAAAGGATCCCGGTTCGACTCTCCAGGAGCCATGTAAGCTAGATGCACAAGGAGGCGCACACATCTGGAGTTTGTTTACAGTGGCTGGAGGTCCTGGTGGACCCATTCTCTCCCTCTCCCTGTGCCTCATTCTCTCACTCAAATAAATAAATTAATTAAATAGAAAGTTTTAAAAAATAGGATGTTCAGAAACTGGAATTCTTATACAGTGCTGGAGGGAATATAAAACTGTGAGGCTTTTTGGAAAATAGTCTAGCAGTTGTTCAAACTCCAGGTTTACACTTGAGAGATTAAACAAAACATTTGTCTGTACAAAAATTTGTATATAAATATTTGTAGCATTATCATTCATAACAGCCAAATAGCAGAAATAATTCAAACATCTATTACCAGGTGAATGATTAAATAAAATATAGTGTATCTGTATAGAAAGAATTGTTCTGTCATAAAAAGAATCAAGTAACATCAATGAGCCTTGAAGAATTCTATCCTAGTAAAGAAGCTAAACACAAGAGTGACATACTGTAGGATTCCATGCACAAATGAAAGGTCAAGAACAGGCAAATCACACAGGCAGAAAGCATGGAAACAGCTGGTGACCACTAGAGTGACCCTAATGCCTATAGTTTCTGAGGATAATGAATTTACACAACTTACCCTTAATTCTTTTCCACTTATTTTATTAGAAGTGATTAATCATAGTAAAAAGCAAGAGATGGGCTGGAAAGATTGCTCAGTGGTTAAATGTACTTTTCTGCACAAGCATGTGGGCTTGATGAGGCTAAGACTACCTAAGTCCAAATTTCCAGATGCCAGGTCAAACAGCTGGGCATGGCCCACACACACCTGTAACTCTAGTCCCACAGGGGAGCAAAGACCTGAGAATCAGGCTTCAGAATCAATGAAAGGAGTCTCCAGAATCACTTAAAAGAAACTCAGGCAGAAAAGTGACAGAGTGGGACATCCAACATCCCATTCTACCACAGGCACTCTATTCCAAAATGAAAACTGTTTCTCAAACTAACATTAAATTGCTCCCAAACTACTACATTTAAGTTTTCATTACAACTGGATAAAGCTTATGACCTGATATCTTCCATGAATTTTCAACAACATTCTATATTATTTTCATTTTGTGTGTGTATGGTATGTGTGCAAATGTGAACATCCATGCACACATATGCATAACAGGGTGCTCTACTCAATCACCCCTCCACCTTTTTCTTTCAGACAGAATCTCACCATCTGTTCGATTAGACTGACAGGTGAACCCTAGCAATTTTCCTGTCTCCACTTTCTCAGCACTTGAGTTGCAGGTGTGTGTAGACATGCCCAGCTTTTTACAGAGGGGCTGGCATTTAACACAGGTCCTCATGATTATGCATCAAGTGATATATCTTCAGTGTGCATTATTTTCATTTTATTTAGCATTATCTACAATTTTCTTTGTATTTAACCTCCAAATTAATGAGGTGGCAATATGAAGAAAAACTTACCTTTCAGCTTGAAACTTAGTGGTTTTTACTATTAAATCTTGAGTTTGTTCCTTTGCTGCCTAAAATTATAAACATACCTAATATCAGTACCTTCCAAATGCATTGTATTTCAGAAAATGAATAATACTATCACTACTGAAGACCAAGCAAACAATAAGATCTTTCTCCAGAATGCAGATGTTTTAAAATGCCCAAATAACTGAAATAGATGTTTCAAGGTCTGTGTACAAACTTTAGTCAGAGAAACTCCTTCACATACTGTAGGACAAGAAAGAACAGCATATCTGGGTGCTGACTAGGAACTGGACAGCCTCAAGGTGCTCTTCACTGAAACAGAAGAGCAAGTTACAAAGGAAACATGATGTCAGTTATGGGCAGGCTGGGCTGCACACCACTAGACCTCTAGGTGGGGATATAAATTGAGTCACTGAAATGCTAGCATGGAGCTCAACAAAAAAGATACTTTGAAAAAAAAAAAGACACTTTGCTTGAGATTTAAAATACCTTCAATTTAAAAATAGTTATGATGAAAGCAATTAAAATATAATTAGGGTTGGGAATCAAAAAGTATATGTGCAGAAAATGTGGAATGGCAACAGTAACTAGCAAAGGTAACATGATTATTTAAATATTGTGAAACAAATGAAATTTAATAATTAGATGAAGTAACCACAACTATGCTATAACACCTGATATATTCATAACACTATTAAATTTGACACAAACCATGAAAAATAAAATTTTAGATAAATACATAAGTATGTATGATTCATTTGTGGAACAGAGATTAGAAATTCATTTCTGCAGTAACTGCTGCTGTGGATGGTTCCAGGAAAATCTTAGAGGCAGAAGCTTAGAAATGAAATGCAAAGGAGACAGACTTACTCATGGAATGACCTTCAAGAGGAATCTGTTTCACTCCTGTTCCAAAAGGTACTGAAGGAGGGCAATTAGGTCAAATGCAGACTGCACACAAACTACAGCCTCAGGCTTGCTCCAATAAATCACCCATTAGTATACAAATGTGCCTGAGATTTTGTTTAGGCCAAACATGAATCAAAATTAAGATGGGTCTCCAAGACAGTTTCAGTTTCACACTTACTCATCTCTTTAGCATATGATAAATTCTTAGTATTATGATTGCTGTGTAAAGAGTTAGATATTTTTAAAGCATTTGTTGTTTTCTCATAAGTATTTGCTGCTTTCTATTAAAATAATTCATTCCTGCTATACATCTGGGACAATGTGAAATTGAAAGATTTATCAAATTTTATAGTTAAATCTATAAGCTAAACCACAACATAAAGGCTTCTGGTGTTAACTGAGTATATCAATAAGCCATTACAAAAAGAAACACAAAAATTTTCATACTTTTATCTTTAAAAATAAGCACATTATATTCAAGCTTCCTATAAAGCACAATGTACCCAGTTATCAGACATTCTACAGACCTACCAAATGATTTCTGAAGGTTTACTCTGTACCAAAACTATGCTCAAATCCAGCCATATGCAGTACTTGTAAGTGACTTGTCATATCTTGACAACAGCTGCTCATTCTTGAACATCTTCATTTATGCTTTCAAGTTCCTAAAAAGAAGAAAAATTACATTAAACATTTATATGTGTATATATATGCATATATATACATAAAATAAAATAAACCTCTTAGTCAAATTCACATTTTTTCAGTAAAACATTAGATATTCCCAAATGTCATCATAAAATCCATCACTATGTACAATAACTATATGCCTATAAATACAGATCTCATATTTAAAACTGTAAATAGTTAAAAAGAATACCCACTGTTAAAAAGATATAAAGAAGCCAGGCCTGGTGACACACACCCTTAATCCACAACTCAGGAGGCCAAGATAGAAGGATTACTGTGAGTTCAAGGCCAACCTGAGACAATATAATAAATTCCAGGTAAGCCTGGGCTAGAGTGAGACCCTACCTCAAAAAACAAAACAAAACAAAAAACAAAAATATATAAAGAAACTAGTACATTATTTTTAGATGTAAAACAGCAAAATTATGTGACATATAATTGAAAGCAGTCAAACAAAGCTATAAACAAAATGAAGAAAAAAAAACTAGTCAGAAAACCACCCACAAGACTATGAGAATAGGGGCTGGGGAGATGATTCAATGATTAAAGGTACTTGTGTGCAAAATTTTTGCCTTGACAATGTGAGCTCATGTCTTCTGTTTGTCTGTAACCACTCACATAAAGCACAGACACAGAGATGGCTTAGTGGTCCATGCCTGCCTCTTCTAAGAATGCTGTTTCTCCAGTGGTTCCAATCTCCAGGTCCCACGTTTAGCCAGATGCAAAGTGACACAGGGGCACAATGCCGCACTTGACCACAAGGGGACACATGCATCTAGATTTCATTCACAGCAGCTGAGACACTGCTGGCACCCATCTAAATAAATCTCTCTGGGTCTCTCTCCAAAAAAATAAATAAATAAATAAATAAATAAATAAATAAATAAATAAATTTTACAAATTTATAAATCTTTTCCTTCTCTCTGTGCTTCAGAAATATGGAATTTCTTTGAACAGGAATAATAATGCTAAGGATTTATCTTATGAACACAAAAATGATAACTATGTGAAGTAACATATTACTCATTAGAGTTAACCATCCCAAAACTTATGTGTACTTTAAAACATCATGTTGCATATAACACATATAAGTTTATGCCAAATTTACAAGAAAAAAATTTACACTATGGAATTAGTAAGCATGCAACAATATACAACCATAAACATGAGGATAATCAATAGTAACCTAAAATAAATAGAAACTGCAAAACACATCCAGCTATGCAATGGAAATCTGTATGTGAATAACAATGATGTGTAAGTGCCTATGAAAGATGTCCATATAAGGTAAAAGTAATCATAAATTAAAACACATACTGTCTTGACAATTTTCAGGAAAAAAGCACATTTATTTTCAGAGGAACATGGGGAAGGCCATACAATACATGACAATAGTTATTTCTAGGTGATTGGATCATAATTAGTTGCCCTATTTCTGACCCATATAACTGTGCTAGAATGGATTTTTAAAAATATTTTATGAGGGCTGGAGAGATGGCTTAGCAGTTATAGGCAGGTAGAGAGAGAGAAAAGAAAAGGATCCCAGGGCGACTCTCCAGGACCCACACGAAAGCCAGATGCATGGGCCCCCATGCATCTGGAGTCTGGTTGCAGTGGCTGGAGGGAATCATGCCCATGCACTCTCTCTCTCTTTCTCTTTCTCCTCTCCTTTCTCCCTCAAATAAATAAATAAAATATATTTTTAAAAAAATTTTATGAGAGGGACAGAGTGAGAGAGAGAATTAGCACACCAGGGCTTTAGCCACAGAAAACAAACTCTAGACACACGTGCCACCTTGTGTACATGTGCCACCCATGTGCATGTGTCACCTTGTGCATCTGGATTATGTGGGTTCTGAGCAGTCAAACCTGGGTCCTTAGACTTTGAAGACAAACGCCTTAATTGTTAAACCATCTCTCCAGCCCCTATAATGAATTTTCTATAAATTATAATTAAGAAAAACAAATTTGGGGCTGGGAGATGTCTTAGTGGTTTAAGGCTCTTGCTTGAAAAGCCTAATGGCTCTGAGTTTGATTTCCTGGTACTCATATAAAGCCAGATGCACAAAGTGGCACATGTGTCTGGAGTTCATTTGTAGTGGCAGAAGGCCCTGGAGTACCCATACTTTGCCTCTCTCTAGAGGGCTCTCCCCACCTCTCTGTCTCTTTTTGTGTTTGTGTGTGTGTGTGTATACAGATAGATACATAGAAAGAAAGAAAGAGAAAGAGAGAAATAACAAATAAAAAAAAGAAAAACAGAACCGGGTATGGTGGCGCACACTTTTAATCCCAGCACTTAGGAGGCAGAGATCAGAGGATCGCTGTAATTTTGAGGTCACCCTGAGATTACATAGTGAATTCTAGACCAGCTTGGGCTAGAGTGAGACCCTCCTCCTATCTTGTTGAGTATCTTCCTCCTAGATCATGACAAAAATCTGCTCGTTTTCTCAATAATATTTACTCCCTTGTACTTCCACCTCTAGCTTCCACTAGAGAAGCATGAGGTAATTGTCTCTAAATACTACTAAATATATTTCCTTAACAAATATCTTTTCTACTTCTTTTTGCTCAACAGTTACTACATACTTTAACTCAGGTAAACTGTCATCACTTACATGGATTGAATAAAAACAAAAGAAGGGGCTGGGGAGATGTCTCAGCAAGTGAGCAGCTTGCTATGCAAATGTGCCAGATTCACCATGAATTCAATCCCCAACACTGATAAAAAAAGCTGGACATAGTATCCTCTCCCTCCAAGGCTCAGGGACCCTTGAGAACAAGGTGGCAGAAAGAATATAAAAGCCAAAGGATGGGGAGATGGGGAGGACTGTTTTGGAATGCTTTCTTCTAGATACAAAGTGGCAGCTATTTATGATCTCACAGTGGTTGTCACTACCTATACAAGGCATGCATAATATGAGAAAAAAAAAAAAAAAAAAAAAAAAAAGACATCAGAGCCAGGCGTGGTGGCACACACCTTTAATCCCAGCACTCAGGAGGCAGAGGTAGGAGGATCGCCATGAATTCCATGCCACCCTGTGAGTACATAGTGAGTTCCAGGTCAGTTTGGGCTAGAGTGAGACCCTACCTAGAAAAACCAAAACAAACAAACAAACAAAAAAACGACATCAAACTAGAAGAGAGACTAGTTGGAAAGAAGTAGGGGTTCAGTGGAGGGGAAATATGGAGGGGAAGCAAAAAGGAGTGGCAGGAGGGGACTTTGATCAGGGTACATTGGGTATATGTGTGGAACTTGTCAATAAAATGTCAAAAGAATTTGGGTGTCCACATACTCCTGTGTCAGGGTGAAGATCATATAATCACTGGAACTCTCTGGTCAGCTAGTCTGATCTAGGGTGGGGGGTGGCATCGCTGAGGTCAATGAAATATTCTAACTCAAGAAAATAAAGAAAAGAGCAATAGAAAACACTTGATGTTCTCCTTTGTCCTCCACAGGGTGCACACATGACATGTGCACATCAGCAACATACGCATGCATACACCACACAGACACACACACACGTGCTAAACCAAAAAAAAAAAATGAAGGTAGGTCTCCCAAGCTGTACATTCAGGCCACTTCTACACCATCTTGCACTCTTTTTTTTTTTTTTTTTGGTTTTGCGAGGTAGGGTTTCACTCTGGTCCAGGCTGACCTGGAATTAACTATGTAGTCTCAGGGTGGCCTCGAACTCTTGGCGATCCTCCTACCTCTGCCCGCCGAGTGCTGGGATTAAAGGCGTGCGCCACCACGCCCGGCTCCCATCTTGCACTCTTTATCAATGCCTTACCAATAAAATATGATCATGTTATAATATTAATTTAGCTTCACACTACATAACTATCTTCTTTTACTAGATTTAATTCAGAGTCACACAACAGATAAATATGCAAGGAAAGAAATTTTTGATGTTAGATGGGGTCTTACTGCAGTTCCTGCCAACATAAAGCCTTCAAACAGAAACTCTCGGTTTTATGAAGGGAAGGGTGAAGCAGGGCCAGAGATAGGAAACAGGACTACAAACAAAATGTAAAGAAAGAGAATAGCTAGAAAATCACCTACAAACATCAATCTTCTCTCTAGGATTAAAGATATTTTCCCTTCTCTTTGTGGTAGTGGGGATTGAATCCAGGGCCTCATACATGCCAGGCAAGGGTATTACTGAGGGTCCTTGCTACTCCCAGGGGTCACTGGCCACTGACGTCACAGGCGCAGGAGTTAAGGGGAGCAGGGTCTTGGAGTGGGTGAGTGTGACAGACAATGAACCACCCAGGAGATCGTCTGATGGACAGCACTTGTTTATTCAAAAGGGGAGTGCGTTTATAAACACTTGAGAACGGTCAAGAAGGCACGTACAGATCATAAGGTGATTGGATACACAGGTTTATGGGTTGCCATCTAATTGGCTGGTGTTGGAAAGCAGAAGTTGCGAGGCTGATAGCAAAAGTGGCAGGAAAAGCTACATGACTTGAGCCACATATTGGATGGCTGCAGCTGCAGGGAGACTGTTTACTACTGTATAAGGATCTCTTGGGCAGCTGGCCACAAGGTCACGGAACTGTGGGGAAAGCAGAAAACTTAGGCTATGGACTGTCCAGGTGCTCTGGGAGAGGGGGGAGTGGCCCATCGGTCCCATTTCCATAGGAGCCTCTGGGTGAGGGTGAAGCATGCTAGGACCTCATGAGAAGGGAGGGCCAGCCCCAGCACCAGAGTGGGTTCCTGAAGATAAGGCCTGCTGCCACCTCCACAGCCCAAGGTCCTTGGTCATGTCCAACATCCCAGGCCAGCTTCCTCACAGTTCCAGGCCGTGTTTAGCAATGCCCGACATATTACTACTGAGCTACAGCCCTAGCTGTACAGAGAACTGGATATAAATACACCTGGCACATGATAACCTTTTTAGATATCAAAGTTGAGATAATATGAATGGCTATCTACTTAGTGCCCAGCTTCAGCTATCATCACCTCATGCCACTCTTGGTTTATTTCGACTTGTCCACTTTCTACCTCTTTCTCCATCACTTTCTCCCCAACCACACAAAATTAACTATCTGAAGCAATCCCGTGTATATATTTATTTCATCCATAAACATATCTTCATACAAGTCTACAGGACTCTAAAAGAATAGTAACATTTTCACATTTAACATTACTTATTTTGAGATGTGGGTCTCACTAAGGACCCAGGCTAGCCTTGAATTTTCAATTCTCTTACCTCTGCGTCCAGAGAACTGGGATAACCAGCATGTATCACCACAATGAGTAATAATAAGTCTCTTGATAATTAATATCTACTCAGTGTTCAAATTTTCCCAATTTTTTAAAACTTTTTGCAAATCAAATCAAAACATTTATAGTTAACTGTTTGTCCTTTTATTTTCTCTTGTAATGATAACATTATTCCTTTTAGTACGCAAGTGTGCTCAAGAGTATCTCTGACGTTTCTTTATGAAATCTACTAAGCTTTTGTCTCAGCCTTCCAGATTACTAGCCTACAGTCAATGAAGTTCTAGCAAACCATTAAAAGTGATGTGTTATTAAGCTCTTACTGAAAACAAAGCACCTAGAACACTATTACTATTAATATTATATAATAAATAAAATGTACCATAACAAATAGCACTTATTTTCCCCCTATGGTGAGTAAACTACATCCAAATATGATGAATTGTTATTTATACAATGAAATAGTTGATATTGATTGAAAATTACATCCTTTAGGAAGTGATTATCCAAGGCAGGGTTTTCCAGTGAGGGAATATTTCTACTGGAAAACCATGCAGATAAATGTTATTTGTTAAGAAGTTGAAATTTCTAATTTTCTAGAACAAATGTTAGATTTTTTAAAATATCCATCCTTCTCAGAGGTGACAGGCTCAGAAAACACACTGATACAAATAAAAACCCAGATATAACAGAGTAAGTTGTTTTCTACTGATGATGATTCAAAGGCAATATATTAACTTAATTTGAAACACGAATTATCATAGCATCTGGCATACATTGTCTAATAAATGCTAAATGAAAAGAACTCACATACCTCCTTTACTTCCTTGAAAATGCTTACAAATTCTTCATTGATGGATAAACTTCTGCGTTCAATATCTCCACGTAAATTTCTTCGAGTCCGCAAACTATTTTCAACAAAAAAGGCTGAAAGTGCCTTGAGAGCTTCTAACATCTCCTATACAATTGGCAACAGAAGAAAATTATTGGGGCTGACTTTTAATGACTTCCTAATCTCAAGCCAAAATGCAATAAAATCATTTTCAAATAATTTGTTTCCAAAAAATGTGTATAACTTTCAAATTATTGAGCAGTAAGCTTACTCACAACACAGTAATACATTTACTTACATATAATGACAATGTTTGGCATTGAAAAGACTGAAAATAACCTCAGTGTCATGTAAGAGGAATTGGCTAAGAAAATTATGTTATATTAATTCTTTAAAGGAGGAATTCATTAGCACTTACATAGTAACGGTTCTGAGATATGGGAAAGTAAAACAGCAAGGTGCAGAAAGTTAAAACACCAACTGTCTACACATATATATATACATATACATACATATATATATATATATATATATATATATATATATATATGCACTTATATATGCTTGTATATGTACAGACTATCCCTGGAAACATCTATGTATGAATAAGCACCACTGGTAGCCTCCAGGTTTTGAACTTTAGTAACTGGAAGAAAAACAGAGGAACTGGGGAAGAACCCTATAAGGCGACATAGGAACTAAAGCCTGGGGTAATAGAGAGCCAGTCATGGGACAACGCCCACAGATAGAATATACAGCAAGTGTGAAGATCCTGGGAAACCTAAGGACCCAGGTTTGATACCCCAGGCCCCACATAAGCCAGATGCACAAGGTGGCACATGCATCTGGAATTCATCTGCAGTGGCTAGAAGGCCTGTCATGCCCATTCCCTCTCTTTCTCAAATAAATAAATAAAATTTTTAAAAAACCAATGATAAAACAATACTACTAATGATGATGATGAAAAATAAACCTCCTACTTGTTTTTCATGTTGATTACCAATCCAATTGGAGGTGTAGTGACATAATACAACTAAATGCCAACTTGAAGCTGTGTAGAGATGTCAGGAATGGGGTTGAAAATGAAAGTCATGCTTTTTGCTATTTTAAACCATCAAATGACAGTTCTCCTTTAGAGAGGGGTAGAGAAGAGAACAGAGTTTAGTCCAAAGCACCTGAAATTCCAGATACAAATTCTTACGCCTGAACTCATTTATATATGCCCATAGACTTACCCTTACAACCTTTGTGTTATGCTACTGAAAATGCTGGCACACTCTCTCACTTTCTCACTCTCTCTCTCTCTCTCTCTCTCTCTCTCTCTCTCTCTCTCTCTGTGTGTGTGTGTGTGTGTGTACATATATGTTTCTCCCTCTCAAATAAATAAAGGGTTGGAGAGATGGCTCAGGGGTTAAGACACTTGCCTGCAAAGTTTAAGGACCTGAGTTCAATTCCCCAGTACCCATGTAAAGCCAGCTGCACAAGGTGGCACAAGGCATGCATGTATCCACTGTTCCTTTGCAGTGGCTGGAGGCCATGGTGTGCCCATTGTCTCTCTGTGTATATTTTTTTCCTCTCTCTCTGAAATGAATAAATAAAATGCTTTTAAATGTTGGCTAGGTTATTCAAATAGGAAATCAATTTAAATTCAACTTAGTATTTCAGAGAAAAAAAAAAAGATGTGTTTACAATTACAAATATTTATCTGACAAACGACACCTAAAGTGAATGTTTCTTTTTCTACTAGAGCCTTAAAATGTACTAGGCTTGGGCACTCTGGATGGGGTGCCAATTACAATTCCAGCTGCCTAACTTGACCTAGGTATACCTGCACCACGCCTTATTTCTCCCTTAGAAAAGGATGTTATCTACATTACAGTGGCTGTTTTCAATGCCAAATGCCAGTATCAAAACACGTTCAACACAATAAATGAACGATTAAAAAAAAAATAACAGGTCTGGAAGGATGCCTTACCGGTGAAGGCGTTTGCCTGCAAAGCCAAAACACCCTGGTTAAATTCCCCAGAACCCACGTTAGCCAGATGCACAAGGGGGTGCAAGCATCTGGAGTCCATTTGCAGTGGCTGGAGGCCCTGGCACGCCCATTCTCTCTCTCTCTCTCTCTCTCTCTCTCTCTCTCTCTCTCTCTCTCTCACTTAACATCTGTGTTGAGGACCCCCGAGAGGACTGAGTTCTGTCAGCAATAATAAAGCTGTCAGCAGCATGCCCAATCCCTTAGCAGAAGCTTGGAGAAGTCATGGAGACTTGAGTCAAAAAAAAAAAAATCACCCATCTCAAACACGGAGGTGAGCAGTAACTGGTGACAGTGCTCGTGGATTCTATTTCTTTACACATGGGAGTCCAATTCCTCTTGGCAGCTTATTTCCGTTTCCTACACACGCACCCTCCCTTCCAAGCTGTCACCCGTTTTCTTGGTGCCACGGTGGCACGGCCAGTGTGCCTGATGGCCCAGTGACACGGAGGAGAGCAGGCGCCGGGCCTCGGGGCAGCGGCTCCTCGGCTCCCCGGGGATCTGGACGCCCAGGCCCCCGGCTCCTCTCGCCGCCTGGGCCCCGCTCTTGCCCGGCCCTCGGCCGGCTCAGGCACCGAGCACCTCGGCTCCGAAGCCCGACCCGCCGCGGCTCCTCCTCCTCCTCCTCCTTCTCCTCCCAGGGCACCAGGGCCGCGGGCGCGGGTCCGGCCGCCCGGCGGTGTTACCTTGTCGTTATCCAGCCGCGTCTCCAGGACCTTCTGCAGCTTACGGGACAGCGGGTTGTTGGGCTGCGCCGAGGCCGTGCCAGCTGCATGGTTGAGGCCGTCGGCCGCCCCGGAGGCCGGCACCGCCACCACCTCCCCGCCGCCCTCGGCCATCGCGCGGCTCTTCCCGCCCGACAGGCGGCGCTGCGGGGAGAGGGTGGTCACCCCGACTGCGCGTGCGCACGACAGCCACGCATGCGCGCCGGCGCCCAAGGGCTCTACCTGGGCAGCTGAGCTCTGAAACCCGGAAGCTCCAGAGGTAGACTAAGAGGGGAAGCGGACACTCAGGTGAGAGGAGGAAGAAAGAGAGTTGTAGGACCACATGGGACTCTCAGAACCCAAATCTTGGAAATTCTTTTTTTCTTTTTAAAGGCTTTCTTTTTTATTTATTTCTTTTTATTTATTTATTAGATACAGAGATGGAGACAGACAGGAGTGCCAGAGCCTTCAGCCACTGCAAACGAACTCCAGATGCATGTGCCACCATTTGCATTCTGGCTTAAGTGGCACCAGGAGAATCGAACCGGGGTCCTTAGGCTTCTCAAGCAAGCGTCTTAACCGCTAAGCCATCACTCCAGCCCTGGAAATTCTTAGCTAATTGTGCAACATGTGAAAAATACACCTGCACGTGTCTGGAATTCCTTTGCAGTGGCTGGATCCTCTGGTGCACCCATTCTCTCTCTCCCTCACCCTCTCTTTGACTCTTTATCTCAAATAAATAAATAAAAATACTTTAAAAAAATACACCTGCAATAAAACTTTATGATAACCAAATTCCCTTTTCTGAATTCATCTTTCTGCAGTAGTTCTTGAAGACTTAATATGTCCCAGGAACCCTGGTGGGCACTCCACGTCATGTGTCCAGATAGCGCAGTTAAACGGTTTTGTGCTGTGAGAGCACTCACGTGGGTGGGGGTGGACGAGAGAAAGGGAAACCTTCCAAGGATTTGGCCTCCTTATTCCATAGCTCAGTCCTGCGGGACGTGTGAACATCCCCGAGGCTCTGGTTTTGCTGCCTCAGGTAAACTGAGCCCTCGGCAGTGGTGGCAGACAGGTGGAAGGAAAGATGTGTTCAGTTTGTATCCTCACCACCATTTTGTTTCTGGGCCCAGGTGAGTAAAGTCAGAGGCAGCTAGGCAGGATGACTGACATCCATAGGGTTAGCATCTTGTTCTTCTAGTTCCTAAGAGCATCCACTGTAGTGGGATCTTTGATAGACATGCATTCATAGGACTCAGAAAGAAAAATAAAGTGCCCTTGGCTCAAAGTGATCGAGTCAAGTATTTCTTCTCCAAGCCTTCCAGGCACCAATACCTGAACTTTGTTCCAAGCAGGCTTGTGAGCAATTGGCCAACACATTATTCACTGTCCATGGACTAGTGTAGCTGCTTCCCTCGGTCCTGTACTCTCAGGCAAAATGACCAACAACATTTCCACTGTCCTTTAGAGACACCCATGCGACAGGTCAGCATCTCCAATGTGGCACTTTCCTCCATCACCATGGCTGCAGGCATTGGGAGTCTAAACTAGGCCCAACCACTCTCCTTTCTGTGCCACTGACCACATTGAACTTCCCACAAGGCCAGTGTGTGGGTTGAGGCAGGGATCACAATGGAATTAGAGGGACCTGAGAGAACTTTCCATTTACTCTGGCTTTGTGCATTGCTGAATATTTTTGTAATCTGGGCTGTGTTCAGATGGTGGCACCTGCTATGTTACTCATGGTGGCTACCACAAACACTTTGCTCTGGCAATTAAGTGTGGTCACTTGATCAAAATGATTTTTACCACCTTATTTAGAATCAGAGAGACCATTTCAACTGCCCTAGTTCCTGTTGGAATTCCTAACCTACATTAAGGAACCACTAACATGCTTTTCAAGGATATTCTTCATATAGTGTATACTTTGAGTCCTTACGAAGGAAAATTTCGAGAGTATTCTTTTTTATTTTTTATTTATTTTTTGGTTTTTCAAGGTAGGGTCTCATTCTAGCCCAGGCTGACCTGGAATTCACTATGTAGTCTCAGGGTGGCCTCAAACTCACAGCAACCCACCTACCTCTGCCTCCCAAGTGCTGGGATTAAAGGCGTGTGCCACCATGCCCAGCTAGACTATTCTTTAAAGATGAAATTTGAGAGGTGTTAGGAATAGGATAAAAAACAAGACTAGGGGGCTGTAGAGATTCCTCACAAGTTAAGGAGCAAAGCCTAAGGACCTAGATCCGACTCTACAGTACCCACATAAAGCCAGATACACAAGGTGACACATGCATCTAAAGTTCATTTGCAGTGGCTGGAGGCTGTGGCCCATCCATTCTCTCTCTCTTCCTCTTTCTCTCTGCCTCTTTCTGTCCGTCTCTAATAAATAAATAAAATATTATTTTTATAACAGTTCATATCTACTTCCTTGCTCTCTCTGAATCCTTCCTTTACATTAAATCAAAGAATTTCTGGCAATTTATTTTATCATAGGCCACCATGGGAGTCTAGCTTTTAATGAATGAACTGGACAGTGAACCTCTTGCAGCTACCCAGGCCAGCACATGGCTATAGAAACGGGAATTTCTAGCAAGCATATCCACACAATAATGTCAATCCAAACTAAATTACTTGCCCTCTCCCAATACATTCCTGGACTGTTGCTGATTTTAGTTAGCGGAGGCTGAGCTCTACTACTGTAGGGTTGAAACCCATGGGGCATGGGGTGGGGCAGGAGAAGACTTGACTCCTCTTTATGACCATCCCTTCAGGGAGGACCGTCACATGCCTTCTGGACACCCTCAGCAGTTACAGAAGGGTGTGCTGCTTGAACTGTGGAGGGAGGCTTAGTGGAGGACTGTAGGCTTAACTACTGTACAGTTTGGTTGCTCCAACTACTTCCCAGCCAATGCTCCAGTCTCACTTAAGACACTTGCTATGGCTGTGAATTGATTGGCATTGAGGAATTCACAGGACAAATTCTATAGATATTCTCTCTCTCTTTCCCTCATAGCTATAAGAATAGAAATTTTTTGGCATAAGGAATAACTAGTCATTGAATTTTACTTTGTATACTTGGCAAATATTGATGGGTTTAAGCTTATGGTTCTCAGCCCTGTTAAATTCTTGTTATGACATGAGTGTAAAATGTCCTCCACTAAGCTCATGTGTTTGAACAAGTGGGCAAACTAGCTAATGGTGCTGGTTAGGGAGGCTGTGGAATCACTGGACCTGGGGCCTTGCTGGCGTTCACACAGGGCCTGGAAGTGGTACTTGAAGGTTCTAGTTTGGCCTCACTTCTAGGCCTGCTTCCTAACTCTCTGAGATACAACAAGCCATGTGGCAAGCTCCTGTTGTCATGGAACCCCAGGTGACACCACTTCCCTGTCATAATGGGCTGTTCCCCTTTAAATCATGAGCTAAAATAAATCCTTCCTCTCTTGTTTCTGCCATATTGACAAGAAAAGTAACCAAACAGTACAATAAGTCATAGTTACCAACTCCGTGATGTTTGAACTTATGCCCTTCATACAGCAGCCATGTGAGGCCCTCTCAAAGCCTCGACACTGAGACCTGTTAGTGGGGAGGGACTGTAAGTGTGTCACAGGCCATTCAAGTCCTGTCCCATGACACTTGGTCATGTCTTCAGCTCCTATCAGCCCCAATGACAAATTTCTCTCCCAATTTTTCCTGAAAGTTGGTAGCTAATAGATAAACCTGGGCTCTGTGAAGATGATAAAGAGTCCAGCTCAGAAGTGTGCAGGAAGCAGGAGAAGTCATGGAGAAATCACGACTCCTCTGTGAAAACCAGAAAATCCCACAAGAACACAGCACGTGCGAAAGCAGACAGCTGAGGCTGCTTCCTAGAACCAGCCTGCCAAGGGCGTCACTGGCCTCAAAGCTGCATCTTGGATTCTTTATCTGCTTCTGTGCAGGGCACCTGCTATTAGCCTCAGTAGTTCTCCTGCCCCTGTGACACAAACATCACCTCTGGGAGTAAGTGTGCATTGCTCCAGCTTTTGGGTGGCCTGGACTGTGCATCTATGTTTGTGGGCCTGGTCAGCTGAAACTCAAGCACATTTTTGGTTCTAGGAAGCTGGGAAAACAAGTACAAAATTTCTTTAATTTTAGATTAACCAATTCCTCTGAAAAAGACCTTGAAATTTTTGGGGCCGGAGCCCATGTACACAGGCACATTTCCCTGGGGACAATGCCCTGCTTCCTACCTGTCTCTAATCACCACTCCCTCGGCCTTGTCTTTGTGCCTCTATCGCACTCTTTCCTCAAGTTTTTGCTTTGGGGTTTCTGACACAGGAAAAACCCAATTTCTTTCCTCTCTTTGATACCTCATCAATTTTGAAAGCTCCGCCATGCTTCTCCTTTCCTTTTTTCTTCCAACATATTCTGCAGTAGTTTTCTCCCTTTAATTTGTCCTTGAGGTTCTGCAACTCTAGGTTCAATGGCTGGAACCTTCTTGGCAGGCATGGTTGCCGCGATTCTGAAACTTCTTAGCAATAGATTCCCTTCTTCAGATGAGCACCAACAGAAAGCTGACTGGCTGACTTGACAAACCGCTGTCTATCGGAGGTCCAGGCTTTCTCCAGAAGCCCACCCTCTTGTCATCAGTGGAGCCCCGTCACCTCGTTGGGAGTCTGGGGTTGCAAAGCCTCAGACAGGGTAATTTATGGGAAGAATGAGTGGGGTGGTAAAGAACTGACAGGAGGCTCAATACTCTGTTGAGAACCAACCAGCCATGTGGGATTTCAGGAGCGGAGCCTCTAGACAGTATCCAGGGCGCCAGCACTAGGACTTGTTCTGCTTTTCCACAACATTCAAGTCCTGAAGCAAGCCTACTTTGACCTCCAGCCCATCCAGTGGTCAGGACACCATGATTTGCAGTCTCAATATGATAGCACACAACACCAGAGAGGTCTTTCCAATCAATGTAATGACTATAAATTTGTGATTTATGAGACAGGCAAGAAAGTAATCTATAGCAGAAAGATGCAGGTAGGAAAGAGATTCATCACAGTGCCAGACGTAGGAAGGGGCTATTGGAACAGAAGCAATGAACGTCAGCAGTCAGCAGAGGTGATGCAGCTGGAAGGGGGCTGGGTCAGGATTAGACCCCAGGTCAGGAAATTAGGCAATTAGATTTACAAAAGGAGCTATGGTGAGGGGTGTGTCTGAACAGGAAGCAAAAATAAGACATAGCCAGATGAAAGTGTTTCCAAGAAAAGACAAGGATTTGAAAAGGCCCTCTTCAAATGAACAGCCTTGACGTATTAACACACACTTTAGATCAAGTCCTCTCGAAAAGGCAGGTTTCAAGTGCCTGTGCAGGATCTAGAACCACAGCTTCGAGCTTTTTGTATAGAAGGAAGATAAATGCTCAGTAACTCTGGGGTGGCATAAAAATAGGCATAGAGCCAGAAAGTGAGGAAGTTGAGTCCTTGGATTTACCTTTTTTTGTACCGAATATAAAATGGGAAATGCAAATAGAGGTGATCACAACAGAAAATCCATGAATTAAAAAAAAAAATCATTGGAACTGTATACAATCCACTCAATAATGTGCATCATTTGGTTTGAAATCTGGCATGTTGAATTTGCAATTTTAGTTTTAAAAGTTTTCAAATTATGGATTTAATTTTTTTAATGCAATATTATTGAGTATGTTTTTGACCATATAATATCCCACACCTTATCTGTAGGAGATAATTTCCAAGATACCTAGTAGATACTTGACATTGTGGACAGTACAAATTCCTACATATGCTGCATTTTTTCTTCATTTACATCAGTAGGATATAATTTTATTTATACATTTGGCACAATAAGAAAAGCAATGATTATAAATAATAAAATAGAACAATTTTTAAAATGTGCTAAAATAAAATGTAAATTGCTTATTTCTGGAGTATTCTATTTAATATTTTTTGGCCTATGCTCAGGCTGGGGAGATTGCTCAGCAGTTATGGGCACGTGCCTATAAAGCCTGCTGGCCCAGGTTTGATTACCTGGTGCTCACATAAAGCAAGATGCACAGAGTGGTACATGTATCTGGAGCTTGTTTGCAGTGGTGGAAGGCCCTTGCATGCCCATTTTCATTTTCAGTCTCTCTCTCTATTTCTCCCTCTCCCTCTCGCTTGAAAGAAAGGAATAAAATGTTGAAAAAAATATTTATGACCTATGGTTGACTGCAGATTTTTAACAACATAGAAAGGAAAACCAGAGGTGAGGGGAGAACACTATTGTGGTAGTTTAAATTTATGCACCCAATAGACTCAAATATTTTTAGTAAAGTTGTAATTTGGATTTCTAGCCACCTGCCTGGAAGAGGTGTCACTGTGGGCGGATCCTGGGATCCAGCCCCAAGATGTTACTGGGGGGTGAATCTGAATTCCAGCCTAAAGGCATGCAGAATGCTTGAGCTCTGTGTGGGGTTCCCAGAGTGTGCTTACTTTTGGTGGTGCTGGTGTTGGTTTTTCTCTCTGCATGGATTTGATAACGGGACCAGCTCCTTCCACCATTATGGAACTTTCCCTGGATCTCTAAGTTTCAAATAAACCCCCATTCCTCCTATAAACCGTGTCTGGTTTGGAGGTTCAGCCCAGCAGTGTGGAGCTGACTATGACAATTATATTTGCAAATTTAAATATTTATTTATTTATTTTATTATTTGAAAAAGAGAGAGAATGAGCATGCCAAGCTGTCCTGCTGCTGCAAACAAACTCCAGATGCATGGGCCACTTTGTGCATTTGGAATTATGTGGGTCCTAGGGAATCAAACCTGGGCTGGCAGGCTTTGCACACAAGCCCCTCTAGCCACTGAGAAATCCCCCTTGTGGTCAAGTGCAGCATTGCACCCTTGTATCACTTTGCATCTGGCTAAACGTGGGACCTGGAGATTGGAACCGGGTTCTTAGGCTTAGCAGGCAGGCACCTTAACTGCTAAGCCATCTCTCCAGCCCAAAGGAACTCTTTTTAATGGTACCTGTCATTTTGTGAGGATGAGTTTACAAGTGACTTTTGAACAATACAGAGATTGAGGAATCCTGATATCCCTTCAGTCAAAAATACACGTGTAGGGCTGGAGAGTTGGTCAGTGGATAATGTGCTTGCTACTGAAGCCTGAGCAGCTGAGTTCAGATCCATATACCCTACTTAAAAGCCAGAAGCTTTGGCAGACTTCTGTAATCCCAGCACCCTCACTGAGATGCAAAGTAGAGACAAAATTTCCTGGAAGCTCAGGGACTAGCTGGTTTGGCACACGGCAAGTGCAGCACTGAAGAACAACTATGGGAGAAAACGAAGGAGATTCTACCCTTATGTGCTCAGTATTGTACGATGTCTTGGTACATGATGTCCTGTAACCGTGTAGATTATGTACTCAGTATTGTATGATGTCTTGGTATATGATGTCCTGTATCAGAGTAACTTCATTGACTGACAATAAATAAATAAATAAATAAATAAATAAATAAATAAATAAATAAAAATTTAAAACAACAACTAAAACAAATTGGAATGTGAGGACCAATCCTGAAAGTTGTCCTGTCCTCCAGATACATGCTTTGGGACACAAGCACCCATACTCACACACATGAAAATGCACTCAAACACATGCATATACAAAAGGAAAAGGTTTAAAATTTATTTATTTATTTATTTATTTATTTATTTATTTATTTTTGGAGAGTCAGAGAGAAGGAAAGAGAGAATAGGTGTGCCAGCAGCCTCTCAGCTGCTGTGAACAAACTCCAGACACATTTGCCCCCTTGTGGGAAAGTGCAGCATTGTGCTCTTGTGTCACTTTGCGTCACTTTGCATCTTGCATCTAAACGTGGAACCTGGAGAATCCAACAGGCATTCTTAGGTTTTGCAGGCGGTGCCTTAACCACTAAGCTATCTATCCAGCCCATTCTTTAAAGTCTCACTCTGTCTAGTCCAGACTGACCTGGAATTAAAAAATTTTATATAAAATTTTATTATATCCACATAAAAACTAACTCTGCTCATACTTAACTAGCTATAGCCTGCTGCTGAACGGGAGGCTTACTGATAATATAGACAGTTGGTGAACACATATGTTGCATGTTACATGAATTCTACATATACACTGAGAGACAGTTGCAATATTGTGCTATATACTACACACTGGAGAGAAGGAATGGGTCCCACAGAGCTAATCAGCATTGCACTGTCGGGCTTTTACACAATACCATGACACTTGAGCTTACCAGGAAGTGAGGCCAATCAACTCATGAATAGAAAAAACTTATTTTGGCTCATGGTGTTGAAGGTCCTAATCCTCTAAATGATGCATTGTCTACACTGGTTTTGTGTCCATGCTAAGACAGCATATCAGCACAGAGCAAGACCACTCACCTCATCACAAGCCGAGAGAGCAAAAGAAAGAGGAAGAAGAGGGTCCAGAGTCCCATAATCGCCTGCAAGAGCACATTCCCAGTATCTAAAACCCTCTCACTCAGCCCTGCTTCTTCAGGTTTCCACCACCTTGGAAAGAGTACCACTCTAGGAACCAACTTTGAACACATGGGCCTCTGTTGAGATCCAAGACCTGAATTACAGTAGACTCCTGAGGAAGCCCGCCTTGCTGTTTGTATTGGAAGGAAATTTTATGCTTATAAGTGAATTATATCAAAAAGTATAAACAGCTGGCCATGGTGACACATGCCTTTACTCCTAGCACTTGGGAGGCAGAGGTAGGAGGACTGCTGTGAGTTCTAGGCCAGCCTGGAATAACAGAGTGAGATTTAGGTCAGCCAGGGCTAGAATGAGACCCTACTTCCAAAAAAAAAAAAAAAAAAAAAAAAAAAAAGAAAAAAAAAAGAAAAAAAAGAAAGAAAGAAAAAAAAGAAAAGAAAAAAGTATAAACAAACTCTCTACTTAACCAGTATCCTTATACTTTGCATATCTACCATGTTCACCCAATCTTCCCTGTTTACTTTTTTCTGCAATGGAAGGAAAAACCAATTAACTCAGTAATTCAGCAAATTATAGTATAAGCTTTAAAAAGAATTGATTTTTTGTTTGTTTTGTTTTTCGAGGTAGGGTCTCACTCTAGCCCAGGCTGACCTGGAATTCATTCTGTATTCTCTGGGTGGCCTTGAACTTATGGCGATCTTCCTACCTCTGCCTCCCAAGTGCTGGGATTAAAGGAGTGCACCACCATGCCTGGCAAGAATTGATTTTTTGTTTTGTTTTGTTTTTTTGAGGTAGGGTCTCACTCTAGCCCAAGCTGACCTGGAATTCACTCTGTAGTCTCAGGGTGGCCTGAACTCACAGCCATCCTCCTATGTCAGCCTCCCGAGTGCTGGGATTAAAGGTGTGCGCCACTACACCTGGCAAGAATTGATTTTTTATAACTGGCACAAAGCCACTGAGAACCTTAAGAGTGAGGAAAAGAAGATCCAAATTACACAGGAAAAACAAGAAGTGCAAGAGGAAAAAAGGAAGGGAGGGAGGGACAGAAAGTGGGAAGGGGGAGAGAAGGCAGGCAGGCTCCTAGTTTAGGGAACCACTAATCCAGTAGCATGCAAAGTATAGTCCTGCACAGAAAGCTTCCTCCATCACCTAGAAATTGTGTAGAAATGCAACTCTTAGGCTCCACCCTAGTCCCAGTACAGATAATTCTAGTGTGCATGAAAACCTGTATTCTACTAATCTTGTGTAAAGCATATGTGTTCTCAGTGAAGGAATATCCAAGCACGCTGGTTAACTACAAAATCTCTTTCTTTCCCCCTTGTTCTCACTCCTCCCCCTTATGGAAATTCCATATTGATGGATAAAGTCAGTGAAAAGTGAAACTTGTATTCTGATTACTACATACCTGCCTCATTAATTTTTCCTGGCAACATAAAGACTTTGAAAGTTTATAAATGTGTTTATCCTTTGAACACTCTCAGCAATAATTAGTATAATGTTTTATCCATTTAAAAATACTTAATGGTAGAATAAATGAGCCATTCTGTTATAAAAAACAACTTTATGCTTGGAATGCACAAAAACATTAGAGGTGGAACATTAGAGATGGCGGATACTTATTGCTTCATGTTCATGTACTATTACAAACATATTTGTATCGATATCTTATAGATGATATGTGTTCATTTCTTAAACATAGTGGAAGTTAATTACTGTAATTGTGGCTCCCTCCCTTCCCTGAGGTTCCAATGACTATTGAATTGCATGCAAATAATTGACTTTGAGGATAACTTCTCAGTGGGGTTCCTGACCTTATGGTTCCCAGGGTCTTCTTGGTGGTGTAGCTGCATGTAAGTTACTTGTATTCCTGTAAGTAGTCCCCATAAACTCACTGGTTCATTGGATGGAATACTTCCTTTTGTCTGCTGGTGTCTTCTCTCTGTGGGATGAATACATAGTTCTTTATGTCTCCCCAAGAAAATCATGCAACATCAACTTAACACTAACTTCTTAAATCTAAATGGATTAAAACCCTCAATCACAAACCAGACATGGGGTCAGAATGCATTTGAAGAAAAGATCAAAGTACATACTGCCTAAAAGACATCCTGGGCTCATAGATTGGAAAAGTCAATATTGTAAAAATGGCTAACTTATCAAAAGCAATCTACATATTTCATGCCCATCAAAATTCCAATGCCATTCTTCTTGAAACAGAAAAATCAATTCTAAAACTCATTTGGAAACACAAAAGATTTTTGATATCCAAAACAACCCTGGGCAACTAAATTTGGCAAACCATATCAAATTTCAACTTATAGTACAGAGCCATGGTAACAAAAACAGCATGGTACTGGCACAAAAATAGACATGTAGATCAATGGACAGAATAGAGAACCCAGACATAAACTCATGCAGCTACAGACATCCGATTTTTGGCAAAAGTACTTATGGGGGAAAAGTCTTTTTAATAAATAGTGATGAGAAAATTGGATATCTATATGTAAAGAATGAAACTATATCTTTAACTCTCTACATACACAATAATCAACACCAAATGGATCATACCTGAAACTCTGACATGGTGAGAAAAAAATTAGGGAAAGGGCTTCAATGTATAGGAACAGGGAAGGACTTTTCGAATAGAACTCCAGGCGCTCAGGTAATAAGGCCAATAATCAACCAATGGAACTGTGGTAGTGTAAATATGACAGCTTAAATGTATGGTCCCATAGACTCAGGTGTTTTATAAAATTGAGTTTATAACTTCAGCCCCTATCAGGCAGATTCCTGATGTGGATCTGATTCAAGCCCAAAGGGATGAAGAGAGCAAGTTGAACTCCGGTGGGGTTTTTGGTATCTGTTGGTGTTGGTATTTTGCTTACTTCAGTATTTTCCTCTGTTTGGATGTATGGAAGTAAATAACTTCTTCCACTATCATATACAAACTATCACGATCTGCCCCTGACCCCCATAGACTAATAACCATGTCATACTTTAAATTGTATTCAGTCGAAATTTAAAGGTCCTCATAAGCTTTACCAACCTTAAGACTGCTCCAAATTTCAAAGTTTCATCTGAGATTTAAGATTGTCTCTCAACTGTGAGTCCTATGCAATCAAAACAAGTTATGTACTTTTAACATATAATGGCACGATGGGGGTCAGGGGCAGATTGTGGTAGTTTGTATATGATAGTATAAATGTATGGACTTATAGATTCAGATGTTTTTTTTAAATGGAGTTTACAACTTCAGCCCCTAGCAGGCAGATTTCTGCCATAGGGGAGTTTCTGCTGGTTGGTTCTGATTCTAGCCCAAAGGTGGTGGAGAAAGCAGTTTGAACTCCAGTGGGGTGTGTGATGTCTGTTGGTGTCAGTACTTTGTTGGCTGTAGTTTTTTTTTTTCTCTCTCTCTATTTGGATCTGTGGACATAAGCAGCTTCTGCCATTAACACAATTTCCCATGAATTTGTAAGCTGAAATAAATCCCTTCTTCCCATAAACTGTGTCTGGTTAGATATTTATCCCAGCAACATGAAGCTGACTACCAAAAGAACCTCATGAAACTATTGGGCCTTTGTGCAGCAAAAGACAGTATTAATCAAGTGAAGAGGCAGCCTGCAGAATGGGAGAAAATCTTTGACAGCTGTACATCTGAAAGAAGATTAACGACTATGATATACAAAGAACTTAAAAAAACAAAACCATAAGAAATCACAACCTAATTTTAAAAATGGGCTCTAGAACTGAATGTAGAGTTTTCAAAAGAAGAAACACAAATAGCCAATGAATATTTAAACTACTGCTCAACATCTTTAGCCATCAGGGAAATGCAAACTAAAAGTACTTTGTACTTCCATCTCACTCTGGTTAAAATGGCTATCATCAAGAAATAAAATGACAGCAAATGCTGAAAAGAAAGAGTGTGGGATGGTTGGTGGGAGTTTAAACTGATGCAGTCATTATGGAAATCAGTGTAGGGGATTCTGAGACAACTAACAATAAATCCACCATATGACCCAGCTATACCACTCCTGGGCATATATCCTAAAGGTGCTGTGCTTTACTGTATAGATGTTCATCCAATCTGTTGCTGCTCTATTCACAAAAGCTAGGAGATGGAATCAGCCCATATATATATGGTGAGTTTTTGGTCAGGTAAACCATGAAGCCCCCAAAACAATACAGGTTATTGCAAATGTTCTTGGCTGTCCACCAGAACTAGAATGTGGGACCTTATTGTTGAAGAGCCCGCACGTTTTGGTTGTAAGACACCGAGACATAAAGCTAGAACTGAGCTGGAAACCACCTCCCTGCTGGCTGTATGTCATTGTGCTGGAAGTTGCTATGCAGCCTGGTGGGAAAGAAAAGTCATCAACAGTCTTAACCAACCAGATGTATGTGCCACTTTGTGCATCTGACTTAGTTGGGACCTGGAGAATTGACCCTGGGTCCTTAGGCTTCACAGGCAAGTTCCTTAACCACTGAGCCATCTCTCCAGCCCCACAATTATTTCTTAATCCTGCTTCCTTGTTTCTCCTGGATTAGTCAATACAGGAGTTCCATGGGCATGTAGTAGAGTGGTTCCAATCTGCTTTGGTCCGTGGTGATTAGTGATCCACACTGGCTGGGGATTTGGGGGCACTGATACCACATAGGTGAAATACCCTCTGGTCACACGGCATCAGAGATACCTGGAGCTGCAGGACATCTATGCTGGGGCTCTCTCTGATCACCTGGCTCTCCAGCTTAGGTGCTCTGCTTCTTTCTCCATGTGCCGGTGTCTGAGTTACTCAGCGCAGCCCAACTTTAAGGATCTCAGGAATAAGTTCACCCCTCCGGCAGAGAAGGCAGCAGAGAGCAGGTGTGTGGGGGTATGTCTACGTTTGTTATTTGGGCTTCTGTCAGTTATCAGGATTTTTTAAGCCATCGAACAACAGAAACTATTAATTGAGGTTTCTTTTATTTTCTGCTTCCTTTGCTTTTTTTTTTTTTTTTTTTTTTTTGGTAAGAATAAAATTAGCCTTTAAGTTAGCTTGCAGAGAGCAGATGGGAGATAGAATCATCAAAGACCTGGAAAATCCGCCAAGAAGAGCCCTTTGAAGCCCCAGTGTTCACTACAGTTCCAGCCAGTTTCTTAGAAAACCATACTCCAGGGACTCCAGTAGGTGGCGCTATGGAGCAACAGATGTTCAGCTTCCTCACTTGCTCCTTGAATGAATCCTAAATTCCCTTTAAAATTTTTTTAACCTGTCCATTTATTAAACAAGAACTCCTTCACGACAATTTGATACAATATTTATTTAGCGACCAGTGCTGAGAAAATGATTTCCCTCTACATACAAAAATACAGACTTTTAACACTATGAAAACAAGACAAGTACCAGGGAAAAATAATCCTTCAAACGAAAGAAGGCGGATTGAGGGCAATGAGGCTCTGTCTGCTGTTTGGGACAAATCAACAAAGCAAATGCTTTGAGGCCCGTCAGACGACTCCACATGCACAGGGTCAAACCTGAGAGCCAGTGAGAGCTGGGGAGGCCTACGCTGTGGTGGGTCACATCAGTCTGAGAGGCCAAGATGGGATTCTGCCCTGAAAACAGTATGAATTCAGATGTGCCCTGCGGCTGTCACCCTGGAATGCCCTCGCCCACATCTATAAACTGCCCCAAACAGATTTCAGTTGGATGTGGTGGCACACAGCTGTATCCCAGGCCTTGGGAAGAGGACTGGAGGATTTGTATACGAGGTCAGGACCCACATGGTATACATAGCTTCAGGCCAGCCAGGGCTTAAGAAGACTCTGTCTAAGAGAGAGATGCTCAGAGAGAGGAAACATCTGAGGCAGAAGCAAAGTGTGAGACAGCAAACATGTTCCCCACCCCCTCCCAGTGGTACCATGGGGTGAACACAGTGCCAGTGACTGACCCTAACAAAGTTGTCAGCCACCTGACCAGCCTGCCTTTCTTAACACAGACTTCACATGCTCTGACTCTTCAGAACAAAACTAATGAGCTACAATTTCGCGTTTCAGAAACTCCATACCTTCACTCAACAGTGGCTCAGCTAGTTTGATCATACACGACTCAGTGCTGAAGGACCGGCAAAACAAAAGGGGCCCCTAAGTCACCCTGTGCCTTGGTGTTATCTTGTGCCTCACAGCAGGGCACTTATGGCATTCTGTCCCCCCACAAGCCTATCAGGGACTCAGTAACCCTACCTGAAATCCTAGTGGAACTCAAGGTCCCAGCTGGGCTGAGGAGCACCCTGGGGGCCAGCCAGCCACAGGGCCAGCTACACTCCACCACGCAGCCCCACCGAGCAGGGAAGTCAGAACACGGCAATTCTTGCTATCGACGGACGAAACAAAGTACTATCCCCATTATTCCAACTCCTCCATTGAAGACAGTTTTTAAAATACCAAGAAGAAAAGTAACATTCCGCTTTTGAAACCCTGTGTCGGCTAAAAACTTATGAGTAAATCTTGATAGTTCAGCAAACCCCAGCAGGGGTATACATGCAGTGATATGCCATTTTGCCATGGACTAGCTTCTCCCCCCACCTCATTTCTCTCCAATGTGTAGTATATAGCACAATATTGCAACTGTCTCTCACTGTATATGTAGAATTCATGTAACATGCAACATATGTGTTCACCAACTGTCTATATTATCAGTGAGACTCCCATTCAGCAGCAGGCTATTGCTAGTTAAGTATGAGCAGAATTAGTTTATATGTGGATATAAAATTTTTTAATTCCAGGTCAGCCTGGACTAGATAGAGTGAGACTTTACCTTTTAAAAAATTTACCTTAAAAAAATGGGGTAGGAGGACAGATGGCTTAGTGGTTCCAGCTCAGCCTGGACCAGAGTGCCTGTTGGGAATTCTCCAGGTTCCACGTTTAGCAAAACCTAAGAATGCCTGTTCGATTCTCCAGGTTCCACGTTTAGCCAGAAGCAAAGTGATGCAAGAGCGCAATAATGCACTTGCCCAGAAGGTTAGAATCCAGTGCCTTTATTTTATTTATTTATTTTTTGTTTATTTATTTGAGACGACAGACAGACACAAAGAGAAAGAGGCAGATAGATAGAGAATGGGCATGCCAGGGCCTCCAGCCACTGCAAATAAGAAAAAAATGTTTAAATAAAAATAATGGTACTGAAGTAATGAGTACTAATCAGAATGGGGAGTGGAGAACGATGAAAACAATCTGACTTCACATCTCTCAATCCAATCATGCTTTCCTTGGACTTGAGAGATTTCTCAGTAGTTAAGGCATTTGCCTACAAAGCCTAACAACCCAGGTTCGGTTCCCCAGTACCCATGTACAGCCAGATGCACAGTGATGCATGCATCTGGAGTTCATTGGCACCAGCAAGAGGTCCTGGAAATCTGAGAATGAAGCCTTCAGAAATCAGGTTGTTTTTCTCTTCACTGTCCCCTAATTCTCTTCTCAGCTACATCCATTTTCAAATAAGTCCTGGGATGTTTTCCAATCAAAGCAGTGGTAAGTAAATATTAAGCAGTAGGAATAACATGTATGATTTGGGGGCTGAGAATCATGATGGAAGGACCAGCCCATGGATGTTAAAACAGAAGAAAAAAATATCATTATTGATGGAGTTTATTGCAAAGAGGGAAGCCAAGCTTCCCTTGGCTTTCTGTTATTTTCAATATATCTGGACTTAGTCATATGTGCACCCAGATTAATGTGTTATGGGTAGAGACATTTTGGATACTGATCAATTACTACCAGAAAAGTCAAAGTTAAAAATGAAATCTAGCAAAGTACCTTTACTTAAAAGAAAAATGACTGAAGATCCAATTTTTTTTTTCCTGCAGTTCTGTCACTAGGAGGCTCCTGGTATCAAGAAACAAATATTAAGAAACATGTCAGGAAAATGAAACCCCAGTGCAAAGAGGAGTATGAACTCAAGTCCTCCCAGCTAACTAATGAACTAAGACCTTGATCCATCTCACCTCAGGTAAAGACACTGACCCAGTAGAGACTGCAAGTAACATGAGTCATAATTAGTGTGGTCACAACCCAGACTCAGAGTTTTGACTCTCCACATAGTACCCATTCTGCAAACACTGTGCATGGTGGGTGCAATGGTCAGAAACTGGCTCTGGCTCATTTTGGAAAAGGTAGGTCTTTCTGAAGGCAGTGCAGTGGAGTATTTTGTGCATTCTTTCTTAAGCCAGTCAGTATATGGACTTTCTATTTTTTTTCTTTTTTCTTTTTTTTTTCGGTGCTGAGGACCGAACCCAGGGCCTTGCGCTTGCTAGGCAAGCACTCATCCACTGAGCTAAATCCCCAACCCCTGGACCTTCTATTTTTTAAATTTATTTTTGAGAGAGAGAAAATAACAGAGAGAGAGAGAGAATGAGAATGAGCATGCCAGGGCCTTTGGCTGCTGCAAAGGAACTCCAGACACATGTGCCACCTTGTCCATTTGGCTTACGTGGGTCCTTTGGCTTTATACGCAAGTGCCTTAACTGCTAAGCCATCTCTCCAGCCCCCTCTATTTTATTTTACTTACATTTTATTCTTTTTACATGTGTGTGGCATGGGTGTGTATGTATGTGTGCTCATGTGGAGGTGGATGCACACAGGTGCCTGTGCATGTGGAGGCCACACATTGACATCAGATGTCTTCTTCAATCATGCTCCACCTTTTTTTTTTTTTTTTTTTTTTTGGTAGGGTTTCCCTGTAGTCCAGGCTGACCTGGAATTCACTATGCAGTTTCTGGCTGGCCTTGAACTCACAGCAATTCTCCTAACTCTGCCTCCCAAGTGCTGGAATTAAAGGTGTGTGCCACTACACCTGACCACTCTCCACTTTTTTGAGTGAGGGTCTCTCACTCAAACTCAAAGCTTGCTGATTTGGTTAGTCTAGGTAGGCAGCTTGGCCCTGGAATCCCTGTCTCAGCTACCTGAACCCTGAGGTTGCAGGTGGGCCACCACACCAATCTGGCATTTATGTAGGTGCTGGGGAATCCCAACACCTGCCTCATGCTGGCTTGGTGAATGTTTTATCCACTGAGCCATCTCCCAAGCCATCAGCTTTTGATGTTAATATTTAATATTTTGGATTAAGGTGTCTCTCTAAGATGGTATTTACATTATTATATTTATATTATTTATATTATATATTTATAATATAAAGATGAAAAGTTGCAGTTTTTAAAGAGGTCTCCTCTGGAAGACAGTCTATAAATATACTTTAAACAAGTTAATTACGTTTATCACAGGCAACCTGATATGTGATTAATCTTTGAGGATGGCACAAATTGAATCCCTCAGCAAGAGAACTGTCCTTTTTACAAAAAAAAAATTATTATTTATTTTGAGTAGAAAGAGGCAGAGAGAGAGAGAGAGAGAGGGAGAGAGAGATTGGGCGCATCAGGGCCTTCAGCCTCTGTAAATGAACTCCAGATGTGTACGCCCCCTTGTGTGCATGTGCAACATTGCATGCTTACATCACTGGGCATCTGGTTACATGGGACCTGGAGATTCAAACATGAGTTCTTAGGCTTCGCAGGCAAGTGCCTTAACCGGTAAGCCATCTCTTCAGCCTGAGAACTGTCATTGTTTAATTGAGATGGGGTGTGGGAAGAGACTATCTTGGTGCTTCTGTCCATGATCACCCCACTCCCCAAGATAAGGATAAACATGAGTGACACCAAGGGGGAAACTGAAGTGCTCAGAGAACAGGATGGAGGCTTCACCTCCCTAGAGCAGCCTGAGAATGGGGTGTTAAGAGACTCAAAAGATCAGCAGGACAACAGGGGTAATTTGAGGAGGGTCTTGGGGAGGGACTGGCCTGGCTCAATAATGGTGGCAGGCAGAGCTCCCAAAGGAGGTGCCAACATGTGACACTCCCCAGAGCAGGCCCTGAATTTCATTCTGATGAGCCTGTCATGAAGTGTTGAAGTGTGAACACCTCCCTTGTCATTTTCTAAGCCTTTCAGGAAAACTTACACCTCCTGTGATCTCTTCCTTTGAGACAAACAAGAAATCCTTTTCCCCCTGAGGGTCAGTGGGAGAACTCTAGAGTGCCATGATCTGAGATCCACAGCGCAGTGAGAGAAGTCCATGGTTTCCCACAGAAAGAACAGCCAGAAATGCAGGTGCTTTCCTGTTTGAACACTATAGGAGGCTAGGACAGGCCTCTGGGGTTCAAGAGAAATTCACCTCAAGTTAGGCCTTTGGGACCTATGAGTCCCCAAGATGTCAAGGTAAAACAAGAAATTTTGTCTCCCTCACTCCCCTCTGATCCTTGTCCACCCTGGTGCCTGTCTGCTGTATGCTGTTCTTAATTCCATTTTTATTCCTGTGTCTCCTGCTTCTCATCTCCATGCGCAAGCTTGTTAGCTTTTACCACTCAGAGGCACTGGTCTTAAAAGACACCATTCCCTTTGCACCCATTGGTTCACTCTTGTTGGCCAGTCAGTTGAGTCCACCACTGAAGATGTGATCTTTGTCAGTTCAACCCAATGCCAACTGCTGAAAAGTGGTTCCCTTCTTTCTCTATGACTCATTAGTACTGGTCACTACTGCTCTGTGGCTGACAGCATACTGGTCACTACACAGGCAGTAGCTAAGTGAACAAGCTCACATTCCTTTTGTGGTCATTGCTATCGGAGTCCCTGAAGGGGGCAGTAAACAGCAATCTTTTTTTTTTTTTCCTCCTGTGCAAATGAACAATCTGAGGGAAAAAAGTGACAGAGACACAATACCATCTCTTTTACTGCCTGAGGCTGATTAGAGGCCTGTGGCTTAGTGAGGGCCAAACAGGCCTGGGACCTGAGCCCTGAGTTGAGCAGACTCGTCAGCTAGTCTCAGTGTTGTCAGCATGGCCACAGCAGGTCTCCAGAGTGCAAAGAGGCACCTGCCTGTGTGGGAGCTTCACCACTGGAGGTGACTCTCCCAGGTTCTCCAGTTCCTGCAGGTCACAGGCCAAGTGGAAGGGGCCAGTCCCTTGCTGGAAATCCTGCTTGAGGAAATGAGAGCAATGAGAGAGAGAAGCATTCCCATTTTCCATTTCACCAGAGCCACAAAACTAAACTATTCACTTTGGGAGTTAGGCCTCTGAGGAATTACAATATCAAGCTAAACAATTTTTACTTATTTATTTGGAGAGAGAGAGAAAGAGAGAGAGGGAAAGAAGCAGATAGAGAGTGGGGAGAGACAATGGACACACTAGGGTCTCCAGCCACTGCAAACAAATTCCAGATGCATGTGCCACCTTGTGCATGTGGCTTTACATGGGTACTGGGGAATTGAACCTGGGTCCCTAGGATTCATAGGCAAGTGCCTTAACCACTAAGCCATCTCCTAGCCCAAGCTAAATGTTCTCTAATTTTGGCTTTCTTCTTTAGATATTTGCTCCATACAAAGTCCCCAGTTTGGTGATGGGAAGAAAGAAGTAAGAAACATGTTTGTGAATGCTCCTAAGTTACAACTGATAGATGGCATATATTATTGTCCACAAAACATAATTCTTGCCAGATAAAATGGAACACTCCTATCATCTCAGAACTCAGGAAGCTGAGGAAGGAGGATTTCTGTGAGTTCCAGGACAGCCTGGGCTATAGAATGAATGCAAAACCAACCTAAAGACACAGCAGTACCTTGTCTCAAAAACCCAACAACAAAATTTTTATCTCTGTCTACAGTCCCCATGACACCTTTATTTTTACCTGTTATGGAAAAATGAAAGGAAAACATAATTGAATAGAAAAACATTTTTTTTTTTTTTTTGTAAATACTGGAAAAACACCATGGAGATAATTTTTAATGCTGGAAGAAATAAATGGGGCATGGAGAATTTAAAAGCCTGCCTGCTAAGCCTAAGAAGCACACCACAGATTCTGTGTTAAACCTGATTGTGTACTGCTTTAAAATGTATGCTGAGTTGTGGAGCTAAAAATATGAACTATGGCATTTTCCATTTTGATAGCTTAATGTGAAGCATTTGCTATATCAAATGTGATTTAATACTTTACATTTTTAAAGTTATGAATAAGTTATGATTTAAAATTTGTATGCTACTTGAATGTATAAAGGAATAATATATAGAAATTACTTGGGATCTTATGTTTCCAAAGTAATTTACAAACTGTAAATGAGTAATGCAGAGAGCACCCCTGGGAGCAGGTCACAGACAATATATATATATATATATGTGTGTGTGTGTGTGTTTTTTTTCCACAACAGTTCCCGGGGCTACAGTCATACAAATTGCTATGCTTTAGAAATTGTGCATAAGTAGACACATTCAATTCTAGGGTGTGTCAAAAACATTAAAGAAAGTTCATGGAGAAAAAAATGGGCAACCTCAAATTACTAGAAAATTGGCATGGTAAATATATGCATGCAAATGGGAGAGTTAACATCCTTTCTTACTCATAGACTATCTGAAACAAGGACCAGGAAACTTGAGAGGTCACTTGTGTATGGGATTGCTTTGTGTATAAAAGGAACATATTGTAGCAAATACCAAAGCAGTACCCAGTTAGATTTGTCTTAAGATGGGATTTGTGAATGGGAGGGGTGATTTAAGAATGAAGGAAAGAAGGAATTGGCAAAAGGAGGAACTTACACAATCTCAATCTGCTCATCTAGAATCTTATTTACTGCCTCTGTGGTTGCAGATTTGTGGCTGGTGGAGCATTTGGGGTGTCCCGGGGTGTCTGTTCAGGAAAAAAACCATGTCTTCCTCAATGAGAAGAGCTGATGGGCTTGCCAGACAAGAGCTGTTGTGGAAGCTTCTCTTCCCTGGTGCTGTTAGCACCCATCTTGTTCCCACCTGCTTGCACTTCTCTCTTGCTGGTCCTTCAGGGAAATCTTTATGTACCAGAATCTTTATAATTCCACTTCTCTGAATTGCTCAAAAGTTGGACTTTCATAAACTATTTTCATAGCTGTTATTGTTTTCTTTTTAATTTTTATTTATTTATTTGAGACAGAGAGAGAGAGAGAGAGAGAAAGAATGAATATGGATGAACCAGGGCCTCTAGTCTCTGCAAACAAACTCCAGGCACTTGTGCCACAGGTACATCTGGCTTACATGGGTACTGAGGAATCGAATCTGGGTCCTTAGACTTCACAGGCAAGTGCCTTAACCGCTAAGCCATCTCTCCAGACCCTGTTCTTGTTTTTATTGTCACATTATAAATAAAGTCTTTCCCCCACCCAAATACACACTGCAGACAATGAGTCTCTACCACATTCCTTCACCACTGTCTGAGCACTTATCTGCTCTTGGCACTGTTCTGTCCTCCTCTGCTCTGCTCTGTGTCACTGCTCTGTGTCTAATCCACTTTGCTCTGGGCTGTCTTGACTGCAAACAGTTACCAGCAAAACTTAGCCAGGAAAATGTTAGTCGTCTCCCTCAAGAGGGCCAAGCACAATCTTACAGTCTAATGAAGACATGCTTTCCACACTCTGATCCCTCATTTGGAGTGTGGTGGCATTTGTCTTCATGCCTGTCACTCCACGGCTGAAACATGGGTGCTGTGTGATAACATGCTATCACACTGATTCTCTGGGCAGAAAAAGGGTGTCTCTCACTGGTCCGAAGTGTTACATGGCCCTCCAACTCCAATGCAGGCGGGGAAATGGAGATTTTAATTTTCACTCGTTCTATGAGAGAGAAGGAGGGGGAAGAAGGGAATAGGAAATGACATCCTACCATTTAAACTATGGGGTTCACCCTCAATATGGACTAAAGAGATACCCTTTCTTCCTGGCACCTCTGGCCAGAAGGGAATCTACCTATTTCCTGGTTTTCACTACTACTCTTTCTATAACAACACATCCTATTTGTTTAAAAGGAAATACTCTCTGTGTAGAATGCACTAGAATAAGGTAATAACTGCAATGAAGTCGATTTATCCATTCATTTTCAGTTCATGGTCAATAATTGAGTATCTGCTTTCCATTGCCAAGTACTATGGGAGCATGTTGCATCTCCTGCCATCGAGCATACAGACGATCTGAAGAGTGCTTTCTCAACTGAGGATACTTTCAAGAACTAGGCCTGTGGTGGTCTAAATGTAAAATGTCCCCTATAGATTCATATGTTTGAATACAAGATGCCCAGTTGGTGGGACTATTGGGGAAGTTTGTGGAGCCTTTAGTGGGTAGTCTTGCTCAGAGAGGTATGATGCTTGGGGCCAGGCCTGGGTTGTTATAGTCCATCCCCACTTGCCTCACTCAGCTCGCTCTTCCTACTTTCTCTTTACTCATGTGAAGATGTGATGCCTGGCTGTCAGCTCCTGCCATGCTTTTCCCATCATGATGAAACTTTCCCTTAAAATTGTCAGCCAGAAACAAACCCTTTCCTGCCTTAAGCTGCTTCTGATTGTGTGTAACAAGAAAGTAATGGCTATAACTCCCAGTGACTTAAACCATGCAAATATTATAATTAACTTAAAAATATACTCAATGGCTGGAACGATGAATCAGTGGTTAGGGTGAAGCCTTACAGCCTGGGTTCGATTCCCCAGTGCCCACTTAAACCCAGATGCACAAAGTGGCACATGCATCTGGAGTTCATGTGGAGTGGCAAGAGGTCCTGGTGTGCCCATTCTCATTCTTTCTTTCTCTCTGCAAATAAATAAATGAAAATATTTAGCAAAAATATTCAAGAGGAGCTGAGCATGGTAATGCCTGCTTGTAATCCCAGTACACACACACACACACACAAAAAAACCCTGAGCTGGGTGTGGTGGTGTACACATTTAATCCCAGCACTCAAGAGGCAGAGGAAGGAGGATCACCATGAGTTCGAGGCCACCCTGAAACTACATAGTGAATTCTAAGTCAGCCTGGGCTAGAGCGAGACCCTACCTCAAAAAAAAAAAAAAAAAAAAAAAAAAAAAAAGAAAAGAAAAAAGAAAAAAAGAAAAAAAAAAAGAAAACCCCTAAAGAGGTGGCTAGCTGGCAATGTTAGGGTGCTCTCTCTCATTCCCTTGATTACAAGATAGCTACTATAGTTCCAAGTGTTTCATCCTTCAAGAATGTGAACAAAGACAGGTAGGAGATACATTCACTCTTGCTTCTTCCTTTTATCAAAGAATGATGTCCTTTTAAGAGGCCCTCTTAAGTAACTCATTGGCTAGAAAGGTGCCAAGGGACCACCAGTTGCATAAGGGAGGCTGGCAATGTGTCTGTTAAATAAGGGAGATGTGATTGGGAATGAATATTGTGCAGCCAACCAAGAGTGTTGTCATAAATGCCGACAGACTTCCACATACTTTTATCCTCATGATCTCATCTCATGACTCACCAGGACCAGCATCCAAACGTTCTGGAAGCCCAAACCTGGAATAGGAGGTACAAGCAGCATCTGCTACGCAGGGCCTTCTAGCTATGAAGTTCCTTAAAGAGCCTTTAAAGGTGCAAATTTAATGTCAAGGTTTATTTTTAAGATATTATAATGCATGTCGCTTATAAAGTATGCATGCCAGAACCCACAGAGCGAATCAGAAGATTTTATAGTTTGGAAGGATAATTGCATGGTGGCATGGAACAAGGAACTGAGTTACACGGGTCCTCTGCTCTGCTTTGAAGGAGGTGCTGGGAATGATTCTAAGCTTCTTCTCTCATCTGTACTATTATGTACTTGAACAAGATTAGAGCATCCCTAAACCCCTTCTTCAACACAAGAGTACCTATGCAATCATCATGCTGAAAGTCATGATTAAGGAAAATTAAAGATCACTGATTTCAAGCTCTTTTTCAAATGAGATCACTGGCTCACAAAGGCCACAGTCAAAATTCACTCATTGAAGTTAGAAAGTTGAGTCTCAGGAGATATAGCACCCAATGCTTCCCCAAAGAATCACTAGTTCATTCTTATACAATTTTCAGAAACCTTGGCCTCTTTATTTCTCATCTTTTCATCTTAGACTCACTCTGATGGCATTCACTACTTAATAGAAAACAAATAATGGGCTGTTTATGCTTTGGCAGTATGTGTTTGGGTAACATACTTCACTTCTCTGTAAAACAATAACAGCCCCTTCATAATTTTTGTCTTTTTAGAAGATGAGACAAGTAATCTATTTTAAGCCTTAGTGTACAGAACAAACACACAGCAATGACTCAATCTGTGGTAAGTTTGGTCACCACTAATATCTCCTTAGCCATCATGGCAAGTATTTAAAGCTCCTCTAAACCTGAAAATATATCATACACAAGCTCCCCAGTGGACTGTGTGTGTGTGTGTGTGTGTGTGTGTGTGTGTGTGTGTGTTTGGTTTGAGGCTGGGTGTCACTATTGCAATTTTGTCTTGTCATGGTCATAGATATGAAGGGTCTGTGTAGTAGCCAAGGGCATGGTTCCAGCCAGAAGTAAGACCAGTTATCATGCTGCCTCTGAGCTCAGCACCCAGTGATTTGTACAAGAATGAAGGGCAACTTAAATGCTAAAGAATATGGAATTCTAAACCTGGGACTCATGGGTGGGCTTGGGCTGCAGAACCATTTGACATTTCATTGAAACAGGCTTGTCCCGCACCATGGACACTTCTAGCCACATCATTTGTGGGGAGGGCGGCTGTCCTGTCCACTACCTGGCCTTTCTTTGCCCACTAGCTTCCAGCAGCCCCAGTCATGGGCCACCACAACCTAAAATACCTCCAGGCCTTGAGGTGTTCTTTCTCCTACTCAAAAATTTTGTGACAAAGTTTAATAGCTATGACTTTTTTTTTTTCCCTTGGGAGATTCATGACTTTATAATATTCAGATAAAGGTCCAGGACCTTAAATGAACTACTTAAAACTTTTCAAACTATTAATGAAACAGCTCATGTCTCCAGGATACCAGCATGCCTAATTAAATGGTGCATTTGGAATTTTATTATGAAATATATACCTGCCTGCTTATTACTTCCAAATACTTTGAAAAGGCTTATCACAAAAACCCTGTCTGGGAAAGTGTCTACTTCAAAAGCTGCTATTCCCAGATGGCACTTCCTAAAATAACTGCGCTCGGCACAGACTCCCAGGAGGGTCACCTACAGAATCTGACTCTGACTTCCCAAGGGGTCCTGCTGAAGGCGAGTCAACATGGGCATCAAATCAGTTGTTTCTCAAACAAGCAATTTCAAAACTGGGGTGGAGAGAGAGAGAGAGTAAGAGAGAGAGGGAGAGAGGAAGGAGAGAGGAGGAAAGAGGGAGAGAAATGCCATGCAAGAGGCTCCCAGGTCGGTGTCTGTGTCTAGCTCCTGGAAGAGGCTTGCTGGATGCCTCCTGCCTTCTCCCTGGCTTTTCTGGAAAGACAGCTCCCCGCAAAGGAGCAGGGGAGGCTCGGCGGGAGGGGGGGGAAGGGGGGTGTCCCAAGCTTTTTTCACTCTTCTGTCCACATCCACCTCATTCTCCAAAGTGCCCACTTCTCAGGAGACCCCTGAGGGCCCAGACAGACCACTGTCCCCACTCTTTTAAGGATTCCTTCCCACGCGTGTCTCCAGAAAACAGCAAGGAAATCCGCGAGGCTCAGGCACAACCCAAAAGTACTTGACCCTGAGGACCGAACAAGGGTGTGGTCTTCTTGTCCCCCCACAACACATCCGGTGGGGGGGAGATCCTCTCCCTCCCCCCCCCCGAGAAACCCTGCCACTTTCTCGTTCACTTCTCAGTGGGTCTGAGATGCGAGGGGTGGAGGGGGACCCCGCAGGCCGTGGGCGCCGGGGAGAGCAAGTCCCGGTGCCCCGTGGAGCTGCCTTCACCCTGCAGGAGGCAGCCGGTTTGCTCTTAATAAACACGCATGTCCCTTCCGGGACTCGCCGCCGCTTGCTGGGGGTTACAGTGCGCCGGGGGAGGGGACCAGAGGAGGAGGAGGAGGAGGAGGGGGCCGGGCGGCCGAGGGGAGGGAGGAGGCGCTGGCCGCCGGAGGAGGAGGAGAGAGAGAGAGGGAAGGAAGGAGGGACGGAGGAAGGGAGGGAGGGAGAGAGAGAGCCGCGCATCCTCCAGCCAGCCCGGGCGCCCCGCGCCTCCTCAGCGCTCCGCCGCACCCTCGCGGCCAGGCAGGTCCGCCCGCCCGGGGCTCCACCGCCGAACCCCGCGACCCCGGCCCCTCCTCAGTGGACCCGTGTCACCCGGGGGGAGCGCGGCGAAGACAGGAAAGGAGGTCTCCAGTCCGGGTCCCGGAGACGACGACGGCAAGTGTGCGCCGCCGCGGGCGCGGGCGCGGGCTGGGGACGCGCCGGGGAACGGGCCGCCGCCCGCCATGTGAGTAGCGCCCCGCGGCTCTGCACGCCCGCCCCGGGCACCCCGACCTCATTGTTGTGTCCACGGGCAGGGAGGGAGGCAGTTGCAGTGGGCCGGTGTGGACCGGGGTCCACCGGTCCGTCCATCCATCCATCCACCGGCCCCCACGCCACCACCGCCCGCTGCTCCTCCTCTGCCTCCCACCGGCCAACTCCAGCCCCCGAGCATCCCCGAATGGTGTCAGGAGTGGGTGAATGCACTGTCGGCATGGCTGGATTTTGACTTTGGGACTTCTAGGGTTAGGCAAAGTGTTACAGCAGATGAAATTACTCCCGGGAAGCCGGTTAAGTTAAAAATAATAATAATAATAATAAAAATAACAAAATGTGGATAGCATGCACAGAAGCCCAGCAGAGGTGCGCTGAGAAGAGTTGTTTCAGACTGAAGGGATTCTCCAGTGCTGGGAGAGTGTGTAACAGTGTATGCTTGTTAAATTGATAGGGAGCTGCGTCATTGTGAGAATTTTGTCCCCATGATTTCTTTTGGGCTGCGTGCAGAGTTGATGTGCACCCCCTCTCCCTCCAAGGGATGCGGGTGGGGGAGTTGCTTACAAAGTGTGAGCTTGAAGTTTCAAACCAAGTTAGCAAGATCACGGTATGGTTCATTTTATTTTAATATCCTGAATGGCGTTTACTGCCAGTAAAAATGCTACATTGCCTTTAATGTGAGGATGTGAAATGAATTCCCTGACTTGGCAAACAGAAGCCATGCATTTCTTTAACTAAATAGCTGTCAGGTTTAATTTGGGGGCATTTCCAGCGATAAAGACACAAGCTTTGAGCTAGTTTGGCAGAACTTGAGTCATTGAGGAGCTTAGGAGTAGTTCTTCCCACTTTTGAAGTGTTGAGGGAAGTTTGAAGTTACTTAACTGGCCGTTGTAAAACTTCTAGAAAATTGCAAATGCATGAGAGGTTTTAAACTTTTTAATATTTCTTGTTGCTGTTTTGCCAGGGACCACCATCACTACTACAGAGGATGGCAAGTGGGTGACATGACAGACTGAAGATCCACTTTGCTGATAGCCAGTCCCTCTTTACAGAACTGTCCATTGCTTGCAAGTTTCTGGTGACAACACACCTCCATTCATCCCTGCAGTCCCAGGACAATCACTTGGGGTCTGGTGAAAGATGGCATCCAGTCTGACTTGTACTGGAGTGATCTGGGCTCTCTGTCCTTCCTTTGTGCGTTCATATCCTGTGTGGGGTTCTTTATGCCTTATTGGCTCTGGGGATCTCAGCTGGGCAAGCCTGTGTCCTTTGGCACTTTCCGGAGGTGCTCCTATCCTGTGCATGATGAGAGTCTGCAGATGATGGTGATGGTGGAAGAATGTGGGCGCTATGCCTCCTTCCAGGGCATCCCCAGCCTTGAATGGAGGATCTGCACCATAGTGACAGGTCTAGGCTGTGGCCTGCTTCTCTCCTGGTGGCGCTCACTGCTCTCATGGGTTGCTGTGTGTCTGAGCTCATCTCCAGGACAGTGGGAAGAGTAGCTGGAGGAATACAGTTTCTTGGTGGTAAGTGACTTGCTAATTTTTAAAATTTTTATTATTTTTTATTTTTCGAGGTATGGTCTCACTCTAACCCAGGCTGACCTGGAATTCACTCTGTATTCTTAGGGTGGTCTTGAGCTCATGGTGATCCTCCTACCTCTGCCTCCGAGTGCTGGGATTAAAGGCGTCCGCCAACTCACCCGGCTTGACTTGCTAAATTTGAGTTCTTCACCAGAATCCCAAAGCAATGTTGAAAATTCTGTTTCATTTGTCTCCATAGTCAATTCTAATTGACATCTGGAATGGTCAGGATCAAGAGAGATAAAGTGGTTATAAAATGAGCTGCCAGAATCAAAGATTTTTATTGGAATTTCTTTTCAGTTTCAAAGACTAATTCTGTCCATCCTTAGATGTCCATCCATCACTGGATGGCTGGGTACCACATGTAAGGTGGGGCTGTATAGGTTGTTTGTAATGTATTTATTGGGGATCACTTTGTATTGCATAGCTTTTTCTCTCTCTCTGTCCAACAATAAACCATTGGATAGACCCTCAGGTCTCTAGAGCTAAAGATTTCCCAGAAAAGAGCAAAAGACCTTTGATTCAGCATTTTCATTTTAAGCCTTTGATGCTCCTGGGTGGTTGACAAATTGGCCCCTGTCCAGTTTTATAGTATATAATAAGAATTACTGGTTTGTGTACTTGTTTGTGTGTATGGACATGAGGGTCTTTTAATACTGCAAATGAGTATGACATGCATATGCTACAGTTTGCATCTGACTTTATGTGGGTGTTGGAGAATTAAACCCTGGCCAGCAGGCTTTGCAAGCAAGTGCTTTTTACCAGCTGAGCCATTTCTACAGTCTCCAGGTACTACTGTTTTAAATGAGAGATTATTCATCTCAACAACTATCAAATTTCACTATGCAGCTCATTATAAGAGGATTTTAATTAGCCCAGGTGTGAGATGTTCAGCAATTCTATGCAGTACTTTTGCTTTTGCTGTGGGGGAAAAAGAAGAATTTCTGTGGTTAAAGAAGGATGTGTGCCTGTCCCAAATGGACTGGATAGTTTCACTAACACCAGACAGGGTCTGATTTTTTTTTTTGGCTTCCTTCCAGCAAGTATTGCTTCAATATCTCTGGTCATATGGTTTTAATTGCACTTTATATATTTTCCACTGGGCTTTTAACCTCCATTCTTCAACCTGACTGGCTGAACTTGTCTGATTTACAATGTGCCCTGATGAAATATGACAGTCCCCATAGATAGTAGTGCAGACTGAAGGGCAGAGGGAAGCTCTGGAAACCGGTACAATGTATGTGTAATTTCACAACAAAGTAAAGTCTGTTACTCTTCAGTGTATGTATAATTTCATGACAAAGTCAAAAGTCTTTTACTTTCTCATCCAGTGCTTTCTCACAGTCTTTTGTGAAGAATGCAAAAAAAAAAAAAACATTAAAAATGACCAGGACTGAGATAACTATGAAGAACCGCAGTGGATCCTTTCAGGTTATTTAATATTAAAATTTTAAAGCAAGTAAGCTGAAAATGCATGTGGCAAAATGCTTTGAAAAAGGGAATTGTTTGCCATTCTTTTCTTTTTTTCTTTTTCTTTTTTAAACTCTGTTCTCATTGTTCTTTTCACTGTGGCTTTACAACCTAGTCTGTGCTGGGAGGTGCTTTGGGGGACCAACAGTCCCCTCCTGCCTACTTCACCATTAACCACTGGTAAAATGCCTGCCTGTGATACTGGAATTTACACAGTAATGTAGTGAGACTATTAGGAAACATAAAGAGGTTGTCATTGAAAGTGGAACTCTAAGTCAGTGTTGGAAAACTTGTTACCATAGATTTCTAGGGAAGAACTAATGCCAGGAGCCTTGAGAAGAAAGTTTTTCTCTAAGAAAAACTGGGTTTGCTCTTATTTTAGTTGGCTCAGAAAAAAATGCTTAGGCAGTTTCACTTTCTCCTCTTATGGTAAATAGTACTTTCTACTTTTTCTTCATTTTAGGGAAGAGACTACTATTATTTCTGGCAGAACAGGAAAATGCTTACAAAGAGAAATCAGTTTTTATTGATTATCTTTAAACATATAATGAAGGAAGGCAACAGGAAGTGAATCTGACACCCATGAGATTTTTCTTCCCTCTCCAAGCTATGTATAGATTTTAAAAAAATTATATAGAGCTAAACGTTCTACTTTACAGAATACCCAAGGGCACAGACAATTGAGGAGGCTATAGCTACTTTGAAAGAACCATAAATTGCCCATTTCTTGTAATAATAATAAACTCATACTTAAAAAATAAGTTGGGGCTGAACTCCTGCTTGCTAATAAGAGGGGGTTACTAACAGTAAGCTGAGGTTTAGGAACCAAGACAATAAAAATTAAATTAAAAATAGAGCCTAAGAGGGACTTTGTTTGTAACTGCTCATAAACATGCCCATTACTAAATGTAATAATAATAAACTCAAAATTACCAAATAAGTTGAAATATGGAGATTTTGAAAATCTAACATTAATACCCCCAGGCAACAGGAAACCAGATGACAAAACACAGTGTTTCCATCATCCTCTTGTTGTCCATTACACCCCTTTTTTTTTTTTTTCACAGGCTTATGTGATAAGTAGTTTTCTTTCATTAGTTTTCTCATAAAATGAATGGGTTTTATAACAACTGCAGAATCCCCAGCCAGTGAGTTTGTGTCTCTCTAGATTGCAGTGTTTCAAGTGGAATCAACACACAGGATTCTGTGCCAGGAGGCAGATTCTTTTACTAAAAATGAAACGCTCAGAAGGGTGCTGTTTAGCTAAAGTGAGGGTTGCTCCAAAAGCAACAGGAAGCAAAGGAATGGCAAAATACACAGGCATCCTGTTGAACCCTGCCTGCCTGACCTGGAGTGTGCACATATGGTGGAACATCAGCCAGTGAAACCCCTGCAGTACTTTGGAACAAGTTAAAGGATGAGGTGTCAGCTTTGATTTTGAATCCTCATGCCATGGTTGGTTAGAGGTTAAAGTGTCACCTGTCAACTGATAGTGCATAAGATGGGTCTGTGGGACTTGGCCTCTGCTTGCTAGTGTGGAAAATATCTCAAGCAACCAGGGACTACGAGCTTTTTCTGAGGTGACTTTTGCTGGAACTTAAATGTTGCCATCTCTGTCTCCTGCTATGACATAGCATGCTTATGTCATAATTAAAAAAAGGGATTTTTGAATTTTATCCTTTCTTGCATTTTATTAAAAGGCATATAGCATGACTTTAGAAACTATAATGTATAATGTACATATATATAAGTATGATAAGGATGTTCTGAGACAATAGGTATTTGAATGTTGTCAACCTGTTTTACTCAATGTATAATTATGTATGTAAAAATTTTTGTTTTTGAATTAGAGTCTCACTCTAGCCCAGAATGACCTAGAACTCACTTTGTAGTTCAAGGCTGGCCTCAAACTCATAGTGATCCTCCTACCTCTGCCTCCTGAGTGCTAGGATCACAGGCATGTGCCACCACACCTGGCAAAATTATGTACTTTAAACACTGTAGCCACTAAAGATGTTAACAAATATGTATTTTCTTCTTTCTTGTTTCTTTTTATGTTCTGGAGCATACACCTAGAGCTAAGCACGTGCTACCATAAAGTTACAGTTCTGGTTCCAGGACTTTAATAAGACTTTGAAAAATTAATAGTAAGATGTATTTATGTGCATTATAAATGAAACAGGCAAGAACATAGTAGGCTTACTAAATCTTTCTGTAGTTCTGTGTGACCTTGCGCTTACAAACGTCAGAATCTGAAGGTGAGGATTTTGTCTTCGGGAAAATGCTGATGTTGTAAAGAGAGGCCCAGATTTATCTTGGTCCATGTTTAGCTTGCATGGGAATCATGCATGGGTGTACAGTGGGTGGAATGCAGATTAGCAACTCAGGCCTGTGTGCAGGAACATCATTATCTCTCCAGTGTCTTCTCCCTGGAGGGTCCTACCTGGGCTTGTCTTCCATGCCTTTAGGATGAGGACCATTGTCTGGAACTCTTCTTTCCTGCCTGGCCTGACTGCTCATATGACATGCCACATTGTGCTTTCCTTTACACCCAGGCTACCTGCCAAGTAGCCCCAACAAGTAATAGTAGCATATTAGTAGGTGTAGTGCTCTTTAGTAGCAGTTTCTTAACTGAAAGCAGGTATGTAATATTAAGAATTCCTGGGACATTTTAGGCCATTTGTGGTTGAGGTTGGGCTTTTTTTTTCTTTTATTTTTGCTGTGATTTGGGTTGTGTCTTGTATATTATTGGCTCTATGTATATCATTCCATTCATTCTATTATAGGATAGAAGGCCCAGCCAAGTTTCTTGAGTTGTAAGCTATCATTTTCCAAACTTTGCCAAGCTTCAGAAGTACTCTGTAGGGTATTTTACAACACAGACTGCTGGGGCCCATCCCTCTGATTTGATAGGTTTAAAGGAGGACATGACAATTTGCATGTCTGACAGGTTTCCAGGAAACCCGCTGCTGTTGTTGCTTTTGAGGCCCTGTTTGAAAGGCCTTTTCTAATTTTTTTTTTTTTGGTTTTCCAGGTAGGGTCTCCCTCTAGCCCAGGCTGACCTGGAATTCACTATGTAGTCTCAGAGTGGCAGCGTGACCCTCCTACCTCTGCCTCCCAAGTGCTGGGATCAAAAGCCTATGCTACCATGCCATGCTTAAAAGCCCTTTTCTAAGATGATCCTTTCATATTTTATTTATACTGTTGTTGGCTTTTTCGTTTTGTGTTTTCAAGGTAAGGTCTCACTTTAGCCCAGGCTGACTGGATGTCACTCTGTAGCACTGGCTGGCCTTGAACTCACAGATCCTTCCTTCCTCAGCCTCTCAAGTGCTGGGATTAAAGGTGTGTGCCACTTCATTCTGCTTTCATATTTTATTTGTAAAAATTTTTACTTATTTTCGTGCATGCATGTGCATGTGTGTGTGTGTGCGTGTGTGTGTGTGTATGTGTGTATGAGATGTCAGGGTCTTTCCACTGCAAATGAACGCCAGATGATGGCAGCACTTTTTGCATCTGGCTTTACTTGGGTGCTAGGGAATTAAATATTTTTTATTTATATTTATATTTATTTATTTATTTGACAGAGAAGAGAGAGAGAGAGAGAGACAGAGAGAGAGGGAGAGAATGGGCATGTCAGGTCCTCCAGCCATTGCAAATGAACTCCAGACATGTGCACCCTCTTGTGCATCTGGCTAATGTGGGTCGTGGGGAATCAAACCTGGGTCCTTTGGCTTTGCAGACAAATGCCTTAACTACTAAGCCATCCCTCCAGCCCAGTGCTAGGGAATTAAATCTGGGTCAGTAGGCTTTGCAAGCAAGTGCCTTTAACATCTGAGTTATCTTTCCAGCACCCTCCATTTCATATTTTAGAAAACATGACCTCTGGTAGACTGGCTTTTAGGACTTAAGGCTAGTTGTGTTGTGAATGCATAAAACTCCAATTTGGCTATGAGGGGTCCCACTTCTGTAGTTTGGTATTGGTTGGACACATCTTGATTCTATTTCTCCTTGTGTTTTTCTAGTGGCTATTGTGGTCTCTCTTTTATATACACGTCACAATACATGTATATAGTACCCATTATATATGAAATTTTCCTTCATTTATTCTCCTTTAACAAAAACTAGATTTTATAGGTGGAAAACTACAAATAAAACCATAGCATGTCTTCTATAGTTGGCATGCTATGGATTTCCAGAACAGAACTATTTATTGGGATGGGCCCAGGCAGAACCTTAGCCAGCTCCATACCTCCATGTACATCTTGAAGAAACGCAATGATTATGTCAGGAGAACTCCTTTGGAAGCAGCCAATCTGAGTTCTTGTTGCTAGACAGGATGGTACCCAAATCAGCCCTGACTACTGAACCGTCTCCTGGTCCTAGATATCTCAAGGGGAGAAGATCCACAGTTGCTCAGTGGTGGGACTTTCTAGGGCCGCAGGCCCCACCTTTCATCACAACTAAGTGTACTGGTAGCACAAAGGACCACGCTTGAGCTGGAGGTGCGAGCAGTGCCGCAGTGGGAGCAGCTTTGGCAGCCAGGAAGGAGTGGAGGAAGACACACTGTTGACTGGCAGCACACGTCCCACAGACTCTCTGCACCAAGCACTGGGTTTGCTATAGTCAGGGATGATGACAAATTAGCTACTCTTGTAAAATGTGGAACACCAGATTTTATATGTTTATGTCATATATCTAAAATAATTTTTAGTTTTAGGGTCTTGCTCTAGCCCAGGCTGACCTGAAATTCACTCTGTAGTCTCAGGGTGGCCTTGAACTCACAACAGTCCTCCTACCTCTGCCTCCCTAGTGCTGGGATTAAAGGCCACCATGCCCCACTATGTTTAATAATGTTTAACATGATACTAGTCTTACTATTGTATCTTCTTCCTAGAACTTTTCTGACCTTTAGTGTAGGAAGTTTCCCATTACTTAGATACTTTACTATGAAGCTTCCTAGCTCTTCACAGCAGGGTTGAATACAATATTCCTTTAGTTCTCTTAGGAGCCTAGACATACCACTGCACAGGGAGAGCCCTGAGCCCTGCCTCCGAGAGTGTATGGCAGGGCTGTGTGGGGCCCGCCGTAACTAGGTTCACTAAGGGTCGCAGATCCAGATAGTTTTTTGAGAAACAGACCTGTGCTGTTCTCTTAAATCCTTGTGTTTTGCTGATGTTGAGATTTAGAGTTACCCAACTGTTAATCACAGAATCATGAGACTTGTTAACACCTGAAGGAAGCTGTTATTTGTGGGGAGAGCATGGGAGTTGAGGCGCAGATCATCTGACGGGCCGCAGCAGGAAGAGACCTGTTAAGACAGTGATTATTTTCACCTTTCTATTACTTCCTGACCTGACTTAGACATATACTGATCAGGGAGATGCAGAACCAAATATTTCCCATGTAGCCTTTTGAGAAGAAGTATGTTTTGAATTGTGACTCCAGCTTTAAATGACAAATCCCACCACCATCGCCAGTGCTGGAATTTGCATCCTTTACTTTAGGCAAGGTGATGCTGGGGCGTCATGTTCAGTTAGAGTGACTGCACTCAGTGCTTCCTACTTCGAGTTACTGCCTTTTACTTTCTAACATTGCACCTCTGAAGTAAAGAATACTAATGATGACAAAAACCCTTAAAAATGCTTTATAGGAGGATCCAGGATAGGGCTGATTATAGCATAGCAGCAACACCTTTTCTGTGCAATGGTTGAGATTAGATATCTCAGTTGCTTTCAGCTCTCCATTTGGTTTTGCAGAGGGAAGTCTTTTTTGAAGAGTCATTTGATTTTTTTTTTTTCACTTATGTCCCTTTAGTACAACCAGATAACTGAACCCTATAGCCAGAGACTGCTAAGGCCAGGGTCAATATGGGCGAGTTATCCTCACTTATACATATACTGCAAACTGGCTAGCTGTCTTGTAAAAACCTGTTAGTCACAGAGGAAACCAAATGAGAAATGGGAATTCATGCCCTTCCCGCAGAAAGAACTCAAAAGTCACAACTGAGATCTGTACATTATTCTATATTGTATCACATGGTGCGTGCACTTTGCGCTCCACACAAAGTCATCATTGTACACCATCAGGACTTGAAAGTTCCAGCCTGCCAAGGGTGGCTTACTGTGGGTGTTGGTTTAATCAGAAAGAATAATTGAAATTTAATCAGAAAAGATTAATCCCATCAGCTCAAAACTGTGATTCTTGATGCCATTAGAATTGATTTTCTTTCTTTCTTAAAGTACTGTCTTCTGGAACATTGTGAGGAACATTCATTCCTGTGAACCAAGATGTGTCCATGCTAAAATAGTTGGGACAAGAAGAGTTGAGAAACCTTTGGTTAGGAAAGTTAATAGATTTCATTACAGCAATCTTTACAGAGACTTTGGGGTGTTGAGGCATTCACCAGTCTCCTGTGGTTGGGCTATAATATTGTTTCCTTAACTGATTTAGACCCAGCACCATGAAGAGACCTTTGATTCCTTTTTATTTCACCTCAGTGAACCAAGTAGCCAACTCTTTTTTATTTTTTTAACTGATGAGCGCATTGAATTTAAGAGTGACACCAAAGTTATATCCCATTAGGTATTGATTGAACTATAAGTGCTATCTCCATTGAAAAGTGTTCATTCAGATGCTTCCTGATCTACTATACTTTGTATTGAGAATTCAGAAATGTTGACCATCATGATTTATAAGTCTCCTGACACAAGTAAATGTTTTTATTGTCTCTTTACCCCTCAGTTTATGATTTTGGTACATTAAGATCACTGGCATAATCCAATATAGAAACTTTTTGCCACTTTTCACAAATAGACACTGTAGATTAAGCATAATGGTGCACCGAGTAATACATATGCCATTACGGGAGAATGCCAACACTGTCTTTCAAAAGTTATTCAACCAAAGATTGCTTTCTGGACAGACTTTCTTGTGTAAGTGTGCATGGCAAAACAAACCCCAAAATCTTTGCAGTAATAGTCCTTTGTTAAGATTACAGATATTAATTCCGAGGACATATTTCTTTTGTCACAAATCAAGGATTTTGTGTCTTTCTTTGGAAATGAAGAGTCAAGCTATGCATGGTAGGTGGCAATACCTGTAACTCTAGCATGTTGGAGGCTGAGGCTAGAGAATGACAAATACAAGGCTGGCCTGGGTTACAAAGTAAGTAAGTCAGGACTGTATAGTGGTACTCTTATCTCAAAGACGTGGAAAGACAAAACAAAACAAGACCAAAAACCCAAACCCACAAAAGGGTCAATAAAATGCTGTCATAGAAACAAATAAAACTTCTGTGTTTTAGCTAGATCATAGTAAACAAACCGAGGGCTTCCACAAGGAGTTTTGAGTAGTTATTTAAGGAGATACTTGGGTTGGACACAGCATTGTCAAGTTCTGGTCAGTAACACTGCTGACTTAATGGGGGTTTTAGTATCTTTGCCTTATATGGTAGATGTCATTTCAGGTAGTGATTTGTTCTTAGAGTTCATGAAGCTTAACTTGAACTGACCTGCTTCTCACTTCAACAAATAATTTATCCTTCACATGACTCAGAGTTTTAATAACCAGATGACACTTGGTACCTTGATATGCTGAAATATATGTAACAATATTGTTTGATTGACACACGAAGGTCCGCTTTATGGTTCTGTTTTTCTTACCTCTTCCACTGGGACAAGAACTATAACATATTTTCCTTCTAACCCCACAGTGGCTAGAATAATAAATGACACCCTAAATGTATACCAAATATTTGATATATAGTCTTAATAATTTACTAGTGACACTTGTGTCTTCAGGGTGTGACTTTATTCTTTTATATCTCATGGGGATATTTTAAAGACAAAACAATGCTATCAGTGTAAAACATTTACCATCATGTCCTCTCAGCTGATATCCCTGAAAAATGTTAGTCTTTTGTTAAAAAACAAAAAAACCTGCAGTGAGGCAACACTACAGTTTCCTCTCTAAACACATATTAATAGCCATGAATAATTCTGCAGTTAAAAAGCAGCTTAATTTGAATATTGTATCACAATTTTTTTTTTTTGAGAATAACAAGGTCTTATTTACCTGTAACATGCACTAATATCTCCTTGAATTGACTGGTCAGCAGAATGAACCTGGGGAGTGCTGATCTCAAGTATGTTGTACATACAGAAGGTTGGTGGTTGTGGACAAATATTTAGAAAGACCTACTACATGTTGATTCATGTACTAATTGTTTGGATTAAAATTTGGGATCTGGTCCCTAGTATTGTGAAGCTCACAATCTCATGGAGGAAACGAGCGTGTGAGGTATAACTCAGAGGACCCACGTGGTATAATCTATGTTCATGTTTTGCTGCGTGCAGCTGGCAATGCTCATACTGAGTGGCCAAGTGACGGGTCATCAGCCTCGCATGTATGCTTTCATTTTCACCCTGCCTTTCCCCTGCTTGTCTGTGTATCACAAGGAACTCTATTTCCAAGGTGTCTTGACTCCAGCTTCTGGGTAGGTTTGGTCCAAGGGAGACTCTTTTGGGAGATGGAAGGAGGAGAGTCCAGAGGATTTTTCCCTCTCTTGTTCTTTTTAGGACATAATTATGAATAGCAGTTCTCCCTCTTCCTTAAAACCCATTTGGGTCCCAGCTTCCATCAGAAAATCAATGACCAATCCTACCTTAGCCAGATAGCCTAGTTCTTTGAGATATATAATGTCATCTCTCTATATAATGTTACCTTCTCTCAGTATCATTCACTCTCACAGACAGTAGAGTTTTCCAATGTCGCTAATTTCTTTTTTAAAACATTTATTTATTTATTTATGAGAAAGATAAAGAGGTAGAGAGAGAAAGTGAGAGAGAGAGAGTGGGTACCAGGGCCTCCAGCCACTGCAAACGAACTCCAGATGCATGCACCACCTCGTGCATCTGGCTTACATGGGTTCTGGGGAATTGAACCAGGATCCTTTAGCTTTGCAAGCAATGGCTTTACCACCAAGCCATCTTCTCCAGCCCAATGTCGCTAATTTCTGAGTCTGCTTTTTACATCATGTTTGGATGTTTGGCGCCCCTGTCAACTGTATAACCCATTTCTTATGTTGAATTCTCTTGTGCAAAATACCTTGCATGGTTTTACTTCTCTTGGTGGACCTGCATGAAATACAGCACATCATTTAAATCCATATGCAAGCCAAGTAGAGAATTATGAACTACTTTTGGTGAATAAACAAAAACCACAGGTATTTAATTTCGGGATTCCCAGGGTCCACTCAAGGATGAACCGAATGGTGCAGGTGTAGTCGATGCCATGGCATGTGTGAAGGCTCCAAAGCAGAAGTGCTTGCTGAGTTGAGTCTGGATTCCCTGAGTCTTAACAGTGGTGGGACACTGAGTCTTCAGCCAAAGGCTTACTGTAGGACAATGGGCTGGGGTGGCAAAGTAGAGATGACTGTGGAGAGGACCAAGGGAGGCAGGGTGTGAAGGAGGCAGGGTCCTTGAATCTATTCCATGCTAAGGATTCTTTGCATAGCTGAAGCTTTTCAGGTACCATAGGTATGTTTGACTTGGGAAGCACATGATTTAGTAGTGGAGAGGAGCTTAAATCGATTTTGGGGACAACCCCAACTGGGAAGGGCAGTTACAGATCTTTTAAAGCAATTCCACCTCCTATGGCCACAGTGAAGCTGCCAAGTGAAATAGAAGGTGGGTGCAGTCAGACAAGCTCTGCTGACCCGGTCAGTATTTTAGAATGAATAAGCTGAGTGAATATCTTGGTAATTTGGGATCTCTTTACATTAGAAAATAGCATTTAGTTTTTCTCTGTTTAGTTCTTAAGCTAAACAGAAAAAACAAAATAGAAGTCATAATATATTTATATTTATTTTTATTTTGAAGGATTATATTTTAAAAATAGTACATATTTAAAAATATTGAGGGCTGGTGATGTGGTTAAGTTGGTAGAGTGCTTTCTAAGCATACAAAAAGCCTTGGGTTTTATCCCCAGCACCACATAAACTCTCACATGGCGTCACAAGAGGCTCAGAAGTTCCTATTCAGGGCTGGAGAAATGGCTCAGTGGATAAGAACACTTTCTGTGCAAGTACAAGGACACGAGGAGGCTTAAGACACAGCCCGAGTTGACCCACAGGACCCACATAAGAAGATGGGTGTGGCCATGTACGGCAATCACCCCAGTCCCACAGGGGAGCAGATACTCAAGAATTGCTGGATGATAGTTGTATAGTCAGGGTTTTCTACAGGAACAGAACTGATAGCACGAATATGTATTATAAAAGGGATTTATTAGATTGACTTATAGGATACAGGCTGGGGAATCCTACAGTAGCTATCTGTAGGCTGCAAAGTGGGAGACCCTGGTACTGCTCAGTCCATGAGGTTGTTTGCAAGCTGGAGAGTCAGAGAACGCAGTAGCTGCTTACTCCATGGAGGGTAGCTGAAACTGTAGACGTATAACTGTAGACGAATGCATGAGATAGTAGCAAGGGCAGCCAGGCCAAAAATTAAAAAAAAGGCTCCACTTTCTCTTGGTGGTTTCTTATATACAGGCCCCCATTGAAAGGGCTGCCCATTCTGAAAGGACTTCCTCTCTCAGTCAAACCTTCCTGAAAATGCCCTCACAGACTCACCTAAGAGGCTTGTCTCTCCCCCACCTCGCCCACCCAGCTTCTCCCTTGATTCCTAATCTGATCCAGTTGACAATAGAACTTGCTCAACACAAAAGCACATGGAATGTGAGCTGAAGCTGCAGTGGCATATCTGGGTTCAAGTCTAAGTGGCACTAGAAGGAGGCTGTCATTTGTGAGGAGAAGGGTGTCTTACAGGAGGCCAAATGGGACAGGAAGGTGATCAGTTCAGTTCTGGATAGTTTAAAGCTCAAGTTCTGGTGGGAGTTCGAGGTTGGGGGTGGAGAAACCAGAAACATTGCTGGTGGAGCTCATAAGAATGATCAGGAGCAAATGTACAGAATTGCAAAAATAGCATTACTATCAAGCAATGCCTCCAAGGTTCAGGGACCACTGCAGGAGAGGAGAAGGAAAGAATGTAAGAGTCAAGGGAAGGAGTGGAGTGCTTTGCAATATTGTCTTCCAGACACAAAGTGTTCACAGTATTCATGACCTCACCACGGCGATGACTACGCAAGACCTGCACAATAGGAGGGTAAAAATGATGACGTCAAAATAGAAGAGAGACTTGTTGGAGAGAAGTGGGGTTTCAGTGGGAGGGGAAAGGGGAGAGAGAAAAGGAAGGGTGGTAGGAGGGAATTATGATCATGGAATATTGTTTGTATGTTTGGATGTTGTCAATCAAATGTTTAAAAAAATAAAATAATTAGTGTTTTTGAAACTTCATGTGAGAAGATTGTACTTCACTTACTCTTCAAAATACAGGTTTTCCACCTTGAACGTAAGTTTGACTTGGGAAGCACATGATTTGGTAGTGGAGAGGAGCTTAAATCAACTTACGTGTTCATTTACTGTTTGGCTATACTGGCTGAAAGACAGGCATCTAGTTGCGTCTGAATTAATCGTCACTGGTAAGTCTCCCCTCAGACTGCTGGCTTCTAACACTTACTGTGGGCTGATCACAGAGAAGTTTGTACTCTATAGGAATAGTTCTTATTGTGTAGAGCAAAATGCAGTGAAAATCAAGATGGGATAAAATCTCCTTTTGTGTAATGGTCATTAACAAAGGTACCTTGGGGAAGGTGGAGTCTAGAAATATCCAAGTGCTGGTGAAAGGCAGAGTTGTGAAGGGTGAATACCTTAACCTTTCTAAGACTTTTTTGGTCTCATGCATAAAGATGGCATTCTATTCTGATCGCCTGGTGGAAGACACAGTTCATTTGTCTCATCCCCCCACTGGTGGCTATCCTGATTACAGCTCTTGTTGGAACCATTTAGAATTCAATTTGGCTGCCCCTGCCCGGCTACTCAGTAGGTTTCATTAAATGACACAGCAGCGGGTTCTTCTTCTCCCTGCGGCACCTTTTTGATGTACGTTTGACTTCGCTGTAATTTCAGACACTTGTGCTCTGTGTGTAGTGGTTTTCTGTAGTAACCTTGCTGTCCAGTTGGGACAGATCTGGAAATCTAAACCCAATGGATTTGAAGACTGTGGGAAATACTGCAAGAGGGAATTATTTACATTTTTCTATCCTTTCCCTATTTAGCTTGTTAGGCTTGTGGGTTTTGGCAGATTGTTTTTGTAGCATTGCTTATAGGCTGAGATTAGGCAAACAACATTTTTTTTTCCCTATGTGAGATATTTCAGAATTTATATGGGGTTAGATTTCAAAACAAAATTTCTTTGAAAATGCAAGTAAAGTAAAATGTTAGTATTTATTTTTTTCTTGTGTTAGTTCTCAAAGTACTGCTTGCTGTTCATGGGTTCACAGTATTCCATGGCCAGGAATTCTTGTGGAAAGCAAGTAGGCGCAGTATCTGGAGACATGGAGGCATAAGCCTCACATGTGTGGACAAGTTATGACTCTCAATTCACTTCCTTCATCTTGTACTAAAGTAATCCTAATACATTATTTTTGTGTGTGAATTTTAAGTATATGTAAGATCAGGCCTGATAAAGAAGACTCCCAATAAACCATGTCTATTTATTGTAAGTCCCTAAATATTTACTGGATTTGGCTCTGTGCTGGGAACATTGTAAATATTAGAGAAAAAGCAATGGACAGAAGCAGGTTAAGAAAGAACTGTCAGGAACGAACTTTGATCTCCAGCACTGAAAAAAAAGAGAAGGATGAAGGAAATAGGGAGAATAAAAGGGAGAGGAGAGGCTGGAGAGATGGCTTAGCTGTTAAGGCACTTGCCTGTAAAGCCTAAGGACCCAGGTTTGATTTCCCAGGACCCATGTAAGCCATATATACAAGGTGGCAGTACACGCATCTGGAGTTCATTTGCTGGAGGCCCTGGCACACCTGTTCTTTCCCTCTCTCTCTTTCTCTCTCTCTCTCTCTCTTTCTCTCTGTCATAAATAAATAAACAAACAAAATTTCTTAAAAAGGAAGAGAGGGAAGAAGGAAGAGAGGGAGAAAAGAAGGGAGAGAGGGAAGAAGTAAGTTTGGTCTGTTGTTACTTTGCTATTACTCTACACTCATTTCCCCAGTTGGTTGGTGAGGCAGTAATATGCTTACCAGCAGACGATGTATTATTGAGGACATAGAAAATCCATCTTTTCTGCCAGATGTATTTGATCTCTTCAGATCACAACATGCTATGTCACTGGGGCACCTATGTGGGCATTGCATGGATAGTCTCAATGTCTCACAAATGTTTTGTTTTGCATCTGCCACTATAGCATGCACTTTCATATCATCTGTTTTACTTTTGCAGGGCTGGGATACAACTCAGGGTCTTGTACACAAGTGCTGTACCACTGAGCTAACCCCTGAGCCAGAAATCCTTCCTTTAACTCCCCATCTGTCTTACAATTCACTCCTCTGTATTATTTTTGCCTGATTACTACCTGTCTGTAAAATTTGTATTTTTTCAAATCTCTTTTGTGTAACCATAGTCACAAATTGAAAACTAAAATTCATTCTTTAGAGTTCTAAGTCACCTAATATCACAGTATGAATAGAGCAATTGTATCATAAATGCAACGACTTTACACACATTTTCTCATTTAATCCCAAGATTCTGCTGCATCTTTGTGTTTGAAAAGGTGAGAGGTCAACAAAAGAAGTAAATGTAATTCGGGGTATAACCCTGAGAAGTTTACAAATTCGTTGCTGTGGGTACTAGTGTCTTCCCTCAGATACATGTTATTGTTATTCTGCCAACAGCAAGCTCCAGTGTCCTCTGAGATCGCTAGATCATTGCTCTGTCTTCACAAAATGAACCTTGCCGGTGACATTTGCTGGTGTATGTTGCAGCATTATTCTCTGAGTAGAGCTCAACTCAGGGTTTTGAGGGACTTTCATTTCTGATCCTTGGGGGAATTGAGAAAAATACAAGGAAATATCTTCAGTAGTTCTATATTAATTCTTAAAAGCCTGTAACAAGTATACTCTAAGAGAAAGTTTAAAAAATTGAAATTGATATTAGATAGGTAGGCCAGAGGAATTTACTGTAAACCTAAATTATTTACAGACCCGAGGCTGAATCCTTACAGGATTCTCATTTTATACATGAGAAGAAATTTTGTCTCCAATATACTTTTAAGTAGTTAATTACTGTAATATGCTAAGTATATGTAACTGAATTATGCTGCCACAGAGCCATCTGGCATACCGTTGTCAGTTAGTGTGAAGGTATGCTGTCACTGTGGAGTGTCTGTCATTTGCATGGTCTTCCTCCCCGAATGCCATCTTCCTTCCCATCCGTGCTCACGTGGCTAAGAGGACAATCTTGGGTGTGATCGTGCTCAAAATGCCTCAGTTGGCCCCTGTGAGATTCAGGCTTCTTGCGATGTGTGCTCAGGCTCCACTGAGGTGATCCCATCCTTTATCTCCTTCCGCGCTTCGCACTTTAACCGCACCATCTTCTATGGCTTCTCATGCCTTCTGTTCACAGTCCTGTTCTCATGCCTCTATGGATGTTGTTCTTCACATTTACTCATCCTTCTTAAGAACCTTTCAAGATCTATGAGTGGTGACGTCTGCATATCATCACCTCTGATTGACAGCTGGTAAGAATCCTCTCTGGAGCTCCCATGGACTCTATCAACATTTTTCTTTTCTTTCTTTTTTTTTTAAAAAATATCTTTACTTATTTATTTATTTGAGAGAAACAAAGAGGAAGAGAGAGAGAGGATGGGCACGCCAAGGCCTCCAGCCACTGCACATGATCTCCAGATGCACGCACCTCCTTGTGCATCTGGCTTATGTGGGTCCTAGAGAGTCAAACTGGGATCCTTTGGCTTTGCAGGCAAATGTCTTAACTGATAAGCCATCTCTCCAGCCCCAACATTGTCCTTTTCTTTAAAGATTTTATGTTTATTTATTTATTAGAGACAGAGAGAGGGAAAGAGAGAGAGAGGGAGAGTGGGAAAGAGAGAGAGAGGGAGAGTGAGAATGGATGCACCAGGGCCTCTAGCCACTGCACATGAACTCCAGATGCGTGTGCTCCCTTGTGCATCTGGCTTACGTGGGACCTGGAGAACCGAACCAGGATCCTCAGGCTTCGCAGGCATGTGCCTTAACCACTAAGCCTTCTCTCCAGCCCACATTGTTCTTTTCTGGTGGGAGTAGGGAGAGCATTATCTTATATATGACTGTTGCATTCCCCTCCCCACCGCTGTCATCTCTCAGCACAACCTGTGTCTGTCCCAAGCTTTCTGTGTATTTGCCTGCTGACTCTTGTAACACTGTTTTAGAAAATGTTTCATCTAGGTATTTATTGAAACAAGATACTCATTTGGGTTTGGTGACATGCTTGACCTATGTTCTGTCTTAAAATGTGAATTTTCCTCCATTCTGTGTGAGCCACTTCTTGTGTCTAATACTCTGGTGTCACACCATAAAAATTCTCTGGGATTTTGTTCCGCATGCCATTGGCTCTGTGCTTAATATATAGACCTACTTAGGTGTTAATGTTTCTGGTCAATTTAATAACCAAAGGTGATCTTGTATGTGCTCCCCATTTTGTTTGCATTCCTGTCAACAGACAGCGAGGGAAGAGTGGGTAGCTGAGAGTGGTTCTGAGAAACAGTTCAGAGCTCTTGCTTCCTGTTGATCCAGTCTTCTCTCGAGGGGTCTTTAGCTATGGGGTGGGGTGCTTTTGTCCCATAGTCCATGATGACCGGCTCAGCCATTCACTTTAGACAAAAACTACCCTGGTTATTCTTTTCCTGCAAAGGAAAAAGGGACGATTACCAGTGATGTGGGTTGAGACTTGTGGCTAGTGTGTATTTTATTTTTTATTTTATTTTTAAATATTTTATTATTTATTTATTTATTTGAGAGAGAGAGAGAGAGAGAGAGAGAGAGATACAGAAATAGGCAGGTAGAGAGAGAGAGAGAATGGGAGCACCAGGGCCTCCAGCCACTGCAAACGAGTTCCAGATGTGTGTGCCCCCTTGTGCATCTGGCTTACATGGGTCCTGGAGAATCAAGCCTTGAACCGAGGTCCTTAGGCTTCACAGGCAAGCGTTTAACCGCTAAGCCATCTCTCCAGCCCGCTAGGTGATGAATGTACTCAGAGACTTTCTCTAAGTTCAGTCTACAAGAGGACATATCTTTTCTGGCCAGCAGCCAATACATTCTTATTTCTGTGCTCCCAACATTGCTATTTCAAAACATTAGCCTATCAGAGTGCCAGTACCGGGTTGCTGGAAGGACTCTGTAAAGCATTCATTGCTGAGGATATTGCATTGTTCATTGGGACCGCCGTGTTAAGCTGCCTTTCGTAGGTGATCAGAATACAAGCCATGAAACTAAAGAGCTCACGAGGTGCTCGGAACTTGGTTGGTACTTTTGAGACAGGTGGCGCTCCTGAGCGCGTGTGTATTGCACTTCATTTACTCCTATCAGGCATTTGGAAGCCTTTGTTCTTTCTCCAAGGCTGACCTTTCCAAATGTGGAAAGCAAGTTCCTGAACCTGGATTGCACCTGACCCTCAAGTATTTACTGTTGTACCTTCGCTTGGAGGACCATTGCTGTATCACTGTGAGAATGGGACAGGGAAGGGGTAGATAGATGCTTGGAAGACTGGAGAGCAGCCAAAGTAGCTATATTTACTCACTTTAACTGCTGTGTGGACTTCCTGCTCGTTTTACAGGTCAGCTTAGCATTTAAGTATCTTATTTCCTAAAATATAATTTTTCACTGTTTTGTGTTTAGTTTTCTTCAGTCTGTTCCCTCTGAGGACAGTGAATATAGCACATCTAGCTTATTGGAGTCCTTGCATCCCCAGCACACCTAATTCGTTGATATTTCACTATTGAATGATGGATGGATTAATAATAAAATAATTAGTATTAAGTTGAAGCTGGTCACTTGCCTATAATCTTAGCATTTGGGAGGTGGAGGCGGGAGGAAAAGAAATTCAATGTCAGTCCCAGCTGCATAGCAAGTTTGAGGCCAGCCGGGAATATATGAAACTTTGTCTAAAAAAACCACAGAAATCCCAAAATACTGTTGTCTTAGAAAAAAAAGTAAGGGCAGTGGAGTGATGATGTTTGTCTTTCTGATGTCATGCAGATGACATGATCTGAGGGCTGCAGAGATGGTATAGTGTGCAAGAATGAAGACATATGTCTGGATCCCCGACACACATGTAAAAGCTTCTGCCTGCCACACAGCTATAATCTCAAGTGCTGGAGAAGCAGAGACAGGAGAATCTCTTGGGGCTTGATGGCTAGCTAGCTTAGCCAGGTTGGTGAGCTCTTGGAACTTGGTTCAAGTTCTGGGTTCACCAAGAGACTCTGTCTTAAGAAAGTAAGGTGGGGAAGTACAAAAGAAGATACCTAACATTGACCGCTACCCTCCACACACACATACATGCGCCCCTCACACAAAACGTTCCTGAGTGGCTGCACACGTTAAAGCCACTTTCTATTTTCACTTGTGAAATAAAAATGCAACATTCATTCTCATTCACAACCTTACTCCTTAGATTGCTAATGACATAGGGATAACAGGTACTTAGTACTGGCTCCCGTCACAGCACACATCAGAATGAACGTTTCATTGACCATCTTTGAAATCAGCCTTGTGCCACTTAGTGCAAAATTGAATAGCAAATGCCACCAACCCAAGCAATCTGTTTTCATTCAAGGCCCGGGTACTGTTATGGACTTTTTTTTTCTTTTTAACTGTGTTGTGCAAGCAAATCATTTTAGCCCAAATCTAGTCTGGTAAAATGATTATAAATGAGAGCAATGTAAAGTGAGCTGATTTCCTCTCTCGTTTTCAGACACAGGGACCCATCTGCAATGAAATTGCTAGTTTCTGGCCCCAGGAAGAGGAAGGAGAAAGCTCCTCCATTGGGGAATCCCCTGGGGGAGGTTTAGTTTACAGTTGAAATTGAATTGTAATAAAGCAGGAGGAAGAGGTGGCTCCTTCAGAGCTCTTTGCACAGTGCATAAACCTGAATGAAAAGGAAATGTTGGCCTGTCTTTAGCCTCTGCAGAGTTCACGTAAACGGAGTTTCTGGTGTGCCCCGCTGGCACCAATGATCTGTTGTTAGCCCCTGGAAGTCAGTCTCAAGACCAAAGCAGTCTGAAGTCTGCCGTCTGCAGGTGGGCTGCTCTAAGCCAGAAGCAAGGCCCCAGGTGGAACTGTGCATACCCAGCAGAAGGGAACCGGGACCTTATAGAGGGAAAACAGGCTATTCCATGGCTGTCCCCTCCTCCTGTCGCCTTGGGGCTCTGAACTAACAAAAGTACCTTGCTTTTTCTTATCCTTTCGTTAACTGCATGTCCTTATGTCACGTGTTACTAAGAGGTGGTCTTTGGGAATTCAAAGGGAACGAAAACTCACCCAGCCCTTTGGACTTCTTCATTCCTGGGCATAGAGATTTAGTGATTTAGTAGTGAATTAGGAAGATGCGATGGAAGTTGTAATTACGCTGTCCAGAGAGGAAACCGTCTAAAAGAGACTCCCTTCATCCTGCAGATTATTGAAACAGTGGACGCCAAAGACGTAAAATTTCCCCATGCTGAGGGGAGGGAAAGGCTGAAGCCCTAGTGCCAGCCAGAGGAAAAACTTACCTCCAAGGAAGAGCTCTCACATGTGTGGTAACTTGTCAGACCCCCTTGATGGGAGCCTGGGGCAGACAGAGAAGGCTCAGTGACCAGCAGCATGGCACAGTGTCCAGGACTCTGTCATGACGCTCACCTTTTGTCCTCCATTTAAATCTAAACCTCATGCCAGTACCTCAGAGACAGAAAGGGGGGTCACTGGATCCCTTTATTTGTTTCTCGTCTCCCGTAGTCTCATTGAATAAAATCTCCCCTCTGTTTTTCACTCTTATTTGTCTTTTTAATTGTCATGTGGAAGATGGGTAGTCGATCCTGTTGGGACTACAGGATTCAGTTTCTACCCTAAAAGCCCTGGTAACAAAATGTGTTTTGACTAAGTTTAGATTTTAATTATATTAGTTAAGTTTCTTTTTTTTTAATTTTTTTTAATTTTTTTTTTTTTTGGTTTTGCAAGGTAGGGTCTCACTCTGGTCCAGGCTGACCTGGAATTAACTATGTAATCTCAGGGTGGCCTCGAACTCTCAGCGATCCTCCTACCTCTGCCTCCCAAGTGCTGGGATTAAAGGCGTGCGCTACCACGCCCGGCTTATTAGTTAAGTTTCTTAAGGTAAGGTCTCTTTTTAGTCAGGGCAGACCTAGAATTCACTATGTAGTCTCAGGGTGACCTAGAGCTCACGGTGATCCTCCTATTTCTGCCTCCCAAGTATATTAGTTATTAATGTATAAAGACAATGAAAAGAAGCTGAGGTGATGGCTTAGTCAGTAAAGTGCTTGCCTTATAAGCTTGGGCATCTGAGTTGTGTTAAGTCAGACAGGTCCCAAAATGGAGTCACCAAGGACAGCAGGTTGGCGACAGAGACATAAGGAAGTGAATTACCCACATTTCTCAAGAAACAGCCCAGCCATTATCCCCTCCTTGCCTGAAATGCCCCCAGGTCATGGTTTCCTGCCCCCTTATTTTGTAAATCACCTGGTCGCTGTTCTGATGTCACGCCCTGGCTACCTTAGATCTCCCCCAAAGGAATCTTTCTTTTTCAGCTCTTCCTTTCCTCACCTTCCCCCAACTGAAAATACCCGATAAATCCCACTATCTGCAATTCAGGTGGGCTGTGCTCCTCTCTTGTGAGCCAGCCCTGGCAGCTCGTGCTTTTCCCAAATAAAAGCTTTCATCTTTGCCTCTGAGTGGTTTGCGTGATCGTGGTCACTCCCAAACCTTACAAGTTGGATCCTCAGAACTCATGTAAAAATGCTGGGCATGGTGGTGTGTGCTCGCAATCCCAGTGCTGGGGAGGGGAGACAGGAGGATCCCTGGGGACCTTCCAGCCAGTCTAGCCTCATTGGTGAGTTCTAGGTAATGAGAAACCCTATATATATATATAAAAAAAAATGGTGGGGCTGGAGAGATGGCTTAGTGGTTAAGGCACTTGCCTGTGAAGCCAAGGACCCAGGTTTGATTCTCCAGGTCCCATGTAAGCCAGGTGCACATGGTGGCACATGCATCTGGAGTTCATTTGCAATGGCTAGAGGTCCTGGCATGCCATTCTCTCTCTCCCTCCTTCTCTCTGTCTCTAATGAATAAATAAGTAAATAAGTAAACAAACAAATAAATAAGTAAACAAACAAATAAATCTTTAAAAAAATGGTGGATGGTGATATTCCTGAGGAATGGTTTCCCAGGTTGTCCTCTGGCCTCCACATACTTATGCACATATATGTACATGCCATTAATACACACATGTGCACATACACATATATACACACATGCATTAAAGACCAAAAAAAAAAAAAAAAAAAACCCCAAGATAATAAAATACTAGTAATTCAGGAAAATGTATTTTGAAATCATTAAAAAATAATTTAAAAAGTTATCCATGTACTTAAGTTTGAAATGCAAGTAAGTGTAGCAGTAGTTTCAAAAATGATTTCCCTATAAGCATTAGCAAAATTGCAAGCCAGGATCTATCGTCATATTATTTTTCTGCTTTCACACGGTTCTGTGTTACTCACAGGAAGGGTGGCATAGCTGTGGTCCCCCACATATTGCCATTGCATTGATGAAGTATCCATATAGCACAGACAGGCGGGAGGGGAGGGTGGAACAAGTATTTGCAAGGTACTCTTCCTTTCCACATAAAAGATGGAACCCTCCCCACCCCCAGGTCTGCCTGTACATTGCCCCACACTTGCAGTCTTGTGACTCAGTCTCATCTTGCAGGAATCTTAGTATATCAACACCCAACTAAGTATGAAAGCTAGATCTAGCATTTCAGAGCAGCTGGGAGAACAAGATATAAACACAGGAAACTTGGGGGTAGAGAGTTGGCTTAGCGGTTAAGGTGTTTGCCTGCAAAGCCAAAGGACCTTAGTTTGATTCCCCAGGACCCACGTAAGCCAAATGCACAAGGTGGCGCATGTGTCTGGAGTTTGTTTGCAGTGACTAGAGTCCCTGGCGCACCCATTCTCTCTCTCTCTCTCTGACTATAATAAATAAATAAAAATAAAATGTTAAAAAAAAGAGTTGTTATAAGCACAGGAAAATTAGTGAATAGTCTGAACATGAGATGTGATCTTTTATATCCACATCACAGGTCAGCCATGTTTATATATAATTGCACTACATCTTTGTAAGAGGACTGTGGTCCTGTTTCCCGGGCTAGAAAGCTGAGGTTTAGAGAGATCAAAACCTGTGTCAATCTGGTGGCTGACCTAGAATTCAATCACAGACAAAGTAACCCCCATGCTGTTCCTTCCCATTGTAGTATGCTCCATCCTTCCCTGAGACACAGATGAGCGGCAGTCGATGAACATCTGTTGAGTGACACTTCCCAGTTTTTCCAGGAGAAAGCACATACGTAGTGTGGACCCATGGTGTGTTGAGCTCCTGGAAACATCGACAGTTTGAAATAGAACAGGAAGAAGGATCTCTCATCCCCCCCCCATTTTTTATAAATAGCTCTTATATTTCAAAATGATGAGATTTTAGACTCCCGATAAATATTCATATTAGGAAAGATTACTAGAAATAAGATTATTTATAATACCTCTTTTGTGAGGTAAAGTACAATAAAGATACATTGTCATAAAAAAATAAATTTAAGGGGCTGGAGAGATGGTTTAGTGGTTAAGGTGTTTGCCTGCAAAGCCAAAGGATCCCCTTTCCATTCTCCAGGACCCACGTAAACCAGGTGCACAAGGGGGTGCATGAATCTGGAGTTCATTTGCAGTGGCTGGAGGCCCTGGCATGTTCCCATTCTCCCCCCACCTCTGTTAAATAAATAAGTAAGTAAATAAATAAATAAATAAATAATTTTTAAAAAGGGTGTGGGCCACCACTCCCAGTTCTTTAAAAAATAAATAAATAAGACAAATTTAAGCCGGGAGTGGTGGCACACACCTTTGATTTCAGCACTCGGCAGGCAGAGGTAGGAGGATCACCATGAGTTTGAGGCCACCCTGAGACTATATAGTGAATTTCCGGTTAGCCTGGGCTAGAGTGAGATCCTACCTCAGAGAACCCAAATAATTTTTTTTAAGTGCAAATATTTTGTAAGTTATACACAGCAAGGGCTAATAAAGCTTAGCCTTCAAGCTCTGAATTTTTTCTTTTCTTTTGGAGGCAGAGTCTCACTGTCTCGCCCAGCCTGGCCTCCAACTCATGGCATTCTCCCAGCCTGAGCCTCCTGAGTACTCAGATTCCAGGTATGAGCCACCATGCCTGACAAACTCAGAAATGATCTCATCACGTCTCTGGTTACTCTTCCTTAGGTGGACATAATTATTCATATGTTTAATCTATTTTGATGATTCCTGACTTCTCAGAATAATCATATTTGCTGTACTTTTTCATCAAAGCCATCCAAATCTATTCTAACTCTACAAAAAATTCCATATGAACAATTATTTAAAAAATATACTGAAAATTTTCCTTTTGAAGGCTAAGATCTGTTGATGGTTATATTTAAATGGTAAAATAATATATTCCAGGACCCAATTTACTCTCCATCATCTTTTTTTTTGTCTTAATAGGAATAGAAATATTTAAACAAGGCTGGATCTCTACTTCCCATTTTCACCTATTTGATAAGGAAAAACCCTGTCAAAATTTGTTCCATATCCAAAATATTTTGTATTTAGAATTATTTAGCATACACGTCTAGAAACTTCCAAACAACAATTTAAGATACAGCATTTACTAGATTTTGAAAAGTATGCAGTGTCTTTAACTTTCCACCTGGTTGGGTGTGGCCATATATATATATATATATATATATATATATATATATATATATATGTATATTTCTTTACAAGCTTAGGCATTTGCAGTCACCAAACATTATGTTGTGTGTGTGTCACCTTTAACCTCAATACCATTATTCATTACTTTCCCATGAACTCTGATCCTCTTGCCCACAACCTCTTGACCTAGATGCTTAAAGATCATGGGCCTGGCTGACTTGGAGGAAGAGAAGCTAATGGTCATTGACACACTCTCCTAGCAATTGTTCTGTGTGCGAGAAAGAAGGCTTTTCCTTCAGTCTTAAATGGCTAAGGCACACAAGGTCAGATTAAGATCTGTATAAGGACTGAGGCTTCCAGGGTAAAGTTATGATCAAACCAACAGGAGAGGACAGAGTGGAGGGGACAGGAGGCAGCCCGTCCCCTTTAGGCATGAGCAGAAGGAAGGTGAGTAATGAAGCCTACTTTCTGTAGAGAATTGGACAGTGATAAGTTTTTCTTTTCTAAAGCCACAACGGTTAGGTATAAAGCTGTGGGGAAAAAAAAAAAAGGAAGAGGCACACTCAGGAAGCTTTCCAAGGAAATGTGTGGAAATGGAAAAGGGTTCACTTTTTCTGCTTCTGATGCATCCCCATCCTGCTGTGGCTTCCTGTGTCAGCCCCTGGAGAAGAATTGGCAAACCCGGTATGAGTTGGATTCATAGAAACTTTTGTTTAAAACCTCACTCTACTGTTTGTGCGCTTATCCCAGGAGTTCAGGTCCTCCTTAGTGCTGTTCTTTGGATTTTGGGCTTGAAATTGGTGTAATGGGGAGGCACTGAAAAGGTTAAGCAGGACACAGTTATTGCTCTGTCTGTGTTGTGGGTAGGCCGCCTTTTGTAGAGGATAAGGAGAGTTGAGTTAGAGCCAAGAATCACTAGGAGGTTAGTCTCCCATCTGGGTGGTAAAAGGTGGAGTTTAAGCTTAAGAAGCAATTGAAAGGGAGAAAAGGACTTGCAATTGACTATATTAAGGAAATGAAACATTCAGGATCTGTCCTTGGGAACTGAGTCTGTGGTTGTAGCAGACAGCTTCAGGTTCGCTGAGATGAACTTCCAGACCAGGCACAGTTATGGAGGAAGGGATATTATTTATTGAAGCTTACTGATCCAGGGGAAGTTCCATAATGGCAGGAGAAGCAGCCTGCTCTCACAGGACCAAGCAAGAGAGAGAAAAAATCCAACCAGGCACACAGCACACAGAGCAAAAACTACAGCCAAAAGAGTCACACAGCACACTTCAGGAACTCCTACTGGGCACACTTTGCATATCTTTACAATGGAATCTCAAACCCACCTCCACACCGGGCCCCCAGTGACATTGCCTCTAGGAAGGTGATTGCAGATGCAAACTATAACTAATAAAACACTGAATGTATTGGGGGACATATATTCAAACTACCACAGTGGTCTTATGATCACTAAAGAATTCAGAAAGTGTTACTTAATATGAAATTAAAGGGTGGGTCTTGGGGGATGTAGAAGAGGTTTAAGTGAGGATGGGGGGCAAGAATGAGAATGAGGAGGGGGTTGGGGAAAAGGGTCAGTCAACACTAAGGATGCATGAAAATAGTAAGAAAACTTAATACTTTGTAAGCTGATTAAAAGATAGGTGATGCTCATCAAATTGCCCTCCAAATATTGATGCTCATCCCTATGAATTACCGCTGCTCTCTTTTAGCTCTCTTGCTAAAAAAGTTGTCTGTTCCTGTAAATAATATTCCATTCCACCCCTACTCGTACAAGGAATCCTAATTCCAACTCTTGGGTCACAAAAGTTAAATAGGTGTGAAAGTATAACGGGACGAAAGGGGTTGAGGGAAGGGATTCAGGAGTGTGAAGGGGACAAAAGAGGGTGAGTATGATCAAAATACATTCTATGCATGTGTAAGAATTTGTCAATAAATAAAGAATTCCAAGAGCACTGAAAGATACAGATCATATTTTCAATTTTGAGCTCTAGAGCTTGAGAAAAATCTGTCTTGCAAGTATTCAAATGTGAATTCATACATGAAGGCACCATCATGGTGAGACCCCACTTTTGTGTTTACCATTCTTTAGAGGTGTTAAAGACATGATAGTGAATGGGGCTTAAGTTAAAGCTTGGAGAAACCAGTAAATCGTTTCACATACTATATTCTGAATAAGATAAATGCCTGTATGTTGTACAACACAGTGTTACAAGGGTCCAGGACAGTTTAAGGAAATGGCAGGTGAATGGGATGAAGATGTTAAGAGCATATGTAATGGGACTTTGGAAATGAGAATTTTATTCATGGAAGAAAATTAAAATACTAAAGAGAAAAGAAATCTGCAAAAAGTGGGACATTGAAGGGCATTTGGGGAAATATACACAGTATAATTTTACTGGAGTGGTAAATACAAAACAGAAAAAAAAGTTAAACATGAAACAAACTGGGGCCAGAATGTACACACATGGTTTTACCTGCGGCCACTGTTTTCCTTCTATCCAGGTATTATTTTTAATTGACATTTTTATACACACACATAATTCTTTTTTTAAAAAAATTTTTGGCTTTTCAAGGTAGGGCCTCATTCTAGCCCATACTGACCTGGAATTCACTATGTAGTCTAAAGGTAGTCTTGAACTCACAGTGATCCTCCTACCTCAGCTCCTGAGTGCTGGGCACCAGCATGGTCAGCCATAATGCATTTTGATCGTAATTCTCCCTCGTTACCTTCTTTTGTTCCTCCACCCCACATCCCTGTTCCCACTGCATCTCTTCCTTCCAATAAGTCCCTTTTCCATCCTGATGTCCTTTTATGCCCTCCTCCACTGTGTCCTTTAAGCACTATGCAGGTTCATGCAGCACCTTACATGCCTCCAAAGGATGTTTTCCTAAATTTGTTTGAACACACCCTAATGAAATCTCACTCTTTGTATATTAATAATTGTAAAAAAAAAAAAAAAGGAGATATTTCCAGAACTTCACCATAATTTTCTCTTACTAGTTTGAGAGGCTTTTAAAACTTACAAATTAACGTTGCTAAATTTCATCAAATGCTTTTGTCTATTGAGATGCTAATGTGGTTTGCTACTTTCATTTGCTGATCTGAGAAATTAAAATGATAGATCGTTTCTTTACAAAAAAAGGATGTTTTTTGAGCATACTTTATTTATTTATTTATTTATTTGTTTGTTTGTTTTGGTGACCACGTGTGTGATGGTTTGAATCAGTTGTCCCCCATAGACTTGTGTTCTGAATGCTTGACCCCAAGCTGATGGCAGTTCAGGAGGTGGAGCCTTGCTGGAGGAGGTGTGTTGCCTGGGGTGAACCTTGAGTTGCATTAGCCTCTATCTTGTCATGCTCTTCCTGTTATTTTTTCACATTTTGGTGATGTCCAGAGGTCCTGTTCATGCCATGTTTTCCCCCATGCCATCATGGAGCTTTCCCTTGAGAGTGTAAGCCAAAATAAATACTTTCCTTCCATCAGTTGCTTTTGGTTGGGTTCTTCATCTCGGCAACTAGAAGGGATGTACAGCAGTGTTTGTATGATGTGAGTGAGTGCTTGGTACGTACATGTGGAGGTCAGAGGACCACTGTGGGTGTGGTGTCGCGACCGCCTCGACCAGCAAGGAAGACGCAACACTCGGGCTCTTCTTTCAGCAGTTTATTCAGGAACCTTGAACAATCTTCTGACTGACTGACTGACTGACTGACTGACTGACTGACCGACTCACTCACTGACTCACTGACTCACTGACTCACTCACTCACTGACTCACTGACTCACTGACTCACTCACTCACTGCCTGCCACTCACTGACCCACAGACTCACTGCTCACTCACTGACTGACTCACTCCCTGCCTGCTGACTGACTCACTCTCTGACTGCCTCGACCACTCACTGACTCACTCACTCACTCACCCACTCACTCACTGACTGACTGCTCCTGGGACAAGCCCGCCCAAAGCTTAAGAAGCCTTTGACCAGCCAACCCTGGTAAGCCACGTAGTGAATGCAGATAGGTCCACATATGCGGAAGCAAGCCTAGATCACGGCCCAAGCCAAATAAGGACTTATTTATCCAGGAGAGCACTCGCCATCGGGAAGGCGGAAGGCGGAAGCCAGCGCCATCTTTAAGGCGCGGCACCTCGCAGCTCTCTACAGTTCCCCCTTTTATGTTTTAAAACAAGCCACAGGTAAGAGTAGAGGTCTGATCTCTGATGATGCGTATTTTTGCAACCCTGATGCCTTTTTCTCAGAGGCGGGATCTGGGGCATCAACCCGCATGCAATCAAACATGCTCTTCTCTGGATTTCTAGGGCTAACCCAGAGTGCAGTGCTTAGCCTCGCAACCTGAGCAGGAAGAAGATTAACTTTTAATTGTAGCCAGCCAGACTTAGGGGGACTGTGCAGCCTCTATGGCAGTAAAGGCTTGAATGATCATAGCTGCATCCCGTCATTGCGTGACCCTGATTTTACACAGACACCACAAGCAAACCAAAGAGACCAGTAACAGAAGGCCTGCTAAAGAGCACCCAAACCCGCCCATTCCTTCAGATGATTCATAGCGGAGATCAGCCAAGATGACAATCCAGAGGCAAAGGAGAGGTCCATGCGGGCAGAATTCACATTAACTACTGCCAGTCTCAGTTTTCTTAAGGTATCTTCAAATTCAAGTGACCAATTCTGTAATAGAAAACTAGACAAAAATCTGGATAAATTTGCAGCCCTAGTATAATCCAAGGTCTTTTAACAACATTAGCAAGGAGAAACTAAAACAATGCAAAAACTCAACCACCATCAGCAGTCATCAAACTTCTGCAGTTCAAGTTCAATATAGCCTTGAAAAGCAGGTTCCTTCTCCAGTCAGCTCTTTCTAAGAATTTGCATTTTTTACAGTCTTTCCTCAGGCATCCTCTCCATTGTTTTAATGTAAATCAAGTCAGGCCACCTTCCTTCCACCTTCCTTAAGATTGCTAATGCGTTGACAATAGAAGCTTCAGTAACCTAAAACCAGTCTCAGTGCCTCTGCTTTTCCTGGCTGCCCTGGAACTCACTATGTAGACCAGGCTGGCTTTGAACTTGTGGCAGTCCTGCTCTGCCTCCCATGTGCTGGGATGGCCTGAGCCACCACACCCGGCTTTTTTCCTGGGATTCCCCCCCCCTCTCTTTTTTTCCTTTTTTTTTTTTTAATTTTAATCTTTTCATTTGTTTTATGAGAGCCTGCAGCCCTTCTTTAGAATCCGTAGACTCTGAATCTTCTAGCTCAAGTGTTGGATATAAGTTGTTCTTTGCTTTTGCCTCTTTTTCACTGTTTGCCTGTTCCAACCTTTCTTCCTCGAGGCAGTTCCTCACTAACCTCCAGGTCGATCTTACCCCGCCCTTAAGCGTGCCTTGGTCTGCTGCAAAATCAAGATCTTCGCCCAAATTTTCCCATGAAGGGATTGTAAGACTTCCAGAGCACGCAAACCAAGGGGCTATGGCATCACATTCCTCCAGGAACCTCTCCAGGGTACTCCCCTTTATCTTTTAAGTTTTTTGAACGAAGCAGCTCATTCAGAGCCAAAAAATTGGGTGCGAGTGAGAAGCGCCCATGGCTAATTTTGCAAAAAATTCTTTTAAAACTTTTACTTTTGGTTCGCTACAACGCGAACCCTTCCTGCTCCCTCTTTTTCTACCGAGAGGAGCAAAATTCCCCGCTTTTGTCGCGGATTCCCACCTTACCTGGGAACTTTCCTGCTCCCTCTTTTTACCGAGAAGAGCAAAATTCCCCGCTTTTGTCGCGGATTCCCACCTTACCTGGGAACTTACCAGTGCACTGCCCTGACTGCAGAAAGTTCTGAGTCCCTCTTCGGACTCTTCTTTCAACAGTTTATTCAGGAACCTTACTACTGCCCTGACTGCAGAAAGTTCTGAGTCCCTCTTCGGACTCTTCTTTCAACAGTTTATTCAGGAAACCCTGACTGCAGAAAGTTCTTCCCTTTTGGACTCTTCTTTCAACAGTTTATTCAGGAACCTTACTTTTTCTTTGCAAAAATTCTTTTCCTTTTCTTTTTTGCAAAAATTTTTTCCTGCTCCCTACTTTTTCTACCAGAAGAGCAAAATCCCCGCTTTTGTCGCTGGATTCCCACCTTACCTGGGAACTTACCAGTGCACTGCCCTGACTGCAGAAAGTTCTGAGTCCCTCTTCGGACTCTTCTTTCAACAGTTTATTCAGGAACCTTACTTTTTCTTTTAGATGTTTTACTCGAGCGCTCTTCTCTCACCTCCTCTAAATTTTTTTTTTTAACTGCTTCTGAATCATTCTCGTTTGCCCTATGTAATATGACTAGACACACTACAACACAAATACACCACATGAGGTTAACCAACTTTTATACACTAATAAGACACACGAACAAATATACATTAATTGGCCGGCTATCATTCTTAAGAAATCTTCTCACTGCGTTTCCTCTAAGGAAACCTTATTGTGGCGCCTTTTAACCCTAATACTGGAAGATGTATTGCCCATTTTGCTATGGGACCTTATCGTCTCTCTACCGGAGAACTTGCCTTTACCCTTTTTGTCCACTTATCTGGAACTTACCAGCTAGCTGCCCTGCAAGTTCTGAGTTCCCCGTACGGGCCACCATTTGTCGCGACCGCCTCGACCAGCAAGGAAGACGCAACACTCAGACTCTTCTTTCAGCCGTTTATTCAGGAACCTTGAACAATCTTCTGACTGACTGACTGACTGACTGACTGACCGACCGACTCACTCACTGACTCACTGACTCACTGACTCACTCACTCACTGACTCACTGACTCACTGACTCACTGACTCACTCACTCACTGCCTGCCACTCACTGACCCACAGACTCACTGCTCACTCACTGACTGACTCACTCCCTGCCTGCTGACTGACTCACTCTCTGACTGCCTCGACCACTCACTGACTCACTCACTCACTCACCCACTCACTCACTGACTGACTGCTCCTGGGACAAGCCCGCCCAAAGCTTAAGAAGCCTTTGACCAGCCAACCCTGGTAAGCCACGTAGTGAATGCAGATAGGTCCACATATGCGGAAGCAAGCCTAGATCACGGCCCAAGCCAAATAAGGACTTATTTATCCAGGAGAGCACTCGCCATCGGGAAGGCGGAAGGCGGAAGCCAGCGCCATCTTTAAGGCGCGGCACCTCGCAGCTCTCTACAGTGTGGGTCCTTGCCTTCTGTTTCATTTGAGGAAGTCTCTCGTTGTTTACCATTGTATTCACCAGGCCAGCTGGTGAGCTTCTGGGTGGTTCTCCTGTCTCCACCTCCTTGTTTGCTGTGGGCACACTGGGGTTCCATATACTCATGCTGCAGCCCTCCAACTCAGGTAGCCATGCTTGCATGGCGGATGTTTTAGCCACTGAACCCTCTCTCCAGCCTCATTCTGGGGTTTTAGACAGGCTATTCAGCTTGGCATCACTGTCTTTGAACATTTCATAAACGGCATTTTTTCCCATTTCCTCCCATCCAGGAACTAACTAACCAGGCCCGTCGCTGCTTAGCTTCCGAGATCAGATGAGATCAGGCATGTTCAGGGTGGTGTGGCCATAGATGAGTTCCCATTTTCTGCTGTTACAAGAACTATGAAAATACATGTCGCTCATTCTAAGAAACACGTGGTTGTCTAGCAATTTTCTCCACCTCATTCTGGTTTTATATATAAAATTTATTATATTTGAATTTTATGGTATAGAACACTGGAAAGAAAAATAACTGAATGAAGTAACTGAGGCTATTTACTTTAATCTTCCTGTAGGGGGAAAGGGACAGAGGAAAGTGATAATAATGAAGCACTTTCATTACTCCAGAGCAAAAAATGGCATTTTTTCTTTAAATGACCAGGCAATTAGTGTTTTGGGCTCTATGTGCCACAGAGTATATGACAAGAGTATTTCCCCCCCTTTGGGGTGAGAAATCAGCCATAGACAATTTGTAGATCAATGAGAGTTATTGTGAACCAACAAAACTTTATTTAAAAACTAAGCTGCAGACAAAAAAATATGGCCTTTGTTGTGTAGTTTGTGAATTCCTGTTAGCAAATCCAGTCCAGAGGTGTTTTTGTCTTACCACATAAGAATATTTTTCACCTTTTTCTGTTTGTGTGTATCTGTATGTGTCTGTGCGTGTGTGGGTGTATGTAATATGTGTGCATGTATGTGTGTGGAAACCAGAGGACAAGTGGGTATCATCCCTCAGTAAGTTACACGTGCACTGGCTGGCCAGTGAGATTCAGAGATCTGCCTGGCTCTGTTGCCCAAATGCTGGGGTTACAAGCACCCATGACTATGCCAACTTTCTAGTGTATTTTATTTATTTATTTGTTTATTTATTTATTTATTATTTTACATGGATTCTGGAACACAAACTCAGGTCCTCATACTTGCTATGTAAGCACTTTAGTATCTCACCAACCCCACTTTTTACATTAAAATTTCTTTTTATTTATTTACAAAGAGATTGAGACACAGAGAGAGAGAGAGAGGAAAAACCATTGCAAGTGAACTCCAGACACATGTGCCACTTTGTACATGTGGCTTTATGTAGGTCCTGGGCTTTTCAAGCAAGTGCCTTTAACCACTGAGCCATCTCTCTAGCCCTGAATTTTATATTTTTAAAGCTTTGTCAGTCAGGCGTGGTGGCTCATGCCTTTAATCCCAGCAGTCAGGAGGTAGAAGTAGGAGGATCGCTGTGAGTTGAAGGCCACCCTGGGACTACAGAGTGAATTCCAGGTCAGCTTGGGCTAGAGAAGACCCTACCTCAAAAAAAAAAAAAAAAAAAAAAAAAAAAACCAAAAAGCTTTGTCAGAGAAATAGAAGAGGAATAGGAGGAGGAAGAAGAAGAGGGGGGAGGGGAAAAAGAACAAACAATTTATGTGGTCTACAAAACCTAAAATACTTCTCACTTTGAATTTGTTTGAAAAAGTCTCTTGGCACTTGCTCTAAAAGATTGTTTGCTTCGTCTTTGACAATTTCAAGTAATGAAGTGGATTTTGTGGCCATTGTGCTTTCAATTTCAGTATAACCTCACATGTTTGTGATTCAGCCTCACATTTAGTCCTCAGCTTGTGGGAATCTGAGAGGTGGAGCCTCGCTGCAGGAGGTCTGTCGCTTGGGGGTGGGCCTTAGGGCATCAGATCCCAGGCTCTCCTTGCCAGCGCTAGCAGACTGGGACGACTTTCTGCTCCTGCTTTGCTTTCCGTGCCATGATGAAGCTTCCTCTTGAATCTGTCATCCTTAAATAAACCCTTTCCTCCCTGAAGCTACTTCTGGTTGGTGTTTTATCTCGGCAATGAGAAGGTTAGCTACTACATGGAGCCAGAAAATTCATTAGAGAAAATGCAGAATATAGATTTCTTTAAAATAATATATTGGTTATCAGATAAAAGTAAACTGATAGTTTTCTTTGATCATGTATGATACAATTTAAGATTTTTACAGGGGAAAAAATTAAATGGGTATTATTTTGTTACCTTGAAAACTTTTAAAAGTGACATGGCAACAAGAGCAGCTTCCTGGTTCTTCCTTCTTTTTTTCAATGTATTATTACTAACACCATATTTTGTAGGGATACATCATGTGTTGGCACCCTCTTTTCCCTCGTCCTTGCCTCTATTCTGCTGGGAACCCTCCTCAGTGGGGTTGTAGGTAATTCCCCATGGGGTTGTGGTTTATGCATTATTGGAATAGCAGTCAGTTTTTTTTTTTGGGGGGATGCAATGTAATGGCATGATGTCCTAACCTGTGGCTCTTTACAATCTTTCTGCCCCCTCTTCCGCAAAATTCCTGGAGCTGTGGTGCATGTGTTTTAAGTCTATGTCAGTGATGAGCTCTCTGGTTCTTCCTTCTTAACTTTTCTCTGGCTTGTGTGTCCACCTTCCTGCCCCTACCTGTTGTCTAGCCTGTCTGAGTCTATACTTTCCTCCTGGGCCTACCAGCCAACCAGTCGAGGTCCTTTACAAACACCTGAACTTGACAATCAGGTTCATCCCAACTGGATGTCTACTTTATAAGAAGGCCTGATCCAAGTCCCCATGGATTTCTCGGATTTTCCCTCTTGGGACTCCCAGCCTGTGGGGGAGTTGCTTCCACTTCCGGAGCTTTTCTTCTTTTCTCCTACTCTTCCTGAAAAGCAATGTCTATGCTTTTCCATTATGTGCTAATTGTAAAAGAAGGGAACTTGAAATTTAAGAGTTACTGGCATGAAGAGTTCTAAGCCCATCCAGAATCCAGAGGGGTTTTGTAGGCTCTCAACCCCATCACAATGTGAGCTACGAAACAACAAACATTTATTCAGAGGTTTCTAGGTGAAAGGCACCAAGTTTTTAACATATTTTCTCAACACATTTTAACACCCAGGTGTGATTATAAACCCTAGTTTTAAGGCTGAAGAGATGAACGCATAGAGAAATTAAGTTCAAAGTAACGGCCAGGCAGTGGCTGAAATTTTCTCTAACCTCGGTTTGGGGCAAGTTCTCCAAATAGATATCACTTTTAGTTTTTCCTTCCAAGCCTGTCATAGTGAACTCTTACCAGTTAGCACGTCACCTTCTGTGACCTGAGAAGGATGCTGCAAGCAGACAGTCCACATGGAGAGTTACAGACAATATCTGCTTTCTAGAGATGTATTACTATTTCACAATGATGCTTGAAGTTTTGGCAAGTAGAAAAAACCAGTTGCCTAAATAGAATGTCATAAAAAGGGGGAGAGGCTAGGAAACAAACAGTATTATTGTCTTTTGTTCTTTTAAAAAAACTTTTTTTAACATTTTTATTTATTGCTTTGAGTGAGAATGAGGCAGATAGAGAGATAGAGAATGGGTGTGCCAGGGCCTCTAGCCACTGTAAACGAACTCCAGAGGTATGTACCACCTTGTGCATCTGGCTTATGTGGGTACTGAGGAATCAAACTTGGGCCCTTAGGCTTTGCAGGCAAGCACCTTAAACCCTTACCCAACTCTCCAGCCTCTCTTTCGTTCTTTGGTGCAACAACGTCCACCTTTTTTTTTATTTTTTATTTTTTGAGTGAGAAAAAGAGAGAAAGAAAGAAAGAGAGAATGGGCATGCCAGGAACTTCAGCCTGCTGTCAATGAATTTCAGAGGCATACACCACCCCAACCTTTGTGGCACATGTACAACGTTGCCTGCTCGCATCATTGTGCCTCTGGCTATATGGGACCTGGAGATTTGGACATGAGTTCTTAGGCTTTGTGGGCAAGCACCTTAACTGCTAAGCCATCTCTCCAGCCCCACCCTCTTTAAAAAATTATTTATTTTCAAGCAGAGAGGAAAATGATAAAATGGCGGTGCCAGGGCCTCCAGCTACTTCAAAGGAATTCCAAATGCATGTGCCACTTTGTACATCTGGCTTTTACTTGGCCACTGGGGATTTGAACCTGGGTCATTAGGCTTTTCAGGGCAAGTGCCTTAACCACTGAGCCATCTCTGGTCTCATTGCAACAGTCCCATCTGAAGACACAGTCCTTATTTTCTTTTTCCAAAAAGACAAAAAATGTACTTGGTACTTCAAACTTGACAGTCATATACTTGCTTTAAGAAGTATTAGTTCCTCAAGTTCCCAGAAGTCTTTTCTGCATTTGTCTTTCAGCCGTGCAATAGGCGATGTATAATTGCTTAAAATTGAGTTAAAATATAAACAAAATGGCCTTATTGCTTTTCTATTGATCTGGTGCCTTTTTATTTGCCCACTCACTTTCTCCTCATGTTATTCCCCACAAGACTCCAGTGAGTCAGTTGGCCCAGCCATTCTGGAAAAACAGAGTGGGGACACATTCTGACCCAGCTCAGTGTAGGTGGCCAAGGCAGTGAGTCAATGTGCTGGAATCCGCCAGCTTTCGAAAAGATCATTGTCATGCAAATACTTCTCAGATTTTCTAAGGAGAGCTTGCCAGCTTCATACATTGAGTCCACTCTGCCAGGAATTTACACTTTGGCTAATTATCCATGGACTGACTGCTCTTTTCTAATAAGCAAATGTTCATTCAGAAATCACCCAAATAGTGCAGATGCAACCTCCCACCCTCCCACTGAAACCTGATGCAAGCCATTAGTCACTTCTCTGCTCTGTTTCTTTGGTCATTTCCTCCTCATTCAGTGGCTTGTTTTCTGCTAAGTGTTAGTTTGGCCACAATTCTGTCCTATTTTAACAGCTACCTAAATATAAAAACCACAGCACCAAAATTATAGCTGCTGCTTCGTTTTATATCACTTAGGAACCGTATTGTCCTGTATAATTTGCAGTAAATTTGAACAAAAAGTGAAATTCTAAAAAAAAAAAAAAAAAAAAAACCTTCCCATCTGTAGTGTTGAGAATTGATATTCTCTCTGAAAGAAGCTCTGTTTTATTTTAAAAGAATATTTTGTCACCCCTTTATATCATAATGTAATTATATTCCCTACTGAATCCCCCCTTCACCCTCTTCCCCACAGTTATCTTGTTGGACATGGGATGAGCTGGATGTCAAGCTTATTTCAGAACAGCTTGGTTTTATTCTAAGGACACAGTATCTTTTATCCTTTTAGCTGAGTGTCTACTGCTAAGCTTCATCCCCATCTCTAAGTAGCATCTTCTAAAAACATCCCCGGCCATTTTGATCTTTGATCATTTGTGGGAAAGTGGAAGTGGTGTACACGCTTTGGGAATGCCACTCATCTAGATTTGTTCTTCTGCATCCATGAAGGATGATGGCCATAGACTATCAAGATGTGATATGGCTTTTCAGAATCTTGCCTCATGGGCATTTAAAAATTTTCTCCCATTAGAGTTAGCATATTGCCCCGACTTCCAGATGAGAATCATGCAGTGGCAGAAGGTGGAAGAAGCATTCTTAACTGTTATGCACAGAAGGTTCTCAACTTGAACAAGCTAACAATTGTTCATTGTTTCTATGTCCCCGTGCCCGAACTCATTCGCGTTTCCATGCCTAGTACTTTCAACGGGTATAGTGCCCAAAGGCAACCAAAGTAGTGTAATAACACTGTGCAATTTATGGCAGTCTATTTAGTGCCACAATAATTCTTTTTGATAGATAGTTCACCGTGGGTAAGGCGGCTACATATGATGTATTATGAGCAGACTTGACCATTATTTAATGCTCTTGAGTTTTGTACTGCATGGACCACTTATGGAAGTACACAGGTGTTTGTTACTCTGATCCAATGTGGATATCGTTGTGATGGGTTTGATGTAGGTAGATAGATGAATATCTAATATTCATTATTTCCTTTAATACCTCTATGTAGCAGGTAAGAAGACTCACCTCATTTAGTCCTAGCAGTAACTTTACTATGTTTTATCAGATACTCCTCATTAAGCCCTTGATATTTATCATGTGTGCTAAGTGATATGTTCAGGGTACACTAACTAGAATTTGAGCCTGACATTGTTAATTTGTCTTTTATTTATATATTTTTTGGGGGTGGTTTTTCGAGGTAGGGTCTCATTCTAGCTCAGGCTGACCTGAAATTCACAATGTAGTCTCAGGGTGGCCTTGAACTCATGGCAATCCTCCTACCTCTGCCTGCTAATTGCTGGGATTAAAGGCATGCAGCAAAGAACAAAGCAAACTCTCTGAAGGAGATGATTCTAGAATCTTCTGTATGTAGTGGTTCTCGATGATAGGAGTGCTTTCAAGTCGGTGGCAGTAATGGCTTGTGTGTGCCTGTGTTTACTATGAGCCTGACATGGCACTGGTGTAACCGGACTTGAAGTGCAGATGCCCTGGCTCCATGTGTTTCAAAGATGAGGCTTGGCCACCTATCCCAATGTGCCAGTTTGAGAGACGAGCAATAATGACAGCAGAGAGGACATTTAATCAGTGCATGCTGGTGAGAAGAATGGATAAAGGAGTCCTCAGTTCATCTCTGGGTGCTGACATGAGCTTGATGGAAGAGTTTTAGGGCAGAGATGGGCAGAATTAGTCAAGTGGGCTCTAGCTGATCATCACCTCAGTTCAGGTTCCATCAGGTGTCCTGAAAACGTTATCCCTGCCACCACTTGATGGGAGCAGTCTTGTTCTCATGATATGATTGTTTCTTTTTAAAGATACTTTATTTATTTATTTGAGAGAGAGAGAGAGAGAGAGAGAGAGAGAGAGAATGGAAGAGGCAGAGAGAAAGAGCGAATGGGCACATCAGGGCCTCAGGCCACTGCAAACGAACTCCAGATGCATGCGTCACCTTGTGCATCTGGCTTACATGGGTCCTGGGGAATCAAACCCGGGTCTTTTGGCTTCACAGGCAAACGCCTTAACTGCTAAGCCATCTCCCTAGTCCAATATGATCATTTCTGCTCCACATGCAGCCTTGCTTCTGTAGATAGCTGCCCTCATCTAGGGGACTGTCTGCCCTTTGATGCTCTGCTTTCCTGGAATCCTGGTGAGTGCAGGTTTAGGAGAAGGACTAGAAACCTAAGGGAGTTTGGAATGGAAAATTATAAACAAGCTGACGGTGAGATGCCTCAGTTACTCTTCGATTTGTGTTTCACCCTCAGAGGGCAGAGAGACAGGTTTGGTATCTCTGGTTTCTGGGTAGACTCTACTGGAGTGATTAGTGTGCCTCCACGCAGAGGCAAGCAGCTGATCCGAAGTAAAGGAGACAAATGCAGGATGAAGGAGAGACACGGGCCTTTCCTCCCGCTTTTAGTTAGCTGTGGGCTCCAGTGAGGGGTCAGTGCTGTTTAGCAAAAGCAGCTGCTCAGTGCCTGCTATACTAGTAGTCCTGCACACACATGCATTTTCATTTTGATCGCCTGTGGGGAACATACAATAGGTGTCTGCTCTTTTTACATGAGCCCTGGGGATCGTATCTATTAACTTCATCTTACAGGGGGAACACAGAGGTTCTAAGAAGAAAGGGACCATGCCAGATCTTCTTCTTAATTTTGCTTCCAGTCCCTTGAGTTAGCTTTTATATTTTATGATCTCAAGTCATGAATATAATCTGTTACCCTGACAGGAATAATAAAATACAGAGACATGTCGGCGGGTTAATAAAGATCTGATGAGGAACAAAAATCTCCCAATCACCTTACGAAATGCTGCTCCCAGGAAAGTAGAAATGATGTTCTGCATCCCATGCCTACACTTGGTCTGTCTGTTTTATTCTTATTAGCCAAGAACGCTTTAAAATATACAGTGATGCTGCTCTTGAGAGCCTTCCTGCACTGCTGACTTGCAAGCTTGATCCTCTAAGAATATTTTTCGCCGCTTGTCTCATTATCTAACATCTATATTGAACTGTATAAGTCACTTATCAAGCCTAGGGCACATCATTGCTAGTCACTTAAGAATGTGTTTGCTTTTTTCCTCTGCCAAGGATATCAATCTGTCTGTATTTTGTTTCTGTCATGAGATATCATCATGATTAGACAGTAGGCTGTCACAGGTAGATTTCTTATGCACACATCCTTCCACTACTATCTCTCTCTCTTTCTCCCTTCCTCCTTCCCTGGAACTTTTTGAAACAGCATCTCAGGCTGTAGCCCAGGCTGGCCTCAGTTCACAGTCCTCCTGACTCTGTGGCCTTTGTGTAGGGATTATTGACATGTGCTCCCACAGCCTACTTTACTTTTTTGCTTTCTATACGATCTTTATGATTTTATGGAATTAGGCTTTCTGAGGAGGGGGAGGGAGAGAATGGGTGCACCAGGGCCTCTAGCCCCTGCAAATGAATTCCAGACTCATGTGCCACCTGGTGCATCTGGCAGACATGGGTACTGGGGAATCAAACCTGGGTCCTTAAGCTTTGCCAGCTTAACCTCTAAGCCATCTCTCCAGCCCACCCTTTCATTTTTATTTCATCCTGATTTTCATTTTTACTTTATTTATCTCTGAATTTTTTTTTTTTTTTTTTTTTTTTGGTTTTTCAAGGTAGGGTCTCATCTGGTCTAGGCTGACCTGGAATTAGCTATGTAGTCTCAGGGTGGCCTCGAACTCATGGCAATCCTCCTACCTCTGCCTCCCGAGTGCTGGGATTAAAGGCGTGCGCCACCACGCCTGGCTATCTCTGAATTTTAAGAAGCGATTTTTGTCATTGTTGCTGCTGGATAATTCAGAGATGCCTCTCCCTCCCTTCCTTACCACCCCCTTTGTTTCTGTTTCTAGCATTGTTCTATGACTTTTATGACTCATGTAATAAGGATTTTTTGAAAAAAAAATTACTATTACTTCTACGGCATTCATTATCAGCTGGCAGTCACCAGCTGTAAACATAAAGTATCTTTGTTTTTAAAATACCCTCTATTTCCCCTCTGTGAGGAGTTTATTCTTCCCTTGCTGTGTGGTGACAAATTACGTTCATAACAGTCATTAATGATAATGGGAAGAGTGTGTAAATCTTTGTTGTATTGAAAACTAAATGGTGCCCTGGTGGGTCTTTATCTTTCCTTACCAGACTTTGTTTGGCCGCATGTGCTATAGGTTGTATAAAGTGCCTTTCCTCATATTTTTCTCTTTATTGCATGCTCAAGGTATGTATAAACACATGCACACACACACACACACACACACACACACACACACACACACATGCACGCACACACACACACCACCCGATAATTCTCTCATTGCTCTTCATTGCTTGCTCTCCTCATAAGGGCAGGAACTGATCTGTTCTGTCTCCATGCTTCATACTGAGTACCGAGTACAATGCAACACCACTAGTGGATGGATTCCCAGGAGGATTCTACTACCAGCAGCAATGAGAGATCCATGAACTTTGAAGCCAGTGACTGCTTACCCTGCCCAGACAGGATCTTCATGATAAAATAGATATTGCAAGAATCAGTGCAGAGGCATTTGGTCCCATATATAATACGTGGGAGGACATGTAGGGAAATGACAAGAATTTGAAGTTACATAATGTTGGACTTCGTCCTGGTAATCATTGGTTGTTTAGGAGGGCATAATTTGTGTTGGGGAGAGGGGACAAGGTGAGTAAAGAGTCTGGGCAGTCTAGGTCCTCAACAGTGGAATTGGTTTTTCAGACAGAAAAACAGGAAAGGGCTTTTGTATACAACTACAGGCTTCAGTTGGTTCCAGCCCTGGCAGTATGAAAAGTAGCCACACAATAATGAGGGTGAGAAGGAGGAGAGAAGCTCTTGGTGCCAGATGAGGAAGGATTACTTCCATTTGCCCGGCTAAGACTGTGGAAGTCAGTGGAGATATTACATGGGCCATGTAAAACTCCTCTGAAAATAGTCAAATGCTATATTACGTTAAGCTGGATTGTGCTTGAGTACTCCCAGGTAACAAACCCTCTAAGAGAATGAGACTAGGATGAGAGCTATGTTTATACTTCCATAGGCTTTGCGACAAGTAGAACAGGATGGAATGCTGACCCCACTGCTTTCTAGCTTGTGGTAGTTAATTGGTTGCCAGCTTGATTAGGTGGAGATATGCCTGGGTTACTAAAGCACACCGTGGGTGTCTCTGAGACATTTCTGGAGACTATTGATAATGGGAAAAGATCTGTCCTGAATATGGGCAGTACCACCCACCCCAGCGCCCAGATGGAATGAAAGGGTGAGTTTCTTCTCTCTCTCTCTCTCCCTGTCTCTCCTCTCTGCTTCTGGTCACCATGATACATGCTACTCTGCTATATAAAGTTCTCTCTGTCATGATAGACTGAAACATCAGAAGCCATGAACTAAAATAAGCCTCTCTTCTCCTTCTTTAAGTTGATTCGTTAGGCATTTAGTCACAGCAACAAGAAATGCTAACACATAGCTGTATAACCTTGATAAAATTTATTATCTTTTTGATCCTCACTTTTTCTAATCAATACTGTGTAGGTAATAAATACAGTCTTATAGAATAATTATGAGGATGAAATGAGGTCATTCATTTTATTCAATGAAGCTTCTATTTTTTTTTTTTAAATCAAGTCATATGCTTTGGCATTCACAGAAACTATTTAATAATGTAGATTTGTTAATAATGTTGATTCCGAGCTGATATAAACTCTTGCCTAAGAACTAACCTGGTAGAACTGACAATTACAATGTTGGTGGGTTGCTGAGGGCCTGGGGTTCTGTGTGTTTTTCTGATGCCTTGCTAGGCCAGAGCACAGCTAGCCTTGTGCATGTAGCACTTAGGACCAGCTGTCTGATTCCCACAATGCCTTGGGACATTTTAGAGGGTGTTCAGTAAAGAGCATAAGGTATTTTCTGAAATGTTTTAAAATAAAAAGCCAAAGAAATGTTTTCTCTTCAGGGAAGAGAAGCTAGGGGATTCCATAGTGCTGTCTACAACTTCATTCACAAATAAAAGCACGAAATAGAGTTGAAAAGAGTTTTCTGACTCAGCTAGATGTAGGTTGGGTGGCTTCCCTTGGGCCTGACAGCATATGCCAGCTATCTGTAGCATGACACTTGTCACACTTCACACACTCATTATTGTTTGCCCCTCCTGGGCTTTGAGCTGCTGAAGGAAGAGACAGTTGTCTTCTTGTATTTGATTTCAGTCTGCCTGGAAGAAGGACGCAGAGTTAGCTTTCACTAAGAACTTTCATTTTCACACTTATTCTTTGTGGTATTTTAATTAACCTTGTAAAAGGAGAGATGCTGGAGGAGATGGGGTTTAAGGAGTGCTGTCCCATTGCTGTGGGAATCTGCAATGGCCTGGTCCATCAGTCCAGTTCTTACAACACATCTCATTTGCAATAATCGTTCTTGAGGTCAAAGCCACCCTCCTGAACTGTATCCTGTTCCTTAGGCAGTTACATTAGCGTAAAGACCTTGTCTCCACTCATTCACTTTGATTCTCAGGAACCAAAGCCAGTTTCGGAGTTCCAGCTTGGAGAATGAAGCTGTTGGCTCTTTATTTTGTGGACTGCATGTGGTCTTCCCAGGGAGACAACTCCACCTGTCCCTGATGAAGCTCTGCTTGCTCCTTTGGCATTTCCCCAGTGCTAAAGGCCACTGAGAGTGCGTCCTGACACACGTCACGGTCTCGTTGGACAGTGTCCGTTCTCATAAACGGGGCTCATCTCAGCACCTACACAAAATCTTTCATTTCCAAGTTGCTGCCCTGCTCAGAGCTCTGATGGCAAATTATGATATTTCTTATTCATATTTTGTTCAGTTAAACTTGGCAGGACCAAGACCAATGGCATGATGACATTAAATGAGTCAGAATCTTTCCCTCTTTTCTTCCCTCCTTTTTCCTTATCTTCCATGCACTCTCTGTTTTTCTTTCTTGGTATTGTTGAGATACAATCTCACTGTGTAGGTCAGGCTTGCTTCAAGCTTTCTGTGTGGTTGGTCTCAATCTTACAACAATCCTGCTTTGTATTCCTAGTGATGACATCATAATGTGCACCAGTGTACCCAGCTTGAACCAGAATTTCCTTTTAAAAAAAATTATTTGCAAGCAGAAAGATACAAAGAGAGAGACAGAATGGACACACCAGGACCTCCAGCCACTGCACACGAACTCCAGATGCATGTGCCACTTTGTCCATCTGGCTTTACGTGGATGCTGGGGAATCAAACCCTGGTCATTAGGCTTTACAGGCAAATACCTTAACCGCTGAGCCATCTCTCCAGCCTGCAGAATTTTCATAGAGTAGAATGTTTCTAGAATGTTGCTAATTTCTACTACAGATGTTTAAGATTAATTTTATTTAAATGTATGTGAAAAGGGTGTTATTTAGCAACTAGGAAGTCAGGCATGAAAGACAGACAGGGAATATTGTGGGGACATGGCAAGAGGAAGGCCCTCCTCACTGGGGTCTGTGAGCAGCTGAGAGGCAAGAATTACAGCCCAATTTCCATGTAATGTGAAGTTTGTTGACAAAGTAATGATAGTAGTTTTCTAAATAGACATGTTCTGTTAAAATAGCAGTAACCAGTCTTAAGGCCCTTGGGTGGCATCTCATTCCTTTCCCAAGGCATGCTCTGAGAATCTCTATTACACTATTTGTTTTGTTTGCAGTAAAGAACTCTTATCTTTCTGCATCCAGGGGGTGAGCTTATCAACATTGGAATCATGTCAGGTACCCCTAAAGAGCAACCCTGGGATCTCATTTAGGTTTTAAACATTCCCTTAAAGATAGTAACTTCCCAACCCACGAAAATCCCATGCCTGACCGTTGTGAAGACAATGACACGTGACTTCTGTGAGAGAGAACACCATACCCTCACTTAGGTACGTTTTACTATCTGTACCTGTCTCTTAGAGAAGCCCGCATACCTGCTCTTAGGTATGTCTTACCTTCTTTCTGAGCACCCTTCTGTCTTAACCCTCATGCTTCAGCTTATATTAAAATATCTGCAATCAAACTGTGAACTCTGCTTCATACTGGCTACTGCCGAGATTCTCTTCCTGTGTCAGAGCCACGAAGTCTAGGTTGGCCAGATGGAACTTCTCAAGCTGCTGAGGGTGACAGTGGAGCATTCTCCCTTTTACCCCTCTCCACTGACAGCATTGCTTAAGAAAAATGATAGATTCTTCCCTTCTTCAAATAGGCTATCTTGCCTCGCGCTGGATCTAGGCCACTACTCTCAGTTCCTGTTTGTGGGTCCTCGCTATTCCCGGGGATCGTTTGGCCACCAGCATCCTGGGGTGCAGGAGGAGTTGGGGGGAAGCAGGGTCTTGGAGTGGGTGAGTGTGGTGGGCAATGAACCACCTGGGAGACAGTCTGATGGACAGCACACTCATTTATTCAAAAGGGAGTGGGCTTATAAACACATGTGAAAAGTTGAGAAGGCACACACAGATCATAAAGTGATTGGATACATAGGTTTATGGGTTGCTGTCTAATAGGCTGGTGTTGGAAGGCAGAAGATGTGAGGGAGAAGCTACAAGGGAGGTAACAGAAGTGGTGGGAAAAGCTCCGTGTCTTCAACCACATATTGGGTGGCTACAGCTGCAGGGAGACTATGGTGGAAACCTGGAAATCAACAGTTACTTTGTATTGGCTCGTTCTAGTCAGTGCATGGACTTTTTCTTTCTTTTTCTTTTTAAAAGATTTTTAAAATTTATTTATTTATTTGAGATGGAGGGTGGGGGAGAGAGAATGGGCACACCAGGGCCTCTAGCCACTGCAAACAAACTCCAGATGCATGTGCCACCATGTGCACCCGGCTTACATGGGACCTGGAGAAGCGAACCTGGATCCTTAGGCTTCACAGGCATGTGCCTTAACTGCTAAGCCATCTCTCCAGCCCTGCATGGTCCTTTTCATCTTCAACCTCTACAAACACCAACAAGGCAGAAATTACTATCTCTGTTTTTCACATAATGGGATAAAGATTAGTCAACTGGTTCAAGGCCTCACAGGATATCTGCAAAGCTTGTTATTTTCCTATACTCTATGATCTGTATTTTAATATTCATATCAGTACTTATGTTAACTGATAGAGTGTTCCTGAAATATCTAATTGAAGGCCAGGAAATGTTCATTTTCACTCTTTTCCACTTGTGTTAATTATCTGTCAAATTTATTTTGGTATCACTTATTATCTTTACAAAGATATTATTATACTACATAATTAACAAATTCTGTTTATTTGAGGTAAAGATATATACACACATATCTATGGATAGAGAGGAGGAGGAGAGAAAGAGAGAAAGCGAGTGTGTGTATGGGTGTGCTGCTATAAACGAACTCCAGATACATGTGCAACTTTGTGTCTCTGACTTTATGTGGATATGGAGTAATTGAATCCAGGCCAACACAGACTTTGCAAGCAAACACCTTCAACCACTGAGCCAACTTCCTAGCCCCTATACTGCATACTTTAACCTAAATTATTGTCACATTAATCTTGCTTTCCCTTATGTTCATTATTTTGAGCATCCTTTTCAATAAGCTAGTGTTTAATAAATTCACTGAAGCTTACCGTTACATTTGTCTCATCCACTCACTTTACAGATAAGGAAATAGTGACCCAGAGAAACAATGAGGCTTTATTCAGGGTCTCTGTGCTGCTTTCTCAAGGAATGCTACATGTTTACAGAACTCACATTTGAATGTAACAATTTGGGCCTGCCATCAGCATATCATTTCCTTTCTTTGCTTCAGAGAAGAATGCAAAAAGTTCTTAAAGGGGGTTGTTTTCCAGAGAGCTTCAAGGTGCAAAGTTTTCCTGGATTCAGAAACATCTTTCATTTATCTATTTTTGTCAAATTTGCCAGACAGACAAGAGAGAGCTGGAAGGTCTTAATTCTAATTAAAATTAACATCGTTGTTGACAGTTTTCAGAATAGGAACGAATCTGACGCTGTGCTGTGGCATTTAAGTTTAAATCCCTGAAGAAGCCAAAAGGTACCATTTTCTTTTGTGCATAACCTCCCAGTTTGATGTTGGTTAAAGGTATTCATTTGCCCCAGACCCATGTTTGGTTACTGGTCAAAAAAATTAAATTTCCTCTGAACAGGTCCTCTCCCTTCTGGGAACACAGGATCTATAGCTCATTATATTTAGTATATGAATCCTTGAATTGGGTATATAAGGGTGTATTAGTCAGGGTTCTCTAGAGGAACAGAACGGATAGCATGAATTGTATTAAAAGGGAATTTATTGGATTAGTTTACGGCAGTCCAGCAATAGCAAGTTGCAGCCCTGAGAGTCAAGGAACCCGGGAGCTGCTCAGTCCACGAGGCTGGATGCCTCAGCAGTCCCAATCCGGCACTGAAGGCCTGAAGGCCTCCTGGAGAGACGCTGCTCTTCAGTCCACCCTGGTCTTCAGTCCACACTGGAAAGCAGCAAGCACCAAGCAGCAAACACCAAGCAGCAAGCACCAAGCAGAGAACAGCCAGCAGCACTGGCAGCCAGGTGGGAGGAGAGAGAGCCTTTCTTCCCAGAGCTTCTTTTTATCAACCAGCCCCCTCCTCCAAGAGCGGCCGCCCACTCTGGGGGAAGGGCTCACCCTGGGGGAAGGATTCTTCCTTTAGTTAATCCTTCCTGGAGGCAACCTCAGAGACACACTTATGAGGAATGTATGCGGATTCCTAAACAAATCAAGTTGACACAAACTTAACCATCACAAAGGGGCATAAAAATTAATATGCCACATGGCCAAAGAAGTTACAACTTCCTAGTTCTTGACTAAATAGAAATAAAACTATAATGAAAATCTTACTGTAAAAAGGTATGCTCAAGGTATTAAGGAAAAGGACACATCTACCCAAGGTGCTAGGAAGGGCATGAGAGTGGCAGGAGAGGCAACATGCCTGTTGCAGGAGAGTTGCTGGTTTAATTAGTTAGCTAAATTGTTGGTTGGAAGTTCAATAATGGAGAAAGGAGGAAGAAAGTGCAGAAATACGGAAGAGCGTGGTCTGTCTAGGTGGTAATCCTAATTTGATAATGACTCAAGAAGTATGTGAGGCTGCAGGAGAAAACAGCTATGAAGTGAGAATCGGGTCAGCATCTTGAATCTCATGCTATGTTCCCAGAACATTCTGTGGGAAACTGGGAGCTATTAAAGTGCCTGACTTGTGTTTATGGGATGTTATGTCCTGACATGTATCTTAGTACAATAGTGATTCTGATTTAGTTAAAAAAATTACTCTCCTGTAATATATAAAAGTTGTACTGAAAAGATAAAAGAATGAGGAAGATAGATCTTTTAGAAGACAAATGATGATGTACATTAGTGGAGTAGCAAAAAGAATGGCAAATAAAAGCAATTGGCCTTGAGATCCACCTCTGAGTAGAAATGACATCATTTGAAGACTGATAGTAGAAAGAATCAGAGAGGGGAGAGGGAGACAACAAAGTATATTAATTAATCGGGAGTCACAGGACATAGTGATATCAATCATTGAGAAGATGCGACGTATACAATGGATTTCAAGGAGCAATTTTGAGGTGACAGGGATTGTATCAATTATATAGTGTGTATTAAACTACTGACCCCCAATTTCATATCTTCATACAGCAACCATATAGTAATCATATTTATGAGTTTATGGGTTGGCAGTGTGGCTCTTTAGGTGTGGAATGACCTAGGTTAGAGTCACCTGCTTTCCTTCATGTGTCTGCAGAGTGCTAAGGAAATGGCTGGCATGCTAGCTGGTTTCTGCTGGAATGGTGCTGCTCTGTCTGGTTCTCACCATCCAGCAGACATGCCCAGGCTTGTTTTCATGGTGGTGTGGCAAGATCCCCACATGCATGTGCTCTTTGGAGATCTAGTCTGTGTTCAAGGGTAATTAATATCTATTCCACTGCATGCTCCTAGCTAAAGCAAATGAAAAAAACCAGTACCATTTCACAGATGAGCCGTAAGTTTACATTCAGGGAGTTTGGGGGTAGAGAAGGATGAAGGATGAGGCTAACTGACTAGAATGACTCATAATTATTATATGAGTATCAGAATAATTAATAATTACATTCCACTAATTCTTTTCATCTGCTTCCCAATGAAAATGAAAGCAACGATGTTCTATTCTAATGTGAGCATGAAAGTGTTGAAATATTTGTTTTGATCTCCTTCATTTTGTTTGAGTTAGAGGAATATTCTGGCTTCCCTTCATTTAATTTCTGACACATGACATTTCTGTATTTTGGCTGCACTAGAAAGTGTTAATGGGGCCTCTCACTTTAAAAAATAAAATTATCCACAGAAGAACAGTAGTGTTTAAGCACGTAAGCAATCCTGCCAACAAAATCATCCTGAAGCATCTTTGCCACACATGGTCATCACCTCCAGAATGGCACCCATGAAATACGACCACTTGGTTAAAGAAGTAGTTGCATCTTCATCGCCTCTGGTGGAGACTTTTGTTTCATAGGCTTCACAGACTGCAAATGGTTTTCTGTATTGCTGGCACCTTGCAAGTGGTTACTACAGGCAAGGTGTGCTTTGTGTCTAATTCTTCTTGGCCTTACAGAAAGGACCACCCAGAGTGAAAATACTAAGCCTGTCTCATGGACTTGAGTGTGTCCCTTATGAAGTGGAATCTTTATGTAGAATAGGCACTTGGGAAGCTATTACTATTAATTACAGACCCTTTCATCACAGCTTTTGATCCTTTGCATGCTTGATGCTTTCTTCTGCCTGTACATAAAAGGAATATTGTGTCATAGCCCAACAATAGCTTGTGTGCCATAAAGTACAAAAGGACTTTTAAAAAGATATTCAATTTATCAATTACTGTCACAATCATAGCCTTTGAGTGTGGCTGTGTGTGTTCCCCTTAGTTAGTTAATAGATTCTCCTTTTTATTAATGCCAGCTTTTGCTTCTGTTATAGGCTTCAAGGGGATGTTATTAAGCTGTTCTGTTGATATGGGGTCTGGGCTGCCCCTGTGTATAATTTATTTTGATCCAAAACTTTGTGAATGATATAAACACATGCAGTTATGGTTCCATTAGGGAAATACCTACCTAGAATAGTTTTTGAAATTTTGTGTTCTTGTGAATTTTTTTCTGATGGTTAAATAATTTTGTTGTCTAATAAAAATCATGCAGAACAAGTGCATTTAGCTTATTCACACATAATTAAGTTTAGCCAATATACGTATGCATCATTATTAAGTAGAAACTTTTAGGTACAGAGAACTATTATGTTAGAAACTGAAAACTTAAAAAATATAAATATTACCTCTGTGTATGTTTTAAGCATATTTGTTAATATGTCAAAACTTGATTTTGAGGCATGTCATAAAGAGTAAGAAAGAAGGAAAAGATGTCAGAAATAAATACTAATTTTCCTCTTATAAAAAAATCAAATCAAATACATATAAAGTTGGAGAGGCCTATTGTGCTCTTGTGTGGAGAGTTAGTATGGGTAAGATGTAAGTTCTCCCTTAGTAGAGCTGCAGTCTCAATGTCTCAGTCCAATCCCAGGTGGACATTTCGTGGATGGTGGCAGAGTCCATATTTTCCTCTGAAACCTTACGAGTCAAAACTCTATAGCCCACATTTGTCTCGGTCTTCTCATCTTCCAAGCTCCTACCGGAGTGGCCCATTAAGCTCTATTTCCAGCATTGTAAGGCTTCTGTAGTCCAAAGTTCCAAATCCTTCCACATTCTACCCACACATCAGTTCCAGAATCTTGTACACCACTTGGTCAGGTTTATTGCAATAACAGCCCCACTTCTCAGTTACCTTTTCATTGCTGAGACAAAATACCTGACAAAATCAGTTTAGGGGAGGAAGAGCTTATTTCAGCTTCCAGTTCCAGTTCACAGACCCTCTTGGCAGGAAGGCATGGTGGCAGGTCACATTCAGCCTTACAGTGTGGAAGCAGGGCAGAACAATGAATGCTGGGGCTCAGTCAGCTCTCTCCTTTGATATAATCCAGGAACCCATCCCATGGGATGGTGCTGCCCACAGTCAGAGTGGGTTTAAGCCAATCTGGAAAATCCCTCACAGACATAACCAAAGATTTGTTTCCATGGTGATTCTAAATCCTATCAAACTGACAAGTAGAGATTAACCATCACATGCAGTTGCTTTTATTACTGAGAAATACATTATTGTGTAGATATACCACATGTAGTACTATCTATGTATGATACCCTGAAAACATTTGCTTTATTTTCCTCTCACAATAATGCCACAGCTCTAGACCAAGTGTTCCATTAAACACAGGAGCCTGTAGGGGACATTTCACATGAAAATCATAACAATGATATACAGTGTTGTTTATCCTGTTGTTATTCTTGCAGTTCTTTTTGCATGTTTTCCATTTTCCTGACAAAGCCTTCCATTTTCTTAGTTAAAAAAACAAAAACAAAAAACAAACCACTAACATGCTTTTAAAATGGATCAAAAATAGAAATAATTCAATTTTGAAGCATTTCTCTGAGCTTATGCAATTAAATTTTATCCTGCACATGCTTTTCAAGATTGTAAAGCTCATTGTTAACTTAATAAGCATATGTAAACTGAATTTATCTTATTCATAAATCAGAATCAATCCAGTCAGACCTAGATAATAGCTTTCTAATTGTGACTGGAAATGCATATTATTGCATTACTTCATGTTGATTCAAAACACTTGAAGAGTAGAATGCAACCATTTCAGTTATCAAAGTGCAATGACCATCTGAATATTTGGAAGTCCTCTTACGATGATTGTTACAGCCTGCTACTCATCAGTACGGTTTCTGGTGTGTGTAGGGGGAGGTGACAAGTCCTACCAAGCCAAAATACAATGTTAAAACTACAAGACTAAAAACGATTTTTCTTATTGAAAATATAATTTTAAAATGTCACATGTGTCAAGATATTATTTGTAGTAAGATTCATTCTGTTCAGTTCTGTGTCAACAAATGCATACAGCCCAAATCCTCATGGTTCCCTTAGGCCCTCTTGAAGGCCACCCACCTTGACAAGTGTGCCATTTCCTGTGTCTATATTTTTATCTTCTCTAGGATGCCATATAAGTAAAATCACAAGACCTGTGACAAAAAAAAAAAAAAAACCAGTTTACTCAAATTAATTTTTATACCATAAAACTTACCTTTTAAAATGTACAAACCAGGCTGGAGAGATTGCTCAGTGGTTAAGGCACTTACCTGCAAAATCTAAGGATCTGGGTTCAGTTCTCCAGTTACCCACGTAAAGCACAAGGTGGCACATGCATCTAGAATTGGTTTACAGTGGCCAGAGGCCCTGGTACTCCCATTCTGTCTCCCTCTCTATCTGCCTCCTCTCTCACCTTTTCTTTCAAATAAATTAATAAAATGTTTAAAAGTTACAACCACATCATTCATTTTTAGTGTTGTGCAACTATCATCATGCCCCTTTTAGACTATCTCTGTCCCTTCAGAAGGAAATCCCATTTGTTGGTACTCCCATTTTTCCATTTCCCCACAGCCTCCACAGCCTTAGGGAACTATGAACTCATTTGCTTTGTTGATTGCAGTTTGGAGCCTGGCTTCTTTCATTTGCCCTGATGCTTTCAAGATTCGCCACATTGATTCATGTGATGACACTAGTTGCCTTTTATTACTGAGTAGCAGACTGTTTTTAGTGATGATACATATACTATAAATATTTGCCTACAAGTTTTGTGTGCACGCAAGTTTCCTTTCCTCTGGGAGAATGACAAGAAATAAGACTGCTGTCTTACATGGCGTATGTGTGCTGTGTGTGACAAGCCAATGCGTTTTCTGATGTGGCTGGATCATTTTTCTTTCTCATCAGTGGCATGAGTGTTCTTGTCATTTTTTATTCACAGCCAAAACTTTGTGTAGTATGTGTTTTTAATCTGAGCTATTCACAATAAGTGTCTGATGTTACTTTTCTCTGGCTTTTGGGTTGTTTCTAAGGAACTGTTGCCTAACCCAAGGTTACAAAATTTCTTCCATGTTTTCAATCAGATGTTTAATTGTTTTGTATTTTATACTTATATCTACTTTTTGTATCTAGTACATGTCAATTTAGGGGAGAGGGTTTTTTTGTTTTATTTTTTGGGATATGGATGTTGTTTTAACATCATCGTATAAAACCATCCGTCCTCCACTGAATATCGTTTGCACTTTGATTAAAAATAAAATAATCATATAGATAAACTAAATGTACATTTGCCTTGAGTTGTAGTCAGCTTCTTATTGTTCGGACACCTAACCAAAAGCAGCTGATGGAAGGAAAGGGTTTATTTGGCTTACAGTTTGTAGGGGAAGCTTCTTCATGATGGGGAAAGTGTGGGGGAGCATCATGTATCTGAGTGGAAGTAGTTTACTACTGAGCTTGAAGCTGGGCTAGTAAACTTCAAGTCCCACCCCCAGTAACACACCTCCTTGAGCAGGGCTCTATCTTCCAAATTACCACCAGCTGGGCATTGAGTGTGAGGCCTAATCACAATCACATAAGGCTGTGGGGGACATTTCACATTCAGACCACCACAAGCCTGCTTGCCTTTGATGTGCCTTTTTGGATCATGTATCTCTTCAGAAGCTTTTATTCATTTTGGGGTACAATACTTTTATTATTTTTAGTTATTTACTTGAGAGAGAGAGAAAGGCAGACAGACAGATAGAAAGAAAGAAGGAAAGAAGGAGGGAAAGAAAGAAAGAAAGAAGGAAAGAAAGAAAGGAAGGAAGGAAGGAAGGAAGGAAGGAAGGAAGGAAGGGAGGAAGAAAGAAATAAAGAAAATGAATGGGTGTACCAGGGCCTCTAGCCACTGCACATGAACTCCAGATGTGTGCACCACCTTATGTATCTGGCTTATGTGCATTCTGGGGAATCCAACTAGGGTTCTTAGGCTTTGCAGGCAAGTATTTTAACCACTAAGCCATCTCTGCAGCACCAAGGAGATGTGATATTTTAAAAGATTGTCTCTTCACCCTGGTTAGAATAACAAGTAGACCATGAGAGGACACAGACTCTTAATGCTTACATTTGGCCATTGTTTTTTCATTAGAGATGAATGTCTGTTTAATGGAATCCATTGAAGTAGGTGATGAATTCATAGTCTGTTTCATTTAATTTTATTTCCTAGATGAACTCTTTTGGAAGCATTTTCTTTTTTATAATACTTGGTGGACATCTCTTAGCCTTCTTATCTTGCCTTGGCAACTGTTTTATCTGTGAGGTTGGACATGGTGGGCCTGCTGAGTTTTGTGGCCTTTCCATCTTGTGATTTCGCTTAGGGCAATGTAGAGCTGGTACATGTCAGCCTTTTTTTCTCCCAAGAAGAAAATGACTTAGGATAGATCTGAGATGCTGCAGTGCACAGCGTGCCCTGCATCAGGTCATTTCCGCTCTATCTTACCTGCTCATTCTGATGACTCAAATAAGTCATTTATGTCAGAAGGACACTTTGTTACTAATAATGTTGGAATTTTTTTTAATTTTATAAAGATTTTATTTTTATTTGTTTATTTATTAGAGACAGAGGGAGAAAGAGAGAGAGTGAGAATGGGCATGCCAGGGCCTCTAGCCACTGCAAACGAACTCCAGATACATGCGCCACCATGTGCATCTGGCTTACGTGGGCCCTGGAGAATAGAACCAGGGTCTTTAGGCTTCACAGGCATGCACCCTAACAGCTAACTGGAATTTTTTTTAGAAAATGGAATAAACATGTACAAAACAGTTTAGGAACATTAAGGTGTTCCTAATTTTGATTCATGAAAAAAAAATTGTAGACCAGGCATGGTGGTGCACGCTTTTAATCCCAGCACTCGGGAGGCAGAGGTAGGAGGATCACTGTGAGTTCAAGGCTACCTTGAGACTACATAGTGAATTCCACGTCAGCCTGAGCTAGAGTGAGACCCTACCTCGGAAAACCAAAAAATAAACAATAAAAAATAAAATCGTGGTTCCACACTGGTTGTACCTTGTTGTCCATGGTTTGTTTCATGTTTAGGAGCATGTGACAAAAGTCTGTTTTGCTGTGACATCTCCCAGCTTTTCAGGATGTTCAGGATATATATCTGATCAATCACTAATTTCGCTAATTTGAGAATAGTGGGAAAACCTTTAAGACCAGCTGATTAGAAATACTCTATCCAGAAAGGTCCCTGTTCATTAACCAGACACTAACAGAAAACACTTAATATCAGCAGATTAAAGGGTTCAGCAGATTGATTTGGGGTACTCTCTGTGACAAAACACACCATGTTATCCTGTAGGTGCGCAAAGAAGTATGGAACAATGACTGGGTGACACAGACACAGAGAGAGGAAACCAAAACCAGGAAATGTGTGAGAGCCACTAAATGGAATGTGACAGCCTAGGGAGAAGTGTAAAATGGATTTGGGATTATTTTTCCGCCCTCACCAAACAAGGAAGTTGAAGTCAGCACTAACAGGTATTAGCCTGACATTCAAGTTGGGGTGAGGGTTTTCGGGTCGGGAGCAGAATGTGGAAGACGGAGCTAAGGCTTAAAGGTATAAAGTGGCAGCGTGTATGGAAGGAACTTCTGAATGGCTTGGTGCTGCTAGAGCACAAGTCTGGAGGCAAAGGTGGTTATTACTTCAGCTAAGGTAATAGGAAGGTACAGAACATGACAGGATTTAAAGCCACGTTAAGGACTTCAATTTTCACAGCACTGGGATGCTCCTGACAGGTGCTCAGCTGGACCGTGACATTGACAGATTTGCAAGGAGAGGCTCAAGTTTGAAAGCATCTGCAATTTAGGCAACTTGACTTGTTACATTTTTCAGAGAACTCATTATAGGAATTAATAACGAAAGAATACTTGACATATTTTAACCACTTGTTTGCCATTCAGGTCATTCTTTAGGACTTTTCCTATTGATAATTTCATTACAATATCACTCTTCTTACCACTGTCTTACAGGTTTCTTCATCTTTCACATGTACATTCTTAAGAATTCATTGTTTTGTGTATGTGTATGTGGGTGTGGCATGCATGCATGTGTGTGGGGGTGCATGTGTGTATGTGCAGGTGTGTGTGTTGTGGGGGGGCACATGTGGGGGCCAGAGGTAGATATCAAGTATCTTCCTTAATTGCTCTCCACCTTCATCTCTTTTAAAATTTATTTATTTATTTCCCACTTTTTGCACCCAACATATATGAGTGGCTTGGGATTGGACCTTGGCCTTCAGGCTTGCCATGTAATTTATCCACTAAGCCATCTTCCCAGCCCCCTCCATCTTATTCTTTGAGACAGGATATCTCTCTCTCCCTCTCTCTCTCTGAAACTAGTGCTCACCAATTCAGCTAAGCTAGTTAGTCACCTCTAGCACCATGGCCAGCACGGTGCTGGGGATCTCAACCCAAGTCCTCATGCTTGTGTGACAGGCACTTTACCCACTGAGCTATTTTCCCAGCCCCAGAAAATAATATATATTTTTGGAGACAGGTTGTCATAGAAGTTAATATTTTATAAGAAACAGATCATCCCATTCAATGATTGGGTTTCCATTCGTTTCAGCTGGACTATTTTGCTTGACAATTATTATTCCCTGATGAGTCCCCAGTGAGGAGACCAAGGACTTTCCCAGCATTACTGGTTGAAGCTCCCTGGATTCTTATGGCAGATGTTAGTGGAGAAAAGATGTAGTTCCAGTGTTGGAATTTTATTGCTGTGACAAATACTTGAGATGGATAGTTTAAAGGAGGAAGTGTAAAGGGGTTCAGGAAAAGTTCTTGGACCTCAATCCCTGAGTTCCTGTCTGTATTTCTTTTAATTAAAAAAAAATATTTATGAGCTGGAGAGATGGCTTAGCAGTTAAGGCACTTGCCTGAGAAGCCTAAGGCCCCAGGCTCTACTCTTCAGATCCCCCATTAGCCAGACACACAAAAGTGAGGCAAGCACAAGGTCTCACATGTCCACTAGGGGGCACAAGCATCTGGAGTTCAATTGCAGTGGCTGAGGCCCTGGTGTGCCAATTCTCTCTCTCTCTCTCTCTCTCTCTTTCTCTGTCTGCCTCTCTCTCTAAAAATAATAAGAAATTTAAAAAATTATTTGAGAGGGAGGGAGGGAGGGAGAGAGGGGGGGGAGAGAATGGACCCTCCAGGGCTTCCAGCTGCTGCAAACAAACTTCAGATGCATGTGGTACCTTGTGCATCTGACTTATGTGGGTCTTGGGGAATTGAACCTGGGTCCTTTTGCTTTGCAGACAAGTACCTTAACCACTAAGCCATCTCTCCAGCCCTCATGTTTGTATCTGAACAAAAAAAATTGGATAAACCAGACTGAGAATAATAATTTATAAACCATCATACTTTTATTCAAAAATATGAGGGATTTGAGGGAAGGGTTTGAGAACAGAGGAAAGGAAGGGGAAGTAGTTGGGAAGAGGGAGAATATACCACGTGGTCTTGGAGCCCATGTGGGAGAACAAATATGGGCCCTGGAAACAAAAATGTAAAAGGGGGGCTGGAGAAATGGCTTAGTGGTTAAGGTGCCTGCGAAGACAAAGGATCCCGGTTTGATTCTCCAGGACCTATGTAAGCCAGATGCTCAAAGGGCACATGCATCTGGAGTTTGTTTGCAGTGGCTGGAGGCCCTGGAGTGCCCATTCTCTCTGTCTCTTTCCCTCTCTCTCTCTCTCTCATAAATAAATAAATAAATAAATAAATAAATAAATAAATAAATAAATAAAATATTTTTAAAATGCATCAAGAGGCCATAAAAATGATAGCAAAGAAATATCCCTTCCTACTCTGGCAGCAGTTGCCAGAGTGACACGGAGACCCAGACACGGAGATGTGACCAAAGAGCTGGAAAGCGAAATCCCTTTTCCTGAGCCCAGGTAAGAGATTTGGACTCCTGGCTTGGGAAGAGGTTGCATGCATACCAGTGGGTGTCAGGTCTGAAAGTCCATTGACCTAAGCTCAGAAAAGGATCTACCCACATCTGGGTGGGATGTGAGCTCAAGTTCAGAACTGGACACGACCAGTTCAGGATCTTCATGTAATGGGTATCGATGTCTGAGACCTGAGGAACTCATGATGTCAGAACAAGGGAGGAACTAAATTTCCCATTCCCTAAATGACATGTTTCAAGGTATAAATTAGTGTAGAAGCACAGTGGTATTTCTGGTAATGTATACGCTCTGCCCTGGGTGAATAGGTTGCTTAAAAGCAGTTGTTTTAGAACAATAATGATATACTTTATAAACAACTCTAAGTCAAGACTTAAAAGTAGTAATTGGTTTCTTATGTCTTTTCTGATCAATTTAAATGAGTATTGCTCAAATAATACATAAAATTTATTAGCAAGTCATTCCCTCTGTGTGAGAGTCTCCTACTTTAACTTGAGCCATGCAGAATCTTAGGATGTGATCTTTTGTATAGAGATTTCTCTTTGAGCTACTTTTTTTTTATTTTTTGAGGTAGGGTTTCACTCCAGCCCAGGCTGACCTCATTTGAACTCATGGCGATCCTCCTACCTCTGTCTCCCGAGTGCCGGGATCAAAGGTGTGCACCACCACACCCGGCAAATATATTTTATTTATTTATTTATGAGAGAGAAAGAGGCAGAGAAAAAGAGAGCGAGAATGGATGTGCCAGGGCCTCCAGCCACTGCAAACGAACTCCAGATGCATGCACCCCCTTGTGGATCTGGCTTACGTGGGTCCTGGAGAGTTGAACCGGGATCCTTTGGCTTTGCAGGCAAATGCCTTAACGTCTAAGTCATCTTTCCAGCCCTCTTTCAGCTACTTTTATGACCTTGAAACTTAGCAGAATTCTACCCCTCCACTGCCATTCTCTGTTTCCAAGGAATTTATAAGCCATAATTACTTCAGTGAGTTAAAACAGAAAATCATACACAACTTAACTCCTGATTTAGCTTTCTTTTGATTAATAGAGAATGTAACATTATTTTTCTCTAAGTTTTTTTTACTCATTATCTCTATGAAATTCTTTTAGCAACTAAGTTTGTGTAGCTTTCATAGTCTGTCACATCCTGTAAAAGTTTATTTCATGCAGTTTTAGTGGCATGGCACAAATGCAAATAGACTGAAGCTTCCTTATGATAGGTAGACTTTTAATAGGTAGTCTGAACCAATGGTGTGACTTAATTAGCCCTGTAGGTATTTAATGCTGAGGTCGATATTTCTAATATTTTGAAGAGCAATCAGAATTTGTGGGGGTAATTCTTAAGATTACTCAATTATGAGCACCCAGACAGACCGTCAAGTATATTTTAATCACATTTGTACATGCTTGGTGAGAGGCACTGAGTTTTCCTATGCTGCATACAGGCTGAGTTGTTTCTCTGTTGGCTTACCACTGATGCTAGTTCACCCAGAATCACTGGGAACTTGTGTCTGTACTCCCAGGCCATGGACACCAGCAGTGTGTTATGCAGGAGAAAATAACTGACTTGTGGAGAAGCCAGTGTCCAGAGGACCTGAAAGAATGAATTGAATTCCAGTAGAAAGTGAGGAGAGGGACCTGACTGTTTGCTGTAGTTTGACTCTGAAATGTCTCCCAAAGGCCTGTCTTGAAGGTTTGTTCTCCAGCTTAGTGCTGTCAGGAAGTGGTAGAAACTTTAAGAACTGGAGTCTAGTGGGAGGAAGTGGTGATTAGAGACCAGCCCTTAAAAGGGATTGTCTTTTCTGTTATCTCCGTTTTCTTCCCCACCATAATGTGAGTGGGCCCCTCTTACATACCTGGCATAGCATTCTGTGCCTCACAGCACTGGGGTTCATTGGCCATGGACTGAAAATTCTAGAACTGTGAGCCAAGACAAGCTTTCCCTCTTGCAGCTTTGTCTCAGTTTTCATCATAGGAACAGAAAGGTGACTGAAATGTTTGTCGAGGACTAATCAGTTCAGGTCAGAGAGCGCGGTGCACATGGTCCGCTGCTGAAGTTTCTTCTGAGATGATTATTTCATCTTTACACATGTTGACTTTAAAACAAAAGTTCCCGAGGTGCATGACAGAGAAAAGACCAGCTGTGAAGGGAAGCACTTGACAGATAATCTCCTTGTGAATAGAAGCCAGATGTGGCTGTGGGTTCACCTGTAGAAGAAAAAGAATGAAGAGGCAGAGGTAATGAACATTACATCATATGTGGGTCAAGAGCCATATTTGTTATGAGTCCAGCATCTGTTTGTAAGTGAAGGGATAAATTAGAGCTTGGCAAACTATGTCCTGTAAGTTCCCACCCCCTTTTGTAAGGAAAACATTGAACCTCAGCCATGTAACTTGTGCACGTGTGTGGCAGCCACAGGAGAACTATGGGTGCCCTTCTCAGTCACTTATTTGATGCAGGGTCTCTCCCTCAACCCAGATCTGCTGCTTGCAATCAGCGAGTCCCTCCATGCACTGAGATTACAAACATGCATGGCCACATCCAAATTTTTACATGGGTAAACTCAGACCCTTCCCAGACCTACATGTTTGAGCAGCTATCTATTTGTCTTAGCTGCCAAGCCCTCTCCCACGCTTCTATAGAGTGATACTTAAATATCTTGTAGGAATCCTTAATTCTATCCCTAATGTGTTTAGTATCTGAAAAAGAATATTTCTATGTTGCCAAAATGAAATTATTATAACTAAAAAATTAATAGTATTCTTTTAATATATTCTCAATCGCTTTAAAAATATTACTTATTAATGTTTTTTCCAAGCCAAAGTCTATTCAGAACTGTTCTTGCATCTGGTGCCCATGTATGTTAAATTATCTTGAATCGAGTACCCTCTCTTTTGTCACAGTACTGACTTCCTGAAAGAGCCAGGCCTTTGGTCCTGTAGGCTATCTCTAGACCATGATAGACTGCTTTCAAGTATTATCACCAAGTGTGGCCCTCTGGCTCTGGATTTCCTGGAGTTTAGGTCTCAGTTAATTTGGATTATACAGGAGCAAGAATTCATGTAAAGGAACACTCAAATCTGCATCTGGTCTGAGGATTTGTGCCATAACTGGCCTTTAGCTTAGTCAACAAGTTACTTTAAACTTAAGAATGGAAAGCAGGCTACAAGAAGTGAAGATGAAGAAATGGAAGTCATAAGTGGATACATTTTCTTCCCTCTGCCCTTGGCTGTCTACTCCACATAGTAACCTAACCTTATTCTCCATTGCTTCTGTGCCTGTACTCTTTTCCATGTCAGCAGAATGGGGCTATTTCTGTTTTCCTGATAATTGTGTCTTGTTTGGTTTGTGAGTTGTTGAGGACTCCCTGTTTTTATTGTGTCTGTTGGTTTCTTTTGGTGAGACAAGGTCTCATTGTGGCGTAGGCTAGCTTCAAACTCACTATATATGCTAGGCTTGCTTTGAACTCCTGATCCTCCTATATCTGAGTCCTGGGATTATAGGTATGTGCCACCAAGATGTTTTTATTTATTTATTTATTTATTTATTTATTCATTTATTTATTTATTTTTGGATTTTTCAAGGTAGGATCTCTCACCAGCTCAGGCTGACCTGGAATTCACTCTATTCTCAGGATGGCCTCGAACTCACGGTGATCCTCCTACTTCTGCCTCTGGAGGGCTGGGATTAAAGGCGTGCGCCACCACACCCGGCCAAGATGTTTTTATTTTAAAGTAAAGGGTTATAGAAATACAACTAAATGATTAAGGATTCTAACCTTGATAATGGGGTGAGGTAATTATAAATATGACTATTGAAATTTAAGATAGAGAAAACATACTGTAAGTTAACAACTGCAGCTAGGTGATTATGACCAATACCGCATTTGAATGCCATTTTAGAGCCCTGAAATTTTCTAGTACAGAAGGTTATAGAGCCATTGGAATGAAATAAGCTAGAACTTGAACGATAAGTCTGTCTGAGGGAGACAGATGCTAGAATCTATACCCTTTTACAATGGGCTTCCCTTGTGTTAGTCTAACTTTCCTATTTCATTGTGTACCTATTGTTTTCTTGCCTCATAAACTTTTGTCTTACAGCTGAAGTCTAGTTTTCGGCATGTCCTATCTAAATTCATGTGGAACTATTGGATGGTCAGATATCTGTATTTAGGACTGTAGCTACAGAGCTGCCAGTGACCTAACCTGTCCCATTATTTTCAGGGAGGAATGTGTTTAAAGCTGGAGTGAGAGGCAGGAAGACGCTGTAGACAGAAACAGAAGTGAATGAACTTTAAAGGCTCCCTCAAGGCTCAAATCAGTAGGAAGACAGTTAATTAAAATGACAGGTGCAGAGGGCCTGTTACTGGCTCTGAGGTTGTAACTAGACAAGGAATAAACCAGAACGAGATTCATTTCTGACTGTTTCACTATTTTAACTAGAATTTTAACCATCTCTGCTGGTCAGAATGGCAAGCAGTTTGAGTGAGGGATGGGAAATGAAAGATAAGAGAGGATGATGAAGAAAAGGTATAAAGATTTGTAAAGCGGGCTGGAGGTCTGGGTCCTGTGAAATGAGAAAAGGAAGGAGGAAGGGTTGGGTAGAGAGAGCACAGACTTCTTTGTACTTCTGTGGCAATATCAGCCAGGATGGTTGGGAGCCACTCAGCAAACACTGTCGTTAGCAGAGTCTTGAGTGAGTGGGGTGAGGGAGGCCAGACCCCACACTCTTGTGGTGCTCAGTCACCGGCTAGGTGGGGACGGGGTGGGCCTTGGAAGAGGCATGCTGTGGGAATGCATGAGGGCTTAATGATGTGGCAATTGATGTCCATCTGTGAACTCTGCACCCCTCCTAAAGGAGATCTGAGCAGTACAACCTATGCTGTCACAGTTCATCGGAACCATGGGGATGACACCATCTCCTCTTCTTTCATGGTACCTGTGTCATCGTAATAATCACCTGTTGTGCAATTAAATTGAAAAGACGTGCTCAAAAGTGTCAAGGTGACACCACAGTGTGGGTTTCTTTAACATGTTAAAACTTCCTCCATGGGAAACGTGCTTTCGTGATCAAAGTTCACTGCCGGCTCTTGGCTCTTCGCGAGCATAGGTTGTAACTTGATAGACAGGTAGATCATTTGCCAAGAGGGTGATGAAAAGACAAGTGATAAGCTGGGGATGGTGGCGTAGACCTTTAATGCCAGCACCTGAGAGGCTGAGATAGGAGGATCGCCCTGAGCTTGAGGCCAGCCTGGACTACAGAGTGAGTTTCAGATCAGCCTGTGCTAGAGTGAGACGGCCTCAAACAAACAGTAATGCACAAAGAGAATGGGATAAGATTACTCTTCTTCTTTCTCCTTTCCTAGATGAGCAAGCACAGAGCTAGGTACATGGTCATGCAGTCTTCAGAGCGAGTTGAAGATGTTTATTCCATCATTAGTTACTTGGATTATCTATTTGTGATATTAATGGGTTCTGCAGGACCTTTTGTCCCTTCTTTCTTAGATCCAGAGCCTGGCTCTTATTCACTTTAATAACGAGGAATGGGTGTTTATGACCTTCAAAAGAAGAGGTAAATCGATAGTAGAAGAATGGTTTTTCTGTGTTTAACAAATCTTCAAGTTAATTTCTTATTTTACTTTAAGTCACCTATAAAATTTCATAACATTTACACAAATCAGCTTCAACCCAATATCAATTAATAGGTAGCAAAGCGGAGCGTGAACATTGGTCGTGAATTCACAGATCAACCTGCTCAAAGGCTTGAAATTCTCGTTTGTTATTATGTATGATGAGCTGAGTTCCTACAAAAATAGCTTTAAATTCTCACCTTTCTCTTCTTTTGGATTTTATATGAATTTCTTTCAATAAGTCATCCACATTCATTGTATCTGATGCCAGGAAAACCTTTAAAGGAAGATGAGTTGTCACTGGTATCCAGTTAGAGAAGGATGTCTCCAGAACATAATGGGCAGTGACATGCGGTGTGCTGGTGCTGTGCATTGAACTGTGTCTCTGCCGAACGATGTGTTGAAGTCTAACCTCAGGTGCCTGTGAGAGTGAACTTGTTTGGAAATGGACTCTGCAGAGACAATCAAGCTAAGGTGAAATAATTACAGAGGACCCAAATCCAATACGACGGCTGTTCTTATCAGAAGAGGGTTTTGAACAGAGACACACAGAGAACACAGTCCATGAAAATGAGCGGTTGCCCATTATACTGCCCCAGGTCTGGAAGCGTCTGGGCCTACAAGAAGCTTGAAGAGGCAAAGGAGGCTCTTCTTTAGGGCTGTGGCTGATCGCATGGTTCTTCTCAAACCTTCACTTCTGACTTTGAGAGGGAAAATACTTGTTCTCTTATGATATTAGTTATAGAAGACACGGGAAGATAATGTGGGTAATGGAAAGTGAGTGAAGGTTTTGAAATAACAGTGAGAAAACAAACAAACAAACAAACAAACAAACAAACAAACAAACACGTAATAGTCCTAATGTGTGTGAACTGGCACTGCATGGATGTGTTGTACACCTACAGAGGTGGAGAAGGTACAAACCGAGAGTGTCCTCACCGCCCTTGCCCCACCTCCTCAGGTCTTCCTCAGCAATCATGCACTGTCAGCATTTTCTTGGGTATCATCCGGGCATGCAGAGCCATTCCAAAGCACGTTTCTTTCCCATTTCCTCTTAACCAATGGCAACCCGGTATTTACGTATGTGGAATTTTCACCCGTGGGCAACATTTCACAGGCAAACCAGAACTATCACCATTGCCAGAACTGTGCAAAAATGATTTGCATATTTGATTTAAATTGTTCTTGGGTGTACACTGAGGGAGCAACAAGGAAGCTTCAATTTTCTTACCCTAAAGAACATAAAAGAGGTGTTTGCTATTGGAACTGGATCAACTTCCTCTTTTGCTGTAGGCTCCTGAAAAGAATTTTTAAAAATGGCCATTTTTATAGGTAGTTGTGATTACTGCCACCTTGCCTCAAGGTAAGTTTCATGTGAAAATACTTACTGCTTGTCTTTTTCTTGTCATTACTGAAAAACATATTTCTCTGGTGTCACAAATCTAGTTTTCTTTGTGCAGATGTTATGTTCATCTAACCAGGTACAAAGCAGCAAGGCAGCATATATACATTTCGTACGGAGGCTTATCAACCAATGGCAGGTACAACCCAGTGTTTTGCCCCCAAGTCACTGTGGCTGTCACTACCAACAGTCTAATTGGACACTTGACATCTGTCAGTTGGAAAGCAGTATGTCATGGTTTACATATGAAATGTTCTCCCAACAGACTCATATGTTGAAGGCTCCATCTCTAGCCGGTAGTACTGTTTGGGGACATTCAAGAAACTTTGGGAGGTGGGATCTAGCTGGAGAAGATAAGTCACTGGGGCATGTCTTTAGGACTTCATCCTGTCTTGACCCTCACACTGCTGCCTTGTCACTGTGAGGTAACCGGCTCTGTTCCTCCATGTCAGCCCCACCTTGATGCTTATTGCATCACAGCCTCAAAGCAATGTTGCCAGTCAGCCATGAACTGAAACCCCTGAAGCTATGGGCCCACGTGAGCCTCCTCCTTTTAAGTTATTCCATCAGGTGTTTTGTCACAGCAGCAGGAAACTACTAACATAATGTGGAATGTTGTCTATGGAGGCAAAGGTTAGGGAAGTCACTGTGCTATGACTGTCCTGTTGCACACCTGGAAAGAGAAAAGATGATACAGTTTTCAATGTGATGTAGAAATCAGGTGAACAGCCACCCTTTCACAGCACACCAAAGACCACTGGTGTGGTGTGGCCTCCAGTGTGAGGAGGGATTTCTTTGGTTTCCCTCAACTGCGTCCTTAACAGAAGGACCACCAGCACCCTTACTAGGGAGCATGCATCAACTTCCTCTGCAACTAAGCCTGGTAGGCAACCGTGTTCTCGATAGTCTAATGCACATGGAAGGGATGTGGGCCCTGCTGGGTCATACTCTGATGGGAAGAGTATGTCTCTGATGGTTCCTGAGCTGTTGCTCAGATCCACACGCGATGGTGGGCATGGGAGCTGTCACCTGGATTGAAGAGGGGAGCCAGAGGGTGACGATTGGCAGAGCCACCTTACCATCCTTGGATATGATCCAAAACAAAACAGAAACAAAATCCACATCCTCATTAATGATCCTGTATTTTGTGGGAGTATTCTGTTTGCTTCTGCAAGTTAGTTTGTGCTTTAACCAGTGCATCCATATACCCGTGTGTTGATAGGAAACCAGCCACATCTGCAACTCTCTTCCTGATTCACTTAGTGAACATAAAAATGACTAGTGTTTAAGCAGTCCAAGGTTATAACATTTTCTCATTTCTTCATTTCTTCAGTTTTGCATGTCAGGAGTAAGTATAGGTTTATAGCTGTGCTTTCAAATTTGCTTTTCAGAAAACTTATATTCATGGATATTCCTACAAAAATGTGAAGGGGGTTATTTGAATTCAAATGACTTGTAAGATGGGGAACTCAGTGTGCTCAGTCTTCTCGCAGGAGGACACGGCGTGTAATGTGCTCCAGTATTATCTGCTGTGGAGCTTTCTCTTTGAAACAATTATCAATGTTGTGTGGGATCTTCTGATGCATAGCTCATGATTACAACCTTCCAGGCTCATAGTTGCGCTTATAGGACTACAAAGTACTCTGTCTCTGTGAAAGATGACTATCTCATCCATTTGGGCTGACTCAAACTTTAAATTATAGAAAGCAACAATATTTACCTTTAAGATTTAGAGAACACATCACGTTTGAGCCTATGGGCTAGATACATGGCAAGTTAAAAAAAAAAGCATTTGTCTTTTTAGAAAGTGATATAAATTTGAAAAATGTAAAGAACATGTGATAATGAAACATTTATTTGTCTTATATTATTTATATTATTTGTAGGGTTTTACTGAAAACAAACAAACAAGCAAACAAGCAAAACAATGGCATTAGTACAACAAAAACAAGTCAATAAACCATTGTGGCCGGTGTCAGTGGTTAGATTGAAAACATCAACTGAGGTTGGATTATGGTGGGCTGTGAATTTAAACCCACCTTAATAGTCAGGCTGGGGAACCACTGAGGTTTTATGAACAGGGCAGGAGTAGCACTCACATCATTCTTTTTGCTGTGTTATCAGAAAAAAAAAATAGTTTGGGTTGGGCTAGAGGGAGGAAGGATTATCAGTGTAGAGTCTTCTGGCAGAGCTGGGCCTGGGCACAAAGGAAGTGATTCAGGAGAACTTTCCAGATTGCTGCATTCATATTCCCACCCCTGGCATTATATTTATAGTAGATGTAAAGTATGGCTTTTTAGGACCATAGACCCAGCACAGAGGATGAAAGATGAAGCTTACAAACTCTACTGGAAACCAGACGAGCAAGCCAAACCTGACTTCTTGGGTGCTCTGACAGCTGTGGGTGAAGCTCATTGGCATGCGGAGGGGGGAGCTGGTCTTGGTGGCTTTGCTCATGTCATCGACCCTTTGAACTATGAATATCCCTTCTGGAGTGTTCTTATAGCTGAGCATTGGATAATGTGGAACACATGCAATTTACTCCTCAGTGGGATTTTCTGTGCTCTTAGTCGTGGTTGACATTTGGAGGGGAGACGTGCCAAGCATCTGGGCCACATGTCTTGTGGTCAGGTGGAGAATGGCCATTCTTATGAGGAACCTGACGTCTAGAAAGCTTTTGCCCCCTAATGCTCAGCTGTTTTTAATTCTTAATTTAAACACAGCACTTGGCACCATTGTGTTTCTAAGTGCATATGCTCCAGCCTCACAAAAATGTTTTGGCTTGAGTTGCCTGGAATCGTAACAGGGCATCAAGGTGCATTTTGTTAATATAAAATAATATCTTACATTTTTCTGAGTGCCCCCCTAAATTTTTCATTGTTTTTAAAATTTTTATATGCTCAAAGGGGAACAAAACGCAAGTGGAGCCTTCTACGCTGTTTCCACTAGTTAAAGCCTATTTTTCTCTTTCAAGCAGCACAACGGTATGTTCAGAAAGAGGTGGTTTCCTAGTAGCATGTCACTAGGGGATGGTGTGTGTTGAGATCATGTTTAATACGTGCTCTGAAGTTCTGCCAATAAACTTCCCTCACGGACATGATTGGGAAAAGCTGCAGTTTGTTCATTAGTGATGATACACAATCTGGCATGACTTACTCTGGAAATGATTGTTCTGTAAAAAGCTAAGGCAGCTAGGTATGTCTCGCCTATGTGCAGATACCCAGGAATGCCACCTTTGTTAAGCTGTTTAATTAACGGGTGGTCTCCTTTATCTATAGCAAGCAGGAGGTGTTGACCTCAGATTTTTTTTTTTTTTTTTTTCTCCTCTCTTTGGAGTTTTGTCTGTGATGTTTGGGTTTGGAATGTCACAGTGAATTCTAGGTTGCTTTCCACATGCTGGTCCCCTGGTTCTGTCCTAGGTATGCAGTATGAATCATTTTTCTGGTCAGTCACTCTCCTCAAAGTGGCCCAGTACCAGGGGACAGACACCGTTCACTTAAAACATATAGTGGATCATGCATTTTGGATTTGTGGGATGGGACAACAGTGAATTTGATTATACTACTGCAAACTTTCTAGTAACATTCTAGTAACAGAAGGTCTCTCCCCCAAGGAGAAATAAACTCACAGCCTTGAGCACAGGGAGGCACAGTGCTGCCCCTGCCCTTGGCTCAATGCTCATTTCATTCTACTTCCCTCTCAGCCTCTTACAGCTTCTGGAAGGAGAGTGATTACTCAGATGTCCCTATGTGGTGACATATGTTCCTGTCTTCTCTAGTAATGATTTTCCCACTCTGTTCTTCTGGAAAAAAAGTTTCCCATTCTCCCTTCTTCCCTTCCTTTCTTCTTTTCTTCCCTCCTCCCCTCCCTCCCTTCCTTTCTTCCTTTAGTATTCAGCAGTTATTTGCAGAGCAACTATTTTTTATAGTACATTGTACAGTGTGTAGAAAATACTGGGTGGGAGTGGGGCTTAAGAGATGGCTTAGTGGTTAAAGTACCTGCCTGCAAAGCCAAAGCCCCCAGGTTTGGTTTCCCAGGACCCATGTATGCCAAATGCACAAGGATGCGCATGTATCTGGAGTTTGTTTGCAGTGGCTAGAGGCCCTGGTGAGCTATATATATCTGCATTTTCTCTCTCTCTCTCTTAAAATAAATAAATACTTTTTTAAATTTTTAAAAAGAAAGTACTGGAGAGGTTGTTAAATGGTTAAAGGTACTTGTTCTCAAAGCCTGGCAGCCTGGATTTGACTCCCAGGTTTCACAAAATGCTGAATGCATATGGAGGTTGCTTGCATCAGCAAGAGGCACTCTCTCTCTCTTTCTCTCTCTCTCTTTTTCTCCCTTCCACCATCTCTCTCTAGAATATATAAATAAATAAATAAAAAGTAAAAAGAAAGTGCTCAATTATAGTGGCTTGGATAGATTAAGAGTTGTGTAAGCCTCGGCCTTCTTTGCTACAGTTTTCTCCTTCCTATCACTTTGTGCAAAACTGCTTTTACATGCTCACTTGTGTCCCCCTTTGTACCGTGTATTATAACTGCTGTCTATTTTATCTTGTATCTCTTCCTGCTGGGACATAATGTTTTTGATTGCAAGTCTTCATTGTTTTGCCTCCCAGCAAACAGCTCAGTGCACTTGAAAGTAAGGGTAGATTGAGTGGGCTTGGTTGCAATTCCAACTCCACTTCTCAATCCGTGGGTCGGTTATTTAACCTTAAACCCTGGATTTACAATTTGCATATTGGGGATAAGAAGACCCCTCCCCCCCGCTACATCAGTTCAGCCAAGTGAGAACACATTTATAGTACAGTGTCTTTCCGCTAGCGTCCCTTACATGTCGAGCAGGAATCTGATGGCATTCGTCCTTCAGTAGTGCTCTCCTTCCCCTTTCTGGAACTTTACATCTAGTAGTAATGCATGAATGCTTATTAGATAAATACACACAGTGCCTGAGCTCTGTCATTAAATATGACTTTAGACAGACACAGGGAATTGGCATGAATTTTGCATATTCCTTCTTGGCAGTGGCACCTCTACTGATTGGGCACTGGGAGACAGTAAGTTTGCCCTGCAGCTGTGTTAAACAGATGCTGTCCCATATTACCTTGTCTTCCTTCCTTCCTTCCTTCCTTCCTTCCTTCCTTCCTTCCTTCCTTCCTTCCTTCCTTCCTTTCTTTCTTTCTCTCTCTTTCTCTTCCCTTCCTCCCTTCCCTCCCTTCTTTCTCTTCCTCTTTCTTTCTTTCTTTCTTTCTTTCTTTCTTTCTTTCTTTCTTTCTTTCTTTCTTTCTTTCTTGACAGGATAGAGTAATTCTTTGAAAATCAAGTCATACACACATTTGTTTCTAGTCCAAAGAATCTAAGTAACACCGTAAATAAGCTTATTATTAATTCTATGTTGGGTTAATTCTTCTTGCCAAGGGGGGGGGAGAATTTATAAGGGATTCCCAGGAGAATATCTGGAGACCTAAAAATAAAAAAAATCATGATTTTATTTTGAGCTTGTCAACAGGGGTGACAAGTGTAAGAATTGTAGCCCAGATGTGCGGGAAGCAGCTCATAAATTCTGTTTCCCACTCTGTTTTATCTTGCCTGTCACTTTCCCTAAAGTGGAAATAATTTTTAATATCAGAAAGAAAAGCAGGGAGATGGGGAAATTCTACTATTATTTGTGAGCGTGGCAGTGTAGTAAGCAGAGATTCACAGGGACACTGGCCTGTGGGAGAGTGGGACGCCCTGCAGTCCAGCTGCTGGGCCTCTTGTGACTTTTGCTATTTGGGGTCTCCAAGCTGTACCTGGCATTGACCATGAGACCTGATTAGAAGTGCTTTAATTTCCCTTACTTGGATAGCCAGTGCAATTCCCAAGGTCTAGTTCTTTTCAGGCAGAGGAGAGGAGGATTGTAAGTTGAATGGTGGATGTTAGCATGTCTGTTAACAGGCAGACTCGGCATGGGCTGTGGGGGTAGAATGGGTCTAGAGTGAGGTATATCTGGAAGTGTGGAGCTGGCTTAGGCTCCACGGGTAAGGGAGGGGAATGGGCCAAGCGGTTCATCTCTTTACGTGCTGGCTTGTTTTATAATGTGGGCCAGTAAGTAGACGCTACTTGCCACCCTTCACAAAAGTCACAGTGGCATCTTCCCTTCTTTTTGGGGAACTTCAACTGAAGGCAGATGCAAGTCACTATGATGTAGACCATGAGCTGTCAAATCTGTACCAAATAGGAGACAGATCAGATAAATAACATTTTGTACTTTTAAATTTTCTGACTGAGTTTTTAGTAGCAAAATGAATTTAGTATTCAGGATCCATGATTAAATTAGAAATTACTGGAGATTCTTTTTTTTTGTTGTTGTCTTTCAAGGTAGGGTCTCACTCTAGCTCAGGCTGACCTAGAATTCACTATGTAGTCTCAGGGTGGCCTTGAACTCACGGTGATCCTCCTACCTCTGCTTCCCTAGTGCTGGGATTAAAGGCATGGGCCACCATGCCCGGCTTTTATTTGTACTTTTTAATGTATCAGAATTGCTGCACTTTATAAGTAGCAGCACTTACTGAGAGTGGCTATGTGAGGGTGGGTATATATGACACCTATGGAACCATTTTAACAGGGTTTTTGGCACACATGGATTAAATATGTCATTTTAAAATGTGCTGTGTCATGTGAAAGTGAATTTAACTGTAAGTATCTAGGCTGGATCCTCTCGGGCGCTTCTGTTGACCTCTTGAAGGCATTCACCATCCAAACTCACGTACATTTCAACATTTCGGTTTCTGCCAGTAGAGATTCATTTAAAACCGTCAAAATTCCAGAATCAGAATGAGGGTATATATTATAACTACCTTGATGCAAGGCTGATGGGTCTGAAGGCAATGTGAGCAGGGGCAGGAGGAATGCAGGTCTGGCTTCCTGAGAGATGATGTCCCAGTCTCTACTCTCGTTGTGTGAAACAGCACACATGTGGCCAATGTCCGCTTGTTGAGTGGAGAGTAACAACACACCGAAATGCGGGGTGGACAGAAAGTGCCCAGGCGTCAAACCTGGGAATCTCCGTCCTCGTGGTTACTCCGAGACTTACTTTTGTGATTGGCTGCAATTGCAACCTTTCAAGGTAATTACTGTGATAGAGAGAGCCCCCAACATTTTCAAAACATTTGTCTGTATGCTGTATGCTTTTTTTTTTTCTTTGAAACTTAACAATCATATTCTCCCTCCAATTTGGCCCATGTGTATCTGTGTTACTTAGATCTATGTCAGTACCTCTGTATCTATTTGTTATTTATACCAATTTTTAAAATATAGTTCAACTCATTTCATATCAACCATAATATATTGCCATGTGCCAAATCTCTATGTCTGTTCTCTGTGTGGGGGACTGGGTTTTTAATAGTGAATTAGCTCCTTAGTTTTCATCAGTTCATAGAGGGGCATTGTCTATTTAACAAGATTATTGTCAGATATCTGCCTATTTGGGGCATAATAATGAATGTATTTATTCCTAGCTACTACACTGATAATATGAAAGTACATCAGCAAAGGAAGATGAAGATTTTGATTTTTACTGGCAGGACCTTGGTTCGACCTAGAATATTACATTTCCTAAATGTTGGTGCCTGTTGAATAGAGTTTTGTCTTCTCTGCTGGTCAGAGACATTTCTTTCTAACCTTCCTATAGCCACCAACATTTACGTTAAAAGAGAGAAATTGGGCTGGAGAGATGGCTTAGCGGTTAAGGCGCCTACCTCCTAAGCTTAAGAACGCTGGTTCCAATCTCCAGGTCCCACGTTTAGCCAGATGCAAAGTGACGCAAGGGCGCAATACCGCATTTGACCACAAGGGGGTGCACACATCTGGATTTCGTTCACAGCAGCTGAGAGACAGCTGGGGCGCCCATCTCTATCTGTCACCCTCTCTCTCTGTGTCTCTCTCAAAAAAAAAAAAAAAGAGAGAGAGAGAGAGAAATTATTGGCATGAACTTGAAACCTCAGATCTTTCCTGCGAGTTATACTTTCCCACCCTGATAATTATATTAACTCTTCTGCAGCACTCATGTCTGTTATACAACCATGAACATTTCCTAACAAATCAGCTTTACAAGGAGGAACAATTCTTTGAATATATGATAGGATTTGGGATATCCTTGGCCTGTTTATAATTTTGTCACCTTCCTTCAATGTCCAATTGCATAAGGAAGATGCAAAGGTTGTGAAAGAACTTAAGGAGCAGTTTCCAGCCACCATCCATTTCCCGGGAGTTAGCAGTGTTTAACCCCTGAATGACTTACCTGAAATGAGCAGCTAACAATGAGTTTATGACAGCTAACATGAAGACCTAAGGTAATAGAAAATACAGAATAAGTCATTGTTGCATTGGATAAAACCCTTCCAGATCTACAATGTTATGATGGAAGATATTCTTATGGAAATTAGTCCTTTCATTATCTCTTTAATGTAAATCTTAAGAAAAGAGAGCTATCACAGGGCTAGTCAGTTTTGAAATGTGTTAAAAAAGACATAATATCTTTTCTCAGGTAGTGACCCCAAGAAACAAGCCCATGATTAGTTTGCAAGGAAAAAGACTCCTTAGCTGGATCTGAAAGGAAACCACATGATTCAGATCTGAAAAGATTGGAAAAGCAAAAACAAAGGCCTGGCATTTAAAAGGCTATGTGAAGACTGGGTAGCAAGTGGCTGGTGGTCCTCCTATCACCTGCTGACTCCTTTCTGGATCTTTCACACAGACCTCAACTCCTCTGGCCATGTGCAGTGGGTGGTCCTCAAATGCAACTTTCCTTTTCTGCCGGTCACGTTCTCTTTTATTTAGGTCACTTGAGCTTATTTTCGAGCTATTATTTCCTCAGCAGCGTGGCAAAGTTACCTCTTCTGGCTGACAAAAGAATTATTCACCAATAATTCCTTTGCCAATTTCACATTTGGATTATCTATCCTACATACTCTAATTGCATGCTCTTTTAATACCATTCTCCTTCCTTCTAATATTTACCACAAAAGTAGTTAATTATTTCTGCACTGATTAAGATATGCCACCCTGATAGCCTCCGTGGCCCATGTGGCAGGAGGTGGATCCGTCTCATTTCCCACTAGACCCATTGCTGCACACAGGTGTGGGGGAAGCAATCAAGTATGGCTGATGCTTATGCCATTTTTCCAAAGTGCTTTTAGCTAAAAAGAAGAAGATGGGTTTAATAAAAGCCCAGATATCTTCATCTCTTGCACAGTATACCTTCTACAGATCAGACTAGATTAAGGGCCCACTGTCCCAGAAGATTGTATCAAGTCCTCGGAGCCTTTTTGGACATAGCTGCAAATATGTCTTGTTCCTAGAAACTGCGTGACAGGAAATTGTAGTAAGTCTCACAAATATTATGGTAGCAAATGTAGTTTTTATAGACACTCTTGGAGACATCTCTCTCAATCTCCACCATTTCCCCTCCACTAGGTTTTACCTGTAAAGTGTATCTTTCCTAAAAATAAAACAAACAAAAAACAACAACAAACAATAATCCACCACCTGCTTACTTTGAGTAAATCTAGCCTATATTTATTTTCCTCTCTCTGATGCTAATTTAACATTTGTTGAATGCAGCCAATCCTTTGTATCCAGAATTTCCTCACCATTGGATTCAACTAACTACATATTGAAAAAGTTCAGAAAAAAAGTAGGATGCTTGTTCTGAACATACAAACTTTTGCCTTGTCATTATGCCTTGAGAAATTTACACGCCACTTACATTGTATTAGATATTATAAGTGATCTAGAGATGTTTTAAAGTATATGTGAATATTTGGGTAGGGGGAGTGCTGGAACCAATCCCCATTTCCGGTTTCCAAGAGGTCAGTGATATTTTTACACCCTTGCTTCTTTCTGTTCTTTGGCTAAGTTTTTATTTCATCTTATTCATTAATTTCTTTATTTGTGAAAGTGCAGCCTGTTGTATTTCAACTAGGTTGTCACTGGCCTGGCTTCACGTGACCTTTTGTTAATACTCCTCTCCCTCCATAATACAATTGTTTACACAGTCCGTTGCTTTTCATGTTAGCTCTCCTTTGAAGCCCAGGAACAATGGCCCATGCCCCTAGCACTCAGGAGGCTAACATAGGAGGATCGCCACATGTCCATGGCTTTCCTGGTTCACAAAGTAATTTCCAGGCCAGTCAGGGCAACAGAATAAGAACTTGTCTTAAAGTAAACTGAATAATTCTTTTTAAATTAGTTTATTTATTTGAGAGAGGAAGAGGCAGACAGAGGGTGAGAGAGAGAATGGGTGCGCCAGGGCCTCCAGCCACTGCAGTCGAACTCCAGATGCATGCACCACTTAGTGCATCTGTCTTACGTGGGTCCTGGGGAATCGAACCTACGTCCTTTGGCTTTGTAGGCAAATGCCTTAATTGCTAAGCCATCTGTCTAGCATTAAAACTGAATAATTTTAAAGAAACTTTCTTCTGTCATGCTTGTACTTATTTTATTGCCACCCTTGATTTGGCAACTATTTGTATTTTCAATCTTTTGTAAATTACATGGAAATTGTATTACTTTATCTACTTAAATAATAGAGGATCTACAGTAGAAAATGATTTTTTAATTTAAAAAAATTGAGCCAGGGTCTCCTTTAGCTCAGGTTGACCTGGACCTTATGTTGTAGTCCAGGCTGACCTCAAACTCACAGTGCCTAGAATTACTCTTTGATCTTTAGCAGTTTATTTTTTGAAATCATTCTAGAATGTTCTCTAGAATCCAGTCCCATTCAAAGTTGTTGGACTAATAGAGTCCTGTTGGACTCATCTTTTTTATTTTTTATTTTTTGGAGGGTGGGGGAGGAAGGCAGAGATGGGCGTGCCAGCAGTCTCTCAGCTGCTGCGAACAAAATCCAGATGTGTGCCCCTGTGTGGTCAAGTGCGGCATTGCGCCCTTGCATCACTTTGCATCTGGCTAAATGTGGGACCTGGAGATTGGAACCACATTCTTAGGCTTAGGAGGCAGGCACCTTAACCGCTAAGCCATCTCTCCAGCCCTGGACTCATCTTTTTATGATCTGGGTCTTCATAGGCACTTTAGTACGTATGTCACCTTGCTTGAATCTAGTTTCTAGAAACCTAAGCCTCTGTAGCAATAATACCAGAACAGTTTACCAGAGACTAAATATTTTCTGTCTAGCAGGCATATTTACATGCATTGATTCTAAAGGACAAATTAAGTGGTGGAGGAAATGAAGGCCCCAGGAGGTTATGCAAATTATACAAGGTCATGTAGTTATTAAGAGTCATGGTAGACTTTTGTTTCCTGCCAAGGTCCTCTGAAGTTGTATTTCCTTTATCGTGCATTCTAAGGTTTCTGTTGTCAGATATCCATTCATATGATCTTCTAATTATGTGAGTTACAACTCATTATTTAGGGATGATTTCATCATACTTAAAAATATTTATTTGTTTATTTATTTGAGAGAGAAAGAGGGAGGGAGGGAAGGAGTGAGAAATACAGAAAGGGAAGGGGAGATGGGCCAGGGCCTCCAGCTGCTGCAAAAGAACTCCAGACACATGCACCACCTTGTACATCTGGCTCACGTAGTTCCTGGGGAACTGAACCTGGATCCTTTGGCTTTGCAGACAAGCACCTTAACTGCTAAGCCATCTCTCCATCCTCCATCATGCTTTTAACTAGTGATTCCACATATAGTTTTGTATTCTCCAATACCTGATCAATACTCTCTCTGTATCTGCTCCTAAGTTATTGACTGAAAGTGTTTGTCAAAACAGAAGCAGGAACAGGGGCTTTGCTCCACATCTGAGTATTCCTGCCTGAGTGAATGTCATTACTCAACACATTTTGAATACAGCTGACTAACAAGCTATTCTTAGGTACAGTTAATTAACAGGCCTTGTGCCCATTAAACACATCATAATTCAGTGGCTATTTCTATGTTGTGAATGAGAATTTAATGCAACTGAAATGGACTTGTTATTAACAAATAATAAAAAGAACAAAATATCATTTCTTGTGGCTTTGGGAGAAGGAAAGTACAGACAAATACATAGGTAATGGTATGGTGTTCCTATGAAATGTTCCCTAGAAGGCTCATGTGTTGAAGATTTAGTCTCAGCTGGTGGGACTATTTTGGGAGATGCTAAAAACTTCAGGAGATGGATTGTAGCCTGAGGAAGTAGGTCAGTGAGGAAGATATTTGAGGGCGTCTTGCTTCTGGCCTCTCCCTTTCTTCCTCCATTTCCGAGCCTCCATCAGATGAAGAACTTCCTTTACCTTCTATCTCCACTACCGTGATGTCCTATCCAGTGTAAGGTACAGAGAAACCGCAGACTGAAACTGTAAGCCAAAATAAACCATTCTTTTTTTGAATTGGTTATGCCAGGGACTTTGACAAAGATAAAAAACCAACACAGGTAATTTATGTGTACCCCATGATTTTTTTTTTTCCTGGATATCTAGAGACCTAGGGAAATTTGAGATGGATCTTGTTCAGCAGCATAAAAAGGCTACATCTTCATGGCAGTGTGGGAGTTGGACCTCAACCAGGATCTCCGCCCGTGCAGGTCGTGAGAACATCGCCTGTGCATGTGGAGCAGACAGGTGCAGGTGCATGTGTGGCAGTGACCTTGGCATAGCACATGCGGGGGAAGCACGGGGGAGAATAATGAGAACCCAGTGAGACTTTCCAGTGCCAAAGGGCTTATTCCTGGAAGGCTGGTGACTGTGCTCCTGAAGTCGGGACTCTGAAACTGGGCTGCTTGGGCTTGAGTCCTTTAAAGTAACCTTAAGGAGTTCACTAAACCCTTCTGTGCCTCAGCTTAGTCTGTCTACATCTGTATGTGGGCAGGTCTGCATGCCTGTGTGTGCGGAGGCCAGAGGTCCTTGTCAGATGATGTCTTCTTCAGTCACTCTGTCTTATTTTCTTTGTGGCAGGGTCTGTCACCGACTCCGGATCATGCCAATTTGTCTAGACTATCTAGCCAGCAAGTATCAGGGATCCCCCTTGTCTCTGCCTCTCTACCACTAGGATTGTAGGCATGTGCCACCCTACCCGGCTTTTCTGTGGGTGCTGGGGATGAAACCCATGCTTCATGTTTGAGTCATCTCCCCAGCCCAAGAATCTTTAAACTTCTCTGCAGTCAACAGAGTGAGGTATGGTGTGGTCATCTAGGAAGATACTCTTTCTCATGATTACATTTAACTTCTATGATCTGAAAAAAAAAATTAACTTGTTGCCCCCATGCAGATATGTTTGATCAACAATCGGCAAATACACAGGACAAGCCCCCCACACAGTGTATTTTAGCAGCAGCACCGTTGGTACATAAAATCCTGCTTCTCCTACTGGCCAAATGACATGCACCTGATAGTGAAGCCAGAGATTCTTTAAATATTGTAGAGAAATCGAATCCTCGTTTTTTAACCTCTAGTCTCCTTTATCACCACATGGCGTGTACATGAAGCACACGTACAGAAAATTAAAGGCCACCAGCACAACTTGGCTGTGTGTAGTCTTTGATAGCTTTGGACACTCCGAGGTTCTGCTTGCTCGGACTCGATTTAAGATGAAAGGATATCCTGGGTATGTAGGGGAGCATGTCTCCCTGGATAGTGACATGATTTAAAAATAGGGCATCTTTACTTCAAACTTGGAAGGAATATCGATTGATGTTGCGAGCAAGGGCTTTTGTCTTTGAATTCTCTAAATGGCCTTTTCTAAAAGGCTGCAGGTAGCTAGCTTACACTGCCTCAGTCCTCTGAAGGCAAGGCAACCGTTGAAAGGAAAAGACTTGGTGTGTTAACTTGCTATAGCAAAATGCATGCGGTATCTTATAAATTAACTTGTGACGAGAAAAGGTTTATTTTTGGCTCATGGCTTCAGTGTTTCCAGTCCGTAGTTAGGTGAATTCATTGATTTAAGGCCTGTTGTGTGGAGGCAGCACATCACTGTGGAAGCATGTGGCTGAGCAAAATTCACCTCATGGCCACCAAGACCCAAAAGAGAGGAAGGGAAAGTGCTCAGGCTTCCACAGTCCTCTTCAGGGACATGATTTCAGTGACATAAAGACTTATCACCAAGGTTCTGCCTGTTAAAGCTTTTACCACTCCCAACAGTGCCACTCCTGGCACCCGAGCCTTTAAACATGCGTGCCCTCTGAGGACAGTCAGGGTTCATCCTCGCAGTTTAGGATTATGTAGAATTCGACCATGGGCATTTGTTTTCAGGTGGTGCTGGGTGCTGGCATTTCAGTGTCCTTCTCCCCACTCTGCCTCTCCAGCAGTCCCTTTCTAGTCCCAGAGGCTGGATGAACAGAGCAGTCACTGAAAATAGCCAGGCCCCAGATCTTCCACCAAGATTCTGAAGGAATGCACTTGTCAGAAGGCCGAGGCACTAGTGATTCCCAATCACTTAGAGTAAGCTGAGGATATGGAGATAAATAGTTTTGGGGGTCAGCAGAGCTATATGTTTCGATAGCTCCTTTTTCTACCAGCATCCAAGTTCCAGATCCCACCTTTGTTATCAAATCAGATAATCAGGTCTAACACTTGCTCATCTGCCTAGTACATTACATCTAAGATGACCAAACCCTATTATTCATTTTATTCTTTTTTTTTTTTTTTTTTTTTTGGTGCTGAGAACCGAACCCAGGGCCTTGCGCTTGCTAGGCAAGCACTATCCACTGAGCCACATCCCCAACCCTTTCATTTTATTCTTTTTAACTGAGTCCTATATTTGCTTATCTGCTTAGTACATTTCTACCAAGATGACTAGATCCTGATAATCATTTTGGCTTTTTTTTTTTTTGTCGTTGTTGTTGGCCTTTGGGGATTTGGAGCCTTGCTAGCGTATTGATACTGAAATTGTTGGGCACTAAAAGTTTCCTGAAGAACATTCACTCCTGTAGGACACTGTGATGTTTAAGCTTGGTTGTCAGTTTGACTGGCTTTAGACTCATCATGGAAACAAGTCCATGCCTCTGAGGGATTTTCTAGATTAGCTTAATTGAGGTGTGACGACTCACCCTCCCTGTTGGTGATGCCATACCACAGGCTGGGGTCCTGGGCTGCATCAAAAGGAGGAATCTAGCTGAACACCAGCATTCATCTCTCTCTGCTTCCTGACTGTGGATTGAAGTCACCGGCTACCTCACTCTCCAGCCACTATGACCTCCTGACCATGAGGGACTGTATGCCAACAGACTGCAAGCCCTTCCTCCTTTTTTTTTTTTTTGGTCAGGTATTTTGTCACAGCCACGACAAAGATAACCAATACAGATGCTCTTGATCCAGTTGGGCTTCCCTCTTATGAAGCCTGGTCATGGCAGCCCAAGAGTGCCATGGTTTCAGGGTGGCTGTGTGCTAGGACAACTTGCTGAACTGGAGGCTGGGGTCTGTCCTGTATTCCCCGGTGTTCCAAATTCAAGGCTGGGTTGATTCCTTCACTTAGCCCCCTTCATATCTACCTCTCTACACCCTAACTGTAGGCCACAAACTTTCACACGGTCCTTCACATGACGAAAGGTGTTGATCAAATGGAAGGTGGATTGAACCTTGGCTCTGACACATCTCACTCTGCCGAGATCTCTGGCTTACAAGGCCGGGAAACCTGCCTTTCACGAACTATTTCTGAGAGTCTTTTCATCTAGTGAGTCTGCCCGTCAGTTTGTGAACTAAAGGTCCACACACAGGGCCTTGAACATTTGCCTTGGGTAGACTTAAGTTCAGGTTTTTTTTCCCTCCCTTTGTTATAATACCCAGATAGATTCTTATATTAATCTCATTTGTCCTCCAGAAATCTATGTATTTAGATTTGTAAATGCCCCTTTTATTGTCCCAATCATGTACAGGGTTCATCTCAAGGTCACAAAAAGAGTTAGCATAGATCAGAATTTTTTCTCAGTCTTAATGAAATATTTTTTATATATCATATTAAATAAACTTCACAATCTGAGCTAGTTTAGAGAAAGATATCTGCTTATTCATGTTCAGTAAACATTTTGTTTGTTGATAAAGCTATGAACTGAGAAAATTCCTCAGCATAATTGATACTTGATTTCCACTGCAGTCTGAAGAAGAGCTGAGAAAGAGGAGTCACCAATCATCCCTTAAAATTCTCCTCCTACTCAGACCGTTCTGGTACTTTGATGTTGACTTCATTGGTAATTTGAGCAAATAGTCCCTGCTAGCTCTACTGAAAAATTGATATGCTCAACAATCAAACTTAAGTAAAATAAATCAGCAACTCTTTAAAGGAAGAGTCACAGTGGAATTACTTCCCTTGTCAAATTCTTTAAGTATACTTATATTTTAATTGGACTGGCAAACATAGTCTCTTCAAACATTATGTGTGTAATGTTTCTATAGACATGCTACAATTTGGGTTTTGAAGCACAGCAGTAGAAAGAGTTATTTTGATAATCCAAATTTCTTTTGGGTAGAATGTTTCTGGTTTTCAGAGGTTTCTGTTTTCAGGATTTTTTTTTCTTGAGTGGGTTGCTTTTTGTTATTGTGGACTTGATGGGAAATAGAATTTGGTTAACTACTTAAATAGCTTTGAGTACCATTTTTCTATTGTTTGACCCTTTCTGGCCAAAGTCTCAGAATAGGTGACATGTCGATGCATGGCATGGCTGTTCACCAGATCAACTGTGACCCTGGGGAGGGACACAGCTGGATTAGGATGAGGAAGTTGTGAATCAGGGTGCAGATTTTGGGCTCACTGAAGGGGCACATCAGGGGAGGCTGTCTGGCTTTATTTTTTAAAAAATACTTTTATTTGTTTATAAGGAGAGAGAGAGAGGGAGAGGGAGAAGAAGGAAGGGACAGAACGCGTATGCCAGGGCCTCTTGCCACTGCAAACCAGTTCCAGATGCATGCACCCCTTTGTATGTCTAGCTTTATGTGGGTGCTGGGGAATCCAACCTGAGACAGCAGGCTCTTCAAGCAAGTGCTTTTCACTACTGAGTCATCTCTCCAGCCTCTCAGCTCTACTTTTGAAAATGAAATGGCCTTCCTTCGTGCTTTGGCTTAGGATAGCTGCTTTTACTTTTTGGTGAGCAGGAAGTGCTTTTGAGAAACCTACCTGTGTAGGTACTGGTGAGTAACCCTAGCATATGTTTTTGAGTTCTTCTTATTTTTTTTAACCTTGATTCTCAATTATACGTAGAAGTGTTGTTAGAACCATAATAACGCACAGGGAAAGCACTTTGTCCGCTCCCTCGCTTTTGTAGCTGTGTATGTATTGGCTCACAAGTGAGCGTTACTAGCAGAGAACTAGAACTCCTAAGAAAATCTTTAAAACTCACCATGGATTAGCTGAATATGCAAAGCTATATACATCCTGTGGAAACTTACCTGATTGAGAGAGAAAGCCAAGCTGAACCTCGGATCCAGCCTTCTCTTTTAACAGTGCAAGTTGATGGCATATTTACCTCCGCTATACTCAGTATGGGCATGTCAAATTTGTGTCACATTTGACTAGCTTGGACAGCAAGAAGGTAAGTTATTATAAGTAATCTCTAGTGGGCTTATTATAATGTAAAGTTTCTCACACACTTGGGCTCTGACTTTCCAAGAAGCTCCTTTGCTTAATGTCTGGTTTATTGATTCCTTTTCACGTTGACGTCAAGTAACCTTGGATCCCGCTTTGCTTGTGCTCTGGTTCGCCCATCACAGGCTAAATGCTACTGTTTATCAGTGTCCAATGTAGGGAAACATCAACAAACATACCTGTTTTGGTAGTTTGAATAAATGCCTTCCATTAGATTCAGGAGTTTATTAAAACGTCATGGATTTCCAGCCACCTGGCTGGAGGAGGTGTCATTAGGTAGATTTGAGGGTACAGCCCTAAGGTGTGGTGGTGGGTTTGAAATTTCCAACCTAAAGATATGCAAAGTGCCTGGAGTTCCTGAAGTATGCTTGTTTGTGGTGTGGTTTTAAGTTTTTGGCTTGTGGCTTCTTTCTCTCTGCTTGGACCTGTGAAAGCAGGCCAGCTTCTTCTGTCCTTATGGAACTTCCCCTGGATCTGTAAGCTTCAATAAATAGCCCTTCCTCCATAACTGTGCCTGGTCTGGAAGGTCATCTCAGTGACCTGAAGCTGTCTACTACACCTGTCTTGTTACTACTGAAGAAACAACTGGGGTGTCTGAGCATCTGCATTAAAAAAATTTCCAGGCTGGAGAGATGGCTTAGCGGTTAAGGTGCCTGCCTGCTAAGCCTAAGAAGCCAGTTCCAATCTCCAGGTCCCACGTTTAGCCAGATGCAAAGTGACGCACGTTTAGCCAGATGCAAAGTGATGCAAGGGTGCAATGCCGCACTTGCCCACAAGGGGGCACATGCATCTGGATTTCGTTCACAGCAGCTGAGAGACTGCTGGCACACCCATCTCTATCTGTCTCCCTCTTCCTCTCTGTCTGTCTCTCTCTGTGTCTCTTTCCAAAAATAAATAAAATAATAAAAAAATTTTCCAATATTATTTCTAATGTGCACCCAAAGCTAAGAAACTCTATCAAAAAGGGATTCCAACATGATATAGGGGCATTCTGGAGAGACATTTCCAATCATGAGATTGCCTGTAGGTTGGTCTTATGTGAGCTCTGAGAAAGATTTTGAAAAAAAATTAGAAAATTTCTGAAAACACGAAGTTAACAAAACTGAAAAATATTTATTATAGGAGAATCATTTTCCATTCATAAGGATTTTCTACGGGGCTACTTTTAATAGATTCTCCAATACATTCAAAATATAGATTGATTAAAAATATGAATTGTTGAAAAATATGGTACAATTGGTTTATAGTTTTCCAAAACTTGGGATAATGGGATATCTTGGCTGTCATGTTGTAGGCCTAAAATGTGCCACTTCAGTAGTTTAGAATCTTGGGACGCTGACTCTAACCATGGCAGCGTTGTTATTAGTGAGGAAATGTCACTGCAGTTGAATTCAACAGACACGTAATGAAGATTTCCTCAAAGAAGGAAAATCACGGAGTACTTTGAGCTCTACGACCCTCAAGCATTTCAACTTTATTCTCAACACTGCACAAGCCGTTGAAGGAGGAAATGACCAAAAGCTTCTTCCCTTTAGGGTCATCCCCTGGAGAGGAAGGATGAGTTGCAGGCAAAGGTGTCATGTAGAACAGAAGCCTAACCAAAAGACTTTCAGCATTTGGAGCTGGAGAGGGTGGTGCATACAGATCTGTGAATACTGAGAGTGCGGAGAGGAGGAGGTGGGAGAAATGGACGTAACGGCCACAGAATACATCCTTCCTCCCTGGACCATGGGGACAGTGAAGGATGCTCTTCATGATGATCCTAGGACAACAGGCATAAGATGAAACTGCCCTAGACTGAGCAGTGACATATAGTAGTTACCATGTGGGGGAACACAGGCACACAACTTCCAGGGATTGTTCTAGAAGCTGATGCAAGTGGCACAAACATTTGAATCTAGAGTTCAGGGGGGGAAAAAATGTCTGGGCTGAAGACGTGTACTTGGGGTCTTCACTGTAGACAACAGTGACAGAAGATGATGCCTGGGTGACTTGAGGCTATTTCAGAGTTTGGATTTCAAGAAGAAAGCCGAGAACCTTATCTATTTGAAAAACAAGAGGAAAAAAGTATTATTTGATCTGATCATAAAATCTCAACCCCTTGGAGCATGGGCACATTCTTGCTGTTTTTCTGCTCTGACCTGTTCCTAAGAAATGCTATCTTCATTTATCCTCTTTGCACCTCATTATTTGTTTCCTTTCCAATCAACGAATTGTACTTTAAATAGTTTGGGGTAGGCAGGAACTAATGATATAATTTAGAAGTGTAAACGTTCTCATTACCCTCCTACAGTCTAGAGTGTTTTTCCTTGAAACCTTTTGAGCATCTGGCAAGCTTTTCCCTTTAACACCATGGTGGGGTTCCTATAAAGCAATTTTTTTGAGAAGGTATTGTTTGGAGATCCTGTCGGGAGATCACCATTTTTTTTTTTTTTTTAAAAACCTATTCTAAAACTCCAAGTCATGCTGTCTTCTAATACAGAAGATTTAAATTACCATCATATAGTATGCTTTCAATTAAAGGCAGACTAGCCCAGGCGGATGTAAGGGGCTTGGTACAGTGTGCTGGACAGCTGCATTGCCTTGACTCCCTCCTGTGCTGGCACTTTGGATATTTGCTTTGTGTTTTGACTATTGTCTCTGGGATTGTAAATTACTTAGGCAAGCTCATCAGAGTAAATTAAATTCACCGTCCAATTTTCATCAGTGTTTTCTTTTTATCCGATGTTACTGTTCAGCTAATTGAGGCTTACAGAGGTCAAGTGCCTTGGCCAAGGTCATCTAGTGTGTTATTGTCTTAGCTCAGGCAAGTTTTATTTTTTGTCCCTATTGATTCCTGCATTACATATCCATCTGTCTGTTAATTAGTGCCTCCCCATCCTTGTTGCTCTTCTTGTGAACTGGCTGTGTTTAAGGGCCCTGAACGCTGGTGGGATTTATGTGAAATCTGTGGCTCATGAATTATCTTTTATCTAGAAAATGGAAATACATAGAGATCAATTATGATAAACTCTGTCATGGCAGAGCAGCTCTCTAGGGATTTGTTACTCCCTGCCAGCGAAAGCAAGCCAGGAGCTGCTCGGGTTTACCATGAGGATGCTTGAGTGGAGTTGAGTGATAAGTCATATACTGTCTGGTATTTGAAGCTGGCATGGTAGGAAGCAGGAAGGCCTGCAAATAAATTACTTCATTTCAGTGCTACGAAGTCTGCCAGGATACAAATATTTTGCATTCATTTCCTATAGGCTGCTGGAGCTGTGGCAGAGCTGTTGGATTTTTCTTTTTGTTGCTGCTGCAAAAGGGCTTTGTCTACACAGATACAAGATGTGACACTCACAGGAATCCAGCTAGGAAACTATTCCAGAAGGATTAGACAACTGGAATCCATAATTAGCCTCCTTCAACTTGAACCTTTTAGGATATGCTAGAAAAAAAAAAAAACACGTTGAAAAGTCCTTGTTTGACGTTTAATTAATGAAATTAAGTTGCATACCATGAATATGATAGAGCATGCTCTAATTATATAACTTTGAGGAATGGGATCATCTAAAACTACATTTAGGCTATGATATTTTTTTCCCCTTTCTGGCCAAACTGTTCTCCACAGTAACTTATATTTTTATGAAAGTAATTTCTTCTTGGTCTTTTCCTTTAGTGAATAATGCTTTTTGATTTTAATCAATTACTTTAGTCTGGGTCTCGCCCTCTCTTCCCTCATCACCTCTCACAAGTCAGTGTGGCTGGGAAGATGCTGGTAATGTTAATACAGAGGTGGTCAGTGAGCCAGTTAATCACTTTCCTCAGGGCAGATAGCTGGAGCTGCTTTTCAGTCACACAGATAAATTAGGATGGGAGAACTGCGATCTAAAACAATGCCTTAAAAAGATTATCAAACAAAGGCAAGCATTTAGTGTGCTGTTAAGCCACAGAAAAGAGACAGGGACAGCCTTTATCTTGTAAGAAGGGCAAATGGCAAAAATAAAGTGTCAGAGCAGGCACATTTTATGTCAATTTGAGCGACTAAAGGCCAATTTGGCACTGCGTGTGTTTGGATCACTGCTGTAAAATGCATGACCTTGTTTCCTCTTGCTGATTTATGGCTTGGTGTGCTTTGAGGTTTTTCTTTTCATTCCAAAAAAAAAAAAAAAAAAAAAAAAATAAATCCTCAACCCTTGACGGAAGAGGTAACCCTGAAGTAACTGCAGAAGTTTGACAACGTACCTCGTCTTGAAGGAGAAGCAGCTTATCCCTGGCGTGAACCATTTTGTGAGTGGAATGAACAGGCAGGCATGGTATTTTGTCAGCAATACCATAAAGTGTAAAACAGTGTAAGATTCTTTTCAGGTGAAGTGGGAAGAACTGTCAGAGGTGCAGCCACTCCATTTAGAGAGGATTCAGGTCTCATCAGGATCAAACAAGCACAATTCAATAGCAGGGGCTCAGCTCAGATGCCTCTAGGAGCAAGAAGGACTGAGTTGGTCATGATTTATTGATTTGATCTATTCCTGCAAATGCCTAGAAAGCTCATGTGTTCTCCTTACACATTCTGTGAGCTTGTTTTCCAATGCACAACACTGAGATGGGCGGTAGGAGTTCCCATCCTTGGGCATTTTTGCTATTTTGCTCTAGGATTTTGGCTGGCTGGAATTAAAAAAGTTTACATGAATCAATGTGTCCTTGGCTGACTTCTTCAGCTTTGGGGGTGTACATTCTTTATTTTCAGTGCAAGCTCAGAAATGCATTTACATTTTAATTCAGCAATTTGCTGCCCCTTCCCTGCCCCTGACTTTGGAGCTCCATCAAGGCTAACAGGGCACCTTTCTCTCTTTCCCATCCCTGGCTACCCAGTTAACCTTGGTGGAATACTGATGAGCTACAAAGGCAGGGTTTGTGGCTGACATTTCTTTGGCAAGTCTTTTCACATGTAGCCTACTAATCTTGCATAGATTATTGAAGTCCTCCTTTGTAACTGGATGAGAATGATAACCCACTTTTCAGTGCAGGTGCAAACATGGTGCCTGTGGGACCCACTTGCAAGCAGGAGTCCCTCCCCCTTTACCAGCTCAGTGAGTGTGACTATACTAACCAACGTGCAAGAGAACACACTTATAGTCTTTGGTTTTCTGAGCTCCAGACTCAGAGAGCGACAGGATTCTCCTTCTGGGCTTTTACACAAGCCTCTGGCACTTACAGTTTCCACCTCTTCACACCCTTTATGTCATTTACAACCAGACAACTAAGAGGGAACTGCAAAAGACTGGAGCTTGAATAGGCTTTCGAAGTCATCTGTTAAAAGGAGTGAGCCCAGTTGCTTCAATCTGGATAGTTTGCATGAGCCTAAGACGGACCAGGATGTGGGGCTTCGGAAACCTGTCTTTAACCTTCGAAGACTGCATCTCTTAGCACTTTGAGAGATGAGTGCCAAAAATAGCAGTTGGGATTAATTGTTGGATTTTAAGAATCTGCTTGCAAGTGCTGGGCATAAGGTGAGCTCTCTCCTCTTTATCGACTAGTTCTCGGGTTGGCAAAGAGGGTGCGTGTCCTTGAATAGTGCAGATGGACTATAAAAGTCACTCTCAATGACATTTTTTTTCCTTGGAGAATCTGACCTCTAGCATTTGTTGTGACCTGCGAGGAGACTGTCACTGTTTTTGGGTGAACCATCTGAATTTTCACATGTCTCCATTTTCTCAGGGGCAAAATCATACCACATGGCAAGAAGCGATATAAAAATGTACACTTTGTCCTACGCTTATTGTTTGGGAGGCTAGTATTTTGGGGGTTCATCTAAGTTAGTGTTCTCAAAGTGAGATCCTCAGCCAGCAGCAGAAGTAGCGCTTGGGGATTTAGCAGAACTGCAGATTCTTGGGCAACTTCCGGATTTCCTGCATCACAACTTCATGGTTAGGGTCCTGAAATCTATGTGTTTTTTTAATATTTTATTTTCTTGATAGAGAGAGGGGGAAAGAAGCAGATAGAAAGAGAGAGAGAGGGAATGGGTGTGCCACGGCCTCCAGCCACTGGCATATGAACTCCAGATGTATTTGCCACCTTGGGCATCTGGCTTTACAACGGGTTCTGGGGAATTGAACCTGGGTCCTTTGGCTTTGCTGGCAAGCACCTTACCCATTAATCTCCAGCCCAAAATTTATGTTTTAGTGTCTCTTCCAAGAAATGTGAATGCATGCCGAAGTTAGAAAACCACTGTTCTAAATAAATCTCTTCTCCCTTTGGCATAGATTATAGTCATGTAGCTGAGTAGTTTGAAATGAAACATTTGCGTGAGGTGAAGCAAAGACTCAGAGGAAAGTAAGTATCCTTTTGAACACCCTAGGGGAGACAGACGTCTCCTGTAGCTCCTGTCTTCTTCTGATGGCCTTCTTGGGGCAGACTCCATATTCAACTTGCAAGCTCTGAAAGGCGGGGACCCTCCTGGCATGTTCATTATTTCTTAGCGTCTGCCACTGTCTCTGGAACACACATGGGACTGAATATTTATTGAAGAATGAATGAATGAGAAGGCTTGGATATGTAGTGGAAGACATACAAAACTGAACAAGGGACAGGTCCAAAGTTCAAGATTGCCCCCTTTTAGCTGGGATGGCCTGATAAGTAGTTTTATTTTGGGGTATAAGGATTCTCCATCATTCTTGTATAGGTGGGACTGAGCTACACTGGGTATTCCAGTACTCCCCCACTCCCACAGCCAATAATCTGTGAAGGAATGGACAGGACACCATGATTCTCAAGTGAGGGCTGGAGAAATTGCTTAGTGTTTAAGACATTTGCCTGCAAAGTCAAAAGATCCTAGTTCGATTCTCCAGAACCCACGTAAGTCAGATGCACAAGGGGGCACATGCATCTGGCGTTCGTTTGCAGCGTTTGGAGGCCCTGGAGTTCCCATTCTGTCTCTCTCTTTCAAATAAATAGATAAATAAATAAATAAATAAATAAATAAATAAATAAATATTTTAAAAAAGATTCTCAAGTGACATTAAGACAATATAATCGGCAGTTCTCTATGAGATCTCCCATCCAAATCTAACTTTCCTAACATTGTGATTATATATTTTCTCTCTCTGTGACTTTCACATCAACTTTTTATGATCATTTGGTCAAATAGTCTTATGTAAAAGAAGTGGATATATTTCTACATGCTGTTGGTCTAGAACACATTTCGTATCTGAGGCTGACCTCAAATTCATAATCTGCCTCAACCTCTTGAGCACGTACTTGATCAAATCACTTTACTTATTTCTACATTTCCCCTACCTTACTGAGAACCATCTGGGACATATATACTTACCTCTCTATTCTCTTAGGACTTTCTTTGTATAGTTTTAGTCCTTAACACTTGGGGGATATAATTTGAGAAATTCAAATCGGGAAGGACACTGGAAGATTCATAATAAAAACACAAGCTAGAAGGAAGACTGAGTGGGGCATCAGCAAGAAAGACTGAGAGAAACTTCACTCTGATGATTAGAGCGAAGGTCAGAATTCCATAAGAAGGGTGCTATGGTTTGTGTACGAAGGGTCTCCTAAAGGCGCACGTGTTGAAGCCGTGATCTGCAGAGGTTGCTGGTTCATGAGGGTACTAGTGTCATGAATGAATTAGTCTACTCACAAATTCATACTGAATGAGCTCTTAGGAGGTGGGGCTGTGTGAGGAAGTAGGTCATTGGGGGCACTTCTTTGAAGGTATATCTGCCCTAACTCTCTGCTTCCTGGCTTCCATGAGGTGAGCAGCCTCCTGTGTCACACACTCCCCACCATTGTGTTCAGCCTTCCTGCAGGCCCACAGTGGTGAAGCCAGACAACCATGTGATGAAACCTTTGAAACTAGAAGCCAAAATAAATCTTTCATTCTTTAAGTTGTTTTTCTTGGGTTTTGTCACAGCAACAAGAAGTCTAAGACAAAGGACAAGCCTCTTTATACAGGAAAATACATCTTTCAACTCAGGCGTCTTTAATGGGATCATAAGTAATCACATCTGACAACTTTTATTTCTAGTAGGAAAAACCTTCTGACACTTCTTTTATGATTATTTATTTATTAGCGACAGAGAAAGGGAGAGAGAGTGACAAAGAGAAAGAGTGAGAATGGGTGCGCCATGGCCTCTAGCCACTGCAAACAAACTCCAGATGCACATACCACCATGTGCATCTGCTTTATGTGGGACCTGGAGAATCGAACCGGGGTCCTTAGGCTTCGCAGGTATGCACCTTAACTGCTAAGCCATCTCTCCAGCCCCCTTCTGACACTTCTGAATGATGAGAACTGGGGCTAGAGAGGAGAGCAGCTGTACAGTCAGCGAGTGGTGAGGGCATTTCTTCTGGCATGTGCAGGGCAGCTCAGTAGTGAGTTTTGATGAAAATGGTCTTTCTGGTGGCTAATGCTAGAGAAGTGAAAGATAGAACAATGTCACTTGTAGCTCAGTGGGCCTTTCCAACTCTGCCTACTGTCCCACTGGTCAAGATGGACTATTAGAACTCAGCAGGCAAGAGATCCTGGATTCCTGCCTTCAACCAGATTCCAGACATGCCAGGCCCAGTCTAGCTGTCCTCGGTTTAGAATTGAAGAAGGATTGGAAGACAGGTATTTTTCTAAACAACTTTGCTGAATAAAATAAAAAATAGGAGAGAATGCTGGAGAGATGCTTAGCAATTAAGGCATTTGCCTGAGAAGACTTAAGGATTCATGTTTGACTTTGCAGGTCCCACATAAGCCAGATGCACAAGGTGACGCAAGCATGCAAGGTCGCACATGTGCACAAGATGTCACACATGTCTGGAGTTTGATTTCAGTGGCAAAATAAATAAAAATACAAGTAAAATAGGAGAGGACTAGCTCAATCATCTAATGATTGATAACAGGGAACCTTGCCATTATTTTTCTTACGTATGCTACATTCTCTGAAAGGTGTTACTTGGTTTTTACAAGGATACAAATTCTGCATACTGCTGCTTAGGTAGTGACAGAAGACACACAATCAAGGTAGTCGTAAGCCCAACTGTGGTGGTATCAGGATGCTTTGAAACCACAAGTAAATATTTAAGTCTTGGTGTGATATTTCTACTTAGAAAATTTGCAAATAAAAAAGCATCTTAACCATCCACCCCTCTTTAGAACCAGAAAACAAAAGGCGCTAATAGGTGGTCTCAGAGAGAACTCATTAAGAAAAGAACTACTCAGAGGACCCACAGCATTGACTAGGATAGGTGAGAACATAGCTTCTAAAATATTCTGAAAATATGAATAAGTCACAGAAACTTATAATGGAGTTTGCAGGAAGGGACTTCATATCCCTGATGTAACATCAAGAAGCATTCCCTAAGGACACCAGAACAACCCTGCATCTGTTTGTATTTCACAGTGTAGATCAGAGCGGAGGCCAGATCTTACTGTCAGCTGGCCATGGTAGCTCATGTCTGGAATTCCAGCATTTGAAGCTGAGGCAGGAGAATCATAAGACTGAGGCTAGCTTAGGCTACATGTGCAGAACCTGTCTGAAAACCAAACCAAACCAAGCCTAAACTAAACAACTAAACTAAACTAGACACTTATTCTGGAGCTTCGAAAGATAAAGTATAGAAAAATCCATAGCAGGTGACTTTTCAGGGTAATTTTTTCAGGGAATTTTTTAAGGGAAAACTTAACCTGAAATTGATAATAGAATTTTACTAAAATACAGGTAAAATATAGTTTTTCATTATCTTCCCAATCTTGCTCTTTAAAAAACCTAGTTTTTTTTTTTTTTTTTTTTTTTTTTCCAGAGAAAGAAAATAAGATGGCCTTGAGGTCATCAAGGAAAATTACTGTCCTTGTTCAAGAGTATACTCTAAGAATATTGGACTGAAAATCTCATTTTTTCTGCTTTACTTTACTCAGATATTTTGTTTACTGCTCCTAGGTAGTCATAAGAGGTAGTGAACATACTTCTTTTCTGGTATTTCGGGAAGCAATTTTCATCTATTGATACGATTTAGGAATAGAGTGTACTACAACTAATTACAAATAGCCTGGTAAAAGATGGGAGCAAGTATGCTGTGTGTGTTTTTCATTCTTGTTGTCAAGTTTTTAGTCAAAAATAACCATATGCATGTTATTATATTAACTTAAGAAGTTAACTAATCTGGCAAAATATTTAATGTTTGATAAATTGGGAGTGGATCCAGAAGTATTCACAATAGTAGCCCATGGTCTTCAGATATTTGAAATATTTTACAAAAAAATATTTTTTAAAATTTCCAGTAATTTAAGATTTAAATTCATCTTTCAAGTTGCACTTTATATCTTCAACTGTTTTTATTTATTTTCTTTTCTTTCTTTCTTTATTTACTTTGGTTTTTTGAGGTAGGGTCTCACTCTAGCCCAGGTTGATCTGGAATTCACTCTATAGTCTCAGGGTGGCCTCGAACTCACAGTGATCCTCCTATCTCTACCTAGTGCTGGGATTAAAGGTGTGCACCACTATGCCTGGCTCTTTAATTTTTCTTACCGACCAGAAAGCCAAGTCGTCCATTTCTGTAAATACTTACTTTCAACTGATTGTTTTCTGTGTATGGTGTGCGTGTGTATGTATATGCGTGTTTCTGTGTCTGTGGGCACGTGTGTGTGTGTGGGGAGTGCTCATTTATGTGTGTGCATATGTGTGGAGGCCAGAGGTCAGTATCAGTGGTGCGTCCTCCGTCTTTCTCTACTTTATTCTTTGAGGCAGGGTCTCCTGCTGAATCTAGCGCTCATCTATTTGACTAGACTGGCTAGCCCGTGAGCCCCAGGGATGCCTTCTCTTTGCTTTCCCAGCACCGGGATTAAAGGCAGGTGCCACTGTGCCTTCTATTTGTTTTACAGGGGTCTTGGGGATCTGAACATGGGTCCTCATGTTTATGCTGTAGATACTTTACTTACTAAGCCATCTCCCTAGGCAACTGATTTTTTTTTTTTTGAGAGAGACAGAGCAAGACAGAGAGAGAGAGAGGGGGAGAGGAAGACAGATAGAGATGGGCGCACCAGCAGCCTCTCAGCTGCTGAGAACGAAATCCAGATGTGCGCGCCCCCTTGTGGTCAAGTGCAGTATTGTGCCCTTGCGTCACTTTGCATCTGGCTAAACGTGGGACCTGGAGATTGGAACCACTGGAGATTGGAACTGGCGTTCTTAGGCTTAGGAGGCAGGCGCCTTAACTGCTAAGCCATCTCTCCAGCCAATCCTTAATCAACTGATGTTTTTTGACTCCTAACTTTCTACTTTTCCTCTCTCTTTGTGTGTTCTTTTTTTTTTTTTTTTTTTTTTGAAAGGGGTATTCTGAGCTCTTGATGAATGTAGGGTTTGATTTCAGAGCAATGTAAATGGTGGTTTCTCCCCCCCACACACACATGAGCCCCATCTTGAGTGCTTCAAGTGAAAGCTTTTGGCAACAGCTGGACACTGCTTTGCACTTTCCCTTTCCAGGGAGCAGAAGTTAACTCCAGGGAAATGTGACCATTCTGGATGGACCACGCTGTTTCCTGGAAGGGGGGTTTATCATTGGGGAGGAGAGATGAAGAAAATGGAAGAGTGCTATTTGGTCATGCAGACCTGCTCAGCATGTCTGACTTGACAGTCTTAACCCTGCTTTTGATGGGCGATGCTGTCTGTAGCTCATTTTGTATCTCTGCACAGGTGCTCTGATTGTAGAGGACTCCAGAACACCATGCATTTTTTGGGTTACCCATCATTGCTCTCTTGAACACAGCAATCGGTGACCATCTGCTAACAGACAGCTGAGTGGGGTTCAGGCTGCCTCGGGATTAGCACTGAGCATTGTGATGTCCTGCCTTACAGCCCATTCTGCTTCATGTACCCTGTGACCTGTTGCTTCAATGGTGTCTGGTTTATATCTTTTGTTATCTTGGTTTCTTTCTTTATTCATTTATTGGAGACAGAGAGATAGAAAAAATGAGTCTACCAGGGCCTCTAGCCACTGCAAACAAACTCCACACATATGCACCCCCTTGTGCATCTGGCTTCCGTGGGTACTGGGGATTCAAACTTGGGTCCTTAGGTTTCACAGGCAAGTGCCTTCACCCCTAAGACATCTCTCCGGCCCTATCTTGGTTTTAAAATCCCTCCTTGGATCATTATCTTGGTATTTCTAGAGAAAAAACATTGATGTTATATAAATAGAAGAAAGTTTTGCCACAGTTTCCCAAAAAGTAAAAGACAGATACTGAAATTAAAAGCAGTGAAAAAATAGTGGATGTAAAAGTAAACAAATCAGAATGTATACATATGTAAAAATAAGTTTATCTTGTAATTATGCTGAACGAAGAAGCTAGATGAAAGAAAAAAGAGCGATTCCATTGACATAAAATTCTTGAAAATTCAAACTAATCAGTGAAAGAAGCAGAGGAGTAGTTGGCTGGAGTGGGAAGGTCTGGAGAGGAGGGAAAGATGGGGACAGATAATGACGACACGATGGGCTCATAGGTGTGTTTGTTGTCTTAACTGTGATCCTCTCTCTGCTGTCTATGTGCAAAACTGTCATTTTTTCTTGTTTGCCAGTCATACCCCAGTAAAAGTGTTCAAATTGCATGTGAATAAAGGAAAGGGAAGCAGAGGAGGAAGGCGAACAATGAAAGAAAGGGAGAGAAAGATGGGGGAAGGGAGGAAAGATCTTCACTTGTAGTCAGAGACCTGGATGGAGAGTCTGGATCTTTCTAACCTCGTGGGGTACCTGTGGCACCCTGTATAACCTCCTGGAGCTTCTCAGTTTCCCCTTTTAGACCACGAGTTAGGACTGTCCACTTTATGCATAGGTAATGTATGTAACATAATTTTCAATGTGCAAAATGCTCAAGAAACCTTTGTGATCATTATGAATACCACTGGTGATACCTCACAAGCAGGTACAAACTACAGCCCTTTGGGATTCACTATGAGGAAAACTGTCTGGACTCCCTTTGAGGTGGGAAGTAAAGTCAAGTGAGGGGTGAAGAGAAGGAGCAGGGACTGCCGCTTTTTATTTTTATTTTTTTAAGAATTTATTTTACCTGATTTTATTTTTTTATTTTATTGTTTTTGTTTTTTCAAGGTAGGGTCTCACTCTAGTCCAGGCTGACCTGGAATTCACTCTGTATTCTCAGGGTGGTCTTAAACTCACGGTGTTCCTCTTACCTCTGCCTCCCGAGTGCTGGATTAAAGGTGTGCGCCACCATGCCTGGCTCTGATTTTATTTTTTATGAGAGCATGAGAGAGAATTGGCACGCCACTGCAGTTGACCTCTAGATGTGTGCTCCACCTTGTGCTCATGCATCACCATGTGTGTCTGCCTACGTGAAACCTGGAGATTTGAACCTAGGTGTTAGGCTTTGCAGGCAAGCGCCTTAACGGCTAAACCTTCTGTCCAGCTCAACTGTCACCTTTTGCTGTGAGACTGAAGGCAGAATCCAAAGCTTGACAAACCTCAGGCTGCACAGGAAATGCACAGCAGCTGACCTCCTGCTTGGGGTCTGCAGGTCCTAGCACGCAATGGTGCAATTTAATGTGGGCACCGATCAGTGCTTGGTAGGACATCCAAGTTCTGTAGGCTGCCCCCAACAGAGAGGAGTGGAAGCAAAAAAAGAGGCAATAAATTCTTCACATATTGTGCACACGATGGCTTGCGTTATTTTTAAATAGAAAGCATGCACTGCATTTTCCCCCAGTGTGCCGGAAGGTGTTTATGTTTACTGGAAGGTGGGCAACTGTTGTCTGAATGCTACAAAAATCTTTTCTAAGCATAAAAATGTTTATATATAGAAGTTGTTTGGAAACACACATGCATTGATCGAAAAGAAAACAAAATGAAAAAAATTTTGGAGTTTTTGTTTCCTTGACATATCTACATCTTGGCTAGCCCAGAACATAGAAGTAGGCGCCAAGCACTAAGCCATTTAAACACTAAATCAGACTTTAATAGAGGAATGTCATGTTTCATTTAAAAGCCTCTCTTTGCCTCCTTTTCTTGTGTTGTCAAGTGAGAGAAAAGCCAGCTATATAATTACACGGCTGCCTCAGCTTCAGATAATATGTAAGATCTCCCATTATTTTTCCACACCTTTCCTTTTCTCTCTCACCCTGCCCCACCTCCTTCCTTCTGTGCAGCCGCCCTTCCCGGCCCAGCTTGCATCCTTGCATCCCTACTTAAGGGACTGTCAGGATGATGGAGTTCTGTTGATTAAGCTGCTGAACAGTGGTGGTCCTTATTAATTTAAGGGTGACAAGCAAAAACTAAACTAAAATGAAGTGAAATAAATGACTTCATGTAGCTGTTTCTCTCTGTGGCTCATCGTCCTAGCCTGGCTGGTTAGAAAATTAGGTGATTTTTGGTTTCTACTGCTCAGCAGAGCATACAATCAGATGAAACTTAACTCTGACAAATGTTGACTCTCCTTCCTTGGCGATCGTATGGCTGCTCCCTGGTCCTTGAGGCCTTGCTCACAGGCAATCGTAGTGCTTGCCACTGACCCTCAGCCCTTGCTAAGAACTCGGCAAAAGCACGAGTAGGATCAATATCAGGTCCTTGTTCAGATACATTCTATAGTTATCTCTTACTTTTTTTTTCTTTATTTTTTTATTTTATTTATTTATTGGAGAGAGAGAGACAGAAAGAGAGAGAGAGAGAGAATGGGCATGCCAGGGCCTTCAGCCACAGCAAACAAATTCCAGTTGCATGTGCCTCCTTTGTGTATCTGGATTATGTAGGTCCTGGGGAATCATACCTGGCTCCTTTGGCTTTGTAGGCAAGTGCCTTAACTGCTAAGCCATCCCTCCAGCTCTTTTTTTCCTTCTTAATTATAGCTGTTAACTGTCCTATTGATTAGATAAGTTTATGTCCGCAAAAGCCAGTGCTGAATACTGGAAATCATCACTGTGAGCTCAGGACATTGCTGTCGTAAGGAAAGTAATACAAAAGGTCACTGCTATCGCTTGGGTCTTCATTGTCCCCCCAAGGCTCAGGTGTCAAAGACGAGGGCCACAGCCAGGGAACCTTTAGCAAGTGGGGCTCAGTGGAAGGACATTAGGTCATTGGGGCTGTGCCCTTGGAGAAGATCCTGGGACCCTGGCCCCTTCATCTTACGTTGCTTCCTGGATCTGATGAGGTAAACAGTTCTCTGCCACATGCTCCTGCCATGAAGCTCTCTGTTGTGTCAGGCCCAAAGCAGCAAGTCCATGAAACCATGAACACAAATGAACCTTTCTTCCTTTTAAGCGGTGTGTCTCAGCTGTGTTGTGACAATGATGGAAAGATGGCCGAACTTACAATCATGGTACACATTGAACTTACGTTATTTTAGTTGCTTTTCCTAAAGTAATATACTTTGGGTTATATTGTCTGTAAAACGACATGGTGCTGTAGCTGGATCATGGGCATTGTGAACATAGCCTTCACTGGAGTAGAGGAATAGGGAGAAACATTTCACTGAATTTGCGTGGGGGCAAGGAGGGCTGAGGAAGTGCTGACTTTTCTTTGGTAATAGGTACATCCTTGAGTGGGTGATAATACTTTCACTGGTACTGTAGATATAAAAAAAATTCAGATAGTGTGTGAAAATAGAAATATTGTCTCTTTCTTTAAATATATTATTTGTTTATTTATCTATTTGAGAGAGAGAAAAAGGCAGAGAGAGAGAGAGAGAATTGGACATGCCAGGGCCTTCAGCCACTGCAAACAAACTCCAGATGCATGCGCCCCCTTGTGCATCTGGCTTATGTGGGTCTTGTAGAATCGAACTGGGATCCTTTGGCTTTGCAGGCAAATGCTTTAACTGCTAAGCCATCCCTCAAGCCTGAAATACTGTCTCTTATTCTATCACTGGCACCCTACAACAGAGCCTCCTTAGCATCAGAAGAGCTGAGGCCATCATCTGCTGTCTTCCTGACCTGTAGATCCCCCATGGCCCCTCACATCTTATTTGACATACACAGTGAGCTAGCTCTGGCTGCTGTTGCCGGGTAGTGCTGTGAGAAGGTTCATCCTCCTTTCAGCCAGGATCCACCTTTTAGCCTGTGAACCAGTTGATGCAACTGGACCTTCTTGAGCCTCAGAATAAATCAGATCCCCTTCTGCCTAGAAGCCCTGCAGGGTTTTCAGCTATTTCACTCATTTCTGTGACCAAATAAATGACAGGAAGCCACTTACAATTTTGAGGGGACACATTCTGTGATGGCAGGGAAGGTATGGCCACAAGAGCACGAGGGCAGAGCTGGTCACATTGCATCCAGAGTCAGGAAGAGAGAGCTAGCAGGCAGTGAGACCAACCCTCTACAACTTTAAAGCCTGCCTACAATTACCTGCTTCTTCTAGCAAGGCTTCACAACCTTCCCCAACAACGCCAATAGCTGAGGACCAAGCGTCCAAACACATGAGCCTATGGGGGACTTTTCATATTCCAGCCACAACACAGATGGTTCTTCTGTTGCCACGAAAGCTCTTTCATCCAGCATGTAAAACATCCTTGTTTCTTTCAGTAGTTTCTTTCTGAATCTCCTCTAGTATTTTTCCCTAGCCCTTGCACATAGAAAACCCTCAGTGGATGACTTGGCAGAGGCCTGACATCAATCATATTCTGAATTCCACCAGAATTCTGCTGCCAACTGCATTCTGCCCAGAGCCTGCCCCATCGAGTGTGGAAATAGCAGTGATTCCTAGGATGTTTCAACACTGATATCATCACATGGTTGATTTTAATCCATTTGTTTGACTTCATGTTTCCTGTTAGATCAGTTGACAGATCCTCCCTTCCTTTCTGTCTTTAATTTGCACCAGTGCCCCGAGGAGAAGGTTGAGGAGGAAAAGGCATGTCTGTGCAAATCAATGTGAAATGTAAGGTCCAGGAAGAAAGACTGAGATTTGAGGAAAATACAAATTCTTTCATTCTTTTTAGTTAATAACAATGGCTAAACATTTTAGTCAAAGTTCTTTTAATTATCTCACTGGTATTATTAACTAATTTCATTTCTAATTCTTTGGTAAATGTTGTGTACATTTGATAGGAATTTGCTCTTTGTTTATATAGCTAATAGTGGGTAAAGATATAAAGAGGTACGGTTATGTCTGAGTATGTTTTAAATGTTAACATTAGGAAATATGCATATTTTGGACTAAATTTTCTTGCAAATTCACACGTTGAAGACCTAAAGTCCAAAATTTCAAAATATGGTTATATGTGGAAAAAGTCTTTTTCAAAAGTTGATTGGGTTAAAAAGAAATATCTAGTCTAATAATACCAGTGTTCTTAAGAGAATGGGAGACCCTCTGTAGGCCAGCAAAAAAAGGCATAGGAGCAACTGACACACCCAACCCTTTGATTTTTGACTTCCAGGCTCCAGAATTGTGAGAAAATAATTTCTGTTCCTTAAACCACTTCGTATGAGATACCTTGTTATGGCCATCCTTATAAGCTAATATCACAATAAAATGTTTATAGTATAAGTTCTAAGATATAAAGCCAAACTCATCTTTAAAAAAGATATAAAAGTTCAGTTGTCATAGGATATAACTATAAATATTTGAGATAACGATACCCTGTTTTGTTCCTCTGAAATAAAACGAGTTTTCCTCATAACCTGGTTGAAATGAAAATTCACAAACATGTAGTGATTAAACTACATGCTTTAAAACGTTATATTCCCTGCTATGTGTAAACTGATATAAATTGAAGCTTGTAAGTGTTCTTAGTGAGAAAGCAGTACATTGTCTTCCGTGCTCCCTTCTTTATTACAGTGTTGCTGTGTACCATCACAGCTATTTGCCACAGGAAATAGATTTCAGAAACAGGCAAGTGCCTTCACCCCTAAGACATCTCTCCGGCCCTATCTTGGTTTTAAAATCCCTCCTTGGATCATTATCTTGGTATTTCTAGAGAAAAAACATTGATGTTATATAAATAGAAGAAAGTTTTGCCACAGTTTCCCAAAAAGTAAAAGACAGATACTGAAATTAAAAGCAGTGAAAAAATAGTGGATGTAAAAGTAAACAAATCAGAATGTATACATATGTAAAAATAAGTTTATCTTGTAATTATGCTGAGCAAAGAAGCTAGATGAAAGAAAAAAGAGCGATTCTATTGACATAAAATTCTTGAAAATTCAAACTAATCAGTGAAAGAAGCAGAGGAGTAGTTGGCTGGAGTGGGAAGGTCTGGAGAGGAGGGAGAGATGGGGACAGATAATGACGACACGATGGGCTCATAGGTGTGTTTGTTGTCTTAACTGTGGTCCTCTCTCTGCTGTCTATGTGCAAAACTGTCATTTTTTCTTGTTTGCCAGTCATACCCCAGTAAAAGTGTTCAAATTGCATGTGAATAAAGGAAAGGGAAGCAGTGGAGGAAGGCAAACAATGAAAGAAAGGGAGAGAAGGATGGGGGAAGGGAGGAAAGATCTTCACTTGTAGGCAGAGACCTGGGTGGGGAATCTGGATCTTTCTAACCTCGTGGGGTACCTGTGGCACCCTGTATAACCTCCCGGAGCTCAGTTTCCCCTTTTAGACCATGAGTTAGGACTGTCCACTTCATGCATAGGTAATGTATGTAACATAATTTTCAATGTGCAAAATGCTCAAGAAACCTTTGTGATCATTATGAATACCACTGGTGATACCTCACAAGCAGGTACAAACTACAGCCCTTTGGGATTCACTATGAGGAAAACTGTCTGGACTCCCTTTGAGGTGGGAAGGTAAAGTCAAGTGAGGGGTGAAGAGAAGGAGCAGGGACTGCCGCTTTTTATTTTTATTTTTTTAAGAATTTATTTTACCTGATTTTATTTTTTTATTTTATTGTTTTTGTTTTTTCAAGGTAGGGTCTCACTCTAGCCCAGGCTGACCTGGAATTCACTATGTATTCTCAGGGTGGTCTCAAACTCACGGTGATCCTCTTACCTCTGCCTCCCGAGTGCTGGATTAAAGGTGTGCGCCACCATGCCTGGCTCTGATTTTATTTTTTATGAGAGCATGAGAGAGAATTGGCACGCCACTGCAGTTGACCTCTAGATGTGTGCTCCACCTTGTGCTCATGCATCACCATGTGTGTCTGCCTACGTGAAACCTGGAGATTTGAACCTAGGTGTTAGGCTTTGCAGGCAAGCGCCTTAACGGCTAAACCTTCTGTCCAGCTCAACTGTCACCTTTTGCTGTGAGACTGAAGGCAGAATCCAAAGCTTGACAAACCTCAGGCTGCACAGGAAATGCACAGCAGCTGACCTCCTGCTTGGGGTCTGCAGGTCCTAGCACGCAATGGTGCAGTTTAATGTGGGCACCGATCAGTGCTTGGTAGGACATCCAAGTTCTGTAGGCTGCCCCCAACAGAGAGGAGTGGAAGCAAAAAAAGAGGCAATAAATTCTTCACACATTGTGCACACGATGGCTTGCGTTATTTTTAAATAGAAAGCATGCACTGCATTTTCCTCCAGTGTGCCGGAAGGTGTTTATGTTTATTGGAAGGTGGGCAACTGTTGTCTGAATGCTACAAAAATCTTTTCTAAGCATAAAAATGTTTATATATAGAAGTTGTTTGGAAACACACATGCATTGATCGAAAAGAAAACAAAATGAAACAAATTTTGGAGTTTTTGTTTCCTTGACATATCTACATCTTGGCTAGCCCAGAACATAGAAGTAGGCGCCAAGCACTAAGCCATTTAAACACTAAATCAGACTTTAATAGAGGAATGTCATGTTTCATTTAAAAGCCTCTCTTTGCCTCCTTTTCTTGTGTTGTCAAGTGAGAGAAAAGCCAGCTATATAATTACACGGCTGCCTCAGCTTCAGATAATATGTAAGATCTCCCATTATTTTTCCACACCTTTCCTTTTCTCTCTCACCCTGCCCCACCTCCTTCCTTCTGTGCAGCCGCCCTTCCCCCGGCCCAGCTTGCATCCTTGCATCCCTACTTAAGGGACTGTCAGGATGATGGAGTTCTGTTGATTAAGCTGCTGAACAGTGGTGGTCCTTATTAATTTAAGGGTGACAAGCAAAAACTAAACTAAAATGAAGTGAAATAAATGACTTCATGTAGCTGTTTCTCTCTGTGGCTCATCGTCCTAGCCTGGCTGGTTAGAAAATTAGGTGATTTTTGGTTTCTACTGCTCAGCAGAGCATACAATCAGATGAAACTTAACTCTGACAAATGTTGACTCTCCTTCCTTCGGCGATCGTATGGCTGCTCCCTGGTCCTTGAGGCCTTGCTCACAGGCAATCGTAGTGCTTGCCACTGACCCTCAGCCCTTGCTAAGAACTCGGCAAAAGCACGAGTAGGATCAATATCAGGTCCTTGTTCAGATACATTCTATAGTTATCTCTTACTTTTTTTCTTCTTTATTTTATTTTATTTATTTATTGGAGAGAGAGAGACAGAAAGAGAGAGAGAGAGAGAATGGGCATGCCAGGGCCTTCAGCCACAGCAAACAAATTCCAGTTGCATGTGCCTCCTTTGTGTATCTGGATTATGTAGGTCCTGGGGAATCATACCTGGCTTCTTTGGCTTTGTAGGCAAGCGCCTTAACTGCTAAGCCATCCCTCCAGCTCTTTTTTTCCTTCTTAATTATAGCTGTTAACTGTCCTATTGATTAGATAAGTTTATGTCCGCAAAAGCCAGTGCTGAATACTGGAAATCATCACAGTGAGCTCAGGACATTGCTGTCGTAAGGAAAGTAATACAAAAGGTCACTGCTATCGCTTGGGTCTTCAGTGTCCCCCCAAGGCTCAGGTGTCAAAGACGAAGGCCACAGCTAGGGAACCTTTAGCAAGTTGGGCTCAGTGGAAGGACATTAGGTCATTGGGGCTGTGCCCTTGGAGAAGATCCTGGGACCCTGGCCCCTTCATCTTACGTTGCTTCCTGGATCTGATGAGGTAAACAGTTCTCTGCCACATGCTCCTGCCATGAAGCTCTCTGTTGTGTCAGGCCCAAAGCAGCAAGTCCATGAAACCATGAACACAAATGAACCTTTCTTCCTTTTAAGTGGTGTGTCTCAGCTGTGTTGTGACAATGATGGAAAGATGGCCAAACTTACAATCATGGTACACATTGAACTTACGTTATTTTAGTTGCTTTTCCTAAAGTAATATACTTCGGGTTATATTGTCTGTAAAACGACATGGTGCTGTAGCTGGATCATGGGCATTGTGAACATAGCCTTCACCGGAGTAGAGGAATAGGGAGAAACATTTCACTGAATTTGCGTGGGGGCAAGGAGGGCTGAGGAAGTGCTGACTTTTCTTTTGTAATAGGTACATCCTTGAGTGGGTGATAATACTTTCACTGGTACTGTAGATATAAAAAAAATTCGGATAGTGTGTGAAAATAGAAATATTGTCTCTTTCTTTAAATATATTATTTGTTTATTTATCTATTTGAGAGAGAGAAAAAGGCAGAGAGAGAGAGAGAGAATTGGACATGCCAGGGCCTTCAGCCACTGCAAACGAACTCCAGATGCATGCGCCCCCTTGTGCATCTGGCTTATGTGGGTCTTGTAGAATCGAACTGGGATCCTTTGGCTTTGCAGGCAAATGCTTTAACTGCTAAGCCATCCCTCAAGCCTGAAATATTGTCTCTTATTCTATCACTGGCACCCTACAACAGAGCCTCCTTAGCATCAGAAGAGCTGAGGCCATCATCTGCTGTCTTCCTGACCTGTAGATCCCCCACGGCCCCTCACATCTTATTTGACATACACAGTGAGCTAGCTCTGGCTGCTGTTGCCGGGTAGTGCTGTGAGAAGGTTCATCCTCCTTTCAGCCAGGATCCACCTTTTAGCCTGTGAACCAGTTGATGCAACTGGACCTTCTTGAGCCTCAGAATAAATCAGATCCCCTTCTGCCTAGAAGCCCTGCAGGGTTTTCAGCTATTTCACTCATTTCTGTGACCAAATAAATGACAGGAAGCCACTTACAATTTTGAGGGGACACATTCTGTGATGGCAGGGAAGGTATGGCCACAAGAGCACGAGGCAGAGCTGGTCACATTGCATCCAGAGTCAGGAAGAGAGAGCTAGCAGGCAGTGAGACCAACCCTCTACAACTTTAAAGCCTGCCTACAATTACCTATTTCTTCTAGCAAGGCTTCACAACCTTCCCCAACAACGCCAATAGCTGAGGACCAAGCGTCCAAACACATGAGCCTATGGGGGACTTTTCATATTCCAGCCACAACACAGATGGTTCTTCTGTTGCCACGAAAGCTCTTTCATCCAGCATGTAAAACATCCTTGTTTCTTTCAGTAGTTTCTTTCTGAATCTCCTCTAGGATTTTTCCCTAGCCCTTGCACATAGAAAACCCTCAGTGGATGACTTGGCAGAGGCCTGACATCAATCATATTCTGAATTCCACCAGAATTCTGCTGCCAACTGCATTCTGCCCAGAGCCTGCCCCATCGAGTGTGGAAATAGCAGTGATTCCTAGGATGTTTCAACACTGATATCATCACATGGTTGATTTTAATCCATTTGTTTGACTTCATGTTTCCTGTTAGATCAGTTGACAGATCCTCCCTTCCTTTCTGTCTTTAATTTGCACCAGTGCCCCGAGGAGAAGGTTGAGGAGGAAAAGGCATGTCTGTGCAAATCAATGTGAAATGTAAGGTCCAGGAAGAAAGACTGAGATTTGAGGAAAATACAAATTCTTTCATTCTTTTTAGTTAATAACAATGGCTAAACATTTTAGTCAAAGTTCTTTTAATTATCTCACTGGTATTATTAACTAATTTCATTTCTAATTCTTTGGTAAATGTTGTGTACATTTGATAGGAATTTGCTCTTTGTTTATATAGCTAATAGTGGGTAAAGATATAAAGAGGTACGGTTATGTCTGAGTATGTTTTAAATGTTAACATTAGGAAATATGCATATTTTGGACTAAATTTTCTTGCAAATTCACACGTTGAAGACCTAAAGTCCAAAATTTCAAAATATGGTTATATGTGGAAAAAGTCTTTTTCAAAAGTTGATTGGGTTAAAAAGAAATATCTAGTCTAATAATACCAGTGTTCTTAAGAGAATGGGAGACCCTCTGTAGGCCAGCAAAAAAAGGCATAGGAGCAACTGACACACCCAACCCTTTGATTTTTGACTTCCAGGCTCCAGAATTGTGAGAAAATAATTTCTGTTCCTTAAACCACTTCGTATGAGATACCTTGTTATGGCCATCCTTATAAGCTAATATCACAATAAAATGTTTATAGTATAAGTTCTAAGATATAAAGCCAAACTCATCTTTAAAAAGATATAAAAGTTCAGTTGTCATAGGATATAACTATAAATATTTAAGATAACGATACCCTGTTTTGTTCCTCTGAAATAAAACGAGTTTTCCTCATAACCTGGTTGAAATGAAAATTCACAAACATGTAGTGATTAAACTACATGCTTTAAAACGTTATATTCCCTGCTATGTGTAAACTGATATAAATTGAAGCTTGTAAGTGTTCTTAGTGAGAAAGCAGTACATTGTCTTCCGTGCTCCCTTCTTTATTACAGTGTTGCTGTGTACCATCACAGCTATTTGCCACAGGAAATAGATTTCAGAACTTCTAATTGTACCACTTTATTATCTTTTGTAATTTTCACATGGTCCATAATACACACACACATGTGTTACCTTATTCACTTTATTTATTTTTATTTATTTGTTTATTTATTAGAAACTGAGAAAGGGGAGAGAGAGAGAGAGAGTGAGAATGGGCACGCCAGGACCTCTAGCCACTGCAAACGAACTCCAGATGCATGTGCCACCATGTGCATATGGCTCACATGGGACCTGGAGAATCAAACTAGGGTCCTTAGGCTTCACAGGCATGTGCCTTAACTGCTAAGCCATCTCTCTAGCCCTCAATTTATTTATTTATTTATTTATTTTTGGTTTTTCAAGGTAGGGTCTCTCTCCAGCCCAGGCTGACCTGGAATTCCCTATGTAGTTTCAGGGTGGCCTTGAACTCTTGGAGATCCTTCTACCTCTGCCTCCTGAGTGCTGGGATTAAAGGCATGCACCACCATGCCCAACCCTCAGTTTATTTTTTACAGTCACTGGGATTGAACCTAGAACTTTACACATACCAAGCATCAGGCAAGCTCTCTACTTCTGAGTTGCATCCTTAGCCCATTTTTTACTCTTCATTTTGAAACAAGAGTCTGATCTAGTTACCCAGGTTGGTCTTGAACTCTTTCTAAAAACCCAGGCTGGCCTTAAACTTGTGATTCTACTGCCACAAACCCCACCATGTGACCCGGACTATCTTCTAGCACTTCTTTTTTTTTTTTTTTTTTTTTAGTTCTCTATATAATGTGTATACAGCCATGATGGTACCATCGTTAGCCTTCTCCCCGCCCTCCCCCCTCGGGGATTGTGGGTCTTGCATTGTGGGGATAGCCATTAGTTATGGGGGTGAGGCAATGTCTCTGTGCATAATTACCCAAATTATAGTCCTAACAATCTTTCTGCCCTCTCTTCCGTGAATTTCCTTAAGCCATGTTGGGTTCATTTTAGGGTCTATTTCGGTGATGAAGTCATGGGAGTCTCTGTGTCTCTGGATCTCTGGTTTGGTAGGAGTTGAGTGTTCTCTGTGTCTATATCCTTCACCCCTTTTTTGATACCAGGTTCACCAAGAAAGCAGCACTCTTGCTGATTTCCCCAATTATTCTATGGCTTCACCTGGTACCCTGGTGAGGTGCAATGGGCTGATTCTCTCCTCAGGTTCTACATCCATCTGAAAAAGAGAAGCAAATTCTCCAATGGAGAGTGAGGTCAGTGCAAGATACATGGATAACCATTATTGTTTTAGGGAGAATTAAATAGGTATAGGCCCTCTTGTATCCCACTATTGGTGGGACCTTGATATTGGAGAGCGAACTCATTTTTGCATATGGTTCTGATTTATTTCCCAGTTCCAGGTATGAATTCCATTCCACTGAGTGGATCCGTTAGCCAAATCAAAAGCAGTTGGTTACCCATCATGGCTGTGTGCCACTATTGCACTTGTGTGAGCACTTGTGTGGGCATCATGCCATGTTGATTGCTGCTGAGTAGCTTAGACCATGAGTTGCTTAGACGGATGTTGCCATTTTCCCCCAGTCACTCACATAGTACCTTCTGGCACTAGACAAGCTAACTGTCTGGAGACTGACTCTCTTCCAGATTCCAGCCAGGTCACTCAATGGAACCTTTTTTAAAAAAAAAATTTTTTTTTTATTTATTGATTTGCAAGGAGTAAGAGAGAAGGGAGAGGGAGACAGAGAGAATGTGCACACCAGGGCCTCCGGCTACTACCAACGAACACCAGATGCATGCACCACTTTGGCATCTGGTTTTATGTGGGTACTGGGGATTTGAACCAGGATTGTTTGCAGGCAAATGGCTTAACCACTGAACCATCTCTTCAGCCCTTGAAAGCTTGTTGTATTTAGGTTATCAAAAACAAAAAATCACATTGTGAGAGATCTACACAATGACCTGCAGAGGCACCCAGACATTATTTTTTTTTCTAGCTGTGGGTTACCAATTAGTGAGTTGCAGCTAACACTTCAACAAAATAAATCAGATTAAAAATGGAGAGACAATGTCAGACGCGTTGATATGCTTACTTCTCAGAGTAAGATTAGGTATTGCTATGGGAAATTTGCTTCAAATATATTCAGAATTCAGCATGCATTCATTGCTGGATACGAAGTACTATTCAGATAGCCAAGGAGACTAAGTCCTTGACCTCACAGAGCTTACATTGTGGTGGGTAGATCACAAGGAACAAATGGAAGTGCTGTGTGGTATGTTCCGAAAGTGGTTGTGCACCAGAGTAAAAGAAAACCTGCCAGGAGGGAAAGGGAGTCAGGGATTGTGGGGGTGGGGAGTGGGGTCCTTGTGTCATCAGGTTAGGCCTTTGGACCTGCTGCTGGAACAGAGATAGGTTCTGTAACACTTTTCGTGAAATGGTATTTCTGTTTCTAATATACTGAGAGCAAACGGAAAGCTCCAGGGGTGGTGTCTTAACTTTGAGAACTAGTTTAGCAAACTCAAAGAAAGAGTCACTGGGAACTTTCTGAAGATCTTTCCCAGCTTTCTCCCGGGTCTACCAGATCGAAATCACTATCTTTAAAAAGCAGCTGCAGGATGGGGAGATGGATCAGTGGTTAAAGGTGCTTGCTTGCAAAGCTTGTTGTACCTGGTTCGATTCCTCAGTGCCCGAGTAAAGCCAAATGCAAAAAGTGCTGCGTGTGTCTGGCATTTGTTTGCAGTGGCAAGAGAAGCTGGCATGCGCACACTCACACACTCACACACATGTGCAAATAAATAAAAATAATAATTCTGGTGACTTATAATTCGGAGCAATTGCAATTCAGTTTAAAAAAAAAAATCCAAGTTTAGGGCTGGGAGAGATAGTTAAAGGTGCTTGCTTGCAAAGCCAAAGGACCCAGGTTCACGTCCTCAGGACCCAGAAGCACAAGGTGGCACATGTGTCTGGAGTGCGTTTGCAGTGGCTAGAGGCCCTGGCATGCCCATTCTCTCTGTGTCTCTCTCAAACCAACCAACAAACAAATAAAATAATAATAATAAATCCGAGTTCAATTGCTGCCACTTCCTAGCAACAAAGAATTGGTCAAGTTATGTATGCAGAATACCAGAGTAGAGATAGGCATTGAATCTTTAAATTGTGCATTCTTTAAACACCCCACCATCTGAGAAGGCTGTGGGTTCACACATTAAGAGGAAAAAGTACCTTTCCTCTCTAGCCAGCAGGCTTTATACGTGTGGGGGGCTGGATGAGGCTGGGGAGGACAAAGACAGTCCATCATTCCAGAGTGACGTCTTGCCTCTCTGGTCAGGTATCAGCCACGTTTCTGAGGCTTATGATGTCATTACTACCCTGTCCTGTATCCTCATTCTCTGGATGTTTGGGCTCAGGGACTTCTTGAAGCACTGGGTCTGGTTAGTATTTACTGCCATCAACCTTGTACTCCTCCGGGCCATCTGGGCTGAGAGTTGGTGGAGGACAGGTAAGCCAGTAACAGTGTGTACGTGCTAAGCTACCCATGACATCTACGTGTGCTGTCCTTTTTACAATGTGGGCTGCTAACGTTCTCCCCTAGCATGGAATACAAAAGTGCCCGTATCCATCCCTCCTGTCCTCCATGGTTCCCTGTTGTCAGTGGCAATTCATATCTGTGAGATCTGTGTCATAGGCAAGATAGCATTCTGTTGCCATGTGTCCAGTCAGTTAGTGTGGCTTCTCAGCAGTAAGGGAATTTTCTGGCAAAAAGCTATGTACTCCAAAGAACACAGTTTGTAACAGCAAATAGTTACATTGAAAAGGATTTGAAAAGAAAGAAACAAAGAGGCTGGAGGGATGGCTTTAGCACTTAAGGCGTTTGCCTGCAAAGCCAAAAGGACCCAGGTTCAATTCCCCAGGACCCACATTAGCCAGATGCACAAGGTGGCACATGCATATGGAGTTTGTTTGCAGTGGCTGGAGGCCCTGACACATCCATTCTCTCTCTCTCCCCCTCTTTCTCTCTGTCAAGTAAATAAATAAATAAATAAATAAATAAATAAATTTTTTAAAAAAGAAAGAAATAAAGAAGAAACTTCCCCTCTCTTTTTGATGTGAGATAATTTTTATGAATTCTTATCCATCTGTTAATTTTTAGTACTTCCTGTGAAAACAACACAAGTTTTTGGCAAATGCAGTAACTATAATACCCCTCCCCTCCCCTGGGTAGTTACAGGTTATTTAACCGGGGTCCTCAGAGCCCGCTGTGCAAGGCTGTGTGGATGTGTCCGTGAACAGCCTGCCCAACACACAGAAACATGGTAAAACAGAAGCCATGTAAGTCCTGGGGATGGCTTCATGTGTGGCACTTCAGAGTGGGAAGACTGAGAAAGGATTCCCAAGAGTGTAATCTATGAGTCAATGAGTTCTGCCTGTGAACAATTAGTTGTCCTGCAGGCCCACTGGGCTGTTTGCTGTCTGTTCTGAGTGCCTTGTAGCCTGCTGAAATCTGTAAGCCCAGGTCCCCTTTGATCTGGTTAATTATAGTGAAAGCATGAGAAAAATGTTAATTGCTTGACTCTTGGCTCCTGTTTCCGTTAGCATCATGCTTCCCTGCCCTGAGCTGGCTCCTTGTCAAGCTTTTGAATAGGGTTGGTGCCCCCTCAGCATCCGCCTGGTCAGACCTGAGCTTCATCAGGTAGATGGTAAGCAGAGAAAACAGTGAAATGCGATGCCTTCCTCCTCCTCCTCCTCCTCCTCCTCCTGAAATGCCACAAATACCCGTCATCCACAGTGGCAATAAGGTCAGGAATCTCAAAGACAAATCACACAGGAAATCTCAACTTATTTTGTATGAAAGCTGTTAAAAACTTTTAGGGAGAGAGGAGGTTTAACCCTTTTATACCCAGTATCTAATTTCTTTCTTTCTTTTTTATTTTTACTTTTTTTGTTGTTTGTTTGTTTTGTTTTCAAAGTAGGGTTTCACTCTAGCCCAGGCTGGCCTGGAATTCACTATGTAGTCTCAAGGTGGCCTCGAACTCATGACGATCCTCCTACCGCTGCCTCCCGAGTGCTGGGATTGAAGGCGTGCCTTACCGGGCCCGGTTCCCAGTATCTAATTTCTTTTAATACACAAGCGTTCTAAAAGTTGAATTTTCTGGAATAGGGGAAGCTAAAGAAACAAAGTACATTCTGTAATAGAAGGAAAAATTCTTGCAATTGAAAGAAGACATTTCAAACATAGTAACACAGGACCAGAATAACATAAGAGAAAAGATATTAGAGTCTGATATTGTGATGAAAGATATATCTGCAAAAGAGATATTGTGGCTGAGCTAAAAAAACAAACAAACAAACAAACAAACAAACAAATAACAACAACAACAAAAACCCTAGACTGGGAATCAGAAGAGCTGGGACTGGTCCTGCCTCAGCATTCACTTCCTTTTGCTAACAGCAATAATACCAATGCCAGTAATCACAGTGAGAATAGATTGGGAATTTTTGATGCGCTGAATGTGTGACAATTAGTTCTCTTTATCTCTTACCAGTAAGGTAAATCCTATGACTGCTTCCTGCTACATGTTAAGACATACAAGCTTTTAATTTATTTTTCTTTGTGGTGTTGGGGATCAAACCCAGTGTCTCATGTATGCTAGGCAAGTATCTTTGAAGTATACCATAGCCCGATCAAGGACCCCCTGCATCCAAGGAGGTCTGGCATGGCAACCTCTTCTGTCTGTCTGTAGAGCTCATGTTCAGAACCATGAGTTGCTGCCTCAGATCATGATTTTACATAGTGCTAGAGATGCTGTTCTGGATTTTGACCTCAAAAATAGCATTTTTGTTTTGTTTTTTTGTTTTTCAACGTAGGGTCTAGCTCTAGCCCAGGCTGACTGGAATTTACTATGTAGTTTCGGGGTGGCCTCAAACTCACGGCGATCCCCCTACCTTTGCATCCCAAGTGCTGGGACTAAAAGATGTGCCCTGCATTCAAAAACAGCATTCTTGGGCTGGAGGGATGGCTTAGCAGTTAAGGCCTGCAGAGCCAAAGGACCCACATAAACCAGGTGCACAAGGTGGCGCATGCATCTGGAGTCCGAATTCTTTCAGACAGGGTCTATTTCGGAATCTTGAACTCACTGTTTGGGCTAGACTGCCTAACCACGGAGCCCCAGGGAGTCCCTGTCTGTACCTGTCCAGCATGTTGTCTCACAAAGTCGGGCATTTGCATTGCTACTGGGAATCTAAACTCAGGCCCTCGTGCTTTCATGGCAAGTGCTTTATCCACTGAGCAATCTCCCCTAGCCCTCCAAGAAGCAAGTTGAAAAACTAAACAAACAAACAAACAAACAAACAAAAAACTTTCCTCTCAGAATTAAAGTAGAGGGAAGGCAGGATTTATATCAGGGCAGTGGTCCTCAAATGCAAGCATTACTTAAATATGTTATAAATTCACAATCTCTAGCCCCATTCCAGGTCTACTGAAAAGCTAACCTTGAGGGTGTGGCCTAGCCTTCTGAATTGCCTTAAGTTTTCAAAGTGATTCTGATACTGACCCAAGTTTGAGAACACAATTCAAATTTCTCATTCAATTAAAAAACTTATTTTGTAGTATATCTAATGTTAGATATAATTTTAACCAGACTATTTGTTTTGTAATTTCTGATAATATTTAAACAGGTGTAGTTATTAAAAAGTTACAGTTACTTAAAAGGGAAGCATAAATTTCAAAAAGGTTTTATTCCTTATTACACAATGTATGGTCCTTTTCTTAAGAAATTCCTAATTTAATTAGAGAACAGCACCTCTATGAATCTGTCATCGGTGCATCGGAATGAGCACAGGAAATGAGCACTCGCTGACAGGTGGTAGAGTGAACAATTAAAATGTGTTTTGAGAACAGCATTGGAAGATGCAGAAGGACTTCTGTTACTTAGAAAGAGAGATGAAAAAGAAGTTTGAGGAAACAAACTAAGCCCAGGCCCTGGAGAGTCAAATCAAATCTGCCTGGTATGGACATCAGAGGACCAAAGTGGAAGGATGGAGGGAAGAATAGACTGCTTTGAATTTTGCAGAAAATCTTGCTAGCGTTTTGAGCAAGACAACACCTTTGAAGACTTCTTCAATAAGAATTTCATGTGAGAGATGTGTGCAACTATATCAGCCATGATCATCCATCTATTGGCTCTTGTCACTGAAGATGAGGAAGATCCAGGAGCTCAGCTAGGTTGACGCTAATGGATTTCCACCTTCCCATCTCTGAGCCAGCCTCTTGTTCAGGGCCGTACCATTCCTCAGGCACTAAGCTGGTGGCCAGAAGCTCTGGTCCATATGGAACCCCCAGGAATCTCAGCATGCTAGAGCTGAGCCTGTACTTTCAAATAGGCAAGACCAGGTCCTTGTCTCTACTGAAAGAATGATCCTGGGAGTGAATGGGGATGGTCCCATCTTAAACAAGACCATGGCTCTAGAATAAGACTGTCTTCCATGGTCAAGCTGCCAGGTGTATGTGTCCTCTAGAGGGGACTTGGGAAGTAAGGAGAAGCAGGTGGCCATTGCTGTGACCCAGGAGCTGACCAGTGAAGGCCAAGCTTAGAGTCTGTTAGGACTGGAATATGAAATGTCCCCACAGCCACACATACTGGGGGTTGGTGGACAGCTTATCCTGAGTGGCTCTGGAGAAGTGATTGGAGCCTGAGGACTCTGACCTAATCAATGAATTAAGCCCTTGAAAGGTTCATAAAATGATGACATTATTGGGAGATAGTAAAATGTAAGGTGGTGTGAGGCCATGTTGGAGAAAGTAGGTGGCATGGTGATCTTGGGCTGGATCTTGTTGTAATTCCTTCTAGCATCTCTTCTTTGCTTCCTGGCTGCCATGATATGAACTCCTCTGTTACTGCACAACCTGCCTACAAGGATGGACTGAGACCTCTGAAAATGGGAGGCAAACTAGATCTTTCTTCCATTAAATTTTTTTTTTTTTTTTTAATGTCAGGTGTTTTGTCTTAGAGAAAAGTAACTCACACACTCTTGGAAAATCCAAGAAGATAAATTTTGACCAGCAAAAATTGATCACCAGTACTTAAAGATAGTGAGGGGAAAATACCTCACTGACAAATGTGGAATATAGGGCGAGATTGATTGGTGCTTTTAATGGCAAAGTGAAAGGGACTCCCACAGTCATGGTGAGCCCTGAGAGGAATGGCAGCTGGAGGTAGCCAGAGATATAGACTTGGGGCCATTTGCTCCCTGTGCACTTTATCCTTAAATTCTGAGCACATAGAATTGACAGTGTTTTTATTATCATCTTGCATTAGAAATTTGGAGGTTTGTGTACCATTTCCCAATGATATAGACTGTATCATTATAGTTCTAGACTTTATTAGCTAAGTTATGTTTTGGACTTCCCTCAACTACAATTGAATGGTCTAGTTATTCAAACTTTCACTTTCTACTGAATGTATTTATCTACATGGTTTTAACCTTTGAAACAAATAAATTGCTCCTCTTTATTCTGCATGTAGGTAGACAATAGGCAAGTCATTGAAAATACTTTAACAAATGGCACAGGATGAATTAATGTTAGCCCAGCTTAGCTCAGCATTGACAAAGCAGGAAAGTACACTATACCTTCCTGGCTTGAGCAGCTGACCAGAAACCCAGCGGCTTCTGGTTGAGGTTGATTCTGCATTGAGCAATGGATAACCCTGATTTTGCGCAAACCACATGTGCTCCTGAGGAACCAGACATTGGCCTTTTGTGGAGCAGCTGAGAAACACTCGTCAAAAATAAAGTGAAGGGGCTGGAGAGATAACTTAGTGGTTAAGGCGTTTGCCTGCAAAACCAAAGGATTCCCGTTTGACTCTCCAGGACCCCCGTATGTCAGATGCACAAGGGGGTACATGGAGTTCTCTCTCTGCATCTTTCTTTCTCTCAAATAAATAAAACATATTTTAAAAAATAAATAAAAATAAAGTGAGGGCTGGAGGGATGGCTTAGCAGTTAAGGGCACTTGCCTGCAAAGCCAAAGGACCCAGGTTCTAGTCCCCAGGACCCACTTAAGCCAGATGCACAAGGTGGTGCATGCATCTGGTGTTTGTTTGCAGCAGCTGGAGGCCCTGGTTTGCCCATTCTTTCTCTCTTCACTCTCTGCCTCTGTCAAATAAATAAATAAAATATTTAAAAAGAGTGAAGCTAAAACATTATGTGATATAGTAAAAATATAGAGAAGAGGAAACAGTAGGAAAAAAATGAGGGCCTAGTGGAGGGGAGGGGGAACAAAGGAGGGTAGTGGGAGGGGATTATGTAGTTTTTCAAAATTTTTATTTATTTATTTATTTGAAACAGATAGAGAGAGAAAGAGGCAGAGCTAGAGAATGGGTGCATCAGGACCTCCAGCCATTGCAAATGAACTCCAAATGCATGTGCCACCTTGTACATCTGGCTTACGTGGCTACTAAGGAATTGAGCCTCGAACCTGAATCCTTAGGCTTCACAGGCAAGCGCTTAACCTCTAAGCCACCTCTCCAGCCCAGATTATGTAATTTTAAAAAGTGTTTTATAAAAGAAAAATGCGGCTTTCGAATGATGTGGAACTACCCAGTGGTTTTACTGTTATGAGTGCTAGGTGCTTCCGGTTGGGTTGATCTGTCGTTGTATGTTCACTGCAGAAGCTCCAAAGGCAGCTCAGAAGAGCAGAGCCTTACAAGTGCGCAGCAGCACTACCATCAGACAGTCTTCATTAGAGTATTAGTCGTAGTAGAAGTGGGAATGAAACCTGGCAAAATGTCAGGGGAGCTGACATCAGAGTTATTAAGTTGAAGAGATTGCCACTCAAATCAAATCAGATAATGCTATTACTGTCATTTCTGGCACTCTCAACACTAAGGAGAGTGGGGAAAATAAGCCCTCAGTTAAACAGATGTGTGTGCCTCCCCCTGGCTTTGGGATTGCTGTCATAATCCCGGGAGATTAAATATGAAATCAAACCAGGAAGGCTTCTTGCTGATCGACTCCTGTGGAAATATTACAAATTCATGATTACAAGTTAGCTTCCCTCATGTCTGTTCTAAGTGAAAAAAAAAAAAAAAAAAAAAAAAAAAGAACATCCTACTGCTCGAGAAGTAGATTATTCTAGTAATGTTTTAGCCGTGTTTTACTTAATGCACACTTGGTTCTAAGGAATTTGTTCCTCATCCCTCTGTACTGACAATCTGGCAGAGTTTCTTTGACTTGGAGTGTTCCACATTCTCTCTTCGTTTCCTTCCCTCAACCTTGATGAAGATTGTGACACTGGACCTCCTACAGGGACAGCGAGATTGGCTCTTTCAGACCTCTCTCACCTTGACCTTTCCCTCACTGTGCTCAAAGTCAATTCCAGCAACAAAAGCCCTTGTGGTTTTGTGATTGCCCAATTTTCCACTCTTGCTAAAGCGTTACCGTAAAACCCGACATCGTGTCCCTGTCGGCTTCTTGGGGCGGCTGCAGTGAGTGGGGGTACGGGGTACAGTCCATTAGTGGATTCTGGGAGAGGTTTACCTGCTCGAGATGGGGGCACAGTGATCTGTGGCTGAGACTGCACAGCCATGCTTCAGGCTTGCTTTGCTGGCTGCACGGCACACACTGGCAGTTGGGTTTGGGGGAGCCATCTGCACGCTGGAGGGCAGAGTGAAGTGACTTCAGTGCAGAGGGCTAGCAGAGCCATCTGCAGCCTACCAGTCCTGTGCTTTTCTGCTCTGGAAGTGGTGGCCAGGCTTCCCCGGCTGGTCATTGGAGGTGCTGGTGGCACTGTGGTCCCTGGATTTCCGTGGTGGTCAGCAGTACAGACATTTTCTATACTGAGTCTTTTCATTGGAGGTAGATTGCCTGTTTCCGGAGGTGACTAGTTTCAATCTAGCCAGGTAGGATACTGTGTGTTCCTTCCTGCATTTGGGTAGTATAAATGTCATTACATGCATGTGTTTTTTTTTTTTTTTTTGTTTGTTTGTTTGTTGATTTTTCGAGGTAGGGTCTCTCACTCTAGCTCAGGCTGACCTGGAATTCACTATGTAGTCTCAGGGTGGCTTCAAACTTGTGGTAATCCTCCTATCTCTGCCTCCCGAGTGCTGGGATTAAAGGCGTGTGCCACCACGTCCAGCTGCATGTGTTTTTTAAAAAACATTTTATTTTTATTTATTTATCTGAGAGAAAAAGGGAAGGAGGGAGGGAGGAAGGGGGAAAGAGAGTGAGAGATTAGGCATGCCAAGGCCTCTAGCCACTGTAAATGATGTGTGCCACTTTATGCTTCTGGGTCCTGGTGAGTTGAACCTGTGTCTTTAGGCTTTGCAGGCACGTGCCTTAACCACTAAGCTATCTCTCTAGCCCACATGCATGCATTTTTTTTTTTTAAATTTTGAGAGAGAGAGAGGAAGAGGCAGAGAGAGAATGGGTACACCAGGGCCCTTCAGCCACTGTGAACAAACTCCAGACGCATTTGCCTCCTTGTGCGCATGTGCAGCATTGTGTGCTTGCTTCACTTTTGTGTCTGGCTACACGTGGGTCTTGGAGATTCACAGGCAGGCACCTTAACCTCTAAGCCATCTCTGCAGCCCACATGCATGCATTTTTGAAGCTGTGGGTTTTGAAAGAGCCTTCCTCGGGGTCTTGTTACCTCACATTTCATCAAACTGCTCTCACCAGTTTCAAGGCTCAGTAGGAACCCCACCCCTCAGGGGATGGAAGAGGACTGCACATGGTGCTTAGGTCACAGGTGTAGAATGCTTTGATTAAAGAGGCCTCCCAGAACTGCCTTGCCCCTCCCACCCCATGAGGACACAGCAAGGAGAGGAACCCTTGCCTGATTTCAAATGCACCCTGACCTTGGCCTTCCCAAATTCCAGATTTGTGAGAAATGAATTTATATTATTGATAGATAGCAGCCTGAACAGATTTAAAACACAAGGAATGACTTGTTGGAGGGATTTTTTCCCCCTTTTTTCATTATCTTTCTTTCCAAAGAGGTGCTCTTAGTTAGATGCCTGCCACATGCCAGGCCTTTTACATACATTATCTCACTTTACCTGTGCTTGTGACCATAGACTATTGTTTCTTGATTCCACATGCTAAAACTGAAGCTCAGAGAGGCCAAATGACGCCCAAGGTCATCTAGTTGGTTTTCAGTTGAGCCTGGTTTAATCCTTGGGTAAAGCCTGAACTCTTCCCACAACTGGTCACAACCCTGGCTTTTGCAGCAGCATAACCTGACAAATTACAAAGAATAAAAATAAAAATAAAAAAATTAAATAATTAAATAAAATTAAAAAAATAGAACAACCCTCCCCCAAACTCCTTTAATTATCCCTGAGCTTCTCATATCTCCAGCTTCAAGATGCCTTAGTTGGCATGTTCTTTTTTTTTTCTTAAATATATTTTATTTATTTATTTATTTGATTGAGAGAAAGAGGGAGGGAGGGAGGGAGAGAAAGAGAGAGAGAATGGGCATGCCAGGGCCTCCAGCCACTGCAAACGAACTCCAGGTGCATGCCCCCTTGTGCATCTGGCTTACGTGGGTCCTGGAGAATCAAACTGGGATCCTGTGGCTTTGCAGGCAAAGTGCTTTAACCACTAAGCAATCTCTGTAGCCATTAATAGGCATGTTCTAAGTACTGACACCAATAGCACACATGGCCCCCTCCCATATTCACAGATTCTGCATTCATAGATTCAACCAACCACAAAACATCTGCCCATCATTGCACATACACCAAACAGGTATAAACTTTTAAAAATCATTGTTTACTAAATAGTAGACCATAAAAATTATTTACATGACATGACTGTTAAATTAGGTATCGTTATGTAACCTAGAGCTGGTTTAATCTTAGAGATGATTTGCACTGATAGGTTCTGTGCAAGTGCTACACCATTAAATAATGGATCTGAGCATTCTGGGATCTGGTATGTAGGGATACTGGAACCAGTTCCCTTCAGGTATGGAGGGAGGGATATGCTTACCTGAAAGTGTAATGTGGCTATTGAAAGAAGATGTATCCACATGGATTGGCTAAACACTTCTTCCCATACAGTACCACAGCTCTTATCTTTGCCATCCTATTCTCTAAAATGGGTACAGTTTCTTTTCATGTACATTACTGACATGTTGTATTGACTCAGTGAATGAATTGCGAAATACAGAGTACAATTCAAATGCAAAGCACCATAAATGAATTATAAGAGAAATCTCATTCATGTATGTCTGACTACACTCAACCAAATCCTATTAAATTAAATGAATGGGTCAGGTCAACAGAGGTTGTGATCTTGGAATGTGTAATCTTGGAATGAGAGACCAGTGCCCAGAGATCTAATTGGTTTCATTAATTTGAGAGAGAGAGAGAGAGAGTTTCATGTTAATAAAATATACTACAAGGCCTCAAGACACTATACAGCATATGTGCTCAAAAATACAACATTCCCTGCCTGATGTGTTCCATCTGTTTCTGTAGATCTGGTTTTCTGAGCCTGAGGTTGAGTTCTCCCATGGCCATTGCTCCCTTCTGCCAGCAGAAGTGACTGCAGAGCCAAGAGAACTTGAGCTGGAATGGGGTACAGTCATTTCACATTCTAACCAAATGTCAAGCTTGGCATATAAAATGGAGTGGTGGGACAGTGCTCACAGTGCTACAGAGGTAGAAGACTTTCCTGCTTCCAGCTCATGTGATCATGAATATAAGTATAAGCAATCTGTCAGTAGAAATGGAAAATTCTGAACTATGTAATTAATTAGAAATGGAACACCCATAATCAGAGAGAAAGGTTTATTTTGTCACCACATAATTCTATTCTCCTGAGAGTATGGCTATACAATTAAATGTATCACTTTATTTTATTTTATTTTATTTTATTTTATTTTATTTTATTTTATTTTGGTTTTTTGAGGTAGACTCTCACTCCAGGACAGGCTGACCTGGAACTCACTATGTATCCTCAGGGTGGCCTTGAAGTCATGGTGATCCTCCTACCTCAGCCTCCCAAGTGCTGTGATTAAAAGCCCGGCTTTAAATGCATCACATTTTAATGAAATGAGCTTAATTCTACTTAAATGCACTAACAAGTCTATGAATTACTGAGCTGTAGCTGTAGAAGAAGGTTTCCATGAAGTTTTTTTTTTTTTTAAATTTTGAGATTATTAGGATGGTTTTTCACATAAGCTCAAAATTATTGACACTAAATAAGGGACTAACTCTACAATCTGATTATGTAAATAATGTTCAGAGCAAAGGTGAGGTGCATGGTGGAGCTCTATGGAAATGAAGGAGTATTAGAATCAGGTCCTGGAGCCTTTTTTTTTTTTTTTTTTTTTTTTTTTTTTTTTTGCCAAGTATGAATCCCATTTCAGAGGTTTTTCAAGTAAGGGACCCTAGCTAAGCTACCTTCAGCATTCCTGTTGCAGTTACCTCCACATTGCTGGGGCAGAACACCCAACCAAAAGCAGCTCTTGAGAGGAAAAAGTTAACTTTGACTTAGTCTCGTGGGGAAAACTTCATGATGGCGGGAAAAGGATGAGAGAGCAGTGATGGACATCACTAACTGCCACAGCAGATGGAAGATAGTAGGAAGAGATTAAGCTGAGCTCTGGGGAGGGGGAAGGTGTGCTGTCATGCCCTAAAGCCCATCCCCAATAACACATCTCCTTCAGCAAGGTTTCTCCTCCCCAATTACTATCAGCTAAGGGTCAAGCATTTAAAACATCTGAGTTTACGGGAGATAGCTGATTCAGGTCACCACAGTTCCCGTGAATAAAATGAGGACAGTAACAAGCCCTCACTATTTTCTCTTCCACTGAAGTGGAAATGACTGATGAAAAACGATGAGATGGTGCTGAAGAGATGGCTTAGTGGTTAAGGCATTTGCCTGCAAAGCCAAACGATCCCAGTTCGATTCTCTAGGACCCACGTAAGCCAGGTGCACAAGGGGGCACATGCATCTGGGGTTTATAGTGACTAGAGGCCCTGGCACTCCCACTCTGTCTCTCTCTCTCTCTCTCAATTAAATAAAAATGATGAGATGAATGGAAACCATGTGGACTGCAAGGCAGACAGTGCAAAAGGCATGTCCGTACCAGAAACACTTTTGCAAATGTAACTGTAGCATTAGAATCCAGTGAGCCCAGCATGTTTGCTTCCTTTTCACACGAGTAGTTGCTTCAGTCCATTGGTCTGAACTGTGCATGAGCAACACCTGCCCAGAATGTTGGAAAGGTGTCATGGGGACCCTTGGCTGGATTCCCTACATTGAGCCTAAAACTCTTTGACATAGCAATAAAAGGAGGTCTTTTTTTTTTTTTTTTTTTTTTTCTATGAGTCTACCTATTGTCTCAGTTTGAAAACTGGGTCACAGAGTTCTTGCACCCTCTCAGAAAAGGGATGAATGCATTCTGTGTTCCAGATCCTTGTGAAGTGTCTCTTTGCTTTGAAATCAAACTTGATTGCTATTCAGTGTAGGAGTATGTAGAAACTGTATTTATGGTGTCCTATGCAATAAGAGAGAAGTTATTGAACATGACCATGGGCCCTGCTGGCTTCCCTGAGGGACACTACCATCAACCAGAGCACCCTGTGTTCTTCATCAGAAAACTACTAAATCACGAAAGACTATTGTGTCTTTAGCAGAGATTTTAATATGTGGAAAAGTTTGAGGTAGATGCAAACAAAATTGCAGATTCGAGCCAAGCACAGGTACTGCTAATATTTTGCCATATGTCAGGCTCCCTGCTGCTTCCCTCCCCAACTCGCCCAGGGCTTATGTTCAGGCTTTGTCTTAAAAATTTGTGATTATACTATCTGTGCATTTTTTTGTTTGGTTTTTCAAGTTAGGATCTTGTTCTAGCCTAGGCTGACCTGGAATTCAGTATGTGGTCTCAGTTTGGCCTCAAACTCTCATGTGTCTTCTTACCTCTGCATCCCACGTGCTGGGATTAAAGGTGTATGCCACCACTCCCGGCTTACCTATGCAGTGTTGTTTGCATGTATTTTGTAATTTTATAAGTGTCCTATCTCACTTCAGATTTTCCATGTATAAATTTTTTTCCATGTACAACTTTTACATGTAGTGTAATTTACTATTCTTTTGTTAGTTAATATTACTGCCTTTAACTATTTTATTCTGTTATAAATCAATCATACTTTGTTGCCCATTGAGGATTAGTTCATTGCTATATATTCCTAAAGTGAAATTACTAGGTCAAAGCTGTATTATTAAGTCTCTTGATATAAATAGCCAAGTGGCATTTTAGAAAATTGACGCAAACTTAAATGGCCAAAAGTAGGATATAATTATATAATTTATGGCATATACACATGATAGAACATTATACAGTTATCGAGATTGTTTTAGAAGAATATTGACATTGCTCTTAATATGAATATTTGCATATACTGAGAAAATGTGCTTGTAGTTTTTTTTGACACACATAGATCAAAGACATAGAAAAAATATAGTAATGATCAACACCTTTGGGCCCCAAAATATGGTCAAGGGTGAGGAGATGACGCAGTGAGTGAGGTGCTGGATATCAAGCAAGAGACCTAAGTTAGGGTCCTCAGTACCCATGTAAAGCTGGGCATTTTGTGGGTGCCTGTGATCTCGGCGCTGGGGAGGTGAAGACAGGCAGAACCCTAGGGCTCATTTGCTGGCTTGTCCAGCTGAGTTGCTCTAACATTAGTCCCAGCAAGAAGCCCCGTCTTGAAGAATAAGTTAGAACGTGACTGTGTAAGAAACTTGATGTGAGCCTCTAGCCTCCACATTTATATTCACATGTGCACACGTGCCCACGCACACACATATACCTTCATGCATATGAGCGTGAATGTCCACACAACAACAAAAACACATGGCTAAGCCTGGCTTGGTGGCGTATGTCTGTTATCCCATCACTCAGGAGTGTGATGCAGGAGGATTACTAAGTTTAAAACCTGCCTCGTCTACATAGTAAGATCTTGTCTCAGAAGAAAGAAAGAAAGATAGAAAGGAAGAAAGAAAAGGGAAAGGAAAGGAAAGGAAAAGAAAAGTTAAGGCAACTTTTATTTTACTAGTTGAATACATTCTAAATTTCTCCGAGATTCCGTATTGCTTTTGTAACATAAAATTGCTTTCTAAATGCATTTAATTCAAAGAATGATGATCTTACAGGCCTAGTATTGACATGATTCTTTGAGCAAAATAGTACTGCCCATTTTACTATGAAAGGTGAACATTAATCCTTTACGCTATTTCATTCATGTATTTTAGAATCTTGATTTTGGTAGCCATTGGGAAAGGTATTGATTACTTCCTCACTGAATTAGTCAGGGCTTGCTAAAGGACCAGAACTCATAGAATGATATGAATTATAAAAAGAGATTTATGATATTGGCTTACATGGTATGGGATGGACAGTCCAACAATAGCAGGTTTCAGGCCTGAGAGTCAAGGAAGCCGGTAGTTGCTCAGTCCCCGCGGCTGACTGCCTGAGGAGTCCCAATCTGTCACTGAAGGCCTGGAGGCTTCCTGGAGAGTTGCTGGTCTTCAGTCCACATTGTAAGGCTGATGAGGCTGGGGTCCAAAGTCCACATGTGATAGCAGCAACAGGGTAGATGACTGCACCAGTGAGTATAAAAGGTAGACAGGTGAAAGGCCCCGTGGTCTCTTTCTATATCATCCATCACGGGCAGGGCCACCCACTCTACGGGAAGGTCTTCCTGCCTCCATCCGTCCTTCCTGGAAACACCCTCACAGACCCACCCTAGAGGAGGATCTCTTACTTGATTCCTAATCTGATCGAGTTGAGAACTTAACAGTCACACTCACGATGTGTCCATCCACCAGCTCATCATCTACTCATTCGGAATTGTTCACTGGGTACTTGTAGTCCTTGGCACTGTGCTGAGGATGTAAGGAGAAGGAAGAGGAATGAAAACTGTACCTGTCCCCTACCAAGGGCCACCACTCAGTATATATTAAAAGACATCTGGCTCACGCCAAAATTTCTGAGAAATTGCTAAAAGAAATATAAATTAGTATTTTCAGTTATTTAAACAGCTTGAATGTTAGTCCCTTGATTTACTTGATATCTGACCTATGGCCATATTTATTACCTGAGAACTGCACTTCAATACAGCAGCCACTAAGTCCATGTAGTGATTTAAATCGAAATTAGCTAAAATGAAATCAAATAAAAATGTTAATGTCTCCGTTGCTGTAGCCACACTTCAAGAGCTTAGTCCCCACATGCGGTGGTGGCACGACATTGCACATTGTAGGAACTTGAATTCCACAATGCTACTCTCTAGGAGCAAGTGACTTTCCATTTCTACTTGTTCCTACTCTTAAGTACTCACCAAGATCTTCTTAGACTTACCGTAGCCTTCTAAGAGGATCCTGGGTATTTCCCAGATCTCACACATCTTCAACAGATATTCCTGACAGAACCAGGATGAATCTGTAGCTCTTTAGGTGAAAACTGGGCGTGGCTTACTTGTTACATGTTAGCTTTCACAGTGCAGGCTCTTGGGAAGGCTTTGGAGTCCTCTTTACCTGAGACCTCAGGATGTTGCTAGCATCTCCCCAAACGTCCTCTGCTCGCCTTCTCTTTGCCCATGGTTTCAAATTTGTAACATTTACAGTCATTATTGCCCAACGTTTTGCTTTGTATTTCTTGTCTGTCCCTAATTTCTTGTCTATGTTGTCATATCCTGGACTAGTTTGCATATACCATGATAGGACTGAAGTCTTGGCTGACTAAATGTGGGGCTACAGTTCAGTCATTATCTTAATTTCCACTGCACCACTCGAGTGCACTAAACAGCAGTTGCCTCACTCCAGTGGGGTTGGAATTGGTTATCCGTTTTAGAGCGCTCACAATTTGTCCACCTGCTTGGTATTAGGCATTTAATGCTGTTCTTTTTGTAGGACTTCCAGGAAAATCAGAGTTCATTAAATACAGAAGAGAATTATACTAACAATAGAAGATCGCCATGCCAAATAAGCAGCAGTGAGTGAAGAAAAGCTGTGTCTTTAGCCGCTGTCCTCTTCAGCTTTACTTTTCAGATTAAGTAAATCATTAAAGCATCTTTGAGACATTGTGGTGTTACTGTTTGAGTAGTCTGTGTCACCAGTTTGCATGTCAGCATTGCATTTCTGTGGCAGATGCTTAGCTGTCCATCACATTGCACGGCCACAGATGTAGCTGTAATTCCAGCCATAGCGACGACTGGCTGGCTGGCTGTAGTCATATCCTTTTCCTACACGTTCTTGGATCACCACTCGTGGCCCCCTACATAATTGTTCTACAACGTGGACATGGAGTTAACATAGAGACAGATACACCTATGAAATGCCTCATCACTGGAAAATGAGGATTGTCCCTCTTTGGGGTATTCTATAAGACTTACTTAGCCATGCACGCATTACAGACATGATTTTGTCTGCACAGCTCTGGTCTCCTGACCAGTCCATAAAGGCAGTTTATGGACTTTTCTCTCTGTTTTCTAGCACTTGTGTTGTGGCTCTGTCCTTTGATGAGGGAGTAATTGCCTGAGCAACTCCTGCATCTTTCTGGATGAATAAAGAGGAAGTAGAAGGCTAAAGGGGAGACTGAGTCACCCTCTGGATCCCCTTCACTTCATTATTTTTCCTTTTGTTTTTAGGAAATCTGTTACTGCTTGTCTCTGGGTGTCCAACTGCAGGTGAAGAAACAGTTTGGATTTGACTTAAAATGATGCTTAATTTTAATTTCGTATCAACTGCCCTTTATTGTTTATATGGATTATTGCTTTTAGGGATCCCTAAACCTTATTCCAGTTCTCTCAAGGTTGTATAGAAGTTTAGAATTAGTCATTCAAAAGTTATAGCACTTCTTCATTGTCTTGATATGTGTTTAATGAACTTGAGTCTGAAAAGTCATGGAATTACATTATGGATGCATTGAGATTAAGAGAAAAATAAGGAGTCATGAAAACGAATGTTTTTGAGTAAACATTAGTTTTGAAACTGATGTGTTCAGAACATTCAAAGGATTCCTTGATTCTAGAAACAGAGGAAATCATCAGCTTTGCAAAAACAAAACAAAAAAATCTTTAGGGGCTATGCTTCCAGATTCTTAGCCCTCCCAGTGGCACAAGTTCAGGTTCTCTAATTATTGTTCAATGGCTTTTGTGCTCAGTTTTGTTTGGACATCAGCCAATCACTTACTACCTCTACGACAAAGAACACATCAGGACCAAACGATCTGGAGGTAGATCTGTCTTGCAAGAGTTGAGACAGGAGGTGTTCATACTGTGCAGATCATGTGTGAGAGGTGGAACAGATGGAAAATGGAGGCTTTATGTTAATCACCTCTCTATTGGGCTCACTTCTTACTACCATCCCATTCTGAAGTAGATTCCAGTGTGTGGATTTTAGGGAAGCACCCATTCAACCATAGCATTATATGATTGATAAAAACTACATTTCTTGGGCTGGAAAGATGGCTTAGTGGTTAAGGCACTTGCCTGAAAAGCCAAAGGACCCAGGTTCAATTCCCCAGGACTCACGTAAGCCAGATGCACATGGCACATGCATCTGGAGTTCATTTGGCCCAGCTTGATATCCTGGCATGCCCATTCTCTCTCTCTGTCTCTCAAATAAATAAATAAATAAATAAATAATTTTTTATTATTATTTATTTTTTTTAATATTTATTGACAACAAAACATACTTACATACAAAAGGTGCATAGTTTTCCCTCCCCTCCCCCCATTCCCCTTTAGAACTCCACTCTCCATCATATCCCCTCCCTCTCTCCATTAGTCTCTTTTTTAATTTGATGTCATCAACTTTTACTTCTATTATGAGGGTCTTGCGGAGGTATTGCTAGGCGCAGCAAGGTCATGGATATTAAGGCCAATTTCTGTCTGGGCAGTTGCATTGTAAGGAGTCGTACCCTTCCTTTGGCTCTTCCATTCTATCCGCCCCCTCTTCTGCAATGATCCCTGAGCCTTGGAGGGTGTGACAGAGATGTTTCAGTGCTGGGCACTTCTCCATCCCTTCTTCTCAGCACTATGTTGCCTATTGGATCATCCCAGTGGTCATCGCCATCTGAAAAGAGAAGCTTCTCTAACCAGAAGTGAGAGTAGCATTAATATGTGAATATGAGCATTAAGTGTAGTATTTTCCGGGCAGCTTGGTGGGAGTAGTATATACATTTAGATAAGAGCATACTTTATACCCCTAAGGCTCATGACCTTACCTACCATAGACTTTGCTTAGGTTTTTCAGTACCAGGTATGTATTCCCTCCCGTAGAGGGGGCCTTCAGTCCAATTATAGAGCAGTTGGTTACCCCACGAGTAGACATGCCACTATTGCACCCGTTCAGTCTTTGGGCCTGTCTGGCCAAATTTGAATATTCAGCGTCCACTGTTTTCACTGCTGATGACTTCTGTCTCCCATACTCTGCATGCAGTGCAGCTTTTTCCAGCTTTCAGTTGGCTGGTCTACAGGGAGAAGGTTTTCTGCTCAGCACCAGCTTGCTTTCTCAGTGACCTTGCCTCTCAGGCAAGAGATGTCTTCAGCAATATAAATTTTTTTTAAAAAACTGCATTTCTTCCTATTCTTCCTTAGGGTAAATAGCAAAATCAATTAAGAAAGAGATTCCTTCTTAATGTCACCTAAGACCTTGCCCACATAACGTGCCAAATCCCTGATGTAATTCTGTGGGCCATATATATTACATTAATGTGGGAATTTGCTAACCATTGTCATCTGCTTTTAACATACATAAAAGCACGTTCAGAGCCAACAATGGGGTATGTAGGGGCAACACCTTATTATCGCTGCAGTCACGATCTTTCTTATTTCACAGCTGGACACACAAAAGTGCAGGAAGGTTAAGTGCTCTACCTGAGGTCACTTAGGAAGTGAGTGGTTCTGCCAGAGCAAGACTGGAGAGCCCGAGGCCAAAGCACGATCCCCTGTGTATTCAAAGTAAAGAGAAGGCTCTTTTATTCTTTACCAAAAATATAAAGCCAAAATTGCACTGTGAAATTTGAGAATCTCCGCATCTCTAGACTGCCTCCATTTCTTCCTTAATAATGTTGAGGGACATGTAGTATCGTCCAATTGACTGATGAGGGACATGTAGTATCGTCCAATTGACTGATGGCCCATTTAACTTTCACTCCAGTTTTTGTAGGATGTGCTTTGGAAGAAGCCCTTGAAAGGCTGAGGTAGCCGGATCATTGAGTTCAAGGCCAACCTGGGGCTTCATAGTAAGTTCCAAGTCAGCTTGGACTAGAATGAGCCCCCCCTGCCTCAAAAGAAAAAAAGAAAAAGAAAAAGGAAAAAAAAGTACTTTTTGAGAGTAGACCTTTTCATTTGTGATATTTTCTAAAAATTCCAAAATTATACATTTTTTGAGAAATAACTCATGTTTTATTTACCAGTCAGCTCATTCTTCTTCCTGTGGATGGAAAAGAAAAATTTCTATTTCATTTCATTGTTCTGATTCATGTGAGACATCACTGCCCCAGGAGACAGTAGCATCGGCCCTGTGACGTCTGTCTTTGTTGATTAAGTGCCAGCGATTGAACTTAGAGTAATCAAATAATTTTTTAGTAGATTTTTAATAAACAAAGGTAGAATTTGAGTCTTTTCTTCAGGGCTAGCTTTCAGTTGAAATTGCCCAGGCAGAGTAAAAATATCCAGTGAGAGGGTGAACTGTTTAATTCTAACCTGAGTCCCTTAATATGTTAACATTTTCTTCAGTTCTATGAAAGAGGCTCAAAATGGCCCCTGCTTTTCAAGCCAATGACACTGCCTTTTCCCTCTGTAGTGACAGATTGTGACGTCGCTCTTACTGGCAACTATGTCTTTGGCGAGAAGTGAGACATCCTGACCATAGTTATCACATTGGCAGGGTGATACTCAGTAACTGCTTGGATATAGTTTGTGCCCTGACCCTGTGCCCATTGTGCCCTGACCCTGTGCCCATTGTGCCCTGACTCTGTGCCCATTGTGACCTGACCCTGTGCCCATTGTGACCTGTGGTAGACTCTGTCTGCCTCCAAGATTTCCGGTAAGGCCCCTCAAGATATTTGTACATCCTCTGCTCATTTAAATGTGATACCATAAAGTTGAAATGCAACTATTGACAGCAACAGGTCCACTATCTCCTCACAGAGCAACTGCGTGCCTGTAGCTAGTCACTCTGAGAAACCAAGTGGGTACTGCAACAGGCGGAAACCGCCCAAATGGAAGCTTGTGGTAGTTTTTATTGAACACTCAAGTGGAAACAATGAGTGGTGTAAACACATGGAAGTCTAAGACACTCCAGGAAAGATCTCACCCCCCCTCCCCTCCAATGAGAAAAGAGAAAGAGAATCTAATCCCAGCACTCGGGAGGCAGAGGTAGGAGGATTGCCGTGAGTTCAAGGCCACCCTGAGACTACATAATGAATTCCAGGTCAGCCTGGGACAGCCAGAGTGAGACCTACCTCAAAAAAACAAAACAAAGAGAGAGAGAGAGAGACTGAGAGAGAGAGAATCAGACTGTGATGGCTCCACATCAGCACTGATGAGCTGTGAGAGAGGGTTCGGGACCTGCCCGTCTTAGGTTCCAGCAGACTTTGCACCTTCAGCACGCATCTTCTCCCCATGTACTGCTCTCTTCTCAGTAAGAAAAATGTGCAGGATAATGCTTATCTTGGAGGCTTGTTGCAAGGAATAGTAGCATTTTAAAGTATCTTACATACCTAGAACGAATTCAAGGATCAGTAAATGCCTGTAGTTACCGTGATTGTTACTAACAGGAAGTCAGCGCGTGCTAAATGTCAGCTTGGTAGGACAAGTGTAAATGCTGTGTACGGTTAAAGCAGATTCCATTTCCTTCATTCTACTTTCCAGGCTGTAAGAACAGGACTCACTCATCACTGCACTTCCATCCTGATTTCTTTTGTTCCCTGAACACGTAGTTATTTTCTCAGCCTCCTTGGTGGCAGCTAACTCTTGAGGAGGCAGCTGCGGAAGCCAAGGGACATATGTGTGTGTAACTGCGATTCCGATGTTCCGCATTGAGAGAGCATGGAGAAATCAGTTTGCCACTCAGAACCCAGTGACCACCAAGATGAACTCTCTAGCTCTGTCCCATTGAGACGTGCTGCTGGGAAAGACTTGTGAAAGGACTGAAAGCTGACCATCAGATGGGAGAAGAAAAGATGTCCTTTTAATCCTTTCAGAATTAAGTAATTTAATAATTTGTAAAATACTTGGAAAAAAAATGCCTGAACCCATTTCTTTGAATCTGATTTACAAATCAGTTTTCTAGAAGGCACTAAAATGCTTCTGAGTTTGGTTCAGTTGGAAAATAGTGATGCTGACGATGCAAACTATGAGATAGCATCTGAAGACATTCCTGTTTGTGGTTTGCATGGAACATAATCTTTTCTGGTGATTTATGTTCTGTCATATTTTGCTTAATCTGGTATTAAATGCGGTTTGTATTTCTTGAATGGTTACTGGCCAATGAGGGCAAGTAGTCCTGAAGCATATAAGATATCAGAGGAACCGTCTGGAAATGAAACTAGGCTGCAAGGACTGCCACAGGTTTTAATAAGTAGGTAATGGTGAATTGTCTGCAGATGAAAGCGGCCATGTTGGGCCATTCATTTCATCATTGTGAGTACCAGTACTTGCCTGTGGTTAAATCAGGAAAGAGGGAAAAAAACCAGTCAGTCAAGCTGATGGTCAGGGGTGGGAGGTGGTCATATTAAAGGTCAAAGAGATGGGAGGTGGTCATATATATGAATCTCTACTACTTGTTTACCACACACAGGCTGCACTGCCCCCACCCCCATTTTGATGCTCACTCCTCCCCCAAATGAGATCCTCTGCATATAATGAAGACAGTGCTGAGAGTGACTTATTGCAAAGGCCAGGCTGAAACCATGACCCAGCATTGAAAACCCTCACCCTGACTATAATCTCCTGCTTAGATGCTTGTTTATGTTAAAGGGAGTTCACGTTGACAATAAGATTTTAAGAAAAAAAAAAGAGGAAAACTAGATCATCCTGTACATGAAGGGAGGGAGGACGGAAATGAGAGGAGAAGGAAGGAGAGAGGGACTGTCCATGTTCTATCCATCACTGATTTTCACTGGAGAATTTCCGTTTTATAAATTGGGATCATTTATTCACTGAAGAAATGATTTTTCTGATCAGCCAGGTTTCCTCTCACTAAAATTTCTAACATCTCCAGCAAACTAAAGAGATATAAAATATGACTGTCAGATTTTAAAACTAAGGCAAATACTGCGGATGGTGGTGCCATGCTGTGATGAGTGCTAAGGGGGAGTGCATGTTAGGGTGAGAGATTATGGGCTTAGAGAATCAGAAGTTCATGTTGTTTTGAAGGTGAAGTACCCAGCAGACCATAGAAATTTGAAGCTTGGCGAAGAGGCTTGAATTGCAAAAATTATGGAGGTTATTGTACATTCATGATGCTGAGACTACATTTCTGGAAGGAATCACATCGATGTGTGTAAAAACAAAAGATTCGCAAAGAGCTAATATTGTAATAGGTTTCCTCCAAAAATAACTTTTTTATATTTATTCATTTATTTGAGAGAGAGTAAGAGGCAAATAGAGAATGGGCACCCCAGGGCCTCTAGCCACTTCAAACAAACTCCAGATATATGTGCCACCTAAGGCATCTGGTTTAGATGGGTACTGGGGGGGATCAAACCTGGGTTCCTTGTCTTCACAGGCAAGTGCCTTAACCACTAAGCCATCTCTCTAGCCCAAAACATATCTTTTTAAACTAAGAAAAATAACTAACAAGAAAAAGTGAGTAATACTTCTTGTGACCTAGTCTGTAATATCCTTCTCCCTTGTGGAATTCCAGGTTTTAAACCACCTTAAACACTGAAAACCTCTTAATGTTAAAAGGCAAACCAGACTCAGTGTATCTCAATTAACTCTATTCCCAAAGCAAGAGTGAAATACATGCTGGGTGAATATTTCAGCCACTTCCTGTCCCTCAGTCAATAGGCTATTTACATTGGTGTCTTCATCTTCTTCCTCTGTGTATTGATTTTTGATGCTTCTGTAAATTCCAAATTGAGTCCAGTTGGATTCTGAAACCAGTGAAGAAAACTGCATCAGTATTTCATCCAAAAAAAAAAAATTAAAGGAAATGAAATCCATACCAATAAACGATGCATTCCATGGCATCATAAAATGCTTTTGCCTGAGGCAGAATTGGATGAGAAGCAGCAAGATGCGGTTTTGTGAACAAAAAGAAAAAAAAATGTGACCAGAAAGACAGGGATTTGGGATCATTTAGACCCTTTATTTCTGTATGTGTGACATTTTTATGTTAGTTTTGAGTTAGGGGCACGAAAAAGTTTCATTTTCTGGGTGAGCTCCAAAGTCACAATATTGGTGTTGTTTTTTCAAGTCTTTATTCCAAATACAACCCCAGGAGAGAAGCTGCCCGGCAGGGGCGCCCACTTGACAGCTGCAGAGCTGGAACAGAGCAGAGATCAAACCGCAGAAATGTCCCTTCCTTTTAATGGATGTTCAAATAAGTCTCCTGTGTAGCATTACTAGTTTTACAATTTTTCAGATATATTTCCAGTGTGACTTTAAGTTTCACTCAATAAATAGTGTTTGTTTTTGAAAATGAATATATGTTCATAATATAAACTTGGAAAATACAAAAAAGTGACAACACTAAAATGAAATCCAATAGTAATACAAGCTATCAGATTACTATCTCTACATATACATACACTGCGTCTATAAAAGCAGAAAGAGATACCTCCTATGTATATGAATAATTGGCTCTTACAATTTTAGTGGTAAGAACCCCCACAATCTGCCACGTGCAAGATGGAGACCTAGAAAGGCAAGTGCTGTGGTTCCAGCCCGAGTCTGACAGTCTCAGAACCAGAGAGCCAATGGCGTAATCCAAGTCCAAGGGTGTGAGAATTCCGCTATTCCAGCTCAAGCGGGCAGCCAGGAAGCAAGGGGGTAGGATTTCTCTTCTTCCTGGGATTAGATGAGACTCTCCGACTGGGAAGGTCCTCTGCTTCACTAAAGTACAGTGATTCCAGGGCTAATCTCATCTGGAAGCACACACTCATGGGCACACACACCCAGCAAAAAAATGTGTCATCTAGATGCCTCCTGGGGCAGTCAAACTCACATTAATAAGCAACCATCATGTTAGACCATCAGAGCTAGACGTTAAGAAAACCACGTAGCTACACAAAGTACATCCATTAAGCTAAGTGTAGTATCTGTCATACACTGTTTTGGCACAATTTATTAATAGAAATAGTGAATAATCCATTTATGGGAAAAGGTAATTTTTTTAAGTTGGCATGAGAAAATTGCTGATACTGTACATAGTCAGGACATAGATATAAACCCATCATTGCTATGTGCATTATTATTCATTTCCAATGCTCTGGACCTTTTTCCATGATACATCTGCTCTTGTTTGTTACCAAAGCAGTGGCAGACAGCATTTCACTCTTTCTCGCTGCGCTAAGTGTCTGTTCTTTCTCTGTGGTTGTGTAGAATGGAGAGCAGTGACCTGTGACTGTGTACTGGGACTGGTATCCCCTATTGCTTCGTTTGTACTCCAATCATTGCTACTTCCAAGGCGACGTCAACCGACCTCTCCTTGCAGTGACTCCTCGTTCGTGCGTTGTAGGGCTGCGGTGTCTAACATGCCATGGTGCCATGAGAAGTGGCTGTTGCTTTGGAAATCCCCATGTATGACTCATACGTGATGACTGCAACAGTTATGGGCCATCCGATGTCAACTGTTATGAGACACACTGCGCCACAGTGCCCTTAACATTTTTGTGGACGGTTTAACTCCTTTCACTCTGATGTCAGTGTCTGCTTAAGCAAAGGTGCCTCCTCTCATCATGACTTTGTTCTAAGAGCGTGGATCAATTAAGCAAATTGAAAGGACTGACTTTCTATTTTGTTACTATCATTAAGAGTCATTAAAGGCATCTGAAAACGATGTAAGGTCCCTCGACAGATGAATGGATAAAGAAAATGCGGCTCATGAACACTATGGAATCCTTTCCATCCATAGAAAGAACGGAAACCTATCACTTGTGACAACTTATGTGCAGCTGGAGATCATTCTATTAAATGAAATAAGCCAGGTACAGAAAGGCCAGACTGTAAGATGTCACTCATATGTGGCACCTAAAAAATCTTAATTGCATACAGATTGAAAATAGAATGGAGGACGGCCAAGGCTGGGGAGAGTACAGGCAAGACGGGGAGCAGAAAAAGTCTGATCCGAGGGGAGTCGGTTACAATCAGGAGGAAAGACTTTTGTGTGCAAACGCACAGTAGCATAGCTGCACAATAATAACCCACCTTTCAAGTGGCTAGAAGAAAAGACGTTGAATGTTTCACTATAAATGGCCAATGTTCAAGGAAATATTTCATCTGTCTTAAGCATTACAGAAGGTATGCATGTATAAAACTTGATATGGCACCGCACAAATACATAATTTTAAGATCAATTGTGTTTCTCTTTCTGTTTAAGACATGATCTTTACATGCTTCTATTTTTAGTTATTTGTGTGTGTATGGGCAGGCCATGGCACATGTGTGGAGGTCATAGGACAACATCTTGGGATTGGGATTTTTTTTCTGGCTATGGCCTCCTTTTTTTAATTTTTAAATTTTATTTTATTATTGTTTTTTGAGACAAGGTCTCTCTTGTCATTGCTGCTTGTGAGCTTCTGAATTCTCTTGTCCACTTTCCATTGCTGTAGGCTCATTGGGATTCCAGAATAGTGTGACACTTTACATCTGATCTGGCTTATGTGGGCACTGAGGAGTATAGAACTTGGGTCAGCAGGCTTGCGAGCAAGTGCTTTTAAGTGCAGAGTCATTTCCCCAACCACAAGGACCTTGCTATTTTTCTGTGGAGCCCAGGATAGCCTGGAACTTGTGATTTTCCTGCCTCACTTTCCTGAGTGTTGGGACTATCAGCCAGTGCTACCATGCCCTGGTCAAGTTTTGGGTCTTTATTTATCAACAAAAATAAATTGTAAACGATTCTTGGGTGCATGTGATCTTGTCTCTCTCTCTCTCTCTTTCTTTTTAAAAAATATTTTATTTATTTATTTGAGAGTGAGTGAGAGAGAGAGAATGAATGGATGTGCCAGGGCCTCCAGCCACTGCAGATAAACTCCACATGTATGAACCACCTGTGCGTCTGGCTTTATGTGGGTACTGGGGAATTGAACTGAGGTCCTTAGGCTTTGCAGAAAAGTACCTGAACTTGTGAGCCATCTCTTCAATCCTTTTCTCCTTTTTTTTTTTTTAAAAAAATGTTTATTTTTATTTATTTATTTGAGAGCAACAGACACAGAGAGAAAAATGCAGAGAGAGAGAGAGAGAGAGAGAGGGAGAGAATGGATATACCAAGGTCTCTAGCCACTGCAAATGACCTCCAGATGCATACACCACCTTGTGCATCTGGCTTATGTGGGTCCTGGGGAATTGAGCCTTGAACTGGGATCCTTAGGCTTCGCAGGCAAGTGCTTAACTGCTAAGCCATCTCTCCAGCTCCCCTTTCTCTCTTTTTAAAATCCTTACAGTGGTTAAGGATTATGGTTCAAGATACTATGCATGGCAAGCAAGACTTTCCTGAATACTTCTCTGCACATGACTCAGAGAGCCCCACTCTCCGCTTTCTCTGGCATCCTAAGCCTGTGCATCCTGCCCTCTTCGAGACTCACAGATGGTTCTTTCTGGCTGATATGCCACCCCCACCCCTACTACCCATCCCATCTGCTGTGTGCTTCCCAATGAGAGTCCTGGGACCACTTGGATCAAGATCAGATGGGAAGCTTATTTGAAGCCCAGATTTCTGGGTCACATCTGAGACATGCTGTGTATGATTCTCTGGGGAAGCAGCATTGGACTCTATTTTTAACAAGTTCTGTGGGAAAAGGTGAGCTACAAAATGAATTCTTCCTTTGAAGAATCAGTGTCACCATGGGCCTTGGTGGGGGACTTCACCAGCTCCCAGCAGGCTCTTCCTCCCCCCCCCCATTTACCCTTTCCTACTGCATTGTGTGTTGTGAGAAACACGCTACTATTTACTGCACGCGCCTGTTTCTGCCACCATCAGTGAACTCCTGTGGGCAGAGATATTGTCTCTCAGGTGCATCAGACCCAAAGTTATCTCAAGACCCCATGCAACAACAAGGTGCAGTCAGCCAACTCGGCCTTAGCAGGTCATGACATGACATTGACCTACGAACATAATTTAAAGTCACAGACACTTATTGATTTAAATCTATAAAGGTAAGGAAATATTTTTTTGTTTTAAAAGAGATCCTATTTAGCCGGGCATGGTGGCACACGTCTTTAATCCCAGCACTGGGGAGGCAGAGGTAGGAGGATTGCTGTGAGTTCGAGGCCACCCTGAGACTATATAGTGAATTCCAGGTCAGCCTGGGCCAGAGTGAGACCCTACCTCGAAAAACCAAAAAAATAATATATATATATATATGAGATCCTATTTAAGCAATTGAAAACTAATACTAGTGCATCTTAAATAGTGAACTACAAGGCAAATCTGAATAGAAATAAATTGCTACTCTAATGGGATGCTAGGGGTCCAAACTCAAGGTTCACTTCTAATTTTAATCAAAGAATTGAATAAAAAAAGAAGACTGAGAAGGATAATTATTAAATTATTATGTTAATTGAAGGAAGTACAGAGCCAAGGAAGGCACCCATGTGGCTAGAGATCCTAGGTGGAAGGCCTGGAAAAAAGCTGTGGAAAGAAAAGAGAAAAGAAAGTTCAAGTTGCTCCTGCCATATAGGGAACTGGAGGAGATAAAGGAGCCCATGTGGAGAGTAAGGGCTAGGGGGTCCTACTGGCTGGGCCTGGGCCTGGGCCTGGGCCTGGGCTGAGCCAGCTTGGGCCCAGCCGAGGAAAAACTCACCCCGCGAACTGGAAGTTCCCAAGTGGTCAGAGAGCCTGCCTGCCCTCTCCTTGCAAGGGTATTTATAATCTTTTAGTGGTGGGCTGTCTTCCGGCTCAGGTGAACCAGAAGGACAGCTTGTCAGTTAGGGCTAGGGGCTGTCTCAGGGGACTGAACTTGATCAACCACAATGCTTAGATCCTAGGAAAGACCTCCCTCCTAGGCGGGGTCCTGGTTGCTTGTGGAAAAACAGGTCGAGGGAACTAGGCAAGAAATAAGAAGTCAGATCATCTTTGATTTCTAGGAAGTGCAAACTTTCCTGCCTTTTTTTTTTAGGGGTCCAGTCACCCTAACTATACCTCCTTCTCACTACCAGTCCAAATTTTTCACATGTGAAAAAGGAACTGAGTTGAATCAAAGAAAATGAAAAGTTTAAAAACAAGTGGGAATTCTCTTCATAAACCTGGAAAGGAATTTGTGTTGTTATTTTGTTTATTGATTTTTTTGAGGTAGTGCCTCACTCTAGCCCAGGCTGACCTAGAATTCACTATGCAGTCTCAGGGAGGCCCAGTCCACATATCTACATACCTGCAGTTTTCCAGTTCCACGAGGGCTCTGCTTCTGTTATCTAGAGACACACAGCTGCCTTTGCTTCAGTGATCCCTTTAACCTTTGGTTGCCGCTCATGCAATGGAAGGTATATCACCCAGTGGCCAAATCCAGTGCGGCAGGCTGCTGTTTATAAATAGGGGAGGGAGGGAGGGTCTAGAGGGATGGTTCAGTGGTTCAAGGCACTTGCTTGCAAAGCCCTGATGCCCGGGGTTTGATTCTTCGGTACCCACTTAACGCCAGAAGCACAAAGTGGCACATGCACCTGAATTTCATTCCCAGTGGAAAGAGGCCCTGGCACACTCATACTTTCTCTCTTCTCTTTCTTTCTCTCTCTCTCAAATAAATAATTTTTTTTTAAATGGAGGAAAACTGTCTACTTCATTAAGAGAACAGAAATGTCCCTGCTCTCAGTAAGCCCTAACTTTGACTTATTCCCCAAGAAATATATCACACAGAAGCTCTGTTCTCTCATCAGACAGCACAGGCCATGGAACAACGAGGACACCAAAGAATGAGGAAAGGGGCACATTCGTCTCTGCCTGTGGATGCAGGATAGTTGTAAGAGTGAATGGAGGGGGAACGTTACAAGGGTGATAATGACTGAGGAGGGGGAGACATTTAAAACAATTAGTGATTTTGGTTGTTACTGTCTAATTCCTTTCGCCTGTGCCAATGACTGAATCACTGGGAAAGACATATAATGCCACAGGGAGAAGACACGTTTTGAGAGAAGATGAAAGAAAAATGAATCAAGAGCCAGCAACCCTGAAAGTCCCAGATCCTTGTCTCAGCAGTGTCAGTCATTGGGCGGATCATTTTGGGAACATCTGTTCTTCTGTCTGAAGAATTTATTCTATGTTTGTGATGATAGGTGGAAGAGAAGAAATACATTCTAGGTACCTCACCTCTACTGTCTTATGAAGAAAGATTAAGGATCATTTGGTTGTGAGTTGTTAAAAAATTTATCATGAATTTTTCTCCATTGAAAATAGCTTTGAGTTTTCACAGAATAACAACGAACAGGCATGATAATCATGTTAGATTAGCTTAGCATTTTGTGATAAAAGAATAGTGCCTTGGCTATTTCTCTCGAAGGTTGACCACCTTGGTCTCTATGGTTATAGTACTTAGGATGCAATACATGCATAGCATAAAGGCCAGATGAAATTCAACTTGGCAATAGATCTGAAAGCATTCTTGATAGTGCTCTATGCTCAGGGTGGAAGGCAGTGAGGGGGATGGAGAGGATGGGTGGACTCCAGCAGTTTGCTCAGGATGAAAAAGTGAAATGATCCAAGGTCATCACTCCTCTGGCCAAGTCTTCTTCATTCTTCAGTGATTCCGAATTCATCACAGGCATCATTTCCTCCAGAGAACCTTCTTCCTCAGTCTGCTTAGATGATACTGTAGCAACTAGCTTCCATTTCCATCATGACTGCACGATGGCCATGGATCTTCTTGGCTGTCTCCACATCCTTTCAGAAGGGTGTCTGCATTTACTGTGCATCTTCCAGTGGCTGGTGTAGAGCTTTGCTCATGGAGGTGGCTCAGTGGACAGTGGCTGTGAAAATGTTTGAATTTCTGAGGTGGAGTGTAAGGGAGAAGGACCATTTAGAACAGCAATCAGATTCTGTGTTAGAAAATTAACTAAAAGTATCTTATAATTATATACTACATTTTTAAATGGAGAGACATCATCTGTTATCTAGATCATGATTAAACTTGTTTTGAAATCAACATGTGTTCTTTAAATCACTCAAAATATCTTTAATGTTCACTTCCAAGTTTACAAAGTTGGTGGACCAAGAAAGTTTTTCCCTTGTAGCTTGACATGTCTATGTATGTGATTAGTAGTTCATTAAGAATAATAAATCTATATATCATGGACTGTCAATTTATGGGAGTGCCAGTTCTTCTGCTTGGGAAATTGAAAACATCAGTGTGAAGCTCAATTCCAGTGTATTATATCCCAAAGGAAAGCAATATTTCATTTCAATTTATTGAAATCTTTTCCACAGCCTATATTTGTAATAGGAAGAAGTTTCGTATTTAATTTAGTTCTGAGCAGCTAATGTTTAGTTACCATATAAATCTCATGTAAAATTAGTCTTTCAAATTCGACACAGAGAAAAGAGACTATAAACGGAGAATAATTTGATAAATATTACTAAAATGAAAGCAACGTTTATTTTCTAAAATTGGAATATCTTCCTTGGCTAACAAATTAATATAGGATGGGTTTTCTTTATGCTTCTTTGAATATACCCAGTACAACATGCTACATATTTATTAATAGTGTAAAGAAGAGTTCATCTTGCCCATTTAATTTAGCTAGGGTTTTGTTAAAGGAGTTTTTCATTTTAGCTAGCCTATTTTGACTCGCTATGTTATCAAAGTGAGGAGTCTCTTATTTTCCACACTTTCTAAGAGTGACACACTGTGAGGAAAGACAACTTGTTCCTTAAAGGAGGAAAAGCCTGTGGTTTACATACAGCAAAGGAGGGAGACGGAAGGAACTTCGAGCCTGAATCTCAGAAGTTTTGACCGCTAACTTCCCTGCTGTAGGTCAACCATGTGGTATCGTGTGTAGGATGTGAGGCAGAGATAGGAAAGGGAAAGGAGCTTCCAGGGAGACCAAAGTCAACTGGAGGAATGTTGAGGATCACTGTTCTCCTGGCATGAGGTAAGAAATGGCCCACTGCAGAAACTGTCAACTTAGAGTTGAAAGCTTTATGGATAGGAGTCCCCCCCCCCCAGAACATAATAGAAATGATACTAGCCCGAGGCATACAAACTCACCTAAAATATTTCAAGCACAGGAAACAATGCTTAGACATTTACCTGATAGAATGTTGACATTTGAACATGCTATAGGTCTCTGCTCTTACATTTGGGCACCTTCCAACGTGAAACATACATATTAGTCCTAATATCACTTCCCTTATAAAAAATCAGGATTGATTAAATTTTTTTAAAAAAAAATTAATGTATTTATTTGTATACTCATGAGAGAGAGTGTTTGTGCCAGGGCCTCCAGCCACTACAAATGAAGTCCAGATGCATCTGGCTTATGTGGGTACTGAGGAATTGAACCTGGGTTCTTAGGCTTCACAAGCAAGCATCTTAACCACACTAAGGCATCTCTCCAGCCCCAGGATTGAATTTTTGAAGAGCGAAAAACATTAAAAAAACTTAGCTCCTTCTGACACAATTTGAAAAAAAATTTCACTTATTTGTGAGGAGAGAGAGGGAGAGAGTACATTCTAGAGCCATTTGATGCTACAAATAGACTCCAGATGCATGTGGCATTTTGGGCATCTGTCTTTACATCGGTATTGAGGAATGAAACTCTGACCAGGAGGCTTTGCAAACAAGTGCTTTTGACCACTAAACCATCTCCCCAGCCTTTCTCTGAGAATTTTTACCATAGGTAGACAAGTTATAAGTTATTGGTAATGAGAACATTAAAGGGCTGTTGGATGTTTTTGATCAGGAATCTATATTTGGATGACTTCATGGAAAATACGAAAAATCTTGGTGGACTTCAGAGTGCAAATCATGGCATTATTTTTAGGACATGGACAGGCACGAAGAACAACTTGGTGGCATGGTGCCAGTGACAGAAATGTTGAGATATTTCATGGCTCTTTGCCCAGTTCAGTAGTCAGCCAGTATTTTTTTCTTCCAGGAACTGTTTAGTCCCAGATCATCTGCCAGGTCATTAGAGCATGGGAGGTAAGGCCAGTCTCTTCGCTCTCACCCAGTTCCCTCTTCGGAATGAAATGATGGAAGCAGGGCAGAGACACATGATTACACAACAATAGAAGGAACTGCTTATGGAGGGAACTGTTCATTGTGGATTGTGGGAGCCCAAGAGGGTGATTAAGAAAGAAAGAATTTCAGAGAAGAAATTGGAGGAATGTTATAAAGCAGTATCAGAAACATATAGGCTTACTGGATCAGCTGATACCAATCAAGAAGTCTGCATTATGTGAGATAAGCATGACTATGTGGGCTGAGAAAACTATCTGAGAAAAATGGAAATAGAGTGGTGCCATTTCAAGAATTTCAAGGGTGGGAGCAGCTGGGGAAGCCTTTATTGGTATTTAAAGGATGTGGAACCCAGGGATGAAGTATTAATAGTAACAGGGAAAGAGTTGTACAGTCCCAGGGGACAGGGAGATATCCTTCAAAACTTGTGAAGGATGAAAGGTATTCATTCATTCATTCATTCATTCATTCATCCATCTACCATCCATCCACCCATCCATTTATTCAACATATGTGTATGGAATGTATTCCACATCTCAGGCATTGTTCTAAACATTAGGAAAACAAACACATATAAGACATAGTACACAAACATGGGAGCTGGAATAAACGTAGGGATCCAAGGTAGTAAGGCTAGTAGAGGGAGACAGGTGTTACCTGGTCGGGACTTAAGGAGCTGGTGAAGGACAGACCCATAGACCCTCTGAAAACAGGAACCAAGAGCTCTCGTTCTCTGACTAACTTCATTAGAACTTGCCTATTCGTCAGCATGGAAGATGTCAAGATTTCATTACTAGGTTGTCTCCGAGTAATAATTAGTTTGTAAAAAAAATCATGGAGGGGCTGGAGAGATGGCTTAACGTTTAAGGCATCTGCCTCCTAAGCCTAAGAATGCTGGTTCCAATCTCCAGCAGTTCCAATCTCCAGGTCCCACATTTAGCCAGATGCAAAGTGACACAAGGGCACGCACGCATCTGGATTTCGTTCTCAGCAGCTGAGAGGCTGTTGGCACGCCTATCTCTATCTGTCCTCCTCTTCCTCTCTCTCTGTCTCTCTTTGTGTCTCTCTCCAAAAAAAAAAAAAAAAATGTAGGAACTAAGGAATAAAGCAAATCTATGAGTGAAAATAGTATTAAATGTCTATGTCAAGCCCTTATATCTTTGATAGCTGATTAGCTTAAAATTTACATAAGAACAACAAATGCCACTTCCAGTTCAGCTTCACCCTGTGATAAGCACTTAGAAAAGTTGGTGAGAAAAGGTATTTGATATAAACCATAGGATCTCACATAACCTCAGGTATTACTTATTGTATATGGAGATGAGAAGGAAGAATAGGCACTTTAATTCTGCAAATGCTATAAAGCGGGAAGATATTTAGTATTAAAGTTGCATAATTTGTTGTTGGCTGGGGGAGAGTTCAGATCTTCCCTTCCAAATCCTGAGTTCCAACTATTCATAGGATACTTACCTAGGAAAGCAAACTGTCAGAGGGACTCTAAGTCATCTTATTTCTTTCATTTCTTGTGAAGTCAGGCACCATACAGTGTCCATACTAATAAAGGTGCTTCAAATCTGTTCATACTGCTGGTGATAAACACACAGAGGCCTTTATCCCTGGAAATGCCTAAGTTATCCATTTTTGTCAGTCTGGAAGTGTAGAATTTGATGGAAATAATATTGAGGGACGCTTAAGAAAACCTGTCAAATAAATTGAGATCCAAATATAAAGGTTAAACATTTTTTAAATTACTAAATCATGTATACAAGTCACTCTTTGTGATAGGTATGGAACTAAAGAATGTGGGAAGAGGTGCATTTATCCCACCAAACAGAGTTCTCGCTGCTAACAGGCTAGCCTTCAAAAAGGGGATAGGAGGCCCGGGGAGATGCTTAGCAGTTAAGGCGCTTGCCTGCAAAGCCAAAGGATCCAGGTTTGATTCCCCACGTAAGCCAGATGCACAAGGAGAAACATGCGTCTGGAGTTCGTTTGCAGTGGCTAGAGTCCCTGGCACACCCATTCTCTCTCTCTGCCTTTCTCTCTCTCTCTCTCTCTCTCTCAAATAAATAAATAAATAAATAAATAAATAAATAAATTTTTCTTTTTAAATAAAAAGGGATCAGGAGAGAGCCATGCTTCAGGGAAGACCAGGGACACTCTCCCCTGCATCAGAACATTCAAGACCAGTCCCAGTATTGTAGAGGAAGCTACCAGAGTTTTACAGCCCAGTCTTCCGAGCAGCTGCGAGAAGTCCTCCAGGTGCACACCTCTCCCATTGCGAAAGCCTTTACCCCTCTTTGCTAAGTGGTCTTCCCCCCAAAGGAATGTTTACACTAGGCATCCAACTTCTTGCTTTGTCTTTATGTTGATTCAAAACTGGGATCATTAATGGGCTTTCTCTGTTGTCTAAAACCATCTGTAAATTCTGTCCCTGGAAACCAGTGCAAGATAGACTTGATTTATTTTTCCCTGTACAAATGGAAATTCCAAATAAATTCAGAAAAGGATTACTAAGTCATTTCCCAGTTGGTCCTCTCTGTATGAGTGTCTCTAGTTACATCATGCAGCTCCCTCGTGTGGATCCTTCTAGGATTGGGTGCCCACACCTGAGGATAGCAATTTGGAGCCATCTGATGTAAGGATAGCAAGATTCTCACTTTCCTTTACCTACAGTTGCATTAATTGGGTTGAAACTTTGAAAATGTTGGGAAAGCAGTTCCTAAATTAAAGAGTAAGTTCTTTGGAGGTCATAGAGATGGCAAGACTAGAATATATATATTTAGCTCCAACATGTTCTATGCAGAAACTGCCTTGTGGAATGTCTGTTGGGATAGCACCAGTCTTCCCTAATACTTGGTAAAGCCATTTCTCCAAAAGAAGGACACTTGAGTGAATTATTTTCTGGCTTCCACTACTAACACAGTGGACATTTTCTCTTTGTGGTTTCTGAGTTCTGTGAAATCTTGTGAGAATCTGAATCTCTCCGTTGATCACATGTTTATCCTTCTTTCATTGCTATAGCAACAAAGTCTGTTCTTACTGCTCAAATTAGTTGATCAATCATGGTCTTTGATTTATGTTGTTTGACAGCAGCCATCCCGGACGATTATTGACTCTTTGTTCTTCTTTGTGCCCCTATTTCAGACAGTATTCATGGATAAAATACATAATGAACTGTCTGAAGGGCTCCTTCAGTATGTGAGTCTGAGACCTCACTGAAGGATAATTAGCTAAAATATTATTAAAGGACACACTTTCCCCATTGTATGTTATTGATTAAAGGAGAGAAATGACTTCTGTGAAATAGGTCAGATATTTTACCTCCACAGTGACAAAATATTCAAAAGTCAAATTAAGATTTTAGATCAGACAAAGGATATGTATTTTCTGATATTTGACTATATTTACATTGAGCTTTTCAGATGTTATAATAATAAAATCATACTCAACTCAACTTTAGTTAACAGGCTTCATGGAATAAAGGAAAAGAAATATAGTTTGAGACTTCTATACATTTTTTAAAGTAGCTTGGTGTTAAACCATGTTTTTCACATGCATCCTCTTACATGGAGTCAGTGTCTATAGATCACTGCAAATTCAATATTTATAATCCCTGGAAACCATTATGATTATAGATTTATCCCCAGTCTCATTTCACTTCCATCTCTATTTCATTAGTCATGTTCATCTTGGTGGTCTAGGCCAAATGCCGTGCATTTCCTAGCATCCGTTCCTCAATTCTTTGATATGTTTCAGAGTTACCATCGAAAAGATTCAATGGCACCAGAATCTCCCTTTCTGGACTGCTATAGGACATCTGTTCTCACTGGTGATTTTGTGGTTGGACTGAAGGAAAACTTGTTAAATGTGTCACTACTTTGAGTCTTAATTTATGAAGCTTGTATGTAGCATTTGAGTCACAGCTCCAAGTCCCACTGCTGACTTGTCCACAGCAACGGGATTTCTTCATCATAATAAAGGCCTTCACACTGAATCAACATATGCTGCTTTTTTTTTTTTTTTTAGCTTTTTTGAAGTAGGGTCTCAGTCTACCCCAGGCTGACCTGGAATTCACAGCGATCCTCCTTCCTCTGCCTCCTTAGTGCTGGGATTAAAGGCGTGTGCCACCACGCCCGACTATGATGCTTTCTTCATTTCAGTATCTGAAAAGTCTGTAGCCTGATGGGCCAGAGTATCAGACTAATCAGAGTGTGTTGTATCTGTATCGATATCAAGCTTTGCTAATTTGCATGTGATCAATCAGAGCCTGGATAAATGACTGCAAAGCCCCTCAACAAACCAGTTGCCACAATACAATTTTCCACCATGAACAATGACAACGTAAGGACCCACCATTTCCTACCCCACTCTATCCTGACTTGCTTGGTTGAAAATTCCAAGTGGGAATATTCAAACATATCTCATCCAACAGTAGAGGGTCCCACACCTTCAGGGAGATTCCTGGACTTATAACAGGCACCTAGAAATTAAGGTAATATGACTTTTATCCCAACACATAAATGTTATGTGCTTTCTCTGTGTTTGAATGGATTAAAACATTCCATATCAGATAGGATCTTCCTATGTGGAATACATTATTAACATAAGTACTCTGCCAAGGCTATCCGTGGTCACTTCTAAGAATTATATCACTGTAGATCTCAGCTGTGTCCACCCCAGTTTTGACAATGTGTAAATTAACAAAAAGAAGATGGCTTTGCGGTTAGGGGGAAAGTTGCAGGAGATGGTAGTTGGGACTGAGGTCATACACTGTTGAAATCATTTGATTGGATCGTACAGGCACGTCAGTGGAGGAAGAGCAGTAAACATTTGGTGACTGATTACGTTCTGTTGTCATAATTCTCAACCTTTTCCACCCACGAATCTTTTGTTGCCTGTGTATATGTGTATGTGTGGGGGCACATACACGTGGGAGGGTGTGCATGCATATGTGTGCACATGCACGTGAAAGCCAGAAGACAACCTTGGGTGTTATCCTCAGGTTCACCTTCCACCACATTTTGAAGCAGGTTCTCATTGGCTAAGAGCTCACTTGATTGGGCTAGACTGGCTGGCTAGTGAGCATAGGGATCCTCTAGCTTCTACCTCCACAGTACTGAGATTACAGGTGCACTGACATGGGTGCTGGCTGTCAAACTTAGGTCAGCGTGCTTGTGAATCAAGCTTTTTTTAACAAAAAAAAATCTGTTGATAATTTTTAATATGTGAACACACTATAATTTGACCATAATCCCCTCCCCATTTTTTGAGGCAGTCTTTTAACCCACTGAGCCATTTCTCCAGCCTCCAACCCATCACTGTGGACCTAATTTCTTAGCCTGAGTTGGTAGTGATGTAGAGGAAGAGTGTGTCTGTAGAACTGTCCTGAGACACCAATTCTCTCTGGAAGCTTCTTTCCTTTCTTGAACATGTTTATGGGACCCTTCTTGAAGAACAGGGACTATTACCGAGCAACACTTTGTATTATTACTGCCTGGGTTAGATCAGCTTTTTTCTTGAAGATAATCATAATGGCCCAGCCCCATCCTGAAACCTGTCAGTGGAGACATCCTCGTCCCCATAAGATTTCAATTCCTCAGACTTGCTGAGTGTGGCCAAGCAGAGGAGCGACAACCATGGGAACCTAGAGTCAGAGTCATTGTTGCTTCTTCTGCTTATGTGACTTACCTGGATTTGTTTCCTTATATGTAAAATGTTGACAGTAATATCCATGCCCCATTTCATGGAGAGATATCATCATAAAAATGCATAGCTTAGGGCTGGAGAGATGGCTTAGTGGTTAAGGTGCTTGCCTGCGAAGCCTAAAGACCCAGGTTCGATTCTCCAGGTCCCACGTTAGCCAGATGCACATCATGGCTCATGCATCTGAAGTTCATTTGCAGTGGCTAGAGGCCCTAGAGTGCCTATTATCCCTCTCTCTTTCCCTCTGTCCCTCTATATCTATTAAATAAATTAATAAAACAATAAAAATGCATAGATTAATGTGTTCCATTCATTTGTTGCTTAATATAGGTTTGTTCTCTTTCTCTAAAAGTTTTTGACATAACTTTGTAGAGGTAGGATGGGAGAACTTGGAAATGACATTAAATCAATACAATTGACAATTGTGTAATTGACAGTAAAAGTCAGACACTTTGATTTTTTTTTAACATAGGGTCTCACTCTAGCCTAGGCCGACCTGGCACTCACTCTGTAGTCCCCAACTGGCCTTGAATTTATAGGGATCCTCCTACCTCTGCCTCCTGAGTGCTTGGATTAAAAGCATGCACCACTGTGCCTGGCCTCAGACACTCTGAATTTGCTAAATTTTTCCAAGAGACTCAATATGTGTAGCACACACATGAAAATGAAATCACCAAAGGCATTTTACCCATAGTGTAAAATCAGTCCTTTCGGGGGAACACAGCTTTGGAGGGGCAAGGTCTGATGATAACAATTATTGTGTTGCTACATGGATAAATAAATCTTTGGAGGAGTTTTTTTGAAGGTTGAACCATGTCTTCTCCTCCGTCTAAAGGTGGTGTTAAAACACCACCACCCCTGGGCTTCCTGAGGAAATAAGGAGAGAAAGGGGGTTAGTTGCTGCGTATCTGCTCTTGTCCAACAGAGAGCTAGATCTGCATCATTCCATGCGGAGGGCTTAACCTCTGCTGGTGTAGCAGGAGACAGTACAGTCAGCCCCACTTCTGTTACGCTCTGCCCAGAAGGGAGGGATCCACTAACTTCTCAAATACCCACAAGATAGACTCAGCCACAGGGCTTCTTTTCCCTCTGTAGCTCCTAGTCTGCTCTTCTGTCAGGTGTAAGATTGATCCCTCTAAGAACTAATGATAACTGGTGATGTGAGAAGTATTGGGAGTTAGTGCATATTAAGGGAAGAGTGTGTTCCATTTGAGTGTACCATTGTATACTGAGAGTTTTTTTTTTGGAAATACTATAGCAAGTTTTCAGGTAGATTTCATTGTAGCTTTCCATTATCTATCTATCTATCTATCTATCTATCTATCTATCTATCTATCTATCTATCTATCTATGAGAGAGAATGAGGAAGAGAGAGAGAGAGAGAGAGAGTGAGCGCATGCCAGGGCCTCCAGCCACTGTAAATGAACTCCAGGTACATGCGACCCCTTGTGCATCTGGCTTACATGGGTCCTGAGGAATCTAACTGGGTCCTTTGGCTTTGCAGGCAAGTGCCTTAACTGCTAAGCCATCTCTCCAGTCCTTAGTTTTCCATTCTTATAACAAAATACCCAAGGTGGGTGTATTAGTCAGGGTTCTCTAGAGGAACAGAATGGATAGAATGAATTGTATTAAAAAGGAATTTATTGGATTAGCTTACAACAATCCAGCAATAGCAGGTTGCAGGCCCGAGAGTCAAGGAACCTGGGAGCTGCTCAGTCCACGAGGCTGGATGCCTCAGCAGTCCCAATCCATCACTGAAGGCCTGAAGGTGTCCTGGAGAGACGCTGCTCTTCAGTCCACCCTGGTCCTCATTCCACACTGGAAAGCACCAAGCAGAGAACAGTGAGCAGCCAGGTGGGAGGAGAGAGCCTTTCTTCCCAGAGCGTCTTTTTATCATTTTATCAACCACTCTGGCCGCCCACTCTGGGGGAAGGGCTCACCCTGGGGGAAGGATTCTTCCTAGAGGCAACCTCAGAGACACACTTATGAGGAATGTCTGTAGATTCCTAAACAGATCAAGTTGACACAAACTTAACCATCACAGTGGGTGATGGATAAAGAAAGGAGGCTCATTTAGCTCAGTTCTGGAGCAGAAGTCCAGATCCTCTTCACTTGGTCTCTGGTGAGGGTCTTGTGGTGAAGGCAGTGATGCTCACCACTGTACCACCAACTCCCCATGTCCTTGTGGTGGGTGGGTGTCACCATGGAGGCAGTGCTCACAGAAGCATGGGGGAAGGCCATCTTGTTCTCATATAGATCTCTCCTTGCTCCAGTCTCATGACTCCAGAACATTAATACTATCTGAGGGCAACAGACCCAATGACAGGTCATTGCCTACAATAAGCTCCACGTCCTAGAAGTTCCATCAGTTCTGAGCTACTCCATGTGGGACCAGGCTTCTAACATATGAGCACTTGGGAGTCAACCTGAGTGCCAGCTGTCCCTCTGTCTCCAGCCTTTCTCTCTTCTTTCTACAAGTGTGATTTATGGCCATATATACCCTTTCTTTTGGTATGTGTTTTCACACAAGTGCTGTCTCCAAACACAGTATGGTTATGCCACGGCATAAGGAGAGACTTGCTTAAGAGATGCATCAGGCTTCCCAGCACTAGGATTGCAGGCATGCCCCACCAGGTCCATCAGGCATGGTGACCTGTGAGTTCTCCAGGTGGGCTGTGTCTGATGAAATCATACTCCTCGCTTGTCCTTGCCCACATGGCTATGAACATCCAGCATATTTTGTGCATGTGTGAGAGGACATCTTGTGTTAAAGCGGCAGGTACACAGGGAGGGTCTTTTCTCCCTACTTCCCAAAGAACAGACCAAATACCTGCTTCCAGGAAGCTAACTCCTTCATAAGCATCCATTAAGAAGCCAAGTCTTTCAGGAGCACAACCGTCTAAAAGGCACGATCTTACATTTGTTTTGTAAGTAAGTGTTGTTTATTCATAACCCACAGGTACCACCTAGTCTGGGTTTTGTACCAAGTGGCCTGAAAGAACCAATTATAGTCTTGAAAGAAATCCTAATTATGAGTTGATTAATTATGAGAGGAGATGCTGTGAGCCTTGGGCCGCTGCTTGTGTTATTATGTTCTTCTGGCGTCTTTCACATTTGGACCAGAGTTTCTCTTGCAGGGTCTCCTCTTGAGACTGGAGGAGGGGGTGAGTGCTGGGACTGGTAGGCCATTCCTTTTCCAAAGGGAAAACAGAGTTTCTTTTAGATTCAGTGAGAGGACTTTTCATGAGCTTACTTTATTGTTAGTTTTATTTTTAAATATTTATGAGAGAGAGAGAAAGAGAGAAAGAGAGAAAGAGTCGAGTATGGGCATGCTAGGGCCTCCTCCTGCAATAAACAAACTCCAGATGCATGCACCATTTTGTACATCTGGCTTTATATGGGTCCTGGGAAATCAAACTTGGCCCATCAGGCTATGCAAGCAAGTGCCTTTAATTCCTGAGCCATCTACCCAGCCCCTCATGATCTTTCTTTACCTAATCAACCTTGGATTCCTGAAGCTCAATATGTACAAAGAGCTTTTCTCATTCCTGGGCCTATCAGCCCTTATTGGTTGTATCAAGTGAATTACTAAGTATCTTGTATGAAACTTTGATTGAAACGCTAGCTAACCACAAAGATCCATTATCCATAGCATAAAAATAGAAAGTTCCATAGACTCCCAAGGGATTGATTGACTAGCATAAAGTAAGCTAAGAAGGGGAGCAACTAAGATATATAAAAACAGTACTGATATAACACATTTTTTCTGGTCATGAAACTTTAGAAGAGGTGAAAGTTGTGCTGAGGTTATAATACAAGTTAGGATATTTCAAATCTGTTTCATGTGGTCCTTGTATATCTTTGCAAAAGTGTACATTTTTCTTTTTTTGAAAGTTTTAAATATTTTGTTTATTTGAGAGAGAGAAAGGCAGTGAGAGAGAGAGAATGGGCACACCAGGGCCTCCAGCCACTGCCAATAAACTCCAGATGCATGCGCCCCCTTGTGCAGCTGGCTTATGTGGGTCCTGGAGAGTCGAACTGGGATCCTTTGGCTTTGCAGGCAGACGCCTTAACTGCTAAGCCATCTCTCCAGCCCCCAAATTGTACATTTTTCTAAAGATGTTTATAGTTGTTATAGCTTGGGTTGTTGCCACAAATGATTATCCCTAAATTCCCATGATCATGTGTACAGCCTCAAGTAGAAAGGACCCTCGGGCTGCTCTGTCAGGCTGAGTTTAAAAAGTCCAAACTGAAATGTGAAGACATGACACTTAGGAAATGGGGAGATAAATAAGTCTGTATAACTGGAAACATGTTGTATACAACAAAAAAAGTTTAAATTCCCACAGGAAAGAAAAACATGTTTTTATCCTTGAAAGGATTAATATTAAAGGACAGAAAATTCAATAGCTGTTTCTCTGTAATGTGAAAGCATTGAAAGTTTCTGCTAAATGGTCATTTTTCAGCCAAGTTTCATGTTCTGATTAGAACTGAATGGCCTGTGATTCCACTTGTTGTGAAAGAACAACAGGGGAAAAGGAGAGAAGGAAAAAGAAAAAACAAAGGTACGAGAAAAGAAGGAAAAGAAAGAAGACTAAATGAGAGAAGAGGGAAGGAAAGGGACGTGTACACACACGCACACATGTGTGCATGCATGCTCAAACAGACACACACGAACTTGTCCCCTCAGCTCTGACAGACCTGAGATGAGAGCACACAAGCATTTGCCATTTTTCTCCCTTTTGTTCCCTCCCTTGCAGTAGCAAGTAAACATAACCAGGTTTTGAAGTTTTGAAAAACATTATTAAGACTAAAAATCCTTGGAAGGAAATGTGACTTAAGTTGACTTATATACAAGAGTTAAATAATGTTTTGAAGGGTTCCCAAAGATTACACTTTATAGAGGGAACAAGATTGTGTGGAAACATCTGGAAATAAATTCTGATTTCTTTGGCATTTCCTTAAAATATTTTAACTTTACAACAAGATAATATATTGCCAGTCTCATGAATCCCATTCCCATCCAAATATGGGCTTCTTCACCTTGTTTAACTTCACTTTTTTCTTTTCTCAGTTGTAGTTTCCCCTCTCTCTCTTCCTTTTCATCTTGGCTTCTGACTCTGCTCGCTCATTCTTTCTCATGTCTTTTAATTCCCTTCTGCCTTTCCATTTGCATCATTCAGTTCTTCCCCTGTATGTCCCTTCACCTCTTTTCCTGGTGGGTATTTTCCTACAGGCTCCCTTTTCTGTTTTCCTAGTTAGTGCCCCCCCTTTCCTTTTTCTCTTTCTTCCCTCCCTTTCCTTATTCCAGGATTGCTAATGGCAATCACAGGACTCAGCTACTCTCGGTTATGTAATTGGGTGTGCCCAGGAACAGCTAACACTACTGGTTTTATTATTATTTTTTTCTTAGTAACCACTTTTCCAAAAAATGAAAGCTACAGGATGATATTCAGCTTTGTCTTTTCTTTTCACTTTTTGTGACAGTGGAGAGATAGAGTCACACACAGTAAGGGCACACCAGGGCCTCCTGCCACTGCAGAGACACTCCAGACACATGCACCACCCAGTGCATCTGGCTTTATGTGGGTACTGGGGAACTGAACCCAGGTCAGCAAGCTTGCAAACAAACACGTTCAACTGCTGAGCCATCTTCCCAGCCCACTGTTATTTTCTATACCTTCGGGCAATGGATAAATAGGAACATTTCATACAGCTTTCACTTTGTTTGCTACTGCTTGATGCCATATAACATACCCACTTGGGAATGAAGACAGTTGTTTAACTACTCCTCAGAAATGCAAGGGCAGGTGTCTGGTGATCTCTAGCTTATCTTTTCTCCCTGATGTGCTGTTTGTCTTCTGGTTTTGCCTTTGTGTACATACAGGTTTTCACTTCTCTTGAGTGAATCCTTAGGAATAGACTTTTTGGGTCATGTGGTAAGTGTACCTTTAATTTTGTACGACATTAACATTCTGGTTTCTGAAATAGGTTTATGATTTTGTGTCATCATCACCAATAATGTATGAGTACGCCACTCAATATCCTTCCCAGCACTTAACATTGTCAAGCTGGTTAAATACAAGCTACCTGGTGGCTGCGTAGTGATGGATCCTTGTGGTTTTAAGTCATATTTCCCTAATAACTACTTGTGCTGAACTTCTTTTCCTGTGTCAAGTTTCATTTGTGCACCTTCTTTAGAGATGTGTCTATTCAAATAGTTTGCTCCTTTTAAGCTGGATTTTTTTCTCCTTGAATTGTAAAACTTCTTTATACATTTCTGGAAGCAAGCTGCTGGTTGGACATAAGCTTTGCAAACATCTTCTCAAATCTGTCGGTCGGTTTTTCAATTGTCTTTCCAATAATAAAGCTTTTCACATTAATGGAGTCCATGTTAACAATTCCTTCTTTTATAATTTGTGCTTCAGAAATCCTTGCCTAGTCAAATATTGCACATGCTTTTCTATTTCAGCTCTTCTATTGAAAGTCATAATTGACTTAGAATGAGTTTTCAAATGTACTTCGAGGCCCTTTTGTGGTCTGTTTTCTCTATGGATATCCTCTAGAACAAGGCGTTTATTGAAAATGCATCCCATCCATACATCTATACCCCTCTGCAGCAGTTCCTTCTGGGACAAAATACCCACCAAAAGCAGTTTGTGGAAGAAAAAGGTTTATTTCAACTTACAGTTTTGAGAGGAAATTTCTATTAAGATGAGGAGGGCACAACTGGGGTAGATCCTCATGTCACATTGTCACATCAGCAGGGAAGGAGTAGAAAAGATAAAGAATACCCAGTGACACACTTCCTCCAGCAAGGCACCACGTGCTAAAGACTCCACAAACTTCCCAAACAATGTCACCAACCGAGGATCAAGTATTCAAACACCTGACACTCCATGGGCGACATTTGACATTCAAACCACCACAGCATCTCATAACCTAGGGTGGATATATTTCCTCTTCCTATGTTTCTGAAGGAACCTCTTAGGTTTGGCATGGTTTCTAAATTTCCTTTTAAAATGCAGAGCTAAAACCCAATGAGAACTGGGCATGGTCAGAGTGGTATTTACATACGTGCTACAACCTTTACACCTCCGGGCTTGATCTACATTCTTAGGCTAGAGGTTTCATGAATAACAAGAAAATGTATTATACATTGAAATCCACTTATGTGAGGAAATACTTTTTGATCCCATAACTTCTTCCATTTCATCAAAGTGAATGTGTATTTCTGGCCATTTGATATCAGCCTTTTGTAGATCTGGGGGTAAAGTGAAATCCTTCTGTAGTCATCTTCTAAACCATCACCTGAAGTGTGGACAAGCAAATACATGTTTATCCGAAGGGGCTTGATTTTCTTCCAGAAATATTTTATGTATTTATTTATTTAGGGTTAGTTATGCACATAATGTGAATACATTCATGTTGGTGCCATCAATAGCCTCCTCCCTCTCTTCCCCCCTCCGAAGGGACCCTCCTCGTTGGGGGAATGTGGGTTGTGCACTGTGTGGGTAGCCATCAGTTTTGTGGAAGAGACACTGTCTCTGTGCATAATGACCCAACGTGCGGCTCTAACAGTCTTTCCATTCCCTCTTCTGCCAATTTTCCTGAGCCATGTTGGGTTGGTTTTAGGTCTACTTCAGTGATGAGGTCTTGGGAGCCTCTGTGTCTCCTTCTAGAAATATTTGGCTTGGGCTGGAGAGATGGCTTAACAGTTAAGGTGCATGCCAATGAAGACTAAGGACCCAGGTTTGATTCTCCAGGTCCCACATAAGCCAGCTGCACATGGTGGAACATGCATCTGGAGTTTGTTTGCAGTGGCAGGAGACCCTGGAATGCCCATTATCACTTTCTCTCTCTCTCTCTGTCTTTTGTAAATAAATAAATAAAAATAAAATATTTTTTAAAAACTTTCACAAAACAAATAAACAAAAAGAAATATTTGGCTCAAGTATACTAATAAGCACATTTAAAAAGCTGACACTTGTCTAAGTGTGAGTCTAAATATGTGAGGAAGAGCTTTGGTCCTCGGGAAGCTTAGGTCCCTCTCTTGCTTTTGCTAGACTGTTCCTTGCTGGATCACTATGCCAAGCAGCACCTCACAGCTTTCATGACATGCAGCCTCTGGCAGACGCAGCTCTAAGAATCACTATGTTTGCATTCTGTCAAGTGTTTAGGGGATGATGAGGAGGAGGAGGATGATGATGCAGGTGTATTTCTACCCATGATATGGCATCAGAAATGGAAACAAATTTCATTTTTTTGTTTTGTTTTGAAACAAATTTAGGGTTTAAAAAATTAACTACATCTTATTTATTATTCTGAGTGCTGGGATTAAAGAGAAACACCGGCTACAAATTTCATTTTTTAAAAAATATTTTATTTATTATTTGAAAGCAGAGAAAGACAGAGAGAGAGAGAGAGAGAGAAGAAAATGGGTACACCAGGGCCTCTAGTCACAGCAAACGAACCCCAGATGCTGTGCCACTTTGCACATCTGGCTGTACGTGGGTCCTACGGGAGGCTTTGCAGGCAACCATCTTAGCTGCTGAGCCATCTCTCCAGCCCCAGAAATGTAACCAGATTTCTATGATCTTTTTTAAAAAACTTTTTTATTTTCCATGTGTGTTCTGTTAATTCAAGGTAACTTTGGTGATGATCCTTGGTGTACTTAGGAAAGCAACTCCTTCTTTGCTCTGATGATTATGGCAGATGAAAAAAACGGCTTCTTAACATTTGATAAAGGTAACTTTGGTGATGATCCTTTGGTGTACTTAGGAAAGCAACTCCTTCTTTGCTCTGATGATTATGGCAGATGAAAAAAACGGCTTCTTAACATTTGATAAATACATTACGGAGACCTCAAGAAGTAATGAGTAGTTTTCTCATGAACCGTCTGCCTTCTGCAGGATTCTGGACAGTTCTCCTTCCTGCTGGAATCAGCATGCTACTTTCTCTGGATCTAATGGAGCTCTTGGAAATTTAGGATTCAGGTCTTTATTTTTTGGCAAAATGGAAAAAAAAAAGAATTTGTTGTTAAAAATGATAGAAGTATTTTTTGCCTTACAAATATTGATGGAATGTGACAAACAATAAAGCCACAGCTTTTTTTTTTTTTTTTTGTTAGGAAGAGAACATTTTGATATTGGGTTATTTCAAAGCATGCTGTGGAAACTTCAGGTTTTCCACTTCCTGCATTCAAGAACTAAAGCCAATGGCTCGCAGAGTGAGGGGCCTGCTCAGGCCAACAGTTGCAGCCACTCAGGAAGGCCTGTTTGGTATACTGGGTGCTTGGTAAGTTTTATTAAATGCTTTAGCCAGAAACAACTGAAAACCATTTAGCTTTTATTAACAGATTTTTCCAAAGTGACAATAAAAGGAAAATAAGTGAAAGACACTTTATAATAATATTAGAATGTTTTTTTCCGAAATGAGCAAAAGTGTCCATAGTTGCACGTGTTATGACTTAGTATGTGAAACCTCTCTCTTCTTTTTTTAATGGTGTCATTGGGAAACCAAAGGTGACTATGTATAATAATACATTCACTCTACAAATGGCAACTCTGTAAAGTATTGGTAGGAAATGGCTAAAATGGATTTTTCAGAAAATATCTGAGTACATTTAAGTGAAACCAGCTCTTACTTAAGCGGTACTTGATTACAACTCTCAAGAAAACATTACAGGGAAGAAATGAGAGTTGCCATGTAGAAGATCAAATATGTTGAACTCGATTATTAAGTAAGTATTAGATATAGGCTTCAATATCCTGGCTTCATTTTGCTGTCTTCAGTCTGACTTGCAGAGGTATGATAATTTACAACAGAACATATTAGAACATTATATGGACACCTCAATGTAAAATCTTCCTTAACTTCTTAATTTTTAAGTTTTTTTTCCTTAAAAAAAAATCATTTCCAGAGATGTAAAGCAAAGCAGTTCTGACCATTCAAAGTGGTAAGTAATTCTGAAATCAGGGCAGTAAAAGAACTCAATTGAACTATGTGCAGACAAGCATGTGCAGATGCCCTGACCTTGACGTGGGTCTGTTCCAGTTTTCTCTCATGGTTGATGGCCGCTAGGTGGAAGAGAACATTAGACTCTTCTTCTCTTTAAGCACAGCATGATTTGCTTACTGCGTTCTTTCTCTAGTCATGGTAAAGAATTTGCAGGAATCTGTCTTCTTCATCTCCTAGGTGTTGAATGAAAGACTGAAAGAAGGGATTCTTTCCTGGCAAAGAGAAGGGACTCCCCCCCACCCCCATGCTCCAGGTCAAGTGATTAGTGCTGAGACTGAAGCAGATGCTTCACTGAAGTGTGTGTGCCCCGTGCTCACCTAGCTTCTTCATCCATCAGCCTCCAGTCCACAGGGAGCGTCAGAGTACTTGCCTTCCCAACGTTAAATATTTTAAAGAAAAACAAATAGTAACATTATCCTGATTTTTTTTAAGAATAGGAACATTCTTTTTAAAATATTTTTATTTATTTATTTGAGAGAGAGGGGAGAGAGAAAGAATGGGTGCGCCAGGATCTCCAGCCACTGCAAACAAACTCCAGATGCATGTGCCTCCTTGTGCATCTGGCTTACGTAGGTCCTGGGGAATAAAACCTAGGTCCTTTGGCTTTGTAGGCAAGAGCCTTAACCGCTAAGCTACTATCAAAACGCGAAGCATTAAAGTGCTTTGTTTCTTCAGATACAGGGCTCTGTACCTTTACATGAGAGGCAAGGCATGAGCTACATGGGGCTCATGGTCTTCTCGCAGGCTTGTTTGCAATTAAATCTCGGGTCCTACTTAAATCTAAAACTGATGTGACTTGATTCACTTTCTTCATTTATCAGTACGTTTTGCATGCGTATTCAATACTACTTGGATATTTTGTGGCCTTGTTTAAGCCAGAATCATCATGCCACCAGGTGAATATTCTTAGGTAATGCCATTGAAAATGGATCCTCTTAGGTGGGACACTGACTCAACTCCTGGGGTCTGACTACAAAAAAAAAGAAAAAGAATAGCCCTGTACTTCCCCTCCAGGGAGCGTGTGGATGCACGAAGCCAGCAGGTTTCCTTCCATGAAAAGCTTGGAAAGGTCAGGATTGCAGGGAGATGGCTTTGTTCCCGATTTCTCAATTTTTCCTAGGCTTCCTCTGACACATTCATTTATTACCATCTTTGCAGAATAGCAGTGAGGCCACTCTCTGTAGGGGGTGGGAAGGAAACTGGGACAGAGGGACAAATGCAAAGGGTGTGTCAGAAGCACAGAGAACAGGCTGGCTGGGTAAGGGGTGGGTGACCTGAGTGGGACGGTAACAAATGTCTGCCTTCATGCAGTGGCTGACCAAGGAACACAGTCAATGCGTGTGTCTGCTCTGAACTTCTCCTACACTTGCTCTTCAGCTGTTATTCCTGCTCCTTTCCCTTGAGCTTGAAGCAAGTCTGCACTATCTCAACCCTGCGATGTGAAGGAGAGGCTTCCTGAGGCAACAGAGGAGGCATGTGTGAGATGTCTGGCACCTGGGGCGTCATCACAATGAGACTCACAGTAAAGTCTGTGCAGAGTCCTCTGCCGCCGCACACGACAACAGCCACGAGACGATGCTGTAAAGAGGCGAAGCACGTCGCCCAGTGCTCCCCGTCACAGTCTGAAAACTTGATTGCCATAGTGGTAGTTGCCACTTTATGATATATTCACCAAAACGCATGACCTTCCTTTTTCATCATTTGCTTCATTTTGAAGGCTTTACTTCTGACATGGGCTATTTCTTTCACAACCAGAGCCACCTGGTTTAGGACGCAGGAGAGTCTCTCTGCAGGGCAAAGAGTTCCTTTAGGTTCCGTTAATGCTCCATAACCTGGGAGGGCTGGTGATTGCTTTTCAGTGTGATTTGCTACACTGCTTTGTGCAGATTCAACCTCAGGTATTCTGTGGTCCCTTCCCTCCGTAGCCCACTGGGGATGGGACCAGCTGGTGTCATTCTACTGGCCTCTTTTAAGCTCTTGGTCTTGTGCTACTCTGTAAAAAACTTGATGTAGCTGGACATAACAAGTTTTCTATAGAAAGCCTCTGTTCCTTTGATGTGCTATGGTCCTGTGGGGGCTCCATGAAGTCCAGTCCACTCAGTTCATGGCCCTTGTCCAAATATATTTCTTAAGCCTGCTTATTCTCAAAAAGGCAGCACACACACACACACACACACACACACACACACACACACACTCACATTCATCCTGTGCTCTTTTGCTTCTGCTTTCTATATTTATTATCATACTGAGATAGGATTTTTCTACCCATATTTAATGATTTAATGGGAACAATTTGAATATACTTGACTCTTTAAGAATATCAGTGAAAATAACCTGATAAAATAGGAAACAAAACCCATGACTTAACCATATTTCATGAGACTAATTGGAAACAAAATATTAGCAGTAGTGATGTATGCTAATAGAGCTTGTGAAGAATTAAGTCACTTTAATATAATGCTTGGTTATATACAGACTGTACTTTGAAAATATACCTCCTTCATCCTCTGTTGAGTATGCACGTGAATACACAGCAGGCTCATCTAGTAGTGTACAAATAAGTGGAAGTATTTGAGTAGTGGCTTGTGAGCTGTTTTCTCCCTTTGACTAGGTTATATAACAGGTTCAATACAGGTCAGTTGTTTCCAGGAAAGGATTACTAATGATTATAAATCCTGATCTTAAACCAAACCCACACATTTACTAAGAAAGAATGTACTTATAATAAAATCACAATGCCAACTGTTGTTTTTTTGTCTATTGCTAATCACCTAACATTCTAGTCACTATAGAATAAAACAAAAGCTTAAGGTTTTGCTAGAAATATTATCACATTCACAACTTTTTTTCCACTGGCTCTGCACACTTATTGCACTGCCTCTCCTCCCCTGCTAAACACACTGCTGAAGTAGACCTCGTGCCCGGGAGAGAACACTTCAGCTCGCTGTCCACTTCATACGGCAGAAAGTGGTGTTGATGTCCTCCAAGCTCCTGGAAGCAGCAATGAAATACCACACAACATTAGTGTGGGTCAGAATTATATATTCCACAGGAAATTTGTGGTCATTGAGGGCCCTAACATATGACCCTTCAAGCACCAGCATTCCTTATCTCTGTGGATGGTCTCCGTTACATCGCAAATCATAATTTTCTTTCCAGGTCAGAGTCTCCACTCTCCAGTTACTGTATGCTTATTATCAAATCTGACTTTATAATTGGGCTCAACAAAACATTATACAGCAAAAAATATACAGATCACAAAATGTCTCATAATATTTTAAAATGTATGAACTTGGCTAGAGTTTTATAAAAAGGCTAATATATATAATTTGACTGTTTTGGACCTACAAAAATGCCACTTACCTGCATTAAACCTACAAAAAGCTCACTTTTTAGGAGTGTGGGGTGTGTGTGTGTGTGTGTGTGTGTGTGTGTGTGTTGCAGTCAGGTTCGCATTGCTGGTAGAAATCACCCAACCAAGAACAGCTTATGGGGAAAAAAACAGTTTAATTTTGACTTACAGGCTAGAGGGAGAAGCTCCATGATGGCAGGGAAAACGATGGCATGAGCAGAGGGTGGACATCACCCCCTGGCCAATATAAGGTGGACCCTAGCAACAGGAGAGTGTGCCAAACACTGGCATGGGGAAACTGGCTATAATACCCATAAGCCCACACCCAACAATACACTGCCTCCAGGAGGCATGTATTTCCAATTGCCATCAGCTGGGGAACCTAGCACCCAGAACACCTAAGTTAATGGGGGACACCTGAATCAAACCACCACAGTGTGTGTTAGCATGCATTTGGAGGTCAGAGGACAACCTTGGGGTGTCAATCCTCACCTCCCACCTTGTCAGAGAAGGGGTCTCTCTTGTTTGCTGCTGTGAACACCAGACTGGCAGGCTCTCAGATTCTCCTCACTCCATCTTCCATTGCCATAGACATGTTGGGAATTACAAATACTTTGCCTCTGTGTCTGACTTTGTGTGATATCTGGGGATATGGGCTCCAATCGTCAGGCTTCCACAGCAAGCACTTTTAACCATGGAGCCATCCTCCCAGCCCCTCACCCCACCCAAAGCTCACTAAGGGCTGAAATCCAGAAGCCACCACCGAGTCTTGTTGGGTGAATAGGCAGCCTTCCTAAGTGCAGCAAATTACCCTGAAGTCCCTTAACTATAAACACCTCTGCATAGACAGACTGTGGGCAAAAAAGGGTGTTTCTATATATTTATATTTCCAGGTAGCTCACACTCTCCCACACGTGTACCTGCACACATAAGTATTATACTGGGTACTTTTATCATTGCTGGGATAAAATACCTAATGAGAAGCAACTTGAGAAGGAAAGAATAATTCTTGCTCACAGTTTGAGAACACAGTCCATCACAGAGGGGAAGGAAGCAGCACTAGCATGAAGTGGATGACCACACTGTGTCCACAGTCAGGAAGCAAGGAGACCTGGGTGCTGCAGCTCAGCTGGTTTCCTCCTTTTCTTCCTTTTATTCAGTCCAGAAACCCAGCCCAAGTGATGGGGCCACCCATAGTCAGGACGGGTCTTCCCTCCTCACTTAAATCTCTCTGGAAACACCCATCCCAGACATACCCAGAAGTATATATCTCCCAGGCAATTCTAAATCCAGTCAAGTTGACAATGTATCATACCTATGAATAATCTTTTGAACTTTCTGTGTCGATTTGTAAAGTGAATCTGTCATTTATGGCTTGTGAAACTGACTGCAGCAAACAGGAGAATTGACCGTTAGAAAGAATATGAGTTCTACCAACTTTCTAATCCCGTGATGCTAGTGGGACCTTTTGAGTTGCATTAGATCTTAACATTGTCTCTGTAGAAGACTGTGCTTTCTAAGCTCTTGTTTGTGGTAATGGATTTTCTATAATTTCCATAATTTCTCTGCTCTTATAGAGTCTGTGGAAAATCCTAACCCCATTTACTCATGGATTTATCAGTCTTTGTATTTATAAAATAAGACATCCTTTCCGCCCCCTTTTCCACAATGGACCCTGAGCCTTGGAAGGTGTGTTATGGATTCAGTGCTAAGCACTCCTCTGTCCCTTCTTCTCACCTAATAGGAGGAAAAGATGATGACATCAAAATGAGAAGAGAGACTGATTGAGAGGGGGAGGGGATATGATGGAGGGTGGAGTTTCAAAGGGGCAAGTGGGGGAAGGGAGGAAATTACCATGGGATATTGTCTACAATTAAGGAAGTTGTCAATAAGAAATAAATAAATAAATACAAAAAATAAATGACATTAAGCTCGTCATATTTTTAGGTAAAGTATAAAGCAAAGACCCTTTGAAGTTGGTGGTGTCAGGGTTCCTTCTCCAAGATACAGTGAGGAGTTTCACTGCCTGACTTGCTGAACCCACCGATTCTCAGGACATCCCAAACATGAGATTTCCAGATAAATATTTGTAGGTAAATAAGGTGTACAGAAATGGCAAATGCAATGCCAAACTGGTATAAATAACCAAATTGTTCAATTTTAGTTTGAAATTCCTTTTGTTTCTTTTGTTTGTTTGTTTGTTTTGTTTTGTTTTTGAGGTAGGGTCTCACTGTAGCCCAGGCTGACCTGGAATTCACTATGTAGTCTCAGGGTGGCTTTGAACTCATGGCAATCCTCCTACCTCTGCCTCCAGAGTGCTGGGATTAAAGGTGTGTGCTACCACGCCCAGCTGTTTCTTTTTTTAAAATCAGAATTACCAAACCCTCACCCATTGACCTTGGGTAGATTTGGCAGTTAAGTCACAAATATTTTTATCTCTTTGGGTGGGTGGGCATAATGGCACTTCATTTTCTATTTAGTAAGTGGTGCCTGCAGTAATGAAATATTCCCCGCTTGGATAATTTGGTTCATTATATACTTAAGGCTCTGTCCTCTGAAAAGTTTCCTCACATAAATTAAAGGTAGAACAGTGTGTTGCATAAATTTAGGCTCATTTAAAAACTTTGAGATGAATGCTAACTACTTTACATTCATAATATCTTAACTGAGAAAACTGTAAATCAACATTTGTATGTAGTTATAAAAAAGTGATTGTAACATCAAAATTATGTTTCTTTTCAGTTTTCCTTTTCAGAAGTTTCTAACACCATGTCCATTTTTACTCTGGGCCAGGTGCATTAAAAAAATTTGATTGTGACCCTAAATCTTTATAAGTGTATAAGTAAAAATTACCTCATTAATTTGCCTGATTTTTAATTGGGCATCAGTTTCTTTGGTCCGCCATTAAAATTTTGAGTACCTAAGCTGGGTATGGTGGCGCACACCTTTAATCTCACCACTCGGGAGGCAGAGGTAGGAGGATCGCCGTGAGTTCAAGGCCACCCTGAGAAGACAGAGTGAATTCCAGGTCAGCCTGGACTAGAGTGAACTCTACCTCGAAAAAAAAAAAAAAAAAAAAAAAAAATTGTTTTTGAGTACCTATAATTTGGTCCTTACTTCAATGTAATGGTCATAAAGTATAGATAGTAAAGAAACATGACCGGCCTGGAGGCTCACCTTGTAGTTGTTCTGGTCTGCTGCACTTGTTGAGAGGCGCAGGTTTGAAGTGCAGTATAGAAGCTGCTTCCCTAATGGATCTGTTGACGAGGACCAAGACTGGATTTCCATTTTTCAGCGCACTTGGTTGAGTCAGCTTGAGGAGACATGCCAGCGTTCCCATCCTTCCCAGTCGGATGGCTCCTGCTGCATCTGTTCATAGCGCACTGCCAGCTTCGCCTTGGCCACATGCCCCAGCTCCTTCCTTGCAAATCTAATCCTATTAGTTTTTCCCTTAAAATAAAAAAGAGCAATACTCTTATTTTTGTCCTGAAGTAAACATATTGGAGAATTCATTATAGTCTTCCAGTAAATGGTTTTACTATAAAATAAAGCCTTTTAAAACATTTCCAAAGGATCTTGCTGGGTTAGTATCAGAAAACAAATAGATTATTTCATCTTTCTAGATCTAGTGTTCTCTCATAAATGATGGCTTGAACAAGTAAAAATTCCATTTAAAAGAATTATCACCATGTTATTTCTCTTACTACTCCTGTGTGTGTGTATATATGTGTGTGTGTGTGTGTATATATGTGTGTGTGTGTGTGTGTGTGTGTGTGTATTCCTTTTTGAAGTATGGTCTTTCCATGTTTTCCACACTGACCTCAAACTCAAATATCCTCTACCTCAGCTTCCCATTAGCTGGGTTTGCAGGTGCATGCCATGACACCCTGCTCTATTTTTCCTATATTTAATCTAAAACTACCACCAGGCATAATCACAGTACTTTGTACATTGTGTTGTATTTTGTTTATAGAAAATGAGAGCAGGCATATTGGGATGAACAGTAATTTCAAATGTGTCTAATGCCTGGTCTTACTCTTCATAATTACAGAACATATTCAGCGAACCAGATTCTTTTTAAACAGCAAAGCCCCTGCCTTTTTGAAGTCCACTTCCCTGTTTTGCACACGTTCCCATGCTCCTACTTATGAATACATAACCCAGTAGAGCAATGCCCCACAGACGAGCAGGTTGGGCTCCTAAAATACATTTACTTGGAACTGAAAATGATCTGTTACGATATTTAGGATGGAATGCCAGCAGACCGAGCTTATTTAATTCAAAATGCTCTCTGCACAACAGTGTTCTATAACTTGGTAATTTTGGATCACATTATTTCTTTGAAGAGTTGGGCTTCCAGATTAAATGCCACAAAACACAACATCAACAACAAAAGCCTATGGTTTTGAGATCTGTGCTTTCCCTCTATTCTTGAGGTGTGAAGGAAACTCCCACAACTCTTGTCATGTGATATTTTTGTGGCTTGTGGCCTGGTGATGATGAAGATGAGGAGCTTGAGAACAGGACTGTGAAAAATATTCTAGGTAAAGAAATTAGAGTGGAGATGGAAAACGATACGGAGTCCAGACTGGAAGAGAAGGGATGAAAGGATAGTCTCGTGCAAGTTCCTTCCCTTCCTTTCCCTTCCCTCTCCTCCTTCCTTTCTCCTTGTCCTTTCTCATTCCTTTCTGTTTCTGAGTTTTGGTCCCTTTCTGAATTGACAGTAGTTTATGGAGGTGAGAAAAAGCAGTAACTTAAATCCTGTACTCTGTGGAGGATGGAGCACCCTCTTCTTGCTCCCTGTCTCTGTTCCCTTCTTGCCATTAAGACCCCAGCCCTTTGGGAATGTCATCACCGTGCATGCCACTGAGCCTGGCGGACAGAATGTGCTGTTGAAGAAGGCTGAAGCCCAGGATCTCCAGGCTGGGAACCAGAGCCTAAAGATATCTTACCAATCATGTGTGCATGTATGGGGTGGTGTTGCTTTTCCTTCTGGAACGTTCAGTATCAGTCACGGGATATTGTCCAGAAATGGATCTGAGGAAACTCCGTTGTTTAACTAGGGTTTCTTAGCAGTCCAGATTCCTTTAACCATTCTTAGCCTTGATGTGTTATTATACTTATTAAGAGACAGAAAAAGATGCAATAAAGTTTGGGCATTATTACTGCAAGAGAAAGAATTATAATTTTCTCTTATGATGTCATCTGCTTTGGACACTCAAAGCCCCTGCACTGTACTAAGTAGGGCACATTCAAACTCAGTGCATATTGACTCTGTCCTCCTAAAAGGTCAGTTCAGGTTTGTGGTTTGAAGGGATTTACACTCTAATTTGTTCACTTAATAGCCTCTGGCTAATTAACGGATGGTTAGAACTAAGCCCCAGAGAGCCCAGGGTCGAGAGTCTGTTTCTCAGTGAACCAGTTTGTCTTTTTTGATTTGCGGTCGCTGATTGATACGTCATCCCTGTTCAGGTGACTTGTAATGTTGTTACTGGTTACAGAGAATTGGGTGTGGATGCATAAAGCCTTCACGAGAGCAAAGTCATTGCATGAAGTTGGCAGGTCAGGGAGATTCAATCTGGAAGCTGGCAGCCCTATGGTACCTAACTGAAAATCCTGACTTGGCCCCGCGACTAGAGTATTTGGAGCAAGGTGTTTTCCCTTGACAAAGTTCTTGTCTCGATCCATAAAATAAAGAGGACACTGGCCTCACAGGAAAGCCGCAAGGACATGGCGTACCATGTCACCTGTGGAACCCAGGATGCAGTGTGATTCCTGCTTCTGCCAGCCCAGCCCTCAGGGGACGATGCTCTTTCCACGGTGAGCATCCAGGTCTTCATCCTGCCACATTCTGCCCAGAGCATCCAGCTCTCTCCAGCCATCCAGTTTGTTCATTGGTACATTCTGGGCCCACCCCAGAAGATGAGCCCTCATAGGCTCATAGAAGACAAGTAGAGCTACTCTCCAGCAGCCAGTGGGAACTGTGTCCCATGTTAGGGGACATCCAGTTAGGGCTAAAGTTTGTTCACTCTGTTCCTTTCCTCCTTTGTAAAGTCTGAGAGGTGGGACTTACAAATTCTAAGTAAGATCAATAAAAATATGATGGAGTGGTGCTTTTAAAGTCTCCTTCTAAGATTATTAGGCTCAGAGAAAAGACAATGTGGTGCTAATTAGAAGCTACAAATTTCAAGCTCTTCTGCAGGTCTTTGCCATCAGGAAATTGGCTTTGAGTGGGAACTGGTTCTTCTGCCCATTTGCTTTATTCTATGTCTTACATGGAAGGGCTGCATCATCCAGTTAGCTGACTCTCCTACTTATTCAAAGTCAGCATTTCCCATCTAGCAGCAAGGATTCCAGGGAATGTGTTAACAATGTTTATTGAAATCTGTTATGTATTAAGACTGGAATCACACCTCTGTTTTTTCCAATATATTCAGTGGTTTGTCCTTTGTAAATTTGCATCTGCAATCACCTTGCTAGAGGCAAGGTCACTGCCCCAGTCCTAGGTGTGGTGATGGTTTGAGATTCCATTGTAAAGATATGCAAATGTGCCTAGCACCATAAAGTGTGGGCAGTTTGTTTTGCTCTGGCATACAAATTCTAAGTAAGATCAATAAAAATATGATGGAACTTCCCCTGGTGCTTTTAAATCCCTTCCTCCATCTCCTGGTCTAAGATTATTAGCTCTTTTTGTGGTGGGGTGAGATGAAAATGCAAATGTCTTTTGGTGCTTTGTTTTGGAGGAATGACCCATCTGTTACTGAAGATGCTTACATGGTATTCTGATGAGAGTTTGAGAATGCTAAGTGCAGACAGTATTGAACTTCGAGGCTTGGCTTATGAATTTCTAGGGGAAGGAAAGACTGCAGAGGACTTTCTGCACTGGCATAAGGGTCTTTGCCATCCAGGGATGAAGTTTGACAACTGATGTGCTTGGCTGAAGATATCGGACTGAGATTTTAAGATTTTAAGTTGGAAAAACTCATTAAAAGCAGAATGAGACTGGTTTTAGGTTACTGGAGCTGCTATTGTCAATGCATTAGCAATCTTGAGGTGTCCATTAAAACAATGAGGATGTGGACTGTTAGAAATGCAAACTCTTTGGAAAGAGTTGACTGGAGAAGGAACCTGCTTTTCAAGGCTATGGTTTATTTTGTCCCTGGATTTAGAATATGGCTGTGTCCTGCACACCTGGTATTAGTTTTGGAAATAGAAAAATGCATGGGTTCTTCTGCCAGTACCAGGACTGTGCAAAAGGGCTACCATGGAGTGCAGTGTTCATAGGATTGGTTTTGATTTGCAGAAGTTTATTACTGATGCAGTTGAGATTGTTTTAGTTTCTCTTTGCTATGCCTTATACCAGTTAAAAATGTTTATCTACTTACATGTTGACAATTTAACTTGTTTGATTTTGAATAATTAAGTTGGTCAAGGGCTGTTTCATCAATTATTAACAGTAAGCAGGGGCGGAATGACTAGAGCCCCAGTGGTTTGAGTATCTTATTCAGAATGTCTTAGTGATGGTTTGAGACATTTCTAGCAGCAAGTGACCTTTTGGCAGATTGCTGTGGTGGGGTTGCTTTCTCTCTCTGCTTTAACAATGTTTATTGGAAATCTGTGCTTTATAATATTAAGACTGGACACTCTCCAGGTAATTTTGTTCAAGTCAAATTTTTATAGTTGAGTTAGTAATTAATCTGATCACTCTCATCCTGTGGTGTTTTTTTTGTTTGTTTGTTTGTTTTTAATTTGTAAAATTGGCCAAGTTATTTTCCAACAGGTCTTCATGATACCATGCAGGAAAGTCATTTCCAGGAATTCTTAAAGCCCAGTTGCAGGTTCTTTGCATAGCATGAGCTGACATCACATGGTCTACAAATAGAAACTTATAAGTTGCAAATGCAAAGGGACAGATGAAAGACAGTAGATATTGTTCGCGATCTGAGAGAAGAGAAATAGAGGGGACTGGGTTCCTTGTGTTGAGTGCTTGCCTACTACCATGGTGCAAAGCCCTGGGTTTGATCACCAGCACAAGGGATACAGGGATTGATTTAGTTCCAAGGCTGAGCCAACCATTGCAGAGTTAAGTGCAGTGAGGCCTTTGTGTTCTGGCATGATTTCATAAGAGTCAGTGGTAGAGTTTAAAGGAAGGTTGCCATATGATGCAGAAAATTCCCGTAGATGAGAAACGAGACAAGATAAAAATTCACAATGCAAGAAATGTAAAGGTAAAATTTCAGACCTGAGATAACCTTCTCAATGTAACACACACACACACACACACACACACACAGAGAGAGAGAGAGAGAGAGAGAGAGAGAGAGAGAGAGAGAGAGAGAGAGAAACTGGGGTAAAAGCCACCCAGCTGATAGGCAGCAGATCTTGATCCATTCTATCTTGTCACGCCCAGCCCAGGGCTTCTCTTGCTTTCGTACCTCTTCCGGCCTTGGAAGTGAGAGAGCACCTGCAAAGACCCTCTAACTCGTGTTTAGAGCAATGTGAACATGCTTCTTCACAGAAAGTCTGTCCACACAGAAAACCAGGGTTTGTGATATATGTCTTCAAAATTTTTTTCAACGTTTCTTACACTACAGGTCCCACATGTCAGCTCTTAATACACAGAAATGTATTTCATGATAGGGGAATTTGTGACATAACATGTATAACAATTTAACAGAACACTTATTGAAGTGTTCACATTTCTACAAAATTTAATTTAAAAAAACTCATGCACTCCCTCTGTCATAGAAAACAACTTGATTTTTAAGGCATTTAAATTTTTTATTTGTTTCAGGAATTCTGAATTTTGAATTTTGTAATAGAGAAAATGGAAGCAACATTGTCCTCCACATCAAAAATTACAACTGGAAAAAAAGTATACAAAATGAACTACCCTGGACTAAAAACTGTTGTCTCTGCTTTAAAAGTCCCTGTGGCTTTGGTGGCTTCTGGTCCTGTGTTGTGCTGTCTTGACTTCTGCATAAAGAGAAAGCCTAATGATTTTGATTGGACCATGGTATTAATAAAATGTCTCCTCTAGCCTGTATCTCCACTCCTGTCACACTGTCAACCTCTTCTCTTCTTCCTGAGAGGGATATATCTTTGCTCCATCTCCCAGATCTTCCTCTAAAGTAACTCCTGGTCATCTGTGCTACAGATTATGAGGTTTCTGTCTCTGCCCTACTAAGCTATAATGTGACTTCCTCATCTTATACGTTATTCTGCAGGCTCTGGGCATTGACTGATGACACTCAAAAGGCCGGGCGTGGTGGTGCACCCCTTTAATCCCAGCACTCAGGAGGCAGAGGTAGGAGGATAGCCGTGAGTTTGAGGCCACCCTTAGACAACGGAGTAAATTCAGGTCACTCTGGGCCAGAGTGAGACCCTACCTCAAAAAACAAAACAAAACAAAACAAAACAAAACAAAACAAAACAAAACAAAACAAAAAGCACTTACTCAATGAAGTGAACTGCAGGAGAGTGGCCACTGTTAGTTACACTTCTTCACAGCATCCAAGGAGAGTGGAATGCAATGGGGAGTTAGCGTCCAGATTCACACCACTGACAATAACACTAAGCATAAGGAAGTAAAAGTGCAGTGAACATATTTTTTGGAGTGGGGGAGAACACAGGACTCCTTACCTACCAGGATGTGCAAAGCATTTCATACTATAACTCTGTAATGTTCTTCACCTTTTGGGGTGAGGAGGTGGAGATTTTGAGGCGTTATATAACATACGCATGGATTTAGAGGTATGGATCTTATCCCAGGTCTGTTGGATTGTGATTGCTCACCCACTGAGCAACCAAATGTCTTACGTGGACCCAAAGTACAGGCTATTCTTACTTCATACACTTCCAGTCTTTGGAGCTGCAGTGATGTGTCACACTCAGTGCTGGTTTGTGCAGCAGAATGCTGAAAAATCAGACTCGCTCAGGAAACGGCAACAATCAACAAAGTTTGATTTGTAATCTCCAGCAGATATAATTTCACAAAACTAACATTGCTCTGCTTTATAATAATAAGTAATTGTTAAGTCATTGAAGACAGTGGTACCTATTGCATGTGTGAATTACTTGAGGGGCAGGAGCTGTAGAGAGGAAATGTCCAATCACGAAACTCCGTCAGAGCAGAAAGGAAAGGGTTGAATTGGAACAGGGACTGTGAACAGAGGGTTCTTTCCAAGTCCAAAACACTGACCATGTTTAACTCAGTTATTTATTTGTTAACTGCTAGCTTTCTATTTAAGCAAGTTTTGCTCATTTCATAAAATGTGATCAAGAGACCAAAAATAAAATTACTTATAACTTCACAAGTTTACAGATACTGTGAATATTGGACTGCTCTCTTCAGTCATTTTTCCGTGAATGTTTTATTTTTATTTTGCGATCTTTCTAAAAATCTCTTCTGAAATATTTTTAGCTGTATAAAATTCAGTTAGCACTGGTTTTTGGTTTTTACTTTGTGTGTATAAAAATAAACGGTTGGGTTCAGGACTACTTTGCCACCCTGAGACTACATAGTGAATTCCAGGTCAGCCTGGACCAGAGTGAGACCCTACCTCGCAAAACCAAAAAAAAAAAAAAAATATATTGAGGACTTAAAAAACTCTAGTTCATATATGTGTGACTGCTAATATTTACCTCAGTACAAATAAATATTGACAAATTTCAGTAAAACTTTATTTATTTTTAAAATAATATTAAGCTCAATATATGTTATTTCAAACATATTTTCCCAAATAAACATAAATGTGGCATTGTTTTATGATTTTTAAGTAATCATTTCCTTAGTATCTGTCTAGTTTAAGAGAAGGCATTTAAATTCTCATATATGCCTGTACCTTCAGTCTGTTGTACTACAGTACTTTGCTTGCATACATGAAGGAAATACAGACTCACACAAATATCTAGTTGCAGAAGATGGTACTTTAATATCACTTTCAAATAATTGTACCTGTTCTGATTCCACATAAAATTTGACAAGTAGGATTTTTGTCTTGATTTTTTTTTTTTGTTTGTTTTGGTTTTTCAAAGTAGGGTCTCACTCTGGCCCCAGACTGACTGGAATTCACTATGTACTCTCAGGGTGGCCTTGAACTCATGGTGATCCTCCTTCCTCTGCCTCTTGAGTGCTGGGATTAAAGGCGTGAGCCACCACGCCTGGCAAGTAGTTGTTTTTTTAAACTTAGTTGAAATGTGCAATCCATGAGCTTCTCATACTCTATTAGATCTAGTAATACACACATATGTAATACTAACTCGCCATTCTAGCTTGCCTTTTAGCGGCAGATTCTACACTTGATCTTAGCCAAAAGGTAGAGAAGTGATTCTTGCTTGCCTTTTGAATGGTACCTTTGCTCACATATTATATTGTAATATCATAAATTATTAATCACTTGGAATAATACTGATTTCCTGAGTTGTGTATATTTTCCAAATATTGACACATGTCACTTTAGAACATGTAATATTATACTTATTAATGCCCATAGTGCTCTCTTCTGAACTGCTATTTAAGTATGGAGTAACTGTCAAGCATACTATGATAAATAAATCTTTCTACTCTTATTGCTGCCTGGAAGCTCAGATTTTATTATTGGCAACAAGCAACTGTCAACTCTAGGCTGTCTTGTACAGAAAACATTTGCCAAATACTAAAGTCTGAACTGTAATGCATTTGTCATTTGTTTCTTTAAATATAAATGATGTTTTATGGGGGGGATAAACATGGGGTTAGTTCAACTTGAAAACCAAAATTCTACCACATAGGTGCTTTATCTTAAGATTACCATCATATTTTTCTGCACATCTCCCATTTTGTCATGATTTTTTAAACACATGTTGACATTAATAAGTCTAATAATTTTTACTTCATGAAAGACATTCTTAAGCAACAATAATCTTTAGACTTCATTCTAAGTGGTGTGGAAGACTACATAGCTTGTCATTCAGTTTGGTTTTCCTACCTTGACTTGTGCCAGGCCATCTGCACTTTGACCTGTCGTTAAGTTAATGCCACCAGTATAAATGTCAATGCAGCAAAAATAGCAGGAATGGGTTCATATAATTAAGAAAGTAGGGTTGTCCATAGACCACATTCTAAAACCACTGGATTTCATCAAAATTTTATATCTAATTCCATCCTTCTCCTGTTTGTTTGTGGGGGAGGAGGATTAGGTGAATTTTAGATAATCTTTGTGGGGTGTCTTCCTAAAAGTAGAATAGCTCTCTTAAAACATATACTTTTCAAACTTTGAATCTTTTTACCTTGTTTCCCATTAGTTGTATACATACATGTGCCACTTTGTGGGTGCTTCATTTCCATATGTCTTGTCTTGTCTGTCTTTCTTTCTTTCTTTTTTTTTTTTTTTTGGTTTTCAATATAAGGTCTCACTTTAGCCCAGGCTGACCTGGAATTCACTGTGTAGTCTCAGGATAGCCTTAAACTCATGGCAATCCTCCTTCTGAGTGCTAGGATTAAAGGTGTGCGCCACCACACCCGTCCATATGCCTTTTCAACATTAGTGTGTGATTTCCACGCTTACAAACAGTTTAACTGGACACCACGATGATGAACACATGTCTTCCATCAACCAATATATTAAGATACAAAGCAGAAAATGGCCTTGGGCTCACTTACACTGTAGCTGTACTTCCCAGCAGAAAAGCTATCAGGGCAGAAGTGGTGTGACTTTGGACAAGTCACATTGTTTCTCAGCTCCCTCGTCAGTAATGTCAGCAATAATGAATTTCTCACAAACATGTTGTAGAGGTTAAATGAAATCTTGGATAAATAAATATCTGGTTTTGTGCCTCTCATATCCTGGGAGTTCACTGACTGAAAGCTGTTGTGTTTTATTAATCACATGAGAAATCTCTTCCCAAATCCGGGGCTGAGAGGCCCATAGGTGCCTCTGAGAGTGCAAAGCAGACAATTCACAGGTAGCTATGTAAGCAGAATCTGGTCTTAAAAGAGGAGGAATCCAAAAACCTGATATGAATGCTTATGAGTCCCCCAAACAGAAAGTGGGTCACAAACACATGCAGAGATCCAGAGAAACAATGGAAATCAATGGACTGAAAGAAAAAGAAACAAAATGATCACAAAGGAAGCCCCATGCTTTCAGCTTTCTGTGGCTGAGAGCCAATTTACAGGGTAGACACAGGATTCCTGAATTCCTGGCTTTCTAGGACGAGTGAGAATTTTCCTGCCAGGGTGTCAGTTTTGAGCCACAATCATGGGCATCAAATTTCTGTGGTATTTGAGGTCATTCTCATTGGCTTAACTTGCCTGTTTTGCTGTTTTCCTTGGTGTTATTTGGGAGTTTTTGGTAGTAATCTTTATTGAGTTTGTAAAGCTGGCACTAATTCTTTTTGTGAGGACTTCTGTACAGATTTTTCAACAGATGAGCATGCTCAGATGTCTGCAACCTTGTCAGGAGTTTCCGCTCGCTTAATTGCTGCTCTTTGACATTTATTAGGCATTCCTCAACATGCTGGATTATGAAGCGATTGCACATAGTAGATGTGCTTTACTCGCGACCAAGTGCGTTAAGTGCAAAGTTGCATATCCAAGTGACAAGACTCCTATTAATTAATTAGTTTGGTGCTGGGAATCAAATTCATGTCCTCGCATTTGCTACACACATATTCTGTCACTGAACTACACATCCCCGGCCACAATGCAAACTCTCAATCATAAACCATGCTGGGCTTTGTGAGGGTTTCTTTCTGTTTCATTTTTAAGTGTGTTGGATGACTTTTTAGCTAGATTTATATATTTGTCAAGGTGAACGTTTTAAGTACCATTTTAGAAGGAAACGTATTACTTAGCAGATTTTTCGTTTCTGAGAATTGTCAGAGTATTTCAGTTGTGGAGAGGATGCAGAGCTCAGTGGGTCAGTTGTGTAATGTGTGGGTGAGAAAAAATGCAATAATTGAAGAAATCACACTTACACTCTAGAACCCATATTTGTTGATCCTAGCATGAAAAACAAGATCTTAATGGCTAGATAGCTTGAACTAACTTTTGCAGTGTTATTTTATCCCATAGGAGAAATTGAATTTACTTTTCTGCTTGGGTATTTATGTATTAATAAGATATACATTCTGCATTTCAGCCATAAAATTAGGTTGAAACAAAAACATGTTTAGTCATCAATTCAGTAATTGCTTGATTGAATGATTGATTAATTGACTTAATGATTTATTGGAGCTAACTGCTTTATGGTAGCGTCTTTGACTAGCATGCATGGAGCCCTGGGTTCCATCACCAGTAACACAAACACATGTGCACAGAGACAGAGAGAGACCACTGTGTATTGTGTATCAAGTGCCAGGCATAAATGATAATAAATAGGATTTAAACATAGATAATATATCTGAACATGTTGGATTTGAGATCTGGGAATTGGGGCTTGACAAATAGTTTTAAGTAAAACATAGTGATGGGAATGTAGCTTAGGTAAAGAGCACTTGCCTGGCATGCACAAGACCCAATGTTCAATCCTCAGCACTCAAGAAAAAGGGGGAGTAAGATAATAAAAGAGCATTAAAGGACCATACAAGCCAAAGAAGAAGAAGTTAATCAACCTAGGGAAGAAAAACAGAAGTACCACATGGATCAAAATTTTAAGGTGGTAGTTTGTGGGGTTTGAGCAGACATGATCTAAGAGGAAAGGTGTTCTGTCATGAGGATAAATCCATAGAAGGCATTTGGGAGGAAGGATGAGCCAGTGCAGAAATCCAAAGGGGGAAGCAAGGAGGCTGACAAATTCAGCTCTGAAGTCAGGGGTAGGAGCAGGGATGGGAAGGAAGGACATGGAGAGAAACACCGATAGATTCCTCGATCAAAGTGTAACATGAACACATGCACTATCTTGTTTTTCTGTGCTCAGTTTTTTCTCTGGACTGAACATGGAGTGTAAAAGGTGTCTTAATCTATTTGTGCTGCTCTAACCAATTAAAATTTAATTCTTCAAAGTTCTGAAAGCTGAGAAGTCTAGGATCAAGACACTGACAAGTTTTTGTGTCTAATGAAGGCTTTCTCTCATAGACAGTACCTGTGGGTTTCCTCACAGGGCAGGAGAGATGCCAGAGCAAAAAGTGCCCTGAGCTGTTTCCTGTAGCTCTTTTATTAGGTGCTATTCCTCCTAACAAGAAAACGACTTAACCACTTCCCAAAAAGCCATGCCTCTTGGTTGTACTCCAAGGGGGATTATGTTTCAACACGTGAATTTTCATGTACATCTTCAAAATATATCAAGAGATTTAAAAAAAAGACACAAAGAAAAAGTTAGGAAGTCATTCCATTTAACCCAGGAGAAACAGAATGATGGCTTGACTGAATGTGATAATTTTAGTGGTGAAAAAATGGTTAAATATTTTGAAACTCCAGCTAAAATATTTATTGACAAACTTGAGATGTAATATTAGAGAAAGTCACAAAGAGTTTCCTGAGGCTTTTGACATATGTAATTTTTCAAAGTTAATTTAAAAGGAGAAGACAGGATTGTGGGGAGGGGTGGCTTTGAGGATGGAGGAGGTTTTGATCAAGTGTTCAATTGTAGGTACGTTAAGTTTGAGATTTCCATCAGACATCAAAGTGATAAGAAAAGATGAAAGTCAAAAAGAAAGATGAACGTTTCATTCTTGGGGTTCAGATAACAACTGTAATGTGTTGGAGGTACAAGCCTGTAGTTGCCAGCATACAAACCATGTCACGAGTCCGCTTTCCTGATAAGCACATACTGAGGTGAACACTTGTTCCTGGAAGTTGATTGGCATAGACTCTTGGGATGAATAACTCTGTGAGGAGTAAGGACATAGAAACGAACTATGTAAGATCACAGAAAATGCTTTCTCCAATCCCAAGGAGAACTTTAGAATTGGAAAGACTATACAGAACTTTCAAATATATAGATCCTCTCCACCGAGTTACTTGATACCCAAGATGTGTCCTTGAGTGAGCTGGTCCTCTCAAACTGAGGGCAATTGCCTGATGAAGATGGGACTACACTTGGAGAAAGCAGCCATCCATATTCCCAGGAGGGGATATGAGTGCTTTAGTCCTAAAGAGCATGGGATCTGGACCATATGTCTAGTGTGCACTGCAGGTAGTGTTTAAACCCATATGAATGAGATCACTGAGGAAATTGTTGCTTAGAGGAAGAATCCCAGGACTGATCAGTCAGCCTCAATGCATTTTGAAAGCAGAAGATAGGGATGTGTTTTCCCTCAGAATTGAAGCATTCTCTTCTGAAAGGAAGGAGAGACTATAAGACTCCAAAAGCGAATGAAACTTTCAAGGCTAAAGAAACTCAGAAAGTTACAAGGTTTACAAGGACCCTTCCTGAAGTTATATAAACAGTAAACAATTTCTAGGGGGCGGGGGTGGGTATGAGATTCTTTGAGGGAACTGACTACAAGTAGTTCAAGGAGCTGCCGGGATTCAGTTCTGGAGAGTGGTTGTGGTAGTAAAATGCAGTTGCCTTTAGTCATGCATGCTACTGTAAGTGACCCCTTATCCATGCTCTTGTAAGTAACCCCCATCCTTGTTTCTATAAGTAACCCTGCATCCACATTTCCACAAGTAACCCCTTATCCATGTTCCTCAAAGTAAACCCCCATGCATGTTTCTATAAGTGACCCCCTCATCCATGTTCCTATAAGTGACTCCAGTGAACTCATTGAACACAAGTTAGACTTAGATGCCGTTTTTTGACTGCTTGCTGCTGGTGGCCTATTTGTGTCAAGCATACATGTGTTCATGTCGCCTCAGGAAAAATCACACAACAGGGTAAGAACATAAAAAGAACAAGGAACTCATTGGTGATATTAAATGAGTACAAAAATGGTATGGCTTCAGGCTGGAGAGATGGCTTAGTAGTTAAGCACTTGCCTGCGAAGCCTAAGGACCCCAGTTCGAGGCTCGATTCCCCAGGACCCACGTAAGCTAGATGCACAAGGTGGTGCTTGCATCTGGAGTTCGTTTGCAGTGGCCGGAGGCCCTGGTGCACCCATTCTTTCTCTATCTATCTGCCTCTTTCTCTCTCTGTCTCAAATAAATAAATAAACAAACAAAAACAAAAAAAGAATGGCATGGCTTCCTAAAATTCAAGAGGGAAACTTGCCTTCATCACACAATTGATCACCTATTGTAAATGTTGTACAAAGGTCAAGTGTAATGAGATCGGAGAAGTGACCTTTGGATTTTAGCGTGACAGAAGTCGGTGACCTGGACAAAAAAAAAAATGGTTTCAGCAGGATGGTAGGAATGAAGCCAGATTCAAGCAGATTCAAAGGAAAGAGTGAAACGAAGACTTGGAGACAATGCAAGCATGCACACCATTCTTTCAATGAGTTTTAAAAGAAAAACAGAAAAGTAATTTTGGATCAGTGATAACATTTAATACAAATCATCAAATTATTGATATTCAAAAATCAATGCTAATAATTACATTAAATACCAATTTAAGGCAAAGATTGTCAAAATGGAGAAAATAATCTAAGACCAAACTGAATTGTGCCTATAAAAATTCACTTTAAATTCAAAGGTACAAACTAGTTAAAAATAACAGGATAAAAACAGATATATACATTACAGATATAAAGCACCTTGGAGGTGTCTATATTAATAGCAAAGGTGATTGCAGAGCAAAGAGGATCATCACAAAGCAAAATCATTTTGGCACTAGAGGAACCAATTCTTTAGACTACCTAGTAATCTCAAATATTTATGCACTTAATAATAGCACTTCAAAATGCACAAGGCAGAAACTGATAGATCCACAAGGAGAAAGAGACAGCTGCTTACCCACAGTGTCTACAGATTTCTATACTCCCCTACTTGCTAATACATGAAAAATTAGAAAGAAAATTCAAACATCATTGCCACTCAGCTTGACCCAATTGACACTTGAAGACCACTCCACTGAACAAAAGAATATGTATATTTTTTCAAGTGCAAAGGAACGTTTACTCAGATAGACCATACTTTTGGCAATAGAACAAAGTCCCAATAAGTGTTAAAAGTTCCAAATCATATAATATGTTGTTTGATCACAGTGGAATTAACTTGGAAATAAATAATATAAAGATTCTAAAAATTAGTAATTATTTAGAAATGAAGACCTTTCTAAATAACCCATGAATCCAAAAAGGCAAAAGGCAATTAGTATTTTTGACTGAAAGAAAATAAAGACAAATATGTCAAAATGTACTGAGATGCTACTAGAACAATCTATAGAGGGAAGATTACTCTACTGATTGCTACCTTATTAGAATAGAAATATCATAAATCAGTGACCTCTATTTTCACTTCAAAAATCAGAAAAAAAAAATCTAATAAAAAGGCAAGAAAGGAAATAATAAATATCCGAGTGGAACACAGCAAAATAAACCAAAGGGGGTAGTGATGAAACCAAAACCTGGCTCTTTAAGACTTACTACAGTTAGTAAAGCTATCTCCAGATAGATCAGAGGAATGAAAAAGAAATTATAGAAAACACAAACTACCAGCATCAGGAATGAATACAAACAATGTCATAACTAAAAATTCAATGGATTTAAGAAGCATAACAAGGAAATATTATGAATTACCATATGCTAACAAACTGGACAATTTAGATAAAATGGAAAATTCCTTGGAAAAAACAAACACTAAAGAAATAGCTAAAAGGTAAATAGTCTTGAGCCTCTTTTTAAAAAGAAATTGCAGTGAAATGCCTTCTTTGTAAGAGACTTTGGGCCTGGTTGCCTTTACTGATAAATTCTGCCATACATTCAAGTTATAATACTATCAATTCTAGAAATCTCTCCCAGAAAATTGAAAAGGAAAGATTATTTCCCAACTCATTTTGTAAGTCTAAATTATCTACATGGCTGGACAAAGAACCAGAAATGAAATCTGCAGATGTCTATCACTCGTGAACCCAAAAGCCAAACTTCCTTAAGAATTTAGCAATTTGTATCTAGCCATATGTGAACCATATGCTATGATGAGGTAAAAGTTATTCCAATAAGGTGAAGGTATGTTAATAATGAAAAAAAAAAGCACTCAACATAAATGACAATAGTTTTTAAACAAAGAGTAAGTAATTTGATTATTTCAGTTGATGCAATGAAAGCATTTGATAAACTCTAACACCCACTCCTGATAAAACAAGTAAACCGGGATACAGAAGGCCTAAGCCTAAGAAATCTGGTCTTCTCAAAGCCTGCATTTAGTCAAATGGTGAAAGACTGAACGCTTTTCCTGAATGTCAGGAACAAGGCAAGGGTCCTCCTACCTATTACTCAGCAGTGTTGAACTGGAGGTTCTAACTACTGCAGTAAAATGAAAAGCAAATAAAACAACAAAAAAGTTCCTCTACCTTAAAGGAAAAGGGGAAACTGGCTATTTTTCAGTTATTAAAATTTCCCAATAAGTTTCTTGATCTCCTAAATGTAGCAAACTTCAGGATACAAAGCTGCCTATGCAAAAATGACTTGCATTTTTCTATGTTATCACTTAAACTGTATGTTTTGTTTTGTTTTTGTTTTGTTTTCTTTCTGAAGTGGGTTCTCACTCTAGGTTCTCACACCTGGCACTCATTTTGTAGCCCCAGGCTGGCTTTGAACTCACAATGATCCTCCCACTTCAGCCTCCCAAGTGCTGAGATTAAAGACATGTGCCACCATCCCTGGCCACATGGATAGATTTTTTTTTTTTTTTTTTTCGAGGTAGGGTCTCACTCTGGCTCAGGCTGACCTGGAATTCACTATGTATTCTCAGGGTGACCTCGAACTCACGGCGATCCTCCTACCTCAGCCTCCCAAGTGCTGGGATTAAAGGTGTGCGCCACCACGCCTGGCTACATGGATGGATTTTTAAGAAAGATGCAAAAGCACTGCAATGATGAAATGATAACTTTCTTCAGAACAGAGCTTGGACAATTAGATATTTATATGCAATAAAATTAACTTTGATCCATATATCACATTGTATCAAAAATTTATTCAAAATAGGTCCAGACCTATTTTTAAAGCTTAAAGCTATGAAAATATATAAGCAAACACAGGACAAAATCTCCAATTTCTTTACTATAACACCAAATGAATAATTTATTATAAACTGAACATTTAGATTTCATATAAATAAAAATTTCTGTGTATAAAAAATGTCTGGGCTGGAGAGATGGCTTAGCAGTTAAGGCACTTGCCTATGAAACCTAAGGACCCATGCTCAACTCTCCAGATCCCACCTAAGTCAGATGCACAAGGTGATGCAAGTGCACAAGGTTGCACATGCACACAAAGTGGTACATGCATCTGGAGTTCAGTTGCAGGGCTGGAAGCTCTGGTGTGCCACTTCTCTCTCTCTCTCTCAATCTCATAAAAATAAAATAAAATCTCTGATGGATAAGTGAAATATGGCTGTTAGCAGGAAGAATGATGAAAGCTCTGATATGTGGGGAAGCATGGATGAGCCTTGAAAATACGACACGTAATAAAGTAAACCAAATTGCAAAATGGCTAATTCTGTACTATTCCACTTCTCTGAAGAATCTGGAATAGATGAATTAAGAGAGTCAGAAAGTACAATGAGGCCACGTGAGTCTGGGAAGTGAAGACTAGGGAGTCATTCCATAATGATTACAGAGTTTCTGCTTGAAGGGTTTAGAGTTTTAAAAATAATAGTGATGTCCCATAGTGTTGAAATCTAATTAATAATACTGAATTTAATACTGAAATGGTTAAAACAGAAAATTCATATATATATATATATTGTCTATTTTTTTAAAGTTTCATGAAAACTCATTTTATTATGAAATTTCTTATAATTTTTATGATATTTTCATCTAAACGCATGAGGTATGTATTCAAATGTATATGTACTCAGGTAGATGTCTAGGCGTTGGAACAAAGGACCCTTTGCTCCCTTCTTTCCCACTGCCTCAGCTCTTGCCACTGTTGCCCTTCCATGGGGCATTGCCACTGTGGTCTCACAGCTCCTTTTCCTGAGTTCAGCTTCTCCTGCTTCAAATCCAGTTATAGCAAGAGTGAGCATTCTGAAATATGACCACATCGAATAATGGATATAAGCGTTCTGCATGCCTCCATCACAGAGGAGAAGAAATCTAGACGTGATGGGTGGAAGGTCTGGGGAGACTTGTTTCCACTCTGTCTCATCTCATTGTTTCCTTGCTAGCTCTGGCTCATTCTGCATTGGAAATTCTTTCAGTCTTTCTCACAGACACTATTTCCTACCTCCAGATTTTTACTTATTCTTCATGTCTTGGTTTACATGTTACTTTTACTGGAAGTCTCCCTCCCTTCCTTGCTTCTTTCATCCCTTCCTTCCTTTCTCCCTCCCTCCTTCTTTCTCTCTTTATTTCTCTCTCTCTTTTGAGGCAGGGTCTTACTCTAGCCCAGGCTGACCTGGAACTTACTCTTTAGACCCAGGCTGTCCTTGAACTCATGGCAATCCTCCTTCCTCAGCACCTTAGCCTCTTTAAGCTGGGCTTAAAGACATGAGCCACCATACCCTGCTTCCGGAAGCCTTTCTTTTCCCAGGCTATGTGCTATATGTCAGCTTCCTGTATTCCTCCTCTCAGAGCCTTTATGCCCGTGTCAGTCTGTGTGTGGCAGGAGGCTGTGACTTCCTCCTTCACCAATTTATCCTCAAGACCTGCCTGGCCTATCTGGTATGTGATATGAGCTAAATAAAAAGTAGGCTCTTTCTCGGGGCTGGAGAGATGGCTTAGCAGTTAAAGCACTTGCCTGCAAAGCCAAAGGACCCAGGTTCAGCTCTCCAGGACCCACATAAGCCAGATGCACAAGGTGGTGCACACATCTGGAGTTTGTTTGCAGAGGCTGGAGGCCCTGGTGCACCCATTCTCTCTCTCTCCCTGCCTATTTCTGTATCGCTCTCTCTCTCTCTCTTAAATAAATAAATAAAAATATAATATTAAAAAATTAGTTTAAAAAAGTAAGCTCTGTTGAAAAGGTAAGCCATACAAAATCAACAAAATGTATTTGTCATTATTTTAGAACAAAAAATGAAGACTTTTCTTCCTATTAAAAATTCTCAGCCAAAAAAGGAGTGCTCATAAATAAATAAACTTAATTAACTTGGGGTTTGTTTTTGATAAATAAACATTCTACTTGTTCCTTTTAAAGTTAAGCCAACCTAATTTCCCTTCCATGAGTTACCTAGAATAATAATCAATTGTAGAGACACAAAATAGAACAGAGAAGTAGAACTAGGGAGTTATTCTTTCTTGGTTCAGGGTTTTAGTTTAAAACGATGAAAAAAATCTGGCGGGAGTAGAGCAAAGAATGTTTTCATGTCACTGAGATATATCCTTTGACATGATTAAAATGTTCCAGGGCTTAATACCGAGAATCAAAGAAAATATGGTTAAAATGATAAATATTTTACCTCAAAATCTTAGGACAAGTTAAAAGTTTTTTCTGCGTAAAATCATATACATTCATCATTTTTATCTGATAGCCAATTCATGTTGAAGTTTTTAAAACAGGGCAAGAAGTAAAATAGAAAAGAAAGGGAGAAAGTCATTCAGATGTGTGAAGCAGAAAGATTCTCAACCTGTTACACAGAGATTTTTCTTAAATAAATATATATCAAGCACTTCCCATGAGTTAGAGATTGTTTGATATCTGAATAAATTGTCTTGAATTATTACTTTTCTATCCAGTTTTAATTTTCTGTCACTACCCAGAGAATTCATGCATGCTAATTAGGAAAGGCATTTTTTTTTTCCTTTTGCTTTTAAACTATAGAGATCTTGGTCAATGTAGGAATTAAAAATTCCTTTGATATTTCAAAGTTGTTTGAAAAACTTGTGTTACCTCATTTCATAAAACTTAAAGTTTCACCCAGACAACCCTTGGTGCTGATGTCGTGCTCGTCACATTATGCCAAGTTTTGTATTGTACCTAATAGATCAGGCAGAACCAAATCAGAATATAATCAGAATAATTCCTCTAACTATACATGGGCTAAACTCTGCTTTAATCATCGTACCAAATATTCACTGTGCCATTCTGCATGTGACCATGGTAGAGATTTTGTGGGAAACTAATGTGAAGTTTTAGCTTCGCCTCCATGGGGATCATGATGAATATTGGACATTGAGTTTTCAGCCATTGATTCACCAAGATTGTACTCTGCCAATCAAAGGACCATACTTTCTAAATAGAAGACACACTTAGCCATTGTCAATGTGTATGACAATGTATATGGTGGTGGCTACATGTTCACACTGACAGCCCAACTAATGAAATAAGACTTAACTAACCAAATATACACACTAATGACTTAGGACTAGAGTTTTCCAATTGCACTGATACACATGAAAGGTACAGAAATTCTGGTCCCTAATACTGTGATAGTGAATTAGATATACAGAGCTTCCGTTTTGTTCAAGAGACTAGATAATTGTGTCATTACCACTAGAACACTGCATTCATTCAAAATTAGAGAAAATGGAAAAAAAAAATTTAAAAAGAGAAAATGGGGGGGTGCTGATATAATTCTCAACTATAGAAAATGGCATTTGTGCCATCCCATATAAATTGAACTTGGTGCCCTATATGAAGTCCACATGACCTTGAAGATTTCTTTGTATTGTATGATTGAAAAGCATATACTTCAAATATTCCTTAAGCCTTCACAAAAGCCATTTGACCTGTGTCATTGATGGATTGAAGATTCCAGCCAATCCCTTTGTCTGTGTGAGATACTGAGTACTAGAGAGCCCTGTTGAGGACTGTACATGTGTATATTCTTCCTTTGATTCTTCCCTTCATTAAAAGATATGCAAAAGAGCCTCCTTACCCAAAATAAATTGCTGAGGGAAAAGAGCCCACATGAAAACTTTACACATAAAGTCTGTGTTTTTGTAAAGAAGGTGTGGCCAGGGCTGGAGAGATGGCTTAGTGGTTAAGGTGCTTGCCTACAAAGCCAAAGGACCTTGGTTAGATTACCCAGGACCCGCGTAAGCCAGATGGTCCATGCGTCTGGAGTTTGTTTGCAGTGGCTGAAGGCCCTGGCACGCCCATTCTGTCTCTCTTTCTCTCTCCCTCCTTCTCTCCTTCCCTCTCTCTTTTTCTCTCTCCCCACTGTATTTGCTTCTTGAAGTTGAGGGTACCAGCATCGTTTCTTTAGAAAGTGTAACAGCTTACACTGATCTGGCCACGCTGACTGCTGCCATTTGTATGGAAGACTTGGCAGCAGCACAGCTTTTCAAAACATATCAAGGACCTTGTCCCTCAGGCGACTGTCTCATGATTATCTCTGATGAAATCAGCTTAAAATGACATGACATATCCTGAAGATTTAGACAGTAAAAGTTACAGTAGCAACAACAAAAACCCTGAACGACCATTTAAGTCCACTCCACACTTCGCTGTATTGTGCTTGTCAAGTGTTAAGATGACTGGTGTATAAGATTGTTCTCTGGAAGTGGTAGCCTTCCTCAGGTGTGAGTATCATGCCAGTTTAAGGGAAACAATTTCAAATGTGTCATGTAAGAGTTTGTTTGTATGGCCAGCCTTCAAATCATGTCAGCCTGAAACCACTGGTTGACCTTTCCCCATAGTCCCTTGAAGGTCCTTTTATTGCATGACTTTGGGTAATCAGAAAGAGATGTAAGTTTCCAAATTGACTCCATTTGTTACTCCATCATTTACAGTGAGATTGATCTTGTAGCCCTGAAACCTGCCAGTCTATTAACATGGAAGAATGCCAGGTGACTGTTCATTTGGAAATGATGATGACTTTTAGTATGAAACATCTGATTTTATACTTTGCAAAACAAAAAGTGGAGCAGTGGGCTGTGTCATTTACCCAGTGATTTCTCCTAAGTGACATTGAAAATAGGTTTTAAATTATTTCCATATGTAGGATCAGTTCTATGCAAGAATCTGTTTTTCACAGTATGTGTGTGATTGGTGTATTATGAACCTATGGTTTAAAGGCATGGAATTTAATATTTAATAATCTCCCTAGGATGCTTTGTAAATCATTAGCTCTATTTTATAAAATAGCTTAAAGAAAGCATTTTAGAACTGAGGAATTTTAACTAATACATTGCCACAATATTTAAGCATCACATTGCTATATTTTGAAATTTTGCTTTTAACCTTTTGGCCTTTCTTTGTGATTGACAGCCTGTCCTTTGGGAACAAATAAGAGCACTTATGATCATGCAAACTTACGATTCTGTTTGAGTGTGTGTGATCTGATAGACAATGACTAGATACTTCTGCCACCAGGAATAAGAACACCCTGGGCAAAGCAGAAATGGTGGTCCACGGCGCCTTTCAACCGCATTTACAAGCCACTTCCTAGTTTGGGAGAAAAAAAAGTATGCCAGACACAACATTTATTTATTTATTGGTTTTTCAAGGTAGGGTCTCACTCTAGCTCAGGCTGACCTGGAATTCACTATGTAGTCTCAGGGTGGCCTCGAACTCATGGCGATCCTCCTACCTCTGCCTCCCAAGTGCTGGGATTAAAGGCATGCGCCACCACGCCCAGCTGCAGACACAACATTTAAAGACATGATATTGCTGTTCATGAGAACTCCATTGTACAAAGGAGGAGGGTTCTTACCAGGACACCAGCACAAATTGGGAGACTGCTGGGCAAACTCAGACTAGAAAATTAAATCGATTTTTACCATGCTTGCCCCTTGTAGGACCCTCTTTTTTTTCTTTTTTTTTAATTTGAGAGAGAGAGAGGAAGAGGCAGAGAATGGGTGTGTCAGCGATCTCAGCCGCTGTGAACTAACTCCAGACGCTTGTGCCCTCTTGTAGGCATGTGTGACATTGTGCCCCTGCCTCATTTTTGTGTCTGGCTAAACGTGGGACCTGGAGAATCGAATGGGCATTCTTGGCTTTGCTGGCAGGCACCTTAATGGCTCAGCCATCTCTCCAGCCCTGCGAGGACCCTCTTTTCTCACTCGCATGCTCATCCTTCTCAAGAATCTCTCACAGTCAAAGGGAAATGCAGTTCATTCAAGGTTTTGATACCCTTTTGAAAGTTTTCTAACTTGGAATAAGGTGCTTCCTTGATTGAAGTCTTAAGGTACTAATTTTTCTACCCAAATGCCACAAAATTCACCAACCTTGATACCTTACCCGTAAGTCCCATTTTTCTTGGTGTTGGGTAACACTCACTTATAAAAACTTGTACTTTTGATGTGCGAGAACTGGTGTGATGGATTCAAATTTCTGGCTGGTGAGAAGAAAGTTCTGGTAGAACAGTCCTTTTGTGTGTGTGTGTGTGTGTGTTTTTTCATTTAGACATAATATTTATACCTGTGCATTGGGTATAATAGAATAAACCAATACATGCATACTGTACTGGCCAAATAAAGTGATAAACATGTCCACTCTATTTACAGTACTCATTTCCATCTGTTGAGAATTTTTGTACTCTTCTCATTATTTTGAAAAAAAATCACACCCTTCCATTCTATAGAAACCAGATCAACAAAACAGGAACAATTTTTTTAAAGTTAAAAAAAAAGAGAAAGAAAGAAAAAAGAAAACCAGATTGAATTCCTGGTATGTGTGTTCCAGCACCCTTCATTTAACTGTGTTATGCACACTTCCCCATCCCTTGCCAGCCTCTGAGTGGCCACTATTGTATTCCGTAGAATGTTTTTTTTTATTTTTTAATAACAACCTGTTTTTCCTCATAATGCTAGCAACATTAACTGCTACTCATAAAAAGGAGACATAAACCTGTCTAAAGGTATGGATTACACTTGACCAGTCAAAGATGTGCTCTTATATGTTAAAGATGACAAAATAACCCAGTCTAAAATCTTTAGAAAATAGGTTTTATTTCTGTGGCTACTGTTTGCCCCACTTGAAAAGCCAGCTGCAAAAGGACAGTAGCCAATGACCCCAGACAACCACATGTGGAGGATGTTTGCTATAATTTGCATCTCACATATCTCCCGAGACCCACTTGTGGAAGATTTGTAAAAAAAAATACGGGAACACCGAATATGATTTGGAAAAGTGGTGGAGTCTTTAGGAGGTGGGACCTGGTGATACGTTCTGGAGACGATGGGACCCCGTCTCTCTTTGGCTCTCGGCCATGAAGGGACTAGGCTTCCTCCACTGCGTGTTCCCCTCATATGTGCTGCTGCCTTGCCTCAAACAATGACACCCACCACTCCTGAGCTGCACCCTGAAACTGTGAGACAAACTAACCCTTTTCTCTTTCTAAGCTGTCACCCCAGGTATTTGGTTTAGAGATGGGAAACTGGCTAGCAAAAGGCCTATGTGATCTATAAAGGCCAGGGGCAGCTAAGCAGGTACAAATGAAGCTGGGAATACAGACCTCTTAGGGCTACGAAGCTGTGTGCTTTCTGTAAAATCTTTTTGTGTATGTGTTTAGTTATGTTATTGAAATTGTCTACATATTTACTTCTGCAAAAGAAATAAAATATATTACTTATTAACAGCTTTAAAAAGTGCTTTGATTTTGTTAAGAATTTCTAGGGAAAATGTTGCTTAATGCTAACATAAGGCTTACCATGGAAAAAGAGCCCTATGAAAAAAAATATTTTATGAACTTTGCAAGCAGGAGATATGATTATATTTTCTTTTTATTTGGGATGATTATATACAGAGCTAACAATGATGGAATTTTGTAATTTCAAAAGTAAGGTTTAGAAGGGATTATGTACCACTTTCCACAATTAGTAATGCCATAGGTTAGTAGAAGTTTAGAAAATCTAATTTCACCCAAGTCTAGCACAACTCCATACAGAGTGAATAAGACATTATTAATTGTAAAGCCATTTATTTTACTTTTTCAGAAACAAAAGGGTGAGAATATCAAGCTTGATTTGAAATCACTTCACCCAAAGCTGCCTGTGAAAATTTCTTCTTCTTTGTTCAAGGATATGTAAAAGACTTTGACCTCTGACCACTTTTGTCACACCAGTGACATCAGCTTAAAGTTACTAACTGATGAGAGGAGATAGATAGAATCACAAGGTGAAATGAAGTCCTTGATGATAAGAGAAGCTACTCACTGATCATTTTATCACACTTAGAAGTGTTGTTTCGTATGTGCAAGATTAGGTCTGTTAGAAATGTTTGAGATGTCTCAGTTGGTGGATGGATCAGCATGTCAGACATGTCTCTTTGTTTGGAGATTGAGAATGCATATCTAGCTGAAAAAAATAAAATTCTACACCCTAACCAAAAAAATAAAAATAAAAAGTAAAAATACAATAAGGAAAACAGCACTGAAGTATTTAAGAAAAGGTAAATCCATCGGGCACTTATTGTGATCACCAGATAGTGCCTCGTATGTCATTAAACACTGAATGTCAGCTCAGGAGGAAGGTGATTGTTTACATGAGGTAAGCTTCAAATCAGCTCTGATTTGATAATAGTAGAAAATGTTAATGCCAAGGAGATTAGAAGAGTAGAAGGTAGGCAAAGCAAAGCCTTTTCATTTCCTAAAGTTAGGGTTATATTGTGCCATTTTTGTGACCAAATCAAACGCTTTCATCTGGATAACTGGAAAAAAAAGGTACAGCTGCCATTTGGAGCTACACAAAATTCTGCTTTACTGAGGGGCCGTACAGATGTCTGTCATTTAAGGGATATGATAATCATTAGCACTGCACACGTTCAAACTGATATTAGCTTCTACCCTGGCTTTAATGTGCTTATATTTCCGCATCTGCCATTGCCTTGTAAGCAGATTCCTAGCTAAAATGTAAAATTCACACCATTCTCTTTAAAAAGGTGGGTGGGAGGGATAATAGAAAGATGACCAGAGTTTTACTCAGATATTATTAGTTCTGTTACTTATTGAGAAAATAAACTAGGGGTGTAGAGATAGCTTAGCAGTTAAGGCACTTGCTTGTGAAGCCCAAGGATCCAAGTTCAATTCTTCAGGTCGCACATAAGCCAGATAAATGCACAAAGTGAGGCATGCGTCTGGAGTTTGTTTGCAGTGGCTAGAGGCCCTGGTGTGCCCATTCCCTCCCTCTCTCACTCTCTTTCTTTCTCTCTCTGTTTCTTATAAATAAACAAAAAAGAAAGAAAATAACAAAAAGTTTCACTCTCTTTTCTTTAAAATTGTACTTTAGGAGTCATAGTATGTTTGCCATTCAATCAATTATTTAGCTCTGAATCTACTGCCTGTGGAAACCTGTGTCTAAACGAGGGTACCTAAATGAATGACTTTAAGTTCATTGAATATTTAAATGCCCCTGCAGCATTTTTGTAAAAAAATTTCATAAAAAAGAGCAGCTATTCATAAGACCAAAAAAACCCACTATGATTAATAGGTTGTTCGTCATCAAAAAGGATTTGTTTCGGTGGCTCATTCATTCATATGTTTATTCTGCCAGGACAGGAGAGGAGTGAGACAGGAGCTGATAGTTTGGGTTGGTTTTGCTTTAATTTGAGCCCTTCTGAGGAGAGGTTGTGAAGTGTCACTGTGGTGTCCCTGACACAGCTCTGCCTGCAGACAGAGCAAGGAGCCACCAAACTAAATCTTGTCTCTCTGGTCAGAATCCTTCAAATCTTCCTCAGTCCCCACTCAGTGACCCGGAACCCCATGCCTCTTTCCTCCTTTCTCTCATTTTGTACACATGTGGTGTGACTCACGGACACAGGGCCCATTTGGAGGGGAGGTTGGGTCTCCTTGTCACCACTTCACGAAATTGGAATGCAGCCCACGAAGTTGCCCCTGCTAGGGGCCCAAAAGCTCAGCCTGGCTGGGTGAGAGTTCATTGATGTAATGAATATCACAAAGACCTAATTCTACAGTGAAAGGTTAAAAAGAAAGGAGGGGGTGGGGACAGGGAGGGAGGAATAAAGACAAGGTCTGAGGAGAATGGTTGATTCAGCTAATGAACTTTTGCAGAATGGCTAACGGGAGGATTTTGTGGAAGGAAAATGGGTGGTGAGTATGACTTCTTCCCCCTTCCCTGTGCCCTTTTGAGTTGCAGAAATGTTCAGTGGAGCTCTTAGTGGCACAGAATGCATTTAATTAACAAAAGGCAAAGACAGCCCACCCAAAACTCCCAAATTAGGCTTCCACTTCCGGCTTTTAGGAAGGGAAGCTTTTGGCAGATTTGGTTTGATGATTTCCAATGAATAAGGTGTTGTGATCATATTTGGCCCCATCCGTGCATGGCACATGGCTCAGGAATTAAGGGTTTCTCAGGGACTCTTCTGCACTGTGGTGCTTGGGGCCCAAGTCTGACAGGTTGGTCTTTTTGGTGAAGGTCCTCCATTTCTGTCTCAAGTGGTACATAAAACAGCATGGTTGATTGGTTGCAGAGAACAGATGCTGACAGGAAGTATAGTGAAGGCAGCTGGTCTCTTCCACCTTTGTTTCTGGTGTTAGATGTCTCTGTGTGCCCTGGGGGCTCTTCTCAACTTCTCTAATGGCAGGATACTTTTTACCAAAAATGAATCCATGTTTAGGAAAACAACCTCGTGGGACTGTACCAAATGGATTCATCATTTCAATGCCTGTGACAAATTCAATGCCTGTCATCGGCAAGAGGATACCAAGGTTCGGGGACTAGCAGAATGGAGGTTTGAACAAAGTTAAGAGGGAAATTTGTTTTGCTTTCCATTTATACATACATGAGTTCTGCCACTCCTGAAATCAGAGTTATACAAGTTAAAAAAAAACTACATAATGACTTTATAGACTTTATAACTTTCCCATATTTGATTTATGCTCTTGTAAACTGTAAAAGAAGGCCAGCACTTTCTCTTTTTCTCTTGCAACTAAATAATGCATTCCTACATTAAGAGGAGAATCTGATCCTACTGCTGCAAACTTGTGATTTTATTACCTAAATATTCAGGGGACTTATGGGAAGAGAGCCCAAGGTTGGGGGGAAGGGAGGTAAACTTTAATTTTCTACCTTTTTACCCTGTAGTCGTCAGTATTACTGTTTCGCTCCACACTTGGAAGAAATGTGCAGCAAATAAGTTAGACAACAAATACCTTTAACATAATGTGATTTAATATGCTCTTTATTTTCAGATGTTAAGGTTCTTAATTTGCTCAACAAACATGTGCCAAGTAATATGCCAAGCCTTGTTCTAGACCCTTGGGATATGTCAATGAACGGAACAAATCAAGATACCAGATCTCCTGGGGCTGTGTGACGGCTTAGTAAAGTGCTTCTCATGCTAGTATGAGGATAGGCGTTCCGATGGCCAGCACCCAGGTTAATGCTAGGTGGGTGTGGTCATCTTCTGGTATCAGATGTTGGAAGACCGACAAAAGGGTCCTCAAAGAAAGCTGGCTGGCTAGATTAACTGAATTGACAAGTCCTGTGTTCAAGTGAGAGACTTTGGCTCAGAAAAAAAAAAAAAAAACTGGAGCACAATGGATGGCACCTAATGTCAACCTATGCCCCCCCACACCTGCACACATACATGTGAACAAGCATACATGTATGTACATATACCACACACACATACAAATGCAAAAAAAGAAAAAAAGAAGATAACCAATCTTTTGGGGTTATTCTAGGGTGTGATCTTGGTATGAGTCCTAGAACCTGATTCCAGTTGCACAAATTTCTTGTCTCAGGTACTCATAATGCTCTGGTTCCCGGTGCAGAACTTGAGCGCACAGGCTCTCTGCCGTTCCCATCGCAGCTTACTCTTGCTCAGTGCTCTGCCTTCATTTGTTACCCAGCAAGACTGTGTGTGATCTCATTTTGGGAACCTTTCTTCCATTCAGGTCTGCTCTGTCTCCTTGGATACCTCTGACTAACACAACACAGCAGGGATCTCCTCGGGTCAAGTTGGTTTTGCTCCCAGAGGTTCACACTGCTAACATGTTGAACACATATTTAAGGTCTGAAGCATGTGCACACGTCTGTATACATTTGCACACATGCACAAAAATTGATTTCTCCTCAACTGTGTTGAACTGTTACTCCTTCTGCTATTTGGTGAGACAGTATAGTGATATATAAGCCTTTCCAGAACAGACGGGATTCACACCCAGCTGAATTGTTTCAGGCAAGCTCCTTAGCTGCTGAGCCATCTCTTCAGCCTCTGAATTATTTCATTATTCACTCCATGTCAGTTCCTGGAAATTAACAATAGGCTGTTTCACATTGGTGTTTTGATCCCACCAGCTCAGCCATGCTATTTTTCCAGATGTTTCCGTCTTGGGTTACTATTGCAAGAAAACACAACACAACAAGTTAAACCAGGCCACGTTGGCCCGTCTCATGGGCTGAAGAATGTGATCTCCACCAAATAAACTAGTCATCTGCTGCATACTCATTAGGAAAAGGGAGAAACTCGGGAATATCCAGGGCTCCTCTGAACTATTTTTTTTTTTAAGATAAAACACCACCCTCAGCCCATTAATTTTACACAAGGTCCTGTCGTTTCACAAAGACATTGATTTGGCCCGGTTCTTTGAATTATTTATGTTTTGAAATGAGTTAACATGCTAATTTTCTCTCAGTTTAATTTTTCCCAACCCCTCTCTCTGATACTCTCTAGGGTCTAAATGCCAATAGGTATGGGGACCTTAATCACTAGGCATTTAGGTGGTTAGGCAGAGATGAGGCAGATAATTGGCAGTGTTAGGCCTTCTATTAAGGTTTCACATGCAAAACTTTCATAGCATGTTTTAACATAGAGGTCAGAGAATGAGACCATGACATTAGGAATATGAAGCATTGTAACTGAAGTTCATTGGACTGAATTACAAATAGGGAGAGATGTGAAACAGTGCCCCAAGAAAGGTCTCTGGAAGACACATCTCAATGAATACAGAAAGAGACCCTGGTCCACCTGCACTCCAGCCAAAATTGACCATAAGGACAAGTTCAGATGTAGCTGAGTATTTTATTTTATTTTATTTTATTTTATTTTATTTTTTTTTATTTTACGGGGGTGGGGGGAGACAGTGTGGTATTTTAAAAGCAGCTTTGTGGAAAATGACAAGTGCCAGCCCACAAAATGGACTACCACTGAACTGTGGTTAAAACTGGACTCTAGGGCTGGAGAGATGGCTTTGCGGTTTAGGCGCCTGCCTGCTAAGCGTAAGAACCCGGTTCCAATCTCCAGGTCCCCGTTTAGCCAGATGCAAAGTGACGCAAGAGCACAGTGCTGCACTTGCCCACAAGGGGGTGCATGCATCTGGAGTTTGTTCACAGCAGCTGAGAGGCTGCTGGCATGCCCATTCTTTATCTCCCTCTCCCTTTCTGTCTCTCTCAAAACAACAAAAAAAAAACTGGACTATAGAAAGAACAATTAGAAAAAACGTGTTGTGAAAATGTGAATATTGGCATTAATGTTCTTATAGGTAATGCTTATATTATTAGGCTTTCTAATTTGATTCATCTAGTTTGCATTGGTGAATGAAATGGGATGCATCACTGGGTGTGGTGGCAAATGCTTGTAATCTCAAGACTTGGAGGTAGAGATAGGAGGATTAGGAGTTCAAGGCTAGCATCAGCTACACAGCAAATTCAAGGTCAGCTAAGGTTAAATGAGACCCTGTTACAGCAGCAACAACAAAAAAAGTTCGTATCAGTCACATTCTTGTGTTCTTTGACTAGCCATTAGTGAAGTTCCAAATCCAGCTGAGAAGGGCTGGAGAATGTATTTTAATGTGTCACATCACTGGACTTGCTGTTCAGGTAGGAAGTCCCTTCTTAAATGCCTCTGCACCTTGCAATCTAGTTAATGCCACTCCTATGTGCCCTCCCTTCAAATTACCCAAATGTGATTGAAGTGACATCTGAAAATGTTCACAGAAGTATTTTCAGAGGATCCCAAGTGGAACACTGTACAGAAGCCTATTGATACTGGTGTGGATAAACTGTGGTATATTTGTGCCATGGCACACTATACTGCAATAAGTAAACTAGTATTAGCTACACTTAGCCCTATGGATAAGTCTCCCAAGCATAAGTTTGAATGGACTAAGCCACAAGAGAAGAGCACACAATTTATTATTACACGTACACAATTAGATATCATATGGGCATTGACAGCAATAGAGCCTTTCCCAGCTCTTGGATGGGCAATGACTCAGGGAAAGGTGCCAGATCATCATGGTCACCTGGAGCTTCCACTAAGTTAGTGTCTTGTTTTATTAGTTTCAATGAATGAAACCCACAGACCAGTTGATTAAATTTAGAAAGATGTTATTATAAAGATTATAGAGATAGAGCTTAAGGTGGGGGGTTAATATGTAGCTCCTGCCCAAGAGGGTGCAGCAGCAGGGTTCCCAGAAAGTAGGAAAACCTACCTTGAGACCCAGATTGGGGTCTTTTAAGGGAGCTTCCTGAATGGGGGCTGAACTTGTCAGTTCAGTCCTAGTTACAAAGTGTCTGGGTGCCACCAAGTTCTCAGAAAGGAAGCAATCCCTTTACAGTCCTTAAAGAGAGATAAGATCAAAGGCATCTATTCACCTCCTGTGGTTTTAGTGGAGATAAGGAAAAACACACAGATTCTCCCTTACTGGCTCAGGGACATTACTCACTTCCACCTTCATGGCCCTGTCACCCCTCAACTGTCTCACAAAGACAGCAAAACAATCTTTCCTGATAGATGTTACGATAACAGTTGCCCTTGGGAAGTGCTTGTGATTAAAAAGAAACAGAAGGATAGCTTCTGGGCACTGAGTAAAGGTCACATGGTGCATTCAGCTTATGAATACTCTTTGAACTGTGCCCTCATTGGTACAGTTGTCCATGTGCACCCTAGATTTTAACATATTTGTGCAAATGCAAACACATGTTCACTAATTAATAAAAGTAACAGCAGGAAAGCTCATCTAAAATATACTTCCATAAAAATAACCACAGAAGATTTGGGTTTGAAGTTCAAATAGAAACATAATATATGAATATGACAGAGTAGGATATTTTCTGAGTACATATGACTATGGATACATTTGGCAGTTATTATTCAACTATAAAGTCTTTGAAGACCTGGCATAAAATGACACTCTATAAAAGCATGCTGAATTGAATTAAAACGATTAACAAATGTTATTTTTCTATATAACGTATCACAAGTGTTTTTGATTAGTTATCATTGCTCTCCTTTTTGAAAGTCCATAAGATATTGTATTTCCCTTAGTGGTACACATAGTACTACGTTGTAGTGCATTTAATTGTGAAAATTTCCTATGGCAAGGTCAAGTCTATTCATCATTGAGCCTTCTGTGGTAATTTTCAGGAGATGGATGCTCTGAGGTAGTTGGGAAAATCTATGTAGGTGTTAGAATACCTGGGATCAAGTTCCCTCCATGCCACTTCTAGTTTATGTAACTCTGGGTGAACATTTAGCCTCTCCTTTATTACCTGGGATAATGCTTATCTATTAATGGGGACAAACGGGACACCTGCCTCTTGGAGTTGCGGTGAAGATGAAATGAATCAATGTATCAAGCTCTGCAAATAGTTCTTGACACCTAGTAAGTGGTCACTGATTGCTGCTGTTTGTCATACTCATATTACTAGTCATGTCATGATTCCTACTCAGATTCCTGAAAGAGGAAAGGAAAAGCATGTTAATGGACCCAGGAGGAAGTGGTCAGCCCAAAATGATATATACCAAATATGGAAACTATTCTGTGTGTCAATGCACTGTTTCCTCAGATAGTCAAGAAGAGTGCATGTGTCACTTATGTTAAAAGCTATTTAAGTCCTTCTCTATCAGTCTGCTCAAACACAATATGTTCTCTCTCTCTCCTTTTTTTGTTTTTGTAATATTGGTGGTTTCCTGAATCAGTTAGCTATATTATAGCGTCCCCCAAATCCAAGAATGTGCACTGCCTTAAACATAATAAAAGTTTCAGTTCACATTCCAGCCCAAGTATTTATTAGTAGTCAGCGTGTATGGAAGGGTTGGCCATCCCCTAAGCCTCTTGTGCACCTGCAGAAAGCTGACCAAGCAGGGAAAGTGCATGACAGGGGAGGGTTTGTGTGCTTTCTAAAGGCAGTGTGAATGGTCACCTCCTCTCCTGTGTCAGAGCTTGATTTCAGTTACTGCCTGCATCCAGTTGAAAAGGCTGGCACATGTAGATTAGGGTGTGTCTTTGAAGGTGAAATGGAATTTGGGGAAAGGATAGCAGGCATCTTCGATGTCTCAGACAATGGAGGCTGCAGCTCATCCGACAGTTGTGCTGCAAATACAGAGGTGTGCCTAGAATATCTTTTCACATCTGTACTTTCCAGTACACAGGCCCAGATGGTCAGGATGTTTTTTCTAAAGCTCATGAACAACTCAGCTCTCTGTCCCTCAATCACAACTGAGGTGTAAAAGCTTCCCTCTAGGCCCAGGGTTTCAGTGAAGCTTAGAGCTGTAATTAGGCAACGAACATCCTGTGAATCATGTCTGGATGCATCACTATTCAGAAACCTAATCAAAGCATGGACTCTCCATAGATCTCTTCGCTTTCCTAGATTCCCCTAGCGTATTGCAGAACAGTAACGAATGACTTTAGATTTAGTCCAAAATATGTTGAGCATTAATAAATTCACTAATAGAATCTCACCTCTTACGTACATTTCTCCAATCATAAAAAGTTCCAAAATTAGTTAAGGCTGGAGAGATGGCTTAGCAGTTACGGTGATGCCTGCAAAGCCTAAGTCCCAGGTTTGATTTGCCAGGACCTATGTAAGCCAGATGCAAAAGGTGGCTGGCTCATGTGTCTGGAGTTTGTTTGCAGTGGCTAGAGGCCCTGGTGTACCCATTCTCTCTCCTCTCCTTCCTCTCTCTGCTTGCAAATAAGTAAATAAATAACATATTTTTTAACAAATAAGTAATTTATTAATTTATTTATTTTTGGAGAGAGAGAGGGAGAGGAAGACAGATAGAGATGGGCGCCCCAGCAGCCTCTCAGCAGCTGCAAACGAAATCCAGATGCGTGCGCCCCTTTGTGGTCAAGTGCAGCATTGTGCCCTTGTGTCACTTTGCATCTGGCTAAACGTGGGACCTGGAGATTGGAACCACTGGAGATTGGAACCAGTGTTTTTAGGCTTAGGAGGCAGGCGCCTTAACTGCTAAGCCATCCCTCCAGCCCAATAAATAACATATTTTTAAAAGTTTCAAAATTAGTGGAGATAAAAATCATGAAACCAAATCAGCATGCAGCCATCCTGGGGCATGGCCTTTTGATAAAGTTCTAGCAAAGTATAGGAGAAGTGTATGTTTTTAGAGAAACTAATCCCCCAGATATAATAGATTGTTCATGTATACATATGATCAAACTATATTTAGGCAGTAAATTTAATCCTTTATTAAAATGTCCCTGTGACAGAGATGCCCACCTGAGAACGTTCCTCTGTCTGTATTAAAACTCATTCATATGAACATGTGACCTGTGGTCGTTTCTTGCAGTATACGATGTCTATTAGAATCCAGGCAACTGTGCAGGGCTATCAGGAAGTTGTAGATTTCTGCATTACGTTTTTACCTTACAAAGACTGACATGGGACAGTGATTTCTGGACTTTTCCTACCCCTTAGAAAAGGAAGTAATGAAATGTTAACCTTGTTCAGACTTTTCTTTTGGCAAACATGGGCAAGCTCCTGTGGGCAGATCGATGTTCTCAGTGGGTGTCCTTTGGTTGGCTTTGCACAAAACTCTCTTAGTTAGGTTGTGCTGTGAGGAGCTGCCCCTCCCTGTGACGAAGACGCGGGAACTGTCTGTTGTGACTGTTCCTCATCCATTCTTCTGGGGGGCGATGGAAACATCCCGACTTCCTTAACTGATCTTTTGTCTTATATCCATGTTGATGGAATGGAAGGAGAAGATGTTGCCTTGAAATGATATCTGTGGGGTTTTTTTTAAATTATTATCTTTTAAAATTAACACACAAAGTAATGGGTTTTACTGTGGCATCTAATTCATTCCCCTTCCCTACTGCCCTCCCCCAAGACCCTGCCCTCCTCTCTGGTGGTTCCCTCCCTCCCTTCCCGTAGTCCTCCATTCTGTTTTCAGGTCACACACCTCTTCATCTAAGATCTCTCCCTCTCATCTCATAGTCCCTTTCTAAGTTCCTGAAATGATACATGAAGTGTGATTTTTTTTTTTTTAGAACCTAGTCAGAGGGCTCATGCCTACTTTCCAATATGGTTTTCAAGTTCAGCAGTGGTGTTCCCAAGAACTGGAGACTGCCCTACTTGTGCTGGGGGTGGGAGCTGCCATCTTATTCTGCTGGGTTTTCACCATGGCAATGGGAATAGAATTTTCAGTTCTCTGAGCTCTGCCCTATTCTTAAGTGAGCTTGCATAATGCTTTGAGGACAAAGCAGGTGTCTGCTGAAAGCCAAATGAATGAATAAATTTGGCCTTAGGATTTTTGAGCTGTTGTAAAAGAGGTTTTGTTTCTTGGCTCCCCCCACCCCTCCTCACCAACAGTCTCTGCAGATAATAGCCTTGTCATCCAAAATGCTGCGTGTAACCCAATTAGATAATTCTAACACACAAAAGTTATAACACATGGATACAGAAGTCATGGTGAATGAGTTCTAGAGGATAAATAGTCTTTTAAGAATTTTTGTTTTAAATTAAAACTTTCATTTTAAATATTTGTTTGGAATTTCATACTGTGGGATATAGGATTATTGTGTCTGGAATAAAATAATAAACCTCTAACTTGGCTCAAATATAATTGTCATTATTGACTTATTCTTTTTCTAGAAGAAACTGAAGCCAAAAGGAGTCTGTAGAACAAATTATTTTGAACTGAATTATTTTGAATTATTTCTTTCTTTCCCTATAACACCTCTTCCACAACCAAGTAATGGTTTTTTTAAAAAAATATTTTTTATTTTTATTTATTTATTTATTTGAGAGAGAGAGAGAGAGGAGAAACAGGCTAATTAGAGAATGGGCACATCAGGACCTCTAGCCACTGCAAATGAACTCTAGGCACATGCACCCCTTGTGCATCTGGCTTACATGGGTCCTGGGGAGTTGAACCTGGGTCTGTTTGGCTTTGCAGACAAACACCTTAACCACTAAGCCTTCTCTCCAGCCCCAAGTTTTAAGCCCCAGTTTTAAGTCCTGTTGCATGAAGACATTCCATTAAGTTTTAGGTGAAATATTTAACAGTTATTCTAGGAAATGAAGAGAGTCACTGCATATAATGTGCTGTTATGTCAAAGTGTGTGCCATGGAAGGGGACACTGGAGTTAGGAAGTTCAGCCCGGGCCAGGGACATACCTGATTCCTTGAAGATGGCAGACGTCATAATATCTCAGCACACTGCAATTTGAACTGTAAATTACTTCTGTATCAGGACAGGTGAACCAACAAGTGTGACTCACTTGGGGAAAATTCATGTGAGATTATGAAGCAAAAACCATTTGGCCTCCCCGGGGGTGTTTGAAGCCTTACGCATGTCTCTCATTTTTCAGTGCATGAAGCCACTGTCCCACTTGTGGGCATGACCTGTGATTCCTTTAGCTCCTGTGATGGCTCTCACCCAACCTTCAGCTTGCTTTGGATATAATATGCACGACATATGGAAAGTTCTTGTTTTCTTGCAGATGACCAACTTAAACAATTTTTTTAAAAATGACAATACAGACCTTTCTATTTCTATTAAAATATTTCTCCAAATAACATTTCTAGTCATGCTTCCAGAAGTTGTAAACTGAATCAGCTGCCCTTTTTTTGAATGTTGACAGGCAGATGTATTGTGACAAACCCACAACTGTCTGTCATTATCCAGTTATATTTGAACTTTATCTTTAGTTTTCAGTGATTCAAGTCATAGCAGTTCAATCTGGGTAAAGGGTTTGATAAGAAATAATGTATATTGTATGTTTGTTACAAAATAGAGGAAAATAATGTAGGAAAACTATGAAACTCTGAGGTGATGTATTATTTATTTATTCCTGTAATGAGAGCTAGAAAGTCTCTGGATATTTATTATTGGCTGTGTGAAGCAGTAGTCTTGGAAAGTCTATATAAGATCAAATAAATTGCACTTAATTAAAGTGATTGTATCAGGAACTTTGTGGCATTACTTTTAATTTGAAAATGAAAAGCTATTTCATTACTGTAGAAGAATTCCCTGCCTTCTGGTCTGACAGCCTAGGGTAAGTCTATACTTGTGTAGTTAGTTAAATGCTTAGTGAGTTAGACCATCAAAATACTGTCACACATAAAATATCAACTGTGATTTTTTTTTTTTTTTTTTTGGTTTTGTGAGGTAGGGTCTCACTCTGGTCCAGGCTGACCTGGAATTAACTATGTAGTCTCAGGGTGGCCTCGAACTCTCGGCGATCCTCCTACCTCTGCCTCCCGAGTGCTGGGATTAAAGGCATGCACCACCACGCCCGGCTAACTGTAATTTTTTGTACTTGAGTCATTGATTGTTTATCTCAAACTCAAATAGGATCATTTATTCAGATAATTTTGACTTGGGGGGGGTCGAAGTAGAGTGTCACTGTACCTAAGCTGATCTGGAATTCACTATGTAGTCTCAGGGTGGCCTTGAACTCATGGTGATCCTCCTACCTTTGCCTCCCAAGTTTTGGGATTAACAGCATGCACCACCACACCCAGCTTGGCATTTTTTAAGAATATGTATTTTCCATTTTTACTTAAAATGAGTACATAGTCTGCAATCCATTGAGGACCCACAGTTACCATGCAGGAGGACAGCAGAGTGCTGAGCAGATGAACCCACAGGTGCCTGTCACCTCTTAGTCATGAGAAAAGGAAGACTCCTGATTTCTTCCCAGGAGATTCTGTTATGTTTATCTGATGCTAATAATTGTTTTTAAAACACTCATTAGTTGTTAAATGAATAAATCAACTCTTATAGCTCCTGAAGACATATTTGATCTGTCATAAGTTAGTTATTTTTTTTTTTTTGAGAGAGAGAGTCAGAGAGAGAGAGAGAGAGACAGATAGAGAATGGGTGTGCCAGCAGCCTCTCAGCCACTGTGAATGCACTCCAGACACATGGGCCCCTTGTGGGCAAATGCAGCATTGTACCCTTGCATCACCTCGTCTGGCTACTCATGGGACCTAGAGAATCGAATGGGCATTCTTAGGCTTAGCAGGCAGGCACCTTAACCTCTGAGCCATCTCGACAGCCCATAAGTTAGTTTTTATTAACAATCACACACCAAAATAGACATCCTGTGAACTTATGTGTGTTGTTGCTCAGTAATGTTAAAGTGAGGCAGCCTTTTAAACAAATACTTACTATGTAGTAGAGCTTGCTTTCATAGGTCACTTCCTCTGCCTCCTATTTGTGGCTCAGATCTTTTGCTCAGTTACAGGTGCATATCTGAAGTCATTTTCTTTAGCAGCTTCCAAGTTTTTATGTCATGACCTAATTCTTCCAGTGTTCAATCTCTGAGCTATGTGGGTCATGATTCACTTGACACTTATCTGATAATAAAAAAAAAAGTCAGTGAAAATATTTATAGCTAGAAGTCTGGAAAATAGAAAATTTGCATGTTGGTAAATGCCTTAGCAGGTAAATTTACCAAGGTGAAGTTCGTGCAGCATGATGAGCTTACAGGGGGCGTGGTGAGGAAGAATCACATTCGACTATAGCAGATTCCCTCAGGCAGAAGACCTACTGTAATACTGGAGGGTCTAGGATAACCGTTAAGGACTCGGTCATTCTAGACGGTGGAAAATGTAGAGAGGGGGATCTATGGAGCCCAGCAAAGACACTGGTGTGTGTGTGTGTGTGTGTGTGTGTGTGTGTGTGTGTGTGAGAGAGAGAGAGAGAGAGAGAGAGAGAGAGAGAGGAACCCAAATAAATGCAAATTAAGCAGAGAAGGGAATCAGCTCAAAGCTTCACGTGGGTCACACAGTTCTGTTCATAGAAGCAAAGGAAGTAAAACTGTGACTCTGGTCCGGCAACCTGTGCTATAAGACTGCCCTGCATGGAAAACATGGTCTTCGTGTCTGTGTTAATAGAGTGGACCAAGTAAGAGTGCCCTTGGTGTATTGATAACGGCAGTGAGAAAAAGGTACCCTGGGCTGCTTGTCATCGGTTTTATCTCTATGCGAAAACCTGGAGGTGATGGTCAGCCACTCCCAGCATAGAAGGTACCTCAGACATCCACTTGACAGCGTGAGCACAAACAACTTTATGATTCAGTTGCTCCATAACAATTCAGAGTTAAAGTCACAGGAAAGCATCCTGTAAGAACAAATACTTTCATATTACTAAATCAGAATGCCCGTGGCATCTTAAGTGCCTGAATATTTGCATACTGCAATTTAATTTAAAATGAACATTTGGCTATTTTCTTCAGATGTGAAGTTTTCAGTTGAAACTTTTGAGAAGTATTTATGCATGTACTTATTTATTTTGGTGCTGGGGACTGAACTCATTTTTACTCAGGCTAAGCATACATTCTTTCTTTTTTTTTTTTTTATTTTTTTTTTTTTTTTTAATTTATAAGCAGAGAGAGATAGAAAGGAGACAGAATGGGTGTTCCAGGGCCTCCAGCCACTGCAAACGAACTCCAGATGCATGCACCACTTTGTGCCTCTGCCATTGCATGGGTACCAGGGAACTTAACCCAGGTCGTTAAGCTTTTGTCAGATGAGTGCCATACCTAGTAGGCCATCTCTCCAGCCCAGCATATGTTCTTGTCAGTGATAAAGCTACACCCCCAGCCCTTTATGTCAAAAATCTCTCTCTCTTTTTTTTTCAATTTAAATAGAATTAAAACTATGGAGACTGGGCTTTTTAGGGTGCGTAGAGTATGTGTGGTGTGATGTGTGATATGATGTGTGTGTGTATGTGTGCATGCAGATGTGTAGCTCCTGTATGCATCTGAAGACTGGACGAGACCGTCAGAGTGTCCTCTGTGGGCCATCTTTGAGACAGTCTCTCTCTGAACCCACAGCTATAGTGCTCATGAGGCCCAGCAATCTTCAGTGTCTGCTCCCCACAAGACTTGGGTTATAGATGTGCTTGGCCATGCCCAGCTTGTTACATGGGTGCTGAGGAACTGGACGCAGGGTTCTCAGGGTGTCTTAGGCCCTCGTGCTTGTAGGCCAAGTGCTCTCACCCACTGTGTCATCGCCCCAGTCCTGAAACTAGCCATTTTTTGGTTTTATTTCTCCAGTTTCCAAGTATTCTATTGAGAAAATCAGAGAGATTTCCTTATAATTATATAATTTTCTTAATTTTTTTTTATTTTTGAGGGTAGTTTTTTTTTTTTTTTTTTTTTTCAAGGTAGGGTTTCGTTCTAGCCCAGGCTGATCTGGAATTCACTATGTAGTCTCAGGCTGGTCTTGAACTCAAGGTGAGCCTCCCAAGTGCTGGGACTGAAGCATGCCCCACCACGTCCCGCTGGAGGGTAGTCTTTTTAAAAGCATCTATTAAGCCTACAAAGTAGGATTAAGTAATAGATTTCATTTCATTTTTATACTTAAAAATAAATAATGTACTTTGATCATATTCACACCCCTATTTTAAGTGAAACTAGCAATAAATTTATGAATAATAGAAAGCATACGGCTCACTATTTTTAAGTTTTTGTTATATTTGCAAAAACTACATATGTGGTAGAGTTTATCTGTGTTGATCCTATGAGGCAATTTGGGGACATTAAACAGAAAACTTACAATATAGTTCAAAATATTTGCAGAGTTTGATCAAGTGAACAAATGCAACCAGTTGCTGATTAAAGGTCACAGGGAAGTGGTTGTTATTACTTCCTAAATTTCAAAAGATGATAAAAAGATTTCATAAGTTGGAATTTAAAGCTTCATTTGGAATAAAAAAATAACTGTGGGTTAATCTGAACTGTGGGCAAAAAACACACATATTGATACCATTCTGGAACATTTCTTCTCACACGAAGTAGTGTTTATCAGAGGGTAAAGGCGTCCAACCAGACAGCGCTTTATAGAACAGTGTCAAGCACTGACAGAGAAGAACGGTCTTGAGTGTTTGGAGCTGTAGGACCGAGCTGGACCGCCAAGTGAAACTGCAGTGGGAATGCCTTATTGTCATTTCCCATTCATCCTGAACTCTGGGGGGCTCAGTTACAATGCAGAATAATAAATTCATGTCATCCACAAGGCCACGTTAATGTCACCCATGGCAAAAACTGGTTGGACAAATTCCATCCTTTGCTTTAATAGGCTGAGTCCTGCCATTAAGTGAGATTCAGTTTCAAAAAAAAAAAAAAAGGGTTGTTGCCGCCCTCCAGAAACTCAGACTAATCTTGCATGTCCTTCATTAGGACTTTTATCACATGCCTTCTTTCACCCTGGAGCACCCAAGAATTTATTCATTCTCTTCCTCTGATGTGGCCTGGAAACGTTACCTTAATTTGCTGCACCTGCTTGTGATCCCAAGCTGATGTGCGTGTGTGCGTGTGTGTGTGTGTGCGCGCACGCGTGTGTGTGTGTCTTAAAATTAGCCAGAATGTTCATTGCCCTCTGCTTGTGGTCTGGGTTCCTGCTCAGAAGTTTTCTATTCATGGCTGATGCAGGCACTACGGATTGGAAAGACAGCCCAGAAAATGTTTACTTCAGCAAGGATGTGGTGTGAGAGAAGGACGGGAAGAGAGTAAATATTTTAGCTACACAAGTCTTTCTCTCCACACACAGCTCTGTGATTCATCAGGTTCACCATTTAATCCCAAATGCTTGTTGGAAATGAAATAAACAGGACATTCAGCTTGCAAAATGGAGTAGTTCCTTCACATCGTAGGTGAATCTGGCTTGCTGACTCATAAGCAAAAGGCTGCTGAGTCAGGCAAACATTGCGCACAGTTCAGGAAGACTTACAAGGAGTGAAATGAAAAGTTGAGAGACAGATAGAGAGGCAGGCTGTGTTATGTGATGTGTGAATTGGACTCTTTGTGCCCACGTGGGCCAATGTCTATAAAGGCATGTTTCTCCTTATCATCTTGCTTGCAGGGCCATTTTATTTAGGACCTGGGTTTTAAATATTCTGCCGTGTCTAGCTTCCTTTTGGGATTTTAATGCATTACATTACAAATTCACTCCAAATACTTTGTTGGCTGGGTTCTTCTTTAATTTTTTTTAATTTAATTTTTTTTTTTTTTTTGGTTTTTTTCATTTTTCGGTTTTTTTCAAGGTAGGGTCTCACTCTAGCCCTGGCTGACCTGAAATTCACTATGTAATCTCAGGGTGGCCTTGAATTTATGGCGGTCCTCATACCTTTGCCTCCCGAATGCTGGGATTAAAGGCATGCACCACCATGCCCGGCAATATGTTTTTATTTGTTTATTTGAGAGAGAGAGAGAGCGGCAGATAGAGAGAATGGATGTGCCAGGGCCTTTAGCCACTGCAAATGAATTCTAGACACATGTACCACCTTGTGTGTCTGGCTTCCATGGGTACTGGGGAAATGAACCTGGGTCCTTAGGCTTCGCAGGTGAGTGCCTTAACCACTGAGCCATCTTTCCAGCCCCCATTTTGTATACTTTTTATGCATACGGAGTGTCCTCCATAAGATGCAGAGATGGTTGAAATAGTGAAGGTGTTGGGTCGCTGAGTATATTCTAGGAGGCAGAGAGAGCCACAGAAGATGCCAGAACTAACCATGAGATCTGAAAGAAAGCTGAAAAAATATGAGACCTAAATTAGATGGAGTGATTAGGGAAGTCTTTGCTGGAAAATGATTGAAGGCAGTGGTTCCCAGACTTATTCGTGCAGTGGAATCGCTTAGGGAATCTTTTTTAAAAGAAAAAAAAAAATTGGCCCCTGGCTCCCACCTCCAGTTGTTCATATTGAATCAGCATGGGGTTATGCCCTGGATGGTGGGAGATTCTTCGGCACTATAAAACGCAATGAAGGTTGAGAGCCAATGCTTTAAGTTGACACCTAGAGGGAGTCAGATTTGACTTGGTGAAGAATGCTGAAGCAATGTGACAGTCTCTATTGTGGTTTGACTGTGAAATGGCCCCCTCACAGGCCCAGGTGCAGGCTCAGGTGCTTGAACAGCTGGAATCCAGTTGTTGCACTGTGTGGGAAGGGTATGGAGCCTTGCTGGAGGAAGTGGGTCACTGCGGATCAGCCATGAGGTTTTGTAGTGCGATGTCACTTCCTGTTCAGCCATGCTGCTTGACTGGTACAATCTTTTTTAAACATTTAAAAAATTTTTCTATTTATCTTCCCACGCCTACCAGTATGCTTTCCCCGCCATGAAACTTACACTCTAGACTTCAGCCAAAATAAACCGTTTCCTACCCTAAGTTGCTTCTAGTCGTATTTGTTCAAAACAATGAGACAGTAACTGATACAGTCCCCTTGACACAGAAAGGAGTGTACGTATATCATTGTTGGGTAAGATTAAAAGATAGGGCTGTGGCCCACTGACCTAAGCCATTTTGGTCATACAAAGTACTGGAGGCTAAAATGATCACATAGAAGCAACTGAGAAGTTCAAAGGTGGTGACAGAAGGCCACTCCATTATCAACTGGTTAGTATAAAATATAAATTTCAAATTCTATCACACACTTATTAAAGAAGCAGCCTTTAGCGAGGCAGACACTGAACAGCCCATGAGGTCTGTCCCAGAAGCTCCAAAAGGTGTCTGCTGTCTTTATTTTTAGGTACACTGAGCTGGCCTCCTAAGAGTTCACTTGAGGCAAAAGCAACATTTACCTGGCAGGATTCCAAGTCTTCTACTTGGCTTCGAAAACCAGAAACTATCCTAAGCCCATGGCTGGGCCCAGGTCCAAGTAGGGATCAAGCCACAGGCACCAGTTCTCCAAGAAGTAGAGGATGGAGCTTAAGGCATGTAGGACACAAGACTAGCTGGATTCTTACACCCTCAGACAATGGTGGGGTATGTCTGACATTGGTATTCACGCATACACTTCTAAAAATGTTGTAAATGCCACCCAATGGGATCTCGTTTTTGCATCCATCACGCTAATTAACACAACATGCCTTTCGCCAATAAAACTGCATTGTTGATATCTATTTGCTCTTGGCCAAGTTTCTGCACTTGGTTGACATACAAACAATAGAAGGGCTTACAGTAACTGCCCTGGGAGCATGGCTCTTTCTGGGTGATGGTTACCTTACCATCCTGGCCTGGCACTCTTCGTACAATGGTAGCTTGATGACTCTGGGCAAGAAAGTTTAAACCAACTGGAGTGTGCACAGTATCACAAAGCTTGTACCCAAGCTACTTAAAGTAAATTCTGGACCTTTTATCAGAGAAGTGGTGGCCACCTCTGAGCGTGGAAAGGCTCGAAAGGAAGCCAGGGCACTAAGGCTGACACTAGATTAAGAATGAGAAGGGGAAAGAGAGAAGGCCAGCCTTCGTTGTCTGGTTCTCCAAATTCTACGTGGCCAAAACCTTGCTTCCGTCCTATCTCACACAGTGATTGGGTCCCTCGTTTCCCTTACTGTTCAGTGTCTGAAAGACTTAAATATTATCCTGGAAGCTCCTGATGAGATTATTAAATTACCTTGCCTTATCCCTGCATCTTTGTCTATCCTGCTGGGGGAATTCCTTCCAGGAGCCTTTGGCTCACTGTTTTTCATTAATGACGCTCCATCTTTGATCAGGAGAATATCAAAGTGCGGATTTGAGTTCTGCGGCAGTCGCAGCCCTCATCCCCAGCAGCCTGAGACAGCAATTTTCCCACAGCCGGTTCAAAAGACAAGGCAGGCATTTGAAATCTGTGTTTCATTTCTTTTCGATACTGCTAGGTTACGCAGCTTTGGGTGCTGGCCGGCCCTTCATCTACTTCTCAATAGCAGAGGTATTTATGAACCCTTCCCCAGTGCCGGCCACTCTTCTGCTTTTGTTGCCAAAGGATCCTTTTGCCTTCACTGCAGATCATTCCTTTTCTTGGATTACTTTTCATGAGTCAGCATTTTTAAGCTCATTGCACTGGAAATGGAGCCCTGAATCCTGGCTTCTGCCTGTCCTGTCAATAGAGATGTCGTGCCGGCTACATGTGTCCTTTCTAGCTGCTATTATTTTAAAAAGCAAAGAGAAAAATGAAACTAATATATTTTGGGTAACCAAGTATATCCAAAATATCATTTCAACTATATCAGTATATATATGAATATACAAATTGGAATATAAGGAACACATATTCAGTATGTCCATATAAAATGACAGTATATTTTAAATCCCTTTCTTTCATAAGAACTCTTTGTAATATCAATTGATTTCCAGTTGGAATGGCTGCATTTGAAATATTTAGTAGCTTCCTACAGTTACTGGCTTAACATTTGTAACAGACAGGTTCAGGTTCGCTGAGATGAACTTCCAGACCAGGCACAGATTTGGAGGAAGGGATATTTATTGAAGCTTCCAGATCCAGGGGAAGTCCCATAATGGCAGAAGAAGCTGGCCTGCCCTCACAGGACCAACACAGAGAGAAACCACAAGCCAAAAGCCACACAGCACAGCGCACCTCAGGAACTCCAGCTAGGCACACTTTGCACATCTTTAGATTGAAATCTCAAACCCACCACCACACCTTAAGATCCACCCAGAGACACTGCCTCCAGCCAGGTGGCTGCAGATGCAAACTACAAACTAATAAAACATGGAATATATTGGGGGCCATCTATTCAAACTACCACACCATTGTACAAGTCTGTGTAATAACACTAAGGCACTTATAGTCTAAATTATTCCTGTTCATGTAACATACTGCCTTGGGTGCATTTGTAAAGCACATGTCTGTGTTCCCAGTGAATCTTTTAACCAGTGACATGTAGTTTTGAGATGACAGCATGACATGAGCTACTGAACAGAAACTCAGTGGTTTTGTGGAAGTAAAGCATTTACATCGAAAGTCACAAGCTTCACACTCGTAGCATTTTGGCTGTTAGATCAAAACAGTATAAAAAGGAAAAATAGATGACATTCGGCGACAATATCAACAGGTGAGGACAGACATCAGAATGACTGAACAACAGAGCTCATGGTGCCTTGGTGAAATATGTATTTTGAAAAGTCTAATGGAAAAAGTCAAAGCACATCTCTCCCCCAAAAGTGCATAGTTCTTTATGTAACTAATCTTTCTGCTTGGGCACCAGTCTGATCATTACTCCTAGAAAGAAGAGACAGCATTGGGTCTGTCCCCTTCTGAAAGCCATATTGAGTTTGACCACAAGGGACCACAAGGTCACCTTTTCCCACTGCTGGTGCTGTCTCCCTCATCTGCATCATCACGAAGCCCAGTTGCCCCTCTTAGCTAGGAACAGTGAGCTCTCAGTGTTAAGAGACAGACAGACAAACAGTCCTTGTTTCCTTCCTGTCTAGCCTCTCCTCTATTGTCCCTTATGTAAGAGGGCTCATGCAAATGACTGGCTCAGCGCCGGGTGCATATTTCTACTCAAGTGAATGTTTGTGAAGTTACCCATGTTTGAAAGTAGTTGGGGAGCTAACTTTTTAATTATTAGAATATTCTAGGTGGATATTCAACATACTTGTACAAATAGAACTTAATGTCACTCTAAGCTCTATAAGAGACTATGAATAGAGAGTAATCCAAAACAATTGTTTTATATATTAAGTGTACAGTTATTATTTCCTGTAGTTCTTGTTCCGTGTATTTCTATGTTGAGAAAGAAGCTGGGCATGATAGGGCAGACCTTTAATCTCAGCACTCAGGACATAAAAGGACAGCCATGAATTCAAGGCCAACCTGGGCTAGAGTGAGTTTCCAGGTCAGCCTGGGCTTGAGTGTGTCCCTGCTTCAAAAGGAGGGAGGGAGGGAGGGGAAAGAGGGAGGGAAGGATGGATGAGAAAAGAAAAGAAATAGGATTTGCTATAGATTTTAATACAAAAAGCAGAATAAGCCAGATTGAGTGTTAAACTCTTTTGGTTTAAAACACTTGTTTTACGGAAACTATTATTGTTGTTGCTTTAATATTGTATTTATTTATTAGAGACAGGGAGAGAAAGAGAGGAGAGAGAGAGAGAGAGAGGGAGGGAGGGAGGGAGGGAGGGAGGGAGGGGGGAGAGAATAGACGCTCCAGGGCCTCTAGCAACTGCAAACAAACTCCAGACGCATGCGCCACCACATGCATCTGGTTTACATGGGACCTGGAGAATTGAACCTGGGTCCTTAGGCTTCACAGGCAAACACCTTAACTGCTAAGCTATCACTCCTGCCCTGTACTGAAACTTTCAAAGCTCATTGTTGAAATTCTTATGGTGTCTGAATAACCCCAGAGTTTTTAAAGACCTGAGTTCTTGCATCCATGATTGGCTCCAGAAAGGTAGAGTGGCCATAAACATCTTAGATGACTATAAAAATTCCCTCCTGGGCTGGGGCTAGTACTTCCCCATCATATATAGTTCTGGGTTTGTTCCCTATTATTACAAGAGCAACAAAAATGCTCCCATATTCAGAATTAGTGGCGCTTGATTAAATTCAACCAATGGACAATATTCAAGATGGCAAATTAGTACCAACAAAGCCTGGTGAAATGTATCAGCTCCACTGAGTCACATCAAGGATGGGCTGGCACAGATTGAAGTGGCTGCCCTTAGACAGCCGTGAAATATAGGTACCTGTCCTCCTTGCTAGGCCAATTGAAGGCAGAACTTCCCAGGTCAGCTCCAGAGACCTCAGTGTCCATAGCGTTCATTTTATTCTTGACAGTTTCTTTCTCCAAAGAGCTCAAAGAAATATATTGCTCTTTCTTAACTCAGTGTAATAATAATGAGGTCCTTAGGAGCTAGAGTTGCTTACCCAGAAACTCAGTTGGAAAAACAAAAGGCAAATGAAAAATAAGGGTTGGGTCCAGAGTCCTTCTCCTTTCCATGGTTTTGGTTATTGCTACATCACAGGTCCCAGCCACACAGTCCTCAGAAGACAAACCGGCATGACAGCACATCGTGAAGACTGACCAGAGTTGCTGAAAGGTGTATGTGTGTGGTGGCAAGGTGTCTGCTGAGGTTCTGAGAAGCTACCTCCACCTCTAAATCACTGCGTATGCCATTCTACTCCTTGACAAGGCTGTGGCTTCTCTCTTTTCCTCCTCCTCCTCCTCTTCTTCTTCCTTCTCCTTCTCCTCTCCTCCTCCTCCTCCTCCAAACATACCAAAGTCAATGGGGCTTTTCTGAGTAAACACCAACCCCCAAAAGGAAGAATCAGTGGAGACTATTTCTCTCTACTGAGCAGGACCTCCCAGAAATGGTTCTAATGAAATCCCAAAAAATGGGGATCAAGAGCAATGGCCCAACCCTGAGCTGCCAGAGGAAAGAAAGATATATGACCTTACTTCACCTTCGTCATGGATGGCTTGCAAGGATTAATTAAGTAAAAGTCCGTGAATTTTTTCAAGCTCTGTGGAGAAAGGAGTTCCTTCAATATAAATTATGATCATGCACCTTGCATCTCACATGTCAGGCACGCATGGTTAGCCGTGTCTAGTGGCTAAGTTATGCTACCTCCAGGTTATTAAGATAGAGATCCCAGGCCCACCTCCCCTCTCTGACCTGTGGTAAGGAAAAGATTGATAGTGCTCTATGTGGTGTCTGAGGACAAGGCATCTCTTTGAACTGTGACATTATGCTTAGAGAAATTAGAACCTCTTCCCTGCATATATACCTCTTGCTGGAGGCATTTTTTAAGATATGTGGAGACCGAGAAGGGGAGCAGAAGTTAAAATGAGAAAGTCACTTTCTATTCTACTTTCAATTTACTATGTTAATGCGTTGCTCATGGTGAGAGGAGAAATACTAAGCGATGAGAAAGCGTAATAGCCTTCAGTGTATGTACAGAGCATGTGTATGCTGTGGTGTGGATAATTTATGTGATGTGTGGTGTATGCACATGTGTGTGCAGATGCACACATCCTAAGCATGTACGTGGAGAGTGTGCTTCTCTTTTCACCCACCCTTGCATTTTTTTTTCAAGACAGGGTCTCTCCCTCAACCTGCCAGGGAGATCTAGCCATTCGCTGATCCCTGACCCCCTGTAAACTGGAATTACAGACATGCGTGGCCACACCCAACTTTTTACCATGGGTTCTGGGGAATCAGATCTGGTGGTCTATAGCCCAAGAGGCCCTCAAGCTTAAACAGTGAGTGCTCTTAACTACTGAGTCATCCCACCAGCATGAAGAACATCTTTAGCATTTTCTTTAGGGTTTCTATAAGACAGGATCACCAGATACATGTCTTAAAACAATGGGGATGCAATCCCTTGCTATATCTGGAGATCAGAAGACTAGAATAAAGGTGTCAGCAGAGCTGCGCCCCCCTGGCTATTTCTCTGGTGGCCCTGCTTGTGCCTCCATCCTGCCTCCATCTCCTCTGTTTCTTCACCTGGCTGGCTTCTTATTGGATTAGAGGCATTTTGTCCTCATTATGACCTTGTCTTAACTAATTACAACCACAACAGCCCTATTTCCAAATACGGTTGCAACCAGAGGTTCTGTGGGTGAGAAACCTTGACACATCGCTTTCCTAGTGAGAGGAGAACAAGAGTGAACCTGCAGCACCAAGTCAAAGCTGTTTCCAAGCATCCTGAGGCTACTCTTCCTCCCTCGCGTGTAAAATGTCACATGACCACCCACAGGAGGACAGGGCCAAGACCTACAGCTCTGGTGAGAGCAATCTGGGTCTCCACTCTCTCTCCTCCAGTCCTCCGGCTCTTCCTGATCTTTCCAGCCTGTGTGTGCCTTCCTCACACACCATGGAGCCCTTTTTCCCAAAGCTCCTTAAGGGGACAGCAAAAAGCACAGCCGTTGATGTTCCATTGGGCTTCTTTCTCTGGGTGAAAAGTCCCACTTAGACCCAGAAATGATGTTTTCCCAGTACTGGGCACTGAACCCAGGGTCTCGAGATCCTGTGCTAGACAGGTGCTCTACCAATGAGCTCTATCCCCAGCGCTAACCCTCTAACTTTTACAAAACAGTACCGTTAACTATGGAGCTATCTTCCAGCCACTCGCCTCGTTTTGTTTTGTTTTTGAGAGAGAGACAGAGAGAGAAGAGAGAGAGAGAGAGAGAGAGAATGGGCGTGCCAGCAGCCTCTCAGCAGCTGTGAACGAACTCCAGATGTGTGCGCCCCCTTGTGGGCATGTGTGGCATTGCGCCCTTGCATCACTTTTTGCAACTGGCTAAACGTGGGACCTGGAGAATAGAGCAGGTGTTCTTAGGCTTGGCAGGCTGGTGCCTTAACCGCTAAGCCATCTCTCTGGCCCTCACCCTCTAACTTTCAACATCCACACAGAACTGTGGCACACAGCTCACCCTGTAGAATCTATCCTCTTTTCATGAAAATTGAAGAAGTGGGGAGCTCACTCTTACAAAGATTGGTATGGATTTCACAGCCATCGTACCTTCCACATAGCGCCAGGTCCACCATGAAAGCCAGTTAGCCCTCAGCAGAGTCTCCTTGCCGCCTCTGCCTCAAAGATGGAGTTCTTTTTAAATTTTATTTATTTTATTTTTTTTTGGTTTTTCAAGGTAGGGTCTCACTTTAGCCCAAGCTGACCTGGAATTCACTATGTAGTCTCAGGGTGGCCTTGAACTCATGGTGATCCTCCTACCTCTGCCTCCCGAGTGCTGGGATTAAAGGCGTCCACCACCACACTCGGCTGAGATGGAGTTCTTATGGGCTCTGCTCAGGTGCCTGTGAACAGTGTAGGCTTGATTATCCATCATGGAGAGGCTCCAGTCCTGCTGGCAAGGGTAAAGAGTGGTAACTTTCAGCTTCTTAGATGCTAAAGAAGGAGGCTCTGGGAAAGAGTCCACAGAGCAGCCCAACGGGAGAGAGTCGTAACGATAACTCCTTAAAACGAGGCTTTAAATGGTCTCAGCTGAACCATATATTTGGAAAATTGTTTTGACTCAGTCTGGCTGACTCTAATACTACTACCAGAATCAGCAGCGAAAGGGAGATAAACACGGTGTTGCCGTCTTTCTTTTCATGCCTCCCATGAAGCTGTGCACAGTACAAATCATTCTTGACAGCCTTTGATTAGCAGCTGCTAGTTCTTCTTACAAATAGGGACATTTATCTCAGGCACTGTGTTCCCTTCTTAAATCAACCAGGACTCTGTCAATGAGGACAGTCCCCAGAAGGGAGCCTGGGCCGAGCCACCTAGTCACACCTGTGAAGACTGCTCTGTCTCTCTGAAGCTTTGTAGTGGGTGCTGACTGGTGTGTCCATGGGGAAGTCGCCCTGGGTGACTTAAATCTCTTTGAACATAGTGTGGTTCCTATGCAGTCATATCAGGTACGTTGTTTTTTCTTTACTTTTCTGTGTGACAGTGTACTATTGCAAATAAAATTGGACAGCGAAGAAAATGATTTCATTACAGCTCTGATTTTACTTTTTGTACCTAACTGTGACTTTTAGTGTGTCACTTAATCTTTCTAAGCTGCAGCAGGGGCTCATTCTTCTTAACACCATTCCCACACATGCCACCAACGAGCAGTGGGCATTGTACTGAAGATGACAAAAGGGCAGGATAAACCCAGAACATCTCACTGGACCAAAGGTTTCCTTTAAACATTTTGAGGAAAATTTTTTTTTCTATTTATTTAAGAGAGGGAAAAAGGCAGAGAGAGCGAGAGACAGAGGAAGAGAGAGACAGAGAAAAGAGAGAGACAGAGAAAGAGAGAGAGAATGGGTGCACCAGGGCTTCCAGCCACTGCAAACAAACTCCAGATGCATGCGTCACCTTGTGCATCTGGCTTATGTGGGTCCTGGGGAATCAAACCAAGGTCCTTTGGCTTTGCAGTCAAGAACCTTAACCACTAAGCCATCTCTCCAGCCCCCAGGAAAATATATTTTTTTAACTTTTTATTTTATCTTTTTTTTTTTTTTTTTGAGAGAGACACAGAGAGACAGAGAGAGAGAGAGAGAGAGGGAGGGGGAGGAAGACAGAGATGGGTGCGCGAGCAGTGTCTCAGCTGCTGAGAACGAAATCCAGATGTGCGCGCCCCCTTGTGGCCAAGTGCGGCATTGTGCCCTTGCGTCACTTTTCATCTGGTTAAACGTGGGACCTGGGGATTGGAACCGCTGGAGATTAGAACCAGTGTTCTTAGGGTTAGGAGGCAGGCGCCTTAACCCCTAAGCCATCTCTCCAGCCCAAAAATATTTTTATATACTAATAAAATTAGCTGTGGAGAAGAATGTAAGTTTCCATGTTTTTTTTTTTTTTAATGGGTGTAAGAAAAAATATCTCTCACATTTGGAAATTCAATCCCCACACCTTAAGTGTATGTTATGGACTGAATTGTGCATTGACCCAAATTCATATGTTGTATTCCCAGTCCCTCGGGATATGACTGTGTTTGGATATAAGCCTGGATATAGCGGTTAAGAAAATGAAGCCATTTTCTTATGGTTAGGCATAACCCATCTCACTGATGTCATTATGAGAGGAAATTTGGGCACACAGAGGGCTGACCATATGAGGACGCAATGAGAAGGTGGCCGCGTGCAAGCTACAAGAGGCCTCAGGATGAACCCATCCTGCCCATACTTTCATCTTGGACTTCTAGTGTCAAGAATTATAAGGAAACAAGTTTCCACTGGTGAAGCTATCCAGTCTGCTGTAGTTGCTGAGAGAATATTTCTGTGTCCCTTTGCTTGTTAAGTGATTGCCCTTTCTGGCCCAGGACGAAAGGTCCTCTGCAAAGGTCCATAACCCCTTCTATGTCATTTGACCACCCATGTCTTTAACTCATTTGATTCCCAACTTGCTCTCTTCACTGTGTGCCTCCCCAACCTTGGGCCTGGTCCCCTCACCCAATGACCTTGTCACTTATCAAGACCCTGTAATGGCCGCTTTTGTTCTTTCCAGCCTAAAATGAGTTTGTTTCTATGGTGATTATTGGCTTTGTTACTCATCTGCCACCGCTCTGACCTTCAACTGTGGTAGTTCTGTATTAATTTTCATCTCTTGATGCTAGAGGTGACAGCCACGAGGCTGGGCACAGTCAGAAGCCTGGTAACTTGATAACTGAAGCAGAGGGCAATTAATGTTGTTGTTCTTATCAAATATAGTTCAGAATGTTTTATGTTCATATATTTATTACATATTATGTATTGAATATAGGTATTTTTAAGGTGTTTTAAAGTGTATTTCCTGGTTTGAAGCCTGGGTCTGCATCTGGTATTTGGGTTCTTGTTTGTGTAAATTCATATTCAGATATTTAGGTCATTAAGTTAAGAATGAGTGTTTCTGACACTATCTTCTTCTTGTTTTGCAATGCAACTGTTCACTCACTTTGACCTTTGTTCTTTTTATTTTTATTTTTTAAGTTGAGAGACACAGAAAGCGAGAAGAGGCAGAGAGGAAGAAGCAGAGAATGGGTGTGCCAGGCTGTCTCAGCCGCATGAACAAACTTCAGATGTGTGCTCCCCTTGTGCGACATCGCGCACTTGTGTCATTTTTTGCATCTGGCTAAACATGGGGCCTGGAGATCTGAGCAAGCATTCTTAGGTTTCGTAGGCAGGCACCTTAACCACTAAGCCATCTCTTCAGCCCGACCTGTGTTCTTTTATATATTGGTATTTTAATTAGGCTAATCTATTTGAGAAGGATATGAGTGATTTCATTATGACCACTTGACACGGGATCTTAAATAGATTATTTATCCTCATTGGGAGATACTTGGAAAGTATTCCTCAATGTATATACTTTACTTTTTTGCATGTGTTTATGTGCATGGTATGCATGCATGTGTGCAAATGTGCATATGCTTGTGTGTGTGTGTGCACATGCATGCACACACACATGTACATGAAGGCCAAAGGTTTATGTCAAGGGTCTTCCTCTATTTCTCTTTTATTTTTATTTATTGAGAGAGGATCTCTCCCTGGAACCCAGAGATGGCTCACTGGGTAGTCTAACTAGCTAGCTCTCCCTAGCATTTTCTGTCTCTGTCCCCTGAGTGCTGGCATTCCAGTCAGGCTGACACACTCACCCAGCATTTACGTGGATGCTAAGGTTCCTCATACTGGCATGGCAAACACTATCCAGTGAGCCATCTCTCTGGCCCCATCAGTGTATTTTTTTCAATAAACACATTCCATTTAAATGTTAAAAACCACATAAAGACAGAATGAGGTATCTCAAAAATTCAGTAAAAGATTTTTTTAAAAAATCAGTATTGAACCAAGTGGAAACAAAATTCTCAAATGCTTTCAAAACTTCTCTGGGACTGATCATTAAAAGCACAGATGGAAAAGTAAAAAAGTTTCAGTCATCCTTGACATTTCAAGAGGGAAAGAACACAGAAAGGAAAATCAGTATAGATGTCTTGAGAGAAATTGCTTCCACGTTGTTATGTGTCAGCTGTTCCAGATGGCTGTCCTGTTTTCTAGTGGAATTGATGGTATATTTAAAAGATTGAGGAAAACAGATGAGGTTCTTATTTCCTGAAGTCCCAGAAGGTGGAAAAAGGAAGAAAAAAAATTAAAGTATTTTGAGTATGTTGCCCACCTGTGCCACCTTACTGATGGTGCATGTCAGTAATCTCATGGTATGTTTATATTCTCCATTGTTTAATGGCAAAATGGATACTTTATAAATATAGTGAAAACAATATAGCTCAATGTGATGGTTAATGTCTGGTTGTCAATTTGATGAGATTTAGAAACACCAAAGATTGAGCCTGGAGAGATGGCTTAGTGGTTAAGGCACTTGCCTATGAAGCCTAAGGACCCAGACTCAAATCCCCAGTACCCATGTAAGCCAGATGCACAAGGTGGTGCATCATCTGGAGTTCATTTTCAGTGGCTAGAGGCCCTGGTGTGCCCATTCTCTCTATCTCTCTTTCTCTCAAATAAATAAATAAAATATTTTTTAAAAAATAGAAATACCATGTAGACCAATCTCCGTGTCTCATGTCTGTGAGGGATTTTCTAGATCAGGACCCACCCTAACTATGGGCGACACTGTTCCATGGGCTGAGCTCCTGGACTATGTAACAAGGAGAAAGCCAGCAGAGCATTTGGCTTTCATCTCTTTCTCTCTCTACTTCCTCCATGCTGATGTGACAGTATGATGCTGACTTTCCTGCTCCTGCCCTGATGGACTCTACCCTCTGGAGCTATGAGCCAAAATCAACCCTTTCCTTCCCTAAATTACTTATGGTTGAAAGGTTTGGGAGTGACCACAACCATGCAAACCACTCTGAGGCAAAGATGAAAGCTTTTATTTGGGAACAGCATGAGCTGCCAGGGCTGACTCTCAAGAGAGTACAGCCAACCTGAATTTCCAGACAGTGGGATTTATCGGATATTTTCAGTTGGGGGACGGTGAGGAAAGGAAGAGCTGGACAAGAAAGGTTCCTTTGGGGAGATCTAAGGTAGCCAGGGTGTGACATCAGAACCCGGTGATTTACAAAATAAGGGGGCAGGAAACCATGACCTGGGGGCATCGCAGGTAAGGAGGGGTTTCAGTCGCTATCCTGCTGTCCATGGTGACTCCATATTGGGACCTGTCAGACCTAACACTGGTTATTTTGTCCCACTAGTGAGAAACTAACTGATATGCATAAGTGGAAACTTGAGTAGAAATCTGTTACAAATGTTTTTAAAATTCTATTCAGATGTATATGCATACATTTATCCTTACTACATATTTATGAGTGTTTTGTTGTTGTTTATTGTTTGTTTGTGGTGGTTTGAGGTAAAGTTTTGCTGTAGCCCAGGCTGACTTGGAATTCACTATGTAGTCCTTGGAAGGCCTGGAACTCATAGAGATCCTCCTCCCTCAGCCTCCTAAGTGCTGGAATTAAAGGCATGTGACAGCACACCCAGCTTTGGTAATTTTTTTTTTTTTGCATCTGTATGAGTTTTGTTCCCATTTTATTGATGAGGAAATATGCCCAAGAGAGAGACAAGAACATTGTCCAGGAATACAAAGTTAGAGGGGAATATGGTGCCAAGGACAAAATAACAACAAATGTAGTTACAGTTGTCATTGGCTATTTCAGTAGCAACTTCAGTACAGAAAGCTTTAATTGGTTCACAGTTTTGGAGGTTGACATCCCTCACTGCAGGGAAAGTGTGGCTGAGTGCATGTCAACTGTCACATGTGCCTGGGGCTCCTCGCATCATGACAGACATGAAGCAGAGAAGTGAGGACAGAATCAGGCCCCTCCCTAGTGACCTAATTCCACTAGCCAGGCCCATTCCCCTACATGGCTCCAGGAGCTAGGGCCCCAGCACTGAAATCATTGCAGATTCAAACCCTTCCTAACATTGGCCTTTATTTTACCATTCATGAATCTTAGGCAGCCTCCATCCACTGAAACTGAATGAGGGCTCTCACTGGGCAAAAACAAAACAGTGGGTTTTATTGTATGGGAACAAGGAAACAAAGCAAGAGGAAACAACCTGGTCAGGTTAGGTTTTTGTAAAGGTTAAAGCAGAGAAGGACTTCTTATCGTGCCAGCGAAAACTGGCTTCTTTGGGGGATTTGTCTGCTATTTCTTTCTGTAGATTTCTTGAACTGTCAGATAACTTAATTTCAGCCTGGCATACTGGAACTTCAGCATGAGCAATTCCATTCTGTTCTGGTCTGTTGGGGCCTCGTGCAAGAACTTAATCCAAACCAATGGCTCTTGATAAACTGTGTTTAATACTGGCCCACTTATAATCATCATACAGACATTTCTCACTAAGGCATGAAAATTAGTCGTCTCTGCTAAGACACGACAAAAATCTGAACAAATTCATGATTTAATTTTCTTATGTGTAAGCTAGGGATAAGTAGTAGCTGCCATCACACTATCTGAAACTTTAAGTAAAAGGGACATAGCAGTGCATAATGTAATTCTTTTCATTCCTGCATAAGATGTCTGCTTGATATACATTGCATTACAATTTTAAACACATTTTAAGCACTTCTCCCTAAGCCTTCTACTCTTCTTTCATTCAGTGTGGCGTTTACTGCTTTTTAAAGAAATGCCTAAGCGCCTACTTTAGTGTTGTGGTGAGGCCTCTGCTTAAATAACGCAAGGCATCTCAGGAAGATGTGGAAATGAGTGAAGGGGTTTAAAAGCAAGAAATTTGCCAGTCCTTTCACTCGGTGCTTTTGGTTCAGAAACTTGAGGGGAGAGAGGTTTTGGCTTTTCTTCCTCAATATTGTGTTAGAACTGAAAAAAAAAAAAAAAAAAAAAAAAAAAAAACTCATGAAATAGAACTTGTGATGTCAGAGAACCTCCAGTACAGGTCCCAGGGGACTCACCACTCCTTTCATAGAGTGTTCTGCTGAAGTCCTCTACTGTGTTTAATATTATATGTGTATTCCAGGCCTGGTGGGGCACGCCTTTAATCCCAGCTCTTGGGAGGCAGAGGTAGGAGAGTCACTGTTGAGTTTGAGGACTGCAGAGTGAGTTCCAGGTCAGCCTGGGCTAGAGTGAAACTCTCTACCTACCTCAAAAAAAAAAATACTGTGTGTGTGTGTGTGTGTGTGTGTGTGTGTTCATGTTCATGTTATGAGTGCAGGCATGTGCATGTCATGGTGCATGTGTAGAGGTCAAAGGACACCTATGGGTGTTGATACTTGCATTCCGTCTCATTTGCAGCAGTGCTTGTTGCTATTCACTGCCAAGCTGACAGCCTAGCTGAGCCACACACTTGTGGTGATTTCCTGTCTCCACCTTCCTTCTCATTGTAGGCATGCTGGGATTATATAGCTAGTGCTGCATCATGCACCTTGAAGTGGGTTCCAGGGATCCAAATTCATATCCATTCGCATCCACGCCTGCGCAGCAAGCACCTTACACTGAGCCGTCTCCCTAGCCATGACTTCAGTAACTTTATCTTATTAGGCAAAACCGGAGAAGGGACAGAGCACTTGTCTAGCAAGCAAGGCCCAGCACCGGAGGAAAAAGAAACAAACAAAACCATGGAGATGTTTTTGCTCCAAATAACCCTCCCCCATGTGCCTATGCTGAGGGATTCTGTGTCGGGCACTTCCCTTGTCCTATGCAAACATGAATATGCCACAGCTCCTGGAGCAACTGTCACAAGCAGGGCCTTTGTGTACACTTATGTCTTATGTCACTCCAGCTCCAAGAGGTCCAAGTAGCTTTATTCACACTGGCCTTGGCTGAGGCTCAAACTAGCTGTTTCTAAGGCCATTGTCGATAAGGACAGTCTGGCCCCACATCCCCGACGCTCGGGCTCCAAAGCTAAGTGTCCTACTTTTACCATAAGCTTCCAAGTTAAGACCAGATTTGAGTCCAAATCTGACCATGCTCCTTCTTCACTCATTTTTGTTTTAAAATGATGATTTATTAATTAATTTTTTTGTAGCTTTATGATAAGGTTCTGAGTTTCCTTCTCCCAGCTTCTCTTTTCTTCCCACGGAATTTGGTTATTCACAGCCCACTGGCTCCCCAGCCAGTCAGAAGTCCTGGGACCCGTGGGTCTCCTGTGTAGTACCCAGACAAGATATTTCCTCTTAGATCTATCTACAATTACAGCAGCTGAATTTTACTACTGTCTCCATTCAAACAGGACACTTTCCTCAGACCTGCCCTGATGCTTGCAGGAGACAGTGGACAGCAGGAGCCTGTTCTCCAGAGTCAATGCACTGCTTGGCCCTTGATCCCATCACTAATGTCCTTGGTATCAACTCAGCGAGGGCCACTGGGAAGATTGCAGGATGAGCTCATTGGACATGACTGACGTTATTTCCCACGCTCAGAGCAAATCAATCTTAGGCCCCAGGGGAAAGATACTGTGAGTTGGTGCTTTATCGGGAATCAAAGCAAATATTTGGATGCATGTCAGGCCAGGAGATGGCTGGGAATGGCGTTCTGCTGCATCATGCTCAAATGTATTGCTTGTGAGACCAGACACATGGTGTCACCTGCCTGAAGTCACCTCTCAGCAGTCCCACAAGAGTGTACCCTGAGGGTGGGTGGTGTATTTGCCTTTTATGAAACCACTGTTATCCAAATGAATGTTTAGAGTGGTACCAGCACCTCCTTGCTATTTTATTAGGGAAGTTATTGCTTCGTTCCATACCGGGGGCTTTAAACATATTGCATCCAGCCCTCATAATAACTCTTTAAGAAGTTTTTTGGAAAAAAAAAAAAAAAAAAACTCTTGGGACTCAAAATTAAAAGACTTGTTGCTCAGCAAGTATCCAGTAAACCTGAGATCCAGCACAGGACTCGGAATCCCTTGTCCTGATAGTTTACCAGTGAAATATCTATCTGAGTCTGGGTGACCACAGTTTCATAGCAGGGCCTGGACTGGCTCAGAATATGAACTGTAAATTTGCTTAGCGTTGAGTTGTTTTTGTTTTTGTTTTTGTTTTTGTTTTGTTTTGTTTCACAGCTAGTGGGAACTTTCCTGATGGGTGTTGTTGGAGCCTTGTCCTATTATTAAAAAGCCTTCATGTCAAAGCATTATCATTGTGCTAGGTTTTTTTTTTTTTCTTTCCTTTTTTTAACCACTATCAGAAGAGTTCATGTTACGCAAAGCAACAGGAATCCGTCAGGGAAAATATTTATACTTAAAAATGAGTGAATGGATATGCTGGGGACTCTGGATATTATTCTTTCTGGGATTTATAAAATGTCCCACTGAAAGTTGCCCTGGCTGTTTCTAGGTCAGAAACCTGAAACATGGTGGCCCTCTTTTAGCTTGCAGGATAGTTATGTGAGAAATATGAAAGGTTAGAAGTGTGCCTTGTCTAGATTTGGGTGTGGATTTTCATGTTGATGGGTCCAAGTTCAGTGACTTCAGGCCTGGGGAATGCATCGATCTGTCAGTTAAGGCCTTTGTGTCTAAACTTTGTTTCTGTGTCTCAGCTCTGCATAGTTACTGGATAAAGGAGGGAGGATAGTGTGTGGATGATGACAGGAAGCTTTGAACTATGGAAGGAGGTTTGTCTATGAGATGACGACAAGAAATGTTACATGCACTGAGGTTTGACACCGTCAAAGACAAGGTCCCCTCACACCCTCCCTCCCCAAACATAAAAGATATATCTTCAGATCAATAGGGGAATCAAAAATTGGGTAGATAAGTGATAAAACAAATATTAAAGACCTTTTAGTCATAGAACCATTGTGGTAGATATGTATTGGCTATATATTTTCCCAACTTTTCTGAAAGTTTAAAATGTTTTCATAATATCATGTTAGATGGAATAAAAGATTCATAATAATTCATAGTTATAGAGCTGTGGTTAGTTCCAGAAAATATATACTTATTGTGAAGACATAAGCAATACAATAGGACTTCCTGCTCGTGATTAGGTACTTGTTTTTGTTTGTGTGTTTGCTTTAAACTGAACACCTGTGGTTACTAGTGCAGAGTGTGAAATTGGCAGGTATCTTCGGATGTAATGTTTGTGATTCTAAGCAAGATCCTTGTCACTGTTGACACCGACAACATACTGTTAATGCCAAGTCTCTCTTTTATGCCAAGCTCTAAACCAAGCATCGTTACTAAGTCTTCTTTCCAATCACAGTGTAACAGACGCAAGAAACCTTACTGGAGAGATGGGAATCATTAAGTCTATTTCATGCCGGAAAATCTGAGCTCCTCAGAGGAGTCCAAGGCATGCTATGCAAGGTCACACATCTAACTGGGATGGTGTCAAGATTGAAACCTACATACTGAACATCAAAGCCTACACCGTTGCCTCCAGGCCATCGCTGCTCAACATGTGGTCCTGAACAGCAAGCCCCTCCCCCACCTCCACCTGCCTCATCCCAAGCTTGTCTGAGATGCAGGAGATCCGCTCTGCCCCAGCACTGCAAACCAGAACCTGCATTTTAACAAGCCCCTGGCTGTTTCTCATAGGCGTCCATCTGTTCGGGCTCTGGGAACTTGAGCTGGTGACTGTTTCCCTACTGGTGTAGACAAGGACCACATGGGATCGGGGAAAATGAGCGTGCCTTTTGTGTCAGGTGTAGCTGCAGCCCCAGGGTGGCTAGCTTTCTGGGCACGATCCTGAGGGTAAAGGCCATGAGCCAGGAACCCTGTTTCTACAACAGAGGTCAAGCGCCCTGACTCTGCATCAGCCTTGCTTCTGGCCATCCATGTGACGGATGGCACTTAGATGACCCCACCTGTTTGGGGCTCCATTTATTCATCGACCAAGGGGGACATCAGCTCTGGCTCTATCTGCCTCATAGAAAGTACAAAAGTGCTGTTAAAAATTTTTAAAAAGCAACTATGTCCATATCTAATAAAACTAATTTTTAAAAAAAAAAAAAAAAAACAGGGCTGGAGAGATGGCTTAATGGTTAAGGCGCTTACCAGTGTAAGCCTAAGAACCCAGGTTCAGTTCTCCAGATCCCACATAAGCCAGATGCACAAAGTGGCGCATGTGTCTGGAGTTCCTTTGCAGTGGCTAGAGGCCCTGGTGCAACCATTCTCTCTTTCTCTGTCTCTCTTCCTTTCTCCCTGTCTCAAATAAAAATAAATAAATACAGTAAAAACACAGCAAGGAAAAACAGGAAGAGAGGAAACAAGCATCGTCCCCTCATGGCAGCAGGGCGCTCAGCAGGTGATAAATGTTTCCTCTGCACTCACTGAGGTTCATGTGCTGGTGTGCTTTCTGGGGCAGGTGTTCATGGCTCACAGCTGGAGCAATGCTCCTGCTCCCGTCGTCCTCCCCATGTTCCATCTGAGAAGAGGACCTTCTCGCAGAGGAAAGGACTCCCGTGATATCATTCAACATACATGAAAACCCATTGAACGGAAGAATTCACCACCCTCACATGCTTGTGGTGCCAGATCTAAGGCTTACCAATTAGGACCATTTATTGATTCTTTTTAAAATATTTTATTTATTTATTTATTTAAGAGAAGGAAAAATGGAGGGAGGGAAGGGGAGAGAGAGAAAGAGAGGGTTACCAGGGTCTCCAGCCACTGTACATGAACTCCAGATACACCTGGCTCCACGTGAGTCCTAGGGAATCGAACCTGGGTCATTAAGCTTTGCAGGCCAACAGCAGAGCCAACCCCAACCATTCACTGGTTCTTGATCAAGTTCTGTGCCACCTCTTTCCAAACATCATCACATTTAACCCTTGCCATCCTCAAAGACAGCTATTTCCCTCGGAGTTGCAGATGAGGAAAAGTGGGTCCTGAAGTGAAATGGGGAGATGAGATGCTCTTAGCTACTGAAGTTGAAAGATGTTGCTTTCATGACGATGCCATTTGCCAGCCAGAGAAATGTCACATTCAAATACAGAATCACTTCCAACATTTCCTTGTCAGAAATAACTTTTTTTTTTTAACCAATGATTGCCTGAGACCATAGGAAGAGAAAAGATGACAAGTCACTCATGTCTGAAATTAGCTTGTGAATGTTTTCTCTGAGCAAAGGAGAAGGCACCCTGGGGTAGGACACACTGTGTCTGTCTCTCCTATCTGCTGTACCATGAGTTGGAAAAGGCAAAGAAATGAGGAATGATGGGTCATTTTGAAAATGCTCTTCTCCTCCTGTGGTTTGATAAAATTTTGTTGCTGGTTCAGAAATGACCACGTTGTACTTTATGTTTCCGCGTTGAGATGCTCTTCTCATGATAAAGGGTCCATTGCTCATTGTGACACCTGCAGGTGGACTTAGTAGACAGAAGCTGTCTGTATGCGGGAGCCCTCTCATTCAGGTTGTTGGCACCCATCAAACTGGATATTTGTGGGCCCCAGGGAACCTATCTCTTGTCTTTGATTGCAGGGTGTATGGGGATTTGGGTTATCTTTGAGATCAAGTGAACCATTCTCAACTTTTGGTTGAGTTTTAACCCAGGAGTTAGGGGGCTGGACAGTCATGATCATGCCTCACTTCCACTGAGTCAGTGACCTCTATATCCCTGGATTATGAATTTGAAGAAAGAAATCCACAAGCTACAGACGATGATGTTTAGAAAGTTTTTCTGATAGAGCTTTAGAGAAGAAAAGAAGACAGAGCTCTTGTAAATCAAGAGAGGGTCCCCAGAAATGGGGGGGGGGCTGTATGGTGACTCCAATTGGAGTCTTGTATGGGAATTTACTGGATGGGGACCAAGCTAGTCAGTCCGGTTCGTAGGCCAGGTGTCCAGGTGCTTAGGGGAACTCGTTCAGGGAAAAGAGGTAAGGAAAGCCCAGAGCCTTCTGACATCTGTGGCCTCCAGAAAGGTGGAGACCGAAAGGATTCCTTCAGGGAACAAGAAAGTATTAAGAGTGAGGTTCCCCACCCCCACCCCTCCATCCCGCTTCACGGGCTCAGGGACATTGCTCACTTTTAGCAAATTTCAGCTCACTTTCAGCGTACTGTTAACTCACAGAAGCTGACTGGCTCAATCATAGTCAATCTTGGAGAAACAAAGAGTGGCATGAAATCTCTCTTGGTCTTCCTCCCCATTTCTCTCTCTTAAAGTACACATATGTAGGATTCAGTACATGTATGAGCATGGAAAACTCAGAGTTGGGACAGGGAACACTTGGTGCTTTGGCAGGTCCGGTGGTTTGGATGTAAAATGCCCCCCATAGGCTCATGTATCTGAACTTAGTCCCCAGCCGATGGTGCTGCCCCAGACAGCTGTGGAACCTTTAGGATTCTTGCTGAAGGAAGTGTGCCACTGGGGGCGGGTCTCGGGGTTCTCTCCAGGACCCATGTTCTGTTCTGTACCTCTGCTTCCTGCTCAGGTCTGCCATGCCGTTCTTGCTCGGATTGATTCTGTCCTCTGGAACTGTAAGCTGAGTTAAACCCGTTTCCTTCCATAAGTTTCTGCCAGTCACATCTTTTGCCCCATTAATGAGAAGTAACTAGCACAGTAGGCATTGGCAGGTAAGGGCTAGGAGCTCTGGCTGTCAGACAGGCTGGTATGTGTCCCTCTTTCCATCCCAGTGATGCAGAATTTTGGAGTTCGGGAGGGGTCCTCAAGTTGATGGATCCCAATTTTGTGTCTGTTCTTTTTTTTTTTTTTTAATATTTTATTTATTTGCAAGTAGAGAGCTACAGAGAGAGAGATTGAGAGAATGGGCATGCCAGGGCCTCCAGCCACTCCAAATGAACTCCAGATACGTGTACCACACTGTGCATCTGGCTTTCGTGGGTCCTGGGGAATTGGACTCAGGTCATTAGGCTTGGCAGGCAAGTGCCTTAACCACTGAGCCAACTCTTCAGCCTTCTTGTCCTATTTTTAACAAAAATTGATAATAATGGAATCACAAATTGTGAGGTTTATTTAAGGGAAATTGGGATCTAGGAAGAAGGCTAGAGCAGAGTCATAAGCACGTGGGAAGTAGGAAACTTGCTCATGCAGAAGGCAAGCATAGTTTGTGAGATTCATTTAAGAGAAATGGCTACAACAGAACCATAAACGCGTGGAAGGCAGAACCTAGGAGCTTGTGTAGGGAGAGTTAGAAGAGACACACATAGCATCCGCCCTGAGCTTCCCCATGGAAGAACGGTAGGAGGACAAATGGTGGTGGCTTAAGAAAGTATAGCAGACAGAAAATATCCAAGCAGAGGCCAGGAATTTAGATTAGAAATGAGTAGTAAAGAGAATTATACCCACGGTTACACAGGTAGGAGGCCCAAGTTTAGAAAAGCACCCATGTGGGAAATCTAGAGTGTAAGAGAAATATACACAGGGTAGATTCAGAGACCTAATGGAAAACGATGCCTGTAATTAAAGTGAGAAGTTACTCCACTGTATAAAGCCGAGGCAAAAAGAAAAACTCAGACCAGGAAACAGTACTCTTCTCCTCCCCCCTCCCCACACCTAACTAGGCTGGGTAGGGGAAGGAAGCCAGACTCGTGTATCCAGGCAGCCCAGAGTAAGGCAAGGTAAAACAGAGAGAGGGAGAGAGGACTGGAAACAGCACGGGCAGGCCTTTATAACCAATTGAAAATCGATTCTTTCATCAGATTCAGGTATGCAAGGGGTTACCTGATTAGTTTATAGATTTGAAGGAGTAGGCTTCAGAGCTAGCCCACCTGGGTAGTGAAGGCCGCCTGTCTAGGCAGTGTGCTAGACTGTAGGCCGCAGAGGGCACTCACTCTAACTCTTGAGGATGAGTGAGTCCCGAGCAGACAGGAGTTCCGTTCCTGCCAAGAGCCCTGTTGATGACAGGGTGAGGTGGCATCAGTTCTCTGTGGGCTTCCGTTCCTAACTGAAGCTGCCTAAAAGAAGCTAGCTTCTCTCTCTCTCTCTCTCCCTCTCTCTCTCCCTCCCTCCCTCCCTCCCTCCTTTTCTCTGTCTCTAATAAGCAAATAAATAAAAATAAACTTTAAAAAAGGACGCTAGCTTCCTCCTCTTCCTCCTCCATCAGCAGTTAGGAATGGGGTCTACTTACTAAGCTTTTTCTTCCTCATTTATTAAGTGGAGGCAATTATGTGTTTTGTGCTATCTATTGTGTAACTTGTACATAATTTTCTAAGACTTTTTGTAAGTTCCAAGTAGCAACATTAGTACTATTAGTTATTGAACAAATATTGTGAATGAGTGCATGGGCCGCAAGTAATCATAGTAAAGTCTGTGACCTTGAAAGAGATATAATTCTTAGATGTGAATACAATGCAATATGCTGCCTAAAACAAACCAGAGAGAGTGTGTAACATCTGTAGTTCACTGCTGAAATGGCTCAGGAGGCTATGCTGAAGTTTCTAGGCTTTAACAGCCAGCATTCTCCTGACAGTGGAGTATTAAGCTTGGGAGTGAGAGTACCTCAGAGGAGAAAGCGCTAGACAGATTTAAGGGGCCAGTCCTACCTGTAAGTCAGATGTGCCTTTGAGGACACCAGAGCTTGGGGAACAGGAGATATGGGCATCTAGATTTGAAGAACTCAGCATACACATAATGTGGTCAAAGCCAGCATGCCCCTGTTGACCTCTTGCAGTGTGAACTTTGGACTCTGCAGTGGACTCGTTGTCCAAGCACTGAGATCACGATAGGTGGGAAAGATCCCTCCACAGACATTCAGGAGTCCCCAGAGCAAGCTGAGTTCAGAGTCCTTGAACAAACTTCTTGCGTGCTCTGTGCCTCCATTTCCAAAAAGCACTTCAAGTGAGGCTTGGGGTGTGGGAGCCTTACCAGTCCTCCTCGTAGAATGCTCACACCGTTTCCTCCTAGCTGCATTTTCAGTGTCTGCACAGTTAGAACAATTACTGGTTCTTGCTCATGCTTTCTCCCCACGGCTGGACTCATTTTGGTACATTTGTAAGGGGGTCTTTATCTAGGGATGAAAATGGAGAATACCATGTACATAAATTAGCATATGGAAACTTTAAGGTGGAATCATGCCAACCCCTTCCGAAGAAAAGTCCAGATAACAGGCTACAAGATTGAGCGGCTTTCATGAGAACAGTAATGAAAGCATTTTCCCTCAGTGCTTGCCACAGAGAAGAAGATAAAAGTATCAAAAAAAAAAAAAAAAAAGAAAACATAAAAGATGAATTGATGGGAAATGTGGATGTGACCACTGAAGGGGCGATGGTTGGAAAAAAGGTCACAGTATTAAAAAAAGTAATAAATTGGGGAGAAAAGAATGGCACAATAGTCACAGAAAAAGAGAAGAGAGAGAGAGAGAGATCACATAAAAACTTTCAAGAGTAGCCTGGAAAAAAATAAAGCTTTATGAGTTTAACAGGAGGTCTCTATTCTTCCCACCTGTAGAGAGTAATTGGCACTGGCTGACTGGAGGTTTGTTTTGCCATCTTGGCAGGAGCCGAATCGTTATGCTAATATTCCTCAGGCTAAGTGTTCATTGCTGAGGTTGAATAGAAAGTTTTGCAGAAGTGAAAAAATATGAGCCCCAGGTTTGTTCTTTGGGCCACTGAGCCCGTCACAGAGTTCATACTTCACACGCAAATTCTTAGAAACAATGGGTGTCCTGGCAGGTATTTCTAGCACTAATGGAAACCCAAAGAATGTGCTAGAAACTTTCCTCTGGGTGAGGTATGCAGAGGCTCTAAGGTTTAGGCCTGGCAGCTCCTTGGGAGGAAGATAGATTGCTTCAGAACAGGATGGCAGCAGGGCCCTGGAGTGTCTGCCTCTTGGCATGTATCTCTGCTCTCTTTTCCATTAACATTGGCTTTTCCTTGAAGGTCATTCCATGATGTGGCTCTGAAAATATTTTAATTGTCCTTGAATAGAGTGAACCCAGACCCCTGGGTCTTTAGGACCAAGTGGCCTAATCACCAATACTTTATATGAAAAATGGATTTTCTTTCAAAATTTAAGAATTCCTGAGGCATCTGTTGTCTTCTTTCTTTTTGAGGTGGCAAAAATCTCTCTCTCAAGTTCTTACCAAGTGACCTTCCTCATGGTCAGTTGTCCTCTGGGTAGCTGGTCGCAACGATGCGGCTACGTGAAAACTGAAGATTGAGCTAGTTTGCAATTTGTGGTTTACTTAAGACCCCTTAAAACTTATACTATTTTGAGGATTACAAAAATAGGTATTTCTTAATTGCAAATGAGCCTGTGGCTGGGGATGATCTCACACCTCCTTCTCCCCCCCCCCCGCCCCCATGTCACCAGCTTTAGCACGTTCCTCTGGTTGGCGCCTCCTTCCTCACCTCCCCTGCTGTACGCACTGATTTTCAGAAAGGGTGATAATGTGGCTTTTTTCATGATGCCTCTCATGGCAATGTTAGATGAACTTCTCAAGCCCGTGGGGTAACAAGGTGCATTAATCTAATAAAGAAAGTCTCTGTGAATAATATTGAAGTTTAGGGGTTAGAGATTCTAACTGAGCCTCTTATTCCTGAGGAGCAATTTAAGCAACCAGGCCTGTTAAAGCCCATAGGTCACTAAGGCACCACCCAGGCAATCACTTCAAATTCTAGAATCTTCTGTTGGCCCTTTTCAGCATATAGTATAATATCCAAGTAGAATCAAAGTCAAGAATTTCTAAACTGTGCCTCCATCAAATAATAACCTGCACTGCATGGACTACGGTTTAACAGTGCTGGTGGACAAATTTCTTTTATTAAAAAGATGTCCGCTCTGTCTCAATTAACTACCACTTTACAATATGCTACTTTCAGTGTAGTATGGACCACAAAAAGCTACTTAACTTTAATACACGCCCTATGGGTAATTAGTGAGCTTCAAAGCCTCCCTTGCAGAAATCCATATTCCTATAGACGTTAATTCGCATGTTAGATTTCCCAACCTCACAGCATAGCATAGAAGTGGTCAAAGGTGCGCCCCTCCGTGCCAGAACTGTGAAAGGCAGTTTAAACTGTATTAGAGAAAATGTTTAAATTGAGGATATGGATAACGTTCTGGCAGTATTATATAGGATATAAAGATTTGTATCATGAATGGTGTATGAACCAGTCAGGGTTTGGCCAGTAGAAGAAATTACACTAGATATCTTAGTAGGAAGAGATATAGCCTGAGGATTTGAGGTTTTGTAGGCCTGCTGGAAGATCTGGGCTTCTTGGAGGAATCCCATACATCACAGGGGTGGGAATCAAAATTGCCCTGTGAGGGTGATGTGGAGGGGATGCCTGGAAGCCACCCTCAAATCATGGGTCTGCTGTCTGCAGAAAGGCTTGATCCTGGCCACAGCTGACAGTGGGGATCAAAGGTCATCCCTTTTACACACTCTTTCCCACATGAGGGTTTCTAGTTGGTGCGCTGTGACTTGAAACGCCTGCTAGAAGGACTTTAAAGAAGAGATTTCAGAATTAACGTCCCTGGCCTTACCTAGAGAGGAGACCGACCATAAAAGAGCAGGGAGGATAGGATTTGGTTAGTGCTCAAGCACTGTTGAGCACAGCCGGGGAATCCCGCAAGTCCAGCATCCTTTCCAAGTGCGGTGGTGCACAGCAGCTCTCCATGGGCACTTTGTGCAATTATGGAGACACTGTACAATATGCTGGCCCTGCCTCTCCACTCCACTTAATGGGAGAAGCTGTCCAGATACGTCCTGAGCTTCCCCAAGTCGGCCTCTGGTATTTGTGGTGTTTATTGCCCATTGAGATGTCTGCACGAGATGCTAACAAGGATGAGTGTTTGGAGTTCAGGAGGCTCCTTCACTCTAAAATGGAATTGACTTCCAGACTGCTCATCTGCTCACTGGCTAATACAGACATTTCGGGCTCATTTTAGTGGAATTCAGCACAAGCTACCCTCTCACCTACGGTGGTAAAGAGCAGGGTGGTATGGAGATCATGGAAGTTTACCCACAGATCCTAAAACCATGTGACAGACGACTGGTGCAAAAGGATCGTAATATGCATTTTGCTCCCTCCCAGAAATGCTTCCCAAATCTTTAGCCTGTAGTCTCTTTCCTGTTCACAAACAGAAGCAGATGACAAAACACAGACTACATACATCAATATCAATATACAAGTTTCAATGAACTTGCTTTCATGTGAGCATATGTTCGTAGTTTCTTTTTAAAATCCATGCACAAGGCTGGCAGTGTGGCTCCGTGGAAGAATGCCTGCCTGAAATTCACACATGTACCATGAATTTCCTGGCATAAAAGTATTCCTAATTTTTTTAATGATTGAATATGCACTTTATTTCATTGTATCGCAAAGACCTCCCAGGATTTTATGAAAGAGCCATGACTCCTGTGTTCTGCAGAGGGGAGAACCACTGATCCACTGGCTTCATATGTACGTCTGAACAAGGTCCTTTATATTTTATGTACAAATGGGGTTAAAGCACAGGACCGGACCTCTTGGTATTTTTTTGTGACTTCATGATTAGCAAAGAAAACTATCACTTCTTTCCTTAGCAGATAAAGAACAAAACCTCTGATAGTTTGCATGTCACTACATTTTTTTTTCTGACACTTGAACACATTCTGTCCAAATTGCTTTCTTCATCTGTCATCTTTCGTAATGACTCACAGAATTTCAAAAATGGGTGTTACCTATTAAGAATTATCATGTAATGTTACTACATTGTTTTTCAAACACTTATGGAATTGAATTTTCACAAATTTTGACATCCTCATTATTTTTTTTTTTTTTTTTTAATGGTGGATAAGCCTAGCCTGGGATTTTCCTCCCAAGGGGAGAAGCCTAAGGAAACCGGCAGTGAGACATTCGCCTGGTCAGCAGACCCTTACGTTACTGCTTTCTGAATTGTTCTCAAGTCAGAATACAATTCCTCTCTCCACAGTTGCCTGTGGGATATGCTGGGATGTGTGCATTGCACTTTCAGTGATTCTGAGCATTCCCTCAGATCAAAGACTCTCTGATCATTTTAAAATTTATTTATTTATATATTTGAGAGAGAGAGAGAAAGAGATAGATGGATGGATAGATAGATGATAGATAGATAGATAGATAGATAGATAGATAGATAGATAGATAGATAGAGACAGACAGACAGACAGACAGACAGACAGATAGATAGATAGATAATAGGCGGAGAATGAGTATGCCAGGGCCTCTAGCCACTGTAAACGAATGTCAGACGCATGTCATCTTGTGCATCTGTAATACATGGGTACTGGGGAATCAAACCTGTGTTCTTTCACTTTGTAGGCAAGTGTCTTTACCGCTAAGCCATCTCTCCAGCCCTCTGATTTCTTCCTTCCTTCCTTCCTTCCTTCCTTCCTTCCTTCCTTCCTTCCTTCCTTCCTTCCTTCCTTCCTTTCTTTCTTTCTTTCTTTCTTTCTTTCTTTCTTTCTTTCTTTCTTTCTTTCTTTCTTTCTTTCTACCAAAGGATAGGTTGTAGGAAGTGTTACCCAATGGGGGATGTCTGTGCTCAGGGCTCAGCATGGTGGTTTGGGAGGGAATGGAGAAGTGCTCTACCTTAGAAGCTTGTTAGGGAAACAGACACTGGGGTTGGGAAGCAGGACTAAGGGGACACTGGAAAGGACAGACAGAAAGGACATAGTGTCTAAACATTGGCGGTTATCCCTCTCCTCCCACCCTGTGCACATCACTGTGTTGCAGGGTTTTCTCATTAGAACTGCTTACTTAGTGCCTGTTAAGTCACATCCTCACCCATCAGACGACTCTGCATTGCTGCTGCTGTCATAGCACATTTGTGGTCCTGCTGGTGATGATTGACATAACAAGATCTTAGTTTCAGATTAGCTCACCAAGTCCTATGATGAGCGCTTAAATCTCACAAAGGTTCTTGTAAAACTATGCTGATGCAAAACCAGTGTAGTCTGCTGCCAAGATTTTAATTAATTTATATTAAAATAAAGCTGTCACTTTCAGTTTAGTCCTCCAAACCACTTGGTTTTCAATGGGAAAATGACTTAGGTTACAATGACTCTGTGTTAAGTTTCTGGATGGTGTGGAAGCTGGTCTATTCTCAGCAGAGCAGAACACGCAGTTCAGTTGGCAGGTCTGTCGATGAGCTGGGAAGTTCAGGAAGGTAGATATGTTCCTGTTCCATCTGTCCCTGGTAAAAACTGACAACACTAAACATTCTATTTTGACTTACACATTGGAAACAAAAAGTCTTAATGAATGATGAAGAATACCCTATTAGAAACTGCCTGCTCTTGAATGACTTGTTTATAGGGATTAATGGTGGAAATTGGTTGGCTTTTCTAAGAGTGATTAAAAGTGTCTGTGGATTGTATTTCCTAAGCAGGATTTGCCAGGCTTCTAATGCTTTTAAAAGGCAAGGTTGGAACCAAGCTGAGCTGTCAAGTCTTTCTTCTTTTAAGCAGACTTGATATTGTCCTTGGAATCAAACTGCCTTTAGGTTGCCTAAAGAAATTTAGCATGGCGTTTTCAAAAGTCAGGCACCATTGTCTTGTCACATTGCTACACATTGATCCCTTTATCCGGGGCTTCAGAGGTGCACTGGTAAAACCTTCTGGTCTTATCTCTTTGCAGGCTTGTTGATTGGCGCTGGCTGTGCCCTCTATCCCTTGGGCTGGGACAGTGAGGAAGTGCGGCAGACGTGTGGCTATATTTCTGGCCAGTTTGAGCTGGGTAAGTTCTCTTCATGGTTGGTATCCCTTTTATAAAAAGAACTTTATCCACCACTTCCTGGAGGCAAAAGGATTTGGAAAAGGCACCGGGAAGGAAAGCATTCTGGGATTGCATGCAGCTAGCCATCGTGTGTGAGGGTAGATACACACTCAGTTCTCCATCTGTGAAGTGAAGAATTACTGTTAACCTTCTGTGTGCTGGCAGTATGCTTTGTACTAAAAATGCAAAGATAAGAAATGGCTCTGCTCTCAAGAGTTTCCATCCATTGATTAATTTGTTCAGAATCATATATTCATTAGTCATTGCATATGCTGAAAACGGAAAACAGAACCATTCTGGAAACGACAATGAGGGCAAAGCGATTTCACTACAGGGTAATAGGGTGCTTTGTGAAAGGAGAGTGGAGTTGGAGCAGGGTCCTAAACAGAGTAATGAGTGTGATTATCAGGAGTGGACTGCAGCCTCTAGCAGGCAAGGATCTTGCACAGTGAAGGGAGAAGGGAGGGAGGAGAAAGCTCATCATGGGACCAGAGGAGCCCAAGCAGCAGGAGCAAGAATAAGATTCCACGCGAAAGATGTGATGGAGTGGGGGACTGTCTCCATGTTGATAAAGAGCCCTTCGGGGATTTGCTTTTCTGTGTTCCAATGAGAACGTTTAGGTATTTTCCACTTGTATTCCATTCACTTACATTGTAACCCATAGAATTTCTTAGGGAGTACTAAGTATAATTCATGTTAATCTGTCAAAGTTGGTGACTTTCACTTGGTTGATAAGCTTACATTTATTTAACCACTTCCTTATTTCTCTGCAGTGGGTCTTTAGTTTATTTTGGTTACCATTGTTATTTATTTATTTTTTTTTGGAGAGAGACACAGCAAGAGAGAGAGACAGACAGACAGACAGAGAGGGAGGGAGAGGGAGAGGGAGACAGATAGAGATGGGTGCGCCAGCAGTCTCTCAGCTGCTGTGAACAAAATCCAGATGAGTGCACCCCCTTGTGGTCAAGTGCGGCATTGCACCCTTGTGTCATTTTGCATCTGGCTAAACGTGGGACCTGGAGATTGGAACCACTGGAGATTGGAACCAGCATTCTTAGACTTAGCAGGCAGGCTCCTTAACCACTAAGCCATCTCTCCAGCCCGGTTACCATTATTTTTAAGACAGGTTCTAATGGGTTGTGGAATGAATATAAGTGTTGTCTCTGCTAAATTATTTTCTTGGCAATTTTTCAAGAATTAGTATTAATAGTCCAAAGAATAAGAACCAAAGAAACATATTGCTGTACAGGATAAAAAAACTACTTAGTGGCTAAGACCTTTATAGCAAAAGGCAGGTTAATAAACATATATAAATTCATTTAAAATAAGTTTAACGTGGCATGAGAACCTTCATCGTGAAATAAAGACCTGACATAAAGGGCGAACCTGTGGCTTTCTATAAATGTTTAATGAACAATTAGATAGACACGGAGAAGTGTGATTGGATGAAGGGGGTGACCTGATGTTAATAAACTAGCCTGTGTTGGGGAGGCTTAGTAAGGACTATCTGTTCCCATCCCCCACTCTGTCCTTCATCCTCCAGAGCCACAGATGTCTTTCACAGATGTCAGGAATGGTGAAGGCATGACTCACAGGAGGCTCCTATGTCCCTCATCAAAGGGAATTCACAAAAGCCATCTTAGGTTTTATGACATACTTCATGGAGAAGGTCAGGGAAGGCCAGACTGACCTTCCTGCTTCTGCTATTTTCTCCAATGTGAAGATGCCATGTTTGAGGGCAGCGTGAGCCTTGAACTCTGAAGCCGTTGTGGTCATGTGATAATAACTGTATTCTCCTACCATGTAGAAGGAATTCCTAAGTTTCTGACAGAGCAAGACATGCAATTTACAAACATAAACATCTACTTTTCACATTGAGCACTTCACTCTAAGAGGAGCAATTCTGCCGGAACTAAGCTAATGACATTATTATATCCCAAATCATTATTTTTTTTAAATTTTCATGTTAGAACATTTATGAACAGTTTTCCTCTTAATATAATGATAGAAGTAGAGCCAAGCACAGTGGCACATGCCTGTCATCTGAGCACTTGGGGTGCAGAGGCAGAACCTGGAGGTCAGCCTGGGCTTCATAGCAAAAAAGACAGTGATGAAAGTAGACAGAAGTGGGCTGGAGAGATGGCTCAATGGCTAAAGGTGTTTGCTTGCAATGCCTGCCAGTCTGTGGTCAAGTCCCAGCATCCAAGTAAAGCCATATATATGCATAAGTGGTGCATGTGTCTGGAGTTCATTTGCATTGGCAAGAGGCCCTTGTGCACCCGTTTTCCTTCTCTCGACTTCTCATAAGTAAACAAATAATTTTTAAAAAAGGACAAGTGGTACAATGTTAAAAGTTTGAAAAATTAAAAATGAAGCTGTGTTTTTAGCTTAGTGGATGAAATCGCCCTGCTTTCATCAAAATGAATGAGAATGCTAGCTTTCAGTAGAAAATACCGGGCTTTAAACACTACCTAATTTGCAAAGGCAGAAAAACAAGAGATTTTTCCTTTGTCCCGTCCTTCTTCTCTTTAAGGGCAAAGTTTACCTAAGTTTGGATTAGCTTAGTTGCCAAGGGTAGACAAGAAGAATAGTGCTGGCACAAAGCTAATGGCCAGTTTGGTTTGTTTTTGTTGTTGTTTGTTTGTTTTCTGAAAGCAAACTGTGTCCAGGGGAGATATTTTAATGTAGTGTTTGGCCTTTTCTTTCCTAGTGTTTGAGGCATTCTTGGCTGTTTTACGCAGGCCCCAACTTGACTAGAATCCTGTTCTTGCTGGACTGTTGCTCTTGTGCATTGCTGAATTAATTAGCAGATCATAATGAGGCTCGGATCTTGTGACTGTTGAATTCTTTGCCCAAGTGTTTTGTATCTTTTCAGCATATATATATATATATATTTAAAACTTGTCTTTTTTTCCTGTTTATTATTTTTAATTTTTTTTTGAGGCAAGCCAAACAGGCTGGCATTTTTTTTTTTTATGAGAAAGAGCAAGAATGAGAGTGAGACAGAGAAAGAGAGAGAGAATTGGCGTGTCAGGGCCTGTAGCCACTGTAATCGAACTCCAGATGTGTGTGCCACATTGTGCACATGTGCAACCTTGCGCACTTGCGTCACTTTGTGCATCTGGCTTATGTGCGATGTGAAGAGTCAAACATGGGTCCTTAGGCTTCATAGGCAAGTGCGCTAACCGCTAAGCCATTTCCCCAGCCCTATTTTTAATTCTTTAATTCTTTTTAATGTCAGTGATTTATTTTCATTTGTGTATGATTGTGCCTACACATGTTCCAGGGTCTCTTACTGCTACAAATGAACTCCAGACACATGTACCACTTTACATGGGGTTTTGTTAGGCCGGGACGGGTCCCAAGATGGAGTCACCAAGGTCAGCAGAATGGTGACAGAGGCATAGGAAAGTCGACCTTCCACATTCCTCAAGAAACCACTGGGTCCTTATCCCCTCCTTGCCTAACGATGCCCCAGGTCATGGTTTCCTGCCCCCTTATCTCATAAGTCACTTAGTCACTGCTCTGGTGTCACACCCTAGCTATTTTAAATAGTTGATGTAATGATCTCCCCTAAAGGAAGTACTCTGTCCAATTTAACAAAAAGTTCTTTTTCCTTCCTCACCTTCCCCCAACTGAAGAAGCCTATAAATCCCACTGCCTGAAAACTCAGGCTGCCTGTGCTCCTCTCTTGAGAGTCAGTCCTTGGCAGCTCATGCTTTTCCCAAACAAAAGCTTTCATCTTTGCCTCAGAGTGGTTTGTGTGGTCTTGGTCACTCCCAAACCTTACAGGGTTAATTCAACCAAGGCCAGCAGACTTGGTAAGCATGTACCTTTAACTGCTGAACCACTTCCTCAGCCCTCATTTTATGCTCTTAAACTTATTGAAACCATGTCAGTAACTCAAGAAAAAAATGATAACAGAAACACCACTAGATCTGTCCCACCTGACTTCCCGTACTTGCTTCCCTGGGGAAGTTGTTACTATTCCTCTGAACACTAATTCACTGAACAGGCTGAACCTCAGGGCATTAGTGAAGTCACAGATGATGGCACTGAGTCCACAAGCACCCCAGGTGGGGTGGATGATCCCAATGTGAGTTTATGGTGAGTTTCTCCATAAGGAAGGCTCTGGACCCTCTGTGTGTGCCACAGTCTCCCCCTGCTTTTGTCACTTATAATAGATCTGAACCTGTTTCTCCTTGCCGTCATAGGGGACAACGTATGGGCGTGAGTTCCTCCCAAAGGGCTTAGAAACGTGACTGTGAGTGAAGCTCATACCTCGTTAGCATGGAATAGGGGTTCCGGTGATGCATGCCGTGGTTTCTTTGGTCAGTTGGTTTATAGTGTTGGGTATCTACCCTAGGATCTTGTGTATGCTTAGAAAATGCACTGAGCCCCACACTCAGCCCTGACATGCTGTTTTTGATTTGCTGTTTCTCTCTTGGCCAATGCATCGTGAACGAAATATAGATTATTTAAGTGAGGCATTCATTTCAATAACTCAGCCAACAAATGAGATTTGGAGTAATTGCTACATACCAGACCCTGTTCCAGGGCTGGGGAGATGGTAGCAGGCCAAGCCAGAATTCACTGTCCTGAGAGAACATAAAGCTAGCAAGGGAGGCAGATTTTAGGAGAGAAAATATATACCTCAGAAGTATATTAAACAAGAACAGTGTGGCCACTATGGTAGGCATTATTCCACCATAATTGGAAAGATTAAGCCAGAGATTGACAAGTATTTCTATAAAGAGTCAGATAATAGGGCTGGAGCCATGGCTTAGCAATTAAGCACTTGCCTGTGAAGCCTAAGGACCCGGTTCGAGGCTCGATTCCCCAGGACCTATGTAAGCCAGATGCAAAAGGTTGCACATGCATCTGGAGTTCCTTTGCAGTGGCTGGAGGCCCTGGCGCACCCATTCTCTCTCTCTCTATGTCTCTCTCACCCTCTTTCTCTCTCAGTCTGTTGCTAATAAACAAAAATTTAAAAAAGACAGTCAGATAATTTTTCAATTTTACAAGCTCTATGGACTCTATAGTAGCTACTTAAGTGTGTAGTTGTGGTGTGAAAGATTGTAGACATAAAGCTTTGTGTGAAAAATGAGCAGTGAAATCTGGGTTAGTGGCACATGTCTTTCATCCTGGCCCTCGGGAGGCTGAGGTAGTAGGGTTGCTGTGAAGTCGAGGCCAAACCAAGGGCTACAGACTGAGTTCCAGGTCATCCTGGGCTAGAGTAATACCCTGCTTTGAAGAAAAAAAAGGGGGGAGGCAATGAGGCCATAGTTGAGCAATGTCTGAGGCAGGCCAGACAGGTTTCATTTCAGATAGCTCAGCTGCTAATCCATGCAGCCTCCGGGACAGCGGGCCAGGTCTTAGGGACTTCACTGACCAGCCCTATTCAGCTAACCTAATGTCATGTGAACATGCTGTAATATCCTTGTTGGATGGTGGAGGAGGAGAATAGAGTGCAAACACTGCAAATCCATCTTGCCAACGTCACCCCTCACCCTAGTGTAAGAGGAGATGACCTCAACTCACTGGAGCTAGGGACACCAGAGGAGATGCTTCTAGAGGCTTCAAAGAATGGATCCCATGGCTATGAGTGAGGCACCGGAGTCCATGGTGCATCCCTCCCTTGGTGGCCTCCTCTGACCATGCAGAATGGAGGAAGGAAGCAGATCAGCCTCTTGATCCATCAACTTGGCAGCTTGTGGTCCTGAGACCTCCCACCACTCCCTATTGGTCGCTGCGTGAGGCCGATTTCCCCTTACTAGAAGCTGAAAGCAACCTCTTGGGAAGTTACCTGCTATTTCATAATCCAAAGCCAACTGACCTCCCCTGGGGGCTTCTGAGCTCCATCCTCATGGCTATATAAGATTTGGATAGGAAGAGCAAGTGTGGGTATTATGGAGGGGTGGATGTCCAGGAGACAAGGGGGAGAGGCAGGAAGTGGTTTTCTTTATGCTATGCTTCCCCATCTGAGAAGGTTTGAATCACAAAGATCAGCCACACCTCAAGGTCCAAAGTAATGCTTCATTTAGATGAGGGTTAGCAAAAACCTCCCAACAAAAGGACCTTCGAATATCTTGGAAAGGTAACTAGTAGTTAGGTAAGAAGGAATTTCATAAAAACGCTTGTGTTTGTGATCATGGCACAATGTGGCAGGAATTCAATATCCAAGCATCTCCATTTCTTAGAAAGGAAAATGGGGCAGAAGGTTGCATTTTGTATTAGACGCAGAGTTTCAAGGCAATTTTGTGAAAGCAGCCACTTTGACAAGCCAGAAATTGTTCCCCTGCTCACCTTCCAGGCGTACTTATTGATGAGGAAGAATAGTGTTTATAGTTACGGGTGTGTGGTGTGGTGAGTGTGTATATTATATGCACATGTGCGTGCAGATGAATGCAAGCCCGTGTGCACACATGAGGAAGCCAGAGGAAAATGCGGGGTGTCTTCCCCCGCTCTATCACTCCCTCACTTTGTTTCCTTGAGAAGGAGTCTCTCTCAACCTGGAACTGCTCTTTTCAAACTGGCTGACCAGCCCTGCGAGCCCCAGTGATTCTTCTGTCCCCTCTCCTCACCTCAATCTCTCTCTCTCTTTTTTTTTTCTTTTTTTTTTGAGGTGGGGTCTCACTCTAGCCCAGGCTGACCTGGAATTCACTATGTAGTCTCAGGGTGGCCTCGAACTCATGGCGATCCTCCTACCTCTGCCTCCCGAGTACTGGGATTAAAGGCGTGCGCCACCACCACGCCCGGCTCCTCTCCTCGTCTCTACCCCAGTTGGGACTGGCGTTTCAGGTGTGCATGGACACTCCTGTTCTTTTGTGTGGGTGCTGGGGATCCACTTCAGGCCCCTTAGGCAGTTATACTTGCATGACAAACAGTCTTACCCACTGAGCCATCTCCACAGTCCCAAATTTATTCATTTTTAAAGAGGGATTCAAGAGCACAAACAGGACGCACCATGAACATTGTAATCTCCAACTCACAGTGTAATTTGCTGTGACCGTACCTCTCCACCTTTAGTGTCTGAATCAGAAGTGCTCTCATTGGGAATGTGGATACTGAAGTTTCCATGTTATGATTCTCTCTGTGGTGTTGTAAATATGCATCGTTTGTATGCATTAGGATGCGTTTAGGTTACGACAGTCTGATCCAAGCTAACTAAAACCAAGAAACATTTAAAACATCTTAGGACAGCAAGACCCTAACTGAGGTGTTCAAAGGTGTGCTATGGGATCCATGTTTGATACAAACCTTGTGTAGGATGGTTATGACCACCTGCCACCTATAGGCTGGCTTTATTCTAAAGCTAGTTCTCCCCATGATCACCAATGCATCTGACACCTGTAGTTCTGGACACCCATGTTCATGTCAAAAGGAAGGGGGTCACCTCTCCCCCGTTCTGCACTAGCAGTCTCTTCCTCACTTCAACTGGGGCAGACTCTTGAACAGATAAGTGATGCCAGGGGATGACATCTGCTAATTGACTTCTTACGATCCAGCCTGGAGGTACTTAGAGTTCGATTCTGAGACGTTGTGGGATTTATCAATTGCAAATGAGGCTGGGAAGAGGAAGGGCATCTCAGCCTGCCTTTCCCTCGTCAGTCTTCAGTGACCTGGGCTTGTTCCGTCAGTGGTGCCTGTGGTCGTGACAAGGATGAAGGATGGTTTATGCCGTGTAAGTTCACAGTGGTGGTTTTCTTCACTGTTTGTCGGAAGAACAAAAGAGTTCAAGTGATAAGAGCAATGCACAGCATAGTCCAACATCGGGCCAAGGCCAGCAGCATCACAATGCATGTGTATGGTTGCTGATCAGTCTTATCCATAACAGTAAGCTTGGGTTTACGTATTAAGCATAAGGGCTCTGCAATTGATTTAATTCATGCCTCTGAGATATTTTCATCCACCAAAGACTTTTCTAATTATAACCTTATGATCAAAAGTAGTGTTTCAATTAATTTGTCTTGCTAATTTGCCAAGTAAATTTGAGTAATTATCGCTTTCATTTTGTGATCTAATTGGATTAAGAAGCCATCGTGTTTCCTGTTGCTGCTCTGTTATGCTGCTGGCATTCGAAGACCCAGTCTTTCCCTTCTTAATATCTTAATATTTATTTATTTATTTGACAGAAAAGAGGCAGATATATATATGGAGAGAGAGAGAGAGAGAGAATGGGTACACCAGGGTGACCAGCCACTGCAAATGACCTCCAGACACATGTGTAACCCTGTGCATTGGGCTGACATGGGTACTGGGGAATTGAACCTGGGTCCCTAGGCTTCCCAGGCAAGTGCCTTAACAGCTAAGCCATCTCTCCAGCCCTCTTTGCCTTCTGAAATCTAACCACGCCTGATTTATAAATTACCTGGAGAACAGTGGGGCTAAGATGTGAATGAAAATATTTTCTTCTTTTCTCCTTTACTTCCTTCTTTCTTCCATTTATTTATTTACTTGTCTATTTATTTTTTATTTTTTGAGGTAGGGTCTCACTCTAGCCCAGGCTGTCCTGGAATTCACTGTGTTATCTCAGGGTGGTCTTGAACTCATGGAGATCCTCAAGCCTCTGCATCCTGAGTGCTGGGATTGAAGGCGTGTACCCCCATGCTTCCTTCTTTATTTAATTTTGAGTCTTCAAGGTTAGTGCTCATGAGTGCTTCTCACTCAGTGTGACCTTTGTTTTCCTGCTAACACACAGAGACCTTTATTAGTGGGGAAATTAACAGGAAATCCTCCCATTGGCTTCTGTGCTATTTAATATGACAAGCATCATCTGGTGAAAAGTCAGTAGGCTCCAGTGCCTTGCCTGCATGTGGTGGCTACTCCATGAGTGGGCAGATCCCTGGCATTGGAGTTTTGTGCTGGAAGAAGGCACTCCTGTCTCCAGCAGAGCTGAAGTGTCCATAGTTCAGTTTAGCAGGAGCCCCCTCCTTCTCCATTCATTGGCCGTTGTGTAAAGTAAATTTATCATCCGGTTTGGGGACTGTTTGGGGAGCTAGTGAGTAGAAAGATGCTGACCATGCATCAAATTTAGCCTGATGTAAGGTCTTTGAAGCGGTTACATTGTCTTGCTTTTAATGTGAATATGAACTGGACCTGTTTCAAACATTTTGACTCTTAAATTCCAAGTTACTAGACGTGATCTAGAAGTTCCAGCCCGAGCTGAGTTCTCTTAACCAATGCCTCAGTGCAGGCAGATGTCAGAGCAAAGCTGACAAATGAGATTCAAACTGGGCATTCTAGACACCCCTGCCTATACCTGTACACTCTTGGAACTTAACTCCAAGTGACTTTGGAAACTATCTGTCCATAAGCCCGTTTGGGTAGTGATGCTGCAAATGAGCAAAGCACTCAGATAAAAGAAAAAGAAAAACTAAAAAAAAAAAAAAAGAGAGAGAAAAAGAAAAGGAAAAGAAAAGAAAACCCCTGAAAAAAAAAAAAAAAACTAGGTAAACTAGTTTTTCTGGTTGCAAAAACTTCCTGGGGCCTCTGCATTCATCCAGAGATGGGAAGAACAACCTGCCTGGCCCAGTAGGTTCCAGGACAATGAGATGAACCATGGACATCTCCACTTGAAGTTCAAATGCAGTAACTGCCTCTAGTCCCACTTGTACATATGTGGAGGCAGGTCTGCTTCCATCTGCTTCCCTGAGCACATCTTTGTAAGCTTCCTCACCTGGAACTGTGGATCAGGAGTTCTGCAGTTGAAGTTTTAGCGTATTGTTTGGTATTCAGTAGATTCATTTATTTAGTGAACAAATATATTTATTTTTTTGCAAAGAGAGAGAGGGAAAATAGGCATGCCATGACCTCTAGCCCCTGCGAATGAACTCCAGATGCATGTGCCACTTTGTGCCTCTGGCTTGACGTAGGTACTGGGGAATCCAACCAGGGTTTTTTTATTATTATTATTATTTTTGGAGAGAGACAGAGAGAGAGAGTCAGAGAGAGAGGGGGAGAGGGAGACAGATAGAGAATGGGTACACCAGCAGCCTCTCAGCTGCTGTGAACAAAATCCAGATGTGTGCGCCCCCTTGTGGGCAAGTGCAGCATTGTGCCCTTGCATCACTTTGCATCTGGCTAAACGTGGGACCTGGAGATTGGAACCGGGTTCTTAGGCTTAGCAGGCAGGCGCCTTAACCGCTAAGCCATCTTTCCAGCCCCCAACCAGGGTTTTTAAGCTTTATAGACAAGTGCCTTAACTGCTGAGCCATCTTTCCAGCTTGTTCTGCACATTCAAGGTAACAAGTTAATACCACACACATGAAATTGTGAATAAGCTGGGCATAGTGCTACACACCTTTAATCCCTGCCCTTGGGAGGCAGAGGTAGGAGGATAGCCATGAGCTGAAGGACACTCTGAGACTACATAGTGAATTCCAGTTCAGCCTGTGCTATCTTGAAAAACCAAAAAAAGAAAAGAAAAAGAAAAAAGAAATCGTGGATAAGATGAACACAGTGTTTTCTTGTGTGGCATATATTGCTATTTATTAAAGAAAGAGAGGGAGAAATAGGGGAACAGAAGAAGGAAGTAAGAAGCAATCTGCTGGATATTAATTTCTGACAACTAAAATGGCAGCTTCTATCATGTTTCTCTATGTGTTTGGCAATTGACATCCTGACAAGAATCATGGCACTGCTTCCTAAGGAACCATTGGGTTAGCCACCACTCAGCTGGAAAATCAGGGTCAGGGTCATAGCTTCAAGACCCAAGTACCCAGATACATATTTTTTTGGTTTTATTTCTTTTTCTCCCTAAAGTCTTTCCTGGTAGAGTCTTTCCACTCAGGCTCCTTTCTGCTGTGTATTAATGCCTGTTTTCAAACCTCATTCAGGGGCTTGCAGCAATATGTGGCTATAGAGTCTAGCAATGACATCAATAAAAAGGAAAATCTTTAGGAAACGGGTGAAAAATAAGATTTTCTGAAGCTACGACCTACTCTGAGAGTATGCTATTCTCTCCTCTGCCTTTTTAGATGTAGTATAAAATACTTACAGAAACTCAGAAACGGATTGGACTTGTTTTGAATACTCTCTTCTGTTCTGTGTATCCTTGACTGTTTCCTACTGTATTCCACTTGAAATGTAATGCTGATCCAAAAAAGCACTAATTTTACACTTAATTCCTTTTGGAAGATTTTTTTTTGATGGTTGGGATTATTCCTCAGAAGTGAACGTTTGGGCTGGAGAGTTGGCTTAGCAGTTAAGGCATTTGCCTGCAAAGCCAAATAACCCAGATTTGATTCCCCAGGACCCACATAAGGCAGATGCACAAGGTAGCACATGCACCTGGAGTTTGTTTGCAGCAGCTGGAGGCCCTGGCATGACATTCTCCCTCTCTCCCTCTCCCCCTCCTCCTCTCTCTCTCTCTCTCTGTGCTTCTTTCTCTTTCTCTCCAATAAAAAATAAAAATAAATACATTAAAAAGAAGTGAACATTCTTCAAGTGACTATGGCAGAGACATATGTAAGAAAGAATGGATCATTAAAACAATCTGGTGATGTGAACTTCATATTGACTAAACCTGTGCATTGTATTACAATGCCCTAATAGTTAGCACTGGGAATTATTTGTGCTGACTCAGCCAACTCCTGATAATGTGTTATAATTCCCTTGGGAAGTTTTCACATCCCTGCCCCCTGCCTTAATTGAAAACATTGTTAGATTTCTTATTATGCCCTTGTATATAATTATATATTCAGAATGGTAACAGTGGAGAAAGCCCGTTCACTAATGCTGCTGGGAGATTTGTCTAAACACGGACATCAGAGGAGAATCCTTTCCATCTTTCTTTTTCTTTCTTTTCTTCCAGTTCTTTCAAAGAAGTCTTACCATATAAGCCACACTGGCCACAAACTTTCAATCCTGCTGCTTCTAACTACCACGTGCTGGAATTATAGGCACACACGACCACATGTGGACTCAAAGCTTTATGCTATGGTTCTTAATCCTAGGCAAAAGCTTTCTGCCTCAGAACTGAGGACTCATGAAGTGTGCTCAGTCCTTTGTCAATTACCTAACGATATGCTTTTCCTTCCTGTGTTAACAAAAGACGGAACGTGAGCCGAGGAGATGGCTCAGTCAGTGAAGTGCTTGCTGCACAAAATGAGGACTTGAGTTTGGATCCCAGGCAAAAGCCGCATATGGTGGTGCATGCCTGTCAATCCAGCCCTGAGGAGGCAGAGACAGAGAATCCCTGACGATCACTGGCTAGCCAGTATAACAGAATTGGTGAGCTCCAGGCCAGTTTAAAGACCCTGTGTCAAGGAATAAGGTGGGGAGTGATTAAGATACCTGGTGCTGACCTCTGACCTCCAAATGTACACACATGTATGTGCACCTACACATACATACAAACACGCATACACACACTTACATGTGCAAAAAGAAAAAAAAAGAGAGAGATAAAAGCTAGAAAGTAGTCACTTGCTTTGAGCAGTTCTTGCCCAGTTAGAAAAAGGCTATTTCGGGCTGGAGAGATGGCTTAGCGGTTAAGGCGCCTGCCTGCTAAGCCTAAGAACCCGGTTCCAATCTCCAGGTCCCACATTTAGCCAGATGCAAAGTGATGCAAGGGCGCAATGTCGCATTTTCCCACAAGGGGGTGCACGCATCTGGATTTCGTTCACAGCAGCTGAGAGACTGCTGGCATGCCCATCTCTATCTGTCTCCTCTCCTCTCCCTCTCTGTCTGTCTCTCTCTGTGTCTCTCTCCAAAAATAAAAAAAAAGAAAAGAAAAAAAAAAAAAAAGAAAGAAAAAGGCTATTTGTAACCACTGTCAGGAAAGTTTTGGAGTGCAAAGGATAAAACCAAGTGGCGAAAGAGCTGATATGACTTTTAGTTTGATTTTAACCTGGTAGAATGCTGACAAACATTGTCTAATATAGAGAATTTACAGATAAATGCTCTATAGGAGCAACTTCTATGTAGGGTGTGAGGGACTTCACTGGTCAGCTCTCCTGTAAAAATACCATATCAACCAAGTATTTTAGATACACGCATTTTCCTTTAAAAGGGGCAGTTAATAGAAACCAATCATAACTGGATTTGAATCTGAACTTTATTTCTTTGAAGCTGTTTGATTCTGGGCAAGCTATTTGAGCTCTCGGGACTTCTGTTCTCCCTCTGGAAGGAGGCAAAAACACCTGCCTCTCGGGTGAGGGCAGACAGGGTGAAGTGAAAGAGTAAAAAGTGGGGTTTTGCACGTGGAAGAGCTGCAGCGGTTGCTCATTGATCCATGCTGTATAAATACCAACATGGACCTTGTTTCAGTCGTGTTGAAATGGTTTAAGGGTGTACTGCTTATTTCCCCATCATTTCAACCAGCAGCATTTCTAGTATAACCTGTAACGCACAAGCACTGCCCCCCCCCTTTTAGTCATTAGTGGTTACGATGTCATCTGGAGTCATTCCTAAGGGCCATGGACAGTATTCTAGAGTCCTCTTGACCTTTTGCTAAATAACACTGACTGAATGAATTCCTGAGTTCTGCCTAGTTTGCGGTTGTCTTGTCATAGCTTGCTGTCACACTGTCATTGATTATCCATGGCCATTTGTTAATTATGCCTCCTGTTCTCATCCGCTCACTTCTAATTTGTGTCTTCCAGTCATCACTCCTAATTTTAGACTCGTGCTTTCAAGGACCATGGCTTGCTTCTCTGCTTCTGCGGGCTTTGTGCCTTTGAAGCCTGGAGTTGGCATTCGCTGGCCAGCATTCCTTCACTTCTTGAGTTGGGGTCATGCTTCTGAGAGCTAAATATGTCCATTGCATATCTAGGACAGTGCATGACCTCGGTTTAACAACTGCATGCTTTGATAACACTCTAAATGAGTTCAATGTTACAGGAGTTCTTGATCCATAAATGGATTTTGACGTGAGCTCTCTAGATGACTCAAGGGGCCTCATTTCATCAGTAGGGTTCGCAGCCCTCCTGAATGTACTAAAGTTGCGTGTATGTGCTTGTGTTCTAAGAGGGAGTAGTCAGAGCTTTGCGCTGTTGTTCAAAGGGGTCTGGATACCTGGAAATGTAACACCTCTTGGAAACAGCATTTGAAATTTGACTTTGGAAGACATAGAGAACTGAACTCTATAGCTTGCCTCTTCTTTAGCCTCCCAGGAAGCTTCATTAGCTATGAAAATGTTTGCAAGAAATGCTACCGAGAAAAAAAAAAATACCCCTACATAGCACATGTGCTGTGCAAACAAGTATGCTGCACACCGTTCTAATTTGAAATAATATCTGTGGAAATGAGCAACCTGGCCTCCAAGTGAGTTGAACACGCGAACACTGAGGAGCTGAGCCGTTTCCAGCGGCGCCGCTGGCGTCTTCACACGTCGTATGAGCAGAGGCACACGCTCATGCTGCCTGCCTTTCTTCAAAGATGTCTGAACAGTTAACAGCCTTGGGAGACGCAGCAGAGATCAGCTCCATTTATTGCCCATATAACAAATATCTCCCTCTGGGGCAATAATAGGCTGATTTCCATGTAGCCCAGTAGAGAAGATTCACATTTTCTAGGGCTGGGGATCCTCCACTGTGACACACACACCCACGGGGCTTGCTGCGTCTACCTTTGGAATGTGGGAGGCAAGAGCTGAAATACGGACCCGAAGCTCGTGCTGCTTGCTGCCCCATGACTAGTGCAGTCCTTGTAGCAGTCTAACTCCTTAGCTCACAAGCAGAGCTACAAACTCAGACCCTTCCCCATTTTTCATGTCACCATCACAATACTAGTAATTAAAATACCTCTGCACGGATATACACGGGAACAGTGTGTGTAATGTGCGGAAACTACAGCTCAAGTGTCCACTTTGTGTACTCTGGTGTGGACAAGACTGCTGATGGTCCAAGGTCTGCTGTCATTCATCTTGTGATCACATCAGAAGCACAGCATCCACCTCAGTAGCATAACGACCATTTTTACAAAATATTTTATTTTTATTTATATATTTATTTGACAGAGAAAGAGGGAGAGACAATGGGCATGCCAGGGCCTCCAGCCACTGCAAATGAACTCTAGATGCGTGCGTCCCCTTGTGCATCTGGCTAACGTGGGTCCTGGAGAATCAAACCTGGGTCCTCTGGTTTTGCAGGCAAGTGCCTTAATTGCTAAGCCATCCCTCCAGATGGGTTTTTATTGGTGGATTGCTTCATCATGCTTAGTTAGCATGGTGAAATTTAAAACACGGGCTTTCACTGGTGAAATTAAAGAGATTCATAATTAGAGATTGCCTTAAAAAGCCAGAGACACTTCTTACCTTACATGAAAGGATTTGAGCATCTCTCCAGGCTTAGCATGAGTGATATCGGGACACTTAACCCACGTGCCACAGGACATTGAATGATCTGAACCAAAACACATTAATAGCCATAGTGCTGAAGTGGGTGGCATAGGGACCTCTTGCACAAAGGTATTAACTCTTTGTTTTTTTTCTGGGACATGAGGAATTCTCTTCCATTCTCAAGCTCAGAAAGGAGCAGTGGGACATTTGCAGAAGCTGAATCAGAAGCTGTTTTCTTACCCAAACACAGGAATATACATTGTAACTCTGACAACCCATACAGCTGGGGGGGGGTATGTTTTCATGTGTGCACGTGGTATATGCACAAATGTGGTTTATGCACTCATGTGTGAAGATGTATGTGTCCCATGCATGTGTTTAGAGGCCAGGACAGGATGTCTCACACATCCCTCCATTGCTGTTCTGCCTTGTTTCCTAGAGACGGGATCTCTCACTGAATCTGGGGCTTGTGCTGTTTTTCATTTAGACTGGTTGATCTGTGAGGCCCAGTGATGCTCCAGTCCTTGCCCCACTCTGTTCTGGGGTATGGGTGTGTGTGGCCACGCCTGGCTTTCTGCATGGGTGCTGGGGAAGAGACACAGTTCCTCTTGCTCGTGCAGCCAGCATTCTTTCTCCTGAGCCATCTCCCTGTCCGCCCAGTAGCGCTTTAATGATGCATTCCCACTATGGCCTTTCTTAAGATTCGTAGCCAGGGCTTGATCTTACCCAAAGGCTTTGTTGCTTTGGTTCAGAGGATGTGCTGCCAAGAACAGTACCATCCTGCCTTGGAACCCTGCACTATTGCCTGTAGTGGTTCTTCCATGCAAGTGGGAGTTCCAGACACTTAATAAGGAAGCATTAGGGGACAGGTTGGTGCGAGAGGGTGTGTGTGTGTGTGTGTGTGTGTGTGTGTGTGTATGTGTCTTTTCTTCTTTGGTATTTTGTTGGGGGGTCACTTTGTAACTCAGGCTGGCTTTAAACTCATGATCCTCCTGCCTCTGCTTCCCAAGTCCTGAGATTACAGACATGTGCCGCTACACCTCGATGAGCAGTCTTATGCCTGTGTTTTGATGGCTACTTGTTAGCTAAGAATCTATACGTGTGCTAGGATTTGGTCAGAGGCTTGCTTTCATTATACCTTGGAAATGAGGTTATGGAAGAGTAGCTACCCCTCACCCTGTCTTACAGTTCCTCAGCGGGCACTGGAATTTACCAAAAGGAGTGACAAGGTTAGGCTTGTCCAAATTGGGTTTAATTATATTCCCAAGACCTGCCTTCCAAGCGAGGAGAGATCATAAAGACCAGCCTCTGAGACTGAGGCAGCTAGCTAGCAACAACACTGCGCCCGCTTTCATACAGTTTCTTTCAGCAGTTAGATTTTAACTGAAGACCTACCAACAGTGTGCAGAGGCTACTTGGTGGCTGAGGGCAGTGTGACAATTATAGGCAGGGACGACAGAGCAAATACCATCCCAGGGGAATGCTGCATCTCTCCGTACAAGTTTGTTACAGAACTGGCCACAACTGTGGACCACAGTGACAATTAGAGAGGCAGGCAGGCCAGAGTTCTTCACACTCTTCTGGGCTGTCGATGAGTTTCGGGCATATGCAGCCTTCATAGACAGCAGCTGTAGACAGAAACTAAAAGGGTAATGTCTACGGTCTTTATTGCTGGACAGTGAATGAAGCCCTGCTAGTTATCTTAGCTACCCCCAGTGGAGATGGGCTTCTGTGTCAGTTCACAGAGTGAACACAAAGGCCACCATGGAACACTCTGTCCAGGCAGCCAATGTCATCTGAGCAGCAGATTATGTCTAGTGAAACTTTTAGGTTGGCCTTGGTGGTAAGGAGCAAGGATTAATGGTATCTGTTGTGGCAGACACGCAGCTGGCCCAGATGAGCAAGGGGAAACTACTTCTTATGTGTAAGCACTGCCAACATGTGTGTTAATAAATGTGCCCGGTGGGTCCCAGAACATGGGGGAGGCATAATAATTCAAAAGCAGCTTCACCGTCCTTCTTTTTAAACACTTAAGTGAAATTTCACATTATTTCTGGAGAAACCTGAGTATTTTTATTTCACAGCATCTGTGTTGGGAGAAAGCGCAGCGGGTGAAGCATCTCTCCATCCTTCCTGTGGCGGGGCTTCATGTCAGATTCTGGGGCAGAAAGATGCGGACCCTTGATTCAATGTGAGGTGGAGGAGGAGGAACCCTGGATGGATCCCACACTAAAGAAAAACTATGAGGGCTGGAGGGATTGCTTAGTGGTTAAGGCATTTGTCTGCAAAGACAAAGGACCCAGGTTTGATTTGAGAGACAGAGAGAGAGACAGAGTGAGAAAATGGACATGCTGGGGCCTCTGTTGACTGCAGATGAACTCCAGACACGTGCACCACCCTGTGCATTGGCTTTATGTGGATACTGGGGAGTTGAACTCTGGTCCTTAGGCTTTGCAGGCAAGTGCCTTAACCACTGAGATATCTCTCCAACTCCTGTTTCAGTTTTGAAGGCAGGAATTACTAATAAATAGACTAGCTGCATGCTGAAAAGAACACATTTGAGAGATTTGGGAAAGTCACTTCTGTGCCCTAGACATCTGTCCTCATAAGTAATACACAGCAATCCAGGGTTGGTGAACGGGGCTAAATCTGCTCTGCATGTTTCTGTTAATTAGATTTTATGGACACAGCCATGCTCACTGACATATTTGGTGTGTGATAGCTTTTGAACTAAAATATTTACTGTCTGCTTCCTTTCAGAATAAGGCAGCCAACCTTGACCTGCGTGATCCTTTTTCAAAATCCCTTTAGTGCTAAAGTCTGTGACCCTGAGATGCACTTAGTGGTAGAAGTGAGAAAAGGATAAAGTCAAAAGGACATGGAAATAGAGGTGTGATGCACCAGACTTGGCATGCCTCAAATTTAAAAGAAGCTCTGTCCATCCAGGTTTATTTAATCCCCTCACAGTAATCCCTGACTCTCTGTCTGTCCTGCCTTCCTGTCTTGCTGGAAGCATGCACGCACAGCTGCCTGGGGACCATTTGATTGCACATGAAAACACTGTAGTCGTTCTGTGCAAAGCACATGATTTACTTGTGCAAAGTCCTTCAAATGTACCAGCTGGGAAAAAAAAAAAACAAAAAAAAACCCTGCATTCCTCCCATGGGGAATACTGTCTCTCACATGGAATATATAACTAGTTCATCTTGTAGGACCACAGGCATTTCGTTAAGGAAAATGGTCCATATGAGCTGTTGTGTTGTCTGTGGGGCTCCTTCCAGGGAAGGTAGGTCAGCACCCATCTGTCCTCTCCCATCCGGACCCTCAGGCTTACATACAGGCATGCCTCACCTTCTCCTAACACTCAGATTAAGGATCGAGGCTAAGAGGTCATCTTAATCTTAAGGGATTTAGTCTGCCGGCTGTGTGTTTGGTTGGGTGTGCTTGGCAGGAACAGGATAAGGTTTGACCGGACATGGGAAGAGGCCAGAGCACCCTCCCTGTACACAATCCTCTACAGGCCTGAACCACAGATAGAGTACAAGAGGGTAAATGTATCTTTGCCTTGGGAAAATTACAGAATAAAATTGGTCACCTGGCTGAGGATATAACTCCATGGGAGAGCAAGTACTTATAAATGAACACAGGAGCCAGGGTTTGACTGTTCACATTGTGTGTAGGGGGGGGGAGGGTTGGGGGTTGGCTGTGATGTCAAATAAGCCATTCTTATTGATGTCGTGCTCTATATAAGCATAAAATTCCCTCATGGGTTTCTTGTATACACACACATAAATACACACGCATATGTTTACATCTTGATATAAACTTGCTCTATTTTTATTTTTAAATTATTCCAGGTACATACAAAAGTTGGAAACTAATACAAAGAATGAACACGCATTTCCTTAATGATAAATGTTGTCACATTTGCTTTATATTTATGTCTCACTCCTGCACCCATCCTCTCCCTGTCAGATGACTTTCCACCCCTAAGTACTTAGATAACTCCTAAAATTCTTCACTCACCCAGCAGTATATACACATAATTACCAAAATTAGGAAATTGACATCAATACAGTACTCTTTTGTTGGGAACTTTAATCTCTGGACATACTGCAAATTGGTCATGCTTCCATCAGGTTATATTCTTAGACTCCCTGACACCATTCCACTAAGGGCGCTCCTCAGCAGAGTTATTGGGAATCACTGTGGAGTCCTGAATGCACCAGTCAGTTTCTATGGGGGAGACAATGTTTCAGAGTACAACCTTCCCACCCTGTGGCTCTTACAATCTTTCTGCCCTCTCTTCCCCAATGTATCCTGAGCCTTGGAGGGCACGTTATAAGTCTCCTGTAGTGTTTGGCTCTCAGCAGAGTCTGATTTTCTGCTCTGATGGGTTTTGAATCTCCTTAGTGTCTACTGCCATCTCCCAAGGAGGTTTTCAGGCTAGCAGTGAGAGCAGCTCTCATATTTTTAATCTGCCACTTCCTCTGTACATCAGCACAATATTCTTATGCAAATTTATACTCCATACTGATGTAGTTTATTACAGCATTATTAATTACACATACAGAATTTATTTTCCACTTGCTTCCTTTTTTTGTTTGTTTGTTTGTTTTTTGAGGTAGGATCCCACTCTAGCTCAGACTACCTGGAATTCACTATGGAGTCTCAGGGCCTCGAACTCATGGCGATTCTCCTACCTCTGCCTCCCCAGTGCTGAGATTAACGGCGTGCGCCACACCCGGGTTCCACTTGCATCTTACGGGCTTGATTTGTGTTCTGTAATTTTCTATTTGCAGACTGTCACAAGAATTACTTTAAAAATCTTGAAGGCTGGGGTTGCAGCTCAGTGGTAGAGCAATTGCCAGGTATGCATAAGGCCTTGGGTTCGATCCCCAGTACTGCAAAAAATAACCCCTCCCCCCAGGTGCCCAAAAATTCTTTTGTAATGCTTACTTTCTTAGCCTACATACTACATTTAGACAAGATCAGGAGTGTTCAGGGTGCTATGGCCATAGACAACACACTATATTTAGACACTGTTGAGATTCCTAGGACGTTTGGATAATAGTAATAGCAGTCATGTACGCTCTTGAGTCTACCTTGGGCTTCGTGAGCAGAATCTCATGTCAAGTGAAGGTTGCACCCTGAGACTTGTCTTTTTCTGTGCAAGTGTGAGAACTCTGATGGGGCTTTCTGGTAACTTCCTGCACTTACTGACGGTGCTTTTCACTGTATCCTTGAGGGATAAGAAGAAGTACTGATCTCTAGTCAGAACCTTATTTTGTTTTTATTCTCTTTTGCTTTCTTTCTTTTCTTTTTTTCTCTTTCTTTTTCTTTCTCTCTTTCTTTTTTTAATTTATTTATTTGAGAGCAACAGACAGAGAGAGAAAGAGAGAGAGAGAGAGAGAGAGAATGGGCACACCAAGGCCTCCAGCCACTGCAAACGAAATCCAGATGCATGCACCACCTTGTGCATCTGGCTTACGTGGGTCCTGGGGAGTTGAGCCTCGAACCAGTGTCCTTAGGCTTCACAGGCAAACGCTTAACCTCTAAGCCATCTCTCCAGCCCCTCTTTCTTTCTTTTTAGGTGGGTATAATGCATAAATGAGTACAGCTAGCCATCGCTCCTAGTGTTATTCTCTGCACGGGATATCCCTCTCTTTCTTCTAGCCCCAGCTGACCTAGAATTCACTATGTAGTCTCAGCTGGCCTCAAACTCACAGTGATCCTCACACCTCAGCCTCCTCAAAGCTGGGATTAAAAGTGTTCACCACCATGCCTGGCTCTAGTTTTACTTTTTCTTAGTCTCTCATCCTAATGGTGAAACTACAACCTTTCCTCGGGAGCAAATGAAACACAATGGAGCAAATTAAAATTATGGCTATTCTGCAGAATTTCTGTGGGAACTCAGAAGAGAAACATATACCACTGAATATAATCAATCGATTCCTTATTTAGACAGCTTGCTTTCCCTTTAAAATCAGACCTGTATAATGCATAAATGAGTACAGCTAGCCATCGCTCCTAGTGTTATTCTCTGCACGGGATATCCCTCTCTTTCTTCTTCCACTCTCTACAGAGTGGGTTAAGCCATACTGGATAAAAATTTATAGGTTTCATGCCGGGCATGGTGGCGCACGCCTTTAATCCCAGCACTTGGGAGGCAGAGGTAGGAGGATCGCTGTGAGTTCAAGGCCACCCTGAGACTACATAGTGAATTCCAGGTCAGCCTGGACCAGAGTGAGACCCTACCTCGAAAAACCAAAAAAAAAAAAATTATATAGTTCCCGATGATGCTTCACCCCTAATGTACCTCCTTCGACATAGTGTCTTATGAGCTCTCTGCAGATATACATTGTGTGCATTCCAGAGCATGAGCCTCTGCTTCTTTTGACATGTGGGGGGATGGAGAATGGTTCGCCATCCCTAGCGTGAGTGGATCTGTCCTCACCGATGGGCACATCTGCATGGCTACTCTGACTCACGGCATGTTGGTTAGCCCTGTGAAGAAAGTAGGCACAATGAAGGCCAGTGGTGGGGTTCCTGCTCCAAGCACAAACATGATGCACTGGGGCACACTGTGTGCTTGAGGGTAAAGGGTCTTTCAACGTGACTGCCACATCCTACTGTTCAGGTTCTTAAGCCTGAGAATAAACGGGCTTGGCAGGGAGAACGATCTCATGACCCTCAGACTTCAGAGTCAAGAGCTTCGGGGAGGTACTACTCACTCTGCTAACATAGGAAGCAAGATGGGTCTGTAAATAGACCCAAGGCCAGGGGTTTGAGAGTCTACCATTACACATGTCTCTTCACCACCCATTCTTCTGAGGAATACTGAGGTTGGGAAGGGTCTCATTTCCTATTATTTACTTAGGACAGCACCCCCAGGCCCCATCCCTATGGAGTACAAGAGCACATTGTAATTGGAGCCCTTGGAGTGTGATGTGTGCAATGTTTGACTATCGCTGTGTGCTGAGTAAGCAGACATAAGAAACAAGTAAAGACTTAAAGACGGCCACACCTCACATTCTTCTCTTAAGCCTTTTTATTTCTACATTTTCTACTTGCCAACCAAGTATGGGTGCCCTTTTCTTCACGGTTAAATCCCAAGTTTGTAGTCCCCACCTGTTCCATTAAAAGTTTGAATTAAAACTTGCATGCTTTAGGTCGAAGGTTCAATACTTGTTTGTTTTTTAACTAGTGACACTTTTGTTCTGTGACTTCACAAAAGAACAAATGAATTGGTCTCATGACATGTTCTTTTTGTTCTTTGTCTTAATTCATTTTCAAAAAAGAGTTTGAATGTGAGGTGGCAGGAAGGAATTCATTCAAGGAGAAAGACATTATCAACATTTTACCCACAGTATCCAAGTCTGTAGAATTCTTTTCAGTGATACATTCACCTGCCTAGCTTCATTATTTTACAAAACAAGAGGAGTAATGACTACTTCTTCTGTACCTAAATTTTACACTTATGTATTAACATGTCAGCAATTTTGAAATATCATGGTGAAGAGATATTGTGCTTTGAGAAATCAAGTCAGTTGGCTTCTTGTGTCCTGACTTAGGTATCTGTGGTCATGGTCACAAGGCTTGCTGAGAGTCAGCAGTGACCTCATGAGGCAAGAGAAGTTAGCTGAGACTCAGTGGCACTCTTGTTTGCATACAGAGCACAAGGAATCATAGCAAGGATGGAGGGTCTGTAATTGGGTATCAGGCAGTTTTCCATTGGTAGAACAAAATACCTGAAGCAACAAACTTTATAAAGAGAAAAGGTTCATGTAGCTCACAGTGTTAGAAATTCAGACTCAAGAATCAGTGGCCACATGGGTTTGAGCAGAAATTATGGTAGAAGCAAAGGGCCCATCCTAAAACAGAGCAGAGAGAAAGGGATAGAGACTAGGCTGCCCCTTCTAGGGCATTCCTCCAGTCACATAAAGAGTTCCCTCAAGGATCCACTTCCCAAAGATATCAACACCTTCTAATGGTGCTAGCCTGTGGATTAGGCTTCAAATTAGCATCAACCCACTTGGGGACATGAACATTAAACAAATGGTACTCACACATAGCCAATGGCATGAAGTCAAGGCTAGCAATGACTTGACTAGTCCTGCTTTGTACTTAATGAAGAATCCTGTACATTTATGGCCCTGCAGCAGGTCTCTAGGTAGGACTGATATGGCTGACTGTAGTCAGTAGCTCTAAGGGAGAACTGGAATACACTGAAGCCCTTCCTTAGGTAGAATCAGACAGAGTGAGGAGGGGCCAAAAGCTCCAAGTTTGGGGCATGGTTAGGGATAGATTCTCTTGCAAGGAACACTGGTTATCGGAATTCTTCAGCAAGTTGATTTTAGACTTGACCGCCTGTTGAGGAATGTTGTCCTTCAAGCATAACAGACATTGCCGTGTTAAACAAAGAAGCTGTGCTTGCTCACAAAAGTTACCTCAACAAAGCTGGACCTGTTGACCTTCCCTCATAGAAGGAAGGAAGTAGACCGTCCAGTCATTCCTGCCTATGCACCCTCTCCCCAGTTATGTGGAATTCGGCCCCCACTGCAATTTGGTGATCATTGCAAGCACAGCTCTTACTTGAAAGGGAATAAGAGATAGTATATTAGTGGCACAGACGATTCAGGTTAACTCAAATACCATGTCCCTGCATGGCAAGAGTTTCATGAAGCTTTTTATAGTTATAGAAAAAAAGGAAAGAAAGTCATAAATCAAGGCCTCGATAGAAACATCAGGAAGGCGGGTTCCAGCAAAACGGAGACACTGCTATAAGGTGTCCCATCCTCTAGCTTTTGGGTTGGTGGAGGCTAATGGTGTATTAAGTTCATACATCCTCAGAAGCTTCGCCTGAGAGTCACAAGGATGTGAGGTCAGATACAGAGGTGGGCTATGAATGGTTATGAAGGGGCTAAAGATAGCAAGATGTGGGCTGGAGAAATGGCTTAGTGGTTAAGGCATTTGTCTGCGAAGCCAAAGGATCCTGGTTCGATTCTCCAGGACCCATGTAAGCCAGATGCCCAAGGGGCACATGCATCTGGAGTTCGTTTGCAGTGGCTAGAGGCCCTGGCATGCCCATTCTCTCTCTGTCTGTCTCTCTTCTCTCTCTCTCTCTCTCTCTCGCTCTCTCTTTGCTTGCAAATAAATAAATAAATAATTGGATCCTAGCTCTGCAGCATTCCAGCCTCTTTACACTCACAAAGTCCTAATCCAGCAGCCTGGTAGAATCATTAATGCAGGTCGTCTCAGGCAGAGTTAGAGTATACAGGAGATGGAAAGGCAACTGCAAGGTGGGGAGACTCCACCGGTGCAGCTTCTGGGAGGTCATGACTGACTCATGCTGGTGTGGGGCTGTTGGGGCACCACTCATGCTTCTGCAAGTAAGCCACGCTAGACTTGGGCAGAATCTTTCCTTCGGTCTGTTGGTGGTGCCCTCTGTGAAGTGCATAGACACTTGTTAATGTCTCCCCAGGCAAAGGTAATGCATTACCTCCCCACATAGAGGAGATGAGGTTGCCACAAGAGTGCCAAGTATAGTTCCATGGGCTCAGTCACCGGAGTGTCAAGTACTCAAGATGCAGGTCTTGAATGGCTAGACATATGCAAAGTAGACCTGGGGATCTAGCAGCTTCTAAGAAGCCTTGATAAACAAAAGGGGGAAGATAAGACGTTTGTGTTTTATTTTCTCTTAGTATGTAAGTGCTAGCAAAACCAAGTATATCTAATAAGAAAACTATGTTTAATTTAGATCTTCCTTACAGATTCCCTGAGTGCAGGAGACAGTTCTATAAATTTGACCCGAGTTCATGCTTAACTTTTCCATTTACTTGAGATACTGGATCAATTACTTATCTTTTATATGACTAAATTTCTTCATATGAAAGGTGGAAATCATGTTGAGAAAGCATAAATAGATTTCCTTCCCTAACTTCCTTAAATGGTCATAGGTGAACATGAGCAAATGAAGTATCCCTTCTTCTTTTTTTTTTTTTTTTTTTTTTTTTTTTTTTTTCTTTTTCTTTTTTTTTCTTTTTTTTTTTTTTTTTTTTTTTTTTTTTTTTTTTTTTTTTTTTTTTTTTTTTTTTTTTTTTTTTTTTTTCTTTTTCAAGGTAGGGTCTCACTCTGGTCCAGGCTGACCTGGAATTCACTATGTAGTCTCAGGGTGGCCTCGAACTCTCAGTGATCCTCCTACCTCTGCCTCCCGAGTGCTGGGATTAAAGGCGTGCGCCACCACGCCCGGCTTGAAGTATCCCTTCTTAACCACTAAGTCTTACAGCCCTGACATGACAGCTTTTATATAATTATTAATGTTGAATTTCTATTTGCAGCATAAGGATAGAGTCTGATATCCATTCATGACACAAATGGGTATAGATTGTCTTTTGCGGGCTAGGCATTTACTAAAGACCAGAATACAGAATGAAACAGGCCCATACGATCATACGCTACATGGTGAAACATTTAGTGAACAAATGAATGGGAAAGTAGAAGTTCAAGTGCAAGTCCTTTGAAAAGGAGACGATCCCTGGATTCTACTGTTATCTCTAGTAAGCCTAGGTTCTTTTCAGTTCCTTTCCCATCTCTATGACTTCCAGAAGCTGCACTAAAAGCTAAATTGAACCACCCGAAAAAGTCAGCCACACCTCTCTTTGCCCGGGTCCCCACTCTGGAGCCGCCCTGGAATTCTGCCATGGAACCTTTGTCTGTGGACTTGGCAGGTGGCCATGCTTTGCTGCTTTCTGTCCCATTAACCTCTATTTTATCTGTCAAGAATAGTAGTCCCCATTGTTGAAAGCAGCAATTTGCCAAGCAGGCAAGCTTGGAGTCCTGTTTGATGGAGCATTACAGGGAGCAAAAGGGAAAGTTTGAACAGATTTGCCTCTCTAATTTCCTGAAAGGATCACAGCCAAACTCACCCTCTGGTAAGATGATTTCTGCCTGCATTATAATAACAGGCATCTATTGCCATGACAGGGGAATGGAGAGGCCATGAGACTATGGCCTCTATTTCCTGGTTTCACTCAGTCCCATGACAACTCATGGGATACCATGCTATTTAGAACAAATAAACTTAAAGAGCTCCTCTTTCCTAAAGTATTCATAAAGACTTTTTTTTTAATTCTATGACTGTGAGACACAGTGCCAGTTTTTTTCTTTAATTGAACATATAGATTTTAACAATAAAATCATTCTCAGAGTGAAAAATCTGCCTTCCTGTTCATTTGAACAAGCATCAAGCCTATGGCTGATATACACAGCCACCCAGATTCCAGATAATTCACATTTATTATGTAAATAGTTTCATGGAAATAAAAAACCACTCATATCTAGGTTGTTTCACTGGAATGAATTTCCATCAAGCATACAGAATAATAAATATTAATTTTATGTATTTATCAATACATATTTGTGAAAAGAAAGGTAGGAATGAGGGATGGAGAGAGTGCCAGCAAAGGAAAGAATCTGACGCGATGACTGACTTTCTTTAGATTTGCCCGAATCCTCTTGTCACATCTTGCACTTGACAGGCTGATCGTGACCGTTTCTTGCTTCTTGAACTACATGTGTGTGTATGCATGTATATGCATGTTCATAGTGTGCTATGTCCTATGTGCATACGTATTTCTGTACTTTTGTATGTGTTTGACTGCTCTGATGACTGGCTACATTTCCCATATAAGGAATATCTTAACATAATGTACTTGATGTGAGCAATATTCTTCAGAAAGTAGGCTTCAGGTGACCAAAGCTGTGTTCTTCACTGCAAGGTGTCCAGTGCCTATGACATGGTGAAACAGCTAGTCAAGTGCCTCAGAGTTCACTGTGGGTGTTGAGTACCTCGTATGTTTACCCAGCAAGGCAAAGAAAATTCCGAAGAGTGCCTTTTCAGCATTCAACCTATCAAACTGTGAAGGTGGCCATACTCAGTGTTAGGTCAGACAGGTCCCAATATGGAGTCAAGGACAGCAGGATGGCGACAGAGACATAAGGAAGTGGATAACCCACATTCCTCAAGAAACCACCCAGTCCTTACCCCTTCCTTGCCTAGCAATGCCCAGGTCATGGTTTCCTGCCCCTTATGTCTTAAGTCGCCTGATCACTGTTCTGATCTCACACCCTAGCTTTTTTAAGTGGCTAATATAAAGAACAAAGAAGTTCCTTTCCTCATCTTCCCCCAACTGAAAGCCCTATAAAGCCCACTACCTGAGGAACTCAGGTGGGCTGTGCTCCTCTCTTGTGAGCCAGCCCTGGCAGCTCATGCTTTTCCTGAATAAAAGCTTTCATCTTTGCCTCAGAGTGGTTTGCGTGGTCGTGGTCACTCCCAAACCTTATATCTGGTGCCCTGATTCAGATAGGAGGCTTCCAATTGTACTCTTGGGTGGCCAGACCTCCTTTCCCCTGACCAGTGCACTGAGCTGCAATTTACCCTCTGATGGCTTCGGACCATCTCAACCTGTCCAACCTAATACTCAGTCCATCTCTCGCACCACAGTCACACTTACACCCATCTCTTATATCAAGTGATACATGACAAGCCCCAACTTTGTCTCCATTTCTCCATGACATCATCCATTCAAGCGGCGCACACACACACACACACACACACACACACACACACACACACTTGTGTGTGGCTTGATCCTGCTCATCTGCCAGGATGCTCCAATTTCACTAACAAGTTAAGCCATCCCTTTTTGTCTGGCCATCCTCTGTTGGTCTTGGTGTCCTGGAATTTTCTCTCAAAGTACATATCATTGTCATTATGTACTTAACTGAGTATTCTTTGTGACTTACTTCCTTGGTGAGACAATACTTTTTTGTTATTGATGGTGGTTTTGTTTTCTGAGTTTTTTTGTTGTTGCTGTAATTGTTTGTTTGTTTCTAGGTAGGGTCTTACTCTATCCCAGGCTGATCTGGAACTTACTCTGTAGTCCCAGGCTGGCCTCGAACTCACAGCAATCCTTCTGCCTCTTCCTTCCAAGGCTGGGATGAAGGTTTGCACCATGATGTGTGTTTTTTTGATAGCACAGGTTTTATCTGTCTTGTTCCAACCAAGTGATTCCTAGTTGGACAGGTCAGTCATTCAATAAATATTCATGGAACCAATGAGGATGGAGGGAGGAAAGTAAGAAGGAAGAGTGATGAGGAAAAGGGAAGGGAAAGGAAAGAGAGAGTGCCAGAGGAGAGTGGGCCGAGAATCAGAGGCTGATGAATTAGCATTTCTTCAGCTTTGTCCAAATCCTGTTGACACTCTTACTCTCACTAAACTGGCTTGGGCTATTTCTTGCAGCTCAAAATTCTATTGATATTTGAGGCTACTTTCACAGGCTGGCTAAATTTTTATTCAATTCAAAATACTAGAATTAAACCCATATGAAATCACCTTTGATTTCATGTGGGTTTATCCTAGCATTTTATGAGTTAATGAATGAAGGTCTTTGTGTCTTATATAAAAGAATATCTTTTCTTCTTTTAAATCATACTGAACGTAGGTTGCTTAGCTTGTCTCGTCATCAGTTGCTGCATCACAAACATTGCATATATATGTAGTGAGACGGCACATTGTTTCACATCCTCAAACGTTTTAATAACCTTTGCCTAGCTTTCACCCAGCTTTGCTCCAGTAGGTATTTGGTATCATGAGTTGGCTGTGTATTTTATGACACATAGAGGACTGGCTGGAGAAACACATCCATGAAAACTTACAAGTACACACTGACCAAGGCAAGGTGCTAATGCAGGCAGGTGGGAGGCAGCTGCTGCAGAAGGCTCCGTTCTCACACACGTTCCTTCCCTGGCTCTTTCAGGGGCTGGCAAGGCTTGGCTATGTGGGTGTGTGCAATGGCTAAGTCTCTGACAACTGAGGAAACTTCACAGACCATCTGATGAAGACAGCAAGGAGGGGGCTGAAGAGATAGCTTAGCGGTTAGGCACTTGCTTGTGAAGCTTCAGGATCCCGGTTGAAGGCTCGATTCCCCAGTACCCACGTAAGCCAGATACATGATGCATGCATCTGGGGTTTGTTTGCAGTGGCTGGAGGCCTTGGTGTGCCCATTCTCTCTCTCTTTCTTGCTCGCTCTCAAATAAATAAAAAAAATTTTAAAAAAGATATGGAAGACAGCAAGAAAAAAAAAAGCTTTGTTCATTCACTGCTTTCTTAGATTAGGCTCCCTAGAGCAGATCCTGAAATGAAATGAAGATTTGTGTACAGGTCGGTAAGGAATTGTACCAAGGAGAAACCAGGAAGTTGGAAGAAAATCAATGTGGAGAAGGACTAAACAGCTTGAAGTGAGGCCCCACCCTGGACTTACACGTGCTCTGGAACATTCCTTATGCTGCCATGGATGTCCCGGGGTGGAGCGGGCGGGTGGGGGCGTGCGGAAGGGGCAGGAAGCCACCAGGGGTTCATACTGGTGTGCTAATGCTGAGACCATCCTTGGCTACAGGCCATGCCAGGGGAAACTGCTGCTAAGAGAATGGGGCAAACAGTTTCCAGTGGCTCAAGAGTCCTCTGAGGAGAGTTTGCAAGCATGAGCCATTAGGCGTCAAGTACAAACAGGAAGCGGTGGTTGAGCACCCAAAGCAAGCAAAGGTACCCAGAGGACTGGGTAGAGCACAAAGCATCAGTCATCCCCTGAGCTCCCCTGCCAGCAAAGGGCTCTTCGAGTTTAAACTTCTCTTTTTTTGACCTCTTGCAGAACAAAATCTTCTGACCTTGATTCTCTGATAGTCAACTCTTCAGTGGCTCCATTTTTAAAAATCTTTGAATATATGTAACTTCCTGTCACAGGTACACAGTCTCTCACAATGATCCTGACCAGCTACTTTTTCTTGAGAAAGTGTCCAATAATTAATAAAGAATGATATACTATACTCCCTGGTAGGTCATGGAACGATGTGTAGGTCAATACCTGTTAATAATGAGCAGTGGATTGCTTTCCATCCTTTGAGCCCTGTGGAACAGACACACCACTCGTTTTGCTGACTCCGAAAGGTTCTGAACCACTGACTACTCAGAGCTGCCTGTTAATTCTTCCTCCTAGATTTATTTAATCCAGTTAAAGAATAAGTCACAATGGTGATGGTTCCCAAGACTCACAGCCACATTAGGCTGTGTGGTTGTCAGCAAATGTGGTCTATGAAGGGGGGATTCTGTGATCCTTGAAAAATGCTTATCTTGTTGGTCCGTATTAATGGAGGTCATTGTGTTCGGGAGACCTGCCCCACGGTGGCCATTTGATCCTCCAGGATCTATTATCCTGGGAAATTTAACAACCTGTAGGAGGCCAGAAATGCATACTTTGGTTGGGAAACTTCTCTAAAAGTTCAATGCCAAAGTAGGACTAGAATTACTCTTAAAATAAATTCCAGATTTATGTTGTTTTCCAGAACCTGGCTGCCTGTTTGCTTTGCTTCCTTTCTTTCTGTTTTTATTTCACTGGGCTTCTTGTACAATAATGATTTATCAAGCCAACGATAAGCCAGGCACTGTAGTGGGGGGACAGAGGGGAACAAAGGCATGCATCATCTCTCCTTATAGAGGCTTTCTAGAGATTGCTGTGACCACACACATGATATTTACAAGACGTGGAAAGTGCTGTGAGGGAAATGAAGAGAGCAAGGAAGTGGCTGTGTGGGGCAGGGAGGGGTGGGTGGGAGGTGTTCTTACTCAGGTGACATTTGAGAAGGAGCCGGTTCTCCCAAGCTTTGGAAAAAGAAATTTCTGTGTGGAGGTCATTGTGACTGTGCAGCTATCAAACCAGCTGAAGCCCAGTGTGCTGCAGAAAGAGCTCCCAGCGTGATTGAGAGAACACAGGAACGAGGTGAGCAAGAGGTCTGGCAGCTCGTTTAAGACCCCACAGGCAACAACAACAAAAAAAAGGGACGGAGATTTTTTTTGAGAAGTCGTATGAGATACGAGAGTTTTAAATAAAAAGAATGACTTTATTGGGCTGGAGAGATGGCTTAGTGGTTAAGGCGCCTGCTGTTGGGTTCTCCAGGTCCCACGTTTAGCCAGACACAAAAGTGACACAAGGGTGCGATGCCATGCATGCCCACAAGGGGGCGCATGTATTTGGAGGTCGTTTGCAGAAGCTGAGAGACCACTGGCATACCCATTCTCTCTCCCTCTCCCTCTGTGTCTTTCTCAAATTCAATATAAAATAAAATAAAGAATGACTGTATTTATTTATTTATTTATTTATTCATTCATTTATTTTAAAAATCTAGCTTCCTGTTTGGGTATTGGTGGTGTTGTGAGTGGAGGCCAGGAGTCTTTAAGCAATGGCAGATGAGAAGACTGTGTGTGAGGGGGGGTTCTGCTGGCATAGAGAAGGGACAGTGCAGAGTACTGATGAAGGGGAATGTGGCAGGAGGCTCTCCACCAAATGACAAGGCCGTGGGTGAGGAATCTGACTTTCTCTTGGCCTATTTTCCTGTCTGAAAGTCAGGGTTAATATCCAGGTGCTTATCCCATTGTGTTCTTTCTGGGGATTAAACCATCAATAGTTACTCTTGGGCTGGAGAGATGGCTTAGCAGTTAAGGCACTTGCCTGTGAAGCCTAAGACCCAGGTTTGACTCCCTGCAACCTACGTAGCCAGATGCACAAGGTCACATGCACACACACAAGGTCATGTATGTGCACAAGATGGCACAAGCATCTGGAGTTCTGCAGTGGGTAGAGGCCCTGGTGTGCCAATTCTCTCTCTCTCTTGTAAAAAATAAATAAATAAATATAAAACAAATAAAATAGTTATCCATGAAGAGCTTTATGCAAAAATATAAAAAATGACTATTTTCTATCAGTTTGGGATGCAGAAGGACTAAACCGAGGTAGAGGACTGAACAACACAGTTTGTCCACGAGCGTGGCTCATGTCCTAGAGTGACAATGTAGGCTCCCCATCCAACTTCATTGTTATTGGCTCATGGTGACCGCTGGCCAGTAGCTCTCTTAGCTTTGTCTGTATGTGGGGCACGTTTGCCACCCACGTACACATCTAGCTGAGATGGAGGGTTGAGCTGCCTGTGAGAGCTGACCAGTCTGTTTATAAAGAACTACCTTTTTATTGTTTTTTGTTTGTTTGTTTTTTACAAATAAACAAGGGGAAAAAAAGACTGACTTGAAACAACATAGTGACTCGGATTTCCATCTGTAGTTGATAACAGCATTCAGTCCTTGTTAGATCCAACCATGCTGGTGTCCGTGTCAGTGTCTGATGTGCTGTGGAAACAGAACAAAAGAGGCAGGGAGCTGCTTGCTTGTGGAACAGTGTGATAAGGTGAAAAGACTGGTGAAAAGAGGGATTAAAAGTCTGGATACATAGCTCAGTACTGGAGTTCTTGACTAATGTAATTGAGGTTCTGGGGTCTATCTGCAGCACTGTCAAAAAGAAAAAAAGTACACAATGAAAAAAGAATTGTAGCAGAAAGGACAGTGCCCACTGAAAGATATGGGGAACTATGGGTTATTTTTCCTGTGCATACAAAAAGAGTAACTCACTAAAATTTAGCTGGAATTGGTATAGTTCCAGCACTCTGAGGGCTGAGGAAAGGGATGGTGAGGTCTAGATTATATTTTGAGACCCTGTCTCAAAAAATAAAAGCAGGGCTGGGGCTGGAGAGATGGCTTAGCGGTTAAGCGTTTGCCTGTGAAACCTAAGAACCCCAGTTTGAGGCACAATTCCCCAGTACCCACGTAAGCCAGATGCACAAGGGGACGCATGCATCTGGAGTTCATTTGCAGTGGCTGGAGGCCCTGGTGTGCCCATTCTCTCTCTCTCTCTCTCTCTCTTTCTCTCTCTCTCTGCCTATTTGTTGCTCTCAAATAAATAAATACAAACAAAAATAAAATAAAAATAAAAACAGGGCTGGATAGATGGCTTAGTGGTTAAGGAACCTGCCTGGGAAGCCTAAGAACGCCTGTTTGATTCTCCAGGACCCACGTTTAGCCAGATGCAAAAGTGACGCAAGTGCGCAATGTCACACATGTGTACAAGGGGGTGCACACATGTCTGGAGTTCATTCACAGCAACTGAGAAGAGATTGGCACGATCATTCCCTCTCTTTTTTCTCTCTCTCTCTCCCTGTCTCTCTCAAAATAAAATAAAATAAAATAAAATAAAATAAAATAAAATAAAATAAAATAAAATAAAATAAAAGCAAACCAACAAAAACATCCTCCTTCCCTGCCAAAAAGTTTATGCACCCAAATATGATAGCTTGGATAACTTCTTATTCTTAGAATCAAGAGCCTTGGATTAATTCCTGACTATTAGTAATTATAAAATTTTGGGTATGCAACCAAGTTCTCTAAATTCCAGGTTGCTTGTCAACAATATTCCATGTCACAGTGTTGTCAGAAAAACAACAACAACAACAAAGACAATCGATAAAATTGAAATCTAGGGCTGGGGAGATTGCTCGATGGTTAAAGGCACTCTCTTGCAAAGTCTGCCAGCTCAGGTTCGATTCCCCAGTACGCGTGTAAAGGTAGATATGCAGGGTGGCACATGTGTCTGGAGTTCAGTTGCAGTGGCAAGAAGCCCTAGGATACCCAATCATATTTTCTCCCTCCCTCCCCCACTCTCTCCTTATACTAAATAAATATTTTTCTAAAAAAGAAATCTAAACTTTTTAGCATTTAGGGTATGTTATTACTATGAACGATCAGCAGCTCTGAGAAATTGGGACCAGTTTGGGCCCTAGTCAGTCTGTTCTCATTTAAATGGTACTTTCATTTGAAGGTATGCCTCAATTCAGACAGGGTGAGTCATTTGCCAATATTGCAGTATACAGCAGTTTTCACTTTAGTGTTACCCTTCGAATATGTCTCCCCTCAGAAAGATTTTTCCCACAGTTTGATTTGCCCCTTACAACACGTTAGTATGCATGTGAGTTGAGGTCAGAGGTTCTGGTCAGAATTAACACCTTCATGTCTCCCATCCTGGTTGTGTCCAGCCCTCTGGTGCCTCAGCTCAGTGTGTGGCCCTTGGTGGAAAGGAATAAACAGATTTCAATCCTTTTAGCTGTCATGAGTCCCAGACCTCAGGACCTTTGGAAAGGCACAAGACTAGTTTTGCATTCCTCACTCACAAGATAGCTTCCAGCATGGTCTCAATTCAATATGAATGAGGACGCCATGTTCTCACTGGCAGTTCAAACCCCTCCTCAGGTAGATGTAATGGAGCTTCCTCAGAGCCACACCTGTTCATCGCTTATCTCCTCTTCTCTGTCCCTAGGTCAGTGTGAAATCGGCTGGGCCTTCTACTGCACTGGAGCAGGCGCTGCGGGCGCCATGCTGCTGTGCACGTGGCTGGCTTGCTTCTCGGGCAAGAAACAGAAGCATTACCCATACTGAGATGGAGCCATCAGGAGCAAGCAAAGGAGAAGATGGGCCTGGGGGACTTGAAAGGGCCAAAGCATCCAGCTACTTTCAAAAGGTGGAATAGCGGTTCGAATCCAGTACAGTGCAAATGAACTGAAACCCGATGGAATCAGGAACATTGTATGGAAATGGCGGGTTGTGGGCGATTTTTCAAACAGATGGAGGGTGTGAAATGATGGAGAAAATTGGACCAAAGGTTAGCATTGGAGGGCCTCGGGTGTTTCTGTTCCACGGAGTATTGTTAACGTATATCACATACACAAAGCGATTCTATATATGCAAAGTAGGATTTTGTTTTTGCTCTGTTTTACAAAGGTGAGGACTTGGAAGACTCAAAAGGGCTAGTAGAGACAGTATTATCTTGGGGAGCGGAGTGGACACCCTGCAGACATGCCTGCTGCAGGGGAGGACTGCGCCTGAAAGCACACGAGCACACGCACGCACACATATCCACACACATGCACAAGCATATGTCATCACACACACTGTACAGCAAGGTGAGCAGTGTAATGCTCCTGTTTTCTTTTTAATATACATGTAAAGGACAGTATTCTCATTTTATAAAGCATACATTAAACTTAGTCCATGAACCAATAAGCCACTCCATCAGTATTTTATATATCCTGCATAGACTGTCTGTACGCTGAACACGACTTTAGTGTTTATGCAGGCCTTCAGAGTTAAGCCTTCCTATTTCAGTGTTATTCAAAGACATGAACTATTTCTCTGAGTAGCTTCTGTTATGATATCCCTATGAAGAAAAGGCACCTTTTGACCACTGTAGGTGAGAATTCAGTACAGACAGGAGAGTAAAGAAAGACATTTCCAGTCGTTAGATCTCTTGTCCTTTTGCCCACTATCCTACTGTTGCTGTACCACATTTATTTCAATATTCATTTTGTAATAAAATAAAAAGTGCTATTTTGTTTGTTTTTGAAAAGCTCTGTGAATAAACTCTCTTTGATCAATAGCTCACCGAGTCATCGAGTGTTAATTCACATGTGGGCCTTGTTTCTTTAATTTCTTAAATGCAGCCCTTCACCTGTGGCAGTTTGCTTAGTCTTCCTTCCTCCTTCAAGGCCTCTCATTATTAATCCCCTCACTAATTATCAAGCCAGGCATTTGTAGGCATGCAATCCATTAAAGGTGAGTTAAGACATGGTGTCTGCTTTCAGCTGAAACTCTTTGCGATCAGAATTCTAATTTCCTCTCTTTTTAATCATGAGCAGATTATTGGAAGAGTTTGAGGTCAGTTTTGTATTGTGTGAGGATACAGGCAGATTTTTGGCATGATGTGAAACAGCAAGAGCTAGTGGTTAGTTCAGGTTTCTTGGCTGAGTCACCAGCAAGATGATGGGTCACAAGTGCTAGGTGGCTTGCTGCCTTCCCACCTTCTATAGGGTGCTGGACCTCGTCCATACTCCATGCCAAGGGTAGCTCACACACCTCTCACGCAGAGATAGACAGTCCTGCCCCCAGCACAAAGCCTTGGCTACAGAGAAGGGTTTAGATTCATTAAAGGCCCCTAAAATCCAGCTCTTTCAGGAGCAAAACCTGCATGCCAGAAAATGGACGAACTCTTTAATCCAGCAAGTCTGAACTACTGTGTCAAATCCTTGTAAACTCAGTCTTAATTAGTTTCTAAATTACACACACTTCATATTTAGAAATGGAACATTCTGGCTCTTTCTGCCTGGAACTGTTTTCTGCACTCCATACATATTTAACAATTTGGTTTGAGTACCTGAATGAATATCACGCTTGGTACTTTCAGTCATCCCAGGGGAGGACCCATGCTGCTTTGGAAGAACAATACAAGAGTCTAGGCAATAAAATTCCCGGTTTTCTGAGGCTTCGTTGGTATGGAGAAAGTGATTCCACTCACACATGCTTAATTCATAATGTGCTGGGTGTCGTTTTGATTGTGTCTCATTGTCTGCTGAGCAGGGCCTCTCCACTGTGGCTTCCTGCTGAGAAGAGAAGATTGCACTTTGCTTCCTCAATTAGCCCATCATTTCCACAAATTGCTGGTGCCTTTCATTTTGTTTTAAACCCCCTGCACCTTCCTGTCAGAATAGTATTGTGACTTCCAAGCTCACGTTATCAAGTTGGATTTCTCTGTGGAATTCATTAAGGTCTAATTCTCTGGACATACATGATGGTACATTGTCATTTTTATGTGATCTGTGTGGTTTCAGACATTACTGAGACTCACTACAATAAAGAGCTGATCACTCGTGCATGACAGAGTCAACTGGCAAAGCTCTGATTGCGAGCTGGGAATCCTCCTGTGAATCAGTCTCTCTCTCTCTCTCTCTCTTGTCTCTCTCTCTCCCTCTCATGAAATATGTTTCAGCATCTCAGAAGACATATCTAATTTATTACGAGATAGGTATTTCAGGTCTGGTAGATGGCTCAGTGCTGCACAAGCTTGAGGACCTGATTTTCAGTCTCCAACACTCAGTAAAGCTAGGCACAGTAGCATGCACCTGCCTTCCCAGTACTTCTAGGGAAAGATGGAAGACAGAGAAAAGAGAAGTCTTAGAATCCCACGGCCCAGCTAGCCTGGTATAAAGAACAGTGAACAAGAGAGGAGGAAGATGAGGACCGACACCTGAGTTTGTCCTCTTATAACAGGGTGTTAGTTAGGGGTCCTGGAAAGTCCTCGAGCCGTAAACCCTAGGTTTGTTTCTAATTTTAATCAAAGAATTGAATTTTTAAAAAGACTGAGAAAGATAATTATTAAATTATTATAGTTATTGAAGGAAGTACAGAGTCAAGGAAAGATACCCATGTGGCTGGAGATCCCAAGTGGAGGTTCCTGGAAAAACCATGTAAAGAAAAGAGAGAAAAGAAAGTTCAAGGAGCTCCTGCCACGTGGGGAGCTGGAGGGGATAAAGAACCCATGTGGAGAGTAAGGATAGGAGGACCTCAAGCCCAGGCCCAGCCGAGGGAAAACTGCACTCACAGCTGGAAGTTCCCAAGTGGTCTGACGGCCTGCCCTCCCCTTGCAAAAGGTATTTATGACCTTATAGTAGTAGGCCCTGTCTTCTGGCTCAGGTGAACCAGAGGGACAGTTGCTTGGTCAGGGACAGGGACTGTCTCAGGAAGATCCTAGCCCTGACACCAAGTTCCAGGGGCTGAACTTGACCAACCACAATGTTTAAGTCCTGTGAAAGATTCCCTCCCATGAGGGTTCCTAGTTGTTTGTGGAAAAACAAGTCTAGGGAGCTAGGCCAGACATGAAAAATCAGATCATCTTTGATTTCCATCAAGTGCAGACTTTCCTGCCTTTTTCTTACTTCCAGGGGTGCAGTCACCCTAACTGTACACGTCCCTCACTCTGACTCTACATACTTGCCATGGCTCACGAGTGCCCACACTCATACCCATGAATACACACACATACACATCACACATACACAAAGTTTAGAAAAAGAATCATATATATTGTGCTAAGGATTTTAGCTCAGTGATAGAGTACTTTCCTGATGTGTACAAAATCCTTGGAGTTCAAACTCCAATGATCATGAGGAAAAAAGAATTACATATATTGCTCTTCAAATAAAAGAAAAAGCAATCTTCTGGTCTTTATAAGCCAACAGTAAGAAAATGAAAGGGTGAGCCAATAATTGAGAAAAGTTATACATTAAAAACCTAATGAAAATGAATAGGTTAACAATTCAGTTTTTAAATGGGTAAAAACTTGTATAGGTAATTTCAACATCATTAGATGACAAGAAAATACACTTAACAAAACCACAGTGAAACCATATAACACATACTAGAAGAGTAAAAAGTAAAATTGTGGACAACACTAAATGCTGAGAACTTTAATTGATGATTAGAAGAATGGTAATTTTTACTATGTTAACCATTGTCATTTCCTCATGTATTTGAGGAAGATCCATATCTATAAAATGACTGCATAAGAATATTCATTTCAATTTTTTAATATTTTATTTATTTGTTTGAGAGAGAAGGAGAAGAGCGAGAAAGAAAGAGAAAGAGGAGAATGGGGACGCCAGGGCCTCCAGCCACTACAAATGAAATCCAGACGCATGTGCTACCTTGTGCATCTGGATTTACACAGGTACTGGGCAATCGAACCTGCATCGTCTGGCTTTGCTAGCAAGCGCCTTAACTGCTAAGCCATCTCTCCAGCCCTCAATTTTATTTATTTACTTTTTAAATTTATTTTTGAGGTAGGGTCTTGCTCTATCCCAGGCCTGCCTGGAATGCACTATGTAGTCTCAGGCTGGCCTTGAACTCTCACTGATCCTTCTACCTCAGCCTCCCAATTGCTGGGATTAAAGCTGTGTGCCACCCACACCCAGCAGAGGGAGAGAGGGAGAGAGAATGGGTGTGCCAGGGCTATTAGACACTCCAAACAAACTCCAGACACCTGTGCCACTTTATTCATCTGACTTTTATGTGGGTTCTTAGGCTTTATGGGCAAGCACCTTAACTACAGAGGCATCTCTTCAGCCATTATTTACTTTTTATTTTTTTTTTTACAGTACTGGCTATTGAAACTAGAATTTCATGCATGCCAGGCAAACACTCTTAACACTGAGCTATAATCCCCTAGCCCTCAATTTTATTTACAATAACCCTAAACTTGGAGTTTATCTATCAACGTATAAACATGTTGTGGTAGATTTCAACAGTGGAATACAACTCAACAGTAAAAAAGAATGAACTTCTGGTACACACAACAACCTGGATTATTCTCAGACATTGCATTGGAGCCAAAGATCCCAGACACATAGGCAAAGCTAATATGTAGTGAAAGAAGTTACAACAGTGGTAAGGAGGGCTCAGTGGAACACACCTATAATCTCAGCACCTGGAAGGTGAGGGCAGAAGGACCAAGATTTCAAGGTGACCAGCCCAGACAACATGAGACTCTGCCTCAAAAAAAAAACATAAAACACAGGGCTGGAGAGATGGCTTAGCAGTTAAGGTGCTTGCCTGCGATCCCTAAGAACCCATGTTTGACTCTCCAGATCCCACATTAGCCAGATGCACAAGTTTTCATATGCACTAGGTGGCCTAAGAGTCTGGAGTTCTGATTGCAGTAGCTGAGGCCCTGGTGCACCAATTCTCTCTCTCTCGCTCGCTCTTTCACTCTCTCTAAAGTTAAAAAAAAAAAAAAAAACAGAATAGCAGTGGTTATCTCCTGCAGATATGGGACAGAGGAAGGACTGGTAAGGACAAGCAATCCCTGGGATGAAGGAAATGCTGCATATGTGGTGTGGGGTGGTGGCCACACTAGATTATGTATACTTGCCACAACCCATGGATTTGTGCACATACAACCTGCCTTTGCTATGTGTTATTGGTGCCCAAATGGAAGAAAGAGAGATAGAGAGAGCTGTAACGCTTCATGGGACGGAGAATCATTTTAAATGGTGGCAGTGAGAGTGCATTGGGGGGCACTGTGAGAGATGAGGCTGGAGAAGAGCAGGAATTGCCTTGTGTTTCTTGGTAAGAGGATTGAAACTTAAAACTGATCCTAAGGGCCAGTGGAAGGGGGATTTGAAATAAGGGTGAAAGAGGTGGAGACAATTTGCATTCTTAGAAAGATTCCATCAAGTAGTTTGATGAGGGGAGCTTGTGGCAGTGATGGAGAGATGACTTGTCACAAGGTAGCCGTCAGAGCCGCTGAATATTCTGTATGGTCTAAGTGATTTGGAAAAGGAGGAAAGCACATCAGATGGTGTCCTTTGCATGAAAAATGATGGGAGCAGAAAGATGGGAACAATGAAAGAGAAAAGGTTGAAATCAGTAGATGAATGCAGGGTGAGAGCCGAAATAATTCAAGATGGGGTGTGAGCAGATGGGTGGATGGAAATACCACAGGCAGGGACAAAATGGAAAACAATCTGCACATGTATATCAAAACATGTGGTATTCCATATATTCAAATATATACAAGTTTTGTCAATTAAAAATAAAATTACCAAGAAAAGGAAAAGACTGCTAACCTCAATTTTTCTTCCAATGAAATTCTTTTCTAAGAACTTGAAATTTTATATAAAAATAAAGACCTCTTTCACACATAAAAAGGCGAAGGAGGAGGAGGAACAAAAAGAAGAGATGAAGGATGGGAGGGTGAGGGGAAGAAGAAGGAAAAGGTAGGTAAAGGTAGAGGAGAAGGTAGGTAAAGACTTAGTGTGCCTATAAGGGATCCAGGGACAGAGCCTAGAGGTTTGCATGGCAAAATCCTTCTGCTTTGAAAGCAGTGAACAACTATTGCCAGTGTTATCAAAAGCAGCTGGGACAACACATGAGAGAAGGCATGGGGAGGGTCATTATACCCCCCCTACCTGAGATCTCAGGCAACCCCTTATGCCAGCTGTATACAATAACTCATGAGGTGACCAGGAGGAGAAAGAGTATATAAAGGGAGTACATAAAGGGTAAAAACCCCTCTCCATGCTCTGTACATGATCCCCAATAGACTCATTGGTTCACCAAACTGGTATTGGTATAATCATATTTTAGTTGGCCATCTGAGCACTATTTGTGTTTGTATCTCGCCAAGGGAAAAGTTTCCCTTGAAGTCCTCTTGAGTGTTGTGTGTTTGCCTATCTAGTTTCCTGCACTCAAAATTTAAGGGCTGGAGAGATGGCTTAACAGTTAAAGCACTTGCATGCAAAGCCTAAAGACCCAGGTTTGATTCCCCAGTACCCATGTAAATCCAGATGCACAAGGCAGCACATGCATCTGGATTTCATTTGCAGTGGCTAGAGGCCCTGGCATCCCCATTCTCCTTCTCTCTTTCTCACTCTTCTCTCTCAAACAAATAAATAGAATATAAAAAATTGAAATGAATATTCTTTTGCAGTCATGTTATAGATATAGATTTTCCTCAGATATATGAGGAAATGACAACGGTTAACATAATAAAAATTCCCATTATTCTAATCACCAATTAAAGTGCTCAACCTTTAGTGTTGTCCACAATTATACTTTTTACTCTTCTAGTATGTGTTATATGGTTTCACTGTGGTTTTGTTAAGTGTGTTTTCTTGTCATCTAATGATGACAAGGTGGTTCATGTGTCTGGAGTTCCTTTGCAGTGGCTAGAGGCCCTGCAGTGCCCATTCTCTCCCACTTTCTCTCTCTCTCTCTCTCTGCCTCTTTCTCTCTCCTCAATAAATAAAATATTTTTTAACAGAAGCTAATAATTATATCTGAAAATAAGTACTTGTCAATAACAGTAAGTGTTTGGCAATAATGTGATTATTTATAGAGGACAGGCAAGAAGAGAGCTCAGAGTTGCAAAGCCACACTGCTAAACCATCTCTACCAGCAGTAATTGGATCTGTATATATATATTTAATTTCAGCATTGCTTTATCTAAAAGAAGTTTAAAACAAACAACAGGAAAGAATTGCTGTTTCTGTGGATATAAGCGGGAAATGTCTGTGATATTTAGAAGCTTATGTTGTACCTTCCAGGTATATTGCCCGAGATGTTTGATCCACCAAAAGGCTCTTGGGTGGCTTCTGATATCCCTGTATTATTCTTTTAATTATGTAATTCTTTTAGAAGTGTTTACTGATCATTTGTTATGCATCAAATGATGCTATGGTGGGATCTACTGCCTGACACATTTTGCCTTTGTCACCAAATTTTTCTACTCAATTTAATTTAATTTAATTTAACAAATCCTGTTTTAGAATTTTGTGAGAATATATTAGACCATAATACCAATAATGACATTTTTAACTTTTTGTTGGCAACTTCATAAATATAGACAATATGCCATGGTCATAATCCCCTCCAGTGATGCCCCTTTTCCTCCTTCCCAAATCCCCCCTCCATTGAATCCCTTTTTTTTTCCAACTAGTCTCTCTTCTATTTTGATGTCATATATTTTTTAATACTGTTATGCAGGTCTTATGTTGGTAGCTTCAGCCACTGTGAGGTCATGACTCTCAAGACCACATTGTGTCTGGAAGAGAATAGACCATATTTTAAATGCATTTTTAACTGGCAGTACAAATAACAAAAAGCTTCATTAAGAAAAAAAAACTTTTTTTTTTTTTTTTTGTTTTTTGAGGTAGGGTCTCATTCTAGCTCAGGCTGACCTGGAATTCACTCTGTATTCTCAGCGTAGCCTCGAACTCACAGCAATTCTCCTACCTCTTCCTCCTGAGTGCTGGATTAAGGAAGAAACTTTTATAGTAGGCTATTTTTCTATATTTAGCTGGTATGAACTAGGATTTACTTAAGACGAGTTATTATTAAATGATTAGTTTTCAAGCCACTTTACTAACAACATCAAGTCTTTAAGGAACCTCTGAGGGTACTGCCAACAGAAGACATGGGAAGGGTTATCAGCCTTGAACTTTGATATATTGGTGAGAACATCAGCATCCAAGTAATGGTGCCTGTCTTCACTCCATTGGGCACCAGCACTGTGAACTTGGAAAACTTTATTGACCTTTGCTCTTTTATTGGTAGAGTCTAAATAGCTATGTTCTCCCCCTCTTTTTCTCCCTATCTTTCCCCTTCCTCCCTCCCTTCCTCCCTTTCTTTTATGTGCATATATACATGGGTACAAATGTATGCTTATGCATGTGGGGGTCAGAGGACAGATGATATGATTGTGTATATAAGACGAATCCTGTTCGAGGTCAGCCTGGGCGAAAGAGAGACTCTGCCTTCAAAAAACTAAAAAAAAAAAAAAAGAAAGAAAGAAAGAAAGAAAGAAAGAAAGAAAGAAAGAAAGAAGGGCTGGAGAAAGCCCAAAGAAGAATGCTGGTTCCAAGTTCCAATCTCCAGGTCCCACGTTTAGCCAGATGCAAAGTGAGGCAAAAAAATTAATAAATCTGAGTTCACAGCAGCTGAGACTGCTGGGTTGTCTCCCTCTCCTTTTCTAGTCTCTCTCTCCAAAAATAAATAAAAATAATAAAAGAGGAAGGAAGGAAGGAAGGAAGGAAGAAAGAAAAGTCCTAAGAAATGTAGTGAAAAAAAATTAATAAATGAGTTCAGCAAGGTTGCAGTATAAAAGATCAATACAGGGCTGGAGAGATGGCTTGATGGCTTAGCGGTTAAGGCGCCTGCCTGCTAAGCCTAAGAATGCTGGTTTGATTCTCCAGGTTCCATATTTAGCCAGACACAAAGTGGCGCAAGGCATAATGCCACACTTGCCCACAAGGGGGGGCATGTGTCTGGAGTTCATTCACAGTGGCTGAGAGGCTGCTGGCATGTCCATTCTCTAGCTGTCCCTCTCTCTCTCTTTCTCTCTGTGTGTCTCTCTCCAAATAATAATTTTAAAAAAGATCAATACACAAAACAAAACAAATTGTGTTTCTATATTCTTAGAATGAATGACCTAAATAAGAAGTTGAGAAAACAACTCAAGCAGTCTATCAAGCCTCACAGGTTCTTCTGCTTGCACAGGAAGTGCTCTTAACCGCTGAACCATCTCTCCACCCCTCAGCTGAACTCATTGTAAATGTCTACAAAGTTGATTTTACAGGGATCCAGATTAAGCCTTCGTTTGATTTTAACAGGGATCCAGGTTAAAGATTAATTTGAAAAAAAAAAGAAAAAAAGAAAGAAAACAATGGAAGACTTATATTATGATTTCAAAACATGTAAAACTACAATAACCATGACAGTACAAGGTAGGTGCAAAATAAACATGTACAACTATGGAAAGAATAGTGTTTTAGACAGGTACACAATGCTGGGATGAACGTTCAACCAAACACAGTTTTTTTAAAAAAAATATTTTATTTGTTTATTTGGGAGATACAGAAAAGGAGGTTTATTTCAAATTCAGGGCCTCCAGATCCAGGGAACTCCAGTTGCATGCACCCCTTGTGCATCTCATTGATGGAACCGGGGAACAGGCAAGTGGGTAACCACTAAGCCATCTCCCCAGCCCCCCAAACAGTTTTATGGGAGGAAAGGATTTATTTCAAATTCACAGATCCAGGGAAAGTTGCATCATTGATGGAAGAAGCTAACTCCCATTCATAAATCCAAGCAGTGAGTGGAACCACCAGCAGCCAGCAAACACCAAAAAGCAGCAAGGAGGGACCCTGCCAGAGCTCACACCTCTGTATGCCTTTGGACTGGAATTCAGAGCCACCTCCTCACCCCCAGTAGCCAGAGTCTACCTGCTAGGTGCTAAAGCTAGGGGCTAAATTTTAGTAAAATACCCAAGCCTATGGGGCCATACATTCAAACTACCACAAATAGAGAGAAATCATCTATGGTCAGCTGATTATCAACAAGTGTACCAAGATTCCTTAGTAGAGTAAAAATCACTTTGATTTTTTTAAATTGATGTGCATGCAAGTGTGTGTGTGTGTGTGTGTGTGTGTGTTTGTGTGTGCACTTACCACACAGTAAGCATGTGGAGGTCTGAGGACAACCTCAAGGTGTTCCTCTTCTCCTTCAGTTTTTGACACAGGTCTCTCTTTTCGCTGGGCCTGAGCCGGTCTACCTGGCTCTCAGCTTCTGTATTGTCACAGCTTCACCTCCCATTGCTGCAGATATATTGGGATTGCAGGTGTATGCTCCACTTGGTATCCAGATTTAGGTGGGTGCTAGAGAACTCTGGCTAGAGGCTTGAGAGCAAGCACATTGAACTGCTGAGCCATCCCTCCAGCCCCGTTGGTTTTTAATATTCTTCTTAATAATAAAACCTGGGGGCTGGAGAGATGTCTCGGTGTTTAAAAGAGTTTGCTTGCAAAGCCTAATGGCCTGGGTTCGATTATCCATTAACAAGATCAAGCCCAATGCACAAAGTGACACATGGATATGGAGTTTGTTTAAAGTGGCAAGAGGTCCTAGAGTGCCCATACTTTCTCTTTCTCTCATAAATAAGTAAATAAAAATATTTTTTTAAATGAGGATGAGGAGATGGCTCAGAGGGTAAAGTGTTTTCTGTACAAGCATTAAGAAGACCTTCCCCTTCCTTCCTTCCTTCCTTCCTTCCTTCCTTCCTTCCTTCCTTCCTTCCTTCCTTCCTTCCTTCTTTCTTTGTTTTATTTCTGTTTCTTTTTTGTTATGTTGTTTTGTTTTTTGAGGGAGGGTCTCACTGTAGCACAGGCTGACCCGGAATTCACTATGTAGTCTAATGGTGACCTTGAACTCACAGCGATCCTTCTACCTCTGCCTCCCAAATGCTGAGATTAAAGGTGTGTGCCACCACACTCGGCTCTTTCTGGTTTTTTGAGACTCATGAAGCCCAAGCTGACCTTGACCTCTCTAGGTAGCCAAGGTTGACTTTGAATTCCTCATCCTCCTGCCTCCACCTACCAAGTGCTGGAATTACAGGCGCATGACACCACACCCAACAATAAGTCTCTTTTTATCTTTGTACTTATGATATGCATGGTGTTTATTTTATTCTCAGTGTCATTTGTAACTAGGTTATCAACTCCAAGACAGCAAAGATTTTTTTAATTGATGTATCCTTAAACACAACACTGTGTATAATAAATGTCAGAATTAATACAATTTTCTGGTTAAATCAAGTAATTCACATTCAGTACATGCCTGGTTGCCTTGAACCTATCTGATTGCTACAATTAAGAGATTCAGCCACATAATCCTCCAGGCTGGACAGCGTGTATGCAAACAAACTCCAGCCAAACTGTGCAAAGGATCCTATCACAAGGGTGTCATAGATTTTTAACTGTATTTTAGTCAAAAGCAAGAAAAGAAAAAGTCAACTCCTTACTTGAACTAAAATCACTTAAAGCCAGCAGTTCACAGATGTCTGAAATGTAACCCTTCTTTGGAATTTGTATGTGGTGCAGCTGTTTGTGAGGCACACGGTGTAATTGCTTCAAGACCATTCATGGGTGCTTTCTGGGCTCTGCACAGACAAAAAGGCTGGAGCTCCTAGCCAGCCTATGGTCACGACAAACTCTCAGCAGCACTTGCCCCTGACCTCTGACTGGTTCCTCCCTGCTGTGGGCCAATTTCTTTTCAAGGATGGTTTTGGTTTCTTTTATAATGATGATTTTATACTGTTTACAGCAAAGCAAGAGGCGGTTTTTGGAAGTGTATGGTGATAACTCCTGGCTGCTCTCCATCCTATGTTGGGCTGGGGGCAAGGGTTCCAATGTCTGCTTACTCCTTCTGTCTTCCCTCCCTCCACCCCGACTCTTTCAGAAGCAAACTTCTCTCAAGCCAGTGCACAGTATACCTCAGCCTGAATGCCCACCTTTCCCTGTCCTGCAAATAGCCTCCCCTTGGCCACTTAGGGCTAAAGATGGGCTACCCAGAGGGCATTCCCAGGGGATAGCCGCTTGAGGACTTGACAAAGGTTTGAGCCCTCGGAAGTGAAGCCTCTAAGAGGGAAGGAATTCCATGGTCCTCAGAGCTTGGGGTGTAGGAGAAAGAGAAGGGGCATGTGTGTGATGACTCGGATTTGTTCCCAGTGGAGAGGTGCAGCCAGTGGTTGACCAGGGAAGGGCGCTTTACAAGGAGTCTCACAGATCAGGGTCTCGCTTGTCTGGGGATGATCATGTTGCTGGTAGAATAACCATGTTTTAGAAAGGGAGCTTTCTTTCTTCCTTATCTCCAGGCAGACCTAGGTTCCTGTGTCTTGTACAGCAGAGCCATGGCACTACAGTGTACCCACCAAAGTGCCAACCATTACTAGGAAGCGAAATGGCTTCCTGGTTGGAAATGCCGGAGCCCTGTGCCACCAGTCGCCGCTGATCCAAACTGCCTTCAGCGCTCTGACCTCAGGATGCTGACTGGACCCTCTTCCACGGCTGCTTCCCAGGAGCAGTGCAGACCTTTTCCCTCCTCCCCTCTCCTGGCATTTATTTTCTTTGGCATGTGCTGAGTGGACCCTAAAATACACTGGTGCTACTCAAATACTAGGGATCAGAGGAGAATCTCTGGTGTAACGGAATGGGAAAGAGGTCCATTTGCTGGTAGGTACATGGAGTCCACAAGCCCAGATCAAACCTTAAGATCAGCAGCCTCCCTGTTCCACAGGATACAGTTAATGATCCATCTGCTCCCTAAAAATAACACATTCCATCCACATCAGTGGCTCTCCTTTTATTACTGAGAGTTCTAGCACCCACATGTTCTGCATATGATTGCAAAGACTTGGAGAGGGGGGGGGGGTGCGGGCGGAGAGGGAGGGAGGTGAAATGCTAACTTACTGGGAATTATTTTTAGAAATAATTTGGCAAGAAAAACAGTTGTGGAGCATAATTCAATAACCAAATACACAATAAAGATGGAGCACATGTGGAAGGTTGTAAAACTTCCCCAGCAAAGGAAATCAATGTCTTTAAGTATGATGTGTCATTTGGAATTTGGAACCTGAGCCACTGTGCTATCCCTGAAGGATTAATATTTAGTGCTAGGCATGGAAGCTTTGCTTCCTTTCCTACTGAACAGAAGTATTTTGTTCTGGTGACCCAGCAGTCTGATCACATGATTATGGTGTCACCAATTGGCCAATTTTTATGTATTTATTTATTATTTTATTTTTGACAATTCATGCATGTAAATGATGTATTTTAAAAAAATTATAGGGGCCTGGAGAGATGGCTTAGTGGTTAAGGTGCTTGCCTACAAAGCCAAAGGACCCAGATTTGATTACCCAGGACCCACATAAGCCAGAGAGAGGCACAAGGTTGTGCATGTGTCTGGAGTTTATTTGTAGCAGCTGAAGGCCCTGGTGTACCCATTTTCTCTCTCTCTCTCTCTCAAATAAATAAAATAAATGAATAATTTTTTTAAATTAAAAATATTTTATTTACTTACTTGCAAAGAGAGAGAGAAAAACAGAGAGAGAAAAATAGAGAGAGAGAGAATGGGTGCTCCAGAGTCTCTAGCCACTGCAAACAAACTCCAGATGCATCCACCACTTTGTGCATCTGGCTTTACGTGGGTACTGGGGAATCAAACCCAGGTTGTTAGGCATTTCAGGCAAGTGCCTTAACCACTTAACCATCTCTTCAGCCCTATGTCATGTATTTTGATCTTATTCACCCCATTACCATTTTGAAAATTCCTTTTATAACCCTCTTCTTCCCCCTTCCTATGTTCATATCCGTGTGTGTGTGCATGTGTGCGTGTGTGCGTGTCACTGAGTTAACTTAGAGTTGCTTGCATGAGCACGAGTGAAGACTTATTTAGCAGCATATGGGCAATTTACCACCACTGAAGAACACGACTCCCCCACCCCCGACAAATATCAACTGCAATAGCTCCTCTTGGAGGAGCGGGATCTCACAAGACCTTCTCTCCATCCACGAATAAGTACTGAGAGGCTCAGTCTTGTGCAGGAAGCCACAGCTGTTTTCAGTTCGTGGGTGTAACAGCCATGTCATATCCAGAAGACAGCCTTCCGCAGCACTCCCCTCCCTCCCCCCCAATCATCCCTCTTACATTCTTTTATTTTTCTTCTTGTTTTTTTGAGGTAGGGTCTCACTCTAGCTCAGGCTGACCTGGAATTAACTACATAGTCTCAGGGTGGCCTTGAACTCACGGTGATCCTCCTACCTCTGCCTCCCGAGGGCTGGGATTAAAGGCGTGCGCCACCACACCCAGCTCTCTTACATTCTTTCTGCTCCCTTCTGTGAGGTTCCCTGAGCCTTGAAAGCAGAGACATAAATATCTAGTTGAGAGCTGAGCACACATATTCTCAGGACCTTCGCCAGCTATGCATTTTGCATTAACCTCTGCTCATTGCAGAAACTTATGTGACCAAGGCCAAGAACAGCACTAATCTATGCGCACAAACAAGTATTTAGAAGGCATTTGACAACCTGTCCATCTAGCACAACAGTAATGGGTCCGTTGCACGCCCCCGCCCCTGCAGCCTTACATTTTTTCAAAGGCTTTTACTTGCAGCGGTGAGTGAGTGAAGTTGCGGGATCCCCGTCCTCTCCCACCCTGCCTTTAATCAGTAGTTTTCACACTGGGGACATGACATACAGTACAACCCTACAGAAAACAATCATGAAGCATGTGTCAGTCAGGGATTCCTAATGCTGATCCAGCACTTCAAAATCCAAATCTCTGTATGCCTTTGTGTTTTGATAAGTTATCGAGTCTGGTTGCCTTGGTCTAGTTCTGACTTTTTTTTTTTTTTTTTTTTTTTTTTTTTTTTGTGAAACAGGGACCAGCACAACACCTGCTATAGGACAAAGGAGGGCAGAAAGGATACTACGGTACAGAATGTCTCCTAGTAGGTCCCCACATATGGGTCAGAGCTGGTCTGAAGTTAGAAAACACCAGGCAGTCAGACCCGACTTAATATAAGCAACTTGGCAAAGCAGATCTGTTGGCTCCTCCCCCTCCATCTTCTTCTGGCCTCACCTTATCCAGAATAAAACACAGGCCAAAGAACCTTAAAACTTACACTCCCCACAATAAATGTGCAGTATCCTCGCTTTTCCAATGACTGTTAACTTACTTCCTTAAGCCTCTTAATTTTCACTTCTCTTGGGGTGAGCGCTGCGTCTGACGCGGCAACCTTCAGTTTCTTGCTCGACCACTTCCTATGCTCAGCAGACAATTTCAGCAGAAGCAGGTTATCCAAACATCCTTTCGTGGACAGAGACCCAAAGCCCTGATATCTTACCCAGCTGGCAAATGTTGAACAATGAGTGGTTGTCGCTTTCAGTGGTATAAACCCTGCCAAATTCACTGAGTTAATGTCTGGCATGACATTGCTGAGAGATTGGGAAGACGTGGACTTCATCAGCGCTTGCAAGGCAGTAAGAGCTGGCTTTTGCCCTCACTGGGTCTGTCCCTCTAACCTACTGCTTCCCAGATTTTAGTGTGGGTCACCACCACTAGTACCAAGAACACGGGGATCATGCACAGCCTCTTGGGCCGAGAGTAGGACAGCTGCGTATTTAACAAGTTTCCCAGGCCATCCTGGGTCTGCAGTTCGAGCTTTGGCTCCAGTGACCCTATGTAAGTCCACCCTGTGTGTGGAGTACTTCTACAGCAGAGCGAGAACGATATGCTTTTTCACACCACTAAACCCACTGAGCTATCATTAAAGTAGACTAAATTTACTAAGATGTAATTAAAATAGATTCTAATGTTCACGATGAATAATGATCATCATATCCACTTTCATATGAGAATCTATATTCAGCTCATTATTTTTCATTATCCTGGATGTAAAATGTGCTTCAGGAAAGCAAAATTCATATATTGTAGACATTAGATGAAATAGCTCATAATGAAGAACTCATCTTAGCTTTGTGAGAATATTTACATGATGTTTCCTTTGTAAAGAAAAGGCATGACAGCTTCCTTTGCTTACCACGGGTTTTCCTCCAATAGGATTGTGCCAAGTGTGTCATGAATGTAATGGTTTGTTTATGACAAAACTATCAAATAGGTATGCAAACTTTCTCTGAAAATGTTTGGGGGATTTTAAAAACTAAAAGCTTTTGTGTCATTAGTTTGTTCCTTTGTAGTGGTGAAATTTGAGCACCATTGGGGATGAGTTTACTGATTTAGAGATCCCCCCCCCCCAAGTCTGCATCCTCTACTAGCCATATCTACGGAGACCTGCTCCCAGCTAGAGCAGTCCTGAGTCTAGCAGAGGGTTTCACAGCTCCATTCACCAGCGACTCCAGAAGAATGTGGAGGCATTTGCAATCGTGGCTGGTGTTGATTGCTGCATGCGTTTTCTGTGGAGAAAACAGGCATGCCAATCATCAGCACCCCGTGTGATGGATACTGGCAGACAGTGGCTAAGGTCTCCCTGATCATTCAGGACAGCATCACAAAGGAGGCAGGTGACAGGAGAACTGAGACTTAGGAGGGACGACCAGGAGATGAGAGAGAGAGAGCAGCAAGGGTCTTTCATGCTGAGGAATGAAACCCAGGCAGTTGACCAAACCCAAACTGTTCATCTGCATGATAACAGGGCTGGGCTCAACCCCTGCCTAGAAGGTACTTATGAGCCAGGTAGATGCTGACAACATGCAGTATTAAAGAAGGGAAGGGAGGGCTGGAGCGATGGCTTAGCAGTGAGTGAAGACATTTGTCTGAAAAGCCAAAGGACCCAGGTACAATTTCCCAGTACCCACGTAAGCCAGGTGCAGAAGGTGGCACATGCATCTGGAGTTTGTTTTCAGTGGCTGCAGGCCCTGGCCTGCCCATTCTCTCGCTCTCAAATAAATTTTTTTTTTAAAAAAAAAGGGAAGGGAAAAGTAGTACATATCCCAGTACCATGCTTTACCATTGCTACTGGGTATTGAAAAGGGTGAGAGAGGGGTAGGCTGGACTGTTTACAGAAGTCTTTTGGAGGGATGTAGAGATTGGTCAGTGGATAAGGTTCTTGCCTGCAAAGCCTAACAACCCAGGTTCAATTCCCCAGTACTCATGTAAAGCCAGATGCCACAAAGTGTCATCTGTGTCTGGAGTTTGAGTGCAGTGGCAGAAGGCCCTGGCATATCCATTCTTTCGCTCTCTCTTCCTCTCTCTCTTTTTGCTGGGCATGGTGGTGCATGCCTTTAATCCCAGCACCTGGGAGGTGTAGGAAGGAGGATTCTTGTGAGTTTGAGGGCAGTTTGAGACTACATAGTACATTCCAGGTCAGTATGGGCTAGAGCAAAACCCTACCTCAAAAAAACAACAACAATAACAACAACAACATAAAGAAGTTTTTTTGGCTTAAAGGTACTCAGGCAAGCAAAAGCAAACAGAGGTTAGAGCAGCATGCAGGGGGGTAGGGGAGGTAGAAAATCATGAGCAGAATCGAGAGAGCTGGTGACCACGTCGCTGTGGGAGGGGAGTGCAGTCACTGGATCAGCGCTGGGCTGTCCAGGACGTTGAAGGGAAGAAAAGAACCGTTATCTCTTTAAAACTTTTGTTTCTTTACCTACAGCATGATAGAATGGGAAGAGAGATACTCAAGTCAGATGTGTGTGAGGCCAAATGAGGCAATGCATGCTAGAATGATATGTACACTGCACTATCTTAGCAACCTGAGTTAGTATGAATGGATGGGATCCTTGTGCAATGAATCTTTTCTAAGGAGCCATGATTTCACACCCATAAATTTATGCTCAGCATCAGAACATTTTCTGGGGCAACTTGGAGTTTTACTTCTGGAATGAATGATCTCAGAACCACAATCTGTCTGACAGAATAAGCACATGTATATTAAAACAACAATGCTTGACTGATTTATATTGTAAATAACAAATGCATGGCAACTTTATGGTGTAAATTTTAAAATGTATATAAATATGCTAAGGAAAGCCAAATATCCAAGCAGTTTTATATATATATATATCTGCTTGAAAATATATATATAACTTCCACATGTATAGTGAACTGAAAATTACTGTTAACTGCTAGTGTGAGTGAGTACTGGATGATCTTTTGGAAGTATTGGAAGCATGTTTTTCATTTGTGTGTGTGTGTGTGTGTGTGTGCTCATTGTATGTGAGTGGGTACACATTCACACAGGTGCACATGGGTGTGGAGGCTAGAGGACAACCTTGGATGTCCTTTCTCAGGAGCCATCCACCTCATTTGGAACCTGGACTCTTATTGGCCTTGAACTTGCCCAAAAGATTAGATTTATCTGGCCAGAGAGCCTAAAAGATCCACCTGTCTCACCTTGTCAGTACTAGAATTATGAACATGTATCACCACATCCAGGTTTTATTTATTTATTTATTTTTTGCATGGGTTTTGGGATTGAACATGGCAAGTGTTTCACTGACTGAGACACCTTCCCTACTGGAAGTGCGATTTTGAAATAAAGACAGTACTGTTTATCTTAAACTAGCCATAGATGAGTTATTTTGCTCATCAAATGAAACACTTGTGGCTAAAATAAATGAGCTCAATGCTAGGCCTAGACCCCTATACGGACTCTATTGCACATTCTCCCATCTTGCCACCACGCCCATTGAAGTGACATAAATACCATCGCCACCATTCAGAAGTTCTCTCTTTTGGATACTAGGCTGTGAAATTGTAAAAAAAAGTCCCACGTTTTACAAAGACAGTTGCTTATCGTTTAGCACAAGAGAAGTCCAAGATAGGTTTCAATACTTTCTCACTTGGACAACACTTTCTCACACCCGTGCTTGAAAGCCTCCCACTCCTGTCCCAAAGTGTCTTCTGTTTCTAGGAAGCCACAGAAAGCAGAACCAGCAGCTTGCTCCACAGAGCTTCTGCCTCAGCTGCACCCTGAGGCCCTGTTGTCTGCTTTGCATCGCACATCTGTTCAGCACATGAGGATTGACTGCACCCTACTTTTATTACTCCATTTCAATTGCATTTCTTGATAGAACCACCCACTTGGATCTGGCAAAGAACATGTTAGCAAATTCCTCCCCATCATGGGCTTTTCCCACATCTGGAATAAATATAATTTAACAATATAAACACAAATGACATTCCTATATTTTAGGGAGAAAATATAGTACACAGGGGCTGGAGAGATGGCTTAGCAGTTAAGGCACCTGCCTCTTAAGCCTAAGGATGCTGGTTCCAATCTCCAGCGGTTCCAATATCCAGGTCCCATGTTTAGCCAGATGCAAAGTGACGCAAGGGTGCAATGCTGCACTTGACCACAAGGGGGCGCACACATCTGGATTTCGTTGGCAGCAGCTGGCGCACCCATCTCTATCTGTCTTCCTCTCCCTCTCTCTCTGTCTCTCTCTCAAAAAAAAAAAATATAGTACACAGATATCACCTCCCACTTCAAATTGATCAAATACTTCTCAACTATAACCACAATTCTTCATCGTTTTAGAATACCTTCTCCCATGAAAGAAGAAAACAGGGCTGGGGAGATGGCTTAGTGGTCAAGTCGATTGCCTATAAAGCCAAAGGACCCAGTTCAATTCCCAGCACCCATGTAAGCCAGATGCAAAAGGTGGCATATTTTCATTTTGTGAAAGTATCAGATGAGCCAAACCATCATCCCTATTACACCTATAATGTGGACAAGTAAAGTCATCTTATTTTGTTTTTATTTATTTATTAAAGAAAGATAGAGGGGGGGGGAGAGAGAATGTGCATGTCAGCTTCAGAGGTTGTTAGAATGAACAGATATGTTAAAATGCCACCAAAACAATTCACTTAGCAAAATGCTCACTCCTGTTGTAACATATGCCAACACTCCATCACTTTAGCAATTTTTTCCTCACAGAGATAGAAGGTAAATATTTTAGGTTATGAGCCATTTTGTTTCTATGGCCCATATGATGCTGGCAGCTGTACTATTATTGCAGCCATGGACATATGGAAGCAAATGAAAGAGGCTATATTAAAAAAATTATTTACAGAATCAATAAGTGGGCTAGATCTGTCTCAGGTGGCTCCAGTTTACTGATCCCTGATTTACATATCTGAGGTGATACTGTTTATATCTTTTGAGTGTTTGAAAAAACACTTTACATATTAAATAAACTATTGATCACACTTCCTTATAATCCAAATTTTAAATCAAATCTGAAGGTTTTATAAAATTTCAAGACTCAGCAGAGTATGTACAAATCGAGGGAATGTGTAAATCAATGTAGAATTTGGATAAAAGGATGCGCTCTTGGAAGCACTCTTTCAGAGGTTTCTTTTGATCTACTAAGGTGCAAATCTTAGGATTGATTATATATATAAAACTAATTAAAGATGGTGTGCAACCTTCTCCTAGCGTGCACTGAGTGACAGATCATCTGCCAGGATTTGTTCTCCTTAACCTTCCAGAGCTGTGAAGAGACTCTGTTGATGGTGGCACACTGTGAAGCAGTTCTGCTGGCTGTGTATAGAACCCATTCCCTCTTCTTTTGAATCCTTCATGTTCCCTTTATTAGTTACTTTTGTCATTACTGAGACAAGACAAAAGCAATTTAAGTAAAGAAGGTCTAGTGTGTCATGGTTTGAGGGTACAACCCATCACACTAGGGACAGCTTGGGCCAGGGGCATGAGGCAGCTGGACATATTGCATCTGCAGTCAGGAAACTGAAAAAGATAAATGGTGTTATTTAGCTCACTTTTTTTTGTTTTTGTTTTTGTTTTTCAAGGTACAGTCTCAATCTAGCTCAGGCTGACCTGGAACTTACTATGTAGTCTCAGTGTGGCCTTGAACTCATGGCTATCCAACTACCTCTGCCTCCCGAGTGCTGGGATTAAAGGCGTGAGCCACCACACCTTCATCGTCATGCCCAGAGGTGTGTCTTGTAGGCTATTCTAAACCCCATCAAGTTGACGATCAAGACTAACTGGGGCTTTCCCCATGGTGCAGCAGCTAGATGTTTCATAGCTGCGCATCCAGCTTTAAGTGCTCAGCAGGAACAGAACACTTCCATCTAACCGCAGCTATGTGGCAACTGTGGGTGATGGAAACCTGATGGAATTGGAAGAACTGGTTCCTCAATTAAGAGGTATTAGAGTCAGAGGCAATCAAAACTTCATGTTTTCTCCTCTGAAAGATTTCACTCTAATAATCTTACAGTCAGTTGAGCCAAACCCAAGTTATTTTGAATCTCTGCTACTTATTTTTATTATTTTGTCTACCTTGGATTCACTTACAAGTTTGATGTGTGGCTTGAGGGTAGAAAGCAAATGTTTTTATTTGTATTCTCATTTCTGTTGCTTGACACAGAATTGTGCCTAGTGCACTTTTGAAGTTGCTTTACTATTTTCTGATTCTGTATACACACATGCATAGGATGTCTTTTTTCTTATTAAACAAGTCTTTAGCTATCCAAAAATGCTATTCATAGGATGCGTTTTATCATCTTTAACTCCTATTGATAGAAAATTTATTGTACTATTTGATTTTGTGGATTACCTGTCCATAACGCGTCCAGTGACTTTGAACTTATTCAATTATAAGAGGTAATAAATTACCTCCTGTTCTTGCTGGAGTTTTTAAAAAGTACCAAATAATGTATAGTAGTGAAAAGTCCAGATTGCTCCCCATCTCCTCCCTGTGTCCCTGGTTTCCCATTGCTCTGCTCAGATGTTAGGCACCTTCTGTTGACACGTTATGCCTCCACTAGACACTCAGAATTCTGTCTCCTCAAAATTTATGCACACAGTAAGAAGCACACCACACATAATCTTGGTTTTCTCTTTGTACTTTAGAAATTATCCATTTTAGTATGTATAGGAATGGATTTTACAATGCTAGTATATGTATGTCCTGTTGTTGACACTTACATTTTGATATACATTTGTGGTGTTTTAAAGCATTTTGTTTTAAAGCAGTGCTTTACTAAATATCCATCAACATATGCCTTTGAACACATGTGTGAGACTTTCTGTATGGCATGTGTCTCTGAACACATGTTTAGTAGATAGCTTTTAGTTCATTGAGATGAACTTCCAGATTAGGCAAAGTTATGGAGGAAGGGATATTATTTATTGAAGCTTATAGATCCAGGGGAAGTTCTATAATGGCAGAAGAAGCTGGCCTGTCTTCATAGGATCAGGCAAGAGAGCAAAGTCATAAGTCATACAGCATAGCACATTTCAGGAATTCCTGTTAGTTATATTTTGTATATCTTTATAATGGAATCTCAAACCCACCATCACACCTTAAGTTCCGCCTAGTGACATTGCCTCCAGCAAGATGGTTGCAGATGTAAACTATAAACTAATAAAACATTGAATATATTGGGGTCCATCTATTCAAACTATCACATTTTGTCCTTGGTTTTCAATAGATTTATAACTATCATATATTGTAAATTGTACTCAGTCCAATTTTAAAGGTTCTCATAGTCTTGACTAATTTAAGATAGTGAGTCCTGTAAAATCAGACAAGTTAAATATTTTTAATATGTAAAGGCACAGAGTAAACATTTTTAATTGGTATAAGGCATAGCAAGGAGAAATTAGAACAATGCAAATCAACCATCACCAGCAATCATAAAATTTCTGCAGTTCAAGTTCAATATAATCAGAGACTGACAGTCTCCAGGTTTTCTAATTTTGTCCCTCCAGTTGGGCAGAGTAGCCAGGGAAAACTTCGATCTTAGGCCAACATTGTATTCCATGGTAGCCCTTTGCATAGTCCTGGTATAGCCAAAACATCTTCAGGTTTTCATGTAAACCATGGTCCATCTTTTAAAGGCTCTTCTAGACAATAAAGGCCTCATGCCCTACCTCATTCCACATCTCAGTAGTGGCTCCTGGAATCATGTGCAATTCATGATCATTTCATTTAGTTTTTATGTTTCCAAAACTAATACCAGGTTTGCAGGACACAGCCATATTCTTAATCCAGGGACAAAATAAATCAAAGCCTTGAAAGCAGGTTCCTTCTCCAGTCAACTCTTTCCAAAAGAGTTTGTATTTTTAACAGTCTTTTCTCAGGCATCCTCTCCATTGTTTTAATGTAAAGCAGTCAGGCCACCTTCCTTCCACCTTCCTTAAGATTGCTAATGTGTTGACAATAGCAGCTCCAGTAACCTAAAACCAGTCTCAGTGCCTCTAATTTTAACTTGCTGGAGGTTTTCCAATTTAAAATCTTAAATCTCTCAGTCCAATATCTTTAGCCAAGCATATCAGTCTATTACAAATTTAACTTTGATTAAACACTCTGGGCCTGGGTAGCAGAGCACAGCCATCCCTTATGTCAGTATCCCAGTTCCAACAAAGTCCTCTGTAGTCTTTCCTTCCCCTTAGAAAGCTAATAAGCCAAGCCTCAAAGTTCAATACTGTCTGCCCTTAGCATTCTCAAACTCTCATCAGAATAGCCCATATTATTTGGCTTACCATGCCAGAAGGCATCTTCAGTTGCAAACATCAAGTCCATGCCTGTTTCTCCAAAACAAAGGTCCCAAAAGATGAATATCCACATGGTCATGTTCATCTCACCCCACTCCTGGTACCACTTTTGTAGCAGACAGCTTCCAGTTTGCTGAGATGAACTTACAGACCAGGCAAAGTTATGGAGGAAGGGATATTATTTATTGAAGCTTCTAGATCCCAGGGAAGTTCCATAATGGCAGAAGAAGCTGGCCTGTCTTCACAGGACCAGGCAAGAGAGCAAAGCCACAAGCCACACAGCACAGCACGCTTCAGGAACTCCCGCTAGGCACACTTTGCATATCTTTACAATGGAATCTCAAACCCATGATCACACCTTAAGATCCACACAGTGACATTGCCTCCAGCAAGGTGACTGCAGATGCAAACTATAAACTAATAAAACACTGAATATATTGGGGGACATCTATTCAAACTACCACAACATGTGTGAGACTACATGTATGACATATGCCTTTGAACACATGTGTGAGATTCTATGTAGCCCACATCCCAATCAAGAGAAAAGTAATGTGTATTTGCATTAGGACTGTTTCCCATTTCTCTCCCACATGCAGTGTTTCATCAAACTTTGATCTTTGTTAGCTTGATAAGCAAAAATGCTTTCTGGTGCTTGGGGAATAAACTCAGGGCTTCACAATACTAGCTTAAGAACTTTACAGCCAGTTTCAAACTGAGCTACATGCTCAGCCCTGAAAATTAGATATTTTAAGATAGTGTTTGAAAGTTTTTCTCAACAATATTTTAAAATGTGATCAATATTGTCAACTTTTTTTTAACTTAAGAGAGTTTTTCACTTGGCAATATTATATAAAATAACTTACCCATTTTCTTCCAGCATTTAGCCATTTTCTCTGTTTTATTTTAAATATTAGGTTTATCTAGAACTTTTAGAGCAAAAAAACCAACTTTTCTCCATAATGTCATTAAATTGTCAAAATCCCATTTAGTGAATAGTCTTTCCCTATCTATAAATGACTCCTCTTTTATCACATTATAAATTCAAGTTTGTACCTTTGATGTCTCTGATATTTTCTTTAAAACTGACTTTTGAAAATTATTTTGGTGATTCTTGTTTTAACAGCATCTTCTTGTTTTTCCTATCTAAATTTACTCTGGCTACCTGTAGATTTTTCTTTACATAGATTTTGAAAGTAGGTAAGCTAGTATTTTTGCATTTTTGATTTATAGCAAAATGAAATATGATTTATGAATTAATCTAGATGAAATCAATAATCTTATAATTACCAGATCTTCTTATCAAAGAATAGAGTATATCTTGAATTCTCATTGCTGGACACAATACCAAGCCAGAATGTGCTCTGGGAGAAAAGGGTTTATTTCAAGTTTACAGTTTCTAGAAATTTCATCATGGCATGCATGACATCTTGCACACCAGCTGGAAGGTAGCAGCAAGAGTGATCTGGTTTTGGCAAGGTGGAACTGGGATATAGCACCCCCTAAATTACCCCAGCAACACACTTCCTCCAGCAAGGCTCCACCTCCCAAATTGGCAGCTAAGTATTTGAAACACACGATCCTATGGGGAACATTTTATATTCAAGTCCATTTTTTGAAATTTTTTTCTTTTATGTAACTCATAACCTAAATTTATTCTTTTTTAAAAGATTTTATTTATTTTATTTATTTACTTATTAGAGACAGAGAGAGGGAGAGAGTGAATGAGAATGGATGTGCCAGGGCCTCTAGTCACTGTAAATGAACACCAGATACATGTGCCACATTTGCATCTGGCTTATGTGGGACCTGGAGAATTGAACCGGTGTCCTTAGACTTCACAGGCATATGCTAAGCCATCTCTCCAGCCCCTAAATTTATTCTTAAGTTTTCCTCATTTGTTTAAGTTTTCCTTTAAAAATAGGCTCATTTCTTCCATTTTGTTTTTAATAGTTGGTAGAACATATATATATATATATATATATATATATATATATATATATATATATATATATATATATATGTATAGATATTCAGCCACCTCATACAAATCTCTAATTGGTTGCTTGATTTGTTTGAGCTCTTTTCAGTCATATCATCTTAATAAAATTTTGTATCTGTTTTCAAGTTTTTAAAATCTCTATGCTTGTCAAAGGACACAAAATTTATAGTTAGATAGGAGGAATAAGATCAAGAGATTGGTATGTAACATGGAGACACCTGGCTGGAATCTGGAAGAGAGTCACTCCCCAGACAGTTAGCTTGTCTAGAGTCAGAAGGTGCTACATAAGTGACTGGGGGAAAATGGCCAACATCTGTCCAAGCAACTTGTGGTCTGAGCTACTCAGCAGCAAACAACCTGACATGATGCTCACTCAAGTGCAATAGTGGCACGCAGCCATGGTGGGTAACCAACTGCTCTTGATTTGGCTAACAGATCCACTCAGTGGAATGGAACCCATAGCTGGAACTAGGAAACAAGTTAGAACCATATCCAAAAAATGAGCCTGCTCTCCAATATCAAGTTTCCACCAATTGTGGGCTACAAGAGGGCTTACACCTATAAAATTCTCTCTAAAATAATAATGGCTATCCCATCTAACCAGTGCTGACTTCTCTCTCCATTGGCGAATTTGGTTCTCTTTTTCAGATGGACACTGAACCTGAGGGGAGGATCAGCCTATCACACCTCACCAGGGCCCCAACCTGACACCAGCACAAGGCTGAAGGAGATAGACACAGAGAACACTCAACTCCTACTAAACCAGAAATCCAGAGACACAGAGGCTCCCAAGACCTGATCAGTGAAGTAGACCTAAAAAGACCCCAACATGGCTCAGGGAAATTCAAGGAAGAGGGGGCAGAAAGATTGTTAGAGCCACAAGTTGGGTCATTATGCACAGAGACATTGCCTCTTCAACATAATTGATGGCTACCCCCACTATGCACGACACACATTCCCCAACGAGGAGGGTCCCTTCAGAGGAGAGAGGACAGGGAGGAGGGTATTGATGGCACCAACATGAATGTATTGACATTATGAGCATAACTAATAAAATAAATTAATTAATTAAAAAAAAAGAAATTAGGCCGGACGTGGTGGTGCATGCCTTTAATCCCAGCACTCAGGAGGCTGAGATAGGAGGATTGTCATGAGTTTAAGGCCACCCTGAAACTACACAGTTAATTCCAGGTCAGCCTGGGCCCGAGTGAGACCCCTACCTCAAAAACTAAAAAAAAAAGAAAGGAAGGAAGGAAGGAAGGAAGGAAGGAAGGAAGGAAGGAAGGAAGGAAGAAATTAGTATGGAGATTTTTATCAAGAGACCTTGTGTACATAGTGATGAGTAAAGTTAACAGCAAGCCGGGCGTGGTGGCGCACGCCTTTAATCCCAGCACTCTGGAGGCAGAGGTAGGAGGATTGCCGAGAGTTTGAGGCCACCCTGAGACTACATAGTTAATTCCAGGTCAGCCTGGACCAGAGTGAGACCCTACCTCGCAAAAAAAAAAAAAAAAAAGTTAACAGCAATATATGACATGTTCCAAAATTTCTGACAATAGATTTTGTGTTCTCAACACACACACACACACACACACACACACACACACACACACACACACACGATGAAACATAACGTATATATTAAATACCTTGACATGCCATTCCATAATATAGACATCTATTAAAACATGGTGTTGTATCCCATACATATATACAAATTCCACTTGTCAATTAAAAACAATAGATCTCTATTTTTCCCTTGCTTGTTACCCCATTAAAGACAAGCTAAGTAACCATGTTTATAAGGAGTAGACATAGTTGTTTGATTCTGACCTCAATGAGAATTCTGCTAGAATTTTTCATACCAATATGAGTGTGGCTTTTACTTGAATCAATCAATGAATTATTTTTCTTTTCTTTATTGGCTAACAAACCCAGGACCTTGTTCATACTAGGCAGGTTCTCTATGATTCAGACTCATCCTCATTCCTATAAGAAGTATTGAAATGATTATATTTCAATATTTACATATTTAAATATAGAAATATTTTCTGGTGAGCTAGATATGTATGTGTAAGCAAAGTTTGGAAAAAAATCAGATAAAATTACTTTAATGTGGTCAAGTAATTAATTAATTACTATTTTTCCTTCTACATCCCCTTTGGCTGTAGGAAAACATGAGTTTCTTCAGCTTTGTACCTTACATATCTCATCTTCCATTCTCTCACAGGAGCATTGACTAAATAAAAATAGAGTCAGGCAGGCTCCAGAGCCTTCCTTCATTGTGCCTGAGGATATAGAATGTTCCAATTAAAAAAAGAGAAGGGCTACAATATTTCTCTTCACTATGTTACTTCAAGAAGTTAACTGGGTTTCATGAATTCCTTTCCAATGAGCACCTAGCAAATTGTCAAATAGGATTGGATAGATCATGAATAATGGCTGCCGAGCTTGTGGGTGGTAGGTTTTAGGCATTTATTTGAGCCATGGTAGGTTTCCGTGTGGTTTGCATGAGACTTACATTTGAGTCTGTGGACTCTGAGTCCTGTGAATGGGCCTCATTCAGTCCAGTCTGAGTGGAATAAAAGTCTAGGCCTCTCCAAAGCAAGGGGTGATTCTGCAGACAGCCTTAACTAGCCACGTAGCTTAGTCTTTTTGGTCTGCAGCCTGCTTGGCCCAGCCTGCTGAAATAGGAGCTTCCAGCCTCCCTGCTTGCACAAGCCAATTCCCTAAGAAACCGTTTTACACACCACACTACCACCACCACCACACTCCTGTTGGCTTTGTTTTTCAGGAGGTATCTAATACATTGCCCCTCTGCCATACAGTGGTAGAGAATAAAGATGAACTTTCCACAGTATTTTCCTTCTTTTGGACTTTCAATGGTTGAAGGGAGGTGAGGACAGCAGGGAGAGTGGGGTCCTCCCAAAAACCCAGACACTTCAAATTATCCTAAGGAAGAAAGTAGAAAGTAGTAGAAAGGAAAAAAACAAATGGGCCTGTGGAATTTCTGGCCTGGCTGGAATTTTGGGATCTTTATGTTTTGCAAGAAACCTAATCCTTTGGGCTGTTGAAGATTCTCGGGCATTACCCCAGGCTCTGCCTAGACTGAGAGCCATTTCCGCTTGCTTTCTGCATTTCTGGCCCTTCTGCACTTGTCAAGCCCAGCTCTCTAGGGTCCATCATTTCTCTTTTCTTTCTTGGCTAAAAGTAAAATAAATCCAATTATGGATGTCTTTGTACAAACTATACTATCATCCTGGTGAGATGACTTCTTCTCTTTTCCCTACCCTCTTCCAGCTCAAAAACGGGGAGAACACTGGCTTGGAGTGAGATCATGTGTCTTGGTGCAATAATTGAATGGTTTTTAATACAGTCTCAGTCTCACTATCCCGAGAACAATGATACCCACCTTCCAGGGTTATAATTAGAAATAAGTGCAACCACTTGTGTGATGCAATTAGCACAACTCTTAACATTTATAGGCCCTCAATGGTGCTATTCCTACTCTGAAAACTTCAGATTCTTCTATGCAGGGCCCTAGTGGAATCTTGCCTTCTGTTCTGCATCAGTCAAACCAGTGGGCCCTTTTGGATCACACAGTCACAAGGCCTGGCTGACTTGCCTCGCATGTACAACCTCTGGGCTTGATCCTGAGCACCAAAAGTAAAAATAAAATACATTAAAAAAAAAGAGAAAGAAATAGGCTTAAATTATAGAATTATCAGAACATTATTGCACAGGGACACTGGAATGTGAGAAGACAAGAGGCTCCTGTGACTGGAATGCTATGGGAAAGCCATGTGACTCTGACGAAAGCCCTGCACTTTGTGAGCAGCCAGGTGAGCTTTATGAGCATGCTCTCTTGGTTCACCTAAAAGAAGAGAATGGGGAGGGGGCTGGAGAAATAGTTCTGTGGTTAAAGGCAGCCAGAGTTTGAATCCCTAGTCTCCACGTAAAGCCAGATGCACAAATTGGCTCATGTGTCTGGACTTTGTTGTAGTGGCAGGAAGTCCTAACACGGCCATTCCTTCTCTCATTTTTGCTCTCTTCTTGCAAATAAAGAAATATTTATAAAAGAAGGGCTTTGGGGCTGGAGGGATGGCTTAGTGGTTAAGGCATTTGCCTGCAAGGCCAAAGGACCCAGGTTTGATTCCCCAGAACCCATGTAAGCCAGATGCACAAGGTAGCACATACGTCTGGAGTTCTTTTACAGCAGCTGGAGGCCCTGGCATGCCCATTTCTCTCTCTCCTCATCTTTCTCTCTGTCAAATAAATAAATAAAAATAAAATATATTTTTTCAAAAAAGAAGGAATGTGATAGCAGTTATTACTGTCCCTCTTCACAGGTATACAGTACCCGTACCATGGAGGTTTCAAAGTAGGCCACGGGAGCAGAGTAACAGCCTCTTGCAGATGGGAATGCCTTACCTTAGGGAGCCTTGAAATATGGACCCCATAGGGCAAAAGACTTGGCAGATGAGATCGATGTTAGTGACATTGAAAGAAACTCTCCCACAGGCCCTATGTGACCATAGGGGTCCTTAACAGTGGACAAAGGAGGCAGAAATAAAAGCCACAAACGAGTGAAAGAAGAGCATGAGAAGGACTTCACTCCCACTGCTGGCTTTGACAATGCAGAACAGGGGCCATGAGCCTTGCAATGGCTGATGCTCTAGCCAACAAGGAAGTGGAGACCCAGGCCCAGCTTTGCTGACACTGAACCCAGCACCGTGGGATTCTACACACAAACAGCAGGCTGAGCCCTGCTGAGCTGTTCGGGGATTTCACCTTACAACAAGGCAGATGACGAATGGGAGATGACGAATGGGTGTTGTTTCAAGCTACTAAATTGTGGTCATTTATCATTCAGCAATAGCAAGTGAATACACACGACTTCTCAGTGGTGGTTCACTTTCCGGGCACCCAAGACATGTAAGGGTGTGTCAGCATGGACATGCATGCAATACTGAGACTGCGCATGCCAGGGCCTCCAGCTACTGCAAATGAACTCCAGTTGCCAAATGAACTCCAGTTGCATGCGCCCCCTCATGCATCTGGCTTACATGGATCCTAGGGAATCAAACCAACATCCTTTGGTTTTGCCGGCGAATGCCTTCACCACTAAGCCATCTCTCCAGCCCGGGTCTTCAGTCTTTATTTCACCTACAAAGTTGGAGTCACGAATCACAGCGTCACGTGCTCACTCCCTGAACACTGGTAGGTTGGGGCCTCTTTCACAAGAAGGCAGCAGCATACATTTAGCATGTGAGTCTGGCAATCATTCTTCCCACCCAGTGCACTTGACAAGCCTCCAGCCACCCTCACACAGATGACTCTTTTCTCTGTAGCATGCAGCCACAGTGACTGGGCAAGCACAGACACTGAGTGGACAAGCATGGCAGGGCACTTGGACATATCATGCCATTCTCTCATTTTATTTCCGTGCCAGTCCATCTTTACTTCTTCTAAGATTGCTGGCAAATACTAAGCATTTATAATTGACTATGAACAAATGGACTCTAGAAATTAATTCATCCTAGTTAATTACTGGAGCAAATATAATTATTCAGAGCCGAAGTGAAACACTGTCATATTCTGCTTACCAAAAAACGACTGTCCAATGATAGCTTTCTCCCTTTTTATTTGATTCCTTAGAGGATTTTTATACTAAACTGAGAATTATGTTGGTGTTAGTAAATGTACTCGATGTGTGCAATCATCATTTTAAACTTCCTTTGGTTTTTATTGGTGGTCTCTTTATTATTGTAATGTCAGCTCTCGAATTCTTGTGGGCAATTCAGCCCAAACTGTACAAAAGTATCAGCCTCTATCTCAGTTTACCCACAGAGGCCTACACATGCAATACAAGCTCTCATGACACAATCTAGCTGTGCAGGTCTGGCAATAGAGTTCTTCTCATTCACACACTCCTGGAGGAGGCCCAAGCTGCAGTTGTCCCTTTCCCGTGACCTGCGTGTACTGTTACTTAAAAATCTCACAATTCTTTCTCCGCTGGTCCCAGTCTTTCTCCTGCAGGCCTACGGGTGTACAGGAAGGCAGTGCCAATCCTTTGCTTTTTGTTTTTCCAGCATCATTGCTGAATAATTGATCATTTCTAAAACAGAATAAATCTCTCAATAATCACCGACTTTTCCATTCTTGCCTCCCTCTCCAGCCTTAGAGAATGAACAAGTTATTTTCCTCATTTTAGAAACTTGGAGGGTCTCAGATCTCTTGAAAAACCCACTACATGTGCTGAATTCTGTGGCCAAGTGCAAAGCACGCCTCTGACAGAACATTCCTTTGTTAAGATTTTTGGACATAGGGCCTGAAAGCGGAACTGAAGCTTGAAATATATTTTAAGAACAAAGTGAATATAAGCTTAAATTTTGGTGGATAGTTACCTATAAATCAAAAGAATTTATTTACAACATAGATCCCTTTTCATATCAAATTAATTTTTTAACTGAAACAAAACATATTAAGGATATTATTTATAGGTACCTTGTGATTTTAATATATATCATAATATTTAAGTCAGGTTAAGTCTATCTATGCCTCAAATATCATTTCTTTATTCTGAAAACATTCAAAATACTTTCAAAAAGATTTTCCAAATATCTATATATTGTCACCTATAGGTCCCAGGACAGAGGTTTAATGTTGGTAATTTTAATAAAGCTGATGTAGATATCAGAAATAGCACAGAGATTTACTTTCATGGAAGTTAAGAGACTTCAAGTACTGTAATGAAATCAGGTTCGTTGTAAGACAGACTGCTTTTATGCTTCCAGATCCCATTGAAATTTTGTATTTACGCTATCAAATGTTCATATTTTCATGATGGAGAGATGGTTCAGTGGGTAAGGCCACAAAAGCATAAAGACTCGCCTTTGCATCCGCAACAACCATGTAAAGAAAACAAGCATGGTAGTATTCCTCTATATTCCCAGTACTGTGGAGGCAGACACAGAGAATCCCGGGACTCACTGGCTAGCTGAATTAGTAAGCTCTGGGTTGAGCAAGAGACCCTTTCTCAAAGAATAAAGTAGAGAGCAACTGAACACAACTCCCGAAGCTCACCTCCAGCTTCCACATGCACCCTCACACAAGTATGAACATGTGTGCATACACACACACATGCATACCTCACACACATACACAAAAAAAAAAAAAAAAAGCCATGTTTCCATCTCAGAGATCATGTAACCATGGATCACCAGTTACATGTCTATTAAATACTCATCATCTTGATCCATATAAAAGTGTGGGGAAAAATGAAAAATAAAATGTAAAGAAATATTTGAGTTCCTCTGATGAAAGATAGACTGTAAACCACGATTTCCCACGGAAGTCTTTCAGCCTCTTTGCTTTGATGTAAGCCCAGATGATGTTTTTCATTTGATGAAACATGCTTTGAAGGACGAGCCAAGCAATGACAGGAGGGCGCAGTGTCCAAGCGGACACCAAGAGGCAGTTTATTAGGCCCCTGGGCTTTGAAACTCGCTTCAAACTGCCAGGTTAACGAGTAAAGTGCCTATTTTAGCATAGAGGATGGCTTGCACTTTGAAACAAATGTGGGTGCTGTTAAACTCTGTGAAGTGGCCCTTACTTTTTCTTTCCCAGAAAACTAGTTTTTTTTTTTCATAATATTATTAACTTTGCAAGACTTTCTCTTTTATTTAATCATTGGCTCTCCCATTCAGGCACTAAGAGGCCTGACCTGCTTATCTTCTGAGAGCAAACAAGACTGAGCATGTCTAGGGGGATAGGCCGTAGACTTCTCATTACCTCTTGATAGGGAAAACTCTCAGAGATGGATCTACGGGAATACAGATCTCCTTATGATTGGAATATGTGGACATTTGCATTTTATTATTATTTTTCTATGGAATGATACAAGTTACTTTACAATACTTTAGTAAAGAAAAATCTCATTCATACAGCTATACATATATCCATGTGTGTGTGTATATATATATATATATTTCCATCCATTTTAGGTAGAATGGCTTATTTTGTTCATATGCCATGATTTAACATGAGCATTTCTCAATCCTGTTGAATTTCTGGGTGGCAGACATCACTGATTCCTACATTTAAGGCAGCATAATTCTTCAAGATCTCAGGTGTTCAAAATGGGAAAGCCAGCCCAACTTCCACCGAGTCATCACACCATTCTAGTTCAGATCTGTCATTCAGTTATTACTCCATCCACTTGTTCATTTATGCAACAAATAGTGACTATTGGCTGACCAGGACACACTCAAGTCTTCCTACAGTGCCTTGTCCTGTGTTCAAGCTGAAGGGTGGATGCCATTACTGTTTGACAAGTGAAGAAAAGACCTCAGTGAGATCAACTTTCCCACGCCACACCACGAGGCAAGAAATAGAACTGTTATTATTTCAAATGAAGTTTGGTCTTCAGAATTCTGAGGTTTTCTTTATACCACGTTACCTCTTTATCAATACACCTGGTACATGCAGAAATCATTTCTCAGTCATATTCCATGAAACAGGAGTTCTGTGAAATGTTAGCACTGTTAATTAAAAAGGGTGGTTATACACAAACCAATTCATGCCATGGTGGTGGATTCTACTCTTGGTCTCTATCCATTCCTTTTTTCCTTAGAAGAGCCCCGCAAGTCCCCCTGATTGCTATGTGGTGCATGGTGCTCTGGGGGGAACAGACGCCTCTAATCCAATGCCTGCAGGCTTGGTGTGGGACTGATACAGTTAACAATACAATGTGAACACTCAAGCAGAAGCTCTAAGAAGGCTTAGATATTTTTACCATTCTTTTTACTTCTTCCTGCTATAAGAATGGCATGTGCTAGGCCAGAGTTGTTCTTGCAGCCTAAGTGCTATGAGAAGAAGACATATGAGGGCACAGCCATAGTGATCTGAAGCTAACAACAGGTGTTGTCAGAGGCAGAGCTTTCTTGGTAAAGTGATGGAACCCAGGCACTGGTTGTTATGGCTGTAAAGTTTGCTCATATTAAAAAAAAATCCTCTAAGGGCTCATGAGTTAGAGCCCTCACTATGGTAATGTAGATGTGGTAGAACTTTAAGAGGTGGGGTCTAGTGGGAGGTGGCTTGGTTATTAAAGGTGCTGCCCTTGGAAGGAAGCAGTGTAGTCCTTATAGAGTCCATTTAGTTCCCACAGGAGTGGGATGTTATAACTCAAACAAGTTAGCCTGGATAGTAAGCTGAAGAGCAGTTAACTAGACCAATGTTCCCTCCTTTGGCCCACACAACAGAGGACAACTTCCCCTGCCATGGGAAACCTGAATCTCTGGAGAAACAGAAGCAGAGGGATCTGACCTTGGAAGCAGCAGGAACAGCCGAGAAAGAAAGCAACATATGGAAGCGGATTGAATGAAAGCTGACAGTGAGCAGACGTGCGCCCTTGTTCCATTCAGCCTCTCTAATACAAGAGCCAAGCTGTTATTCCACAAGTATGAGACGGAAGGATTCATTTCTGGAGAAGCTGACCAGACCGTGAGAAAGACCCGCAGAAAGAGGTTAGGATACAACAATAAAATATCACCCATGTGTGTATACCCTCCAAGTGGACAATTGCTCTGCTGATGAACAAAACCACATCCATGACACCGGGTCATGGGAGTCAGAATGTCCTCTCAGCAGGGCTGCACAACTCTCAAGAAAAGCCTCAAAACTTCTTTGGGAAATAAACTTCAACTTTGAACTTCCTCACTAGGAAAGGCATCGATCAAATTGATAAATTACTGATTTAGATAGAAAATTAAGCAAACAGAAAGTTAATCATCTCTGTCTCCAGGAGGATAAAGAAGTTATTAAAGCTGAACATATATTGGTTGGGTTTATCTTACTATAACAGATACTTGAGATCAACTCACAAAAGGTTTATTCTGGCACACAGGTTTAGTAGTGTTCATCCATAGTCACTGGCTAAGCCTGCACTGGTCCAGTGGTAACACATCATGGTGGAGTACGTAAAATAGGAAACCTTCCAGCTGGGGCTGCAGAGATGGCTTAGTGGTTAAGCACTCGCCTGTAATGCCTAAGGACCCTGGTTCAAAGCTTGATTCCCCAGTACCCACGTAAGCCAGATGCACAAGGTGGCACATGCATCTGGAGTTCGTTTGCAGTGGCTAGAGACCCTGGCATGCTCATCTCTCTCTCTCTCTCTCTCTCACTCTCTCTCTTTGTCTATCTCTCTCAAATAAATAAATAAAAATAAACAAAAATTAAAAGAAAAAAGAAACCATTCAGCTCATGACCAGAGAGCAAAAGGAAGAGAAAAGGAAAGGGATGGGTCCCATTGTTATCCCCTTTAAGGGCATTATCCCCTTTATGGGCATTCCCTATGACTGTGAAGACCAGCATCACCTCTTCAAGGCTCTACTCACTCGTGCCATGGGCTGAGGACTATGCCTCCAACACCAGAGCCTTTGAGGATGTTTAAGAGCCAAACTGTAGCAAAAGGATCAGACCTGGAGCCCAACTCAACAAGTCACATAATTGAAATAAGATAAACTGAATATATTGATTAAAATGCAAATATCCTGAGAGAGACGTGGAGAGGATAAGGGAGAGTGGGGTGCACTGGGAGGATGTATGACTCCACTTTTCACAGGCAGGAACAGCTGACATACATAACGAAAAGATGAAGTATGTGGCATAAATTGAATATGTAAGTAGCAGAACAAAGCAAAAGGCTTTGGTGTATTAGTCAGAAAAACAAAAAACCAGCATTATAGTGTAAGAGGAAATTTTGGAATTCAGATCACAAAAAGAAATTTCCAAAGGCTTCTAGAAAGCAGAGAATGGTGGCTTATACCTGTAATCATAGCACTTGAGACACTAAGGCAGGAGGATTACCACAAGTTTGAGATCAGAGAAATGGTATGAGCTTGAGGCTAGCCTGCACTACACAGTGAGTCCTTGGGCTATAGAATGATACCCTTTCCAAAAAAATTAATAAAATTTAAAAACTGGAAAATAAAATGTTTCCACAAAGAGACTAAAAAATAGTGGAAGTGAGGTAACCTACAAAGGAGATTGGACCAGAGGAAGAATGAGATAAAGAGACACTACTTGTATGCTTCTGGCCCAACTATTTTCAAAATTATGTTTTTTTTTTTTTTACTTGATAATCAATAAAACTTCAATTTAAAAGTAAATAAAAGTCACTACTCAATGTGCCCATTTATTTACTCCTGGATAACATTCTTCATAGAGATCAAATGGTTTATAAGTTGCATTTTGATAAAAACTGCTCTGACAAACAACACCAAAAACTCTGTAGATAATGGAACGTCTGGAAAGTCTGTGTGCTGCCTGCACATGAGCCGCTGCATGGGAGGTCGTGTCTTCATCGTTTCAAGCGCATGGTCTGTCAAGAGTCTATATGGGCCCTCTCCCCTGCTTTTGGATAGGTCAGCCACATTCTATGGATTTCAGTGGTGGGAGGGGAAGTCTCTGTGAACCTGATCTTCCTAGGCATTGCACCAGCTGGTGGTTAATGACAGGATCCAGATACCCAAGTCATCATCATTCATCAAGGAAATTTCCCAGTTGCATTCCTTCATTTTTGGAACTTCTGGGGCCTTTGGAGTTTGTCATTGCTTTGTGCGATCTCTGCTTTCTAGAGCTCTTTGTGACCTGACCCAATTCAACGGGTTGTTATGGCATTGGTAGGCATAGGGAGGGGTGTAAAGTTGATATCCAAGTGTATTTGATCAACGCCACTCTCTCTGTCTGCTAGATAAGGCTTTTATGAAAATAGCCAATGAACTTTCTGGAAGCTCCATCCCACTGCTGCTTCATATTGGACTTACTTCTAACATGGGTCTAAAGGGTTTAAAATGTTCACACTTGGGCTGGAGAGATGGCTTAGTGGTTAAGGCGCCTGCCTGCTAAGCTAAGAATGCTGGTTCCAATCTCCAGCGGTTCCAATCTCCAGGTCTCACGTTTAGCTAGATGCAAAGTGACGAAAGGGTGCAATGCCGCACTTGCCCACAAGGGGGTGCACACATCTGGATTTCGTTCACAGCAGCTGAGAGACTGCTGGCGCTCCCATCTCTATCTGTCTCCCTCTCCCTCTCTCTCTGTCTCTCTCTGTGTCTCTCTCCAAAAATAAATAAAATAATTAAAAAAATTTAAAAAAATTTAAAATGTTCACACTTAATGCTGTTAAGCCTGACCTTGTCAGATTTGTATTTGGACCCCAGTTCCCGACACTACTCATCCTAAGTAATGTGTGGCCCCCTAGATCCTTTTGAGCCCTATTCTGTCTTTCAGTATGCATCTTATCTCCTACAGTTTCACGTCGGCTACCAATTTTATGAGCATCATTTTTATGAATTTATCCAAGTCATCGCTTGAAATGGCAAACCACTTGGGAATCAAGATAATGAATTGGCACATTTAATAACCATTGGTTAATCAATTTTGAATAAAAGCAATTGTAATGCCATCCAGCCCAAATTTCTCCAGCATGTCCAGTGGATATTATGTCAAATGGTTTGTTGAATTCCAGAATCATTTTGTGTAGCACTTTCTGTTTTGCTGGTCCAGTGATCTTTTCATAAAGAGGAAATGAAGGTAATTTTATTTGGCATTTCAAATTAACACATTCTGGCTTGGAAATCACCATTTATTTTTCTGAAGATTGCCTCACAAACTATTCTTTCTATGACATTAATTTAAAAATTTTTCCCCAGACTGCTATCAAGAGGAAAATAATCTACATTCTTTATCTGAAGAATCAAAACCGTATGTGGTCATGTGCTATTAGCACTTCTCTGTAGCTATTCCAAAGTCACTGACAATGTCTCATGCATCTTTTAAAAAGTAATCTCAATATTGTATGACATAATTTGCCCAGAACACACTATATTTTTGTTCATCTTAGGCTTCAATTGCTACTTCACTCCTTTCTGAAGACTATTATCTTACAGCCAACGTATCAAATAAAAACAATGTGTGAAAACACCAGTACACAGAGAAAATAACAATAGCAGACTCAGTCGTAGAATGAAGTGATCTTTAAACCCATAGAACAGTAATTACATTAAATTCAAATTTACTCAAAGACTTTTACTAAAAGACAAAAATAGTCATGCAGATTATAAAACAAAGCCTAATTATTTCTTTCTTATAACCTGACAGTTAAAATGTAAGAGTACAGAAATGTTAGTAGCAAAAAATATGGAAAATTAATTGAAAAAAGCAAGTGTGTGAATATGAAATAAAGTAATTTTATGGGACAATCCTTTCTAGATAAAAGGAAAGATATTTTATGATAATGAAATCACTAGGAGATATAATAATTCTAAATCTATACCTATATAATTTCAAAATACATTTAAAAATTGAAGCTGAGCAGGGTGTGGTGGCTTATGCCTTTAATCCCAGCACTTGGGAGGCAGATGTAGGAGGATCGCTGTGAGTTCAAGGTCACCCTGAGACTATACGTAGTGAATTCCAGGTCAGCCTGGGCTAGAGTGAAAGCCTACTTCAAAAAAAAAAAAAAAAAAAAAAAAAAAAAAGAAAAAGAAATTGAAGCTGGGCCTGGTGGCTTTTAATCCCACTCAGGAGGCAGAGGAGGTGAATTATGGTGAGTTCGAGGCCACCCTGAGACTACATAGAGTTCCAGGTCAGCCTGAATGACAGCAAGAACTTACTTTGAAAAACCAAAAAACAAACAAACATAAAACAAATTAAAGGAATAAGTAAATTCAAGATCACTGTAAGACAATTCAAAACAACTGTTTCAGTCATTAATAAAGTGTTCTTAACAAAATTTAACTGACAATACAGTCATGAAAGACCTAAGTAATAGGGGCTGGAGAAGATGGCTTAGCAGTTAAGGCGTTTGTCTGCAAAGCCAAGGGACTCCAGTTCGATTCCCCAGGACCCACGTAAGTCAGATGTACAAGGAGGTGCATGCATGTGGAGTTTGTTTGCAGTGGCTGGAATCCCTGGCATACCCATTCTCTCTCTCTCTCTCTCTATTTCTCTACCTCCTTCTCTCAAATAATAAATAAATAAATAAATAAATAAATAAATAAATAAATAAATAAAATATATTAAGAAAAGAAAAACCTAAGTAACAAAGTTGATCAAATTAATATATATATACAGTATAGCAATAATTTTCAAATAAACATTCTTGGGCATATATGTATATAAATATTATAAGCCATAAAATTAATCAGACCAAAATTTTAAAGTTTCAATATAGTGTGTTCTGATTATCTGACCACATGGCAATTAAGATAGCAACCAGTAATAGAAATGTAATTGGAATATTCTTATATGATTAGAAATCAGAGATATATAACTCTAAATAACCCATGGGCCAAGGAAGAATGGATATTAGAAAATGTTTTTAACTGGATTATAATGCAAAGGGCTTATCATTTCTGCTAGTATATAGTTGTTGGTGTGTTTAGAAGGAAATTTATATGCAACTTTAAATGCATATATTAAAAAAACAGAAAGTCACCATGAAAGATTTAAACATACACATGAAGAAGTTAGTACAAGAAGGAAAGTTAACGCTAAAGAAAGTAGAAAGAGAGAAAAGTAGGGAAAGAACAGAAATGATCAATAAACTTGTCATTTGATAAAATAATAATAGCAATATGCTATAAGTGAAGCTTATTATCAAAAGTATATTCTGAAAGTTTGAATATTTTATGATGAAAAATTCCTAGAAAATATAAATTATAGAAATGAACTTGAAGCATTAATATAAAACTTGTATAAATCTATACTATTAAGGAAATTTAACCTATGAGTTAGGATTTCTTTCAAAGAAAACTTTAGTCATATTTGGCTTTATGAGTGAATGCTTGAAATATTTAAAAAGAAATATCACCATCTTGTTGCAAAGTTCTCCAGAAAGAAAGATAGAACATAATATATCTCAACTTGTTTTATGAAGTCAGCACAATTTAGATGCTAAAACTAGTACAGAAACGTAGAGTAGAAATTTTCAGGGTAACATTACTTATCAACATAGATGCAAAAATCTTAAACAAACAGTAACAAAATGAATCTAGTCATATATAAAAGAGGTTAATAAGAATAATATATAAAATCTATAGAGATTTATAAAAGGCAGCAAACCAATAGAAAACTAGGCAGGAAAATTTAATATACATTTCAGCAACGGAATCAAAGTCTAATGAAAGCCTGAAACCATGAATAACCTCTTTACTAAACAGGGACTTGAAAATTAGGAGCACAATCAGATGCTACTACACATTCACTACAGGGCTATAATTAAAAGAATGACTGTGAAACATCATCTGTTAGGCAATAGGGACCCTGGGCTTTGATAATTAGAGTAGAAATTATGCAGCCATTTTGGAAAACTCTATGTAATTTACCACTGAGTTTAAATATGTTTATCCTATAACCCAGAGTTTCTGCTTTTTTAATTCATGCATATGCTCAACAGAAGCTCATGAAAACACACATACAAAGAAAAGAATAGGAAAATGTATAACAGTGTATTTTGTAAAAGAAAGAAAGAAAGGGAAACAACTCAAACAGCCTTCAAAAGTAGTAGTTTAGCCAAATAATGGAATACCATCTAGTAGAAGAGACCCCACACATGCTACCAACATGGACGAGTCTAAACAAGAATGTTGCTGAATGAGTAAGGCCAGAGACAACATTGGCAAATAGTCCAGGACTCCATTCAATCAAAAGTCCAGAGAGTAATTATCATTAGAATGGAGGGAGAGGAAGAATCGTATTTGAGAATGGGGACATGGAGGGGCCTTTCAGGTGCTGGCAGAGCTCACTATCTTAACCTGTGAGGTAAGTACACAGTGATTATGTTGCAATTCCTTCTCTTTGCTGGGTCAAAGCATCCACCCAAAGCAGCTGATGGGAGGAAAAGGTTTATTTTTTGCTTACAGTCACAAGGGGAAGCTTCATGATCACAGGGGATAGCGTGTCATGAGCAGAGGCTAGACACCACATCTGCCACAGCAGGTGGGCAACAGCAGCAAGAGAGTGAGTGGAACTCTAGCAAGATGGGGCTGGCTATATAACACCACTAAGTCTGCCCCCATAATACACCTCCCCCAGCAAGGCTCCGCCTCCCAAGCTGCCATCAGCTGGGGACCAAGCATTCAAAACACATGAGCCTATGGGAGACGTCTTGTTTCAAACCACCACAGATGTTTATTTTTCATAATCATGAGCTGTAGAGGTATGATATGTACATGTTTGCATATATGCATATTCATAGTTTTTTTTTCATTTAAAGATTTTATTTTTATTTATTTACTTATTAGAGACAGAGAAAGGGGGGGAGAGAGAAAGACAGAGAGAGAGAGGGAGAGAATGGGCACGCCAGGACCTGCAGCCACTGCATATGAATGCCAGATGCATGTGCCCCCTTGTGCATCTGGCTTATGTGGGTACTGGAGAATCAAGCCTTGAACCCGGGTCCTTAGGCTTCACAGGCAAGTGCTTAACCACTAAGCCATCTCTCCAGCCCCATAGTTTTTATATTAATAACTTTAATGATCTTACACAGTAATTACCTAAGTTTAAAAACTGAAAAAAAACTAATATAGCCCATTACTGGTGAGGACAATAATTTTCATTCATTGGTTGTGGGAATATTAATTGGTATAACTGTGTTGGGGAATGGATTGATATTCACTAATAACTTTAATGAACAATACTGTGATCTAGTAAAAACATCCTATAAAAATGTACCTGAAGAATTTCATGTATTAGAATACCTGTACCACTAGTTCTAAACTGAAAACCATCCACATATTTATTAACATATGTAAATCATGAAGCATTAAAAATGAAGAGAATAATATAAACATGTATATAAAGTAGTAAACATAGCATGGATGAATTCTACAAGCATGCTGATCTTTAAAAAAAGCAAGATACAAAAGCATGCATGTGGTATGATTTCATTCTAATGAAGTTAGGGAGCATTCTTAAAACTAAGCAATCATAATTCAACATAGTAAAGGCAATACACAACAAACCTAACACCAGCATTATGCTCTCTGGAAAAAAGTGGAAAGCATTTCCTCCAAAATCAGGTATGAGACAAGGGTTCCCACTCTTTCTACTCTGATTAATATAGTGTTCAAAATCTTAGCTAGAGCAATAGGAGAAGAGAAAGAAATAAAAGGGTAAAAAAGGAAAAGTCAAATTATCCTTATTTGCAGATGATATGATCTATACTTAAAAGACCCTACAGATTTCACCAGAAACTCTTAATATGATAAACATTGTAAGGCAAAGTAGCAAGAGGCAATATCATCACACAAAAATCTGTAGCTTCCCTGTGTATGAGTAAATTTTTTCTCAGTTAGAAATCAGCAAAAACAATCCAACTTAAAATAGCTTTAAAACAGCAAGAAATAAACTAAGAAAAGGAGGTAGAAAACCTCTAAATTAAAACTTTAAATCACAAAAGGATATTAAAAAAGACACTAGAAGACAGAAAGGCCTCCTGTACTTATGGATTGTCAGAATTAATACTGTGAATATCACTGTCTTGCAGAAAGTGAGTGCAAATTGGACATTATCCTCATCAAAATTCCAATGACATAAAACACAGACCTGGAAGAAGAAGAATTCTAAAGCTCACATAGAAGCACAAAAAACCCCAAATAGTTAAAGCAATCTTAAGAAGAAAAAGCAATGATAGAGGTATGACAACACCTGATCAAAAATTGTGACAGAAGCAGCATAAAAATAGACATGTAGATCAACGAGGTAGAATAGAGCTTGTAGACACACCCACCCAGCTACCTACAGTCACCTAATTTCTGACAAGGTGTCTAAAGCATGCAATGGAGAAAAGGCCTCCTTTTTAACAAATGGTGTGGGTAAAATTGGATCTCTACATGTAAAAGAATGAAACTAGAGCCATATCTCTTGCTCTGCACAAAAATCAATTAAAATGGGACTATCTCAATTTAAGACATAAGAAGCCATCGAAGAAGAAGAAGAAGAAGAAGAAGAAGAAGAAGAAGAAGAAGAAGAAGAAGAAGAAGAAAGCAAGCAGGCACAATACTTCAAGTTATAGATGCAGACAAGAAGTACCTCTGAAAAAGAATCGAATCGCACAGTAAATAATCCCACAAATTGACAAGATACTTGACTACTTGAGACTAAAGAGTTTCTGCATTACAAAGGAAACAATCTGTAGAGAGAAGAGACAGTTTACAGGGTTGTAGGAAAATGCTGCCAACTACACAGAGGATTAATAAAAAGAACCTACTGTAAATAACTGCAGAAATTAACCATAGAAATCATCCACTCAATAAGTGTGCAAATGCTCAAAATAAATAAAAATGGCTATCAGAGAGATGCAAAATAAAACATACTGAGATTCCATTTCGCCATAGGCAGAATGGGTGTTGTCAAGGAAAGAAATGAAAACAAACGTTGGCAAGATTGCAGGAGAAAAATCAACCCTTAGGCAGTGCTAGTGAGAATGTTGGGTGGTGCAGTTCCCATGAAAATCAGTGTGGATATTCTCAAACAGCTAAACTAGAACATAGTATATGACCCAGCTATACCACTCCCGGGTATATACATCTGAGAATCTAAGTCAATATATCACAAATATACTTTCATATGTGTGTTTATTGCTGCACTATGTAAGATCAAGAACCAGCTCAGATGCCCATCAACAGATGAATGGATAGAGAAACTATGATATACACAGAGGTAGTATGCACTGTGGAGCTTTATTCAGCTTTAGAGCAAAAATGAAATTATGTCACTTCATAGAAAGTGAGTAGAACTTGAGATCATTATGTTAAATGAAATAAGTCAGACTCAGAAAGACAAATAGTTGACCATTTTTTTTCACATGTAGAATTTATATTTAAATGTAAATGTACATGTGGTATATAGAGATGGAAGTGTTTGGTGAGAGGAAGTGGTAAAGAGGGAGAGGAGAATAAGAGAGGTTAGTATAGGGGAAGTAAGATGAAATGTTGCACATATTCTCATCTATCTATCTATCACATCTATCTATCTATCTATCTATCTATCTATCTATCTATCTATCTATCTATCTATCTATCTACATGACATGAAAGCAAAAGGGAGACTATTTGGGACATGAAATGAGGCCAATGAACATAGGATGGAGGGATGGGGAGGTTAGTGGGGGTATGATTATGAATAAGATATAGATGAAAATGTCATCATGAAACCCATTCTTTTGTGCTTTAACTAAAATTTTTAAAAACCGGAAGTTATTTCTTGGCCACCTTTCACGACGTGAGGAGGCCATGATGTTTTCCCTTTTAGCTTGTGAGATCTGATTTCTGAACATAGGGGAAAGAAGCGGGGGCGGGGGGACAGGCAGGAAAATAAATCCTTAAATGGCTCCACATTTTCCCCTTTTCTCAACTCGACTCTGTCCTTGTGTGGGCTGCTGGCCAGCCTCCAACATACTAGGTCATTATTTCTCCCCCGGTTTGAGTTTGTCACAGGCTGTCGCACTCAGCTAGGTTTGCCTCTTTTCATACTGTAATGTTGGTTTGAACGATATGTTCCCTAAAATACAGCTATTCCTTTTGGCAACATTTGATAGTGTCAGCATAAAAGATCCAGTTGGTGCCCCAGGGGTCCCACTAACAGCAGCTGCGGGTCCTCCATGGCTCAGCTGTTTCTGGAGGCTCGTCCTCATGATCCACTCTGGGTGGCTCACGGCCAGGGAGTGCCCAAGATGCAGGCATACCAAAGACCCACGCTTGCTGAGGGAGCATGGTGGTGCATGTCTGGAATCTCAGTATGCTGTAGGTGGGGGCAGGAAGGTCACTTGTTTGAAGCCTGACCAGGACACACAGTGAGACCAAGGAAAGAAAGAAAGAAAGAAAGAAAGAAAGAAAGAAAGAAAGAAAGAAAGAAAGAAAGAAAGAAAGAAAGAAAGAAAGAAAGAAAGAAAGAAAGAAAGAAAGAAAGAGAGAAAGAAAAAGAAAGAAAAAAGAGAAGAGAGAGAGAGGAAGGGAGGGAGGGAAAGAAGGAGGAGAGAAAGAAAGAAAAGAAAGAAGGAAAGAAAGAGAAAGAAAGAAGGAAAGAGAAAGAGGAGAGAGGGAGGGGAAGAAAGAGAGGAAGAAAGGAAAGAAAAAGAAAAAAGAAAGGGTGAAATAGAAAAAGAAAGAAAGAGAGAGGAAAGAGGAGAAAGGGACAGGGCAAAAGGAATGAAGAAAAATGAAATCCTTTAATGGGACATGCTCTGAGGTCCAATTTAAACTCTACTCTTCCCTCATTAGATCAAGATAAGCATATACTTCACTTTAAGTCTATCTCATTTAAATACCTCTTCCTTCTGATCCTTCTGTACCTTACTGTGTAAGAGATTTCTCCTGAGGGCACTGTGAAAAGCTGGAAAGGGACTGGAGAGATGGCTTAGCAGTTAAGGCTTTGCCCACAAAGCCAAAGGATCCCGGTGCTATTCTCCAGGACCCACGTAAGCCAGATGTACACGGGAGCTTTTGCATCTGGAATTCGTTTGCAGTGGCTGGAGGCCCTGACATGCCCATTTTCTCTCTCTCTCAAAGAAATAAAATATATTTTTTAAAAAAGCTGGAAAGCCCTGGAGATTGGCCCCCAGCTGCCATCTAACAAGTCAGCTTGTTGCAGTTCCATCAATATTGGGAAAAGAGGAGAGTCCTAGGCCAGAAACAAAGGGCAATTTCCTACACATTGCGACAGGCAGAGTACCTCCATGCTGTCACTGGTTCCCCAAATCCTTATGCCCAAAGTGGGCCAGATGGCAGTGGCACAGACAGCCATAGTGAGGTGAAAGACGAGCATATAGTGGCCCCAATCTTTTGTGGAAGGAAGCCAACAAGCTTGCCCTTTATCTTCCAGAGCTCCTCACTATCTAAATCAAATTTCAAAAGATAGCCTAGAACAACTGCATTATTGCCAATGCACAACACCTTGTTATTTCTCCATGTTTTTGGCTTCAGGAAAAATAACTCAGAATTACAACAAAGTTATAGCAACTCATCTGGCTGCTTACCCTTAGGGATTGTTGATTTTTCTCTCTTCACAGTCTACAGCTGAACAGATTTATAACTTCGACAGTGTCAGACACTCTGCTCATCTGCCTGCGAGGTGTCACAATGAGGTGAGCCCGAGGCTGCCTGAAGAACTGCAGATGAAATCCCTCTTCTCACAAAAGAATTAGCAACAACCAAGGCACCCTTCTGGCAACTGATGGAGAGCACACTTTCCAGGATTTAGCCTGTGAACATGTTCCCAGTTATCCACCTTAACAGAAGATAAAATTGAGAAGCGGGTCAAAATACTCTTTATACTTTCCCCTGCACTGTCTCCTGTTAACTGGCCCAAGAAAGCCTCATTCTTCCTTTCAGAAATCATGTCCTTAGCAGCTTTCTAAAATAGTCAACTAATACAAAGGTTCTAGGATTTTCTTCTCAATGTGGGCTGAGTTAATCCACCACAGTTTTTTGAAAATATTTTTATTTATTTATTTATTTATTTATTTATTTATTTATTTATTTATTAGAGAGAGAGAGAGAATGGGCACACCAGGGCCTCTAGCCACTACAAATGAACTCCAGATGCAGTAGCCAGAGTCCTGTCACCCATTCATCCTTGTGCATCTGGCTTACATGGGACCTGGAGCATGCCCCCAGTGACCTAATCTCCTTTCACTAGGTTCAAAAGGGTGCATGCCCAATGACCTGATTTCCATCCACAGGTCCCCACTGCCTAAAGATGCCACTACCTCTTGGCAGTGCCACAAGCTTCTGGCAAAGCCTTCAGTACATGGGCCTTCAGAATGAAATCATAACATGCTTTCTTTACTGTACTGGTCAACAAACCAATCGGCCTTTGGTTGTGGATGGAGACGGCATCTCCTGTTTCCATGCTGCCTCTCTATCAGTAACTATGAAAAGAGATTTCAGAACAAAACAATGCAGTGTCAGCAAGAGTATGAAACACAGAAATCCGAATGACCACGATGAAACATCTCCCCAGAAGCATTCTTTTTAGCAAACCAGTTTCATATGGATTCTCTAGATCTGCTTGTTGAGCTATAAAGACAGTGAAAATAAAATTTAAATGCTAGAGGTCAAATGGGAAAGCACAGTAATTATGATTATTTCTGAATGATAGTATATACTTCTGTAGATAATTAAAGTTTGAATGCCAGTAAAAAGGACTTTTCAATGGTGACATGTATTTGGGCTCATTTTCTTGGAGCTGTAGATGGTAAAATCCTGCTATTGAGCTACAAATGACAATTTGCCAATAAAGCAATGTCCATAGAAACATTTCCAAATTAGAACATGCAGATCAGAGGTTTGCTTCAATGAGCTTTCAAACTACGTGTTAGCACAAATTCCCCAACGCTTCTGAGATTGATATTTTGTGACCCTCTCTCCCTCCTTGTTTCCCTGCCTCTCTCCCTTCTTTCCTTCCTCTTTCCATCCTTCCTTTCTTCTGTCCTTTTCTCTCTCTTTTTGACCACTGAGGCTCAGAGATTCCATTACTTATTTGAAGCATTATTGCTCTCCTATCAAAAGCACCAGCATGACATGGAAAATAGGCAGGTTGAATTCCCTGATGTAAAAAGAAAATGAATGCATATGAATCTTGGTAGATACACATGCAGGGCATAAATCTGTGTGTGTATTTATCTGTCTCTGTGTTATGCATGCACATTTAAAAGTAAGTTCCATGGTCCATCTGGAGTTGTATGCATATTTTCCACTGTTGGATGCAAGCAATTACTGTCTGCCTTAGAAGTTTAAATGGATCCCATCTGTCCCAAGGCCATGTTAATCACTGTGAATACTCTCCCTGCTCCCTGAGTATCAAGAAAATAGAATGGGCAACATGCTCAGCACAGAAGAACATACTTGGTCATTGCATGTTTTTTTCATAGTGCCGACTATAAATCAATAGCTATCCAAGTAGATTAAAAATATCCAGCTTTCAGGAAGTCAATATAGAAAGAGAAGGAAAAGTTGAAACACTTGAGGTCATTCTTTAAGCTATCACCCTTCCATCTTCTCACAGCCATCTTACAAAGAGATATGTATGTTATTTGAAAAAGACAAATGAATCACCAAAAGGCTAACTACCATGTCAAAGGCTCTAGTGGCAAGAAAGTGGCAGGACAGAAATGTAAATCCAGATTCAGTCCACTCTCATTTTCTTTTTTAATCAACCCCACGGAGTTAGGTTAGTAATTATATCTGTACAGAAAGAGACTGAGCTTGATTCTGTCACTAGCCAAGATACAACACAAAGCCACAACACTTTGTTTCAAGATGCCCTGGCCTTACTCCAGACCAGCTGAATTTCCCTGTGGCTTTGGGGGTCCCAGCTTGCTCCCATTAGAGTTCTGCCCATGCTGTGGATGTGCCTTCAGATGAGTCTAGCTCAGCTCATTCCTTTGTCAGGGTTTTGTGAATGGTCCACATCACATCAAACTTAGATTCAGTTTCAGACAGGTCACACCCAAAGCCTCCTCCTCTCCTCAATCCCAGCATGTACCATTACTCTTTCAAACTTCTTTTTCTTCAGCTTTCGACATGAAGTCCAGACGACTATTCTTGCATAGTGGTTACTGAAGGCAAGCTAGTTCTCTTGGGCGATGCTTGCTTTTGTTGTCCTCCTCGCATGGGGAAGTGATCGTTCCCATTTTCAAGATGAGCAAAGGATAGAGGGCATTGAATCTTCTCATGACTGGCATCCATTTATTCTGGGAAGTACTTTCTCCCCTTCCTTACATTTTCATGGCTCTTTAGCAAATGCTTTTGAAATTAACATAAACCTGAGGTAAATAGACTCAGAGTCCCCCGTCTGCTAGAATATAAAGCAATCTTGACGTCAGGTAATGTTTCCGAGAATAATTTTTTGTCCGACTTGAATAGAAGCATTCCTAGAGTTACAGATCAAGTTGCAAAATTTTATATATAATATTTGCTGTGCTGATTGGTTACATACACGTCAATTATCAATAATGTTGCCATGAATTGAACACAGCTGTGTTTGTCACTGTTGCTCTGCAGTGTGATTTGAGATAGGTCCCATCCACTCTACATTTTCCAGGCCTTTCACCATGAAGGCATGTTGGACTTTGTCGAATGTCTCTTCTGCATCAGTTGAGGTGATCGTGTGATTTCCGTCTTTAGGGTTATCTGTATGGTGTATTGCATTTATTGATGTACGTATGCTGAACCATATTCCATCTCTAGTATGAAGCCTGCTTGCTCACAGATGATGTTCTTCATGTAGCCATGAATTCATTTTGTGAGAATCTTATTAAGAATTTTTGCATCTATGTTATCAGGGAAATTGGCATGTAGTTTTATTTTTTTGATTGTGACTTTATCCAGTTTAAGAATCTGGATAATTCTGTCTTTGTAAGATCAATGTACAGGTGTGCCTTCCTTTTCTATTTTATGGAACAACATAAACAGAGTTGGTATTAAGAAATCTTTAAAAGTTTGGCTTTTCTTTGTGGGGAGACTTTTAATTACACCTTCAATCCCATTGCTGGCAATGGGTCTGTCTAAGTTATTAATATATTCAAGATTTAACTTTGGGAGGTTATATGTATTTAGAAATTTTACAAGTTCATCTAGGTTTGCTAGCTTTTTGAAGTATGAGTTTTCAAAGTATTCTCTAAGGGTTGTTTTAACAACTCCCCTTTTGTTTCTGATGTTGCTAATTTGGGGCTCTTCTTTCCTTTTTGTTAGTTTGGATATCAATCTTACTTTCTTAAAGAACCAACTCCGATTGAATCTATATATTGTTGATTAATTTCTAATTAATCTTTGAAATTTTTTGCTATCTACTGGTTTAGGAACTGGCTTCTTGTTATTTTTCTAAAAATTTGAGCTGGATCATAGTATAATAGTTCGTTTGCTTATTGGAGATCTCTCCAATTTCTTGACATGGACACTAATAGTTATAAACTTTCCTCTTACGACTGCCTTGGCTGTATCCCAGAGGACCTGGTGGGTTGTATTATCATTGTCATTTGTTTTTAAGGAGTTTTTAATTTCCTTCTTTATTTATTCAATAACCCATTGTTTACTCAAAGGTGTGTTTTCAGTATCCAATAACATGTATAGTTTTGCAGTCTCTTTGCAGTTGATTTCTACTGTTATTCTATTGTGACCTGCTAGGATACAAGGAATTACCTTAATTTGTTTTTTATTCCTTAAGGTTTGTTTTGTTGGTGGCTGATTTTGGAGAAGGTCCTGCATGCCACTGAGAAGAAATTTTACATATGATGTTATTACTGAAAATTGCACATTAAGCTGTATATCTTCAAGCATTATTGTTGACCATGACACTAAGACATGGAACATATATAAGTTCCCTTCCTATGCTGGAGATACAGTTGCAACCCCCTGAAGTAGAAATTCTGATTGAACCACATTCTAGTGGGTGACACTACAGATAACATCAAGACACATTCTACACAGTGCTGTGGAGTAAAATAAGGAGAGAATGGAAGCAAGATGTGAGCTACCTTTGTTAGTTGTAACCATATCTTTTATTTTCTGTGTTCTAATGCCTTGACCTCTGGGCAATTCCTGACTCTGGAGGGACAGCCTTTCCTAAGATACTCAGATATAAAAGATAGTAAATGGGCTGGAGAGATGGCTTAGGGGTTAAGGCTTTTGCCTGCAAAGCCAAAGGATCCAGGTTAGATTCTCCAGGACCAATGTAAGCCAAATGCACAAGGGGGTAAATGCATCTGGAGTTCGTTCGCAGTGGCTGGAGGCCCTGGTGTATCCATTCTCACTCTCTACCTGCCTATTTTTGTATCTCTCTCTCTCTCTCAAATAAATAAATAAAAGATAAAAGATAGTAAACAACTCTATGGTTTTTAAATATGATCAGTCCAAAGCCCCCTCCCCGACCCACCCATTGGCTCTCATACTTGAGGCTACAATCTTCCTACTCTAAGGATCACATCCTATGACCATCACTGAAATTATTCAAACCAGCTGATCCCAAAAGCCTCTTCTTCATGGAAACCCTAAGATGGCTCACGCACAGTTGTCCCTCCCTTCCCATTCCCCCAATCCACTCTGCTGCTACCCCAAGTCACGTGGCCCTGTACTTAGCAAGCATGAGTAGCAAGCTGTATTTCCCTGGCAGTTGTCCACTGATCTATTATCTTTATGATCCCTTAGGAATTCTGCATTTTTGTTTGTTTTTGTTTTTCTGTATTTTAAAACACAAAGGAGCCAGGCGTGGCGGCTTTAATCCCGGCACTCTAGGAGGCAGAGGTAGGAGGATCACCATGAGTTCAAGGCCACCCTGAGACTACATAGTGAATTCCAGGCCAGCCTGGACTAAAGTGAAACCCTACCTCGAAAAACCAACAAAACAAAACAACACAAAAACAACAAAAAAACATACACACAAAGGAAAAGTAAAATGCAGGGTGACATCTGAGAAAGAGAACACACATTCACAGACCTCTGTGTGCCCTTGGGTTTGTTTATTTATTTTTATTTTGAGAGAGAGAAAAAAAGAGGGAGAAAGAGAGAGAGAGAGAGAGAGAATGGGTGTGCCAGGACCTTTAGCCTGCTGTGAATGAACTCCATATGCATGCTCCCCCTTGTGCTCATGGTGACATCGCCTGCTTGCATCACTGTGCATCTGGCTACGTGGGACCTGGAGATTTGAACATGAGTTCTTAGGTTCCGCAAGCAAGCACCTTAACTGCTAAGCCATTTCTCCAGCCCCTGGGTTTATTTTTGACTTAAAATTTTGAGGAGAAGTCCACAGTGCCAGAGAAAGCACCAGACAATGTGGCCAGAGTTGAATGAGCAGAGGGGAAGACAAAAAAATCCAAAAGAAGGGGTGGACTTAAATGAGAGCAGGCGCTTGAGGGTCACTTGTGATTATTGCTAATTAGTCTGTCAGTGGGAGTCACTGAGAGAGAAAAAGTCTAGCACATGGCTTGGGAGGATTTTTTTTTTTTTCCTAGCTTCCTTTAGTGACTTCTGAATTAAGAGATAATAAGAGGAAATAAGATGGTTAGGAGCATGGAGGAAATCAACTATTTCTCTTTGTCTGTCTGATGCTTTCAAGCAATGTCAAGGTAGAGGTCAAGAACAAGAAATACTTGCATACTTGTGTGAAATCTTTATAATAGGGAAAGTAAAAGTTTAATAATGAGTAGAGGAAATAGAATCTCATTAGTCATTTTAAAACCAAGATAGGACATGGTGTGGACCATACTTAAGAAGAAAGCTGAATGAATGGTTCAAGGGTGAGATGAAACCGAAGGCACCAGGTGTAAGGAGTGTTGGTTTTCTGGGGACACTGTAACAAAGTGCCCTAAGTGAATGGCTGAAAATAATTTATTTTCCCCCAGTCTTGGAGTCCAGAAGTCCACCATGAAGGTGTTGACATGGTCACCTTCTTCTGACTCTCCTGAGGGAAAACTGGTTCATGTTGATGGTCAACTTGACAGGACCTAGAGTCCCATGTGAGTGATTAAGTAGAGTAGGGTAGTCTGTGTACATATCTGCAGGGGATTATCTTGATTAAGGTAATGAAGGTGGGGACATGCACTTTAACCGTGACTAGCACCATTCCATGGACCAAGTCCTTGACTCCATCCAAAGGAGACAGGTGGCCGACAAGTGGCATTCACTGCTCTCTGCTGCTTCACTGTGCTGAAGGTGACCAGCTGCCTGAAATTCCTGCTGCTATGGCTTCCCCACTATGACAGACTGGAACTTGGGAATGTTAGCTGAAATAACCCTTTCCTCCCTTAAACTTATTTTTGTCAGGTATTTTGTCCCAGCAATGAGAAACTGACTCAGAGGCATCTCTCTTCTAGCTCTCTCAGGTGCCAGCAGCCCTTGACATGTAGATGCCCCATGTCGGTCTCTGCATTTGTGGTCTCATGATTCTGTTTGCCCATGTGTCACTGTTCAAATTTCTATAGTCATAACATGACATCAGTCACTGGATTTGAATCCACCCTAGTCTACTATGCTTATAAAGATCCCGTTTCCAAAGGTAAGGTCCCATTCATAATTACCAAAAGCTAAGGATTAAATATATCACTTTAGGGGACACAAATAAACATATAATATGAGGATTGGGTGATAATGCACAAGTGTTGGAGCACCAAACTCAGTAGTCAAGAGGCAGGTTATGTTAATTCAATTGCCAAACTTTATTCACTCTTCACACATTTAACTAAGCCAAGTCCCTCTTTTCCTTTGTCCTCTCAACTACCTTGACCTCCTGTCCCTAACCCCCTGGGGCACTCTCATGCGACTTCACTTGGTCCAAAGGCAGCTCCAGACCTTGCTCCTCTCCATGCTGGGCTGCTGAGGGGTCCCACAGGCTGCTTCTTCTCATGGTGGGAATCAACACAGAAAGAAGCGTGCAGTCTGCCTCTCTGAGTTGAGTGACAATTTCCTGAGCTTTTGCTGGGGTTCTTAAACCCATTTTTCCTCAGTCATCCTGGCTGCTGACCACCACCTTAGGGTTGGCTTAGTTGCATATCAGCTTGCAGAGGGTCTCTGGTCTCAGTCTCTGGTCTTGGCCCCTGGTTGCCATGGTGATCTTGCCACTACTGAGTGCCCCATTTTTACTTCTAACTATTGCTCCTAACAACAAGCTGTAGACTGAACTGTCTTTTCCAAATCCACTGGTTGAAGCTCTCATCTATAATGCAGTGTTGTATGGAGACGGGGCCTTTGGTGAGTAAGGAGGTTCAGATGAGGTCATGAGAAGAAAGCCCTCTTATAAGATGTTCTGAGTTCTCTCCCAACTCTTCGTTTTCTCTCCATCCTTTCCCTCATTCTCTTTCTCTTCCTCTCACATTCTCTTTCTCTCCCTATAGTCATCTCTTTCCCTCTCTACTAGGATATAAAAAGTCCTTAAGTCAAAGGAGACTAATTGTGGAAGCAAATAAGCTGGTATCTTGAACTTGGGCTTCCCAGCCTCAAGAACTATAAAAAACCACCGCCTATTGTTTTAAGTGGCACAGTCTGTGGTCTTCTGTTGTAATAAAAGGAGCTGACTAACACAGCACGTCTGAGGAGGTTCATTTACTCCAAAGGTCCCTGTGCCCAGCACTATGCTAGGGATTGGTTGCCATGGACCAGGGCATTGCAGTTGATTGAGTAACGTCATTTAGGCTCCTCTATGTGTGTATATTATCACCAACTTTATTCCCCAAAGACTGTAGGCATCTAACATTATTAGGAAATGGAATAAAAAAAAACACGAGGTTATGATAATTTGGAAGAATAAGAGTTATAAAATCACATCATATAACAACAGGACAAGATATTTGAAAAAAATGTAGAAGCAATAGAATATTTCCTGAAACTATATAATATACTAAATTAAGACATAAAAACCTTGATTAGACCAATTACTATAAAAGAGATTGAAAAGCCTCTTAAAGAACTTCCATTAAAGAAACACTGTAACCAGATGGGCTCACAGCTGAATTTTATTTAACCATTAAAAAAACAGATGATTCTACCATTCATTGAATTATTTCCAACCCCAGGAAAAGATGGAAAACCTACTTGTTCCTTTCACTAACCAGTTTCAGTTTCACATCAAATGCTATAGAGATCATACATATAATAAGACTATATATTATTATCTACATTAAATATAGGTGAACATGCATTAAATGCTAAGTGATTAAATCCACTATCTAATATCAAAAAACTAAGACACTATGGTCATGTAGTGAATATTCCAAAAAGGCAAGGTTTATTTTACTACCAAGAAAGACACAATATGGCATATTTTCTTTCATATGTGGACTCTAGATTGAAATGTATGTTTGTATGTGAGTGTGTGTGTCATGAAAGTAGATGGGGCACTATTTGTGAGGAGGAACGGGGTCAGTAAAAGAAGGAGGGATGGGGAAATTGTGAGTAAGGAATATATATTCATAACCTCATGGTTTATTTCATTCCATTTCCTAATAATATTAGATGTCTACATTCTTAGGGGACTCAAATTGGAGATAATATACATATAGAAGCCTAAATGATGTTAATGAATCAACTTCAATGCCCTGTCCATGGCAACAAATTCAATATATGTCACATTGAAACACATTATTTTGATGACAACTAATAGCAGTAAAATAAATAAATAGAATATGCCAACCTAATTCAATTTGTTAAAATTAAGGGAGAAAACATGGAATTAGATGAATAATGCTGAAAATACATTTAATGAAATGGAGTAGGAGTTTTTAATTAAATGTTTCTGAGTTATGTGGGAATAAGCCAAATGGATTCATGAAAGAAAAACAAATGCTATTATTCTCAAAGATAAAACATTAATTTTAGAAGTCTGGATAGCTGCTGTTTCCTCAATAAAGCAACGATGGTTTAAGCATTGTTGGCTCCAAGTGACTTCCCATCACAGAACTCAAGTATTAAAGCAACATTATCCTCTCTAGTCTGGGCTGGTCTTGGAAAGTTTGAATGGTGACATAAGGCAAAGCTCATCACCTCCAAGAGCGGGATTCAGGAGACAGTGACTTCTCTCTCAGTAGCACCCTCTAAATTGTCTGGCTCTCTGACTTGCCTGTTGGCAACAACCAGAGAACCAACTGCAGAGACGTGGCACTTTCCACTTAGAGTGGAACCTTGACCATGGGCTGTGAGAAGTTCCCAAGCCAGAGATACAGCTAGACTGTGGCTGAGGCTCCTGACCTATACAGACCATGAGGTCACGTGGCTCTTGTAAGAGGTTTCTTGTAAGAAAGTGATAGAAAATACATCTGCTGCCTAGGGTTGTGAGAGACATTATTAACAAAGGAAAACACTTTGGGAAGAGTAGAATGACTGGAAGAAAAAGTACAGGAAAAGTTACCTGTGTCATCTTATCAGTGAAACGTTAAATCTGCAGAACAAACAAGCACAGGGACAACAGAAGATAAAAGCACCAAGTCCTATCAGAATAACAATGATTTTCTCAACAGAAACTTTAAAACTGGGGATGTGGCTCAGTGGTCAAAGGTACTTACTTGTAAAGCTGCCAAACTGCGTTTGATTCCTCAGTACTCATGTAAAGCCAGATGCAAAAGGGGGGTGCATACATCTGGAGTTGTTTGCAGTGACAAACGCTGGCATACCCATTCACACACAAGTGCCAACAAATTAAATTAAAATACTTCAAAATATTTTTAAAATTTAAAAAACATAAACAGAAATTTCAAAACCCAGAAGTGCTTATAATGGTGTATTTCAAGTTCTGAAAGACAAAAAGACAGCAATATCTGCCAACCCACACTATTATCTGACATAGTATAAGGCAGAAGAAAACCTTTCCATGATAAAAACAGGAATCAAAGAAGTAATACATTCACAGTTGCCTTTAAAAAGTACCATGGATTAGGGATGGAGAGATGGCTTAGCAGTTAAGGCACTTGCCTGCAAAGCCAAAGAACCCAGGTTCAATTCCCCAGGACCCACATAAGACAGATGCACAAAGTGGTGTATGCATCTGGAATTTGTTTGTAGCGGCTGGAGGCCCTCATGTGCCCAGGGGTGTCAAATAAATAAATAAAGTACAGTGGATTAGACTTAGCCAAGGAAATGAAAGACCTCTATAATAAAAACTTCAAAATACTCAATACAAATTTAAGACGACACTAAAAGATAGAAGGATCTCCCATGCTTGTAAAATGGAAGAATTAATGGTGTGGAAATGGTCATTTTACCAAAAGCAATCTACAGAATAAATGCAATGCCCATCAAAATTCTAATCCATTATTCACAGGAATAGAAAAGAATCTTAATTTTTATTTGGAAGGCCAGTAGACCTTAGAGAGCTAAAAATATAAAATCTTGCAGAAAAAGACTAATATTATAGGCATCAAAATACCCAATCTCAAGTAATATTAGAGAGTTATATTAACAAAAACAAAATAGTACTGACCCCCAAACAGACATATAGATAACTAGGACAAAATAGAAAATCCAGGTATAAACCCACAAAACTATAATCACATGATTTTTTTTTTTTTTTTTACCAAAACATTTATTGAAGACAAGGTAGCCTCTTTAGCAAATGGATATCTACATGTAGAAGAATGAAACTAGATTCTTATCTCTCACCCTGCACAAAAAACAGCTCTGAATGGAACAAATATCTTATATAACCCCTGAAACTCTGGAACTAAAGGACAAAAATAAGGCAAATGCTTCATGGTATAGGACATGTAAGGACTTTCGGGATAGGACTCCAGTTGTTCAGGCCAACAGACGGCAAATGAAATCACAGGAAAATAAAAAGCATTTGCACAGCAAGGGAAACAGTTGATTGAGGGAAGAGGCAGCCTACTAAACAGGAGAAAATCCTTACCAGCTACACCTCTGAGTGAAGATGACAGCTGGAGTATATAAAAAGCACAAAAACTAGATTAAAAAAAAAAAGAAAGAAACAGCTCAACCAAAAAATGGGCTACAAAACTGAACAGAGAGTTCTCAAAAGGAGAAATACAGATGACCATGAAATATTTTAAAAAGGAGTCAACATTCAAACTGCTTTTGAAATTCCAACACTCATCAGAAGGCACATCATAAAAAAATAAATAAAGGATAACAAATGCTGGCAAGAATGTGGGGAAAGAAAACCATTTATCCACTATTTGTGGGACTGTAAACTGGTGCAGCCATTGTGAAAATTAGTGTGAAGGTTTCTCAAACAAAAGTAGAACTACTAAGGCTGGAGAGGTGGCTTAGTAGTTAAGGCTCTTGCCTGAGAAGCCTAATGACCCAGGTTCGATTCTCCAGGTCCCACATCAGCCAGACACACAAAGGTGATGCACGTGCAAAAGCGCACACGTGCACAAGTGTCTGGAGTTTGATTGCAGTGGCTCGCTCTTTTTCTCTCTCTCTCTAAAAAAAATGGCACTACCATATGATCCAGCTATACGGCTCTTGGGGATTTACTCAAAGGGCTCCACAGAGACACCTGCACATTCGTGTTTATCACTGTTTATTACTGCTGTTCACAGCAATAAAGAATGGAATCTGCAGGGCGTGGTGGTGCACACCTTTAATCCCAGCACTCGGGAGGCAGAGGTAGAAGGATCACCATGAGTTCAAGGCCACCATGAGTTCTAGGTCAGCTTGGGCTAGAGTGAGACCCTATCCCCCCCAAAACAAATAAAATAAAATAAAATAAAATAAAATAAAATAAAATAAAATAAAATAAAATAAAATAATAAAATAAGAATGGAATCGGCTTAGATGTTCATTGAGTGGTGAAGAAATGGTGCACAGATACAATGGAATTTTATTCATCCATAAGAACAGTAAAATTATGAAGTCTGAATAAAAATGAATAGAACTGGAAAACATTCTGTTTAGCGAGGTAACCCAGTCTCAGAAAGACAAACACTGCATGTTCTCTCTCACAGGCAGATTCTAGCTTCTAATTTGTATATATGTGTATTATGTAGAAATGAATGTTTATAGAGGCCATGTGGTTGTTTGATCAGGTGTGTCCCATAAATTCACATATTCTGAATGTTTCATCCCCAGCCAATGGCAGTTTTGGAGGTGAAGCCTTGCTGGAGGAAGTGTGGTGTGGGGGCGGGGCAGGCTTGGATGTGTTAAGCCAGCTCCCCTTGGCCAGAGCTATGGACTCTCCTGCTGCCTTTCCCACCTGCTGTGTCAGAGATGGAGCCCAGCTTCTGCTCAAATATATATGTGGGTGTGAATTAGACATTGGGCACTTGGCCAGCAGGTGGGAAGGAAAATAAAAGAGAAAAAAATGAAAAGTTAGGGAAGAGAAAGGGAGAAAGAAAGGAAGAAGGAGAGGGAAAAGAGAAAAGAAAGCTCCTTCCATCCCATCAATCCAAGCAACATGTCTTTCAAGTCTCCACAATGCGCATTGCTGCTCCTCCATGGCTGAAAGCAGCATCACCGATGAAGAAGTCCACACTTACTTAACAGCAGGTACAAACCACTCACCATAATATACTTGACCAACAACCAAAAAATGGTCACAAATGTTTTTCCACCTCTTGGTCTTCTTTTCTGAAAAGTCAAACAAACAAACAAACAAAACAACAACAACAACAACAAAAAAAACCCGTGCTTTCGCCTGCACCATGGAGCTTCCCCTAGAGACTGTAAGTCAAAATTGAAAAAAAAAAAAAAAAAAAAAGCCAAGAAGCTAGAAGCAGCCCATGAGAATTGTAAAGTGAGGTTATGAGGGGATGGAGAGATGGCTTAGCAGATAAGGCACATGCCTGCAAAGCCTAAGACAGGAGAGGATCCAGGAGGATCATCCAAAAACTAAAGATACATGAAATATCTTAAGGGAACATTAAGAGAGAGAGAGACACACACACACACACACACACACACACACAGAATGGTTCTTTAGCCACAGCAAACAAACTCCAGTTGCATGTGCTACCTTGTGCATCTGGATTTATGTGGGTCCTGGGGAATTGAACCTGGGGACTTTGGCTTTGCAGTCAAGTGCCTTAACCACTAAGTCATTTCACTAGTCCCTAAATGTTTTTTTAAAAAGAATTTGAGTAGAAGTACCCTGTGCAAGCTGATAATACTGCTCTCAGAACCCATATGTTATTAAATGAACATCTGAGTGGTGGGGATGATTCCTCATGAGTTCTTGGCTAGAGAGACCCCCCCAGTACCCCCAAACAAGCAATACAGGTTATTACCATTGCTCTTGGTTGCCCACCAGAGATAAGACCGTATTGCTGAAGATACGATATGCTTAGGTTGTTGGACATAGTGAAATCAAACTGCAACTGAGCTGGAAGCTTCCTCCGTGATGACTAGCTTTCATAAAGCTGGAAGGTGCAAGGCAGGGGTGCTGGGGGAAAGATTATCAATAGTCTTACTCAGCTATGAATCCTGCATGCTCCTTTACTGACATTCCAAGCAAGATGTGCCCATTGGTGCAATAGCGATAGGCCTCTCTTGAGGGTAACCAGCTGCTTTCTCATTGGTCGCATTTGAGGCCTGCTTCACAGAAGGGAATTAATTCCTGGGACTGTAACCTGTTCAGAAACCCACGGCTAGAGAAGTTACAAATCCTGCTGGCAAAGCTGCTTACTGTTTTGTTTGTTTATTTATTTGTTTGTTTTTTGCTAAATGGATATGTTGTGCCCCCTCAAACTGCCTTCTCAAGATTTATGTTTATGCCCATAAATTAGTGCTGCTTTCATTTTTGTCAGAAAAAGTGTCCCCCCCCAGTGAGTAATGGTTAATGCAGACACTTGTAACTGGTAAAGTGCTTAGGATAAGTGCTGCCTTTAAGTATGACATCTATATTACCCTCTGCCAGGCTTAGGAACATCATGGAAGAGGGAGCTGAAGAATGTAAGAGTGGAAGGTGAGGAGGAGTGTTAAAGGATGCCGTCTTTCAGTGCTGTTGTACTCATGAACTCACAGCACCTGTGGCTTCCTGCACGAGGTTGGGCCAGCACCATTCCATCAGCGCTGGATCCCTTCTCTGAGGTTCTGTGGATAGTTAATGGTTGCTGGGAAGGGAAAGACATTTTTTAGTGGTGAACCCACCAGGAAGTTGTCCGTGCTCCTGTAAATATCCAGGATCCTGTAAACCACCCAAACTGAACTCATTGAGTCATGCAAACAACAAAACCAGTTTCTTTAGGTAGAAAATTTAGAATACAAAAACAAAAGTGATTTATGTATTATAAATTTTATTCCAAAAAACAGTGTAAACAAACATTTACTCTAGTTTCTTGATTCACTTCTCAGCATGATGTGGGTTTGTCATTCTGGAATTCTGAATTCTGGGGATTCGATGCTTAAGTAAATTAATATATTGAAGATAATTATGGCCAGGTTTCTCACTCTGGGAAGCCACAAATATGGAGACATCCTATAGTGTTGGATTGAAATTAGACATTCTCATATAAAATGATTTTAAGATGAATATGAAACAAAATAAAAATGTACACACACACACACACACACACACATATATGTATAAGCATATGTAAAACAAAACACACATATGTTCCATATTGCCTAGGTCACTCTGCTATAACACAGAAATAGAAAATGAGCTGACATAAAGCTCAGATCTTATCAAAATGCCATTTTCCATCAAAAGGACCTTGTCTTTTTGGAGAATCTACTGGCTGTGGGTCATTGTCAAGGATAATATAAAATGAGCCTTCAACCTCTTACTGCATCTGAAGTAACGACGTGATAAAAGATCCATGTCAGAAGGACACCAAAATAAGTTTGAAGGTCTCTCATTGGCCATCTCTGGGGAAAACTGAGCATGTAAATAAATGATTAGGGGCTGGAGAGATGGCTCAGTTGTTAAAGATGTTTGCTTGCAAAGCCTGCTGGCCAGTGTCCAGTTCCCCAGCACCAACATAAAGCCAGACACAAAGTAGTGCATCCATTTATGATCCTAGCTCACCTGCCAGGTAGGCAGAGTCAGGAGAACCCAGAGCTCGCAGGTCAGGCTTATTTGCATCAGGAGACTCCATGCCAAAGACTGTGGAGCATAGACTTCTCTGACCTCAAGTGCAAGACACACGTGCCATCCCCCGTATACATACACACAGAAAATTAAAAAAAACTTTAATTAAAAAATAAATTATTATAGGGCTGAAGAGATGGCTTAGCAGTTAAGGAGCCTGCCTGCTTAGCCTAAGAACGCCCGTTCTATTCCCCAGGTCCCATGTTTAGCCAGACATAAAGTGATGCAAGGGTGCAATGCCACATTTGTCCACAAGGGGGTGCACACGTCTGGAATTCACTCACAATGGCTGAGAGACACTGGTGCACCCATTCTCTATCTGTCTCTTGCTCTCCCTCCCTCCCTCTCTCTCTCTTTCTCTCTGTCTCTCTCCAAAAAACTTATGATAGACATGAATTAATTTTGAATAAAATAAGTATCCAGAAATCCCTATAAATGTATGGATATATACATGTCTTTTTCACATTCAGCAATTTAAAGGACAAGTTATGCTTTTCAATAAAATACCAAGAAAAATTTTTTTAAATGAATAGAAAAAAATATCAGTGTTTGGAAATTTTATGATTAACATGATATATGTATGCCATATATATATATATATATATATATATATATATATATATATATATATATATATATATATCTCAAAATATTTCTCCTACAAATTACTTATTGATTTTAAAAAGAAAAATAATAATTTTATACGAGAAATCTGTTGAATGAATGCTGTTTTAGCCAAGCTATCCCCAATACTGCTGGAAACCTAGCGTGCACAATCAATCAGGATCATGTGCTTTCTAAGACATCCTGAAGGGATGCAATGGCATTTCAGAAATATTCCTACCAGAAATGCATACACCCAATTTAATCATAAACATTAGGCAGACCCAAACTGAAAGACATGCTGATAAATAATCAGTTATATTCTTTTCAAAGGCATGAAAGAAACAAAACCAAACCAAAGAAAAGTGGGGAACTTTTTCAGATTAAAAGGTATTAAGGAGATAATTTATCTGACTTGGATTTTGATTCAAGAGCGTGAGAAGGACATTACTGGAGCAGTTCACAGAATCGAAACCTGGATTTGAACCAGATATGGAATTTTTGTCAGTGTTAAATTTATTGACTTAGAGTACTCTATGTTTATGAGTAAAAAATTGTTTTCATTTATTTTAAACTGGCTCATATAAGAATAAATGGATGTGGCCAGGTGTGGTGGCACACGACTTTAATCCCAGCACTTAGGAGGCAGAGGTAGGAGGATTGCCATGAGTTCAAGGCCACCCTGAGACTACAGAGTGAATTCCAGGTCAGCCTGGGCTAGAGTGAGACCCTACCTCGGAAAACAAAAAAAAAAAAAAGAAAGAAAGAAAGAAAGAAAGAAAGAAAGAAAGAAAGAAAGAAAGTGGCTTTGTATAGACATACAGAACAAATATGAAAAACTTAAAACAATTGGCTGATGGTGTTGGTATATACATACATTATGTATACATACATACACACATTAATAATGTGTGCCAATGATATATATCATTTAACACATTTTACATGTGTATGATGTGAATGTGTATGTATGCATATTTGCATCTGTGTGGACACACACCAGAGGCCAGAGGTTGGCCTCAGGGGTCTTTCTCAGTCACAATACAGTATATTTTTTTTGAGACAAGGACTCTTTCTGAACTTATAGCTCACTTAACTAGCTGGACAGTGAACCCTAAGGATTCTCTGTCCCTGCATACATAGTGCTGGGGTTATAGGCATCACGACTGGCATTAACGTGGATGCTTAGGATCTCAACACAGGCCTTCATGTTGCACAGCAAGCACTTTACCTACTGAGCCATGTCCCCAACTCTTAATGCAGATCTGTCAATTTTATTTATCACATTTATAGATTTCTTTTAACACACAATTTAGAAATTTCTTATCCTTGCAACTTCTTTTTTAATGTTTTTTAAAAATATTTTTTATTTATATATTTGAGAGAAAGAAAGAAGCAGAAAGAGAGAATGGGCGTGCCAAGGCCTCCGGCCACTGCAAGTGAACTCCAGATGCATGCGTCCCCTTGAGCATGTGTTTTACATGGGTCCTGGAAAGTCAAACCAGGATCCTTTGGCTTTGTAGGCAAACACCTTAACTGCTAAGCCATCTCTCCAGCCCCACAACTTTTAAAAAAATATTTTATTATTTATTTATTTATTTGACAGAGAAAGTCAGAGCCAGATAGAAAGAGAGGGAATAGGCATACCTCTAACCACTGCAAACAAACTCCAGATGCATGCACTACCTTGTGCATTTGGCTTACTTGGGGTCTGGGAAATCAAACCTGTGTCTTTTGGCTTTGCAGGCAAGGGCTTTAATCTCTAAGCCATCTCTCCAACCCTCCTTGCACCTTTTTAAGTTTGAATAAAATATTGGGTGAGGGCATGGATGGACAAGTTTAGTGGGTTTATTTGGGGCCTTTTGGGAAGTGACCTGTGGTGTTGGTAAAATCCAGATAGGTGGTTTTGGACACTGAACAGAAACATGTGAACAGAAACCTCACACTTAGGGTATCTGTCATGGTTTACACTTTATTGCCATTTGACTTCCACCTACAAGAAGCTTAAGGTTAGGCCTCACAGTATTTTAATATCTGATTTTAAAGATATTTTATTTTTTATTTATTTGACAGAGAATGAGGGGGAGAGAAAGAGAGAATTGGTGCGCCAGGGCCTCCAGCCACTGCAAACAGACTCCAGAGGCATGTGCCCCCTTGTGCATGTGCTAACATAGGTCCTGGGGAATCAAACCTGGGTCCTTTGGGTTTGCAGGCAAACGCCTTAACCTCTAAGCCATCCCTCTAGCCCTTAATATTTGATGTTTAGCTGCAGCTTGTGTTGACTTCACAGCTGTTTCCACTAAGTCTATCTTTGGATGTTCAACCAGAGCTCCTATCCTTGCAAAGGCACAGAGGAACAAGCCTGCTAGTGGACGGACAGTTGAAGTACAGTCAATGTGGAGTCTGAAGCCACAATGCCAAGTTTAAATTCTTTTTTTTTTAAATAAATATATTTTTTTTATTTATATTATTCTGATTTTACATTCATAGTATTGGTTCCATTGTCCTCCTCCCTGTCCTCCCACTTTCTAATGAGAAATTTCTAGTCTGTCTTACAGGTTGTGGGTTCTGCATAACTGTCATTGACTGGCATTCTGATGAAGCTGAAACCATGGATTTATTTGGTACTATTGAGTTTTCATAATAGTCTTAGGGAATAATCATTAATATTGACTTCTTACATTAGAGCAATTAGTTTGGCTTCTTTTCTGTATGGAAGACATGAAACCTAAACAAAAAATTACAAGTTCTATTTATGCCTTGGAATCTATAAAAATCTGAGGCTGATAGGGCATTTGGTGCTGTAATTTCTAAGGGGATGAATAAACTGTAAGGACTCCAGGGGTAGAAGTCCCGGGTGTAGCTGCCAAAGTCACTCCATCTACCGAGCTACTGAGAATTCTACAGCCCCAAACAGATCAGAATGAGAATGTAGGGAGTAAGAGAGTTGGTTTTTAATTGAATAAGAACCATGGACTTTAAACTTCTAAGTCCTCAGGGCAAGGTAATTTAATGTTGGATTGTAAACTCTTTGAACTTCAGCTTGTGATGAGATTTAACTGTACATTCTCCTTGAAAATTTGAAATTGAAAAGGGGGTTTGTATTAAAATCAGAGGCAACTGTTACCGGTTGAGTTGAATCCCATGTTGCCAGTTCATACTTTGAAGATCTCACTCCCAGTACCTCAGCTTGTGACTGCAGGTGGTGAAAAGGTCTTTAAGTTAATGAAGTCTTTATATGGCTGTGGTCCTTAGAAGAAAAGATCAGGTGAGGAACAGTTACTGAGGAAAGACTGTGTGACCACACAAGGAGACTTGCCATTTGCAAGCCAAGGAGTGTGGCCCCAGAAGAAACCAACCTTCTAAACACCTTGATATCAAACTTCAGACCTCCAGCATTGTGACAGAATAGATTTCTGTTGCTTAAGTCGCCGAGTCTGGGGTACGTTTCTATAGCAGCCCTCGCAGACTATGTCAGTGTTTTGAATTTTCATCTCTGCTGTCTAGCTACAAGTCTATGAGAACTGTGGGTTGTTTTATTATTATTATCTATTTTTATTTATTTATTTATTTGAGAGAGGGAAAGAGGCAAAGAGAGAGAGAATGGGCGTGCCAGGGCTTCCTGCCAGTGGAAACGAACTCCAGATGCATGAGCCACCTTGTGCATCCGGCTTATGTGGGTCCTGGGAATCGAACCCAGGTCCTTTGGCTTTGCAGGCAAGCGCCTTAACCGCTAAGCCATCTCTCCAGCCCAACAGTGGGTTCTTTTTAATTCAGAGAATGTCCTCGAGCTGGGAACAGAAATATCTCTAAAAAATGATCTCCTCTCCGTGGGGGATTGAGAGCTAGACCCAAAGGCCAAAAAGTCAAAGTGGAAAATGTCATAAGGACCAGCTTTTCATAGTCTTGAGGTGGTCTTCCTGTAAAGGAACACAATCTAATGTAACTTGAGGGATCTCTCTGCCATTTATTCATTTCACCCTAAGGTGCCAGTGCTATGGTGTCTTGTCATATTGGTAAAATCTGAAGAATTAAGTTGAACACAGATAGCCTAGTTGTGTCATTCTTGGAGCAAGCAATGTGCAGGGAACAAGAATTCCACTCTGCTCTTCCCAGGACACTGCCCACAAAGCACAGGAAGGCGCAAGAACTTCCTTAGTGAAGTGCCCTGCTGTCTGGGTGAACGCTTCAAATTCATGGCTGACTAGCAGGTGCTCTCGTTTCTCTCACTAAACTGTATTCCCTCAACTTCACTTTCCGTTGTGAAGGCCACCTTTTGGTTGCTCATCTCCCTTCACATTGCTGTCAATCATTTCCTCAGATCGAAATTTTCCATCCCCAAACTCCTCTCCTTTCTCATCCATGCACCTAAATAGTCCCAGTAAATTCCTTGGTTCACTAAGCTAGGCGTGGGTGGAATCTTTTCTTTGGCCATTTTCACTGCCCTATCTGGGGTGAATAGATGTTTGTTCATGTCTCTCCAGGAAAAGTTAACACAACAATATTTATTACTCATTTTTTTTCAAAATAGTATGGGAGAGTATGCCCATTTAAAGATATCAACATATTTTTGTATGTATTAAAGTTTTTCATTCTGAAAAATTCATCTTATGGGGCTGAGGAAATGGCTTAATGAGTACAGCATTTGGCACTCAAGTATGAGTTTTTTTTTTTAGTCCATACATTAAATTTTCTGATTAATAAAGATAAATACAAACAATATACAGCGATTAAAGATGGAATATAAATTCAAACTCTTGTATTCACTATATGCTGGCTTTGAAATCACAAAACAAAACATGGTATAACTGCATTCAAATGAAAAGCTAAACAGTTTTGTGCATAATATTAAACCTTGTTACAAATGATCTCATCTCTTTAGTAAAAAATGAGACTAGAAAAATGCAACATCTACTAAAGACAAATAAAAATCTACCACCATTTTCCATGTTTTTCATGAGTTTTGACCATATATATATTTGAGAGAGAGAAAGAGTGAGGGAGAGAATGGGCATGCCAGGGCCTCCAGCCACTGCAAACAAACTCCAGATGTATGTGCCCCCTTGTGCATCTGGCCTACGTGGGTTCTGGAGAATCAAACTGGGATCCTTTGGCTTTGCTGGAAAATGCCTTAACCACTAAGCAATCTCTCCAGCCCCACAGTATATTTTTTAAAACATAAGGTGTTGAACTTGAATGAAGTGAAACAACTCCCAGGGGAAATGGAAGAAAAGTTGGGCCGAGAGGATCCATACAGATCACAAGTATGAGTTTTGATCCCCAACATTTAAATAAATGTTGGGCAGTTGTACTGGCCCACCTGTAAATTCAGTGTCTGGGAAGCAGAGACAATGGAAATTTAGCTAGCTAGCCAGACTAGCTGAATTGCTGAGCCCTGGGTTCAAGTGAGAAACCCTGTCTCAATAAATAAAGTAGATAGGGCTGGACAGATGGTTTAGCAGTTAAGGCACTTGCCTGCGAAGCCTAAGGACCTGGTTCAATTCCCCAGTACCCATGTAAGCCAGTTGCACATGATGGCACATGTGTCTGGAGTTCTTTTGAGGTGGCTAGAGGACCTGCTGTGCCCATTCTCTCTATCTATGCCCCTCGCTCAAGTAAATTAAAAAAAAAATAAAGTACTTAAAATATTTTAAAAAATGAATAAGGTGGACAGTAATTGACAAATATACCTATCATCAACCTCTGGCCTCCACACACGTACACATATGTGCACATGCACACACGTACACACTTACAGTCACACACATGTGAATGTGCATAAACACATACATGCACACTATACACAAAAATACAAAATATAAAGCAAAAAACAAAACCTAAAAGAATTCATCTTTTGCTAGGAGGGGTTCATATTATTCTTGGACACTTGGCTGTATTTGAAATGCTCCCAGCAACATGTAACACCCTAGGAAGGGGTACAGATTAAAGTTACTATCTGGCTTTGCTTCTCCTATTGTTGTGAGTTTTGAGAGCAACAGTCTCAACTCTGGGCAAGCTTAGCTTGGGAGTTAGTGTGCTGGACACTCAGCAGCTGGTACAACTTCCCAAACCAGTGTCCCTTGAGTTCCTTATCTCGGGGTCACATGGAATGTTGACCAAAGAATAAAGCAAAGTGTGCAAAGAAGGGTGCAGGCAAGATTTACACAAGTGTAGAGGGGACTCAAAAGAGCTATGAGCCAGTACTTGGGACTGTAGTGGCTTTTGTAGGTTTGGAGCAAATCCACGTGACAATGCATGTGGATATCAGCCGTCTAACAGGTACAGATGTGATAGGTTTATTTAAACATGTCTGGGGTCTTTGGTGAAGAGGCAAGGTGAGATTATGCAGGCTCAAGGGGAGCCCAGCACAATTCTAAAGACGTTGTGGGGAATCAGGAAGCGGGGAGAGCAATAGACAAGGGCTAGTGGCTGGCAGCACCCTGATGAGTCAGTAGACCCTATCTTGAGGAGTAGGAGTTTTTCTTAGAATTTCAGCCCTGGGGTTGGAATTATCTTATTGTTGCATTAACTAGGACATCAGGGCAGATTGTCTCTCCAGGAGACCCTTTGACTCTGACTAAACTGTCTCACATGAGCTACTGGCTCTTCATCTCTACCATTATTATGGGCTGCATCTAATTAAGGGGCCTCCAGTTTGTATGACATATATTTGACTTTTGAACATTCAGCTCAGTGCCAAAGTTAATAATTAAAATAACCCTTGGTGTGGAAAGAAGAATGTTCCTTGCTGTACAGCTTATACAATGCTTTCATATTTATTACCTAATTTCTCCATATTGTGGGTGATTTGGGTGACTTTACATGAATAAAAAAAAAAAAAAGAAAGAAAGAAAAAGTAACATCTAATCAAGAGCGATCCTCCAAGCTGAGTTCCATCTCTGAGCTCAAGGATCTTCCCCTGTTTCATGCAGTTGCCTAGCAAAAATTCATTAAGTCGGCTCTTGGATGAGGTATCAGAAAACCAAGGAGCTTGAAATAGACACCAGTAAATTCAATGGCATCTGTGCTTAAGCTACGTGAAATAAACTCTTAAAAGAGTGTGTGCCCTGTAATGCACCCATAAGCAGTGTGCAATCCCACTGTTGGAATATTTCGCCTTGCCTTGGAGCTGAGGCAAATGAGCACTGGAACTTTCTTAACAGCGTCTTTGAGCTGTCAGCTGCGACATCATTCTCCAATGAGAAAGTCCTCTGACCGCCCCCCCCCCAACTGTTCATTTCCCCAAAGCAGGGAGGAAAGCACAGCTCCTCCAACACCTTTGGACACTTTCTGGAGTGTGGCTTTGTACTAACGAACCATCTTCACTTGTTTTTCCTGAGACGGAGGAGGAGGCTGGAGCAGCAGGGAAACTTTAATAAATTTTATTAGGTATATTTGAGATTTACAACATGTTATGTAGTATGCATACAGAAAGAGGGTTATTGTATGAAAGCAGATTAATGTATGTTTCATCTTATAGACAGCTGTTACTTTCTTTCAAAAGTAGATAAAAATCTACTTAGCAAAAATACCTAAGGCTGGGGCTGGAAAGATGGCTGAGAGGTTAATGTGTTTGCCTGCAAAGCCTAATGACCCTGGTCTGATTCCCCAGTAACCACATAAAGCCAGATGCACAAAGCAGTGCACGCATCTGGAGTTTGCAGTGGCTACAGGCCCTGCACACTTATCTCCCTCTCTCTTCCTTTCTCTCTCCCTTTCAATATTTGCAAATAAATAAATTTTAAAAAAAATTTAAATCCCTAATGCGGGCTAGAGAGATAGCTTAGCTGTTAAGGTGCCTGCCTGCTAAGCCTAAGAACTCCTGTTGGATTCTCCATGTCCACTTTTAGCCAGATGCAGTGACTCAAGGGCGCAATGCCACACTTGCCCACAAGGGGGCACACGTGTCTGGAGTTCACTCACAGCAGCTGAGAGGACCATTCTCTGTCTCTCTCTCCTTCTCTCTGACTCTCTCCAAAAAAATTCCCCAATTCAATGCAATATTATTACCTATTGTACACTAGATTTACAGAATAGCTCACTGTACATATCTGCTACTTGTGTGCTCTGACCTGTATCTCCCAGTCTCTAGCCTCCTTCCTGTCTGCAGCCAGTATCCACCATTCTATTAGCTACAGCAAAGAATCTCTGAAAAACCAGTTTCTGATCAATATTAGTAGAAATATGGTTGGCTTTAGTGTCTTCTCCTCATTTTGGATATTGAGTCTTCCTGGTGGTCTTCATGTGTCTTGCTGTTCCCATCCCATCTCGAAGGAATTACCATGTTGAGGAAATGATACCGAAATCAACCAACGGAGCTTCATGAAATTAAAAACTTGGTGTACTGCAAAGGAAAGAATGAAGCAAGTGAAGAGACACCGTATAGAATAGACGAAACTCTTCACCAGCTGCACACCTGGCAGAGGATTTATATCTAAAATATACAAAGAACTCAAAAAGGTACACAGCAAGAAATCAAACAACCCAGTCAATAAATGGACTAATGAAATGAATAGATAGTTCTCATGTAGTGAAATACAAGTGACCAATAAAGAAGATTGAAAAAATATTCAAGTTCACAATCCATCAGAGAAATGCACATTAAAACTACATTTAGGGCTGGAGGGATGGCTTAACAGTTAAGGCATTGGCTTGCAAAACCAAAGGAGCCAGGTTCAATTCCCCAGAACCCACATTAGCCAGATGCACAAGGGGTGCACATGTCTGGAATTCATTTGCAGTGGCTGGAGGCCCTGGTGCCCCCATTCTCTCTCTCTGTCAAATAAATAAATAAAAATAAAATATTTTTTAAAAATCTACATTGAGAGTGCATCTTACCCCAGTCAGAACGGCAGTCATTAACAAAACCACAAATACTGGCAAGGATGTGCACAAAAGGGCACCTTATCCACTGTGGGCAGGAATGTAAACTTGGCCAGCCATTAGGGAGGTCACTAGGAGGTCTCTGAAAAAAAAAGAAAAAAGCTAAAAATTGATCTACCTGGGCTGAAGGGATGGCTTAGCAGTTAAGGCATTTGCCTGCAAAGCCAACGGACCCAGGTTCGATTCCCCAGGACCCACGTTAGCCAGCTGCACAAGGGGGCACATGCATCTGGAGTTTGTTTGCAGTGGCTGGAGGCCCTGGTGCACTCATTGTCTCTCTCTCTCTCTCTCTCCCTCTTTCTCTCTATCAAATAAATAAATAAAAATAAAATATTAAAAAAATTTTGATCTACCTTATCACCCCACTATACCGCTCTTGGGTTTTTATCCAAAGGATCTCAAGTCAATATATCCCAGTTGATATTTGTACAACAATGTGTACTTAAGCACTATTCCCAATAGTTAAATTATGTAAACCACATAGACGGCTAACAACAGAAGATGGGTAAGGCCACTGTGGAGTGTATATATACACAGTAGAACATTTTAGCCATGAAAACGACAGTATTATATGGTTTCCAGAAAAACAGATGCATCTGGAGATAGTCAAACTAAGTAAAATAAGCCAGTCTCAGAAAAACAAATATTGTATGCTTTCTCTCTTTTTCATAAAAATCTCTCCACTCCCCCACCACCCCACAGACACAAAATGAAAGTAGAAGTGAAACTGTGTGGGGGAGCAAAGTGAGGGGGAAGAGTGAGAAAAGAGAGGGTGAAGAGGTGTGAGGAGATACTTGTTTGAAAATTGTGTGTGTGTCCATGTATGTAAGTGCAAGCACACACATGCCCTAGCACACAGGTGGAGTTCAGAGAACAACCTCGGGTGTCAGTCATTGCCTTTCATCTTGTTTGAGGCAATCCTTAGTGTTGTTTGCTGCTGCGTTCACTAGGTTATCTGGCCTGCGAGCCTCTGGGGGATTCTCTTGTCTCCACCTCCCATAGAGCTGCAGAAGTGCTGGGATTAAAGTTGCTTGTGCACATACTACTGTGTCTGGATTTACATGGGTTCTGGGGACCCTAACTCAGGTCCTCACTCTTGTGCAGCCACTGTGGAGTGTATATATACACAGTAGAACATTTTAGCCATGAAAACGACAGTATTATATGGTTTCCAGAAAAACAGATGCATCTGGAGATAGTCAAACTAAGTAAAATAAGCCAGTCTCAGAAAAACAAATGTTGTATGCTTTCTCTCTTTTTCATAAAAATCTCTCCACCCCCACCACCCCACAGACACAAAATGAAAGTAGAAGTGAAACTGTGTGGGGGAGCAAAGTGAGGGGGAAGAGTGAGAAAAGAGAGGGTGAAGAGGTGTGAGGAGATACTTGTTTGAAAATTGTGTGTGTGTCCATGTATGTAAGTGCAAGCACACACATGCCCTAGCACACAGGTGGAGTTCAGAGAACAACCTCGGGTGTCAGTCATTGCCTTTCATCTTGTTTGAGGCAATCCTTAGTGTTGTTTGCTGCTGCGTTCACTAGGTTATCTGGCCTGCGAGCCTCTGGGGGATTCTCTTGTCTCCACCTCCCATAGAGCTGCAGAAGTGCTGGGATTAAAGTTGCTTGTGCACATACTACTGTGTCTGGATTTACATGGGTTCTGGGGACCCTAACTCAGGTCCTCACTCTTGTGCAGCACATGCTTTTCCCACTGAGCCATCTCCCAGGCTCCTTGAAAATATGTTAAATGTTAAAAATTTTAAAACAGGGCTGGAGACATGGCTTAGCAGTTAAGGCACTTGCCTGCAAAGACAAAGGACCCAGGTTTGATTCCCCAGGACCCATGTAATACAGATGCACAAGGTGATGCTTGCATCTGGAGTTTGTTTGCAGTGGCTAGAGACCCTGGCATGCCCATTCTCTTTCCTCTCTCTCTCTCTCTTTTTTCTCTCTCTCACCCCCTCTCAAATATATATATTTAATTTAAAACAGTAAATGACCCTATAGCAGACTATGTCTTCCAAGATGCTGTTGGGAAAAATCCTGACAACCCTTTTCAGATTGTATTTACACATTTAAACTCAGCGCTTTCTTATCTTGTCATAGTTAATGTAATGCTCCACGTGTCTACCTCATAAACTTGGTGGATAAGATCAGTTTTTTGGGGGGTGCAGACAGGGCTATTTTTAGTTTTCATAATATTGTATAGAGGTAGCTCTTGCATTTCTCCTGTAGGCTAAGCTTACGTCCCAAAACAGATAAAACAAAATAAAGATGAAACATGTTATCGGAGAGACCTCAAATAGTGATAATTTCACTTTAATACTTTGTAGATTAAATTGTTTTGTGCCATGACACATAGGGCCCTTATCCAAAGCCCTACTTTTAGAGGGTGATAAAAGCCTTCTGGTCTTTTTGTTTCTCTAGCTTTCTACTTTCAGGACTTTGAATGACAGAGAGGTGGTAAAAGCAACCTCTGTGCCTTGAATGGATATCTTTATGGAAATAACACATTCAGCCATTTGATAACTTATTGTTAGTGTGCAACAACAATGTTAACCTAATTATTAGAATCACGTTTTCACTATTACACTAACAATTAATTATGTAGGTAGTTTTTAAACTAAAATACTACTCCATATTATTTTCTGCGACAGTGATCTTTCACTAATGAAGGATAGCAGACATTATGATAGCTTTAGATTTTCTGCTACAGTTTAGATCTAGAATGTTCCTCAAAGGCCCATATGTTAGAGACTTAGTCCCCAGATACTGCAGTTACTTTCTTGTTGCTGGGATATAAAGCACATGACCAAAAGCAGCACATGGGAGGAAAGTTTTTATTTTGGATTACCATCTGGAGGGGACGCTTCATGATGGCAGGGTAAAGAAAGCACAGCAGAAGCAGAGGCTGGTGAGTGGGAAAACAGCAGCAAGAGAGTGGGTAGAACTCCAGAAAAGGGCAGCTCACTGTCCCAAGCCTGCCTCAACAACAGGGCTCTACCTCCTAAATCGCCATCAGCTGAGGACCAAGAATTCAGAACATGTGAGTTTATGGGGGACATCTGATTGAAAAAATAGCCCATGGTGCTATTTTGAGGTAGCTGAACCTTTGAGAAATCAGACCATGAGAGGTCATAGGTCACTGGTGTACCCTCAAAGGATATAGTGGGATTCTCTTTTGTTCCGGCTTCTCTTTTCTGTCTTTGAGGTGAGGGTTTCCTCCACCTTGTGTTTCCACTGCACCACAGGTCCAAAAGCAATGGGCTAGTCAATTATAGGCTGAAACATCCAAGACTGTGAGCCAAAATAAACTTTTCCTTTAAGAAAAAAACCTATTGTCAGGTTGGAGAAATGGCTTGCAGTTAAGGCACTTGCCAGCAAAACCAAAGGACACAGGTTCAATTCCCCAGGACCCACATAAACCAGATGCACAAGGTGGCACATAAGCCTGGAGTTCATCTGCAGTGGCTGGAGGCCCTGGCACACCCATTCTTTCTCTTGTCCTCTCCCTCTCCCCTTTCCTCTCCCTTTGTGCCTCTTTCTATCTCTCTCAAACAAATAAAAGTAAAATATTAAAAAATTTAAAAACTGGGCTGGAGAAATGGCTTAGTTGTTAAGGTGCTTGATTATGAAGCCTAAGGACCCATGTTCGATCTCTCTCCAAATCCCACGTTAGCCAGATGCACAAAGGTGAGGCCAGTGCAAGGTTACACGTGCCCACTAGGCGGCACAAATGTCTGGAGTTCAATTTTAGTGGCTGATGCCCTGGTGCACCAATTATCTCTCTCTCTCTCTCTCTCTCTCTCTCTCTCGTTCTTGCTTTCTCTAATGATAATAATAATAATAACCTATTATCTTAATTTGAGTAACAATAACAGAAAGCTGCTAACATGTCCTTTTTTTGAGAGAGAGTCAGAGAGAGAGAGAGAGAAAGAGAGAGAGAGAGAGACAGAATGAGCGTGCCAGCAGCCTCTCAGCTGCTGTGAATGAACTCCAGACACATGCGCCCCTTGTGGGCAAGTGCGGCATTGCGGCCTTGCATCACTTTGCATCTGGCTAAACGTGCGACCTGGAGAATTGAGCGGGCATTTTTAGGCTTAGCAGGCAGGCACCTTAACCGCTAAACTATCTCTCCAGCCCAGCATGTCCTTCTTTTAACGTCAATTTCTTGTCATTGTTGTGAAGTTTCTACTGGGCCACTCTCTACCCTCTGAGCAATGCCAGCCACTGGGCCTGTGCAGACCTACCTTGTTATCTTCAGATCAGATGCTCCTGACCCAGCATGGAAGGCGTTATGCTTCATCCTGACTGGCAGCTGCATTAGATTACAGAGAAGTGCTTAGGAGATCAGCAAAACCCTCCTCTGGATGTGTCTATGAGAGCATTTTCAGAGGAGCTAAGGACCATGGGCTGATACCTCTCAAAATGTGAACCAAAATAAACGTCCCCTCCTTTTAATTTGTTCTCTGAGGTATTTTGTCACAGGAATGAAAAGTCTGACTACACAGAAAGTGACTCACAAATTATGAAGTACATCTTCAAATAGATGTTATGTCTTCAGACTAAATAAGAGTTATTGAGACAACATATTTAAAGACCGCAATTTGTCTTCCAAAGAAACAAGTAGTTTTCCCCTTGTTGGCTAGCTGAAAGTCTCTTTTGAAAATGAAAGTACCACCCAATTTCATCAACTCAGTAGTATTGTTATTCAAAACCAGCCCCCAAATACTTTATTTTTATATGACACTGAGTATAAGGAGTAAATGAATCTGTATATTTTCCTTTTTAAAATAATATTTTACTTTTATTTATTTGAGAGAGAGAGAGAGAAACAGAGAGAAAGAGAGAAAGAGAGAATGGGTGTGCCAGAGTCTCCAGCCACTGCAAACCAACTCCAGATGCATTCACTACCTTGTGCACCTGGCTTATGTGGGTCTTGGGGAGTCAAACCTGGGTCCTTTGGCTTTTCAGGCAAGTGCTTTAACCTCTAAGCCATCTCTCCAGCCCCAAAACTGCCTGTTTTCAAGTGGAATTCTATGACATAATTATACAGGGTTTGTATATGAATGACTGTAACTTACACAGGGAAAACAAGGCATGGTTTCTATATGGTTGGTGTTTATATTCCCCTTAAAGAAAACGCTTCTCAACGTGTATTCTTCCAGGCAGAAAAAATTAACTTGGAAGTGTTTAGAGAAAGACGGCAGCTTCTGGCAAGCCATGACCCAATCATGTAAAGTGGGATTAATCATGCCTCTTTGCCCAGAAAGCTACTTGGGATTCTTAGATGAAAATAGAAGTGCAAAGTGTACTTATAAATAAGTAAAGATTTTTACTGCTAAGATCAGCACAGAGGCAATCTGGGGCTTTTGTGTTTTAAACTGCCAACTCTGCAGATGTGGGTGATGTGCGAAGTGTGGGAAACGTGAGAGCTACCTTCCTCCCCCCCCCATCACAGTAGCAGTGACACTCCCCTCCCTCTGGGTCCTAGATGTGCCGTCTCAGCTCAGGCTGTTCTAAATGATATCCCACACAACAGGTCCTGCTAATGTCACCAGGTACGTCATAATTACCCTCTCTGCAGAATGGAATTCCATCACGTTTTAGTATTTATTTCCAGACATTCAACAAGAAACTGACCCTGGATGCATATATAGCACTGAAATCCTTCAAGTGCTGTGTACATGTGCTCATGTGTGTGTCCACATGCACATAGGTACATAGGAATGTGCATGCATGTGCACGAGGGGGCTCCTCAGGAGTGCCCACCTTCTGTCTCTCGTTTGCCTGGTGCTTGCCAAGCAAGCATCTAGATAGCTTGTCAGGGAAAGCAGGGGATCCACCAGCCTTTGCCTCCCCAGTTGTGTGGTTACAAGCATGTGATCTTATTCTTCATGTGAGTTCTGGGGATCAAACTCAGGACCCCCATGTTTGTGCACCAAGCACCTCACCAGCTGTTATTGCCCTAGCCTTTAAATGTTTTTTTAAATAATTATTTATTTTTATTTTTTCCCATTTTTAAAAATTAGTTATGTACACACTTAGTGTGTAAACAGCACATGTTGGTACCATCCTTAGCCTCCTCCTGTCCTCTCCCCTCTCAAGGGACCCTCCTCATTGGGGATGCTGGTTATCTCCATGAGGATTGTGGATCATACATTGTGGGGGTAGCGATCAGTTATAGGGAGGAGGCAATGTCTCTGTGCATAATTTCCCAACTTGTGGCTCTAACAATCTTTCCACCCCTCTTCTGCAAATTTCACTGAGCCATGTGGGTTCATTTTAGGTCTACTTCAGTGATGAGGTCTTGGGAGCCTCTGAGTCTCTGGATCTCTGGTTTGCTAGGAGTTGAGTGTTCTTTGTGTCTATTTCCTTCACCTTTGTGCTGATACCAGGTTCATCACAAAAGCAGGGCTCTTGCTCATTTCCCATTACTCTATGGTTTCAGCTGGGGCCCTGGTGATGTGCTGATTCTCTCCTCAGGTTCTGCGTCCATCTGAAAAAGAGAAGCAAATTCTCCAATGGAGAGTGAAGTCAGCTCCAGATAATGGGATAGCCATTTTTAGTTTAGAGAGATGTAGGTGTAGGCCCTCTTGTAGCCCAACACTGGTGGGAGCTTGATAATGGAGAGTTAACTCATCTTTTGAATATGATTCTGACTTGTTTCCCAGTTCCATCTATGGGTTCTATTCCACTGAGTGGACTCATTAGCCAATTCAAGAGTAGTTGGTTACCCACCATGGATGGGTGCCACTATTGCACTTTGGTGAGCATCATGTCAGGTTGTTTGCTACTGAGTAGCTTAGACCATGAGTTGCTTAGACAGATGTTGGCCATTTTCCCCCAGTAGCCCATGTAGCACCTTCTGGCACTAGACAAGCTAACTATCTGGGGACTGACTCTTTCCAGATTCCAGCCAGGTCACTCCATGTTCCATCCCAACAGCACATGGTGTCTTCAGCCATAAGGTCTTACCATTAACATTTGGTGGGTCATCAAGTACCCTGACAGAAATCTGTCTTCTTTTGGGAAACCTCGTAGGTCTCACTGATCAACAGCTCATTGTGGATTTTAACCACATCCTGGTACTGGGAGTTACAGGACAGTGCCAAGGGAAAAGAAGTAAGAAAAAGATAGGCAATATAGAAGAGAATGAGAGAAAAGAGAGAGAGATGAACAGGAGAAGATTAAGGTTAGTCTTCATCATACCCTCTCCAGGGCCCTTTGATTGAAGTGTTCCCTCTAAGGACCAGATGAAGGTTCAACCTTTTAGTCTGTTTTTCAGGATATAGGATTTTATGGTACCAGTTCCATTTGGGTCCAGTTTTGTGACCTCCCCACCCTTACCCTCGCCTCCCACCCCACCCTCCCTATTGTCTGGTCCTCCAGATGCCTATTAGGTATGTCAGCAACTCAGGCAGAGTCAGGTTAGGAGCCACAGATGAGTGAGACCACGTGACAATTGTCTTTCTGTGGTTGGGTGAGTTTGCTGAGAATGATCTATTCCAAGTTCGACCATTTTCCCTCAAAGTCCATTGTGTCATTTTTCCTTACTGCTGTGTAGAATTCCATCATGTAGATAAACCACATCTTGGTTATCCATTTGTCTAACGATGGACATCTGGGCTGATTCCAGTTCTTAGCTATTATGAATTGTTATTTTTATTTATTTATTTGCAAGAGAGAGAGAGAGAGAGAGAGAGAGAGAGAGAAGGGCCTGTAACCACTGCAAACGAACTCCAGACACATATGCCCCTTGTGCATCTGGCTTACATGGGTCCTGTGGAATTGAACCTGGGTCCTTTGGCTTCGCAGGCAAACACCTTAACTGCTAAGCCATCTCTCCAGCCATTTTTGGTTTTTGAAATGAAGATATAGTTGGAATGGGAACTGAGCACAAAGGAATGACTCATTTGGTAACAATGATTTAGAAAACAGTAAGTTATATCATGAAACAATTTTCCTATAGAGAATCTATTAACCAAAGATCGTTTCCTTTATTCTTTCTTCTCCTCATTTTACTTATTGAATCACCTACACTTCATGAGGAGAGATTTCTGTTTATAATAAATCTGCTAAAGTTATAAATATATCTTTTTAATGATCTTGGAAATTATGTTACCCACATATCCCAGGAGAAAAAAGAAAGTAAATTTAATGAAATATTTCTGATTCTGAAAAAAAAAAAAAAATCACACTTTTAGTTTATTTCTCAAGTAATATTTATATATATTCATCTAATACATGATCACAACTCACCCTTTCCTGAAATGAATTTCAATTATTATGAGCATGTGATAGTTTGAATATATGTCCCCCAATATATTCAGTGTTTTACTAGTTATAGTTTGCATCTGCAATCACCTTGCTAGAGGCAATGTCACTGGGGGCCGGTCTTAAGGTGTTAATGGTGTGAGTTTGAGATTCCATTGTAAAGATATGCAAATGTGCCTAGCAGGAGTTCCTGAAGTGTGCTGCGTGACCTTTTGGCTGTAGTTTTGCTCTGTGTGCTGTGGTGGCTGGTTGGCTTTTGCTCTCTGCTTGGCCCTGTGAAGGCCAGTTGCTTTTCCTGCCATTATGGAACTTCCCCTGGATCTGTAAGCTTCAATAAATAATATCCCTTCTTCCATAACTGTGCCTGGTCTGGAAGTTCATCTTAGCGAACCTGAAGCTGTCTGCTACAGAGCAATCTTGGGGAGGAGAAGACTTTCACATAGTCATTCCAGGACCCTTCATGAAATTTAATGACAACATATGGGAAATGATTGTTGTTTTCTCAAAAATTCATAAGCTGGAAAGATAGCTCAGCAGTTAAAGTGTTTGCTTGCGAAGCCTGATGGTCCCAGGTTTAGTTCCCTAGTACCTGCATAAAGCCAATTCACAAAGTGGCATATGCATCTGGAGTTCACTTGCAGTGGTGGCAAGAGGCCCTGGCCCATTCTCTCTCTCTCTCTCTCTCTCTCTCTCTCTCTCTGTTTTTCTTTCTCTCTCTCTGCTTGCAAATAACTATCTTTTTTAAAAAAATCAAAATGATGGTTCTATTCAATTGTTTGTTTTGTCTTGGTTTGGTTTTGAGACAAGGTCTTCTTATGTAGCCTCAGGATGGCCTTTTAATCCTCTGGTCTCAGCTTCTCACATTCTGGGATCATAGGCATATGCCACTATATCTAGTCTTCGAAATACATCTTAAATCCAAAATATTTTCTGAATCTCGGGTAACCATTTCATATCCACCAGTGTTTATGTCAGCATCTCAGAGTTTTAGGGTTTCTCTCTCTTTGGTGATAACTAGAATGTGGCTGTCAGCTAAAAATTATTTTAAGCCCTGCTATAGTGATGACCTTTGTCATTAGAAATTTAAGTCAAATGCAAAGAATTGCTATCTTGAGGGTGAGGGTTATCCTAATTGCTAAATTGGCGATAATTGATTTTAGCCTTCTTCACTTTGGAATCTCTCTTTGAAATTTCAAGGAATGACCTCTTTTTTATGCTGATACATATATATATATATATATATATATATATATATATATATATATATGGCAGAGGGCTCAGCTCTGGGAAATGATTTCCTCCTGACATTTACATAGCTCTTTGTATTTGCAAAGAAGAAGGTGGTACTAGCCTGTAAACCCAGCACCTGCTGTACATACTTCTAAAGGTCAGAAAGAACCAGGGATTTTTCTACATGCTATCCTCTGCAATAACTTAAGCAGGCTTTTATCAAAAAGTGTTCTTATCTCAAAGTTTAAGGTAAAACCATTCTGGCTATTAATCTTTATAAATTACTCTGTGAAAAACTGTAGTTCTTGGGCTGGAGGGATGGCTTAGGTGTTAAGGTGCTTGCCTGCAAAGCCAAAGGACCCAGATTCGAATCCCCAGGACCCACATAAGCCAGATACACATATGGTGGTGCATGCATCTTTAGTTTGTTTTCAGTGGCTAGAGGCCCTGGCATGCCATTCTCCCTCTCTCTCTCTCTCTCTCTCTCTCTCTCTCTCTCTCACACACACACACACACACACACACACACACACACATAAATAAATAAATAAATAAATAAGACTGTAGTTCTTCCATGCTAGCCACAGTCCAAAGGCAGCTGACAGGTTGAGTCATATCCTTTGTAATTCTTGAATAGTCAACCTTGACTATGAAATGTCTTACCCAAAACACCCAGTCCTGGTCATGGCAGCAAGAGAGAACTGTGTAAGGCCCTAGGTTTGTGAAAAACACAAATTTTAGCCTCTTGGTATGAGAATTTTCTGATTTTAGGCTGGGGAGATAGATGGCTCAGGGGTTAAAGGCACTTGATTGCAAAGCCTGTTGTCAAAGGTTCAGTTCCCCAGTACCCATGTAAAGTCAGATGTACAAATTGTCACATGTGTCTGGAGTTCTTTGGCAGTGGCAAGAGGCCCTGATGCACCTACACTCATTCTCTTTCTTTCTCTGCTCATAAATAAATAAATAAATAAATAAATAAATAAATAAAAATAAAAATAAAAAGAATTTTCTGATTTCAATGCATGTTGCTTTCTGGACAATAAATCCTATAACGGACTGGGATTATTTTATCATATCATAGCATAAACATTTTGGTAATTCCTAACAAAACTAAAAAACAAAATGAAAAACTATTTCTCTGTACTACCTCAAATTTATGATACCAAGTGTGTGGAGTTATTTCCCACATCAGCCAGCCTTCCAATGATCAGTGACGCTGACCAAGTGTCCTAAAGAATCACCCCATTCTGACTTAAATGCCCAAAGTCAGCGCACCCATCCCAAGCCAACTGTTTGGCCCCACAGGATTGCCCTCCATTTCGGATGGCAGACATGTGTAGTGAGTCCCAGGTAACCCATACCTCTCCCTGAGGTATGGGCTTAGGTATGAATCAGAAGCTCCTGTAACGGTCCTTGGTCAGTTTTCTGGAACAGATGGCAGAATACAGGGAAGGCTCATTCGCCATTCCTGGCTAATCAGAAAGCACATTTTAAAGGTTCTAAATGAACAGGCAGCTGGAGAGACGAGCTCTGGAAGATTTTGAGCACAGAATCTTTTGTCCCTTGGAAGCTTGGGATGCGCCACTCTGTGGGCCTGTGAATGCATGTTTGTTCACCAATCCAGAAGCCTTGTTTTGGCTAAGGTTTTAGGAAGGTTTCATCACATATCAGGATGAATTAAGTCAATGGCCACTGGAGATCAGCTCAACCTTCAGCTTCCCACTCCTCCTTGAAGATCAATGAGTGGGTTTGAAAGTTCCAACCCTGGAATCACAGGGTGGGTCCTCCACTCTGTCAGGTGCTCCTCCTCCATTCTTAGGAACTTTCTAAAATCCATTTTCTTTTGAGAGAGACAAAGAGACAATTGGCATGCCAGAGCCTCAGCTACTGAAATCGAACTCTAGACACTTACACCACCTAGTGGCCATGTGAGACCTTACACTAGACCCACCTTTGTGCATCAGGCTAACGTGGGATCTGGAGAGTCAAACATGGGTCCTTAGGCTTTGCAGGCAAGTGCCTTAGCCACTAAGCAATCTCTCCAGCCCCATTTTCTTAATATAAGCTCTGGTATGGCTAAAAAGGCCTTATTATAAATAAGAAAGGACATTCCTTCACCTTTGTCCATTCAGAATCTGCTGAGAAGAATGTATATTCTGTAGAATTGAGGTGAAATGTTTTGTAGATGTCTGTTAGGTCTAGTTGATCTATGATATTGTTATTTCCTTGTTGATTTTCTGCTTGGATGATCTGTCTATTGATGATAGTGGAATATTGAAGTGTCCTACCGTGATGGTATTGGGATTTATTTCTGGTTTGTTTTTGAGTAGGTTTTGTTTTATAAAATGTGGTGCACTTGTGTTTGGTGCGTATAAATTTATGATTGTGATGTCTTCTTGTTGGATTGTTGGATGAATAAAAGGTGGCTTTCTTTGTCCTTTTTTGCTGTTCGAAATCTGGGGGACAAAACCCAAATATAATGACAAGGGTTGTTCTTATCATTCTTTTTGTTTGAGTATTTTATTTTTATTTATTTATTCGAGAGATAAAGTGACTGTGAGAGAGAGAAAGAGATAAAATGGGCATACCAGGACCTCTAGTCACTGCAAATGAACTCCAGACACATGCATCACCTTGTGCATCTGACTTTCGTGGGTATTGGGGAATCAAACCTGGATCTTTGGGCTTCACAGCCAAGTGCCTTAACTGCTAAGCCATCTCTCCAGCCTGCTGTGATCATTCTTATCATATAGAGGACTCCTAGGGTTTTAGGAGCTCTGTCCAGAAGCTGAGGATAAATTCCAAAATATGTATTTCTTACTATTCATAACATCCTACCTGACAAGGAATTGTCAGTACAAAACACAGTTGTCTTTTTGTATGCTTGTTTTTTCGAGGTAAAGTCTCACTCTAGACCAGGCTGACCTGGAACTCATTCTACAGTCCCCTTGAAGCCATGGTGATCCTCCTACCTCTGCCTTCCTAGTACTGGGATCAAAGGTGTGTGCCACCATGCCAGGCTTAGGAAAACAGTTCTTGTTCCAAAGGAAATGAAAATAATTCATTTGGGCTTCAGGCAGGTGGTTAGAGTTGAGCAGAGAAATCTCACCTGTGGTTCTCGGACTCTATCTTGCAATGTTCTTCCCTCTAGGGCTGGTGGATGCTAGAGGTCTGCCAAGCTTAACGATACATTCCATGATCTGTACCTCAGCATGAGGATGTTGTCAGATATGGAGGTTGATGGTAAGTAGTTATTAAGGGGAAATGATAGCCTAGAATAATCTTGAGTCTCTATTTGCAACATTCCAGCCCTATAATTATGATGCTGAAGTCAGCCAGTCTGCAGACTCTTTGGTCTAGAGGTTGTTTCTTTAGAGAACATTAGCTCAAATAAGAGACAGCAAATATGTATTTTTGAGTAAATGAATACTTTAAAACCTCTTGGGAGACAAATTTCCTCATCTAAAATATTAAGTTATATAATGAGATGTTCTAAAAGGTGCCTTTTAGTTCAGTGAACCTTTTCTTCTAAAAAGCTCATTATTCTGGGCTGGAGAGATGGCTTAGTGGTTAAGTTGCTTGCCTGAGAAGCCTAAGAACCCATGTTTGACCCTCCAGGTCCCACATAAGCCATCACACACAACATGATGCAAGCATGCAAGGTTGCACATGCATACAAAGTGGGACATGTGTGTCTGGCATTCAATTATAGTGGCTGGAGACCCTGGCATGCCAATTCTCTCTCTCTTTCTCTTTCTCTCTATCTCTATCTCTTGCTTTCACTCTTGCTCTCTGACAAAAAAAAAAAAAAAAAAAAAAAAGACCAGTCTGTTGGACTTGCCTCAAAAAATTCATTATTCCTTTTAAAAAAAATTTCTATGTATTTATTTGTAAGCAGAGAGAAACACAGAGAGAGACAGAGTAAGAATGGGCATGCCAGGGCTTCTAGCCACTGCAAACAGACTTCAGATGCATGTCCCCTTTTGTGCATCTGGCTTTATGTGGGCACTGGAGAATCAAACTCGGGTTGTTAGGTTTTTCAGGCAAATACCTTAACCACTGAGCCATCTCTCCAGCCCATCATTTCTATTTTCGAAATCAAAAGATTGTTGTGATTACTTATTAATTGAATTGGCTTGTTCATTAGAAGATATTCGGTTTACATTTGGGCACTAAGAACTACACATGCTTAGAGAGGAGATGGTAGACGAGGAATTCTAATGTGTGACCAGATCTGCACAAAAGCACTCAGCCTGTTTCTGACCATGAGACTCTGAAGCTAGCAAAGGCCTAAACACACCTGTATATGAACTGCTGAAGTAACAAAGAGTGAAGCTGGTTCTCAGAATAGAATCGGGTGGCTTGACCTGCTTTTCAGGGACAGACGTGGAGAAGAAACCAGTTGATCTGATCACTGACCTATAGACAGAATCAGAATCCTCCTTGCAGGACATGATCACCCTGTTCCTGCAAAGAAACACATGACCAATGACTGCGCAAAAGAATCCTGAAATTTCCCTTTCTTACCATGTAGTCAGAAAACAGCTTTTTCCCAATCCTTCCATCCAAATTTCCCAGCCATTAACCTAGGAGGAATGCTAAGTAAGGCTTGTGTTCCTATCCTTCCTACTGGCTAACCTCACATTAAGGCTTTCTATTCACAAAATCCAGTGCCACAGTATTGGCTTCTGTGCATATCAAGCACCAAGGGGACGTCACAGGGGCTCTGCCTTTAATCCCAGCACTCGGGAGGCAGAGGTAAGGAGGATCACCATGAGTTCAAGGCCACCCTGAGACTACATAGTGAATTCCAGATCAGCCTGGACTAGAGTGAGACCCTACCTCCAAAAACCAAAAAAGTAAATAAATAAATGAATGAAATAATAATAAAATACTGCATTGTCTGGTACTGCAAAAATGTGATAAGCCTGCCAGTTTTCAGGGTGGGACCCTCCGTCCTAACTGTAACTTTCTGATTATTAAAAACTGGAAAGTCATTTTATCATTCTCCCAAAGTAAACCAGTAAAACAAACAGTGACCCCACAGAATCACGACCTCTCGCAAGAGAAGCTGAGGAAATGGGTCACTCACAGGCTCTCATGTCCTTTTCATTTTGACAGAGCATTCACACTTCAATGCTAGAGCACAGCCAAACCTTCCACTTAATGAGTCTTTAAAACTAACTGCTCCAGCTTAACCCATGAATACTTAGAATTAACTCAGTACGGAATTGTAGTTTCCTTTAATCTCAAAGCCACACACATAAGGCAATGCCTTTCTACTTGGTCCCATTGTAAACTCGATAATCACATTTGTTAGGATTAACTGGTAGGAGTGAATTATTCTTCACAGAAATTTTCATTGATACCAGTTTTCGTTGAAGTCATTACTCCTTATGGGGAGGGCATGGGACCATCGGCTCACAGCAATGTTCTACACCCATCCAGGGCATGACTCACTGCTTCTCAATTTCATCCAACGTAACTGATTAAATGGCAAGCGGAGAACACATGCCTGTGTGAGAAGTCACTTCATATAAACTTCCTTCACGGTGACTTTATTATTGGCTGTGAATTGTGAGTTGACAGAGTACAAAATTATTTTTATGCTTCACAATCCTAATTTCACATTCATCCCAAGCTCATGTCAAGACCAAGGAAAGAAATGCTAAATTTGATTCTAATTCCCACATTACTCCTCCTTCCACTAAGGAACACCCAAGGAAGAGACAATGGGAGGCACCAGACCCTCATTTTAATCTCTTCAGAGGCTGTTTGAATTATGTTTGTCTATTCCTCTCATTGTTGGCCCCAACATGACTCAAATGGACACTAGCTCACACATGCTGGATGAACAGATTCACGTGACTTCATACTTGGAGACTCTGTAGTAACCTGTGGTGTTCTTTGGTCCTGTTTTGTCTTTGTGACAATTGTGCTTACCTGGCGTTACATGTTGTACTGTCAGAGGTCTTCAATAGAACATGCATAATTGTAGGCATGAATGTATTGGATTGGCTTGCACATCCACAAGCTGAATAGTTCATGATGGTGGTCTGTAAGCAACAAATCTGGGGAAACTCATTAGCCATTCAGTCCCAGAAGCTAGAAGCCTCAGACTGAGAGAGAGAGACCCATGTTGCAGTCCCAGGGCAATGCCAAGTGTCTGAAAGCCCTGGAATGGCTCCAGGTGCAACTCAATATTCAAAGGCTGGATAATGTGTAGTCTTATGTATAAAGGAGACAACAGCAGCAAAAACCAAGAATGTGGGCTGGAGAGATGGCTTAGTGATTAAGGCACCTGCCTGCAAAGCTAAGGACCCATGTTCAACTCTCCAAATCCCACGTAAGCCAGATGCACAAAGGTGAGGCAAGTGCATGGTTGCACATGCATGCCCACTAGGTGGCATAAGCATCTGGAGTTTGATTGCAGTGGCTGAGGCCCTGGTGCGCCAATTTTCTCTCTCTCTTTCTCTCTCTCTCTTTCCGTCTCTCTTTCTCTCTCACTTTCTCTAAAATAAAAATAAAAAATCAAGAATGTTCAAGAATGACTGTGCACATGATAACACAAACTCCTTTTTCTTTCTATCTTGACCCCCAGCCTATTGGATGCTGCCAACCAAATTCAGGGAAGAGCATACGAACTCAATTCACTTATACACTGGTCTTCTTGAGAAACACATTCACAAATGTTCGCAGAAATATTTCCACTTGACACCGAGATTAACAATACAGATGTCTGCATACGGGATTATTTCATACCTGACTCTCCACCTACTCGGCTTTACTTTCTTTGAGGGAAGCTCTCATATCTGTTCGGCTCACTCTCTCTTCCGTCCTGCGTGACACCCATGTACCAGTAAACTTTTAGTGAGAGTGCAGTCTAGGCTTGAACTTCAGAACCCTCTTTGCTGAAACATTGATGACTTTTCAACTTCTTTTTCCTTTGGGAAAATTCTTGGAGTCACTATAGTTTTGGCAAACTGTCCAAGAAGGTAGCTACCAGAATTGTGATGCCATGATGGTAAATCAAGTTTGTAAGTAACATTGACATAACATTGAACTCAATTCTGACTCAGACTTGAGACCAAAAGCAAAAGTACCAGGATAATAGGAGTGACCATCAATAAGAGGAGTCAGTAGGACATGACCCCTGACTACATAGTTCTCATGTATATATCTTACAAGAGACTTATCTCAGACAGCAAATGGGTTAGATATTGCTGGAAGACCCAGGCAAACATTTAACTGAAATGGAGAGACTTGGGAAGTAGTTTCTGATTTGTGGATTGTATACTATGTATTCAAAATACAGATTTTAGTGGTTGCATTTATTGATTGATTGATTGATTGATTGATTGATTGAGGTAGGGTCTCACTCTGGCCCAGGCTGACCTGGAATTCACTATGTCGTCTCAGGGTGAACTTGAACTCACAGCAATCCTCCTACCTCTGCCTCCTGAGTGCTGAGATTAAAGGCGTGCGCCACCACACCCAGCGCTGTTGTTGCTTTTAAATGTAGCCAGCCATTCATGCGAGAGAGGCCACCGACTTCCTTAGGCCATCCACATCCCAGTCATTTTCCCTTTCTCTCTTTTCTCCTCACTCTTAGTATCCATAGCAATATTAGTTGCTCTCATCTGTCCCTGCTAGCAATGCATAGCTACTGTCTCTTGGGGAAATTTGAATCTGCTGTAACAATGTAATCTCATTCTACCTTTTCCTGACTCCCACCCACTTTCTAAACCACTAGAAGAAAAATGAGTTCTCTCATACCTCAACTTCTCTGTACAGAAACTTGTAGTGTCACTGTTTCAAGTCTAAGCTTCTTCTCATATCCTATGAGGAGTCTTTCATCGTGATTTCAGCCACAAGTCCCACAAAGTGCTCTGCATGTCTGAGGTTCTGCTTAAGAAAATATGGCCCCTTTGAAGCTGTGTTGTGAATAGAGTTTCTTCTGGCAAGAATCCATTACTTCTTCTCCTCGCCTGTGTAAATTCTAGTTATTCTAGTCTTTGGAGTCAAAGCACAAGATACATAGTTAGATTGATAATTGACATCACCTAATTTGCCGAGTCACTGGTATATAGTGGCTATCTTCTCAGAATTCCCCTGTGATCCCTGATTTCTGGGATGTGTGCCTTTGAGTACTCAGGTGGTCTATGACATGAAAGCTGGGCATATTTTGTTTTCTTTATGATACTAGGTATAGGACCCAGGGTCTTGTACATGCTTGGCAAGCACCTTACCCCTGAGCTACATCCCCCCTACTGACATTGATAAAGTAGCAAGAACAAAGCAGAAATGATGGGATATGACTGAGAGACTATGTTGTCAATCAGTGTGCTCCCTATGTTTTTCTCTCCCTTTCCATCACTTTCTCACAAGTTATCTACCACCATATGAATGACCTTATGGACATGGTCTCCTGGCAAAAAAAAAAATGGAAGACTTTGGCCAATGTCCAATGCAAGTGAATTTGGAAATATTTCCTATAGCCCCAAATGAGCCCTCATTTACTTAACACGGGCCTGTGGTTATTGCCTCTGGTGTTATGAGGAAAGTCTGGTAGATCCTATATGTGATGGGAGTGCAATGAATACTCAGGGAACTGTAGTCCCAAGAGACACAGGGACATCATAAAACATCTCAAGTCAGAACTCTCCAGCCATGGGTTTCCAGATTTCCAACCCATAGGAACAGTGAGATAATGGATATTTATTGAATGTTACATGCTAAAGTCTGGGGGCAATTTATTTACAAAAAAATGACTAATCATATACCATGCAACCAGTATTTACTGAGTTCCTACTATATGTTACAGACAGTTATAAGAAATATACCAAGTCAATCAAGACCAGGTAAATTTCTTAGTCTTTATGGGGAATAAACAACTTTCTATTATCAAGTTTTCGTATCCATTTTATTAATATTGTGAATTCACAAATTAGATTTGGGAAGCTGAGGAGAGTATCATGATAATACCTGTTATGCAGCAAACCCAACATACCCTCTATGTGATGGGAGTGCAGGCACGGAACCTCTAAAGATCAGCCTGTGTTTTTATATGTGAAAAGTGCCTGGCTCACGTCCTCTTTTGAGAGACAACCTTTGGAAACACAGTGGGAAGGAGCCTTGGTTCTTACTGCCACTTTGTGGGATGAAAACAAATCTGTCCCGGGTAGAACTAGCACACTTTCCAGGAGTTTTCATAGTCTCGGTCTCATACTCTCCTGATATGCACACACATACTTCCTGTTGCAGACACCTCGTTGCTGGCAAAGCACCCAACAAAAGCAGCGGATGGGAGGGAAGGGTTTATTTTGGCTTACAGTCTCGAGAGAAAGCTTCACGATGGTAGGAAAGGATGTTTAATTCACACATTAACGTTCACCTTTTTTTTTTTGGCACCAAGTTCTGTGGGATTGCACAAATGCGTAATGCCCTATGTTCATCATTGTAGTACCATAAAAGGACATTCCACCACTCTAATATAGTCCATACATCACTCACTGAAAACTTCTTCTCGGGCTGGAGAGATGGCTTAGCGGTTAAGGTGCTTGCCTGCAAAACCTAAAGACCCATGTTCGACTCTTCAGATCCCACATTAGCCAGATGCACAAGGTGATGCAAGAGTGCAAGGTTGTACATGTGCACAAAGTGGTACATGTGTCTGGAGTTAGATTACAGTAGCTGGAGGCCTTGGTGTGCCAGTTCTCTGTCTCTCTCACACTTGCTCTCTCTCTCTTGCTCTTACTCTCTAGCACAAAAAAAGGCCAGTCTGTTGGACTTGCCTCAAAAAAAAAAAAAAAAAAAAAAAAAAAAAAGACAAAACAAAACAGGGCTGGCAGGGCTGGATGGATGGCTTAGTGGTTAAGGAGGAGTTTGCCTGCAAAGCCAAAGGACACAGGTTCAATTTCCCAGGACCCATGTTAGCCAGATGCACAAGGTAATGCATGCATCTGGAGTTCGTTTGCAGTGGTTGGAGGCCCTGTCATGCCCATTCTCTCTCTCTCTCTCTCTCTCTCTTTCTCCCTGTCAAATAAATAAATAAAAATAAAATACTAAAACAAACAAGCAAAAAGGAAAACAAAACAAAAAACCAAAAAACTGGAGAACATTGATCTTTTTAATGTTTGTATAGTTTTGACTTCTCTAGAATATCACATTTTTGGAATAATATATAGCACAGGACATTTTTCAATGGGTTTTCATTTTCACAATTGTGAATAAAGCTACTATAAACATGAACAGGAATTTTGTATAATATACATTATGTATACAAAATTTTAAAATCAGTTAAATTAATGTCTAGGCATATAATTGCTGGATCCAATGAAAAGACTATATTTAGCTTGATAATCAGCTGTCAAGCTGTGTGCTGAAGCGCTTGCCCTATTTGCATTTCCAATAGCAATGAGTGAGCATTCCTATTGCGCTACAACCTTGCTACCAATTGATACTGCTACACTCTTGGGTATTAGTCATTCCTTTAAAAAAATATTTATTTATTTATTTATTTGTTTATTTATTTGATAGAGAGAGAGAGAGAGCGAGAGCAGAGAGGCAGGTAGAAAGAGACAGGGAGAGAGAGAGAGATAACAGGTGCGCCAGGGCCTCTAGCCACTTCAAACAAAATCCAGGTGCATTTACCACCTTGTGCATCTGGTTCACATGGGTTCTAGAGAGTCAAACCTTGGTCCTTAGGCTCATAGGCAAGTGCCTTAACTTCTCAGCCATCTTTCCAGCCTGGATATTAGTCATTCTAATAGATGCCTGGTAGCATTTTGCAGTTATTTATTAAATATATTTTCACTCAGGTAATAAAGGCCTCTAGTTTTTTAGAATGGTTTTTAGAGCCCTTCAGCAACTTCTCATCACTAAATATATTGTTCTCGTGATGCAGGAATTGAGGCTAATTTTTCAGTTTGTACAAATGGTCAATTACTGTAAAGAGTATTTTCAGATTTTTTTCACAGAACAATTTACATTTAAGACACCTCTGTATTTTTGTGACATGATAGCGCCTACCACACTGTGAAAAATTAATTTCTCTCATTTTTTTATTGTGAAAGGAGGATATTTTCTATTCAAAGTAAATTTTTGGCACTTTTTTTCTGTGAGACTCATACACATTACAGAATTTTACTTTAAGATCCATGTTCTATACGGGTAGCAGAGATAAGCTACAATAACCTGCTTGGTAAATAAGTCAATTTAGGCCCAGCTATAGCGGTGACTGGATAAAATAATTATGTGATAGCCATTAGTAGAAACACCACATAGGAAAGGTTGTATTTTTTTTCTTGTTATTCCTAACTTCAGTCTAGCAAAAGGATTCTCAAGAATTCTAACTGACTGGAAAGTAAGAGCAGTTGGCTTCCAGTTTTCCGGACTTCTGTCCTCGGCATTCTATCTGGATGCAGATTCTGTCTGCCTTTATGTGTTATGCCTCAAAAATTACTAGTTTTGCAGAGAAAATAATACCAGTCACTTCTAGCAGCTGGTCATAACCACTGGTCCAGGTAGTAGTGCTGGGGCAGAAGGGTCTCACCCAGGAAGCTCTGCTCCACCTCAAAGTGCATAAAAGAGGCTGTCTTGGGCTGAAGGCTCATTTCCAAACTCAGCTGCCCCATTCTTTGCTGCTTTTCGCATGGGAATATTTTCAGGAGTGCAGCAATAGAAGCATTCAACCTCCATGCATAGACTCACGTGTGCTGTCCATATTCTCACGGAACTACTTGTCATTTACCTGCATGCTGCTGATTTGCATGCTTTCGGTAATGTCTTGCATTAGAAAATACACTTCCATTTGCTTTTTTACTATCACGTTGCCAACGTGCAGCTAATTTATATTTGTGCTAGGAACGTCTTTAGAAGCACACAATTTCATATTCAAAACGTGCAGAGTGGGAGGAAGAGATAAGAACAAGATGAAAAGACTCAGAAGATGACAGCTGGAAATGAAGACACGTATACGTGGCTTACTTCATCTTTTATTCCGCAGCACACCAGGTGAACACAAAACTGGGCTTTACAGCTATGTTACACATGTTTTTATGCATGTATAGGGAAAGTTGGCAATCACCCACTTGAATATCTGTAAATTTAACTTCTTTGGGATGAGAAATTGCATGTGACACCTACTGCCCCAGCACCTGAGTGTTCTTCCAAGTTTTACCAATGCTGTAATGAATAATCATGAAACCGCAGCTGGCAGAGTGCTCATGGATACAAATCTTACTATTTCACTCAGGATCCTTGAGTGAAGGTGTGAACTGGCTTTGGTTGGAATCGGGTATTATATACAAGTCAGTGACAACCAGCCAATAGATTGACAGCAGCGCCTTTCATATGAGGACAGATGAGTCTCAAGGGAGAGTCAGTGACTGGATGTATTGATAGACTGTCCAGTCCATGCAGCTGCAATTCTGAGGGAAAAAGCACATGGGCCACCACTTAGTGTCTCAGGCAGAAAACGTCTATGGAAAACCAATTCAACTTCACAGGAGCAGGAGCTAACTTCCCTCGTCAGGTCTAGGGAAGCAGAATGCTAGCAGGGCATGTGGATTTTAATGAGATTCTGCATATGCCGGTATCAGGAAAGGGGGCCAAGCTCTTAGAGATGACAAGCTTCAGGAAGCTGAGAGCAAGTCAAATGAAGGCACTGCAGTATAGCTCAGGTGGGGTTTCTGTTGCTGAGGTGAAACACTCAGAACTTTTTCCAAACCTGTCACTCAGAGATGGTAAGAAGATTGTTAAGACAAAAATCAACACCGATACTATGAAAAATTCTGTGAAAACAGATGGTGGGACTATATGCAGAGAAAATGGGGACCAGCATGAGAGAAGCAGGGAGGATGGGAGATGCAGGTAGAAGAGGGGACGGATATGAACAAAGTGACAAAGAATAAGGAACATGTATGTGTGTGTGTGTATACACACACATACATTTGTATGTATATATATATATATATATGCTATAATGAAACTACGACTTTGTATGCTAGCTTAAAATTTAATTAAAAAAAAAAACCTCGAAAGAGAAAGAGACCTAGAACAGGTATGTTACCAAGCACCTGGCCATGATTTACAACAGAGCAGAAAGCAGGCAAGTGGTATTAAAATTGTGACTTCTTCCAGGAACCCCTGTAAATAGTATGTTCAATTTTGAATATAAAATGTCTCCACATAGGCTCATGTGTTGGAACACTTGGTCCCCAGCTAATGGTGCTATTTGGGAAGGTTACAGAACCTCTAAAAGGTGGAGCCTTTCTATAGGAAGTGAGTCACTGTGGGTGAACCTTGGGGCTTTGCAGCCAGTCCCACTTTCTGTTCTCTCTTTCTGCTTCCATGCAGTGAGAGCAGCCAGCTACCTGGTCTGCTGCCAAGCCTACCATGATGGACTGCATCCTCTGGAACTGTAAGCCAAAAGAAAACCTTTTCTTCCTTCCATGTTCTACTTCTTGTCAGGTCACAGCAATGAGTAAAGGAGGTAATATAGCCTGGGAACCTAGAGTTTGAGGGTTTTATCAGTAAAGTGTTAGAAATCAGAGATTATTGCTGGGGGAGCCATACTCCTTTTACAACCTCTCTTGAGGACCCTCTTCTTTGACCAGCACCCTTTAGGTACTGGGGATATAGATGTGAATGAGAACCATTGTGTGCCCACAGGTAATCATAGTCAATGGGAGAGATCAATAATGACACCAGGGTGTCCTAATAGCTGTGCTAAAGTTATGCACAAGGCAGACTGTGGGATTAGACATGAGGAAGGGTCAAGAAGGAATTTTTGAGGAGCCAGGATCTTAGCTGAGCTTTGAAGGCTCTACAGAAGTGTAATCTAAACAATTTGTCATTTATTTCTTTCACAAATATTTGTTGAGCGCCTAGTGTGGGCAAGAGCCCTGTGCTAGGGACTGAGGCATGAAGGTAAACCAAACTGTGTACCTATGAGCAGAGACGCATGGGAGGAAAATGAGAGGGCAGAGCCCACTGAGCTCAAGCAGTGTAGCAGTACTGGAAGAGAGATGTTTGCCAGGAGAAAGTGGTGCTGGGAAGGCTGGCAAAGGGCAGAACATTGTGAACTGAGCATATGAGATTGTTCCAAGGGTGGTGATGATCCTGCTGGCTATATTGATCTGTTGGGAAAGGACTAAATGAAAAGTGTGAAAGTGCTTATTAAACTTTAAACACTATATGCATTTAATGAATTATTACAACGTGATCCTACTTACTCTGAGTTCTCTGTGTTCACTTAGTATGACTATTTATTAATTCAATGTGTAAGGCAGAATTCATAAGCCAACCTTCTTTCATGCCAATAGTCACTGCACACCATAAGGACAGTAATGTTGCACATCCTGTCCTGAGATGACTACTCCAATTAGCTTCATCCTTGTGCTCTGCAAAAGAATTGTGAGTATTTATTCATTTCAGATATATTCTCTGTAGAGTTTGAGGTTTTATCCTCTCACCAGGGAAGTGCTGGTTTGCTCTGGCTGATGGCTTGAGCAGTTCTACCTGTGATCAATCAATATATGTCTAAATTCAGGACACACGTCTGCAGTTAGTCCTAGGGATCATTATGTTAAATGAAATTATCCAGGCACAGAGGACAAGTACTACATGACTGGACTCATATGTGCAACATGTAAAGGCCACGTTTATAGAGGTCGAGTAGAATTGCGGTTTCCAGTGGAGGATGAGCGAAGGGTAAAAAGGAAGGTAAGGGTGAATAGCTTCTGAAAGCTACAGCTATGTGGGAGGATAAATTCTGGTCTTTTATTACATAGAAGGGTGATTATGGCTAGTTATATGGTACTACTGAGAAAGTTAAAATAGCTGGAAGAGAGGACTTTTAATGTTTTTATGACCAAAAGATACATATTTAAGATGATGAGTAACATTGCCCTGTTTTGGTAATTTGACAATACATACACACTATACCTTAAAGATAGGTGTAATTACTATCTGTCAAGAAAAAGAACAAATTAAAAAAATGAAAGTTCTGAGCTGGGCATGGTGGCACACGCCTGTAATCCCAGCACTTGGGAGGCAGAGGTAGGAGGACTGCCGAGAGTTCAAGGCCACCCTGAGACTACCTAGTGATTCCAGGTCAGCCTGGAAGTTCTAAAAATGCTCTTTGGACTCATCTACCCTATTATTATTAATTTTTGTTTATCTTCCCTATGGAGAGACAGCTCTGTATCTTTCAAATGTTTGATTAAAAAATTGAGTCATCTCCCAAGCCCCAGGATTTCTTAGACTATCATAGTTCACAGTTGCAACATCATAAATAACTATAAGACCAACTACTCCATCTACTATTTTTTAAATGTTTACTTATTTATTTATTCATTTATTTATTTATTTGCTAGCAGAGAAAGATAGAGACACTGAGAGAGACAGAGAGAGAGAGAGAGAAAATGAGTGCTCCAGGGCCTCTGTCCTCTGCAAATGAACTCCAGATGCATGTGCCCCTTTGTGCATCTTTTCATGGGTATTGGGGAATCAAACCCAGATTGTTAGGCTTTGCAGGTAAGTGCCTTAACCACTGAGCAATCTCTCCAGCCTCTCCATCTACGTTTAACTGTGTCCTGGGTAAGCAGATGATATTTCTTTATTTTTTAATTTTTTTATTATTTGAAAGAGACAGAGAGAGAGACAGAGACAAAGAGGCAGAGAGAGAGAGAGAGAATGGGCATACCAGGGCCATTTCAGCCTCTGTGAACAAACTCCAGATGTGTACGCCCCCTTGTGGGCAAGCACGGCATTGAGCACTTGTGTCACTTTATGCCTGGCTAAACATGGGACCTGGAGATTAAATGGGCATTTTTAGTCTTGGTAGGCAGGGGCCTTAACTGCTAAGCCATCTCTCCAGCCCACAGATGATATTTCTTATTCTCTGGTTAAGTAACAGTAGCACATGTGATTTGATAACTCTATGTGATTTGATAACTCTATGCCTCTTTAAACTTTACTAGGAAAAACCAGGTTGGCTAGATCATTTGCCAAATCATTCAACAAAATTAGGGTCTGAAATGGTTTTACTTCCAGAAATAACATAAATTACATTGATGATGGGTTGTTAGAGTCTACTTTACTTCAGGCAGAGGAGTCAGATTAACTAACCAAATACTAACTGAAAGTCACTGGAATTTTAAAATTCTGCTTGTTTCATGCATGAATTTTAATTACCACTTTGTTATTAATTCTGTTTAAATTTGGGGTTATCAATCATTGAGTTTAAGTTTTGTGGTTGATCCTTATTGTTGAAATATGAGACCTGTTCTTTTCATTAATGTTAATATCAAAATATTGAGGTCTTCAAAGGACTGAGTGCAAATTAGATTTTCAACATGTCACTGAGATATGCTAAGTCCCTATGACTCTCCTAATAAACTGTCATTTATTGATTGATTGATTGATTTATTGGTTATCCTAAGAAGAAATCAGATTACCTGAACAAAACACTGGTGTCTAACTGATTTAGTGTTCCTTGTTGACTACAGCAGGGATCTATACACTTGTGACCCCTCTTCACTCGAGAAACATGTACACAACCCTAGTCATATAGGTATGTAAAATAGATATGCAAATCAAACATTTGATAATGTGTCAAATCAAACATATTGATAGTAAATCAATTGATGATACAATAAATCAAATATACTGAAAATAAATTGTAAGGAAATGTTTTATTTATATCAAAATAAACCCTTCTTTAAGTTGCTATGAATTTTATTATTATTGTTTATTGTTATTATTTGAGAGAGACAGAGAGAGAGGAAGAGGCAGAGAGGGAGAATGGGCATGCCAGCAGCCTCTCAGCTGCTGTGAACGAACTCCAGATGCATGTGCCCCCTTGTGGACAAGTGCAGCATTGAGCACTTGTGTTACTTTTGTATATGGCTAAACGTGTGGACCTGGAGATCAGTGGGTGTTCTTAGGCTTGGCAGGCAGGCGCCTTAACCGCTAAGCCATTTCTCCAGCCCTGCTATGCATTTTTATTTCTGTGTGTGTGTTGCCATGCCTGTGAGAGGTCAGAGGACAACTTGGAGGTATCTGTACTCCACCTTCTTTGAGTCAGGATCTCTTTTTGCTACAGATGAACTGCCAGCTGCAAATGAATATCAGAGTACTTAGCTCATGAACCTCAGATTCTCCCATTGCTGTAGGTGTTGAGATCACAGATACGTATCGCGCTTTGCATCTGACTCTACATGGGTGCTGGGAATTGAACCTGGGCAGGATTTGCAAGTAAGCACTTTTAACTATTGAGCAATATCTCCAGCCTCAGGAAGTTCAGTTAGAAACAAATTTGGTATACGTATAATTTTACCATGTATTAAAGATGAGAACAAGTGTGTGTACTAATGAGAGGGATGTAACTGTTTATTTATTAAGTTTAATGAATTATTTTCATGTGTGGTTGTGATGTGCATATGTGCGTATTCATGTTCAAATGTGTCTGGTCATGTGTGTGTGTGCATGTGGAGGTCAGACATAGATATCAGGTAGAGTTCTTGATCTCTCTGCACTTTTTACTCTCTGTGACAGGGTCTCTTGCTGAACCTCAAGCTCATCAGTCCGGTTAGACTTTCTAGCCAGCGAGCTCTAAAGATTGTTGTCTCTGCCTCCCCAGCAATAGACTCACAGGCACATGCCAGGAGGCCAGGCATGTCCTGTGGGTTCTGCGTTTCCACCTCAGGTTTTCATGCTGTGAATATCTTTATCAGAACTTATCAAGCAGTACTCACAGGACCTGGTTATCTCACTCTATAAACTTTTCCTTTATTATAGAAAACAATGCTGCCTACCTTTAAAAGCAATATCTCTAATTCTAAAGGAAAAAAAAAATTAAGTTTGGGTTTATTATCCTAAGCCTGGTGAAGTTGTCCAAACTCTTTAAAATTTAGGTATTCCTGGGAAAGTTGGTAAAGGCTTTCCACAGGTTATAAGAAGAAAAAAGCCATATGCACTTAGCCACCCAGCTGAGCCACACTGCATTAGCCAGTGCCAGCCGACCTAGAGAACAAAAGAAACACATAGTTCGGGGCTGGAGAGATGGCTTAGCAGTTAAGGCACATGCCTGTGAAGCCTAAGGACAGAAGTTCGATTCTCCAGGTTGCACATAAGCCAGATGCACATGGTGGCACATGCATCTGGAGTTTGTTTGCAGAGGCTACAGGCTCTGGCATGACCATTCTCTCTCTCTCTCTCTGTCTAATAAATAAATAAATAAAAATAAAATTTTTTTAAAAAAAAAGAAACACATAGTTCACTGGTGCTGAGAGTCATTTCTGATATTACTAATTAGCTATTATATATAATCAACAGGACTATGTATTTGTCTTTGGTGACAGTTGCAACAGTTGTAGTTTTACACTTATTCTGGGTGTTATGGCACCAGCACTGAAACATACATGGGATGTCTGAGCTATACAGCCACCAGCAGGGTCAGCCCATAGCAAGCATCAAATAAACACATCTGAAAAAAAAAAAAAGAGTAAATTAATGCCCTTTGCCACCAAAAGCAGACAAATGAATCATGGGAGAAAGCAAGATGATTAAATTTTCTAATTTGTATTGGTCAAATGGCTCCCTAATCTCAGAAGATTCTTGTAATTTGGATTCTCCTGTCACTCACATGCCCAAACCAAGAGCAAAAGCTGTAAACAATTACTTGTGTTTGTAACAGAAATCAGTGCTCCTGATGAAAAATAGTCAACTGCCAAATTAGGTGAAGAACAGAGTGAGTTTTCTCTTCCATTCATCATGAAAACAAATGTCCGTCCCCCTTCTCCGTTCCCTCCCTTTTTACCCCATGACAGAAGAATGAAAGGAAAAGGAAAGAAGAATGTCTTTCAGAAGAGTCAGGCTGGACACACCACCAAGCAGAGACTAAGTGTGACTGATGAGCAATGACTACGAAGGAGCAACTCTTTGTAAAGATGATAGAAAGATGGCTTTTAGGGCAACTCTAGGCCACTCTGAAATTCTGCAGCACACAATGGCAATGCTTTCCAATAACTCACTTAAAAATGCTTCTAAGCCTCTATGGTACAATAAAAATGCATATGTATGTTTTTCCTTGATTCTTGGCACTCAGATCCTAAAACTCTTGGAATTTCTGGCTAAGAGACTGTCTTTTCACATGATAGTAACATGACTGGACCGACCCTAGGTAACTTTGCAGTTAGGTTCATACTGCTCGCAGAAATCACCCAAACCAAGAGCAGCTTGTGGGGAAAGAAAAGGTTTATTTTGGCTTACATGCTGAAAGGGAGGCTTCCTGATGGCAGGGGAAAACGATGGCATGAACAGAGGGTGGACATCACCCCCTGGCCAACATCAAGTGGACAACAGGAACAGGAGAGTGTGCCCAACACCAGCAAGGGGACACTGGCTATAACACCCATAAGCCCGTCCCCAACAATACACTGTCTCCAGAAGGCATTAATTTCCAATTTCCATCAGCTGGGAACCTAGCATCCAGAACACCTAAGTTAATAGGGGACACCTGAATCAAACCACCACCTTCTGACCTTGGCCCCCATAAACTGATAACCATACATGATGTAAAATGCAATGCAGTCATCCAACTTTAAAAGTCCCCATAAATTTTATCAATTTCAATGATGTTCATATGTATCCCCATAGTCCAAGGTCTTTTAACTGAGCCATAATACCAAAAATCCCCCGCAAAACCCATAATGGCACAGAATAAACATTCACAGTACAAAATATGGCATTGGGCATAGCAAAGAAATATTCAACCAATACAATATTTAAAACAACCAGGGCAAACATCAAACTCTGTAGCTTCAAGTCCAACAACTCTAGTCAGTGACACATCTCCAAGTCTGATAACTCTAACCAGCAACAAGTCTCTGGAGTTCCAATTCCGCCCCTCCAGCTAGGCTCCTCACAGTCCTGGAAAACTTCATCCGGGGCCGGGTGATAAAATCTCTCCAGCCAGGGTAAATTCCGTCACAGAGTCAGGAGCATGAGGGCAGCTCTTCACATCTTGGTGGATAAGGAAGAAGACTGAACAGGAGCAGAAGTGGGGTGAAGGTATCACCTTAAAGGCCCACCAGTATATACCATCCTCCACCAGTATATACCATCCTCCACCAGTATATACCATCCTCCACCAGTATATACCATCCTCCACCAGTATATACCATCCTCCACCAGTATATACCATCCTCCACCAGTATATACCATCCTCCACCAGCTGGGCCCCACAACTCCCCCAAACAGCCCCACCAGCTGCTGAACAAATACATGAACCTATGGGGGACATTTCATATTCAAACTGTGACACTCGGAAAAACACACAACTTCATCTGAAGGCCCTTACCAACAACATAGAGCTCGGTGTTAAAAGGCCTGAAACACAATGGGAACAATAATAAACACACGTGTAAGGTATGAGGGGGAAAAACTGAACTGGAGCTCAGAAAATCCTTATCTACCCCCTAGCTCTGTCTGCAGCAAAACAGTTATCTTTGACTCATTTCCACCATCTATAAAGTTAGGAGAGTTTAATCAAGAAATTACAAAATTTCAGGAACATGCCAGGCATGGTGGCACACACCTTTAATCCCAGCACTTGGGAGACAGAAGTAGGAGGATCACTGTGAGTTTGAGGTCACCCTGAGACTACATAGTGAATTCCAGGTCAGCTTGGGCTAGAGTGAGACCCTACCTCAAAAACATCAAAAAATAAAAATAAAAAAATAAATTTAGGAACATTAAAAGATGTGAGTACTTTGACATATGTGTTATGCTGACTTTGTTTTTACTGCTCTTTGGAAATCAAACATCATTTTTATCACTTCAGAAATTTGAAGATGAATTATATATAAGTTGTTTTGCTTTTAAATATGATTAATATTTCAGATATGAAGATTTAGAAATAGTTTAAACCTCTGGAGAAAACTTTGTTCTGAATCATCAGAAAACCCAGTAAAATTATTGAAGAGGAAAAAATATGTTATCATATCTTAAAGGAAATTAGGTTATTGCTCATCATGTTCAAGCTCTAAAATTCTACTTTTTATGGAGTAAAAATAGTATTTCAACCCTATAAAAGTGTTTTCATGTATGTTATATAATTAATCTTTATTATTCTTAGCAAATTATTATTTTTGATCTAGGGCTGGGGAAATATCTCAGTGGTTAAAGGTGCTTGCTATTGATGCCTGCTGTCCTAGCTTGGATTCTCCAGTGCCCATGTAGAGTCAGATGCACAAAGTAGCACATACATCTGGAGTTCATGTCCAGTAATGTTAATCCCTGGCATACCCATGCACATTCTCTCTCTCTCTCTGCCAAATAAATAAATATTTTTTAAAAGTCTATAACACATACTATCCAAATAAACATTGTTATTACCTTCTAATCACAAAACACAGTTCTTTTTTTGTTGTTGTTGTTTTGTTTTGTTTTTTGAGGTAGGGTCTCACTCTAGCCCAGGCTGACCTGGAATTCACTATGTAGTCTCAGGTGGCCTTGAACTCCTGGCGATCCTCCTACCTCTGCCTTCCGAGTGCTGGGATTAAAGGCGTGCACCACCACGCCCAGCTACAAAACACAGTTCTTAATCCTACACTAACATTCATCCATTTATCTTGAACATCGTCTTCTTCAATAGTTGCACAACAATTTAAAATAAATCCTTAGAATATTAGAGGTAAATTTTTGTATTGAGTGAGGTTGGGTGAAGAAAAAAATCTTACAAATTTTATTATCTTCAAGGGCTATTAGCCACAGGAAGTAGTGAATTCTCTGTGGGGCTGTCAAAAGGGATCTTGGCAAGAAAACAAGTGCAGGGACTTCATTAGGAACCAACTGAGAATGAGGTAGTCAGAGTAGAAGGCAGTCTTGAATGGCATGGAAGGTCCTCTCTCAAGAAAGAATAGAGAGGAATGTGGGAAAGAGTAATAAAGATGCTCTGAGTCTGGAAGTGTGGCAAGGAAGAACTAAGGTTGCAGGTGGAATTTAGTTTGCTAATGAGCTGGTGCCAGGCGAGGAGACTCATCCCAGTTAACCTGTGTGAGTGGGGTTAGGAACAGCAGAGGTATCCCTGAAGAAGCAACTCAGCTGCTCCTCTGTGCCTGAGATGTCAGTCCTCCCTGATACACTGCCTGCCTCGAGATCTCAGACTTGCCTAGCCCTCCTCCCAAGCTGAACAGGTCAGTTCCTTGCAATACATTTCATGGTTCTGCTTCTCTGATGGAACCCTAAATGGTGTAAGGGGTTAGAGTTATCAGTAAGGAGGCATTGACCATTTTTATTCAGAGTAATCTTGTCTTGGGCTAGAGAGATGGCTTAGCAGTTAAGGCGTTTGTCTGCAAAGCCAAAGGACCCAGGTTCAATTCCCCAGGTCCCACGTAAGCCAGATGCACAAGGTGGTGCATGCATCTGGAGTTGATTTGCAGTGGCTGGAGGCCCTGGCGCACCCATTCTCTCTTTCTGTCTCTCTCACTCTCTTTCTCTCTCTCTACCTGCCTATTTCTGTATCTCTCTCTCTCTCTCAAATAAATAAACAAAAATAAAATATTCAAAAAAGAGTAATCTTGCCTTATGATGCAAAAATAATAAAAACACACTTTTAAGCCCCATGAAACAAATAACTAATATTGTCTGGGTGTCCACCGGAACAAGCTGTCTACTTTCTCTGCATCATAATCGCCCACATCACAAGTCCATTTTATTTCTGCTGCTCAGCAGCTATCAACACACCTAATATGCAATTATAAATAAGCAACCGTTTGTTCTAAAACAAAATGTTCAAGCAGATTTAAAACTAAAGAGAAACATACACCTCAGTCCACTATGCTCACTCAGGCTTAGCAGAGCACATTGGGAAGAGGAATCATAGACCAGACAAAATGGTAAACTCCAGCCTCATGGTCGTTGTTGGTTCTGCATGGTCACACCATGCATCCTCTTCTCTCCCTGGCTGGCAGGTTCCAGCCATCACTGCAGATGTCTGAGCCATAGCAGGTCTGCAGATGATGGTGTTAAGTTTGATGAAGGAAAGAAATTGCATTCTGAGGTAAACCCTACTATCCAGGTGGCTAGCTGCTTGAAGATTAGACGTAAATTGAATTGCTGATTAGGATTTAGCAGCTATCAGTCACTCTGACATCTGGGGAGCAGTGAGAACTCTCCTTCTGTAAGGGAAATGATTTTTCTGGGATCCTCCTTCTGCCCTGGTCTAAGACGGCCTGATTGGGCTAAGAGAGCATTTTCACAGGAGGTCTTCTGGGAGAGGGATGCTGATGAAAGGCTACTGCATGCAGACAGATGATCGTCTAGCTTCAAACATGTGCTACAAATGGCCTTTGAGAGGAGCACAGTCTGCAGTCTGAAGCTCCTCAGGGGAAGCCAGTCTTGCAGAGGTCTGGCAGAACTCACAGACGCCGTCTACCAAAACAATCAATTGCAAAGGGAAACCAATAGGTTGATTTCCACTTGAGTTTAAATGTTGCTGTACTAAGATAATGGGGCATTTTCAAAGGAAGAAATCTCAAAAAAAAAAAAAAGCCCCCTTGTCTTCATTGCTTATAATAATCTCATCTCTGATTTTGTTCTGTGCAAACATTGTCCATATGCATGGATTGTTGTTTGTGAAAATCTTTTAATCAAAGCCAAAGGACCCAGGTTCAATTCCCCAGGTCCCACGTAAGCCAGATGCACAAGGTGGTGCATGCATCTGGAGTTGATTTGTAGTGGCTGGAGGCCCTGGCGCACCCATTCTCTCTTTCTGTCTCTCTCACTCTCTTTCTCTCTCTCTACCTGCCTATTTCTGTATCTCTCTCTCTCTCAAATAAATAAACAAAAATAAAATATTCAAAAAAGAGTAATCTTGCCTTATGATGCAAAAATAATAAAAACACACTTTTAAGCCCCATGAAACAAATAACTAATATTGCCTGGGTGTCCACCGGAACAAGCTGTCTACTTTCTCTGCATCATAATCGCCCACATCACAAGTCCATTTTATTTCTGCTGCTCAGCAGCTATCAACACACCTAATATGCAATTATAAATAAGCAACCGTTTGTTCTAAAACAAAATGTTCAAGCAGATTTAAAACTAAAGAGAAACATACACCTCAGTCCACTATGCTCACTCAGGCTTAGCAGAGCACATTGGGAAGAGGAATCATAGACCAGACAAAATGGTAAACTCCAGCCTCATGGTCGTTGTTGGTTCTGCATGGTCACACCATGCATCCTCTTCTCTCCCTGGCTGGCAAGGTTCCAGCCATCACTGCAGATGTCTGAGCCATAGCAGGTCTGCAGATGATGGTGTTAAGTTTGATGAAGGAAAGAAATTGCATTCTGGAGGTAAACCCTACTATCCAGGTGGCTAGCTGCTTGAAGATTAGACGTAAATTGAATTGCTGATTAGGATTTAGCAGCTATCAGTCACTCTGACATCTGGGGAGCAGTGAGAACTCTCCTTCTGTAAGGGAAATGATTTTTCTGGGATCCTCCTTCTGCCCTGGTCTAAGACGGCCTGATTGGGCTAAGAGAGCATTTTCACAGGAGGTCTTCTGGGAGAGGGATGCTGATGAAAGGCTACTGCATGCAGACAGATGATCGTCTAGCTTCAAACATGTGCTACAAATGGCCTTTGAGAGGAGCACAGTCTGCAGTCTGAAGCTCCTCAGGGGAAGCCAGTCTTGCAGAGGTCTGGCAGAACTCACAGACGCCGTCTACCAAAACAATCAATTGCAAAGGGAAACCAATAGGTTGATTTCTACTTGAGTTTAAATGTTGCTGCACTAAGATAATGGGGCATTTTCAAAGGAAGAAATCTCACTCAAAAAAAAAGCCCCCTTGTCTTCATTGCTTATAATAATCTCATCTCTGATTTTGTTCTGTGCAAACATTGTCCATATGCATGGATTGTTGTTTGTGAAAATCTTTTAATATGTACTTGACTGAATTAATCAAATTGATTTTTCTTTTTTTTTTTTTTTTCCGAGGTAGGGTCTCACTGTAGTCCAGGCTGACCTGGAATTCACTATGTAGTCTCAGGGTGGCCTCAAACTCACCGTGAACCTCCTCTGCCTCTGGAGTGCTGGATTAAAGGAGTGTGACACCACGCCTGGCTCAATCAAATTGAATTTATATAGCTTAAATTCACTAGAGCAATTTTTTTTTCTTGAGAGTTTTGGGTCTACTTTGGATCTGAGACGATTCCTTGAGAAAATTGTGGATGTTTTCTTGTCAAAAAGGAGGGAGATCATTAGCCAGAGATGGGAGTGCAGTCCCACACACCTGTCATCTCAGTACTTGGGGAGCTGAAGCAGGAGATATGCAAGCTGAGGGCCAGCCTGGCTTCCATAGTGAGATGCTGTCTCCAAAAGACCAGAGAAGGGGAGAGGGAGGGAAAAGAAGAGAGCGAGGGAATCCTAGAGAGAATGGAGGTAAAAAGTCTGCATAGAGATCAGGATTGCTGATGAGGTCTGACTCGTCCCTCGGGACTGCCTCAGTCACTTTCCTATTGCGGGAACAAAATTTACAAGAACAAATTTAGAGACGGAAAGGGTTAATTTCAGAGTTCCAGAAAGGAAAGGCCACCATTGTGGTGACAGCATGCCAAAAGCAGGGACGTTGGTGTCCCATCTACACACCTGCAAGGATGAGACCGAGGGTGACAAATGCCAAATGCTCACGTGTCTCGCTTCCTTTTATACAGTGGAAGAGCCTAGCCATGGCATGGCGCCACCACAGTTAGGGTGGGTACTCCCACCTCAGCTAACCTGATGTAGAAAATGCCTCACAACCACATGACTATAGTGATTTATTACCATTGTAATTCTAAATCCAGTCAAACTGACAACCAGAGATTAACAAACACAAGGACAATGCTGAGTTGGGGTTAAAAAGAAGAAAAAAAAAAAAAACAGGGGCTAGAGAAGATGGCTTAGCAGTTAAGGCAAAGGACCCCAGTTCAATTCCCCAGGACTGACATAAGCCAGATACACAAGGGGGCACTTGTGTCTGGAATTTGTTTGTAATGGCTGGAGGCCTTGGTGCACCCATTCTCTCTCTCTCTCTCTCTCTCTCTCAAATCAATCAATAAATAAAATATATTTCTTAAAAAAACATACATCATATTCTCCCTAAATTAATCATGCTTATTCAATTTAAACTGTGCTGACTTCACTCTCCATTGGAGAATCTGTTCTTCTTTTTCAGAAGGTAGTGAGACAGGAGGAGATAAACCACCCCTCACACTTCAGCCAAGCCACAGCTGAATCCACAGAGGAATTGGGGAGATGAGCAAGAGTGCTGCTTCCATGCTGAACCTGATAATCAGCACCAGGGTGAAGGAGACAGACGCTGAGGACACTCAACACCTGCACCTACTAAAGCAGAGATCCAGAGGCTCCTAAGAGCCCATCACTGAAGTAGACTTAAAATGAACCCATCCCAGCTCAGGGAATTTTGTGGAAGATGGGGGCGGAAAGACTGTAAGAGCCACAGGTTAAGACATCATGCCCAGAGGCATTCCCTGCCCCCAAAATATAAACTACAACCCCACTGAGGAGCATCCCCACCTGAATGGGGGCAGGAACGAGGGAAAGTGGGTACCAACATGTGAAACATCCATATGAAATATATTGTTAATAAGAACAATAAACATTTTAAAAATTCACTGAAATTGGGCTACAGAGATGGCTCAGTGGTTCTGGCAGTTGCCTGCATAAATACCCTCATAAATCCAGATGCACAGTAGTGCATGCATCAGGAGTTCATTTGCAGCAGCGGCTGGAGGTCCTGGCAAGCCCATTCTCTCTCCTCTCTGCTTGAAAATAAATAAACAATTCACAGAAATCCTCCCCAAGATGCAACAACTTCATGGTAACTTTTTTTTTGTTGTTGTTGTTTGTTTGAGATAGGGTCTCACTCTAGCCCAGGCTGACCTGGAATTCACTATGTAGTCTCAGGCTGGCCTCAAACTCACAGTGATCCTCCTACCCCTGCCTTTTCAGTGCTAGGATTAAAGGTGTGTGCCACCACACCTGGTTCATGGTGCCTTTTCTACTTCAGAATTCATTAAGATGACTACATTCTTCTTACTGCCTCAGTAGCTGCTCTATCTGTCCCGTCACTGATAAATGGCCTGGGAGAAGGGTTTAGAGAATAGGTGCCTGTCACACCCCCATAGGTGTCAAGGATGGCAAAAGACAAGAGTGAAACTGAAACTGATTCACAGGATCCAAATAGCCTTTAAATTCTGCTCATCTGCTAACATACCAGGGGTTGATTTAGCTAGTTTCCAATAGGATAATTGTTTCTCTCTCTCTCTCTCTCTTCCTCTTTCTCGTTCTCTTTTTCTCTCAATCTGTCTATAAAATTATCTTGAGAGATTGTATCATGAAATTGTGGAAATCTACAAGTCACCAAAAGGTGGAAGGCAGGGCAGGCTGGAAGTTTCAGCAGTAACCGATTTGTAATCTTAAATTTGAAGACCGTATGGAAATAAAATCTCTTTCACCTCACGAAATCTCAGGGTTTTTTTTTTTTTCTTCTAAGGTCTCCAGCTAATTGAATGAGCCTTTACTACAGGTAGAAAATAGATGAATTTGTTCAATTTGATGAGTTAAATCAAATATAAAGTATGCTTTCACAGAAACATCTAGAATGCTGTTGGACCAAACAATGAAGCACAGTGGCCGAGCCAATATGCCATACAATAAACCACCATAGTGGCAAAAAGCCCTTAGAAAAATTTAAATTGGGGTTTTAAAAGCTCAATGTGCCCGCAGAAAGGAGGAAAATATTTCAGTTTTGGAAGGGGATGTCACATGTTCTACTGCCATTTAGTCTCTATGGCTATGTACCTGGGCAGGTGCTTGACATCCGTGCTTGACATCTCGGAACCAGTTCTGCTGATCTCTGTCAAAGCCTTCTGCCTCACTGTACTCTTATTTCTTTCATCGATCCAGGAACGGCTTAATGAATCTGTAAGATAGGTGTTCCAGGGTCTATGTTAGGTGTTAGAAGTTCCCTCAAGTTCTACATTAGGAAGACAGCTCTGGAAGTATTATCACATTAGAGATCTTGACAAGCAGTAAGGACAGTTTCACAGCTGGTCAGTCCTGTTTGTAGCTGCCCATTTCCTTCCGCTGTGAGGCAGCTTCTATCCCAACACTTGCTGTACGAAGAACTGGAGGCGAGCTGACAGAATATTGATCTTTCTAAGTATAGCTCTTGCTTGAAGGCTGTGGGTTCTTTGGTTAATCTCTAATTACAAGGCAAAGTCATATAGCTTAATGAAAAATATATTTAAAGTAATAAAAACACGAGTGACTCTTAGCCTTCAGTTGCCACTTTCAGGAAAAAAAAATAGATCTTTCATATCCATTTACAGCCACAGTAAAAATGAGCTTAAATAGACATTTTTTAACATAGTGCATTGAGCACTGCAATCCATTATTTTTGGTATATTAAAGATATTATTTCAAAATAATTTTTAAATGATTGGGGATAAAGCTCAGAGTGAGTACTTGCCAAGGCTGTAGATTTGATTCCTAGCACACATACGCGTGCACACACACGCACACACAAATCATTAACATCAGACAATCAACATTTTTGTTATTTATATTTCTATGAACATATTCAGAAATAAGAACAGATGCCTAGACATTGCGTTGTTCACTAATTGTGTGCCAGAAACACAATACATTCAATTGTAGAGGACACGACAATAGTTCAGTCCTCATAATCAAAGGAAGAGTTATAGTTTGGATCTGTGGTGTCCCCACAAAGGACCATTTGTTTAATGCTTGGTCCTATTGGCAAAGAGCAGAACTTCCAAGAGGTGTGGTTTAGCGCAAGGTGGTTGGGTTATTGGGGATGTATTCTCAAAAGGGATTGTGGGACCCTAGTCTTTTACTCTTCCTGTCACTTTTATTATTAATAATTTTTATTTTTATTTTTTATTTTAGAAAGTGAGAGAGACAGAGAGAGAGAGAAAGAATTGGCATGCCAGTTCATGCATGCCTCAGCCATTGCAATCGAACTCCAGACACTTGCACCACCCAGTGGGCATGTGCAAACTTGCACTTGCCTCACCTATGTGCGTCTGGCTTATGTGGGATCTGGAGAGTTGAACATGGGTCCTTAGGCTTCACAAGGAAGTGCCTTAACTGCTAACTCATCTCCCCAGCCCTCTTCCTGTCATTTTTCTTCCTGGCCATGAGGTGACCAGTTACCCAACAGGATATACTGCTTTACCACAGATCTAAAAGATGCAGGGCCAATCTGAACCTCTAAAACCATGAGCCAGAATAAATCTTTAATCTTTGTAAGCTAATCATCTCAGGTATTTCCATATAGATAAAAATCTGATTAATATAGAAAGGGAGATAGGAAAAGCAGGTTTTAAAAAATTTTATTTATTTATTTATTTGCAAGCAGAGAGAGAGAGAGAGAGAGAGAGATAGAAGAGAGACAGACACAGAGAGAATTGGCATGCAAGGGCCTCCAGCCACTGCAAACGAACTCCAGATGCATGTGCCCCTCATACATCTGGCTTACATGGGTCCTGGAGAATCAAACCGGGATCCTTTGGCTTCACAGGCAGACGCTTTAACCACTAAGCCATTACTCCAGCCCGAAAAGCAGTTTTTAAAATTTTGTGTAATACAGTGGACCAGACAAGATGTACCCACAGGTGCAATAATGGCAGGTCAGTTATGGAGGGAACCAACAACTGCTGCTAGTTGGCTTTGAAGTCTGCTCCATTTTGGTAGGTGGGGAGAGGAATCCATGCCTGATACTGATAACTGAGTCAAAAGTCTAGGACATGGAGGTCATAAGCCATAGTTGGGATGATAACAGTGTTCTTTGGCTGAATGGATATAGTGTGCTCATCAAATTGCCTTTTAAGTGGATACATTTATCCCCATTGATTAGGGCTGTTCTCATTTTTGATTCAAAAACTTCTTTTTGCAGATGGTGGTGACCCCCTCCCTCGAGACAGTCCAATGCCTAACACTGGATAAGCTATCCCTATCACACCCATGTAAAGCCAGATGCACAAAGTGGCACATGTGTCTGGACTTCATTTGTAGTGGTTAGAGGCCCTAGCATGCCCATTCTCATACATACATACATACATACTTTTTTTAAAAGCTTCCTGTAAACAAAGAAGAGAGGACAGAAAGATTGTAAGAGCCACAGGGTGGGTAGGAATATCCTGAGGCATGGTCTTCACCTTGCCTCACAGACAAGGTTTTCATGACCCCACAGTGAATACCATGACCCTACTGAGGAGGGTCTCTAGGGAAACAGGATCTGGGGCAAGGGGTAAAAGAGAACACACACACACACACACACACACACATGTATATATATATATAGAGAGAGAGAGAGAGTAAGTCTCCTGTGTTGGAGGCTTTAGGAAATGATGGATCATGGGGAAGACTGCGATACAGTCAGTAGGTTAATCCATCAATGGATTCATAATTAAATGGACTATTAGGCAGTGGAGGTAAGTATGAAAGACAGTGGTTGTTGGTGGAGGAAGGTCACTGAGCACATAACTTCAAAAGTATATTTTTTGTTTTTTGTTTTTTCGAGGTAGGGTCTCACTCTAGCCCAGGCTGACCTGGAATTCACTATGTTGTCTCAGAGTGGCCTTGGACTCACAGCGATCCTTCTAATTCTGCCCGGGATTAAAGGCGTGTGCCCAGTTCAAAGGGGACATTTTGTCCTCAGCTGCTTCCCAGTCTCTCTCCGCCCGCCGCTTGTATGCAGGGAGGTATGCCGCTTCCTTCTAGCACCTCCCTGCCCTGCTCTTCTTCCTCATCACACACGAGCCCAGAAGCCAAGTGATCATAGGTCTGGGAGCAAAAATCAATTCTTCCTCCTTAAGTTGTTTATCTCAGGTATCTTGTCACAATGAAGGATAGCCACAAGAGCAGGCAGGGAGTAGCACTTTTCCACAAGCACACTGCTAACTGTATCTCCAGTCATAAGTGCTTCTGACTGTCAGGGAAATCTAGTGACCTCTACCCATGATGATCATTGGAAAGAAGCTCTATTGATGAAATTAAAGTGTTATTTATGAGCAGATTTGCCAAAAGAATTTCGAGTCACTCTCTACCTTAATCTGAGCAGCCTGCAAGTATCTATTTATGCTTGTTACCTTATGTTCTAAGGCACGACGCCTTAACTTTTTCTACTTGAAAAAGTTATTTTTACAAGAAATTTTGCATGAATTTTGATGCATAGGTGCGTAAAATAGGTATATTAATCAAATGCTTACTGAGAGTAATTCATTAAGAAATTTATTTTAAAACAATTCTTTGGGATGCAATTGTAGGTTTATTAAAGATGAAAGCAAATTTTTGTAAGAATAAGATTATGTGCACGTTTATTTTTATAAAGAATTCAATTTTGAATGAATATTTGATACTGTAGGACTCAGAGCATTTTCAGTGTTTTTCTGAGTTGATCAATGCTGAGAATGCTATACTTGGCACAAACATGCAGCACAAAATGGGAGAAGTATGTTTAGGGTCATTTCAAAAAAGTTAGATCTGTCCCAATCCCAAGCCAAAATTCATTGAAAGATTGTGTGTGTGTGTGTGTGTGTGTGTGTGTGTGTGTGTATGCTATGCAAGCGTGTGTGCCGATGCTCAGGCCCTGGGCACACGCTTATGGAGGTCAGAGGAGAACATTGGGTGTCCTTCCTTTATCACTCAGTATTTCCTTGAGATAATGTCTCTCTCTGAACCCGGCGTTTTGCAATTCCCAGTGATTATCCTGGGGTTACAGACATGCATGTGCAGCTGATGTCAAGGAATGAAATTCAGGGTGAATCAGACGCCCTGTGGCTGTTATGCTTGTACTCGCCACTGAGCAGTCACCCCAGATCCAAGATAGTTTTTTATAAATCTCCAGTCATCAACTCCAATAGCAACTTTTAAAATCAAAAGTTCTAAAACCAGACAATTCAAACTTAATAATTTGATATTTATGTGGTGGGTAATGATATTAGGAAATATTAGAATTCTTTTTTTATCTGAAATTAAACCATTATGTTTCTAAGATCACTTGGGAGGCAGAGGTAGAAGGATTGCCATGAGTTCAAGGCCACCCTGAGACTACATAGTGATTTCCTTACCGTGAAAAACCAAAAAGAAAAGAAGAAGAAGATCAGAAAATATACAACACTGCACTTCCAAAACATACACTCATGTCAAGTTGAGCGGAGGTGTTTTGGGCAGCATTTGCTGGTGGTGTACAGTATGACAGGACGCATAGTGTGAAACGCTCATGTCTCATGGTCAGAGCCAAGGCTGTAGTGAAACTGTGTGCTGCAACATTGGTGAATGCAGTTAGAAGCATCTTAGATTTGAATTTGATTTCTGAATTAAATTCTTGGTCATAGAACATTCAGAAACCCTTTATTGTTGCAAATTTTTTTCTGTCTGTTCATTCATTTATGCAACCCCATATGGGATTATAACTCAAAGTTTAAGAACCTGGGCCCAGACTTACTCTCCAGGAGGGATTGAGGTAGTAGGCTTCGGCTAAATGGTGGGGTGGTATTGTTATCTAACCCCTACAGAACCTGAGAGTCATTCAAGTTCTAATCTGAATTAGTTTAATTTGAAGCATACATTTTTTTTTAAAAAAATGGACATGATGCTGTGGGTCAAACCTAAAGAATTGTGCACGTGAAACAAGCACCTCCCCACTGGGCTGCATCGCTAGCCCAGCAACAAGCATCACTGATTGTATCAATTCCACAAAGCTTCCCTGATATCTGTTTATGTGTCCACTTGCTAGTGTTAAGTTCTCCTCTGTGTTGGTAAGATCTACATGATGTTTTGTTAAAACGCACATCAGTTTCCCCACGACATTATGAGTTCCTGGAGGGCAGGTGTTGTTTCTTAATCACCCTTGTCACCTCTACAAGAGAACTATAAATGTTGAAAGGTACGTATTTATTGGTTCTACACTGCATAGCAGTCCTGCCATGTGCTTGAAGATAAAATGAACAGACAGACTTAGTTACTTTCTTCTGGAATTACAATCTAGTGACAAGATCAAAATGTAAACTTTTATATAAACAAGTACTTAAATTAATAAAGTGCTAAGGAGAAAGTATGATGGTTTCCAAATAGAGGACAATTGAATATAGGGATGAAAGTAAAAACTTCTTATACAATATAAATTAAGTTATAGGTATTCATCATTATGTTTAATATCATCTGTAAATCCAATTTTCTGGAAAAAATAGGCTAAGGGGCTGAACATGTTGTTGAAAATATAGGATGAAGGTCTAGAGATCTTTGCATTCTTAGTCATTAAAAAAATGTTTCCCCTTTTAAATCTTCAACAAAAGATGTGAAAGTGACCAATGCAGACAGTACACAGACAGAGCCAGAACAAACAGAGAAGAAATCCATCTAGCCAGGTATCAGCCATACTACTGAAGAATTCCATCCATCAAATGCATGTTTTATCTGCAAATGTCATGGAACTTATTTGACTAGGGCATAAGTTGATTTTTCTGCCACAAACTTATTGATAGATGAGGAGACAGAATAATAGAATGTCAGGGGTAGAAGAGACTCCAAGAATATACATGACCCATCCAACTTTAAAGTTATTCTCTGCTGAGATGTCAAAGACAGCTATGGATTTCCTGATCAGAGATTCCAAGCCTAAAGTTAACCCTTGAAAGGTCATTGAAGCCTATATTTATGAGAAGAAAAAGCATCCCTCTGAGGGGACAGCTAAGAGCATAAGGAAGGAGAACACACAAGGATGGTTCTTGAAAATGGCCATGAACTTCCTGGGCAACATGCTATGGGCTCCTGCTATGTTCCTGTTTGGTCATACAACTAAACATGTTTTTTAAATCTATTTGTACAAGTTTTGTGTAATAAAAATATCATAGCAATAACAGTTAAAGGTTGTAAGATTTTACAATGGCCTGATATTATGTAATTCACTCAACCACCAAAAGATGCAAATAAAATTATGTTTTTAACCTAACTTAATAGTAGAAGCTAATAAAAAGGAAATCCCAAGCTACATAACTGCAGTTTTTTTTTTTTTCAGTAATGGTGAGGATTGAACTAGGGTCTCACACATGCAAAGCAAGTGTTCTAACACTGACATATCCCTCCAGCCCCAGATCATAACTTAAATAGTAGTAATCATATCTAAATCCAGTGTGTATGAATGTATTCAATCTTCAACTGCAACTTCTATATTCCATTCAAAAAAATCTAATTTAAAAATTACTAAATACTTTGGCAATTAACACCTTCTTTAATCAACATTGGTTTGCTTTCATTCAGTGAAACGTCCTCATAAGCCCTCCCAGTAGACAAGTCCTTGGAGTCCCTCAAACTTAGTTGTTTAGTCTTTTAAACACAGAGGGTTAGGAAGTGGTCCTAAGATGTAGAAGAAAATACATAATCTCATCAAGTTCAAATCTCTTCATGCACACATGGAAAATAAAGTTGCCATGGAGACTATCAAATTCAAGGTCTTTAGGTTTAGGTAGAAAACACCTGAGTATATCATAAGTACTATACAAATTTAAAATAAAATCAAGTAATCTACCAGCGTAGGTGTTAATGAGTTAAATTGGAATAGCTAATGTGAGCAAAAGATTAATTCCTTTTGAAACTATGGCAAAATAACATATTTTTCCACAGAAACAATGAGATGCAGCTCTGAACCTTTCTCAGACTGAAGAGACCAAGGTGCTTCTGCTCTCAGATCATGAAGCAATATTACCACCAGCACAGAATCTTCCAGGACCTGCCCCATCACTGTTCTTCCACACCTCAAGAAGATATAGAAACAACGAATCAGTAAGAGTAACTTCATTGACTAACCAAAAATATTAAATTAAAAAAAAAAACAAAAAAAACAAGGATTTTTTTTTAAAAATTAAGAAGGAAATCAAGAAATTCATAGAATCAAATGATGATGAGAATACAACATACCAAAACCTGTGGGACACAATGAAGGCAGTCCTACGAGGGAAATTTATAGCTCTAAGTGCCTATATTAAGAAACTAGAGAGTTCACAACTAAACAATTTAATGCTTCACCTTAAGGCCTTGGAAAGAGAAGAACAAGGCAAACCAAAAATCAGTAGACGGGAAGAAATAATAAAGGTTAGGGGCAGAAATTAATGAAATGGAAACCAAAAACAATCAAAAAAATCAATGAAACAAAGAGTTGGTTCTTTGAAAGGATTAACAAGATTGACAAACCCTTAGCAAATCTGACCAAAAGAAAGAGAGAAGAGACAAAAATTGATAAAATTAGAGATGAAAAAGGCAACATCACAACAGATACCAAAGAAATTCAGAAAATCATACGGACATACTTTAAGAATATATATGCCTCTAAGTTTGAAAACCTGAAAGAAATGGATGATTTCCTTGATTTATATGACCTACCAAAATTAAATCAAGATGAGATAAACCATTTAAATAGACCTATAACAACCACAGAGATCCAAGCAGTCATAAAAAGTCTCCCAATTAAAAAAAGCCCAGGCCCAGATGGATTCACTACTGAATTTTACCAGACATTCCTGGAAGATCTAACACCAATGCTTCTCAAACTTTTCCATAAAATAGAAGAGGAAGGAATTCTACCAAAATCCTTCTATGAAGCCAGCATCACCCTGATACCCAAACCAGACAAAGACAGATCAAAAAAAGAAAACTATAGACCAATCTCCCTCATAAACATAGATGCAAAAATTCTCAACAAAATACTGGCAAACAGAATACAAGAATATATCAGAAAGATTATTCACCCTGACCAAGTAGGCTTTATCCCAGAGATGCAGGGATGGTTCAACATACGCAAATCCATAAATGTAATACACCATATAAATGGTCTGAAGGACAAAAATCACATGGTCATCTCAATAGATGCAGAAAAGGCATTTGACAAAATCCAACACCCCTTCATGGTGAAAGTACTACAGAAACTTGGAATAGAAGGAACATATCTCAACATAATAAAAGCTATTTATGACAAACCTACAGCCAACATAATACTTAATGGGAAAACTTGAAGCTTTTCCTCTAAATTCAGGAACAAGACAAGGGTGTCCACTTTCTCCACTATTATTTAATATAGTATTGGAAGTCTTAGCCATAGCAATAAGGCAAGAGGCACTCATAAAGGGGATACAAATCGGAAAGGAAGAGGTCAAATTATCATTATTTGCAGATGATATGATTCTATACATAACAGATCCTAAAGACTCTACCAGCAAATTATTAGAGCTGATAAACACTTTTAGCAATGTAGCAGGATACAAAATAAACACACAGAAATCAGTAGCTTTTCTATACACTAACAACAAACATGCAGAGGATGAAATCAGGAATCTCTCCCATTCACAATTGCCTCAAAAAAATAAAATACCTTGGAATAAACTTAACCAAGGAAGTGAAGGATCTCTACAATGAGAACTATTAAAAACTCGAGCGACAAATTGCAGAAGACACAAGGAAATGGAAAGACATTCCATGCTCCTGGATTGGAAGAATCAATATAGTGAAAATGTCAATCTTACCAAAAGCAATCTACACATTTAATGCGATCCCCATTAAAATCCCAATAGCATTCTTCACAGAAATAGAAAAAACAATACTAAAATTCATCTGGAAACACAAAAACCTCGAATAGCCAAAACAATTTTGCATAACAAAAATCAGGCAGGTGGTATAACCATACCCGATTTTAAGTTATACTACAAAGCCATAGTAAGTAAAAAACAGCATGGTACTGGCACAAGGACAGACAGGTAGATCAATGGAACAGAATAGAAGACCCAAATATTAATCCAGATAGCTACAGCTACCTGATTTTTGACAAAAACGCCAAAAATACTCATTGAGAAAAGATAGTCTCTTTAACAAGTGGTGCTGGGAAAATTGGACATCTGTTTGTAAAAGGATAAACATAGATCCTTGTCTCTCTCCTTGCACAAGAATCAAGTCCAAATGGATCAGGGACCTTAATATCAGACCTGAAACTCTGAAAATGCTAGAGGAAAAGTAGGGGAAACTCTTCAACATATTGAATAGGCAAGGACTTTCTGAATATAACTCCAATTGCTCAGAGAATAAAAGCACTAATCAACCACTGGGACCTTATAAAATTACAAAGCTTTTGTACAGCAAAGGACACTGTGAATAGAGCAAAAAGACAACCTACAGAATGGGAGAAAATCTTTGCCAGTTATTCATCTGACAGAGGATTAATATCCAGAATATACAAAGAACTCAAAAAACAGAATAACAAGAATTCAAACAACCCAGTTAAAAATGGGCTATGGAACTAAATAGAGAATTCATGGAAGATGAAATACAGATGGCATATAAACATCTAAAAAAATGTTCTACATCCTTAGCCATCAGGGAAATGCAAATTAAAACCACTTTGAGATTCCATATCACTCCTGTCAGAATGGCTGCCATCAAGAAAACAAATGACAATAAGTGTTGGCGTGGATGCGGAAAAACAGGAACACTTCTACACTGTTGGTGGGAATGTAAGCTGGTCCAGCCACTGTGGAAATCAGTGTGGAGGTTCTTGAGACAGCTAGAAATAGATTTACCATATGATCCAGCTATAGCACTCCTAGGCATATATCCAGAGGACTCTTCTCACTTCCTTAGAGATACTTGCAAAACCATGTTTATTGCTGCTCTATTCACAATAGCTAAGAAATGGAAGCAGCCTAGATGTCCATCCACAGATGAGTGGATAATAAAGTTGTGGTACATTTAACAATGGAGTTCTATTCAGCAGTAAAGAAAATGAAATTATGAAATTTGCAGGGAAATGGATGGATCTGGAAAGGATTATACTTAGTGAGGTAACCCAGGCTCAGAAAGCCAATCGTCACATGTTCTCTCTCATATGTGATCCTAGCTACCAATGTATAGACTTGTGTATGAACTGGAACCAAAAATAGGTACCAGAAACCAGTAAAGGGGTAAAAGGCTATAAGGGAGGGAAGAAAGGGAAGGACTTAAGTGTATGGTAATACACATATGTAAGTAGAAGAACTGAGTACAGGAGGGGAATGGCCTAAGCGAGGCCATGGGAAGAGAATGCATACAAAAAGGGCAGGGGAGGGACAATCTAAACTCAAGATATTATCAATAAGACATATGTAAAATTACTTTTTGAATAAGGGCACGTCTAGAAGATGTAGACTGTTACTAGAAAATTTTCAGTACCTGGGATGGAATTCCTTCCAGTGAGATGTTGGCCAAGGAGGTCCCGGTAGCCTCCAAAACATTAAGGCTTTTGCCAAAGCCCTTGGTTTCCTAGAGAAATAGATAGTAAGACCCTATTGCTGAAGACATCTCATGCCTGAGAGGCAAGGACACTGAGAAAGCAAGCTGGTGCTGAGCAGAAAACCTTCTCCTGTAGACCAGCCAACTGAAAGCTGAAAAAGCTGCACTGCACGCAGCGTATGGGAGACAGAAGCCATCAACAGTGAAAATAGTGGATGCTGAATATTCAAGCTTGGCCAGACAGGCCCAATGACTGAACGGGTGCAATAGTGGCGTGTCTACTCTTGGGGTAACCAACTGCTCCATAATTGACTGAAGGCCCTCTCTACGGAGGGAATACATACCTGGTACTGAAAACCTAAGTAAAAGTCTATGGTAGGTGAGGTCATGAGCCTTGGGGGTATAAGCCTGCTCATGTCTGACTAAATGTATATATTATTCCCACCAAGCTGCCCTGGGGACACTACACTAAATGTTCATGTCCACATATTAACGCTATTCTCACTTCTGGCTAGAGAAGCTTCTCTTTCAGATGGTGAGGTGGGGTTTTTGGTATGTAAGATTAAAAATCAATAAAAATTTAAAAAAAAAAAAAAAAAAAAAGAAAAAGCCAAATGAAATGGATAAACTATTTGAACAACTATCTCTTATAAGAGGATATCCAACCAATCAATAAATATATTTATAGACACTCCAGGAGTATTTACATGAAACATAATAGGCATCACACATATATCTACCAACACAGTTAAAGCCAGAAAAAAACAGAGATCAGAATAAATATGTCTTGTTAGAAAATACTGAAGGTAAAATAATGTATTTAGACCTGTGACACTGACACCTAAAATGGGAACATAGCCATTTGTATTTCCTTGACTTTAAAAGATAATCTACTTTTCAAATGCTTATTGACTATTACTATTTCTTATTTTGTGATTAGTTTTTAAATGCTTTCTTTGTTATTTAGAATTATGATTGGTCTTGCAGGATCCCAACTAGTACATAAAATGCTCATTTCTTTGTGTGTATGTGCATGTATGTGTGTATATATATATATATATATATATATATATATATACACACACACACATATATATATGTATATTTAAATATATAGGACAGGATAAAGAAAAAACAAGGAGCTACTGAGATTCTAAGGGAGGACAGAGAGGTATTTAATCACACTAGGTATTTTAAATCTCTATATATTTAACTAATTGAAAATTTTAAAAGAATATTCTACGTCACTGAAAGACCCTTAGTGACTAATTTTGCTTTTGTAAGATAGGAGCCACTCTTTGTTCTTTGGTTGCACTAACTTCAGAGTTCAGCAGCCTTCCACCCATTTGACTGAAATGCTTACAGCTTAGGGAGGTCTGATGGACTCTGTCCTGAGGATCATCACAGCCCATTTGTTTTGCCCACAGAACAGAAGCCACCATGGTTCTCTGCTGATTGGCCCCGGCTGCTTGCCTTGGGGTTGGGGGAGGGGACAGTTAGAGGACAGCGAAAGGGCTGAGTGGTCATTTCTGCTCGAAATACTCATGTTCTATAATTATGATACTCATGTTCTATAATTATGACACAATATTTTAAGTGAGCCTTAGGTGCTGGTAGAGTAGAATGAGGCAGTGGATTATTTACCACCCAGGGCAAATTTTAAAATAAGAAACCTACTCCATGTTGTCAAAAAAAAAAAAAAGATAGAAAATATTTACAATTTAACTTGCTATGTGTATTTACTTATCAGTTTATTTAAATATACAGTAGTCCACTTTGTCTGATTAGTTTGAGAAATTCTCCCTTTGTCACCTGTCTCTTCCTAAAACCCAACATGTCATTATGTGATGACAGCTGCTAAATTGTTTCTGGCAGTGAACGTGCCCCTTAGCTGGACTGCTCTTGCAAGGATATTCTGTGTACTACGAAGAGAGTGTACTATGCCATGGACTTCCCTGCTTAAATGTTTGAAGAGTAAAAATCTTGTAGTGAAACTGTGTGTTGCAACATTGGTGAATGCAGTTAGAAGCATCTTAGATTTGAATTTGATTTTTGAATTAAATTCTTGGTCATAGAACATTCAGAAACCCTTTATTGTTGCAAAGTTTTTCTGTCTGTTCATTCATTTATGCAACCCCATATGGGATTATAACTCAAAGTTTAAGAACCTGGGCCCAGACTTACTCTCAGGAGGATTGAGACAGTAGGCTTGGCTAAATGGTGGGGTGGTATTGTTATCTAACCCCTACAGAACCTGAGAGTCATTCAAGTTCTAATCTGAATTAGTTTAATTTGAAGCATACATTTTTTTAAAAAAATGGACATGATGCTATGGGTCAAACCTAAAGAATTGTGCCACGTGAAACAAGCACCTCCCCCACTGGGCTGCATCGCTAGCCCAGCAACAAGCATCACTGATTGTATCAATTCCACAAAGCTTCCCTGATATCTGTTTATGTGTCCACTTGCTAGTGTTAAGTTCTCCTCTGTGTTGGTAAGATCTACATGATGTTTTGTTAAAACGCACATCAGTTTCCCACGACATTATGAGTTCCTGGAGGGCAGGTGTTGTTTCTTAATCACCCTTGTCACCTCTACAAGAGAACTATAAATGTTGAAAGGTACGTATTTATTGGTTCTACACTGCATAGCAGTCCTGCCATGTGCTTGAAGATAAAATGAACAGACAGACTTAGTTACTTTCTTCTGGAATTACAATCTAGTGACAAGATCAAAATGTAAACTTTTATATAAACAAGTACTTAAATTAATAAAGTGCTAAGGAGAAAGTATGATGGTTTCCAAATAGAGGACAATTGAATATAGGGATGAAAGTAAAAACTTCTTATACAATATAAATTAAGTTATAGGTATTCATCATTATGTTTAATATCATCTGTAAATCCAATTTTCTGGAAAAAATAGGCTAAGGGGCTGAACATGTTGTTGAAAATATAGGATGAAGGTCTAGAGATCTTTGCATTCTTAGTCATTAAAAAAATGTTTCCCCTTTTAAATCTTCAACAAAAGATGTAAAAGTGACCAATGCAGACAGTACACAGACAGAGCCAGAACAAACAGAGAAGAAATCCATCTAGCCAGGTGTCAGCCATACTACTGAAGAATTCCATCCATCAAATGCATGTTTTATCTGCAAATGTCATGGAACTTATTTGACTAGGGCATAAGTTGATTTTTCTGCCACAAACTTATTGATAGATGAGGAGACAGAATAATAGAATGTCAGGGTAGAAGAGACTCCAAGAATATACATGACCCATCCAACTTTAAAGTTATTCTCTGCTGAGATGTCAAAGACAGCTATGGATTTCCTGATCAGAGATTCCAAGCCTAAAGTTAACCCTTGAAAGGTCATTGAAGCCTGTATTTATGAGAAGAAAAAGCATCCCTCTGAGGGGACAGCTAAGAGCATAAGGAAGGAGAACACACAAGGATGGTTCTTGAAAATGGCCATGAACTTCCTGGGCAACATGCTATGGGCTCCTGCTATGTTCCTGTTTGGTCATACAACTAAACATTTTTTTTAAATCTATTTGTACAAGTTTTGTGTAATAAAAATATCATAGCAATAACAGTTAAAGGTTGTAAGATTTTACAATGGCCTGATATTATGTAATTCACTCAACCACCAAAAGATGCAAATAAAATTATGTTTTTAACCTAACTTAATAGTAGAAGCTAATAAAAAAGGAAATCCCAAGCTACATAACTGCAGAGTTTTTTTTTTCAGTAATGGTGAGGATTGAACTAGGGTCTCACACATGCAAAGCAAGTGTTCTAACACTGACATATCCCTGCAGCCCCAGATCATAACTTAAATAGTAGTAATCATATCTAAATCCAGTGTGTATGAATGTATTCAATCTTCAACTGCAACTTCTATATTCCATTCAAAAAAATCTAATTTAAATATTACTAAATACTTTGGCAATTAGCACCTTCTTTAATCAACATTGGTTTGCTTTCATTCAGTGAAACGTCCTCATAAGCCTTCCCAGTAGACAAGTCCTTGGAGTCCCTCAAACTTAGTTGTTTAGTCTTTTAAACACAGAGGGTTAGGAAGTGGTCCTAAGATGTAGAAGAAAATACATAATCTCATCAAGTTCAAATCTCTTCATGCACACATGGAAAATAAAGTTGCCATGGAGACTATCAAATTCAAGGTCTTTAGGTTTAGGTAGAAAACACCTGAGTATATCATAAGTACTATACAAATTTAAAATAAAATCAAGTAATCTACCAGAGTAGGTGTTAATGAGTTAAATTGGAATAGCTAATGTGAGCAAAAGATTAATTCCTTTTGAAACTATGGCAAAATAACATATTTTTCCACAGAAACAATGAGATGCAGCTCTGAACCTTTCTCAGACTGAAGAGACCAAGGTGCTTCTGCTCTCAGATCATGAAGCAATATTACCACCAGCACAGAATCTTCTAGGACCTGCCCCATCACTGTTCTTCCACACCTCAAGAAGATATAGAAACAACGAATCAGTAAGAGTAACTTCATTGACTAACCAAAAAAATTAAATTAAAAAAAACAAAAAAAACAAGGATTTTTTTAAAACTTAAAAAAAAAAATAAAAAGCCAAAGCGGAAATGGATAAACTATTTGAACAACTATCTCTTATAAGAGGATATCCAACCAATCAATAAATATATTTATAGACACTCCAGGAGTATTTACATGAAACATAATAGGCATCACACATATATCTACCAACACAGTTAAAACCAGAAAAAACAGAGATCAGAATAATTATGTCTTGTTAGAAAATACTGAAGGTAAAATAATGTATTTAGACCTGTGACACTGACACCTAAAATGGGAACATAGCCATTTGTATTTCCTTGACTTTAAAAGATAATCTACTTTTCAAATGCTTATTGACTATTACTATTTCTTATTTTGTGATTATTTTTTAAATGCTTTCTTTGTTATTTAGAATTATGATTGGTCTTGCAGGATCCCAACTAGTACATAAAATGCTCATTTCTTTGTGTGTATGTGCATGTATGTGTATATATATATATATATATGTGTGTATATATATATACACACACACATATATATATATATGTATATTTAAATATATAGGAAAGGATAAAGAAAAAACAAGGAGCTACTGAGATTCTAGGGGAGGACAGAGAGGTATTTAATCACACTAGGTATTTTAGTTCTCTATATATTTAACTAATTGAAAATTTAAAAAGAATATTCTACGTCACTGAAAGACCCTTAGTGACTAATTTTGCTTTTGTAAGATAGGAGCCACTCTTTGTTCTTTGGTTGCACTAACTTCAGAGTTCAGGAGCCTTCCACCCATTTGACTGACATGTTTACAGCTTAGGGAGGTCTGATGGGCTCTGTCTTGAGGATCATCACCAGCCCATTTGTTTTGCCCACAGAACAGAAGCCACCATGGTTCTCTGCTGATTGGCCCCTGCTGCTTGCCTTGGGGTTGGGGGGAGGGGACAGTTAGAGGACAGCGAAAGGGCTGAGTGGTCATTTCTGCTCGAAATACTCATGTTCTATAATTATGATACTCATGTTCTATAATTATGACACAATATTTTAAGTGAGCCGTAGGTGCTGGTAGAGTAGAATGAGGCAGTGGATTATTTACCACCCAGGGCAAATTTTAAAATAAGAAACCTACTCCATGTTGTCAAAAAAAAAAGATAGAAAATATTTACAATTTAACTTGCTATGTGTATTTACTTATCAGTTTATTTAAATATACAGTAGTCCACTTTGTCTGATTAGTTTGGAGAAATTCTCCCTTTGTCACTCCGTCTCTTCCTAAAACCCAACATGTCATTATGTGATGACAGCTGCTAAATTGTTTCTGGCAGTGAACGTGCCCTTAGCTGGACTGCTCTGCAAGGATATTCTGTGTACTACGAAGAGAGTGTACTATGCCATGGACTTCCTCGTTCATGTTTGAAGAGTGCAGCTTCTGCCCAATCCTGTGATTAGAAAAGAGGCATCTGAGCCGGGCATGGTGGCACACCCTTTAATCCCAGCACTCGGGAGGCAGAGGTAGGAGGATAGCCGTGAGTTCAAGGCCACCCTGAGACTGTATAGTAAATTCCAGGTCAGCCTGAGCTAGAGTGAGACCCTACCTCGAAAAATCAAAAAAAAAAAAAAAAAAGAGGCATCTGGAGCATAGGGCCTCTAGCCACTGGAAATGAACTTCAGTCATGTGCGCCCCCTTGTGCATCTGGCTAAGGTGGGTCCTGGGGAATCAAACCTGGGTCCTTTAGCTTTGCAGGCAAATGCCTTAACCGCTAAGCCATTCCTCCAGCCCCCTTCGTGCATCTTGAGAGTGGCCTTCAATAGTCAGCTAAGGAAAAAGCAATGACCTCTGAGGTCCTAATGGGACGGGAAGAGAAGGATGACACAGCACACACTTTACAGGAAGGGCACAGCTCTGTCCTGCCTTTGGTGGATCCAGTGCCCTCTGGCCAGTCTGGAGAATGCAGAGCTTTGTTGTAGACATGCTCTGATTTCAGCCCCTGCTTTTCAGCCCCCACACTGATCTCTTTGTCTCGGTACCTCATCACCACTAGCTTTGCTGAAGTTGTACCAAGCATTCATTGAAAGCTCAAAACCAGTAGGTACTACCACTGTTAACTCTTAGACTCTATTAACTCTTTCAGACTCTGTTTTGAGTCAGTTGAATTTATCACTTCCTGTACTAGTAGGCATTTGTCCACACTCAAAGATGCTAGCAATGAACTCTTCTTCCAAGTAACCTGCTGAATGCCATGAGGCAAGAGGTTGGCTCAGTCCTGTCACTGTTCAAAGCCCACACGCTCAATCACCGTACTACAATGTCCATCTACTACCCGTTCCTTGTGAGCAGTCTGTCTTCATGATCATGTGGCCTGCTCTCCTCAGCCGATACCCACGGCTGTCTATATCTTAATCCTCAGGGCCTTGTGAAGGTGGGTTCCACACCAAAGGGGAATTACATTTGCAGATAGGAATACTATTGGTCATCGGTTACCCTTGACGTGAGGAGATACCTTGGGTGATAACAGCAGGTGCAATGTGGTCATAGAAAGAGGGAGGCCGAAGATGACTCAGAGGGCTGGAGAGAGGTGAGCACAGAAGCAGTGATTCACTGCGAGGACCCGCCTGGCTGGCGTTGACTTTAAAGAAAGAAAGAGCGGTCACAAACCCAAGGAGTGAAGGCAGCTTCTAGAAGTGGAAAGGGCAGGGAAACGGGTTCTCTCTGTGATGCTTCCATTTTATGTGCCAATGTGACTGGGGTACAAAGTTCCCAGGTTAAGCATTGTCTCTGCATGTGTCTGTCTTGAGAATATTTTTGGATCAGATTAGCATTTGCACCTTAAGACTGCGTAAAGTAGACGACCCTCCCTGATATAAGTGATCCCGATACCTTTTGAGGGCCTGGATATAGAAAAAATAATCAGAGCAATGCTCTTTTTGCCTGTTTGAGCTAACAGTCTAGAATAGGACTAGAATTTATACCATGGGTATTTCTGATTCGGAAGCCTTGGATTTGAGTTGTACACAGATTTTCTGCCTCTAGTTTGCAAACAGCAGATTTTGAAACTTTTTTTCTGTGCTTATATGATCTAATCTCTCTCTCTCTCTCTCTCTATATATATATATATATGTATATATATTGAATTATATAAATATATTTATGTATACTTATATATAAACATACATAATGAGATTATATATATAAAATGATATACACATAAAGAAAAGAAATAGAGGGAATATGGTCAAAAGAAGTATAAAATCAGACAAACTGAGGTGTGAGGTGTAGAAACCTGTTTCAAGTGTAAAAAGGCAGAGCATGAGAGAAAACAGGACAGCACATAAGACAACCAAGTATTGGGGACATCTGCCACATATAATTGTGAGAATATCTGTTATTTTAAGTTATAAAAATATTAATTGATTTCATTTTATATATTTAAAAATGTTTATAATTAACTGACTCAGAAATGTTTTAATAATTAGACCAAATAATAGCAATAAACTGATAGCATGCTCATTATTGCTAATTAATTTCCCTTCAGATAGTGGTCTGCTGATTCAGTGCTAATCCTATCAAAATTCCAATAACATTATCCACAAAATAGAAAATGCCAATTATTTTTTTCTTTTTATTTATTTACTTACTAGAGACAGAGAAATGGAGAAAGAGAGAGAGATAATGGGCATGCCAGGCCTCTAGACACTGCAAATGAACTCCAGATGCATGTGCCACCATGGGCATCTGGCTTACATAGGTCCTGGAGAATCAAGCCTTGAACGAGGGTCCTTAGGCTTCACAGGCAAGCACTTAACTGCTAAGCCATCTCTCTAGCCCTGAAAATACCAATTCTTAAAGGCATAGAGAACCAGAGAAATGCAAACTAGCTAAACAATTTTGAACAAAAGCTGAAGGCATCACATTCTAGTTTCAAAATATATTATAAAGCTATTCTAACCCAAAGAGCCTGGTACTCACATAAAAACAGACATCCATGGAAAAGGATAGAATGAAAGAAACTCATGCATTTCAGTTGACTCATGCTCAAAACTGGTGCCACAAACACAAAATGGGGAAAGAACAGCCTCTCCAATAAGTATGCTAGGAAAATTAGATATTTACTTGCAAATGAATGAATTATTTCATATCATTCCCCCAAATGAATTGAAATGATGGTACCAGCATGATTGTATACACACTATCTATATAACTAATAAAAAAATTCAAGGTAGAAAAAAAAGAAAATGAATTCAAGGCTTAATTAAAAGATACAAAATGTAAAATGACTCAAAGAAAGCAGAGTTGGAAAGCTTTATAATGTTGATCTGAACATGATGTTTTGAATATCTCATTGAAACCATCAGGCAGGAGAAAAAGTTTGCAAGCCATTTACCTGAAATGAGATAAATATTTAAAACATATAAAGGACTCAAATAACTCAATAGTTAGAAAATAGCTTGCTTGATTAAAAATGGACAAGGCAGGGCTGGAGAGATGGTTTAGTGGTTAATATGTTTGCCTCTGAAGTCTAAGGACCCAGGTTTGACTCCCTGGTACCCATGTAAGCACAAATTGGTACATACAGCTGGAGTTTGTTTGCAGTGGCTAGAGTACCTGACACATCCACTCTTTCTCTCGATCTGCCTTTTGCTCTCTAAATAAACAAATAAATAAAAGCTCCTAACCTGAATATGCCTGAGATGCTGACATACCTAATAAGCATCTCAAGGACCAGACAATAGGGAAGGTGGGGTGGGAGGGGTAGGTAAAGGTGAGGGGGTTACACAAAACTGAACCCAAATGGAAATGGTACCATAAAATCCTAGATCCTGAAAGACAGACTAAAAGGTTGAACCTTCATCAGGTCCTTAGAGGGAACACCTGAATCACAGGACCCTGGAGAGGGTATAATGAAAAATTACCCTAATCTCTTGTTTCTCTCTCCCCCTTCTCTCTTTCTCTTTTATATTACCTATATTTTTCTTCCTTCTTTTCCCTTGGTGCTGGCCTATAACTCCCAGTACCAGCATGCAGTTAACATTCACTATGAGCTGTTGATCAGAGAGACCTAAAGGTTTCACAAAAGAAGACAGATTTCTGTCAGAGTACTTGATTACCCATCAAGGGTTAATAGTAAGAGCCTACATCTGAAGACACCATATGATGTCCATACAGACATGGAAAGACCTAGATGGAATCTGGAAGAGAGTCCCCAGACAGTTAGTTTCTCTAGTGACAGAAGGTGCTACATGAGTGACTGTGGGGAAATGACCAACATCTGTCCAAGCAACTCATGGTCTAAGCTACTCAGCAGCAAACAACCTGACATGATGCTCACACAAGTGCAATAGTGGTACACAGCCATGGTGGGTAACCAACTGCTCTTGGTTGACAGATCCACTTAGTGGAATGAAACCCATAGCTGGAACTGGGAAACAAGTCAGAACCATATCCAAAAAATGAACTTGCTCTCCAATATCAAGCTCCAGCCAATCTTGGGCTACAAGAGGGCCTACACCTATTAAATTCTCTCTAAAATAATAATGGTTATCCCATTTTTCCAGGGCTGACTTCACTCTCCATTGGAGAATTTGTTTCTCTTTTTCAAATGGATGCAGATCCAGAGGGGAGAATCAACCCATTGCACCTCACCAGGGCCCCAGCTGAAACCATAGACTAATTGGGGAAATGAGCAAGATTGCTACTTTCTTGGTGAACTTGGTACCAGCACATGGGTGAAGGAGATAGACACAGAGAACATTCAATTCATCATACCAAACCAGTCATACAGAGACACAGAGGCTCCCATGACCTCATCACTGAAGTCGACCTAAAATGAACCCAGCATGGCTCAGGTAAATTCGCAGAAGAGGGGGTGGAAAGATTGTTAAAGCCACAAGTTGGGGCATTATGCACAGAGACATTGCTTCTTCCCCATAAGTGATGGCTACTCCCTCAATGCATGAACCACATTCCACAATGAGGTAGGGTCCCTCCGGAGGAAGGAGGACAGGGAGGAGGCTAATGATGGTATCAACATGGCTGTATACACACTATGTACATAACTAATAAAAGAAAAAATATATAAAATAACTAATCAGTTGTTACAATATTTGTTGGCTACTTTTGTCTCTTCTTTTGATAACTGTTCAGTTCATTGGGAAGTTTATTGATTGGCAGTTTTGACTTTTTGATGCTTAATTTTTACAGTTCTTTATGTATTCTAGATATTAACCCTTTGTCTGAAGTATAGCTGGCAAAGATTTTCTCTCACTCCATAGTCTGTCTATTCACTCTGCTGACAGTTTCCTTTGCTGTGCGAAAGCCTTTTAATTTTATGTAATTTAAATTGTCAATTCTTGGGGCTATTTACTGTGCTATTAGGTTTCTATTTAGAAAGTATTTTGCTTATACCTGGAACTCCAGCTGTTTTTTTTTTTTTTTTTTTTTTTTTTTTTTTTGCGAGGTAGGGTCTCACTCTGGTCCAGGCTGACCTGGAATTAACTATGTAGTCTCAGGGTGGCCTCGAACTCTCAGCGATCCTCCTACCTCTGCCTCCCAAGTGCTGGGATTAAAGGCGTGCGCCACCACGCCCGGCTTCCAGCTGTTTTTCCCTAACAGTTTCAGGGTTTCGAGTGTTAAGCTAAAGTCTTTGCTTCCCTTTGAGTTAACTTTTGTCTAATTTCATTGTTCTGCAGGTGGATAGTTTTTCTAGCACTATATGCTAAATAGACTTTTCTCCAGTGTGTTTTTGACAATTTTGTCAAAAATTAGGTCTCCATAGATCTGAGGATTTATGTCTGTATCTTATACTATGTTCCACTGATCCACATGTCTGTTTCTATGTTAGTGCCATACTGTCTTTGTCACTATGGCTCTGTGATATAGTTTGAAGTTAGGTAATGTGATAATTCTAGCAATATTCTTCCTGCCTAAGATTGCTTTGGCTACCCATTGTTGTTTGTAGTTACCTACTAATCTTAGGATTGCTTTTCTAACTCTGTGAATTTGGTGAAAAGTGCATTGAATCTATACAACACTTTTGGTAGTATAGTCAAACACAAATTAAAGCTACTTTCAGATTCCATCTTGCCCCAGAAAACAAATGACTACAAATGTGGGGGAAGAGGAAACCTTATTGATTTATGGTAGGAATTTAATCTGGCATAGCCACCATGGAAATCAGTGTGGATGTTTCTCAAAAAAATTAGAAACAGAATGACCATATGACCACACACTACTCAAGAGTCAGCCTGGGTGTCCATCGGTATGTGAATCAATAAAGAATGCACACTGTTCACAATCAGCTTTGGAAATAGAAGGATATCTTGTCATTTTCATTCAGGTGGATAAACCTGGAGGATATTAACTAAATGAAAAAGGCCAGAGACAAAAACCAGTATGTCGTGACCTGACTGTGATGTAGGATCTTAAAAAGGCTTACCTACAGAAGTGGAGCATTGACAGACGGATGCCAGGGACAGTAATAGAGGAATAAGCTTTGAGATCTGTTGCACAAGAGGGTGACTATGGCCAGAAATAATGTTCTGTGTACTTCCAGATCACTAGAAGAATAAAATTCAAATATGTTACCACAAAAAATCATAAGCAATCAAGGTGATGTGCTCCATAATTGTATATGATAATTTTACAATAAGTAAAATATTACAAAACAAGTGTCATAGTTTCAGTTATATTCAAGTGATTTCATAACTTAGAGAGAAAACATAGAGAGATATGCATCCAGATATTTAGTGATAAGGCCACTTTATAAGCTTGGATAATTTTTAAGACTTGGTCATGCAAAACCTATTATAAAGATTTAAGTGTGAATTTCGGTCTTGCACCTTAATAGCTAAATGAGCCAAAGTGAGCTGCTGCTTCTCAATTATTTTCACCCAGAAAATCTATCCCTTAATAATGTTGTGAGGATTAAATGAGATAAAAAATGTATACAATGCACAGAAAATTGGATTAGGTTAAGTGGAAATAATACACTCTAACTCTTCAGTGCTGTTTCAAGGGTTTTGTATATGAGAAAATTATATTAGACATGCCCGACCTGATGCCTGGCACATAATTGTGTCTCCTTAAATGGTTTTCTATCTCCACCGAGGCCACCACCACGGTTATTATTCAAGTCTGGTGGTTGGTGTGGTGCAGACAGGCAAGAAGACAGCATGGGAGGCCCTCTTCAGGTGGAGTGTCTGAAGACAGAACAAGAGGCTCAAGCTTCTCTGGCCTCCTTTAAGGTATATTTTTTAAAAATACATTTTATTTATTTATTTGAGAGAGACAAAGAGGCAAAGAGAGAGAGAATGGGCGCACCAGGGCCTCCAGCCACTGTAAACAAACTTCAGATGTATGTGCCCCTTGTGCAACTGGCTGACGTGGGTACTGGAGAATTGAACTAGGGTCCTTTGGCTTTGCAGGCAAATGCTTTAACCTCTAAGCCATCTCTCCAGCCCATAAGGTCTCCTCAGTGCTGGAGTGTAAAATGGGTGGGTTTATTCTCTGTCTAGAAGATGACCTTCCCCTGGGAGGACTGAAGCAGGCAGAGCAAACATGCAGCTGGTTGCTTCACCTTGGTTTTCAAGGGAAAAAAAAAAATTTGGTTCACTAGACTGATTCTGTAGTAAATATGAACTCTAAATCAATTTACTCCCTAATTCTGTGTTGGAGATGTAACATTTTGAATAGGTCACAGAGATTCCTAGGCTTTTAGTCCAAAGGTTTAGTGCCAGTTTGAAAAGAAAGAGCTGACTAAGCACTGGCTCAACCATGCTTTCCTCACACACAGATCAGAAGTGCTGGAAGCCCCCACAGGGATGGGGCATGCAACTTAGTGGGAATCCTTGCTCACATACCCCAGGTCCTAGGATTCACTTCCAGCCTAGCACAAAAAAGAAACATAGCAGTAAATGATATAAAAGATACAAGTAAGGGCTGGAGAGATGGCTTAGCAGTTAAGTCACTTGCCTGCAAAGACAAAGCACCTCGGTTCAATTCCCCAGGACCCACTTAAGCCAGATACACAAGGTGGTGCATGCATCTGGAGTTCGTTTGCAGTGGCTGGAGGCCTGGCTCTCTTTCTCTCTCTCAAATAAATAAATAAAAATAAAATATTTTTTTTAAGATACAAATAACAGAGCAAGAAGTTTAGTTTAAGATATAAAACAATTTATACCTTTCTGTTTATTCTTTCACTTTGAAAAGCTCTACTGAATTGAACCTTTTGGACCTGGATGCTAAAGGAGTGTGCCCGTGCCCCATCTCCCACACCCTTTGGCAGACTTTCTTGGTAGATCACAATCTCTTTTGCTGAGGCATCCAGACAGCTCTGTCACTATGGGTTTCTTGCAGGAGTTAACGAGGATGTTTGGCTGGTAAAGGTTTCCTCAGACTGGTGCAGTGTCCTTCGTGAGCTTGCCAAGTGGTTGGTTGGACGAGAGAGGCTATCAGCCTTGATGTTTTCCTTCCCCACTGAGTAAGGATGCTGCACTGTCAGTAGGCATGTTGTTTGCTAATCCATTCCCTACCACTACTAAAATTGACAGTACAAAGTAATAAAAGTGCTAAGAAAAGCCTGAGCTTATCCCTCAATCTGCTTGTTAAATGTTTGCTAAGGTTCCTTTACATGACCTATTTCAAGGCTTTATATGTGCCTTGTTCTACTAAGGACTTAAAGTGGTGAATTTCTATGGTCCTCTTATATTTCTCTCACTATCCTTTTAAAATTGTCTTTGAATGATGATGGGTCCCAGGGTGTGTCATCCTTGGGCTGAGTTACTGACAGCCACTACACATAGTCTATGTCCCATTCTTTAGCTCACTAGGACAAGGACAATCATGCTATCCCTCTGCATTTTAATTCATTTGCAACTTCGTATGTCCTTAAGGTTGTACCTTCCATGAATACATTGACCACTGCCACTCTGTTTTTGAGCTTCGCTCCAGATCCATATATCCACCCGCCATTAGAGCCCTGTGTTTGACTCTTGTGCAGGCACTCGACATTTCTGGATTGTGCAGGCTAAGCTCAGTAGCTTAAAACAGCAAAGACAAATTTCTTTCTTATACAACATGAACATCATGGGTTGAATCCAGGATCTTTTCCACATTGTCTTCATGTGGGAGCCCAGAGGTGAAAGAGCAGCCACTGTGTAGAGAAAGTGCTGGTTGTCAAGGCAGAGGAAAAGAGAGCTCTGAGGGCCCCACACTGGCAGTGAAATGACAATTTTTTTCATATCTTATTGCCCAGAACTAATCATATGGCCTCACTCAACCATAAGTGAATTAAAAGTATATCCTCCATATGCCCATAAGGTGGAATTGAACATATTTAGGAAATAGTATTACTTACTATAATAATATTCATAACGTAATCCAGCATAATTTCCTCAAATCAGTTACTTTTCTATTTCAAGTACCTCATCTGGTGACATGACCATGTATCCATGACCCTTCCAATGACAGAAAACTGGACTTACAAAGACCTTACACCCACATTAGAGAGTCCTCATGCTATCACAATTTTTGCTATATTTTAATATAGGAATATAACATATTCACTATTATAAAATCTAATTAATACTCAATTATGACATGTTGACTCCTAGTACATTCTGGAAATGCCATTGCCAATAAGATAAAGTATGACTTCCTCAACATTTGTGAAGAAAATCTCAATAAATAAAATATTTCATTACACATAGACATGAATCAGTTAGGTCCCTGTTGTGGTTTGAATGTGAAATGGCTCACCTAGTCTCATGACATTGAATACTTGTTCTGGTGGTGCTATTTTCGAATAGGAGGAAGTCAGTGGTTTACCGAAGGTGAGTTTTGAGGGTTTTTCTTTTTATACTGGCCCACTTCCTGTCTGTTCTCTACTTTAAAAAAGAGAGAGAGGTTTTATTTTATTTATTTATTAGACACACACAGAGGAGAGAGAGTGAGAATGGGCACACCAGGGTCTAGCCACTGCAAACGAACTCTAGATGCATACACCAACATGTGCATCTGGCTTACGTGGGACCTGGAGAATCAAACCAGAGTCCTTAGACTTCTCAGGCATATGCCTTAACTGCTAAGCCATCTCTCCAGCCCTGTTCTCTACTTTTTAATCCCACCAAGATGTGAGATGAAGAAGCCCAGCTGCATGATCCTGCCACCAGACCTTCCCTGCCATGCTGGGCTGAATCCCCTCAATCTGTGAGCCAAATAAACTCTTCTTCCCTTAAGTTACTTCATGCCAGGTACTTGGTCATAGCAACAAGAAAAGTAACATACAGTCATCCCTTCTAATTTTGGAATTTATGTGGAAAAATCTATTGCTGTGGTTAAATGAGACAATCTTTCCTTAGCTGATTCAAGCACCTGTTAAGATCCTTGAGTCTGAATTTGGCCTTCCTCCCATGACATTACTTTTGTCACATTCACCTGTACCTAGAGAATTTTGAGTGTGAGCTGGTGATGGTTCCTCACTCACTCACTGATCTCTCTGAAATCATTACTTGAGAATTACTACGCTGGGCATTGGGCTTTCAGAAGCAAGTCCCTTCTATATGCAAATAGATGCTCACTTTGGAGGACACATGACAGTGTCATATTGACCCCATATCAGGCTGTGAGGACGGAGAAGGTAGAGCAATGAGTTTCTCTGGAGGAGTCTGATCCAGCTTCATCAGGTGGCAGCATCTGAGCTGGGTGTTGACATTGGAGTAAGAGTTTGGTTGACAGGCAGCTCAGGAAAGACACTCCAGGAAGGCGAAATAAACACCAGATTAATGGAGGAACACTACACGGTTCAGATGGTTGGGGAGTCAGGACTGGGATGACAAGGGATGAGATGAAGCAGAAAAGACAGGGAACATTGGTTTTTAAAGGACCACGTGCAATTTGCCAAGAAATTTAGACTTTGATAATGCAGATATTTGGGGAAAATTGAAGTATAATTTGAGACCCCATTTGAACCCAGGAGATGAGGCATGGGAGCCCTATGATGGAAATCCTGTTATATCTATTTGTTTGATTAATATTAATGAAAGCTAGAGATTTTTGGAGTAAATATCTCAAGTAATATCAACAATGGGTTTAAACATCTAGAGGAATGTCTCACATACAGTGCCAGGGGCTCCTGAGATGAAGTCATGCTAAGTGAAGTAAGACTGGATTCCCTGGTTCTAACTAGCAACAGAATGAGAGCATAAAAGAAAAGTGCTTCTGAGCTGCCTAATCGAATCCTCCCCACCATCCTGGTCTTACTATTCTGGAGGTAGGAGATGAGAAGAAAGACTGTTTGGAACAAGGTTAAGACATTGCTAGCATGGGGCCCTATGACAGAGCCTAATATATTTCATGAGAATTCACTTTCTAGTTCATATGACAGCTGAGAAATGAATTAAGAAACACTTCACCAGCTAGGGTAGCTCAAGCAATATGGATGGAGTGATGGAACAGTGCCCAGACAGTGACATGCCTGCAGGTAGTCCTGAGGCAAAAGAGGTAGAGCTGGTTGTTTGAAAGTCTGGCATAGAGAAGCTTCTCTATGGTGATGGTGGTAGATGCTGAAAAGACTCAAAACTCAATAAAACTGGAAAAAAAGTGGCTTTTGTGAGCTCAGTACTAAATGAGACATCCATGTCACTCACTCAACGGTCAAGGAACATTGTAAGAGGGGACAGGACGAATGAAAGAGCCACAGGATGGGAGGAAGTTCTTTAGGGCACTGTCATCTGTACATGAACTGACCAGTGCCTTCATGACCTCACAGTGGTTGTCATTAGCCACAGAAGACCTGCACAACTCAGAGCCCATCAACATTTTGGCATTGAGGCATGGAGAAGGACAAAAAAAATGAGATATCAAAACTTGGCAAGAGGAGGGTGCTCAATAGACTAGAAGTGGAGGAAGGGGACAAAAGAGGGTTATAGAATGGGAATGTGATCAAATAGTAAAGTATTAATTATTAAAACTCTCAATAAGAAATATTTTAAAGTGGGCATAAACAAGAGAAAGGTACTCTTTAAACTGAAGAAAATGGGCACATATTGTTAATGAGGCTTCAATAGATTGCCAAAATTACAGGTAGATTACACTGTCTTATCATAAGGGAAATTACATGCTTAGATTTATATTTTAGAAGTATCACTCCTGGGAGGGGTAAAATAAAAGATTCTTCAGATGGGCCAGAAATGGTAAAAAAAGAAATTAATTAGTAGATGTATAAAAAAGTGCACATGGGAGAACATAGAAAAGATTTACTACAATCCATCAAATGAGAAAAGGAAGGGGATTTGGGAGAGATTCTGGAAGTGGGATTAAGAGAAATTGGCAACACAGAAAAGGAGAGAGGGAAGAAAGCAAGGAAATACCCACTGTGGCCAGACCTGCCGTTATTGGAGTCACAGGGAGTTCCTGAGAAGCAGTGGCTTCCCAAGGAAGCTTGTCTTCCAAGAGGTGGGGAGCTGCGAGTGTCCAGACATTGTCAGATGAGGGAACAAGCTGAAGTTGGCACAGCACCCATCCTCTCCTTTGCCTCCCTGGTTGAAGGGTGGAAAGCATGCGTAAGTATTTTGGGGTATCTTTCAACAGGAGACTTTGGGACACCTATCTTCACTTTCCTATCATTGAGACAATAATAATGTTCTAGGGTAAAGATTTATGAGGCAATACCTGCAGAGTCCTTTGAGAACCTCGGCTAAAGGCTCAATATAAATTACTTTATTAAATATTGATGAATACTTTCCGTTTGCAGGCTAGCCTGAAGAAAGAAAAAGAAATAGCTTTGTTTGAAAAGAAATCTTTCTCATGTGATTCTTTCTGACTGATTGATGGGTAAGGGGTTGCTGAGGGCAAGGGAGAAGGACAAGCCACTAGATGGGCTATTTCCTCAGGTGTGGGCTGCAGACAGCTAGTGGTTAAAATACAATAATATAAAGACTGCAGCCTGGCTTGTTCTGTGGCAGCAGGCTCCATTCCTCACGATTAAAATGATTTATGGTTGCTGTGGGCACTTGCCTCTACACTTCAAAGGGTTAAGGAAGCGCCTTCAGAGAGATAGTCAGGCCCAAGCACTCAGCACATGGCAGGGACTCACTGCGCTCTGACAGACATAGAGTGCTGGGTAGTAACGAAGAACTGTTCCAGGAGACAGAATTCGGCTGATTCTGCTGCTGTCAGGGCAGGTAACGGAGCCGCTCTGTGCTGAGCATTTTTTTTTTAATGAGGTAAGAAGTGGGTCAATGAATCATTAAAGCACAGTGCACCCAAGGCAGGAATATGGGAGCCCATTAGCCAAAGACAGGATAATCCCCATGAGCCATTTATAAACTTTCATCTTGGGGCTTCGCTCCTGTGTCATTGTTAAGTACAAGGAAGGGAGGGTAGGGGGTCTGTCGTTGTCTGATAAACTCCTACATATCTCTCCTCAGTCACTTTTGGTCTTCATCTCACATGCTGACCTCTCAGCCTTCATTTCAGAGCAGTCTTCAATCAATAATGGCACGTTAACATTAAGAGGCTTCTAAAAGATCCACCTTTTCATTTTGTATAGGAGGAAACTGAGGCTGTGAGAGGTTCCAGGATGCTGTCCGAAGGTGCCCTGCTAATTGGTGACAGGAGCAATCGTTAGTTGCCTCTGGAGCTGCACAGGGCTATTCCTCACTCACAGGCAGCATTCCCTTATGAAATCCTGCTGCACCAGAAGCTGGCGGATGGTGGGTTACTCGGTGACCAGCCCAAAGTGAAGCCCTAATGAGACATCCTGAGCCTCCAAAGCAAGCACAGACAAAGACAAAAAAAAAGCAAGAAGAAGGAGTCACTGAGTGATGAATCCTCTAGTGTGTTTGGTCCCCGGGGAAGGAAAATGTGCAGGGAGGGATGTCAGCTTGCAAAGTCTTCTCAGGGGAGGACTCCCGGGACCTGCACTCACCAGGTGAGCTGGGTGCTGCGGCTCTTCTCAGGAGGTTTCTTGCTTTGCTCTTGATTCTGTTTGTGGCGCCTTCGACTTACCAGCATTTACTCGTGTCTTCCAGATGCGTACAACTGAAAGGGCGCATTCGTAGTAGCAAAGTTCCCTAACATCTACAGAGACTAAAAAGAGCTGACTTCCCATGGCTCCGGTAAAGGTGCCCTGCCGCTGGATCGAGACTTTCCTCATTCGAAGCAGAGCACAGCAAACACATGATCGATAAGACTTGCTTCCTTTTGGGGATAAGATCCACCACTTTCTAGGATCGTAGAGATTGGCTGGCATCTGAGAATATTTTTCCCCTATGGCCATTCAAAATTACATGCAATTCATAAATTTAATTCTGGTTTCTGTCACCGAATTACTTTGAGTAGTGAGAAGGTGGGAGGGGGCGTGAGTAACCATGTTGACAATAAGGTTAGAGGAGAGCAGGTCTGTGAGTAACCATGTTCCAGGTCCCAGGTCAGCACTCGTTAAGCCTTCACACACTTAAGTAGGAGGGGATAATGTAGGGCAGTGAAAGGTGAGCCTCTAAGATTCTCTTATCATCACTAAAATGGTGTTGCTGACCATCTAAGAGGTAAACAGTACACCGAAGTAAACATACGGGCTCTCACCAGATTCTGCCTGACCTACCCAGCTGGGTGGATGACTCGGAGTCTGTACTGTCTGTCCAGGTTTCTGAACCTCTCTGGTAATGTTGTAATAGCCCTGAATTCATGGGGTCCAGTGGCCCCGAGGCTCCAAAGGGAGCTGAATGAAGCATTCTTATTATCACCAATGAGTACCAATGTGATGCCCAATGGATTTATCTTTTTCTAGTTGCTTCTCTCCATGCCAACAATTTCTGAACTAAAATCAAAGGAGAAAAATGCTAAACCCATTGAGTTTTCTAGAGAAACCCTCCAGGTAGTGAAGCATTTGCTTTGCTATTTTCAATTCTGTTTCCTCCCCTGGTCACTTTGCCAGATGAGTCTGGCTGACTTCTCTCTATAACCAGCCTCCAAGTGCCTTATGTGACTTTGGCAGGGGAGATCAGATCATTTGTCTACTTACTACAGAGAGAGCTCCAACAACAGACCAAACCGTCCCAGCCACGTCTATTGGTATGTATGTATGAATGAATATATGTATGTATGTATGTATGAATGAATGAATAAATACATGCGTGTTAGGGTTTCTTGAATGCCCATCCATCTTACATAAACGGCTGGGGACTTAAACCCAGGCCTACCACTGAGCCATTTCTTAGCCCCAGCTACTTAAATCTTATGATCTACCGTTTCCTTCCAGGAGGGAGTATTTCAAGTTGAAGCAAGTAGCTGAACAACAGGGTAATACTTTCAGTGTATTTCCTCCAAATCCATTACTTTTTGTCTTGGCCAGTGTTAGGCTTAGATCTCTTCCATTTCTTTCCTACCTGGGCACAGGAAACATAGAAAGTGGAGAGGAGAGTGGCACTTGTGTTAACACAACCACCACCTCTTAATCTGAAGTGTGCAGCCTTGGTGTTCATCCGGATTTCTTTCTCTTCCAATTGTCACTTTCATGTGCAAGCATTTCCCCCAAGCACAACCTTGACAGCCCTTCAGACATGATGAAATATTCCTAATTGGATACAAATGGACCACCCAGAACCACTCACCAGGATTCTTATGTTACCTACTTGGGGCTTTGACAGCGACAGAAGGCCCTGCCTTCTAGAAGGGGCCTTCAGTGCCGCTCTCACAGAAATGGATTCTGAGTCAAAGACTAGTTACTAGAGGCTCTCAGGGGTAGGTTTTTGGGAACATTTGTTAAGGAGTAAGACAGCAAGATTGCAAGGGAAATGGAAGGTAAAGGGAACTGTGATGTTGCTGTTGCTCTTTTACAGCCAATCTTTGATTTTTTTAAGGGCTTAGATTCCCAGCCATTAATGTACTATACATATATATGTATATATATATGTGTGTGTATATATATGTGTGTATGTGTGTGAGTGCATGTGTGTATGCATATATATGGCAACTTGTTTGTCTAAAAAAGGTAGACAGTCTAAATGAGGTAAAGAAGGAATAGTAGGCTTGAATCCTATTAGAGAACCTAAAGAAAAATACATACACTTCAAGAAGTTCTCTTGAGCAAACAAGCTTTCGTTAACCAGGAACATCTCTGTAACTTACTGGAATCTCTTCTCCTTCACAAGAGAATTCAGGGCATGATGAACTGGTTCAAGAACAGGAAATAAAGTATTTTGGGATTTCTGGGAGGATGATGGGAAATGTCCTTTAAATCCCATCCACTGAAAGTGTTGTTATGTGCAGTAATTTTATGCTGCTGCTCTCATTGCTATAGAGGGCAAAGCAGGTGACATTAGAACCAGGGTCATGCCTCTCCTCTTTGTCAAGTGATGAGGAGTTGTGTCATCACAGCTCACTGGGAGCAGCGGGGCTTGATAACGGAAGTTTTCCATTTCGCGTCCTCAGTCAAGGTGAGGAGTGAGAAGCACACATGAATGAACCATGAGCCCTTTCCAGTTGTGATCGCTGGAAATTCACCAGTAAAACAGAGGAGACAGAAGTAGTTCTATTTTAATTTTTATATTTAGCATGATTGGGTTTCTCGGCTTTTTTCCTGGCGTGGGAGCATACTTCATGGCCAGAGGTGATCGCTGCACTCCTTCTTTTGCCTCCTTCTTCAGGATTTAATTAAAGATATCACCAAAGGGGGAATGTTCACTATAAGTGAGTCACTCTTTGGTGAAATCAGTTTGGCAAATGAACCTATAGGCTAGGCATAAACACCACCAGAGATACATGGTAATTGTCTCTTATCCCCTAAGCTCCTGTAAGTGCCCATCTGGGTCTTGTGCCTTATATGGGGGTGACTGAGGGGTAAGAAAGCTCATTGGCACTATATAAAATCCCAAAACTTCTGCTTAAGTAGCACTTCTACTGATCCTTCTGGTCCCCACTTAAATTAGACTCTTTTGGGCTGGAGAGATGGCTTAGTGGTTAAGGCACTCTCCTGCAAAGCCAGAGGACCTCAGTTTGATTCCCCAGGACCCATGTAAGCCAGATGCACAAGCAGGCACAGGTATCTGGAGTTACTTTGCAGTGGCTGGAGGCCCTGGCGTACCCATTCTCTCTCTCTCTCTCACTCTGCTTCTTTCCCTCTGTCAAATAAATAAATAATAAATAAATATTTAAAAAATAAAAAAATAAATTAGACTCTCTTGTTATAATTCCTCATTACACACTGTATATTCCCTTCATGTTGCAACTTGCTATAATTTTTCTATACATTTGTTATGATTTAGATATGAAATGTTCCCCAAAGATTAATTTGTTGAAGTTGATTCCTAATGCAACAGTGTTCTAAGGTGGGGCTTTGGGGAAGTGATTGGATCACAGAGAATACATCATCAATGTATTCATCCACTGATAGTCTCAAAATTTGAAGGACTATTGGGAAGTGATGGACACCCAGGCGGTGAAAGCTAGTTGAAGAGAGTGAATTGTCAGGGCTGTGCACTTGGGAGCTGTTTGTTCTCTCTGTGTATTTCTCTCCCTGTGTCTCCCTCTCGTTCTTCTCTTGGCTACCATGAGCCGATCCCATACATTCCAACATGTGCTTCCCACCAGGATGTCCTGCTTCTCCACAGCCCAGAAACAATGGGGCCAGATAACTATACCCTGACACCTCAAAACAGTAATCCCCAATAAATTCTTCTTCCTTTAAGCTGATTTTCCCAGATGTTTTGTCATAGTGACCAACAATGGTATAGTATCCTATAATGCATGTATATCAGTGTAATTATTTGTTTCATGTCAGATACACAAGGCAGGATTTGAGCCCATGTCCACATCCCTATCCAATATGTGGGCTTATTAGAGTCATGTAATGAATAGAATTTTTCTACATAATTTTAATAACAGACCTTAAAATATTATAATAAAAAATTCATGGTGGGTGGGAGAGTGGAAAAACGATGACATCAAGATAAAAGAGGAAGGCTTATGCCAGCAGGTTTGGAGCCTGTGCACTCCAGGAAGCAGTGAGAACTGAGAACAACCAGAATCTATCAACATGATGTATCCACACAAAGTTTCTACTTAATAAAAAATAAAATAAAATAAAATAATTAGAGGAAAAAAGATAGAAGAGGTACTAGTTGGAAAGAAGGGAGGTCCTAATGGGACATTTGAGGGGATAAGGGAAGGCTGTGGGAGGGGATTGTGATCAGGGTACATTGTATATATGTATAGTGGTCATCAATAAATTTTTTTTTTTATTTATTTTTATTTATGAGAGAAAGAATGAGAGAATTGGCACACCAGAGCCTTAGCCATGCAAACAAACTCCAGACACATTTGTCACCTTGTGCACACACATTACCTTGTGCATCTGGCTTATGTGGGTTCTGGGGAGTAAAACGTGGGTCCTTGGGTTTCACAGGCAAGTACCTTAACCAGTAAGACATCTATATAGTCCAATAAATTTATTTTTAATGCTAATAAAAAATTAAATCCCCTTTGTTCACTTTACTGTGGGGCTATTATTCATTGTTATTCTCACAGAGAAACTAAATTATGTTCAATTACTTCACAGTATTAGGCACATAAAAATATCTTTTTTTCAGAACAAAGTAACTTGGTAAATGATGGCTTGGTTTGCAGAATCCACGCCAAGTCAACCATCTACTTGCAAAGTTGGTAATCCTTCAAGTTTTAACCAAGAAGTTATTAATGCGCATGATGAGCAGTGATGGGTCACATCCTTAATCGAGAAAGGAAAACACCTCAGTACTGGATACCTTGGTATTAGATGGCAGCACACAATGAAACTCAAGGCCCAAAGTTATTGCAATGCACGAGGAGCCTTTCCCCCAACAGTATGTTGAGAAATAAGGGGAATCCAAAGTTGTCTTCAATATATTTTTTAATTTAATTTAATTTATTTATTTGCAAGCAGAGAGAGAAAATAATATGTTGAGACAAATAAATGGGAATCCAAAGTTGTCTTCAATATATTTTTTAATTTAATTTAATTTATTTATTTGCAAGCAGAGAGAGAAAATAATATAGACAAGAGAGACAGACAGAGAATGGGCACACCAGGACCTCTAGCCACTGCAAACAAACAAACTCCAGACACATGGGCCTCCTGGGGAATCAAACCTGGGTTCTTTGGCTTCACAGGCAAATGCCATAAACCACTAAGCCATCTCTCCAGTCCCCTGTCTTTTTATATATATATATATATATATATATATATATATATATATATATATATATATGTATGTATGTATGTTTGGTTTTGCGAAGTAGGGTCTCACTCTGGTCCAGGCTGACCTGGAATTAACTATGTAGTCTCAGGGTGGCCTCGAACTCTCGGTGATCCTCCTACCTCTGCCTCCCGAGTGCTGGGATTCAAGGCGTGCGCCACCACGCCCGGCTGTCTTCAATATTTTTAACCCACGAATTATCACACATCTGTCCTAACTAAGATGGCCCAGAGAGGCTGGGATGGTATATTCCTCCGCTTCAATGGGAGTTAGATGAGTCAACCACAATTACTCATGTTGATCCATTACTCTCTTTAGCCAAGAACAAATGTTACATCGAGTTAATAAAAGTAGAAATCCACTTATTACTTTATAAGTGTAAATTGTTTGCCTGACAGTTGATCTTATAGTAGATTCATAAGGGATAGTAGGGAAATATCCTATACAGAACCAGTGACTGTTAACAGCGTAGGAATTTCTTGAGTCAACAGTGACAAGGAGAGCAATGGATATCTAGCTTTGCCAAATATCATGACAGTGTTCTTGCTGGAAAGCAGCATAAATTAGGAAATAAATGATTAAAACCAGCACTTACAGTTGAACTATTAGAAAGTCTTAATTAGTAATGGTTCCTGGGAAGGTCCTGAGGGTAAGACATATGTTTCATAGAAATATAAATTAAGAACTTCCAGGCAAGCTAGAAAATTAATAATTTTCCTTAATTCCCAGCAAATGGCCTTGTTTTCTACTTTAGAAAAAAATGAGGTACTATGTTATAGGATGTCTTTAACTTTAATGCATTTATGCCTACAAATCTGGCTGCCATTCTCCTGGGGAAGATGACATGACTCTTTGTCTAAGACCCAAGCTGCCATCTGTTCTCTGAATCCCTTTGTCCAGACCAGCTTAGACCTACCTTACTGAAGAAACTTCGTGTATTTTTTTTTCTGAGCTTCTGTGTCCATTCTTTGCCTCTGTGACATTCTTAGCTCATTGGCTCTTTCCTACCAATGGTTAAATACAGTGAGAACTCTCGAATCTGAACATAATGAAGTTTCTCACCACACTACATCTTCCAAGTATTTTTCTTTCTCTCTTTAGTCCTGTTGTGAAAAGCCTTGTTCACACACCCAACTCACCTACATGCTAAACTCAACACTGTCTGATCAATAGAATGAGTCTTGCGGAAATCACCACCAGAATTCTTGTTAAAGAATTCAGCACTCATTTCTCCATTCTTGTTGAGCTTCTAAGGAACCTCTGAAAATGTGAAAGAATCCTTCCTCCACTCATCCACTCAGCAAGTATAATTTAATCCCCTGCTAAGGGTCAGCACTGTTTTGGGTGCTGTCAGGTAAACAAAATCTTGAAGCATTTTCTTCTGGTGGCTTCAGTGGCATGAATTTTCTGGATGTGCTTCTGTGCTGACGCCTCTGTTTAGATGGGTACTTGAAAGCTTTTTCTCTATCTTGCAAAAGTAGTGAGTGCTGGCTTAGTGACTCTGCCCTGAGCCCCCTTCCTAGTCGGCATGGTGCTGTCACCAATTTCTGTATCTTCAACTGCCATTTTGAAGTGATTTGATGTAGGAAAACAGCACTCAGAGAAAATTTATAACTTTAAAGGCTTGTCTGTAAAAACTAAAAGCACAAGGGATGAAATATGAACAAACTAAATATTTGATTCTAGACGCTAGAGCAAAGAGTAACAGATGCAAGAGAGAGCAAAGGTAGAACTAGAAAATAGTGAAAATAGGAGTATCCGGAGGTAAGCAGTCACATAAAAGATGAGTCTTTGAAAAGACTAATGAAAACGTTAGTAGATCTCTACAGCATATATCAATAAAGGGAGAGGAAGGCACTATTAATAATGTAAAGAAATGATATGCTAAAAAACACATTACTAGTCCAGCTAGGTGATTTATATTTCAATAAAATCAATATAATGATTTCAGTGAATTAACTAAATAAAACTTGATTTTGTGTCCACAAAAGGTCCTTGATGAGTAAATAGATCATGAAGAGTAGTGTACTGAAGTCAGAACTGGTGTATGGGACCAAGGTGAAGTTAAGAACTTCCATGTGTTCAGGAGAAGAGCCACCTTCTCCTTAGAAATAAGAACAAAGAAACCGGGCGTGGTGGCACACACGCCTTTAATCCCAGCACTCGGGAAGCAGAGGTAGGAGGATCACTGTGAGTTCCAGGCCACCCTGAGATTACATAGTGAATTCCATGTCAGCCTGGGGCTAGAGTGAGACCCTACTTCCCCCCCCCAAAAAAAACAGAAATAAGAACAGAGTAAACAAAGAAAAAAAAAGAAAAGAAAAAGACAAGAGAATGAAGAAATGAAGATACCCATAAATTTTGAATTGGACATGCAGAAATGGTGAGATCAAATCTTTTAAAAATATTTTTATTTATTTATTTATTTGAGAGAGAGAGGGTGGGGCATGCCTGGGCCTCTAGCCACTGCAAACAAATTCCATATGCATGCGCCACCTTGCGCACCCAGCTTTACATGGGTCCTGGGGAATAAAACTGGGGATGTTAGTCCTTGTAAGAAAGCTCCTTAACTGCTGAGCCATCTCTCCAGCCCTGAGATCAGACTTTATATATTTTCAGTTCATCTTCATGACGAGGGAGGTTATGAGGACTATGGAAATGAGGCAGTGGAGCTGGGGAGGGTGAAAGAGTTGTGGCAGAATTGGTTGGGGCTATTCTTAGGTAGAATAGCTTCCATATGGCTATGAACTCTGTTAGAGTGGAGACCAGAATGTGAGAGAAGGTGAACACAGCATCACCTCACTTCTTTTAAATGTTTAGGAACTACAAGCATAGGTACTCTCTGAAAGTTTCTCTCTCTGGAAAGGGACATAGATTCCAAAAAATGTAGTTTTCCAAGGAAAAATGTACTCACCTAGGAAATAGTCACATGGCAAAAAGAATTCTAATAACTTAGGCCAAGATCTACCCAAAAATGCTGCTCTCTAGCTTCTTTGCAAACAAGTTATAACTAATTATCTCCACAATGTTCTTTTTTAAGATCTGAAAGAGGCCAAATGTGAAAAGACTTAAAGCATTGATGAAAATGTGTTTTTGGTTAAATAGTTTATGGGAAAAAACCAAAACTATTGAATTAGCAAACATTTCAAAAAGAAACAGTGGAGGGAATACAAGTTCCCAGTAATTCCACTGGAATAACTTCAGTAAGGTTTGTGTGCGGTTTAGCCCCTCATGTCTTAAATAAGTCACCAGGACATAAGTAAAGTTTGTTTGTTTGTTTGTTTGTTTGTTTTTTTTTTTTTTTTTTTGCTCTAATCAAATTTAGAACAAAACCTCTTCAAAGCTGGATTTAGCTAGTGTCTGATCACACACATCTAAGTCAGAGATCTGTACCAGCCATGGGCTAATTCTAGCTGCTGCCCCCCAAAACCTTCATAGAATCATTTTAAATGAGTAGGCTAAGTACCTTCAGAATATCTTTGTAATGTCTTGGCCAACAAACTGTTAACTCTTTATGACTTAACTCTTGGTATGTGTTGTAGTCAAGTTCACAGTGCTGGCAGAAAACACCCGACCAAGATCAGCTTGTAGAGGAAAAAAGGGTTTATTTTGCCTTATAGACTCAAGGGGAAGCTCCATGATGGCAGGGGGAAACGATGGCATGAGCAGAGGGTGGATATAACGTCCTGGCCAACGTCAGGTGCACAACAGCAAGAGGAGAGTGTGCCAAACACTGGCAAGAGGAAGCTGGCTATAACACCCATAAATCTGCTTCCAACAATACACTGCCTCCAGGAGGCTTGAATTCCCAAATTGCCATCAGCCAGGGACCTAGCATTCAGAACACATAAGTTTATGGGGGACACCTGCATCAAACCACCACAGCATGTAAAGTTTGCCAACTATTGAACTAAATGATCATAAGTTGAAAAGTAAGAAAAGGAGGCAACTTTCAAAAGGAGAGGGGTATGCATTTCTAGCTATAAAGTAGAATCTGATTAGGTTATTGCTTAGCCATTACTATTCATCCATGGGCACTAATTTCCCTGTAGTGGTGAGGAGTCTGTCCTGTATTTTATTACTTATTTTTGGAGTGATTTGAATTTGCAGATGGCTGGCATGAGCAGACAGATTTAGTCAGTGATCCTATTGTGCTTCGGCATTGGCTGTGACTAAGGTAATTGTAAAATGGATCAGTTAAACACACGTGGGGATGCAATGGCTTCTAGAGGCATGACTGTGTGTGAGAAATGGTGAGTTAGTGAGAGTGGTGGTCTCTGCAGTAAGTTAACCTCTATCCAGTGCACTCAAAACAGGTGCAATGCCCGAGTACAAAGCAATGATGGCTTCTTGGAGATCATACCTTCCCAGATAAGCTCTCCTGAGACCTGGAATATTCTGTACCAGAGTCTGTTAAAGCAGTTATCCATGCTTATCTTGAGGTTGAAACTCAGGACCTCTTCACATTATAAAATGGGGTGAGAGGCATAGCTCGGGGGCACAATATGCACCTCACATGTTCCAAGCCCTGGGTTCTATCCCCCAGCACCACAGAAAGAGACAAATTAACAATGAAAAGACAAGTCAAAAATGCAGAACTTCTTTCAAGTAAGATTCCTCCACCAATGAAAGGTGGAAAGCACCAGGTCATGAGAGCAGACAAAATATGCATGTTCACATGCAGCCTGCCCTAAGCCAGTGAATGTGGCCTGCAGGAATGTGAGCAGTTAGTTCGACCTTGTGCCTTGTGCTCTGAGGACCCTTCTTGGTTAATCCATTCCTGGGTCACAACAGTTCTAACAACACAAACATTGTATCAACAGGTGGTTTTTCTCTCACTCATAGTCAGAATAATTTTGGGTAAATTTGCCCATTACAGGAAGTCAAGTGGGAACAGACTGGTAAGCAGCTTGATCAAATACATATCATTTGAATTATATGTTCTATTCTCAGTTAGTGTTTGGTGTTGAAGGGTTTAATTGTTGTATTGTTTGATGGTTACTTTTTATTCGTTTTACTTTTTGCAGTATAATTAACACAAATAAACAACATAAATCTTAAAATCTTTCTGATGGATTTTCACATGTACATACATACATGTATATTACCACAGTCAAAATAATGAACATATGTACTAACCCCTCAACATTTTTCCATGCCTTATGTCTTTGGTATTCCTTCCTCCTACCCGACTTCACTTCCCCACTTTCCTAGTCTATCTCTAAATCTGCTCTCCATCATTATCATTTAGATTGCATTTATTAGATTTATTTTTCCGTACTTCAGATTGAATCTAGGGTCACGTGCATGCCAGGCAAGCACTCTACCATTGATCTATATCCCCAATCTCTTATTTTCAGGTTTTTTTTTAAGTTTTGAGATGAGGGTCTTACTGAGTGGCCCAGATTGACTTCCAACTTGTGATCCTCCTGCTTCAGCCCCCTGAATAGCATCAATTACAGGGATGCACTATCACTTCCAGATTAAATTACTTTTGAGATAGGTTCTCGCTTGGTGGCCCAGGCTGTCATAAACCACGTACTAAGACGTGACGTAAATGGTCATGCTCCATGTGCTTTTAAAAAGTTGATTTCTGCCACTCAGCATAATTGATCCCTTTTCTAGTCTGGTTGAATAGTTTATTCCATGTTTACTGCTAAGTGGCATTCCATTTTGTCAAAATACCAGTTCAGTGTTATTTCACTGTGGATGGAAGTTTGTTTTTCATTTTTGTCTTTGCTCTAGCTATTATAAACAAAGTGATTATAATAATCATGTACATATAATATGAGATTTTAATTCTCTTGAGTAAATACCAAAGGATAGAAAGTTTAGTAAAGTATGTGTGATTTTTTTAACAAAAGTTTTTACAAGTAGGTGCTGACTTTGCATTGCTCTGAGCAGAGTCAGCAGTCCCCCACCATCTTCCCAGCATTAGAGGGCAGTCTTTCTCACCCCGGCATCATTGCAGGGGAATGGTACAGTCTTACTGAACTTTGATTTGCATTTCTGACATCACGAATGGCGGTTAGTATCTTTTCATGCACTTTTGTCATGCATATACTCCTTAAATATCCTTCTGGAGAGAGAGAGGGGGAGAAAGAGATAGTCTGTATTTGAGACAGGGTCTCATGTAGATGACTTTGAACTTGCTACATAGTATAGAATGGTCTTGAACAGAATTCTGACCCCACTTCCTCTTCCCTCCAAGTACTGACCGGTATTACAGAGTGTGGCATCACAACTAGTTTATGTGGTGCTGGGGATATAACCCCAGGGCTGCCTGCATGCTAAGCAAGCATTCTTCTGACTGAGCTACATCTCAGCACATAGCTATTGTTTTTAAGTAAATTCATTTCAGTTTGATTCTGCATGCATAGATCTATGAGTTTAAAAATTAGGCCAGCTGGGCGTAGTGGCACACGCCTTTAATCCCAGCACTCGGGAGGCAGAGGTAGGGGGATCACCATGAGTTCGAGGCCACCTTGAGACCACATAGTGAATTTCAGGTCAGCCTGGGCTTGAGTGAGACCCTACCTCGAAAAACAAAGAAAAAAAAATTAGGCCACTAGTACTAAAGTATATGAATTTGTTTAGTGTCATTAGTAATTCTAAGTTTTTTTTTTTTTTAATTCTAGGGGTTTGATAGACCAAGGGGACAATTAGGTTTTCATTGTCTTAAGATTCCATGTTGGAGCCGGGCATGGTGGCGATGCCTTTAATCCCAGCACTTGGGAGGCAGAGCTAGGAGGATCACCATGAGTTCGAGGCCACCCTGCGACTACATAGTGAGTTCCAGGTCAGCCTGGACTAGAGTGAAACCCTGCCTTGAAAAAAAAAAAAAAGATTCCATGTTGGCTACACTTCAGTCTACAGCCTACCTTCGATCACTGTTATGACGGAGAGCGTGGCTCAATGGATCCAGACATATTTGTTTGACGAAGAGACAACTGTGGACGTTGATTCCCTTCCTTTGCACCGTGTGAGCATCCTTCTAGGGTGTGACTCCTGCACTTCAACACGATAAGCCTAAAGGATCCCACGTTTCTTTGCAGCTATAGTTTCATTATCACCAAGTGGATACATTTATGGGAGATTTTTGAAGGCCAAAGTTTGACGATACACGAGTTTGGGGATTCATTTACTGTTTGAATTGGCAAGCACAGGCATGGGGGTGGGCTGTGCTCTGATGTAAATTGCAAATTCTAGCTTTATGAGGATAGAAACTGGATGCCAACATGTAATTCTTTAAAAATATATATTGGCTACCTGGTAAGTGTGGTATGACTCCCCTGTGTTGGTAGCAGCTCCCTACTCCCTGGCTTGCCTCTCATGGGAGACTTTATTATGTTTCCAGTGGTGTTTTCTGAGTTTCCCATCTTTGGATGCAGGCATTCACCATTGAACTACATTCCTAACCCCGAATTTCCCATCTTTCTGAGTCAGGCAAAGATAGCAGCTTTGCTTACAGAACACTTGGTAGGGATTCTGAGAGGTTTTTCTGGAGGCCCAGCTTATAGCTTACTCCTTACATGCTTCTACTCATATTATAAGCACCTGTTTTCCAGTTTTATACCACATTTAGTCCCAAAACCTACAGAAATGTCAGCCTTATAACTTGAACTCTAACTGATAGAATTCCAGGTTCCAGTCCTGACTATTGTATAGTCCTCAAAGAATGGTGTGCACTTCTTACCTGTCAGAGTCTACTATGAGAAAAAGAGCAGATTTAGAAAGGTGCACTTAGAATCTCATTTTGCTTTAAAATGTTCTTGGAAGGACATCCCAGGAATGTGAACCATAATGACTTTTGTGTGATAAAATGATGATGCTTTCTCTGTTTATTTCTTATAAATAAAACAAATGCTATTATAAGTTGGTTGCTCATATCTATTTGGCCCACCATGGCATCAGCTGAAGTTTCAGAACCTATCAGCTGGACACACCACCCTGTATTACTTATTTTTCTTCTTACTGTGACCAAATACCTGACAAGAAGCAACTTAAAGAAGAAAAGGTTTCGGATGGAGAGATGGCTCAGCGGTTAAGGGCATTTGCTGCAAAACCCAAGGACCTGAGTTCTGTTCCCAAGTGCCCATGTAAAGCCAGATGCACAAATGCACGAAGTGCACATGCGTCTGGAGCTTGTTTGCAGCAGCTGGAGGTCTTGGAGCACCTTTTCTCTCCTCACCTCCTCTCTCCTCCCCATGTCTCTCTGCTTGCAAATAAATAAATAATAAAAATATTTTTTAAAGAAGAAGATGTGCAAGAGGGAGAATCTGTTTTCACAGACAGCAGAAAGGAGGGGAGCGCTTTGGCCAGGGCCAGCTTTGCTCACCCGACAAGACCAATGTGGCAGATATAGTTTACAGCGGTACAGAGAACTTAAGATGAGCAAGTTCCAGAGGGTAGTGCTGTGCCCACCTACGGCCGCTTCTGGAACAATCCTCAGCTGAGCTCCAGTTTTCCCAACATAGCACCTGACTCAGACATGTGAAAAATGCCTGTCAGATATGCCCAGATAAAAGCTCTGTCCCAAACGAGGTATGCAGGTCAAGACATCTCGTAAGATTAAGCCAGTGGGAAGGCTCACCCTCGCCTTTGCACATGAAACCACCTTGAAGTTGTTCAGTGAGTGACAGTGGCTAGAGCTTCCCCTTCCCGTGATGACTGCTAGTATTAATTCTCATCACTGGGCTCTCATTGCCTCTGGTTTACGTTTGTGTTTGATTTCACAGCAGTCTGTTATGGTGGGTAGCTTCTTTATCTCATTTACACACTGGCAGAATGAGATACAGAAAGGTAATAAAGAATGAAATGACTGGGCTGGAGAGATGGCTTAGCGGTTAACGCATTTGCCTGCAAAGCCAAAGGACTTCGGTTCTATTCCCCAGGACCCACATAAGCCAGATACACAAGGTGGTGCATGCACCCGGAGTTTGTTTGCAGTGGCTGGAGACCCTGGCGCACCCATTCTGTGTGTGTCTGTGTGTGTTTCTCTCTCGTGCTCTCTCAAATAAATAAATTAATTAATTAAACTACTAACAAATGTAGAACTGGAATCCTGACCCCGAAGCTACATTGGGTTCTTAGAAGCCACCACATACACAGAACAATTCTTATTGTGATTTCATCGCAAACACAAGCAATGGAAGAGGCACATTTAAAAATGAGCACAACCAGGTTAAGAATTGGGAAAAGCTACCTTGTTGTAGTAATAAGAATGATTGATCACCATCCATTGTCCACTAAAGTACAGCATTATTAACACCCTGATGCTGCTTGTCTCACTCTGATATATAGGCAGAGTCGTGGGCTTCGGAGTAGGAGCATCAGATTCTCATTTTAATGGGATGACAGGAATAGGCTTTGTTTATGCTTTTCCTCGCTCATGTTATCACCAGTGCCATGAGGACAGATTCATTTGGTGTCATCCCTTGTTCTCATTACAACCTTTATCACAATAATATGGTACAGTATTGGAATTTTAATGGCTCATATATCCCATGAAACACGATGGTAATAAACTGTAATGCTTTGACCTCAGCTTTTTAATATTTGATGCATTCTCCCTTCCAAACCCACTGAACTCCCACCTTTCCCCAGCCTCCTTGAATGGGGATAGGGTGGGATAGACAGTCACTCGAAGTGGGAAACATTTACAAAGTAGAATATATCTGCTTCTAAGCCTATGAAGTGTGAACAGCCGTTCATGTCCCAGTTTGAAAAGAACAAATCATAATTTGTCATGATGGAGGATACAAGAAGAATGCCAAATAGAAAACCATGGATCAGCTTTTATTATGATGATTACAACCAGAACAAAAAGTGACACATTCAGCATTCTAGAGACAATGGCTAACCTGAGAGCCGGAAGTGCTATAAATGTAACTTCCTCCTCCTTACAGTCCCTTTCATATATTGGCTGCCAATTTGAAAAATATTAAAAGGTGACTCAAAGTCAAATTCAACATCTGAGCAAAGCCTCATTGTTCATTTAGAAGCCACACCATGATCCAGGTGTGCCATGGGCATGGCCATGGAAAAGCAGGCTTGAAGAAATGGTTGGGATTACCTGCTTCATAGCTTCTGGCCAGGGGACTGAAAACAAAACTACAACAATGCTCACAAGAGCCTTCCATAATGAACAGCTGAGCTCTTCCAGCATCAATTATGCCCATTTCCTTACAACATTTTCAAATATATATAACTTGACCCTCACAAGTTGTAGAAGTTTTAAAAAGAAAATCCCATGGGGCTGTGGAGGGTGCTGGCAGAGGAAGGTGAGTAGAATTGCCTTGGAATGTTGGCTGTGCTTGTTTGGCTCTGAGTTCTATAAAATCAGACACTTTTCTTTTCTTTTTCTTTAAATTTTATTTTTATTTATTTTATTGGACAGAGAAAGAGGGGGAGAGAGAGAATGGGCAGGCAGGCCAGGGCCTCCATCCACTGCAAACAAACTCCAGACACGTGCGCCCCCTTGTGCATCTGGCTAACATGGGTCCCAGGGAATTAAAACTAGGTCCTTTAGATTTTTAGGCAAGCGCCTTAACCACTAAGAATTCCCTCCAGTCTAGACACTCACTTTTCAATCCCCTGGAATCATCAGACTCAATTTGACTCACTCATGAAAGATACTGCATGCTATATTATAACAGATGTCAGTTGATTCATTTATCAAGAGTTGATACACAAAGGTTCCAGGTTGGTGATACATTAATTCTCATAGCCAGAAATTCCTTTCAGAAATTGGACAGGGGTAACCCTTGGGGAGATGACGTCATTTTTCTCAGGGGATGATTAGCCCTTCTTTTGTCTGTGTTACTTGACTCCCTTGCTTCTCTGGACATTTGTGCAGATGTCATGGTAGATTTGTTGCACCATCTATTTCCTCGTGGACTTTCTTTTTGTTAATTATTTTTAAAAGAAATTATTTATTTATTTATTTATTTATTTATTTATTTATTTATTAGAGAGAAAGAGGCAGAGGGGGCAGAGAGAATGGGTGCACCAGGGCCTCCAGCCACTGCAAATGAACTCCAGATGCATGCGCCCCTTGTGCAGCTGGCTTAGGTGGGTCAAGGAGAACTGAACCGGGATCCTTTGGCTTTGCAGGCAAGTGCCTTAACTGCTAAGCTATCTCTCCAGGCCCCTTGGACCTTCTTTTAAACTTCAAGCTTTTTTTATTTTGATATCACCAGTTTGTAGAGAAGTAACAGACAGATAATTGGTACCAGAATTCAACTTTACATCCATTATTGGAGGCTGTAGTGAGACTCTTTATAGCTTTTGTTTGAATCCTGTAAAAACAAAGGGGGGAGGGGCAGGACTCTTACTCCCATGAAGGTTATGGTTCATAACCAACCAGCCTTCTTCCTTTGTCCTTTCTTCAGTCCTTTTCTACCTCCCTCCCTCTCTTCCTTTTTTTTTTTTTTTTGTTTTTAACCACAAAGAATATTTTTATATCAAATACCTTCCCAGATGTTTAGTTTTGATTTCCAAATGGAATCCTAGAACATTTGTCTCAGGGAGAGTCTGAGGGAATGGGACCTTGTCAAACAGTCATAACAAACATACCTATATATGTTTGTTACACTGGGGTTCTCCAAATTCCCTATACTGGGAAGTCCTTTGTCTTGTAACGTCTATTAGCATTTCATAGGGAACACTGATGTAATCACATATGGACTTCTTTAATCATATAACTCTCAATCAGAGTCCTGGAAATGACCTTCTGGGATCTGAAAACATCTCCTATAAAGATAGATTTTAAGATAACCTAGGAATAAACAATACTGATAAAGCTATTACCTTACTCCCAGCTTTCCCCAAATCCAAGTATACAACTTCATACTAGTGCTAACCTCCCAATCTTGTTTCTTTCTAAGTATTTCTTGAGCTTGGCCTCCTCCAGCCTGCAGTTACAGTCTCTTTCATTATTTCACAGTGTGATTCATTCCTTCATCTGATTTCCCTCGAATGCACATCGATTCTTGCTACAGTGATTTTTTTAAAAGAAATTATTTATTAATTATTTATTTGGAGAGAGAGAGAATAGGCATACCAAAGCTTCTTGACACTGCAAATGAACTCCAGACACATGTGCCACTTTGTGAATCTGGCTTTACGAGGGTACTGGGGAATCAGACCTGGGCCATCAGACTTTGACTTTAGCCATGGAGCCAATGTCTCTAGCTCCTAAAGTAATTTTTCAAACTATTCTTTATATCAACACAGATGTTCAAATATGTGATTTAATTTCAGTGTATGATTGTGTTAGATAATTGGGAAAGTCTAGAAATAGATGCCAAAGAAACTAAAAATGATCCCATATAGTGAAAAAACCATAATGTTTTATGGACTATCCTTCTCCCACTGTTTGAATGCTATTTCTTGTTCTTAATTAATTTAAGAACTACTTACCTATTGTGAATATAAATCCATGTATTTATTTGTTACAAATCTTACTCTTATTTCTTGCTCGCTTAACTAATTTTTTTCTCTTTAGGTAGCTTATTTATTTTATAGTTATCTCTTTCATCATAGAAAGATAAACTACAAATGTGATCATAGTATTCCCTTAGTGACAAAGCCTCAGTGGCTTCCAGTCACTAAGCATGGCTTGCTTACTCATAACTCCCTTCTAGTCCCACAGACAGCCCTCCCCACCAGTAGAGTGGACTAGCCTTTCTGAGCTGTGTGGAATTTTCTTAAAGAAGCCTGGTTATAGTCTAATTGCCTCCTCTCTACCAAAAATGTCCATGTTGCACCTGCAGCTCGGACAGCATACTTCAGCCTCTAACACTCGGTCCAAATTGGATGCCCCACCCTCTTTCCACAGTATCTTCTGCTTTGTCTATCATAGAAGTGAAGGCATTATGTTATAATCTCACTGGTCTAATCTTATTCTGTAGTTCCTGACATGGAATAGACTGCAATAAGTGACCATCAAATGATTGACTTCATGTGAGTGTCCAGAAGAAACTAAGAACTAGGAAGTATTTCTGCCAGAAGAAATTAAAGCTGTGGGAGGGAAAGGGGCACTTACAGAAGCTACTAAGGAACAAGGAGAAAGAAGCACAGCTCCTAGAATCGGTGATGCACTTTCTCACTAAATTAGAAGCAGTATCACAGAAGATTGTCTTAGAGCAAATATTTCGATTGCAGACATTTGGGGGTAAGTTGCAATTCAACAATAGCAATATTCTTGTTTTATGTTTTGCTTGTTTTTTTCTGAGACAGGGTCTCATTGTAGCCCAGGTTGACCTGGAACTCTCTCTATAGCTCAAGCTGGCTTTGAACTCTCTGTGATCCTCCTATCTTAGCTTCCTGAGTGTTAAGATTAAAGGCCTGAGCCATCACATCTGAATAAGAGACAGAAAAACAACAACAAATTCTCTTCAAAAAGAGGGGAGGGTGCTGGAGAGATGGCTTCGCAGTTAAGCACTTGCCTGTCAAGCCTAAGGACTCTGGTTCCAGGCTTGATTCCCCAGTACCCATGTAAGCCAGATGCACAAGGTGGTGCATGCATCTGGAGTTTGTTTGCAGTGGCTGGAGGCCCTGGTGCATCCATTCTCTCTCTCTCTCTCTTTCTCTCTCTTTCTCCCTCTATGTCTCTCTGCCTGTTACTCTCAAATAAATTTTTAAAAAATTAAAGAAAAAAGAGGGAGGGATACCAGTTGTGATAGTACATGCCTTTAAAACCAGCACTCAGGAGACTGAGGTAGAGGATTTCAGATTACCAAGCCAGCCTGGGCTACAGAGTGAGTCCCAGGTCAGCCTGGGCTAGAGTAAGACCCTACCTCGAAAAAAAAAAAAAAAAAAAAACCACCAAAATTAAAAAAAGAATAGAATAGAAAGAAAGAAAGAAAGAGAAAAAAAAATAAAGAAGAAAGAAAGCTGAAAGAAGGGAAGGGAAAAGAAAGAAAACAAAAGGAAAGGAGAGAGGAAACACATCTTGGCAGGTTAAAAGGTCTAAGAGAACTCCCTGGCGCTGAGTGTAAAAGAATGAAAGCCTTGCCATCCAGACAGCTATCTGACCGAGTTTCTCCCTTATCCTGTTAAATGATCACATGGAGTCTTTCAAAAAGGTAGTTAAGAGTTGGCATCAAAGGAAATTTCTGCTTAAAACAAGATGAGATGAATCAAGCAATATTGAAGACTGGCCCAAGATAAATATTTTAAGGCAATATGAAAATATTTGGGACATTTGTGGTAGATAAAAAGAAATTAATGGGCTGAACGAAAGGAAAGTCAGCATGATATACAAGGAAATCTCAAGGAGCTGGTGCTAACATTCGTGTGATAATTGACTCTGAGAGCAACTGCCCATCAGCCGAGCAGGAGGCTGGAGGATGGAAAGCAACAAGAGCAAACATGTGCATGAGCGCCCATCGGCTGGCACAATATAAACCACACTTGTTTGCTCTGTGTGAAAGGATGCATCGCCACTCGCTACCCACTTTCAACCAGTCCCTGAAGTGGCCAGTATGACGCATCACACAGGTCCTCTCTAAGAATCCATTCTGATATTTATTCCCCCAGCCCCCAGGGATCTTGGTTTCTGAGAGGCTGTACTGCTCTCCAACCTGCGGGTTGTCCTCTGAGAGGCGTTTCACCCAAGGTTATGCCTCTGGACCACAGAGTCAAGAATCAAAGGCCTAGGTTGCTATCTGCAATTTGGAACAACTTCATATGGCCATTCCAGTGACAGAGGGCTCCATGTTGTTTACTGGGGTCTAAGTGGAGTCGGTATCACAATTCAACTTCGACATCTCTATTTCCTTTTGTTCTCATTTCCTTACCCGTGTTATTTCTGGGTGTAATTCCAAATAAACAGTTTATGCACAAATATTCTTACCCAAAGCCCATTTCCGTGGACCTTGTTTAAAAAAAGGTGGAAGAGCAAGCTTGGGAAATAAAAGCTAACATGGAATTTTGGAGCTGCACCACCCCGTACAATGAGGACCCCTTTCCTCATGGTAGGCAGAGTTGTCATTGCCTACGCCATGCTATGTGCTATGGGCAAACTTTCATTAAGACCTTCACCAATGGAGAACTGGGGAAGGAGACAAAAGGCATCAAAGGTGACAATGGTTCCGAAGTCAGGAGGGAAGTAGTGATTGTAACACCTGCAAAATTTATGGCAATATTGCATGCTACTGGTGCACCGCAGAAAGACAACGGACAGCTGAGAATCCCTGTGGCCGCTGCCTAATGCTCTGTAATGAACCTGCTCAAAACTCGGTGTAACAAGGACATTTTTTGTTTCACAAATAGTAATTGGTCAGGGCCCAAATGACAGTGCATCCTATTTTTCACCCAGCATCATAGGGTGGCTGCAACACTGGAAGCTGAGCTATACGAAGTCTAGCTCATGATAAGTCTGGCGATGGGTTCTCATTGTCCCCTGGACATTAAAAGATGGCCTCACTCCTTGATAACTGGGTCCTAGAGAAAATGCCCCAAGCGTGGAGAAAGAGTCACGTGGAACTGTACGACTTCTGTGATGTCACCTCAGAGGTCACGCAGTATCAATTCAACGGCTCTCTGTTTGCTAGGAGAGAATCCGTCAGGCTGACTGGCATGTCAGAATTTGCTGATACATTGAAAACCACCAGAGTGGTTAATGACCAATTTAAAATAAATTATAACAGTCAGAGGGGCTCATTTGCTCTGTTTAAAATGACTCTCTCTTCTCTATAGCTGGAGAGCAGAAGAAAGTAAGGACGGCATCAGGAGCCTGGAGATGATTAAATTATCAGATGCAGCAAGTCGACTATGCCAATGTCACAGAGACTTAACGAGGAAGGAAGAGAAGGGTGAAATCTGGGATGAGATGTGTGGGTTGATGCACTCATCTGTGGAAGCAGTCCACATTGTCCTCACTGTAGCAACACCCCACCAGTAAATGCAGACGTATCTACCTTGTGTCACTAATTCAACTGGGTAAGAAGAAGACTTTGACCCTGAAGCATAGTAGCCCACAAGAGCTGGGAGAGCAAAGTGGGCTCAGCTGCAGCTCCAGAGAGCTCTAGATCAAGCAAGAATCTCAGGTCCTGGAACACCGACCCAGGGTATGAACTCTTCTAAAGCATGGGACATAGCATCTTGGCAGAGGTCTTGTCGGTCAGTGTCAGTATTCCAGGAGGCTGGCATGTTGAAGGCCTGGGGAAAATGATAGCTCATGTTAAATGAAGTAGGGCTGCCAAAATGGTGTGGCCCATAATAATGGAAGGAATTAAAGGTCTCAGAGAAGTAGGCATTCTGGAGAAACTAGACTGAGTAAGAGCAGAACACGTATAAGCTACATACAATGGAAGGATCCAGAGGAAACGTGCCTCAGTGAAGAAATCAGAGGCATCCATCTTCTACGGTCCAGGCGGATGGTTCATATGAGGTTATACCACTGGATCTCACCACTGCAAATGGCAGGTGGTGAAATAATGGAGACCAGTCGAAGGTGCTTAACAGGCCAAAGAGCAGGAATAGAGTGCTCCTGGCTAAGTTCCAAGGCCGAGTGGCAACTAGGGGAGCTGGACCCACAGAGAGCTGCGAGCATGGATTGACAGGACATAGCATCCCTAGAGACAAGATAGACGGGAACCAGAAAGTTCAGTCTATAAAGGAAAAAGAAATCAGAAAGATTAGAAAGCTTAGGAAGCTATTTCAATAAAAAAGTTATGATCCCTGCTCAGTTTTAAGACAAAGGCCAGGGACTCTTCTATGTTATCTGCTATAACCACCGCTTTTCCTTCAGCTCGGATATATATATATATAAAACTTTCCCCTATAGACAGGTTGATTTGGTATATGGGCACAACCCAAAAATAAACTGCTGCCCTCATGTAACCCTACTGCAAGGTAGCTCTAAAAGATGGGAAGAGGTAAGCGAAGTGATTTTTGGCAAAATCAGGCTCATAGTCAGCAATGAGTGGTTTGGCCAGTCTTGCATGAGAAATGCATGTCGAAAGAGTGCTCAGAAGAGGTGTGTGGATTGTTTTTTTGTTGGGTTTTTTTTTTTTTTTTTTTTTTTTTTTGTATGGACAGACACCAAGTGTGGTGACCTATGCACTGCAGGTTAACATTTACCTGAGAGCATTCACCATGAAAGGTGCACTAAACACAGCTTAGGGGACAGGTGTCTCAGCCAGTTGGTGCCCGCCAGTCTCTGTCATCAGACATCCTATTCTAGTGCCACAGATACATACACGGAGCAGCCATGATATCAGAGAAGACCATCTCAAACACAGATACTCCTAAGATTCATCTCAATTTCTGCCACTCTGAATATCCAAACCTCCTGCAAGACAGATTAACACCATCCTAAGTTGGTACCATCCCTGGAAGGACCAAGTCAGCCATTTGGCAAATTGACTACTTTGAAAGGAGTGGGGATTCACTGGGAATGGAATGGGACCATTTTCCAGGAATGAGTTTGCCTTTCCTGCTCCTGGTCCCCGCTCACCTTCAAAGCTCCCAGACACGGGCTACCATTAAAGCATCACTTTAGACCAATAGACTACTTTCCCGCTCCACCCATGCCTGGTCAATTTGAACAACAACTGGTCAAGTTCAATAGCAGTGGGCTGAGAGAGCGTGGTGTCTAGGAGTGCAAACCCCTTGGAGACTGAGGGGCTGAAGTTTGCAATAAGGAAAGCCACCAAGACCAGCAGACTGTCCAAGGGAGAGAAGAGTCTAGGGTGGGGAGTAGAAAGAAGAGATGAAGCTGAGCAGTCGTGGTGGGAAGCCTCTCGAAGTGATGGTGTGAGTGGTGCACCCCACTAACCTGCCTCTTTTGGGCTCACTCGGGAGTTGAGACTGACTCAGAAGACCAAAGAAATGTGGTGGTTTAAATGTAAAATGTCCCCATGACTCAGCGTTTGTGATTAGGCTTCCTATTTAATCCCCAGGTGGTAGAAGCTTTGGGAAGTGAAGTCTTGCTGTAGAAGGTAAGTCACTGGGGGACAGGCCTTGAAGTTGTTTATTAGTCCAGACCACTGGCTATTCCCAGCTGCCTTGCTCTTGCTCCTCTTCTTGCTCTTCTCTCTCTATCTCTCTCTTCTAGTATTTGAAGATATGAGTCAGTTGCCAAGCTTGGCCCACCATGATGAAACTTCTCAAAACAGTAATCATAAACCCTTCTCTCCTATAAGCTGCTTCTGGCTGGGTGTTTTGTCCCACCAATGGGAAGGTAACTGCTACAAGAAGGTCGAGGTGAACTTACTATAGGAAGCATATGGTACCAGGGGTAAATACTGCGGTGTGTGTTGACCAGATGCTCCCTTCAGATCAGTGCAGCAGTTTTCCCAACACCAGGTATTAAACACTGATGTTTCAGGACTAGTTCCTTCTCCAGAGTTGCTCTTTACCAAAGGCTAAGGCTATGGCTTTACCTAAGTTTACACCCCCCTTCCCTAGGCGGCCCACATTTATTGAATGGTTGTTACATTCAGGTTACAAAGACCTGATTCTTTTGTCTCAGTTTGGGATAGCTTTGAAGGACTATCCCAGCTCCAGAAGCTTCCCAGTGATCTAGCTGTTCTGTGTTAAAACCAACTCCCCCTGCTGTTCAGCTTCTCCCTTTCGCTGGTTCTGTTTCTCTCACTGTTTGCTGGTATCATTTCTAAGCATATTCCCTAATAAAACTCAAGCACATAAATCTCTGTCTCAGAACCTGCCTGTAGGGAACCTTCCTTCCCTAAGACAATTAAACCTTCTTCATTCTTTAGTCAAAGTGAAGTACTTGAAAGGAATATACCAACTGTGGTGGTCTGAATATGAATGTGTGCCCCCCATAACCTCAGGGATCTTTTATTAAAGTTAAGCTTTCTATTTAAGTCTCCAGTGGAGTGCTGGAGGAGATGTCACTTGGGGCTGATCTTTTAGTCCAGCCCTAAGATGTGTAAAGAGCCAGTGTCTGAGCTCTGGCTGTTGGTGGTGTCTCTCTGCTATGCATCTGAGGAAGGGAGCCAGCTTCTTCCTCCATGATGCTGCTTCCCCTGGATCCTATAAGCCTGAAATAAACCTTATCCTCCCATAAGCTGCTTCTAGTCAGATGTTTCAGATGTTTATCCCAGCAACAAGAAAGTAACTGCAAGACCATCTTTGTTATATGCAGATCTAGAATGATTCTGATTATTTCAGTGTAATATTTTTCAGCCACCAGTTCCTTTCCAGTTCTCAACTCAAGTCACACAACCCCAACCCTCCTATGAGAATCAATTTTTAAAAATGTTTTATTTGCTGGGCATGGTGGCGCACGCCTTTAATCCCACCACTGGGGAGGCAGATGTAGGAGGATTGCTGTGAGTTCAAGGCCACCCTGAGACTACATAGTGAATCTCAGGTCAGCCTGAGCTAGAGGAAGACCCTACCTCAAAAAAAAAAAGTTTTATTTATTTATTTATTCATGAGAGAAAAAAGAGGCAGAAAGGGAGGGAGAGAGGGAGAGAGAGAGAGAGAGAGAGAGAGAGAGAGAGAGAGAGGGATAATGGACACACCAGGTCCTCTATCCACTGCAAACAAACTCCAGATGCATGTGCCACTTTGTGCATCTGGCTTTATGTGGGTCCTGGGGAATCGAAATTGGGTCCTTAGGCTTCACAGGCAAGCACCTGAGCCACTAAGCCATCCCTCCATGGCAATAGTTAATTTTCATTGTCAACTTGAGATTTGGAATCATCCAGGAGACACACCTTTGGGTGTGTCTGTGACAACATTTTCAGAGAGGTTTAATTGAAGAGGGATAATGACACACCCTTAATGGGGATGGTGCCTTCAAATGGGCTAGAGTCCTGGAGTAAATAAATAAGAAAGGGGAAAGCAGGCTGATCACTAGAACTCATCTCTGTCTGCCTCCTGACTGCAGACACAATGTGACCAGCCACCTCATGTTCCTGCCACCACACCTTCCTCTTCATGATGGCAGACCCTCAAATCATGAGCTAAAATAAACCATTCCTGCTTTGAGTTGCTTGCATCAGATAATTTGTCACAGCAGTGAGAAAAACAACAAATACATTTCATTATTTGCATTTCCTCATCCAGGCTGGTCCTCCCTCCTCCATGTTTGTTTGCTTGCTTTAGTCATATTTATTTACACTGCCTGGTGACTGTTACAGTGCATCTGTTCCTGGAATCAGTGGAAAGACCAAGAGAAAGAATACTTCCAGCTCCCCATGCATGGTCCTCGTGTCCCTTCCCATACTATATCTACTTCCTATCTCCACAGAGATGAGCACTATTTTTATTGGTTAGTGTGGAAACGTTTTCAACTTCAAATGAATGGAATCACATAGGCTAGGGTCTTTCCTGGCTTTTATTTTTTCATGGAAACTAATTTGTGTGTGATTTATTGATGCTACATATCATAGCAGGTTTTATTTCCGTGTGGCTTCGTACTGTGTGAATATGCTACCTTAAGATGTACATGCTTGCTGTACCAGAAATGGGCAGTTTCCCATGGTGCCTGTGCTAGTTGTCATTCTAGTATTCCAGCCGGCTGTCTGGGCAGTTCTGTGGCTCTATATCCTTGTGCATGCCTGTGGTCCTGATGTCTGCAGGGAGCGTATTCATTCTTACCATTCCCCTGATGATGGATGCATGCTTCCATTTTTCTTTCTTTTTTTTTTTTTTTAAAAAAATATTTATTTGAGAGCAACAGACAGACAGAGAAAGAGGCAGATAGAGAATGGGCACACCAGGGCCTCCAGCCACTGCAAACAAACTCCAGATGCATGTGTCACCTTATGCATCTGGCTTACTTGGGTCCTGGGGAATGGAGCCTCAAACTGGGGTCCTCAGGCTTCACAGGCAAGTGCTTAACTGCTAAACCATCTCTCCAAGCCCCATGCTTGCATTTTCTTAATGGAATTTGCATATTCCCTTTGGAAGCTATCTTTTGCCCATTTTTATAACCCATGATTATTTGACATTTCAATTGAGAAAGAATGTATTTGAATGAGAAATGAGAAGACTTTATCTCAAGGAAGGATTTCATAATAACAAGAGCTGCGAGCAATGGGAGGACTATGTTGGGAACTATAGAGGAAAATAAATTTTCAGTTCAGTGAATAGAGAAATGTGGTCATTCTATTAGTAGTAAGATCCCAACTATTAATTTAGCATTAAGTCCCCAGGTAGGCCTACTATACATATGTTCCTCAAGAGTTTGCCATATTTCCATTCTTTATTGCTTAGAAATGGCCCTAAAAGCTTACCCAATCCCTTTAATCCCTTTATTTAAAGATTCTTAGAAGAAGAAAAAATGAAACAACTCTCAATTCTTATTTGTCCCACTGTGGAGAAACTAAGTAAAAAAGAGATGATTTAATTTATTTGTGAGGGTCAGGACTTGAAATCACATTTCCTTCCTCACAGACCATGTACCCTCCAAATAAACATGGTTTGGAGCTGGGTATAGTGGTGCAGATCCTGGAATTCACTAGGTAGTCTCAGGGGCTCAGGTCTGGAACTCACGGTTATTCTTCTATCTCTGCCTCCCGAGTGCTGGGATTAAAGACAGGTACTTCTACACCTGGCTTAAGTTTTCTTTTAGATTTCCAAGTTTTTATTTTATTTTATTTTATTTTATTTTATTTTATTTTATTTTATTTTTCGAGGTAGGGTCCCACTCTAGCTCAGGCTGACCTGGAATTCACTATGTAGTCTCAGAGTGGCCTCGAACTCATGGCGATCCTCCTACCTCTGCCTCCCAAGTGTTGGGATTAAAGGCGTGCACTACCACACTCGGCTTAAGAATTCATTTTTTTGAAGTATTTATTTATTTGCAAACACAAAGACAAAGATAGAGAGACACAGAGAGAGAATGGGCACATTAGTGCTTCTCACCACTGCAAGTGAACTCCAGATGCATGCACCATTTAGTGCATCTGGCTTTACATGGGTACTGGGGAATTAAACCCGGGACAGCAGGCATTGCACGCAAGTGCTTTAACTGCTCAGCCATCTCAACTGTGAAGTATTCATATAATAAGATTTGGAAGGGCTGGAGGGATGGCTTAGCAGTCAAGGCGTTTACCTGCAAAGCCAAAGGACCCAGGTTCAATTCCCTAGGCCCCATGACAGATGCACAAGGGGAAGCATGCGTCTGGAGTTCGTTTGCAGTGGCTGGAGCCCTGGCATGCCCATTTTCTCTGTCTCTCCCTCTTTCTCTGTCAAATAAATAACTAAATAAAAATAAAATATTTAAGAAAAAAAGAATTGTAAAAACAAGTGAATAATACATTCGCTTGATAACTACTTACAGATCATCAAATCTATAGAATAGACAGAGAATATGTGCAATCCATTATCGGATCCCTAGTATTTCTACAATTAATCTCAACAGTTTTAACTCAGATATATCAACAAAATAAATATTCCTTGTAGACTTTCCCCAACCCAAATGTGTCCAGATAACTAGGCTCTCAGAGTGGACTCCAAGATCATGTACCACACACGAATACCATATATTCCTATGTCACGCAGACCACATTGGCTGGAGAAGACCTTGAGTCAGTCAGAGATGTGTTTAAGCAGAGCACCTGACCTATTTTATTGAACTTCTCACAGAACAAACCACCAATGCAGCCTGTACTCACATGCCTTCACCCTCACTCCAGCCAAGGAATGTGCTGCAGTGTGCTTATCTCCCTGGAGATCTGAAGTCCAAAGATTTTGCAAGAATGCTGTCCTGAGCTGTGGGGCCCTTTTAAGTCCTGGTCTGGTCTCTTGGCTTCTGTGACAAGAATTTTTCTCTTTCGGGTTTAGAAACTTGGACAAACCCCAATCCAAAATACACCTCAGGATAATAGTGCCTCAGTCTATATCCACAGACCTCTGTTCCCAGCACCATCTTCTCTCTCAAAGCTAGGAGCATCCTGTGATCTCCTCTAGTGTCCTTGCCAGCACACCTCTACAAATAGGCTAGCCTTCCTCCCTTCCTTCCTTTCTCCCTCCTTTCCTTTCCTTTCCTTTCCTTTCCTTTCCTTTCCTTTCCTTTCCTTTCCTTTCCTTTCCTTTCCTTTCCTTTCCTTTCCTTTCCTTTCCTTTCCTTTCCTTTCCTTTCCTTTCCTTTTCCTTCCTTCCTTCCTTCCTTCCTTCCTTCCTTCCTTCCTTCCTCCCTCCCTCCCCCTCCCTCCCTCCCTCCCTCCCTCCCTCCCTTTCTCCTTCCATTGCTTCCTTCCTTCTTTCCTGCCTTCCTTGTTTCATTTTCTTCCTCTCATACATGTAGACTGGCCTGCCTTCCTTCTCTCCCTCTTCCTGCTTCCTCCTCCCTTTCCCTCCTCTTTCTTTCTTTCTTTCTGTCTCATCTAAATGCCTTCCATAAATTATGTCAATTTTCATGCAAATACAATCCAAGATGTCCATATGGGGAAATGGGCTGCCAAAATATGACCTCAGGGAAGTTAGAAAGCTAAATAAAACAGGCTTAAAATAATCATATTACAAGTCTCAAGCTACTATCTATGGGTCAAATTACTAAGGCAATGTCACATACTAGCACTGGCTTGAAAAGTGTTTCAAAACTGATTAAAATGTCTTTTTTTTTTTTATTTAAGATTTGAGATTCCAATAGCCTGAGAGGTAAAGCCTGCTGATTGCACTGGGAGCTGTATTTTCCAGCTCACCCCCACTGTACACATAAGTTTGGTCTTCCACAGCCTGCTGTCAGTTTCCATTGTTTATTTCTGTCTAAAAAGGGCAGCCAGCTCCTTCTCCCCAGTGTTGGCAGGGCCGAGGAAAAGAACTCTGCAGTTGCTGGCAGGGGCTGGCATTCCCCACTAACCCTCTCTGATCTGCCTCCCAGTGGTCTCTTGAACTTTCCAGAGCTGACAGATGCGAGGTACATTTCTTCCAAAATCTGTGTTCTAAATCCAGTTTGGAATTTAATAAGTATTGGCCTTGTCTTCTTGACAGTGAAAAAAAGAAAAAGAAGGGGAAAAAAACATACCAGGAAAAGTAATGCTTAAGTATTTATATTCATTTGCCACACTGCTCCTCAGAGGAAAATTTAAATGAAGACAGATTTATAAGACTGTTCCTAAAAGCAAACATGCTCAGACAGTTTTCTGGCATAACTTTTGAATAAGCAAATAAGGGATTTGGTTGGTTTCTTCTAAAGTGAGGCATTTAGATCCAAGAAATGCTCTTACTTTAAAACTGATCTCTGGACTGTGCTGTTTTTACATCTACCCACCCTATTTCCAAAGCAGAGCAGCTCTTTGGACAAAAACATCCAATGCTGATGGAAGGATTCCATTTTTCCTCTCCCTCGCCTTGCTGTGCCCTCACCACACACCTCATCGTTCACAAGAGACGCTATAATTACACAGATGTGGTTTGTACGTGACATAATAATAACTAGGACTGAAACTTGGCCACATGCCAGGCACTGTACATAGACTTTTCATCATGAAGGCTTGTTTATATTTCCATGTGATTGAGAAAGGTGAAGCAGGGTGGGGGGGTCACTTGTCCAAGGTTAGCCAGCTGGGAAAAAGTACCATTTAAACTCAGATTACCTGACTCTAATAGCTCTCTCATTGCTTCATAGCTATCCTGCCCCTTTACCACCCAGCCACAGCCAAAGAATATTTTTCAGGTCAAATCCCTGCTAGTGTTGTCAATACCAGTAAACAATACTGATTGGTAAAATAAAATAACATAGGAGGAAGTTGAAGTGGCATGATAGGGTAAATATTAATTTTTCATGCCCACTAGAAGTTTTTGGAAGGAAATCAATGTGCGTTGGGATGAGATAGGTTTAACTTTGGATGATGTTGGAGAGGAACAGCTGTAACACAGAGGGGAAGGCTTCCTCTTACAGCCCTATAGATCTTCAGCCCTCCAACACACTAGCACCATCCTGCCATTTTCCCCAAAGGCAGGAAAGACATTCAGCCAGAAAGCACCCGCACTTCCTCATGGAGAGGCAGACACAGGATGGAGAGACTTAACTGAAGCCTCATGTCCCAGGTGGCAGCATTCGCTGATGTAAGAGACGACCGCAACTCCACAGACCCTAGTTAAAAGAGAGGTAGTTCAGAGAAGGCAAAATCAGAAACACTGGTGGTGGGAGGAAAAGTTAAAGGAAGAATGCTTAGCAGAATAAGGAGTAAGAGAGGACAATGGGGAGACAGTCTGTGATCTGGAGTCCATCCGCTTGAGAGTCTGGGCAAAAAGTCTTGATGTGAATGCTATAATTGTCCTAAAACAAATCAACACCTCATAAGCAGACCAGGGAGATGCACCCATGCACGCGCCCATGCACGCCTCTCTACTTGTGCCTCCCACTCACTTGCCCCTGTCCTGACCCCATCAGTAAAGAGCTGCTAAACTCTCATAAATGGAGGGAAAGGTATTTAAGAAATTGTCCCCAGCACTACCACTTAACAGAACACCTGTAAATGCAGTAGGGGCTGTCTTGTGGACCACAGTCATTCTCTCCAACATCACCATTATTACTGTAAAATCAACATTTTTGATACTAAAATTTGCTGCCTACAATGTTGCTCAGTGGTACTTGCATTCGCTTAGTATGTGCAAGGCCCTAGTTCAATCCCAACACAAAAAGAAATTAAAGGGCTGGAGAGATGGCTTAGCTGTTAAGGCATTTGCCTGCAAAGCCAAAGGATCCCAGTTTGATTCTCCAGGACCCAAGTAATCCAGATGCACAAGGGGGGGCGCGTGAATCTGGAGTTCATTTGCAGTGACTAGAGGCCCTGGCATGCTCTCTCTCTCTCTCCCTCCCTCTTTCTCTCTCTCAAATAAATAAATAAATAAATAAATAAATAAATAAATAAATAAATATATTTTTAAAAGGAAATTAAAAATTTAGGGGCTGGAGAGATAGCTCAGTGGTTGAGATGCTTGCTTGTGAAGCCTAAGGACCCAGGGTTGATTCCCCAGTACCCACATATGCCAGATGCACAAGGTGGTGCATGAGTCTGGATTTGTTTGCAATGGCTAGAAGCCCTGGCAAGCCCATACTCAGCCTATCTATCTATCTATCTATCTATCTATCTATCTATCTATCTATCTATCTATCTATCTACCTCTATCTCCTCTCTCGAATAAATAAAATATTTTTAAAGTTAAAAGTTTAATAATGAAACTTATGGCACATTTCAGACTTAATGAACAGATATATTTGTGTGATATTAAAATAATAGTAAAATGAATATTCATGTGATCTCAAAGAAATTTTTAAAATGGGAGACAATTAGCAACATTCATGGCACTCACGAATTTCTTTCCTCCCCATTGTATTCAACTATTATTCCAAATTTTAATCATATTGTTATTCCCCTTTTGAATTAAGTCACTTTGATCATCCTTCAAAAATACATTGCTGAATTTTCAAATTTTGGCAAGGGAACAAAATCCTGTGTATACTGAACTTTACTAGCTAGCCAACATCAAATTATTTTCCAAAATATTTACTTAAATTGGTACTGCTATTACCAGCATAAAATTTTTTTTGTGGTACTTAGGGGGCAGAGGAAGGAAGATCACTGTGAGTTCAAGGCCAGCATAGGACTACAGAGTGAGTTCCAGGTTAGCCTGAGCTAGAGTGAGACCCTACCTGAAAAAACAATTTTAGTTTTTACATCCTTACAAATACTTGTTTTGCTAGACTGATTGCTGCCTGATTTTCAATGCCAACAACATGGGTAACACAAACTACCAATGTATCTAATTGTTTGGTAATTTTCCTTTTCCTGATTATTAAAATTCTTTTCATAGTCATAACTTTTTATGACACTGAAAAAATCCTACACATACTGTTTTTATTTTTATTATTAATTAAAGAATTTATTACATATTTCAAATAATGCTTGTTCTCTATAATATATGGAGCAAATATCTTCTTTCAGTAAGTGGCTTGGTATGAAATCTCTTAATGGTATCTTTTTCCTTTTATTTTATTTTTGACAAATTCATGCATGCATATAATATATTTTAATCACATATACCCTATTTTCTTCTCTTATCCTCTCTCACTCCCACTAAACCCTTTTTCTTCCCAACTAATCCTATTTTACGTCTTTTGTTATGATCTGCTGAGTAATTTGACAAATGACAATTCTCAATTCAAATGTGGTTGAATTCATGCTTTTTCTTAATTTTTTTAAAATTTAGTTGAGAGAAGGAAAGAGGGAGAGAGAGAGATAGACAGACAGAATGGGCATGCCAGGGCTTCCATCCACTGCAAATGAACTCCAGATGCATGTGCCCCCCTTGTGCATCTGCCTTATGTGGGTTCTGGGGAATCAAACTGAGGTCCTTTGGCTTTGCAGGCAAATACCTTAACCACTAAGCCATCTCTCCAGTCCCTGAATTCATACTTTTTAATTTTGTGGTTTTTACAAAAAAAAAAAAAAAAAGATTTCTTTCTTCTCTAAAGTTATAATAAACATTCCCTAATATATAATAATCATTTTATAATGTAACCTCTTGTGTTTCCGTATTTGATATACTAGAATTTATTTTTGAATTGGTTAAAAACAACAATTCCATTTTTCCATTGATAAAAACAATTGTCCCAGCACAAATAATTATTTAACAGCCCATTATAATAGTAAATGTTAAATATACACACAAGAAATTTCTCTTACTCTGCAAAAGACTTTTATAGAAGTTTTAATTGGCCATTTTGATTACATCATAGCCAGGTGGATGTGAAGTGGAAGGAGAGGCCACTTCTAAGGATGAGCTGTAAGACTGTAATGTCTTCTTTGCCGTCCCATTGGATCTTTGGCCACTCAGTGAAATTTAAACATGAGATATGGCCAGATGGAATCATTCTGGTAACAATAAGGCTCAACATACAGTAGACTAATATGTAAAAATAAGTGAAAGGGTAGGAGTTGGTGTGGCCACTCATATTCATACTGGTAATGCAAAGAAAAGTGTAATTATTTTTCATTTAAGCTATTGCAATTTAAAAAGCTCTCTAAGTGCTGCCTAGACTTGATTTGACAAGAATTTGTGCCAAAAGTGGGATGCAACCCTGGCACAAAGTTAAAATGTAAGTCCATAGTTTGATAGGCAGTGGAAGTGGTAAAAATACAGGCTTTTTAAAAATGTCATGATCCTAATACGTGGTAACAAAACATTTGGCAAAATCATAACATGTCATAAGACAAAAAGCAGACCATGTGCCAAAAAAGCATATGTAGGTCTGAAGAAAGCAGCTAAGCAAAATGCCAGTGTTAATCTGTGTTTAGAAGTTACCGCTTTTAGCCGGTATGGATAGGGTCACAGTTAGAAACCTACAAGGTCTGGAATAATCATCCGGTTTACAAGCTGCGCTGAAAGAAGATGACATGGAGACTCGGCACTTGGTGCAAACACCTAGCATTAAATGATCACTGGAGCTTTCCAGAATCTTCAGTCACCAGGCAAAGGCAAGCAAGCTTCTCGGGAATTGCTAAACTCAGGCTCCTGTGGTTCCAGTTGTGTCTGTTGTTGTACGTGGCCTGCCATTAAAACATGAACTCTGTATAGGTCCAAAGACACAAACAGGCAAAAGAATTGGGTTCAAAAAATAGCCAGTACATGAAACTGACTAGAAGTAACTAGCTCAGAAGCCTAAGCTGTATATGTGCATTTCATATGTGTACAGGTGCACAGGTGTGTTTAAGGGTGTGTGCATGCATGAGGAAGCTGGAGAACAACCTAGAAAACACCACCCACCTCCCCAGGGTCTCTCATTCACCTCCTAATTATTTAAGAATTCCCAATTACACTAGATTGGGTGGCCAACAAGCCCTAGGGGTTTGTGATCTCTACCTCCCCAGCATTGGGATTACAAGCCATGCCCAAGATTTTTTTTTGGTTTTTTCGAGGCAGGGTCTCACTCTAGTTCAGGCTGACCTGGAGTTCACTCTGTATTCTCAGGGTGGCCTCGAACTCACAATGATCCTCCTACCTCTGCCTCCCTAGTGCTGGGATTAAAAGCATGTGCCACCACGCCCGGCGACCAACATTTTTTTAACTACAGGTAAACATTTTAATATTTCATATATTTGTACCAACATAAAAATAGGTATATATTATTTATGCTTGTAGTTCTCATATAGCAATAAAGGCTAAACCAGTTACCAATTAAAAACAAAAATCTAAAACCAATAAAATGCAAATTAACCACTTTTATTTAACATAACAAATGGACCATTTTGTTTAAAAAAAAAAAAAGCTGTAGCTTCAGATCCCATGGTGTGTGGCTTTTTTGGATGCATCATCTCACTCTGGCTCAGGCTGATTTGGGACTCACTCTAAAGCCCCAGGCTGGCCTGAACTCCCTGGAAAATCTTACTCCGTCAGTCTAGGACTATATGCATGAGCTGACGTCCCAGCTTCCATTCTGTTCTTAAACAGTTTGAATATTTTTATTTATTTTTTTAAAATTTATTATTTAAATAAATTTATTTTTAAAAATTTATTATTTAAATAAACTTTTAAATTGAAAGAGAGAGAGAAAGAAAGAATATGAATAAGAGAACGAATGAATGAGCATCGTGCCCAACATTTTAACATGAGTGCTGAGGATCAAGCTCAGGCCTTCATGCTTGCAAGACAAGCACTTTACTGACTGAGCTAACTCTGCAGCCCAGGCCTAAGCTTCTGTGAGAATTATAGCACCAGAGAAAGCCTGGGCCTACCGTTGTCATCCGTAGCTGAATAAGCAGTCATGGAAGAGGGGACGTTCTCTAAATATCCATTTCAGAGGTGGTCTGGAGAATGAGGATCAGCTATGAAACTGTCCGTGAACATGGCCAGGGACCACAGGAAAGAACGAGTTACTGTCTAAGAGTAGAGACAACTCTGTGGGACTTACTACACTGGCAGTGACAAGAATCCCACGATTCCTGCTTCTTGGTATTTGATCATTGTTACAGGAACAGATACTCTGTGTGTTCTTTTATTCGTTCGTTTCTTAAACTGGATTCTGTGCTTATTGTTTTCTGCTTCAGTATCACATGCTGTTTGCACATTTGTATTGATTGGATGAGAGAGCAAATAACTTTGGGTTTTCTAAGGTTTGGATGAAGAAGATGTCACATTTGGTCATCAGTAGATGACCCAAGGATCCTCAACAGGAATAAATGGCTTAACTGATTGACTTCCCTTCCTTTGTAGGCAAATAAAAGGCTGATTTGGACTTTATACTTTTCAAGGTAAGGCAAGCACAAAGTCACACATGTCCACTAGGGGCGCAAGCGTCTGGAGTTCAATTACAGTGGCTGAGGCCATGGCACACTAATTCTGTCTGTCTGTCTGTCTGTCTGTCTGTCTGTCTCTCTATCTCTGCCTCTAGAAAAGAAGAAGAAGGAGGAGGAGAAGAAGAAGAGAAGAAAGAAAAAGAAAGTAATCACCAGGGGAGAGATGTCTTAGTGGTTAAAGCACTTGCCAGCAAAGCCAAGGACCCAGGTTCACTTCCCCAGTACCCATGTAAAGCCAGATGTACAAGGTGGTGCATGTGTCTGGAGTTCATTTACAGTGGCCGGAGGCCCTAGCATACTGTCTCTCTCTCTCTCTCTCTCTCTTTCTCTCTCTGTCTCTTTCTCTCTCTCTCTCTCACCATATCTCAAATAAATAATTAAATACGCCATATCTCAAATAAATTAATAAATAAAATATTTAAAATGTTTTTTAAAAGTAATTGCCTATATGCACTGCTAAGAAAAAAGTTATGATATATTCTATCAATCTGTGTATTTGTTTGTGGTAATCCCTTATGCATCTAATATATCTGCCCCTGACTTTAATTTGAGAAGTAAGAACGCAGAGAGAAAGCAGCCAGGAAGGATTCTGTGATGGTGGTGACAGCTGCAGAAAAGGAAGCCCGAAGAACAGAAGTGACAGAGGCACCTGTGGTCGTATCCCCTGACTGCTGGCTGCATTTTCAGGCCAATGACATTGGTAACACAAGCAACATTAGGTCTCGGGAAGCTCAACTGTGTGGTTTCGGGACTGGTTTTGTGTAACTAAATGCCTTCTGTATTCACTTATTTTCTTGTGACTATGATCGAAAACCTGACAAAACAAGGAAAGAAAGGCAGGGTTGCTGATGGTTGGAGCTGACACCGCCCCTCATGGCGGGGATGGTGACAGCCACCTCTATGAGGGCTGCGGGAGTGCAGCCTGGATCTCTTTCCTCCTCTGCTCTTGGAGGAGCAGAAAACAGAAGAACTGGAAGCAGCAACAAGGCTGTTCGCCTCCATCCCTGCTTAGACCAACTTCCTTCCACAAAGCCACAGCACTCAAAGGTTCTACAAACTCCAGTATAGCGCCTCCAGGCGGGGACCAGATGTTCAAACACATGAGCCTGGCTGGGGTTGTAGCTCAGTGGTAGAATGCTTGCCTAGCAGCTACAAGGCCCTGGGTTCAATCCTAAGCACCACACAAGCAAACAAACAGCAAACACATGAGCCTGTGGGGCAGCCTTACATCCAAACCTAGCCCTCCACCACCACCACTGCCCCAAGCACCATTCTACAGCTCTGTTGCTGTTCCATGACCTATTTTGGTGTGTTTTTAATAAACTTCACTTTTGCTAGACTCAATTAGAGTAAACCTCTTTTGCTTATAGTGAAGAACTCTGACATCATCAACATTAAATTGTCTCACACTAAAAGCCATGCTTCTGTTTGGTGCAAGTGAAACAGTTCAGTGAGAGGAATAAGCAGACATGTGACTGGTACCGACGAGCAAGCATTCTCCTTCCTGCTGTCCATCCACACGCAGAAGCCTGCTTGCTTGCTTCCTTCTTTCTTCTGCATCACTTCCTGCCTCCTCTAACCTGTCCCGTTGAAGCATCTTCTTTGCCATGTCCCTGGCCACAGCAACACCTTTGCAAAGCAGAACTGGCAAAAGTGCCCATAACGATATCCACAGGCTGCTGGCTGATTTTTCAAGGCCAACTTCACTGTCAGCACAAGATGCATAAGGTAGCAATGAACTCCAATGTGTGATATGGGGACGTGTGTGTGTGTGTGTGTGTGTGTGTGTGTGTGTGTGTGTGTGTGTTCCCAGCAGGTCTCAATTTGGAAGACAAGCATGATCAACCTATCAATCCTCTCCACTACATCATGGGGCTTCTGAAGAGCGTCACCGCCGGGTCCTCATCAACATTCATTCAGTCAGCAAAGTCGCTGCGTCAATTCCGTGGCAATAACAAGTGCTAAGTGTGGGAACAGCTAGTGGAAGTATTTTGAGGTGACAGATTGATGGCAGCTTGGCAAATAGATGGAGAAATTCTGTCTCGGACATATTACTCATGAAATGGTATTTCTAAAGTACTTCGGCACAGTTTTATTTCCATCTTAACCTTATAAAAACAGGCATACAGAATATAGTGTAGAACGAAAGGATTTTTCATGGAAAGTCTTTTATGATCAGTTTAATGGATGCAACAAATACACTCAAAACTGAGGCAGTTTTGAGACAAATCGAATCACTTTAGCTCATGATTTAAAGCCACTGTCAGCAAGGCTTGAGTTAATCAATTTTACTATTGAGAATATTGCTTAATACAATCAACTCTGTATTGAGCAGACACTTGAGGTAAGTATAGAAGGAGATGAATGGGTGGGGGCAGAGGCAGCACATGGATGTGCATGACATCTTCCCAGACGTGAACATGCAGTGAAGGAGTGCGCTTTTCACATCTCTTGTTCAAAGGTGACAGAATCATGTTTATCCGTGTGTATTCTTATATGTATACAATCTCCACTATTTAAGGAAGTCACTCAAATAAGAAGGCTGCATATTATCCAGAGTTTTAGTTAAATTGTAGAAACCAATTCAATTGAGGATAAACAGGCAGGGAATGTATGGAAAGGATATGACTAACCCACAAAACTCTAAGCAGAGAACTGAGCTGAGACACATATTTTATATGCAGAGGTCTCTTCCCTAGCACAGGGTTCACAAAGCCACTTTAGAAAATCCACGTCACTGTCTTTCACAGTGACGGAAAGATAGTTTTCTGTAGTCTGAGAATTGTGTATCAGAACACTTGTGTCAGCCCCAGAATGTGCCTATCAGTAAATGTATATGTCTGGGCTGGAGAGATAGCTTAGCAGTTAAGGCACTTATCTGTAAAGCCTAAGGACCCAGGTTCAATTCCCCAGGACCCACGTAAGCCAGATCCACATGGTAGTGCATGTGTCTGGAGTTTGTTTGCAGTGGCTAGAGGACCTGGGTTGCCCATTCTATCATCTATCTATATCTATCATTCTCTCTGAAATAAATAAATAAATAAATAAATAAATAAATAAATAAATAAATATTTTTGAGTCTGTGCCTAGCAACAGGGGAAATAGAGAAAATAAGATGCTAGATTCTGATTTTTTTTTCCTACTGGTTAAAATCTATACTCATCGCCTGTGGCTGCTGTAACAAATTACTACAAACCTGATAGCTTTAAACAATAGAAACTCATTCTCTAAACAGTTTAGCTGGCCAAAAGACCTGTGTCACCAGATCCATATTCCCTAGTCTCCAGGGAATCTAAGGGAGAAGGTGTTTCTGCCTCTTCCAGCTGCAAGCATTCCTCAGCTTGTGGCCACATCAGTCTCCACTCTGTCTTCATATTGCCTTCTCTGGGCATTTTGGCCAAATTTCCCTCTGCCTTTCTCTTCTAACATAGTAGAGCAGATAGGATTGATCCAATAATTCAGGATAATCACTTCATCTGAAGATCTGTGACTTGGGCTGCAGAGATGGCTTAGCAGTTAAGGTGCATGCCTGCGAAGCCTAAGGACCCAGGTTCAATTTTCCAGGTCCCACGTAAGCCAGATGCACATGGAGGTGCATGTGTCTGGAGTTCGTGAGCAGTAGCTAGAGGCCCTGGTGCACACATTCTCTCTCTCTCTGTCTGTCTCTCTCTCTCTGTGTGTCTCTCTCCCTCTCTCTGTCTCTAATAAATAAATAAATAAATATTTTTTTAAAAAAGATCTGTGACTTGTGTAATGACATAGCCCAAGTAGGACCATATAAGGTAACATTTATAGGTTCCAGGAAGTAGACCTGGAATATCTTTGAAGGTAAAATACAATAAATTTTTCCTAATATGAGATGGTGTATTCATTACTTTTATGGTGCTGTGACCCAAATCCTTATGAGAAACAACTCCAGAGAGGAGATAATAACTTTGGGTCATGGTTCCTGTGCATCATGGCAGGGATGGCATGGTAGAATACCTCAGCTCATCTTGACAGAAGAGTGTTGAAGGCTGTTCATATCACAGAGGACCAGAAAGGCCACAGATAGGAAATAGGCAGGTATAATATACCCCAAGGACCCTCCCTCAGTGCCCTACCTCTGAAATTTCAGAACCTCCTAAAATAGGCAGTTGGGAACCAAGCTTGCAAAGCATAGACCTATGTGAGACATTTGAAATCAAAACAGAAGGGATTTCTTTCTTTCTTTCTTTCTTTCTTTCTTTCTTTCTTTTTTTTTTTTTGAGAGAGACACAGAGAGAGACAGAGAGAAAGGAAGAGGAAGACAGATAGAGATGGGCGTGCCAGCAGCCTCTCAGCTGCTGCGAACGAAGTCCAGATGCACGCGCTCCCTTGTGGTCAAGTGTGGCATTGTGCCCTTGTGTCACTTTGCATCTGGCTAAATGTGGGAACTGGAGATTGGAACCAGCATTCTTAGGCTTAGGAGGCAGGCGCCTTAACCGCTAAGCCATCTCTCGAGGCCCAGAAGGGATTTCTTGACAAGCTCCACGCCACTAGATCCCTAGAAAATTCACTTATGTGGGAAACTCTTAAACTTGTTTTCAAATTTCTGTCCTCCCTGACACTTAAATGCTTGTCAATGTGTCTGGAAAGGCCGCTACCCCTTGTTCTCTGACTCCAATCAGGAAGAGGTAAGGGGTTTCTAAAATATAAATGAATCATGCTGGCCACCCAAAAGAACAGTTAGTGCCTGGTATAATTAGTATCTGACTATTCTGGAGAGTCCTATAAACTTTCCTTGGAAGCTCGTCATACATTCTGTGAAACTAAATTTTCCTTGGAAAACAGCATCGGCATTGAGGAGCCAAGTTCTCCAGCTCCCCTTGCTCTTCCCGTCTCTCTTATATTTCCATCTCCACCTAAATGCATGTGGACTCTGGCACAGGTAGACAGAAAACTGACCTCCTTCAGTGTGCTCCAGTAGTATATCCATGTCCCCGATGGAAGAAAGCAGAGCATGGAAGCTTAACTGTGATATAACACAAAATGCTGGTTTGTGAGCAGAGGAAACTAAGCTCTCCCAAAGCATGCCCCATAAACCACAATTTGGCACACAATTGCCTGTGTGTGATTGATTAATGCTCCATTTGGGCTGGTCTTCTTTTCCCCCAGTAGCTACAAGTGCAGCTACAAATCACAGATTCCACCCTTCCAGCCTTAGGAAGAATATGGTCTTCTCAAAGGAGGAAATGTACAGCTATGAAGGTCAAACAATGACCAAGCAGATAGCAGATATTTTAGTGGTGGAGCAGCCCATTAAGACAGACATGTAGCATCTATCTTGTCAAGAGATCAGATCAGAAATAAGACAGTCCTGTTACACAAGCTGGGTAGAGACTGGCAGAGGTGGAGAGAAAAGAACCCATGTCTTCAAAAGCCAGAATGCTTGTTTATTGACATATGTTTTTTTTTTTCTTTCTGAAATTTTATTTTTTAACAGATGACATGATATAACAAAGAAAATATTGCTGTGCGGCTGCCCAGCCATATGGTAGGGGCCACATGCGCAGGAGTGACGTGTCTGTCACTTCTATGTTAGACACCTCACAAGAAGGAGCATCCCTCCTTTTCCCTGTTTTCCAGTCATCTCATCTCTGGATGCATTGCTGGTTACAGCATCCAGCCAAGGACAGAGTCACACATACAGATGGTGGACTGCTTTCCATGCGCCCTCGTAGAATCATGCAGTGGGAATTTTGTTTGTTTTGTTTAATGGAAAGGACGTTAAAATGTTCTGGTGAATGAAGAAAGGAACGAGCATTCCCCACTGCAGAGCAGAGTTTGTCAGTTGCCTCAGTTTACAGGCTAGAGGTGATTAGCATATATTTAAATGAATAAATGAATGATTAAGTAAAGTAGTCTTAGAGAGCTTTGCCTGGTAGGCCTGGAGCTCTACATTCAGCGTTCCATCACAAGTATTGGATGTGAGGGTGATCTGGCTGTGACATCTGTCACTCCGAGACTCATCGCCAGGGTTGACTTAGCTGGTCTGACTGGCTAGGTGGGTGTCCCGTTCCTCTCTCATGATCCCATATGCATCCTTCCTAAAGCTGTATGCTTGGTCAAAGAGGATGACCTTCCCCTAATAGAGGAGGACAGGTCTTTGGTCAAGGGTATATGAGTAGTTGTGCTGCCCTGCTAGAACCTTCAGACAAGCTCTCAATAACCAGTATTAAGAATAAAAGGAAAAGCCAGGCATGGTGGTGCATGCCTTTAATTCCAGCACTCGGGAGGCAGAAGTAGAAGGATCACCATGAGTTCAAAGACCCTTGAGATTACATAGTGAATTCCAGGTAGGTTAGCCTGGGCTAGAGTGAAACCCTACCTTGAAAAAAAAAAAAAGCCAGGCATGGTGGCACACTCCTTTAATCCCAGCACTCGGGAGGCAGAGGTAGGAGGATCACTGTGAGTTTGAGGCCACCCTGAGACTACATAGTGAATTCCAGGTCAGCCTGGGCCAGAGTGAGACCCTACCTCGAAACAAACAAACAACAACAACAACCCTCCCCAATTTTTTTAATGAGTTGGAGAGATGGCTCAGTGGTTAAGGTGCTAGCCTGTAAAGCCTAATGACACAGGTTCAGTTCTCCAGTACCCACATAAAGCCAGATGCACAAAGTAACACATGTGCCAGTTTGTTTGCAGCAGCTGGAGGCCCTGACTTGCCCATTCTGTCTCTGTCTTTGTGTCTGTCTTCTCTCTCTATGTCTCTCTGCTTGCAAATAAATGAATGAATGAATGAATGAATTAAAAGATTTTTTTTGAAAAAGAATCACACATTTGCTCATGATCTAAATTAGATAAATGATGATGCTTGGGAATCTTTATATTTTTATATATTCTACAGGTGAGCTCTCTGATGTAAACTTTAACTTTAAAATCCCTATTTTTAGAATTTTCTAAGTTATCTGAATAATAATCACAGAAATAATAAAGACAATTTAGGCCAAGAACTCAGGGACTCAGGCTTCCAAGCAGGTGTTTGACCTGATTGAGATATAACCATTGAAGAAACCTCTGGTGTTTTTTGTTTGTTTAATTTCTATTTATTTATTTGAGAGAGAGAATGGGCATGGCACAGCCTCTAGCCACTACAAATGAACTCCAGACGCATGTGCCACCTTGTGCATCTGGCTGACGTAGGTCCTGGTGAATTGAACCTAGATCCTTTGGCTTTCAGGCAAGTGCCTTAACCACTAAATCATCTCTCCAGCCTTGTTTGTTTATTTTTGCTATAGGGTATCACTCTAGCCCAGGCTAATGAGGAACTCACTTTGTAGTCCCAGGCTGGCTTCAGACTCGCAGTGATTCTCCTACCTCTGCCTCTGAGTGCTGTAATTAAAGGTGTGCACCACCATGTCCGGTGAAGTGACAGGAATGGGATAGAGTTCATTCTGATCTCTTTCCATCTTGGAAACCCTGATGCATAATAAATGCAAAGCTTTTCAGAAATATCTAGATTCTTGACAAGGCATAGGAACACACCAAATCAATGTTAAGCAGATATATTTGCTAGGGGCCATGGCCAAATTGTTAAAACCTCGAGTCACAGTACCTTATCTGATAAATAGCAACAACATTGGCTCCATCTTATATTTGCAATAACAGTCTAAACAATAACAACAAGGATAGAAATGAATTTACTCCTTAGGATGGATGTGAGGATTAAGTGAATTAAGACCCGTAAAGCAGGTAGAATTAGGCACGTAGGACAAATGTTTATTGTTCTGGTTATTTCTTGATGATGCCAAGGCTCTGCAATGGCTGACACACATCAGATGCCTATACATGGCACTTCCTTTTTATTTCCCCCCTACTCTTTGGATACTTAATCTACCAAAGTACATTAAGAAGAAAAGTCCTAAACTCAATGAAGATGTTAAATTGGTTTTAACTGGCTGGGTGGATTTTGAGCTCTTATCTCTTCCACTTTATTGAAATGATGTATTTTTTCCCTGTGGTGCAAGTCCTTATGGCTGGATAGGGAACTCACTGAACCACATGCCCCATTGGGTACATTAAGTTGATTCACTGAGGATTGCTCAGCTGCTTCCTGGAGAGCTAGGTGTTCTGCTGATTCCACAGTAGGGTAATCAGGTTGCCTGTAGGAAATGGCCGTCATGAACAACCAACGAATATAATGCATAGTCTGACTTCGGATCACCCACTACCGAGTTAGGAGCGGAACCAAGAAAACATTTCTCTGAGCACAAAACAAAACAAGGTACAGCCTCAACAATGGTGCTGCTAATTAATCCACGGGGAGTTACAGCCAGCCAATGATTCATTGACTTGGGCAGATGTCATTACCTCTCGGAATGTGCTATATTGGACCATAGAGGAAATGAATGGATTTTTCACACTGGTTTTCTGGGAGGTTGATCACACACTACTTCAGCAAAAATGAGACTTTAGCTTTAGCTGCATGTAGTTGACAGGTATAAAATGTATTTCCTTCTTTCTTTCTTTTTCTTTCTTTCTTTTTTTTTTTGAGGGGGGGTGTGGGGGATTGGCATGCCAGGGCCTTCAGCCACTGCAGTCAAACTCCAGACACACGTGCCACTTTGTGCACATGTGCAGCACATGTGTCACCTTGTGGTCTGGCTTATGAGGGATCTAGGGAGTTGAACACAGGTCCTTAGGCTTCACAGTTGGGTGCCTTAACCACTAAGCCATCTCTCCAGCACATAACATGTAATTTTGATGCTGGGAGTGCATCTTGTTCAACCCTTATTTTCAGGAGGAGGAGACTGGGGTCCACTGAAATTGGAATTTTACATGTCAGTGAACCTAAACATTTTATTTGCATAAAGGGAGATAGGTAAAACTATAGAAATGTCTTCTACTGGGACATCGAAATTGGAATATTGATTACTGGAACTTCTACAAACCTTTGCTGCATGTGCCAAAATGTCTGGAACATTAGAATTTATGTAGTTGCAATAAACAAAATTCTTGAAAACATGTGACCCATAAAATTTCAAATGTGTCCTAAGACCACACATGTTTTACCTACCAAAGGATGGGGCTAGCTGGGAGGCTAAAGGAGTGGATTCTGGGTGCAGACTGCTGGAATCTCCTCAGTGAGTGTCAGTAAGCGGATGGTCCTAGTAAGGCCTTGCCCAGCCTCTGGCACGTGTGTGGGACTCCTTTGAATCTACTTGACTCCCCACAATTCAAATAAAAAGACTATTAGGCCATTAAACTAGTGCAATACAGTCCTACAAAATTCTGATTTTTTTTTTCCATGATGACTTCCTTTGGTGGTGTTTTGAAGTACCACACAGAAAGTTATTTAAGTATAAATGTTCTCATTATTTGATACTCATGCATTATAATAAACTCTTAGACAAATTTATTGCATAGACCTGAAACTCCCTAACATTTCCAGGACTTCACAGTGAATTTCCCCTTCTTATGGGAAATAAAAGACACTATAATAGAAGACACTATAACTCTGAGGCATTTCTAGTAAAGAAAACATTTCCCACTGCAACAAATGGATTATATCACACTTGCAAAGTTCCTGTAAGAAACCACTGCCCAACACTTAGTCAGCTTGATACTTCTGTGTAATAGTATGTTTTAAAAATCCAGAGAGGGAGCTGGGGAGATGGCCCAGTGGAGAAAGCGCTTACCACACAAGTGTGAGCGTCGGAGTTCCGATCCCCAGCACCAAGGAAGGGACTTGGCAGGGCAACTTGCCTATAAGCTCTCTGGAGGTTGAGATAGGGGATCCTGGAGCAAGCTGGCTGGACCCCCTGCTGAACTCTTGGGGAAATAAGACCTTTGAAGTCTCAATTACTATAAAATGGGGGGGGGTGGTTCCAGAGACTAGAGCCCAGCCAGTTTGGAGCAGAGAAGAGAGAGAAGGGAGGACGGAATTCTGAGTGTCATATGATTTCTTCATCTCGCTCTTGCCTTGTCCCAAAGTACTGTGTGGAATGATCATGCTGCTGGTTGCAGTCACCCTCCATAAGGCTGAGTTCTCTGAGGGCAGCAAAGGTGTCCTTCCCCTCCATGTTTGACACTTGCCACAGAGTAATCAAACAGCATAGCCCTTGGGGACACAAGAAGAGAACAATAATGCGAGGCAGTCATTCCCAACTGCGCTGGCATTGACAAAGTTCACGGCTCTCTGCAGAAACAGCTCAGTATTTATTACAAAATACCTGCCTATATCAAACACAAGAAAATATATCTTTGCCAGGCAATAAACCCCATTTTGAAAGAGTAATATCTCTCTCTCTCTCTCTCTCTTTCTCTCTCTCTGCTGGGGATTGAACTCAGGATCTTGGGTTGTGCATGCTTAACACGTATCCAGTTTTTAAAATTACAATTATTACTTTGGTAAACTTAAATAAATCCATTCATCTATTGAACTAAATTGCTTTTAAAAAAAAAAAAACCTGTATCCAGCCAATTCAATGAAAATTGCTCAGCCTATTTTGTGCATAGCTAAGGCAAGAAACATGATTCATGAATCTTGTCTCAGCTCCTCTAGGGGAAAAGTACATTGATCATCAGGTGATCACACTATTAAAAATATAGCCATAAATAGATTTAGGAAGTCCTTGTATTAATTTTTAGACTGTCATTAAATACCATAGGCTGGGTTGCTTCAACAATAGACTTGTATTTTTTTTTCATGGTTCAAGAGATTTGAAATCCAAGGTCAAGGTGTCAGCAGGGCTGTTTTCTCTGGATGCCTATCTCCTTGACCTCTAGATGGCTACCTTTTTCTGTGTCCTCACATGGTCTTCCCTCTGTGGGTATCTTTATAATAATTTCCTGTTATTTTCAACACACCACAAAACATGGATTTGGATTTGCCCTACTGACCTCGTTCTAACTTCATTACTGACTTCTTCAGGGATCCAACACGTAAACACAGTCATAGTCTGAGATAGGGGAAGAGCTTCGACTTCAGAGTTCTGTGCTGACACATTCAGCATTTAGCAGCTTGACGTCTGCCTTGGCAGAAAGGCTCCTAATAGAGAAGCTTTGCGTGGAGCTGAACCTCTCAACCTGGAGGCGACGGCCCAATACCAAGCCTGGTGGACTCTCTTGGGGTGTTAGGTTGGATGCCCCCTGCTACATGAAGTGAGATTTGCTTGTGACTTCTCCCAGCTTCTTCCGTACCCCTGCAAAGTTACTCGAGGACTTGGTGCAGTGAATCAAGTTATTTGTGAGTTGCTTCCTAAACTTAGTCCAATGCTGTGAACACTGAGAGTTGCAGCTATGATTGCAATCAGCACAGTGGTACCGAATTAGCCACCTTATCATCTCAGAGTTATGAGGAAAAGATGTGATCCTCCAAGCAATGAACCGTATCTAGGAACTATTGGGCAATGGGAACTGCCCTCAGGTTTGGCTTCTGTGCTAATAGGTGCCAAGCTCCCAGCATGCAGAGGGGGACAGTTAGTTTCTTGGCGACAACTGATTTATGGTATCTGCAGAGGTGCTTCCCTAATTAGTGACCAGAGGCAGTCTGCAATATCCTGAGCACCATGCAAAAAGCCGGCTGTGTAAAACTGTCCCCTGGAATGATGGCATTGTCCTCTGTCTGTCTATATGTGGTGTCATTAACAAGTTAAAATAAAACTCCTTGACAGGTGTTTCTGTTTCATGGCTAAGAGGTGATAGCTTTGTGCACCGCAGTCTGTCTTTATGGTTCGCATAACTCATTGCAGCATCCTGCTCTTTGTGAAACTTCCCCAGCAAGGCACCTCTGGAGAGGCCAGACAGCCTCGGGCATCAGAACCCGTTTTCCTGTGTCCCCTGAGACACAGACGTGCTCAATACAGACATGGAGATGACACACGTCCCCTTCCTGGTCACCATTTGCTGTCAGTCATTGCTGTTGGCAGCTGGTAAGAAACACATGGAACAGACCACAAGTTATTTATAGCCTCTTGTCCTAACCTTTTATTTTTGTGTGTGTGTCGGGGGGTGGTGTTCAAGGTAGGGTCTCACTCTGGTCCAGGCTGACCTGGAATTCACTATGTAGTCTCAGGGTGGCCTCGAACTCATGGTGATCCTCCTACCTCTGCCTCCCAAGTGCTGCGATTAAAGGCATGCGCCACCACACCCAGCTTCCTAACCTTTTTATTAACTTTTTTTTTTTTTTAGTTTTTAAGTTTTATTTATTTAAGAGAGTCAAAGAGAGAGAGAATGGGCATGCCAGAGCCTCAAGCCACCGCAAATGAACTCCAAACTCATGTGCCCCTTGTGCATCTGGCTTACATGGGTCCTGGGGAATTGAACCAGGGTCTTTTGGCTTTACAGGCAATCGCCTTAACTGCTAAGCCATCCCTCTAGTCCCTAACATTTTTTAAAATTAAGTAGAAACTTTGTATGGACACATAATATGTTGGTACCATCATTTCCTGCCTCTCTGCCCCCACTCCACTGAGGGCCCTCCTTGGTGGAATTGCTGGTGTTCACCATGGAGTTGTGGGTTATGAGTTGTGAGAGCAGCAGTCTGTCATGGTGGGGACGGCTATGGCTCTGGATATTCCCTCCACCCCTTGGCTCTTACATTCTTTCTGCAACATCTTCTGCGAACTTCCCTGAGCCTAGCTTTTGAGGTGCAAAATAGCTAATCAAATGATCAAAGATACTTGGAGAATCTCATTCCTAGTTGACTTATTTTACAGGTGCTAGGGTGACTCCAAGTCACCCCAAGACCAAGTCTGATCTCACAGTTTCTCAAAGAGAAACACAATCCAAAGACTTCCTAGCTGAAGGTCAAGACGTAAGTCTGAAAAACCATTGATTGAAAAAAATGTATTACCCCAAAAGCATAATCTTAAAAAAAAATGGTTTTCAAGTTACCCAAATTGTATGGCACAATATAGGCCTGGTCCTAGCCAGACCGCATGGCAGAAGAAAACAGGAAGTGGCTTCTGTGAAAATGGCGTTTTCTGCGCAGGCTTGATGTGACAACAGTTACAGTCCCATACTTGCGAGAAGTCTGCTACGAGATGTCCTGTCCAGAGACAGGCTGTCATTGGTCACCAAAAGGGGACCACCCCATACAAGGATTAGCAGCCCCTTAAACCCTATGTGCATTGTGCTAAATAAATGAGTTTTGCAGAGTCTCGCTTCCGCTTTCACCCAACTCCCGGAGTCTGTGTCGTGATTCTGCGCTGCTCACCCCAACTCGGCAGAGACCCTACCATCCCTCCTGAGCTGGCCTTGGGGGAAACTGCAACACCAAATGATGACAACATTTGGGTAACTTGGCAGAATGAGGGTAATTTTCAAAAATGGAGAAGTTAGAGGCCCAGTTCCTATTGTTACCTCCATTTATGCCAAGAAAAGATTATTGTAGATACACAGAGACATTTCATTCACTTATAGAGAACTTTATTTTTCATATTACAAAAGAATGACATGTTTATTTTTAGATCAATAATAAATGACTGGGGATACACTGAGAATTCTAGGAAAGTCAATATACTGATTGGTTTATCAACAATTTTAAGTGGTGTTTTAGCATTATGAATTAAATTGACTTGAGCTTTTATGGATTAAATTAAATTGAGCTTTAGCAGTCAGACCCTGTAGTTGAAAATTGTAAAGAAAAAGAAAAATCTATGACTCATAGTATATTGAAGAAGGGAGTGGATAGACCGTCACCCATAATAGTGCATGAAGAATGTGCGAGAGAGCAGTGCCTGTAGTTGGCCATAAAATCTGGTGTGAGCGATGCCCGTGAACAATGGCAAGTTAGTCAATCATGTCAGACTGCTCTATACTCTTAAAACCCTAGGGTGGGGGAAATAATTTATTCTGCCTCTTTTCCTGCTCAACAGTATTTTTTTCCAGTTTTTTTTTTATGGTCCTTCTTATGTATGGAACAGTGAAAGTAACCTGAGCAAAAAGAGCTTCTTTCTTAGCTGTCTGATGTAACCTTGCTTTTGATTTTCCCTACTTTTTTCTAGACTTCTGAGAAGAAGAAAAAAAAAGAACTACTGGTATTCCAAAGTCAGAATCTTTAGAACTAACTTCACTGACTTGCCTTCTCACTTAATTATCCTAATAGCCAAACCAGACACTCCCAAATGACCCTGAGCACTTCTTCCTAGGTTCTCCCTTTCACAAATCCAGCCACTGTGATTTTTAAAATACTTCCTCTTCTCTTATAGTACTCCTGGTTGGTTTGGTTAAGTCCTTAGCACCATATTTTCTGGACTTGCTTGTTTATTTTTTGAGTTCTTGGGGAAGGCCAGACATTGATATAAATGGATTCATGTCTTCATTTTATAAAACCTGAATGTGCAGGACACAGGGATAACAGAAAAGGCCTAACGTTTGAAAGATCTGGAGAAGTAAACAAACAGGGAAAGTATGATTGATAGAGACAAGTGCTGGAGGTACAGAATCACAGAAGGATTATGTCTGAATAGGACTTTGAAGACTAGTTAACAAGTTAACCAGGGGGCTGGAGAGATGGCTTAGCAGTTAAGGTGCTGGTCTGCAAAGCCTAAAGACCCAGGTTCGATTTCTCAGTACCCACGTTAGCCAGATGTGCACGCTTGCACATGCATCTGGACTTCATTTGCAGGCACTAGAGGCCCTGGCGTGCCCATTCTCCCCACCTTTCTCTCTCTCTCTCTTTCTCACAAATAAATAAATAAAATTTTTTTTTAAGTTAACCAGGTAGAGAGGCAGGAAGGATACAGCAAACACAGGAGTGAAATGGAAAGAAATTACAGTTTATACATCTGTAAGCAGTTTGCAGAGCTGAAGGGTAAGAGTATGAAGAAAATGGTATGAATATTATAACAGGCATTGAATGAGTTTTAGAATATGGGGTGGTATTAAAACATGTCTGGGGTCTGGAGAGATGGGTCAGTGGTTAGGGCATTTGCCTGCAAAGCATAATGAATGACCTGGGTTCAATGCCCTAGTACCCATGTAAAGCCAGATGCACAAAGTGGTACATGCATCTGGAGTTTGTTTGCAGTGGCTAGATGCCCTGGCGCGCGTTCTCTCTCCCTCCCTCTCCCTGCCTCTCTTCTTTGTCTCGCTCTGCTTTTTCATATTTTATTTATTTTTATTTATTTACTTGAGAGAGAGGCAGAGGAGGGGGGATGGGTACACCAGAACCTCCAGCCACTGCAAATGAACTCCAGATGCCTGTGGCACCTTGTGCATCTGGCTTACATGGGTCCTGGGGAATCAAACTGAGGTCCTTTGGCTTTACAGGCACCTTAGTTAAGCCATCTCTCCCTAAATACAAGATTATTAAAAAAAAAAACAAACATATCTGTATATTTTTTCACTGTTCTCCCTCCCAAATATGGTTTGAATTACTCAGACACTGAATGTGCACCAAATGTTTATGATCCATAGGAAGTGATACAAAGAGAAAGGTGATTTCTGACGCTGGGTCATACAGACACTGCTTTCTTCGTGGCTTTTTCTTTTGGAAGAGTCACTTGCTATGGAGGAAGCTGTGCGTGAGCACTCCCAAGCCGCTTGTAGAGAGGGCTATCTGGGGAGCGTCAGAGTTTCACAGCTCTCTCCCTACCACCTGGCCATGAGGAGGAGAGGTCACCTTCTCCCAACCTCTCCCATCACTGGACAGTTGCCCCTCCCTAAGGGCATGAAAGTCTCCCCAGCTGCCATTTTCTCTCCTTCTGGCCCTCTTTCCTAAGGGTGTGTGTCTCTCTGCATCACTCCACACCTCTCTGGGTTTCTCTGCCTCTGCTTCTCACCTGCCTTTCTCCCAACATATACCTTCCCTTCTACACTATCTTTCTATTATGTCTCATTCTCTCCAATCTATCACACTCTCTTTCTTAGCTTCAGAGCCACCCACCCTTCCTATCCATTCCCTGGCCTCTCCCAGCCACACCACATCTAAAACTTGTTCCCTTGCTAAAACACCGGACTGTTGCCTTTGGGCTGATAGTGCCAGAACCCACCCAGACTCTACTCCTGAACTACCCCACTCTGAGCCACTAATAATAAGTGCTAAATTATTTCCCTATACTAATAAATTGGTCCCAGCACTTCTGCTTTGGAACAGGTAGGAGCTAAAGCCTCCTGCCAACAGCAACATCACCTTGCCAGCTATAGGAATCTACCTTCTAGGAGGTGGATCTTGAGCCCCAATCAGACATTTAGATGACTATAGCACCAGGTGATTTCTTGAATGTCATCTCATGGAAGTTGCTTTGAACCAGAACTATCCAGCTCAGACCTCAACCATGCCTGAATTCCTAATGTCACAAGTACTGAGATTAGTAAATGTTTATTATTGTATAAGGCAACTAAATTTTAGGGTGATTTGTATAATAAATTTTCTCATATAACTAATACAAAAAAGGAGTGATAAAATTACACTAGTATTTTATAATAAAATCTTTTCTGGGATTCTGAATTTACCAGGAATGACTGAGGTGAAAGCAGACTAGAGACAGTTGAATTGGCTACATGGCCTTGACAGTAATTGACAGGAATATTTCAAGAGCTTGAATTAGAACTTCAGTTCTAGGGCTAAAGAAAAGGAAGGAAAAATATTTCAGAGACTATGAAGAAAGAAGCAAAGAAATCAGTGAACAATTGTCTATGGGAGATGAGCGAGCAAAAGGTCAACAATTTAGTTCAGACTCTTGGCTCAGCAAACAAGGAGATGGTGTAAACATTTGTGATGATGGAGGAATATGGAAATAGAAGAGGATTGTGTGGGGAGAGAGTGAGCTCATTAAGTTGGGTGTGCATGCAGAAATCAAAGTGAAGGTGCCTTTGTAGTTATAGAAATAAGGATCCAGACATGAAGAAAGGGGACTAGGCTGGAATTAGATTTAGAGTCCAGTGGTGATCTATAAGATGGCTTCAACATTTCAAGATAACAAAAAGGGACTGGAGAGGTGGCTTAGCAGTTAAGGAACTTGCCTGCAAAGCCTAGCAACCCAGAGTCAGTGTACATATGTGTCTGGAGTTCATCTACAGCAGCTGAAGGCCCTGGTGTGTCCATTCTGTCTGTCTATTTGTCTTCCTTCTCTCTAACTCTCTCTGCTTGCAAAATAAAGATAAAAATATGTAAAAAATGAAGATAACAGAAAGATAAAAAGTGAGATGGGATGTGAAAGATTGATCCACAACAAAAATGAAAAGAAAGTACAGAAACCCAAAGACAAAATGATTATGTTTATTTATTGGCATATATTTGAGTACTTTACTTTCTAGTACCATATTTAACAATTCTATTGGAAAATGAGAACAAAGTTTATACATACAGACATTTTTCTGAAATTCCTAATGTATAAAAGTTTCAATGTCTTACTGAAAATGTCCCCAAATTAAAGACATGTTTAGCTGCTTATGGTCACATATGCTCTGATCCAAACAGTCAGAAGAATGGAGGTGGCTTATTCATATGGAAATACCATGGGATACAACATGAGATTAAAGACTGCATGGGCTACATATGGGTCAAGACTTTGTCTTAGAAATAAACAATTATGCAGGCTTTGGGAGATGGCTCAATGCACAAAGCACTTGCTACACAAGTACAGGGACTGCAGTTTGCCTCCCCAAGTGCCCACATGCATGCTGAGTGAGTGCCATAGCTTCCTGTAATCGTGGTGTGCATGAAGTTGACATATGGAATCCCTGGGGCAAACTGACTAGCTAGAGAACCTGAATCAGGAGCAAAAATAGAGAGAGGACTGGAGAGATGGCTTAGAGGTTAAGGTGCTTACTTGAGAAGCCTAAGAACCCAGGTTTGAGTGCCCAGTACCCACATAAGCCAGATGCACATGGTGACACATGCATCTGGAGTTCATTTGCAGTGGCTGGAGGCCCTAGTACACCAATTCTGTCTCTCCCTCTCATAAATAAATTTAATTTAATTTTTTTAAATACGGAGGATAAGGAAGCTACTCAACATCAGCCTCATTGGAGACACTTGTTTGATCATGTTCAGTGAAATAAATTTTCATAATTTGTTTTTGCATTTGTGTGCAAGTGTGCATGCACGTGTATTCTAAATTTGTTGCAATTTCTCCATGGTGGATTAGAATGTTAAGTACTCAAGATGACATGTAAGAGCTTTTAAATATAGACATATAACACAAGTTTCACAAACACATTGTCACCGAGTCTCATGTCCTAATTCATTAACTTCCAATAGGTTCCCATCCAAAGATGAAAATTTGAAGTGGCTGGCTGTGCACCAATTAAGAGCAAGGGGAAGAGGCTGACCGAGCAGCCGTCAAGTTACTGATGAATCAGCCCAAACAGTTTCATGTGAATGATGCAAACCTAGCCTGCCTGAGGTGAGGTAAGGAATGACCCACATGGGAATACAGAGGTATGAGATGCAGTGTGCTTTCAAAGAGCTCACTGGTTTCCAAAAAAAAAAAAAAAAAGCCACACACAACCAAGAGCAGCTTGTGGGACGAAAGGAAAACTCCATGATGGCAGGGGAAAATGATGGCACAAGCAGAGAGGGGACATCACCTCCTGGCCAACATCAGGTGGACAAGAGCAACAGGAGACTGTGCCAAACACTGGCAAGGGGAAGCTGTCTTTAACATCTGTAAGTCTGCCCCGAAGCCCCAACAATTCACTGCCTCTAGGAGGTTTCAGTTCCTAAATTGTCACCAGCTGGGGACCTAAGCATTCACAACACATGAGTTTATGGGGAACATCTGAATCTAACCACCACGCCTATGTTGAAGATTGCATGAGGCTAACTGACTCGAACTGGATGATTATGGAGCATTGCATTGGTACAGACCCAGAGCCCAGTTATCTTGAGCTATCTTTTGCCCTTTAATAGCCATGCACTGCCCTCCTCTGTATCAGATTTAATGTCCTTTCAACTGTCAGGTAGAACTTTAAATGTATTGCAGATTCCTAGCTTCCATCAACTCAAAAGTTAACAATGTACTCACGGGCTGGAGAGATGGCTTAGCAGTTAAGGTGCTTGCCGACAAAGCCAAAGGACCAAGGTTCCATTCCCCAGGACCCACATAAGCCAGATGCACAAGGCGGCACATGCATCTGTAGTTTGCAGCGGCTGGAGGCCCTGGTGTGTCCATTCATATTTCTCTCTCTCTCTCTGTCTCTCTCTTTCAAATAACTAAAATTAAGCTAAGTAAAAAAGAATGTATTCAGATAACTCTCTTATCCAGTGTCCCCACTAATGTGTGTGAAAAGTGCCTCGACATAGGACTTTCTATTGTTCCGTGACTGTACATGCTCGTATAGACACTTCCATGTTGAAAAAGTCTTACTCAGGACCATTTGACTCTGAGTTCCTGGGCCATGGTCACCTATATTTGGCTAAGAATGATTCTTTTCTTCTCTGTGAGGGGAGAGCTGTGTTCTGTGTCAACACTGGGAGTGGGGACAATGAAGAGCCTCCAACTGACCCAGCCTGGGTTTTGCTTTCTCTTTTCTGCTCTGCCTTGCTACAAATGTGATCTTGTCCACTTTCAACTATGCAGAGGCTCCTGATTGAACATGATGGTTCAAAAAATAATTTAAAAAAAAAAGACATAATGGTCCAGACTGGTGGGATGCAGCCTTTCTTAGACTAGACTTCACTTTAACCAGAATAAAGAAGAAACTAACTACCAATGGAGATAACCTGAAACACAGTGGGGGAGAAATGTCAACCAATATTTGGGGAACTATAGAAATGATCCCTGAAAGTATAGTCCTATGTCAACCAATATTTGGAATAAGTAAAACCAGAACTTGGAAGAAGGCCTTCGGGGTAGAAGTATGCTCAGATCTGAATTGCTATCACAAAGGGACGTAGAATTTTCTGCAGGAGAGACCCCCATTCCTGAGAGATCTCATCCTCAGAAATATTACCCCAACCTTTTTCTTTCTTGCTGCCAGGGTCCTTCCCTGGAATAGTCTGTGGAAAGTCACAATTTCACTTACTTAAGGTGCTGTCCTATGTGTGGGGAAGAAGTGAGAAAGAGACCGAGGAAGTAACGGGGAAGGGCCGTCAGGATTAGAGGGATGGGTGCAGAATGCTAAAGTGGGAGCACCTTGCTGTTAATCTCCACAATTAGAGCTGGCATGAAATGAGGCTGTAAATTCTAAGACCTACACTTTTTCCAGCACAGAGTTCAGCTTTCGCATGTGAACAATTATCAGTTCCTTTGTCGTGGCTGGAACCAAATACCTAACCAGAAGCAGTTTGTAGGAGGGAACAAGTTATTTCCCACTGACACTTGGAAGGGAAGCTTCATCGTAGGGGAGAGCATGGCAAGAACACACAGCCACGTAGCGCTTCTCCACAGCATCAAGGCGGAAGCAGAGACAGTGACCTCCCTAAGTGTGGCAAGAAGGGCTGGGCTGAAACACCCCAAAGCCCCTCCCCAGAAACACACCTCCTCCAGCAAGGCTCCATCCCACAAAGGCTCCAATAGCTGGGGCTTAAGTAATCATGAACTCATGAGGTTATGGGGACATTTTACATTCAAACCACTACAGAGTGTAAACATAATTTGAGAGGAACTTTTGGGCAATTATCACCATATCCTTTAAGCAGCCTATTCTGGAACTAAGTTTAGAAAACATCACATTGAAAAAGACTTGAACTTTTATCAAACTTGAAAATAACATCAATTCTCACAATCTTATGTACTATAGATTTCAGGAATGGGTTTTAAAATATCTTTAAATTCCTGATTTAAAAAAAAAGACTTGAATTCTAGCACATTTTTTTTATAGGAGACTGTTACACTTATTTTCCAAATATACTAAATCTTATTAGGACTTGATCCCCCCCCCCCACACACACACATCTAGGTTAAACTATCACTCAGTAGAATTTGAGAGGGGAATAGCATGGGTCAGTTCTCAAGACCTGTCAATGCCAAAGTTCCAAGATGTGGTTATCTAAGTTCTTCTGTCAGATTTACACTTTGAGATTGCTAACTCAGTAGGTGCAATGAGACAAAAACACAGGTAGGTGCTTAAAAAAAAAAAAAAAAAAGCAGAAGAACCAAGGAACCATTCTGCACACTTCTGTACTCCTCAGGAAATGCCACCCCTAGGGAGAAAAGCATTCTCTGCCAGGTCAGGACGCTTCCTCGTGGTCCTCACAGTCTACCTTGTTTGAGATGGGATCTCTGTTGCTGTTGCTGCTTGCAAGTGCCAGATTAGCTCTCCTGTGAGTTTCTGGAGTCTCCTGACCCCACTTCTTGTTACCATAGCTGCACTGGAACGGGCTGTTTGTGTCTGGGTCAACTTGGATTCTGGGAACCTGAATTCTGGTTGTCAGGCTTGCATAGCAAACACTTTTAACCATTGAACCATCTTGCCAGCCTTCATTTATATCTGAATGACCTATTGAGTAGAACTTCAGGAGCCTTTGAGGGTTATACTTGATCTCTGCCTGTTTCTCCCCCTCCTTTACCCCATGAGGGGAACTACTTTGTTCTACCTCACACTCCCCATCATAATATTTTGCTTCGTCTCAGGCCTACAAGCAACAGAGCCAAGCATCCATGGACCAAAACTTCTGAAACTATGACCAAAATAAGCCTTTCCTTCTTTAAGCTGGCTTTCTCAGATTTTTGACCACAGCTACAAAAAGACAGCTAGTTTTGCCTGGCATTGCCAAACCTTACAACATGCCTGTCCGTTTGCTGTCCATGCGTTTCCTGTAGTGACCGCCCTTTAGAATCCATAACATCTGACAGCCTCTTTGTCTCACGTAGGCCTGGCCTATCCTGGTTCACTGACAGCTAGACAATATGGTTTTGAAAATGGGGGGAAATTTCCTGCAGAACTGTCATTGGATGCTCAACCGTGTTTATTGCCACTCTATTCACAATAGCTAGGAAATGGAACCAGCCTAGATGTCCCTCAACTGATGAGTGGATAATGAATATGAGGCACATTTACAGAATGGAGTTCTACTCAGCAGTAAAGAAAAATGAAGCTATGAAATTTGCTGGAAAATGGATGGATCTGGAAAGGATTATACTTAGTGAGGTAACCCAGGCTTAGAAAGCCAAATGTCACATGTTCTTTCTCATATGTGGATCCTAGCTACAAATGACTGGACTTCTAAGTGAGTAAAAATAAGACTCAGTAGCAGAAGCCAGTAAGCTAGAAAGGGGATTTAAAGGGAATAGAAAGGGAAGGAGGGGGGACTTAATAGGATGGTATTGTATATATGTAAGTAGAAGAACAGATTAATGGGGGTGAAAAGGCCTAAGTGAGGTCAGGGGAAGAGATTGAGTAAAGGAATGGTGGAGGGAGGGCTAATCAAAATCTAAGAGGATATAAATAAGTCATATTGGAAATCTACTTTTCTGGAACAATGGAACACTCAGAAACCATAGACTGTTACAGAAAGTTGGCAAAAGCTACACTGCATGCAGTTCAATGGGAGAGAGAAAACACCAGTGAAGGTACTCAACAGTGAACATTGCAAGCTTTAAATTTGGCCAGCCAGGCTAAATGAGCCAATGGGTTCAATAATGGCATGTCTGTTATGGGGGAAACCAACCACTCTCTATTTGGACTGGAGACCCGCTCCATGGGAGGGAACACATCCCTGATATTGAAAACCTATGACAGGGGTAGTCATGAGCCCTAAGGGTGTAATGTCTGCTGGTGTCTCGCTAAATGTATATATTATGCTCACCAAACTGCCCAGTAAGCACCTCTCTTAATGTCCACACCCATATATTAATGCTACTCTCACTTTTGGTTAGAGAAGCTTCTCTTTTCAGATGGTGGCAACCTTGGGATGACTCAGAAGGCACCATGGTGCTGAGAAGAAGGGACAGAGGAGTGCTCAGCACTGAAACATCTCAAACCCACCTTCCAAGGCTCAGGGTCCATTGCAGAAGAGGGGGCAGAAAGAATGTAAGAGCCAAAGGAAGAGTAGGACTCCTTACAACGTGCTCCTCCAGACAAAAAATGGCCTGGATATCCATGACCTCACAGTGCCTGACACTACCTACACAAGACCACCTAATAGGAAGAAAAGATCATGACATCAAACTGAAAATAGAGACTGATCAAGAAGAGGAGGGGATATGATGGAGAGTGGAGTTTCAAAGGGGAAAGTGGGGGGAGGGAGGGAAGTACCATGGGATATTGTCTACAATTAAAGAAGTTGTCAATAAAAAAGTAAAAAATTTAAAAATTAAAAAAATTAAAATTAAAAAAGACTTTAGAGAGCCAAAAAAAAAAAAAAAAAAAAAAAAAAAAAAAAAAGATATGAGAATCTCTAGAAGCTGTCAGACCAGCTGGTGCTGGTCTGGCATACATGACAGCAAACAGCAAGTGACTCTGCCTCAAACATGGGGGAAGGTGAGGACTGAGGCCTCAGGTTGTCCTCTGACCTCCATAGCATGAGTGCCCACATTCACACACATAAGCACACACAGACCTACACACTCACACCCAGGGAGAAAAACACAGCTCTCACCTCAAAGGGAATAGGAGATGTTTTATTCTGGAGGCAAATATGAGTAACCACAGCTGAGGAATATAGGCTTAGTTTACCCTAAATACTGTGTTCCAATAAGCTAACACATCCAACAAGACCTGGCAGTAAGAGAGCAAAGAAAGTCGTAAGTCAAAACACTTCTCAAATATATTAATGGAAATCTCAAGAAGGTAGGTTACAGCAAAGTGGAGAAATTCCTGATACAGGCCTCAGGCCTTTGGGTTTTGGAAGAAATCTATTTACACATTAAAAAGGATGCACATAGGGATGGAGAGATGGCTTAGCAGTTAAGGCGCATCCTTGGAAGCCTAAGGACGCAGGTTCAATTCTCCAGGTCCCACGTGGGACACACATCTGGAGTTCGTTTGCAGTGGCCAGAGGAATCTAGCGTGCCCATTATCATTCACTCTCCTCTCTCCCTTTCTCTCTGTTTCTGTCTCTAATAAATAAATATTTTTAAAAAATTTAAAAAGATGCACACAATTGTCACAAAGGTGTTATGTCACATGCAGAGGTAGGCAATGAATGGTTATTTAGGGGGCTAAGAGAGAACAAGATAATTTAATTCTCAACTCACGACATTCCATCTCTCCATAATCACAGATGTTCTAATCAATCAACCAGCCATGTAGAATGTTTAACACAGGAGCGGGTTCTCCCTCCCCACCCCCGGGAACTTAAGGGTAGAATCAATGAACTAAAAGGTTTTGAAAATGATGCAAAGAAATGCACAAACTCTGAGATGAGCAGCCACATGCTGTATAGTCCCCAACTGTGTGCACAGTACAGCTGTGGGACACTCACTATACAATTTTTTTGTATATGTCAGAAGATCAAAGAATTGACTGACATTCCTATCATAAAGCTCCTTTCATTCCTATCCATTAACTTACATGAGTGGATCTTATTTGATGTTTTATCTACACAAATGCTACACAAGAAAATATCAATACTATCAATACCGATAACTCATTTTTAGTAATAAATATGAATGAGTATATGTGAATCTAGATATAATTGTTTTGCATTTCTGTCTTATTAAGAGATATACATTTAACAATTTCCTATGTTTAATAGTTTCTTAATAAGAAACATGTTCATAATATTTTGGCTAATTTTAATGCAATAACTGTGTTATAGCTGATTGCAGCTTTTTCCACTGTTCCCTTCCCTCATCCACTGCCTTAGTTCTAAGACGTTGCAGTTCATCTCACAGGAGGCACAGTACATTAGGCTTTAGCCACAGGCTTGCTTTGGCCACTGGAATGTTCTGCATATGAGGACAGCCAGAGGCTTTCCAGCTTGCCTTTGGGCATAGGCTTGACCTTCTGTTATCTTTCCTTGTGCCAAGAGAACAGTATGCCCAGGGAAGCCTGTTATATTGTTTTGTTTTGTGTTTCTTGTAGAAGCAGTGATCCAACCCAGGGTCTTGTGCATGCTAGGCAAGCACTCCACCACTGACAGATATCCTCAGCCCCCCCCGAGTAGCCTTTAAGTTCCAGAACACTGTGAACATCTACAACAAATTTGAACTTGACCAAAGCCTGAAGCCAACCAAACCCAGAAAAATCAGTTGAACTTCATTTGGCCAAACCAGTAAGAAAGAAATTCTTATTTATTATACCAACTGAGATTTTTATGGCATAACTACACTATGTAGCATAATGGGCAGAGAAAGCTATATAAGTTTGTCAGTGTAGGCTACTTTTACTGCACTAATAAAATACCTCCCATATTTCTCACGTTATATACCACTCTGGGTCGGCTGAGGCTCTGTTCCATAATTTCACTAAGGGATCTTGGCTGATAGAAAAATCTTATCTGGTCTACAACCAAAGGACAAAGAGCAATATAGAACTGTTCACTAGCTTTTATAACTCTTCTTCGGAAATAACACACGTGACTTCCCACTCACTGTATTGATACAAACAAGTTGCACAGCTGTGCCTGAGCAGGGCAGGAATGCATAATCCCACAGGCAGCCACTCAATAGAAAAGGGCTCTGCAGGAAGTTGTCTACTTCAGGGAAGGATAGAAAACAACATAAGAAAGAATAAGATCTAGTAAGACAGTAATTCATGGACATTTTGAGTATATATTATGGAGTGGATTCATATCAACCCCTGTCCCCGTCTTTATATTTTTTCCTCATTGGCTTGAATTATGTTGTCACTGGACTCTTCAAAGCACAGAGCAATTCTGGGCATCCGTGTGTATCTGCAAGCCATCCCAGTCCCCTGGTGGTTTGGGCCCATCATCCTTCACAGTACTGACAAACAATTATGGGGAACTTGTAATTTTCTCCCTAATACGTTGGCACTGCAATGTATCTGGAGCACTGGTATTTTCCATGGGAAATAAACATTATTCATTTTCCAAATTAAGCAAAATGATTATGTGTGGGAGCCATAATGTTGTTCTGGTAGCATGAGTTCCCAAGTACACGGATGTCAGAATGGATACTGATAACCCTAAACCCCACCACACATCTACTCAGACTACAAATCCACATTTTATATTTTACCCTAGCATGGAAGGAAAATCCTCTAATTTCTTTCTCCTATACTTAGGACTTAAAATGTTAGTTCATCAAAGTACTATGTCACTGGCTTTTCATTTTTTATCAACTTTATTGCTATGATGTTCTTTTTTTTTTTTTTAATTTGAGAAAGACAGAGAGAGAGAGAGAGAATGGGTGTGCCAGGGCCTCTCAGCTGCTGTGAATGAACCCTGGACACGTGCGCCCCCTTGTGTGCATGTGTGACATTGCATGCTTGCATCACTTTTACATCCGGCTAAATGTGGGAACTGGAGATTTGAACAGGCGTTCTTAGGCTTTGCAGGCAGGCACCTTAACCGCTAAGCCATCTCTCCAGCCCTATGTCATTCTTTTTTGACATTAGTACTTGGTATATAACCCCAAATGGTCACCTTCTGTGAAGAGAGATACTATAGGACAAGGCAACCATCTACCCAGGTATTCAAAATGAACAACAAGGTATCTCCAAGACATTGTCCACCCACCTTCCCTCTTTTGTCTCTGCTTCCACTGCCTTCGTTGAAGCCCTTAGAAGCAATGGCTACACTGGTACCTTAGCTTCTACTCTTTCCTCTCCGTCCCCTAAAATATCCAGCACAATTCGAGTTCCTCCTGAGTTTGTTTGTGCTGTCTAGCCTGGGAAAGCTTTGAGCAGCTTGCGATTAACAAGAGGTAAAAGATTTGGTACTCAGAGACCACCATGCACCCACTTTAGCCAATAACTTTTCTTTTTAGTTCAGTGACACTTTGTGTCCTTCTGGGAGAAAGATACATAGAATTTGGGAACGTTATCACTGAAGCTCAGGACAGAACAGGCAGACCTTCTACATTTTGGATGATGGTAGAAAGCCAGTAGACCTCAAAGAACTTGAGCTCTTAATTGAGCCCTTTATAAGAAGGAATAGAGTCTCGTGGAAAGCTTGAACACTATCAGTTCCTCCAAGGAAAGGCAAACATTTACTGAGGTCTGAATCTCAAGTGTATGTTAAAGTATCTACCACTGTTAGTAAATAAAAGAATACCATTTGAATTTGAATTTCAGAAAAAATTTTTAAATATTTGATTATTTCTTTCAAGCAGAGACAGAGAGAGAGAAAGGGAGAGAGAGAGAGAGAATAGGCATGCCAGGGCCTCCTACCACTGCAAACAAACTCCAGATTCATGTGCCACTTTGTGCACCTGGCTTCACGTGGGTACTGGGAATCAAACCCCACTCGTTGGGCTCATCAGGCAAGTGCCTTAACCAGTGAGCCAGCTCTGCAGCCACTCAGAAATATTTCGAACCTAGCTTCTGTGGTTAATCATATACTTACTTCCTTTATTTATCTTTCCCATTTTTCATATTCTCTTGCTTTCCACATGCGTGTGTACACATGTGTGCAAGTATACACATACACATTATTTAGATAAAATTTGTCTTATTTTTTTATACAAAGTAGCAAACTATGTATTGTATTCATTTGCATCTTTGTGTGTGTGTGTGTGTGTGTGTGTGTGTGTGTTGTTTTTTTTGAGGTAGGGTCTCACTCTGGCCCAGGCTTACCTGGAATTCACTATGTAGTCTCAGGCTGGCCTTGAACTCATGGCAATCCTCCTACCTCTGCTTCCCGAGTGCTGGGATTAAAGGTGTGCACCACCATGCCTGGCTCATTTGCATCTTTCTTTCTTAAACTTGTAAAAGTATTTTGGAAGTAACTCCCTATTAATTCATAGCTATATCTTAGTATTTTTATTACTAGCTTATAATCTACTATATGGATATATCATTGTTTATAAACCGGTAATGCTCTGGGGATAGGCACTAGTTTTTCTGATATTTTATTCTCTTAAAGAATACTGCAGTATGTGACCTCATGTACTTTTGTTTCATGCTGTGCTGTGTTTCTTCACAATTCCTAGAAGATGAATTTCTGGATCAAAAGGTAAATGCATATCTAGCATGCCTGGATACTGTTATGTTGTCTTGCACCATCGTTGTGATTAGGAATTTTTTTGTCATTGTGTCTGGGCCATGGTGCTCAGGTATGTGGTCAAACATTCTTCAGAACATTTCTTTTTGGGGTGTGTGTGTGTGTGTGTGTGTGTGTGTGTGTGATTAAAATCTAAACCAGCACACTTGGAATAAAGCAGGTGGCTATCCCTACTGTGATTATACTTCATCCAATTGGTTGAAGATATTTCAAGAGGGAATTCTCCACGCTGACAGATTTGGACTTGAACGTCAGCATAAGCTCTTCCAAGGTCTGCACCTGCTGGTCCACCCTGCAGATTGAGAACTCACTAGCCTCCATCACCACATGGGCCAATTCCATAAAGGAATCCTCTCTTATTTTATATATGCACATCTTGTTGGTTTAGTTTCTCTGCAGAGTGCTGATTTCTTCAGTTATACACTTTATATTCCTGACAGTCGTGTGTGACAATACCTATCTTTCCCACACTCTTGTAGGCAGTGTGTTTGTTCTTAATGTTGGACTTTTTACCAAACTGAAGATAAGTGGTATCTTAGTGCAGCTTTAATTTACATTTTTCTTATTGTGAATGAAATAGAGCATCTTTTCTTGTGTTTTAGGACCATTTTATGTCTTCCAAACAGTACTTTGGAAAGGTTTTTGCAATGCAAAAGAAAGAAAGAAAGAAAGAAAGAAAGAAAGAAAGAAAGAAAGAAAGAAAGAAAGAAAGAAAGAAAGGAAGAAAGGAAGAAAGAAAGAAAGAGGCCTGTCTGTTGTGGACTCGACTGAATCCCCATTAGAAACAAACTCAGCTAAGACCTAGACACACTGACTCATAGTCCCTTGAATAAATTGTTCAAGTAATCATTGGGAAAAATCTCCAGAGTCACACTAAGGTGGTTTAGAATTGCCTTTTCAAGAATGGGCACCATGATCTTTTGACATCATAAGCGCAAAATTCCCAAGCAGAACATGATGATTCCCCTGAAAAGAAACATTTGACCTGTAAAGAGACATGATGACCATTGATGCCTGTGCAAAAGAACCTATAGCTCCCCTTTCTAACCATTCAAGCGCTGAGCGACGTCTCTTTTTTCCTTCCAGTAAATTGTCTCGCTACCACCCTTTTAAAGACAGATTTGAGCTTGTAGCTTTGCGCCTCCTTGCAGGTCACTGTGGCCTGTGTAGTTCTTTTCTTCTTGAAAGATCCTGGCATGATACAATACTGGCTTCTACGCAGGTCAGGAAGCAAGCCCTTGCTCAAGACCAGAAGGACAGACTATGCTGATATGATTAATAACTTCAGTTCTAAGATTAATATAATTGTTTTTTTTTCTAATAACTGTATCTCTTGCTTTATGGAGTGTGGGCCACAGATATCTTTTGTTTCATTACTTTTATTTTTTATTAAGCAGCATGTGGCTAGCAAGATAATCTGTACGGGGAAGGTTTCCTTGATAAAATGTGCTCTAATGAGAGTCTACATTTACAAGACTGGTCAGGCCCTAGGGGAGAACAGATGCTTTGTTAGGGCACCTGGATTCATGACTGGACTTCTTTTTGTTAGCTGGGGCAGTCTTTCTTGTCTCCTTCTCCCTTCTTTTATTTACTAATCCTCCCTCCATTCCCTGAAAGTTTTTTTGTGTGTGTATGTCTGTACTTTTCCCTTCCATAATCAAATACTTGCTTTTATTCACACTAGAAAGTGTAAACAACTGCTCAAAAGGTGCAAAGTGAATGCATTTCAGGTTAATTCTGGCTCCAAGGTGCTAACTCCTCCCCCACAAAAGCAAACATCCCAAAACTGGAGCAGGAACATTAATTTGCAGGATTGATTGCTTACCCCTAAATGATATTCCATTTTCCCAAAATTGCTGCAGGCAACTCACTGAATAGGAATGGGAGTTGAGGGAACCAGAAAATAGTGAGTTAGCTTATTCTGCAACATCCCCCGACAGGATGCACTGTACGCTTGTGAGAAGAACCCGCCTTGGAGGCATGTCCTCTCTCCTTTCGTTTGAATAAGTTCTTACTTGGTAAACTCATTGAGTGAGTTCTCATACTTTTCTTCAGCCTTCTCTATTAAACAGGCTCCAATATAAGCATGTGAAAAGGCAGATGTTCTGCACAATGGTGATGACTCTTCCTCATAAACTCTCAGAGGAGACACTTCTGCAAAAGTCTAGATGTGGGCTGGAGAGATGACTTAGCGGTTAAGGGATTTGCCTATAAAGCCAAAGAATCCCAGTTTGATTCTGCAGGACCCATGTAAACCAGATGCACAAGGGGGTGCATGCATCTGGAATTCGTTTGCAGTGGCTAGAGGCCCTGGCATGCCCATTCTCTTTCTCTCTCTCTCAACTAAATAAATAAAATATATATTTTTTTAAGTCTGAATGTTTGGTTCCTTTGGTGTTAAAAAAATAAGAAGAATGGAGAGTTCAAGTTCCCTCATTTTTCAAACTCTGATGAAGACTATCATTTCAGAAGTGATATTGAATCTATCAGATACAGTTTTATCTATCTCAGAGATACCATGAAACTGTTTAGAAAACTCTTCTTTCTCTTAACTACCATACGAGAAAGGAGAGAGAAGTGATAACTAGGAAAACGGCTACTAGGAACATACAAGTCAGAATTTCCACTGAAGGAGACTCAGAGTCGGTTCCGGACGTCAATAAGGCCAACCCCAGATTTCATAAGACCTGTGCTCTGAAGGAATCTTTCAGACTAGCCAGCTACATAGGAAGTAAACATGACAGGAATTGTCATTCCCCTTGTCTCTCAGAACAGCCATCTGCTCCTGCGTTAAAGCCATTTTCTATTAAATTCACCAGCATGCTAATTAAAGAACGACTGGAGGATGGTGAAGCTGCCAGATGCTATGAAGATACATCACTGTCTTTTTATCTGGTTAGGCAAACGTTTAATTAAACCTGCAGCTGCTCTGTCTGTTCGAGCCACCAACCCAGCTAAATCTCATTTACCTGAGAAAATCGTTTTGCATTAGTGTCTTTCAAGGAGTAAAACAACTTAAAGCAGACTTTGCTTAAATATTTAAAGTCTTTGTACATGATTTAATTACATGCATCAGTAATTACATAAGGGCAACTTGACCCTGACATTGCTTGGAGTTTTTGTTGTGTCTCCTTATTCCTAATCCAATGTCCCCTCAATGGTGCCCTTATTTAATGGAATAAGTAGTATGAGGAAGTCTTAGTAGAGACATGGGTGCTGGGCCACTTTCTGTTGGAATTTACTTGGATATAGGAGTCTTAATGTATTTAAAAGACCTCTTCTTGAAGAAAATAAGTCCAGTCGAGAGAAGATAGAAATGGAATGTGACATTACAGTATGCTTGATATGCAATTCTGACTGATAACTGTCAGACCACCAGCCAGCACGGTGGGCCTATACTGGTCTTTTTATTCAAGAAAATATATAGTCATTTTCTTTACATAGAGTTTTCTTTGAATTGTGGATGTATGCACATTTGTCATCTATTTAAATGAACACTATATGTTTGTTGATCAGCAGATTTTACCTGGAAAACATGCTGCATATCATAACACTCAAAAAAAAAATCATGGGGCTGGAGAGATGGCTTAGCAGTTAAAAGTTTGCCTGTGAAGTGTAAGGACCCTGGTTCGAGGCTCTATTCCCCAATATACACATAAGCCAGATGCACAAGGTGGCACATGCATCTGGAGTTCATTTGCAGTGGCTGGAGGCCCTGATGTGCCCATTCTCTCTCTCTCTCTCTCTCTCTCCCTCCCTCTTTCTCTGTCTGTTACTCTCAAATAAATAAATAAAAATAAACAAAAAAATATAAAAAATCATGACCACTCATGGGTGCTAGCTGCAGATTAAAAAGAGAATTAGCTTAGTGAATGTCATGGAGACTGGATATAGCCACATTCAATGGTGGGGCTTTAGGTGAATGTCTCAAAGAGCAAATGCAGGACAAACACAGCATCGAAAGTTCTAGACTTGCTTAGACAATGAGGCCCCACTGCAGAGCACCCTGACACTCCTCAGGGAAGCAGGCTCTTACCTCCCTCCCACTGACAGGTTCCAAAGGTGTGGTCACAGCAAACGTGTGGGATGCTTGGCCCTAAAACCTGCAGAGGGAGGGTGTGGCAGTCAACACAGCACAAGACAATGGACATTTACCTGGATAGTGCTGTAAATTTACAGAGAAGAGAGTTTGGAGTTCTGCAGTGAGGATTGGTGGGCCAGGGGAAGACTTCACTCCTTAGACCAGAGGAGAAAGGAAAGTTTGCTTAATAAGCTACCAAGAGAGCAGCAGACATGGCAGGAACAGAAGAAGCACTGTATGTGATGGGCGCCAGGGTCTCCATTGGTTAGGATGAGCCACTTGAGTGTATAATTATTCAAGCATACAATTTCCAATGCCTGATGGGCTGAGCTCTGTCTGAAAAAAACCTATCTACCATAGCCTACTTTCAGTTTGGAACAGGTGAGTTCATCAGGAGGAGAGCAAGCAGTACAGGAAGAAATGGCAAGCAGCTGAAGAAGAACAGAATTACCAAGCCAAGCACTGACCACACCCAGTGGAAATGACTGGGGAAGTCAGGTAAATAAATAAATAAATAAATAAATTTTTTAAAGCCAGACCTTTTTAAAGGCTCACACCTTTAATCGAAATGTTATGGGATATTTGGGGAATTCAGAAAAGTCTTCAAACTCCAAACCCTGAGTTTGTGTTTATATAAAACCAAAGAATTGGGCAAACCAAACTGAGGAGAATTATTAAATTATTATATTTATTTAGGGAAGTATGAAACCAAGGGAAGGGAAATGGATACCCTCACATGGTCTGTGAGCCCTTGTGATGGTCCTGAAAGAAATATGAAAAGGGATTTACAAAGGAAAGAAAAGAAAGTGCAGGAAGGGAGAGAGAGGAGTCAGGGGGTTCTCCCCTTGTCTCAGCCCAGCTGGCAGAGTGAGGAGAGACTTACCAGAACCTGGAAGTTCAGGAGTCATGAACAAGCAGATAAGAGAGCTTGCCCCTGGTACGCATCTATTTATAACCTTATTGAGGTGGGCTCTACCTTCAGGTTCAAGTGAACCTGAGAGACAGCTCATTGGTCTGGGCTAGGAGCTGGCTCAAGAAGAGGCCAGCAATGAAACCAAGTTTGGGGCTGAGTTTAACCAACCACAATGCCAGGATCAGGGGAAAGGGGACCCCTTCTCAGGAGGGGCTCAGGTTGCCCATGGATAAACATGCCTAGGGAACTTCTTTAGGCAAGAGATAAGGAAAAGCCAGATTCTTCCTGGGCAAAGTGGGGTCTGCAGGGTGCAAGGGTAGGCCCAAATACATTCCTGCTTTTTACTTTCAGGGGCTTAGTTACCCTAAGTGCCTTAGTAGGAAGATCTCCATTAGTTTGAGGCCAGCCTGGGCTACAGAGTAAGTTCCAGGTCATCCTGAGCTGGAGTGAGGTTGTGCCTGAAAAGAAGGGGAAGGAAGAAAAGGAGGAGGAGGTTCTTCACACTTTGAAGACTATAGCTACAGTTGTCTCGAAAGTGGGTGAGGAGGCATGCAGAAGGGAAGAAAGAAGAAGAGCCTGGGAGAGGAGGCTTCTCCCCTGTGTCAGTGCTGATCCATTGCCTTGCGTCCGCTTGCATGATGTGGAGGACATTGGAATTCACCCCTTTCCGCTCTGGGTTTTTATGCTTGCTACTGTTTATGGATCGAAGGGAAATGCTCACCACCCTCCGTGAGAATAAAGCAGCCTGGACACTGAGTCCCACTGGCCTGGAGTGAGGGTCCTCAGAAGCATGTCAATGGGAAGCTGCTGTGGTGGGCAGTCCTTCCTCCTGCCCTGACTGCTCGGCCCTGAGGAGCATCTCCTCTGAATATTCAACTGATTCTCCCAATTAAAAGAACCAGACCATGAGGAGGTGACGACATGACTCAGGCCTTTCTGGCTTCAAACTAACAATCTTCTGCAATCTAGATGGCGTCTCCTGGATCAACACAAATTTAAATTTGTACTTATTTGTTTACTTTTAGCCAGGGTCTCACTTTAACCCACACGGAACTGGGACTCACTCTGTAGCCCAGGCTGGCCTCAAACTCATGGTTCTCTTCCTACTTCAGCCTCCCAAGTGCTGGGACTAAAGGCGTGAGCCAATATGCCCAGCTAAGATTTCTTATTTCATTTTATTATTTTAAAAAATTATTTATTATGCTTTTTTCAATTTATACAAATGTATCTATTTTCCGTAGATTACAGTCATGCATTCTTTCACCCCTGGTCTCCATTTTCCAGAGGGTCCTCCTCAGTATGGTCCTTGGTCTTCACTGTGGTGTAATTAAGGTATTAATCACATTTGGAAAAACAAAGCATAAAAACTATTTATCAAACTAAACTAAGAGAGTGATGGGGTTCATGTTTCCTGAACGTAGGAGTATGCGCCCATGGCAACAATCCAAGCCAATGTGTATTGTGAATATGCAGCTGCCCCGTGCGTTCTGCCTCAAACATGTGCTGGACTTAAACATATCACAGCAAAATCTCTAAACAAAATCCAGTGTACCACCTGTTGTTCTACCAGCATCTGCTGATCCAGGTGAATCCACTCTCAAGAGAAACCAAAAGTGGAAGAAATATATATTCTTACAGAAACGCCCTCCTTTTTCTAAAAGCATGCAAATTAAAATTAAATAGTTTTGGATTCTTAAGAATGTGACCCATTATGGAGATTAAGCATGTGTGGGGGATGCAATGCCATTTTAGAGCGTGTACTTAGCATGCAAGAGATCTGAGTTCAATCCCCAACACCCCCCACTCCAAAATTAACTATGTGTGGTGAAACAAATGAAGAGAATTTCATTTTATTTTTCTGTGAATGAAGAGAAAAGAGCATTAGTTACTATTGTTAGCAGCCAATTAAAGAGAAGTAAATGAAAATATATTATAATAATATTGTGTTTTTAATTTACAAACATGATGCAAACCCTGCTTAGGAGAAAATGGGCTTTGGGTTGATTTTCCAGGAATGTGGTTATTCAGTTCCACTTTTGTGAGATGATTGGCTATGGCTCAAGATATCATTTGTGACTGTGCATATGACAGGTTGATTGATTTGGGCCTTATTAGTGCCATCTGCTAACCAGTTGGAATGTACAGTGGAGACAAAGCAATAATTTGTAGAGAAAATACTAAGCATGTTTTCAGTGAGGGCCCCAGCCCTTGCTCTCAATAACAGACAATAGAAGCAAATTCTGATGGGGTTCAAGTGCTAATTCCCGTCATGACATCATCTACACCTAACTACCTGTCCTTTTACATTGGAGTTTAGAGATTCAATGTGAATCACAGGGCACCATTCAGTTCAAAACAGGAAATACCTGTGAATACACTTTCAACACATTTATCATGATTTTAAGATGCTACTATGGGTTTGCAAATGATACAAAAATGATTATGACACATGTTTCTTATAGACTACAAGTGCTGCTATAAATATTGTAGAGTGTGCCTTGTTGGTCAATACATATGAGCGGCCTAGTTGGCTGCTAGCATAGGCATATGTTTGTTTCGATCTAGTTTTTCATAGTGGTCATGCCAATTTGTTCTCAGGCAGCACGGTGTAAGTTCCAGTTGGATTGAAATTATTCAAACAGAAAGAAAATTGTGGCAGTTTCCTTCAGTCAGAAAAAAAAAAAAAATGCTCAGACTTCCCAGTTAGTAAATCTAATTTTTTCACATTATAATTTTTTATGAGCTAAAAGACTCATAGTGACAGAAGCAGGAAGTGCATGAGTACTGACTATTCAAGTTGTATCAAATCCCTAGTAACTTACAGCTCCCTTGTCTTGCAACTTTAAGGTGACTTTGTCTGTCTAATTCAAATAATACTGTCTATTAAGGATTCTTTATCCTCTCCATTAGTAATGATGTCATTCTTTCAACTCCCTTTATGCTGTTCATGTCCCAACTTATATTTCGGTCACGTTATGCTCTTTTGTCTCACCTGGTTTAGTACTGGGCTTGAGGGCAAGGATTGTACGTATGTATAACTGCCAGGCCCACCTACACTTTTACCATGAGTCTCATTAGTTTCCAGTTTACCATGAATCAGTATTCCTTTGCTTTAGAGAATAAGTGACTTAAAGTCTTGATTTCACAAAATCTGAGTTTGAAGTTCATCTCCAGCTGGCCTTGGGGAGCAGGGATGGGAAGGAATGTGGGAAGGCAGCAGAAGGTCAGGCATTTTTTATTGCTCAGAGGAATTCAGTGCAATATGCTCTCTGGGAGCTCTGGGGATTTGAGTATCCCAGGGATTGCTGGCAGCTTGGGTTTGCATTTGAAGCACTGTTTGGGAATGCTCATATGGTGTGTGACTGTGCTGTGCCTAGAAGTGACAGCACCATCTGCTCCCTGATTACTGAGAAATGGGACATGGTCTACCCTCTCCAAATGAACACAAATGCATATGCATGCATGCATGCGTGCACACACTCACACGCCACATAGCCCCAACCCCTATTCCAACCTGAACAGAAAACAATCCATTGACTTTCCATTTCAAGCTTTAATCTCAGCGGAAAATTCTGATGAGTCAGGTACCAAAATACAGACGTAATGAGATCTTCCTCTTTCACAGAGAACTTTGAGGGCCAGGTGAGCAGGAAACAAACAAACAACAACAAAAAAAAATCATCACATTCAGGCATTCAGCATGGAAGATGAGTTATAATGACAGATGGCAGCAGTCAATGAATAATAAATAAATAAATAAATAAATAAAAAACCTCCACCGAAAAAAGCAACCTGGAAGGGCATTAGTGTATATGTCAAATTCAGGCAGTGTAATGCAATAGCATATGTGATGATAGAGCCAATTTGTAAGGAACGCTAAGAACTGTTTTGTTGACTACGGATGGGAAATTATATTTTTCCTCTGTATGAACATCATCTCCTTTACCTTCAACTTAATAGAATGAATAATGGAGCCACGTGTTCCACAGAGGCAGCTGGGCTGTCAGGGAAACCTCTGGCCCAAATAGAAATGGAGAAGTTGAGTAGCGTGATTAACAAGCCACAGGAATAGGCAATGTATGCCCATGAGTTTCTTTGATTATCTCAATTTTGTATAAATCTGATCCTTTCAAAAAAAAAAGATAACTGAGTGATTGACTAAAGGTAGGGTAATATAATTTAAATTTTTATATGTCTTTTCACATAAAATATGTTTGCAGATCAAGGAAAGTTCTTTATACAAATGGACTCATTATTTTGGGTCCAGAAAGATATAACCATTGCAGTGGTGGCTTTCCGAATACAGACATATGGTGGTGTCAGTGTGTGCAGGTAGGGGAAGCAAGGTCATTTTCAACAAGATGTTGGAATAGCTCATCTGAAAAAAAAAAAAAAAAAAAAAACCTTCCATTAAAAAACAAAAATGCTGGATAAAATATATCAAGCTGTTAATTGAGCTTGTAAAACAGCCTAAAGCAGTTCTCACGGGGCCAAAGTGAAAATGAAAGGCTTTGAGGTTAGCTTCTAAACATCCTCTGGGAGGCCCTGTTTTGGGCAAGCAAAGAGGAAACTTATGCGTCTAAATAATCTAAGAGCTTCAGTTTTATGCCCAAAGAAGACAAGGTCTTAGGTAGCCTGAACACAAATGTTTCAAGTCCAAATAGGATACTTATATGATTTATAAGTCTCTTCCTCTGAACATGTAGTAATTACAAAAGAAAGAGTAGAAAGTTAGTAGTAAATTTAGTGGAGCATCCTGACAGATTTTATTTTAGCCAATAGATCATGAGTAGCAAGAGCCCTCCGCATCCAGTTTCCAACCACACATCAAAAAGTTTGAAGGAAACATTGCACCTACACTGAACATGTGCAAACATTTTTGGTCACAGTTTTCTGAGCAATCCACATGCCAATCATAGCAGATCACTCGCATTGTGTTAGGTGTTGTGAGTATTGCAGAGATAATTTGAAGGGCACAAGAGGATGTGCATAGATTATCACCAACTACTGTGCCATTTTATAGAAGGGACTTGCATATCAGTGGTATTTGGAATCGTACCAAGACCCACTCTTGGAACCAATTCCACTCAGGGAGCAAGGTACGACACAAGCAGCCATATGCGCTCTGACTGGTAGAATGCTTTGAGAGGCACGTTTGTTCTCCAGCATCTTCCCAAATGATACATAACTTCAGGATAATCATGTAAAAATCAAGCAAAATAACTCTCTAGTGCTCTCAGAACATGTTAAAGTTGTGGAATATGAGGAAAGAAGGAAGAAATGAACCCACTAGAATATGGAGACAGAGAAGTCATGACAATTAGATACGAGATGAGAGCCTAGATTGGGTCCTAATGCCAAAAGAAACTATTGTAAAATCTGACTAGCTTCCCTTTGAGTAACTTTAGACAATAGCATCATATTAAGGTGATATTTTTGTTTTGAAAAAATTTAATATGATTAAGATTTTAAAACAAAGCTGTATGTTGTTATGGAAGGGAAAGTTTTACAGGAACTCCAAACTGTTTTTACAATGATTTAAGCCAAAACATCTTTAAACATTAGCTTTAAAAAACCAACAAACAGGGGCTAGAGAGATGGCTCAGCAGTTAAAAGCACTTACCTGCAAAGCCTGCTGGCCAAGGTTCAATACCCTAATATCCATGTGAAGCCAGATACACAAAGTGGTGCATGAATCTGGAGTTCATTTACAATGGCAAGAGAGCCTGGTATGCCTATATCTTCTCCCCTTTCCTTCTCATACTTTCTCTCCCTGACTTTCTCTAAAATAAATAAATAGAAATAAAAAGGATAACATGAGAAACAGAAAGGATGACTAAATAATATATTAACTACAAGAAGGGGCAGGGTGTCCTTTTCCCCTCTGTGACTGTTATAGACTGTGTAAGAGGGTGTGTAGGCCCAGTGACCCTTCACTATTTCTCAGTTACTGAAATCACCCTGTAAATAACAGGATAACAGCACAGGAAACTCCAACAGGAAGTTGTCAGAGAAACAAGCACCTTCACTGTTCCAGGTGACTTGAAATGTTCTGGAAGTGGCTTCTATTTCCTTTTACAAAACTATAGTCTTAGGACTATAACTTTAAGAGTACCATGAAAGTAACAAGGTATTCAATAAGCCTTGGACTTGAAGGGATGGAAAATGTAATGATACAACTGTAAGCTGGGAGTGACCAAGACCACACAGACCACTCTGAGGCAAAGATGAAAGCTTTTACTCGGGAAAAGCACGAACTACCAGGGCTGACTCTCAAGAGAGGAGCACAGCCAACCTGAGTTTGCAGATATTGGGTTTTCAGTTGGGGGAAGGTGAGGAAGGGAAAAGTTGAATAAGAAAGGCTCCTTTAGGGGAGATCTAGAATAGCTAGGGTGTGACACCAGTATAGTGACCAGGTGACTTATGAGATAAGGGGACAGGAAACCATGACCTGGGGGCATTGTAGGCAAGGAAGGGACAATGGCTGGGCAGTTTCTTGAGGAATGTGGATAATCCACTTCCTTATGTTTCTGTCACCCTTCTGCTGTCCTTGGTGACTCCATTTTGTAAGCCCATCCTGACCTAACATTCCAGCCTTTTGTTAGTGATAAGAGACAAAGGTTAATTTCTTCAGGCTGACTGTAGGGGCAATGAGTTCTTATGGGAAAGGCTGGATGGGGCTCCCTTTCGGGCAGGTGATAAGGAGGCAGTTCTATGGTAGCTAGAGGTGGCAGAGTGGTGAGATCCATAGTGAGCACCCTCAGTCAGCGCCAGTGTAGCATGCTGTTACGACTTGGTCCTGAATGAAACCAAGACTTCTCTCGTACCATCCCTGTATTGAGCTGGCTTCGGGGCAGTGGCTGGCCACATCTGTTATAGAGATGGTGAGGGAGATGGGCTCTGTGCACCCCGTGAGAAGACAGAAGGAAGAATTAAGGAACTTGTTATCCTTGTCAACAGCTATGACATCAAAACACCAGGCGCAAGGGGAGGGTGAGCATTCCGAGGCAAGGGATAGAGGGCTTGGGGCAAGACAGAGCAGGCCGAGGGGCATCAGTGTTTTGGGATCAGGGGAAGAGTAGGAACATGAGAAAGTTTAAGTTTGAGAGTGTCCCTTGGGGTGGTGGTATACTTATCCCTGTGTTGCAGACAGCTTCAGGTTCGCTGAGATGAACTTCCAGACCAGGCACAGTTATGGAGGAAGGGATATTATTTATTGAAGCTTACAGATCCAGGGGAAGTTCCATAAAGTCAGGAGAAGCAGCCTGCTATTCACAAGGCCGAGCAGAGAGAGAGAAACCAACCAGCCACCACAGCACACAGACCAAAACTACTGCCAAAAGGTCACACAGCACACTTCAGGAACTCCTGCTAGGTACATTTGCATAGCTTTACAATGGAATCTCAAACCATCACCACACCTTAAGACCGGGGCCCCCAGTGACCTTGCCTCTAGCAAGGTGATTGCAGATGCAAACTATAACTAAAAAAAAAAAAAAAAAAAAACACTGAATATATTGGGGGACATATATTCAAACTACCACACCCTGGATGAGATAGGGTAAGGGCTCAGGAAGGAGGGGGCCCAAGGAAAAGCTCTGATTCTGGCTAACGCAAGTGGGAGGAGCTGGGGTCAGGGTAGGTGAAGTTAATCAGAGACAGGCAGAGGCAGAAGGCATGAATTAAGGTTAGAGTTTGATATTGTACGTCAGCATCAGACAGGGGAGCCTATTAGTCTGAATCAGTGTTTATATTGTACTCATATTTTGTAGTTATATTTTTCTTATTGGGTGATTAAGACCATGTAGACTGCCAGAATTAACTGTATATTTTGGAGGTCAATAATGGCACTGTAGGAGAGACTTTTAGGGACCTGTGAGGAGTTCTATGACTCTCAGCATTGTCATCTGCTAGGATAAGTCAAGGCAGTGCTGACCAAGTGGCCCTCCCTCTTTTGGGAAGCCTGGAGGACTGATTTTCCTCCGACGAGACTCTCCTATTGCAGATACACTGACTTGGAGTTTATCTCCGGGTCACCATATCCTCTCTGATCAAGAAGACAGGTAACTTACCAGAAGCTAGAAGTTAGCACTGTTCCATCATCTCCTGTGGCCTTCTGACCTGGGAGCAGGAACCAAAATATTGGTTATCCTTTTAACTCCAATGTTTACAATTTATTTTGGCTTCTACATATGGTTATTAATCACTCAGAGAGACTGTACATATCTGATTAGCAAGACAGATTAGTTTAAAATGTGTAGAACAAAGCTGGGTTTGGTGGTGCATGCCTTCAATCCCAGCACTTGGGAGGCAGAGGTAGGAGGATTGCCAAGAGTCTGAGGCCACCCTGAGACTACATAGTGAATTCCAGGTCAGCCTGAGCTAGGCCAAGACCCTACCTCAAAAACAAAACAAAAAAAACAAACAAAAACAAAAAAGGTATAGGACATATCTGGTTAGCAAAGCAGTTCTGGTTAGAGAATGACACAAAAGTTTAAAATCATTCTGATTAATATTTAAGTTTAGTTGTCAGGTGACAGTGTAAGCTATATCTGGGACATAGAAAGCATACACATTCTATCTTTTAAGTTTCTGTCAGTTACAAGTATAGACAGAACATTTTAGCAATTATTTTTAAAACATTTTTGACCAATTATTTTATCAATAACTTTAAGGCAATTGATTTAATATAGAAAAATGGTATGTCAAGAAAAGGCAAGACAATAGCAAGAAATTTTTGGCATCTTAGCGGTTAAACGCTTGTTTGAAAACAACTTTGGCTCCAGTCTGTATACCATGCACAAGGAGGTGCAGTACAGGACTGGAGATGATCCCCAAACTGGAAGTTCATAACAGCAATTTAAGATTAAAAAAATTATTTTTAAAAGCAGGAAACATGTCTTAAGTATCAATATCTTTATATGCAATGAACTTAAGATACCAGAAATGAAACAATTAATTAAGTGAAACCTTGACTGAGACTGATTATACATAGCTTAAGAATAAATAAAACTTGGTTATTGTTGAGTTAAGTAAGCCTGATTTTAACATACATTAGAGACAATATGACAGACATAAAGTATTTTTTTGTGTTTTTTTATTGACAACTTCTATACTTACAGACAATAAACCATATTTCCCTCCCCCCCTCCCCTCCCCCATTCCCCTTCAGAACTCCCTCTCTCCATTAGTCTCTTTTTTAATTTGATGTCATCATCTTTTTCTCCTATTATGAGGGTCTTGCAAAGGTATTGCTAGGCACTGCAAGGTCATGGATATCGAGGCCAATTTCTGTCTGGACAGTTGCATTGTAAGGAGTCGTGTCCTTCCTTTGGCTCTTACATTCTTTCCACCACCTCTTCCACAATGGACCCTGAGCCTTGGAGGGTGTGATAGAGATGTTTCAGTGATGGACACTCCTCCATCCCTTCTCACCACTATGTTGCCTTTTGGGTCATCCCAGTGGTAATTGCCATTTAACCACAAGTGAGAGTAGCACTAATATATGAATATGAACATTAAGTGTAGTGCTTTCAGGGAAGTTTGGTGGGAAAAATATATACATTTAGCCAGACAAGAGCAGGCTTTATACTCCTAAGGCTCATGACTTCCCCTGCCATATAAAGTAATTTTTTAATAAGTACCTTTTACTACTGACCAATTTAAGGCTTAACTAAAGAAATATTTATGACCATTATATGAAGCTTAGACAAACTATATTAATATTGTATACAGTGGATTTCCCTAAGACATGGGGAGCTTTCTCAGTTTTCCCAAGAACAAGATTACAATAAGTCACTTTTTATAAGACTTAGATTATAACCTCAGTGATAATCACCCAACAAAACCAGCATGAACAAGACAAGAACCATCATAAAATTACAGAGTTGTAGGCAGGCATGGGGATGTATGCTTAGTGATAGCCAAAACATCATGTACTTTGTATAAACCAAATTACAATATTCTGATATCTGGAAAAGTTTGATATGAACAAAAAGTAGAGTTCACATATTTAAGGCACATGAGGCTACAGAGAGTAAACTATGAACAAAAGGTCTGCTAACAGAATTTAAAATAAATGGTCTTGTTCTCTTCTCTTGATTTTCCCACCCTTCCCCTGCCTCTTTCTTTTCAGTTTTCTTTGATAACTCTTTTAATTCTCATTTTAAAATGCCATGTTCTTAGCCATCAGTTCTCAGCCTTCTAATTTTATTTGTTGTTCAGAATGCTCTCACTTACTGGCAAAACTTCCAACCTTTACTGTAGCAGACAGCTTCAGGTTCACTGAGATGAACTTCCAGACCAGGCACAGTTATGGAGAAAGGGATATTATTTATTGAAGCTTACAGAACCAGGGGAAGTTCCGTAATGGCAGAAAAAGCTGGCCTGCCTTCACAGATCCAAGCAAGAGAGAGAAAAAGCCACCAGCCACACAGCACACAGAGCAAAGCTACAGCCAAAAGCCATGGCACACTTCAGGAACTCCAACTGGGCACACTTTGCGTATCTTTACAATAGAATTTCAAACCCACCATCACACCTTAATATCCGCCCAATGACATTGCCTCCAGCAAGGTGGCTGCAGATGCAAACTATAAACTAATAAAACACTGAATATATTGGGGGCCATATATTCAAACTACCACATTTACCTAAATAGAGGTATCACCCACACCCTGGTCTCAACCAGGATCTCTCCCTGACACCCTAGCATGGATACCCAGTTGGCTCAAAAGACATCTTATCTCTAATATAGCACAAACATCTCGAGGTCAGATCATGTCCCAAGTTAAATTTGTTACTCCCCCCCCCATATCTGATGGCACACTTTTGTTCTCTTTCCTAGAAACCATGTGCCAGAAATCTGGGGTTTGTTCTACACACCTTCCCTCCCATCATCCTGCAATCAGGATGCAATCAACACTCATCTAAAGTCCTATTGTTACTCATTCCTCCTTTTCACCCCTACTGGCTTGGATCATTTCTTCTTAACTACCCCAGTGACTTCTAGAATACCAAACATGAGTCACCTTGCCATTATCTCCTTTCTAGCCTTCCCACAGTGACCAGTGTCATCTGTAATAAACAGAATATTTGCCTTTTTAAAATCTGTTCCTGTTTCACACATGTTCCTGTTTTCCAGTTCCCGGAATCCACAGCATGAGTTCTATGATCAGATCTGGGTTGTGAAGTGGGGTGAGAGAACGAAGAATAGCAAGAGTGGAAATTTCTTCGTAACAGAAGTTCAGGGCATACCTTGGCACAGTTTAGATCTTAAATGTTCGCTGAGGACCCATGTGTTGAAGCCTTCATCTGCAGCCTGGGATGTTACTGGGAGCTGGGGGAACCTTTTAGAGGTGGAGTCTAATGGGAAGACATTAGGCTGTCGGGGGCATGCCCTGGAAGGGGCCTGTAGCACTCTATTCTCTACTTCTTCTCTGCTCCTGGCCATCATGAGGTGTGTAGCTTTGCTCTTCCACATGCTCCTCACCATGATAGTGTCACCCTAGACCCAGAAACAACAGAGCCAACTGACCATGAGCTCATGGTCAGGAAAACATGAGCCCAAGTGCCCCTTACACCATTTTACTTATCTCAGGTATTTTGTCATAGTTTCAAAGATTTCATCTTTCGGTCATTTGGCCCCATTGCTTTCAGCCTGCAGGCCTGTGTTATCATGGAGGGAGTTTATGGTGGAGGCAACTGTTCACCTTATGACAGCTGAACAGCTGAACAAAAGGCAGGGGAGGTGACACAGGAAGGGATCCAGGTCTCGTGACCTCTTCAAGGGCAATGCCTTTATAAACCTTAACACTAAACCTTACATCTTAAAGGTTCCACCACCTAACAAGAATGCCAGAAACCTTTTAACACATGGACTTTTAGGGGACAGTTCAAGATCCAAATTGTAGCACTACCTGACATGCGTATCTCTGTGAAAAGGTTGCATTTGAGACGAATCTGAAAGAATATAGGATTGGGCAAGGAACTGGAGCCAGGGGGATTTAGGTAGGCAGAGAAAAGCTAGGAAAATAAGAGGTGTTACTATTCTATTTGAGACAGAGAGAAAGGAATCAAATACCTATTTTGGAAATGTTACATTTAAAATAACTATTAAATAGCCAAGTGGAAATGTCAAGTAGGTAATTGCCTATCTAGGTCCAGAGCCCGGAAGAGCATCCTGAACCACAGATGTTAATGGGGAGGTGATTAGCATTTGGATGGCAATTGATTTCCTTGGACTGGGGAGGTGGGAGGAGGGCCGGATAGAGAGCAGGACCGGCGCAGAGCTCTGAGCTCTGAGGCACTTCAACCTGGAGAAGTCAGCAAGAGCATAGACATTGGGGAAGAACCAGGAAGAAAATGCAAGTCTTGAAGAGTATGTGAGAGGCGGGTACAGTTTAGGTGACTGAACCCCTGAAGATAAAACGGCAGAGAAGTCTGCACCACTTGCTAGAAGTCAAAGATGATCTGACTTCTTATCTTCTGCCTAGTTCCCCAGACCTGTCCCCCCCACCCCCCGCAAGCAACCAGGGCCCTCCTGGGAGGGAATCTTTCATAGGATTTAAACATTGTGGTTGGTCAAGTTCAGACCCCAGCACTTGGTGTCAGGGCTAACCTCTTCCTGAGACAGCCCCTAGCCCTAACCAAACCAGCTGGCCCTCTGGTTCACCTGAGCTGGAAGACAGCCCACCACTATAAGGTTATAAATATCTTTGCAAGGGGAGGGCATGCCCTCTGTCCACTTGGGAACTTCCAGCTGTGGGGCAATTTTCCCTCGGCTGGGCTAGGCCTGGGCTGGCTTGCCCCAGGCTCAGGCCCTGGCCCAGCCAGGAGGCCCTCCTAGCCCTTGCTCTCCACATGGGTTCTTTATCCTCTTCAGCTCTCCACATGGCAGGAGCTCCTTGAACTTTCTTTGTTCTTTCCACCCTTTTTTTCCAGGACCTACATGTGGGATTTCTAGCCACGCGAGTGCCTTTCCTTGGCTCTGTTCTTCCCTCAATAAATATAATAATTTAATAATTATCCTTCTAAGTCTTTTTATTCAATTCTTTGATTTAAATTAGAAACGGACCTAGTGTTTGGGGTTCAAGGACTTACTTGGACCCCCTACACCCCATAACATATGGAACCCCAGAAGCCATGGGATTGTATTCAAGGATGTATAATTTGGAACACCAATCCTCTGATGTTATAGTTAATTTTATAATATTAGCCGTTGAAGTTCTCCTCTTTTTTTATGACAGAGGGAGAGAAAGAAAAAGAGAGAATTGGTACACCAGGGTATCTAGCCACTGCAGTCAAACCCCAAACATGTGTGCCACCTTGTGCGCATGTGTCACTTTGAGATCTGGCTTACGTGGGATCTAGGAAATTGAACATGAGTCTTTAGGCTTTGCAAGCAAGTGCCTTAACCTCTTAGCCATCTCTAGCCTATCTTCTCCTATCTTTAGAATTAGTATTAATATATACAGATTAGGGTGTGCTAGACTGTAGTGGCTTTCAAAATGGAGATAGAAAAGGGGAAGCTGAAGGAAGTGTAATGGGGAAATTGGAGTTCTGGGGTGCTTCCTGGAACCCCAAGCCCTGAGTTCATATCTGCAAACTAACCAAAGAATTAACAATTCCAGGTTCAAGAGAATGATTTTTAAAATATCACATTTTATTCATATTTTACAAAGGAGTGTGGAAAGGGGAAGGTTGGGAGGTCAGGGGAAATAAAGTAGGGAAAAGAGAAGTACAACACGTGGAGCCCAAAAGCCCATGTGGGCCATGTGTAGCTCAGGAGTCCATGTGACCAGATGGTTCTGCAAAAAAAGGATGGAAAGAAAAGAGGAAAGAAAGTTCAAGGAGCTCCTGCCATGTGGGGAGCTAGAGGACATAAAGAACCCATGCTGAGAGTAAGGGCTGGGCTTGGGGGGAGCCCTCCTGGATGAGCTTGGGCTAGGGCCTAGGCTGAGCCCCTCCTGCCTGGGCCTGGGCCTGAGCCTGGGCTGAGGCAGCCCAGGGAAAAACTCACCCACAGCTGGAAATTCCCAAGTGATCAGAGAGCCAGCCTGCTCTCCCCTTGCAAAAGTATTTATAACCATGGGGTAGTGGGCTGTCTTTTGGCCCCGGTGAACCAGAGGGCCAGCAGGTTGGTTAGGGCTAGGGGCTGTCTCAGGATGAGATTAGCTGTGGCACCAAGTTTCAGGGGCTGAACTTGACCAACCACAATGTTTAAATGTTGTGAAAGACCTCCCTCCCAGGAGGGGTCCTGACTGTTTATGGAAAAACATCTCTAGGGAACTAGGCAAAAGCCAGCCTGCGCTTTTCTCCTTCAGGCATCCAGTCACCCCAACTCTACCCCCCTCTCCAAAGAACAGATAGTTGCCCAGGAGAATTGCAATCTAGAAGGGAAATTTCTTCCTCTAGCTTTTTTGGATATTGATTGAAAAGGAACTCAAAGGACACGGGTCAGCACATCTTCCCCTTAACACTAGCACACAAACAACAAACACCCTATCACTCTCATCGCTCCCTGAATTTGCGGATGTAACATACAGACCAGAAGTTCCACATGCTGACTTGAGCTGGAGCTGGGAATTCTGGCTCTTCCTTGACAGTTAGGAGTCTCTCACTCTGCCTGTAGCTCAGTTCCCTCAAATGTAAAATAAGAATAATAATACCACCTACTCACAGGGTTTATGTAAGAATTAAATGAGATAATTCATAAAGTGTGTATGTATGTGTATTCTCCTGAAATAAGCTGAGGATAGCTGTTGGAGAACAGGTTTGGAGCCAGACTACCTGGGGTTTGATTCCATCTCTGTAGTTTTCCAGTTGAAGCAAGTTGTTCATTCTCATGGCAAATGATTTTTCTTGCCTAATAATGCCTATTTACCTAGTGAGGATTAAGTGAGCAAATAGATGTACTTAGAGAAGTGCCTGTCAAAAAGTTAAGTATTCAGTAAATGTCAACTATTATTTCTCAAAGCATATCAACATGTAAAAATGTCATTATTAACTCAAAAGCTCCATCAGAATGACCATTATTAAAGAATCCAGCAAGCACAGGTGTGTGTGTGTGTGTGTGTGTGTGTGTGTGTGTGTGTGTGTGTGTTTGCGTGCCAATGTGGAGAACCCTTGTGCACTTGTTGGTGTTGGACATGACACAGCTGCTGTGCAAAACGATGTGGAGTTTCATCAAAGCTTAAAAATAGAATCCCCATATGATATAGGAATCCTTCTTTTAGAAATAGATCCTCAAGAATCAAATTAACATCTCAAAGACATCTGCATACCCAGATCCATTCCTTCCTTATTCACAATAGCCAAGAGGAAGCAGACTGCCCATTGACAGATGGTTAAAAATGAGAAAGAAACACAATGAAATATTATTCAGCATTTAAACCTAAGGACATTCTATCACATGTTACAACCTGGGTAAAGCTTGAGGAGGTGAAGTAACCTGTCAGTCACAAAAAGATAAATACCGTGTGTGAGCGCACTTGTGTACGTAGGGCGGTCACAGTGGTGGGAGCATAAAGGAGAATACTAATCGCCAGGGGCTGGAGGGAGGGTGGGGAGTTGTTTGATGAGCAGAGTTTTGGGTACTGTGGGAAGAAAAGATTCCACAGCACTGTTATAAAACAATGTTGACATAGTTAACATCACCAATTATCCACTTAAAAAGGTTGAAGAGTAAGTTTTATGTATTTTTATGATTAGAAATTGGAAGAAAACAAAGCAAAAAACCCCTCATTTTTAGGCACAGGGCGTATGCTAAAACATGTCAAGTGAATCAATTTTCTCTTGCTCAAAACTGATAAGATGCTTTTAAAGGCAGAGTAAGGAACAGCCTTTTGTAATTCCTTTCAGTAATAAAGACTCTGGTATTAACCATTCCAAATAGAAAATCCCTGGAACATGGCAGAGATGCTATAAAGTTCGAATGAAAAATACTAAACAACCCATCTTTATTTAGTTAGATACATTTATTCATTTTTGTTTTAACCAACTCAATCTGGCAGTCACATTCAGTGGTACCCCATGTCAGAACTTACTGGAAGAGCATAGTGGGTAGACTCACAATCTTCTCTTAACATTTTCTGGGTCAGGGCTGGAGGGATGGCTTAGTGGCTAAGGCATTTGCCTACAAAGCCAAAGGACCCATGTTAGCCAGATGCACAAGGGGGCGCACATGTCTGGAGTTTGTTTGCAGTGGCTAGAGGCCCTGGTGCAACCATTCTCTCTCTCCCCCCCTTTCTCTGTCAAATAAATAAATAAAAATAAAATAAGTTTCTGGGTTAAACATGCCACAGAAAGTACCTAATAAATGAAGACATGTGTTATGTATACTCAGCATCGTAGACCAGAAAATCACTTGGTGCAGATCCCAAAATAACCTGTTTTTGGAACAGGGTCTCATTATGTAGGCTCCACCTGGCCTCAAAACTTGCCATCCTCCTGTCTCTTGAGTGCTGGGATCACAGACAAAACTTTTGAAAAGATTCTTGGTTCTTCCTGTCAACCACAAATCCCCTGTGCTCATAGTCATACAGTGAAAGATCTGAAATCCACACAGTAGCCCCTGCCAATTCCCAATCAGGAGGGTCACACTGGGTAATCCATGACTTCAAGGGGTTGGCAGTAAGAGACAGTTGGAGCAAACTCTGCCTGAGCATCCGCTTTGAAGATAAATTCAACTTTCTCACACCAGAGGCTAGGCCACCTACCCACAGAGACCTTCCAATCCACCCCACATCCAAATGACTCGAGCCAGTGATCAAAGAACTCTCAGACACATCTCTACCACCCAGATCCATTTAAATGAAGCATTCAAACCCAAACACTTAATAGTGCCTCAGGGGATCCAGTGACTGATGTCCATCCTGGTCATTCTGTCATTCTGTGCTTCTTGCCCGGGATCTCTAAGTAAAAATCCTTTAAATGTTCTTACTGTGATGGTGGGTTGGATTTGTGCCTTCCACCTGCAGAACCAGGGACTGTCCCACACACAGTATTTCTTGGACACCAGGACAGAAGCCACATAGAGCAATTTAAACTGAATTCGGTGGAAAGCTCATTTCCTCAGACAAAACTGCTAGGTAGCCAAGTGTGCGCTCACCACCTGAGCTGGGGGTGACCACAACAGAGAGCAAAGGTACAGATGTCAGCATTCTCATTTCTACTGGACAGCATCAAAGACTAGCACCCAATTATCATGGCGTGCATCAAACGTGAGCACTCTCTGTGGCTGGCTTAAAGATCTTATATTCCCTTCTTACATCATCCTGGATGCTTCATCAGGAACATTTCCTTGTGTTATATTAAGTTTTTGGAGATGTGTAAGTTTGTTACATCTATAAGGATGTGTGCAATGTAGGAAGAAGTTTTTGCTCTCTAAACAAAAGGTCTATTTGTTTTTATCAGCTAAGGCATATATATATCTGAATTTCCTTCTTTGCCATGGCTACTCAGACATAACTTAATGTTTACTTGCCATAAGATTAACTGAAGGTTTGGATAAACACTCCGTTATCCTCAATACCAATTCTGACATCACTCACTTTATCTTAATATCGTAAGGAAACTCAGACTCCTTTCAGAGCTGGGCTTGAAGACAGTGGAACACGGTGAATGAGTTGTGTATGAGTGGAACTCTACTGCCCTCTTTATTTCAAGAATCAAAGTTCCAAGCAAGACATATTCAAGAACATTTCCCTCTGTAAATCTCTAGCTCTATAACATCAATATGTTATACACATGAATACCAAGACATTTGTGAAATTAGGTAATCACTCTTAATGAAATTTCAGCAGATTACAACAATTTTAAGCTGGGCGTGGTGGCACATGCCCTTAATCCCAGCACTCGAGAGGCAGAGGTAGGAGGATCACCAAGAGATCAAGGCTGCTCTGAGACTACATAGTGAGTTCCAGGTAAGCCGGAGCCAGAGAGAGACCCTACCTCGAAAAACCAAAATAAAATAAATAACAAAAAATAATAAAGAAAAAAAATGATTTAAATGCAATTACCAAAACTTAAAGCAAATGCCATGGTTAGTTGATAAAATTCTGACATTTCTATTAAAATCAAAATCTATCCCATATTGCTAGTACTATTATTACTAACTGAAGTAGCTGATGGAACAAGATGTATGAGAATAAACCATACAGGGCTGGGGAGATGGCTTAGAGGTTAAGGAGTTTGCCTGCAAAGCCAAAGGACCCAGATTCGATTCCGTAGGACCCACGTAGGCCAGATGTACAAGGTGGCACATGCACCTGGAGTTTGTTTACAGTGGCTAGAGGCCCTGGTACACCCATTCTCTCTATCTCTCTCTGCTTCTTTCTCTCGCTCTCTAATAAATAAATAAGCAAATAAATAAATAAACAAACAAACAAACAAACCATACAAATGTTGGGAAAAGCATGGTTATCGTCATTTTTAGAGTGGCAAAGCTAGATCTGTAATAGCTGATTAAGATCAGAAATAGTTAATTAAAGTGAATAGAAAAATAAAAATTGGGCTGGAGAGATGGTTTAGTAATTAAGGTGCTTGCCTGCAAAGCCAAAGGACCTCAGTTCAATTCCCCAGGACCCATGTAAGCCAGATGCACAAGGTGGCACATGTGTCTGGAGTTCCTTTGCAGTGGCTGGAAGCCCTGGCATGCCCATTCTCCCATTCTCTCTCTCTGCTTCTTTCATGCTCTCAAATAAATATAAATATAAATATAAAAAAAGAAAAATTCCAGCCGGGCGTGGTGGCGCATGCCTTTAATCCCAGCACTCGGGAGGCAGAGGTAGGAGGATCGCCGAGAGTTCGAGGCCACCCTGAGACTACATAGTGAATTCCAGGTCAGCCTGGGCTAGTGCAAGACCCTACCTCGAAAAACCAAAAAAAAAAAAAAAAAAAATTCATTTTTCTCTATTTTATCAGTGACTAATTAGAAGCAGTAAAAATACACAGGATAGATTTGATACATAATGTAAATGTGTCACAAGAGGCAAACAATCTACATTGATAGGACGATAAGATCTTACTGAAGAACATAAAAAAGGGATCAAAGTGATTTTCATTTTCTGATATGGAACATTAAAACATACAACTACCCACCTGCTTGAAATTGATAACAGTTATATTGTATTTTTTTTTTCAAAGTAGGGTTTCACTCAGAGATCCTCCTACCTCTGCCTCCTGAGTGCTGGGTTTAAAGACAGGTAGGGTCTCACTCTAGCCCAGGCTGACCTGGAATTCACTCTGTATTCTCAGGGTGGCCTCGAACTCATGGCAATCCTCCTACCTCTGTCTCCTGAGTGCTGGGATTAAAGGAGTGCACCACCATGCCCATATCGACATTGTATTTCTAAGGAATGTGTCCACCATTACAGAAATATTCAAGTAACTTAAGACATACAAACATCTTATCATTTCACCTAACAGTGGTGAGCTCCCCAGCTTCATAAGCTTCCAGGCTCCTTCCATCTTTGGACCTTCCTTTAGAATGTTGGTTTGTTGCTTCCCAGTTCTGACACAGTTGCTGCACTCCAGTCTGGTGACCCAAGTTCAAGGATAAGAAAGGGGCTGAGGGATGGTACAGGCAGTCAGACTTCCGTTCATGCTGCACCACACAGCCATCCATAGCTACCCTAGCAGTTTACTGGTGCAGAAAGAAGTCTTGACTCTTCAGGTCCCACAGCAGTGGCACAGAAGGAAGACGGCTGTGTTTGTTTAGTCAACGGAGTGTTAGTATACACACCACAGTTTCCCAAGAAAATCCGGTTTCCTTTCCAGTTATTTCCTCAACTAGAAAGTAATTCCACAAGGTGAAGTTTGCCTTGCTCACCCCTGTAATCCACACACAGCTATCTGTTGGATGAATACCTTTAATGTTAACTGGAGGATTTGGTTCTTATTAATGGCATTTCTAAATGAGATATTTCAGGAGTTACAATTACAATATTACCTCTTTTTCTTTTTTCTTTTTTTTGCTTTGTGTGCATGTGTAATGGTGTGTGAGTATACAGTGTGGCGCCCCATATACTTGCCTGTGGTGTGGTTTGGGGGGTCGTGCTGTGCTTGCCTATGGGGGATGGAGAAGAACTTCCAGTGTCTAGCACTCCTCTTGTGAGCTGGAGTCTCTTTGAGGGATTCCAGAGCCTGCGGGTTTCCATGATGGATGCTGGGGTCTCTGCTCCCTGCAGGGCTTGGGTTCCAGGCATGCATGGCCAGGTCCGCCCAGCTTTGAGGTGGACTCTGGAGACTTGGACTCTGGTGGTCTTAGGCCCCCTCAGGTCCTCATGCTTGTCTCTGCTGTCCCTCTTTAGTTTTTAATACTGTGACTAAACTCAAAACTATCGAAGATGGATGATCACATGGCTTCAGCATTCTCCTAGCCTGTGTTAGTGCCCAAAGCTGACCCTGGCTGTGCTGTTTGGCTTGAACCTTGCAAGTGACTCTCCTGAAGGCCTGTCCGTGATAGGCCGGTGGCTGTAGCTGGGTCAGACACTCGGTTAAGGCTTTACACGCACAATCTTAGCTGTATTCACAATGACCCCACGGACAAAATGAGACAAACATCAACAAGGCAGTGACTGGCGATCAGAATCCAGGTTAACCTGACTACAGACTTCAAGCTCTGTATCCGCATGCCTTCCCACCCCCACTATCCACACACACAATCCCACTGCTCTGTTCGGATTTCTGTTTGTTCTTACTGGTTAGTCCCTTTCTTAGTCTTGGTAGAAAGCCCAGGAAGTCTCTTTGTTACTTTCCTGAATGTCATCTTCTGAAAGGTTTAGAGCTACTTGCCTGCTTTTGAATTAAACAGTATGTTGATAGCATCCAAAAGGAAAGTCAGTTGTTACTAGGTACACACTGTTCCATCTATGAAACTGCCGTACCGACACCAGCATTTCCTGCTACTACAATATGTGTTTTCAACAAGACTTGTATTTTAGCTCAACAGTTTCCAAATAGTTTTCAAATAATTTGTTGCCAGGCCAGTTTTCTTCTATTAAGTTTTTTTTTTTTTTTTTTTTTTTTTGCAGTTTTTAAATTTTTTTAAAAATTTACTTATTTATTAATTTGACAGAGAAAGAGAGAGAGAGAGAGAGAATGGGCACTCCAGGGCCTCCAGCCACTGCAAACAAACTCCAGACATGTGCACCCCTGTTGTGTATATGGCTAATGTGGGTCCTGGGGAATTGAATCTGGGTCCTTTGGCTTTGCAGGCAAATGCCTTAACTACTAAGCTATCCTTTGGTTTTGCCAGCAAGCACCTAAGCTACTATCTCTCTAGCCCTTCTTGTGTTTTTTTTTTTTTTTTTTTTTTTAACAGTCCTACTATGTAGCTCTGTTAGCCTCCAACATGCAATCCTTCTACCCAAGCCAGCCAAATGCTGGGATCTTACAGGCTGGTGTCATATTGCTAGGCCTCCTGTGTTTTTTTTTTTTTCTTTCCTGGCAGTGTCTTATGTATCCCAGGCTTGCCTCCAACTCGTGCAGTGGACAATAACCTTGAACATCTGATCCTTCTTCCTTTCCTCTTACCTCTCAAATACTACAATTACAGGCCTATGTTACCACACCTGATTTTATGTGGTGCTGGGGATCCAAATCAGAGCTTTGTACATGAGGTAAGCACTCTCCAGTTACATCTCCACTCCACACACAGGTCTTGACACTTATCCATGCTGTTTTCACCGAGTTTGGATCCAGTTGTTCTGTCCTGTGATCCAACGCCCTAACATGTGTATCATATAGGCACATATATTAGCAACACACACCCAAAGGAAAAAAAAGATTTATAAGTTAGTATTTGGCTAGAGAGATAGCTCAGCGGTTAAGGTGCTTGCCTTCCAAGCTTAACGACCTCTGTTCCATTACCCAGCACCCATGTAAAGCCAGAGGCACAAAGTGGAGCCTGCATCTGGAGTTCATTTGTGGCAGCTGGAAGCCCTGGCACTCACATTCTGTGCATCTCTCTTCTCTCTTTGCTTGCAAATAACTATTATTTTTAAATTAATGTTACACACATGCATGTGCTTTTTCTCCTTGATCTGTCTGAACTTGGGCCCCTACTTTGGGAGGAGGGCATTACGGTGGAGGTGTCTCTATGGCCTGATGTAACCAGCCCATCCAAGGTCAGGCCCAAGATGCCTTTGTGCTCTCTCTGGCTGCAGTTCCCACTTAGTAAGCTCCCTCACTTAGCTGGAGCAGGGGGGACTTTGCCCTCCAGGGTGGAAGCCAGAATACTGGTGCCATTGTGGAAGGGGGTTGCCATGGGCAATCAGAGGCCTGTCCCTCTAGAGGGGCTTTCCTGTAAAGGTTTTCATTGAGAATAATACAGATTAACCCCTGCTATATTTCTTTCATTCAAAAAATGCAAATGTTTTGTAAAATATATCACTAGTTCCTAAATTCCTTTAACTAAGTAAAATTTAGCATTTTAGTTACATGCAGTGAACCCAACACTTAAATATGCCTTTGTATTTACTGTGAAGAAAATGTTGTAAAACATTAAGCTTTAGTGATATGGTCATAGAGATATCATGTAGCAAGAATATTTCTTTGCAGCCTGGCATGGTGGCACATGCCTTTAATCCCAGCACTTGGAGAGGCAGATGTAGGAGGATCACCATGAGTTCAAGGCCACCCTGAGAATACAGAGTGAATTCCAGGTTAGTCTGGGCTAGAGTGAGACCCTACCTTGATAAACCAAAAAAATTTTTTCTTTGTAACACACATTAGAGTGAATAATCTGCTTAGGAGCAAATCTGCACAATGCTATTCAAATTTTTGGTCTTAAGAATAAAGTAGTAAAATGACTAAAAACTGAAAAGCAAGTTTATAATCCCAACCTGCTCTGACACATGCAACTAATCTACTGCTTTAATAACTGTTCAGAAAAGACATGCTTTTTCAAGAACCAGTGTTTTTCTTTATCAAGTAGATAGGATTAAATTGTAACAGCATTATTTTATTGTTAATAATGTAAGAGAACAGCTTTAAAAAACATTTTCATTGTTCAACTTCTAATCAGCTCTTACATACAAAAGGGAGACCTACGTGTTATGAGACTATGGCTTAGACTATGGCGAAGTGCCAGTTAGAGAAATTATTTAGCCTTGTTATTTTCTTACTTGAGCATGGTAAAATGCTTCTTTAAAAAAAACTAGTCACAAGAATTCAATGCTAGTATGAATTAATTTTCTACTTTATTCATACAACCAGATTACAGTTTCTCCTGTAGGATGAATTATTCTCTTTTAGCTGTTAGTTTGAACTCCTGAAAAGATTTTAACATTTTTCTTTTCAACACAGAGAAGCAAAATGATGCCATAGCTCTTGAAAATGTCATTGACAAACCAGTTTCTTCAAGAGGCGAGTTTTGGAAAACAAGGGAAGAGTACAGGCATGTGGAACGCAGTAGCTTCAATTCCGAAAGTCAGAGTGTAAAGGTTGACCGGTTCAGTGATTTCAAGAACGGAACTCTACTGCCCTCTTCCGGGTTAGGGATGTAACACTAGTGGGCCCCCACTTCCAGGAAGCAATGATCGCTAGACAATGGGCTAAGTAAGAAAGCTGTTCTCCTAGCTAGCATGAGACCCCAGGCAGAGGCCACTGGACTAAGCTCTTTCACATGTTTGTCAAAATTTTGTTAAAATGGGTCCTGGGGAGATGGTGATTAAAGGTACTTGCTTGCAAAGCCTGATGGCCCAGATTCAATACCCCAGTACCCACATAAAACCAGATGCATGAAGTGGTGCATGCATCTGGAGTTTGTTTGCAGTGCATGCATGAGGTTCTGATGTGCCCATACTGTCTGTTTCTCTTGCAAATAAATAAATTAAAATATTTTAAAATTTTTATTAAAATGAATAAAGCTGATAACAGTTTAATTTTAACATTTTTACTGGATTATTGCTTATGGTATATAGCCAATAACAGTCTAGTCACATAAATTCAGGTGATTTTATATGTGTAATCCTGATTTAGTGAGTCTGAAATTAAAAGTTTGTAGAGTCAAATCTAAAGATGTTTAAAAATTAAGAGAGGCAAAACAAGCCACAGGGCTTGAAGCAGTCAACTCAGTGACCCCCACACAAACAACTGGTCCTGTGGGTTTGGCATCAGACTGCATCCACGTGTTCGCTGACAACCATGCTGTTGTAAACTCTCACTTGTTCATGGAGTCGAAGGAAAAGATACTGACAGTTTTTGGTTCTCTTATTTGGAACACTTCCTCCCCTCCCCTATGTCAATAACCCAGAAAATAGATGCATAAAGATGTGTACTTCTGCAGAAATATAGACAATGAGGTAATTATTACTGTCAGTTATAAATCACTAAATCCCCTGGCAACCTCTGGAAGTACTAATGCTTATCAGCTTATGGTTTATGAGTATAAAGATGGGTGTATTTGCTTAGCACCAACCTGCAATAATTTTTTAAAAAATATTTATTTGCAAGCAGAGAGAGGAGAGAGACGCAAAGAATAGATGCACCAGGGCCTCCAGCTGCCGTAAATGAACTCCACAGGCACGTTCCACTTTGTGCACCTGGCTTTACGTGGATACTGGGGAACTGAACCTGGGTTGTTAGGCTTTGTAGGCAAGAGCCTTAACCACTGAGCCATCTCTCCAGACCTGAAATCAGTTTTGTTCTTGGGTTGCATGAGACAAAGTTTTACTCTGTATCCCAGGCCAACCTGGAACTCTAGACTTTCCTGCCTCAGCTTCCACAGACTGTTAATATTATAGGTCTGCCTTGTAATGCTTAGCTTGACCACCACGAGAGAGCTCATGATCACTGAAACTGCTTTTCTTGTTTGTTTGTTTGTTTTCGAGGTAGGGTCTCACTCTAGCCCAGGCTGACCTGGAATTCACTATGTAGTCTCAGGCTACAAACTGCTTTTATGACAAAAATCAGTAAAACCAATCTTGAACTGAGGAGCCAGGAAACTCTGATTTTTCTAAAAATTTATTATGTCTTAATGGAAAATAAAATTCTCATTCATTCAACCAATTAGTCCCAAGGGGGAAACGGTGAACTACTTTGATTGCAAATACAATAATGAACATATTTTGTAAGACAAATGAGCAATATTCTCAGGTTTTAAAATCTAGTATAAAACAAGCTAAAAACTTTTGAAATGACAAAGTAAGTTTAGATAAGCTACCCTCCTTGGGAGGGGCGTTTGCACATCTTGTCCTGGCTCATAAACGAAGCAAGCTTCAAATACTTTTCATGCAATAGTTCTTAATAACTAACAGCATAAACCTCATGAGGTCACATTTTGATAACAGACACATCCATAAAATGAGGCAGACCTGGCACTTGTCAAGAAAATGGCACATGTAGAAGGTTCTGGCTTACTAAAATGCCTACAACGCACCCTGGGCTCTAGACTCCAAGGGCAGTTTGTACCTGTTACACATTCATGTCCACAGCATCCATGGGGCAGAAAGACGATGCTTCTCTGTTTCTGAAGAGGAAACTAAAGTGACTCATTGAGAATTATGCAGGGACACATTCATCACTGGATTTGGAATACAGCACAGGGTTTAGCTGTATCAAGATGTGAGCCAAGCATTAAAACAAGTGCAAATGCCGACAGGTCTATAAAACAGACTCTTACTACTACAGGTAAGGAGCAAAGTCCCTCAAGACATCCCATGTTTCACGTCACAGAAAGACACTGGGACAGAGTGGGAAGCTGATGGGAGGAAGAGAAGGACTCAAAAGACCCTAATATGGCACAGTTCCACCAAAACCTAGAATCAACTAGAACAAATGACAACAGTCATAATTTGGAGGGGGACAGAAAGGCAGGGAAACTCCATCTTAATAGCTCAAAGTGTTTGGCACAACATTATGAGAGAGAGAGAGGAAGTATTGAGGAAAGGTTGTATTGCTGACAAAGACTGTAACTTTAAACGCATTCTATTTAGTTGTAATTTTTTTTTTTTGAGTAACATGCTTAGATGTCATTTTATTTTTACTTTTAAAGCTTGACATCAAGTATCATAAAGTTAAAGAACCAAAGCCAACTTGAGCTTTTAAGAACAAAAAGGGCCAAAAGAGCACCAAAATTCATCAGAAGTCTCTAACTTTAGACTTCTCAATTAGGGTTGTGTTCTCTCCCTCTCACCCCTGGCTGGCTCCTGGCTGGGTTGGCATGTCTGAGCTCAAGCTGCCATCACCCTTCAAACAATGGTGCTCCTCCCCTGAGCTGTGACTGTTTGCCCACTCACCTTCCTATTGGTGGCAGCTGCCTGGGGCAGAAAACCTCCTTCTTCATGCTGGAGCCTTCAGGACAGGGCACTCTATGGAGATGCACACTACTCAGCAGCCCATGACACACACAACGTCCATGTCACCTAAGCTACAGAAACTGGAAGGTCCTGATTCTTCACATGAAATCAGTAAAATATCCCTTGAACACATGTTTAACCCAAGGAGTTAATATACCAAGCAAATAATTTCTTTACAGTCTTAGTTTCCCTTTTTGATCCCCCCTTTAAAATATGACACTTGTTTCATTAAAAATTCCTTATGCAGTGATATAGCTAAGCTGCCCAACACAAGGCCATGGATTCGATCCCCAGTACCACAAGCACAGAAAAAACCTTATGTACTTACAAAGTAGAACAACTAGGTCCTAAGGATCACAAAAAGCCATGGCTTCGTTTTAATGTGTGTGCAGATGAGTGTGCCCCATCGTGTGCATGTGAGGCCACAGAAGAACGGGGAGTGTCCTTTTTTCATCACTCACCCACCTACAGCTTGAGATAGGACATCCTCCTCAACCTGGCTGCCAGCCATCAGCAAGCCCCAGTGATTTCCCAGTCTCCGCTCCCCACACACTACAGTTACAGGTATGTGGCCCTGCCAAGCAATGTTTTGCAATATGAGTTCTAAGGGAGTCGAACTTGCTGGTCTCTGGCTGAGACCCTCACGCTCAAGCGGCAAGTATACTTCCTGGCTGAGTCATCTCCCAGCTCACACCTGACTCTTGAAGGCAAAGTCAACAGACTCTTGTGCTTGGACATCACTGCACACTTTAGGAGCACGAGGATCTAACTGCCGCTTGAAGGGTCTCCAGGACAAAGCCACTAAGCAAGGAAGGCAGGCATGTGGCTGTACCAAGGGACATATTTTTGTACTTGTTTAGCTCAAATTTCTGCTACATAGATGGCTCCAGTCTTTCTGGAGTTGCATGAGACAAAGTTTTACTCTGTATCCCAGGCCAACCTGGAACTCTAGACTTTCCTGCCTCAGCTTCCACAGACTGTTAATATTATAGGTCTGCCTTGTAATGCTTAGCTTGACCACCACGAGAGAGCTCATGATCACTGAAACTGCTTTTTTTGTTTGTTTGTTTGTTTGTTTGTTTGTTTGTTTGTTTGTTTTCAAGGTAGGGTCTCACTCTAGCCCAGGTTGACCTGGAATTCACTATGTAGTCTCAGGCTACAAACTGCTTTTATGATAAAAATCAGTAAAATCAATCTTGAACTGAGGAGCCAGGAAACTCTGATTTTTCTAAAAATTTATTATGTCTTAATGGAAAATAAAATTCTCATTCATTCAACCAATTAGTCCCAAGGGGGAAACAGTGAACTACTTTGATTGCAAATACAATAATGAACACATTTTGTAAGACAAATGAGCAATATTCTCAGGTTTTAAAATCTAGTATAAAACAAGCTAAAAACTTTTGAAATGACAAAGTAAGTTTAGATAAGCTACCCTCCTTTGGAGGGGCGTTTGCACATCTTGTCCTGGTTCACAAACGAAGCAAGCTTCAAATACTTTTCATGCAATAGTTCTTAATAACTAATAGCATAAACCTCATGAGGTCACATTTTGATAACAGACACATCCATAAAACGAGGCAGACCTGGCACTTGTCGAGAAAATGGCACATGTAGAAGGTTCTGGCTTACTAAAATGCCTACAACGCACCCTGGGCTCTAGACTCCAAGGGCAGTTTGTACCTGTTACACATTCATGTCCACAGCATCCATGGGGCAGAAAGACGATGCTTCTCTGTTTCTGAAGAGGAAACTAAAGTGACTCATTGAGAATTATGCAGGGACACATTCATCACTGGATTTGGAATACAGCACAGGGTTTAGCTGTATCAAGATGTGAGCCAAGCATTAAAACAAGTGCAAATGCCGTCAGGTCTATAAAACAGACTCTTACCACTACAGGTAAGGAGCAAAGTCCCTTAAGACATCCCATGCTTCATGTCACAGAAAGACACTGGGACAGAGTGGGAAGCTGATGAGAGGAAGAGAAGAAGGACTCAAAAGACCCTCATATGGCACAGTTCCACCAAAACCTAGAATAAACTAGAACAAATGACAAGACAACAGTCATAATTTGGAGGGGGACAGAAAGGCAGGGAAACTCCATCTTAATAGCTCAAAGTGTTTGGCACAACATTATGAAGTACTTCTAATTCTCCTAAAGTATGAGAGAGAGAGAGGAAGTATCGAGGAAAGGTTGTATTGCTAACAAAGACTGTAACTTTAAACGCATTCTATTTAGTTGTAATTTTTTTTGAGTAACGTGCTTAGATGTCATTTTATTTTTACTTTTAAGGGTTGACATCAAATATCATAAAGTTAAAGAACCAAAGCCAACTTGAGCTTTTAAGAACAAAAAGGGCCAAAAAAGCACCAAAATTCATCATAAGTCTCTAACTTTAGACTTCTCAATTAGGGTTGTGTTCTCTCCCTCTCACCCCTGGCTGGCTCCTGGCTGGGTTGGCATGTCTGAGCTCAAGCTGCCATCACCCTTCAAACAATGGTGCTCCTCCCCTGAGCTGTGACTGTTTGCCCACTCACCTTCCTATTGGTGGCAGCTGCTTGGGGCAGAAAACTTCCTTCTTCATGCTGGAGCCTTCAGGACAGGGCACTCTATGGAGATGCACACAACTCAGCAGCCCATGACACACACAACGTCCATGTCACCTAAGCTACAGAAACTGGAAGGTCCTGATTCTTCACATGAAATCAATAAAATATCCCTTGAACACATGTTTAACCCAAGGAGTTAATATACCAAGCAAATAAATTCTTTACAGTCTTAGTTTCCCTTTTTGATCCCCCCTTTAAAATATGACATTTGTTTCATTAAAAATTCCTTATGCAGTGATATAGCTAAGCTGCCCAACACTAGGCCATGGATTCGATCCCCAGTACCACAAGCACAGAAAAAACCTTATGTACTTACAAAGTAGAACAACTAGGTCCTAAGGATCACAAAAAGCCATGACTTTGTTTTAATGTGTGTGCAGATGAGTGTGCCCCATCGTGTGCATGTGAGGCCACAGAAGAACGGGGAGTGTCCTTTTCTCATCACTCATCCGCCTACGGCTTGAGATAGGACATCCTCCTCAACCTGGCTGCCAGCCATCAGCAAGCCCCAGTGATTTCCCAGTCTCCGCTCCCCACACACTACAGTTACAGGTATGTGGGCCTGCCAAGCAATGTTTTGCAATGTGAGTTCTAAGGGAGTCGAACTTGCTGGTCTCTGGCTGAGACCCTCACGCTCAAGCGGCAAGTATACTTCCTGGCTGAGTCATCTCCCAGCTCACACCTGACTCTTGAAGGCAAAGTCAACAGACTCTTGTGCTTGGACATCACTGCACACTTTAGGAGCACGAGGATCTAACTGCCACTTGAAGGGTCTCCAGGACAAAGCCACTAAGCAAGGAAGGCAGGCATGTGGCTGTACCAAGGGACATATTTTTGTACTTGTTTAGCTCCAATTTCTGCTACATAGATGGCTCCAGTCTTTCTGTCCACTTCCAGGAGATGTGGCAGAACCTGATCTGCCAGCTGGATGGTGCTGACCACAGAACAGTCACCAATGCTTCCCACAGGTGGAGCAGCCAAGATTGACAGCCTGCTGAGGTTCAGCTGGGCCACGATCAAGTACTTTCCGTCGGGAGTGAACCTAAGGAGAAGACGACCGTGACCATGATGCCCATTCTTGAGGAAGAAACCGTGGCGGCAAAGATATGCTTACTTTCATTGACGTGTCAGGATGCTGCATTAAACAAAATGAGGCTAATGGACACAGCAGCCATCAGCTAGGCCCAATGGTGCACACTCAAGCTTTGACTTTGCTTCTCTGTTTAAAGCACCCAAAGGCTGTAAGAGCCACTAAGCATACACTGGGACTTGACAGAACACTGGGAATTTAACTATTTTCTCTTTATATAGGATTTGACGATCTCAGATACTGGATTTCCCTGGATACTTGCTGGCTCTTCAGAGGAAGTGGCTTACATAAACCAATGAAAGCAAACATTTTGAAATAAAAAGAAACAATTACCTGACTGAAGATGGTCCCTCTTCTGTGAAACAATTACTCAGTGCTCCTAACCACTCCCCAGTGTCTTTATCAAATACTTGGAGCCTTTTATTTCCTCGGTCAGCAACCCACACCTAAGAAACCAAAAACATGTCAACTGGAAAAGATCTGCAAGCTGAGTATGAACCTGAGTTTTCATTTTCATTAGTCTCACTCATGCTACCTGCCAGCACTTAGAGGAAGGAGTTCAGAAAGGCTAAAAGTCTTATCTGAAATGCACTTAAGTGATAGCGCTGCAATCTAAAGACAGTCTGTCTCAGCCCACAGCCTGGCGTGCTGCGGGCCACACTAAACTTGCAAGGGAGCAGACGGCTCCAGTGCAGCGCCGTGAGAGGACTGAGGACACTGACAAGCGGCAGCATTCGCACACTGCTCTAACACGCATTCAGCTTCACAGTAAGGCCAGCTTGTGAATTCCTATGCCAGGCAACAACGAGAAGCAGCCTTGCTACCGAGAGGCTCAGCATGGTGGGATGTGAAGTACTGATTCATTAACGCTGCAGTCACTGAACTGTGTCTGCTATTACCAGGTAGGTCCAAAGGATGGGGCACGAGTGTGAGGAAGGCTGGGGCATGGTAGTAACACATAAAGCATGACAAAAGGTTTGATTCAGGTTTGCTATAGGCTGTAAAGAGTTACTAGGGGACTACTGGTATAGAACAGAAGTTAAGGTTCATTCTAAATGATGTTTCAGTATTGTATAGGTGCAATTTATAATATAGCTCCTCCCCAACCCGCTTCCCCTTTGGGTCCATTGGATTTCTTGGTTTGTGGATTCAGCAACTAAGTCAATGTGTGTGACTTTCTTTCCAAGCAGAAGCAAAGACCTATCCTATTGTAGATAGACTGCTAATGCAAAGAAATTTCTCAAGATCTTCTCCTATTGATTCTTTATTGAGGATGAACTTGTGCAGAGATTTGGGATCAATATGACAGACAAATGACCAAGGAAGAAACAGTGTACATCCTAGGATTAAATGATATATTACATTGTTGGTATCATCTTCCTTTCTCAGTATTGAACACACTGTGATTAAAGGATGTCCTATTTAATAAATAATCCTTAACTCTGGAGTTAATTATCTGTCCATGAAGTGTTGTGGTGATTAAATGAGTTAATAATGTATATGTTTCAAAATATTTGGGGAAACCCCAATATAGGGCCCAAATATTTTAAGAGAGTATATGCATGCCCAGATGCAGAGTAATTGCCTGCATACACAGGTCCACATATCCCAACACACACTGAAACATGTGCACACACACATGCAGTGTTCCAGACACCAGGACACTATTCTTACCCGGCCATTTGAGTCAAGTGTAACACTGTGAGGTATGTTGAACTTAGCTGGTCCTGTCCCATTTTCTCCACGCAGCCAGAGGATCATGAAATCTATAAATGGTAAATCTATATGGTCAGTGCAACATAGAGAATGCCTTATACATTTGAATGTTATACTTCATTATCCAAATTACAAAAACCCACATTTAACTAAACTGCATTGATCTGACTAAGCTTTCCTGGCTTTTGGTTTATCTATCTATCTACTTAATTTTTATGCCACCAAAAGCAATTATATCTATTTATTTAATAATTTCTGCTTGAAAATCACTGCTCAGATTTTAGGCCATCCCCTCTCTCAAACGAGTTCCTCTTCCTAGCTTAAAAACCCACTTTTTCTGTTATTGTTTGGAGAAGACAAGATCAGCCTCAGACCCATGGTAGTCCTCCTGCCTCAGCCTCGCAAGTGCTGGGATTACACACCACTCCCAGCTTCCTTGTGCTCTTTATAAAGTGTCCCCGTCATCAGCCACCACTCCCAGCTTCCTTGTGCTCTTTATATATAAAAAGTGTCCCCGTCATCAGCCACTACTCCTAGCTTCCTTGTGCTCTTTATAGTGTCCCCGTCATTAGCCATTCCCAGCTTCCTTGTGCTCTTTATATATAAAAAGTGTCCCCGTCATGAGCCACCATTCCCAGCTTCCTTGTGCTCTTTATGAAGTGTCCCCATCATGAGCTACTACTCCCAGCTTCCTTGTGCTCTTTATAAAGTGTCCCCGTCATTAGCCACTCCAGTGGGCTGAACTGTGGCTCAAGACAAGCTGATGCCCTACTTGCTTGTACCTGTGAGTCTAACCTTTGAAAATAGGCTTTATAGATATAATTCAGTTAGAGCTCACAGGATGAGATTATCCAGGACTTAGAGGAGGACCTAAGTTCTTGCAAGAGAGAGCAGGGGAGAACTGAGACACAGAGCTAGAGAAAAGGGGCTGCAGAAACATGGATGCAGAGTTTGGAGTTTTACTCCCACAGCCAAGGAATGCCCGGATAGAAGAACAAGGGAAGTGTCCCTATAGAGCCACAGAGGAGCCTTGCCCACCCTAAACATGCAGAGCTTTTGGATTAAAAAAACAATGAGAATAAATTATTATTTAAAATGTCTAGACTTGTATGTGGGTTGAAATATAAAATTGGTAGTAGAGGCCAGTAGGCTAGAAAGGGGCTATAAGGAAGGGAGGGAGGAGAGGGGAGAAAGTAAGAAATGGTATTTAAGGAGATGAACAGATTACTGGGGATGGAATGGCCAAGTGAGGTCAGGGGCAAAGACTGAATAAAGGAAGGTGGAGGGAGGGTTAATCCAAATTTTAAGATGTTATAAATAAGCTATATGGAAACCTATGCTTTTGTATAATGACACACCCAGAAGCCATAGATTGTTAATAGAAAAATTTCAGTGCCAGGGATGGGATACCTTCCTGTGAGGTGTTGGCCAGGGAGGTCCCTGATGCCCCCAAAACATTTCAGGCTGTTGCCAAGGCTCTTGGTTTCCCACCAGAAATATATGGTAAGACCCTATTGCTAAAGACTCCCATGCATGGGCTACAAGGTCACTGAGAAACCTTGCTGCAGCCAAGTTGAAAACCTCCTGCATGTAGACCAGCTGACAGAAAGCTGGAAAAAACCATGCTGCATGGAGCCCTTTGGGAGAAAGAAGTCATAATAGTGGACTCTGCAAGCCTTACATTTGGCCAGCCAGGCCCAATGACCCAATTAGTACAACAATGGCATGTCTGCTATGGGGAAAACCAACTGCTCTCTAACTGGACTTGAGGCCTGCTCCACAGGAGGGAATGCATACCTGGTTCTGAAAACCTAGTCAAAAGGCTATGGCAGGGGAGGTCATGAGCACTAGGGGTGTAATACCTGTTGCTGTCTGGCTAAATGCATATATTATGCTCAACAAACTGCCTTGTAAGCACTTTTCTTAATGTTCACAGTTCATACCCATATATTAATGTTACTCTCACTTTTGGTTAGAGAAGCCTCTCCTTTTCAGATGGTGGTGACCACTGGAATGACTCAGAAGGTACCACAGTGCTGAGAAGAAGTGATAGAGGAGTGCTCAGCACTGAAACACCTCTACTACACCTTCCAAGGCTCAGGGTCCATCGCAGAATAGGTGGCGGAAAGTATGTAAGAGCCAAAGGAAGGGTAGGACTCCTTACAATGCACTCTTTCAGACATAAAGTGGCCTGGATATCCATGACCTCACAGTGCCTAGTACTACCTATAGAAGACCCTCATAATAGGAGGAAAAGATTATGACATCAAAATAAAAGAGACTAATTGAGAGGGGGAGGGAATGTGATGGGGAGTGGATTTGTGAAGGGGAAAGTGGGGGAGGGAATTATCATGGTTTATTTTCTATAATTCCGTAATTGTTGTCAATAAAAACAATATTTTTAAAATCATCTTGGTTTGTAGCTATTTTGTTTTGGCTTTGTTTTCTTTGAAAAGGCAGGGTCTCACTGTGGCCCAGGCTGACCTGGAATTCACTATATAGTCGCAGGGTGGCCTTGAACTCATAGTGATCCTCCCACCTTTGCCTCCAGAGTACTGGGATTAAAGGAGTACTCCACCACACCCTGCCGTAGCCACTTGTTTATGGCTGTCACTGGGAATTTTATGGCTGTCCCCGAAATTTGTTTTGTCCTTTCTTAGAATTTTCTGAACTTTTGCTTTATCTCACCCACTTCCCTTTCATGGCCAAAAGCAAGTTCATTACTAAGTGACAAGCGAAGCACACAACTTCTGAAGGACAGGTTCTGCTAGAAACAGATCCAAAGACCACTTTGTAACGTGAAAATTCTGCTTTTAGAATCTCCCCTTCCTCTGAATAAAAGTTTAGAGAATAGAGGCAAAAAGGCAGAACAAAGCTCCTTTTTAGCTCCCTTCCTGTCAACAGCCACCAAGGGATCTGGTGAAGACTCCAGGCGTACTCTGCCCAGCCACCAAACCCCACCTCCCACCAACCCCACCTCAGTCAAGGATTGCTTCCTCACCTCACCTGGTTTAGTTTCAGTCTCCTAATTTATATCCTACTTAGAAAGTCTGCATAGATGATGTGCAGCTGCTTCATCTCCACAGAGCTGCCCACATTGTTGCTATCAAGGACCCAGCACAGGGGACTGAATAAAAATCTTGCTGTTGGTCATCCCGAAGGAAAGCTGGTGCTGGGGTTCCAACGTCCTAACTTCCCCATTCTAAACAGGTTAGGCTAGCATGCATCTGCTAGTCTCTGGTAAAGATGAATTGGCTTGTTAGCAGAATCACTTATTCCTGGCAATCCCACCATCTGTTTTCTAAGTTTTCCTTTGTATTTACCCTTTGTGCAGAGTCAACACTGTTACACTATACCAAGCATCAAGTAAATGAAATCCAGCTTATGAAATAATGTTGTATCATACCATACAAAATTAAGACATGTACCTTGGGTCAGTTTGACCAATCTGTTGTTCAATCCCCCATCTCCATCCACGATGTAAATATCTCCTGTGTCCTCCACATATAATTCTGCAGGGTTGTCAAACTGCAGGGGATTCAAACCTGTGCCTTTTTTGCCGGGGGTACCCAAGACTTGAACAAGATCACCCAAGGAATTGTACTTTTTAACAGTATGACCATAGGATCCTGCAGAGACAACAAGCACATCTCACTAACAAAACCACTGCACAACATTCAGTTCACATTATTCAATTATTCAAGGAAAAGGCAAACAGGCTCACAAACTTAAATATTGCAGTTGACAAGAAAGAGACCCTCTTTATAAGATAGGACAAAATTTGATTATGAATGAAAAGCTTAAGTCATTCTAAAATGAGCAGATCTTAAAAACAAATTAATAAAAATTTAAAAATTGGCTCATTAACAGAAAGTTTATATTAATAATTATCTGTGTACTGTTTTCATCTTATGCCCTTAAAAAGCAATACAAGGAAATCAAGAAGCAACTATAAAGGAATCAACTTATATTTGAAGCTGTTGTTTCAATTATTTATTTACAGATCTTAAATTTTAATAGGACAGTCAAAAATTCTCTATCAAAAACACAAATTTTAACAAATTATATTTTCTCAGGGAAGAAAATTCAATATTGAACCCTTTTTTATCCTAGTAGGAAAATAATCTTCAGGGTGGGAAGGATGGCATAGTGGTTAAGGTGTTTGCCTGCAAAGCCAAAGGACCCAGGTTCGATTCCCAAGGACCCATGTTAGCCAGATGCACAAGGGGACGCATGCACCTGGAGTTTGTTTGCAATGGCTGGAGACCCTGGAGTACCCTTTTTTCTTTTTTTTCTCTCTCTCTCTCCCTCTTTCTCAGTCAAATAAATACATATAAATAAATTTTTTAAAAAAATCTTTAAGGTAATATGACCTTACAATCTAAAAAATAAAGAGAGAAGAGCAATCATAAGGTAGTTAACAGAAGTCAAAGTCATAGAAAGGCAGAAACTCCGCAGAAACACTGGCTTTAACAGAAACAGTGAATCAGTGTGCCCTACAACTCTATCTTGAAAAGCCTCTTTCCTATTAATACTTGATTTGGATGCTTGAGCTAATATTTGTAGCAATAAGAGAACACAATTCTTTAGGCACCCCAGAGTTTCTGAAGAATTGACAAAAGGGATAGCATACTTGTAATCTTTCCATTTGATGAAATCAAATCCTTTGAAAAAAATGGTAAAGAACATAAATACAGTTTTGCAGGTCGGGGGTGGGAAAATAAAGAGAGAATAGAAAGTATGAAGATACCACCTTTGCTCTTTTTATTCCTTGGAATAAGTGAAGCCACACATTTTTTAAAAGGATAACATGAACTGAATAAATTAAGAGTAAAGGCCTTTGACAATGACTTCTGGGAGGGGGGGAAGGAGAGGTTAGAAGTAGTCAAATTTGGGCTGGAGAGATGGCTTAGCGGTTAAGGCACTTGTCTGCAAAGCCAAAGGACCTTGGTTCGATTCCCCCAGTACCCACATAAGCCAGATACACAAGGTGGTTCATGCATCTGGAGCTCATTTGCAGCGGCTGGAAGCCCTGGCGCGTGCCCATTCTTTCCCTCTCTAGGCTGCTTTCCCCCTCTCAAATAAATATATATATAAATAAATAAATAAATAAAATATATTTTTTAAAAAGAAATAGTTAAATCTTATTATAGTTTTACATAAACTCAAGATACTATAGAGTTTTAACCAGAATTTTGCCTTCTAAAATAAAGCTTTAGTGGGTTTTACACTACCTGAAGCCCAAAAATCTTCTGCGTTCTGAGGATAACTGTAGCAATGCCTATACTTGTGGGGGGACTTGAGACCTTGCTAATTCCAAAAACTGTTCTGGGAATTGACCAGCACTGGGGAAGTGGAATGTCCTTCAAGTGAAGCACATAACTGCATAAAGGAATATTAGAATACATTTACTCATGTCCCTTCCAGAGTTCCTAAGGCAAGGTGAACTGTCTCTCTGGTACTACCTGGCCTGAGCCAGCAGCATAGGTGAACTGCTGTCTCGGGAAATTCTTTCAGCACTGTCTATTGAAGAGAACTGAAGGGAGACTTCAGACATGCTGCAGTCAGTGGAATTTCAAAACTTAACAGCAGCTTCAGCAGATCTTTGTGCTCTGGGCAACAAAGCAATCACAGCTTCCTAGAACAGCCTCATTTCAAAGAGAACGGGTCGTAAACCATAACAGTCAAGGCTGGTATTTGATTGGACTAGAGAGGTGTAGACACCTTTACTCAGAGAAGAGTAACTGACAGTTTAAAGAAAAGAGTTCCTTTGACAAGGTTTCAATAATGGTTACAGCCTTCTTCTGTCATTTCTAGATTCCACCCGAGTACAATGTAAAGAAGTTCCAGAAACAAGTCATTGCATGGGTTATTAAAGAAGCTATTCGATTCTGCAATGCTGATTTTAGATTTTTAGGCAAAAGCATGGGCAAAGACGTGATTTCTACCAAGATAATTTAATAGATATTACTACACATACCACTTCCTACATCCGTGATCCAGACGGATTGTTCATGTGGTGTGCTGGAGACAAACATACCATGAGGGGTGTCAACTGTGTAATTCCAGGCTCGTAGGAAATATCCATCGTCTGTGAACACTAATACCTTTGGGATGTTATCCCCTCTCTGAAGGCATACAAAAATAACTGCTTAGACAGAGTCACTTCGATGGAGTGGACATCTTTACTTTGTATGAGAGAAACCATTCTTAAAGACTGAGAAACTTCATAATGTGTGAAAAATCACTTCAAAACCTAACATTCATATCTATCCCATACAAATCCAACAAGTTTACTTACAACTAACTCAAAATCAAGTTGCAATAACTAACAATATAAGTGCATATGACTAAATAAGGGTAGTAAAACAAGATTTTGTTTTCTGTTCGTTAAATTTTTTTTTTCCCTCTTTTGGCATTGCTTGGGCTTTTTTAAAAAAATAATTTTAATCCTTATTTTACTTACTTGGGCTACATAAACCAATCCGTTAAAGGAGTCAACCGCAACACAAAACGTCACGCCAGTGAAGTAGTCTGAATACTTGGGCCACCCCAAGTCCAGTCGGTAAAACACTTCCTTCTTTCTCCAGGAAACTTGAAAGGCAAATTTCCTTGAAACCTCGAATTAAAAAAAAAAAAAAAAAAAAAAAAAAAGAATCAAATGTCTCAGATTCCACTTACGCTCTAGGTTAAGTAAAAGGCAAGCAAACAACAACAAAAGCTATGAGGCCTATTTTTAAAGTATGCCTTGACAACCTTAAGTTTGCTGGGCTGAAATAATTGCACAGAAAACAGCTTTCAGGTCGGAACCCCCCCTCCAAAAAAAAAAAAAAAAAACCACCACAATAAAAGGTCTGCAAATTATCTGGGAGTGTAGCAAGCGCTGGGGAAGCAGAGAAGACATCGCACGTGTGCATTTTCAAAAGACCAGGGGAAGGCCGGCGGTGGAGCCCAAAGGAAGGTTAGGAGCCCGATGAGCGCGGGAGACTCGGGCCCGCCACCGCCACCCACATCGGGGTGGGGAGTGAACATCACGATTCCAACTCACCGGAGAGCTACAAAAACGCGAATGCAAAAGCAGACAGGCAAGCAAGACAGCGGCACCTGCCGCGCACAGCCACAGCCTCGCCATCGTGAGAGCCCGGGGAAGGAAGAGACAGGGCCCAAGAGGCCACGGAGACACCCCCAGCGGGTCGGCAGCGGTCCCAGGGCCGCAGCTGCTCCTCCTGGAAGCGCGGTCTGTACACCGGCAAGGACTTCGGAACCGGAAGACAGAAATGTCAGAAAACCAGCGCGGCGTTTATCCAGCTGCTTCGCGAGGCCCCACCCCAAGTCAGGTGCTCCTAGGCATCATCCCTTCCCCACGCCTCGTCGCGCTCCCCCGCCGCAAACTTCCAGCCTGCCACATCGCGGCGCCCGCGGAGAATCCTGACCCGCTTGCCGTCCAATCTTGTCAGTTCAGGTTCGCCGATGAGAGCACAGCATAACGAACCCGAATCCCAGGGGGAATGGGACACGAACACAATGAACTCCAGGCTCTACGTCGCAGATCAGTCACATCTGTTTCCAAATCATTCAGGCGTCTGCTCTGGATGCCTATGTTCCCACACTAGGACCCTCCCCGCCCCGCCCCCGTACTGGATAATAGGCAATTGCGGCCCAAAGCCGGCGGCGCACAGTTGAGTTTCCTTGGGTGCGACGCACTTTACCGAAGGCCCCCCTGGAGCTGGTGGGGGCTCCCAGGGTAACCCTCGTAGAGCGCCTGACGCCGTGTGCGCTTGCGGTCTTCGCGAATCCCCTTACACGAGGCCGCGTCCCCCTTCGCCCGGCTCCCGGTGAGCTCCGGCAGCCGGCCCGCTCCCGGAAGCCACCGAAGCTGGTAACAAAGAGCCTGCCGGGCAGCTCGTTGCCCGGGGCTGCGAGACCCCCAGGGGCCGGGCGGAGCGACTGGGACGAGAGCCAGCCGGGCCATGGGTCGGAGAGCGCGGCGGTGAAGGGCGCGGCCGAGGCGCTGGTGGGGACGAGGGGTCCTCAGGCCCGCGGGGCTGCAGGCGCGGTTCTTCGGGCTCGCGTTGGCTTTGCCCGGGCAGGTGGCTTGCACGGCCTTCCGCGGGCGGAGCCGGGCTCTCGGCAGCTGGACGCGCTCCGCATCTCCCCCCAGCCGAGCCGCCGGCGTTCCGCGGAAGACAGGACCCGGCTCTTCGCAGAGGTGCCTCGCAGCTTTGTGGGAAGAAGCTGGCGGACTTTTTAAAAAAAAAAAAAAACACACATATATATATATTAAAAGTTTTTCGGAGTCTCTGTTTTGGGAAATTTTTTTTTTTCTGGAGTTTGCAATTCTCTACCTCGTCGCTTCCTTTCTGGTGCTCGCGGAGCGTTTCTCTTCTGCAGCTGTATGCACTTGACGATCCGCGGAGCCGACCCAGGGATGTAATTGAAAGTAGAACTGTTCAAGAAACCACACGTCGGAAGAGTAGTCAAGATGGACAAAAAGTCCTTTGAAATGGTGTTGGATGAAATTCGGAAGGTAATTGTCCTTGATCCTGTGGATCATGCTCACCACGAATTGTCGTGGGTGAATTTCTGCAAAGTACTGTTGGGTAGGTTGCACCGAGTGAGGACATTGCCAGAGGGATTGGAAGTTTCTCGTGTAGTTGACAGTATATACACACGCACACGCGCGCGCGTGTGTATGCATTACTCAGCGTCCTCGGGTTCTGCACCCTGCTCTACATCCTTAGTCACTCTGCCTTGGGTTCAGTCACTTAACATTTCCGATCCAATGGCAAAATCTTTTAGTAACACGAGTGACTGCACACAAAGTAGTAATACCTAGGAAGTTTCCTTTACGGCCATGACTGTTTGGAGTTTTCAGGTCTCAAGCTAGGCAGAATGTATTTGCTGCCTTGCGTGGACAGAATCGATGTCTTAAGGATAAATGTGGCATTAAATTTAATCACATGTTTAGCAGCTGGCCATCCATAGCTTGGGTTTTCAAAGCATTTTTTCTCCTGCTTTTTTTCCCCTTTTACTTTGTGGGGCTGTTTCTCCCTCCCAAGATGAACCAGACATTTAAAAAAAAATTGGACTAGTGTTAAGTCCAAAAGTGTCTTCCATGAGATAACTAATCTCCAGGAGGTTCTGAGCTTCCAACTGAAAGGGCCTGGAGGGGATGGCCTGGCTGCTTTGGGGGGGTGGGGGAGAAGGCGCTGTTAGCCCTTCTGGAATTTACTCCTCATTTCTGTACATTTAGACCCCTTGACCTGCCCCTGCTGAATTGGTTTCACCTGCTGTGGTTCTTATTACTGAGTTCAGTTTATGAAGTGATTGTGAAAATTGCCTTTGTATTTGTGGCTCTGCTTTGTTCTTTTAAAGTTTCTCTTTCCGCTTTTCAAAGGGTCATGCTTAACTTTTTAAGTTTGATCGTGCTGAATGGCCTTTTTTGGGGGGTGGGTACAACTTCTGCTTTTACAAAAAAAAAAAAAAAAATCCAGCCAGTCTTTATAATGAAAACTTGAAACAAAATGTTTTACTATTTGCTCAGGATTTGTCACAGCTTTTAATTGCTGTCTATGAGGAGGTAATTTGTAAGTTTAAACAGACCTGCATATGTCAGGAAGGAATAGGAAGTTTTCCAGAGATGAGAGATACAGTCAAAAGAGGTGGCCATTTTATATCCATATTACTGGCCAACAATCCGAGTATACTTGCTTCCTGGCTTTGTGAAATGATGAGGTATGTCAATGTAGTCTATTAAAATGTATAAAATGAAAGCATTGCTATTCTTTTTAAAACTTGCTCCTGGCCTTTGTAAAGTGTCATTTTATATCAGGTCACTCCTTTTCCTGTTTCCTGTGGTGGTCCTCAGGTAATGCTGGCTCAATACTGCTATGCTTTCAAGCCTAAAACCAAGGAGACCACAGGGAAAGAATTAGAAAGGGAGTGGGGAACTCTGTTTTAATTTGCTTTTTAAAGCCATTTGAATTAGTAAGCCCTTCCTGTTGGATTTGGCTTCCTTAACCACCGTGAGGGGAGGAACTGCATTCCCAATTTCACTGTTCACTTTTTCCTGGTGGCCAACCCAGTCTTTGTTAAGCCGCTGCTGCTCTCCCAGCTGGGGGGTGGAGCGGTGCTTTGAGGTAGTCTAATGCTGAGTTCCCAGCCTGCTGCAGCTGCACCTCCCAGGCATCATTGAGGAAAGACTGGAGACCTGACTGGTGTCAACTCAACCCAGAACTGTCCCAAAACTTGCTTTTTTAAAAATATTTTTTTGTTTATTTGGGATAAAGAGTGAGAATGGGCACACCAGGGCCTGGTGAATCAAACCTGGGTCCTTAGGTTTTGCAGGAATGCATCTTAACTTCTAAGCCATTACTCCAGCCCATTTTTTTTAAGAGCAAAACTTGCTTTTTTAACTGTGTCCAATAATAATGATGATCAAACTCCTCAGCATATGTTGAGCACCTGAGTGTCTTGACTGGTCGTGATGCTTGCCCCTAGCAGATAGATAGAAATAGAAAGTACAGATATTACAATTTTTTTTGAAGTAGGAGGAAAATGATGTGTGCATATTTTATGAGCAGCTAGCAAGCTATGGGGTTTCTCTTAGCTCCTCAAGTAGCTGGAGAGGGAACAGGTATGATTTCTGTTGGGTATGGGTGGGGCCCACCTACTTCTCTGTCCCCTCCTGATAGATCCCAGACCAGCTATCAGATGTAATGGTGATTATGGTTCTCCTGTAACTGAGGTGTAGTGTTCCATGTATCCTTTTGTGAATGAGGGAGCTCTAGCAGTTAAATGTCCGTTGAAGGCCATATTACCAGTAAGTGGCAGACACAGCATAAACTAGACCATGTCTCACTGTTTTCCGCCTCCCCCCCCCCGTAAGAATAGGTGCTTAATATATAGCTGGTGAATGACATCTGATACTTAAATAAATGTTGACTCTTGGCCTATTTTATTTCCTAGTAAGAGTGAGTAGGGAGGCACCAGAGGTCTGGAAACTGGAATGTCTTGTAAGCATAGTGGCCAGGGCTGAAGGAGCCAGCCCCTGTCCAGCTGGGAGGTTCTGGTACCTGCTTGTTAGTTACTGGGCCACTTGCATGTAATAATGCCTGTTCTTCTCTTCTAGGCTGTTTTGACAGAATACAAATTAAAAGCAATTGAATATGTGCATGGATACTTCTCCAGTGAACAGGTATTCCTCATTAGTTGTTCAAAGAGAAACAAACCCACCTTCCTATACTAAATGGTTAAATTCATTGAATTGTTGCTCTATTATTCTGGAATCTAGGTGCTCTTGGTTTTGGCAGAGGCTTTACAGGATATACGGGGCAGGGTTATGTCATAAACCTTGCACTTGTACCACAACTTCTGTTCCAAAATATAGTATCTTCTAAAGAAATTCAAAGTGTTTATTATTTTGTTTATAATATCAGAAGTTTATAAACCTATAATGATGAATTTCTTAAATTTATTAAGACAATTGCAAAATCCACTGTATGATATGAAAGAAAGCATACGTAAGTGATGAAATGTATTCTTACATGAAGCCTCTAGACGAATTTTGACAGGAAGAGAAATACGCAGTCTTTAGTAAGTTTGTTACTGATGCAAGATGACTATGGTTTTATGTAGTTCAATGAAAACTTTACATCCTGCCTTAGGAGAGTTAGATCATTTTGAAGAATGGACACACATGCACAGGATTTCTGAGAGACTAGGAAAATTCATGTTAGAGAAACCAGGCAGGCAGGGAGAGAAATGCAGGCCTGCAGAGCAGTTTGGGGGAAGGGTAAGCCTGCAGCTTGAAGTGATAGATCCACCAACCTTCACTTCTCAGGAGCTTAGTAACTGCTGGAGAGCTTGAGTAACTAAACTGTACAGGTCTTTCTGCCTGAGTTCTCACAGCTTCTGAATGGTTCCCATTTTAGTGCTTCTTAATGATACTTTGAGCTGTCTTTGTTGCTGCACAAAGGGACCAGGCTCTTCAGAAAGTTTAAATGTTGGGCTGGAGAGATGGCTTATCAGTTAAGATGTTTGCCTGTAAAGCCAAAGGACCTCAGTTCAATTCCCCAGGACCCATGTAAACCAGATGCACAAGGTGGCACATGCCTCTGGAGTTCTTTTGCAATGACTGGAAGCCCTGGCACACACTCTCACTCTCTCTCTTTTGGCCTTTTTCTCTCTCTCAAATAAAGAAAATTTAAATGTTTAGAAAAGACTTACGTCCCCAAATCTAATTGTGTAAATGCACACATGTGTGTGTGTGTGTACATCCTCTCTTGTGCTTTCACTTTGTAAAGTTGTCAGAACTTTATTAAGCAACATCCTAAGTGAGACCTAAGTGTGCGTGTTCTGGTAAAGATTGATGGTTTATAAAATATAACCTTGACTGCATAGAGAGCTCTGTTCCCCTTAAAGAGAGGATGTGGTAGAGTACTTGTTGCTATGGGTCACACATTTCTTCAAGAGGAATGAAGAGCCCATTGTAGTCCCCTTTTGCACCTTGACCAGGCTTTGGCCCAGTAATTAGAACCTTGCACATTTTAAAGAATTCACAGTGGAAAGCCGGGCGTGGTGGCACACGCCTTTAATCCCAGCACTTGGGAGGCAGAGGTAGGAGGATCGCCGAGAGTTCGAGGCCACCCTGAGAGTACATAGTGAATTCCAGGTCAGCCTGGACCAGTGGGAATAATTTGCACAGGTTCTTTGACCTTTCTTGTGCCTTTTTTTTTTTTTTTTTTGCATTCTCCCTGGAGGCAGTGGCCCCAGATGGTGATCTTGATGCCTGCTCCCCTTGCCTGCCATCCCACATTGTCCTCGTTTGTTTCACGTTCTCTGGTGACTGATGGGTGTTGTGGGAACTGCTGAGAACCAGGCTGTATGCTACATGTAGATACTGCTGGAAGTGGTCACTGAGATCCTGGGTTCTCAAGAATGGACATGTGGTACAAGACTGTGCCCTGCAGGTTCAAGTGGATGTGTACAAACTATGGACCTGTGCTAAGTCACACCCCACATTCTGTAAAAGCTTTCGACTGCTAATGTGTTGGGCTTTTCTCTCCTTGGTACATTCTTACATTCCCAAACTGACATTTTGTTCTGTCTTGTATTTATTAGCCTTCTTTATCTTACAGTATGTCCCTGTTCCCTGGGTTTCTATTTCTCTCTTTTTATTATCATTTACTTATTCTGTGGTACTAGGAATTGAATCCAGAGTCTTACATCTGCTAAGCAAGCACTCTACCACCACTGAACACATTCCCAGCCCTCTTTTTTTTTTTTTTTTACTTTTGTTTTAGGACGGAGATGAAGTTGCCCAGGCTGGCCTTGAACTTGGAATTCTTCTGCCTCAGCTTCCTAACTTGCTGGTATTATAGTCGTGCACCAGGAGGCCCAGCTCTGAGTCGTGTGTTTTTCTTTGTGGATCAGTGCTGTCCAGTAGAACTTCTTGTGTTCTGTCGATATTGTCCTGTGTGGTTGCTGTCTAGAAGAACGTTCTGTGGCAGTGGGAGAGCTCTCTGTCTACATTGTCCTCTATAGTTGCTGTCCAGCACTGTCTAATAGGACATTCGGTGGCAGTAGGAATGTTCTCTGTCTCTGTTGACGTTGTCCTCTGTGGTAGCTGTCCAGTAGAACATTCTGTGGCAGTAGTAGAGTTCTCTGTTGACATTGGCCTCAGTGGTAGCTGTCCAGCACTGTCTAGTAGAAAATTTGTGGCAGTAGTAGAGTCTCTCTGACTACATTGACCTTTGTGGTAGGTATCAGCATTGAAATGTGGCTTCTGCTCTTTAGGCACTGAAGTCTTCAATGGTATTTAAGTGACTAAAGTTTCCCAAGGTCCCTGTGGCTACACTGTTGGAGAGCACACCTGGATTCTAGTGCCATGTGCATGTCCTGCACAGGGAAAAGTAATCACAAATGTTGAAATGTTCTGTGTTGAAATATTCACAAATGCACTGCCTAAAGATGAATTAATTCTTTGCTTTTAGGTGGTTGAATTATTGAGATATTTTTCCTGGGCAGAGCCTCAGTTGAAAGCCATGAAAGCATTACAGCATGTAAGTAATTTTTTCTTTCGGAATGTTCATTGTACTTTTAATTCTCCCATTTTTCTGTAACTCAGATTAAGTTGTCAGAAAAGCTATTCTTAAATTTCATTATACTTTATGTGTGTGTGTATGTACATTTATGTTCATGTGTGTGAGCCTAGGCACATGTGCCACAGTGTGGACAATGTCAAGCGTTGGTCATCACCTTCAACCTCTTCAATGCTGTATTTGCCAGGCTAGTTGATCTGCAGGCTTCTGGGGATTCTCCTGTCCCTGTCTCCCTTGCAGTAAGATACAGATGCTCACTATGGAATCTGAGAATCCAAACTCAGGTCCTCATGCTTGTGCCACAGGGGTACTTTATCCAGTGAGTCATCCCCCAGCCCTCATCATATTTTGACTATTCAAAATTATTTGGTTAAAAAGTTAAAACTTTTTAAGGTGTAAGTTAATATTGTACTCACTGTTATTTACTTCTATTATTTTATATCCATCTTCACCCTTCTGTGTATAAAATTTGGATAGGAGGCAGACAAGTTGCACTTAGTTCTTCAAAAGTGCACTGTCGGGCTGGAGAAATGGCTTAGCGGCTAAGGCGCCTGCCTGCTAAGCCTAAGAATGCTGGTTCCAATGTCCAGCGGTTCCAATCTCCAATTCCCACGTTTAGCCAGATGCAAAGTGACGCAAGGGCTCAATGCCGCACTTGCCCACAAGGGGGCGCACACATCTGGATTTCGTTCACAGCAGCTGAGACACTGCTGGCGCGCCCATTTCTGTCTCCCTCTCTATCTCTCTGTGTCTCTCTCTCCAAATAAATAAAAAAATAATTAAAAAAAAAAAGTGCACTGTCCATGGTGGTAGCCACCAACATTTGTGCTACTTGAATACGTAGCAGTGTAGCGGCTGTAAGGGGCAGTAGTATTTTTAGGTTTATAGCACAGTGGTTATTTAAATGTGCATGGATTCTTCAGTAGAGTACAGGTTAGTAGGGGTGTCTTGAGCCTGTGGGAGTATTTGGATGTAGAGGAAGATTTTTCCATAGTACCAGGCATGTCAGCTTACACTTCCTTGTTTTCCTAAACTTGTTTGGGTTGTTTGTGATCCCCCCCCTTCTGTCTGTAATAGTTGTTATTTTCCACTTTACAAAATAAAGTTTTCTCTCCCTTCCTTTGGAAGGGGCATATACATTGTTTTCCAGGTACCCATGAATCTTGGCTTGTGTAAGAAATGTCGTTGAGGGCTTATTTTGCCAGAACAACAAATTCATGACAGCTCTGAGGCCTACACAGTTATCCCCAATATTGAAAATTTAAATTCAGACATGAGAAGGGACATGCCAGGCTTCTTGAATCAAATTGATCTCTCCCTTTTCTGAGTCTAATTTGAATTGTTTTGCTTTTTGAGGTAGAGTCTTGTGCTAGCCCAAGCTGGCCTAGAATTCACTCTGTAGTCTCAGGCAGTGATTTTCCTACTTCTGCCTCCTGAGTGCTGGGATTAAAGGCATGTACCACCACACCTGGCTAGATTTGACTACTTTTATACTAAAGCCTTGAAGATTGTATAATGAGAAAATTTCCATGAATTACATGGGAAATTTAATAGGCCTCAAGATTTTACAAGTATTAATCTTTTATGAGTACTTAAACATCTAGCAAAATCTCTAGCTGTCCAGAACGTGCAGAGGGATGCATAGCCCTATCAGTCTGGTGGAATGTGAGTAGCTGTGCCTGGCAACCATTCCCCTGAGGGTTAGGAGCTGCTCAGTGTTTATTCTGACTAATCTTACACTGACTTTACTTTGAATTTCTTATAACTCTAAATTCACCAAATGTTCTGGATAGTCTTCAAAAATAAAGGTGCCAGGTGAAATATTGTTCTCACCTTTCAGGCAGGCTTGGCTTGCCACAATACTTATCAATGTAAAGACTGTATTTACCTCGCTTCTTTCCCTTGCTTGTGTGACTAGTGTGCCCTTCCTTCTGTGTGGAACAGCAGCATAGGAATTGCTCAGCTGTGTCACATACACCCCCACGGCCCCCAATAAGCAACTCAACTTCCTGTCTTTAAACACTACTTCTATAGATAACCACTCAAAGGAACTTAGTACTTGTTAATTTTTTTATCCTACAGATGGAGGTATTGGGAAATAAGGATTTAAAAAGTACTTTTAGAAAACATAGATCTTTATCTGGAATGACCTGTAAAAGAGCTTTTACATATACATACTTTGTGAACACTTTTGAGTTGCTGCAGTTTACTTTTTCCCTTGCTTATATGTTTATACTAAAAAACATTTTTTAAAACAGTTTCATGAAAATCTCATGTTGAAAATGATTTTTTTATTAATAGAAAATGGTGGCTGTCCACCCGGCAGAGGTAGTCAACATCCTCAACTGCTTCACCTTCAGCAAAGACAAGCTGGTGGCTCTTGAACTCTTGGCTTCGTAAGTTCAAGTTTCCTCTTTGAATTGGGGAGCTTCTTAACTGCCTTTTCACTTCTCATGTGCTGTCAGAATATTGTAAGTGAAATAGACCTCTGATAAAACAACCTATGAAAAAAGCTGGGTGTGGTGGCACACACCTGTAACCTTAGAACCTGGGAGCCTGTGGCAGGAGGTTTGTGAGTTTAGGCCTGTCTGAGCTACACACTAAAACCTTGTCTCAAAAAAAAAGAGGGCCGAAGAGATGGTTAAGTCACATGCCTGTGAAGCCTAAGGACCCAGGTTCAATTCCCCAGTGCCCACATAAGTCAGATGCACAAAGTGGTACCTATGTCTCGAGTTTGTATGCAGTGGGTGGAGGCCATGGCATGCTCATTCTCTCCCCTACCCCCAACAAATAATTTTTTAAAAGAAGAAAAGTTGTGTGACTTATAAAAACATTGTGCAGAGTTCTGATTCTTTATGTAGATAATACACTGCACTGTGCATATGATTATAGCTCAAAAGAATGGGGCTGTTTGTCTATTAAGGGTAATTTTATTTTTCTGCATTTCAGTAACTTTGCTTTCCTTCTTAGTCTGAATAATTTGAAAGGAAGTTGTTAAGATGTAGGATGTTAAGACTCTGAATGGGGCTCTCTCTGCTACTACTCACTGTAACATGGCTTATAGAGCAAGGTATCCATGCCTTCAGAGCCTTCTTGTGCTGAGTTATAAAACTAGGATCTCCACTACATGGTAAGGTCATGAGACTAGAAGGTCTGTGAAGATCATAGTGAATGTGAGCAGACACAGAAGGGGCTGGATCTTGTGCACATTTGAAGAGTGCACAGCTTGTGCTGGAGAAATGGCTTAGCAGTTAAGGCGTTTGCCTGCAAAGCCAAAGGATCCCTGTTTGTTTCTTTGGGACCCATTTAAGCCAGATGCACAAGGGTCACATGCATCTGGAGTTGGTTTGCAGTGGCTAGAGGCCCTGGCATGCCCATTCTCTCTGTCTGCCTCTCTTCTATCTCTCTCTCTCTCTCTGCTTGCAAATAAATTAATTAATTTAAAAAAAGAGTGTACAGTTTATTTGTTCATAATGCATGCATTTGAGTATCATATATTTATAATGTCCTTTAAAATACAAGCATATGGTAATATTTCATGCTAGATCCATCATGGTATTTACACAATTGAGTTCTATGGAGCTCTCTCAACATCTATTAAAGAGTATGCATTTTTTTTTCCGAGGTAGAGTCTCACTCTAGCCTAGGCTGACCTGGACTTCACTGTGTACTCTCAGGGTGACCTTGAACTCAGGTGATCCTTCTACCTCTGCCTCCTGAGGGTTGGGATTAAAGGCATGTACTACCATGGCCAACTACAAGAATGCATTTTCAAAAATCTCAAAATACAGCTGGGCGTGGTGGCACACGTCTTTAATCCCAGCACTCAGGAGGCAGAGGTAGGAGGATGGCTGTGAGTTTGAGACCACCCAGAAACGACTTAGTGAATTCCAGGTCAGCCTGAGTGAGACCCTACCTTGAAAAACCAATAAAAAAAAAAATCTCAAAATAATGATGTTTGTATATAGTATTATTTTTTTTCCTATCTAATAGGTGAACTACAGGTCAGCTGTGTTTCTCTTTTAAAAAATTATTTGCAATCATGGAGAAAGAATTGGTATTCCAGGGCCTCTAGCCAGTGCAAATGAACTCCGGATGTATGGGCCATCTTTATGCATCTGGCTTTATGTAGGTACTGGGGGATGGAACCCAGGCTGTTAGACTTTGTGGCAAGTGCCTTAACCACTAAGCCATATCTTCAAGCCCTGTTTTTCTTGATTATGTAACCATACTATTTAAGTTGACTTGTTAAAAATAAATACATTTTCTCCCTGTATCATGGAGAGAGTTTACTCAGACAATCTTTGTGTGGTTTAAAAAGTTGCTGGCCTAATAGCTGAATTGTGTTTGCTTGGTAGAAACATTGTCGATGCTCAGAACTCTCGTCCCATTGAAGATTTATTCAGGATAAACATGTCTGAGAAGAAACGATGCAAGAGAATACTTGAACAGGTAATTTTCTCAGAAATTCTGTGAACACGGTGTGCTTTATGTTGGTGAATAACAGATCTGCCTTCTTCCTGTGTTAGTGAGTAATGTAAACGTGAACGTTCATGCAGTTTAGGGAGGAGAAACAGAATTGGCCAAAGGAGAGGCTGGTCAGGTCAGGTGGCTCAAGATAGAAGAGCCATAACCGCTCACCTTGTTGGGGGGCTGGGGGGGGGTGCCTCATCCCTTGGGAGCTCTGCCTTGGCAGCAACCTTTTTTATCTAGTGTACTTAGAAACACTGACTTCAAATTTGTGTTTTTATCAGGCTCACCCTAATCAAATTCAGAAGATATGAGAACTAAACAAAATCCCAATTTATTAAAATAGGAGGAGATGCAATTTCTTGTTAAATGTAGAAATCTTGATTTATCATTGAAGCTGTGATGGCTGCAGAGGGAATGGATGCTTAGAAGCTGCTAGAAGATGATGCAGAGTGTTCTCCTAGGGCCTTGCAGTCAGTCATGCTTATTCTTAGCCTCCTCTGTGCCCAGGGAGGCCAGGCAGCTCTGTCTTCGTCCATGCTACTGCTACACCAGTAAACCTAAGCCTGTTTCTTTGATAGTTTCCTCACTGGTTTTCTTGACGAAAATCTTGTTTTTGTTTTGGTGAGGGGTGTACGTGTGGATGTGTGTACTTGTGTGCGCACATTCACATGGAAGCCAGAGGACAGCTGCATTGCTGTCCTTGCGAACACCATTCACTTCATGTTTTGAGGTGTGCTCTCCCATTGGCCTGGAGCTCACCAGTTAGGCTCGATGAGCCAGTCAGCAAGCTCCAGAGTCTGCTGTCTTCACCTCCCCAGTGCAGGGATTACGGGCATATGCCATGATGCCCGGCTGTTTTTGCATGGATATTGGGGATAGAATTGAGGTCCTCATGCTTGCAAAGCAAGTACTATAACCACTACATTCTCCAGCCCTTGACTAAGCTCTTTGGAGTCTCATATACACTGCTGTAGGTTTTGGTCTTATAATGTGGTAGGTAGATGTCACCTCCGAAATGTTCTGGGGCTGTGGACTGTAAAATAGAACACTATTAAAGTAAATCAGTTCACTTTTTCTCTTTTTTAACATAGATATAAATATTTTATCTTTCCTTTGCTTTTTAGTTAGTAATGGGGTTCAGCCAAGGCCGTGTACATGCTAGGCACATGCTACACCACTGAGCTGTATCCCAGCCTATGACTGGTTTGCATGTCTCCTTCAGGACCATTAAACTGCCTTGGAAAAGGGAGTCTAAGAGGCCTGTTCACACATTCCCTTCTTGAAGTGGGTCTACCCTGAAGGAGAAGTTATGATTACTTTATTGCCTAGAAATTGAGACTTAGATGAGGGGAGTTCTGAGACTTTTTTTCTGCTTCTGTTGAATCCTAAAGGTCCACAGATTAAAAATCTTTATTGCAACTCTGGGTGGGTCCCGCAGTCACAGCTCTCAGAGGCTATCACATGAAGATTTGTCTAGTCATGTTACATGTCAGCTGTATGTTGGTGACACCTCTACTCCTTGTGTGTTGTTTATTCAAAAGGAGTGCTCTTTAATTTGGGCCCTTCTGTTGTGCTGGGGAAGGAGGAGGACATAGATGGCTGACCCATGTGGTATACTGAATGTTTCCATTTGGGTGGGGCTTTGACTTTTTTTTGCTCATGCCATGAGCCAGTTCACTTTTCTAAACTTGAGCCTAGTCTAAACATTTTACTTCTAGGAATTTGTTCTAAGGAAATAGTAGAAGTATGCAAATTTATACAGAAGGATTGGCTGGGGAGGTAGCTTAGTGGGTAAAGTGCTGATCCTGCAAGCATCGGGACCTGAGCTTAATCCCCGAACTCAAATAAAAATGTCCTACCATGGTGATATGTGCTCTTAATCCCAGCACTGAAGGACCCACTAGAGGCAGAGACAGGAGAATCCCCAGGGCTCATTGGTCATTCCTGAGGAATGACACTCAAGGTGGTCCTCTGGCATCCATGTGTATATGTGCAAGTGAACACACGTGCAGTAGAATCTTAAAAGGTGTTTGCTTCAGTAGCACATACATTGAGATTGCAATGATACAAAGATGCACATGGCCCTTGAGCAAGGATGACATACAAATTAGTGTAGTGTTCCTTAGTTTTAAGAGTGTGGGTGTGGGTGGTATGTATATATATTTGCCCAATATGGTTTACCTTAGCTAAAATTGAATGGGATTTTAGAGTTGAGGTTTTTAGTTGTGAGGCTGGATTATATTGCTAATATATGTTATGCACTATATTTATAATATGTAATGGGAATTAATAAAATTTATAACCACAAATATATGTATCCTGCATACAAAGTATAGTTTATATGAATGATTATATAATTGTAAGTCCATACTGTGTGTTAGTAAGTATAACTGAACATTCCTGTGTACAGTATAGCTCTTCTGGAGTGTATCTACCTTATGCAGTATTATTTAATCATCTAATACATTTATTGAGCGCCACCTTAGTAGACTGAGGCATCATTTTAGAATTTCAAGGTACAGTTAAAGCAGCCTAGACTTAAGTCCCTCCCTGTCTGTGTCTGACAATTGTAGTATTGTGTTGAACACTGAATACAAAGAAATCTTAACCATTCATGAGTGTGGCTCTTTGGACACTCAGTCCTCTTAGTTTGAATGGTTGTTTTTGTTGTTTGTGTGTGTGTGTGTGTGTGTGTGTGTGTGTGTGTGTGTGTGTGTGTGTGTGTTTACCCACTGGGTTGTACACCTTTTCAAAGCAAGTACTATTTTCTTTTACCTCTATGTCCTCCTTGCCTTTAACATAGGCTGGTTTTTACAGGTTTGGACTGTTAGTTTTGGTGGTTGGAAACATGGAACAAATGAGATTCGAGTTCATTGGGATGATGACTGTTTAGTTTGTTGTAACATGAATAGTCACAATGCTTCCTTTTTGATCATCCACTTCAAGTCCTTTCATCTTTGGCGTGCTTATTCACTGGCAGTGAATACATGAACACATTGCATGTGATGCTGGCCTCATTCGTGTTTGAGAAGGACTTCTCTTTACCCAGAATACCTGTCCTGTGCATTTGATTTTTCTTTCTCTCTCTCTTTTCTTTGACCACTCTTTATCTTACAGGCTTTCAAGGGAGGCTGCAAAGCTCCTCATGCTATGATATCTTCTTGTGGAACCATCCCTGGAAACCCGTACCCCAAAGGAAGGCCTAGTCGAATTCATGGAATTTTCCCAGTAAGCATACTTTCATGCCTAACTTTGAAATTTCTATGATTAAGTTGAAATGTAACAGAGATTAATTAATGAAGAGAAGGAGCTAGGTTGTGATGCGTTACAGTGGGAGGGAATTCCATGATGTCCTAAACTTAATTTCATACTTTCAGTATAAGCTCCATTAACCTAACTGTGTAACGTCTGTGGAATAAGCCAAACAAAAAAGAGGGTAATTTTATTTCTCCAAGTATTTTATAAACATTTATTTACATTTAATACAGATTGATTTTTCACATTATCAGTATTTTTGACAGTCTTGTAGTTCAGAACCCATTTGAGAAGCTTTGCATGTAGGGCTTTCCAGAGAATCACATTGCATAGTGAAGCACCTCAGAAGTGCTGTAAGAAAGAAACTTGTTTTTCTATCATCTGGTGTTCCTCAAACCCCTTTGTAAAGTCACCTTTTCAAAGGGTGTTACATTTCTGTTATCTTCACAACCCAGAGCTCTGTGAATTACCTATCTCTGTGCTTCGGGAAGCTGGTGTTGTTTCTGGCTCAGGCTTCCTTGTGAGTTTGTGTTCATCTGAAGGCTTGACTGGAGATTAAGAGTATTGTTCAAGGTGGCTCACTCACATGCCTGGCAAGTTACACCCTCCTACTACTGCTACTTCTGCAGCAATTCAAACTGAGAGGACACTGAGTGTCCAAAGAGCCACACTGAAGGCAAGTTAGTGTGTCTGTGGGCAGGGATCGTTGTTCTTTTGTGTATACTGCTTAGGTGTCCTTGTGACATGGTGGCTGGCTACCACAAGAGCAGGTAATAAAGGGAAGGCAAGTGGCTGCTTCAGGGCCTCTGGTCTGGCTTTGGAGTCAAATGCCATCATTCTGCACAATTCTGTTAATTACGCAGGTCAGCCCTATTTGTTCTGGGATGGACAGGACAGCAACATGTAGGAGGTAAGAGCCAGTGGGGCCATCTCGGAAGTTTAATCCACTTACTCTGATCTGTTTATTAGAGCAGTCTTCAATGAGGTTTTGCTTGACAATGTACTCACACTTAGAGAACACCATTTTTTTTCCAACTGTAACACAGGTCTTCTTTCTCCTCCTTTGAGCATTATATATATAGTGGCATTAGAAAGTCTGTTTAGTAATTTTTTTGTCAAGAAAAATTAGAATATACTTTATTCTTCTCTTCTGTCCCATTGTGTATTGCATATTTATTTCAGAGTGCCTCTGTTGGTGCCATGGGGATTCTAGGCCAGAGGAGGGTTAAGAACCCCAGGGTCAGGCAGCTAGCTGAGGCAGAATTGGGTCTAAAACCCAGGTTTTACTCCTAGAAAATTAAGTCCTTTTCTTCAGTATGATACGGTGTGGCTGTTTGTTGTGGTTCCTTAAAGTCTCAAATGCCTTTCTTCTTCTTTTCAATAGGGAACCCCTCTGAAGAAAGACGGAGAAGAATGTACCAATGAAGGCAAAGGAATCGCTGCACGCATTCTGGGACCATCCAAACCAGTATGTTGAGGAAGACAGGACAAGTCCTAACACATGTGCTTTCCTGCCTATTCAAAGCATGAATTAAGTTTTGGTGTTGCGAAGTTTAAACACGGGAAATTCCAGGAGGGTGGAGAGAATGACCTCGGGAAATGTAGTGTAATTGCTTAACAGTCTTGGGGGGTTCTTTTGAAATTGAGTGGGTGTTTTTGCTTTTTTTGTTTGTTTAGCCTCATACTCTTACCTCTGCCTCCTGAGTGCTGGGATTAAAAGCATACACCATCACATCCAGCAGAGAGAGAGAGAGAGAATGGGCATGCTAGGGCCTCTAGCTGCTGCAGACAAACTCCAGACACATATTTGCACTGGCTTTGTGTGGGCACTGGGGAATTGAACTCTCTTCATTAGGCTTTGCAGGCAAGCACCTTAATCATTGAGCCATTGCTCCAGTCCCTTTATGAGTATTTTATTGTAAAGCAAAACCAGTCAAATTGTTTTCTTCTCTTCAACCACATGTAGGTGTTTAATTGGAAGTATGGCATGTAATGTTAATTTTAACTGGAGTTCTGATGTGCCTAATAGAGTGGAGTCAGGAGGTCTCTTCTCAAGGTAGTGATATAGTGATTGGAATTTAAACTGATTGGACAGGAGAACAGAAGACAGCCCCATGATGGACATGCTGGAGGCCTGCACATAGCTGTCTTTCCATCTCTGTTCATTCACGTGACAGGACAGCCAGTGGCTGTTGTGTATGAGAGCTAGAAAGAAACTGGGTCCCTTCCCTCTAGTGGGTCCTCCTACCCCAGTCTTGCCTGCTGTCTCTCACTCTCCTTGCATCTGGCATAATATTGGAATTTTTTTTAAAATTTTTTTTTATTATTTTATTTATTTTTTGGAGAGAGACACAGAGAGAGATAGAGAGGGAGAGGGAGACAGAGATGGGCGCGCCAGCAGTCTCAGCTGCTACGAACGAAATCCAGATGTGTGCGCCCCCTTGTGGCCAAGTGCGGCATTGCGCCCTTGCATCACTTTGCATCTGGCTAAACGTGGGACCTGGAGTTTGGGACCGCTGGAGATTGGAACCAGCGTTCTTAGGCTTAGGAGGCAGGCGCCTTAACCGCTAAGCCATCTCTCCAGCCCTGGAATGTTTTTTGATAGTTATTAAATGCCATCACTGTGAGTTAAAGTATTTGTAGATCTGTATTTTAAAAAACAAAAGAATGAAAATACTGAATTCCCAATTCCAATATACATTTGACAAGAATTGTCAAATTGCCAATGCTAACATTCTTTTTTATCTTACAAAAAGAGTAAAGAAAGGGGTGTGGGAAGGAATGGGTGAATTCTTAATGAGCTTTAGAAGATATTGCCCTGATGCAGCTGAAAGTCCAAACTCTAATGGATTTGTGTTAGTTACACTTTGTGAGGGTTGGGGGCAGTTGGAATTTTTGAAGTTATCTAGGTTGGGCAAGAAAGGACTTGGATGTTTAGTATAATATCTGACCTTTATTGGAGATGAAAATAGAAAGTGACACACAGCATCTTTGGCAAGTTTTGCCTTTGTAATTTAATTGAAATCACTTTTAGGTTTTTTGAGGTAGGGTCTCACTCTCAACCAGGTTGAGCTGGAACTCACTTTGTAGCCCAGGTTGGCCTTTGAACTCATGCCAATCCTCCTACCCCAGCCTCTCTCTCAAGTGCTGGGATTAAAGGAGTGCACCATCACACTAAGCTCAATAGGTACCAATTTTAATGCAATAAAGAAATTTCCTACATTCATGCTATTTCTCACTTCTTAGTATTTGATACATTGGGGCAATTTTAGCCATTGAGAGCTCAATATTTTAAAGGGCAAGTTGTAACTTGTTTCTGCCAGAGAGCATGTATTTGGTTTTCTTCTGACTGCTGTTCTTCTTCTCATCTAGCCTCCTTCAACGTACAACCCGCACAAACCTGTTCCTTACCCAATACCTCCTTGCCGGCCACACGCAACGATCGCACCAAGTGAGGCATTTTTAAATTTTATTTTTCTTTTGCATGTTTACTTTCTCATTTGTATTTTTCCATTTTAATATATTTATTTATTTACAAGAGAAAAGAGTTGGGGGGGAGGGAGAATAGGCACATCAGTGCGTTTGGCCACTGCAGGCCAACTCCAGGTGCGTGCATGTTTGTGCATCTGGTTTTATGTGGGAACTGGGGAATTGAACCTGGGCCCTTAGCCTTCACAGGCAAGCCCCTTAACCACTGAGCCATCTCTCCAACCCCTCATTTAAGTTTTTTTCTAATGCATGTTTATTGAATTGAAAGTATATGCTAGTTATGAGCCGGGAAAATCTTTAGCACTTGGAAGTTCTGTGAGTTCTCTTCTGCCTTGGACTATCACAGTGCAGCAGGCAGTTTTTTTTAGAGTGTTTCCACTAATTGTGGATTATTTTCAATCACTTTGTCAGTATGGAGTTTTACTTTGGCTCATGACCTTGAGTTCCTCCTCCCTCCCCCATTGGTAGATTGATGATATCCACAGTTTCATTTATGCATTTAACGTCCAGAACTCAAGTGTATGTATGTACTTGAATTTAAGCATGACAGTGAGCTGCTGCCTGGAGTGGGATGTTAGTGGGCAGTAGGCTTCCCCTGCTGTCTGAGGTCTCAGAGCCCCTTAACCTGAATGTGAGATGCAACTCTATGTATAACAGCTCTAAAAGGAAATTGGATAGCTACGTTAACATAGGTTGAACTTACACATATGATACTAAAGTATACATTTTTTTTTCCAATTTTTGTTTTAGGTGCTTATAACAATGCGGGTCTGGTACCATTAGCCAATGTCATAGCTCCAGGCGTACCTCCTCCACCTCCATATACTCCAAGTGCCGTAGGAACAGGTAAAATTGTGCTGCTGTGGCTGTGCATTTGCTCTTCATAAAAATACATGACCTACTCAGGGGTGAATACATGCCCAAAGGACAGCTGTTTGGCACTGTGTGTCCTTCGTTACAGTGGACACTTGTCATAATCTTAATGGACTTAGGCTCATGGCTTTCCTAGGACGTGTAGAAGAAATATCTCTTCACCCCAGCTAGGAACAGAGCCAACAGGCCAAAAAAAGATTACACATCTAGCTTGCAAATGTTTGAGTTCATTAGGGCTACTTGGAACATGGGTGAGTTCAAGGTTGCTACACCAACGAGAAGTCCCACCTTCACTTTGTACCCTGTGTACTTCAGTATTTCTGAGATGCTGTATACCTGGGCAAGTAGTGATTGGAATGTCAGGGAGGTTGTGTGGCCCTCCTCCTCCTCTGCAGTGTTAACAGCCCCATTACCTAGCTGTCTGCTGTCTAGCTCTGTTTCACTGCATGAGCAGGCCAAAGTCTCCACTTGGTCACCATGGCCACCCTGCTCCATGTTGGCCATGGTCATGCCAAGCCTAGAGGAGATAGCTGCGTGCCGCTCTCATGTTCTCACTTGTAATGTAGAATACCATCTTAGCAGCATTATTCAGTAACATTTTCATTAAGTGACTCCAAAATGTGGTATGTTTTGATGAACTAAGAGTCCTCTTAAGTTGTTTACAATCTAATCAGAAATGCAGGTCAGGAAAACAAGGCAATGTAAGTGTATTCTTTATGGTTTTTTCAATTGCACAGTTTTCATTTTGTACTTTTTCATAAACTACAACGTGATATGTAGCAGATGGCAGTGTAAAGTGTGAGCTCTAAGATGGACCAATCACGGCTGCACAGAGCCTGCATGTAGGGGAATCGTGAGGGGTCTCCAAACCAGCCCCCAAAATAAACAGGAGCAGCTGTATCCTCGCCACCAACGGCTGCAGGCCCAGTAGTGCTGCTGTCCTTTCTTTAATTGAATTAACTTGAACAAATGGGTATGAAGAATACCAAATGAGGACTGGCAAAGTGACAAGACGGTAGAGGCTTGGTGGATTTTCACGGTTCCTTACTAACTGCCATGTGGAAGAGAGCTGAGGGACTTTCTCTCTAAACTAACTGTGACTCCTTAACATTACAGAGATGCCTCCGTGACTCAGCAATGGGGTTGTGTTGAGAGAACCCAGAGTGCATTGAGATGTGTAGGGTTGAGGGTGCTCTACAAGCACTTGAACACATGCATAATGGAAGCATGAGGCTTGTAGAGGACGGAGGGAGTGCACTCTGGTGTTGCCGCGTTCCACTGGCAATGGACTTGATATTTAATGACATAAAGTCTCTGCTTGGGTGCTCTTGGGCCATGTGTGGTGATGTGATTAGCCGACAAGAAAAGCTGTAGAGCAGGTGAAGAGAAGGAATCATCATCCCAGTACCTGCTGCTGCTTCAACCTTTTTCTTCGTTTGATGAGAATGTAGGATAGGAAGAATAAATACTTTTCACTTACTGTCAAATTACTCACCAATACCTTGCACACATGTATACATGCCATGAGAATACAGGAGCATAGTTGTCAGAGTATTCACCAGTACCTTGCACACGTGTATACCTGCTGTGAGAATACAGGGATGTAATTGTCAGAGTATTCTCCAGTACCTTGTGCATGTGTGTACCTGCTGTGAGAATGCAGGAACATAATTGTCAGAGTATTCTCCAATATCTTTTATACGTGTATACCTCCTGTGAGAATACAGGGACACAATTGTCAGAGTATTCTCCAATACCTTGTGCATGTGTATACCTGCTATAAGAATACAGAAGCATAATTTCAGAGTATTCTCTAGTGCCTTGTACAAATGTATACATGCTGTGAGAATACAGGAGCATAATTCCTTCAAAGGGAGAATTTTGACCTTATAACGTTACTGGTCAGATAAAATAATTACACTTACATTCTATGTATTTTTGAAAATGTAGTTTTTATTTAGGTCACTTAACTGTTTGACTTGAGTTGTGTGTTTTCCTTGGGACACCCTTCTTACCCCCAGTAGCCTAAAAATGCCTTTATCGTTTCCAGAGGCTTCTGATATGTCTTCTGGGTGCCTGTGGATTCTGGGTGCATTCACCTAGCAAACAGCTCCCATGCCCAGTTTTCCTCCTGTGGACAATGCTGCCCAGAGTTGGCTTTTAGCTTTGCCACTCAGTTGGCCTTTTTAAATGTGTTTTTAAAACTTGACAGGTCAAGTGGAAATCCTGTGGGGAAGATGGGGCCAGGAGAGGACAGTTGTTAGTCATAATCTTGCCACTGTTCATATACTTGAGATTTATACTTAATTCCTTTATTTTTCCACGAGCATACATTATTTCCTACTGTATTTATTTCCTGTGGCTTTCTTTTTTGACATCTGTCTCTGACTGTGATAGGAAATGCTTTGTCTATAGCTTGAAATCAACTTTTATTCATTTTTCTGCAGAAAATGAAGACCTTTCCAGTCAGTCAAAACCTACACAGAATCAAAGTGAGTTTCAATTGATCTGGAGACAACTGGTACCTGTCATGGAGTCTGCTCTGTTAATTGCTGAGAATTAGCTGAGTTGAATGCACATTTAGGAAAAATTCCTGGATCAAGAATGTAATGAGTTATGCTTGATAAAGGTGGCTTCATAGTGACATGTTCTGTGGACATGAAATGCACATATTAACTGAATTTATTCTATTTGCAAAACTTGCCATGAACTATAAGTGCCATGTGGATGTATACACATACTCACTTTACATTCTGTGATATAGGAAGCCTTATTTTCAATGTGAATGCCCAAGATGATAACCCTTTTTGATAAATTCTATAGATGTAAGTGTGTATTGGGCATAATTTACTGGGGAAAAGTATAAAGGGCGCCAAAGAAGAGGAGATGGAAAGTGTGATGTGGCTAAGTAGTGCCTCCAGGTGGCAGCAACATGTAAAGTTACATTTTCCCCATGTTGAGGCTTCATGCTGGGGGAAGGAGCTTTTGGGAACAGAGTAGCAGGTGGAGCCGATTGTCTTGAGCATGGTTAAGAGTCTCAGTGAGAAATCCCTTTCTGAGCCAGTGCTGAATGCCTTGCTTCTGGCTTCTAAAGGACAACATAGTGGGGCTAGAATGAACACTAAGCAGTGAGCATGTCCAGTTTCTTACCTGTCTCTGGAACCGCCTAGCTTTGTGACCTTGAACACCTTATTTGACGTCTATGGAAAGGATTTTCAGGAACTGCAGCCTTTACATTCTGTGTTATTACTAGAGAAATACTTTGGAAGGAACCGGCCAGGTAATGTCATCATGTTACCTGATACAAGTGCCACACTTTGATTTCCCATGATGACTTTGGTGTGAGCATGGTTGACATTTTCAGGTTTTTGGTTTTTTGAGGTAGGGTCTCGCTCTAGCCCAGGCTGACCTGGAATTCACTGTGTAGTCTCAGGGTGGCCTTGACCTCACGGCAATCCTCCTACCTCTGCCTCCTGAGTGATGGGATTAAAGGCCATGCCTGGCTTTTTTGGGTTTTTTAAAATTCCTTTTCTTTAAAAAAAAAATCATCTTCAAGTCAGGCGTAAGGGGTAATTGTGATGTATTGATTCCTATACTCTTTAAATACAGAAGTACCATGCCTTGGGCTAATACTACAAAGATGAAAGACGAAATAGACACAGATTTTGCACTTAAAGGAGGTCCCACAGCAAGCTAGGGGAAGTTTAGTTGGGGTTAACATAGATTGGTCAGTATGAGCAAAAGCAGGCTGGGGGATGGTGTGGGTAGGAGGTCTGGGGAGATTGCTCAATGGTTAAAGACACTTATTTGCAAAATCTGCCAGGCTGAGTTCAATCCCTCAGTAACCCTGTAAAGCCAGATGCACAAAGTGGTGCATGGAGTTCATTTACAGCAGCAAGAGGCCCTGACATACTCCTTCCCCTCCCAATAAATAAGTAAATAATTACAAATACTTTTAAGAAATAATGTGGGGGTTGGAGAGATGGCTTAGTGGTTAAGGCATTTGCCTGCAAAGCCAAAGGATCCTGGTTTGACTTTCCAGGCCCCATGTAAGCCAGATGCACAAGGGGGCACATGCATCTGGAGTTCATTTGCAATGGCTGGAGACCCTGACATGCCCATTCTCTCCATCCCTCCCTCTCTCTCTCTAAATAAATAAATAAATAAATAAATAAATAAAATATATTTTAAAAAAAGAAAGAAAGAATGTGGATAGTAAACTCAGTGCACACAATCCGAGTGAGTGAGTGGGTGAGTGAGTGAGTGGTGGAAGGCCTTACAGCTCCCTGAGGGAGAGTAGTACCTGAAAGCTTTTGGGAAGAGCTGATATGTGATGATGATTATAGGTCAGTGGCCTGAAGGAACTAAAGTTAAGTCAGCACTGATAACCACAGTTGCATAAGTTTTTGAATTTTAAATGTTGGGAATTTATGAAAGTTTGTGAGCTCCTCCACACTTACGAGACTTTGTTAGGAGACGGTCATCTGTACCTGACTACAGGCCAGCGGGCTTCAGCAGTGTAGATACTACAAGAGCCTGTGCCTGTCACTCACTTCTCTGGTACTCTTGAAGTATGGCAGATTTGTTTCTTTAAAACTTGTATTGGACATTTCAGCGTGATGATGAATTTTCACCTTTTTCTCTCACAGCATTTTCCACCCCAGCAAGTCAGCTCTTTTCTCCTCCGCATGGTTCCAATCCTTCAACACCTGCTGCAACTCCTGTCCCTGCTGCATCCCCCGTCAAGGCAGCAAACCATCCATCAGCAGCGTCCACTGCTACCACGGCGACTGCATCCGCAATGAGCATGCCCAGCCCTGTCCTGCCTGTGTTTCCAGGGCAGGTCTCCTCCGCTGTCCCTACGCCCCAGCCATCCACGCCGAACCCCACAGTGATCAGGACCCTTTCATTACCTGCTATACCTGTTACTTCCGCCCACAGCGCCACGTCCACTCCTGTCCCGTCTGCTTTTTCTGGCCTATTGCCATTGCCAGGGCCTTCTGCTCACACCCCAGCCCCTCAGGTCCCCTCAACTTCTCGGACCACTCTCACTGCCAGTGAAACATTTGCTGCCACTTGTGCTTCGTTCACGAGCCATTCCTTTTCTGCCAGCTCCACCGCTGCTTCCTCCAGCACCCCAAGCTCTGCTCCCTTGTCCTCCGTCTTTGCAGGTCTCCCCTTGCCCTTTGCTCCCGTGTCCCACGCTGTAGCCACCCCGACGCCTGTCATTGCCAGTGCGGCGGGGCCGCAGGTTATCAACAGCCCTCTGCTGTCGGCTTTGAAAGGCTTTCTGACGTCAAACGACACCCACTTAATCAGTTCCTCCACCTTGTCGTCTGCTGTCACTAGCGGGCTGGCCTCGTTGTCCTCTCTTGCCAACCCTAGCCCGGGATCGTCGGCCCTAACCCCTAGCAAGTGCTATGCCCCGCCGGCTGCTCCCCCGGCACAGAGGCCGTCCACTCCTGCGCTGGCCCTGTTCCCAGGCCCGCAGTCCCACGCGGCCAGCGCCCCGTCCACAACCGCAGCCCTGCCTGCCCAGGCTCCCCTGGCTGCTCCCTCGGCGTCCACGCCGGGCCCGGGCAGCAGTGGCGGCTCAGCTGCGCTGTTGCACGGCCCCCACCCAGGAGCCATCGCGTCCTCCCCTGCGGTGACCACCGTCCCGGTCATGATCAAAACCGAACCCACCAGCCCTACACCCTCGGCCTTCAAGGGCCCATCTCATTCCGGGACTCCATCTCACGGCTCCTTGGGGCTGTCGGGCCCCCTGGGCAGGGCATACCCCACAGCCTCGGTGCCCATCAGTCTGTCCAATTGCCTTAACCCCGCGCTGTCGGGGCTGTCCAGCCTGAGTGCGCCCCTGAACGGGTCCAGTCCCCTGTCGTCCATCTCCCTCCCGCCACATGCTTCCTCCACCCCCATCGCCCCCGTGTTCACGGCGCTTCCCCCCTTCACTTCCTTGACCAGTAGCTTTCCTTTACCCGGCAGCTCCTCCCTGAATCCGTCCGTGTCCCTGCCAGGGTCGCTCATAGCTTCCTCGTCGGCCACCGCCGCCTCCACGGCCATGCCCCTGCCTCAGTCCCAGTCGGGCTCCACTGCAGCCGTGCTCTCAGGGCTCCCGGCCTCGGCCACTCCCTTCCCCCTCAACCTGTCTACCGCTGTCCCCTCGCTGTTTTCAGTCGCTCAAGGACCTCTGCCCGCCTCAAACCCCTCCTACCCCGGCTTCTCTGTCGCCAATACCCCCAGCGTCGCCCCCGCTCCTCTCCCCTCGTTCCCGGGGCTGCAGGCTCCCTCCACCGTGGCCACCGTCACCCCACTGCCCGGGGCCGCCAGTGCACCCTCACCAGCTCCTGTCCTCCCCGGGTTCGCTTCAGCGTTTAGTTCCAATTTCAACTCCGCTCTTGTTGCACAAGCCAGGTATGTCGGTCACTTTTTACCTAGCTTCTATAGGTCAGTCCTATTTGATGTTCAAATGAAAGTCAAATTTATGCAGTAGTACACGCATGGGTCTTTGCCCAGGACAGAACTGGAGTGCTCAAAAAAATGTTCTTTGAATTCTTCATGTTAAATATGTGTGATATTAATGCCCAGAAACAAAATTCTAGGATTTGCATTTGGCTAACATGCTTTTGAAATAGCAGAAAATAATTACATTCCAAACAGCAGATTAGGATGTAATGTACTTTAAAATAGTGTTATTCCAGTGAGGCAGTCACTGGAACCATTGTGTCCCAGAGAGGAGTCAGTTCTGTTTTGTTTGACCATCTTAGGACGCTACTTGCCTATAAAAGCAGCTTTTCTGTCTTCTGTTGTATCCGAGTCTGATCTGTTTGGTATTGGTTGTTTTAGTTTATCATCCGGACTTCAAGCTGCAGGCAGTTCTGTTTTCCCAGGCCTTCTGTCTCTCCCAGGGATCCCTGGCTTTTCTCAGAATCCTTCACAGTCATCTTTGCAAGAATTACAACATAATGCAGCCGCACAGTCAGCATTGTTACAGCAGGTAAGTGGTGACGTCTGGCATCATAAATAAAAGGGTAGCATGTGCAGTTGACTTCTGTATCGAGGAACATTTTGATATCCCAACATTGGCCAAAAGCAGCTCTTACCAGAATGTCCGGAGATTTACTGACTAGTTTTCCCAAAATTTACACGTTATAATGCTTGCCATATTTCAGAAGAGTAACAAAGAAGATAATGTCATATGCATGAATTGCTTTTCTAAATTACAAGATTATTTTACACCTCAGTTTGGAGACAATAAAATGGAGTATTTACAGGACAGTTAGACTTTACAGCCTTCTCCCGATACTATGCTGGACACTAAAACAAATTATCTACAAAGATGCACCTACTGACTTATTGGGAATTTGAAGTATTTTTGCCCGTCCTATTCTGAGCATCCATAGCATGCAGGCCCATACTTACTAAGCTGCATGAGACCTTCTTTCCCCAGGTCCACTCAGCATCGGCTCTGGACAGCTACCCAGCTCAACCTGATGGCTTTCCCAACTATCCTTCCACACCAGGAACACCATTTTCTTTGCAGCCAGGCCTATCCCAAAGTGGGTGGCAGTGATTTTTTTTTAAATTAATTATTCTTCTTGGGAGCAACATGAGATTTACCTAAGAACTGCAACGAACAATCTGACTGACAAATGTGAAGTTTGCCGAATGTCAGAAAATGAGACTACTCTTAGGGAAATTGGGACAAGAGTTGGAAAATGCTGATTGCATTTTTTAAAGTGGTTTTGAGTATCAGTCCTCCCCACTTCCACCTGTAAATATGCTGACAGTAAATTGTATTAAGAATAGTATTTAAAAAGTATTTGGGGACTTTTCACCTCCCTTCCTTACAAAATTTTGAATCATGTATATGGCCTATATAGAAAGATTATCAAAGAGGAGACTGAATTCTTTATAGCCGAATACAGCCTTAAATCTGCTTAATAGCATCCCTGGACAGAAGTAATAGCTGTGCCTCAGATGTACGGGTTGCATGTGGCCCTGGGGAAGTACTACTCTTGGTATGCATGATGGTTCCTGTCAGCATCAGTTGGAACCAGCACTCCCTATGTATCCATAGAAGGGAAATTGAGGACCAACTGCTAGTTACAATTGTTACTCATAACCACACATACTGCTGAATTTAACTCAGTATATTTCAGGTAAGTGACAATGGTGCTTAACTAGTCTTAGAATGATTTTCAGGTGTTTTACACTTACACGTACATCCAGAACTACTTTCTTACAGAAAGAAGTCAGGAAGGTGATTTGCCTTCCAAGCATTTTTCCCAGTCTCAGCAGTATCCAGATGAGTCAGGGACAGATGACTGAGTCACAGGGCCACCTCTGTTACTCGCTGTACTCTGGAAGCTCTTGGTGAATGTTTACAATCATGAGATGTAGTATTTCTACTTAAAAGTCAAATGCTCATCTGAAACAACGATGCGATAACAACTAAAGACGACGTGCTCTGCTCCTCCTGACGCAGTGTGTACTCTAAGGACCCGTGGTGGGGAACTGAATGTCACAACTTTAAGAATAACTGCCACATTGGGGGTGGGGGGAGTAGCAAGAACAAATCCAGCCCTGTGGTTAAAAGTGTAAACTAGAGAATCTACTGTAGAACATTTCGGCATCTAGAAGTTTTACTTTTATAAAGATGGTGTCTGGAAGATGTTGCAAATGTATTTTCCTTCATTATGGGGAACAAACTTTTTAAGTATATTAAATATTCCTGTATGATTAGTTTTTAACAATTTTTTTAAAATAAACTATGGATATGACAAATACAAGTGTTTTATTGAATACTTGATTGCCTTTTCATTTTGAATGGAGCTAAGAAGCAATGAAATGTGTTCACAGAAGATCTTGTATAGCTGGACGTGGTGGCATTCACCTGTAATTCCAGCACTTGTGAGGGTGGAGCGAGAGGCAGGGGGCTGGGGAATAAGGGGTGTCTCACAGAAGATCTTATATAGCTGGATGTGCGGCATTCACATTTAATTCCAGTACTTGTTGATGGTGAGGGTGGCAAGGTGTCTCACATTCCAGTTTTTTGAGTCCCTGTATCAGAAACAAACAAAATATACTTTGCAACCCATGCTGTAGAGTAGAAATTTTTGTCCTGGGGTCAACACTTCGGGAGGGTTTTAGAAAGCACATTGGAAGAATTGTCTAGGCTGTAACGTGGAGGTAGACTTAGTAGTCATAGACTGGATGGTTATTGCAGAAGTCCAAAACTAAAGAATGCTAAAACTGACATTATTGAATAAAGATTAGGAGTCAAGCGTGGTGACGTGGCTGCTAGGGAAATATATCACTAGGGAGGACCTTGGAGTGAAAGCTTTCCTTCCTCCCTGCTGAAGTGATGCTAGCTGTCTACTGCAATGCTTTCCCTGCCATGGTAGAAACTGGTTCAATGAGCTGAAGTAAACCTTTCTCTTCCATAAGCTGCTTCTGGTTGGAAATTTTGTCCCAACTATTACAGTTTAATGCTTAGCTCTTTTGGTTTTTTTAGGTCTCACTCTGGCCCAGACTGACCGGGAATTAACTATGTAGTCTCAGAGTGGACTCAAACTCACGGCTATCCTCCTACCTCTGCATCCTGAGTGCTGGGATTAAAGGCGTGCACCACCACGCTAGGCTAAGAAAAGAGGATTTCTAAGCAAATTATACATTGAAAATGTGTTTGATACTAAATGTCGTTTTTAAGAAAGAAGACAACTAGAAAAATAGTTTTGCCACTCATGTAACAATAAATATCCTCATGCATTAAAGTTCTAGAGGAAAGAACTGCCAGAGTGAAGATGCATTGAAAAGGGGGTTTTAGTGTTCATGATGGGCAGTTCAGCAACAGTTGTCACAGGAAGGAGAGTACCCGCCATGATGCTCAGAGCATGAGGCCTAATCTGGTATGATAGGCCTAGGGGATTCCTGGAGAACCACTAGTCTAATCCACACTGGGAAGTTGATGAAGCTGGGTTCCAGTGTCTGAGAAAGGGTAACTGCAGGAGGGTAGACGCACAGACCAGCAAGTATCACCAGTAGCCAGGCAAAAGGCCTTGTGTTCTCCTACATCTTTCTGTACAGTCTCCCACCAGAAGGATTGCCCACTCTTGGGTAAATCTTCCTCCATCAGTCCTTCCTGAAAACTCCCTCACAGACATGCTCAGCCTGACATTCGTGCCTCTTACTTAATTCATAATCTCATCTGTGTTCTTTGGCCTCATTAAAACTCAGGGAGGGGCCTGGGGAAATGGCTCAATGGTAAAAGGCACTTGCAGAGCCTGGGGACTTGGGTTCGATTCCCCAGGACCTATGTAAGCCAGATGCATAAGGTGGCACATGTATCTGGAGTTGATTTGCAGTGGCTGGAAGCCCTGGTGCATCCGTTTCTCTCTCTCTCTCTCTCTCTCTCTCTCTCTCTCTCTCTCTCTGCCTCTTTCTCAAATAAATAAATAAAAATAAATACTTTAAAAAATGATTTGCAGTAAACTATGGCCTGTGTATACCACTATGGATCAACAGGCAGTGTTTACACTACAATGTTATGTTGTTTTGAAAATGAAATGCTCCCGCATAGGTTCAAGTGTTTTGAATACTTGATCCCCACCTGGTAACAATTTGGGCAAGTTGTGGGGCATTTGGGAGGTGGAACTTTGCTGGAGGAGTGTCACTGGGGGCAGACCTTGATGTTCATCAGACCAGTCCAATGGGTGTTCAAAGCTCGCTCTTAGAATACTTCCTTCCCCTGCTCTTGTGACAAGGTCGGACTCCCAGCTGCTCTGTCATGCTTTCTCCACCATGATGAAGCTTCCTCTTGAAACCAAGTGGAAATAAACCCTTTCCTCCCGTATGTTGCTTTTGGTCTTGCTGTTTTGTTCCAGCAATTAGAAGGTAGCTGCTACAAATGTCAAGTAAGAAACAGCATATGAAGTTGTAAAAACAAAGATAGCTCCTTGAGTATTTTTACATAGACACAAAGCAAATAAAACTCAATTATGCATATGATACAAAGCTATTTTTCCCCTCAAGATAGTAAGCCAAAATGAAAACATTCCTCCCATCACTGCTTTTGGTTGGGTGCTTTATCCCAGCAACACAAAGGTAAATACAATACCAAATTTGTGATTTGTAGACATGAGAATTCAAGAATTAGGGAAGTGGGCTGGAGAGATGGCTCAACAGTTGAGGCACTTGCCTGCAAAACCTAAGAACCTGGGTCCAATTCCCCAGTACCCACATAAAGCCAGATGCACAAGGTGGCATATATGTCTGGAGTTTGTTTGCCGTGGCTAGAGGCCTTGGTGTGCCTACCTGTCTGCCTTTCTCTCAAATAAATAAAAAGAATTAGGGATGTGAGAACGAATAATATCCAATGAGTAATGTGTGGTGTGGGATTGGAGAACGTCAAGGAAAAGAACATTTCTTTCAGGGAGTGGTAAATATCCTGGAATGCCTTTATCCGTCTTGGCAAGAAATGATGACAGATGATTCCTGGCCAGAGAATATTCATGAACCCCGGAGTTTAAGATAGGAGAAAGGTTTAGGGATTGAATGGATTCTCTTAAGTGAGGGGCTTGGCTCATTGGAAGATGTTTATAAGGGGGAAAACGCATACACAGGCATGGCTGGATGCCCCACACATCGAGTGGAAGTATAATTGCAGCATTTTAAACCAGGAACTAGTCAGGGCAGGAACAGATAAAGTACAGAAACACCACCTTCCAGCCATTGCCCCATCCTCCCCTGTGAAGAAGAGGACAAGATGCTATTAATGATCCATCATCACCCAAGGCCAAGTTGATGATATTTCATACACAACAAAAATAGGCCTTCCAGGCTGGGGAGATAGTAAAAGTGCTTGTCCTACAATTATTAGGACCCAAGTGTGATCCCCAGATCAAAATGACCCCACATCAAAATGCTGGGTATGGTGGTATGTGTCTGTAATTCAAGTGCTGGGAAGGAAGAGACAATTGCATGGTGGAGCTTGCTATCCAGCCAGTCTATTCTAATTGGCAAGCTCTAGAGCAGTGAGACCCTGAATTTAAAAAAAAAAAAAAAAAAAAGTGGACAATGTTCTTGGACTCCATGGCCGCTGGCCTCCATGTGTACATGCACTTGCAGACACACACCTGCACACACACATTTCATGTCCCCAGACCCCTCTGTAGGGACTCAGCATGTTCATTATTTGCAGCCATCACTGCTTTCTAGGTGGAAATACTTGGAACCTTTGCAGGAAGAAGAAAACCATCTGCTTAGTCATGGGGGGGGGGGAGGGGAGGGTGTGTAGAGTGCTCACCTGAGGCTCTTCCTAGCTGCCTCAGGGAACAATTAATGTTGGTTGTTTTGCCCAGCACCTCCTTGACTGGCAGTGCTAATACAAATGACATTTGGCCAGTATTAAGGGCAAATGTGTTTAGAAATAAACCAAGCTATAGCCTCTGCTTCATGACACTTTACAGACACCCATCCGATTCACTGGGAGTGGGGCTTCCTGTTCTGGACAAGATATGAAAAGGCATTTGGCATGAGAAATTAGTGGTGGACAGGAATTTTCTCTTTCCGTGAAAGTTGACATCAAGGAGAGGCATCGGCTTGGAAGAAACAGTTGTGTGCTGACAGCACACATCAGGGTGGGCCTAAAATGTTTTGGATCTTTGAGATAGGGTTTTGCTATGTAGTCTTGGCTTTCCTGGAACTTTTTTTTTTTTTTTTTTTTTCCCTTGAAGCTACGTAGCATATACATACATGGCCTCAAACTCAAGGTGGTAGTCCTGCCTCTGCCTCCTCAGTGCTTGACTGAGTGCTAGGTTTCCAGATTTGAGCCACTATACCCAGTTCTGATGAGTTCAAATTTGTAGCAAATGGAGGTCGTGCCAGAGAACAAAAAGAGTTGGCCAAAGTATAGCCATACTGAATCAGTAGTCAATCTTGTCTTCACTTGAAACCAGAGGGAAAAGATGACATTGTGAAAACGACCCCAGTGTTCCCATCTCAGAAGATGATTGAGTCCTGAGGTACGGTTCAGCTCACAGTCATGTGATCAAAGCCACCTCTTACCAGTATCATTCATTCTGAATATGCTACAGGCAACATTCAGGTGCTGCTCCCTTGCAGAGGCTCTGTGGTAAATACCATTATTTCCACTGCTGAGCTGAGAAAGGTGTGACCCAGGGTCACGCAGCCAGTGCATGACAGAGCACAGGTTTCTTTCCATCCTAATGGTCAGCCACCATGCCTCTGGAATCTCTTCCGCATGGAACCCTAACCAAGACTGAGGCAGGAAAAGGGCGGCAGAAAGTAGGTTACAGCAGACAGACACTGCCCGTGGCCTGAGTGACCACTGCCTGAATCTGCTTCTACTTCCTTCCCTGAAGTTATAACACTGCACTTTCATTCCTGTGATTACGAACTGGATGACAGGCATGGATGGTACTGCAAGTTGGGTTTGTGGAGAAAGCAATTAGGATAATAAATTAGGGGCTGAAGAGATGGTTGAGCAGTTAAGGTGCTTTCCTATAAAGCCTAAGGACCCAGGTTCCATTCCCCAGTACCCACGTAAGCCAGATACACATGGTAGCACATGTGTCTGGAGTCCATTTGCAGTGGCTAGAGGTCCTGCCATACCCAACTCTCTCTCTCTCTCTCATAAGTAAATAACTATTTTTTAAAAAGATAATGAAATCCGTGATAAAACTAACCAAAATGCAAGAAATATTTGAACATGACCCTGCTAGGAAGGAAACGACTAGATGGTCGGGAAAAGAAAACAATAAAAACAAGATAACCAGACAAAGGTCACGTCACCTTGTATTTTGTTTTCAAATAGACAAAAAGTATTTGGGGCCGGGCGTGGTGGCGCACACTTTTAATCCCAGCACTTTCGAGGCAGAGGTAGGAGAATTGCTGTGAGTTCAAGGCCACCCTGAGACTACATAGTGAATTCCAGGTTAGCTAGAGTGAGACCCTACCTCAGTAAACAAAATAAAACAAACAAAAACAAACAAACAAAAAATGGGATAATGGTGAAAGAGCAGTTTTTTGTGTTGGAGATACCCACTATCTGGAATATTGTATCTAGAGGAATCCTGGGTCAGGAAGCTGAGGTTGTAGCATTGAGAAAGAACTTTGCCATTCATGAGATGCTGCCGTTGCATCCGATGCTGGACATCAGCTCAGTGCCTGCACTGCTCCAAGTGCTACAGACCCAGACGCTCCCCTCATGGAAATTTAGAGTGTGAGGCAGGGACCAACATGACTTTTCTGTACAGGGACAATAGATATTTAAGGTTCTGCAGGCCATACAGGTTCTGTAACAACTACTTAGTTCTGTGGTGTAGTGCACAGGGAGCCACCAATGATGCAGAAAGGAATCCACATGGTCGTGTCCAACAATGGCTTACAGGTGGCAGACAAGAACTGGCTGGTCTAGAGGGAACAACAGACAAAAGATAGATATTTATGCTCATAGTACTATACTGAGGCTCTATGGCAAGAAGGTCCATAAATCTGAGGGAGCTGAGTAGGAATGTTTATGCCTGTAATCACAGAACTTGGGTGCTGAGGCAGGAGGCTTGCTAGGAGTTCAAAGTCAGCCTGGACTACCTAGTGAATTTCAGGCCAGCCTGGGTTAGAGCAGGACTGGCCCCCATCTGAAAACAACAACAAAAGGCTTTGGAGGGGCTGATAAAACAAGTGAGGGGAGGGCCACGTGAGGGAAGCTGGGAAGAGTTGTCCAGTAGAGTCTCCTAGGACATTTAAAACAGTCGTCAGCTAAGACACCTGGGACATTACTCTTAATTGTCCCAACAATGAGCAGTCGGGTTATTGTCAGTGTGATGACATGGTTGGATTTGTTTTATTTTTGTAAACTATTGTTATTTATTTATTTGAAAGAGAGGGAGAGAACATGGGTGCACCAAGGCCTCCTGCCACTGCAAATGAACTCCAGACACAAGTGCCATTTTGTGCATCTGGCTTTATGTGGGTACTGGGAAGTCAAACTGGGTCTAGCAGACTTTGCAAGTAAGCACATTTAACCACTGAGCCATCTCCCCAGGCCCTGGATTCAAGTTTTGAAAGACTTCTCACTGCGGTGTGTTTAATGAATCAGATTACTTTTGCTATTATGAGATGGAAGGACAGCTTTACCACTTTGTGTATCTTCCCCCTTTGCTGAGCCAGTGACACAAGGTGCGTAGAAGTGCTTTACAATAAGTAAATAAAACAGTTTATGAGTAGTGTTTTTTAGAAGGAGTCACAATGAGACTAGAGGTCAGGAAAGATACTGTTTATGTTTGCAGGCATTCTTCACCAGGGCAACTATTCCTCAGGGCATGCACTGAAGATAGTGAGCCTCTGTCTTTCTGCCCTCCCCTCCACACTCCGCTGAGTTAGTTGCTGCCTGCAGCCAGCCTTGGCTCCCAACCCAGGACCACCTGCCAGGTTTAGAAGCTTCTCAAGAATGAGATGGATTCACCTGAGAAGCTGGAAAAGAACAATTTAGTGGGTGAGTTCCATCCTCCTGTCTGAAGCTTGTCACATGCACGTTAAGCAAAGCTTACTGAAATAGACTTCAGCCAGGTATGTGGCTATACCTAGGATCACAGCACTTGGGAGACCAAAGCAGGTGAATTGCCATGAGTTCAAGGCCACCTGGACTACATACCAAGACCTTGTCTCCAAAAGAAAAAAGAGGAGGGGAAGAGCAGTTGGCTTCAATCTCACTTTTTTCTCTTGAAGTAGGTTTAGTATTACTAACAAGCTAGAAGCAGTAAAAAACCCTCTGGAAATACAAGTGTCAGATCTCTGCAAGGGAATCTTTAGTCTTTGCTCTTACCTTTTGTTGTTGTTGGTTTTGCTTATCTTTCTTTTTGTTTTATTATTATTTTATTTATTATTATTTCATTATTATTATTATTATTATTATTATTATTATTTATTTGTTATATTATTGCTGCACAACACAGCTCTCGCCTCAAAGAGAGAGAGAGAACACTTATTCTTGAGAGAAATATTAGTGACCATGACTTGGGAACACAGATTCAGGTTACCCCAAATACCATGTTCCAACATGGAAATGGTTTCATGAAGTTTTTCTAGTAACAGAACAAAAGAAAGTTATAAATCAAGACATTTTCCACATGCATTGATTGATGGGAGCATCGTGAAGGTAGGATACAGCACAGCAGGAAGGTAGTGGCCTGTGGAGTGCATACATTTTAAAAGATTTTGCCTGGTAGTCCCAAGGATGCTAGGGCAATGTGGCCACTGACCATCTAGGGTATTAAAGATAGCTCAACATTCATGTCTCCACAATCTTGATGTTCTAATCAATCAGAGATTTTAGAATCTTTAACATGGGTATGGCTTGTATGGTCCTGGAACTTCAGTTCAGACAATAAAGCCTAGGTGGGCCTTGAACTCACGATCCTCCTTCGTTAGCCTCCCTAGAGTTGAGTTCACAGGTGGTTGCCATGCCAGGCCTCATCTTTTTTTTAAACAAGCAGTTCCATGAGATATTTTGGTTTCCATTTTAACAAGGTAAGACAACAGCTGGACAGACAGTGATAGAGATTAAAGAGCATTTTTCTTTTGTAAGTAGGTAGTTAGGGACACAGAGGCCCAAAAGAACGTAATGTCAACCTACCCTGCCAAGACTAGAAGGCAACTCTGGTCTGAACCTCAACCTCACTCATCTAGATGGTGATCGGGAGTAGTTTCCTGGTTCTTCCTCTTTCTTGGAATTTTTCACGGGCTTTTTATTTTTTCCTTGTGGCAGGCTCATTCTGAGTCTGTATTCTTCTCCCTGACCTCCCCTCCCCTCCCCCAACCAATCAAGGTCCTCTCTATATATTTGAACTTAACAGGTTGAGTGCACCCAAACTTGATACCTAATTTACATCCCCAAGAAACCCTGACGGAGTCACCAGGACAGTTCCCTGCTCAGGACCAGTCCCTCCTGTGGAGCTTTTCTCCTTTACTTCCTTTCCTAAAATAAAGCTAGCTTAACCTGCCCTTCTGCCATGTCCGTGCTTGTCAATTCTTTGTGAGTCACAAGACAACACACTCCAGAGCCGCCTGCTCCAGAGACTCCATGACTCTCAAAACCAGTAACAACAGAGTGATTGAATCGGCCTCATCAGGGAGGGCTTTGAAAGCGCTCAATTTTCTTGATTTTTTTTTGTTTTGTTTAATGTCATGATAAATTTGTACTATTGTAGAACAAACAGAATTGGGGCTTGTATTGCACAGTGTCTGATTTCCTGAGATACAACATGGAAGCATCTTCGGAGACTGGGAGAAGCCATTTGTCTTTGGCCTCTTCTCGCTCAGATAGATGACGATGAGACAATGTCCTTCCAGCAGTTCTGAGATGCTCACTTGAATGATGAGGGAATTAGGTAGCTGAGTCCTTCTTAGCAGTTGAGCAGGCCTCTTGCACTGCGTGCCACTGGCTTCTGAAAGCCATTTGTGTGCATCTCCAACTCAAGCATCACAGGGTAAGTTAGAGTCACCAGCTGGAAGCGGACAATATTTACACAATAACAATGTTATATATTAGGACTGCTCCCATCCCCAGAAACCCAGTTGCTAAACTGTTGCTGGCATACCACTATTTATGAGCTGTGGCCATTTTGCCTTGCCTTTCTTTTTTCCTAAAGAGACACGAACTGAAATCCAGGTGCCTAAGTCTTGGTGTCCCTCTCAGCACGGCACTGAAAAAGCATCATCTTGGGAGAGCTTGTTAGAAATGCAGGCTTCTTTGCTTTGTATCTCTTCATGTCTGGCCCCTCCCCACCTCCACCATATCCTGCGTTCCAGGTGTGGCTGGGTTTGAGATTTTTCTTTTTAAAGATTTGTTTTTATTTATTTATTAGAGACAGAGAGAGGGGTGGGGGGAACGGGAGTGTCAGGGCCTCTAGCCACTGCAAACAAACTCCAGATGCATGCACCACCATGTGCATCTGGCTTACGTGGGACCTGGAGAATCGAACTGGGGTCCTTAGGCTTCACAGGCAAGCGCCTTAACTGCTAAACCATCTCGTCAGCACTGGGTTTGAGATTTGGCATCAAGCTAGCTCCCAGGAGCCAATGAGGTTGCTGGGCTAAGGCCACACTTTGATCAGCACTGTATTTCTTTTCAGCAAGTTTGCCCTTTCCTGAAAAATATTCTTTGATGTAAGCTATGCATGTATTTCAGAGGAAAAGATAGGAAGGAAGATAAATGAAAGATAATGTTTACCCATAGGGTTTTACATTAGATTTTATATTTGATGTTCAAAGTCCTTGATTCTCTACAGAGAACCAGAAAATTGCTGAAGTTTTGTTCTTATCAAAATAAGGGGCAAATAGTGACTTAGTGGACAGAGGGAAAGATGTTTTTAATATGACATGAATTTTTTATTTAAAGTTTTTTTGTAAGATTATAAATATATACAAAATTAAGAAAGCAGAAACAGTATATTTCCACCACTCAGAAACATTGTCCATATTGTCATTTTCTCCCAAAATTCATTTTGTGCATAACTTTGTACTAATTGGGATCCTACTGGCCATATAATTTTGTACCCCACTACTTTTTTCTCTTAACTTTGTGCTGTACCACATAAAATAGGCATGGGGACACAGGCCTCTTATCTTAGTTCTTGGGACATGGAAGCCCAAGGGCCAGAAGATCAAGGTCATTCTTGGCTACATCATTGATATCAAGGTTAGTCTATGATACCTGAGGCCCTGCCGCAAAAATGAGTGAATAAAATAGATAGATAGATGATAGATAGATAGATAGATAGATAGATAGATAGATAGATAGATAATAGATAGATAATCCATCTGTTTAATATTTGTGTATGCACCATGGTTCACTTACTTAGCTATTCACTGTACTTGAAAGGTGTTTTATATTTACCAACGGCATGTGTACATGACACTATCATGGAATGTGTGGAGACCCATCTTAGGGACAAGGTATCTGAGCTTGTTGGTAGTGCTGTCATTTCAGACAAAGGACTGGAAGTACAGGAGCCCAGGGACAGAGGTGAGTGACGCAAGGACACGTTTTCTCTTTCTTTCTAATGATGTGGGGGTGAGTGTACAGTAAGGCAGAAGGGTGCAGGAGAAAATGCAAGTGCTTACGGTTCTCAGGCTAATTAAGTCTCTTGAGAGAAAACAGAATCTCTTCTGACAGATCATTATTTCCAGACAAGAACTTCCACACAGCCATACAGTGGTGCAGCCTCACTCTGAGACCTCAAAGCTGGTATAGGGAGCCCTTCACTCATTCATTTACCTCCCACTGTGGATCAGGAGAGAGACAAAAACAAAACTCCTCCTTTCAAAGTGGTAAACATATACAGAGAAGAACCATGATGCTATGAGAAGAGAGGAACACCAGGAGGGTGGGGGTGAGACTTAACAGAAACCTCATTCTAGAAAAGGTGACGTCTGAGCTGAGTCCAGAGGTGGGGATAGACAGTGTCCTGGGGGAAAGGGTCAGAAATGCGCTGGCTCTCTGTAAACATGATAGCACGTGGTTTGGTTCCCATGTCTGGATCACTCATCCTGTAACCCGAAGCCCAGCTAATGAAAGCCAATGATGCTTTACATACATCCTGTATGCCCAGCCTGTTCTCTGAGTAGCAGTCTTGGGGTGCTGCTACATGTGGGTCATTATCATGGTCTGCTGGGCCAGCTGTGAGGAGCAGGTACCCTGAGGAGGGACCCTCACAGTGTTCAGCTTCACCCAGCTTTGAAGTAGAAGGTGCTTTTGAGATGGAGTGGTGCTATGTAACCCAGGCTGGACTTGAACTCACGATTCTCTTGTCTCAGTGTCCTAGGGATTGGGTTTATAGGTATGTGCCCCCACACTGTACTCTTTTCTAGGATTTTGTCCTTTAGCCTTAAGAGTCAAAAGTTCTCTGAAAGAGCTGGCAAAGCCTGTGGCCAGATTTTGCCTTGGTAGATAAAACTCTGCAGGGTCCTAAAGGTATCACTGCCCATTATTGAAAAGTAGTTCCTGCATATCTAGAAGAGCCACTATCCACAGAGAAAGAACATGGATCAGGAATCCCAGTGTGTGAGGGGAGTGGAGAACGGGGAAGGGGACACAGGTTGGGGTTATATACTGCTGATGAGATCCACCAACACCCACTGGAAATTAGACAACTTCAGAGGGTGAGTTTACTGTACCGGAGTTATAGCTCAATAAAATAATTGTTTCTTAAAAAAAAAAAAAAAAGTCCTGTTCAGTAAAAAAGAATAATGCAAATTGTCAAAGGAAAGTCTGCACGCAAGGAAGACTTTATTCAAGAACCGAAGCCAGAACTGAGTATGGGTCATATTAGGTTCTAATTTTAGGGAGAGGATCAAGATGGACAGCGCGCGTGCTTTCCTAATGAACTTATTATTATTTATTTATTTGAAAGAGAGAGAATATGGGCATGCCAGGGCCTTCAGCCACTGTAAATGAACTCCTGATGCATGTGCCGTCTTGTGCATCTGGCTTACATGGGTCCTGGGGAATTGAACCTGGGTCCTTTGAATTTTCAGACAAATGCCTTAGCTGCTAAGCCATCTCTCCAGCCCCAGTTTCTTGGATTTAAGACTTTATTTTAATTGGGGAGAGGGAGAGGAGAAAGGAGGACAAAGAGAGAGGAGGGAGAGATAGAAGAGAGAGAAAGGAGATGTGTGCACCAGATAAAGGAGGAGGAGGAGGAAGAATAGAGAGGTATGGGAAAGGGTAGTGCATACATGTGGGGCAAGAAAGCTGAAAGAGAGAGTGAGGGTCAGGGACAGGGTTTTATGGAGAAGACAGAAACTGCTTTGTGTGGGAGGGGCCTTTTGGTGGTGTGCAGAGAGGTAAGGGTTGAAGGGAGGTGGACTCCCCTCTTCTTAGCCCAGAGGAATCCTCAATTGCTATATCGGGATGTAGACTCAGAGTCCCAGGGTTAACATGGCCAGTGGCAGTAGAGAGCAGTGGGGCATGAGTAGCGAGCTCTGGGAACCTGAGGTTAGTGCAAAGGGTGGTAGAGATTTTCAAGGCTGGAGAGGTCCTAGATCCGATGTGTTAATAATGTACTACTTGTGTGCTTGTGCTAGGAAGGAGACCCACAGAAGTTAGTCTCCTACTTATCTCAAAACCCAGAGATACGGGTGCTTTTTCCTTTCATATTCATGCTCCAGGGCTATTTCCCAAGTCCTTGAGAAAGATAGCCTCTGGTTGTAAAATTGGGAAGATTTTTTTTTTTTTTTTAAAAAGATTCAGATCTCAAAGGACACAAGAAGAATTTGCAATGGCAAATTTTATAAGAAAAATATGATCAGGAGCCTGGAGCCAGGAGGAAGCTGAGTCAGCCGTGGGGGTGGGGGTGGGGATGGGCGGTCCTAAGTTCGTCTTGGTCAAAGTTCATCACTAGGAAAACCTAGTCCAGGGTGACTGGAGGGCCTCATCATGGTTCCTTTCCATGTGTTACTCTGGCACATTCTTCCAACTCTGGCCCTGGTCATCGTGCTGTAGAGAAGAAAGCTCTCGGAAGAGCAGGTTGAGAGGGTGCTGAGATGTCTCTGGCTTTGAGGTGGAGGGGGGCCCTGAACTTTGCATCTCTGCTCTTATTTCCCATCTGCCCACAGGCTATTCTGATTCTAGGTTCTTCTTTCTGAGCATAGAGAACAAGTGTTTCATTTCTCACCCTCAGAACTAACTCAGTTTTGTGTATTCTGGTCTTTATTTGAATTATTTATTGAAGTATGGCCTAAAACAGCAACGGGTGTATAAGACCGAAGTGTTTTGCTTGAGAGACTGAAGATACAAAGGGACATTGTTCAGACTATCTATAAACACAGAACTCTCATAACCTACAGTATGTAATCACATCCCAAGAAAACAACCTACTCTAAGGCTTGAAGGAGGACAGGCTGCTACCTCCAGTGACAAGCTGGGTAGTCAACAGAGAGCCTCTATAAGAACCGAAGGCCAGGACGTGATCACAGCCCTCAGTTCTGTCCCTGCCTCCAGCTGAAGCCACACAGAGAGAAATCTAGAAGTGGACCTGACCAGTCTCAGGATGCTAGCTCACACTGGCTAGCCCAACCCTGGCTCCCCATGCCCACAGCCCCCATCAGGGCACACCAAAGCCTTCCTTATTTTCTGCTCTAAACCATCGTACTCCTCCGTCTGCCTGTGAGTCTATGTATGTGACCATGGTATACCTCCTGCTTTAGCAGATCTGGCTAAGGAGCCTTGCTCTTGCTGTTTGGTGGGTCTTTATTTATTTTGTAGGATCAATATGTGTAAGTTTATGGAATCAACACACCCAGTACCCAAAAGCTCCTTCCTGTCCATTCTCAGTTAATACCCCAAGTACCAATACTTCTACCTTTTCAGAAATAGCTATATCTGAGACTTTAATCATAGTAGTTTGTTGTTATTGAACAAATCAGACGCTATACAGGAAATGAAACACTGTGTAGCACTTACTGTGTCTGGCTTATTTTGCCCAATATCTTTCTATGGGATTCATCTATATTCTGCTTGTAGCAGTGATTTATCTTTTCTTTTCTTTTTTTTTTTTTTTTTTTGAGAGAGAGAGAGAGAGAGAGAGAGAGAGAGAGAGAGAGAGAGAGAGGAAGACAAAGATGGGCACGCCAGCAGTGTTTCAGCTGCTGAGAACCAAATCCAGATGTGTGCGCCCTCTTGTGGTCAAGTGCAGCATTGCGCCCTTGTGTCACTTTGCATCTAGCTAAACGTGGGACCTGGAGATTGGAACCACTGAAGATTGGAACCAGCGTTCTTAGGCTTAGGAGGCAGGCGCCTTAACCCCTAAGCCATCTCTCTAGCCCTGTTTTTTTTTTTTTTTTTTTTTTGAGTAATGTTTCTTTACATGGTTATACTACAGTTTATCCATTTTAGAGTTGTTGGATTTGGATCACTCTTACTACTTGACTTTTTTTTTTTTTTTTTTTTTTGGTTTTTTATGGTAGGGTCTCACTCTGGTCCAGGCTGACCTGGAATTAACTATGTAGTCTCAGGGTGGCCTCGAACTCTCCACAATCCTCCTACCTCTGCCTCCCTGAGTGCTGGGATTAAAGGCATGTGCCACCAGGCCTGCCTTCTACTTGACATTTTATGAATAAAATTACAATGAATCTTCTTGAACTTGTGTTTCACTGTCATCAACACTCTTTTCTCTCAGGTATTACTAGTTGAATACTGAGTAATAATGTGGATGTGTGATTACATCACGCAGGTACTTCTAAGGAGTAAAGACACCAGTTTACATTTGCAGCAGCCCGTCTGAGGCTCTCCTTGCTTTGTAGCCTTGCTAGCATCCTGTAATGTCAGTCTTAGATGTTTGCTATTCTGGAAGTTTGAATTAGTATCTTATTTCTTATTTAAACTTTCATGTTCCTTTTTTCTAATATGTAAAGTACAACATTACATTTTGTCATAATATCAATATCGCTATTATTTTTTGCTACTAAATGACTTATGAAACCAAAGTTGGGAAATAAGCAACAAGCCACCAAGTCCCTGTTATTTACCGCAACTCATTTCCTTTTCTGATGTTATCTAAGTGGGATTAGAGATCTATGAGATTCTCCCCTACTCTCTGGCTTCAGGCAAGTACCAGATCTTGCCTTGAATGTTTATGAAAGACCTAACCAGTGAGCATCTCCTTGTTGCCAAGGGCCATAGCTAAGCACAAGACAATGCTCAGAGGCCTCCTTCTAGAAGTGAAGTTTGGTTTCACCCCAGCCTACTGGCAGCTTGTGGATCTCATGCTACCTTATGTGAAGAGAGATTAGGATGGTGGTGACAATGGCCACCAGAGAGCTCTAGCTGTAAAATGAAAGCTTCACGCCAGCCTGAGCCACATGAGACTCTGTCATAAAACATAACAACATAACATAACATATCAAACAAAACAAAAATGACAACAACAACAACAATAGCATATTATCTTTAAGTCAGGCATGATGAAGCATGCCTGTAATCCCAGAAGGCAGGACTATGGGTATGAGGCTAACCTAGGCTGCATAGTGAGGCCCTGTCTCAAATAAAGAAATGACAAGAAAAGAACAGAACATTCATTTCCTTTCAGTCAGAATTGAATCCTCAGATCCAGTCTCCACATGCCGCATTCTGAGTTTAACTGTGGAAGGGAGCCCTCAAAGGGAGAGGCACTCTGCAGATCTGCTCCTTTGTAAGTCCAAAGGCAGGCTTCCTGGTCTTTAGGGCTGTGAGAGCTCAGGAGGCTGAGCAGGGAGCTTGCAGGGAAGCTGACAGTGTGGCCTCTGGCCCCGTTTTAGGCAGCAGGTGACACCTGCAGGCTCCTCTAATTCTCCATTGGTGCACTGCTGATTCTAGTTTTCAGGGTTGCCTCTTGGACGATTAATCATGTCTGCATCTCTTTTCCCTAAGCTTGTTAACCATCTCACTGAGTTCAGCCTCTCACATGCATGTAATGGTGGACACCGGAGTAGTGTCTGCAGGTTAAGGCAGTTTTCTCTGTGACAAATTTGTTTCTGCAGCCTGGTGAGAAGGGTGAGGCTGCTTTGAAAATGTCCAAGGCTTGCCTTGGAGCATTAATTCTAGCTGTTGGAGTCATCATAGCTGCATGGTGACACCCCTGGGCATCACACACCAAATATTGCAGTTTTCCAGGAAGGAAGGAAAGGTGGAAGAATCATGTTGCCCTCTTAGCACTTTTCCCAAGATTCCAGGAAAGTACACATTCCAGCCAGGCTCATACAAGCAGTTTACTGCATGCTACTTTGAAGGCAAAACTTGCAATAGGGCTGGACAGATGGCTTAGCGGTTAAGGAACCTGCCTCCTAAGCCTAAGAACACTGGTTCCAATCTCCAGGTCCCACATTTAGCCAGATGCAAAGTGATGTAAGGGCGCAATGCCGCACTTGACCACAAGGGGGTGCACGCATCTGGATTTCAGCTGCTGGCACGCCCATCTCTATCTGTCTTCCTCTCCCTCTCTCTATGTCTCCCTCTGTCTCTCCCCCCCCCCAAAAAACTTTAAGGTCATTCTATAGGAGATTGGCCCAGTATTACAATAGTATGGTTATTAAATAAAACTGACCAGACAATAAAAAAGCAAATACATAAGATTTGGCCTACAAACATGTGCATAAATTGATGATAACTATGTTAATTCTCTAGATAAAAAGTGGAACTGAAAAGAGAAGTGTCAGGGGAACTTAAGGCTTGTGATTTTTAGGCAAAGAGAGAATGGGAGCAACAGGGCCTCCAACTGCTGCAGACAAACTCCAGATGCATGTGCCACTTTGTGCATCTGGCTTTACATGGGTTGGGTGCTGGGGAATCGAACCCAGATTGTTAGGCTTTTTAGACAAACACTGGAACCACTGGACCATCTCTCCAGCCCCAAGTCTTGTGTTTTTTAAAAAATATTTTGCTGGGCATGGTGGCACATGCCTTTGATCCCAGCACTTGGGAGGCAGAGGTAGGAGGATCGCTGTGAGTTTGAGGCCACCCTGAGACAACATGGTCAATTCCAGGTCACCCTGGGCTAGAGTTGAACTCTACCTCTAAAAACTTAAGCTCAAAAATTTATTTGAGAGAGAGAGAGAGCACATGTACATGAGTGAGTATGGGTGCACCAGAGCCTCCTGCCCTTGCAAAGATATTCTAGACAAATTCACCACTTTGTGCATCTGGCTTTATGTGGGTGGCTAGGGAACTGGAAATTGAACTTGAGCTGTTAGGCTCTGCAAGCAAGTGCCTTCAACTGCTAAGCCATCACTCCAGCTTTGTCTTGTGGTTTTGATTATTTTTCACTGTATTTTTATTTTTATCTTATTGAAAAGTTTGTTGTTTTGACAAGGTAGGGTGTCACTGAGGTCTACCCCAGGCTGACCTCAAGCTCATGGAGATACTCTTACCACAGCCTCTCAAGTGCTGGGATTAAAGGTATGAGCCACCATGCCCAGCCCCACAAGCCATATTTTTTAATATTAAAACAAGCACTAACAATGAAGTGAAACAATGATTTGTTGAGAACACACAGTGCCTTTTTAATGTGTATGTGTGCATGTTTTTGTATGTGTAGGTGCATATGTGCACACATGTGTCCACTATGGGAAGGGTGCAGAGATATCCTATCCTTGGGATGGTTTTGAATATTGTCTGCAGAACTAAAGGGACCCAAGAATCTGATGGCTCTGGTGTGGGAAGTTTATGGGTTACATTCTGAGAAACCTGATTTTATGTCAGCTTCACTAAAACATACTGATAATTGTCACTGTTGATATCACATCTTGGAAGGATCGGATCAAATGTAATTTCTCAAAACTTGAAAAACATTTATGTGTGTATAGGAGTCAGTGTGTGTGTGTGTGTGTGTGTGTGTGTGTGTGTGTGTGTGTGTATGCCCACTCATGAGTGGGAAGGATGTAGTTTCCTCTTCAGTCCATCAGGCTTGCCCAGTTGTCCTGACAGTTTTGTCACCTGTGCATCTGGGTGGCTTTGCAAAGAACTGCCTCAGTCACAGGCCTGTTTCTTTCTTTCTTGAAGGTGTCAACAAGACCCAGCTGGGTGTGTGTGGCTGGATTCTGTTTTTCCTCTCCTTTCTGCTGATGCTCATCACCTTCCCCATCTCCATATGGATGTGCTTGAAGGTAATGCCCTGGGAAATGAATGGGGCTCTCCATATACGCTCCCAAGCCATTAAGACTAAGTGCTCTCCCTTAATCTCTAGGTCATTAAGGAGTATGAGCGTGCTGTTGTCTTCCGACTGGGACGCATCCAAGCCGATAAAGCCAAGGGACCAGGTATGTCACTGTGGCTGCTCCTGGCAGAAATCACGGGCACTTGTTCTTACCACAACCACCACCAGTATTTTCCAGGTGCTATATATAGTCTAAGGAAACCACGGGAAGCTGGAGCCCTTGTGTTTCTTACATAGAGGTTGCTCTGCCATGCAAATTAGTGGCAAGACCACCCATTTGAGAGTTCAGAAATCTGAAAGTACTTCATAACTCCCTCCATCCCCCAAGAGGTCCAGTGAATGGGTTACCCTGGTTAGATGTCACTTATTCCCAGGGTCACCAAGAACAAGTCAAGATAACAAAAGGAGTGAGAAAATCGCCAGTGTAGACCATTAAATTACTCACAGAGAATGTTCAAGGAGCTGATTTTTATTCTAACTCTTTTGAAAGGGATAACAAACAAGCAAGTAGATTAATAGCCAGAGCTGGGAGACATTGTATAACTCCTTTAGTTAAGGCTCCTAGTGTTGAAAATAAATACATAGAGACCAGCGTAGATTGAATTGCTTATGCATGGTCATCCATGTGGCTGGAGGTGGAGGTGAACTGCCCAGCTTTCTAAAGCATAGTGTAGCATCTCTTTTCATCCTTTCTCTGCAACCTCGGAAGGACAAATGTTCCAGACCCACTCACATTCCAAAGGAGTTGGGGGCAAGGGTAGGGGTGACAGGTAATAAAGAACCCTAGAGATGAGATCCTGATTTATAAGTTCTCTCAGTGAATATTTATTGAACCATATGAAATTGTCCATATTTGTTTTGACTCATTAATTAAAAATGATTCTGGTGAATTGTGGTCATATAGGGTTACCCAAAAGCCTCTTAGAATCTTAGAAGGCCTCTGATAAACACCGCCCATTCATTGTATTTCTGCCTCATCCTTCTCCACTTTCTTTGAATAAATTACCCTCTTTAACTCTACTCTGACATTTCCAGAGGCAGGAACCTTTTGATGTGCAGTGAGGCTCTATGTATTATGATCTTAACCATGAACCACAATATGCTCAGGTATTGGTTATGTGGGAAAAAAATGAGAAATTTCAAATGGAGAAGCCAGTGAGTGTGACTTGACCATTTCAAGTAGTACAATATTTCTTGTCTAATTTCATAAAGAACCCAAGAGAAAGAAGACAGGGATTGTCGTGAGCAGATGTGAGTGTATCAAGACAGAAGTGCTAGAAGCATCCAGTGGGGTAATAACAGCCCCATGTCACCTCATTCTCAGCCACATTCCCCATCTGGTAGGACTAAGACTATAAGTTAAAATAAAGTTGGATCTGACGGGCTGGAGAGATGACTTAGTGGTTAAGGCGCCTGCCTGTGAAGCCTAAGAATGTCCAGGTTATAATCTCTAGGTCCCACCCATAGCCAGATGCAAAAGTGATGCAAGTGCGCAATGTCGCACATGCCCACAAGGGGGCACACACGTCTGGAGTTCATTCATAGCACTTGAAAATGCCCTGTGTGCCCATTTTCTATCTGCCTTTTCCTCACCACCCCGTCTCTCTCAAATTTAAAAGAAAAAATAGTTGGATCTATGAGAGGCAGAATAGCCATAACTTGGAGAACCCCAGAGAAAAATATCTCTCTCTCTTAAATGAATTTCCCAGAAGATTTCACTGCTAAATGTCCCAGTATAACAACCCTCGTCATACATGTCTCTGGGGCCACTGAGTTACCTTAGAAAGTCACGTGGATCATGGGGAAACGAGCCAAATGGCTAATGGAAAGTCTCACCACCTTAGCAAATCACAAATTATTCTTTAATACCGAAAGCATTAAGGAGAAGAGGGATCACTGTGTGAGCACTGATTATCTGACTGGAGCTTGGCACTTTCTTTTCCTACTGTGGTCGACTGTGCATTGTCTTAATGACCACCGTACAGGTCTTGGGTAGTGGAAGCACGAATGGTGAATGGCTCCAGGCAAAATGTAGTCCGACACTCATCAGGCCACGGCCTGACACCATGGGCCATTATTCTTGCCACATGTCTTGGAAAGACTCGGAGAGTAAAAGAAGGCACATCAGTCATATTCTCAGCTTATTCTACTAGCCCTTCACGTGGTTTATAGGCTAAAACGTATTTCTGCACTGAAAGAAAACACAGTAACAAGGATTTCTTGATCAAATGGCCTCGTGGCTGTAATCCTTACACGGGAAAACATCTTTTAGAGTAATGCTGAGGATTCACAGCATCCTCAAAGGAGATTTTTGTTTAATTTTTACTCTTGTGCACTCACCCTTCCCTTGATCTACTCCAGCTCCCCCAAAACTTTACAACTTGGAGAGAAGCAAAAGTGCTTATAACTGTGGAACTGCACTGTGCTTGATTAAGAACACAGCTGTGGAGACACGTAGTCATTAGGCCCTAATAATCAAGGCCAAAGACCATCATGTGACTCATTTACAGAAGTCCCATACCTTTACTGTAAGGAAACCAACTTTAAAAACATGAATTTAAAATCCAAGGAACCCCTTGATCTCACCCAAAGTATTCATAACTATGGACAACATGGCAAAATTTTAATTTAAAACAATCCTATTAAAATGATAAAAGTCAGTTTCTAAAACTTTAGTCTCACTCCTGAGGGGTAGTGAACTCCTTGAGCAGCCAGTGCATGGGATTGCCAGACTCCTGCATCATCCGGAATGTACAGCTCAATTCCTACCCTACACAGGAAGAAAGCCAATTTCCATGGTCCAAAGAGAGTCAACTGTTCCGAGGGAACACTCCTGGCTGGATTCCCATGTGCTCAAGTTCTGATGACATTGAGCATTTCTGTCCCACTGGCCTTTTATATGCACACCTCGTTTCCTCTCTCTGGTTCATCACAGAGGTAACTGGAAACAATCTTTGAAAGTAGCATGACACTGGGATGTGACAAGTATAACTGAGCTGTGCCGAATCATATGTGATTGTACTTTCAAAGAGAATGGTTAACGGGTATACACACACCCTGACGCCACGGTAAGTGAGGATCTAAAGGAGCTCAAAGAAACCCCGCTCGATGGAGGAGACAGGGCAGCAGTGTCCCAGAAAGAGCTCGTGAGGCTGAGGCTGCAGGTTATCCATCAGAGGTGTTCGTCTCACTTTGACCTGAAGCCAGGCTGCAGTACAGGACATGGAGACCTCAGCTAGACCAGGAATTGTCAGAGAAAGCATGAGGAGGATACCTAACACACCACAGATCTTCATCATGGCTATGAATCTCAGCCCCGGGGCCCACAGAAAGCACAAATGCTAAAAATATCCTTTTTAATTAACATCAAATTAAATTCTTAGATAAAAGCAGGTCCTTTAAGAATAAAATTAAAAGGTTGATGTCAAGGATCTTTAGCTTCTTACCAAAAGGCTTGAATTCTTGTTAAGTTTTCCTTAGTTATCGATGGCTGGGGAAGTCATCTTTCCCAGGTGAATGTTCATAGTGAAGCTGATCTGGGAAACACATCCAGCCACAGCAAACAATGCCCAGTACAGCTAAAAGACTAGTGCAGTTGTTTTGAACAGATCAACTTCTAAATCCATTTTCTTTTTCTAAGGTTTGATCCTGGTCCTGCCCTGCATAGATGTGTTCGTCAAAGTTGACCTTCGAACAGTCACTTGCAACATTCCTCCACAAGAGGTAAAAATAGAAAAGAAAAGAAAAAAAATTAAAGATGGGTTACCAGAAATAAAACCTCGAACTTCCTTATTACATGGGTGATTGAAATCTTATAGTCATTTTTACCAAGATGGGCTGAATCTTCCCCGTAGACATGCATGAATTACTTTAGGTAATCTCTACAACTCATGGAGTTTCTTTTTCCAAAAGAGAATGAAGCCCAGAGTAAGGGCTAAAAATACTGGACGGCTTGCAACAGCCAAGTGGAACATGCCTGAGAGAAGACCGGAAGTGGCAGGGAAGCTGGGGTAGCCTGCAAAAGCAGATGCTTAGAAAGACAGACAGACCACATCAGGAGGGAGCTGAATAGAGTCTCATGGAGACAGCTATGATATCATACTCCCTATCTCCTCCTTGGAATAGCTTTTGATATTTATTTATTGACAGAAAATGGGGATGGGGAGAAAATGGACATGTCAGGGCCTCCAGTCACTGAAAACGAACTCCAGATGCATGCACCACCTTGTGCATCTGGCTTACGTGGGTCCTGGAGAGTCAAGCGGGGATCCTTTGGCTTTGCAGGCAAACACCTTACATTAAGCCATCCCTCCAGCCCATCGACATTATCTTTCGTTGTTGTTGTGTTTGGATGTAGTAGAGCAGAGTGAGTGTCAGGATGGAGCGGAGGCTATACAGAACTCGCCTGCATTTGGTTTTCCTGTACTTCTTGAAATATGATGCATGAATGATTCTAACCAGTAACTGGGTACTAGAAAAGAGGGACCCTGGTTACAGATAATCAGGATACCCTCTCAAAACCAAAGGCATCTAGAAGCAAAAAACAAACAAACAAACAAACAAAGAAAAACCGTGAGCAATATCTAGGAAGAGAGAGTCAAGGCGATGAGAAGACAGGAAACTCAATGGGGAAGCAGCCACCCTATCTCCATGCACTGTCAGGAGCCATGGAGGACGGGCTCCTGACAGAATTCAGCCCAGTCATGGGAGCCTTGGGAAGGCTTTGAAGGGCCTCTGTGGCTCTCGGTTCTGTTCCCATGGTCCTCCTGCGCCTGCCCTCCCCCCGCCACACCCATAAATCTCATTTGTTCACAAACACCTTGTCACATCATTCAGAATTGATGGTGAGCCTCTCTATAAAGCTGGTGTGCTTGACTTACATACAGAACACGGTCTCTGGCTCCCTCTTATGTTTCATCAGAGGCACTGCTTCCTTTAGGCTGATGGAAAACCCAAACCCCAGTACAGGACAGGTATTATGCACAGTATGTGCTATGTTGTTTGGAAGCAGAAGATGATGAAAGGAGAGAAGATGGTGGGGCTTTTGCCTATGGGATGTAAGGCTTCAACGATGAAGTCACAGGGGAGGGACCAAATCTGTGCAGGCATTTCATGATAAGATGATGCTATACTGAAGCCAGGACAGAGTTTGGGTCACTGCTAGCATGAACTGTCGTTAATGATGTCCCTTTGTGAAGGAGAGCCCTTGGGTTGGCTGCCTTTTTTGTCAAGTGCATGAAAGCAGCACTTTTGTGATTCCGTGTGCTCTTATTCCACAGATCCTCACGAGAGACTCTGTCACCACGCAGGTGGATGGAGTCGTCTATTACAGAATCTACAGCGCTGTGTCCGCAGTGGCCAATGTCAATGATGTCCATCAAGCCACATTTCTGCTGGCTCAGACCACTCTCAGAAATGTCTTAGGGACACAGACCTTGTCCCAGATCTTGGCTGGGCGAGAAGAGATCGCCCATAGCATCCAGGTAAAGACACCAAGTGCTAGCAGCCCACACCTTGAATTCCCTCATCTTAATGGTCAGTGAGTACCAATAGCAGCAGTTCAAAGCGCGGCACATGCATGGGACGCAAATGCACAGACAGCTATCCTCAGAGACGAGCTTCCCACTGCGATTTGATTTGTCATCCAAGATAGAAAGATTTAAAGATTTTTATGGGAGAAGAGAGCTAGCTCTGAGAATTGTGCCTTTATTTTTTAAAATATTTAATTTAACTTATTTATTTGACAGAGAAAGAGGGAGAGAAAGAGAGAGAGAGAGAGAGCGCTCCAGGGCCTCCAGACACTGCAAACGAACTCCCTCCTTGTGCATCTGGCTAACGTGAATCCTGGAGAATCGAACCTGGGTCCTTTGGCTTTGCAAGCAAATGCCTTAACTGCTAAGCCATTCTTCAGCCCACCTTTATTTATTTTAATTCAAAATTATGAATGAATATTGAATACTTGGCCTTTTCTGAAAAGGTTAGAAGCCAGATTTATTTTCAATTTTGTTTATTGTAAAAGTGCAGCCCATAATTCATAAATTTAGGTGGAGTGTACACGTTAGAAGAAGCTTCATTTAAGATAGCAAAAATAGGCAATGTCTAGAAATATTTATAGCAGACCCAAACAAGTATTACTAGACATATTAGTAACAATAATAATAACCATCAAGGATGTAAAAGATGCGGCCTCATTTCTTGCATATTTTAGTTTATAAATCTCATTCTGCATTTTCTTAATAATGTTTTGATTCTGAGTCTTCTTCCTGCAAGTTAGAAGAAACTTCAATTTGGGTCATATCTGGCTTCTTGTACAATCCGTGAGGTAGTACAACAAGTGGCTCAGGCTTTTGAAAATAATTTATTTTTATTTATTTATTTGAAAGATAGGAAAAGAGACAGCTTTATGTTTTATTTATTTATTTGAAAGAGAGAGAAAGAGGCAGAAAGAGACAGAGAGAGACAGAGAGACAGAGAGAGAGAGAGAGAGAGAAAATGGCACACCAGGTCCTCCAGCCACTGCAAATGAACTCCAGAGGCATGCACCACAATGTGTCTTACGTGAGTACTGGGGAATCAGACCTGAGTTCTTAGGCTTCACAGCCAAGTGCCTTAACTGCAAAGCCATTTCTCCAGCCTGGGCCAGGCTGTTAAGGAGGTAATGTCATCTTTGTGCAAGAGCTTCCTGTACTCTGAACTCTGAAAGCTAGCTCCCTGTCTTCTTGTGAGGAGATCTCACTGGTTCCTGGAGTCCTGTAGAGACACTGTCAGGAAAGGGATTACTGGACATTTGGTGTTAAAGTTCTCTGCTCCTCTGGCTTTGACCTCATTGTTTCTCTAGCCGTTCTTGCCCTTCTCTCTGTAGATTAATCTTTAACATGTATTCCATGGTTTTACATTTTCACAAAGGATAAGGATAGATTTTGCTTTAGGCTGCTTTAAAAAAAATTCCTGCCAGGTGTGGTGGCACACACCTTTAATTCCAGCACTAGGGAGGCAGAGGTAGGAGGATCAAGGTGAGTTCAAGGCTATCCTGAGACTACCAAGTGAATTCCATGTCAGTCTGGGTTGATTGAGACCCTATGTCAAAAAACAATTTCCTAAAAATATGCTCTGAAAAATGTCTTTCTTAAATACACATCTTAGTACTTGTTAAAAAATAACTATGTGCCGGATGTTAAAGATAGCCAGACAAACAATATTTTGAAAAGTATCCAATCATAATAATAATGATCACTGAGCCATTTTTAGGCATTGAGAGATACATGTATTACTCCAAACCACACGACACTTTTCAGAGAAGACCTTTCATTCATGAGAAAACAGAGAATCAGAAAGGTTAACAAGTGGTTCTTAGCTGCAAATGGGAGGCCCAGGACAGAGTGCAGGCCTGTTGGAGAAGCCCCTCACTGCTGTCTGCTTGATATCAGTGATAAGCTAACCAAGGCTCTCTGAAGATCTAGAAGGACAAATCACACACTTCCTTAAGGGTGTTTATGGGGGACCAATAAAAAGTGTATCAAGTTATTTTTTCTTTTTTTAAAAGATATTTTGTTTATTTATTTATTTACTTGAGAGAGACAGAGAAACAGAGAGAGAGAGAGAGAGAGAGAGGAAGAGGCAGAGAAAAAGAGTGAATGGGCACACCAGGGCCTTCAGCCAACTGCAAACAAACTCCAGATGCATGCGCCCCCTTGTGCATCTGGCTTACATGGGTCCTGGGGAATGGAACCCAGGTCCTTAGGCTTTGTGGCAAACACCTTAACCACTAAGCCATTTCCCCAGACCATTTTCTTTTCTTTTCTTTTCTTTTCTTTTCTTTTTTTTCTTTTCTTTTCTTTTCTTTTCTTTTCTTTTCTTTTCTTTTCTTTTCTTTTTGAGACAGTGTTTTGTAAATCCCAGCTGGCTTCAAACTCCCTATATAGCCAAGGATGACCTTGAACTTCCCATTCTCCTGCTTCCACCTCCACTGCCAAGTGCTGAAATTATAGGCCATATTGTGCAGTCTGAGGATGGAGCCCAGGATTTCCTGCACGTTAGATGAACATTCTACCAACTGCGCTATAACTCTAGCTCAAGCTCTACCAAGATCAACTCATGAAGTCTTCATGAAATTCACTTCAATTCCTAAACGTGATCATTAAGTTTCTGAAGGATTAACTTCCCCAAACATACCCAGAAACTTACATCCTATCATCTATCTTTCCATCAATGGCTATCTTTTTTTTTGTTTTTAATTTGGAAACAGACCTTGCTTGATGATGCCACTGAGCTGTGGGGGATCCGCGTGGCCCGGGTGGAAATCAAAGATGTCCGGATTCCTGTGCAGCTGCAGAGATCCATGGCGGCTGAGGCTGAGGCTACAAGGGAAGCCAGAGCCAGAGTAAGAGCCACTGGGCTAACACAGGGAAGGAGTGCAGGGTGGATAAGGACGGAACTGGGATGGAAGAGCAGGATTTTAATTATTGTTCTAACAGGGATTCATAGTTTTTAAATGATTTATTCATTTGCGTGTGTATGTTGTAGCTACTTTTATATTGCTAGGATAAAACACCTGATCAAAAGCAGCTGATGGGAGGAAAGGGTTTATTCGGGCTTACAGTCTTGAGGGGAAGTTTCATGGTGGCAGGAAAAGATGGCAGAGCAAAGGATGGACACCACCCCTTGCCACTGCAGGTGGAAGAGAGCAGTAAGAGAATGAGCTGAGCTTGGGCCAGGGGCAACTGGCTAAGTGTAACACCCCTATGCCTGACCCCAGAAACACACCTCGTCCAACAAGGTTCCACCTCCCAAATTACTACGAGCATTCGAAACACATGAGTTTCCAGAGGACCTGTGTTTCAAACACCAGAGTGAGTGTGTATGTGTGTGTGTCTGCCAATGAATGCCAAGCACTTATACCACTTTTTGCATCTGCCTTAATTGTATGGCTGAGGGAATTGAGCCTGGGCTGGTAGGCTTTGTAAACAAGTGCCTTTAATCACTGAGCCATCTTCCCAGTCCCCACAGTTTTATTTTTCTGACAATTCCTCTTGAATTAGAGGCAATAAGCAGCTTAGTGTACCCAAGGAAGCTTGGTGCCAGGTCAAGAGCATGCTGGGTAATTAGCAGCAATGGACCAACATTGGAGAATTTAGAAAAACTGATCACTTCAGCCCCAGTGAAGCAAATCTCTATAAAGCTGGGGCTTTGGAAGTGGCCATCTTGTTATGTGTTTTGAGCATCATTATTTGAGTATAAAAACTTTGACTGGATTAAAAAGAATAATTGTAAAGGAGGTTAGAATTAGAAAATGGAAACTCTTCCTGGTCCCCCATGTATCCTGGAATCTGTTGGATCTGTCACCCTCATGTGTCTGGATAACTTGTGACTGGTTTTCTCAGCCCTCGTTGTCTAGTCCTACCTGCTTTATCTACTTGGCAAGGGCAGAGACATCCATGTGACACCTGGAACATGACACCAGCCAGGCTTTTCGTGGGCAGTTCCGAATTTCACAGGACAGTGGTCATTAAGAGCGGATCTGTGAGGGTGATTGGGTGGAAGCTCGCTGCCGCTCATTATCAAAGCTGAAAGACCTGGGAGCAATTCTGATGTGCCAAGGCCGAGACAAAGCTGGCAACAGAATAAAATGTGTCATATTGTTTAAAAAGAAAATAAAAAGCCAGCTCAAGGAGCCTTGAATTTCAGAGTTTTCTCAAAATGCAAGCTGCAGTTGGTGAAAAGCCCAAAGGGCTTTGTGAGCATCCTGAGGGCACATGTTCCAGCCTTCCGTTGTTTAATGCCAGTGCTTTTGTGTTTGAAATCCAAAGACTTACAATTTGTAAACTATCTCTTCCCACTTTGTATAACTCCTTGACTTTCTCTAAGCTCCATAGGATATGGAAATCTTATCCTTTTCAAAGAAGCAAGCAGAGAAAACAATCGGGGCTGGGGAGAGGCATCAGATTGGACCCAGAAATGAAAGCCCTACGTTACAGTTGCCAACTTTTCTTTCTGTCCCTTTAGGTCATCGCAGCCGAGGGAGAAATGAATGCTTCGAAATCCCTGAAGTCAGCCTCCATGGTGTTGTGTGATTCTCCCATAGCCCTCCAGCTGCGTTACCTACAGACCTTGACCACTGTGGCCACGGAGAAGAATTCCACCATCGTGTTTCCTCTGCCCATGAACATACTGGAGGGCATTGGGGGCATCAGCTATGAGAACCACAAGAAGGTCGATGCCAGCGCCTGAAGTCCTCGCATGAAGTGCCCTGCTGCTTAGGAAGGCCTGTCTAGAGGAGAGAGAAGCTGGCACTGTTCAAACCCAGCCAGTGTGCAGCCAGGACAGCACGAGCTGGCCAAGCATAGATGCTGTCAACAGAAGACAAAAATCATAATAAGACATAATCAGCTTTGCAATGATCCTATGTGAGTATCTAGCAGTTGTCCCTGTTAGCAGGACCTTTCTCACAAGGAGGGGAGGAAGCCATAGGCGACTGTGACTAAGACTTCAGAATTACTACTGCGTTGTGAAAGAGGTCCTTGAGCTCAGATGCCAGGTATAAGTAGATCTTGTGTTCACACTACATGCTTGAGTGACTTTCCCAGAATAATGACTTGCTCTCAAATAGTCATGATGAACCCCCCGCCCCCATGACACTAAAAGTGACGATGGCTTTAGATTTGAAAGATACAGTAGCCACGGATGTGGTAGCTGTGGCACATGCTCATGTCAGATCTCAGCTCTTACAGCCCTGCATGTCCTGTTGAGAGGGTTAGCCGTTCTCACCCACCTTCGGTCCCAAGTGGGATGAGGCAGAAAAGTAAGGGTAATGCAGAAAGCCCTGGATAATGTACGTGCTTACGTGCTTGTAAGAAGCTTGGTGGAAACCTCTGGGGAGCCTCGTTCTGTGAATAGAATGTTTTCACTTTCCGTCCCAAGAGTGATTAGCAGTTGTTTGTACTCCCTGCCTATGCTCACATAACTTGTTGCAAATAAAAAAGTCATAGAATGTGAATGAATTTTAGAACTTGTTTTATTCAAGGTTATTTCATTACCGAGGCATAATTTTCCTTTTGATATCAATTTTGAGAAATGAGATCTGGTAAATTTTTTTGTGTGTGGTATGTGTGCATTTGTGTATGCATATTCATATGTGGGTGCACATACATATTTGTGTGCATGTGTGTGCAGGCCAGAAGTCAACATTGGATATCTCTTCCTCCTCAGTCTCTCTTCACATAAAAAAATTTTTTTTTTAATATTTATTGACAACAAAACATACTTACATACCAAAGGTGCGTATTTTCCCTCCCCTCCCCCTTCCCTTTAGAACTCCACTCTCCATCATATCCCCCCCTCTCTCCATTAGTCTCTTTTTTAATATGATGTCATCCTCTTTTACTTCTACTATGAGGGTCTTGGAGGTATTGCTAGGCACAGCAAGGTCATGGATATCAAGGCCAATTTCTGTCTGGGCAGTTGCATTGTAGGGAGTCGTACCCTTCCTTTGGCTCTTCCATTCTATCCGCCCCTCTTCCGCAATGATCCCTGAGCCTTGGAGGGTGTGACAGAGATGTTTCAGTGCTGGGCACTTCTCCATCCCTTCTTCTCAGCACTATGTTGCCTTTTGGATCATCCCAGTGGTCATCGCCATCTTCTAACCAGAAGTGAGAGTAGCATTAATATGTGAATATGAGCATCTGTAGTATTTTTTTGGCAGCTTGGTGGGAATAGTATATACATTTAGATAAGGGCATGCTTTATACCCCTAATTTATGACCTTACCTACCATAGACTTTATTTAGGTTTTTCAGTACCAGGTATGTATTCCCTCCCGTAGAGAGGGCCTTCAGTCCAATTATAGAGCAGTTGGTTACCCCACGAGTAGACATGCCACTATTGCACCCTGTTCAGTCTTTGGGCCTGTCTGGCCAAATTTGAATATTCAGCGTCCACTGTTTTCACTGCTGATGACTTCTGTCTCCCATACTCTGCATGCAGTGCAGCTTTTTCCAGCTTTCAGTTGGCTGGTCTACAGGGAGAAGGTTTTCTCAGCACCATTGCCTCTCAGGCAAGAGATGTCTTCAGCAATAGGGTCTTACTATCTGTTTCTCCAAAAGCCTTTAATGTTTTGGAGGCTACCGGGACCTCCTTCAACAACTCACTGGAAAATCCCATCCCAGGTATTGAAAATTTTTGAGTCTACAGCTTCTAGATGTACCATTATTCAAAAAAGTAGTTTTACATAAGTCTTATTCACAATCTTTTGAAATTAGATTGACCCTCCCCTTGCCCTTCTCAAAAATTTTTTTTTTGAGATAGGGTCTTACTACATAGCCCAGGTTGGCCTCTAACTCTTTTTACTTAATTAATTTGTGTTGGGGGGGGTAGATGGGTGTGCATGTTGGTGTCAGAAGACACTTTTGAGGTGTGTGTGTTTCATTTTATTTAAGACAGTCTCTTGGTGCTGCGAATACCAGACTGCAACACACACATCAGACTTAGCTGGTCTGGGAGCTTTGAGCTTCTGACTCTCCGGGCTCTGCCTCCCATTATTATAGGCTCCTGGGAGCACAGATGCTTATGTCACTTTGCATCCAGCTTTACATGGGTGTGGGGAGTTGAACCCAAGCCAGCAGACTTTGCAAGCAAGTGCTTTTCCAATACTCCCAGTCCCTGGCTTCTGACTTTGAATCCTCCTGCCTCAGCCTCCCCTGGGCTGTGATTACAGGAGTGCACCACCATGCCCAGATCTACAACCATTATTGTTTATCAATACTTTACTATTTAAAGACACCTCCTGGAGCATTAGGAAATATAATCATTACACAGATAACAAAGTGATATCAAGAAGTTAAAGAATTTGCCCATATTCCATCAGGCAGTGGTTAGAGACTTAAAGCAGAAGGTCTGACTTCAAAACTTTTACTCTTTTAAAAAATTTTTTATTTCTTTTATGAGAGAGAGAGAGGGAGAGAATTGGCATGCTAGGGCCTTCGGCTACTGCAGTTGAACTCCAGACACATATGCATCTTGTGCGTATATGCAACCTTGCACACTTACATCACCTTCTGTGTCTGGCTGACGTGGGATCTAGAGAGTTGAACATGAGTCCTTAGGCTTTGCAGGCAAGGGCCTTAACCACTAAGCCATCTCTCCAACCCAAAGCCTTTATCTTACTCATAATCCAGTTTTATTTGTGGGAACAGGCCAGGGAAAAGAATACGTTCCAGGTCTTTTTTTCCTCTCAATACCAAACCTGAAGTTCTGGAAATCCAGTCACTCACTATAGTATCCAGAATGACACATGCATGTACATGCATGTACATGTATGGATATACATTCCTTTCCATACTTCACCCCAGAAAACCTCGTCTTACCCACCTCTGCTTGCATCACTTCCCATATCTTGTCAACCCATAGGAATTCGCTACAGGTGAGTGCACAATGGAGAGAGAGAGAATGCCATAGCCCCTAGCCACTGCAAATTAACTACAGAAGCATGTACCACTTTGTGCATCTGGCTTTATGTGGGCACTGGAGTATCAAACCCAGGTCATTAGGCATTGCAGACAAGCACTTTAACCACTGAGCCATCTCTCCAGCCCTGTAACAGGAATTGAAGAATTTGGTGCATAGGCCATATTTGGAGTTTGTAAGTCATATCCCTTAGACACTTAACTCATGATTCTATGTCCTAAAAACAATGGCACAGGTTTACCACACAGGCCAGGGCACTTCTGGTATGTGAGCCAGCTAAGGACGAACCCTACTTGCACAAGGACATTTTGATGGAAAAATCTCTTCTTAATCTTGTTCCAGAAATTTGTGGTTACTCCTTAGTTTTGCTTTAGTGATTTGCATTAAAATGGAAATTTTGATCTGAGGAGATGGCTAAGTGGTTAAAAGCTGTTGCTTGCAAAGCCTGTTTGTTCAAGTTCATAGTCCTAGTCACCCATGTGAAGCCAAATAGGCATAAATTTGACCCTGGCATTCCCCTATGGGATACTAAGACATACAGGCACTGGGTGGAGAACAATCACTTCAGAATGACTCTTCCGCCCTCACTTGCCTGTAGCATTTTATGATGTGAAATGGAAACCCTGTTTTCTATGCTTGACATGTTAAATGAAGGTCACAAGACCTTGGGAATTCCGTGTTGAACCTATGTCATAGGCACCCAGCCCATGGTGCTATTAATCAGTCTAAAGGCGAGGAAGGGCGTATGGAGTCTGGAGGCAAGCAAAAGGCGGCCATGCCACACTAGATCTTTTCTATTGGCTGGCAGGTTCAAGTTGTAGGAACGGAAACACATTAACATCCGACATGACTATATGATGCTCCTCCCTGAGAAGTTTTGTGAAAATTCCTTGTCTTGAGCCCAGCCTATCCCAAGGCCCAGGCTTCTCCAAAGACATCCTATGTCATCTTAGCCAATCAATATGGGCTGTGCATTTCTGCAGGTCACAACTGCTTGCTTTGTCCCAGGTTTTCTGAGACAGTCAAAACGGGATTAATTTTCCTAATTTAGTACATAGCAATGCCATTTGTTTCCTTTTCCCAAGATATCTAGGATACCTATGAAATGATAGAAGTTTTCTTTCTGAAATCAGTTCACAAAATTGTTGAGCCAAACCTGTGGCTTGATATATACTTTTGTCCTTTTCACTGGGTGGTTTAAGCGAACCTGTCTTCAACAGATCTCCCCTTCAATCAATTCATGGCTGCTTGACTGATCATTTGGAAACCCCGAGTCAGGAAGAGCAAGAGATAAGCCTCGAGGGGCCCCTTCCCTGTGGTACATAGAACATGAGCTCACCCTATCCCTGGAGGGTGCCTGGCCTCAGCCTTCACCTTTGAGCCTGCAGGTGATTAGAATTTATGCATGTCTGGATCTGCAGAGTCCTGCAACTCACACCTACAAATCTCTTCCTTTAACAAATGTTTAAGGATTATCCAAAGTTGCAAGTTCCTTACCAATGTATTAGCTCTTCACGTTTTACTGGATTTTGTCCGTTCAATAAAAATGTCAAATGCATGTCTGTATGCAGAGGAAGCCACAGCTGCAGAAACATCAGAGCAGCGGTGACAGCAGATACAACGGGTTTACTAATGGCCAAAACTAAGATTCTCTTCAGTTTATTCCCGCCCCGGCTTCTGCTAGAGGCAGCAAGCCCACTTCTAAAATAGGGGTACTGGGAATGAGCTCTCCCACTTCTCAGGCTCTGCTCTGAGAAGCAGTTTGCTCACTTGTACATAGGAAAGTTCCAGAGGTTAATCTTCTAAATTCAGGGCTGTCCTCCCTCCCCCCACCCCAAAAAGGGAATTGGCTGATGTGAGGAAATGAGTGTGCATTGGTTTGTGGGAGTGAATTGACAATTAACCATCACAAACTCTTAAGAGAGACTTTAATCTGCACTGTCTCATAACCTTTCCTACTGCCTTCTGCTGCTTCTCAGTTTTCACGTTGACATCACGGGGTGGGATCTTATCCTGAAATGTTCTGTGAGCTGGTGGGAAAATGATTGTCAAAGACGACTGCCAAGTTTCCTTTGAGACCTTCAGTCCTCGGCTTGGCTGAAGGGAGCTTGGAGTCGGCTCATTGTAACCTCACATCCTCTCCTCTCCATTGAATGAGTTTTCTCCCTAGTCAGGTATGCCATGACTCAGTCTGGCTTGGGGGGTTATTTTTTTAGCCTGGGAAGGGGGCGGCTCTGGAGTGATTGTGACTTTATGGTAGGGAGAGTTCATCTCCTGTTATCTACATCCTGGTGGGACTGGGTCACAAACCTGTTCTCCTCTTTGTTTCTTCCCTCCACTTTGGAGAGGCCAAACTTTCCTGCAGTACCCATTAAAGGATATGCTTGCTTTTCCTTCCTTCTTTCCTTCTTTCCTTCTTTCCTTCTTTCCTTCTTTCCTTCTTTCCTTCTTTCCTTTCCTTCTTTCCTTCTTTCCTTCTTTCCTTCCTTCCTTCCTTCCTTCCTTCCTTCCTTCCTTCCTTCCTTCCTTCCTTCCTTCTTTTTTTTTTTTTTTTTTTGGTTTCTCAAGGTAGGGTTTTACTATAGCCTAGACTGACCTGGAATTCACTATATAGGCTCAGAGTGGCCTTGAACTCATGGTGATCCTCCTATATCTGCCTCTCGAGTGCTGTGATTAAAGGCATGAGCCACCACATCTGGCTTGTTTGTATTTCTTGTTGGTATTAAATAGTGCTGGCCTCCTGTGAGATAATTAAATGATCATTGACTTAGGTGAGTTTGCATAAGGATGACAAGTCCATGCTGGTAGCAATGAACAAATGGGTTGGTTTATCCTCACCAGTGAAGCTGGGCAGGATTACTTATTATAGCTGGGTTTGGGACCTGCTTCCTGGGACAAATGTCTTGTTTCATTTAACTATGCATTCACTCTGAGAGACCTTCAACCTTTACAGCTGGTCAACAGGCACCATGATCCTATGTGCACATGGCCCAGTCCAGAGGTATGTCTCAGCTCATGGCTCCAGAACCAGAATGAAAATAACTGATATAGTGTTTATAGGCTTCAGAAGTCCTGTGATTGTCGTCTCAACAAAAGCCATAGAAAGGCACCACAATAACTTGGTCATTTGAACACACCAGTACTTATATGGGTTTTATTAAGGTTAAACACATGATATGATCTGATGGAAAACAGATGTAGTTATACAATACAAATAGTAGCAAGAGTTATTTTAGACAAAGATTTAGGACTAAAAGACTCCACATTATTTGCATAATTAGTTTTCCAGGAATATACTTTAATATCCAGCAAACATGCAGTAACTTAGCAAATACATGAGACAACCAGACCCTGTTAGCATCTGAAGAATTCCCATGGGAAAATACGAAAGTCTGTGAAGTTCTGCAGATAATTCCATTACAAACAGACATGTCACTCAGTGGTCGATGAATATGAATTTGCTGTGTATTGGAAAGTACTTGGGAAGGAAGGAAGCACTTAATACACTTGTCCTCACTCAGGGCAGCCCTTTCTTTATTATACAAATAGGCCTTAAAAATACCTTGTGAGAAACTTGAATTCCTGAAGTCATAGTTGGAAAGACTCTATGGACTTTTTTTTTTGTAATGTGATTTATTTTACAGAAATTATCTTTCATTCTTACCAAAGATTAACTTTCCATATTGCAAGTAATTTTTACTATAATGCTCTTTCTTTTTTGTTAGCTTTTTTTTGGGGGGGGGGGAGACACAGAGAGAGACAGAGAGAGAGGGAGAGGAAGACAGATAGAGATGGGTGTACCAGCAGCCTCTCAGCTGCTGTGAACAAAATCCAGATGTGTGCGCCCCCTTGTGGTCAAGTGCGACATTGCACCCTTGCATCACTTTGCATCTGGCTAAACGTGGGACCTGGAGATTGGAACTGCTGGAGATTGGAACCGGCATTCTTAGGCTTAGGAGGCAGGCGCCTTAACGGCTAAGCCATCTCTCCAGCCCTTTGTTAGCTTTTTATACAATTACCTTAATATGTTTCTTTTATTATGGCACAGTATTGACACTTCTTATATAAAAGGATAATCCTACCATTGGGAAAAAAATGTAGAAATCTACCTGGATTTTTGAAGTGATTATGTAATTAAGGAAGATATTGTCTGTCTAATAGTGAGACAGTCTTGGGCTTTTAGTAAGTATGTCAAAAAGTTCAGTGCTACCAACCTCTGAACAATGTCTCTGGACACTGTCCTTACTGCAAACCATTCAGTTACCCTAATAAGCTTCACATATGTGATCTTTGCCTTCTATTCTTAATCAACCCCTTAAAAGGATTTTTTAACATTAAATGTCAAGGATGAACTTACTCTGACAGAAAATTCAAGGCACAGATAATCATAATATTTAATACAATCCTTTGACCTTTTCCAGGAAGTTCTTTATCCTTTTGCCTCAAAGCTTCCCTGTTGGGCATAGGAAGGACACTGCACAGATGCGTTGTGGTCGCACCAGTGTTAAGATGGATCAGAATGCTCACTCCACAGTGAAAGTGGTCATGGTATCTCAAGAAATATGAAAAAAAAAGAAAAAACCCACAGAAAGAAAAACCTAGTTTGTTACATTAAAGAAAGGATGAGGAAAAGGAAAGAGAAAGAGGAGAGTACAAAATTGGGATAGTTCTTTATTGTACTTCAGCAAAACAAAATATTGGAAAAAATGGGAAGAAATGAAATGCATTTGAAAAATAAAGATGAAAGCAAACTGCTCCATGTTATTATTTTTTCCTAATAAAATAAAAAAATCATTTTGTCTAAACAATTTTTATTAGAGAGAATCAGCTTTCTCTGTGATTTATCTGTGTGTAGTCTTTCTGGTGGAAAGAGTGTTCTATTTTTAAAATTCTTATTAAAATCAAAATAGTTTCTTAAATCTTTCTTAATATGAAAGGATATGGAAAAGGGAAGTAATAGATAGTGAGGCTACTTTGAACTGATGGATGTTCCCTGAAAATTCCTGTCACTGCTGTGCACTATTAGGCTCAGTTCTAGGAACATGTTTTAAGGAAATACGTTATTCTTTGAACTAATGCCAGAGAGATTCCCACAATAGTAGGTTTTTACAAATGGCCTTTCTGTTGATCTTGAAAATAATCATGTGAGTTATTTTAGTTGGTTCTATGCTCTTAGGGTAATTTCTATGTATAAATGAGTTATTTGTTTTTATGTGTATAGGTGTGTTTGTGCATTTATAGTTTTCTGCCAAATGAGCCTTGATAACTCTGACTAATTGGGCATTTGAGTCCTGTTCATTTTCCATATGGCCAGTGAAGGCTCCTCTATTCCTTCTTTTTCATTATTGCTACCATGGTTAAGAAAATGAAAAGACTTTAAAAATGGTCACATGGTTGTTTCAAAATAGTAGGATTATGGGAGCTTCCAATTTGTAAAATAGTTGCATCATTAAAAGTTTTTTTTTAATTAAAGTCCTGAATAACTTCCAATCCAACATTAAATCAGTTTTTATTTCAAAACAAACTTGTCAGCTTTTAAACTCTACTGTGGCTGCCTTTCATTTTGAGATCGCTACTTTCGGATTGTTCATCCCAGGAACACTAACCCTTCTAGTGTTGGCATGTATGAGAAAAAGTGTTTTGTCATTTTTATACACCTTGAATGCTAACTTTGGATTTAGAGGAAAAGAATGAGAGGTAAGGTGACCCGATAAAGCCCTTTGTCTGATTACAGGACAAGGTCTGAACATACAGAGGGTTTCCATACAATTGCCAAGCAGTGGCTCAGCTGCAGGATTCTAACTTGGTCTTCACTCACTCACTTCAGGAGGTGCTCGGGCACAGTGCGCATGCTCGGTGTCCTTCCTGGGGTAAAGGATTCCTGTCACCCAGCAAGAGGAAAGAAAGAAGAGGCCGTGTCACCCACCCTACTGTGATGTACTTCCTTTACGTGACTTTGACTTTGTGAAGGGCGATTTCTGGCCCGAAACACTTAGCATCATTAAATCTGTGCTAAGAATGATTTATATCAGATGGGCTTTACTTTGTCGATGAAAAAAAAAAGAGTGGAATTGAATGTTGGTGTTCTAGAGAGATTGTTAAATTGTGGATCATTGGTACGTCTGATGTGTTCCTGGTCCAGAACTGAGTCTAATGCGATTCTGACACATTAGTCCAAAGGAAGAACCACTCTTGGTGGTAAGCTGACTGAGGACAGGGAGAGCAGCTGGGTGCTCATGTGATCTCTCAGAACGACTCATCAATCCTGGGTGAGCACTGGCTGTAGTGGTACAGGTCTGCAATCCCACCTACTTGGGAGGCTGAGGCAGGAGGATGGCAAGTTCAAGGTCAGTTTAGGCAACTTGGTGAGAGCGTGTCTCAAAGTACCGATTGATAATCGAATGGGACAATAGCTCCATGGTAGAGGGCTTGTCTAGCCTATCAAGGCCCTGGAATCAAATCCCAGCACCACAAAACCAGATTAACAATACAGACCCATTGCCACAAAATCCTGGGTAAGGCATTGAATTACTCAATGTCAACTGAAGGAATAAATAGGAACAAATGAAGCAATTCCTAAAATGTAAGTATTTGTCTTAATTCTTATTGGTTTATATGTTAGGAGAGTGACCAAATGGTAAGAATTACTTGTGTGGCTTAGTTTTCCTGTGTCACGTGATCCAGACCTTGGTTGGAGTTAGAGTGCTCGAACAACTATCATTCCTGGTCTGCTCTTAGTGGGAGGTTACTTCATGCACTTGTTCTCATAATCCCGGAACAGTTCCCTACAAACAAAATACGGAACTGGGCATGGCAGTGCATGTCTGTAATCCCAGAACTTGGAAGGTGGAAGCAGGAGGATCATGAGTTCAAGGCCAGCCTTGACTACATAAGTTTGAGGCAATCCTGGGCTACATAAAACCCTGTCTCAAAAGCAAAACACAAATAAACAAAGAACTCAAACAAACAAAAAATACTGCAAACAAAAGGGTCTGTTTTATTAAAAAAATTTCCCCTACTTTTCTTCTTACAGACTTTAAAAATAATTACTGTACGTCAAATCACATTCAGTGAAAAAAATATTTTAAAATTGATGGAAACAATTTATATTTGAGACAGCTGCAATGGCCTATTTTTAAACATTCTCTTTTGTTCAAGGTTGGAAGGACTGAACAAGAGAGATAGGAAGAGAAAGAAAGGAGAGACACAAAGAAGAAAAGTAGGAAGGAGGGAGAGAGAGAGGAAGGGAAAGAATTCTTTTTTTTGTTGTTTTTGTTTTTTCAAGATAGGTTTTACTCTAGCCCAGGCTGACCTGGAATTCACTATGGAGTCTCAGGGAGGCCTCGGAACTCACCGTGATCCTCCTACTTCTGCCTCCCGAGTGCTGGGAACAATTCTTTTACTTCAGAGAAGGATCAGCTTGTTATGTAGTTGACATACTATTCAAATTAGAGCCAGTGGCCGGGCGTGGTGGCGCACGCCTTTAATCCCAGCACTCGGGAGGCAGAGGTAGGAGGATCGCCGAGAGTTCGAGGCCACCCTGAGACTACATAGTTAATTCCAGGTCAGCCTGGACCAGAGTGAGACCCTACCTCACAAAACCAAAAAACAAACAAACAAACAAAAACAACAACAACAACAACAACAACAAAAAAACAAATTAGAGCCAGTAATTTCTTAGGATGTATTGTTGGGTGCAATTTGGTATCAAAGCAGTGTTATAGCGCTGCCTCACTGATTTCTCTGTTCCTTGACATAGCTGAAGAGGACATTGTAGTCAGGCTCTGAAGCCCTTAACTACTAATGTATCAGAAGGTGTCAGGTCTACCATACATGTTCTGTCTTCATAAGTTGAACCCTTCTGAATGCTAAGTAGCAATATGATGTGCCATGCTATGCTGCTTACTTTATATTCATTCCCAGACAAATTATGAGGTAACCAAGGGTGTAGCTCAGTGCGTACCAGAAGCAAAGCAAAAGAAGGGCAATGATTAAGAAAGCAGCACCACTTACTCTGATGAATGAACTCCCGGGATGCACAACACTCTATTCACACAAGTCCTTTGGAGATGGTGGTGAAATTTGTAAGTCTATAGTAGAAGGATACTATAATCTGCTTTATCCCCTGAAAGGCTTTGAGGCTTTCAATGTGAATGGCTAAACTGCCTTGAAAGAAGGGAAGCAAGTATCAGGCTCTTGCCATCTCTCTTCCAGAACCAGCAGAGCTTCCTTTTATCAACCAAGGGATGGGTGGCACTCACAGACACCACAAGAGGATGCACATGGATGACCGACCTGAGAAGTTTGCCTTCCCAACGTCTCCAGGTCACCAGGATGTCCAGCTTGGCCAGGCTATGGCAGAGGTGAGAGAGAAACCCAGGTGGCTGGAGGGTCTGGCTTCTGTACTGTTCTTGTTCTCCCAACCTTATTTATTTATTTATTTTGAGGTAAGGTCTCCATCTAACCCAAGCTGACCTGGAATTCACTATGTAGTCTCAGGGTGGCCTTGTACTCACAGCCATCCTCCTACCTACCCTGACTTTTTTTTTGTTGTTGTTTAAAATATATTTACTAGGATTTGAAAAACTAGCCATTACACTGTGGAAGTTTTCCCATTCCCAGCAGCATTTCTAACATTTGGTTAAAAAAATTCTATGGACAGGAAATAGCAAAGAAGCTTTTACGAGGCAAATAAGCATGTCACAAATCATATTTCAGATTTGGAGAGGGGCCTCAGCACCGTCCCACTGGAGATGCCACACAGTGATGGCTTTCTTCACGGAGCAAAGGGCATGAGCCATGGCACTGGTTCACACAGTCCATTTCTGCAGAGATTCCCACTGCTAACCCTAGATGCTGGTAGGAAACCTATTAAAACTTCCTATCACTGATTAAAGTTCTGGATATTTATTTTTATTTTTTCTTTATTTATTTGAGAGCATGAAAGAAGGACAGAAAGAGAAAGAGAGAGGAGAGAGAGAGAGAGAGAGAGAGAATGGGCACATCAGGGCTTCCAGCCACTGCAAACGAACTCCAGATCCATTGCTCCCTTGTGTATCTGGCTTATGTGGGTCCTGGGGAATCAAACTGAGGTCCTTTGGCTTTGCAGCCAAGTACCTTAATCACTAAGCCATCCCTCCAGCCCCAGTTCTGGATATTATGTGGCTGTGTTATTCTGAGGCTTACCCCCTTTGCCATCTCTCAAAAGTATCCTGTTTTATAAAGCATGTATAATAAGTACTCTGCTTCTAACTATTACACTAATAAATACCTGTTCACCCTTCACCATTGGTAAAGATGTTTTTCATGATCATTTATGGGTTCAATACTGCAAACGTCTCGGCTCAGTTCTTGAAGAACATTGTCCTGTACTGAATCTAACTATGAGATTTCCTTGTCATCAAGCTTCTACCTCTCTTGCCCCCAGACAAGCTAAGCACCATAAGGGAGACGACCACGCAAGAGCTTGACTCTTACTCAGTGTCTGCCCAAACACAGCCACCTCTCTGAAAAATCTCCAGAATTAACATAGTCTTTGGTTTGATTTAAGATTAAATAAGCCAGTAAGACACCAAAGGACTGAAGAGAAGCAATTCAAATCCAAGCGAGGAAGTTCCCTTCCCTTCTTTCTAGCCTTTCCTTCTGCTCATTCACGAATAATAGAAAAGGCGACTTACAATTGAGCAAGCCCTGGTCATCAATCCGCGCAGTCTTCGCCTATCAGAAAACTTGTCATCAAACACTTTGTTCATCACTCTTCCAGACTACCAATTATGACTTTCTAGTAATAATCAGATATACAATGAATAAACAATGTGATGATTGCACCTTCAAAGTTCACACTACTGTAACAATAATGACTTCCCAGAGAGTCTGTTAGCACCTTTGAGTAGGTTCATCCCCATGGACGCCTAAAACAAGAAGTATCTTCTCTGGTAGCGATCCTTGGCTTTGTGTACCTGTAAATGCATCCCTGATGCCTTTTGGGCAACAAGAGAGATGTGGTCTGAACTTGTCCTTTGAGGCACAAAAGAGGAAATGGAGTTCAAATCGAAGTCCTTTAGCACAGTCAGGGTCTCTAAGCAGCTTTATCACCAAAGACCCCAAGTCTCTGCTGTCTGTCACAAACATTTGGGGTTCTAGCTAGTGTTGTCTGGGGCACTTGAGGTGAAGGTGGTTTTGGCTTGCAGCCATCACACTTCTGAGCTGTCACTGTACTGACTCTTTGGGGGCATCATGGGCTCGCTGCTTCCTGAGCCCCTCGGTGCATCCTTGGCCCTTGTCTCCTTCCTCTTACACATCACTGTGGCCATGACAGTGAGGCAGATGGTGAGCAGACCCACTGTGATGCCTCCCAAGACAGTGAAGAGGCTGACCTCAGAGCTGGGACTGTTGAGCTCCCAGGGCAGGACACCATCGGGAGGAATTCTCCCATGAGGGACGTGCCTCTTGTTGCTGCGGTCCAGAGCAATGTGCTGGATATTGGTCCCTCGGTTGTTTTCAGCACCAATTTCCCACTCCAGTGGGGCTGGGCTCTTGATCTCCCGCTTCTTCCGATGCTTGGCAGCTGCCCATGGCTGTCCCTGATGCACCAGAGAGTGGTACTCGTGCTCCACGCTCCTCTTGCCAATACCTCGATGGGTGATGTCTTTTGATCTGACTGTATAGATGGTATGTATGTACCATTCTCGGCCCAGGGCAACCTAGAACACACAACCCTATTTGTTATGAAGTTGAATTCAGTGTAGACTTTTTGCAAGCGACATTAGTGACAGAAATCATGATAAACAACCATTTTGTCTAGAGAATTAATTTACACCCTATTCTTTAGTGCGCAGTCCATGCCAGCAGGCTTTGTAGAAATCCTGATACATGCTGTGCCAACTCCTATTTTCTTCCTTCCTTCCTACCTTTCTTTCCCTCTGACAAGGTGGAAAGTGAGGACTGACCTCCACATGTACACCATGGCATGCACTAGTAGTCAGCACTCACACATGAACATACACATGAATAAAACACATGCATGTATACATATATATGTATATGCATATACAAACACACATATAAATGTTTATACATGTATATAAATATGTATGTATGTGTATATATATATATATACTATGTCCGATATACATAGTAGTGTACATACACATATAAATGTTTATACATTTAAAAAAGAAACCACACATTTCTCCTGTCTGTGTGAGATCTGTTGGTATAATTTGCAGTATGTAACTATCCCAGGTAACTATCCTATGGAGTTTGATATAAACACATTTCTTTTTTTTCCCCAATATTTTATTATTTTATTTATTTATTTGAGAGAGAGAAAGACACAGGGAGAGAGAGGGAGAGAGTGAAAATGGGCGCTCCAGGCCCTCCAGCCATGTGAACAAACTCCAGATGCATGCGCCGTCATGTGTGTCTGGCTTACGTGGGTACCGGGGAATTGAACCAAGGTCCTTTAGCTTTGCAGGCAAGCGCCTTAACCACTAAGCCATTTCTCTAGCCCATAAACACATTTCTAAGTGTGTTGCATTCATCCACTCAGTGTTGTCATGACTACCTGCATCCCCTGACACCTTCTGTCATGGGTCAGGATTTTCAGTCTAGTTTTACGGAATGTCCAAGAGTGGAGATTTATACAGAATTGGTTTTCTTAGCCTAGCAGTTCATACAAAAATCCCTACAAAAAGATGGCCATGAAAAGTCCACAAGAAGGAAATTTCGGATAAGAATAGCAAATGAACCAACTGTGAGACCTAGGTTTAAATTCTGAACAGAAGGCTGGAGAGCTGGCTCAGAGGTTAAGGCACTCGCCTACAAAGCCTAAGGACCTGGACTTGATTCCCCAGGATACATGTAAAGGCAGATGCAAAAGGTGGAGCATGGGTCTGGAGTTCATTTGCAGTGGCTAGAGGCCCTGGAACACCCATTCTGTCTCTTTCTCATAAATAAATAAAATATTTAATTATGAGTAAAGTGAGAGTCTTCATTATACATAGTCTTAAATTAACATGCTACTGACAATAATAATAATAATAGCTGAAATTTATAGGAATGTACCACCTTAAATGTTCCCATTCACTATATACTCAATTCTTACTTCCAGGTACTTATGAGACATCTGAAACTTAGGAGATATCTGAAGTGCTTGCCATGTCATTGCATCGTTGCTCTAAGTGAGCTTGTCTGTGCCTACCTGAAAGAGTGGTGTAGAGTCTACTTTAAACCCGTCGGATCCAGGTTGATTCACTAAAAGCATGGCTTCAGGGTCATCCACTGCCAGTCTGGCATTAAACAGCACATTTCCAAAACTGGTGGCTTGTGTCTCTGGCTGAGCTTTGTCCTTGAAGCAACAAAGAGAATCAGGATTGCGCAGAATAAATAATGCCAACTTTCACAAGGACAGACATTCTCTTATTAGTTTTGGACAAGTACTAATTTCTGAAGTATGCCACTGTTTGATTTAATAAAATGATGGTGTGTTGTGGATGTTGTTGTTCTTTTACTTTTTTTTTGTTTGTTTTTTCAAGGTAGGGTTTCACTATAGTCCAGCCTGACCTAGAATTCACTATGTAGTCTCACGGCAGCCTCAAACTCATAGTGATCCTCCTACCTCTGCCTCTCAAGTGCTGGGATTAAAGGTGTGCACCACCATATGCAGCAATAATACTGTTTTAAATGATAAGGTAGAGCTAGGCATGATGGCTCACACCTCTAATCCCAGCACTTGGCAGACTTTCGGTAGGAGGTTTGCTATGAGTTTGAGGCCAACCTGGGACTACAGAGTGAGTTCCAGGTCAGCCTGGGCTAGAATAAGACAGATCTTTTTTATAAAAGAAAAGAAAAAGCCGGGCGTGGTGGCGTATGCCTTTAATCCCAGCACTTGGGAGGCAGAGGCAGAGGCAGAGGTAGAAGGATTGCAGAGAGTTCAAGGCCACCCTGAGACTACATAGTTAATTTCAGGTCAGCCTGGACCAGAGTGAGACCCTACCTCGAAAAACCAAAAAAAAAAAGGAAGAAAAGTTAGAAAGATCTAACCTTGCAAATGGATCCAGTTCCCTGTTTGGGTCAAAACACTTACCACGATTTTAAATCTATATAGGAGGGAAGGAGAGTCGGCTAAGCAGCCGTACTCTGCATCTGCTGGACTGTACTTGGGAACATAGCCATCGGCTCCTGTGCACAGAAACACCTTCTCAATGCTGCAGTGGAAGGAGTCACCTAGGTTCTGGACAGGGTCTACCATGACACGCCCGTAAATCACATCCCCTGAAACAGGTGGAAAGGTGGCTTCTGTTAGGAGAGGGTAATGTCACAAACCACTTGCAACAATGACACCGTGATCATCCGTCTCCTTTACTTCCTGACCTGTTATCAAATGCTGAAGCATTTTCTTTGTTAGCTTCCCAAGCCTCAGATTAGGTTACTTTGTAGACTGAGTACAAGTAACGAAGGAAATATATATTATGTATAATGTATTTTATATATAATATATTATACGATATATATTGTATATACATACATAGCATATATTATAATATATTATGCATAATATATGTTATATGTAATATATTATATATCATATATATGGCTTCTTATTCTCAACTCAAGATCTAGTCTATTGCTTGACAATCATGACATCACCTTGTGTTTAAAGCCCAGAATATATAAATTAATTAGTTGGTGAGATGTAGGCTAATACAATACAAAATAACACAAGAAAGAAAGCATTAGTAACAAGCCTAATTCCATGCATTTGCTTTAGAAAGTGGGATGAACGAAGCCCTTTGGCAGTCCGTCCTGTATTTTGCAGCTACTTCTGACTCTTGTGGGTATGCCCAATATTTTGCTTGGTGTTGAGTGCTCCCCATCAAACAAGGGAGGCACAGTCTTTGCTGGTCAGGCATTTAAGATCTCATGCAACTCCAAAATTTTAATCTAAGAAAACTGATTTACAAAATCCCAGACTCTTTCAAAAAATGTTTTAGATGATGGAGATAGAGGTTAAATCTTTCAGAACAATTAAAAAAAAAATCTCCTAGGGAGATGGCCCAGTCAGTAAAGCTTTTGCCACAGAAGCATGAGGACCTGAGTTCAGAACCCTAGTACTTGCATAAAAGCCAAGGGTGGAGGGGCTGGGGAAATGGCTTAGTGGTAGAGGCATTTGCTTGCAAAGCCTAAGGACCCTGGTTCGATTCTCCAGTACCCACGTAAACCAGATGCACAAGGGGGCACACATGTCTGGAGTTTGTTTGCAGTGGCTAGAGACCCTGGCATGCCCAGTCTGTCTTTCTCTCTATCTGCCTCTTTCTCTCTCTCAAATAAATAAATAAAATATTTTAAAAAAACAGCCAAGGGTTGAGGCACAGTCCTATAATCCCACAGAGGGTTGAGGAGGCAGAGACAGGAAATCTCTGCCTTACTACCTGGCTTGTGAAGGCAAACTGGGGAGGTTTGGGCTCAATGACAGACCCTGTCTCAAATAATAAGCTGGAATGCAATTGAGGAAGGCACTTGACATTGACCTCTGGCCTCTACATACATACAATTGCATATACATCTACAAACACACGTGCACCCAGATGCATACGATTGTGCGCACACATATGAATGTACAACACAACACATGAACACATGAAAAAAGTCTATCTATATGCCCAATTTCAGCGACTCTTTGTGCCTGCCGCAGTGACCAAGACCCAAGTGTATCTTCCAAAGTGTAGAAGAGGATACAACTTCCCCCTTCCGCCTTCAATTCCCCAATGGAACAGCCCCAAAGACACACAGGACAAACAGAGCCACCTCCTCCTATGTCTGTGTTACCTTCTGCAAAAGCGACATCACTCTCTTGCCCAAATCCCATGGATCCATCAGACAGCCAGAGGCTCTTCTTGGAAAGAAGGTACATATGGGTGTTCAGGCTGAACTCAGCTGCAACGGGATCACTGACCTAAAACGGGGGACACCTTTTTATGTGGCATCGAAGGTTCTGATGTACACAGATGCACACCACACAGTCATCACTGCACCCTGCTACGTGGAATGTGGAGTACCGCGTTGCTGCGTTCATGACTCATCAAACTAGCTTAGGGAATCGTCATTTTGATTTTCTTCTCCAGAAGGTAAATTTGGCAATGTTAAATCACCATTTTTCTTTCTTTCTTTGTTTTTGAATGGAACTAAGTAGCATTCCCTGAACTCATTTTTGCTGGCTTAGTGAGGCAAAACACGTGTTTGTAAATGTCATGGTCGGTAGAAAGCTAACCCTTATTACAAGTTCTTGGACCAAAGTTGCCATCTGATTTATTTTAATGCCTACTGAATATTAAATGTTAAATGGTCAAGCACAGCATTCTCGTTCTCCTCAAAGATTAAGAACAATTTGGAGAAGTACGGACCTCTGGAGAAAATTCTCAGATCACCAAGTGGCAAATTACAGGAGAGAAGGTAAAACTCAGATAACACCTAGTTCTTACATCAACCATCAATTTTATATCCTGAACCAACAATAGAGAAAAGATAATTCCTTCCTCCTTCCCCTTCCCTTGGTTTCTTCCTGCCAACTTCCCTTTTTTTCTCCACATGTGAGAATTAAAGTCACTCTTGTGTGAAGAATAATGCACTGATCAAAGTAAGCCATGGTCTTCAACCAGGTGGGTGCTACAAGTTGTGAGGGGTGGTAGTTCCGTGAGACACACCTGCTGGAATCGAATGTCGAAGTCAAAGGTGACAGGCTCTCTGGGATTGCAGGTGACTGGCAGACGGTACTCCTGATTGGATGGGGTAGTGCATGGCACCAGCTTTACAGTATAAGTGCCGGAGTAGTCACGTACCTTTGAGGAGGAGGGAAGACATTTGTAGTTACCATGTAAAAATGAGGTGCAAGTCAGGCATGGTGGTGAATGCCTTTAATCTCATTACTTGAAGGGGGCAGAGGTAGGAGGATCACGTTGATTTTGAGGCCACTCTGAGACTACACAGTGAATTTCAGGTCAGCTTGGGCTAGAATTTAGAGTGAGACCCTGTCTCAAAAAACAAAACAAAACAGTAAAAAAAAAAAAAAAAGAAAGAGCATAGAAAAATGAGGTGCAGCCAGAAAGTAGCAGGAAAGGGTCCTGTTAACTTACTGCGAAGTCTGACACAAAGCTCCACTGCTGCACAGGCTGGTTGTAGGTTTGCTCACTCCGGATCAGACGGAGGGAAAAGGTGAGGCCCGGATGGTCAGCTGACATGATCATTGAGCTGGCAAAGGAAGCTAGAAAAATGGCAAATATCATCACAGTGTAGTGATTCTTCTGACAAAGTGCAACAGTGGGGAGCTTTTGAAGAACCATTTTCACATAGCCTTTGCTTTTGTTCTTATGCCTGTAAGATAAACAAACATCCCTATTTTGCATATAAAAAAGTCTGTAAGCATAACTAAATATTCTTATTTTTGCATGTAAGAATAATGGAATATCGTTATTTTGGAGGCGGACTACATAATTCTACCAAGGTCACACAGATCAGGTATGTGACTTTTAATTCCTAATTTCTGCTCTATAATTCTGTCAAAAAGCAATTGTACAGAAATGCTCCAATGACCAAGGCTACTTTCCGGGGAGTCAGAGCAGGGCACCCGGTCTAATGTGAATGCATTAACTGTGCACCGAAGTCATGAGTTGAACTTAAAATACTCCATTAGCATCCACACAGCTGGGTAATGCCAACTCATGAATGGAATCAATGTTAACTAGACTGCTTTCAATTTGAAGCTAAACAAAGACTCTGTTTATTAGAAAGGTGGACACTTGGAAGGGATTGTAAAGCTCAGGATATCCTTGCTTTCCAGAACTGTAAATAGCAATAAAGTAATATGACTCTTTTTGATTTTGTGTTTCTTGTAGTGCATTCTCATAAAAATATACAACTGACATTCTTCATCTTCCTGAGTACTCAGTTCTATTTTGTCCTTTGTTGGACCTCACCTCATGCCCAGGAAAAGGAAGGATAAGGAGATGGACAGCTAACCCCTTTCCTTTGCTGACAGAAGTTGGCATTGCAGTAAAGCACGAAAACCACTTTAGTAACATGGACAGTCACAAGCAAACAGACAACCATGGGCTTTATTGACTTGTAGCTTTCCCTAATCTTCAAAAGCACTGTCAAGCACAGACAGCAAACTTCTTAGTTAATTTTTATTAAACACAGTTAACATATCTGAACTGTGACTAGTGAGTGAAGTGTCACTTCGGCCTCTGTCATAAAGTTTCTCACAGCATCTAAAAAGTACTTCTGAGCAGAGAAGTGCTAGTGAAACAAGTCCCCTGAAGTGCAGTGTTGTGTTTTAACAACAGCAACACAGCCATAGAGAGGAACTGTTATTCCTACTCACTTTAAGCAAAAATTCTCTTTAAAATACACTCAGTGGGGTTTTCTTCTGCACGTACTCAGTAACTTTACATTTTCTCTTAACAGTCTGCGTGAAGGTATTTTTTACAGATGATGAGACCCCAGGTGACCAATTAGCAAGTCTCAAGGCCACAATTATACACATGATACTGACTTGAAATAAAGGGCTTCAAAGCTAGCAGGAAGGCATGAGGAAGTGTGTGTGAATATGGAAAAATGCCGGGCTTGTCCTATGGGGAAGGGATGTTCACAGACACCAGGGCTTACCAGGATGTGACAGCACAAACAAGCCATGGAACTGAGCCTCGGTCTTGAAGTTCACGGCCAGGCGTCCCTCTTCACCAATGCGCATGCTTGTTGGGTACAGAGAGCCTACAGTGGGGACAGTGCCCGAGGTAGAAGTATACGCACTTAGAAACTCATAACGTATAGACTGTTCCTAAGAAGGATTTCAATTTGCTCTCCTCTTTAAACATTCTATGCAGAAGATATTATCAGCAGAATTATAAATAGTAAGGAGAGACAGAAGCTTTATTCTCCTTTCTAAAGAGAAATGATGTCTACTAATGATGCACAATGCATTAAGTAATGCGTCAGATCACCACAAAACACACAGGCTGATTGCAGGCTTTTAAAAGAAGCTTTAGTCTACAAAAATGAAGTTGTGAATTAAGAAAAGTAATAAAGGTCCTTGTCAAAATTGTAGACATTTGAATATGTAAGTAGATATAAATTTGTGTTCCCCAGAACAAATGAAATTTTGCAGGGTTAAAGAAAATTCTGATGATTTCTCCCCACAATGAACAGTTGGTCAAAATTTTACTCTAAGTTTGAAAAGAAAAAAACAGATTCTTCTACAGATGCTGAGACACACTGGCAACTCATGCTCATGACAATTTACTAAACCAGCCTTGTGTTGCCGCGTGCACCTGCAATCCCAGCTGAGAGGGCAGAGAGAGCACGATGACAGTGAGTTTTATGCCAGCTTGGGCTACATTGTGAATTTCAGATCACCTATAAGGTGCAATGTAAGACTTTGTCTCAAAAAATAAAAACACCCCTGTAACAAAGTAAAAAATAGAGGCTGGAGAGGTGGCTCAGCAGTGAAGTGTGCTTCCCATGCAAGCATGATGCTTCTGAGCACAATTCTCCAGATCCCACATAAGTAGCTGGGTATGGCTAAGCATGTCTGTAACCACAGTCCTGTAGGGAGCAGAGACTAGAGAGAGAATCATCGGGGCTTGTGAAATTGCCAAATCTCCAGGATTAGTGAATAAACTGTCCCAAGGAAACAGAAAGATGAGCAATAGAGTGGGGACACCTGACATTCTTCATTGGCCTCTGAGTGCTCACAAGATACCGTATCAATCAATATACATGAATACACCACACACACACACACACACACACACACACACACACACACACAACAAAGTAAAAAGGGAAAATCACATATTGACTTAATATACATCTTCTAGGGCGAGATGTGCAGTTAAAACCTTTGCAGTCATCTCCAATGATTATCCAGAGTAGTCCTCTTAATTGTCACATAGCTCTAAGGTAATTTTAATCTGCTTCAGATGGTAGATTTATATTTGAGATACACTACTCAACTATTTGTTTTCTGACTAGAAATGTGTTGTCATGTTGTAGAATCAGAAGAGTAATGTATCTGTGTGTGTGTGTGCGGGGGAACAACACTCTACTAATTGACTTACTATCTTGAAGCCCTTGGACTTGAACTTAGGACTCCACTGTGGGTATTGAAACAGTGTTGCAAATGTTGAAGGACCCTAGAGTCAGTTGCACCATCACCAGTTCTAAAACTATTGGATAAATATCCCAGGAATAATAGATTTAGGTCAGAAAGAGATATTAACGTTTTTGTCTAGCATTCAGAGGAAATTAAATGCTGGTAAGGTTAAATACTATGCTTGAGATTATATTGTTAGATGTAGAATCAGGACTGAAATCCATGACTTGATTTATTACTGAACTTTAGAATGCACCTCTTAGGGGTTGGGGAGATGGCTCAGTTGTCTTTCAAGCAAGAGGACCCAATCTCAATTCCCAGAACCCATGTTAAAAATTCTGCATGTGGGGCTAGAGAGATGGCTAAACAGTTAAGGCGCTTGCCTGCAAAGCTTAAGGACCCAGGTCTGATTCCCCAGGACCCACATAAGCCAGATGTACAAGGTAGCACATGAGTCTGGAGTTCGTTTGTAGTGGCTGGAGGCCCTGGTGCACCCATTCTTTCTCACTATCTGTGTCTTTCTCTCTCTCCCATATAAATAATTTAATTAATTAAATAAATAAGACTTAAAAAAATTTATTATTTTTTTTATTGACAACTTCCTTAATTGTAGATAATATCCCATGGTACTTCCCTCCCCCACTTTCCCCTTGAAACTCCACTCTCCATCATAACCCCTCCCCCTCTCAATCAGACTCTCTTTTAATTGTGATGGTCTTGTGTAGGTAGTTTCAGGCACTGTGAGGTCATGGATATCCAGGCCATTTTGTGTCTGGAGGAGCACATTGTAAGGAGTCCTACCCTTCCTTTGGCTCTTACATTCTTTCCACCCCCTCTTCTGCAATGGACCCTGAGCCTTGGAAGGTGTGTTAGAGATGTTTCAATGCTGAGCACTCCTCTGTCCCTTCTTCTCAGCACCATGTTTTTTTGTTTGTTTGTTTGTTTTTAACAAAACAAAAGCTGCATGTGGTGGTGTGTGCTTGTAATCCCAGCACCAGGGAGCTGGAGACAAGTGGATTCCTGGGGCCAGCCAGTCTCACCTGTCTAACCTAGCTCCAGGTCAAGGAGGACTCTGTCTCAAAAATGTATGGGTACTGCTTGAGAGGAACAATACTTAGGTTGTCCTCTGGCTTCCACATGCCAGTGTACACACACACACACACACACACACACACAACACACACACACATCACTTACACACAAACATGTACACACATACACATACAAAATCTAGAATTACTTTTCACTTTCAGAGATAAAATGTGTAACTTCTTTGCTTCCTTTCACTCCTTATTATTATTATTTTTATTAGAACTCCTGTTTTCTGGACCTCAGGATCCATGTGGACTGTATTGCCTAACACTGAAGAAGTGATAGATCACCTACTATATACTGCTAGAGTGAAATAGCCATGAAATAAAAGAAGTCACATTTCATAGTCATACATGATGCCAAATTTGAGGCACAGACGCATTTTTTTTTGTTTTTTTTTTGAGGTAGGGTCTCACTCTAGCCCAGGCTGACCTGGAATTCACTATGCAGTCTCAGGGTGGCCTTGAACTCTCAGGGATCCTACTACCTCTGCCTGCTTGGATTAAAGGCATGTGCCACCACGCAGGGCTTCACAGATGCAATCTTGTGAGACAAGAATTTGTCCATGACAAACGTGAAAAATTACATCATTGGATACAGAAGTACAATGTCTAGAAAATCGTTTCTATTATTTTTACCTGCAACAAAAGCACGATCTTTTTGAGTAACTCAGATAGGTGAGAAGGCTGGCTTGCAAGCCCTACCTACCAACCCACCTTGGAGTTCGGCTTCCGGAGGGCTGCCAATCCCGTCGTTCCACAAGATGGCAGTGTCGTACACGAAAGTTAGCCGGAGCTCCGACTTCAAGTCAAAATGCTGCCAACCTCCGACCCCAACCGGGGAGTGGAACACGTAGGAAACGTACAGAGGAACCCGAAGGGTCACGTAGGACTGCACTAGGTTGAGTACCTAAAACAGTGCAATTATCCCCGTCAGTGTTAACGAATCCAACCTAATTTTGTGAAAAGCCTCTGTCACCGGAGCACCAGGCAGCGCCGTGGTCTCATTTCACTCGAGTCAATTACATGTTGGTGAGTAACCTCCGTCGTGACAGCCCGCGTGGGCACCGGCAATCCTTAAGGTGAACGCTCTTGTGAGCAGAGACCTTTCATTAAGACTTAGTTCTCACACCGCGTAATTCACCCATTTAAAGTGCTCAGTGGTGGTGAAGCTGTGCAACCAGCACCGCATTCGAGCTTAGGAAACCTTGATCACTTTTTACGCGACACCCCACAGCTCCAACAGCCACTCTCCCCACGGCCCCTGGCAGCCACTAACCCATTCTATGTATTTGCCTGTGCTGAACATTTCACGCACATGAGTAGTCAGTCCTTTGTCATAGACTTCTGTTAGCATGTTCCAGTATTTACTCCCTTTTATTATGGGATTGCAGCTCACTGCATGTATATATTCCATTTTTATTGATCCACTTATCTAAGGATGGATAGGAGTTATTGCCAGTTTGGCACTATTATGCATACTTTTTTCTTTTCTTTTCTTTTCTTTTCTTTTCTTTTCTTCTTTTCATTTCATTTCTTTCCATCTTCTTTCCTTACTTCCTCCCTCCCTCCTTTCTTTCTTTCTTTCTGTCTTTCTTTTTCCAGGTAGAGTCTCACTCTAGTCCAGGCTGACCTGGAATTCACTATGTAGTCTCAGGATGGCCTCAAACTCACGGTGATCCTCCTACCTCTGCCTCCCGAGTGCTGGGATTAAAGGTGTGCGCCACCACGCCCGGCTCATACTTTTTCATATAGAGGAAGATGAGATGAATGTAAAGAGATGGAAGCAGACATGAAACATTTAAACTATCTTTTTTTATTTTTGAGGTAGGGTCTCACTCTAGCCCAGGCTGATCTGGAATTCACTATGTAGTCTCAGAGTAGCTTTGAACTCACAGGTTTACTCCTACATCTGCCTCCTACGTGCTGGGATTAAAGGTGTGCACCACCACGCCCAGCTAAGATAACTTAAGAATAGTTAATGAATTGTCTTTCTTTGAATTTTATGTATTCTTTCTTCAGGAATTTAGCAGATGAGGTGGGAGTAGTACAGGGTAAATTAATATTTATCAAGCTTCTGCCAAATTTCAAGCAATGCTTTGGCTCCTAATAAAATCTCTAATACTTTTGCTCTCCCTCATGATTATATTTATATGTATGTGAGGCTGGTTGATTGGATGAGTGTGTGATGGACAGAAAGGAATGAGATAGAAAAGTGAAATCTTGGGGCTGGAGAGATGGCTTAGAGGTTAAGGCATTTGCCTGTCAAGTCAAAGGACCTCGGTTTGATTCCCCAGGACCCACATAAGCCAAATGCACAAGGTAGCACATGCATCTGGAGTTCGTTTGCAGTGGCTGGAGAATTTGGTGCACCTATTCTTTCTCTCTCTCCCCCACCCCTTTCTCTATCTCAAATAAATAAAATAAAATAAATAAATAAAAATTAAAAAAACAAGAACAGTGAAATCTTTGAACCTCAGCAGCCTGTCAAAACTGGTTTCTAGTCCATGTTTTTCTACTCTCCCAATGAACACAACTATTGTATTTATAGCTCAAAAAACCTCTCAGGAACAGTAGATCAAACACAGCTGGAGTCTTCTATAGAAGAGGAATGGACAGATCACACTTCTCAGAAGTCCTGGTTAGACCTTTAGACCCTGGTCCCACTCTTCCACACTAAGCTGATGACAGGAGATAGATACATATTTAAACAATGAGAAGTGTGATGTCATATGACACACTATCATGAGGTTAAAAGTAAATTTCTCTGGTCACAAAATGACAACCTTAAGCAGTAACTGAAATGTACAAAATAGGCATGATCCGACAAACAAGTTGTCTGTGAGAAGCTAACACCTCCCACCCCTTGCCAACCTGGGCAGCGGCAAGGAAGCTGCCTTGCCATATGAACGCTCGGAGATGGTGTTCTGCAAAAGCGGCCGTGCTCACTGTTACTGGGCTTTGAAGGGCAGTGGCAACACTCGGGTGGTGTTACGGAAAGTGATTACACCAACCCATATGCCACTGGTAATTATGATTCATATCTCATCCTGTGATTTTCATAAATCACCACTGAAAAATATTAAGCTTCAGGCATGGATTTTTAATTAAACAAGGTGGGTGCTAAGAATGAGGCTTGCCAATATTATACCCTTTCTGTTACAGGCAGCACTACTTTGGAAGCAATTACTAGCATTCGCTTTCTATGGATAAGTTAATTAGAATACAGCTCCCTGAGTAATGATTTGATTTTTAAAAATCAGTCGTTGTTGGTTTGCTTGTTTGTTTTTGAGATGTTTTTATGGTTTGGCCTGCCCTGAAATTTACTAGGTATCCCAGGCTGGTCTTGAACTTGTGGTGGTGATCCACTTGTCTCAGTCTCCTGAATGCTGAGATTATAAGTGTGACCTACTACACTTGGCTTGATTCTGTTTAGTTCTTGTGGTAAACTGGAATTTGATGATTTTTGGATGTAGAACCCCCATTTTATTGCACTGTCTTATTATCTTTGGCCAGGTCTTCCTATCCATTTTGAATGTCAGCCTGGAGGGATTGAAGCTGAATTAGAACTGCCTCAGACATTCAGGTCACTTATCCATTTAATGTCTTCAAAACTGAAGACTACAATGCAAACAACACTTTTCAGATGTACCTGAAAAGGCACTTAAGCTTCTAACAGTTAAGCATTTAAGACTAGTGCATAAGAATTTCTAAGGTTTTTGTTTATACTAAAAGAAATATATGGCAATTAAATCAAGGCAAAACAACTAAGAAAACATTTGCTTACTTCCTGCAAGCACACTCTATCTTCTCACAAGCACATGTGGTTTCATGATTTCAATCCAGAAGTGCAAGGTATATTTGCAGCTGGATTTCTGCAGCTTCCTCACAGATACCAGACAATGTTGTCAGCTGCTGTTTATCCGGGTGAGAGAGCCACGATTCTTACCTCGCTGATGAGAGGTACATGAATGACTTTTATTTCTTTATTTTTATTTTATTTATTTATTTGAGAGAAAGAGGGGAAGAGAGAGAGAGAGAGAGAGATTGAGAAAGAGAGAATGGGCGCACCAGGGCCTCCAGCCACTGTAAACGAATTCCAGATGAATGCACCACCTTGTGCATCTGACTTACATGGGTCTTGGGAAATTGAACCGCGGTCCTTTGGCTTTGCAGAAAGTGCCTTAACCACTAAGCTATCTCTCCAGCCTGTCTTTTATTTCCTAAAGAACTTGTTTTCAAGAGAAAAACCACCAACAATCCAATTATTAAAAAACATAGTTTAACTTCCATTAAGAATGTTAGCCAGGTGTGGTGGTTCATGCCTTTAACCCCAGGACTTGGGAGGCAGAAGTAAGAGGATCAGGGCAAGTTCAGAACCACCCTGAGACTACATAGTGAATTCCAGGTCAGTCTAGGCTAGAGCGAGACCCTACCTTGAAACAAAACAAAACAAAACAAAATAATATATATTTTTTAATCAATGAATATGCAATGGAGTAAGAAGGCCTAAGCAGATATTGCCTTGATAGTTTTGAGACCAGCTGAAGATAGCTGCAGAGAACATGCATATAACTTAATCTCCCTTCCTTCTGTTAACAGATGAGGTGGCTTGATTTAGGTGTCCCCCATAAACTTAGGTGTTCTGAATGCTACTTTGCCTAGCTGATGGCAATTGGGAATTAACGCCACCTGGAGGCAGTGTATTGTTGGGGGCAGACTTATGGGTGTTATAGCCAGCTACCCCTTGCTAGTGTTTGGCATACTCTCCTGTTCTTATTGTCCACCTGATGTTGGCCAGAGGGTGATGTCCACCCTCTGCTCATGCCATTGTTTCCCCCTGCCATCATGGAGATTCCCCTTGAGTCTGCAAGCCAAAATAAATCCTTTTTTCTCCCACATGCTGCTCTTGATTGAGTGATTTCTGCCAGCAATGTGAACCTGACTGCAACACCAGATAAGTACCCTGGGTTTTTTCAAGTGATTCTTTCCCTTTGACAGCTCTTTCTTATATATTAAATAATCTGAGCTGGAAGGTTGGAGGAGGCAGAAACCACTTCGTGTGTTAGAAATACATTTTTTAATATTTTTAAATTATTTTATTTAGTTTTGGAGAGAGACACAGAGAAAGACAGACAGAGAGGGAGACAGAGATGGGCGCGCCAGCTATCTCCCAGCTGCTATGAATGAAATCCAGATGCGTGCACCCCCTTGTGGTCAAGTGCAGCATTGCGCCCTTGTGCCACTTTGCATCTGGCTAAATGTGGGACCTGGAGATTGGAACCAGGTTCTTAGGCTTAGCAGGCAGATGCCTTAACCGCTAAGCCATCTCTCCAGCCCTAGAAATACATTTTTAGTCACACACAAGGCAGGGACTTGGCACCATTTCATGATGGTAGCGATAGCAACTAGGAACCTATAAAAAAAATCAGTCATGTTGCACCTGCGAGAAGCAATTACAAGTTAATAAAAATTGTTTGAACAGTGATTACCTTAATCTAAGGTGCCAGGTCTATGGAAGGACTCAGAGAGGGAAAGTAAAGGTCTGTTTAGTGCTTGGCCAGGGCTTTATGACATTTTTCTTGGCAAGCGAGAAACAGACTCACGTGTGCAGCTTACTGGAGTGGTCAGCAAGCCCCCGACGCCCCTCCTAAACACACCATCCAAGTGGAGGGGTTGCTCTCACTTTTGCCTGTTTTTTCACTTCTAAATTCAGGAATGTGTAGTTGTGTAAGATTTCTGTGAAATTCTAAAGAAGAATCCTTTCACGATGTCTTTAACTTTCTTTAATTTCAATTTGCACTTAACGCTGGAGCTTCCCGCACTTGGCTGAATCTGTAGCCCACAACGTGGCTAACCACACACTCCAGTACACTCATGGTTGCTCATGGTTGCTTCTGCGCATCATTTTCCCACCTTCGCTGCCTTCCTCACAGTAGCATCTGTGACCACACCCATTCCTCACAGGGCTCGCTCAATTAGATGTCGAGATAAGCATGAAGTGTAGTCACCCACATAGGCTTACACGCCACGCCATGGGAACTTAGGGAAGTCATTAGTGTTTTCTTCATTTCTGCTTCCTTATCCATAACAAAGGGGCAAAAGGGTGTTTGTTTAGCTCATAGGTTGTTGGACGGTTAACAGTCTGTAGAAGGGCAGGTGCAGATTTACCATTACCTATATGCTAGTAATCATTCTTGTTGTCAGCATCATTATTCTTTTGAGACAGGGTCTCGAACTCACAGTGTAGTTGAGGATGACCTTGAACCTCTCAGGTCCTCTTGCCTCTGACTCCTGAGTGCTGGGATTACAGGCAGGCACTACCATGCCCAGTTTATTTAGTATTTGGGATCAAATTGAATACCTCGGGCACTCTACCAACTGAGCTACGTCTCGACTCCACTGTCATTTTTATTGTTAGTACTATTATTAGATACCTTCTCTTCGTCCCTGGAACCCAAACGTGAATGGAAGAAAAGGAAGGCATTCTCTTGGAGGATTAGCTGAAAGGAAGAAACGTCATAGTTTTTCTCCATCACCTATATTCTAGTAATACGTCTGTGTGCTCTGGGAGAATACTGCTACTTAGGAGAGAAATAGAAGTCTGAGCCAAGGGAGAAAGTAAGGGCAAATGGGAAGACCATCTTGAAGCTTCACTTTAAAAGAGGAAGCAGTGTATTTTATTACACAGGGGATTATGGGATTTTGTGAGTGATCTGAAACCTTGGTGAGCTACGCTGAATCCATTCACTCACTGATGTTGACGGTCCTGGGGATGACGTTCAATAATGCCAACGTGGAAGCACCATGCCAGAGGGGGTCGCACAATAAGCTTGCTGTCTACTTCAGAAGGTCATACAACTGTAAGAATGGGATGACGTGACAGTCTCATGTGGAGACGGTCTCTCTCTTCTTTGTATAGTGTTTTGTCACATGGGCCTTTTGGCCAGTGAAACCTGACTGACCGCTGCTGCTGTGTTCCCCAGAGAACAGGACAATCTGCAGATCAACTACAGAAGGACAGCAAGAACTTCTGTAAACCCAGGTCATTGGAAGTAAAAAAAAAGAAAATGAGTTCTTGGGGCTGGAGAGAGGGCTTAGCAGTTAAGGTGTTTGCCTGCAAAGCCAAAGGATCCGAGTTTGGTTCTCCAGGACCTACGTAAGCCAGATGCACAAGGGGACACATGCATCTGGAGTTTGTTTGCAGTGGCCGAAGGCCTTGGCACATCCATTCTCTCCACCCCCCTCTGTGCCTGCTTCTTTCTCTCAAATAAATAAAAATATATAAAAAATGAGTTCTAGACTAAAGGATTCGATTGAGTAACTGGCATTTTAAAATCTTAGCATGGCAGAATCCATCCAGGTGAACATTTTATAACCCAATTTAGCCTGAGGAGTTAGCACCTCAGGGGCAGCCTTTGCCAATGAGCTTGGCAGAGCAGAGTGAGACAGCTAGAGAGGATAAAGACAGGGTGACCTGGTGTAGTGGCACAAGCTGAGCAGGTCAACCTGGGCTACAGTGAGACCCTATATCGAAAAAAAAAAAAAAAAAAAAAAAAAATCAAACAACAATAACACTCTCTGTGCCCAGCATACTGGGATTACAGGTGTGCCTTTGTGCCTGCTTGACATTTACTCCATGGATGCTGGGGATCTGAATTCTGTTCCCACACTTTAGAGACAAGTGTTTTATCCACTGAGTCATCTCTCTAGCCCTTAATAACCTTTTTGATGGTGACAGGGGAGTAGTCTGTGAGTTACATATATGGCATGAAGATGCATTTTATTATTTTGGTTTTTTGAGGTAGGGTTTCACTCTAGTCCAGGCTGATCTGGAATTCACTATGTAATCTCAGGCTGGCCTCAAACTCATGGTGATGCTCCTACTTCTGCTTCCCAAGTGCTGGGATTAAAGGTGTGCACCACCATAGCTGGCTGAAGATGCATTATTAATTGTAGCAGAGGAATAGCAAATAAGGTCTAAAAAAACCATCACATTTTACCATGTTAATAATAAAGACATGACACAGAAGGAAGAAAGGGGAGGACCAGAAAGAACAGAGAGAAGAACAACACAGGAGGATAGAAGAGATAAAAAGAGAGAGAGAGTGGAAAGGTAATAACGAAGGAGAAATATAAGACTGGCCTTCACCTTATATGATCACAGTTTTGTTGGTTTATGAATGCTATCTCAGACACTCGTGTACATATGTATGAAATGATACTGTTAACTGTGAAATCAGTGTTTGGATTTTAAATATTAGAGTAGATTTGAACGTTAAGACTATTATGCACTTTTCTATGGAAACAAAGATAGTGTTATTGACCAGCATTAAAAAAATGCAAGTATTATTCCAAAAGGACATAGATTTCCCACCATCCCTGCCAATCATTTGTCTATCTTGTGACTCATGACCTCTATACCCAAGATTCCAGTTGAAATTTGGTTAGAAAACATCTGCCAATAGCATAAACCATTCCGTTTGTCCACTGAGCGAATGTCAGTTGTTAAAAACGCATACCTGGCCGTCTGTCCCAATGGTGCCTCCACAGTCAGTCAGGAGCTCTGACATGTCATAGTAGCTGACAAACTCCCAGAGACAGGCCTCCAAGTTCAGGTTCCGGTAGAATCGTAAGGTACTGGCACCTCTGACAGGCACGCTGTGCTGGTAAGGGTAGGTCTCTCCAATGACTTCTGGATTCTTTGTGGCGTCAGTCAGGAAGCCATGGTGGGTCTTCACTTCAGTGTAGTCCAGGAGGTTGGAGCACTTGTGGTTCCCAACTCTTGTGCCATCAGGGCTGAGGGTCAGCTCAAAGTTGGAGAGCTCTCTTGTGGAGATCACAGGAAGCATGCCTGCAGGGGAATGCAGGCAACACTGTCTGTCTTGTTGCATGTGTAGAGTTATTTCATTTTAAAGAATGCTTACGTTGTCCAGCTTTTTAAAGCTGGGTATTAAGAAGGAGAAAGAATTGAAAGAAGCAGAAGCATTTGACAGTCAAGTTGCACATCAAAGATTGGGTAAAATAAACTGGAAACTGGGTTATGAGTAGTCCAAAATGCCTTAAAAAAACTTGCTTACCCCAAGCACCTACCATCTATGTGTGGCATCGTGACAGTAAGCTTGATAAGGTTTGCAAAGTCTGGATCCTCAGGGCCTGTGTAGCGCAACTTTGCTGAGAATGGCTCGGCCCCCACGACTCCAGGTACACGGGGCTGACAAAGACCTGAAGGAAAATGAACACAAAGCAGGTAATAGATATTACCTAAAGGGTACTGTATTATAGGTGAGATAATTTTCCTATGTGCTTTAAAATTCCCTGTAAACAAAGACCTGGTCGAAGGCTGTGGTGGGAGAAGTGATTTCAGCACACGGCTTTGGGATGTCTCAACACTGCAGGGAATGTAACAGGACGGAGAGAAAAACAATTCCTGTTCAAGGTGATTTAATCAGTGCTGCTCACTGTACGTCATGAACACTCACAAAATTATTTTAATATAAGATGAACAGATGCAAAAAAATTACAATGAAGTAGAAAAAGTGTAATTAAATTAAGTGAATTTGAGTTTTACCCTAGAAAAACATACTTCTGTCCAGTCATGAAATTCACATGCCTTATTAGTTAGTTCATAGAACTGAAAATGTGTATGTGTTTCACCAGTACTGAACCACCCAGAGCCTTGTTGAGTTAGACGTTCAGGTCCTAAATTTACTTCTGAGTGCTGTATTCAAACAGAAAATTTAAAAATGGAAATGTATATGCATAATCCTTTTAAACAATCTGATTTGAGGTGGGAGAGTAACTCAGAGGTGGAACAGTTGTCTATCATGTCTGAGGTCCTGGGTTCCAACCCCAGCATTGCAAAAAGCAAAACAAAAACAAAACAAAACAAAACAAAACCCCAAAAACAACACCCCCCAAAACAAAAACAAAAACAAAAACAAAAAAAAAAAAACCCAAAACCCAAACTGAACCAAACCAAAACAACAGTAAAGATAAACTGAATTAAGCATTCTCATGCAGTTCATAAAGGGGATTCCTCTTTCCTGTGTTGTGTGTATCCATATACTGTTATTTCCCTCCCACAATGCACCTGTGGCTCCCGTCTCAAACTGTCTCCCTTTCAGTAATGAGAGAAGAGGATGAACAGACAGCTTTCCACCTAGACTGTCCTTCCCTTGTGTCCCCAGAAAAATGTCCACCCTTGCAACTGCCATCTGAGCTGCTGGCATGATCCTGCTCTGTCTCCTGATCCCTCCTCTGCTGCTTCTCACAAGCTCTCCCATTCTCTGCTCCTTACTTCCAGATACCTCACTTTCCCCTCTGCTTCTGAGAGTCCTTTCTGCTGTTTTTAGATCAGCTCAGGGGGGTTGATTCCTCACTTCCCACTCCAGTCCTTAGAGACCCAAATTACCTGTGTTCTCAACCTTCCCATGGCCATGTGGGGGATGCAGCTCACTCTTTGTTCTTGGTACCAGCAAAGCTCTGAAGCCTAGCATATCACAGATGCTTGGATGATCATAGGTGCAGGATGAATGACTTTTATAATGAAGTTTGTTGCAAAAATGTACTTTCACTGTTTCTTTTCTTTTCTTTTTAATTTTAGAGAGAGTGAGTGAGACTCACAAACACACACACACACACACACACACACACACACACACAGATAGAGAATTGGTATGCCGGACCTCAGCTACTGCAATCAAACTCCAGGCACTTGTGCCACCTAGTGGGCATGTGCAACCTTGCACTTGCCTCACCTTTGTGTGTCTGGCTAACATAGAATCTGGAGAGTAGAACACGGGTCCTTACCCGTCGCAGGCAAGTGTCTTAACCACTAAGCCATCTCTCCAGTCCTACTTTTTTACATTTAAATACAGAGAGCTATGAGGCATTTTGGAGGAATTAATATCCAGAAATGACACATTCACAATTTTCTACTCCAGTGAATCCATGCAGGAATGGCAATATCTTACCTTCTTCTCTGCCGATGGTGACAATAGGGCTCATGAGCTCCAGGCCTTCGTTGCCATTGGTGTGCACAGCACGAGCTGCACACTGCACCCGGGAGCCAGGCTGAAAGTATATGGAGTCTAATGTGATCATCTTGGAAGATGTGAAAAAGGTGTCGAAGTCCACCTCTCTCATGGGGCTGGTCACACCATCTGGGCCAGCTGGAGCACTGATCAGCCATCGGTAGCGGGTCAGAGTGTCATTGATATTCTCACTTGCACAAATAGAGCCCGTCTTGTCGTAGTCTGAATATTTGGGGTTGCAAGCCTATGGGAAACAAATGACAGATAACTATGTTGGCACCACAGGACAGGGGCAACATGGACTTTATTCTTCCCAAGTCCTCCCAATCTGAGCATTTTCAGTAGATGTAACTTTATGAACTACATGCTACATCTAAACTTGTTGGATGTTTTTTCCTATGCAAAAATAATTACACCTTTATGAACCCTAAATTATCCTTTTTCAAACTTTCTTCATTGGATGTTTTTCTACCTCTGTTACTCAAAATAATTAAAGTCCACTACTACTGGAACCCTGAATTATCGAAAGGGCCACAGGAGTGTTAATCAGCCATCCATCAACAGGTGGCACCTTCCTCCTTTACTTCCACTTGATCACTCATCCTCTGCAATGCTTCATAAGTTGGCCCCTTCTTTTGCATTCCTGCCACCACCTCCCTGTCTAATTCAAATCCTTTCATTTTGCTCAAGTTTCACCCTGTTGTCCTGTTAACATGACGTGACTCTCTGTTCATGCAGCTCTTCCACGTAAGGACTCCTTGCTATCCAGCAAATGACTTTCAAATTGTCTAAGATGACAATAAAGATACCTCTGTATTTTGGAACCAAATTTTTAAATATTTTATTTATTTATTTGAGAGAGAGAGAGAGAGAGAGAATGGGCGCGCCAGGGCCTCCAGCCACTGCAAACAAACTCCAGATACATGCGCCACCTTGTGCATCTGTCTTACGTGGGTCCTGGAGAGTTGAACCGGGATCCTTTGGCTTTGCAGGCAAGTACCTTAACTGCTAAGCCATCTCTCCAGCCCCCAAATTGTTATTTATGTCTTGTTAAATCACTAAGCATCTAGTGCATGCTGACCATGTGTGAGGTTGTTACATTGGGGTTATTGTGATATAAGAATACAAGTCACAGTTTTTGTTTGCAAGGCACTTAAAACTTAGCCAAGAGAAGGGAAATAAAGCAAGCAATGGATGACACTATGCCACTGCTTCCAGTGCTCAGTTGCAGCTGGTGTCACAATCCCTTCCTCCTGAAACAATCTCTCCTTGTTTGAATCTTATCACAGTTCCATCTGGTCATCCCAAGCCTTCCCTCCTCAGGGAGTCTCAGCTCTAGTTCCTAATGTCCATCATCTTGGTGATAAGGATCTTGTCTTATGTTAAAGCCAGTGGTTCCTACATTTTCCTCCTTATTTTTAACTTCGTTGTGTGTAGGGTTCATGCTTCATTGGTTTGTGCCAGATGCTTAGATTGCACATTTTATTTCATTAGTTAGGAAATCTTTGTTGAGTTAATGAAGAAAAATGGGATCTTCATTAAATTTATGTTATCTTTTGTCACAGTTCACAGCTTGTTTAATTTTCCCTTTTCTTTTGTTATAACACATTTGATTAAAGTTTATAATTATTTTAAATATCTGTCTTTTATTTTTTTAATATTTTTATTTATGTGTGTGTATGTATGTGTATGTGTGTGTGTGTGTACATGAGAGAGAAGAGAGAGAGATAGAGAGAGAGAGAATGAGTATGGGCATACAAGGGCCTCTTGCTACTGCAAATGAACTCCAGGTACATGTGATACTTTATGTGGGTGTTGGGTAATTGAACCTGGTCTACTAGGCTTTACAAGGAAGCACTTTAAATGACTGGGCTCTTTCCAGCCCATTAACTTGCCCTAATTTCATCCATTTTCCCACTCACCGTGATGCAGATGACTGGATAGCCAGACACGGGTCCCGCACCCTCCTTAGCTTTGGAGGTGTCATCATATACCAGCAGGGACACAACTTGAGGGACAGAAGGGAAAGTGACGTCAGCCATACTGTTCATCTCTTCTATGTACACGATGGCTTTGGTTACCTCGAGGGAAAAGAGAACTGTTATCAATTCATGAAATATTAGACTCTTGGAACTTCTATTGAACCAAACAGTAGTCACAATGATAGCAATCCCATGGGAATCTTGGTGAGGAAATCAGTTACACCTAGAGACTCCTTGCAGAGTGACAGGTCACACATAGTTTACAACAGGCAGCTACACTGGCACGCTGCTCATATCATATGTTTATAGGGGCAGGACCTTGCCTTTGGGTGACTAATTCAAAGATTGGCCACTGGCCCATGAGATATTTAGATTCTAAGTTTTTCCTCTAGTTGTGCTGGTAACACATAAATATATCTTGAGGTGGTAAAGTAGACGTTTTATGGAACAATCCATTACTTAATAGTGGGAGGAAAGCTGACAGACACTGAGAGAAAGGGACTGTCAAGACTCTGGATAGCACGGGTTGTGAGGATGGGGGGTAACAGTGAGAAGCTGAACTGCCGAGAGGTAAAGGCCACAGGGTAGGTATCACCTGGAGCACAGGCTGAGGGAGACGTGATGTGGAGAACAGAACTGAACAGGACTCTCTGGACATCTATGGCTGGAAGGCGACACAACATCCTGTTGTCTATTTGCCTGGCTCCTGAATGGCCTTCCTAGGTCTGATAACTTGGTCGTACAGACTCCCAACTCATCTTTACTTGCTCACATCGCTCTGCCCCTTACAATGGGATTACATTCCACGGACACAACCCAAATTGAAAATACTACATGTCCAAAGGTGTTCAATTCATGTAACCTAGTGAACATCACAGTTAACAACGCAGTGCCTTGTTTCTCATCAAGATTGTGAGGAAAAGATAAAAGGAAATTCACAATGCATATCACTCTTGCATCAATGTAAAGTTGGAGAAAATGTAAGTTGAATCACTGAAAATCAAGAATTTATTTAGGGGCTGGAAAGATGGCTCAGTAGTTAAAGGCACTGGCTTGTTTGCCAAGCCTGAAAACCCAATGACCTGGGTTTGATTCCCCAATAACTACATAAAGTCAGATGCACAAAATGGTGCACGTGTCTGGAGTTTGTTTGCAGTGGCAGAAGTTTTCTGGTGCACCCATATTTACTCTCTGCCTGCTTCTTTCTCTCTGTCTTTCTCAAATAAATGAAAAATAAGAATTATTTATATATTCTTAAATTTCTAATCACTGGAAGTGATTTTAGTAAATCTCTTCCTAAAGAAAGTAATAAACTGTTTTCTAAAACGAACCATTCAGTTGTTTATGATCAAGACATAAAAGCATATTTGGTAAAGTTTTTGTGCCCGTATGTTTTGAGTTATAAATATGACATTAAAAGTATGATAAACTAAGTATATATGCCCAATAATATTTATGGATGTATTTAAAAACCTTTATTATCTATTTATTTGGTTTTTCAAGGTAGAGTCTCATTCTAGTCCAGGCTGAGCTGGAATTCACTCTGCATTCTCAGGGTGGCTTCAAGCTCACAGCGATCCTTCTACTGCTCTGCCTCCTGAGTGCTGGGATTAAAGGTGTGTGCCGCCATGCCCGGCCTCCAAATATTTCTATCCCTATCTTAGTGCCGCTCTCACTTTCAGAAGGCAGCTATGCTACTAATGCCTTGTGATGTCTCTCTTTCAGACGGTGGAGAGGCTTTGAGTCTCTTTGAGCCTTGGCGAGTGTGTTTTAAGTCTACTTTGGTGTTAAACTCTCTGTGACTTCTGACTTTCTGTTTTCCACACACTCGCCAAGGTTCAGGGAACATTACAGAAGAGGAGGAGGAACGATCATAAGACTCACAAGGGGGGGAAGGAGTATCTGGAAGCATTGTCCCCCTCCACAGAGACTGACTGCTGCATTCATAACCCCATGATGAATACCTGTCACCCCACCGAGGAGGGACCTCAGTGGCATGGGGGTGGGGAAAAGGGCACATAAGAAGATAACACAAGGGAATGGGACCAACCCATGATATGTCTATACAGTAATGTTCCTATTGAATAAAAAAAAAAAAAACATTCTTAAAGTGCTGAGTAGGGACAGTTGAGAGGAAAGCACTAACTGAGGCATCCCTACCACACCCTCCAGAGCTCAGGGATCATTGTTAAAGGTTGCAGAAAGAATGAAAGAGCCAAAGGATAGGGGAAGAGTGCATTGGAACACTGTCTTCCAGACACAAAAAGGTTGGGGCATTCCCACTATCACAGCAGATACAGTATGGTAATATAGCAGAATTATGCTTATTTTTATTAAATGATAAAAATTTAAGAAAAGTGTAAAAAAAAAATCCCTCAAATTTGACCTCATACTAGTAATGAAAGAGCTTATACAGGTAACATGGTAAAGTTAAACATAGATATTACTAAAATTAACATGTTCCTAAAATGAAATGCAATTCTAAAAATTATTACCATTTTAAAGGTTAAATTTCTGTTGAAATTATGTCTATCTTAAAGAATAAATGGTTGGTAATATGCTGTAAGTGAAATGAACATAGAAAACACATTTTATGACTATAATATTCTGGACATGAAGCTCTGGATATCAAATTCTAACCAAAGTAGAAGGGTTAAGTGGGGACCTTGAACACTGGAAATGTGTTCGGCACGTGAAGACGTCTGCTTTGATGAGTTGTAGTGTTGAATCAACGCCTTGTCTTTGGGAGGTAAATTCCAAGCTCAGTTACTACTGATTGACTTGGGAAAGGAAAGGGGGCTCATGCGGGGCTCCGTGGTTCCACTAACATTTGTCAAAGGGATTTCCAGATTATGATCTAAGGAGAACAAAACTCATTTTGGTGATGCAAAGGGATTCTACCCACATGTTTTGAGTTACCCTGTTTCATGTGTAGTTGTGTTCCATTTTGCATACTGGGGGATTTCTTAGGTGCATATGCTGTGCTAAAAGGCTAGCTGTGAGTTTACATGCACGGTGTCTTACCTGCGTTTCTGCGATCATGTTTTCATCTGGTTTTAGGTGAACAGTGAAGGCCTCTCTCATCTCTCTAACCCCGTCAAAGAGTACTTCAATTTCAACAATGTGCTGGGTTTCTCCTTCCTTAAACTCAATTTCTACAAAGGAAATTTCGTAGGTTTAAACCTTTCCTTCTGCATATGAGCACCCGAAGTTTTGTAAAGCATTTTTTCCAGTGGTCTACAATGAGGTATTTTACATGTGTGTGCATGAATGTGTTTCATGTAAAAGGAATCAAGATTTAACCACTTACTTTTTAAAAAAAAATTTTTTTTTGGAGAGAGAGAGAGAGAGAGAGAGAGAGAGAGAGAGAGGGAGAGGAAGACAGAGATGGGTGTGCCAGCAGTGTCTCAGCTCCTGAGAACGAAATCCAGATGCATGCGCCCTCTTGTGATCAAGTGTGGCATTGCGCCCTTGCGTCACTTTGCATCTGGCTAAACGTGGGACCTGGAGATTGGAACTACTGGAGATTGGAACCAGTGTTCTTAGGCTTAGGAGGCAAGTGCCTTAACCCCTAAGCCATCTCTCCATCCCCACTTACTTTTTAAAAAAATATGTTTAGATTAAAAATTTAAACATTTTATTATTTTGTAATTTTGTTATAACATAAAAGAACTTCATTAAAAATTTATATAATCGCCTTCCCACCATTCCCTGACCCTCCCTCCTCCATTCCCCTTCATGGAACCACCATTTCCCCCTACTATTTCCTCTTCTATATTGATATGGTATTTTTTGTCTTCCTCCACCTTTAACCACTTACTCTTATGATATATGTATATGTCATTGTAGTATTTTCTACTGTCCTACTTGATTCTATCCAAAGGAAAATGCTAATCATAAATTCATAAATTGGTTTGTTTTTCCAAAATTTGAAAAAAGAATGCTGTTATGGGAAAATAAATAGTTCTCATACTGAGACATGAGCTGACAAGCTAGAATTTCTAAGCAATCGGACCAAGTCATAGGAGTGGAACCACGGGCAAGTATAACTGAATGTGAGTGGTATGTACTTTAGGTATGCATGTAGAAAAGATAAATATAAAATTGTTTCCAGTGCAATCCTAACTTATACCTCAAAAACACTTGGTGTTCTTAGAAACGGCAGAGTTGTTTCATGTAAATGTCAGGGATTGTTTCTCTTTTCACCAAAGAGAACTGCTTCTTTGTGTTCTGCATGTGGGTGTGTGCAGTATGTGTGGTGGTGTAATATGCCCATGTGAGTGTGTAAATGTACAGGTCCTATGATTGCAAATGGAGACCAGAGGAGAATATCTGGTGTCCCGGCTTCATCACTCATTTGCTTGTTTCAGTGAGCGCAATCTCTCACTGATCCTGGAGTCTGCCATTTTCACAAGCCTCAGAGATTTTCTGGTCTCTGGGCTCCACAGGATCTCTGTGGCCATGCCCACATGTCTATATGGAAGCTGGGGAGTAACTCGAGTGGTGTCAGATGCCCCCAGGTCCCTCATACTTGTGCTGGAAGAGCTCTTAGCTGCAAAGAGTTCTGACTTACCTACCCTCTCTCCAGCCCCCAAAATCTCTTCATTTTCATGAAAGTGAAATACAATTATCCAAATTCTTATTTCAGCCACTTATTTAAAAAATTAAAAAGTTAAAAAAATCATTGGGCTTTACTGAACTCATGATTGAATAGGTAACATACTGCTGAATTCCAGTGAACTGTTTTGCTGGTTTTAGTATATCCTTTGAGAAACTGGTTCAGAAGGGAAAATACATAGGAAATAAAACATAATGATTCCAAATATAGACAGAAACTTCCTCCTGATGTGATTGCAGTTCATCTAATTATTCTTTATTGCAGAATAATGCATTTCTAGTATATTTTTCTTTTCCATGTCTTTTTAAATCAATTAGAGTGAATATAGTTTTATCAATTGATAAGCCAGACATCTTTAAAATTAGTTCTATCTTGTTCTGAATATAGCATTTGGTTTACATTAGTCTTATCAAGTTCTTTGAATTCTAGCCTTCTCAGTCCCTGAGAGAAACTTCTGAGGTTGCAGCTCATTACACCCTGCTCTACTTTTTTTTTTTTTTTTTCCAAAGTAGGGTTTCATTGTAGTCCAGGCTGACCTGGAAGTCACTATGTTGTCTCAGGGTGGCCTCAAACTCATGGCAATCTTCCTACCTCTGCTTCCCAAGTGCTGGGATTAAAGGCATGCTCCACCATGCCCAGCTCTAATTTGTTTTTAATTTTAATTTTTTCAAAATAAATTTTATTGCATACATTTTGGGTACACAGTGTGATGTTCGAAGATAATTTGGCTTAATCTGTGGGATATGACTTTTAAAAGCTAGCTGCTAACACTAAAAATTTTGGGAATTTCATAGGAAAACACAGATGTTTGAGCTCTTTTGCACCTTTCTGCAAGTTGACAGCCAGGTAAAAGACTGGTACAGGCTTTTGTCAAGCCCGAATGGACTTTCTGGTTCAATGACATTCCAGGCACTCCATTTTCCTGACCCTACCCACATTTTACCAATTTTCATTGTTTGTCTAACTTTGCAAGCACTAGAGTTCTTAGAACCCTGAACTATAACAAACCAAATTTCTAAGAAGTATTACACAATAATTTACTTGAAACAGATTTATTGTTTCTTGATAGAACATTTGCTAGATGATAAAGTTCCTCAATCAAGTTTATTTTAATCTATCATTTTATATTTCAGCATAAAAATTTCAACACTTATATTCATTCTTTTGTGTTTATTTGATTAGTTCTGACCTCAATTAAGGACATAAAATCATGTTTCAGGAAAAACTCTTATGTGTTTGATGTTAACTGTAGGTCAACGTTTATGGACTCAGTAACACACAAGTGGAGTTGGTATTAATTTAACTTTTGTCCCATTTCATTTTTCAGTTCACTACATATTATCATCTGATTCTTATTTAGCCAAGAGCTATTTTAAATACTAAATTTTTGTTAAAGGCTTATGCAATGATATTTAGAAGGTTTCACATAAAAAAATCTCATCATACACAAGACTAATTTTACATTTTATGATTGGATAGCTAATTGGTTTTATTTTTATCTTATATAAAATTAGGATTATATATGCTTTACTTCAAACATATAGGGAAACATTTGGGGCTAATATTAATGCTCAATACCGGGTTATCAAAGTTTTGCTGTGTAAGCAGAGGAGATCAATCTCTTGCAGAAGATGCTGTTTTTCCATTTCCTTACTAATTTAGTTAGTGCGGTCAAGAGCTGCTGATAACGAGAGGTAGAAAAGTGGAAACACACTTGATAAAGAGAACTCTGAATAATTCATAGACTTAATTTTTGGATGTAAGTTTTTGTTCATTCTGTTAGAAAACAAATCAGAGAGACAATGAAAAGCAGAAGACTCTACTTTAATAATGCATAAAAATAGATAATGAAATAATCCCACAATTTGCAGATGGATGAGATGAGAGGGATCCAAAGAGTCTCTTCTGTCACAGAGAACTCTTGGTCTTTGTGGCTGGCATCTCAACAACCTTTCTCAGTTTTCTGTGGGTAAAAAGTTTTCTAGCTTTAGTTTTAGATTGTAATTGTTCTCTAAAACAGAGCACCACATGCAGTTATCATGCACATTTTCAGTGTAATGGAATCAGGAAGTTTATTATAATGTTGATCATTGTTTGAAGGTAAAACCCATAGGAAGTTAGTCAACTCTACCCTCAAAAAATCACCTAGCAAGTATGCTCAAAATTTCCCTAAGAGAAAGTTCTAGAAATAAATTTTGCTATCTTTTCTAAGGATGAATATATATATCTGTTTTTAACTCAGTTGGCTATTTCTCTTCTTTCCCTCAAGGTCACAGACCTAACACACAAAGTTGACATGATCCAGCTGGTGACAGACCCAGAGAGCTCCATACCTTCAGATACAGGGTGATAGTCCTCTCCTGAGGTGGCCGAGCCATCCTTGGTGTGAACTCTCACAATGGAAACCTTCGAAGTATCCCCTTGGCGAATCACCGGAATTCTGACAACTGCTGACTCTCCTGGTTCTTTGGGTTCAGTGACACTAAATTTGGTTTCTCCAAATTTGATGATAGTCTCTAAGATTGTGGAAACACAAATGATGAAGTTACTGGTGGAGGGCTGACACTTTTCCTCCATGTCCATTTCCTTCCATGTGGAAGGAGCTTAGTTACGGTTATACTCCTGGCTTCTCTCTCTTCTTGCTCAATACTGATGGTGAGTATAGGAGGAGAAGCAGTTAAGTATAGTCCATGTGGTAGTTTGAATAGATGGCCCCAGTGTTGTATTAGTTTATAGTTTGCATCTGCAGCCACCTGGCTGGAGGCAATGTCACTGGGCGGATCTTAAGGTGTGGTGGTGGGTTTGAGATTTGAGTCTAAAGATATGCAAAGTGTGCCTAGCTGGAGTTCCTGAGGTGTGCTGTGCTGTGTGTGGCTTTTGGCTTGTGGTTTCTCTCTGTGTTTTGGTTCTGTGCAAGCAGGCCAGCTTCTTCTGCCATTGTGGAACTTCCCCCGGATCTGTAAGCTTCAATAAATATCCCTTCCTCCATAACTGTGTGTGGTCTGGAAGTTCATCTCAGTGAACCTGAAGCTGTCTGCTACAGTCCAGTTCCTTCCTGGGGGTCAATGGGAGCCCTCAGAAAGCATAGGCATGTACTTTAGGTTGTCTCTCTGTCCCTCAAGTCATATAGGAACAGGCCACAGAAAGGGCGAAGGGGAGGGAGGAAGCCATTGGCATAGGACTCTGTGTAGGTTTGTGAGGGGAACAGGCAGGTATGAAAGTTTGGGCTTTAGACAGAGAGAGAGAGACAGACAGACAGACAGAATTGGCACGCCAGGGCCTCAGCCACTGCAATCAAACTCCAGACGCTTGTGCCACACAGTGGGCAGGTGAGACCTTGCAATTGCCTCACTTTTGTGCTCCTGGCTCTCATGGGATCTAGAGAGTCAAACATGGGTCCTTAGGCTTTGCAGGCAAGTGCTGCAACTGCTCAGCTATCTCTCCAGCCTGGCATTAGTATTTAGACATGAGCCACAGTCTCCTAAATCAGTTTTTTTTTTTTTTTAAATTATGGTGCTGGAGATTGAATTTAGGGCTTTGCACGTGCTTGGCAAGTACACAGCCACTGAACAACTCACATTTTCAACTCTGTCACTATTATGAGTGGTCTTTTTCCTCAATTCAAACCCTAGTCAGAAAGGGGAAGTCCCTTTCTGAGCATCCTAGCTCTCTGCAGGGGTGGACTCAGCCCCGCATTCCCTGTGGAGCACAAGCAACGACTTCTTACTGTCGGCATCATCCTGGATCCTTATCAGAGTTTCATTTTGTTCACCAACTGCAGCCCCGAAGGGAGAGCTGCTCTGTGGAGTGCCAAGCACCAGGCGCAGCTCCTCTATGTCCTCGTGGAGCTCATCATCCGTCAGCTCGAGGATGCAGGGCTTCTCCGTCTCACCTGGAGCAGGCAGTAACGGCAGCAGATCAGCCACATTCCCCAGAACAAGAAGGACCCACCAGACACTAGCACAAGGGCACCAGGGACCAAGGCTGCTTCCCCTGCTCTGGCTGTGTGAAGAACAGTGTTTGGCATGTCATAAGCCTTGAGTAAATATTTGCTGTGTGGCTTAAATGTTTGAACACAAGCAATAACAGGCCCATATTTGCACAAGAATTCTGTACTTTTCCCCCCTTTACATTCTAGCACTCATCTTAGACAGTGAAGGAAAAAAGGGAAAACATGCCGATTTTGTTTATGAGTTTCTAGAATTATGAGGAGGGAAAGTGAAGTTAGCAGATTTGTGCTGAGTAGTTCTTGCTAATTTGATCATGGTGCTAATTTCTAGTATTACAAACTTTTGGTTTATCCAGCAGATCACTGAAGCAAGGACAATTTGGTCCCGCCCTCTAAGAACTGGGTCCAGTACTGAACCCTGAGCTTTCTCCAATCTCACTAAAAATTTGTTAAAACATTTTCATGTTTCATGTTAAAACATTATCATATGGATGTTCAAATAAATATTCCTCAAGTGTTGAGCGCATAAGTTGTCCCAGTGTTCCATTACTGTAAATAACTGTGGTAAACATCCACATATATCCACATCTTTCTGCATGTCTATGATTCATTCTCTTAGACCAGATTCCTCTAATGCAACTATTAGGCAGTTATCAAATATTTTTTAAAAATTTATTTATTAGAGACAGAGAGAAGGAGAGAGTGAAGGAGTGAGAGACAGAATGGGTGTGTCAGGGCCCCTAGCCACTGCAAATGAAGTCCAGATGCACATGCCACATGATGTGGGATCAGGAGAATTGAATGTGGGTCCTTAGGGTTTGCAGGCAAGTGCCTTAACCGCTAAGCCCAGTTATCAAATATTTGAAGGCACTGGATGTATATTAAAAGTGTGAGATATACTTCAGCATTAAGTTTAACTCGTAGTCTTGTGAAATCTGTTCTTAAGTTTAAAATAACCAATATAACACATCATTAGTAATCAATAGATTCAAAGGCTACCCATTCCACTTGCTAAAATCTACTTTGCCTTGTCATCTAGTATGTGCATATAAACTCATGCTTGTTGAAATCAGGGCACTTCAATTCATCCTGTTTCCCTGAATCGGATTTCTCAACACACATTTAGCTTCTTTAAATCACATAGAAAACTCCCGTGCTCACATACCAGGCAGGAATGTGATGATGGACGCATCGGTGTTTGGGCGTTCTTCAAAGTCCATCATCACCTGGGCTGAGCCCTGCCGCGTGTAGCATCGCACGGAAGATCTGTGCTGGATATCGCCGCTCCTGTGGATCTCGGCCACTACCCGGCCATCACTTTCACTGCCAGTGTACACTCGCTCTTTGAACTGCATCCTAGGCACTGTGAAACAAATATATGTGGACCAGAGTGAGCAGAAAATTCCTTAAGGAAAAGGGCATTTCCGAAGATGTGGTTTAATGGAAAGAATAGGAAACAAAAATTAGGTTTTCCTCTCTACCCCATCATTTGCCAATGTTTTGAACTGAAGCAAATCACTTTAAGAATTTTGATTTCATGGGCTGCAGAGATGGCTTAGTGGTTAAGGTTAAGGAATTTGCCTACACAACCAAAGGACCCTGGTTTGATTCCCTAGGACACACATAAGCCAGATGCACAAGGGGACACATGCGTCTGGAATTCGTTTGCAGTGGCTGGAGGTCCTGGCATGCCCATTCTCTCATCTCTCTGCTTCTTTCTCTCTGTCTCTCTCTCTCTCTCAAAAAAAAAAACAAATAAATAAAAGTTTGTTAAAAAAAGAATTTTGATTTCATTATCATTAAAATTTTACCCTATTTTCTGGAATAAGTATGTGCAATGAAATGCTAAAAAGTAGATAAAACCAGAGACCTTGGCATATTTGTATCTACATCAGTTTGCTAGACATAAGCTTTCAAAAATTTCATGGTAAAAGAATACCGAGGGCCCAGAGAAATCATTTAGCTGGTAAAGTACTTGCTGGACAAGCACAATGACATGGGTTCAGATCCCAGAACCCATTCAAAACAGTGGGCATGGTGGTGTGTGTCTGAAATCCCAGTGCCAGGGAGGCAAAGACAAAAGGATTCCCAGGGCCTGCTGGCTAGCTTGTCTAGTTGAATCTGTGTGCTCTGGATTCAGTGACAGACCCTGTGTCAGTTTATTGAGATAAGGAGAAACTGAAGAAGATACCAATGGACATTAACCTATGGCCTCTACACAAACACGCACATGAGCCTGCATACCTCCATACACGTGCACCCACACACATATGAACACACACACATGCATATACCAGATACGTACCCATACACACATGAGCACATATGTACACATGCATGCACACCACACAAAAAGAAAACAAAAACCCAGATGCTGTTTATGTAATTACAAGTGTTCTTGACGCAGACCATGTCTGTGCAAGCTGACAGTGAGTCACGCAGTTGACCCCTCTACTCCTCATTTGTATAAGCTCTGGCTTATTATTGTACTCATCGTAAAATTAAAACACTCACAATCGGAGACAGAGTCATTTATGGACACAGTGACCTTGCTGGGCTCGCCAAGGGCAGCACTCATAGGCATACGAAGCACCAGTTCAAATTTTTCAATTCCTTCCAGCACTGGTTGTCCCAGGTCATCGAGAATAATAACACGGACAGTCTGCATGTTGACTCCAGGTGCAAAATCTAAATTACGACTGATGCCCACATAGTCTGTTCCAGCTAAAACAAAAACAAATGAACTAATAAGATGGGGGCATAACAAAAATTTTTTTAAAAAGGTTTAAGAAATAAATTATATGGATGTAGTTTTAGTTGATTTCTAAAAACAAGAACAAGCATAACACCATAGAAAAGTACATTTAATGAAATGCAAAAGCCTGGAATAAGATGTAGGCATGGTATAGGCAGTGTAGTTTGTATACCAATTATGTAGGAAAGCCTTTTGCATCTGATGAATTTACAGAGACCCTGGGTCTAAATGAGGAGGAAGTAGGTGAAGATGTTGCCCACTTAAATGTCAGACTTCTGTCAAGCATGGTGGCGCACTCGTGAGGCCGAGGTTAGGAGGATCACCATGAGTTCAAGGGCACCCTGATACTACAAAGTGAATTCCAGGTCAGCCTGGGTCAGAACAAGACCCTACCTTGAGAAACCAAAAAGCAACAAAGGTCAGACTTTCTGTGAGGGTGATGGGCACCGTGACTCTCTTTAAGAGTGGAAAACCAAGTCATGCAAGTCAGTTTAAGTCTTACATTGTAACCTAGCCTCTGGTTCATCATCCTTAAACATCCTTTCCTACAGTGGTAAACAAAGTCTAGATTTATCTACTCTATAGTAATAATTTCAAGAAAAAAAATAACCTGTCCAGAATGCGTTCATAGGAGTGAAGTGCCTTGGTTCTGAGGCACTCTGTGTCATGGTAGCTGAAAATCACAGAACATGGAAATGGGCTGATGACTGGGGAGATAGCTCAGTGGTTACAGGTGCTTGCTTGCAAAGTCTGCTGGCATGGCTTCAATTCCCCAGTGCCCATGTAGAACCAGATGCACAATGTGGTATATACATCTGGAGTTCATTTGCCATAAAAGAGGCCCTGGTATATCCATTCTCTCCTTGTAAACTAATAAACAAAAAGAGTGTTTTTTAAAAAGGGTTGATGGAGGACACTCCTCACCCTCTGCAGATGGAGGGTCTGTTTTCCGGGATCTCACTGTGACACTGGAAGGCCTCGACAGGTCAGTGCCTGTCCTCCACACCCGCACCTCCACGTAGCCGGTGCTCTCATCCACTGAGTACTGGACATCACCAAAGTAGAAGACAGGCTCTGAAAAGAACGGGACAGAAACCATGGTGTTATTTTTGGTTTTTCACATTTACATGCCATTGAAATTATGTCATAGAAGAGTTAGCCTCATCTTATGTGTCACCACCATTTTTCTTTTCCCTTTAGTCTGTTCATGTGTATCATTTTCAGGTCAAAATACCACTGTTCAATAATAAAAACATATAAAGTTCTTAACTGAATACTCTCATCTTACGGCACATAATTTAGACTGTATTCCACATATGTGAATATTATTATTGCATGGCGGGTGCTTGAGATTAAACCCAAGGACTCAGGTATTCTAGGACAGCATTCTACATCCGTGCTGTCTTCCCAGCCTTATATGGAGGATTACAAATCGCTTCTAAGTACCTCCTGGAAGCTTAGTTGGGAAAATATAACCAAATAAAACACAACACATAAGATTGCTTGTTTCTTAAGCATGACCTGAGCACTCACTTTTCTATGTCCTACCCAGTCCCCACTCTGGAATAGAGCTATTGTATTTGCATTAGGCCATCTTCTGGTTGGTCCATTGGACTTCAGTTTAATCAACAGAACCTGGGTTCATTTAAAAATTATATTATTTACTTATTTATGAGAGAGAGAGAGAGAGATAGAGCGAGAGAGAGAGAGGGCATGCCAGGGCTTTCCGCTGCTGCAAATGAACTTCAAATACATGCACCCCCCTGTCCATCTGCCTTTTGCGGGTTCTGGGGAATACAACCTGGCTATTTGGCTTTGCAGGCAACCGCCTTAACCACTAAGCCATCTCTCCAGCCCTTAGGTTAACCACTAGGATTAGAAGCTGATGGTATAACTAGATGAAGAATAGAAAAATCATCAGTCCTTAAGACTTCAGGGAGACCAGAGTGTGACTGCTGGTTACCTGTGAAGTCTGGGAGATCTTCTGCCATAGTTGATGCTTCACTAAGTCATTTCACACCAAGAAGTTCTCATCTGTCCTCATAAATGCAGATAATGTAACTAGGGTCACTGAACTACGCCTTGGGGGTTCAGTTTCCTCCGATGTTGGTGATGAGTGTAAATTAATCTAATCATTGTTTCCCATCTGATTCTGCTTGTGACCAACAGTTTACTTTGTGATACAGGTGCCAGAAGTCTGAAGTACAGCACTTAGACGTCTGAGGAAAACCAAGCATATTGAAAAACTATTTTGGAATGCAGATAGCCTGACAGGAAATTACAAAACTTTCCTCATTGTGAGTTTATTTCATGAATGATCGTCAGTAGAGGTTAATTCACTGAATGTGCATCTGTAAGGTGAATAGCCTGTGGTGGGCAACAGTCTTGTGGTTTGACAAGATTCAAAAGGTGTTTATCTCAGGACGTATTGGCTCACATCATGGCTTCTCAGCATCGATAGAGAGATGTCATGTTGTAGAGAGCTGGATTGAGCTGCTCCCCCCACCCCCAGCATAAAATAAACAAGCCCTTAGCCGGGCATGGTGGTGCATGCCTTTAATCCCAGCACTCAGGAGGCAGAGGTAGGAGGATTGCCGTGAGTTCGAGGCCACCCTGAGACTACATAGTTAATTCCAGGTCAGCCTGGACCAGAGTGAAACCCTACCTCCAAAAAAAAAAAAATAAATAAATAAAATAAAATAAACAAGCTCTCTAGCAATGGCTCAGAAAGGCATGGAGGCTCAGTGGTGGAGCACTTGCCTAGCATGCACAGGGCTCTGAGCTCCATCCTGGGCGCCAAAACCAAAACCAAACCATTAGGAAAGCCAAAGGTGTTCTTTGTGCCCTGCTCAAAGAATGAATTCTGTTTTCTGTCTCCAATCCTTTTCATCAAAATTGGAACAGTCTGTGTTCTTTGTGCCTTCATCAGGCGGACATGATTAAAAGCACCTCGCACCTCTGACCTCTTCATCACATGAAACTAATCTTGGAAATGATGTTAGCATATTTTGGTTCAGGAGTGATAAATCTGCCCACACCACAGTTCAGCTCCCTCCTCTTCTTTCAATGTGGACAGCACTGGGACACCGTACGAGTGTACACACACACAGGTGTTATCTTACAACTCCAGACAGGCAGACCTGGAGGACAGACAAGCTGATGCATTCCTTGCATTTCTCACTTGTGAAGGAGGGACAAAGGTGAAGTCAGAGAGCTGAAAATGCTTATTTTGACCACAAGGCTTACCAGCCACCCTGGCTTTGTCTGCTGAAAGCCTTTGGTCACCTGCCTGCCCCTCACATTCCTGGTAGTGCTCAACCTGGTTTTCTCCGTTATAGGATAAGACCTTTGAAATGCAGTAAGGAAGGACTGCCTATTTAATAACATCACCTTCCATCTTCCCATTCATCACAGGCATATATTAGGAATGGAATCGAATAACATCATGTGAATGCAGCCACAGAACACCGAAGGATTTGCATGCTGCAGGCAAAGTTGGGCTTTGCATGCGTGTGCTCACATGCATTTTGCAAATTATACACCAAACCTTCTTACTTGATATTCAGAATGATTATTCATAATAATTACGATACATAATAATTACTTTATATGCATGTATATGTGTGTGTGTGAGAGAGAGAGCACATGTAAAAATGCCATAAATGATGTTATATCAATGATGCAAGAAATATTGGCATATCAGCTTCTACATGACACACTGCAATTTTCAGCTGAAAGAAACATGTTTTTTTTTAAAAAATATTTATTTATTTATTTGCCAGCACAGAGAGAGAGAGGCAGAAGAGAGGCAGAAAGATAGAGAATGGGCACGCCAGGGCCTCTAGCTACTGCAAATGAACTCCAGATGCATATGCCCTTTGTGCATCTGGCTTACGTGGGTCCTGGAGAATCAAACCAGGATCCTTTGGCTTTGCAGGCAAACACCTTAACCACTAAGCCATTTCTCCAGCCCAAGAAACATGGTTTTAATACTAACTTCTTCTTCTTTTAATGCAGCAGCTAATAGGAATTAAGGGAGATAACTCACCAGTTCTCCAAAATGAAGCTTTCAGTGAGTGGTAGATTTAAGTTATTTACACGATTTATTTCCCTTTCTTTGATTCACTGACAATGATGAGAAAATTAGTCCAATCATCAATTGCAATCATTAAAGTTTGAGTGAGCAAAACAATTCCATAGTTTCTATAATACAAAAAAAAAAAAAAAAACCTGCAAAAAAATAACCCTAAACTAAAGCTGCCTGGTTTCTTGCTCCACAAAGAGAAAGGAATGAGTAGACATTCCATCTTTACAGCCTTTCAGCATACATGAATGAGAACTGAAAATACTCATGAATATATTACAATTTTTTTCGATATTCTCTAAAATTTGAACATGGTTTACAGCTATCATTGTTGGGACAAAACCTTCTGCATATGAATGAGCTATAATCACTTCAGGAAGTTATAGGCATCATTCAAGAAACACACCAAGGTGTTCTGGGAACGTCTTAGTGGTTACAAAAGAAGTGACAGGAAGGGCTGAGCAAATGGGGAAAGATTGTTGACAGATGGATGCCGTGCAAAATTCACAAAGCTGCTCTTGTTCTAGCAAATGATTCTCATTTGTAGGGAAGTTTTTTATCCACTACTTTGGTAAACTACATTTTTCCCCTTAAGCACTTGGTTTATTTTAATTTTTTTGGGTTTTTAATTTATTGACAACCTCCACACATATACAAAATGTACCCTGATACTTGAATTCTTTAAAGATTTATTCATTTATTTATGAGAGAGAGAGGCAGATAGAGAATGGGCATGCCAGGGCCTCTGGCCACTGTAACCAAACTCTCAACACATGTGCCACCTTGTGCATTGGTCTTGTGTGGGTACTGGGGAATTGAACCTGGGTCCTTGGGCTTTTCAGGCAAGTGCCTTAGCTGCTAAGCTATCTCTCTAGCTCTTTATTTCTTTCAAGCATTAAGTAAACCAATTTTTTTTTTTTTTTTTTTTTTTGGAGAGAGTCAGAGAGAGAGGGAGAGGAAGACAGATAAAGGTGGGCACGCCAGCAGCCTCTCAGCCTCTGTGTAGGAAATCCAGATGTGTGCGCCCCTTGTGGTCAAGTTCAGCATTGCATCCTTGTGTCACTTTGCATCTGGCTAAACGTGGGACCTGGAGATTGGAACCAGCGTTCTTAGCTTAGGAGGCAGGTGCCTTAACCGCTAAGCCATCTCTTCAGCCCTAAACCAAATATTTTTATAGATTAGTCACAGAAATACTCCTATAATAACCTAGAGAAAATTAGAAAAATTCTATTTAATTCTCTAATTCAGCTGCTTAATACACACTGTACCATGTACTATATTTAAGTTTACAGACTTAATGAAGGAAACAGTCAGTGCAATTATTATTTAACGGAAGGATGATCAAATAAAGGCTTGAACCCTGCAGCCTCCACCCACAGAACCCTATAAACCAGCCATTCCTCATGATTCATCTTCTCTCCCCCGTGAGTCCATGTTTATTCTCTCTGCACAGGACAGAGACGCCATATCCAAATTGTGTGTGAGTCTCTCAAGGGAGGTTTTCAAATGGTGCTCTACTCAGTGTGAGGTGCATGAGATTCTTAAAGCAGTCAGACTCTACTCTCAACCCTTCATGGAGCTACACTCTTCACTGAAGGGCAAAGCTTAAGCGATTGACTGCAGAAAGCATTCATAAGACTTTCAAGGTTGGTGACATTTCCATTTCACCCAGCACAGGTAGAATTGCATTTGTTCCCTGCAAATGTGGAAGAGGAGGCTTGCCAAGCTACATGGCTTATGCCTCTGCAACAAGGACAAAGGGAAATAATTCAAATTTTGTTCCCATGGGGTGAAAGTGAACTTTTAAAAATATTATTTATTTATTTGACATAGAAAGAGGGAGAGAGAGAGAGAAGGGGGGGGAGAATGGGCACACCAGAGCCTTTAGCCACTGCAAACAAACTCCAGACACGTGAACCCCCTTGTGCATCTGCTAATGTGGGTCCTGGGGAATCAAACCTGACTCCTTTGGCTTTGTAGGCAAATGCCTTAACTGCTAAGCCATTCCTCCAGCCCTGAAAGTGAACTTTTTACTTAATTATTTACTTTGGTGTCTAGATTGATGTTTACAATTTCACTGTGTCTCCTGAGATGAAAGAAACAAGTGCCAAGAGTAATTACTATCTGGAGCCAAATCTTATTGACTCATGCATGCATAGACCATCAGTTAAATAAGCTTTGTGGATCTAACTAACATGTTTGCTTAAAGTTGAATGGAATAACAGCTTCCATGCTGTCTTTGGGTTTACAGCTGACAATATTACAAAACAGCTTCTTTGAATTGTTTCCAACTCCCATCTTTCTTCTGAGCTTCTGACTCTGATAGCTCAATGCTTACTCAATCCATTTCTCACAGGCACAAGGTTAACTTTCTGACACAGAGTGGAGAGGGTCATTTCCACCTCTGGATTAGTTACTTTTCTCCTTGCTATGACCAAATAGCTGACAAGAAGCAACTTCAGGAAGAATGGGCTTGTTCTGGCATTCAATTTGAGGGGATGTAATCTATTATGGCAGGGAAGGCTTGGTGGTAGGAGCACAAAGCAGCTGGTCATATCATGTCTATAGCCGGGAAGGAGAGAACAGGTAGAAAGTGGGTCTAGGCTGTAAAATCTAAGGCCCGTCCCCAGTTCTGCACTTCCTCCCATGAGGAATGTTCCACAGGCTTCCAAAACACCACCACTACTTGGGGACCAAGTATTCCATCCATGAGCCCATGGAGAACATTCTTACAATCAAATCCCAACACTCCCCATCTCCTGACTTAGGGGCTCACAGCCCCTGATCTAAATGCATTCAATATCTCCATCTACCATGCAGTCAGGCTTGTGACCCAAACGGGAAGTCCTTAAAGAAGGTAACATCATACTTTCTTCTTTTTTTTTTATATTTTATTTTTTATTTATTTATTTGAGAGAGAGAGATACAGAAATAGGCAGGTAGAGAGAGAGAGAGAGAGAGAGAGAGAGAGAGAGAGAGAATGGGTGCGCCAGGGCCTCCAGCCACTGCAAACGAACTCCAGATGCATGCACCACCTTGTGCATCTGGCTTACGTGGGTCCTGGAGAATCGAGCCTCGAACCGGGGTCCTTAGGCTCCATAGGCAAGCGTTTAACCGCTAAGCCATCTCTCCAGCCCACATCATACTTTCTTATTCCCTTGCTGAAAAGCTTCTGATGTACCTCCCTCCTTGTAGGGTTCCTCAAAAACCTCCTTAACATGATCTACAATACACTAAAGTGTCTGGTCTCCATCTGCCTTTCAAACCTTGTGTTGACGCCTTTTCTGCTCAGTAAGTCAGTGCCTGGAATGCCTTCTGTTGCTACTCCCAGACTCTGCTGCCCCACGACATACCACCGCCTCCCCATTTGCACAGCTCTCATTCATCTTCAGGCTTGAGAAGAAACTTCTATGGGGAGCACTCTGCCTTCCCCCTCATCTCAGCCTGTGAGGAGCAGAATTAAGTTTTCTTTAGTCCCTGGGATTTGCCCGGCACTTAGTTTATCCATGCTGGAGAAGCAACTCCTTCAACCACTAAGCCACCCCCTAGTCTCCAGGAGACATATTTTGCTGTATTGTTTTTTTTTTTTTTTTTTTACAATTTTCTGTGTTGAAAACTTTTTAAAATAGTAGTTATTGAATGATAGGGTTATGATGATTCTATTTTATTAAGGCCTGTGAATCACAATGATGCCCACAAATGTAATCAGCATGTATGTTGAACTTGCTAATACTTCTGAGGGATGAGATTATGAAGGCATTCCACATCCTCTGCTAAGTATTCCACACGCACATTTCTTTGATGCACATTTTAGTCTTTGTTTTCCCCAGGTAGTGTATGCTATCATTTATTTGACATAGAAAAGAGGGAGAGAGAGAGAAGGGGGAGAATGGGCAAGACCAGAGCCTTTAGCCACTGCAAACAAACTCCAGACACGTGAACCCCCTTGTACATCTGCTAATGTGGGTCCTGGGAATCAAACCTGACTCCTTTGGCTTTGTAGGCAAATGCCTTAACTGCTAAGCCATTCCTCCAGCCCTGAAAGTGAACTTTTACTTAATTATTTACTTTGGTGTCTAGATTGATGTTTACAATTTCACTGTGTCTCCTGAGATGAAAGAAACAAGTGCCAAGAGTAATTACTATCTGAAGCCAAATCTTATTGACTCATGCATGCATAGACCATCAGTTAAATAAGCTTTGTGGATCTAACTAACATGTTTGCTTAAAGTTGAATGGAATAACAGCTTCCATGCTGTCTTTGGGTTTACAGCTGACAATATTACAAAACAGCTTCTTTGAATTGTTTCCAACTCCCATCTTTCTTCTGAGCTTCTGACTCTGATAGCTCAATGCTTACTCAATCCATTTCTCACAGGCACAAGGTTAACTTTCTGACACAGAGTGGAGAGGGTCATTTCCACCTCTGGATTAGTTACTTTTCTCCTTGCTATGACCAAATAGCTGACAAGAAGCAACTTCAGGAAGAATGGGCTTGTTCTGGCATTCAATTTGAGGGGATGTAATCTATTATGGCAGGGAAGGCTTGGTGGTAGGAGCACAAAGCAGCTGGTCATATCATGTCTATAGCCGGGAAGGAGAGAACAGGTAGAAAGTGGGTCTAGGCTATAAAATCTAAGGCCCGTCCCCAGTTCTGCACTTCCTCCCATGAGGAATGTTCCACAGGCTTCCAAAACACCACCACTACTTGGGGACCAAGTATTCCATCCATGAGCCCATGGAGAACATTTTTACAATCAAATCCCAACACTCCAAATCTCCTGACTTAGGGGCTCACAGCCCCTGATCTAAATGCATTCAATATCTCCATCTACAATGCAGTCAGGCTCGTGACCCAAACGGGAAGTCCTTAAAGAAGGTAACATCATACTTTCTTCTTCTTTTTTTTTATATTTTATTATTTATTTATTTATTTGAGAGAGAGAGATACAGAAATAGGCAGGGAGAGAGAGAGAGAGAGAGAGAGAGAGAGAGAGAGAGAGAGAGAATGGGGGCGCCAGGGCCTCCAGCCACTGCAAACGAACTCCAGATGCATGCACCACCTTGTGCATCTGGCTTTCGTGGGTCCTGGAGAATCGAGCCTCGAACCGGGGTCCTTAGGCTCCACAGGCAAGCGTTTAACCGCTAAGCCATCTCTCCACCCCACATCATACTTTCTTATTCCCTTGCTGAAAAGCTTCTGATGTACCTCCCTCCTTGTAGGGTTCCTCAAAAACCTCCTTAACATGATCTACAATACACTAAAGTGTCTGGTCTCCATCTGCCTTTCAAACCTTGTGTTGATGCCTTTTCTGCTCAGTAAGTCAGTGCCTGGAATGCCTTCTGCTGCTACTCCCAGACTCTGCTGCCCCACGACATACCACCGCCTCCCCCTTTGCACAGCTCTCGTTCATCTTCAGGCTTGAGAAGAAACTTCTATGGGGAGCACTCTGCCTTCCCCCTCATCTCAGCCTGTGAGGAGCAGAATTAAGTTTTCTTTAGTCCCTGGGATTTGCCCGGCACTTAGTTTATCCATGCTGGAGAAGCAACTCCTTCAACCACTAAGCCACCCCCTAGTCTCCAGGAGACATATTTTGCTGTATTGTTTTTTTTTTTTTTTTTTTACAATTTTCTGTGTTGAAAACTTTTTAAAATAGTAGTTATTGAATGATAGGGTTATGATGATTCTATTTTATTAAGGCCTGTGAATCACAATGATGCCCACAAAAGTAATTAGCATGTATGTTGAACTTGCTAACTACTTCTGAGGGATGAGATTATGAAGGCATTCCACATCCTCTGCTAAGTATTCCACACGCACATTTCTTTGATGCACATTTTAGTCTTTGTTTTCCCCAGGTAGTGTATGCTATCTTTTTTTTTTTTTTTTTTTTTAAGAGAAAGACACAGAGAGAGACAGACAGAGAGATAGAGAGGGAGAGGGAGACAGAGAATGGGCGTGCCAGCAGTCTCTCAGCTGCTGTGAAAGAAATCCAGATGTGTGCACCCCCTTGTGGGCAAGTGCGGCATTGTGCCCTTGCGTCACTTTGCATCTGGCTAAACATGGGACCTGGAGATTGGAACCGGGTTCTTAGGCTTAGCATGCAGGCGCCTTAACCGCTAAGCCATCTCTCCAGCCCTGCTATCTTTTTTTTTAATTTTTTAATTTTTTGGAGAGAGACACACACACACACACAGAGCAGAGAGAGAGAGAGAGAGAGAGAGAGAGAGAGAGAGAGGAAGACAGATAGAGATGGGCGATCCAGCAGTGTCTCAGCTGCTGCGAACGAAATCCAGATGTGTGCGCCCCCTTGTGGTCAAGTGCGGCATTGTGCCCTTGTGTCACTTTGCATCTGGCTAAACGTGGGACCTGGAGATTGGAACCGGGTTCTTAGGCTTAGGAGGCAGGCGCCTTAACTGCTAAACCATCTCTCCAGCCTGCTATCTTTTTTTTATAAATAAAAACAATTAAAGAAAAAAACCCTAAATATGAGTTGCATCTCAAAAAGAATACATTTAAAAATTAATTTTAAATACTTTGACTGAGTTTTCCCCAGTTTTCTTTCCAGAAATACTTAAAATACATAAACATACATTCTTAAGAATAACCTATCTAATTTTCAAAAGGCATTTTCAAAATTCTTCCTGAAAAACTGAAGTTCAGGTGTATATTTAAAGGGAAAGTTTAAAAGTATATATCACTTCAAAGGCATGTTTTGACATTTCTTTATCTTGCCAGCTATAATTTCCTCCAAAAGAATAAAGAAAAGCCAGTGCATACTTACAATGCTGATAACGACTAACTCTTCCAAAAATTTCACTTGAGAATACACAGCGAGTGGTGAGCCTTTCTCCAAAAAGATAATGTTATCAGAGATTCTATTACCCATGTAATTTCACTCTGAACTCTGATTTGATCTTTTCTCAGGGTCAACATAAGTTTATAAGTGAAATTTAAATGTCATCAAAATTGGTACCATCCAGTAACATGCAATAAGGCTGTGTGTGTGTGTGTGTGTGTGTGTGGTTACAGGCAATCAAACTTGTGGCCTTGCACATGCTAGGCCAGTACTCTGAGCTACATCCCCAGTTCTTGCTTTTCTTTTGAGACAGAGACTCTAAGAAGCTCATGCAACCCTCAAACTTGCCATCCTCCTGCCTCTGCTTCTTGTGCTGAGGTTTTAGGCATGCATTGCATTGGGTGTTTTGTTTTTGTAGTATTGGGAATTAAAAATTTGGGGCCTTGTGTATGCTAGACAAAAGCTAGGCATGTACTATCACTAAGCAACATCCCCAGTCCTCCTTTCACTTTTTATTTTGAAACAGGGGCCTAAGTTTCCCAAGCTGGCCTTGAACTCACTCTGTAGCCCAGGTAGGCCTTGAACTTATGATCTTCTTGTCTCAGCCCAATGAGTAGTGGGGATTACAGCCATGCACCACTATGCTTGGCATGAATATTTAAAAAAAAATTAAATTTATTTGAGAGACACAGACACACACACACACACACACACACACACACAGAGAGAGAGAGAGAGAGAGAGAGAGAGAGAGAGAGAATAGGCTCCTCAGGGCTTCCAGCTGCTGCAAACAAACTCCAGACACATGCAGCATCTTGTGCATCTGGCTTACATGGGTCCTGGGGAATCAAACATGGGTCCTTTGGCTTTGCAGGCAAGTGCCTTAAATGCTAAGCCATCCCTTCTGCCTGGCATGAGTGTTTTTATTCAACAAACCTTCTTGCTTCCTGCCTTTTAAGAGAGATTTAAAAGAACACTTTTTAAAGCTTTTTATACTTCTGTATTATTCCAGATCCATAGGCAAGGAAGAGGGGAAAAAATGTGGCAATGATTCATGAATTGTTAACTCATCTTTTAGTGAACAATTTAAAATTTCATAAGGACTCATTTTTATGGCAATATTAGCTGAATCTGATTATAGCTCTGCTGCCCTGCAAGATGATGAGGGTATTTGGAATGCACATCTCTGAGCACTCCCCTCAAATCAACTCAGTCAAAATTCCTGGCAGTCAAGGATTTTAAAGAGTCTTGGGTGAGCTACATGTGTACAAGGGTCTGAGGCACACACTACCCTTCAGCAGCTGGAGTGGAGGGGGCCACACAGGAACACAAGTGACCCTGCTGCAGGGTAGAGGCTCTGAAAGGGCAACATGGTGCCTTGGGAAGAAAGACTGTGAGCTGGGGTTTGCAGACGGAGGGGTCTGGACAGAGGCAAAAGGAAAGGCATCCCAGGAGGAAGGAAAAGGGAAGGGGGAGCTCATGGTGATGGTAAAGTGGTATGGGCAAAAGGTGGGAAAGGAGGTAAAGGCGAGAGCGTGGCAGGGTGACCTTCTGCACTCCACACTAAGCACTAAGGAAAGGGGAGTCACTGCTGATTTTCAAGCGTGAAAGGACATGAACAGAACTTGGGTTGCAACAAAAGAACTCTAGGAGCACAGTGGGCTGATGGAAAGGCATTAATCTTGAAGCTGGGGAGCCCTTCAAAATCCAAGTACGTGTCACTAGACCTGACAAGGTCTTCAGCTACAGCAGCAGAATAGAAGATTCAGGATGTGCTTGTGCCTCAGAACTAGAACTTCAACGAATGATCACCTACATGCGCAGGATGACACCAAAGTGGACGATGCTGAGACTGATGAGTGAGTGACAGCCAGCTCGGTCACTGTGGAGGCTGTTCACTTCCTGCTGACAGATTTATCTAATAAGCAGCCATTCCCCTTGCTTTCATTTCCAGCTTTCCACATGCTCTTGTTTGATGTGTTTCTTTAAAATTATCTGATGAAGAATGTCTGCCCATTAACATACTCCATCCACACCTGTTGGTGCTTCGTTTAAGGGGGAGGAGAATTCCCAATTATTCTCTGTGGTTAAGAATACAGATGAGGGCTGCAGAGATGGCTTAGTGGTTAAGCACTTGCCTGTGAAGCCTAAGGACCCTGGTTCGAGGCTCAATTCCCCAGAGCTCACATAAGCCAGATGCACAAGGTGGCGCATGCATCTGGAGTTCTGTTTGCAGTGACTGGAGGCCCTGGTGTGCTCATTCTCTATCTATCTGCCTCTTTCTCTCTCTCTCTGTCACTCTCAAATAAATAAATAAATAAATAAAAAACAAAAAAAATTAATTTTTTTGTTTTTTATTTATGTATTTATTTGAGAGTGACAGAGAGAGAGAGAGAGAGAGAGAGAGAGAGAGAGAGAGAGAGAATGGGTGCGACAGGGCCTCCAGCCACTGTAAACAAACTCCAGATGCATGTGCCACCTTGTGCATCTGGCTTATGTGGGTCCTGGGGAATCGAGCCTTGAACTGGGATCCTTAGGCTTCACAGGCAAGGGCTTAACCACTAAGCTGTCTCTCCAGGCCCCCCCCCCCCAATTTTTTTTTAAAAGAGCATCATTTAGATCTCCACAGAGATGACGGAATTCAGTTTACAGTTATGAGCATAATTCTTTGGGGAGACTAGTAAAAAGATGTTTAGTCAACATTGTGTCTATTTTACAAGACAAAAGCAAAGACAAAAGTGGAGAAGGGCCTTTTGAAAGTAAACCCACAGGTGGAAAGTAGCCAAGTTCTTGATGTGGGTAAAATTAATTTCTTTTTGCACCTGTGTGTTCTATGTGTATCTTTCACTTCCCAGACACTGACATAATTTGTTTAATCAAGAAAGAAATGAACTCTCCCATCATTTAGTAAAATGGACACACTGAATGTAAAATCTGGTAAAAGGAGTATTTTCATATGAATGCCTCCATTCCTATACCATTCTAGATGCTATTTTACATAATATGGCCTGCATTTTTTTCATTGTTATCAATAATAAATGTTTCCCTTTTGTGTCAGATCTAAAGTGAGGAATGAGTGATTGAGTTCTCCCTGCGTTAGTGAAAATGTTTGATTATTGGACTCAATTCTGGGCAAGGCTCATCTCATCAGAAGCTGCCTATGAAGGGACATGACATGCACTTGTCAGAAGCTCATTCCAGCAGCAGCCAGGGGTTGTGGGCTGTGGCAGAATGGGTGTCTTTTCCCAGTTCAATGACGGTACTTGCAAGATTGTTCTAGTTCCATTCCGCATGGAACCCCTTTCTAGCAGTATGGCCCTCTGCAACGTCCCAAATATGTCAGTGCCTGACTTTTAAATATGATTTATTTACTTAGAAGAGATGGGGGGATGGACACAACAGGGCTTCTAGCCACTGCAAACAAACTCCATGTGCAAGTACCACCATGTGTATCTGGACTACGTGGGTTTGGGGGACTCAATCTTGGATCCCTATGCTTCGTAGGTAAGCATCTCGACTGCTAAGCCATCTGTCCAGCCCTCTGTCTGACTGTCTTCATCTGGAAAACAGCAATAATTAGCAGACCGCCTCAGGTATTTGTTGTAAAGTTGAATAAGAGGATGTAGGCAACATGCTTAGGTCAGTCCTTGGTACACCATAGGTTTTCAAGAAGTGATCATACAGGCCTGATACTTTGTAATTATATATATATATTATATATATAATATATATATTATATATATATATATAGTTATATTTAAAAGTGAATATGATAGGACTAGATAATGATAGACAGATAACAAAACAAATGAATGATATTTTGCATATATGAAAAAGAGTATATAGGGATGGAGAGATGGCTTAGCAGTTAAGGTGCTTGCCTGCAAAGCCTAAGGATCCAGGTTCTATTCTCCAGGTCCCACGTAAGCCAGATGCACAAGGTAGTACATGGGTCTAGAGTTTGTTTGCAGTGGCTAGAGTCCCTGGCATTCCCATTCTCTCTCTCTCTCTCCTCCCTTTCTCTGTCTCAAATAAATAAATAAATAAATATCTAAAAAAAGAGTATATATTATAGCATGTGTGTGGTTTCTGAAAACAACCATCAATGTCCAATCTATATGGGACTGGTAAATATGTTATAGGCACAGTAAGAAATACTACATAGGGTCTGAAGAGATTGCTTAGTGGTTAAAGCACTTGTCTTCAAAGCCTAAGGACCCAGGTTTTATTCCTCAGGACCCACATAAAGCCAGATGCACAAGGTGGCGCATGCTTCTGGAGTTTGTTTGCAGTGGCTAGAGGCCCTGGTGCACCCATTCTCTTTCTCTATCTGGCCCCCTCTCCCTCAAGTACATAAATAAATTAATTAATAAAATATTTTAAAAAGAAATATTTTATAGTCATTAATATATTGACCAGGGCTTATGCATATTTCATGGAAAAGCTGTTTTTAGTATACTGTTATGTGAAATAACCATCATAATATTTATATGATCATGTAATAATAACACAACATTTACTTTTAGAGTGCCTGAAGTTTTCCAATTTTATAACAGTAGATAGTAATATTTCTGTGGTAGGAACTATTGTCATCTCCATTTAAAGAGATCCAAAATTTCAAGATCAAAGCTAATGAGCAGAAAGGAAGTATTGAGTCTACCTTTAGAATATGAACTAGTTGTCACCTTCTTGCAGTATTATTTGACTATAATCAAAATGGAAAAGGCAACCCTGTGTGTATATAGGAAGACACACATCAAATTAAAGTGGTCTCACAGGGGAGTGAGGCTTCAGGGAAGGAGAGGAACAGATTAATGCACTTCTGTTTAGTATTTGTATATAAACTTTATAATGAAAACTACTATTACTAAATAAGGAGTCACTGGCATAACCTGTCTCCTTTAATTATAGTCTCAAAATATTAGATCTAAGAAAAATATTACAGAGCAGACAGCCTCTCTTCTCCTGTTAAGATCCTTAAAACATGTCCTTCTTCATAAGTCTTGGAGTCTTTCTCTACTTGATGCACAGTTTTACATGGCGTGGGATTCTAGGGAAGTAAGTGGTTATTGACCTTCAAAATTACCATTATCTAGGAGTCTTAAGGCCTCCGAAACTTCTCTCTCTTCATTTTTTCATATAATCAATTGATAGCTGTCAAGAAAGTACTCCTTTCCCCCACTACTCACTTTGCACTTTCCATGTTATATTCAAATGACCCACCCACACATCCATATCCCTACCAGCCAGAGCTCTCCAAAGGTAGGGACCAAGGGCTACTCATCTGTGAACTGCAGTGAGCAGCACGAAGGCTGGTGTAGAGGGTCTGTGCAGCAGGAATGATACACTGCGATGAAACAGCTCTAATGACTGGCTTCCTCTGCAGGTCATACCAAGAGCTCTGGAACCTTTGCCAAAAAGTCATCAGGGGCTGAAGAGATGGCTTAGTGGTTAAGACATTTGCCTGCAAAGCCCCAGGACCCAGGTTTGATTCCTCAGTACCTAGGTAAGCCAGATGCATAAGATGGTACATGTGTCTGGAGTTTGTTTCCAGGGCTAGAGGCCCTGGCTCACCCATTTTTTCTCTCTCTCCCCCTCCCTTCTTCCCTCCCTCCTTCCCTCTCTTTCTCTCTTTATTTCTCTCTCTGTGTATTTGCTTCTTTCTCTCATAAATAAATAAATAAAATATTTTAATAAAAGCTACCAGTGCTTTACAACGCCATTATTTCCAACAGCCTCACAGGCCATTATTTTATTATTTTATTTTTATGTATTTATTTATTTATTTATTTATTTTGCTTTTTTGGGCTGAACTGTAATTCACTATGTAGTCTCATGGTGGCCTCGAACTCTTGGCCATCCTCCTACCTCTGCCTCCCAAATGCTGGGGTTAAAGGTGTGCACCACCACGCCTGGCTTTTGGCCATTATTTTTATCTGCTGCTTACAAACTAAATAAGTTAGTTGACCTTAAAGACATTAAATAACTTGTTCAAGGTTACACAGCTATCATGCAGTACAACTAGGACTCCGACATGACACATTGGTATTGTAAAATTTGTACTTTGAGGAAATAGTGATTTCTTAAAAATGGTTAAATGTCTGGAAACAAACATACCTACATGGTTAGATTTTTTTTTTTTTTAGAATCTTTTCTTTAAAGATCTGTAAGGAGAGGCTGCTTGAAGGAACAAAAGGAAGAATGGAATCTTTTATGCTATAGAAAAATAAGATTATGTCACATGCATCTAGAGTCATAAGTTGTGAAGATGCATTTCTCAGTCAAAAGATCAGGTAGCTGCGTGTGATGGCGCACTTGGGAGGCAGAGGTAGGAGGATGGCCGTGAATTTGAGGTCACCTTGAGCCTACGGGGTGAGTTCCAGGTCAACGTAGGCTACAGCAAGGACCCTACCAGGAAAAACCAAAAGGGAAAAAAAGAGATCAGGTAGAGGAAGAGTGTGAGATGCCACTTTGCTAATTTTCATGCTCCAGAAATTACCAATCAGAAGTTACACATGACATTTTTATGCATGATGACTAAAACAAATTTTATAACATTTCCAAGTCAACAGACTCTGACATGAGGTTGATTTATTTGGGAATCCCACAGCTGAAAGACCACAGCTAATAAGGTGTCAAACACAATCGGCGTGAGGTCTCAGGAATCAAAGAATGTGTCTGGCACTGAAAAAACAAATAACATTGACCACAGACTGCTTACCAAGTGACACTTGAAACGTGCCTGCCAGCAGTGAAGGAAGGGGTTCCAGAATAAACAGCGGAGCGACTCCATCTTAGTTGAAAGGAATGCCTCATTTCTTGTCAGAACCCTTCCACGGCTCTCCTAGTGTGGATAGCTGCCCACTCTTGTATTTCTTCCTAGTTTATGTAGCAATGGGGAAAACCTGTCTCCCTCAAGCTGTGGATGCTGCCCCCCACCCCAGGTCATTATGAGAAGCCTGATCATACTGTGGACGCCCCTTTGGGGTTTTGGTTTATGCACTGAAAGATGAATGACGACAATTCAGGTGGGCCATGTGATATCAGATCACTTTCTGGCCTACCACAGTCTTCTGCCCTTGTCAGGGATCTGGGCTGTTCATGTCAAGAGGCACTAGTTGACAAGTTATATTTTTCATTAACACCTATGCAACCCATCCGTACTTACTTTCTGCATTCCTTCTCGCAGGGAAAATAGTTGCTTTGTCTCAAGGAAAAACAAGAGTTGGAAAACTATTCTTGCTCAGTGTGGTAAACCCAGCACCTTGAGATAGTGAGGTCGCCATGAGTTTGAGGTCAGACTAGGCTATAGAGTAAGTTCCAGGTCAACCTGGGCTGGAGTGAGAGGTGCTGCTTCAAACAAAACAAGAATAAAAACAAAAATAAAGAAAATAAAATCAAGCCAGGCGAGGTAGTGCACGCCTTTAACCCCAGCACTCAGGAGGCAGAGAAAGGAGGATAGCCATGAGGTTGAGGCCACCCTGAGAATGCAGAGTGAATTCCAGATCATCCTGGGCTAGAGTGAAACCCTACCTCGAAAAACCAAAATAATAATAATAATAATATTAATAAAGAAAATAAATCATAAACTGAGAAGATAAAAATGTAAGCATTAGGACTTTCATATGATATTTCCTATTTAGACAGCATGTTTCAGTAGTATACTGGCTCTCAACACTTTGTTTAATCAACTAGCTATTTAATTTAATTTATAGCTATTTATTCACAATGTAACTTAGGAAATAAAAAAAAAATAGGGGCTGGAACGATAGCATAGTGGTTAAGCCAAAGGACCCAGGTTCAATTCCATAGAACCCATGTAAGCCCGATGTATGTGGAGTTCACGTGAAGTGGCTGGAGGCCCTGGCATGTCCGTTCTGCACCCCATCACTCTCTGTCAAATAAATAAATAAAAATAAAATAAAATAATAAAGTGAAAGAATACAAAGACGGTACTGTGAAAAGCTGACAGAATTTGTGGCAGACATGACCAAAATTTTTGATCACTGTCGTTCCTACAATCCAAGAGACTCCCCTTTTTACCAATGTGCTGAAGTTCTTGAATCACGCTTTGTACAGAAGGTGAAAGGTTTCAAGGCTAGCAGATTGTGGTATCTTTAGTCGGAATGTTTAAGTGGAATCAGAACTGGATGTTGGGGTCACTGTTTATTTGTACCATGTGATTACCTAACTCAAAATCCTCCCCCAGGTTGAAATTAGTTAATACAATTTTTAATGTTCAATAAAGATGTACACATACAGTAAAAGCTTAAAAATAATAAAGTGAAAAACAAAACTAAAACACCTTGTCATGTGAAGAGTGGGGTGGTCATGGCAGGGCCTTGAGGGCCACTAGCTTGACAGGTGGCACAGAGTGGGCTGAGTCCTGGGGCTGGACAGCTCAGTAATGGCTACATGGGAAAACAAGTGCTACTGTAATGAGGAGAGTTGTGTTCAGATAGACACAGAGTCACCAGAAAGCGATTCTCTCTCCCCTCTAACGGCTGCTTATAAGCTGGAGCAGGCACAGCATTCATCTCAACGCCCCATTGTAGCTTCTGGGTGGGTGACAAGCCGCTGATGTTGTGAGAAGGACCTAGAGAAATCCCATATTTTGTTCTTTGAAAATTTGATCTTCTAAACACATTCAATGACTTTTTTAGTCGATCAAACTTTGATTTTTTTCATGTCTGAATTTTATAGAAGTTCTAAGAGTAGGAATACTGTGAAAGCCATGTGGCTTGAATTCTTGCCTTCGCCCATCCATTTATTACATATTCATTGAACCCTTGTTAAGAGTCAGGCACTGGGGGCTGGAGAGATGGCTTAGTGGTCAAGGCGCTTGCCTGCAAAGCCTAAGGACCCAGGTTCAATTCCCCAGGACCCACATAAGCCAAGATGCACATGGTGGTGCATGCACCTGGTGTTAGTTTGCAGCGGCTAGAGGCACACCTATTTTCTCTCTCTCTCTGTCAAATAATAAATAAATTAATATATTTTTTAAAGAGTCAGGCACTGGGCTCCATGCTGGGAAAACTGACACAGACTAGCCCTTGTTTTTGCGCCTCCTTGGTTTGATAGTTGAAAACAAGCATGCTACTGAGCAGATGTCTCAGAAACAATCATGTCAGCTGAACATATTGGTTACATACATGAATTTATTCTTTACAACTACCTATAAGATAGGCTATGTTATATGTAACTTGGGATATAGAAGGGTTAAATTACTGCCCCAATATTATTTTATAAGAGAGAGCTGGGATTAGACACCTGGCTGCATAAACACATTCTGTCCCTCCATCCAGGAAGAAATTCTGCTTGGATTGAGCTAACCAACTCCATTGCTAGGTTTATGCTATAGAAGTATCTCTGCATTCTTTCCTGCATAAAGTCATCACAAAGCATCTCCGTTGATACTGCAGCCTTTCTCTCCACCCCACAATCATGGCTGCTTGATCCTCAAGTTTCTCCTTTCTTCTTTTGCCTCAAATCATAACTTGACTATCCATTATTTTCATACACCCAGACTCACGGACGCAACTCCAGTATCCAAACATCCCACCATACTTTCTCCAAGTCACCATGTCTCTTCTCTCTACAAAAACCTGATGGCATATTGCAAATTTTCATTTCTGTAGAACTCAATAGTGTGGGTCACCCTCTCATCTCTCATTTTTGTTTTGTTTTGTTTTTTTGGAGAGAGAGACAGAGAGAGAGGGAGAGGAAGACAGATAGAGATGGGTGTGCCAGCAGTCTCTCAGCTGCTGCGAACGAAATCCAGATGTGTGCGCCCCCTTGTGGTCAAGGGCAGCATTGTGCCCTTGCGTCACTATGCATCTGGCTAAACGTGGGACCTGGAGATTGCAACCAGCGTTCTTAGGCTTAGGAGGTAGGCGCCTTAACCACTAAACCATCTCTCCAGCCCTCGTCTCACATTTTTGTCTTTCCCTTTCAGTGATACTAATCTCACCTGGCTCCTATGTCTTTCATCTCTTCCAAGTTCACTGTGCTGCTTCTCCTCCTCCTCCTCCTCCTTCTTCTTTTCTCTCTCTCTCTGTTTATATTTATGTGGGTGCACAGGTGCAAATGCATGGGTGTGTGCATGGAGGCTGGGTATCAACACTGGGTATCTTCCTCAATTGCTCTTTATCTTTTAAAAAATATTTTATTTATTTTTTGTTTATTTTTATTTATTTATTTGAGAGCAGCAGACAGAGAGAAAGAGGGAGGAGAAATAGACAGGGAGAGAGAATGGGCACACCAGGGCCTCCAGCCACTGCAAACAAACTCCAGATGCATGTGCCACCTTGTGCATCTGGCTTACATGGGTCCTGGGGAATCAAGCCTTGACCCAGGTTCCTTAGGCTTCACAAGCAAGTGCTGAACTGCTAAGCCATCTCTCCAGCCCAATTGCTCTTTCTCTTATTTTCGAGATAGGGTGTCACAGTGAAAGTAGAGCTCACTATTCAAGAGATTGTCTTTCAAGTGACCCCAGTCATCCTTCTGTCTCCGTCTCTCCAGGGCTGGGGTTTGGGATTACAGACAGCCCCCCCCCCCATACACACGACTTGAACATGGGTACCAGGGATTCAAACTCAGGTCCTCATGCTTGCATGGCAAACACTTTGTCCACTGAGCCATCGTTCCCAGCCCCCAGCACCTTTTCTTTTAAAAGGAAAATGAGAAGGTCCATGATGTATTACCATCACCAGCAGCTGGTTTTGAGGCATGAAGGGGACTGAGCCAGGCAAGCATGTGGAGTGGGCGTGGGGTGGTGTGGGAAGACTTCTGAGAAGCGGCAGTGGTATAGATGAGCTGACAGCCTGGCATGTCTGAGGTGTGCACAGTGTGGGCTGGTGTGCTGAGGGGCTTGGGGAGAGGAAATGGAATGAGTGAGGAATGCAGGTAACACTGGCCAGGCCAGGCAGGACCTTGTGATCTGAAGCCTGTCCTAGGAGTTATCAGCTGAGAGGTGTTATAAGACGAGCTCAGACGCGTTCAGGGTGGTATGGCGGTAGACAGCTATAAGAAAGTGATATGAAATATAAGAAAGGGAGTTATAGGAAAGGGAGGAGTCAGAGGTGATGTGCATTTAGGGGTGTTGCAGAGGATAGGTGGGCTAAAACTGGGGAAAACTAGAAACAGATTGTACAGAGCAAATGCGGGAGTCTAGGAGTCCTCCTGAAGCTGACCTGAAAGTGGTGGTAGCAATTCAGATGAAGAAAGATGGCATGGCTATCCTCTCAGGAAATGCAAAAGAGAATACTGATCTGGGCGGGCGATGAGAGGAAGGAGCATGCGCCATGATTAGGAACGCTGCGGGGAGACCAGAGAAGAGCAAAGATGAATTGCTTTCCTACTTAGTCTTTCCCTGGATTTATTTTGATTTCTCCCGGACTTGAGGCACCGTGCCCGGAAGCGTATATGGTGCCTGCACGGCTGATCTTTCACTCTTTTTTTTAAAAAATATTTTATTTATTTATTTGAGAGAGAGATCAGAAATAGGCAGGTAGAGAGAGAGAATAGGCGCGCCAGGGCCTCCAGCCACTGCAAACAAACTCCAGATGTGTGTGCCCCCTTGTCCATCTGGCTTACGTGGGTCCTGGAGAATCGGGCCTTGAACTGGGGTCCTTAGGCTTCACAGACAAGCGCTTAACCGCTAAGCCATCTCTCCAGCCCTGATCTTTCACTCTTTAAGCACATGCGACAAGTCAACAGAAGACAGGAAGGATATTGGGGAGGAACAGGAAATGAGGGGGAGAGGAAGAGAAGGAGAGGTGTAGAGATGAGAAGGAACCCAAACAAATTGTTTTTGAAAACTCCAGAATGAACGATACCCGAATCTCTTTATGACCAGTAAAAATCAATAAAAAGAAATACATAAAATAAAAAAAGACAAGAAAAAGTTTTCATCTACCACTAGATTTCTGGGTCTCCCATAATTATAACACAAGGGCTTTTGAGCTTCCCTCATCTACAAATGCCAAGGGAGGCAATGTTTTGAAAACGATAATACTCCTCTGTCCGCGGAGAGTTAATCAAGCGCCTTCTCCTGCTAATGGCTGACTGCCCCTCATTCTATTGAACCAGGTCCAATGCACATGACTAGGTAAGTTTACCAACACCATAAAGAGCCTTACACTATCGATTCAGGGGAGACACACGCATTGGACTTGTCAAGAGAACAGGGAACACCCTCAGAAACAGCTGTACCCTCTGTCCCTCTATCTGTCCTGTTGGGTCCTCTAGAGAGCACTTCCCATCTACAGAGATGGGGACCACGCGCACACAGTACAGAGCAGCGCCTCGGACATCTCCTTCCATGACTGTGGCTTTGTCTTTGCATGTTTTTTGTTGTTGTTGTTTGTTTGTTTGAACTTTTTTTTGTGTGTATGTGTGAACTTTTTCCTGACAGTGAGTAAGGTTGAAAAACTACCCCTCCAAATAACAGAGACGCTAAATAAAAACAAAAAAGAAAAAGGATAAACATAATGATCTCCTTGTTGGCATTCTGACCAGAGACCTTTCAGCTTTGTGGCACACTTCCTGTGGCCATGAAAGGAAATATTTGTGACACACCCTCAGGGAGATTGAAGCTGAGATCCATTTCAGACCTAAAACCTCAAAAAAGAAAGCCACTTTCCTCTCTCAGTGCCTGTAATCTCACTTTTTAAAAAGCACTCCAATAAAGAGTTTTCAACCATTTTATTTCTTTTCACAGGAACGTGTATAGAGGCAGGGATTCCAGACCCGGACTATGGCTGCGCTGTCCCAAATACTGCAGATGTCCTTACAGTAGAGAGATTGTCACAGTCTAAGGGACATGCGACAATGCACAAATGCACATCAATTTATCAGCTGCAATATGAATGACTCAATCTTTTTTTTAATTTTTATTTTTTTAAAAATATTTTATTTTTATTTATTTGACAGAGAAAGAGGGAGAGGGAGTAGAGAGGGAGGGGGAGAGAGAGAGAGAGAGAGAGAGAATGAGTGCACCAGGGCCTCCAGCCACTGCAAACGAACTCCAGACACGTGTGCCCCCTTGTGCATATGGCTTATGTGGGTCCTGGGGAATCGAACCAGGGTTCTTTGGCTTTGCAGGCAAATGCCTTAACCACTCAGCCATCCCTCCAGGCCTTGAATAACTCAATCTTTTAAGTCCTCTGGTGTAGTAAGGCTGGCCTTTCTGGAGCTCAAGGCCAAGTATCATGACCCTTGGGAAGCTCTGAATGATAAGCCTGGCCTTACACTTTCCAGGTTTCGCCTGTCTGTCTCCTTGTTCACATTCTCCATGGAAAGTATGATGTGTTCCCCGCTGTGTACTCAGTGCCTTGCAGTTATGCTCACTGTCTAGCAGGGGGTCCAGTAAAGATGTGAAGTGAGAGTAGAGGAAGCCCTCGGTATCTGTAGCCCTAGCACAGTGTCTGGAACACAAATGACGTTCAGCATAGACTCTAGGGAATGAATGCATGGACACACGGTTGCTTTTTGGTCGGGTATTGCTGGAAGTTCTCTGAAAAAGACGTGCCCGTCTATGTTGAAAATTCCTCAGACTGACAGACAAGAACGTCATGATTGTGGAGAATTAGCATCTGCAGGTGGAAAGCCAAAATGATCCTGAAGTATCTTTAGTCCCCTGTTCATTTATCACCAACTTCTGTATTTGACCCAATGCCTTGACTATTAGGTGAAACCTCTGGGATATTTTAACTTGACAGACCATTAGATTCCACCTACCCCCAAATTAAGAATGTCACAAGATAGCATGTGAAGCTGATAGCAGGCCCTTCCCTGCTCTGTCATAACCTGTGTGTGTCATGTTCCGATCAATGCATTTGGTAAATGCATTAACTTAGGATTTGCTTTAGGTCTATGACTAATAAAAGCACACGTCACCTTGTCCACAGTAGAACTTGTCATGCAGAGTAACCTAAATCCATGTTCCTGGGCTAAAGCCACTTATATTTGACTCAGAATAAACTCGTTTCTTTTGGCACAAGTGCCGTGTTTTATGTGTACAATAAATCATTATTTAGGAACTAAAGGTAATAAAAAAACCAGTCTGTACATGTTCAGCACAGACATAGTTGTTTTCAAATATTTATGATCTGTAGATGGGGAGTTTGCGGATATGGAAGGTTGAAGGTATATGATTTCAAATGCCTGTTTCAAAGATACAGAATGAAGATGTTCTCTGAGGAATGATGAAGATCATGTTTTCTTTTTCTAGAGATGTAAAGGGAAAGTTTTGTTCATAACTCTATGAGCTTCAAATAATTACAAATGGTGTTTTCAATCCTGGTTTGTTAAACTTTATAATCTTGGATACAGCTTTATTATTATAATTATTTGTAGCAGGATGAAGCTCACTGATTTTATCTAATGATATTTACTTATATGATTTCTTGTGTAATCTTGCAACTCGGTCAGTGGCAAGGTTCTGTTTATCATATTAAGGAAAGTATATACAAATTGCGAAATCAAGTATGTATAAGGGCTATGAACTAGAAATAGAGGAGAAAAGGGGGATTCAAATGCCTGCCTCAGTCACATAGGATGAGCATCTGCTCCTTAGTGAAAACAGGAGCTCTATCAAGACATGTATCTATAAAGAGAAATGAGGGTATCTACACACAGAACTGGGGAAACTCTAAGAACTCCTAACTAGAGAATAGCCCCTGGTTTTATGAAAAAAAAATTAATGAGATTCACATCTCAATAGTCATCATTAGGATATCACCACAATCAGAAAACAGGACTTATATTTCACTTTTTTCTGAATTTTTAACAGCGATTTCAACACCATAAAGGGAGATGCTCCTGTGTGTTTGACATGACTATGCTGAAGCGCATGCCTTCAGTAACACATACACATGCACAGTGCCTAACCTCCCACAGGGCTCTGTGAGTCAGGGCAGCCCTCCTTGGACTGGGCTTTGCATCCATCACTGGAGCATGTGGGCCACAACTCTGAAGTGTGCTGTGTTCAGCCAACTTACAGCTTTTGCTTGACTAAGTATTTTCTTTATGTTTTATGATGTCAATAAATCATTAGCAGTTGCCAGCAAATAATTAGGACTTTTGGAGGCTAGCAATAACATTTTTAAAGAAGTCTGTATAATTATTTGACCTTTTATGGTTTTTATTATAATATTTCTCCCAGTGGTTCTAAGCTTACAGATTCTGAAGTCTAGCGTTCAAGATGAAGTTTCTCAGATTTATGTGATTTTTAGCACTAGAGTAGAATTTGTCAGTGACTAAGTTCTTAAGGTTACTATAAATGTTTAGTGATCTGCCTCCAGAGTTTTAGCAATAATAAATCAGCCATCTTTATCCTTTTGATGTCTGTGAGGTTAGTATTACACAGCCAGAATCCTCTCTCCTGTTTGGAAGAGAGGAAAATCAGGCAGACAGTGTTACCATGAAAAAGACAAACAAACACAGGACATTCTTTATCCATAAGAACATGACAAGAGAGCCCAAGCCCATTGCTGCAGAAAGACAGTGCCTTCCACGAGCTGCTTTCCTCCGCACAAGCAGTGAGGTCTTTTGTCTGGAAGCTTGAACTGCACTACCAGCCTCCCTGATGATCCTGATGAAGGAATTACATTAGTAAACAGTGAACCAGGATAGCTCACTTATGAGTTCCTCAGACATCTATAATGTCTACATCATCCCAGGACATATAGCACATCTCCCCAAGCAGAGTTCTCGATTATATACCCGACATCCCTTGGATCTCAGTGTGAAGAGTCAGGTGGCAACTGTGTATGTTGAATATTCATACTGCCACTGTAACTTGAACCGAGTTGCACAGGTCAATGTTACAGGTGAGGCAGAGACACTGGCTCAGTGCTGTCCTATCTTGGACAACTTATCTAATCATACCCAAGTGATCAAACCAACACATGACACAACTTTTCCCAGAACACGTATGTGCTAAATGAAATAACTCAAATCAAAATCAAAAAGCTTAACACAGCTAGGAAGGCGTTCATGTTACCTATGATCATGTGACATTTATGCGATCGAACAATGAAACTGAAAAATAAGATGATTTTTTTTATCCTGCTGGGATTGAACCTAGGGCCTTGCACATACTAGGCAAGTTCTATACCACTGAGCTACAGAGCCCTAGCTTCAATCCTGAAAAATAAAGGCATGAGTTAATTTAAACTGTTTTTAAATTTATTTTTTGAGAAAGAGAGAGAGACAATGGGCATGCCAGGGCCTTAGCCACTGCCAATGATCTCTGACATTGAGCACTTGTGTCACTGCATCTGGTTACGTGGGACCTGGAGATTTGAACATGAATTCTTAGGCTTCACAGGCACGCCTTAACTGCTAAGCGATATCTCCAGCCCATGAGTTAATGTGACACTGTGCACAGACTCTCTGCAATATCTCAACTTTGAGCCACTCCAGGCAGACCCCATGCCAGACAAGTCTTCCCTATGGACCCGATCGCTCACTTCTGTGTGAACTCCCCCTGCGTGCTGGCACCGTTCCTGGGCTCGCTTTCTACATGGGTGAGAAGGTCATTGTTGAGTGTAAATTATACAAAACGGTGAGCTGTTCTCATAAAGGGTTCAGGAGACTTTGCCTTTTCTGGTCATGGTGGTGAAATGTTTTCATGCAACTGGCAGGAGAGATTCAAATGGCTGCTTGCCAAGCTCACGCGTGGTGGAACAAAGCTCATTAGTGCCTGTCCTGTGGTGCATAGGTGAATTGTACCCACGGGTTCAGAAAGAATAGGGGGCTCCCCAGCTGCGGAGCATCAGGGTCCTTTGGGGGCTGAATCAAAAGCACTCCTGTTTCTAAAGACCCCGCCCCAGCATCTCTGAACCTTGCTCATTTGCCTTTATTTTAATGTGCGTTTCTACTCGCTTGGAAGCTTGCCTTGACAGCTGGCCTGCTGGCTCTGTGTGAGGTCCAGAATTAAGAAGAGATGGCTAGGAATTGGGGCCAAGGAGGCACAGGTCCTCCAAAGGCCAGACCTGGAAAAGGACCAATTCAGCCTTCTCTTTAGTGACAGTTTCACTGGTACTCATGGGGCTCTTTCTTCCTGCCCTCTCTTACTCATGTGCTTGTTAAAACTATGTGCATGCTACAATTCCGAAACTCCTATCCTGAAACCATTATAACTAGAATAAGGATGTATGCAACTGTTCATCTGAAAATGGTTTAGATTTAATGGAAAGCATTTGCAAAAACAGAAGGAAATTACATTAATTCGATTTTTAATTATTTTGAAAGGGGTGACATTTGAAACTAGTTTATTTGAAATGCCTAAGGGCCTTATTTTAACACCCAGTACTGATTTTAATTTTGCATATTTCTACAATTTTTCTTATGCAACCAATGAGAACTACTACTTGCAACAAATAGCCAGGTTGCACCCACACATTACATTTGGTAGAAATACTTCCTGAAAACCTTTGACTATCTTGCTTTCTATCCTAGATTTATTGTAAATGTATCTGAAATACTATTATGAAGGAATTTACTCATTCACCCTTTTTCTTGTAGCTTCCGTCTAACATGCTGACTTAGACACTCCCCTTTGTATCTGTGACTAACAAACCTCCAAAACAGCTGATTTCGTTCCACATTAACCGTGGCCTATTGCCCAGTTCTCCCAGGATGATGTGGGATCCCAGACGTGGGATGTTTCAAGAGAATTTCTCATCACATCTTCTTGAACTTCCTTCTCCTAAGCTGGTTCTCCTCCTGACCTCCTATCATAAGATCATCCTTTGAACTTCCCATGCACAAATTTTCTGGATATTCACATTTTAAATGTCTCTCTTCCCTCCTCCTTAAATGAGGTCCTAGCTATGTTGGGCTTTTCTTAGCTTCTTCATCTCCCTACCCCACACTTCCAATTCCTTTCTTGCTTCCAATTTCTATCCTATGCATTACTAATTGAGAACCTCTAAGCCCTGCTCTCATCATTCTACTACTCTGTTTAAAATCTGCCAGGTGGGGCTGGAGAGATGGCTTAGCAGTTAAGGCGCTTGCCTCCTAAGCCTAAGAACACCGGTTCCAATCTCCAGTGGTTCCAATCTCCAGGTCCCACGTTTAGACAGATGCAAAGTGATGCAATGCCACATTTGACCACAAGGGGGTGCATGCATCTGGATTTTGTTCACAGTAGCTGAGAGGCTGTTGGCACGCCCATCTCTATCTGTCTTCCTCTCTTTCTCTGTCTCTCTCCAAAAAAAAAAAAAAACAAAACAAAAAAAAAAAACCTGCCAGGTGCTCTGTATCAAATAAATCCACACCTCCTATTTATTCAAGGTAGGAGCATGGCTCTACGCTATTTTCCAGACTCCACTGCCCATGAGGGCTCCTTTCTTCCACTGAGCCAATTTTTAAAGTTCTTTCCCACAGGTCATGTTATCTCATTTTTATAAAAATGTCTTAAGGTGAGCCAGCTATTCTGGTTGTCATAATGTTCATGTTTCAAGCAAGGAAAGCAAGCTGGCCAGGAGAGGCAGATGGCTCAGGAAGAAAGGCTGACTGGTCAAGAAGTACTGACCAGAAGGAAGCTTACATGACTCCACAGCTCAGGACTCCTAACACCTCCCGAGGGGCAGGTCACAAAACCTTCCAGGTAAATGGCAACCTGACCACAAGGGATTGCTCAGTGCTCCAAAAACCTTTCTCTCCCTCTTGATTTTGACCATGCAGTCTTAACACTGCTGGCCTTATCTCCATTCACCTAAATTCTTTTTTATCTTTTAAGATTTCATCTGTTCCTCTCTGAGTCTTAGAGTAACTTGTTATCAATCACACTTAGTCTTCTTACTCTCCCTTTTTACTGCTTAACAAGTTATTACAATTATTTTCACTTGACCTTTTATGTATTTATGTCCCTCCTTCTCAGTAGATTTTAAGTCTTGATAGATTCTGGCTTGTGTTCTATGTGTCTCTGTGTTCCACACATGTGTTTGTAAAAAAAAAACTACTTCATGAATTCTTTTCTAAATGGCAAAGCATTTCATTTGTGTTGTTTCATGTGCTTTTATTGCTATTGTCAAAGCGTTCTGAATCTAGCATTCTTCCTGTATGAAAAGAAAAACCTCTCTAATTTCTATCATTTAGTTAGTCCTATAGTGACTTCCATGGAAGAGGAACTCAAAAGACAACCCTGGCTTTGCTTGAACCTTTGGCACCATCAATGACATCAATCTACTGACAGATGAAATTCATTGCTATTCTGAGAAATCAGATACTCATTTTCCCCATTTCTTGATTTTTAGTATTGTTCAAATCTAGACATACTCAATGCAGAATATGTTTCCTTTGTCAAGTCGTTACTTTAAGTGAATCTGGCCATTCCTTCCAGCAACTAACTGACATTCTTTAATTGGCGCTTACACTGATGCAAATAATCGTATTTAAGATGAAAAACTCATGGAAAGTCTTTCAGCTGTGCACAAAAGAGTAAAAAGGAATTCACCCACACACCACTCCTGATGTAATTTTCTAGTGCTAGAAGTGTTTTCTTCTCTAAGCTGTTACTGCTGTTGAGAAAGCTTTTGGATGTCAGCAAGCTGTTGAACGGCTCTGAGCCACGTCCTGTTTACCACAGGGCTCTTTCTACTGCCTTGTACGTGCTCCGGCTTCTGTCTCACATGGTAATTTTTCCAGAGTGGTATAGAATGACAATCACTTTAATGATAATAATAATAACAAAACCCTGCAGGTTGTCACACAAAGGCAGAGAACAGATTGAGCTTCGATATTCCTTAATTAACTCCCCAAAACTGACAGCAAAGATAATTGAAATATTCTTAGAACTGAATTCATAGTATTCCTAAGGAACTAGTATTGCAGCATTTCACCATGACCATGCTGAAGTATGATGCAGTGAAGACACTGGCAGGGGCAAAGGGACATCTCCACTTCTAGCCCTGGACATGCTGCTGGTGTGTAGCATGCTGTTCTCTTCCACATACAATGAAAATTTTAGTTATTTGTGACGCAATATGGATCTCAGCAGGATGTACTTCTGTAGTCCCATCCTGCACTCCTACAGTTAAAAGCACAGAGAGACCCCCATTGCAATTTCCCAGTGGACACTTTAGGCATTTATACCTAAGAGAAATTTCCCACAGTTCCCATCTTGGCCTTCCACTCTGCAGGCACAGAAATTCCAGTTTATGCTTTCACAGAGGGGTACTCTTGCTTTTAGTGTATTAGCCTCCGAACCTCCTCCAAGGAGATGGCGGTAGATGCTAAGGAAACTCAAAACTCATCAAAGTAGACAATCAGAGGTTGCCGAGAGCTTAACACTAATGGAGACTATCACATGTCCTCCAAGACTTAGGCTGCTGGCTAGCTCTCATAGTGCTGGAAAGTGCTATGTGAGCTAATGGGGCATAATGGTCACTGACAGTGTGAACAAGCAGTGGATCCTTCAAGCTACAAAATCAACCACCCAGGCAGGATGTATCCACTGGTGAAATAATTGCCGACAGGTTATGGTGGTAAGCAACTGGTCTCTGATTGGATGAGGTCTGTTCAGTGGGAGGAAATTCATGCTCAGTACTGGGAAGTCAGAAGCTAATAGTTTGGAAGGTCATAGACCCTGGAGGAAAGTTTCCAATGTTCTCTGGCTAAAACGAGAGGTCAGGCCAGTCAAAAGGACTTCTAAAGGTCGATGTTTATCTCCTTGATCCATTCTGTTCTCAGTCTTGGTTAGAGAATCTGCTTTTTAATAGATGGCATCAATACTGGGAAGACCCAAGACCTATTAGTAGGACACGAAAAGAAAGCTGACTGCCTAGCACAAGACAAGTCCATCATCACCACATCTGCCTGGGTTCAGGAGACATGGCAGAGGAAGATGCACATTAAATACATGTGCTGCTGACACTGCTATCCTGACAACCTCCTCTAAGAAGACGGTGATAGATGCTGAGGAGACTCAAAGCTCATCGAAGCAGAAAACCAGAGGCTGCTGAGAGCTCAGCACCAATGGAGACTTAAAACTCACCTTCCAAGACTTGGGAAACATTATGGGAGAGGGAGGAAGAAAGAATGTAAGAGCCATAGGGTGGGAAGGTTATTCTGAGGCATTGTCTCCCCCAGTAGAGACTGGTGCATTCATGACCCTACAGTGAGTACTGATAATCCCACTGAGGAGGGCCATCAGTGGAATGGGGGTGGGGAGGGGAAGGGACATAAGAATATAACCCGATGGGAATATGACCAATTTGCAATATATTCATACAATAAAGTTCTCTCTCTCTCTCTTTTTTAAACAAAAGCTAGTGTCATTGGTTACTTCTCTTGTTTCTGTGACAAAATACTTGACAGACGTAACTTAAGAAAGAATTTACAGTGTCTCACTGTTAGGGAATTTCACTTTATTATGATATAGAAAGCTTGGTGTAGGTTATGCAGTGGCAGTGTACAGTTAACACTCTTTATGTCTTGGTGGATCAGGAGGCAGAGACCCGGACAAGCAGGTCTAGGCTATAACTCTCACAAGGCCTTGTAAGTTCAGGTCAGCCACTTCATCTCTCTAAATCTCAGTTTGATTATCTACAAAGTTGTAATAAGATTACCACTTCTGGGATGGAGAGATGGGTTAGTGGTTAAGGCACTTGCTGGTAAAGCCAAAGGACCAAGGTTCGATTCCCCAGTATCCAAGTAAAGCCAGATATAAAAGGTGACACATGCATCTGGAGTTCATTTTCAGTAGGTAGGAGGCCCTGGGGTGCCTATTCACTCTCTGTCTCTATCTGTCTCTTTCTTGCTCTCTTCCTCTCAAATGAATAAATAAAATATTAAGAAAAGAATACCACTTCTCCTATTGGCAAAGGCTCAGTGAGATATATGTGAGTTGATTTCTTCCTGTACCTGAAATTTTCCCCATGTGCATCTCAACACACACAGAAAAGACTTTTGCCACTAAACAAATTGGACTGAAATAAGTATTAATTAAACTTTCTCCTTTCAAATTAAACCTAGCTCCATTTATACCAATATAGACATATGCTATATCAAAAGAGACAGATCTATATGGTAGGTAGTAATTTCAAATAAACTTTTAGACTTATTGATGCTGACATTTAAACAGTTATCTCTCTAAGAATGATTCAAATTAAAATAAAAATTTTGCATTTCTAAATAAGAATTTATTGAGTAAATAAAATAAAGCAACCTTTTAAAATATTAGAGTATCTTACATTTGTAGGCTATTACCTAAATTTAATGCCTTCTTGATAAAAATCATTCCACATTTTATGATCAGCATTTTAAAATCTTTTGAGTAAAAAAAAGTAAAAAGAGGGATGCTGTTCTATATTTCACAAGAGGGCACAGAGGCCCTGACAGTCTGTCTGGAGCCAAGCATCAGCTGTCACACATCTCACACGTTCTTCCTCACCCCTCACTAGCAGAGAGCTTTCCTGGAAGAGTATTTTCAATTTCCTGAGGTTTAAGATTATTTGGCTTTAACATCTTTTGACTCTCCAAGTGGAGAAATTTGTCCTCCCTTTGATCTACCATGGGGAAAATGTGAAGGGATGGGAAACAGGTCAGTACATGGGGGTGGGGTCCTGTTTCCGTGTTCTGCTCTTTGCATCACAAGATTATTTACAATCTTCTCTGTTCTGTCTTCACAAGAAAGTACAATTTTTTTTCCAGAAGGTTTTTCATGGGATCTTGGTTTCCCTGAGGAACAGAGGTCTAGTATATCAAGCCCTCTTGTCTTTAAATTTAATTTTCTATATGTGTATTACCCATCTACTGATTTATTTAACCACCCCGATAGGTTTCTTTGAAAAATAGGTTTAAATGCTGAGATTCAAGTTATACAATATAAGCTTTTAAAAGCAAATCAAAAAAAAAAAAAAAAAAAGGAGAAATAGCTTAGTGGTTGAGGCACTTGTCTGCAAAGCCAAAGGACCCAGGTTCAATTCTCCAGGACTCACATTAAATGCACAAGGTGGCACATGCATCTGGAGTTCTTTGCAGCAGCTGGTGGCCCTTGTGCATCCATTCTCTTGTTCTCTCTAAATAAATAAGTAAATAAATAAATAAATAAATAAATAAAGTTTTAAAAAGGAAATGGGGCTGGGGAAATGGCTTAGTGGTTAAAGTGTTTGTCTGTGACTCCTAAGGACCCTAGTTCGATTCCCCAGGACTCACGTAAGTCAGATGCACAAGGAGGCACATGCGTCTGGAGTTTGTTTGCAGTGGCTAGAGGCCCTGGCATGCCCATTCTCTCTTTCTCTTTGCCTCTTCCTCTCCCCCTCTCCAAATAAATAAATAAGTAAATAAATAAATAAAATACTTAAAAACACTTAAAAAAGGAAATGAATGAGGCTTGTTCAACTGCTTCACTTCTTCATCAAGAAAATGTAGATGTGTGATCACTAATTGGTCAATTACACTGTGAAAGGAAGGGGGGAGGAGGGGGAACAGACACAAATGTGACTTTTGTCCTTTAGAAACATTAAATGAAGAAAGAGGAATTAATTCAACAACTCTGAGCCTTAATCGCACTATATAATCAAGTGGAAAGTAAATGTGCGTGTAATAATTCTATCTGGTTCACATTCTTCCATCTGGAAAGCCAGGCTAGTGCAGTTGTCCCAGGTAGTGAAGACACTTTCAGGTAAATCACACTCACCATCGTCCTTGTCGGCGAGGATGGTGACCTGTGTCCCTGGGAACTCTGAGCCAATCCTTCCACCCATGGGCATGCTCAGAAGGACCTGGAAGGTCTCCTCCTCCTCGTACAAGGAGTCGTCAATGACGACCACGCGACACATTTTCTCGTCTTCGTCTTTGTCAAAGCGGACAACACTGCTGTGGTCCTCAGGCCTGGAGATGTAATCCGAGTAAGACAACACCAAGGTGGGCACAGTGCCGGTTGCCGTGCCTGGAGGCCGAGAGAATGGGAAAGGTTTCGTGTAGGATATACTGCAAGGCTATTTCCTGCTATTTTCACACGCAGCACTGAATGGACTTCACGATATATCACCACTGGGGGCGGCAAGAGCACCTCGTGGTGGTCTAGGATCACGAGTCTATTTCAGAATGACCCCAAATTACAGTGATTAGGAATTTCCAGTGTGTTCTCAGCCTGCCTGTCCATAGAAATTTAGGTCAACACTGCAGTACAAGATCTCAGCTCCTGCTATTCATATATGTACTAAGCCGGGGCCAAGGGCCAAGTGTTTTCTATGCCATTAGCCGCTCTGTTGGGTTTTACACAACTGGGGACTGAGATATTCAAAAGTTACACTACTTGCTCTGGGTCCAAGGTTCAAGACTTAATCTGAATGTTTTTCAACAATGTTCTGTCCTTCCTTTCCAATCACATACGTATTTGTAGTAATTTTAATGAAACTCTGCTCACACATCACCAACACAGGTGGCATTTTCTTTTCCAAATTTATTGGTTTCTTAGAAAATTTTTATTATGTTAATGAATATTATATAGTAAGCTTAATTTTGTTTTATATAAATTTACCTTCCATAGGGTGCTTACCCATAAGAAAAACAGTATTTTTAAAATTTGCTTTTAAATGAGTGCTGAACTAGTCTTTTTTTAAAAAAATATTTTTTTAAAAAATTTGTGCACTTGGCTGGAAGAGATGGCTCAGCAATTCAAAGTGCTTGCTTGCAAAGCCCGCCAACCTGGTTCTAATTCCCCAGTCAGTACCCACCAGATGCAAAAAGTGGCATATGCATCTGGAGTTCATTTGCAAAAGCAATATGCTATGTCATGTACATTCTCTTTCTCTCTATAAATAAGTACATCATTAAAATATATATTTTTTAAGTTTAGAACATTGTTTAAAGTAAATTAAATTTTGTGAAGCCTTGAAGCATTTCAGGGAAACAGATTGTAATCATCGCTCTCAACCCACATCTCTGTTCACATAGCTCATCATGCAATGATGTCCAGGTTTCATTGTCCCGATCATTTCAACATAAGTTGTTAACATCATGTGCACCAAGAATACTGATGAAAATTTGTATGTATCCATAATCAATAGTTAATTAAGTACAGTGTTAGGATACACTTTCTTATATTTTCTAAGAAGGTAGTTGATATATATATATATATATATTTGGAAAGAGTCAGAGAGAGAGAGAGAGAATGGGTGTGCCAGCGGCCTCTCAGCTGCTGTGAATGAAATATAGACACGTGCGCCCCCTTGTGGGCAAGTGCAGCATTGCGCCCTTGCCTCACTTTGTGTCAGGCGAAACATGGGACCCGGAGAGTCGAATGGGCATTCTTGAGCTTAGCATGCAGGCACCTTAACCATTAAGCTATCTCTCCAGCCCAATCTCATGATATTTTAATAGTGCCTAACAGACTACTATAGAACTCTGTCATTACCAATTAAACCAGCTTTAAATTACTTTCTCTACCTTAAATATGTCTCGCTCAGAGAAGCCATCAGAGGTGCAATACCGAAGCACATTTCTGAATGAATGCTTTTGGTATCTATGAAACGCCTTGTAAAGAAGTCACATGGCTTCACCATAAGAAAGGGTTTGGTGTATCTAGGGTGCTGTTTCAGCTGGTTGGAAATGGAGCTACCTTGCTGGGTGTAGCAGATCACCATCAGCTCCCGGCTGAGGTCTCCACGCCTCCGGATAGGAATGAACAGCTGGCCCACATCTTCTTCAATAGAGTATTCTGACTGGGGGATGAAGACAGTTGATTCTACAGAGGAAACACAATGACAGCCACTGTGATGTTCATCTGAGCTCCTGTTCTCTGAAACAATACCCTGCTACTTAAAATCTCTTTAGCTGTTTCTCCCTTTGAGCATTCTCTTAAAATATCACAGTGCACAGGGAAAGGAGTAGGGAGGTGAGAAGGAGCAGGAATGAAGTGTGCAAGATCCTGGCCAGGGAATATTTAAATATAAACTGTAACCTCAAATGTGACCCCAATTATTGCTTTTTTTTCCTTAGTAAGTATTGCCAGTAGTTCTTTTAAATCCAACTTTGTTCTCTTGCTACAGATGAACACTCTCCCCTGGTCCAACCTGAGAGGTAGAAAGGGCCTCAGCCTTTGGTGTCTTCTGGTCCCTCTCCTACTTTCTAGGTGGGGACCTCAGGCTAATAGTCAAATTTAGTTCCCAAGCACACTGTGGTACTTTGAATGTATGTCCCCCATAAACTCAAGTGTTCTATTAAGCTTGTAAGTTGGATCTCCAGCCACTTGGCTAGAGGAGGCAACGCTAGGGGCAGATCCTGGAATCTAGCCCCAAGGGGTTGCTAGGGGCAAATAAGAATTTCAGCCCACCAGAATGGAGAGCAGTCTGAGCTCTAAGGGTGCCGCTTGTTGTGGGTTCACGCTTGTTGCTGCTTTTTTTGTTTTGCTGGCTGCTGGTGGTTTCTCTCTCTGCTTGGATTTGTGAATGGAAGCCAGCTTCTTCTGCCATGGATGGAAATGCCCCTGGATCTGTAAGCTTGAAATAAATCCCTTTCTCCCATAAAACTGCATTTGGTTGGATGTTTATCCCAGTGTTGTGGAGCTGTCTACAACACATGCTCACAGGCCAGTCTGCTTGGTAATCATTTGCACCCAGACTATTCCTTTGGGATGATACATGGTTGAAAAATGTAACGACAGTGTGTTTAAAATGCTTTAAAATGGCAGTTCTGTGGTGGCACATGCTTGAATCCCAGCACTCTGAAAGCCACTATAAGAGAATCACCATGATTTCGGGGTCAGCCTGGGTTACAAGAGAGAGTTCTAGGTCAGCCTGAGCTAAAGTGAGACCCTAGCTCAAAAGAAAAAAAAATATGAAAATGGCTGGGGAGATGGCACGGTGGGTAAAAAGGCTCGATACAAGCATGAGGGCCTGACAGGGCTTGAGAGGGTCTGAGACTGCTTGACGATTGCCCAGGACCCACATAAACAGCTGGACATAACCATGTACACCTGTGACCCAAGTCTTGGTCCTGTGAGGAGCAGAGACTGAAGAATCCCTGGGACTGGTTAAAAATCACTGCTCTGCATTCAAAGTGACTCCATCTCAAGAAGATACACATGTGAGTGCTAAAAGAAACCAGAAGACATTCTCCTTGGGCCTTCATATGCCTGTGTGCATACATGTACATATACCACACACACACACACACACACACCACACATACTACACATGCAACCTCCCCTTACTCTCTACCCCCCCAGAACTCACCACCACCACCAAACAGCAAAAATCCCAGCTGCTTCCTTAGAATGCATAAATCTAGGGATGGAGATTGGTTAAGAGCATTTCCTGTGCAAGCATGACAGACTGCTTGAGTTCTATCCCCAAGACCCACATAACAATGCTGGGCTCTGCCACATGTACCTGTAACCTCAGTCCATAGGTAGAGGAAAGCTGAAACTCCCTGGAGCTTGTGTGTGTGTCGGGGGGATGCCCCCAGGAAGCCCTGATATCAGTAAAACAGTCTAGCTCAAATAAGAATGGGTGGAAGAGGGATGGGGGGGGGAACACCCAACATTCTGCTTCAGCCACTGCTGGCAAGAACCTGGGGTGCACATACATGTGCAGACACTATACAATCAATACATTAGACACACAAGCAAAAAAAGAATTCGTGATCTATTAACTGTAAGGAACATTCCTTCAGTAGTCTTCCTCCTCTATCAGGATAACAATGGCATGTGTTATACAAGTTATGTTTATATAAGTCTCAACGGATCATTTTTAACATAGTCGAAAGGTGCATGAATAAGACAGCATAATTAAACCACTAAAATATATTTACTGTGTAACATTTGAACATCCAGTTAGTTCAACACTGTAAACCCCAAACAGACATTCTGCTTTTCTACTGGGTGTGCTTCCCTGAAAGTCTCACATCCACCCAGAAAATGATTCATGACCCTCTCTGAAGCAGTAAGCACTTCTTTTGATGACAACAAAGGATGCCAGAATAGCTGGTGCAGCCCTTAAGGTCCATGGTCCACCCTGCCTGTGCCCCAGAGGCTGACCCATGGAAACCCCACTGGATGTCTCCCCTGTGCTGAGGCTTTTGGGTAAGTCAGCCAGAGGGACACACAGGACAAAAGCCCAGTGAATTCTGACATGCCTTTCTGCAGCTCACCTCAGATTTCCAGAGCTGGATGCACCCCGCTCAGGCCTAGCAGTCGTGATCGCAACTGGCCCTCCCTCACCCTGGGCCTGAGGGGTGAGGCTTCCAGATTCTTGCCAATCATCATTCTTTCTAAACTCATCATGAAATGAATTTCTTTTTTAATTACTCAATTTTGGTGTACCATTTGTTTTCTTCTAGGTCTCTATGTCATACTAATTTTTAAGAATGTTCCTATGGAAAAAGATCTATTTGAATATACAAATTTCATAACTAATTATTCAACTTGTCAGACACTGACAGCTACAGAGACAAGCAAAATCCCTCTCCTCATGGAGTGTCCATTCTACTGGGGAATGGGTACATGGAAGAAAATAACAAATATATCAGAGGATATACAATTGTGTCGGGGGTGACATGATCTGAAGAAGATAAAGCATGCTGTGGGTGACAGGCAGTGCCAGGGCTGGGCGTGCACAGTGGCCTGTGATACCCACAAAAGTGACAGAAACCGTCTCTGGTACATTTGAACTGGGACTGGAAGGTGGTAATAAGATGCCCCAAGGTAACAGGATAGCACATGAAAAGAGCCCCAGGTCAGGTTGTGTCAAGTGTGGGCAAGGATTGGCCAGGGGACCAATGAGGTTAAAACACAGCCTTTAATCCCAGTACTTGGGAGGCAGAAGTAGGAGGATTGTCGTGAGTTTGATGCTTGCCTGCAAAGCCTAATGACCTGTGTTTGATTCCCCAGTACCCATGTAAAGCCAGATGCACAAAGTGGTGCATACATCGCGAGTTTTGTTTACAGTGGCTATAGGCCCTGGTGCACCCATTTTTTCTCTCTCTCCTTGCAAATAAGTAAGTAAATAAATAAATAAATAAATAAATAAAAATATTTAAGAAAAAACACAGAGGGTGAGGCATGAGGTTCAAGAGATGGTAGTTCAAGGGCGATAGTGTGCAGATCACAGGGAACCTTCAGTAATGTTGGAAGGACTTTGGTTTTCATTCTAATTAAGATATGGAAATGAACAAAGCCCACTAAATGGGATGGCAATGAGCAAATATTATTCAGAGATTATTACAGCAGTGAGGCCAGCTATCTTCACTGTGTTACTCGTTGTTGTTATTTTTTTTTAATCCCACCCTTGTCCCTGTCAGTGCTAAGGACTGAACCCAGGGCTTTTTATATGGGATGCAAGCACTCTACAATTGAATAATTTCCTCAGCCCTTCATTTGTTTTGACAGACACACAGAGAAGAGTGTTAACAAATGAGAGATAGACAGGCTTAGGTGAGCCTGACTGGAGGCTGGAGCACGCAAAGCTGTAGCATGCTGACAAGAAGTAGGGCCTCCTATGAGACTGTCTAGAGGTCTATGTTTGGATTTCTCAGGCTGCTCTCAAGTTGGTCCAGGGTTCCCAAAACACAGGCAATCTGTCACATCAAGTGTTGATCATTTTGGGCTTATTGCTGTAGGGTTGTGATATGGCTTTTTGTAGATAGTTGATTGAGCTTTTGGTATGTTGTCTGGTCTTATCTGTCTACACAATCAATCCCTCCATGTGAATTCTTTTTTTTAAAGTACTTTTTAAAATATTTTATTTTATTATATTTATTTGAGAGACAGAAAAAGCATATATATATATATATATATATATATATATATATATATATATATATATGGAGAGAGAGAGAGAGAGAAAGAATGGGCCTCTAGCCTCGCAAACAAACTCCAGACACATGTGCTACCTTGTGCATCTGGCTTATGTGGGTCCTGGGGAATCGAACCTGAGTCCTTTGGCTTTGCAAGCAAATGCCTTAACCACTAAGCCATCCCTCCAGCCCTGGTATATCTTTTTAAGATGAGTTTTTATAAGAGGAAGAATTGAAGTCACAATTATTAAGATTTTACCAAAAACAACATTTTAGCATAAAAACAATCCCAATTGTACTTAAAATAATGCACAAAGGACTGTGGAACATTCAAGTCAAATAGTCAATGAGCTTCAGGGATTTTTTTTTCCATTAATTTATTGTAATTCATCCTGGTGTCATCTACGTTTTATAAGTCTTTAGGCCATATACTTCCTGACGTCACTATGAAGTATTACCAAAAGTTTGATGTAGGCTTAATGTTTGTGCCCGTCTCAATCCCTACATTGAAGCCCTAACCCCCAATGCGGTGGTAAAGGAGAGGGAGGTGGTTCGGTTCAGGCAAGGTCATGTGGGGATTAATGTTCTTACAGAAGCAAAGCAGAAATCTCTCTCCAGCAGCACGCAAGGGTTCTGCGAGAGTCGGTGCTGCAGTGAGACTCATCAAGAGCACTGCAAGGCCTTCACTGAGAATCACATGAACACACCCCTGATTTCATCTTTCTGTTGTGTTTTTAGGTTGGGCATTTCTAGGGATGGGATTCAGGGCCTCACACGTAGTGAGCAAGCACTCTGTCACTGAGCTACGTCTTCAGTTCAGTGCCTTCATCTTGGATTCTCCACTCTCTATAACTGTGAAAATAAATATTTTTGAGTCTACCCAATCTGTGCTATTTGTACCAATTCCAGAGCTGACAAAACCAGGGTTCGCATAATGGTCTTCTCTACTATAAATATAACAATATAATATAATATAACATAATATTGTATTATATTATATATACATATATAATATAACTTGCCAATTTTTTTTTCAAATATGTATTAAGAAAAGTCTCAGTATGGAATCTTAACTGAAGAACTTCTCTAAGATTTAAGCCTTGAGGACCTGTTTTCTTCTGAACCCCAAGACACAGGCAGATTTGATTACACAAGCCAGCACTTCTCACCAGCACTAGTGAGCTGGAATTGTAAACAGAGAAGAAAGACAGGTGTCCCAACCATGCCCTGAATTCACTCCTCCATTTGATTTCACAGAGGGTAAACTGAACTCTGTATCAAGTGTGGATCTTCTGTTGACCTAACTTCTGACAGAAATCTGTGGGAGGAATTAGAACACGGTATCAGAGAAGCACAGAAAGACGTCCCAGGTCGACTTTGACTTCACGTTACTCAGAGAATAGAAGTGTATGTGCAGGCTGACCCAAGTAAGCTTCAAATCTTTGGGCAAAATTTCTGTGAGCGTCACTCTTGAATATTAGTTTTCCAGAGCGAGTAGCTGATGCATACGGAGTTCTATTTGCCAAGCTCTCTTAGGACCACTTCACTTGCATTGGCTGGTCTTGCCTTGGTGACAACAGCTGTAGGAACTATTGCGGCTGGCATTTTACCTCCGAGGTCACAAGGCATACAAGGGTCAAAGCAATCTGCTGAAGGTCAGGATGGATTTGAACTCAGATGATCCATCTTGGAGCCCATGTTTACCATCACTGTACTCAATCTTCTGCCCAAAGGAAGCAAAGTAGGGGCCACAGGGGCACCCCCCAAACCCTCAGGAAACACAAAGCTAAACTGATATCAGGAAAGAGAAGTAAGCAGTGCTGCTGGAGAGAGGGCAGGGGGAGCAGAGGCAGGTAAAAAGAAGCCAAAAAGGTCTGGAGAGTTCCTTATTTTCATGCACATTGTATATATGTATATAGGTGCATACATAGAATACTATAAAGTAGATAATATAGCATACATTAGTGTAGATGCAGAGAGGATATAGTAATGCACATTATAATGTGTTTATGTAAAATTCCACTTGCACGACAGACAAAGTGTAGCCGTCTCTGCAAATGTATTCACTGAGGAAAGAAGCAATGGCGGAATTGTTGAACTAGCAGATTCTCAGAAAGGAAGTAGAAGCCAGCAAGAAAAAAAGAAAAATAAATGACTATCGAATCATATTCTCCAACAGTGGCGACAGTTATCCCAGGTGGTAGTTGCACTCATAAAGAAATGAGTGGGATGTACAGAGTCTCTACAGACCCCTGCATCACCCCCTTTGATTTCCTTCTCATTATACTGAGTTTGTTGTTTTGATAATAAATGTGAGCAATAACTCTACTTTCAGATGAGTTTCATTACCCCCTTACTTTGGAGGATCATGCTGGATGAAGTGGACTTATCCTTTATCCATCAGTATGACCATTCTGGAATGAGCACTTTGAGTTGGAAACTGCAATTTTTATTTTTAGTTCTTGACCCTGCTGCAATTTCAGCAAAAAAAAAAAAAGCTTTCCATTACTCAGAAATACAGTTATTGTAGCTGAAAGAGAATGCTCATCCTGTTCTTTCTCTCAACTTTTCTGTGCAGATGAAAACTACTAAATATATGGTAGAACAAAGTATCTTCTAGAAATCCGTCACAATGGACCAAGGGAAAACGAATTCAGTACCCGGATGAAAGTGCTGAGAGCGTATTGCTTTAAAGGAGTTGGGCCCTTTTCAAAACAACTCAGAAGATGTTCCGGAACTCCTCTAGGCTATTGCAGTGCCCTTGGATGGGCCAACAAGTGTACTGAGTGCAGAAGTATACTGAATAAGGTCATTGATGTGTTTGAACTTGGACATTTCTCTTGCATTTCTGTTATTTTCCCAATTAAAAGTAGACTTACTAATATAGACCAATGTTAACAGGGTCTCAGTAAAAGAAGGAAATGAAAATAGCAAACACATGCTTAACATGCATGATACCATGTCACAAATTCACATCAGGATACTATGAAGTCCAAAAAATGATCCTTCTATACTACACAAACTAATTGGTTAAAGTAAATCTTTGGGCACCTTTTTAATACCATCAAACATCTTTATTTTGTAAATGTAGAAACTTCAAGAAAGTGTTTCATGATTACAACAGCTTTAGCCATGCTACTCTTCAGTGTCAGAAATATGACTGTAAGGGTTAGCAAGATGTCTCAGTGGTTAAAGATGTTTGCGTGCAAAGTCTGCTGGCCCGTGTTTGATTCCCCATTACCAACATAGAACCAGCTGCACAAAGTGGCGCATGCTTAGATTCATGTGTTTGGACACTTAGGCCTCAGTTGGTAGAGCAGTTTGGGAAGGCTGTAAGACCTTTAGGAGATTGAGCCTTGCTGGGGGAAGTGGGTTACTGGAGGTGTTTATGTTTTGTGGTTTTATAGCCTGGCCTCACATGCCATAATGGAGGGTATCCCTTGGAAGTGTAAGCCAAAACAAACCCTTCCTTCCTTAAGCTGATTCTTGCCCGGTATTTTATCACAGTGAGAAAATAACTAATATGCATGCTATCATCATTAAAGTCCTCCACTACACCTATCATGTCATTCACCCTAAAATTCAAATTAACATACACTCATCTCTAAATATGAACTCGCCAGTCATCTGTCTCTGCACACATTGCCAATGGGACAGAATGTTAAAAATTAAAATCAATGTTTGGGTTTCATATACAGATTTCCATTTCATGAACAAGTTTGTTCACTCAGAGCACACAGGAATTTCTCTCTCTCTCTCTCTCTCTCTCTCGAGATATGTGAAGTCTCACATTCCTCTAGACTATATCTGTTCTCTATTAAGTTATACAGTAACCTGATTTTGTCCCACCAAAAGTCATTAGAGATCAAATGTAGTTCATGGCTATATTTTGAAGCAGAGAAATATCAGGAGAACTCGATTGCAATAGAAATTTGCAGGCATTTCAGGTGCGCTAGCAAAATAATTCCATAAAACACAGGCTTTAGAAATCTTTGCTAGGCATTTGCACTCAAATGCCTCTGTTTTTTAAAATTATAATCTTCCAATAAATGTGCATAAAACTCAGTTTATTCTGGTTAGAAACTACAAAGTACAAAAGGTAATAGGATCATTATATGACATAACATTTATATCTTTCATATTTTCTTTAACAGTAATGAAAATGTTTACTATCAATATCTATCAGCTTTAAGTATAAGGAAAGACGGTACATTTTCAGATAAGGGACTTAATACATTGAACGTTAAGAATCTCATCTTAGAAACCTCTCAAAACTGTTGGACACTTTAAGGATTTAAAGGAGTGAACATAGAAAATGTGCTACTTTGACTTTCTAGCAAGTAGTAAGTGCTGGATGAATTTAAATGATTACAATTATTGGGGGACTGGCGGGGAGGAGTGGCACAGTGAATAAAGCCCTTGCCCTGAAAGTGTGAAGACTGGATTTTGGATCCTGAGCATCATTTGAATGCCCAGTGGGCGCGGCAGCCATGTATAATCCCAGCACTTGGGAGGCAGAGACCAGGGAAACCTGGGGCAAGCTGACTAGGTAGTCTAGCTGAATTGGAGAGCTCTGGGTTCGATTGAGAATCCTGCTTCAGTAAATGAAGAGGAGAGTGATCAAGAATGACACCTACAGGTAATCTCTGGTCTTCACATGTATGTGCACACCCGTTCATGCTCCCACAGGCATAAACACATGCACGAACACAAACACACACACCACATGCAAAAAAAATAATCAGAAAAACTGTGGTTTAGAAATGTGTTGGAGAAAGTAGTGAACTTGCTGAGATAGATCTAAATAATTCTTAAAAACTTATATGATGATTGCATGAAGGAAGTTATGAAAAGGTTTTATTTGGCATAGCCCATACAAAGAAGAGATATATAGAAAAATGTGTGTGTGTGCATGTGCGCGCGCGCGCATGCACGCATGCACACACACACACACACACACACACACACACACACACACACAAGTTGTTTGGTTTTAAATCCCACTGCTTTCCCTACCAGTAACATATTTGGGTCCAAATGCCTTAATGGCTAAGCTACCTCTCCAGTCCTCCCTTTAAAAAATATATTTTATTTATTTATTTGAGAAAGAGAAACAGGCAGAGAGAGAGAGAGAGAGAGAGAATGGGCACACCAGGGCCTCCAGCCACTGCAAACGAATGCATGCGCCCCCTTGTGTATCTGGCTTACATGGGTCCTGGAGAATCGAACCGTGATCCTTTGGCTCTTCAGGCAAATGCCTTAACTGCTAAGCCATCTCTCCAACCCCTTGTTTTGTTTTTTGAGGTAGAGTCTCACTATAGCCCAGGCTGACCTGGAATTCACTAAGTAGTCTCAGGCTGGCTTCTAACTCATAGCAATTCTCCTACCTCTGCTTCCTGAGTGCTGGGATTAAAGGCATGCGCCACCATGCCAAGCAATAATGTGTTTTCCTGTTATTGTCATGTCTATCCTTAGAACCAATATTGCTTCTCTGATTTTTCTGAAATTAATTTATGTCTTAAATATCTAAAAATACCCTTTATGCAAATTATTGAAGTAGTAGACCATTTGGGATTAAATTTGTTCCCTGGAGTTTATTGAGTTATTTAAGTTTCCTTCATACATTCTCCAGCCAAAACTTTTCACTTGGCCTATGCATCTACCTTTGTTATATAATATCCATTCCACCACTTGACTCACCCACCTCTGTAGTGAGCAGTGTCATGAATCATTGCTCCCGATTTCTGATAGATTATGTTTTCCTGTTAATGCACACCCTTGGCTGACACTGAACTTTAATGCTTTTGTGAGTAATTTGACCTCTTTCCTTCCCCTGCCAAATTTCTACAATCCTGATTTGTATTGATGTGTAGTTAAGGAAGGAAGGAAGGAAGGAAGGGAGGGAGGGAGGGAGAGAGAGAGAGAGAGAAGAGAAAGAAAGAAAGAAAGAAAGAAAGAAAGAAAGAAAGAAAGAAAGAAAGAAAACAGTTGAATCGCTTTCTTTTTTGAGGCCTGGCATTTACACAAAACCCACAGAGACCTCCAAAGCTAAAATTCTGTCAGAAGCCAGACATGACTTTCTTTTAAACTGCCAGCCTACTTTATTTGTCAGTCAGAAAACTCTTAAATGCTCTGCAAAGGTACAATCCTCTGAGCACACGCAGTGGAGATACGTGTGGAAATCCCTGTGCTAAAAGACTGAGCATAATTAAAGAGTAAGCATCAGAAAGCCACAGCTCAGACATCACTGGCTTACAGTCAAGTTGTGTTTACAATTTCCATGAGTGCATTTAATATTTGATTTTAGCTGCATAATCTGGGGATAAATAATTGAACTTTCTTTTAGTCCTCAGCTTCGGAGATGTACTTCAGCAATAAAGCTTTTCTCCTTTAAACAAGCCCATGACAGCTTTTGTAATTCCAACTGGCCCATTAGTTTAAGCTAGGAGTTATGTTTTGAGATTTTCGTTGCTATTTGATTAAAAAAATGCTATATTTTACCTTAAGGGAAAGACACTCTAAAACTTACTTCTGCATTCCTAAGTACACTATGATGTTCATTTCCTTGAAGAAATGTAGCTTTCCTTCATAGCTTTTACAATCCCTCTTCCCATCATCCCATCTGAGAATACTGATCCTCTGATCTAGCAAATTCTCCCTTCAGGAAGTCCAGATATTGAACTTAAACTCCTTTATAAGATATTAGCCACAAAAGCCCAACAGCAATGACATAAATGAGTGGACAGTGGCTCTCACCATCGCCTGGGTCAATGATCTGCACCGTGGTCACTGTGGGCAGCTCCAGGGCAGCCAGCACGGGCTCTGAGAGAACCACCTGGAAGCTCTCGGACTGCTCATGGTGTCCGTCGCTCAGGATGCGCACTCGCCAGGAGGCCCTGGTCTGGCCAGGGTTAAACTGCACCTGCTTCTGTGCCTTGCCCTTGAAGTCTCTGTCTCTCTTCGCAGTCCCATCGCGGGTGCTGATGCCTGCATGAAAACACAGCATCCTTCCTTAGTTTCAGCTTGAATTGGATCATTAACGCTTTCTCTGTTTTCAGTGTTGAGGATAAAAGGCAGTGCCTCAAGCATGCTAAGCAAGGGCTCTACCATAAGTGACATTCATCTTCTGGAATTATTTACTCTTTCACATTGTATGGTTAACGTAGTGTGAGCCACTTTGCCCAAGGAGTAAAGCAGAATGGGACTCCCATAGGTGCTAGGTAGTTCCTGACTGTATAATAGTCTGCCCTGATTATGATATGGGCATATTTCCTTAAGCTAGGGTTAAGAGTGCGTCCAAAATCAGACTGAGTAAATTTATATCCCTATTATACAATATCCTCGTTCTTGTAAGTTCATAAACCTTAAAAAATTTCACATGGACTTTTTCAAGTGTTCCTGAATATTATATTAAAAAAAAAAAGAAACTTAAGTACTCTCTAGAGAATATGGGCCAATACAAAACTCTGCACATCAAAGAACCCTTTGGTCATTTAATTCATAAGTGACCAACAGAGTAATAAAAATCATAGTGTTCTCTCAACATTTAATAGGTCGTTATTCTTAGGAGACTATAATTCAGTGTTTGTCAACATTGGTTTCCTGTTTTTTTTTTTTTTTGTGATATACCCCGAGTTCCATGAAGCCATGGAACAGAGTTGGAGAACTAAGCGTGCATGGCCATTCTGAGTATGCTTGGCTTACTCTCAGGGTTCACTCAAGGTCACTTTTGGTTGGCTGGAAAGGTAGAGGGATCTCTGGTTCTCCAGGTGGATAGCAGGAGGGCTACTGTCATTATTATGCCAGTTACTCAAACCACAGGACACATTATGCAAGAAGTAGTGAACAAATCCCACATCATCCGTAACAGTAACATTGCAATATGAGTCGTAGATTCCCCCAAATGTCAGAATATAGGTGTGGGGTACAGCTCAGTGATAAAGCTCTTGTCTTAGAGGCCCTAGGTTCAATCCCTAGCATTGAATATGGCTTTGGTTTTTTTTTTTTTTCTTCAAACATTGAATAATTGACACTTTCATAGAAGTTGAAGAAAATTTCCCATGACTTCCAGGTCTGCCTGGGCTACATAGTGAGTTCCAGGCCAGCCTGACAAAGAAAAAAATCAGCTCCTTTTAATAGCACTTCCCAGAAAACAAAGCAAAGCAAACAAACAAACAAACAAACCAAAAAAAAAAAAAAAAAAAAGCAGAAAGGGCAAGGTCTTGTAAAGATTTTAAAATAACTTATTTGTAACATTTATTATCTAATCAAGGAAATGATCATATTTTTGGAAAATCCATTTAATATATCAAACTTGACTCTGGACCAACTATGATGGCATGACAGATGTGCTTGGTCATGCCCATCTTGAAAATAAAACCTTTGTCTTATAACCTCAGAAAAATATCAGACAGATAAATATCGAACTGCACACTGCTTTTCAGCAGCAGATAAATGTTGCTTATTTAATGACGAGGGGCAAAGAGCACAAAGCAGGCATCTGGGTGGGTGAGGGCTGCAGATTTCCGGCTAGCGCCCTGGTTCCCATGCTCTCAGAGTGGCTGTCAGCACCTTGTGGATCTTCATTTTCCCACCAAGGCGATGATGAAAGGAACCATTCTCCTGAGGCTGCAGAGCACACGGTGCTCACTGACCCATCAGATGACCAGCTGAGCTCTGGTAGCCAGCCTGGCTTTTCTGCTGTTGGCTTGGCTGCCTTTCATCAGCAACACACTCTTTTCCTGGGGACTCAAGGGCAGTGAAAACAACAACAACGACAAAAGAATCCATATAACACAGGGACTATCTATCCACTGACTTAGATTCAACGTATTACTGCAGACAGTGAAGTCATGCACCCCAATAACACAGGAGTTGCAATGCTTAATCCCATTTGTGTCTACTAACAACACCTGTATTTTTCTTTTGGTTATCAAGTGAAACTATCTTTGCAGTTTCTTGTATATGGAGAAATAGCACAGGGCTTAAGCAAGGTACTTTTGGGCTAAAAGAATGGATTTTATATCCCTTCTCAGCCACATTGCTGTAGCGTTATTTGCATGCAATTAGTTACTCTCAGGTGCAAGATACACTGCAGTGAAGTGGTTAACAGTGTGGATCCCGCAGCCATGGCTCAGCTCTGCTCCCTCCTAGCTATGACAATTGGAAATATCATATTATCTTCATTTCATCATCTATAAGATGGAACTACTTTTCACATGGGACTAAGCTATTAAAGATATTGGGAATGAGGCACGGCATAATAAGAACTCAACATGTACTACTTAATGCAGTACCAGGGGCTTTGCAAGGACCCGAGAAGCTTTAGAGGGAGTTTGTGAATGGAGGGTTACTGTAGGTGAAAGAGTTAGCTACAGAGCTTAAAGAAATATCTTGCCTTCAGTAAATGTTGTTTAGTTACTACTGGCAATAAGACCTTTGAGATGCAAAGAATTTTTTGAAATATAATCACACATGTTGTTTACTTGTTCATTATAAGAGTTGGTTAAGGGCTGGAGAGATGGCTTAGCGGTTAAGGCGCCTGCCTCCTAAGCCTAAGAACGCTGGTTCCAATCTCCAGAGGTTCCAATCTCCAGGTCCCACGTTTAACCAGATACAGTGATGCATGGGCGCAATGCCACACTTGACCACAAGAGGGCACACACATCTGGATTTTGTTTGCAGCCGCTGAGAGACTGCTGGTGTGCCCATTCTCTATCTGTCTCCCTCTCCCTCTCCCTCTCTCTCTGTCTCTCTCCAAAAAAAAAAAAAAAAGTTGATTAAGTACCATAGATATTCATGCAGAGCCATACTTAGTGCTGCACTTTGCACAATAGCCAGGGAATGAAAATACGGTACATACACACAATGGCATTTCCTTCAGCCGTAAAGCGAGATGAAATCATGACATCTACAGGAAAATAAACGGAACTGAAGACTGTAAGTTAACTCAAATAAGCCAGACTCAGACATATACAACATGTTTCTCTTGCATGGCAGAATCTAGGTTTAAACTTGTGTACATGTGCATGTGTGAGTGTGCATGTGCGTGTACATGTAAGCACAAGTAATAAAGATAGAAAGCAAACCATCAGAGGGCAGGAGTGATCTTAAGGTGGAGAGAGGATAATAGAGTACATAAAACATGAAAGCAGAAAGGAGAACTGCTCGAGGGGGAGGAAGGAGTGCGCAAGAGGAAGACAATGGGGAGGAAAGGAAGGAAGGAGGTTGAATAAGAACAAAGTATAATGAGATATATACTTGATATATATAATGATATATAGGTATGAAAACTCTACCATGAAACCCATTGCATTGAATGCTGAGTTAAAAACTCATTTTAAAAGCTAGTTGTGGTTTGAAATGTCCCCCATAGGCTCATGTGTTGAATGTAATCCCAAGGCTGTGGCACTATTCTGAAGGACTCTGAAGGTTATGCCTGTGCAGGTTCCTGTCCAGCTCACTGCTTCCTGGTCTACCAAGATGTGAGCAGCTTTGTCTCATGCCTCCACTGACACAGGTGGAGCTATGCCCACTGCCCTTCCCTGTCCTGATGGATGGAAACTGTCTGAAACTGTAAGCCCAGGCAGTCCTTCCCTCCCTTAAATTGTCAGGTATTCTGTCACAGTGATGCAAAAGTGATTAGTAAAGGGTTTTTAAATGAATTACCTTCTTTGTGAAAAAAATATTCACAAATTGTATGTAATTCATAATTTGCTAACTTCTCTCAAGAGCTATTGTGTCTTTGTTTGTGAGTCATTCTGTCTCCTTAGCTGTAATGGTGGCATTATGTAGCTCATTCTGAAAGTGGAAGTGGAGGGTGTGCGGATTAGCCACACGAAGCATCCTAATGTGAGGCTGCCTGTCACTGTAACCTGACTTCCAGGCACGAATTCCAGGACCCTCTGCAATGATGGCACATGTGGGCTGTACACAGAAGTCTTTCCTTCTCCTCACTTTACTAAGTAATCATATGAGGCAAACCAAGAAAAGCTTCAGAGCCTTTTAAGAAAATGATGGTTGAAACAAGTAACTGAAAAGAAAAAGAGACATTGCTTGATATTTTTGTATTCAGGAAAAAAAAAAAAGGCTGTGGAGAGAAAAGTTTTAAAATGCTAGTCTTAAATACGTTTTCCAATCATTAACTTTTTAAATGCCATTCAGGGGATAGTTGTGAGTTAGTAATTAAATAAACTTGTTAAGAGTAGGGACAAAATGCAAATAAATGACAACATTGTGAAAAATTGCTGAGGTGCTCTGGTTTAACTACTGTTAGTATAATTTATTTACTATGCTTTCAGACATAAAGCACATTAAAGCTAACTTCTCACTGGCAATAAGTAAGATGGTTTGCAGAGTGTGTGTGCAGACAGAACATGTCCCTAAAAGGGAGGGCAGTAAGTGTATTTATTACACCCTAAAAGGTTACCACAGAGCAGAAAGGACAGCCCCTTGGAAGCACAGCAAATAAAGGAGAAGGAGGTGGCACTGTGGGGGCTGCAGGTGGACAAGGTCTCTTTTCTAAAACTGAAAAACAAAACAAATAAACTATTTTTAAAGTAAGGAGGAATTAATATTCAGAATCCAAATATGTCAGGGGAAATCTCTCTTTCTTTCTCTCCCCCTCACCTCTCTCTCTTGCGTCGCTCTCTCTCTCTCTCTCTCTCTCTCTCTCTCTCTCTCTCTCTCTCTCTCGTGTGTGTGTGTGTGTGTGTGTGTGTGTGTGTGTGTGTGTGTGTGTGTGTGTGTGTGTTGACAGGGATCTACTGCTTAAGGGTTGAAGGGCCAGTGTGATTTCAAAGTTATAATTTTGGGAACACAGAATTCCTAACCTTTCATTTTCTCAATATTTTGCTGTATTCCTATCAGGGTTAATCAGCTCACTCAATGAAAGCATTTTTGCTCAAGTGAATTCTATCAGTTTCAACCCTTAATAAATATACGGTACTGAAGACATCTGATTGCCTGGGGTGTTTCCATTCTCATCAGCCTACCCAGTGTTTTGTGTCAATTATATTGCTGCTTTATATTTTTCACTGCACTTAATGTGAAACATGAACTAGAATTGGAGTTCAGGAAAGGTTTTCTACTCTTGGCTTCATTCAAAAGAAACAAAGCAGAAGAATATACTAGTATTTAACATTTCAGTTTTTGGTTGCAAAGAAAAATCATAGCATACTTTTTTTTTTTTTTTTCATTAGAGTGTTGGCAATCACAGACTGTCTAGGGAGTTACCAGGACTCAAACACAACAGGTACATAGTGAATTATACCTTGATACCCAATAAGTCACAGAAGTGTTTTTATTTATTAAAGTAGCCTTCACATACAATTTTAGTTTACACTTACTTTTTAGCAGACTTCTATGAACAAAGTACAGAGTCACCTAAACTTGTTCTAATCTAGTGACATTTCATCTTATTTTATTTTTAAATTTATCCGTAATTCCATTTATTTCAAGTTACTTTACACTACAGAAAGGTCACATTTAAGTAGAAGGGTGGAAGGGGTATGAACCTTGACACAAATCTGTTGGTGTTAGTAATTAAAGAATTTAAAAATATTAGCATCCCCCCCTAAGAATTTAAACTCATAATGAAAACTAGTATGGGAATGTAATCACTACACAAACGTGTACAAACCTGTGTAGAGTGCCAACTGAACTTACTTATAAATGACGTTTCTCCCAAATAACCTCTGCGTTTCAGAACAATGTCAAGAAACTTGGAGTCCTCATTGACCAGGTAATATTCTTTTTCAAAGGAGATCCATGCCCAGTTCAGACGAAAATGCTGGTTGGTCAATTTATTTCCTCCTAGAAAGTAGAAATTTAAAGCACTACATTACTACTTTCTTGAATGAATGGCCACAGACAAGCGATGCAATTTTAAGAATCAATATTGCTACGTTGTGACGCAGGGAACATGTGCGTGGAGACACAGAGTAGTGTCCAGTGCTGTTAGACAACCATTCAAGGGCTCGCTTTAATCCTGCAGAAATTCCTTGCTCTTTCTCTCTCTCTCTCTCTGGTTTTTTTTTTTTTTTTTTTTTTTTTTTTGTTTTTCGAGGTAGGGTTCTTGCTCTTTTAGGTCCTGAGGTTGACCAGAAGCAATTTAGTTGTCATAAAACAACATAGCCTGGTCGCAGGTTAAGCTACTAACCACAAGGGTGGCGCTTCAGCAAGCTTTTCTATAGCGAGGGCTGCAAGGTTCCTTTTGTGACATTCTCAACACACGCACCTTCACAAATAAATACCTCTTTTTGGTTCACCGAGCAATAGGGTGGAAGGCTTTAATTATAACCACTTAAAGAAAAGCAAATATCCCTTCTCCGCCTCCCTTCCCCACTAGATTCCACTCCATTCCTTAGAGCAGACAACTCTTTTCATTGATTTCCACTCCCTTCCCATCTCCCCACCAAAATGGAGCTGGCTGCCTATCAGGAGGAAATAAACGTGGTGTGTGATCTCTCTAATGTGAAAGCTACTCTCCCGGGTAAATGAAAGGAGCCGTGGTTATCAGCTGATCACTCTGCACCTACCCCTCCACTTCTTTAGATCTATGCCAATTATTTCAGAGTAAGGTGAGGTTTATAAACAAAGCCATCAGTAATTCCTTTTAAGTCTTTCTGGAAAAGGGCAGGAGAAAAAAAAGCTCAAATGATAAACATAGCTAGAGGCATTATTTTAATTCTAGTTCCTTCTCTTCTGATTTCACATAAAGAGAAAGAAAAAAAGAAATGAAAAAAAAAAGATGGGGGCCGGGCGTGGTGGCGCACGCCTTTAATCCCAGCACTCGGGAGGCAGAGGTAGGAGGATCGCCGAGAGTTCGAGGCCACCCTGAGACTACATAGTTAATTCCAGGTCAGCCTGGGCTAGAGTGAGACCCTACCTCAAAAAACCAAAAAAAAAAAAAAAAAAAGATGGGAAATGCAAGACTTTCCTTGACGGAGAGTAAAAAACTGCACCAGGAAACAAGCAGCTGAATATTCTCATGAAAATATGTTCTTTTATCTAGTTTTTTTAATATTTATTTTTATTTTGGAGAGAGACACAGAGAGAGAGGGAGAGGGAGAGGGAGACAGATAGAGATGGGCACGCCAGCAGTCTTTCAGCCGCTGGGAACGAAATCCAGATGTGTGCGCCCCTTTGTGGGCAAGTGTGGCATTGTGCCCTTGCGTCACTTTGCATTTGGCTAAATGTGGGACCTGAAGATTGGAACCAGCGTTCTTAGGCTTAGGAGGCAGGCGCCTTAACCGCTAAGCCATCTCTGCAGCCTTAGTTTTTTTTTTTTTTATGAAAATACAAAAAGTTATACAATGTTTTGGAGTTACCACATATGGAGGGGACTATGTGGAAATTGGTATTCTTGCTTACTGTTGCTTGACTTGTAAATTAGCCCCAGGGCCTTTAAGACATGCTCTATGGCAATGCATGCAAGAGGCAAACGGTTGCCCGTGTCACGCCTTGTATGTTTGCCTATAGAAGTTTTACTACAAAGAAGCAAAACTATATCTGTAAGGTATTCGCTGTAGTAGTTCTTATAAACCACTTAGGCCTGAGAAACTTCAAGTTATCCTATTGTAATACATGAAATCAATGCAATTATTCAATCATTAAACAGTCAATATTGGCCTCGGGCTGGAGCTCATGGTAGTGTTAGGCCAGGGTTGCTCAAGGCCCTGGGTTCAATCCCTAGTATTGCTGAAAAAGCAAACAAACTGTCCTCTTTCCCAAAACACTAAAGACAAAATTCTTACTGACTTAAATCTAACACTCAGAAACAGATGGGGCTGAGGCTGTGGGCTAGCTGTGGACGCAAGAGATTGTGCCGTGCTTTAGATGGACGGGAGTGTGGAGATTTCAATGTTTTAAGTTACTGTTTGGTATGTTTGCTTGGTTGTCATTTTGTTTTTGAGGCAGGGACTTGCTCTATAGGCCTCAGATTTGCAATCCTCCTGCATCCTCTTCCTGGGAGCTGGAATTACAGGTGGGTATCACCCTCCTGCCATGCTAATTTCTTTTCATTATAACGTGTAAATACATTGGCTATGAGGAATTTTGTGTGTCCAAGAAGGAAACCCATTTCATATTTTGTTCCGATGACTTTATCATACGTAGCATCCCCAGACCACAGGTGGTCCTGGTTCTTGAGAGCGGAGGCCATGGATTGGAAGGTTTCTCATCTCTGGAGTCAAAGGCTCTTTTATTACTAACCTGCTCTCTAATGTTGGACAGCATGCTTCCTTGGGCCTCAGTTTCCTTATCTGGAGAGTCAAATGGTAGGTGAGTAGTTATCACCTAGTTGCACTGAGGTCCAGGAGAGATAGCCAATATTATATCCAGCACCACGGGATGCGTACATGACATCATCAGCAAACCTGAGCTGCTGGCCCTGCCACCCGCGGCTCGACAATTCATTTGCCCGTGCCTCTTCTCACTGACCCTACTTCCCTACAGCTATGGTGCTCCCAGGGCCAACCCTGCTGTGGGAAGTTCCTGGTTTACCCTGCGCTGCGTTGTTCTCTTGTCTGCTCATTCAGAAGTCAACCTGGGTATCATCTAACTCCAGAGATTTACAATCTTCACTCTTGAGACACCTATGTCCTCTGTCAACCCCTCAAGGCTGTCTCTCTCTCTCTCTATCTCTATCTCTCTATCTCCATTCTGCTCCAAGGCCCCGCAGCCTTCTCCTCTCTGAGCCCATGGCACTCTTGTTTTATTCCTCCATACAGCTGGGTGCTTAGTAGATAGATATGGAGAATGCTGTTTAGTTGAACTAATTGTTATGACAGTCATCATACAGGACACTGAGAATGCTCATTTTGTTACACCACTGTCACAGGTTCACCAGCTAAAGGTCTGATTTCTAATGAAATTACTGCATGAAAAAATGACTTCTTGCTACATTTATTTCTGTCCACTTGCATGCAGTTCCAGGAGCTCAGGTTTTTCTCTTGTCATGTTATCTGAGTTACTCCTTGCCCATCCCAAAACCTATAGTTTTTTTTCTAATTTTTTAATTTTTTATTTATTTATTTGAGAGTGACAGAGAAAGAGGCAGATAGATAGAGAGAGAGAATGGGCATGCCAGGGCTTCCAGCCACTGCAAACGAACTCCTGATGCATGTGCCCCCTTGTGTATCTGGCTTACATGAGTCCTGAGGAATCCAGCCTCGAACCGGGGTCCTGAGGCTTCACACGCAAATGCTTAACCGCTAAGCCATCTCTCCAGGCCTACAGTTTTAAGTTATTATTTGAACATGCCTGCTTTCAGAGTTCAGTGTTAATTTTTACAACGTGTGACATGCCTGCTTGTGAAGATCAAAGTTAAAGTAATCATTTTCTTTAAACATTTTCTTTTGATGTGATAAATAGAAATTAAGAAGGATAGATGGGTGGCGGTAAAGGAAGGGGTTGGTTAAGGGTTGGTTAAGATACAAGGAAAAAGTGACTGACAGTGAATGCAGTTCACAATAATCTATGTGGACTTTGGATCTTTTTGTTTTTGCCTGTGTGTATGTGTGTTGTGGGGGTGTATGCTTGTGTATGTGCCCTTGTGGCACTCCATAGTACTCCTGCAGCCAGGTTCTCCTCTGTGCTGGTTAGAGTGGAATATCTGGTTCCCCACTCCATTGTTCTTCTGCCTGGGTCTCGTTTGGAACCAGAGTCTCTTTTGAAGTTTCCAGAGCTTGCAGAGAGCCATTGATCATCTGATCTGTGCTCCACTGTGAGACTGGGGTAACAGAAATTTGTGGCCATATCAAACAATTTTATGTTGGGATCTGGAGATTTGAACTTGCACAGTTGCAGGCCCCCTCAGGCCCTCACATTTGCACAGGAAGCTCTCCTAACCATTGAACCATCTGCCCAGCCCTCGCTTTGATTGTAAATAGCCCCCAAAGGTTTATGTGTTAAAAACTTGACTCCTGGCCCAGAGCATCATTGGGAGACTATTGGCTGTGTGGAGGCAGGCTTGAGTGGAACAAAGTTAAGACACTGAGGATGCCATCTTGAGGGGGACAATGGGACCTGGGCCCTCCTCTTCTCTCTGTTTCCTGGCCTCCAGGAGGTGAGCTGTTTTCTCCCTGCTTCCTGCCATGATCTGATCCCACACCACAGGCCCACCACAGGCACAAAGGCCAATTGATCATGGCCCAGGACCTCTGAAATTGTGAACTAACATGGATATGTATTCTTTTAAAACCATTTTATTTATTTATTAGAGAGAGAGAGAAAGATGCAGATAGATAGAGAAGAATGGGCGCCTCAGGACCTCTAGCTACTGCAAACAAACTCCAGACACATGTGCCACCTTGTGCATCTGGCTTACATGAGTATTGGGGAATCAAACCTGGATCCTTAGGCTTCACAGGCATGTGCCTTAACCATTAAGCCATCTCTCCAGCCCTGGATCTGTATTCTTATTAAGATGATTATCCCAAGTACTTTGGTATATAACAGGAAACTGACCAACCTAGTTGACTGTATATTTTATGAATAACTGGAAAAGAGGAATTTGAAGGTTCCAAAATGAAGACAAGACAGAAAGATAGAAGTATTAATGACTCATCTTGATCAGTGCATATTGTATGCATGATTGAGCTGTCACATTGTACCATCACTTCCGTTGAATGGGAAACGTCCAGCTACATCCAGCCCCATCGAGTTTTGTGTGTGTGAAGTAGGGATTTTGTATGTATCCTTGTCTTCTCCCTGTATCCTTACCTTGCCCACGTCTTTTGGCAATTCTACTTCTATACATCTGACAATTTTTATCCTGGTTTTAATAATTTGATCTTCTCTTTTATAACAGTCCAAAACACGTCATTCTCTTCTAAATATTACACGCTGAAGAATATTGAGTGACGAGGCTGTCTCTGTAGCCTGTGTGGATCCGAACGCCTCCTGGCAAACCTTAGCATTCTCCAGCCCCTTGATTTGAATTTTCTTTTCCTGTACCGGCACGACACTTTCCACAAATCTTCTCCATATAGTCACTTACTGTCTGATTATTCTCCATCTCCTCCCTCTCTACCCCATGGTCCAGCAGGGCATGCTGACTGTTAAGAAAATGCCCACTGAATGAATGACAAACTCTGCTGTCTGGGATGAAGGCAATTATGCAATGCTTCAGTTGTTGGGCCATAGGAATTCCTGCATGAGATAACCTATTACTTTCAGTAGTGAATCTTTTCATTTAAAAAGCAATTACTCTTAATGACATTACTGAGATGAGACATCTTTCCCACTTGAACACTATATGAAGATTTTTTTTAAAGTGATTACAAATGTAAACTATTGAAATTTGTGTTTATCTAAATGATACCTACAGGATTAAAAGGCCTCCATTCTGTCAGAGTGGTGTCGATGATCAGAGATACCTAATTTCATTCCTGTTTAAAAATTTGTACAACTTGGGCTGGAGAGATAGCTTAGAGGTTAAACACTTGCCTGTGAAGCCTATGGACCCTGGTTCGAGGCTCAATTCTCTAGTATCCACGTAAGCCAGATGAACATGGTGGCGCATGCGTCTGGAGTACATTTGCAGTGGCTAGAGGTCCTGGCACGCCCATTCTCTCTCTCTCTCTCTCCTCCTTTCTCTGTCTCTAATAAGTAAATAAATAAAAAAATTTAAAAAAATCTGAAACTTAGTTTCAAGCGAGTGTCTATGGCCTGAAGGATGGAGGTCTATGGAAAAAAAAGAGCAACATCTCCAGTCACTCGAGGTTTTGAATTTCATATACTTTAACAAGTTTGCCTCTATTTCACAGGGCCACCCACCACTGACATTCCATTCCAAATAAAAATTGAAAGCAATATCAAGAAGCTTTGAGATGGCCCAGGTTAATTATTCTAGTAGTTTTACATTTATTTTAAGCCTGGATTTTTAAGTAGCTATTCAGATACAGAACGTGAAGTCTAGAAAGCTGAGCTCTAGATGGAATTAAATACTATTAAATACTTCTGAACCATGCACATGTGAACACATTTGGTTTTAGAATGTCTAAAATCTCAGCAGTCACTTGTTACCTAGGAATGGCATAGGGGCTGGAAGACCTAACTATGCTCTTGCAGAATTGAACTGTTTCATCAAAGAATGGAAAGCTGCTTTGCTCATTTATTATATGCTGTGTAAATGCCTCTAAAATTGCAGTAAATGGAAATAATACATGTTGATACTATAACCAATGCTATAGATTACTGAGTGTGAAATTGTACATGAAATTCAACAATTTAGAAAGGGGATACATTTTTATTTACATGTGATCAGTCGCCTTTCTAAAACAGACTGACTTTCCTGAGGCTCCTGAAGCTAGTCTCAGTGTTTCATTAGAAACAAGTTAACACCCATAGCTGGTGTCATAAATCCTAGAGCAGGTGCCTGACAGCTGATAACTCCTCCCCCAAATGCTTTGTCCCTAAACCCTGACACTAAAGCCATTAAAGGTGTTGATGAAAATAATCCTTTTGAACTTTTTCCAGCTGGTCTTTAGTCTTCCTCATTGTCCATTTCAATTCAAATTCAACAGACATTTCAGAATAACAAAGAATCCCAATCTTCAATGATTCCTCTCTAAAAACACAGGCTTCCTGATTTCACTGAAGACAAAGCATGCTTCCTTAACACTGTAGTGTTACAACTCTGATCTGTGCTTGCTGAAGTTGGTACCTATTTAGTTTTAACATGGAATTTCTTCTTGGACAAAAATTAGCTACTGACAGAGAAGGCTGCTTGTGTGTTTTATTTGATAAAGTTTCATTGCCAAGAATACAGTTCAACCTGGAAGCTGAAGGGTGAAAAATCAAATATACAGCAACAAGAAAAAAGATCTCTGGATAGAATCTTAAATCAGAAATAGAAATAGATATATAAGGCCAGGGATGTTGCTCAGTGGGAGAGTGCTTGGGCTAGAATGGGTATTTACATTGGACAAGATTAAGGTACTATTACCTAATTTACTGGGGAAATTGGGTGATTTGATTTTTAGGCAGATTTAATGAAGTTTTATTCTCCTAGAGGAGAAATCCAGTGATTAGCAGCCCTTCAACCTCCATTGGGATCAGAGTTAATAATTCCCGTGAGGAGAGTCTAAACTTAGCTACTTAAGTTTATACTATTTTATTGTCATTTCTGTGACAGAATGACCTCTTAACTTTGCATTGCCTTTACAATCTTCCTTCATAGGAAGATCTAAAGAGCTCTGTCAGCTTGTGGAATCTGGTCTTCTGGCTATTAAAGCCAGGTTGGTTTTACTGTTTACTGAAAACCACACTGAAAAGCTGAGCTGGTATTCAACTAAGGGGGGTGGTACTTACACAGAGACAGAGCCCCCAAGCTGGGAATGGCAGGTGCTGGGAGGCACTGACCAGGGGCTAAGGGAGTGTGCCAGGGGGAGGGAGCACTTTAACCGGAGTGGATCAAAGACAAAGAGATAGTGTTTAAATGAGCCTGCAGTCAGGGCGGTATTTGAACATCCAGGGGTTTGGAGAGGAAGGTATTCCTGAAAGATAGTAAGTCAAGATAAGAAACCCAGTAGAAAGGGAACTTCAAAGAATTCAATTTTAAGGAGCTCAGGAAATTTTCTAAATATTAATTTACTTTTTTTTTTTTTTCTACTTAAGCAACTGGATATTAGAGACAAAGAAGCAGTAGCAACGTGCACCCCTAGTCTGTCTGGAGCAGAGGCTCATCTTGGGTGACCCAGACACCCAGACATGAACACTCTGACCCAAAAGCAAAGATAGCTGGTGATGCTTCTAAAATACCCAGAGACACACGCCAGGCATGGTGGCGCACACATTTAATCCCAGCACTTGGGAGGCAGAGGTAGGAGGATCACTGTGAGTTTGAGGCCACCCTGAGACTACAGAGTGCATGCCAGATCAGCCTGGGCTAGAGCTAGACCTTGCCTTGAAAAACTAAAACCAAACCAAAAACAAACAAAAAAAAACAGGGACAGAGCCAGAAGAATTGCTAGTACTTGGTACATTTAGTGATTATTTAGTCTAAGTATCTTAAAAATCACTGAAATAAGCAATTTTTGACCATTGATAAATTATTTCCTCCCTCTATTTTGTGTACTATTACTCCCATATATCCACTGCCTTATATGCTCCCCGAAACAGCCAGTCCTGTTCAAGGGACCACAGCTACAAAGAAAAGGACATGGAGAAAGGGGAGACATGGTATGACATAGTGTGACAAAGACCCAGTGGGTGGAGAGACATAGGCAGGGCACATCCTGGGGTCTATTAGAAGGCATTTCTGGGAAAGGCATAAATAAGTACCAGCTTCATAGCCAGGAGGGTAAGGGGGGGGCATGATTATCTTATGAACAGTGCTGACGTCAGCTCCAGACGTCACTGTTTATTCTTCTGCAGAGTCTATAGCTGAGCAGTTGTCCGGTGATGTCGGGGGTGAGATGGGAAGATGGGAGTGACAATATGCCAGTGCTCATCTTAGAAGCCGACAGCATCACAGTCCACCTTGTGTCATGTAGTTCTGTCCCCTAGGGATATGAATTTGGGCACATATATTTTCATAAAAACTATAGGATCGGGGTACAGGATAAGACTTCAAAGACTTCGTGGTCATGGGCTGGAGCAGGGGTAGACAGGCAGTTCATCCACATCGTTCCTGGATTCTATATTTGCAAATTCTCATCTAGACTCATAACAATGTACTTTCAACTCCCCAAATCAATGTGTGATGATTTTGTTGTCATTCGTGGGCATTTGCATGTGGTGTGAAAAATTTTGCATTGTCTGATACTCTGCCTTCATTTTACAGCACTCATCCTATAAATACATGTCCATTTCACACACAGGTGGGCCTAGGTAGTGGTTTGATTCAGGTGTCTCTCATAAACTTAAGTATTCGGAATGCTAAGTTCCCAGCTGATGGGGATTTGGGAATTAACACCTCCTGGAGGCAGTGTATTGTTGGGGGCGGGCTTATGGGTGTTATAGCTAGTTTTCCCTTGGCAGTGTTTGGCACACTCTCCTATTGTTGTTGTCCACCTGATGTTGGCCAGGGGGTGACGTCCACCCTCTGCTCATGTTGTCATTTTCCCCTGGCATCATGGAGCTTCCCCTCAAGTCTATAAGCCAAAATCAACCCTTTTTCCCCACAAGCAGCTCTTGGTTGGGTGATTTCTGCCAGCAGTGCGAACTGGACAGCAACAGCCTATATCCTGGCGTTGCAGTTCTATGTGTTCTCCTCAACCCAAGAAGGTTGTAATGTACTTTATCAAGAGCATGTATATTAGATAAGCTTGTTCACTCATGAATTAGTGCTGCTGGCTGTAAGCAATGCTAGTGATCAACACACACGCGTCAAACAGTGTCACTGTGTGGAAACACATGAAAGAAAGTGATGTGCTGGTGAAAATATTGTCACTAAAACTTACAGGAACTTGACCCTGTGTTTCTCGTAGGAGCAACCATTGTGTTCACTAATTTAGTATCCATAGCAGTTTTGTGGGTTTGTTGTTGTTGTTGTTGTTTTTCTTTTTTGGAGTTAGGGTCTTGCTGTAGCCCAGGCTGACCTGGAATTCCTATGTAGTCTCAAACTCATGGCGCTCCTCCTACCTCTGCTTCCTAAATCCTGGGATTAAAGGTGGTACATATCACCTTCTTTGGAGGCAGTAGAACTGAGTAGTAGGAATGGGCTACCTCCATTTCCTCTCTGGAATCAATCCCTTCCCAGACTCAGGCTCCGGAGCAGTGACCGTCAGGAGCTGGACTGCTGGACTCTGATGGGTAGCTTTCGCCTTCCTCCAGCATCTGTCCCAGGCCACCACAGCACTGGGAAGCAGATGCCACTGTGGCTCGTGTGAGACAGGGGTTCCGCCTCATGCATAGCTACCTACTTTATTTTATTTTTGGAGAGACACAGAGAGAGAGAGAGACAGAGGGAGAGGGAGAGGGAGACAGATAGAGATGGGTGTGCCAGCAGTCTCTCAGCTGCTGTGAACAAAATCCAGGTGCATGCACCCCCTTATGGGCAGTGCGGCATTGCGCCCTTGTGTCACTTTGCAACTGGCTAAATGTGGGACCTGGGGATTAGAACCGGATTCTTAGGCTTATCAGGCAGGCGCCTTAACCGCTAAGCCATCTCTCCAGCCCGCTACCTACTTTAAAGCAAGGCTATATCAAGAGAATTTATAGTGTTGCTGTTGTTAATCTATATGAAACTAATGAAATTTGAATGAATGCCTACACTTCTTTCAAGTAATCTGATCACTTCATTCAAGTTAACACTGAACTTTAGACCATGCCAGCATCATTTTAATTTGCTAAATTTGTGCTATTGATTAGAAACGGAACATTGTCTAACTGAGTGTCCATGCACCCCTCCGCAAACACCTTGTGCTGATGAACAGGGAGGCAGGCAGACAGAAAGAGTTCAATGGAAAGGCAGAGGGTAAAGGTCAGGGTCTGAATGTTTGCAAATTGCAGGAAAATGAACACAAGCTAAGAGCTAAGAATGTCTTGTTTTAGGAACAGCTTTGGAGCTGTAGTCACTAGTGGGAGGCTGCAGGGGAAACCCCTCTGATGGACGGGAGCCATCACGAACAGCTGGGCGGGACAGGCAAGCCTGGGCCCGCAGGCAGGCCTCCTGCAAATGATCTCAGCATGCTCCCTTCCCCCAGCCTCAGCTCCCCAAGACAAACAAATAAATTAAATTTGCAAAGAATGTGTTTATTTTCATCACCAGCAACAAAAACCAAAAAGGGAGATCTCCAGGGATTAAACATTTTTCTTAAATCAAACTTGACCTGAGTCACATTTCACCTTCGTGAAATGAGCCTGAGCCGGGGGAATGAAAGCCTTCCCAGGAGTGCGGATTTCAGGTGCACATCCACATCCACACAGGTCAAAAGACAAAGCAAACACATAGCTGCGGGGGACTCTCATCTACCACATGGACCACGCCCATTAGTCTATTAGTCTTAAAAGCTAACTTAAGCCGGGTGTGATGGCGCCCGCCTTTAACCCCAGCACTAGGGAGGCAGAGGTAGGAAGATCGCCACCCTTAGTCACCTTCAGGTCAGCCTGAACTAGAGTGAGACCCTACCTCGAAACCACCCCCCAAAAAAACTAATTTAGTCAGAGGAAATACATGATCCTGAAAACCTATGATGGGGAGGGGGGCGACGGATAGGGAGGAAATCATGAGCCTTAAGGGGTGTAACACCTGCTGGTGTCTGGCTAAATCCATATATGATGCTCACCAAACTGCCCTGTAAGCACTTTTCTTAATGTTCATACCCATATATTCATGCTACTCTCACTTTTGGTTAGAGAAGCTTCTCTTTTCAGATGGTGGTGACCTCTGGGATGACTCAAAAGGCACCATAATGCTGAAAAGTGACAGAGGAGTGGTCAGCACTGAAACATCTCTATCACACCCTCCAAGTCTCAGGGTCCATTGTGGAAGAGGTGACAGAAAGAATGTAAGAGCCAAAGGAAGATTCCTTACAATGCAGTCTTTCAGGCACAAAATGGCCTGGATATCCATGACCTTGCAGTGCCTGACACTACCTACACAAGACCATCAAAATAGGAGGAAAAGATGATGACATCAAAATAAAAGACAGACTGATTAAGAGAGGGAAGGGATATGATGGAGAGTGGAGTTGTGAAGAGAAATTGCAGGAGAGAATTACCATGGTTTATTGTCTATAATTATGGAAGTTGTCAACAATAAAAAATAAAAAAGATAACTTAGTCATTTTAATACTATCATAGGAGAGCCACTAAAGGATTTTTTTTTTAGTTTTGCTAAAAAAGTAGCCCTGTATTTTAAACAAGAACAGAAATTAACTCAAGAGCTAATTATGTTGACAACACAAATACAGACATGAAATATCTGGAGTATGGATGCACGGTGCCTCTTCTCATTGGTCATTTTACCAATATCCAGAAAGTTTGTTGTGATTTGAGCAGAATGACAAAGTAGCTGTTTGTGAAGGCAGATTACACAGGGTTTTCAAGCCGTTTTCAAGCCTCATCTCGGCTTCTTTTCCTTTTAACGGGCTGTGATTGCAAATATGAAACACAAAAGCATGAGTGTGTGCATACACACATCTATATGTCAATGTGGGAGGGGCTTACCTTTCCCCCTTTAAAGCAGCCTGTCCTTTGTCCTGGTTATGAATAGAAATAGAAACTGAAGCAAGCAAGGCCAATACTTTCTTAGACACATAGACACCGTGGCCGCTGTGCAGAGCTGAGCTAGGCTGTTAAGAGGATCCACACCCTCTCCCCCTCTGGGGAAGGAGAAAATACCAAAGCAAACACCTGGCCCAGCAAGATTTCATGCGAGCAGTGCCTCAAGCTACAAATAAATTTATTAGATCCCTGGCAACACATTCTTAAAATAAACCTAATAGCCTTAGGTCTCTGTTCAAACCAAAGCCTAATTCTTTTTGTGGCGCCAGACATCTCCCCCACCCCAAGAGGACTGAAGAAGCCAGTGGTCTCACTACCCTCCACCTCCAGGAGGAACCTGTTCAGCACCTTGTAGTTAATTCCTGGCCAGGTGAGGCTGTCTTCCTCCTTTTTCATCTAACAGTACCACGCACATTACTGTGAGATGATGCCCCGGTACAATCCAAGTGCATTATAGCCAGAACTATATTTTGTATTATTTAGTGTGTGTTAAACCCACATAAATATAAAAGAGAAAAAAAAATTTTGTCATCTGTGAAAAAAGTACAAAATAAATCTTCAACTTCACTTGTTTCATTATTACCCACGTTGATGGAGGGATTGGAGTAAAAGAAACATTCTAAGAATTAAAATAGTATGGCTGAATCTTAATTCCGCAAGTTGAAAAGTCAAAGCTAAATGAAAACTTCCTAAAATTTTTTTTGGTTGAATTTAGTGCTCTGTTGATTTAAATTTGAATTAGAAATATATCCTATTTGTTTCTAGCAGCAAAATAAAGATTTTTAAATTTTAAATTTCTTTAATTATAATTCAATCATATTAATTGCACAAATAAATACGTTTCACTGTAATTATTTCCATACATGCACACCTCACAGTTGGATCCTGTCCTTTCTCCCTTTGCCTTCTTGTGCCCTTTTTTCTCTTCCCCTGCTTCCCTCCCTAGTGGTCCATTTACTTTTCCAGGTCATTCATCTTTTAAGATGGCAGCTTTAACTGTCTATAACTAAAAAGATTATATATATATATATGAAATCACTGGGCGTGGTGTCGCACACCTTTAATCCCAGCACTAGCGAGGCACAGGTAGGAGGATCACTGATATATATATGAAATCACTGGGCGTGGTGTCGCACACCTTTAATCCCAGCACTAGCGAGGCACAGGTAGGAGGATCACTGATATATATATGAAATCACTGGGCATGGTACAGGTAGGAGGATCACTGATATATATATGAAATCACTGGGCATGGTGTCGCACACCTTTAATCCCAGCACTAGCGAGGCACAGGTAGGAGGATCACTGATATATATATATATATATATGAAATCACCGGGTGTGGTGTCGCACACCTTTAATCCCAGCACTAGCGAGGCACAGGTAGGAGGGTCACTGATATATATATGAAATCATACCTTTAATCCCAGCACTGAGGAGGATCACTGATATATATATGAAATCACATGGTGCACACCTTTAATCCCAGCACTAAGCGAGGCAGAGGTAGGAGGTCACTTGATATATATATGAAATACCTTTAATCCCAGCACTAGTGAGGCACAGTAGGAGGATCACTGATATATATATATGAAATCACTGGGCATGGTGTCACACACCTTTAATCCCAGCACTAGCGAGGCACAGGTAGGAGGATCACTGGGAGCTTGAGGGCAGCCGGAGACTCCATAGTGAATTCCAGGTCAGCCTGGGCTAGAGCAAGACCTTACCTCCAAAAAAAAACAAAACAAAACAAAAAGAAGTTACACATAAAATCAAACCTAGCTCAAACCTAGGTACCCAGCTATTGGTTCTGTGACAGATCAGCAAGTTCTTGTCATTGCTTTCTTCCAAGGCAGGAGAGAAGACAGGATGGAAAAGTGAAGGAAGGAGAGTCGCACAGACACAGAGAGACAACGGGATGCAAAGCTTCCACAGCATACATTTGTTCATTTCTTTTCATTTATTTCAGATTAGCTTCACACAGGTCGTCCTGGTGCTTACCTTGCAGTGGTATTTAATTAGGGGGACCCTCTGGTGACTGCTCTGATCCCTTTAAAATTACAGCAGAGCTACACATGTGCTCAGTCCTCCTTGGGGATCTCACTACTACAGGTTAGTACAAAAGCTATCCGTTTACAGATTTAGCTGGAATGGGGAAGATGAGGAGGAGAAGTGCTACCAGAACAACAATGCATATAAGCACAAGTCTGCTGGCTTAACCGTCTCAAGAGCATCAGACGCTATTTAAAAACTTAGACAACATATGGTTTAATTCAATGTGTATTTTTGAACAGAGCTCCATGCGCTGCACATATATGAGGAAGTATAAAGTTGGCTCACGTCCACTTCCTTCTGGAAAACTTAAGTCTCTAGTCTTAAATCTCATGAGTACATTTAAATTCAAAATTGAAAGTTAAGAAGTGAACATCGAGGTCCTTGGGCTCAGGAGCAGTGGGGGAGGGTGTCAGGCTGGGGAGACCCCAGTGAGCTCTGCGCATGGGCATGAGGAGGGACCCAGTGGACTGTGCCATCAGAGCTGAAGGACCCATAAATAGCCAGGTGCAGGAAAAGGACAGTGACTCGTTGTAGGCACCAAGGAAACCAGTCGGCTATGTGGAGCTTGGGGAAGGAGCAAAGAAAAGGTGAGATCCACTGGAAGTCAGGCTGCCTCCAGGGGGAGAGACATAGCCTGCATTACATTATTCTTTAAGAAAGACTGATTTTGAGTCAGGTGTCATGGTGCGTGACTTTAATCCTAGCACTCGTGGTAGGAGGATCACTGTGAGTTTGAGGCCAGCCTGAAATACATAGTGAATCCCAGGTCAGCCTGGGCTAGCTAGAGTGAGACCCTACCTCCAAAAACCAAAACCAAAACCAAAACTAAAAGCAAAAATAAAATAAAACAAAACAAAAAGACTGATTTTGAAAAAAAAAAAAACAGTAAAAAGTTTTAATAAGGTTGTGGAATTAAAAATAATCTTTGTGCGCTATCAGCAGGAAAACAAATTGTCACAGCATTACAGAGAACAGCATGGAAGTTGCTCTGAAAATTAAAACTAGAGCTACTGGGTCCCACAACCCTAGGTCTGGGTAGAAATTTGAAAGAACTGAGACTAGAATGTTGAAGAGATAGCAACATTCCAATGTTCATTTTTCCTGATAACTTACATAAAGAACCTTAGCACCTGTCAGTGGATGAATGCCAGTGAGCATGTGGTATGTATTCACAGCGCAATGGAATTTTATTTAGCCTGAAAAAAAAAAACAAAAAAAAAAAAAAAAAAACAAGGAAATCCCGTGACTTACTAAAACATGGAGGAACCTGGAGAACATGATGGATGCTAAAGGAACAGAATCCAACACAGCCCTGTATGATTCCACTTACATGTGCATCTAAAACCACCACACTTACACAGGGGACGTGCAGAACAGTAGTTGCCAGAGACCTGCAGCCCAGTCTCTTAGGTCAAATATAGGTGTTTTCAACGTAACCCTCAAGCCTTGGGCACTGGTTAGTAAATCCCATTGCCAGATATGGGTTATCCCCCCACGGTGAGCTGTTGGTCAGGGAAACCCAAGAGACCCCTCAAAACTATGCAGGCCATTACCAAAACTTTTGCTTACCCACCAGAGCTGAGTGGTAAGACCCTATTGCTGAATATAACCACAGGCTGCAGACACAGTACAGCAAGAGATTATGCTAGAATCTAGAATCAAGCCAACTCTCTGCTGGCTAGTGCTGGAATGTTCTATGCAAGTTGCTAGGGGATAATGGCCACCAAGGGCATGAACAAGCAGGGGATTCTTCAAGCTCCAAAATCAACCAGCCAGAAAAGTAGTACACACCTGTGCAATAGTGGACACAGTGTACGTTGGTTATCAACAGCTCTCTGATTGGATAGGAGGCCCGCTCACTGAGAGAGAATGCATACCTGGTACTGAGGACCAAGCCAGAATCCTATGGACAGAAAGGCCATCGACTCCAGAAAGAAACCTCAGTGGCCTTTGGTCAAGAAATGTGGCCATATCCATTTAAAAGTCTCTTGCATAACTAGGCTTTTCCCCTTTAATCCATGCTGCCCTCACTCTTGGTTGGAGTATCTACTTTTTATTTTTATAGATGGTAGTGAATGCTGGGGAGACCCAAGATCCATCAATGTGACAAGAAAAGATAGCTGAAATGCCTAGCAGGAGACGACCCATCTCCATCCCATTTACCAGGGCCCGCGAGACATGACAGAGGAAGTTATGATCTAAAAATGAGTGCTGCTCTAATTGCTAGCCTGACAACCAACTCCAGGGCGATGGTGATAGACAATGAGGACACTCAAAATGCTTCAAAGCAGAAATTCAGATATTGCAAACAGCTTACCACTAAAGTAGTCTTTTTTTTTTTTTTTTTTTTTTTTTTGAGAGAGACAGAGAGAGAGACAGATAGAGAATGGGCATGCCAGCAGCTTCTTAGCTGCTGTGAATGAACTCCAGATGCATGTGCCCCCTTGTAGTCAAGTGCAGCATTGCGCCCTTGCATCATTTTATGTCTGGCTAAACATGGGAACCTGGAGAATTGAATGGGCATTCTTAGGTTTGGCAGGCAGGCGCCTTAACCACTAAGCCATCTCTCTAGCCCTAAAGTAGTCTTATAACACACCCATCAAGGCTCAGGGAACATTGCAGAAGAAAGAGTGGAAAGATTTTAACAGCTACAAGGTGGGAAGGAATACCCTGAGAGACTATTCCCCCCACCCCCAGAGACGGACTGCTGCATCCATGACCTCACAGTGAACATCAATAACCCCACTTCAGTGGACTAGGGGTGGGTATAACCTGACGGGAATACAATCAACATCCAAAAGGTTAATACAATAAAATTAATTAAAAAAAAAAAAAAGAAGCTGGAGCCGGGTGTGGTGGAGCATGCCTTTAATACCAGCACTTGGGAGGCAGAGGTAGGAGGATCGCCGTGAGTTCGAGGCCACCCTGAAATGACATAGTGTAGTCCAGATCAGCCTGAGCTAGAGTGAGACCCTACTTCAAAAAAAAAAAAAAAAAGAAGAAGAAGCTGGGCATGGTAGTGGAATTTCAGCACTCGGGAACTCGGGAAGCAGATGTAGTAGGATTGCTGTGAGTTTGAGGTCACCCTGAGACTACATGGTGAATTCTAGGCCAGCCTGGGCTAAAGCGAGGAAGGAGAGAATTGTTTGCAATATTGTCTGCCAGACACAAAGTGGCCTGGATATTCATGACCTCAAAGTGGCTGATGCTACCTTCACAAGACCGACATAACAGATGGAACAAAAAGAGATGACATCAAAATAGGAGAGTGACTAAGTTGGAAAGAAGAAAGGATTCAGTGGAGGGGGATTTGGGAGGGGAAAAAGGGAGGACCACTGATCATTGTATATCATTTTTATTTATGGAAGTTGTCAATAAAATGTTTCAAACATGTTGGTCTCTTAAGTACTATGTGAAAGACATTGGCATGACAAACTAAGTTCTTTCTTTAAAGATCCGAACATCTACACATTCTATATATGCTGGGATTTGAAAATCAGGTCTTATATAATAAACATAAATTCTAAGGTTCTATTATTATTATTTTTGGTGTGGTGTGTGTGTGTGTGTGTCCTTGAGAAAATGATGGAAAGGAAGGAAGCCTTAGAGGCCGTTTATTTTGAGCAATAAAGGGAAACCAATACTGGATTTTTTGGGAGGAGTTTTGGACCCATGTGTCTGTTTGGTAGCAAATGAAGACCAGGGCTGGGGAACAGCTCAGTGGTTGAGGCATTTGCCTGCCAAGCCTGATGACTCAGGGTCAGTTCCCTAGTACCCATGAAAAGCCAGATGCACAAAGTGGAGCACGTTTCTGGAGTTTGTTTGCAGTGGCTAGTGGCCCTGGTGTGCCCATTATTTCTCACCACATCTCTGCTTGCAAATAAATAAAATTTTTTAAGAAAAGAAAAAGAAAATGAGGATCAGTGTGACAAAATTGTCTCTCTCTTTTTTTAAATTTTTAATTTATTTATTTGAGAGAGAGAGAGAGATACAGAAATAGGCAGGTAGAGAGAGAGAGAGAGAGAGAATAGGCGCGCCAGGGCCTCCAGCTACTGCAAACAAACTCCAGATGCACGCGCCCCCTTGTCCATCTGGCTTACATGGGTCCTGGAGAATCAAGCCTTGAACTGGGGTCCTTAGGCTTCACAGGCAAGCGCTTAACCACTAAGCCATCTCTCCAGCCCCAAAATTGTCTCTTAAACTAAAGTCAACCACATTTTCTTCACTTGGTTAATATACCATGTAGGCAACATTTTATGAATATGCTGAGGAATGGAGACGATGGCTGTTGCACAGAAGTTTTGTTACATACAGAAACTGTTGAAAGGCATATTTTGCAAACAAATATATTGACTTTACACCTCATAAAACAGCCTAAGCCAGTAGTTCTGTGAGATTGAGTAAATAATAATTATTAATAATAATTATTATTATTATTATTATTATTTTTGCCTTGGGACACTTAACAATGTCTAGAGACATTTTAGGTTATCATAACTGGGGAGGGGGGAAAGGGAAGAGAGGCTGTTGATGTTATTTTCCAGTGGGATCTTCCAAAACACAGGACAGTGAGACCCCTCCCTTTCCTCTACAAAGAATGAGAATTATCTGGCCCCAAACATCAATACTGGTAGTGTTGAAAAGACACGGTCTAAACTGATTATCTTCTGGCATATCAACATGTATAACCTCACGTATATATATTATCTGACTTTTCTTGGTAAATCTGTTTTCTTAGGGATTGAATTAATAATACATATGATCAAATGATCAACTAGCGCCCCCTTGCAGTTATGCAGAACTTCCACCACTGGTGCGGAAAAGCTGCTTGTTCCAGTGCTTCCTCTCTTGTTACAGGAAGCAGTTGAGCCAGTAGCTTTCCTATTCAGTCAGAATTTATAGCTAATCCCATGGGAAGCTGTGGGTCAGGAAGGACCTGCACAAATGCACTGGTCTGTGTCCAAGTGAAACTCTATGCATGATTGAGATTTTAGTATGAAATCAAGTATGAGGGCAATGATTTCCATTTGAGATGTTTTCAGCAGATTAGGTCCAGTGCACCTGAGTAGGAGGCCGAAAGCTTCCTGTGGTCATTGTAGGTAAATAACACTGAGTGCTGAGCAGATGCTGTCCAACTGTCTGAGTGTTTGGTAGCCAAAGGAGAAACACTGCATGACAAATGCATGTGTACTGTTCTGTGTAAACACACACATGCACGCATGCACGCACGCACGTTCCCGTGCAATTTTACTCTTGCTTTTGTAAAATACTTTTCAAAAATATAGAATGTGTATTGCCCTTTATGTGACTCTCTATGGGTATTTAAAAAGCATTTACCAAAATGTTTATTTGGAATCATATTTTACTTGGCTGTTAGCAGCAGGTTTTTTTTTAAAGGCACTCTATATTAACTAGGAGGCAGATATAGTACATTAAACTATACAAACAAAACTATGCTGCAGCCATCTCTGGGATTTTTGTTCCATGAATGTGTCCTGAACATGTGTGAGGACACTCAGCGTCTTGGAGCTTATGTTATCAGGAAACCGATTTCTTAAATTCATGCCGAGTGTTTGACAATGTAGATTGGGGAGAAGTGGGCCTTCTAGTATGGATCACACAATACATTGGCCTGAGCAGAGATGCGTGTAGTGTGGTGACAGTCACATTCAGATGCCATGATTTTCACTTGCCCCCTTGGATACTTACAGTTGAAATTGGAATTTCTAATCTACAGGGACAGCAACCCAATAAAATTAAGGGACTTTTTTCCTATTATTGACACAAATTCCGGCTCCAGTTGTTTCTAATTCTTAAGCCAGATGACAAAGTAAACGTGCTAGGTTGTAGAGCGCCAAGAAGTTCAAATAAACACAACTGACTCCCAGGATGCTCTACCCACGGGACCACATGTGTTGTTAGGGACACAGGCTCCGCTTCCTGTGCCTTCACAGTATAGTGCCTCAGTCTTTAGTGCCTCAGTCTTAGGTGCTTTTTTTTTTTTTAATTAGTCAAATGTAGGATCAGATCTCAAGAAAGATTAGGATTTTTGTCCAGTTCCCAAACAACACAGCTAAAGCCGCCAACAATGTACAACGAGCCACGTCAGTCCCCCATGTTTCAGTTGGATCTCACTCCCTGTGGATATTTGAACCCTACGATCTGCCCAACTCTGATAAGGGACTTAAAGGCTTATGAAAAAGAATGCTCTTGAAGCTATTAAACAACCAGCATGGGAGGCGTGGGCTAAACTGGGTTTTGGAAAGAGGATAAATGCTGTAACATAAACTTTAGGGCTGATACACAGCTAGAAATTCTGAAAGCCCATTGTTCCCTCATGTGGTACTTCTTCCTCACTCTGATCAGCCACTGCTTCCTGGGACCCAGCGACCCCATGCTGTCAGTGTGCATGGAAATAGAAGCCACTTCTTTCTCCTGTATCACATCTCAACTACCGGAAAATGCCTTTTACTATCCGAAGACCCAAATGGTCTCCCAAATAAAAATGGTCACACATGTGTATAAGAATACATGTATGTATATATGTGAGGATATCAGGTGTTCTGAATATTTATGGCTACATATGTACATATATATGTGAACATATATACATATACATATATATGTTCAGTTATAGGACCCCAAGAAACTAAACCTTTTTGTGAGAGAAAATTCACACTCAGAAAACCGTCAGTGGACTAGGAAGATGGCTGAGCGGACACAGAGCTTGTCGCAATAGCAGGAGTCCCTAGGTTTAGATGACCAGACCCATGTAAAAGCCAGATGTTGTAGCAGGCACCTGTAAATCCCAGCATGCCTACAACAAGAAAGGAGGCAGAGACAGGAGACTCTGCCAGAAGCCTGGAGTCCAGCCAGCTTGGTGAATGGAACCTGCCTCAACTGAGGTGGCAGGCAAGGACTGACACCCCCAAATTGTCCTCTCCTCTACATGCAGCCACACACATGAACACACACACACACACACACACACACACACACACACTCATCAAAACATAGACGACTACTTGCAAGAGTATAGGAGATTCTCAGAATGTGTACTCAGAAAAATCTCCTCCTCATCCTTCCTTACCTCACTGATAGCAAAGGGCACACCAGGCTGAAAAGCTCCTTATTTCTTTTCTCTATTATTCTGCATCTCTTTTCTCCAAATTGGGGGACAGGGTGGGTGGAAGGTGAGACCCAAGATTCTAGTGGGACTGACAGAAGCCAGACTAAGTGAATCTGGGCAAGGAATTCTAGCCTGAGCAAGCCTTGCAAATAGATGAGAAGTGAGTTCTGATACCTGGCCTCGTATGGAGACCACACACTGGCTGGTGTTTAGAGTTCTGCACTGGCTTCGAGCAAGGACTTGGGGAAACCCTTCCAACCAGGCAGACAGTGTGCACACTCTCAGGTGTTTAAACTTCTCCTCTGTGTTTCATTTGGTTTATGGAGGACTCAAATCCCTTGTGGTATTTAGAGTCCCCATTCCTTTCATGCCAACCGTCCACCTCAGTAATTTCTCCCTTTTCCTAGCTTAGGTTATAAGCCCTTTTTCCTGAATGCTGTTTGTCAGAAACAGAACAGCTGAGTGAAGTATCCAGCCTAAAACATACACATGCTTCTTTTTTCAGGACTTACCAGAAGCCACACATTTCATAATATCAAACATTCTTCGAATAGCGGGAAAATTTATAGTCATGAGTATTTCAATCAATTTACCTATACAAACCAATTGCTCTTAATTAATTAATTTATAGAATCACAACTAGTCACTTCATCTTCCTGTCCCCATCTCTGGACACTCCCATTCCTCACCTATGTCACTGCTAGAGAGTGTCACCTGGAAAAATTGATCTGAGTGTTATAAAAATGATGTGGGCATTTTTATGTATTGGGATGACAGTTGATGAGAACTTTTATATTTTATGTTGAGCACACCTGGGCAGATTTACAAACCATGCACTGGGGCAGACTGAAGACCTACAGAAGCTTCATTGTGTGCGGGTCTTTTCTCTATTTAATAACTTGTCTTCTTGTCTCATCAAGAAATTAACTAAGGTAGGGATGTTGTGATGTAGAAGAAGGTTTGTAGTTACTGAGGCCTGTCTTCCCCTTACTTCAGATGAGAGGTGTAGTTTAGGACCCAGGAGTAGAGCGAGTGCAGCTGCTTACTACCAAAGTTCTACCAAAACACACACTTGTAACTCTAATCAGTAATTCCGCTGTGTTCTGTGATGCAGGATTCCTTATTATATAAGGAATGGAGATTTTTTGAAATATGATCAGATTATTGAAGTAGAAAAAAAATTATATGCATCAGAAAGGGTACAGGAATGTGAATCTGGCCTGAAAGTAAAACAAAGGCTCAGGTGTAAGGATCTGAGAAGAAGGAGAAGCAGAGAGGAAATGCACACAGCAGATCATTCCCAATATTGCACCCCCAACTCTGCTCTTGGAATGTGAACAGTAAACCAAGACTGACTCCACCACAATCCCAGTTTCAATCCATGCAGGCAGGGAAGGAAACAAATGGTTTTCTGTGGTCAGGGTTTACATAAGGTGATCTTTGAAAACAGTGAGTGTCTTGGAGTGCAAAGAGAGACTTCTGTGGTCAAAAAAAGGAATGGGAGGAAGAAGAGGGTGTTCTTTCAGGAGGGACAAAACCACACAAAAGAGGTAAAAATGAGCCTGCTGCTTTTAGGGACCTGATTAAATAGTACCTCCTAGCTTTTATAAGAAATCATGCCAGAATTGTGGTAGTTAACTTCTCATTGCTGGCACAAAACACCCAACCAGAAGCATTTTGTGAAAGGAAAGGATTTAGTCTTAGCTTACAGAATCAAGAGGAAGTTCCATGATGGCCGGGGAGAGATGGCATTGAGCAGAGGATGTGGAAACCACACAACAGTGAACTGCCTACTGGCGAGGGGAAACTGGCTATAACACCCATTAGCCCCACCCCCAAATAACACACCTCCTCCAGCAAAGCTCCAAGCCCAAACCATCACCAGCTGGAAACAAAGCATTCAAAACACATGAGTTTATGGGGGACAACTAATTCAATCCATCACAAGAATGAAAAAGAAGGAAATGTTAGTGAATATATCTATAGATTTTTATTAAGTTTGGGATAAAATCTTGTTATGACTTGCATCTTGAAACATCTCCCAAAGTCCCATATGCTGAAGGCATGAACATCAGCCTGTGGAGCTGTTAGGTGTTAGAACACTTAAAAGGAATAGTAAGACCCAAACCTTGCCTCTTCCCTCCTTTCCTCCATCTCTCCTCCTCTCACATTTTCCATCATTTCTGGAGACCATGAGTTGATGGGATGGGGCCAAGGGACCATATACTGAAACCTTTGAAGTCATAAGCCAAAACACCCCTCTCTTCCCTTCAGTTGATTTATCCAGGTATTGTGTCACAGTGGCATAACTGACTAACCAACTCTGCTCATACTAATTATCTCTTCTCACTTATGTCCATCCACTGTCATAAGAACTGTGGGAAGCTTCTTTCACCAGTGGTCTCCTAATCCTTACCAACATTTACCTTTATTTGTTTCTATAAGAATACAGACAAGTTTAGAATCCTTTACCGAAAATGTTTGGGACAAGAATGTTTTTGGACTATGGACAATTTTTTTTTTTTGAGATTTTTTTTTTATTTGAGAGTGAGAGAGAGAGAGGGAATTGGCAGGCCAGGGTCTCAGCCACAGCAATCAGACTCCAGACACTTGTGCCACCTAGTGGGCATGTGCAACCTTTGTGAAAACTTGCCTCATCTTTGTGAGTCTGGCTTACATGGGATCTGGAGAGTCGAACGTGGGTCCTTAGGCTTCGCAGGCAAGTGACTTACTGCTAAGGCATCTCTCCAGTACAGACTTTGGAATATTTTTGATTGTGGAATATTTGTCTGCACTTGCATATTTTGTGGAATGAGACTTACATCCAACAACTCATGTTGTTACCAAGTTCCTCTCTCAGTAGACTATAGTGTTAAACTAAGAGAAAAACCTGGGTGAAAAACTTGCTCACGTATAACCAGATTCAGACCTGGGGTTGTGCATCTGTGTATATTGGCGGGAAGAGCCCCTCACCCAGGTTCTGACCTCTGAGTAGGATGGATGAGGTCCTGCAAGGGCTCAATGGCATTAATTTTTCCAGGAACAAGTTTTTCTTACTTTCATCTTATTGTCATTTCAAATAGATAAAATACAGTGAATACCAGACATGAGTAACGCTAACAGTATTTTGATGACTGTTATCAAATCTTGCTTTGGGGCCATTTTTATAAGCAATGTAATAGCTTTGCCTCCATGATTGTTTAACAGTTATAAGAATTCACAAGTTTTGTTTATCACCAAAGTGGAAGTTAGAAGGCAAATTAAATCCTAATTTAAGTACAAAAAAAAATCATTAGAAGAATGATCATAATGCAGAACATCCAGAATACAGTGAAACAAGTATAATAGACCTAGGAAATCAGAAAAATCAACAATACTATATATATTTATATACAGATAATCTCAGGAGTTGATGGGACTGGGTGACTTCTCACTTTGTTTGTCTCTGTGCCAAATTCACATCCCTTTACCTTTTCTCATCCATGTAATCTTGGTCTGTCTATATGAGGAATCAGATCTCATAGCTCACTCTAATGATTGCTATACTGTGTACATTATGAAATCCTTCCTCATCATAGGAAGAATCTTATTGTTAGATTTGCAAGTGAATACTTTTATAAAATTTTGAAGTCACATTTATCTTTATTCATTAGCCTTAAGTTGTTCCTTATCCACTTGTACAAACTAGGAACTCCAAACATAGGCTCAGTAAATGATAGAGATGCCAAGACCTGAACAGTGGAAGGACACTGTATGAAGTACTGGCAGGGAAGAGAACAATTAATTGTGATTGCAATTAAAATGCTCATTTGCCTTATTTAATATAACAATTAAAATGTATTCTATAATTTGTTGAGGTAGGGTGTCACTCTAGCCCAGGCTGACCTGAAATCTATGTAGTCTTGGGGTGGCCTTGAACTCACAGTGATCCACCTACCTCTGTCTCCCATGTGCTGGGATTAAACGCATTCTAGTGTCTGTGTAACATGTATTGTCAATGTCAATATTTATCAGATGAACAATGAAAAGACAATGATCAGTAAAGCTTCCTCTATATCCAAGAGAGTAAGTAAGACATCAGTCCTAGATCTATGCTCTTCAGCTTTGGGGAATTTTCCAGTGGTTTGTCGAAGTAATGATTCCCACTTTCACATCCCTGAGCATGGCTCCCAACTCCCTTCAAGACTGATGAACACAGCTGCTTCAGCTCAAGTAAGGGAATGAAAACAACTCTTTCCAAAGTCAGGACTCATTAACTGAAAGGTCATGTGGGTCATAGCAACATCAGATTTGTAATGTTTTGAGAAAAAAAAATAAAATATCTCCAGTGGCTTAATTTATTTACCAGCGACCAGGACCATCCTTTGTGTGCTTGACACACAGTGCATTTTGCACACTTGAGACCTGGCCTTCCATTGTCCCTGTTCATGGCGTTTTGGAAAAAATAATGAGCCCAATTTGTGGTGACATGATGACTTGCTACAAGGCACAAGAGGTCTTCCTTATGAAGAAATTATGTTTGTTTGTAAACGGTGAATATAATATTGTCTCCATATTTCACAGTGTGTTAGGAGTACAGAGTACCTGTGGCTCTCACTCTCATGGCTCTAAACCTGAGTGTCTAATACTGCTTTCCTATTGTTCCCTGCCATTGCCAAGTCAGGCATGAGCATCACCTGTCCCTTTTGTGGTGAGAGTGTCCTAAATAGATCCTTGTGCTTTTTAAAATTAATTAATGTTATTTATTTATGAGAGAGAAAGAGAGAGACAGAGACTGCAATTGAACTGCAGACACATGTGCCATCCTGTTTATCTGGCTTACGTGGGTTCTGGGGAGTTGAACCTGGGTCCTTAGGCTTTGCAGTAAAGCACCTTAGCCACTAAACCATCTCTCCAGGCCTCCTTTTTCTTTTAATGAGAAAAAAAAATAGGTTCAAATTCCAGCTCTGCCAACTACTCTCCTTCAGATATTTAATCTCCCTCTGCCTTGGGTTCATAGCTTTGAAGATGGATAAATATCTTACCAGGTAAGAATTTAGAGTCAATGCATATGTAATAAAAATATACATTTCAGTCATAATGGAAGCTTTTGTATGTAATATATGTATACAGAGGGTTGTTCAATCAAACATACTTTTCACTTTTCAGAGAAATTGATGGCAAGGAATGAAGAGTTATAAATCAAGTTCTCATTCCGGTCTTCTAACAGGAACCACTAAGAGAGGGTGAGCTTCCAAACCCATGCCATGAATCAAAGTTTCCTTAAAACTTAGTATTGTATACAAGAGCACAATTATCTTAAAGTGGTAACATGCCACTGCATCTTTTTCAATTAGCATTTTAATTACCATCAATAATTATGATACCCAGAGAACCAATAACACTCCACTGGTATTTTTCATTATGATAGGTGTTGCAATATAGTCAGAGAACAGAACACAGAATGTTCTATTTATATCTTTATGAAGAATAGTGATTGCCAGTGGGAGGCTGTTATTTTCATTGTCCCTTTGGTTCCTGAACAGAACAGAGTTCAACATGATCATAGGTTTGTTGACTGGCTTCAATTACTCGTCCAGATAAACCATGTACCTACAGTTCATTTCAGAAGCCTTAGCCGCTAATAGTGTGTTGGTCTCACTTTAAAATGTGGATGTTGAAAAATCTCACTGGGTTTGCACCCACTCTTGTTTTGTCTCTGCTAGAAGTCCTTAATGTCTATAAATGAGGCAAAGTAGCTCTAGACCATGAAAATGCAATAAATAATATGTCCCTTTCATTTTTTTGGGGGGGGGGCAGGCAGTTTGAGGTAGGGTCTCATTCTAGCCCAGGCTGACCTGGAATTTACTATGTAGTCTCAGGCTGACCTCAAACTCACAGCCATACTCCTACCTCTGCCTCCCGAGTGCTGGGATTAAAGACATGCACAACCATGTTGGGCTCCTTTTAAATATTTTTATGGATTAAGTATTTGAACAAACTGACTCTACTGCTTACATTACAACTGAACTTGCTTATAGAAAAATCTACAGTAGGTGGTTATAACTCAAAACTGAACATTCTTTTAGAGTTTATAAAATGTACCTGTGCTTTAGTACATTTATGGATCTCTCATTTTGAATTCCCATGCAGATCTACATGGTTACAAGGAGGAGGTAGAACTATGCTCTGTCTTGTTATTTATCTTGTGAGTGTGCATGTTTGTGTGTGTGCAGGGGCATGTGTGTGCATGTGGAATTCAGAGGAGAACTTCGGGTGTCACTGTCACCTTTACTGTCCTGGAGCTCACCAAGTAGGTTAGAAAACAAGTATGTGCTTCCACACCCAGTGCATTTTATTTAGTTTCTTAACTTTTATTTGGGGGTCTGAGGATCAATCTCAGGTGCTCGAGCTTGGTAGGCAATCACATTACCAACAGAGCTATCTTTTCAGAGTTGTTTTGTTATTTTAAAGATACTTAAAATACACATTGTTTTGGTTAGCTAGCTTTTGTTGCTGTGACAAAATACTGAGAGCATCAACTTAAGTGGAGGAAAAGTATTTATTGTGGTTCATGGATTTCGAAGGTTTGGCCCATGGTCAGTTGGCCTTTTTGCTTTGGTCCTGTGGTGAGATAGAGTGCTGTGGAGAAGGAACATGTAGGGGAACAAGCTGCTGTATCCTAGCAGCCAGGAAGCAGATAAAGAGAGAAAGGAAGGGGCACTTAAAGGGCCAACTCTCAGTGACCAACTTCCTCCAAACAGGCTCCACCTTCTAGAGTCCTAATACCTCTCAACAGGACCCCCACATTTAAGGTTCACAATGGAACAGATATTTGAAATGGGAAAACCTTGCTGGCATCAACAGGTAATGTTCTTCTCTGAGGACTCTCAGGCCTTAACTATGTACATAAATTTGAGACTGTCACATCACTATCAAAATTTTCTAAGCCCAAACAGTAACTTTATTCCACAATACATCCAATCGTTTTATCATTACCAGTAAGACAAGTTCTAGTGATGCATTGCCTATCAAGACTAGAAACTGAAGCTCTGGCTGGGTGTAGTGGAGTGCACCTTTAATCTCAGCACTCGGGAGGCAGAGGTAGGAGGATTGCTGTGAGTTCGAGGCCAGCCTGGGACTACAGAGTGAGTTACAAGTCAGCGTGGACTAGAGTGAGACCCTACCTCAAAAAAAAAAAAAAAAAAGAATCTCTGCTCTTGGTAGCAAAAGATGAGCATCAAGCTGCCTATCCTAGGTGGCATGAGCATGATGCAGGGAAGCACCCTGAAGGAGAGAATGCAGGAGAGTGGGTGAAGGAGGTGAGCTCAGAGAAGCCTCCTGGAGAAGTTGGGAGGTGAGCCGAGTCTCAGACAGGAGGAAAGTTTTTGCTTTTTAGTAAGAAGGGAAAGACTTCTATGGTCTGAAGAGAAACCAGCATGTGTTTTCTAGGGAGGGAAAGCCTGTGGGCAGAAGGCAACCAGAGGTGGAATATGTGATTTCAGAAAAGGCCATATTGGATCACGCCTGAGAGACGAGGCTGGGAACCCTGTCCTCCAGAGTTGCTTTAAGTTCTCCTTCGTGGAAAAGCCCAAAGAGGGTTCCACATCCTCAAACCCTTTCCCCACCTCTCAAGAACACTTCATTCACCAGCACAAGGTCTTCTTGTCCCACCAAAACTGTGCTTCTTAAGGCCACCCTTCAAGTCCAAGTTGTCAGATCCATTGGGAAATCTGGGGGACTTCTGTTCCTCCATCTTGTCCCCAAAATTTGCCAATAAAAATAATTATGTAGGCAGGCGTGGTGGCACATGCCATTAATCCCAGCATTGGGGAAGCAGAGGTAGGAGGATCACCATGAGTTTGAGGCCACCCTGAGATTGCATAGTGAATTCCAGGTTAGCCTGGGCTAGAGTGAAATCTTACCTTGAAAAACCAAAACCAAAAGAAGAAAGAAAGAAAGAAAGAAAGAAAGAAAGAAAGAAAGAAAGAAGATTATGTTCAGTTATTTTAGAAATTTTCCTATAATATTAAAATAGTGATAGCATTATTGCTATTGCTGCTCTTCCACCTTTTCTACACTGCTGATACTCCCTTCAATTCCTGTTGCTTACTGGGGACTGCCGAGTGTGTTTACTAGATAACATTGATGTGTCCTCGTATGAACACTCTGAGACACATGCAGTTACCACACAGGGAACCAGGCCTCCCGGAAGTCATTTTACCGAGTGCGTTAGAGCTTGTTGGTTCTGGATCTCAAAGTCTAAACCCGTGTCTGTCTTGCCTCACAATCTAAGCCAGTAAGAGGTGGGCATCATTCTCTTCTGGCTTTATTTGGCGCTCTCTGGAAGTCTCCTTTCAGTTCCCATCACTGGATTTTCCTCAAGATGTTCCATTATCATTAGCTTCCATTGCTCTGCACTCAGCTACTCTTATGTGCTATGTACGACTGAAAGTGATCTCCCCTCGTGGGCTCAGCTCCCTTTTCTGCAGAGACTACATTGCAGTCACTCATCCAGACAGTCCTCTCAGCTCCAGGTGGAAATGGCTCACCCACTTTCCATTGCCAGTGTGTGCCCAGATGTCGCTCAGGTACCTGGCATGCCCACACATCCAGGGCTGAACTCCTGATTATCTTTCTCCTCTGCTTTTCTCCTTCTGTTTCACATTGAAGAAAATAAAAATAGTGTTTTTTCCCTCTCAACTACCAGAGCATAGCAGGGGCAGTTATATGGGCTTCTGTCATTGAATGTACTCCAGTATCTAATCAGCCGAGCCCCAAACATCTCTGGAATTCATTCCCCGCCCCTCTTCTTTACCACAGCAACTTTCTTATTATAGTCCCACATAACCTTTCTCCTGCGGCTTTCTACCTGGTGGGTCTGTCTTTGACTTCACACTCTTTTCCTACATCCATCCTCCACTTGTCCCCCAGTAAGTATCCCCAGATGACAGCTAAATTATACCAGCTCCATTTGCAAATTTCCCTGAAGTCCCTACTGACTGGAGGAGGGCATCTAAGATCTTAGATGGCGATGCTGACACTTCTTGGTTTGCAGTCACCTCACTCTGCCGGTCTTACTTTCTTGATGTCTCCATTTCAACCATGCAGCCATACACTGCTCCAGCCAGGTGATGAGGCCTCTCAAATGTCCACTAAAAAACAACTGGAACAGATCTTTAGTGACTGTCTAGTGTTTGCCAAACACTGACCTGTGTTATTTCCTTCACTGCCCTGCCCGGTTTTCTTAGAAGATTCTTGAGAACTGAAAATTGGTTTGTACAGCACAGCTCAAAGCAAAGATTCCTGTCATCTTATGGACAGTAGACAATCTCTAGCAGCTGCACTTTGCCACAGATACTAGAAAGAAAAATGTTTAAATGGCTTAAGTAATGAAGGCATGTGTACACACGTCTTAATTTTCTTGCAGTAAAATAACACGGCTGAGGCCTTCTTGGTTCCTGATTGTTCAAAGGCTATGCTCACTAATTATTTAATTCATTATTCAACAACCTTAGAATATGCAATGTTTCAGGGTAAGTTACGTAGGGGTGGAATATACAAAAATGAAGGAGACACAATTGCCCTTGGGTGGCACAGGAATGAATACCAGCCATGGAAGGGCCCAGATGCAGAGCAAGGGGCACAGGACTTCAGGGCAGTAGAATACACCCAGGGGACTTTGTAGTAGCCAGTAATTTTCAGGAGGAAAACATGTTGAGACAGTCTTAAAAAACAAGGCCGACTGAATGTAAGTAGGGATGGTGGGAAAAGACATTTGAAGCAGAGAGATAATCAAGTTCAGAGAACACTGAAATGAAGCGGTGAAGAGAAAACAGAAGAAAACAAGAATTAAAGAAGCAAAGCCAACAATAAACAGGTGAGCTATAAATTATAGTTTTGTATAACTTCAAGTAGAAGTTAATAGTTCCTCCTAGTTAATGGAATCTCAACCAAGGTGAAATGCCCACTCATTATCAATATGAATTTCTTTTTTAAAAAATTACATTTTCTTTATTTATTTGTAAAGAGAGAAAGTGCGTGCGCGCGCATGCACGAGAGAGAGAGAGAGAGAGAGAGAGAGAGAGAGACAGAGAGAAAGAATGGGTGCACCAGGGCTTCTAGCCACTGCAAACGAACTCCAGATGCATGCACCCCCTTGTGCATCTGACTTACGTGGGTCCTGGAGAATAGAACCAGGAACCTTTGGCTTTGCAGGCAAACACCTTAACCACTAAGCCATCTCTTCAGCCCCCAATATGAATTTCTTTACATGATGAGTATTATTACTTATTTTGATTAGGATTAGATTATTAGCTAATGATCCTTTGCCTTGTCTTTCTAACAGAGGAGGCTTAGCTGTGAACCCTTGCATGTCCTTCCATAAGCCGCATGCTCAAAATAAGCTCAGCATACAATCTATTGCACAAGTAACAATGGGTAGAGCCCAAACGGTCTTCAACACGCATCTGTGTTCTCTCTCTCTCTCTCTCTGTGTGTGTGTGTGTGTAAAAACTGGAGATTTTATTACAAACCTTCAAGAATGCTTCACATGTTGAAATAGCATAGTATCTTCCAATAAAATATAAGAACTCCTTTCTAGCTTTTCAAAAATGACAATGCCCATTACCAAAGAAGTTTTGATAAAATATCAGTAAATGAAATCATTTTGTTTCCTCAACAAGTTCTTTTCCCAGATCAATCTCTGCACCCTAGTTCCCAGGCATCTGCTTTCAGGTTCTTTTCTTTCTTTTGGGAACAATTTCATAGCTTCCCAAGACTTGCAAACATTTGCCAGTTAGAACATTTGCTAAAAAAAAAAAAAAAAATCCTTGTGACTAGGTTACTTCCTAGTTAAAAATTATCTTTCAAGGTTTGAGATAGCTAGTACCATTAAGTGAACCTCTGAGGCAGGAAAAGCTGGACTGAATAAATAGTGCAGTGCAGTCCATGCCTGGTCGGAGGAGACTGTGGCTGGCGGCGTCAGGACACTGAAGTGGTTTCGTGTCGTCAAAGGCACCTGTGACAATGATCATTCACTCTCCTTCTCCCACTGTCGGCTCCTTTCTTCTGCTCCTGCAGCAGTGGAGACCAGCTTTCCTACTTACAACACTGCAGTGACTGCAAGGGGCCAGGAGAACAACCTGCCACTCCTATCCCAGTCACTTGGAAATGTGGTGGGAATGGAATTCAGAGGAGACAGTGTGACTTGGCCATGTGTATCCTAAAAAAAAAAAAAAAAAAAAAAAAATCCCCCACAGGTTTACCTACCTGGAGCAGAATCTCAGGTAACAGACCCTCACCTTCAGGATCTACTTGAAAATTCCCTCTGTTCTCTGACTAACCTAATCATCTTGGGCCTCTTCATTATTGAATTTTAAGCCTTTTGGCAACAAGTATTTAAGTTTTCCTAAGTAGCTCCTGAGTAAGCATTTTAAAAGAGATCTCACTGTCATTTCCTGATTGATGGCGGCAAATAATTATTGTTTTGATAAATGATTTTTTTAGAAAGAATAAAAGCGGGAAATGAAATGACACCGGAGAGGCTATCCTTTTCACAGATATAATCAGGGAGAATCATCAAGGAGAAGAGCTAACGCCTTCCTCTCGTGAACTTTACTTTCAAACACAGACATCACTGGACGGGTATGCTGCTGTCTTCGAGATCTGTTTATCTAAGTTCAATCACATAATTTCTAAGCTAAGAGGTTAGTTGTATAATTTGGAATGTGAGGAGTGTTATAAAGTGGGATGATTTTAACATTTTATATATAAAAGTTTGAATTCTACTTTCTAAGAATGAAGTGTAGCATGAAGACAGAATATTTCACCAGGGGTGACGTAGTCAGGAAGTAGTTCCTAACTATATAGTAACCCAAACGACATCTGGCCAGGATGAACAAAGAAACAGATGAGTGTAGCTTCTTCTATGAAGTAGTCTGCTATGGCTATTTTTCAACATGTACAGCACTGTACTCTCCTCACTAAGATCTTATTTTCCTTTCAGGGCTGTGATCTAAACCCAGGGCCTTATACTTGCTAGGCAAGCACTCTGCCACTTCTGCCATGCAGCCATATTCCCAACTCCAAGGTTTTAACTTCCTTTAAATAAAAGTGTTATTTAAATATACTTATTTATTTATTTTCACAAAGTAAAGAGAGAGAGGGGAAGAGAATGGGTGTTCAGGGCCTCTAGCCAGTGCAAACGAATTCCAGATGCATGTGCTACTTTGTGCATCTGGTTTAATGTGGGTACTGGGAAATTAAGCCTAGGTCATTAGGCTTTGCAGGCAAGCATCTTAACTGCTGAGCCATCTCTCCAGCACCAGAAGTGTTATTTAATATGTTTTAAGTTCATGATTACATTTAAAGGACTTACCAAAGTACTTTTTTTTTTTTTTTTAAAGTTTAAATCATGGTGTGAACCAATAGATGTATTACAAAAACAAAAATACAATGAAGCTTCAAAAGTGAAAAGAGACTTGAGGCCCTAAGAGCCTGAGAACCACCACTGTGCAGCGCCCACAAACAATGCCTCGGTCACAAAAATGCTCCAGTGTTAAGAAAAAAATATCTTTTATTGAGCTATTATAAAACATGTTGTGGCTGAAAAGAGGCTGTTTTCATAGGACTCTGTGCCTCTAACCCGGCTCAGATGTGTGTTCCACATGTAAACCCTTGAAGCACCTGTGATCATTGGCTAACATGAATCAAAACCCTCTTGAGACCAAGTTATCTTACCAGATGTGTCCCCTGACCAGCTGCTCCTAAGAACAAAAGAGACAATCAAAATGCAACCTGGTCTGTAATGTAAAACATTGATTCCATTTTATTAATTTATACAATTTATCCACTGGGCTCCCTAAACACTTAAGTAGTTTTTTTTTTTTTTTTTTTTTCTGGCTTGAGACTAAAAGACTGATCTTTACTGTAACTGCCCATTAAAGCAGTTTAACACTTCTGGTTAGAGAAAGCTTCTCTTTTCAGATGGAGATGCCCACTGGGATGACCCCAAAGGCAACATAGTACTGAGAAGAAGGGCCAGAGGAGTGTCAGCACTGAAACATCTCTATTACACCCTCCAAGGCTCAGGGTCCATTGTGGAAGAGGGGACAGAAAGAATGTAAGAGCCAAAGGAAGGATATGACTCCTTACAATGCAACTGTCCAGACAGAAATTGGCCTTGATATCCATGATCTCACAATACCTTCACAAGACCCTCATAATAGGAGAATAAGATGATGACATCAAATTAAAAGAGAGACTAATGGAGAGAGGGAAGGGATATGATGGAGAGTGGAGTTCTGAAGGGGGATGGGGGAGCGGAGGGAAATATCATGGTTTATTGTCTCTAAGTATAGAAGTTGTCAATTAAAAACAATGACCGAGGGAAAAAAAGAAAAAAAACATATATGAGATGCAGATTTAAGTAAAGCATCAGAAAATTTAAAAAAAAAAAAGTTTAATAGGAGACTCATTATACATATAGTTTAAGTTTGCATTAGAAAAAGAATCAGCAATGTTTAATCTAACAGTGTTTTAAAAAATTTTACTATTATTATTTTTTCAAAGTAGAGTCTCACTCTATCACAGGCTGACCTAGAATTCACTATATAGTCTCAGGGTGGCCTCAAACTTACAGCCATCCTCCTACCTCTGCCTCCCTGGTGCTTGGATTAAAGGTGTGAGCCACCATTTCCAGCAGTATTTTTTATTTTTATTTTTGGTTTTTCAAGGTAGGGTCTTACTCTAGCTCAGGCTGACCTGGAATTCACTTTGTAGTCTCAGGGTGGCCTTGAACTCATGGTGATCTTCCTACCTCTGCTTCCCAAGTGCTGGGATTAAAGTTGTGTGCCACCCCACCTGGCTCAGTATTTTTATTAATTTTTGTGTATGTATGTGTGCTTATGTTATGCATGTGAACATGTACATACATGCATGTAGAGGCCAAAAGAAAAAACATTGGCTAAACTAGCTGACCAGCCAGTCCCAAGGATCCTCCTGTCTGGCTTTCTAGTGCTGGGATTACATGCTTGTATCTGGTCTTTTTTTTTTTTTTTTTTTTTTTAACTATTTTGTTTTTATTTATTAGAGACAGAGAGGGAGACAAAGAGTGAGAATGGGCACACCAGGGCCTCTAGCTACTGCAGAAGAACTCTAGATGCATGTGCCACCATGTGCATCTGGCTTACGTTGGGACCTGGAGGATGCAACCAGGGTCCTTGGGCTTCACAGGCATGCACCTTAACCACTAAGCCATCTCTCCAGCCCATATCTGGCTTTTTAAAAAAAAACAAAAACATGATGTATCTGTTACTTTCTTGTTGTGGAAATCAAATACCGAAACCAGAAGGAAAGGGTTTATTTTCAGCTTACAGTTTCGTGAGCAAGTCTCCATTATGGTAGGGAATGCATAGCAGGCCTGAGCAGGAAGCTCGTGTCTTATCTTCACAGAAGTAGAGAGGAAGTATAGCCAGTGAGAACACCCATTAGAGCTGTATTATAAAACCCCAAGGCCCACTCCCAGAGACATGCTTCCTCCAGCAAGGCCCCACAACCTTCTCAAATAGTGTCACCAACTGGGATTTATGTATCAAACATGGGAAAATATGGGGGACACTTTGCACGTGAAGCACCACCCATGCATTCTGGGGATTAAACTCAGGTCCTTATAATTGCAATGTAGTAAGCAACTTACCGACGGAACCATCTTCCCAACCTCTCACCAAACAGTGTTTAGATTCAATTTTAAAATATTTTATTTATTTATTTATTTGAGAGAGAGAATGGGCTTGTCAGGGCATCTAGCCATTGCAAACGAACTTCTGATGCAAATGCCACCTTGTGCATCTGGATTTATGTGGGTACTGGGGAATCGAACTTGAGTCCTTTGGCTTTGCAGACAAGCAACTTAACCACTAAGCCATCTCTTCAACTAAATACAATTTTAAAACAGTAAAACAAAGGAAAAGATTTTGAGCCAAAACATCATCATGCTTCTCTTTCAGTCATACCTCTTGTTATGGACATAAAAATGAAATATTCTTGAAAACTTTTTCTGCTATAATGTTTGTTTTTCTAACACCTTCCATCAGTGGTTAGAGAAATCATTTTAGCAGGTTGATTACAATAAATATGTAAGAAAAAGGAATAGAGAAATATCAAGTTTGCGTTAAAGAGCAAAGATTGATCATTATTCTAGGAAACGTTCCTTTTTTTAAAAAAATACTTTTACTCAATTCCAGAGAAAAACATATTGAACGTGGGTCTTTTTATGGTCTATTGCTGGGCCTTCATTGAACCTTCCCATCACCAAGAACAAGCCCTGCCCCACAGACCTCTCTCGGGGACCTTGTTCTGTTCTTGCTCTTTGCTCCCCATCAGATAAAGGTGGTCCTGGCCTAGTCTTTACTCCTTGGTGCCTCTTGGAAGCTGGGAGCTCCCCTGCCTTCGCTTGAACACTCAGTCTCTAGATGCCACATTTGAGTCTGAACCTTCAAGACAAATTCTTCTGCACTTTGGTCATTCCAACAGCAGGTTTGTAGCTTGCCTTGCTAACACCTGCTTGCACTCTCCAAATAGCAAAACAATAATAATGGAAGCCAAATAAAGCTCCTCTTTGTCCATATAAAAGCCCACTTCCCGTTGTTGGCTTCATTTTACCCCTAACAACTTTTAAGCCATTCCAATTACAGAAACAGTATCACAGCAACATGGGGAACTATGTCCCCATGACCAAACTGATGTGACTGCCCCAGGATACTTAGCTGCACCAAGGTTCCCAAGTTCATGTGTGCAGTGCTCTCTACAGACCCCTTCACTGGTCAGCCCTCTTTATTGACATCTGACAACTCTTACACACACTTGTCTTTGACTGTCTCCTCTATGTTTGGGGTGACGGCTTCTTATTCCTGGAACCTTATCAGTTCCCTTTACTGGGTGCCTGTGGTATTTAGAAGGATTGCATAGCTAGGCATCCTACATGTAAATCATGGGATTTGAACCTAGTGCTCTCAGAAAAACAACAGCTGTTTTTCTCCTCACCCACACTCTTCCTGGAAAGGACTCTCTCTTGCTAAGCTTTGGATCACTACATAAAGCCTCTGGCAAGATCTCTGTAGACCTCAACCGATCTGTTAAGTCAGCATATAGTACACTTTGAAAGCAATGTCTGTTACAAATAAAGCAGTTCATTAGATAAATCACAAAATTTTATAACTATCCAGCCATGATGCCTTACTACTGGCAGCAGTTTCTGTGTAATTAGTGGAAGCTATGGATCAGCAAAGTCCAATTAGGAAATTGGCAGCATCCTGAATTGATGAGTTCTGATCTTTATATGCAATCTTCACATTAAACCTCTAAGATAGAATTGTAGTCACAGTTTAAACAAGAGCTATAAAGACATGGAAATTTTCTGGTTATATTTGTTTAAGAGGTTTTAATGAAGCTTCGATTTCATGCATCCTATTTATTTATGAGAGAGAGAGGGAGAGAGAGAGAGAGACAGACAGAGAGACAGAGAGAGGGAATGGGTGCACTAGGACCTCCTGCTACTAAAAATAAACTTCACACACATGCACTGCTTTGTGTATCTGGCTTTACATGGGTACTGGGGAATTGAGCCTGGGCCATCAGACTTTGGCAAGCAAGAGTTTTAACCATTAATCCATCTCTCCAGACCAATTTCGTGCATCTTTGATAACATTTTTCTAAAGGTAAGATGACAGTGCACCGTTCTGAATTCCATCCTTCTCTTGAAGTTGGTGTTGAACTGGCCACAAAGTCTTTGGGGTACAGAATATTGTGATATCAATGTTCCACTTGACACAGCAAAGACAGACGTTCAGAACTATCTGCTCTGTACCTGGCCTTCGCAAGGTGTCCCTTCACGAGTGGACTGTCTTCCATGGCAGTTTCCCCTCCCTTAGTTTCTACTGTACACTTCTCTTATTAATTTTTCTCAATGCCTTATAAACAGTAGTTGCTTCACTGAAGGCATTTTTTGTAAATCACTCTGTTTTGAACCAATGCTTGCTATGGTACTGTTCATGTGGGTGAATGAAGGCAGGTCTGCCTATCTGTTTATTTCAGAGTTGCCACCCAATACCTAGCACATAAGAAACAATGAAGAAATGTACATATGGGGAAGTTATTTATTTGTATATGAGAGAGGGAAAGAGGAAGAATAAGACAGAGAGAGAGAAAGAGAGAGAGATTGTGCACAGCAGGGCCTCTAGCCACTGCAAATGAACTCCAGAAGCATGTGCCACCTTGTGCATATGGCTTTACGTGGGCACTGAGGAATTGAACTTGGATCCTTAGGCTTCACAGACAAGTGTCTTAACTACTAAGCCATCTCACCAGGCCCAATATTGGGAAATTTTATTTAACTCTTATGAAAACCCATATTCTGTAGGTTGATCACTATACACTTTTGGGGGGGCTGTCCCTTGTTTATACTTGCTGACTCCCTGCCCAATATGGTTAGTGTCCCTCTTCTTTTTCTTAAAATATCTTGAGTTATAATAGTCCTAAATTCTTTCAGATAATAAAACACAAGGTCCATGTTAAGTTTAGTGCTTTGCACAGAAATGAACCTGGTGACCACTCTTCTCTGGCCTCTTATAATTCAGAGATTCCCCCAAATAGCATACTAGATTTTAAAGCCAATTTCCTATGTGTAGCCGTTAATCATTTACTTTATAAAACATACATTTAGTCATTGTAATTTTCTTAATGTAATATATAAGTAATTCTTAAGTAATGTTAGTTAAGCATGTTCTGTATGTGTTTTCTCAAAGTATACATTTTCTAGATGTTAACACACAAACTTTTCTAAATTGTCCTTAAGGGCTTCTCTTGTCACTTTTATGGGAAAATGCTGAGATAAGCAACTTTAGTAGCATTGTTGTGAAAAAAAAAGTTAAGATGGAAGCTGACCATTAACTTCTGCCTTTGTGATTAAAGATAATAATGAAAATTATGGATTCTTTGGGAAATATCTAATATTCAGTGATTCTCCAATAGTTATATAGGGGTCATTAATATGATTCAGCAAAAATATTAGTAAGAACTGTGTTGAAGAAAATCTTATGAAAAACCGTATTGCATAAGAATATTTTAAAAGTTATTTTCATGTTCCTGAGCCAGGTTTTACATTTCAAGACTTTAAAAACTTGATCTTTCTCCCTTGTAATATATAAACAATGATAGTCCTGGCTCTTTCATCTTGTCTGCATCTGTAGAATGAAGGCCATGAGAGCCCTGTCTAAATAACAAATTACAGGTCAATAAAGGCATTTTCATCTTGCAGGAAGAAAGCTATAAACATATCTCAAAACCCATGCTCGGTTTGGGGGAGGGGAGGGGGAGAGCGAGCTGCCTAATGAAGAAGTCAAATACAATCCTTTTACATTCTTCTTACAAGTCTTTCCAAAAAAGTGCCAGGTCTTAATGAGAATCTACAGGGATGCAGCATTCCTTTCTCCCAGAAAGGTGCACTGGTTCACACTGGCAGGGTAGCAAAAACTGAGACGCTGTGAGGCATGCAAGAGCCTTTAGTAATTGCTCAGATGCCCTGTACGTTCACGTGCCCTACACATATCCTTTATATTAAGTTCCTAGATTCCACTTGCTTGATTATCACTGAGTGATGGTTAACAGATGAAAGCATTTCACAAACAAAAAGGAACACCACTTATAAAGAAGTTACAAGTATAACAAATCCACCCCCTTCTTTTTGTAAACAAGTGTTCCATGAACATACAGTTGCAGTCCAATGGAAAAGAGGAAAATTCTAGTTACATAAAGACTTCTTCACATTGCAGATAGGCCCCAGCGCATGAGGAGATGTACGGCAGTGGAATCTGTGTTTACTTAACATTGTTTCTAATTTTTTGTCCACCCTGGATTCATTCCTTTTTAGTAAGTATCCTAATTATTATACAAAAGAGAAAATAATCCTCAAATGAAGAATTATTCTTTTTACTTCATAGAATACAGCTTAACTTGGATGGTTCTCTATTTATTTTTTTTAGATCTGGATTTTCTATAGTTAAGAAACATAAAGACACTGTAAATTTAGGGCTAGACCTCAATAAGACTGTCAATTCTTCTGTTGTTACAGACTCATTATAAGTGTAATATATCAGAATTAGCATCATAATGTAATTTCACTCTTTGGAAGATGGCCAAGTGGTATAAAGCCTGCTCCCCAGTACCCATTTAAAGCTAGATACACAAAATGGCACATGTGTCTAAAGTTCACCTGCAATGGCAAGAGACCCTGGCACACCCATAGGGTCTCTTTTTTTTTTTTTCTCTCTCAACTCAATGAAATATTTCTTTAAAAAAGAATGTTGAGTGAGGTTAAATCCATATCTTTTACTAAAACTTATGATAGCAGAAACGAAACTAGCCCAAATTTCTAGTTAGGCCAAGAATTTATTGATAGTTATTTAAATACAATTTAGAAATCACAATCCCTGGGCTGGGGAGATGGCTTAGTGGTTAAGGCACTTGCCTGCAAAGCCAAAGAACCTCAGTTCGATTCCCCAGAACCCATGTAAGCCAGATGCACAAGGTGGCACATGCATCTGGAGTTCATTTACAGTGGCTGGAAGCCCTGGCACACCTATCTCTCTCTCTCTCTCTCTCTCTCTTTTACCTCTTTCCCTCTCTCAAATAAATAAATAAAAATAAAATTAATAAACAAGAATTCACAATCTTTGGTGTTGTTGCAGTATAACATCATGTGACAAGGTACTCTTGAAGCTACTCCACATCCACATTCTTTCTGGATAACAAGGAGGCATTTATGATACCCACGTTCTTAGCCTACACTGGTGTTATAAAACAATTCAGGACAGCAATAATGTCAAAGGCACAACTTTTTCCTGTTTGAGAAATGATCTTGCCTCATACCCCAGACTGCTTTGAACTCACTGTATATCCCAGGATGGCATCAAACTTGTGGCAATCTTCGTGCCTCGGCCTCCTAAGCATTGGGATTATAGGTATATGCCACCATGCCTGCCTTATAGTCATCATTTCATATGATCACGAGCAATGTTTGGAAACCAATGTCCACTGGATACAAATTCATGTTGGGTAACAAGAGAAATGCCTGTGATCTAACGCATATGAAAAGTTTTGGTATAAATGTTCTTTTCCCAGTACTCCTTACTGTGACTTTTTGAGGAGACAGAAAAAGTTGATAGTCTCTTCCAAGTGTATTTTCTGTGAAACTCTTATGCATGAACCTGGTATTTTAAAAAAATATGTTTTATTTATTTATTTGAGAGAGAGAGAGAAAGAGGCAGAGAGAGAGAGAGAGAGAGAGAGAGAGAGAGAGAATAGGCGTCCCAGGACTTTCAGCCACTGCAAATGAATTCCAGGCGCATGCACCCCCTTGTGCATCAGGCTTATGTGGGTCCTGGAGAATCGAACTGGGATCCTTTGGCTTTGCAGGCAAGTGTCTTAACCACTAAGCCATCTCTCCAGCCTGAACCTGGTGTTTTATAGAATACATTAGATAACAGTGTGGGGAGCCCTATCGGATGTCTCTTCTCAAACACAAAGTTTTGGGTGCCTGTTACATGACCTTCAGAGAAACTCAGATGGAAGGACCATTTGTGCGTGAACTCCAGTAGCTCAATGTGGGTTGGTGAAAACTAGTGACTGTGGCAGTTCTCTCCATGAAAATAGGTGTCCAGATCCTTACCAGAGAGTCAGAGCCCACCAGCTAGGAGCGGGGCTCTGCATCATCTGCGGTGCTGTGTGCTCAGCAGGGCAAAGCTCCTCCCACGATTCTAGCTCGGAGTGTACTAACTACGCGGATCTAAACATACCTTACATCACTACCTGCCTGACTTTATTCACCCAAGAAATGGGCCACTCGTGTTCCGCAGGCATTTACGCACGACTTGCCAGAAAATTTGGGCAGCTTCCATCTAAGCCATGTCCACGTGACAAGCTTGCGTTAAAGTGTAATTATAGTAAAAGAAGGATGTAATTAACTTCCTAGCTCTGATGTGCTCCGTTTTTGCCACCACTAACATTACATCATCAAATTACAAAATTATTGTCAGATTCCAGACAGAAATAAGGGGGTGCCATGTACAATGCACAAGGAGGCGGCAAAGCCATGACTGATGCCATTGTAATGGACTTGGTCTGCACTCGTGCAGGTATTCACAAGACGTCTGTGGAGCACTTACTGTGTGCCAAGAGCTGCACTACGTATTAGAGGAAATGGAGAAGGAGCAGTAGCTTCTACCCTTGTGTAGCTTGTTATACTTCTTAATTGTAAAAAGAAAATTTCAAGTACCTGCAGCAGCTGAATGCTGAAAATATAAATCAATGAATTAAACAGAGAAGTGTTTCAGAACTACATAACAGATGAAATCATAATTTCTATATCTTTAATTCAAACCTGAAACCCAAAAACCTGTGATTCAGAGGCGCTCTGCTGCAGTAGATAACAATGTTTGTTTGGGCACAGCTGAAATTGTATCGAAGTCATAAAAAACCATAGCCAATAAGCTTGGAGAATTAAAACAATACTTTCTTTGCACTTTAATTAAAGTCAATAAAGAATCTCACTTTGTCAGTCCCGACAATCACCACCTTTCATTCAACCATTTTAATTAAAATACCCAGCAGCTTGGCAGAAGTTCTACCGATTAACCGAACTACCACTTAACTCCAAAAGAAACATCTATCAGATTCCAAATTAAGGTACAGCAGCAGCTATAATTGCATTATATACAGAATGGGTAAATATTTTTATTTCCTCCACCCACAATCATCTGTCTGTGCTAAAATGCCACATTGAATGATTTGGGCAACAGGATATTTCTCTTTCTTTGTCTAAGCTGCCTCTGGCCACGGTCTCAGAGGAAACCAAAACCAATACAACAAAATTACAGCCTAAATTCTCCTCTAGAATAGACTGTCTGCATGTTGGAAAGTTGTTTGAGAGAGTGCATTATTCCCAACCTTCTCTATCTATCTCCTCCTGATGGATGTTATTTTAGAAAATGAGACTTCTGCTTCCGCATTAACTAGATATTCGGTGTTCTCACAGCTCCGGCATCTGGAGCCTTGCCAGCTCAGGAGAAACTGTCCTAGCCAAGGGTAGCAAATGATCCCATTGGCAGCTCACTTTTTCCCTGGTCAGGCCAACCAGTCCATTTGGCTTCTGTATTCCTGAGGCAATACTCCCTTCCTGAACCACCTCAGAGCCAGAAGCCAGAGAGGTAGGTCCCAAACGCCCAGCTTGCAGAACCTGTGCAAAGTAGCCGACCCTCAGCCTATTCACCCATAGCATGCACTGCATGCTAAAGATGTATGCCCAGACTTCCTTCTTGCATCCTCCGCTTCCTGAACTATCTATGGCTTCCTCGTGGGCCCTGCACGGCATGGGGCAGGTAACTGGAATGATGGTCCTCTTTCTAAAGCCAGCTGTCTCCTGCTCTGCCGGGCTTACAATTCCTGCATGATAGTTAAGCCCATATTTGAAACTTCATCCAGACTTCTGGGATTTCTATTACATGAACGTTTTTATTCTACCACATGAACAATTACATGAAATTACATTCCTGCCATTTTACTTACAAACATCTCAATACTAAAGCAGGATTTTTCAATCTCTTAAAATTAAATGCCTCCTTGCCAATAAATAGCTTTGCATTCATCCAACTGTTTGAGCCTGAAATTCTGTCAGTCTAAAGATACGCTAACATGAATTAGTTTTTTTTTTTTCTTTTTGGTTTTTGACTTTTGTTTTTTTGATGTAGGGTTCCACTCTAGCCCAAGCTGACCTGGATTTTACTATGTACGTCTCAGGATGGCCTTGAACTTATGGCGATCCTCCTACCTCTGTCTCCTGAGTGCTGGGATTAAAGGCATGTGCCACCACGCCTGGCAAATTAGTTTTTAAAAAATGTTTTATTTACTTATTTAAGAGAGAAAGTGGTAGATAGATAGTGTGTGAGAGAGAGAATGGGCATACCAGGGCCTCTAGCTATTGAAAACGAACTCCAGATACATGTGCTATCTTGTGCATATGGCTTTATGTGGGTACTGGGGAATCAAACCTGGGTCCTTTGGCTTTGCAGGCAAGTGCCTTAACTGCTAAGCCATCTCTCCAACCCCATAAATTAGTTTTGTTATTTATTGGGTGTCCCAGGCTATGTTGTCCAGGCTAGTCTCAAGCTCTTGGGATCAAATAAGCCTCTCGCCTCAGCCTTTGGTTAGTTGGGTTGAGGTGCTTGTGATCATGGGCATATTTGCAGAAGAAAATTCAGTGACACCCTTCCCTTGCTTGTAAGCCCTCACAGCAGCCACCATATTCTAAATGGATCACACTTCTGACCGAGTAGATGGCTCTGACCACTGGGCTTCATATCAGTTCCTCCACGCTTCCTCTAGTTTCCATGGTTTCAGCCACTTTGGGCTTCTCAGTAGAAGAAGTAAAGAATCTCTCTTTTTCAAACTTTGGCACAAAAGACCTTCAGTGTTCCTTCTGAAGCTTTACCATGGAGCTACATCTGCAGCCTCACTTGATTCTTGCTTTTTGGAGACAGAGTTTCATTTAGTTGCCCAGGTCAGCGCCTTGAACTTGCTATGTACTTCAAGCAGGTTTCAAATTTGTGAACTTCCTGGCCCCTCAAATAGCTGGGATTACAGGCCTGCGGTACCATGTGCAACCCAGAGCCCATTTCATTCACTCGGTTCAACATGAACAGTTTATCGAGGCCTGTGTCTGGCCATGCTTAAAAGAAGTTACGTTTTGTCCACATCAATGCAGCTGTACATTCCTCCTCACCCATTTCTTTCCTTTTCTTTGCAAGCCTATCATCGTAATTTATAACAATTGGGAAACCTAGCCTGCCATTTGTTTGTCTTCTCCATGGCAGTGTGTCAGAGCTACAGAGTCGACGCAGGCAGCTCTGACAGGCAAAGCACAGAGCTGTGGGAGTGAAAATAAAACAGCAAAGGAGGCCTGGGAATGATAGACACTAGGAGCATGGAATGCCTGCTCAGGGAAGCTGCAGGTAATCTTCCCACTTCCTAGCTCCAGAGAGAATGTCTTAGGCTGCAATCAGCAAGGCTCAAGCATGGGACCGTTCATGCCCTTGGGAGCCTACATCGTGCCACAATGTACTCTAGGGGTGGACATGGAGGTGCGGGACATAATATGCCTTCTATTGGGTTTTGGTCTTGACTTTGTCCGGTTAACTCCTTCCCGTCATTCTATCATTTTGTTTTGGAATGGGAATGTGTGCCATGTGCCATTGTTCTCCCGAAGGGTGCAACTTGTGCGATGATTTGTTTTGTTTTGTTTTGTTTAAACAGGGGCTCATGCCTGGGTTGCCTTGAGTTTTGGAGACTTTGGATTTGGGCTTTAGAGCAATGCTGGAACAGTTAAGATTTGGGGCTCTCGTGGAGAGGGAATGGATGCATTTTGTGTTGGGAGAAAGTCATGAGCATTTGGGGGCCAGAGGAAGAACACCAAAGCTTGGATCTTAAATGTCCTCTGAAGGCTCATTTAGTAAAGACGTGATCTTCAGCAAAGTGCTACCAGGAGGCAATGAAACCTTTAGCAAGTAGGGACTAGTGGGAGGTCTCGTGTCATTGGGAATATGATCATGGAGGGACATTGAGACCCAGGTCCTCTTTAATCCTTTCTTTTCTTGTCCTGGCCACGAGGTGAATGGGCTTCCTCTATGGCACACTCGCTCCATGATGCACGCTTTCAAAGCATTTTCTCTCTTTAAGTCAGTTTATCTCAGATGGCTGTTGCAGTACTGGAAAGCTGACTGACATGGAGAAGACTGAAACCTAGGTTCTGGGGTCAGAGTGCTGTCGGCTTCCTCTGCTACGTACTATATGACCTTTGGCAACTTACTTAGCCGTAACTTGGTTTTCCTCACCTGTAAAAGTGGTGCTAGATAATATAATCTTTTTTTTTTTTTTTTTTTTTTTTTTTTTTTTTTTAACAATAGCTTGGAGGAGTAAGTAAGCTAGAACCCAGAAAGCACTTGGAGAAGTGTCAAGAGCCCAGCCCTTCAGGGAATAAGTTCAGTGATCTTTTCCTCAATGATTCATAGACTGCTCCACCGAGTACACAGTTATGAAGTAAATTCACTTCATATAATGGATGCCTTAGGGCATTTGGGAAGACTTCTCAGGAACATGATGAAAAGGAAGGGATACAGAAAACACTCAAAACATAGTGGTCATTACTAAAGCTTTCTTTAGGGGAAGCAGAAAGGACAATTACATCACATCACCTACATTATACGGATCTTAAATATCCTTTCTGTATATCTTTTAACAATTATTTATTTAGAATTTTAGGCATTTTTATTCATGGCAGACAATTTTGCTCAGGGGAATTAGACTTAGAAATCTTTATCTTAACTAAGGAAGCTAACTCCTCTTTACATCCTAACTATCCTTCCAACAGCAATGCTTCCTCTAACCCCCAATTGCCACCATAAAAGCTAGAAAATAGTGCACACACACTCATCCCAAGGCCTTGCTTTCCATCTCACCCAATTGTACCAAAAGCACAATGTTGGCTTAGCTGACCAAGAAAGTTTTCTTTATATAACTAACTACGGTTAAAAACCCTTCAAATACCTTTAAATTTCACAATGGAAATATCACCCTATCTGACAAAACAAAATTTTATGTATATGCATCCCTACTGGGTCATGAAAACTTCAAAGTTTGCATAGTCAACATGCTGGCATCAAACTTTCTGTAAGATTCTCCAACAGGTTGTCAGAAATAAGTTAAGTACTTCAAACCATGTGTTTGAAATTGACTTGGTATTATGAACTGAGTTTCTGAAGTCAGGAGAAAATAAAGGACAATTACATCACATCACCTACATGATAAGGATCTTAATATCATATATATATATATATATATATATATATATATATATATATCTTTATATATATATATATATATCTTTTAACCATTATTTTCTTTAGAATTTCAGGCATCTTTATTCATGGCAGACATTTTTTAAAATTTTTGTTTATTTTTTTATTTATTTGAGAGAGACAGATTTGAGAGAGAAAGAGGTATATATATATAGACAGAGAATGGGCACACCAGGGCATCTAGCCCCTGAAAATGAACTCCAGATGTATGCGCCACCTTCTGCATCTGGCTTATGTGGGTCCTGGGAATCGAGCCTGGACATGGGGTCCTTAGGCTTCACAGGCAAGTGCTTAACCGCTAAGCCATCTGAGCAGCCCCGTGGCAGACATTTTGTTCAGGAGACTTAGACAGATAGGCAGGACAGAAAATACATTACTAGAGATAAATCTTCTTGATCATCTTTATGCCATCTTGCTGGACAGTGGTTTTCATGTGCCTCCAAATAGCACAAATAGCCTTGGCTCCCTGGGTCCCAGCCACACCCATTCAATCTGATACCCTGGGGATGGGGCCAGCTCCAAGTTATTTTGATTCTAAAATTTAATAGCCATGGATGTGGAAATAGAGATTAGTTAAGTCATTTAAATCTGTATTCAAAGAGAAACAGGAGAAGGGGAGGGAGAGGGAAAATTAGAAAAGAAACAAACAACAACAACAAAAAAAGACATAAAGTGTGGGCCAGGGCTTGGGAAGGAAGCAGAGGTCAGCCAGAATGAAGGATTGATTTTCTCTAATCATTATTTCTCAATCTTGGCTGATTAAAGTTACTTGACAAGATTTTAATAATGCACCAGTGGTTTGTGTGCCAGCACTAGACATTCAGATTCTTGGGAGCATCTTGAGATTTGAATTTCTAAAATCTCTTCAGGTGACTCTGCAACCTGACCAGAGTGGAGAACTTATTCTTGTGACAAGAAGAAAAGCCCCAGGGAGGATGAAAACTGCACTGTTTTCAAGTCTGGAATTATTTCTGGTACTAGTGGAATATAAGGTCACATTTATTTTGAGTGTTACTTAATTTATGGTCATCCAGGCGTGGTGGCACATACCTTTATTCCCAGTGAAGGGGAGGCAGAGGTAGGAGGATCACTATGAGTTTAAGGCCACCCTAAGACTACACAGTGAATTCCAGGTCAGCCTAGGCTAGAGTGAGTCCCTACCTCAAAAAACCAAGAAAAAAATTATGGAAAGTTTCATCAAGATAATTCATCAGAGATAATTTTTAAAATATATATATATTTATTTATTTTAGGGAAGAAAAGAAAGAGAGAATGGATGCACTAAGGCCTCCAGCCACTGCAAACAAACTTTAGATACATGTGCCCCTTGTGCATCTGGCTTACTTGGGTCCTGGAGAATCAAACCTGGATCCTTTGGTTTTGCAGGCAAGAGCCTTAACTACTAAGCCATCTCTCCATCATCAGGATTAATACTTCAGTTCCAATGCTGTGGGCACATGGTCCCATGTCTCAGGAAGGGGGAAATCCAACCATTAAAACTAGCCCTGGGAAAAATGATGCAGAAGGCTACGGAGAACACTGGCATCTATTCCCCACCATGACCTTCTTTGTTTTCTCTTCTTCACTTCCTCCCCTTGAAATGCTCCATATACTTACTAAGCTATTGATAAGTTTAGGATCTTGTAGTCTGAACTTTGCTTAAAGATTCCTGAAGGTTTTTGCATATAAACCTTAAAATACTAATTCTGATGACAGTGTTTCAAGGACTGTGATGGGGCTTGGGTTAGATGTGCTTACAAAATCACGCACGTCCTGTGAATTCCACCAGCTCCTGTGGCTTCTTTCTTATAAGCAAGGTGATTTTGGCAGGCAGGATAATGGTGACCCAAAATATCCAGCCCTAATCCCCAGAAAGGATAAACTTTTTTGTTTACATGGCAAAAGGAAATTAAGATTACTAGTTAAGATTGCTAGTTAGTAGACCATGAGATCTCTTTAGAGATCATCTGGGGTTATCTAAATAAACCACTACACTCACAAAGTGTTTTGTGAGGGAAGCAGAAAGTCAGAGAGAAATTTAAAGATGACTTTTTCAAGATACACAAAAGGGTCCATGGGCCAAGGAATACAGCAGCCTCCAGGACCCAGGCAAGGCAAGGATTCTCAACTTTGTGATTGAATCATTGAGTTCTTAGCACATGTGCAATTTGCAGACATTCTGGCTTTTCCAATGGGCCATGTCTTCACTGTGAATGGCTTCCTTCACCCTATGGAAGTTCTGTCTCGTTTCCTGTGGTCTAAATGTCTAGTTTTACTTTTCTTGCCTGTGCCCTGGGGATCCTGACTAAGTCTTGATCAAACCAATGGCATGGAGCCCTCCCATGTGCATCTTGTCTCTTTACAGTTTGGGGCTTGTTTATACTTTTGGTTAATTTTTTTCAGATGAGGTGAGAGGATAGCCTGACTTCATTGTTTACATATGAATATCTAGTTCCCAAAACCATTTAGTAAAATGTCCTTTCCCAACTGGAGTTCTTCACACCTCTCTCAATAAAATCGTCATATTTGGATTTGTTTCTTAGCTTTCTATGTTCTTTTTTCTGTGTTCTTTTTATGCAAGTACCTTGCTGTTTTGCTCACAATAGATTTATAATATATTTCCGAATCAGTGACTGTGATGTATCCAGCTTTGCCTTTGTGCAAGATTGTTTTGCCTATTTCATCTTTTCTGGTTCCATGAGAATTTTAGAATTCTTTTTATTTACTTAAAAGATGACACTGGAATATTAAGAAGAAATGGATTGAATCTGTCGATTATTTTGCACAGTATGGGTATTTTAGCATTACTAATTCCTAAGATGGGTGTGGTGGCTCATGCCTCTAATTACAGCAAGTTTGAGACCAACCTTGGATACAAAGTGCTTCCCACGGAATTCTCAGAAAAATAGTGAGACTTGTTTTAAAAGCAGAGCCAAACCAAAACAATACTAATAGCCATGAATATCACTATTTCTTCATATCTTCTTCAGTTTATTTTGTTATTGCTTTTTATATATAACTTGTTTATTTGAGAGAGAGAATGAGCAAGCCAGGGCCTCTAGCCACTGCAAATGAACTTCAGACACATGTGCCACCTTGTGCATCTGGCTTATGTGGGTACTGGGTAATTGAACCAGGGTCCTTAGGCTTCACAGGTAAGTGCCTTAACTGCTAAGCCATCTCCCCAGCCCTGTTTTGCAGTTTTCATAGTAGAGGGTTTTTACCTTCTTGGTTAAACTTACTTCTAAGTATTCTTTATGCAGCCTAAATGGAATGATTTTCTTTATTTTTTTTCTAGATATTTTGTTATTAGTGAATAGAAATGCTACTGAATTTGTACATTTGTTTCACAACCTGAAATTTTTTATCATATGCAAATATAAATTTAAGGTAAGTAATTTGATTTGAAAATGGATAAAGGGTTTGAGCAGATATTTCTCAAAGGAAGAGATATGAATAACCACCAGAGAGTTCTCAAAAGAAGAGATGAGAATGTTCAACCAGATTTTAAAAAGTGCTCCCATCTCTAATCACAGAGAAATGCAAATTAAAACTACAATGAGATACCATACAATGACTGTTAGTAATGGCTATTATCAGGGGCTGGGGAGATGGTTCAGCAGCTAAGCATGCTTGCTGCATAAACATTAGACCCGAAGTTCAAACTCCAGCACTCATGTAAAAAGCTAGGTGTGGTGACACATGCCTATAACCCCTGGGGAGGTTATGCTGGGGAGGGTAGAAATAGGAGAATCACTGAGGTTTCCTTGTCAGCCAATCTGACTGAAAACCAGAAGCTTCAGACTCAGTGAGAGACTTTGCCTCAATGGAATGAAGCAGAAGAGAGACAGGGGAAGGCCTTCAACGTTCTCCTTCAGTTGAACAAGGACGGGCTGATCTCAAACTCACCACGCAGCCAAGGCTGTCCTTGAGTGTCTGCTCGTCTGCCTTCACCTCTCAGGTCCTGGGATTACAGGTATGCACCACTGAGCCTGAGTTACAATTTTCTCTTAAAAGTAATGTTTTCAGTGAAAGAAAGAGAAATTGGTAGAATGAGAGCCATCAGCAAATGTTAAAGAAACACTGTTTATGTAGAGCTTATCACTGGAGGATGGAAAATGACTTTGGAGCTGGTTGATGCTCTGAATAAGCATGCAGGAATTTCAAGGCCAAAGATCACTATAAACTATATTTTCTACTATTATAAGCAGGAGAAGGGATGGCAGAGAGGATGTGGTCTTATCATCTCTTAAGAACAGCAAGAATGCAGCTGAATTCCACCTGCTAACGAGGAAGACAGCAGATATACATGGCTCCAACAAGTCTTTTCACCTATGGAGTAGGAGGGCATCATAATTAGTAATGCTAATTATGTTAAAAGCATTTTATCATTCCCTTTTGTCAATGGAAACTTTTTAAAAACAGGAATATGGTAAAACCTGGATTAAGCTATTTTGGTAGATTCAAAGGACCTTTCATACCGAATTCAGTTGTATTTTTTACTTACAATAAAAAAAAAAAAAAAAAAAAAAAAAAAACAAGCCAAGTAATAAAATCCCTTTGGATTAAGCAATTAACCAACGTTGCAGGATAATGTGTTTCCTAGAGCATTGCAGAAGATCTCTTACCTCCCCGTACACAGGCCATAAATTTCCCCTCTGCTGTTTGTTTCTTGTTCTTTAACCCCCACTCAGAAATCCACAGATGTGTCTGCCCTTACTCTGAAGTCTCACAGCTACATGCTATGTGGTATCTATGATATGTCTTCACCAGAGTCACCACATACATCCATACACGAAGTCACTATGCGTGTGTGTGTGTGCACATGTGTGTATGTGTGTGTATATTTCTATATACACGTACATATCCATACACAAAGTCATGCCATATATCCATACACAAAGTCACTATGCGTATGTATGCATGTGTGTGTCTGTGTGTGTGTGTGTGTATATATATAGATATAGATGATATAGATATATAGATATATATGACATATATTCATACACAAAGTCACTACATATATCCATACATGAAGATCTTTAAAAAGTCATTCATTATCAAACACTTTTACATCATATTATTTAGTGACCTCATTTACTTAGAAAACTTTAATTTAAAATGCTTTGCTAATCCACTTAATCAACACAACTTTTTATAATTTTTATTTTTTATTGAAAACTTCCATAATTGTAAACAATATCCCATGGTCATTTCCTCCCCTCCTTTCCCCTTTGAAACTCCACTCTCCATCATATCCCCCCCCCCTCAGTCAGTCTCTCATTTTATTTTGATGTCATGATCTTTTCCTCCTATTATGATGGTCGTGTGTAGGTAGTGTCAGGCACTGACAGCACAACTTTTGTTCCAGGCTAACAGAAACATATACCCAATGTCATTTCACTGACTACATAAGTTTTCTCATAGATGCTTACACTGGCCACAGACATAGTGCTCTGAGGAGAAATAGGGAAAGGGAGGCAGGGGCTTGTGATTGTCTTGGTTTTGTCGAAGTGACCCAGAGAAAAGGAGGGATACAAACCTGTCCACTAAGATGGGGATAAAAACGTTAATCCATTCTCAATGCTCTCTAGAACATATGCATAATGTGCAGTATGCTTATTATGGTAACTAAAGAAAGTACAGCATTTATAAATGCCGAGATACAAAGAAACAAAATCTTTTGTCACAAACTTGTGCAAGCATGTGCATATAAAAGGAGCATCTCCATTGTACTAAAAGTAGGACAGGGGCTGGAGAGATTGCTTAGCGGTTTAGGCACCTGCCTGCTAAGGTTAAAGAATGCCAGTTCCAATCTCCAGGTCCCACGTTTAGCCAGATGCAAAGATGCAAGGGCGCAATGCCGCACTTGACCACAAGGGGGCGCATGCATCTGGAGTTCATTCACAGCAGCTGAGAGGCTGCTGGAGCACCCATTCTCTATCTGTCTCCCTCTCTCTCTGTTTCTGTTAAAAAAAAAAGTAGGACAGTCTGCTATCACCATACATGGCTCTGCAATAATACCAAAAAGCATATGTTCATATACACCTACATGTGCTAGAAAGATGTCCAGAAGTCAATACAAACTTCCATTTATTTGACATTATTTGTAGCTTGTAAGACTACTTGGGGTTTTCTCTTGACTTCTGAAATTATTCCACATAGTACTTTAAGAGGAAACAGAAGTCAGCAGCTTATTTATGGTCTGCATTTATTTATAAATTCATTTCTCAGATATTTTCTGATGCCCCACTAAGTGTCCATGGTAACTAAACACTGGAGAAGGGGACACAGACAGGAGTTGGGCAGCTATCGCAGCCAGCACACTTCACAAGCACAACTGCAAAGAAAGAGTAGTGAATTCAGGGCCACTATGTCTCCTGGGAATGTATGGAGTGCAGCTCCATTTCAGTTCCTGCCCAAAATGCCTGGGAGAATTCTCACGGTTAACTAATCTGGAATAATTTAGTTCCACCAACTAGATTTTGCATTTCAGAGCATATGTTTTGTGACTTATTCTACAACTCGAGATGAGAATCTCATCCGTTTTATAAAGTTTAGAAAACAGTTTGGATGTACTTGCCTTAGTTCAAGAAAGTTGAGAACAGATTTAGAACCATGACAAGATCATTGATAGGACAATCTTCAACCTAGGGGGACTACAAGTCACTTAATAATACCATTTTAAAGGGAAAGCCATGACAAAAGAAGAAGGCAAATCATGACCCGGGGACGGTGTCTTTTAGCTTATGAAAGCTGCCTTAAATAAAAGATGACATCAAAAGTAAGTGACTTAAAAATTATTTATGGAGGCTGCAGAGATGGCTCAGCAATTAAAGGTACTTGCTTGCAAGGCCTACTGGCCCTGGTTTGATTCTGCAATATCCGCATAAAACTAGTTGCACAAAGTAGGACAAGGGGCTCAAATTCCTCTTCAGTGCTTGGCATGCCTATACTCACTTTCTCTATCTCTCATAAAGAAATAAATAAAATATTTGTGTCATTTGAGGAGCTCTTGGTACTATAACGTAGCACTTGAAGTATTTTCTTTAAATATTTTTATTTATTTATTTGCATGTAGAGAATGACAGAGAGACAGAGAACAGAGATAGAGACAGAGAAACAGACGGAGTATGGGCACACCAGAGCCTCTAGGTAATGCAAATGAACTCCACATACATGCACCACTTTTGCATCTGGCTTTATGTGGGTCCTGGGGAATTGAACTCAGGTTGTTATGTTTTGCAGGCAAGCACCTTAGTCACTGAGGAAAACTTTCAGTCCAAGAATTTTCTTAACAATTACCTATATGTATATATTGTATGTTGCACTGCATGGCATGTTAATGATCTTATACTAACATTTAATTATCTTATAAATTACAACATAAGATTCTATAACTTCACATATGTATGTATAGATCTTGTAATTGTTATAATGATTTAAATTATTGCATCTGTGACTGTATTGCTATTGAATGGGTATTACAATCCATAGATGCAGGCCTGTGTAATTACTGGCTGCAGAAGGAGGTGGTGTTTGACCCTAAGGAGGGGGTAGAGGGAGTCAGGGAGAAAATGATTTGCAGCCTGAGGGGAGCCTTATGCAGAGCAGTGGGTGGGTTTCAGGAATAAAGAAAAGGCAGGGTCGCTGGGGATTTCCCAGCAATATGGGATGCTCAGCCAGCACTGTGACTGCTCACTGAGAATAATACATCCATGGGGAGAGCCTGCGGTTTATGTTTTGCCTATCAAGAGATCACTGAGAGCGGGAAAGCAATGAAGCATCCAAGTTACACTTTGGAAACTTAACCACGATAACAGGAGAAATGATTTTTTTTTAATTAAAAATTTCATCTGGGAGCTAAGGAAATGGCTTAGTGGTTAAAGCACTTGTCTGCAAAGCCAAAGGACCCTGGTTCGATTCCCCAGGACCCACGTAAGCCAGAAGCACAAGGGGGCACATGCATCTGGAGCTGGATGCTCTGGAGTGTCCATTTTTTTCTCTCTCTATCTGCCTCTCTCTCTCTCTCTCTCTCTCTCTCTCTCTCCTAAATAAATAAATAAATAAATAAATATATTTTTAAAAGTCTCATCTGGCTGGGCATGGTGGCACATGCCTTTAATTCCAGCACTCGGGAGGCAAAGGTAGGAGGATCACCATGAGTTTGAGGCCACCCTGAGAGTAAATAGTGAATTCCAGATCGGCCTGGTCTAGAGTGAAACCCTTTCCCCCAAAACAAATCAAAACAAAACAAAACAAAACAAAAAACTCATATATGTCTTTAGGCAACTATGGAAACAGGTATTCTGGATCAGAGGGAAGAGCACATGAGAAAGGAAGAGACCCATAGAGAACTGCATTAGAAATAATTCATTCACTGACATAATATTTATTCCATGAACTGAGCACCTGCATATGCCAGTTACTAAAGCATATCAGTGAAAGTTGGAGAGAAAGATCTTAGCTTTCAGGGATAACATCCTATACATTAGTAGGGGGAAATGGTATATATATATACACATATATATTGCATACATACATATAAATACACATATATTATAACTACATATAGTGCTAATTTTGTGTGACTTCTACAACTATTATTATTATTATTATTATTATTTTGGAGAGAGACACAGAGAGAGGGAGAGGAAGACAGATAGAGATGGGCACACCAGCAGCCTCTCAGCTGCTGCGAACGAAATCCAGATGCGTGCGCCCCCTTGTGGTCAAGTGCGGCATTGCGCCCTTGCGTCACTTTGCATCTGGCTAAACATGGGACCTGGAGATTGGAACCGCTGGAGATTGGAACCAGCGTTCTTAGGCCTAGGAGGCAGGTGCCTTAACCGCTAAGCCATCTGTCCAGTCCTATTATTTTTTTAAGATAAATTTCCATATGGTTGTAGTAGAACCATGTAGTAGCCATGGAATTAACTATGGGAATGTGATTCATCAGAAATTCAAGGAGAAGGTTCGGGGAGATGGCTCAGTTGGTAAATTGCTTGCCATGCAAGTATGAAGAGCTGATTTTGGTCCCCAGATACATATGAAAATGTCAGGCGTGGTGCTGTCTGCTTGTCATCCCAGCGCTAGGGAACAGAGACATATGGGTCCCTGGAGATGTCTAGCCATCCAGGCTAAACTAATTGGCAAGCTCCAGCCAAAGAGAGACCCCCATGTCAAAGAAAGGTGAATAGCATTTTTTTTTTTTTTTGAGGAATGATATCTGTGGTTGTCCTCTGGTCTCCAACAGGCATGTAAATTCACGTGCACCTGCACACACGGAGGTGCCCACATACATAGGAATATGCATACATACATGAACACACAGGAAACAGAATACATGGAAAAAGAAGTAGGAGATGGAAGGAAGAAAAAGAAGGAGGAGGGGGCTGGAGAGATGGCTTAGCGGTTAAGGCACCTGCCTCCTAAGCCTTAGAACGCTGGTTCCAATCTCCAGGTCCCACGTTTAGCCAAATGCAAAGTGACACAAGGGTGCAATGCCACACTTGACCACAAGGGGGCGCACACATATGAATTTCGTTCACAGCAGCTGAGAGGCTGCTGGCACGCCCATCTCTATCTGTCTTCCTCTCCCTCCCTCTCTGTCTCTCTGTGTCTCTCTCCAAAAAAAAAAAAAAAAAAAAAAGAAAGAAAAAGAAAAAAGAAGAAGGAGGAGGAGGTAGAGGAAGAAGGAGAAGAAGACTTATATAGGTAAAACAGACCAGATGTAACAGTGGACACAGAGAGTGCAACAAAATGATGATGACACTCAAGTAGCAGGAAGAATATTTGAGAAAACAATTTCATAAATGGTTAGGTGCATTCTGTCTTTCGAAATTCTATAGCCGTGATGCAATATCCTTAAATTTTAGCTATTTCTGCCTGAAAGAAAGCAGGCACAGAATTACAGGAGTACAAAATGGTTCTGTCTGTCTCCTGGATGGCTGAAGTCCTCCAACAAGTTTTGCCACTTCCTTTCCAGTTTCTGAAGGGGCTCTCCAGAGCTGTACTGGAGCCGAGTGTTTTCAGAGCTGTCTCTCTCATAGTTGCCTAAGTGGACCTAGCCTGAGCAGTGACACATTACCAAGACGACACCATTATACCTTTTTCTGTTGAAGACTCCAGCAAACACTGCTCTCAGGCTGGAAGAATGTTTTCAGGGCCCTGGGGAAACAAAGGAAGGACTGTCCTGGGTTCCTTCACCAAAGGGAACCGTGAAGGTTGTTATTTTCTAAGCTTAGCTCAAAATTGACATGAAGAACAAAACCTAGTTCCAACCCCCTCCCCCAACCTAGCTGTATAATTATCTCTCAATTTTATTTTCTTTTAAATTCCTTTGTTCCAAGAATGTTAAAACAAGAACAATTCATCCTGAAAGTTTTTCCTGGCAGCAATGTGAATATTCTAAATGTAAAGCATATGAAAGTTTCCTTAACTGCTGTTTCTTTAATGTGATATTTAGTCTCTCAATAATAAAAAAAAATACCGCTGGGCGTGGTGTGCACACCTTTAATCCTAGCACTCAGGAGGCAAAGGTAGGAGGATTGCCATGAGTTCAAGGCCACCCTGACACTACATAGTGAATTCCAGGTCAGACCTGGCTAAAGTGAAACCCTACCTCAAAACAACAACAGAAAATTACCTATTTACAGCTACTTAGCAATTGATGTGATTGGTTGTCAAAGTCAGAGCCAAATTAATATATTAATAATTTTAGTAAATTCACAGTGATTTCCAAAACTGAATATTCATTTTCACAGATATTTTTGTTCTGAGGAAATATACATTATAAATTCAACCCACATTAGTGAAATAAGGCCAAAAGAACCTATTCTTTGTACATGTGTAGCTTACTAATTCATAAATTTCCCACAAAGCTCAAGTTAAATAAGTCTTATTTATTATTGTAGGTATTATGTGAAATCCATTGTTATGCATAAGAACCTCAGAATTACAAGATTTTAAAATGTAGGTACTAATACTAATTTTGCAGAATAATTAGATTTTAAAATTTAATTATAGGGAGTAAAGATGTACCTGTTTGCCATAAATCATTCCCACAAGTAGCATTTGGCCTTGGAAGGCACATAGAGGTATGTACACATATACATAACACTCTTTTTTTAAACCAAGGATTCCAAACACATGTTCTATGGTTACGTTTATCAATGTTCTCTAATGTACTTCTACTTAAGGCCCTTTTCCCCCCAATATTCATTAATGAGACATCTGTCTCCTGTAGGTATTCTAGCATTCTATACATACTAAGCAAATTTTGGTCATTTTTCAAGACTGGCATCAGCATGGAATTTTATCAATGTGTTCGTTCTTGGGATTCAAGGCATTGGATCCTTTGAACTTGACATTTGCTAAGTACAAATGTTATGGGAATGCTACATTTTGAAAAAATCAGGTTACTATCTAACTCTCAAGCCTATAAAATTTGTATTCCCAGGTATCAGAAAGGAGAAATAAAACAAACAAGCTGAGCTTAAGAGAGAAGGAATTTCACATGGCTGTGATTCGATCACAGAGAAAATCCTTCAATCATGTTGTTTAGTGAACAGCTTAGTTAAGCTCTTTACAACCTACAAAGTGATTCTGGAGGTATCCATAGTCTTTAAGTTCTGATGCACAGAAAGACTCATCATCTTTTCAATTCCTATTCCAGTAGACCCCCAGCAAGTACTGTCAGTAAAACTACAGGACAGCTGCTGTGAGCAAAGAAGAGAAAAAGAAAGGAAGGGAAAGAAATTAAGAAAGAAAAATAAACAAAAAGAAAATTAAAAAGACCCATAATGCTACGCACATCATTTCCCACACATCTTGGTAGATAACTGAAAAAGAGCATACTTCAAAAGCATTTGTTTGGGGCTGAAGAGACAGCTCAGCAGTTAAAGTCACTACCTTGCAAAGCCTCACACCCCAGGTTCATTTTTCCTGTACCCACCAAAAGCCAGTTTTACAAAGTAGTGGATGTGTCTGCAGTTCATTTGCAGTGGCTCAAGGTCCCAGTGCCTATTTCTCTCTCTCTCCATGTGTGTATGTGTATATGTGTCTCTTTCTCTGTATTTGTCTCTCAAATAAATAAGTAAAAAATATTTTTTAAAAAATATTTTACTTTTATTTATTTATGAGAGAGAGAGAGAGAGAGAGAGAGAGATAATGGGCACACCAGAGCCTCCAGCCACTGCAAATGAACTCCATACTCAGGTGCCACCTTGTGCATCTGGCTTATGTGGATCCTTGGAGAATAGAATCTGGGTCCTTTGGCTTTGCAGGCAAGCTGCTAAGCTGTAACCACTAAACTATCTCCCCAGCATGGTAAAAAATAATTTTAAAATAATTTCAAAAAGTATTTGTTGAGGGCTGGTTAAGCAGTTAAGCACTTGCCTGTGAAGCCTAAGGACCCCTGTTCGAGGCCAAATTCCCCAGGACCCACATAAGCCAGATGCACAAGGTGGTGCATGCACCTGGAGTTTGTTTGCAGTGGCTGGAGGCTCTGGTATGCCCATTCTGTCTCCTCCCCTCTCTCTCTCTTTCCTTTTTTCTCTCTCTATCTGTCCCTCTCAAATAAATTTAAAACAATTTTTAAAAAGTATTTGTTGAATTAATTCAGTAAATGAATAGGAAATCTCTTCTTGGCAAAATATTCACTATACAAATTGTGGCCCCAGTTTTTACTTCACCGAATGATTTTTGGTTGCATTTTCTTGGGTTCTACCAAATACAAAATAATACTGATTATAACCTTGAACTTTCCCACTGAAAGCAACTTTGTATTTTTCCTGGCACACAGTACTAACCTGAAGAGATAGAATTCAATATTACTGAATAATGTTACATGTGCCACACAAAATATTTTATTTGTAATTATGGTGCTTTTATCACTTAGAAAGGATTTGCTTAGTTTTAATAAGGGACTATTTTTTCTTTTTTGTATAAATGTGCAATCATGTTACATCTCTTGATAAAAAGTCATATTCACCCAAAGATTTAGTGATTTCAGAAAAGCATAATCTGAACTACAACTAGTAAGAGATGAGTGTATTTTTGGCATGAACCTAAAGGATAACTAACAAAATTAAGCTTTTATTTTTCTATTTTTCTGTTGAAGGGCACAACTTCCTACATGGATATCAGCCAGGTATATTCAGAGTCATGCTTCAAAGGCAAGGGTCTAACATTAGAAGGGTTTCAGTGACTTGAACTATTTTGCCTGGCTTAACGAGAAGAAAGGGGCTTACAGACATTTAGTCACAGTAGCTGACACCCTTCCCAAGATCTGTATTCTAGTCGATCCTGTGCTCTGTTCCACATAAAAAAAATATTTGTATCAGTGCCTGGCATGACTTCATCATCTCTTTATAGCTCCCTAAGGCGCCTGCATCCTTTCTCTAGATCTCATGTCACTAGCAATTAATTTTATTGTCTAGAATGCTTGCTTTCTCTCTAAGCTGAATATGTCAGTATAATCTTTTAATGCTTGTACTCAGCCCTCATTTTTCTACTTACTGCACTTATTTACATTTTTTCAGCCCTCAATTTAAATTCAAGCTAATTATCAGTAATTACTTTGCCTGGAACCCTGAAGTGACTGGGCAGCATCAAGCTACAACTTGTGTTCTTTCTATCTAGACTGAAGAGCTCCCAGTTGTCCTTTTGTGTTTGAGAATGTAATTGTCAAACACGGAATAAAAATTTGAAAGCCTTGACCTTAACTGACATTTCATAGATAGAAATGACTTTGCAGCTCCCTCTACTCTGTCAAGATGCTATTTATGTCTGTCAATAGCTTATGAATTAAGGATCTTGGCACAGGAGAATTTGGGCATCAGCAAGCATAATCCAAACCAGTAAAAAAAAAAAAAATGTCTGGCTGCAGACCAGATACACTATAGTGGCCAACACAGATATTACGTCTACTGCCCCAGTTACAATGCCAACATTGGCAGGCAGGACTCGCACTGCAAGTCCAAGACATATGGGAGTTCAAAGGAAGAAGCAGCAAACCGGTTTTCATAACGAAGAGTGAAGAAAAACTACTCTCTAGTGGTACACAAAGCCTGATGATCATGATCATGTATTCTAAGTTCCTTCTGCCCACCAAGAAACAGCCCAAGGGCTGAAGATGCAGCTTAATGGCCGAGCCTTTGTCTAGCTTGCAGGAGGACTTTACTTTCATCCCCAGCACCTTTCCCCCACCCACTTCACACACACAAAAAAAAATGTAGATCAGAGGCAGAAATCTTGAGACTTAAAAGGAGCCTAATAAAAATTTATTCACTACCTTCTTAGTGAGTATGTGGATACTTGATGTGAATACAGCTTTCTCTTTTTTTAATCAGTCATAATGTTGTTTCCTATCCCCTAATAAAAACCGGGGTTATCAAAGCCAAAAATAACTTAGCACTAATGGTCTGTCTTTAAAAATTCAGTGACTTAGAAAATATCTATTTTTCTTTAAAATTTAAGCTTTAGATTTGCTTATATGATATAATGATAACTTTTTAGGAAAATAATTCTTTAAGAAAAATAATATGAGCTCTGGACAGGTACTCTTTTCAATCTTAAGTATAGTTTACTGAAGATTTCAAAGGAATCTTCATAACACCTGGTTTCATGGCTTTGTGAATGTGGAGGCTTTTCGAAGAATCTTTCTTGGTGCCACAAAGACTTAAGTTAAATCTCGGGTAAGTGAATGTTCACTAGACATACAGAGGCTCCACAGGACATTATTATAGGAAGTTTCCACAGAATATTATTTAATTGATTCTTATATAAAAGTGAAGGGTGCTCCCTCCCCCTTACCACTTCAATCATTTTAATGTGCATGGCATATTCGTTATGTGCTCAACTATGAATAGACACTGAGGCAGAAAGATTATGTCCTCAGACAAAGGCATTGCTCCTCTAATGACAGAGGTCTTCACATGTATGAATGGTCATGATATGGCATTCTTGCTGTAAGTGAAGTTAGAGACAGAAACATAGCATGACTATTTGACTAGTGCTGCAGGGCTGGTAACAAGCATTAGAGTTGAGTGTGGGACATACCTGGAATAGTTATGTGAGATCACCTTTGGTGTCCCCATGAAGAGCTAGATTAGTTCCTTGGAACTAAAATTATAACAGGGTAAAAAAATGGGTTCATCCGATGGAACCACTATAGACAGTTGAATACAGAGAAAGAATGAGATCATAGAATGGACTAAAGGGGTAAAAGGCTCTATGGCTCTTTCCCCTCACAGGATTCCACAACGTTAGATCTAAAATTAGAATTCAAATAGGCAATTACCAAGGAGGGTGTATTTCCTAGGTCTGTAGTATTTTTATGTTGTGAGTTGACCTCATGATGATATAGTGAAAAAAAAAAAAAAAAAAAGAAGTGGGAAATTAACAAGAGTGGTGAATGAGAGCACAGAGAACTAGATACACCCCCAACCTTCAGCATTTGACTTCTAGATTGCAGCTGCACATTTCATGGGTAAGAATCCACAGGACATTGGATGGAGACACGAGTCTGAATTAATGTTTCCTTGCTCTGCATTAGCATGCCTGTAAATATATTTTAACACTAATCAAGAATTAAGTTATGATTATAGGGAAGTGTACTCAAAAGTTGCAGACAGAAGGACCTTTAGAGTATATTGGAATAACAATTCACAACCCAGAAGACACAAGACCTTCCGTACTCCTTCTAGGAAGGCTGTCTTCTGGCTTCATTCTGATTGGCTGGACTTTCCAACATGCTTGTTCCACAGAAACCAGAGAGTATGAGTTTCCACCTTCTGCTACCTATCCTGAACACATGGGAAAGCTATGGTTTGGGGAAGAATCTAGAATTCAAATCAGCCTCTAGGTGCCTGCTTGTACATCTGGAAGGAGGTCCCTTGCTAATTTCTGTGATTCAGTTTCCTTATCTGCCAAAGAGAAATTCTATCTTTGCTGTTGTTCTTTATTTATTTGCAAGAGAGAGAGAGAGAGAGAGAGAGAGAGAGAGAGAGAGATAGAAGAGAGGCAGACAGAGAGCGAATGGGTGCGCCAGGGCCTTTAGCCACTGAAAATGAACTCCAGATGCATGTGCCCCTCGTGCATCTGGCTTACATGGGTCATGGAGAATCGAACCAGGATCCTTTGGCTTTGCAGGCAAATGCCTTAACCGCTAAGCCATTTTTCCAGCCCAACTCTTGTTCCTTTACCAACGTCTGATGGATGCCATGAAGGCAAAGTTGCATAAACAACAATGAATCACACCAAAGTTTAAAGTGTAAGAGCAAGAAGCCTAAGATGCAGGCATCTGTGCTTGTGCTCATATGCATAGCATGGCATCAACATAAAGAGTGAACACAGTAGGACTTGACACTTATTCCTCAGTCTTTTCTCCTGTCACTTGCAACTCACCCCAAAGTGTTCCAAACTCCCTAAGTAAGGAAGATGTCTCCTAACCACCAACCCCTGAGTGCTGGATGGTCCCCAGTTCATGACCACATTGTAAATGGAGCATCCTGTGTCCAGCAGGCTCTTGTCAAACATGACTACACTGAACCACGAGGCCTTAAGCTTCTGTTCTCATCATTGCCTCTCTTACTCTTGATCTCTGCTTGGTACTTGTTATTTCCTTAAACAGTTTGTTATTTCTTATTACATTGCTTGTCCTTTCTCTAGGTAGTTACCATTCCAAAACCAATCCAATGGACTTGATGGTGACCTCAGTGAATGGGAAAGAGTATTGGAAGCAGAGATTTCATAACCGTATGCCACTGGGTCTTTCTAGATTCCTAGACACGAATCACTGGAAATAGCTCACACATATCAGGGAGTGATTCACAGGTATGCAGACTATCTTGGTATAAAAGCAAGGTAACAAACCTCTACAGCAAATATTCTTTAAGTTTAAATAGTACTGGATTTCTCATGGAATGTTAGGCTATTTATAAGAAAACTTGAAACTTCATTAAAAATCAGGTTAAGGTAATGTTGAATTACGTATATGGATATTTATTTGTTAGTCTTGAAAATTTCTGTTCACATTTTGTCAAAAGGGACATTTCTTTCATTGGAGAGGTAAAAGTAAATTCTGTGTATTAACAGTTTACTATAATCTGTCTGAATCCCATAGATGATGCTGTGCACAGAGAGAGACAGTAAAGAAATATCTCCGAAATTTCTCTCCGTGTGAGAGTGAAATTGACAAAAAGCTCCCGAAATGACTTCACTCTCATTTTTATGAACATGAATATCATCTTTAGAGGGCATGACACATTTTCAGTTTTAAACTAGCCATTTCTCGCTTAGTATTTAAAGTTATGTGTAATCTTTTCTAAAGTTTGAAAACAGACCAAAGTCTTAAAGTAATTGCTACCATTCCGTCCAACCAAATATGTGTAGAATAGTACTGTCCCTCTCCTCACCCTCTCTCTGTGTGTATGTGAATAAGGGAGACCAAAACCAAAATGTAAAAAAAAAAAAAAAAAAAAAAAAAAAAAAAAAAGTACAGGCTGTGCTATCATAATAATTGTAGCCATTGGGTATTTAACATTTTTGTAATTTAAAATAATACCTTTGCTATCGAGACTTGCTCATTCATTCTGAGATAAATGTGATGGCTTAAAGAAATATCTGATTATTTGTTTTCATTCTATAGTTCTTTTTTTCCCCAGTAGATGTTTTTCCCCTTGAATGGTAAAATTTAAAAAGAATTGGACAATAGCACACAAAACAACTGAAACGCAGATTTTTGGAAAATCCAGTTGGTTCATATCTTAGAACTTTGTTCCTTCCTGGGTTTCTTTAGTCAGCATGTAGGATACTGAATTATGATCCAGTTAATCTCAAAGACATCGGCTGTTTTACACTTTAGATTTATGGTAGGAATGAAATAGTTGTACCCAAATTAACACACTTTTTTTTTTTTTTTTTGTCTCTCGGGGCACACATCCCATAGATCATTTTTCAGACATGTGATCACATCATGTCCAGGGATATTTTACACACAGACTATTTAGAGATGTGGAGGGTGAGGGTGCCTCTTTGAAATGAATGTCGCGACAGTGTGCCATATAAAGGGAATGTCAATCAGTTTTAGAGAGTAATGACAGTGAAATGTATTTTTCAGGAGAGTTAAATGGAAAGTCACAATACTCTGGGCTGGGGAGGAAGCTCAGTGGGTAAGAGTGCTTATATGCAAGCATGGGGACCTGAGTCCTATCTCCAGCACTTACAAAAAAACCAGGCATGGTCATATACATGTGTACCCCCAGCACTGTGAGGGGGCATTGAGAGGAAGATCACTGGGGCTCCCTGGCCAGCCAGTTGAACAAACAAATAAAATAAAATAAAACAAAAACTGCATGAGCTCCAGGTTCAGAGACCCTGCCTCAAGGAAGTGAGGTGGAAAAGTGATACAAGAGCTCTAGCGACATCCTCTTAGACCTCTGCAGGTGTGTGCTTTGGGGTGTGTGCATGTGCATACACACACATACACCACATGTACCCACTCATATCAAAACACACACACACACACACACACACACACACACAGAATTATATCCTATTTTCTGCAATGTTCTTCCGATGTAGAGAAGGAAATTTTCAGCCAGACTAGATGACAGAAATCCCCAAGCTAAGAAAATCAGTAGAAATCCTGACACTGATGCAATAAAATCAGCTTTAAAATCACTGAGTTCGTTGTGACTCCTGGCAGCACCTATGTGCAAATCAGGAAAGGCTACCCTGTTGAGGGATAGACTTGCTCCGATGGGCACAAGGCCAAGAGGAGCTGGGCTGGATTCCAGCATCCTCCTGTTGCCTCAAGCAGTCAGCCTCATGTATGACATAATCTGAGCAACTGGACAGGAGATCATATTTAAACAGATTCTCTCTCTCTCTCTCTCTTTCCTGTGTATAAATCATAAAACCAAAATAATATAACCAGACTTTTTTCATAGTCATTACAGAGCAGAATTGTGTCAAATTAAAATCATTACATCTTCTATGTAGGTGGGTCCCATCCAACCTGCATCCTGAGGGCCACATGGTTCTAGGATACTTATTGTAGATGACAGCATCATGCAACAATATCAAAAGGCTGGACACCTCTATTAGCAAACCCCAAACTCACTCTATCAGTTCAACTGAGCATTAAATGATACCCAGTAAAGATTCTTTGTAACAATGTCATCAGAGAACAAGCAGGAATATTCACTGTCAGGAGAGTGGGTGACACAATGAAGAATAACCCTCTCCTGGCTAAACTACCAGGAAAGCTGACACTCACCACCGTCTTCAACCGCAAAGTGGAATACATCACTTGTGGCATTCGCCCCTTCTCGTAAGACATAGCATATTTTCATGTCATCAATGTCAGCTAGAAAATAACCAAAGAGAAAGATGATTAATTACCACTGCAACATCATCAATGGCTTGCTACTAGTGATAAATCCCATTGGCTATTATGTTTCTATAAACACGCTTAGATCCCCTTCTAAGAGGGACAATGCTCAGTTCTCGTATCTTTGAAGCCCTTTGATATCAGCTGTTCCATGGAAATCTGATCCCTCACACAGATAAATGAGTACAAGACTTAGATTATAATAATAGCAAGGTGTTGCTCCTCCCAATGGTGTCTGCATGTCCATGCACTGAAGGAGTGACTATCTGAATATGGATTGTGAAACACCATGACAGGTGGAAAGGAAGATATTTTGAGGCATGGAAGGTTTCCTGGGTTTCTTGAGATCACACCCTTTGCCTCCCTGTGGGAATGCCCCTACAGAGAAGCAAAGAAAAGAGTAAGCATGGATTTGCCTCCCCACAGTAGCTCGCTTTAAACTTTTATAGGAAAGTAGCTCTTTTTAATCTCCCTGTTTATGTCACACTTCCCCTCCAAACCAAAGCATGTGACATGTATTAGTTGGCATGACTAAAACGCTTTTCAGTTTCCCTATAATGTTTTAAGTACAGATGCACAGTTTGCAAAGGAAACTCTTGAAATCTCAAGCAGGTAAAAATTTTGATGATGTTATTCTACAGTTCTCTCTAAAAATAACAGAAACATACCAGTCCTTTCTATAATCACCTGTTTCTTTAAGTCACACAACTATTAGGAAGATAGAACTTAATAACCAAAATGTTATCTTCTTTGAACAATCATCTAAGAATTAATGAGATTTTCTTCTAATTGCTATATGCAAAATATTTATTTGGGTTAATCTACACACCATTCCATAGTGTATATTCTAAGTTCATTAATATGCCTTGTAACTGCACCTGGTTCAAATTCTTTGGGGATGTTTTTGCCTTCCTGAGACTGATTTAGACAAAACAAAAACAACAACAAAAAAATCATTATATACTCTTTGGAGCAGGAAAAAAGTCCAGGTACTTGAGAAAAGTGATTTAGATCTGGGGGAAAGGAGTGGTGGTATTGGCAGGGACATGTTGGAAAATAATTCTTTAACCTGACTAATTCTACATTGTGAATTTTACCTAATAATGAATTTTAATACCTTACAAAGAATTAATTTTTTTCTCCTAGGTACCATTTAGCTAAGCAGTTTAAGAATAACTTTATGACCACAGTTGCTAAAGTGATTTCTGAAAATCTTTTCTCAGTTATCTCTTCATGATAAAGCAGAAACAAAAACAAAGCAAGTGACTGCACAGTCCTCTCTATAAACACCACTTTCATTTCCCCCACTGGAGGAGCAGCCATGAACTCTCTGAAGGCACTCTCTCCATCTTTAATCCTTATCTAATCTCCATAAATAACTGCCGTGATCTAAGCTCCAGCCTTGACTTGTTCAGATGAATGTTGTGTGATTAAATCCCAACAGTTCTCCTAGTCAATATTTGAGTTAGGATTAGAATGTGATAATTATTTTCAAAATATAATTTTCAAAAACATAACTCTTTATGACCAACTTACATTTACAAAGACCATAGAAATTAATCATGGTAACTCAAAGTCAGTGCTAACACAACAAACTGCCCTTAATGAAAGAGCATAATTTTAGCATTCAATAAGAATGATACACTAATATTTCTGAGCGGTTGGATTTAGCCCATAAACTTTAAATGAAATCATTTCTTTATCTTCATCCGAAAAATTCTCTTAAAGAAATCTATAAACACAGATTCATTTTGCAGCAAAGGTGGGACTGAAGGACTATTTCTTTCCTCTGATCTCTTCCTTTCATCTGCTTCACTTTCCATGAAAATACACCAGCGAAACATTGCATGGCATCTCTCTATCACAAAGAAAGCCTTTGCACAGAAGTTTCCTGCTGGTCTGCCATGACACTTGGCACTCTGAGGTTTTCCTGTCCCTGCAGGCCTGAGATATATTCAGGCCATCAGCCAAGAATCAGGAGGCTGGGGTGTGAAGCAATTTGCCAGCATCAAACAGAAAGGCAGTCATTTTAACACAACATTTTGCTACAGCCATGTGCATTAAGGTGTTTGTTGCCCAAGGCAGAACACTGTTGGAGGAAAAGAACACCCCCACTGGGATGTCCTGGGGTTACGCTCCATTTCCACTCACAGAGCCCACAGAGGGTAGATTTAGTTTCCACTCTGATGCAGTGAGACTTTCATGAAAGCAACACAAATCCCTTTGTAATGGTAGTTGCTGGTTCTGGAAAAAAGAGCCCTGAACCCTCAAGCTAACACACTGAATGGTCTCTCCTTTCCCTCTCTAAGCAACTCTGAGAGGTCGCCAGGCCTTCCTGTCCTGCCCACATCTGCCCACAGGGGAGCCCCAGGTGAGGAGTCTACCGGTTCAGAGCCCCAGAAACTCATATGAGGTACCAAGTGCCGGAGGCTGATGCTGTGTTTGCACAGGCAGAGAGAGGGCATGCTCAAAAGCACGAAATGATTTTCTCCATCTACCATTAATCTTGTTTTTCAGATCTTTAGCTTTGTAGTAATAGGATAGTGGACTAATGTGGAAATATATATCTAGTCTCCTTATGCCCCTCTAACTTATGCTTTCCTTTTTTGTACATGGATCCTAGTAAAAAGCCCTGTTATGAGACATAACATTTTAATTCTGGTGTATTTATCTCTTATGTCTTCAGACAGTTGTTAGACTGAGCCATAGCTATTATAAAATGGCTTTTTTGTTTGTTTGTTTTTTTTGGTTTTTCGAGGTAGGGTCTCACTCTGGCCCAGGCTGACCTGGAATTAACTATGTAGTCTCAAGGTGGCCTTGAACTCACAGCAATCCTCCTACCTCTGCCTCCCGAGTGCTGGGATTAAAGGCGTGCACCACCACGCCTGGCTTAAAATGGCATTTTTAAAATCTCAAAGTAAATATGAGTATTTACTTTTTAGTGACAAAGTTCCTGACAGCCACAATGGTGTTGAAACAATATTCTGAAAAATAATCAAAACAATTGATACTTAAATGCCAACAATATGAATGAATGCACTTTAGACCACACATCTTTTTTAAGGTTCTAGGACCATGCCTGGACGACACGCGGTGTACAAGACAGAGGATGACAAGAGGATGGTGTTACAAAGTACACACACAGGAAAGTGAGCTTCAATTTTCACTTCCTTAAACACGTGCTCCTATTTTGTCAACATCTCTTGCCACTATCAACGTTAGCTTGATGAAGCGATGCAGGTCACATCTATGGGATAAATAGCACAGTGGGGGTGTACACAGGTACAGGTATTCTCCTCCTTTGCCCTTTCCTTCCTCGTCTTCTTCCCTTCCCTTCTCCTTTTACTCTAACAGGATGCTCTGTTTGAAAGGCTTTGGGTGACCAGCATGTCCTCAGGAAATGACACCTACAGTATGCTTTAGTTAGAAGGAACCAAGCGTAGGACTTACCTTGGGTAAACCATGTGATGCTGTGGTTACCTTTGGCCAGGTTGAGGAGGGTCCCATGCTGAGGCTCACTTGTCACAATGAACCTAAGAGAGGAATGGAGGCTGTCCCTGTCCTCCACTTTCAGTGTTTTGCTTGTGATCATGAATCCCAAGTGGCCAGTGGCCAGAGTGCGAAGTGTAGAGGCTCCTTTGTTCACTACAACTTGAGGGACACTATTGTCAACGGCTATCACCTGGATCTTCATTACTTGAGGTCTCCTCGTTTCAAATACTGTGTCAGGAAAAACATAGAAGTCTGAGTGGGTCCCGTCGGTGACTGTGAAGGAGAAGCTATCTTCCGTTGACTCGGTGCCATCGTGCTTGTAGCTGATCAAGTTTTCGTTCAGGTCTTGCTTGGTAAAAACCATGACAGGTCTGGTGCTGTTGTACAGGAGTTGTCCGTGGACGGGCAACTGGGTAATGGTGAATTTCAAGGACTTGTCTGGAGTGTCTCTGTCTTCAACTGTGAGCTCAAAGGGAGTGATCAACTTGCTTTCACTTTCACTGACAACCAAGTTATGGATGGTGACCACTGGCTTTTTGTTGTCCACGTCGCTTATGGAGATACGGAAGGTTCGGAAGACGGGGTTACGTCCATCTGTGACTTGAAACTCAAAACTGTCCATCTTGACCTCATCATCTGCTGTATGGATGTAGTAGATTTTGTTACCAGCCAGCTGGAGCTGAGTGAAAGAGGTGATGGACTTTCCAGGTCCATCTGTGCACTCCAAGTGACCTCTCACAGGAGCCCTGGTAATAGTGAAAACTAGGTTCTCATCAGGACTGTTCAAGTCACTGGTGCTCAGTAGGTCTGTCGTGAGAGTGACTTTGCCACCTTCTTTCAAGGACACTCCCTTACTTATCACATCAGGGAAGACAATGTCAAGGCTTCCAATGGATACATAAAAGTAGCGATCTATGAGGGGATTCATTCCATCTGTCACATCGAATTTAATTAAGTCTCGGATGCCCTCTTGCCCAACATGGACATACTGAATTAAATTTCTGTCCACTTCATCCTGGGTAAAATTCATGCCCAGAGTGATATTTTCAAAGTCACCTGTTAGCTTCCGTCTCTGCAATAAGCCATGCCCTGGCCCATACCGGATAATGTAAACCAAGGATTTATCTTCGGAGTCTAAGTCTGTTGCCATTAATATTTTGTTGTTGATAACTTTGGTCTCCCCAATTTCTACTTCCAGGCCATTATTGATGGCCATTCTGGGGGTCTCGTCATCCACAGGGATCACCACTATGAGGACCATCTTCTCCACGGAGTGTTTGCCATCTGTTAGCTTCACCACAAAACTGTCTTCCTGGGTCTCTGAGTCATCGTGTTCATAAATGATGCTGGAACTTTCTATGATCTGGTCCAGGGTAAAGCTTTCCACCAGGACTGTGCCATTGATCAGCTGGTTCATGATGTGGCCATGCACGGGGAACCTGGTGATGGTGAAGGTTAAATCATCTGGGGGGATGTCAGCGTCAGCGGCATTGAGGATGGGGGTATCAACCACCAGACTCATGCCTTCCATCACCATGAATTCCCTCATGAACATTTCTGGCTGTTCATCGTTGGTGGGGATGATGACAATGGGGAAAATATGTCTCTCTGAGAAGTTAATGCCGTCAGAGCACCGGAAGATAAATCTGTCTTCTACAGGTTCTACACCTCTATGGACACTCTGGATGTAGTTGATGTGTCTTTGCCTGAGATCTTTCAGGGAGAAGGCACTTATGGCGATGCCCGCTCTTGATTTCTCAGAGCCCGGTGCTGGAGAAATGTTCTCCACATAACCCGAGGTTGGCTGGATGACTATCGTGCACAACAGGTCATCGTTCAGGGAGTCAATGTCCTCAGCGCTTATGTGCATTGAGGTGATGACACTTTTGTCACCTTCTAATACGACAAACTGCTCACCCACAGAAATTTCTGGGGCCTGGCTGTCCACAGGGAGGACGGTCACCCACACAGTAACACTTTGAATAATATTGCTACCGATTCTCCACTCTTGAGACATATCTGACAGACTCAAGTTAAAAGAGTCCACTTTGGGCAACAGGCCAATCTCACCACTGGTGTGAGCATAGACAACAGAACCCTCCAGGATATCCTTTTGGGTGAACTGCTCTGCTGGAGCTCCGTTAACCAAGATTTCCCCATAGGAAGGTGGATCTTCCAGTAGGAAAGTCAACATCAAATCATCAGAGTCCTGGTGGGTCCCCTTAATAACACTGGCAGTGACTTCAGTAGCCCCATTTTCTAAGACATCTAGATAGGACTCCAAAGTACCAGCAGGAAGGCTTAGCATGGGCACCTCACGGTCCACTGGCCGGACATTCACTTTGAGAGTGATAGGCACCACATGGTGTGTGTCCTGACCTCTAAGGAGCAGCTGTCAGTCAAGGACTCATCCCCACTGTGAACATAGGAGATTCGGCCTTGTTTTATGTCCTCCAAATGGAAGCGCCCTCCTACGTGCAGCACCTTCCCCGAGATTTGTATGCGGCCATGTTTGGGGGCCTGGGTGAGCGTGAACGAGATGTGGGCCACATCAGTGTCCACGTCCTTCACATGCAACTCGTTCTCCCCCAGGATGTGGAAACCTTTCTCCTGAAGAGTGAAGCCAGTGTTCAGAATCTCCGGGGGCTGGTTGTCCACAGGCTGCAAGTAAAGGGTGAAAGTGCCAGGTGCCACATTCCCAGCTCTGTCCTCCACCTGGAACTGGAACTGGGCTACTCGAGCTGCCACTCCCAGCTCTTGACCTGGGGGCCTGTAGGCAATTTTATGGTGGTTGATCTGAGCCTGGGTAAAATGGGTCACCATGACAGAAGGGTTATCAGTGAAGACCAAGCTGCCCAGAGGGGCTGGTGAGTGGTTCTCGTCTGTATCCACGGGAGGCTGGGTCACTGTGTAGCGCAAGTCTCTGTCGTCTGTATCAAGGTCAGTGTAACACAGCCACTTCTTCCTCAGAGGTGTGAGCTGGGATTCCTGCACCACCATCCTCAGGGGACAGCCTCCAGCCAGTTCTGGGGGAAGGCGGTCCACAGGATGAATGCGAATCACAAACCTCTGGACCCCCAATTGATTAGGGGGGTCATGGTTGTCCTGGACTCTAAATGTAAACTGGTCCATCACTGGCCCAGGATTGTGGGGTCCTGAGTGCCTGAAGAAGAGCTTCCCCTCTGTTATGTCTTGCTGTTTCCATTCCATCACTGTCTTCTCGTAAAACGCTCCCTGCTTCCTCCACACGCCCTGCCTCAGCTCCTCCTCCTGGGGAGGATGAGTTTGACGTAGAAGCAGATGCCCTGTGGTTGAGAAGGGTGGCTCCAGCACAAAGTGGAGCAGAGAGTCATCCGAGTCCATGTCAGTGGCACTCAGAGCCAAGGGTGGGATGGGCACTGTTTCACCCTCTGCCAGTGTCAGCCCAGTGTTGGCATTGAGGACAGGTGGCTGGTCATCCACCGGCACAAGTGTGATGGGGAACAGGAACTGGACTTGGTGCCTGCCTCCTCCATCCATCATCCGTAGCACCAGGTTATCACTCAGAGAACCATCCCTGTCGTCATGCTGGTAGACCACTCGGCCAGCTGCCAGCTCAGCCACTGTAAAGGTCTTAGGGGCAGAGCTGCCACTGGCAGCACCTAGAATGGCAAGGTGGCCATGCCGGAGTCCAGCCATCACCTCCAGTCTCACAGCTTCTAGATCATCTTCATCACTAATCACCAAGTTTGGCAGTCCACTGCCTGCAGGGCCTGTGAGGGGTCGAGACTGACCCTCGTAGAGAATGAGACCCGTATTCCGGGTGACCACTGGGGCCAGTGTGTTCATGGGCTTCACTACCACCATGAAGGCGAAAGGGTCGGAGGCTGCTCCTTCTGGGTCCACCACTTCCAGCTCCAGTTCAAACAGACGCTCCTGGTCGGAGTCTTCCGAGGGGGGCTGGTAGGCAATCTTCAGCAGGCGCAGATCCTGCTGTGTAAAAGAGGAAAGAGGGAGGCTGCGGTCATCGGTGCTCACCAAGTAGCCCTGCCCAGGCTGGAAGGGAGAGGTTAGGTTGAAGATCAACAGGTCCGGGTGAGACTCAGCATCCTCGGCGGCCAGCATGTCTGGAGTCAGGGCGGTCAGGACAAACTGGGCCACCTCCATCATCATCATGGCCACGAAACTGGGCTTGGGGGCGGTGTTCTCAGCTCCTCCTCGGATCCTCACGAGCACCTGGAAGTGCTCACGTTTCAAAGCTGGGCTATCCGCGGGAGCCCCCCGGGAACGCAGCTCCACCACCATGGGCACCCAGTCTCTGTTGGGTGAGCGACTGGGTGCCGTGTGGCGATAGCGGACGCCCAGCTCCTGGAATGCTTTACAGTCCATCAAGAGGGGTTCAGAGGCGTCCCCTTCCCGGGCTCGCCCGGGGACCTGCGGGTAGTGGAGGAGTTCTCCGTAGCGAGGCAGCGTGCCTGAGCCAGACAGGATGCCCACGCGGCACTCCTCGGTCTCGGGCTGGTAGGCGAACTCCAAGCTCCGAGCGTCCAGGGCATTACTGGTCCCCAACAGTTCTTCCACGACCAGAGGTAGATTCCGGGTCACGATCTCCAGTTGGGTGAAGACCACCTCCACCTGCAGGGCCAGTGGGAGCACGATGGCCCCTCCCGGCGCGTCGTAGCGCAGCTGCAGCCGAACGAGGTCCCGCGAGGGGCTGCGTGCGCCCAGGTGCGAGTAGCTCACGTCCCCGGGGCCGAAGTCGCACGGGAAGCGTCTGGGGCTCAGGCGTCCAGGCCGCTGGGCCAGCGCGTCGCTGTCGAGCACGGTCACAACGCAGCGGTCCCCTGGCTGCACCTGCAACACCAAGTCGTGCAGCGGATCCAGCCACACTTCGCGTCCGAAAGGCACCCGGAGCCCGCGGTTCGCCACCACTATGGCTTCTTCCCCGGGGACCCCAGGAGCCCCGGTGAGACCCAGGGACAGCTGTGCTGAGCGGGGGCCGGCCGGCTGGGCAGCGACAGGGCTCACCAGTGACAGGAGAAGTGGCAGCAGTAGCAGCCCGGGCGGCGGCGGCGCAGCAGGGATCGGCTGGTGGACGCTGGTGGCCGTGGCAGTAGTGCGCGCGCGGGTGGCCAGCCGAGGGGACCTGGCTGCGTGCATGGTCCAGACGCGTCTGAGAGCGTTTAAAAGTCAGTCCTGGCAAAAGGCTGCACGCGACACCTCCGTGTAGTATCCGCAAGTGCCCTCAGGGTCCCCCCAGGCGGCAGGACCTGGGCCGGTGTGGAGACGTGCAGACCAGGTCCAGGCTGGAACCGTAGCAGCCAAACACCCTCCCAGCCGGTCCTGCAGCTCTGCTTCCCGAGTCCCTCCACTTCTACTTCCCCTGGTCCGGGACCCTGGGCTTTGAGGGAAATCCCTCCCCTCGCACCCCTCCTCTTACTAAACTCCCAGGAGACCCAATCGCTGATGCCAGGAGGAGGCCCGAGTCCAGGGATGGGCAGAGATGTCTGTCAATCAGCTCCCAGTGCCGAGGCGGAGAAACTGCTGCGGAGGGGAGCGGTAGAGAAAGGCGCGACAGGTTGTCCTGGGACTGAACCGGGACCGGGGAGGCTCACTGGGCTGAGAGCAGATCTGGGCTTGCAGCCGAGAAGAAGACCCACAATTTTTAGCCTCCGATCTGAGATCACCTCGTTTTAGTCCCCCCCCATCCCCTCTCTGGTCAAGGAGATCCGGCACAGGATGGTCTTGTCTGGAAACTTGCAAAGTTAAGACAATGTCGCTGGAGCCTGAATGCAAACCCAGAGTTGGAGAAGACACGCTGGGCACAGTTTTGAAAGCGGGACACCTGGAATTAAACGGCGGGGGCGGGGGAGGGAGGGTGGAGAACCGGTTGCCCCTCACCCCTGTCCCAAGCTGCCTTCTCTTGATTTACAATGGGATAGTCTTTGGATTGGTGCTTTCTAAACAAGCCCCTCCTTTGCAAGCTAAAGTTCACAGAGTAAAAGGAGGGGCGGTGTGTGTGTGTGTGTGTGTGTGTGTGTGTGTGTGTGTGGTGGTGTGTGGGGGGGGCGTTTTGGAATGCGTGAGAAAAGCAGTCTGATCAGACTTCTGTCTCGCGCCAGTCAGTTCCAGGTAACTTAGCCCTAGGCTGTCCCCAAGCCGTCTCTGTTGGGGAAGCTGTCATTACAGACGCTCCAGTTCCCTTCGCAGTAATTTAGACCGAGCACAAACCAAACCCTCTCTTCGGCGTCACATTTCTTTGCACGCCTGGAGAATTGACTAAAATACCCGGAGGGCCAGCAAACACAGTTCAGATCCCCGTTCAGTCGGCGGAGTTTGAAGTCAGAGCTGAGCGCTTCCTGCCCCCTTGTGTCCATGGGGCCTCAGCAGCATGCCCATCCACTTCCACCTCCACCACCAGCACCTGAGTCAAAATTCTCAACGCTGGCAATGGGATCTCCTTGAGCAGTCTGGCTTGTCATGATAGAAATCTCCTGGGAGGATCTTCTTTTTTCAACAACACAAACGTGATTATGAAAAGAAAAAAAAAAAAAACACCGAATTGTAGTAATTGTCATCTTGTCCTTTTCCTCCTCAAAGATTTGGAAAACACAAGTGTATAAGAAGTGGTTAATGCCCTTTTCAGTTTCATTGTCAGTGGAAGATACAAGATGTGGTGTGGGCAATCTCAGGAAGAAGTGTCTGTCCTTAATTTTTTAAATATTATTTATTTATTTATTTATTTATTTATTTATTTATTTATTTATTTATTTGCAAGGAGAGAAACAGAGAAAGTGGGTGTGCCAGGGCTTCTTGCCACTGAAAGCAAACCCCAGGTTTATGCACCACTTTGTGCATCTGGCTTTACACGGGTCCTGGGGAATCAAACCCAGGCCTTCAGTCTTAGTAAGGAAGCGCCTTCAACATCTAAGCCACCTCTCCAGCCCCCAGCTCTTATTTAACGTTTTCTGTTGTCAGCTTGCAGGCTTCTAGGTCAGGACTGACTTATTCACAGGCATTGTCCGACCTCAGCACAAACTCTGTAGTAGGTTTTACTGGAGATTCTGGCCCTTTGGAGTTAGGGATGGAAAGTTCTGAAGTGGTTCAAAAAGAATCAAGACATTAATGCAAGCAAGTAATTGAATAGTAATTAACATTATTCTGTGTGCTATGTATTGTTTGAGAGAGAGAGAGAGAGAGAGAGAGAGAGAGAGAGAGAGAATGGGCACACCAGGGCCTCCAGCCACTGCAAACGAAGTCCAGATGTGTGCGCCCCCTTGTGCATCTGGCTTATGTGGTTCCTGGAGAATTGAGCCTTAAACCAGGGTTCTTAGGCTTCACAGGCAAGCATTTAACAGCTAAGCCATCTCTCCAGCCCTGTTTGGGAATTTTTAACAGTCATAATCGATGGGTACATTTCACTGTTTTCTCTTTTTACAAAACTAGAAGAGACAGACAATACTTTGAACAAGGGAGGAAATCTCCATCCACGTCCTAACTAATTTCCAATTCTCTTTGATATCAATATTTTATAATTTATTATGATTATTTATTATTTCATTAGAACTCAAATGGCAGAGATCAGAGAACATCCCATTTCCTGTTACACATACATAGAAAGATGCCAAGTGGAAGAGAAAATCCATTTCAGAATATGGGCCTTTCTGTATTCTGTTCCACAGTATGATAATGTATTTTCAATGAAAAAAAAAATGTCACCTGGAAAACCGGTGGCCCCTACTCAGGCCTTGTGACCCAGGGGAAGTTGTGACCAGAATCAGATCAATGGCCTGACCCCTTGATGCTTCCCAGTGGCTCCAGGGCTTTCCTTTCTTCCTTTGAAAGTCCTGCTCTGTTTGATTTGCCAGCAGTGATAAGATCAGCATTTGAAGCATGGCCATAGGACTGCGGGGTTCAATATTTTGCCTCATGTTAAGAATACAAGGCTACATGTACTTGTAAGTGGTCTAAGAAAATCCATATACTGAAATCTTGTGTGAATTTTACATTTAGCTTGTTTTGGTTGGGATGATGGGCCTCATTGTTAGGAATATTATGTAAAATAATTTGTAAAATTTAACTTACAAAATAATCTGTAAATTTTTAATTAGATTTAAATGCATATGATACTTTTATTAAATAGACTGTGCATCAATAATTGTTGCTAAAATAACAAAATATTTTCATCTGAGAGCCACTAGAATTGATAATCTTTTTGAGTAATAACTCAATATTAAAAGATCTCTGTGTTTAAAATAGCAGGAAAATATTACTTTAAGGCAACTGTTCTCACTATTACAGGGTAAAATAAATTAGGAAATGTATGATTTTTAAATGTCAACTTCAGTCTTCAGTTCTTATTTCCTGAAGCCTTGGAATGCTTACTGTACTCTGGACAAAATGTTCCCTACAAATAAATTCTTAATTTATTTTATTATTTCAATATCATACAAAATGTCCTTTCAACACAATTTAATGGTTTAAATGATTTATTGAAGCCAGGCATTGTGACACACACATTTAATCCCAGCACTCTTGGTAGGCAGAGGTAAGAGGATTGCCATGAGTTCAAGGCCACCCTGAGACTACACAGTGAATTCCAGGTCAGCCTGGGCTACAGTGAGACACTACTTTGAAAAACCAAAAAAAAAAAAAAAAAAATTAAAACTCAGTTGATTTCTGACCTAAGGTTAAGCACCAGAGAACTTTTTTTTTTTTTCTACAATAAAGGAGGCCTTTATGTTTTAGCCAAGATAATTCATTGACAGGTCTGGAAGTATAAAGTCAGATAGGATTTGAAGGTATAAGTGTTTAACCAAAAAAAATTTTTTTTTGTTTTTGATTTTTTTGAGGTAGGGTCTCACTCTAGCCCAGGCTGACCTCAAATTCATTCTGTAGTCTCATGTTGGCCTCAAACTCACAGTGATCCTCTTACCTCTGTCTCCTGAGTGTAGTGATTAAAGGTGTGCAACACCATGCCAGGCTAAATGGTTAAATTTTGAATATGGCAATTTTCATTATGGCATTTGTTTCATTTTCCTTATATTCCTCTATGGGCTCTTAACATTATAATGGAGTCTCATAAGCACTTTAAAAGTATATACATGGGTATCCATGTAATCTATCTCAGGACCCCACCAAGATACCAATATCTAGGAGTGCTTGTGTCCCTTACATAAAGTGGTTTAGTTTGCATATAATCTATATAAATCATCTCTACATTATTTATAGTCCCTAGTACAATATAATACAGTAAAAGTAGTTATGCTATTTTGTTTAAGGAGTAGCACAAAGAAAATAGTTCATATATGTTCAAAACAGACACATTTGTTTTTCTGAACATTTTCTTTTTTTAAAAAATATTTTATTTATTTATTTATTTATTTATTTATTTATTTATTTATTTATTTATGAGAGAGACAGAGAGAGAGAGAGAGAGAGAATGAATGAGGTAGTAAGGGTATTCCAGGGACTCCTGCCACTGCAAATGAATTCCAGACCCATTCACCACTTTGTGTACCTGGCTGTACTTGTGTGAGCACAGGTACTGTGGAATGGAACCCAAACCTTCAGGCTTTGCAAGCAAGCTCCTTTAACTGCTGAGACATCTCTATTCCTTTTCTGAATATTTTCAATCACTGGTTGGCTGAATCCACCGTTGAGAACCTGTGGAAACAAGGGCCAACTGTACTTGAGACAAGTGATTGTAGCTGTTACATACTGGGTAGCTTCAAACTTGTTGCTTTTTCTATAAACCCCCTTTGCTGATTTTGGAGGAACAGTGAGGAGAGCAGGCAGCCCTGGACTGGTTAATCATGAGCAGGTTCTTTCCAGACAGGCAACTGCTCTCCTTATGTTTCTCAGTATGGTCTCAAATATAAAACAAGGAGTACCATGTTTGGGGATAAATTCCCTTTAGCGTCTAAATATGTGAGTGCACATGTATAGCTGAGCTGCGATTTTCCTTCCTCATACGTAGTGGTCAGTTGCAGACCATAGTTCTCATTCTGTCACTGTGACTGCAAAGGCCCAGGTCCATTTGGATTACACGAGGTTAAGTCCTAGGCCCACATTCTGACTGACAAGGGCATGGGGAAGTGAACATCTGGTCTTTTGGGCCTCCTAGCTTTGAGCGGTTTCCCTGACCACTGAGGAGTTCTCACTTAAAGGAAAGAGATTTAAATGTTTCTCTCTTTTTTTTTGTGTGTTTTTTCCTTTAATGCTTCTTTTTCATATTTTATTTTTATTTATTTGACAGCAACAGAGATAAAGAGATAGTTAGATAGATGATAGATAGATAGATAGATAGATAGATAGATAGATAGATAGATAGATAGATAGATGATGGGTGCCCCAGGACCTCAGCAAATGAACTTCAGACACACAAGCCACTTTGTGCATCTGGGTCCTAGGAAATCAAATGTGGGTCCTTTGGCTTTGAAGGCAAGTGCCTGAACCTCTAAGCCATTTCTCCAGCCCCAGAAAGAGGTTTGCATTTAGAAGAGCCAAACAGGACCACTAGTCAGTGTAGCAGAGGAGCAGTTTTAAATTTTATATTTCAGAAAACTCAGACATAGGGTTTAATAATTTTTTAAGTTTAATGAAAGTAACTGAAAAGGATTAGAATTGAAAGGAATCTAATTCCAGGTCGAGTATTTCTTATTTGAAATGCTGGGTACTGAAAATATTTTGGAATTTTGATTTTTTTTCAGATTATAAAATATTTGCATACATGTAATGAGGTATATTGGGGATGAAATATATATTTAAACACAAAATTGATTTCTTTTTGGCATGTGTCTTATATACTCAATCTGAAAGTAATTTTATGTAATATTTTTAGTGTACCTACATTTTGATTGTGACCTGTCACATGAGATCAGATGGGTAATATTCTACTGTCAGTACATGAAAATATTTGGAATTTGCAACATCATAAACTTCAGGATTATAGATAAGAGATGTTCAGCTTCTCATTCTTTACAATTGAGGATTTTATTTTACATCCCCAAATATTTCATTATTATTTTTACTGTCAGGAGCATTTGCCCTGACTCCTCTCCTGTAGAGAGGAGAAGAACTTCCTGGGGCCTTATCAACTGGGGGTGAGGGGGAGGAAGGGAGCAGGCAGGAGGCAATAATCCGGAGCTGACCCAATCCACACAACTGAGAAAGTCTTGTTGAAGAAGGCCATCTGGAGAAGACCGAAGACCGAGTGGTTTCAGGTCACTGTGGCTCCAGGGAGCTGAGCCCAAGCCAGCAATGAACACTCCATGTGGCCTCAGATTCAGCAGAAAGCCTTTCTCTTTGCTGGCTTTACATTCATGTGATTTTCCCAAACACTGGCTGTATACTTGTTAAGACATTTTTGAAGCAATGATCCCAAAGCATTTATGGTCAGATTCTCCACCTGCAGGTCTTCAAGAAAATCTCAGAATGAAGCAGATTCTACACAGTTTAAACAAGAGACCATGGGGGGTGGGGGACACAGTGATCTTTTTTCTTTCTTAAAGAATCTTCTTAATTCAATTTGAGACTAGTAGAAACTTACATGTCTATTGAGAAAAATGAATAGTTTCAAAACAAAATAATAAAGCCTTCACAACAAAATAATTGCACACATAATGCTAGGAGTTGTTGCTTAAGATAGATCAGTTCTTGAGAATTACTTCATTGGTAGACCATTAATATTTTCTACAGAGTATTCTCTTTTCTTGTTGAGTCAATCCTGAGAACTATTCTTCAGTAATTTTCCAGCTTCAATTTGGAAAGCTGCCTGCTTTGTTCACACTGATGACCTCCCCAAAGTCACAAGCAGTGGTCCCAAATCACTCCCATAATATCAGATCTCTTCTACACCGTATCCCAAGCTCCTGCCCCTATCCCTTGCCATCCTGCACACATGTCAGCATATTGTTTTTGCAATCTACAATAAATGATCATGTGATTGTTGCTAGGAATATTCCTCTGCCAGAAATCTTGCCATGCCAAGAGGAAGTCAGGATCTTCACTGAAAAGCTGTAATTATTAGAAAGTAACACCTCAACCTGCCTCCTTGTGATTCCCATCTATTCTCTTTAGCATGAAATAGATTCTCTCCACTCCCTTTCCCACATGACAGCTCACCAGCATCTGAGCTTATGTTATCTTTTCTTTGGACTAAATAATGCTGCTTCTCTCAACTGTTCCTTAAGACAGATCTCAGCATCCCTGGTATATTTTGTTTTCTCTATCTTGAAATTACATGAGTGGCTAAACGGAGATTTGAACCAAGGTAGTATATACACAGTAATGTCAAGTATTTGCACTTTTTATGAGAGAGAGAGAGAGACAATTGTCAGGCTAGGATTTCCAGCCACTGCACTCGAACTCCAGACGCATGGGCCACATTGTGCGCATGTGCAACCTTGTGCATGCATCACCTTGTGCATCTGGCTTATGTGGGATCTGAGGAGTCAAACATGGGTCCTTAGGTTTTGCAGGCAAGCATCTTAACTGTTAACCCATCCCTACAACTCAACATTATTTTTTTTTTTTGTTTTTCTTTTAAACTTTTAAAAAAGTTTTTATTTTTATTTATTTATTTGAGAGAAAGAGGCAGAAAGAGAGAATGGGCACTCCAGGACCTCCAGCCACTGCAAACAAACTCCAGAGGAATGTGCTCCTTGTGCATCTGGTTTATGCAGGTTCTGGGGAACCAAACCGAGGTCCTTTGGCTTTGCAAGCAAATGCCTTAACCACTAGGTCAACTCTCCAGCCCAGTAATTATTTTTGAAGTATACTGTGATAGTTCCTCAAAGGGACTTGGTTTCTCCTACATTCAGACTTCTAGGTATATACACTAAGCAATGATTGAAGGACATATAACTTTAATTTTTATAATTCAGGTTAAATTTTTGTGTATGTGAGCTGGAACTTTTGGCATATGCCAAATGAGTGAAATTTAGCAGGATTCTGATCTGTTTCACTTCTGGGAATAGAAAAATCAACCGGACAGCATGAGATTCTGTGCAAATCGAATTTTTTCTGGGTATTGATTTCATTTCCTGTTCTTCATTATAGTAGCCACTCCCACTTTGCCTTAGCAATTAATTAGGTTTCTCAGTTCATTGCCAACTGTTCTCATGGTAAGGAGTGGCTTACAGAGAGAGATGGCCGCAGAACTCTGCCAGGATGCCAGAGTTCCCCACAATTTAGCTTTTTGTTTTTACAATAATGCCTGAAAGTATGTATTTTGGGGCATTCTCAATGTGGGTTTGTAGGTAGGTTTTATTTATTTATTTATTTATTTATTTATTTATTTATTTTATTTTTTAATTTATATTATTCTGAGATAACCAATCCGTTCTAACATTTTGATCTTGTTAATTGTTTGAATCCTTTCCTGTATGTTAAGCCAAGACAAGTATGCCATTTCTAGCTTGCTGTCTGTAGAACACATTTCTTTTTAGCCAATTAGAAAGCAGAGCACTTTCAAGTTTTCTTGATGTCATAGTGATTCACAATCTGCTCTCATTTGGCCTGATGTAACTTAATATTCCATCGTTAGTCAACGTGTGTGTGTGTGTGTGTGTGTGTGTGTGTGTGTGTGTGTGTAAGAGAGAGAGAGAGGTGGTGTGGTAAATGCACATGCATGCGTAGGTGTATGGGCCTGTGCCCACATGTATGGAGTTCAGAGAACCCTGGATATCTTCTTCTATCACTCATCTGTGTTATTTCCCTGAAGCAGATTTTCTCTCTGAACACAGAGCTGCAGTTTTCTGGAGCCACAGCGGCTCTTCACTCTACTCGCTTCCTGACTTTGGTTACAGTCAGGCGTGGCCTTTCCCATCTGTTTATGGGGGTGCTGGGGAATAGAACTCAGATGGTCTCAGTCCCTCGGGCTTGGGCTGCAAGCAGTCTTAAGCGCTGAGAATCTCTCCAGTCCTCACATTCTTTACATCTGTTTCTACACGTCCCCTGGATTTCTATGTGTGTGAATTAGAAACACAGGAAGTACTATTTTTTTGGAATGTAGAACAGCGCCTCCTGGGTCATTCTTTGCATCTCATCTTCAGGGGCCTGCTGGGACTTGAGTCTACTTAGACAACTAGGAGCAAAGAGAGGTGGTGTAGGCATCTTGACGGGAACCACGTGGTTTCACATGGGCAATTGCTTCACACAGGCCATTGCAGCTTTCCTAGCTCATCTCCTCAAGTAGGAGGAAAGGTCTCCCCCCTTTAAGAAAAGGGTGTGAGGAAGCCCCACCCACTGAGGAGGATAGACGTCCACCAATAGACGTCCACCACTGCCAAGGAAGATCTGACAGAATTCAGGGGCTCCATCTCTCCAGCTTCATCAAAGCTTCCCCACACACACTCTTTGACTTAAAGAATCCTATTATTTCCCAATCAATGTTTCAACTTAATTATAAATACCCCTCAAGGCTAGGAATCCAACTTGTGTTGTAATTCAGCTAATAGCAAGGTAGGATTCAGTTTTATTTCCAGCAGTCCCACCCTGCAGCCTTAGGGGATAAGGCTGCCCTTCCAGGCAAGCTCAGAAGCCTTCAAGCTATTTGCATTGCAATTCAGTTGAGAAATTAAAGCCCAAAGCTCATTTTATTTTTCTTTCCTATTTTTTCCAGCAACAATTGGAACAAACAGCCAGCCTCATTATGATTGGCTTCCAATAATTTTTGAAAGTATCCTACACACTGCTGTCCTCGCTTGTTGAGGGTGGTTGAATAGCAGAATTCAGTGAAGATATTTTGCATGTCTCAAGTATGTGTTCAAACCATAGACTACTACTGTTTTCTTTACTGCGAGAAATAGAATCAGCATTAAACAAGAAACCTCATACTATTAGAGATTTAATTACAGAAACCCCAGAATCAAATCAGATCACATCTTTAAAAATCTGTTCAAGTTGACATGTGCAATTAACCATCATAAGTCCATTTGTATGCACAGGGAGATAAAAATTGATGTAAGGCAGAATGGAAGGCCTAGAATGAAATAAAAAGTCATTTGAGAAATTGCTTTACATATCAAGAGAGACAATTGCCTTACATATCAAGAGAGACAATTGCCTTATATATCAAGAGAGACAATTGCCATATTCTTACTTCTTACTACGAATCTTACTGACTCATAGACTCCCAGTCTGTCCTAACCTTTACACAAGCAATCAAAACAGCATAGGAAACTCATTTTAGGTGAATGTTTACTCATTTATACAATGGGTTGTATGACAGGGTGACTTTAGGAATAAGAAGAAAAAAAGGAAAAGTTAGGAGATTTGGAAACAGAAGTGTGCTCATAGTTATGAAGAAATAATCGTTGAGTGTCTTTTATATGCAAGACTAAGAGCCACAAAGTGGATGGGTAAAGGGAAAACATTGTGTATCTTAAATGAAAAATACATAACAAATGTGTTCATTTAACTGTCAATGGATAAGTATATCATAATACTTCTAAATCAAAATTGTCAGAAAACTTGCCTTGAATGTTAATTTTCCTAAACTTTTGGTTTATTCTGTTGTTATATGTAATCATATTACTTTGTAATATGTATAAGAATATTTAGGTTTCTTATTTCCTTCCTTTACAAATTACCAGAATAATTGGTGACTGGAAGAACAGAAAGTAAAGTCTATTAAAATACACTTCTTTAATCTTTTCAAATTTGTAATAACAAACTTGCCTGTTTTCTGTAACTTTTATAAGATGTCCATTATTATTGATCTTCTAGAAGGAAGATATAACTTTTAACTTCCCTATCAATTATTTTTATTGAGGAGTTCTTCCTGGCAAGTCAAAATCAACATATAGCATTGCTATCACACCAGTAACTATTCTTATATGCCTATTATTCATTATTTTGGCCTTAGCAATGGTGATTAAAACCTTGCCATTATACTTAAGGATATGCCTATCAAATTGAATAGATGAGATCAGTAAAATATTATGCTAAATATTTTGAAAAAAGTAATAAGAGCATATAATTAATTAAACAATAGATATTGATAAAGACGGTCAGATTTTAAAAACATTTTCTTTCTTTCTTTCTTTCTTTCTTTCTTTCTTTCTTTCTTTCTTTCTTTCTTGCTTGCTTTTCTTTCTTTGAGAGAGAGAAAAAGAGGCAGGGAGGATGGTCAGATTTTAGAGAAAGAATATAATTGAAATAGGAAGTAACTCCTCCCCCACAAAAAAAAAAAGAAATACAAAAAGCCAGACATGGTGGTGCACACTTTTATTCCCTGTACTTGGAAGGCAGAGGTGGGAGATTACATAGTGAACTCTAGGTCAGCCTAGCATAGAGTGAGACCCTATCTCAAAAAAAAAAAAAGAAAGAAAGAAAGAAAGAAAGAAAGAAAGAAAGAAAGAAAGAGCCAATGAAATAAGAAGGAAATTTAAAAGTCTTGAGTGAAGAAAAAGAGGATGGCACAAAGGTCAAGGGATATATGAAAACATTACTGGTGTGGTTACACCTGGGTCTTACTAACAGCCCGATATGGAAAGAATAGGCTATTTGGTGGTTTAAAGTATAAACAAAATAGGCTGAGATGTTCAGACTAGAACTCATTCAAAAAGGCTTCATTATTTGAAAACTAAAACTAGTGGCAGCCATTAGAGATTTTGAAAGTAATGACAATGAGAGTAATGTTTTAGAAAAAATGGAATTATATCTAGCTCCCTGGGGTGAGTACAGTGCCTAGAGATCATTGTCATGGAATGAATAGGGTCATGGGGTGGGGGTTGAGGCAAAAAAAAAAAAAAAAAAAAAAAAAAAAAGAAGAAGAAGAAGAAGAAAAAAGGGAGGCTAGGATGTATGGAAGGATGCAATTGTTTACATATGATGCTAAGATTGCTTTGATTTCTTCTTGATATAAAATGACAAAGCTCAAGGATATTTTTGCTTGAGTTATGGAAAACAGCGACAGTGTCTGAGACCCCAATGAGCACTTTTCTTCCAGCTATTTGCACTATTATTTTAGACTTTGGAAAATATAATTGACATATTTAAAAATGTCTACCTTGCCACTTAAATTCTAGAAGTTGCTTCTGTTTCCTTTAATTATGTATCTAAATAAATATTTCTGGCACATTCATACACATTCTTCCTAATGCCTCAAGATTCCTGCATGCTGGTGTGTTTGAACACAGCTTTACAGTGCAGGCAATGACGTTTTCAAAAGACACAATTAAGCTAGCTGAGTCTTAACTCGGGGAAAAACTACATCCTGTGCTTTTCTTTGATCTAGAAACTTGGATTTTTTGTTGTTGTTAGCAGAGGCATGTAATAATATGGAAAGATTACATTTGTTCCCTTTGGCTGTGGTGAACTACTTGACTCTTGCTGCTGAATATTGGTGCTTCCCAGACTACGTCACCCACAGCACTTGTGACACTGTGTCCCCAGATGTGCTACTGTAAGCACATTAAAATAGTGCCTTACAACATAATGCTGAGAAGAAGGGACAAAGGAGTGTCCAGCACTGAAACATCTCTGTCACACCCTCCAAGGCTCAGGGGCCGTTGTGGAAGACGGGGCGGAAAGAATGGAAGAGCCAAAGGAAGGGTACGACTCCTTACAATGCAACTGTCCAGACAGAAACTGGCCTCAATATCCATGACGTCACTGTGCCTAGCAATACCTTCACAAGATCCTCATAATAGGAGAAAAAGATGATGACATCAAATTAAAAGAGAGACTAATGGAGAGAGGGGGGGGATATGACGCAGAATGGAGTTCTGAAGGGGAATGGGGGGAGGGGAGGGAAATATCATGTTTTTTTTGTCTGTAAGTATAGAAGTTGTCAATAATAAAAAAAATAGTGTCTTAAACATTAGATGTGCTATACTGTTCCTTATAGGAGAGCTTTTATTAAAGGAATATGAAAAATACGTACATACATGCATATTGAATATGTGAATACATATTATGTATAATAGGAATATTAACAAGTTTATAAAACTTTCCTTATTCTGAAGTATTATTGCTCCAATGTGATCTGTGAAATTTATGTGAGTGAAAGTGTTCTATCATAAGTATAAATATATACATTTCTCAAGTGTTATGGATATTAGGCAGGGGACAATTAGGTAATTAAAAGAACTAACTCATGTCACCAGTGAAAACGCATTTTAAATATGGTTTCTTTCTTGGGATATGTTTCATGTCTCTAGTACTGCTGATGCGAATAAAGTTACTCTTAGGACATTCGCATTTCTTTAACTGTTCCCACGCGACACAATAACTTCCTTTCCCACTACTGTTGAAGTGACATGCCAGCTTCTAGGAATATTAGAAAGATCTGATCTTCAGCCATTTGATGAAAAGCAGTGGCTGTGATTAGCTGGCACTCCTGTAATGTTGCCGAATGCAACGTTCCACTTTGCTGGTGTGCACAAAGAGCTCTTGGAGAGTCCACGTGTGTGTCCACGGCTCGTCAGCATGTAAGGAGCATGTGTGTCCCTCCAAGGGCCTACTTATATCACAGACAGTCAATCCCAGAGCACACGACTTGATGAGACTCATCAGGCTGCAAATTCTCCTCACAGGGAGAATGGTGACCAGAGTCCCTCACAGAGGAAGAGCTGTCCTGGGTAACGGGGTGATCTGTTCTCCAGGAAATGAGAAGTAAAATTCCTTCTGCAAGTTTTCAAGGGTTAACAAAAAAAAAAATAAGATCTATTTTAAAGTAAAAGGTCAAGAAAGCAGAGAGAACAGATTGCTCAGTGAGAAGGGGGTTCCAGAAATAGAAAACCCTCCTTCTTCAAATTTTTATAAACATTTTTGTGTATGTTTGTATCTGTATGTGCTGATTGGAGGACACAACCTTGGGGGTGTTGGTCCTCCCCTCCACCTTTATTTGAGACAGGTTGTCTCTTATTTGCTCCTAGGAGAGTGAGACTAGCTGGCCCGTAAGGCTTCAGCATTCTCTTCAATTCGCATTGTGTTGGGGTTATAGACATGGACGCCACTTTGTGTCTGGCTTTATATGGGTGCTGGGGATCCAAATTCCAGGCAGCAAGCTTGTGGAGCAAGCACTTTTAACCATTTAGCCATCTTCCCAGCCACAAATTTCCCATTTTTAGGGAGGGGCAGAACAATGACTTCTCTCTTTTTTTGGTATTATCATTATCAAATTACTTTTTATACTTGAAAATTTTAATCCATGAACATATTATAATTTGATTATATTCCCCTCCCACTCTTTTCTTTTGCTCCCCTCCTCTAACCCTATTCCACCAAGGCCCTTCTTACCAACCTTGTATTTTAAAGTCTCATTATTTTCTCTTCCTCCACCCTTTAAGTCAATTTGTTGATGGATCCAGAATGTGCAGGTCTTGTAGGGGTAATGATCTCTACTGTGAGGCCGCGAATATATTCGTCAGTCCATGTTTGGAAGACAGTACCCCCAAAGTACTCCACCATATCCTGTGGTTCTTACATTCTTTCTGCCCCATTTTCCACAATGCTTCCTGAACGTTGGCTACTGTCTTCTTAGCGAAAGGTTGGAAAGAGAATTAAGGCTGAGAAAGACAGGATAAGGTTCATAGTAAGTATTCAGTGACGATTTCTTCAGTGAGTATTTTATAACTGCTCTAGATGCTTGAATCAAAAGATCATTTTTTTAACATTTTATTTTATTTATTTTATTATTTTTTGGAGAGAGACACAGAGAGAGAGACAGAGAGAGAGAGAGAGAGAGAGAGAGAGAGAGAGAGAGAGAGAGAGAGAGAGGGGGAGGAGAGGGAGAGAGAGAGGAAGACAGAGATGGGTGTGCCAGCAGTGTCTCAGCTGCTGGGAACGAAATCCAGATGTGTGCGCCCCCTTCTGGTCAAGTGCGGCATTGCGCCCTTGTGTCACTTTGCATCTGGCTAAACTTGGGACCTGGAGATTGGAACCAGTGTTCTTAGGCTTAGGAGGCAGGTGCCTTAACCCCTAAGCCATCTCTCCAGCCCAAAAGATAATTTTTAATAAGAGTATTTCCATTTCACTAGAAGGAGTTACAAATCACCAGTGCAAACACAAAGGGATAAATCTTCAACTGGGCTCTGTACTGGGTGCCCTGGAAGAACAGCACAAGGAAGCCTCATGTCTGCCTAGTCTTATCCATCCTTGCTTAACTTTCCTGCCCTTGAACTGTTCTGTTTCCCGCCACTTCCAGAAACTCTTGTTCAGTAATGGCTAATATGAGAATTCCAATTTGGGCCTCTGCTTCCAAGAAAGCCGACCTAAGGCAGCTTGATTTAAATAAAAGCAAATGCTGAAGTATGGCTTCCAAACTCTCTGCTCTTTCTGTGGCTGTGTGATGGATTCTTGACCTGGGTAGCCACCTGAATTTCAGTGGGCCACACTGGATGAAGGAAAACTACTGAGAACATTATTACATTTGCATTCAGACATTGTGTCTGAACTAACTTCTCACTCATCAACCTGCTCTCCTCCTCTAGAGAACTAGAAAAGGACCCCGATAAAACCCATCCCAACCATTTTGAGAATCCTTGCCAATTTCTCATGTATAACCACTATGCCTTTGTAAATTACCTTTCCATTAATTTTGCTCATGGTATCCTCCGAGACTTTTGGTTCATTATCTAAAGCATCTCTTGGGAATTTATGGGTTTTTGGAGGATTCTAGCTTCCACCCACCCATTCACCCATCCACCTATGTACCCACCTACTCTCCTGTCTGTTTGTACATCCATTTACCCATGCCCTTATCATTGCATAGATTTACCTATTCACTCAGCAATCACTATGAGTATATATTCTGTATTGGACATCAGGAGTGCAAGTATCATAAATGCAAATGCAGCCTCTGCCTCATGAGGTCTATTGTTCAGTGGCGGACATTGCTATGAAAAAAAAAAGAGCATATTATTTCTCAGAAGAATAGTCAGTGGATATGGCTGTTTGGCAGTGTTTTAGGAGTGAGTTGACACCATCTGTAGAAATAGAGTTATTCAAATGAGCCCACACTGCATTGGTTGACAATAAGAGGCAGGTGGAAGACCAGGTTTGAGCCTGTTCCTGCCTGATTGGTGAGGAGTTGTTACTGATTTTTGTTTTGGAAAAACTTGTTCCTTGAGGCAAGTTCTCAGTGATTAAAATGAATTTAAACAAAGTTTGGGAATTACTCATTGCCATGGCTTCACAACAATCAGTCTCTTCCTACTAATGTACATTTAAAAAATTCCAAAGAGAATCTTCATCCCAAGATGAACTTTTTGCTTTTCTAGTGTCTGCCTTTCTGTTTCCTATGTCTAGACACAATAGAATTAGCATTAAAAATTGTGGAGATTTTAGTTTTGATTGTTTAATCTCTAAACTCTTCATCATTAATGTGAGTTTGCCATTAGTTTAAGAAATCAGTTTTCCATAGCATTGATCAGTTTTTAATACAAGGCCATCATACCCTGAAAATACTAGTTTTAGATGGATTGTGGATGACACTTTTCTACAAGACATTTCATTTTTCTACAGCACCATTAAGTTATAGACAAATAAAGACTATATATGTTTAAGACATACAGTCATATATGAATATTTGTACCCACTGTAAAAATGATCAAATGAAGGCAATTGACATATCCATTACCCACACTTATTTTTTGACTATCCTGAGAACATTTGAGATCTACACTTAGACAATTTTCAAGTATTTTTATTGACTATGCTTACCATGCTAAATAATGAAACCTCCAAAACATCCCTCTATCTAACTGTAATTATTTGACCCAAATCTCCCTAACATTATCTGAAGCTTAAACTGTGGAAACATTGTAATACACTTTTTTTCTATGACTTTGACTTTTTTTAAAGAATACGTAAATAAATGGAGATCTTGTAGTATTTTCTCTTCTGTGGCTGGTTTATTTAATTTATAATAATATCTTCCAGGTTCTTACACGATTTTAAAACTGAGAGGATTTCCTTTCTTTTCTTTTTTTTTTTTTTTTTGGAGAGAGAGAGAAAGGGAGAGGAAGACAGATAGAGATGGGTGTGCCAGCAGCCTCTCAGCTGCTGCAAATGAAATCCAGAAGCATGCTCCCCCTTGTGGTCAAGTGCAGCATTGCGTCCTTGTGTCACTTTGCATCTGGCTAAACGTGGGACCTGGAGATTGGAACCAGAGTTCTTAGCCTTAGGAGACAGGCGCCTTAACCGGTAAGCCATCTCTCCAGCCTGGATTTCTTTCTTTTATCACACTTGAATAGTGTTTCTCTCTCTCTTCTTTATTCAATCATCCATCCATGGTCACTTAAGGGCATTTCCATATCTTGGCTCTTATGAATAATGCTACAATGACCAGGGGAGTAAAGCTGTCTCTGACATACTTTTTCCTTTGTATATATACTCAGAAATATAATAACAGATCATATGTCAGTTATATTTTAATTTTTATTTATTTATTTACAGGGAGAGAGAGAAGGTGGAGAGATAGAGAGGGCAGAAGAGAGAGAAAGAGAGAGACAGAGAGAGAGAGAGAGAGGGAGGGAGAGAGAATAGGCATGACAAGGCCTGTAGCTGTTGCAAACAAACTTCAGACACATGTCACATCTTGTGCATCTGGCTTTACATGGGTACTGGGGAGTTGAATTTAGGTTGCTGGTCTTTGCAGGCAAGCCCCTTAGCTACCAACCCATCTCTCCAGTTCCCCATTTTTCACACTTGAATAGTGTTCTCTCTCTCTTCTTTATTCAATCATCCATCCATGGTCACTTAAGGTCATTTCCATATCTTGGCTCTTATGAATAATGCTGCAATGACCAGGGGAGTAAAGCTGTCTCTGACATACTTTTTCCTTTGTATATATACTCAGAAATATAATAACAGATAATATGTCAGTTATATTTTAATTTTTATTTATTTATTTACAGGGAGAGAGAGAAGGTGGAGAGATAGAGAGGGCGGAAGAGAGAGAAAGAGAGAGACAGAGAGAGAGAGAGAGGGAGGGAGAGAGAATAGGCATGACAAGGCCTGTAGCTGTTGCAAATGAACTTCAGACACATGTCACATCTTGTGCATCTGGCTTTACATGGGTACTGGGGAGTTGAATTTAGGTTGCTGGTCTTTGCAGGCAAGCCCCTTAGCCACCAACCCATCTCTCCAGTTCCCCATTTTTAATTTTCTGGTGAATCTCTATACTGTTTTCCATAATGGCTCTATTAATTTACATTCCCTTCAGTGAGATACAAGTATTTCCTTTTCCCCATATCCTTGCAACACATGTCATATTTTCTTTCTGATGATAGGCATTCTTAAAGGTGTGAAATGATATCTCATTTTGGTTTTAATTTGCATTTCCCTAATGCTTAGTGTCACTAAGCAATTTTTAAATATACTTATTTGTTGTTTGTAGAGCTTCTTATGAAAAATGACTATTTGGGTCCTCTTCACATTTCTTTTTAAAAAAATATTTTATTATTTATTTGAAAAAGAGAGAAAGAAAGAAAGAGAGAGAGAGAGAGAGAGAGAGAGAGAGAGGGAGAGAGAGAGAATGGGCACACCAGGGCACCACTGCAAAGGAACTCCAGACAAGTGTGCCCCCTTATGCATCTGGCTAATGTGGGTCCTGAGGAATCGAATCTGGTCCTTTGGCTTTGCAGTCAAGCACCTTAACCACTTCGCAATCTGTACAGCCCTCTTCCCATTTCTTGATTATAGAACTTCTTCCACTTGAGTCTGTCATATGTTTTAGAACATTCCTCTCATGCAGATCTATGGTTTGCAGCCCCCCTCCCCCCGCATGGCTTGTCTCTTCAGCCGTTCTTTGTTTCCTTTGGTATGCACAATTTTTCTTTTTCTTTTTTTTTTTTTTTTTTTTTTTTTTTTTTTGGTTTTTCGAGGTTAGGGTCTCACTCTAGCTCAGGCTGACCTGGAATTCACTATGTAGTCTCAGGGTGGCCTTGAACTCACAGTAATCTTCCTAACCTCTGCCTCCCAAGTGCTGGGATTAAAGGTGTGCGCCACCACGCCCGGGGGCACAATTTTTCTTTTTAATGCAGTCTCACTTGTATATCTTTACCTGGCTTGACTATGCTTTTGGGATCATATTAAAAAGTCATTACCTACAATGTCAGGAAATTGTCCCGCTATATTTTCAGGCCCCCATGTTTAAGTCTTTCTCTCATGTCTATGCCATGTTTTTCCAAAACCAGACAAAGAATATCACGAAGCTGGACAAGTGATTTTCAGTGGTTCTTTTAACTTTACTTTGGATAACGTGACTCAGATGGCTGGGGTTTGCATCCTCTTGGGATGCCCATGACCCTTGCTCAGATCTCTCTTCAAGGGGACAGATTGCAGAGTTGAGTCAGTCCCTCTTGTTTCTTTGAAGTCACTAGGCTTGGCCATATTGCCTGGGGTGGCTGTCAGCCAGAGGCTTAGCAGAAGAAAGGCATAAATACTGGGTCATTCATACCGGGTCATTCATGCTGGGCTTGGCATTTGCTTACAGCCAACTATGGCCTGGTTAAACATTTCTTCAGATTTCTGTGTGGCCTGACCTTCCTACCATATCTTTTCCTTTATTTTTTTGTTGTTGTTTTTGTTTTGATTTTTTTTTTTTCCCTAGGTAGACTCTTGCTCTAGCTCAGGCTGACTGGAATTCACTATGTAGCCACAGACTGGCTTCAAACTCACAGCAATCCTCCTACCTCCTCTGCCTCCTTGCCTCCCAAGTTCTGGGATTAAAGGTGTGTGCTACCATGCCCAGCTAAATATTTTTATTTATTTATCTGCAAGCAAGCAGAGAGAGAGAGAGAGAGAGGGAGAGATTGAGTGCCTTAGAGCCTCCAGCCTCTGCAAACAAACTCCAGATGCATGCACCACTGTGCATCTGGTTTTGTGTGGGTACTGTGGAATCGAATCCAGATCATTAAGTTTTGCAGGCAAGCCCCTTAACTGCTGAGCCGTCTCTCCAACCCTCCTGTCTTGTTTTTTTTTTTTTCCCCAACTGATGGAACCCTATCTAGGCATAAAATGCTCTGCCCCCATCCTTCTTCTTATGTCTCTGGCTTAACTATGCTGTGTGGGCATCAGTAGGGGCTTCAGGAATACACAACGGCATTGTCAACAAACCCAAATCACGGTTGTTTTTCTGTCTTTTCCTTGGTGCTCTAAGGGATATTGATGGCAGAAACTGTTTCTCCTCCCTGGTATTTTTAGTCCAAATTCTGCTCAAATCTAATTATCGTCCAACTTAGGGGTGGGACAGGGCCACATGGGTCTATACCTAGCAAGGTGTCACTAAGACATGGAGCAGTTAGAGATCTCATCTGTGGAGAATGGACAGTGGGCCTTCCTCTGATTATCCATGTATGGTTTCTACAGATTCGGTGGGAGCGATGTTCATGGGGAGGAGAAGTCACTACAGTGACTTCTGCATAGGCTTTGCTGTGAAGCCCTAGTGGTATAATTTTATGTAAGTGACAATTAATTCAGTTTTCTGTGTTTGGATTATTGTCATTTGGTTAAGATTGTTAAGATATTGGTCATTTCCCAATGAATTGCACATCTCCCTCCCATTTAAAGATACTTTTTTTCAGGGAGCTCATGCATATGAATTTCATCCCCACCCCACCCCCCGTCCAGTTTCATAGAAGTGAGGTTCAGAAAACTCACTCTCTAGAAAGTCAATGAGAAAGGTAACAAGAAAGCCAAAAGCTGAATTTGAATTTAAGATTGAAATGGAGTAAAGCTGAGAAATGTGATAGGCCAGGAATAGAGTAATTTCAGTTTGATTCTTGCCCCAAGTCAGAAAATGCATCTCACAGTATCTTATTTTCCTTTGATTCACTTTTCTTCTTTTCCCTCCTAAATTTTGGACATGAAAGCTTGTCCAAAGGTTGACCAATATCAAAACATTCTGCCAAAACACCTGACCTTCTGCAGAGGCTGTGAATACAAAGATGTTTACTCTGTCACTCAACTTCAGTGGATAGAGAGATTAAATTGAAAATAAAATATATAACTCATGTTTCAAGTGGCATGGGCTATTTTTGGCAGAAAATGCCAAACTAGCTCTGCTTGAATTAACATGGTGTTTCCATTTTACTTCATGATACTGGACATATTACTTCACTATGGGTCTGTTGCCTCCCCCTCACTGAATGGCAGAACCCTCCTCTGTATCACCTGATGTCTGACTCTATGTGTTTGATTCTCAAGAGTTTGGAAGAGCAAACTCTGGTACAACTTTAGGCAAAATACCATTCATATCCATGCGTAAAAATTCCTTCAGACAGATTTTATTATGCAAACATCACAACGACATGCCACCAAGTTTAAACATGTAGAGGGTTTCCTTGTCAATCCACCCTCTCATACCTCTGTGCATATCAGTCTATGGAAAAATGATGCTGACAGTGTGAAAAGCAGAGGTGTGTTCCTAGAGCCAGATGCAATGCAGACAGAGGTCCCACATGCTGTGTACCATGCGTGAAATTCCTGTGGACTGATTGGAAGTGTTTGGCCAGCTGGCTCTGTTGTAAGCCCAGTCCTTGACTGCAGACAACAATCTTGAGTGGCTGTCCTCCACTCACTCATGTGCTCAGCTCTGAGTTTATGCTGGTTAATTAGAATAAAAACAAATCAAATTGTACTGAATCAAATCAAACAAATGGTATGTGCCTTAAAATTTAGGGCATGACAAATGATAAGAAAGCAAAGAGCTCATTTTAGAAGAAACCCAAGATGTCATCTGTGGTGGTTTGATTCAGGTGTCCCCATAAACTTAGATGTTCTGAATGCTACTTCCCCATCTGATGGAGATTTGGGAGTTAACGCCTCCTGGAGGCAGTGTATTGTTGGGGGAGGGCTTATGGGTGTTATAGCCAGCTTCCTCTTGCCAGTGTTTGGCACACTCTCCTGCTGCTGTTGTCCATCTGATGTTGGCCAGGAAGTGATGTCCACCCTCTGCTCATGCCATCATTTTCCCCTGCCATCATGGAGCTTCCCCTTGAGTCTGTAAGCCAAAATAAACCCGATTTTCCCACAAGCTGCTTTTCATTGGGTGTTTTCTGCCAGCAATGCGAAGCTGACTGCAACACCCTCAGTAGCCTATGTTCTCAACTTCCCTAAAAATTCCCCTTTTACAGCAGGGGACATAATGAGCTGTGGGGATTTAAAGGGAGAGTCTATACCTAAAACGCAAGCACAGATCAGTGTTTGCACATTGGTATTTCGTGTGGTCAGTGAAGACAGCTTTGTTGGGTTGCTGATTGGGACACCGACGCTGTGGAGGAGCATGCAGTCAGGGTGTGAACACTGACACCAGGGCCAGAGGGAGGCGCAACTGGCATCAGAGAAGTGCAGCAGGAACATCGCAACATTTATGAAGAGAAATTGCAAGTAAGACAAGTAAAAAGGGGTGGGTAACACAGCAGAAAAGACTCTGGAAAAGACATTTATCTGAAAAGACTTTGAGAGAAACGGGCCGCTGGACTATGGTACCCTTTAAAGCATCGAGGAAAGCCAATAATTCCTTTGAACTCTTTCTTTTGTCTTTGGGGACATAGCTGTGCTCATAGAAGACCGGAGGCATGGAATGAGTGACAGGAAAGGGAAGGAATGCACATCCACTCGGTACCGCTCATTTAATTTTCATATCATGTACCTTCTGCTTTTCCAGACGTAGGTCAAGGGCTAATTTGCTCATTTTAAACTGCGGTTTTACACAGGAGACATGAATAAAAGTAATAAAAGAAACATCGCTACTCTGTCACATCTCGGCAACCTCATTAATTACTAATTTCTTCACAATGCTGGTTCTCCACATAGTTATGATAGTTAAATAAACTGATGAGCGCGGCTCATGACTTGGAGTACAGGCCAAGACAACGCTGCGGTCCTGTCCTCCTCTATCTTCCTTTCTTATTAAAAACTTCCTGAATATGCTATTTAGTTGTTGAAAGATACACTGCCCATGTTGGCATTATATGTAGAATATTGTGTGCATGTGTGTTTGTGTGTGCACACATGCATGTGTAAATGTGCACATCCAGGATGTAAGCACCAAGATTTAAGAAGACAATTGTCTGCTTTTTCTTTATTCTTTTGTCAGAGAAACATACCGACTCTAGTCATTGCTAATAAATATTTGTTGTATTAAAGAATTATGTCCAATTTTAACCGGGCGTGGTGGCGCACGACTTTAATCCCAGCACTCGGGAGGCAGAGGTAGGAGGATCACTGTGAGTTCAAGGCCACCCAGAGACTACGTAGTCAATTCCAGGTCAGCCTGAGCAAGAGTGAGACCCTGTTTTCCATTGTAGTGGGGGCATTGTGATCACAGGTGCTTGTGCCACTTTGCATCCTGATTTATGTGTATTCTGGGGACATGAACCTGGGCCAGCAGACTTGGCAAGAAAGCACCTTTAAACTGTTGAGCTATTTCTCTAGCTCCTAAGCTCCTTCCTTTTAATGCTTTATAAAACATATAATTATTGGGCTGGAGAGATGGCTTAGCGGTTAAGGTGCCTGCCTCCTAAGCCTAAGAACACTGGTTCCAACCTCCAGTTCCTATGTTTAGCCAGATGCAAAGTGACACAAGGGTGCAATGCTGCACTTGTCCACAAGGGGGCACACACATCTGGATTTTGTTCGCAGCAGCTGAGAGGCTGCTGGCATGCCCATCTCTATCTGTCTTCCTCTCCCTCTCTCTCTCTGTCTCTCTCTGTGTCTCTCTCCAGATACACACACACACACACACACACACACACACACACACATATACATATATATATAATTGTTGAGAATTGTAATCTCCCACTGCACTGCAAAACATTGTAACTAACTTCTTCTATTTAATTGTGTTTGGGTATCTCCATTTCCAGCTCCAGTAATCAATATTACACATTTAGGTTGATTTTTAAGGTTCACTTAAGAGAAGACACATGTGATATTTGTTTTCCCATATCTGCTTTATTGCACTTAACATGATATCCTCTAGTTATAACCACTCAAGATGTCATTACTTTTGTATTTTAAATTATCTCTAGATTGTATGCAATACCTAACTAATGCCATATAAATGGTATTTTACGGAGAACATCTATTACAAATTCAGCACAGATCCTTAATAAAAAAAAATCTTTTGATCTGCAATTGGTTCTATTGGTGGTGGCGAAGACACCCTCAATAGAAGTAGAAAATAGCCTTCTGCAGTGGTTTGAATGTAAAAGGCCCTAGAGCCTCAGATACTTTTGATTAAGCTTCCTACTTAGTCTTCAGCAGGAAGAGCCCTGGAGGCAGTGTGTCACTGGGAATGGATCTCGAGACCAGCCCTACTAAGTATGTGTTCAGAGTCAACTTGTGCTTGCAGGTGCTGGCTGTTGTCTCTCTGCTATTGATGTAAGATGCAAAGAACAAGCTTCCTCCACTGTGATGAAGCTTCCCCTGGACTCTATAAGCCTGAAATAAACCTTTCCTCCCATAAGCTGTTTCTGGTCATGTGTTTGTCCCAGCACTGAGAAGGTAACTGCAATACCTTCCAAAATGGAAGGTTGCATGCATGTTATACTATTGAGATAGATTTTATGTCTACAAAAGAGAAAAAAAAGATTTTCTGTACGTTCACTTTGGAAGAAAAAAAATACTTACCATCCAACTTGAATATGAAGACAAAATTTGCTTACTTATTACAGCCAGAGAGGCAAAGGTTAAACTTGCTTCTGCCTGGGATTTTCTGTGCCAGTGTTCTTATCCCAACTATGGAGTTACTGTCAGTAAGCAGCTGGGGTCCTGCCCAGGACTTTCCATGATTCACACCAGCTCACAGATTAAGAGACCTTGGAATTAATTTTATAATCCACCTTCTTTTTTCACCTAGAATAGTTGACAGATAAAATTGAGCAGTTAAAAAAAAAAAAAAAAACACAGTAGAAATTTCTGTTCTTTCTTCCAGAGAGAAAAAAAAGACCTCACAAGCCTATTTTTTAAAAACATGGTTTCAGAGCAGAACACCTGAGACCATTTTAATATTATTTGTAAGTTATTTCCCTAGGTTATTTGCTGACGAAAAGAGCTCAGGAAAGAGTCCCTAAATTTCAGGCTAGGAGAGTCTGGATGAGTCAAAATGCAAAGAAGAATTAATGTGCATGTAGTGGAGATTCTCCATTCACTACTTCATTGTCTGCTGTTTTTCATAAGACAGTGAGACATGACAGTGTCTCAATCCTGTATCATCATTACAGCTCTTTAGATTTTTGGAAAGAATCTGATCTGGGGCTGGAGAGATAGCTTAGTGGTTAAGGCGCATGCCTGTGAAGTCTAAGGACCCCGGTTTGATTCTCCCCTTCCCACATAAGCCAGATGCACATGGTGACGCATGCGTCTGGAGTTCATCTGCTGTGGCTAGAGGCCCTGGTGCACCCATTCTCACACACTCTCTCTGTGTCTCTAATAAATAGATAAATAAAAATAAAGTCTTTAAAAAATTTTTAAAAAAGAATTTGATCTGGATATTTGGATAGTTCTTAACCCATTAGGATACATGCCAATAGCCCATAGAATGGACTATTAATCTCATTTGAATTTGAAATTTTGGTTCTATGTAAGTCCCAAATACCTTCAATTTATACCCAAACATATAACTAGAAACATTTGCACATATATATTATAAATATATAATATGTTTGATAGTATTTATAAATTTATATAGTTTTTTCCTTCTGGAACATCTGAGATCAAACCAAGAGTATACAAAGAGAATAATTTAAGGTGTTTTATGTTATTATACGTTGTCTTTCTCTGTTCTAGCATAATCTGTTTTTATATATTTATATCTTGCTATAAAATAAAATGTTGGGGTGATTTTATAAATAGCAAATATTATTTAAAATGTTCAATTGTGTTGATATTTACTTCAAGTACTCTTTTGTCTATATGTAGCCTAGCATACCAAACAAAGATCTATGCATAAAATTGATCATCTTGTTATATCATATCCATGGCAGCTTGGCTCTGACACATCTCCAAACTCCAGCCTGCTGGCTCGGGGTGGAATTCAGTAATGGGCAGTTTTGGAGGAAGTCGGAATATATATATTCCTCCACAACTGTGTATATATACTTAAAATAGGTTTCTGTCTTCAGTATTCTAGTTTAATTAAATCTCCTAAAGGGGTGGGGAGATGTCACATTTGGTAAGAAAAGCCGAGACACATGTTAGGAATTAAGTGCAGTCAATTTTCAGTGTAGGGCTTCTGTCCCAAAGTGGAGCAGTGAATGCAGACTTAAAGAGAAGCCCAGGCACGTGGATGGACCAGGTAAGGAGGAAAGGCATGTGTGTATGCTGGTTGGGGAGGTGAATGGTAAAGAAGGCTTTAGGTGAGAGACATGCATGTGCTTCAGTTGCCTGATATAATTACACTCTGCTGCTGCATGTGGATGGCTGTAAGTCTGTTGGAATGCAGACTGCCATTCCCAGCAAAGCCTGGGACTTTAATAAGGGAAGAGAGAATATGGAGAAGTTAGGCACTCAATGATCCATCTTAAAAGATTAGAACCTAAGACCCAAGACCTTGGGTGGGTATAACTGCACGTGGATTATGTCTTTTCTTTACTCGTCATAGGCAGCCTAGTCCTGGCTCTTAACTGGGTTGGTTAAATTGCACTGGATCAAGAGACAGTCTCCTACAAGGTTGTTATCAAGTTCAGAAGCACTTAGGGAGTCCCAGCCTTCCCATACTTGCATCCAGCTGTCTGCAAGGCTTCTCACTCCCTCTGCAAGTTCAATAGTTTGACGGAATGACTCACTTTAGTGAGAAAAGCATTAGACTTGGAGGGACAGTATTAGTACGTGGGTGAAAGTTAGCACCAGCAGAATGAAGGGCTATAGGGCAAGGTCTAGAAAGGTCCATGTCCTCAAGATACATCGTTCTGACAGCACATCATCCTGTGCCATCCTCAGAGCTCAGGGTTATCACTAAGGTTGCATTTTACAGGCCTGATTGATGAAATCATGGGCCACATGGTCGAATCGTCAGCTGTTCTTTTTTTTCTCAAAGGCCAGACTGACACCATGCAGTTCCAAGGCCTGGTACTGTAACCACACAGATGATGTCTGGGGCAAAACTACACCCCATCATGAAATTATCTAGGGAAGTACTATGACTCATCCTGGTAACATACGTTCAGCTGCCACTTGGAAGCAGCCACACAAGTGACAGAAAGTCCAGATACGCTGGAAATCCCAGTGGAATTCTAGAGTTAAAAGCCCATTATATTCTTTATTAGGAAAAATACACTTTTGCCCTAGTTCCGTTGTCATAAAGACCCACTCTGGTAGAAGGCGGGAGGGGATGAATATGCAAATACAACAAACATGGTTCACTAGGCATCTGAGAAGTGCCTATCACACTTTTTTATATTACAAAATCACACTGTCTTTATATTATGCCTGGATTTCTTATCACACAGTAGATATTCATCAAATATTCTACAGTGTATATTGAAATTGGCAAGTTAAAACAGTGCATTTTTATCTGAAGAAATGAATGACGATGCTTAACTAAACATTATTATAATTCCACTTAGGTCACAAATACCATTATTTAAAAAAGAATGAATGGAAATATTTCCACTGATGGTGGATAGTTTCTTCCCATGCTACTATATTGACAACAAGTCCGGAAAATATGTGTTCAGTAAGAAAGCTTTGTCAGAAACAGAAATAACGGAAATAAACATGTTAATTAAAAACCGAGCAAGACAGCATCAACAACCAAAAGTTAGAATATTTTCTTTCATTTGGCTGTCATTGTTTTGGCCAACATAATTTAATTAAAATACTTTTTTTCTGCTTAATATGATCAGTTTTTCCTCCTTTCCTAATTTGTCAGAGAAATTAACTATAATCATTCTATTTAATTACAATGTAAAAATACTTAATGAAGGTTTAAGAATAACCAGAGTTCATCTTTAACTAAGGTTTAAATAACCTCAGCCCAGCCATGTGTTTCAATAATTGATGAATATGGTACTTTTTTTTTTTTTTTTTTTTTTTTTTTTTTTTCGAGGTAGGGTCTCACTCTAGCTCAGGCTGACTTGGAATTCACTATGTAGTCTCAGGGTGGCCTTGAACTCACAGCGATCCTCCTACCTCTGCCTCCCAAGTGCTGAGATTAAAGGCGTGCACCACCACGCCCAGCTGAATATGGTACATTTTAATAAAGTATGACCTAAAGTTTTGAATAAAGAATTAAATTGAATGACCTTAGATACCATCATATCACACTTTGAAAACTTACCTAAGTATATCCTCTTTGAAGGTAAATATGCAGATTTAACTCTGTAATGAATAACATACTTTTGTGGTTCTCTAAACTATTTTTTACCTATTGGATATTCAGGGTATAAACCTTTGTTTAATCCTACTCAATCTTTCTTTTTTTAATGAATAAACTTTGAAGCCAATCTAAATGGTCAGAAGAAAGTATGCCTTTCACAAAAGTTATTTCTTAGATTTATTTATGAATAGCAGAAGTTTTAACAAAAACAGTATATTCTTTGCTTTTGTTCCTTTATGCAATAGAATAAAATACACAATGCAGTAGAAATCTCTCAATTAATACAACTTCATGACTTTTTTTTTTTTTTTTTTTGGAATTACCTAAAAACATCTAGGGCATCTAGGGCATTATCTGAAAGTGTATTTTTAAATCATCTTAGATTGAACCTCAGTGAGTGTTTGGAAGAACAGATAGATTTGGGAAGTAGAATTTGTAAGAATAATTTAATTTATACCCAGAGGAAAACAAAACTCAAGCATACTTTAAAATGAATAAATAAAAGTGGGAGAAGCATCAGACAATTAGGAGTTGATGACAAGAGGTATTTTCTGCCTGGGTATTCAGGTAACACACTGAGTTCCCATGAATACTGGGTTCAGGTATCAAAGCTTCTCAATGTAACTGAAGTCATTGAGCTACCGGGATTTAGTAGATTCTGGGCTATATTGATACACATCTCTTCAAGATTTCACTGGTAGAGTTGTAAAGAAATTGAAGTCTAGTTCAAGAATTAAAACATCTGTGGCAAAAATCTCTGTATCTTTCATCAGTTTTCATTCTGATGAAATTGAGTCATCTCAGGAAATAGTTGGGTCCCCAAGTGTACATTAGTTTTGGAAGTGGCATTGATAAGAATTAGAGACTTAAAACTGCCTTTAAAGGACAACCCCCCCCCCCACACACACACTGGGCAGGAGACCCAGTTATGGTAGAATGGATTAAATGATGCTATCTGGACTGAATTCAGATTATTATGAAGTCAAATCACAAAAGCATCAGAAGATATTTTTTATCACTTGTGATAGATCAATCTATCTACTCTGATTAATGGAAGGTGCAAGATAGTGTGAAAGGCATTTAAACTATATGAAAAACTATTCAAGAGTAAACAAAGTGAGCAAAGTGGGCTGTGACTAGGGTATGCAAGATTAGACTTCAGTTCATCTCGAGGTGTAGGGATTTCTGAAGAAGGAGAAGAGTAAAGAGGGGAGAGAGAGATGATGTTCAGCCAGAAGGATTTCGAACAAGAGGCTCTGAAGATGAAAAGGGACAAGAGCCAAAAAAGGTAGATTTTCAGTCCAATTTCATAAAGTCCTAGTGTGAGAAGTGAAGGATTGTATTCATTTCACTCTAGAAAGTTACCAGAGGTATTTCAGGAGACTAATAAGTAGACAAACTTTAGAATGAAACAAAGACAGGGAAATGGAGCCTACTGGAGTAATTTCAGATCAATAGGACTTGAATATCTGCTAGGGGAATTATATGAAATTGCTGATATTTAACGTTTTTATACTCCACACACAAAAAAGTCATTTTAGATGGTTCAATTTAGTAAGGGAAACAGTTGTTTTTTAAATAGTTTTTAAATTTATTTTTATTTGAGACAGAGAGGGATAGAGAAAGAGAGAGAGAAAGAGAAAAAGAGGGAGAGAATGGATGCACCAGGGCCTCTAGCCACTGCAAATGAACTCCAGACACATGTGCCACCTTGTGCATCTGGCTTACATGGGACCTGGAGAATCAAACCTGGGTCCTTAGGCTTCACAGGCGAGTGCCTTAACCTTAACCATTAAGCAATCTCTCCAGCCCAGTTATGTTTTATATTTGAATAAGATAACTTGGAAAAAGATATAGTTACAGAAATAGCAGGTTAGAAATGTCAAATGTGAAACAAGGTCAACTTGAAAAGCACATTATTGGAAGTGAAGAGTGAACATGTCCATTGGTGGCTGATGACACGGGACTGCAGCTCAAGAAACTCAAGGGGTTAAGTACTGATGTGGAGGTTACCCAAATCAAGGAGCCTGTTAAGGCCAAACCAATGGGATTTTCTTTTGAAGAAGGGAGGCGAGAGTGAGGAAAGAATAAGATCAGGGACCTATCGTAAAAGTAAGGGGCACATGAAGGATGAGTTGTCAGAAATAGGCGCACAAATGGGATGATTCAGTGTTCTCACACATTCACAGAGTGAGTACCATTCATTGGACTTAGTGATAAGATGGTTCATAGTCTTCTGAGATCAGTTCCTTAGTCAATTAGACATGAAGTGAGAATGTTTAGAAAACAGAAGCATTTGGACAAAGGTGATTATGGTACTCTGTGTGAACTCAGATAACACCAGGGTCTATGATTGGCTAGTTAATAGAAGCAAAACTCCATGGCTTTGTTCTCCTAAGAAAGTGGAGAGCAGATTTAGTCTTGTGCACATTTGTCCTTCTCCATGGCACTCAAAATTCTTTATCCCAGAGTGCTCCAGACTGTCAATGAAACTGCCTTCATTCAAGAAATTGCAGCTTACTATTAAGAATGAGAGACATGCTTACCAGAATGTATTAATTGTATTCTATGAATTCCTATCCCAGCCTTAGCGACCAGGCCTGAAGCACTTATATCCAGGGGTGGCACCTCTGGTGGCATTTTGCATGGCCTGAGCCTACCAGGGTAGAGATAAATATGACAGGAGCTGACATGTGCTTCTGTGGTTAGAAGGAGCTCCTTTTTGATTGGTTTTTGTTTAGCTGATGTAAGAACTTTAGTCTAATGCTATCCATTCTAGCTACATGATCCAGTCAGTGATTCTATTAACTCCAGTTTACACAATTCGTTTTTTATTTTTTTTTTAAATTTTTTTTGGGGGGGGGTTGAGGTAGGGTTTCACTGTAGTCCAGGCTGACTTGGAATTAACTATGTAGTCTCAGGGTGGCCTCGAACTCTTGGCGATCCTCCTACCTCTGCTTCCCGAGTGCTGGGATTAAAGGCGTGAGTCACCACGCCTGGCCCATTTTTTAATTTTAAAAATTTATTTATTTATTTATTTATTTATTAGAGATAAACAGAGAGAAAGAATCTGCATGCCAAGGCCTCCAGCCACTGCAAATGAATTCCAGATGTATGCACCACCATGTGCATCTGGCTTATGTGGGTTCTGGGGAATTGAGCCTTGGTCCTTATGCTTCACAGACAAGCATCTTAACTGTTGAGTCAACTCTCCAGCCCCAGTTTACACAATTCTTTTTAAAAAAATATTTTATTTTTATTTATTTATTTGAGAGAGAGAGATAGAAATAGGCAGGGAAATAGAGAGAGAGAGAGAGAGGGAGGGAGAGAATGGAGGTGCCAGGGCCTCCAGTCACTGCAAATGAACTTCAGATGCATGTGCTCCCTTGTGCATCTGGCTTACATGGGTCCTGGAGAGTCGAACCTGGGTCCTTTGGCTTTGCAGGCAAGTACCTTAACTGCTAAGCCATCTCTCTAACCCTACACAATTCTTTATAAGACATTATTATGCTTTAAAACAATTTATTTATTTATTTGTAAGTAGAGACAGAAAGAGAGAGAAGAGAGACAGAGAGAGAATGGGCAATGCCAGAGTCTGTAGCCATTGCAAACAAACTCCAGATGCATATGCCCCTTGTACATCTGGCTTACTTGGGGAATTGAACCTGGGTCCTTCGGCTTTGCAGGCCAACGCCTTAAGCACTAAGCCATCCCTCCAGCCATATTATTTGATTCCACAATTGATATTTCCATTTTAACACACACACACACACACACACACACACACACACTGATTTGCTAAAATTTATTTTGAGATCTTATATTGGAGAAAGTCCATGAGCACCATGTACACACTATAAATAAAGCTTGTCACAATCTGGAGAGTGTAATGATAATAAGGGCATCTACTAGACCTTGCTATCCTCTCCATATTCTATTGTGCATCAAGTTCTGATTTCAATAATAGAAGTAGTGTAGAGACTATAATACCAAGAACACTTTAATAGTTTACTTTTTCTTGACTTTGAAATGATTGCATATGTGTCTAGTATCAAACAGAACATTTCATTGATGCTCAAAGAAAACTTTGAGAATGCCTTGATATAGATGCTTTCTCGTATAATCCATCGTATAGAAATAGGACTTCACAGACTTTTATTCTGTTGTGCATAAAGCACATGGTGAAGCCCAAGAGCTACAAGAAGTCACTCCTGCCTCCTAAGCCACACCCCAGACATTTACTGATTCTATGTTAGGCAAAATGTCTCCAGAAAAGCCTGGATCTGGGCCATGAAGAGTAGACAGGAGACAAGAGGACTCCAGCAAATGTTTATATTAATTGCATCCACCTAAACCAGTTTGCCTTCAAAATGTTTTTTTTTTTTTTTCAAGCTGGAGAGATGGCTTAGTGTTAAGGCACTTGCCCGAGAAGCCAAAGGATCCTTGTTCCACTCTCCAGGACCCACATAAGCCAGATGCACAAGGCGGCACATGTATCTGGAGTTCATTTGCAGTGGCTAGAGGCCCTGGTATGCCCGTTCTCACTTTCTTTAGGTTAATGCTTGCCCTCAGAGCCTAAGGACCCAGGTTTAAGTCCCCAGAACCCATGTAAGCCAGATGCACAAGGTGGCATATGCATCTGGAGTTTGTTTGCAGTGGCTAATGCCCTGGCATGCCTATTCTCTCTTTCTCGCTATCTCTATATATATCTAATAAAAAATCCCCACAAATACTGACTTTTAGACCTTTCAGTGTACTGTGGGTGGAGGGTGGATTTCTGGGTCACTAATCATAACTGTACTAACTAATTGCTACTTCAGGCACTGCATGTGTGCTCCTGGGATTTAATACATGTCCATCCAACACGCCTGCATAAGCACCAGGATGCTGAGAAGCATGGGTCTCAGCTTAGACACCAAAGCCAGTGACCAAGACAGACTGCTAACCACTCAAGCAGGGGCAATAATAGCGCATCTAAACCGAGAAATCCTTAGTCAGACATTAAGCTAGTGGAGGGAGACATTTATTTAGGCACAGATTACAGAAGTGCTACCTTAAATAAAAGCCAGCAAAAATGGTTCAGTAAAAGACTGGATGCTCAAAATCACACATGGCATGTGATGTTAAATTTAACTCCTTAATGTTACCCACATTTAGGGGTTGACAAAGCCAAGGTCAAGGGGCAAATACTGCCATATCCTAAGGAACCTTGAAAATGTCTGGGAAAGTATTATTACATATCATTCAGAATCAATCCATACTTTTTTTTTTTGACCTGTGTTTAAAAATGCCCCATAGGAAGGAGCTATAGAGACATTAGTTTTATGCCTCCCTTGATCAATGAAAGATTTTCTTTTGTCTATGAAGTGCCTGCCAAGTAAGTATTTTTGACAATATTACATTGCCAAGATTAGTATCGTTTGAAGTTGTTTTGTACACAGCCAAGGGGTTAATTGTCAGGAGACAAGTCTTCATTGCCACCAGGCCTCACTGTGTGCAGTCTGTCCTTAAGGTCTGGAGCTGGACATAAGTTTTATGCAGCTGCCAGAGTTTTATGCAGTGTGTATCAAAGAGGAGACCCAATATCATAAAATCACTTTGTCAGAGTTTTGTGCACTATGTAGCCAAGAGGAGACCTAGGATCATAAACTCACTCAGCAGATTTTATTATTACTAATTTTTTGTGTAGTTCCAAAATACTTTTAGACTTGATTTTTTTTTTTTTTTTGGTAAATTTCTCCAGAACAAATAAAAATACAACTCTGCTAATTTTACAAAAAGCATTTGTGATCATCACTTAGTTCTCACAGTTATTTTAGAAAGCAAAACATGCGTCTTGGATACAAGAAACAGCTGCCACCCGATGCGGGAACAGGAGTGGCTTTGTACTGGTGGCATCTGATCAAAGTTCCAATTTACCCCCAAGAAATTTCCTTATTGGATTAAAATAAAATTATGAAAATCATTGTATAATAAATAATGATTTATTTCCATTAGCTCTATTTCTTACTGGTAGAAATTCAGCAGGCAAAAGTTTCTTTGGTCAGTGTTACATTTGGTTTTATTTTGTTTGAACTGAAGCTTTGCCCCCCAAATGTAATGTATCATGTTAATGCGAAAACCAGTCATATCTGTGAGATTGGCATACACCATTTATAACCCAAGCAAATTAAAAATAATCTTTCTTTCCCATTTAAAACAGTGGTTCTCAACCTGTGCTCTTTATAGCCCTGGGATTTCTTGATCTCCTACTGTGCAGTTTGCAAAGTCCAATGTATTTTAATTGTAACATTATGACATTGTTTACTCCTTGTAATACATTGGTATTTGTACTGAAGGCATAAAAGTAACAGGCAAAACAGTTAAGCCTTAGCATGTATTAACACAGCTCACCAAGCTGTACCACCAGTCACAGGACTGTGTGCCATATGTACACTCTCAGGTAAGAATGTCATTGATATAACCATATACAACGTCCATGTAGCTCATTTGCAATCCTCGTATTCTTAGAGTTTATTTTTAAGATGAGACAAATGGGAAGTATGTATATAGCCTCCCGCTCCAGATCAAAACATGATGGATGTCTTGAGGGAAAGTATTTGTGTAATTGTTTGAATTGCAAACTGCATGACCCACTTTTTTCATGACACACCATTATTTCCTTGAAAGAATGACTTCCAGGCCAGCTATAACACTTGGATATCTGATATAATTTCTTGAAGATGAACAAAATAAGGCTGCCATTTTCAGCAAAACAAGTGACAGTATATGTTGCCAGTGTTAAAATTCAAGGAAAAATAGAATTAGGAAGAAAATGTGTAACTAAAAATGTAATAGTTTGATGTTGAAAAATGAAATATATCAATGTTTAGATAATTCAGTGAGCCATGATCAATGCCTGATATATTACAAAGTCATTATCCATTTAATGTTTAAAACAGACCAATAGATTCTAACACAACAACAGTATAAACTAATATGGTTTTGTTTCTCACTTCAAACAATCTCTAAGGGGCTATATATATATATTATTGATATTTCATGTCATATTAAAGATAATCACTTTTATGTTGTAAGGCCAGATTTTCTTTATATATTTCTACCCAACAACAGATCACACTAGAACATGGGTAGAAATACCTCCCATGTCCCCCTCTTAGTTCTCAATGTCAAAGATTTTCATTGATCACTTAACTGACAAAGTCATTTTTTCCTCGTTTCATTGGTGAAACATTTCTTCTCCAATGCATTAAAACGAACATGTAAGCACAACCACAGGAGTATCACATAACACACCTGGAAATTTCTATCACGCTGATCCTAATGACATCACACCACATGAAATATGCTGGAGGAAGCAACATATTCACCAACCTAATTAGAAAGGGGATTTGCTTAGTATTTAAATTTTTTTTTAATGTTCCTAAATCTTTATAACTAGGTTAAAGAGCCTTGAGACATTTTTTCCTGGGGTGGGGAGTGTTTGGAAGCCATCCAGCATTTTTAATAGCAGCAGAAGAAAATTCTTCAATGGTAGCAAGCTGAAATGATTAACACAGCAAATATGGTTTTTCTAATATTTTTTATGTTGAGATTTATGTTAAATTGACTAGATATTTATTTACATTTTTTGTCTTTTCTCTGGTGTTTATTTGCAAGGCATTGATAGAGTTAAATGATAAGAAGAAATGAACATATTGTTTTATTTTATACTAGAGAAAGTATGAGAGAAAATAATCAAAGGATAGGATTTTTGTAAAACTAACCCCTTTTTGTAGTTGTTTTTGTCTTTGTTTTCCTGAAGCAGGGTCTTACACTAGTCCACACTGACCTGGCACTTAGTCCCAGGCTGCCCTCAAACTCAAAGAGATCCTCCTATCTCTGCCTCTCAAGTGCTGGGATTAAAGGTGGGCACCACCATACTTGGCAAAACTGACTTTTTGAAATAAGTCTGTCAATTTGTTTTATTTCACAGAATTTGCTGCCAACCAATGTCTCATACATAAAATCTGCTTTACAGGAAAGAGGGAACTATGAATTTCCAAACATTGTAGAGAGATTTATGTCCACCTTCAGAAATCCACGGTGAGACCTGGCAGAACTCACTCTGTGGGTCCCTTGCATTCACACCTGTGCACCCAGTGAGGACAGCAGGATTGCTTAGGTAAGCAGACCAGCTCTGGCACTGCTGGCTAAATGCTGATGCAGGCAAATATTAGTTTCTGCTATTAGTATACAGGAGACATAGATGAGGGTTTTGAAAAGAGTTCTGGGTCACCAACACATCATTCACTCACATGAACATTTCCTTAGATGTTAGACCACTCTGAGACTTCTGAGAAAAATGAGTGAATGCCAATGTTACTTGTGGCTTATATCCGGATTCTTGAGCATCATCATTCCTAGGTTATGTTCAATGACAGTTTCGTTGACCTTTCCATTGTCTGGTTGATGGATGAATGAGACAAGATTACATGAGATTTACTTTATTGTCTTATTTTCTCTGTAGGACTTCTAAACTATTTTATTTGTTAATGGCTTTTTCTATAGAATTATGTACTTTTAAATTATTTTTGCTTAAAAAAATTTTAAAGATTTTATTTATTTATTTATTTATTTATTTATTTATTTAAGACACAGAGAGGGGTACACCAGGGCCTGTAGCCACTGCAAATGAACTCCAGACACATGTGCCACCTTGTGCATCTGGCTTATGGGTACTGGGGAATTGAACCTGGATCCTTAGGCTTTGCAGGCAAGTGCTTTAACCACTAAGCCATCTTGACAGCCCCCATATTCATATCTTTAATTTCTTTTTTGTTTATTTCTGTCTTTCCTTCATATTAATTTGCTTGTAATTTTCTGATGTTCTTATGTTTGTATCCTAAATGCTCACTAAATTTTTCTTTGTTTTCTACAAATTGATACATCAAGAAAATATTTAGTGGTGATTACAAAATTATTTTATACAGCTCAGAAGGTTTTTCTTCAAGTAAAGATTAAGAAAGACATATTTTAAGTTTGGAAAAATATTAGAAATAATTTCACTTGAGAGTCATTGGAAATAAAATAAAGGTAAATTTTCTAACATTCTTCAATAGTCTATACAGATACTTGAGAGTTTAACAAGTAAGTGATTTAAATGTATTTATTATGTATTATATCCTTAGTAATACTTTATATCCTTGTTATCCATGAGTATTAAATAAATGTTTGAATTAAACTTAAATAAATGTTTGAATTAAACTGAAATATTTGTTGGTGTAAGACAAGAACTTCCAGGTTGGTGGTCCTCATGTTCACTGGCATATCAGAGCTCCAATTCAAGTTCAAATACAAATAGTTAAGCTCAAATGGAATGAAAAATGGCTCATGTTGCATAAATAAATAAGCTAGGAATTTCAAACTTGTATTTTGAGTACATGCCTATGAGCCTATAAAATTAATGATCTGAGAAAAGTTGAATGCAATCTTTTACTTGGATATTGTTCATGTGTTATATTAAAGAATAAAAAGGTGTTTTCCTAGCTATTATTGAAGACAAAACATTAAAAAATTAATATTTGAATATACAAATCTCCCTAAAATTGATTTTACATAAATTTATTAATTTTATATATTTTGTTTATTTATTTTTGGGAGAGATAAAGAGGCAGGTAGAAGGGGGAGGCGGGGGGGGATGTGTGTACCTGGGCCTCTAGCCACTGCAAATGAACTCCAGATGTTTGTGCCACCTTGTGCATCTGGCTTATATGGGTACTGGGGAATTGAACCTGGGTAATTATGCTTTGCAGAAAAGCGCCTTAACTGCTAAGCTATTTCTCCAGCCCAAGGTAAATTTAATTTTAAAAAGCTCCCTGTTTGCAGGGCACCTCTGTTCCAGAATGGAACTGTAGCAAGTTCCTGGTCAATGAAAATGATGGGCTTAGATAGAAATTTAACAGAGAAACAGTAACATTAGCATTTGTAATTATGCACAATTTCAGAAAGACTCCAGAGAAGCAGAGCTAGTAGGAGATCTGGGCCAAGAGATTTGGTGCTAAGAATGTGGCTTTTGTGGGGTGTTGCTAGTCAATCCTAACATCCCTAGGAAGGCAAGCCTGTCAGAAAATGCAGTCGGGAGTCCTACTGCTTGGTGGAATTCCTTCTTTGCGAAGTCTCAGTTCTGCTTGTATGGAGTTTACCTGAATTGAACTAGACACACTCAAGATTATTGATTGCCATCTAGCTTGCTTAAACTTTTGTAGCAAAAAACTAGATTATGTATAATACCACTGTGTGTAACAGAATTATAACCTAACCAAGTTGACATGCCAAAAGAACATGGTGCTCAGAAACTCTGTAGGTATGTCTAGTGATTCCCATTTTAATGCTTTAAAAATATTTCTATAGGGCTGGAGAGATGGCTTAGCAGTTAAGGCATTTGCCTACAAAGCCTAAAGGACCCTGGTTTGATACTCCAGGTCCCACGTAAGTCAGATGCACAAGGGGGCGCATGCATCTGGAGTTCATTTGCAGGGGTTAGAGGCCTTGGCATGCCCATTCTCACTCTTCTTCTCTCTTTTTCCTCTCTTTTCTATCTCTAATAAATACATAAAAAAATAAATGAACAAATAAATAAATAAAAATAAAATCTTTAAAAAATATTTCTATAGACACAAGATATATCGATTTAAAATATGATTTCCCCCAGTCAAGAATCTTTTTCTCACTTAAGGATAATTGCTGAAAGCCTGTTTATTCTGCACTCCAGATAGTTGCATGGTCAAACTCAGAGCATCATTAATCTTATGTCTTGCCAGGCACCTTACAACTTGAGCTAATAGTCACTTCCATCTTGAGCAATTATAATCTCTAGAAAACAAATGAATGCAAATAGATACCCAAATTTAATAAAGCGTGTCCATGTTTTAAAGGCCCCATAAATATATTTGAATAATAAATGAAGAACTTGTTGCTAGGAGTACCTTTGGCTTATGTTATTGGTGGTCATAGAAAGTCAGTCAGTCCTCAGTCTTGAGTGAATACAGTGTGAAGGACCCTCCGCTCTTGGCTTGGGAGTTTATAGACTAGAGTGCACAGATCACATTCATTTGAAAGCTACATACAAACAAGAGCACATTCATGTTTTACATCAGAACGGGGCTACACCTGCCACGCTGTGCTGAGTTGAATAAGAATTTCAAGGAGAGTCAGATTTTGTTGCTGTTTTCTTGTTTTCCTGTATCAGGCATGCCATTTGCATTCCAATGCTGGGGGCTTTAATCATAAGCATTATTGTATCTGTCAGTCAATAGCGAGAATCACCCATGTAAGCTGCTCAACATACCCGCTCACTATCAATATCAGCTAATTATATACAAAATCTTTTTTTAATTTTTGAGAGAGAGACAGAGAGAGAGGGAGAGAGAGAGAAAGAGAGGATGGGCATGCCAAGGCCTTTCAGCTACTGTGAACGAACCCCAGACATGTGTGCCCCCTTGTGCCCATATGTGACATTGCACTCTTGTACGACTGCTTATGTGGGACCTGGAGGTTTGAACATGCATTCTTAGGCTTCTCAGGCAAGTGTTTTAACCACTAAGCCATCTCTCCAGCCCAACACAAAAGCGTTTGATGGACAGACAGCATTAAGCCACAGCTCATTTGAACTCTGTGCATCTCAGATTTGCTTAGAAATTTAAAACATTTTCATTAAGTAGTCACTTGATAAACTGCAAATGTTTTCAATTTAGTTCTTGTTTTATTTTATGCTTTTATTCAGCAATTACTCATGCCCAATGTTTCATCACAAAGTACACTGTTCCATGTTTAATTTGACACACACACAGACACATGCTTCTCTACACGTCTGTACTTCCTCCATGCCTTTCACATATCCTTCTAACAAAAATTCCTATATTCTTCTTGAGGGCAAAAATGTATTTCTTCATTTCTTTAGAAAGTTTGTATGTATTTTATTCTGTCTTACATTGTTTTATGGACTTTATATTTGGTGGTAATTCTGGTTTTTTTAATTTTTGTTGCATTCATATGAATACAATTATGTGTATTCTTCTGATAAAATGCTCAACAATTGTTTTTAGAGTTGTTAATGTTTTAATATCCAGTGCATATTAAAATTACTGCTATAGGGCTGGTGAGGTGGCTCAGTGGTGAAAGTGATTACTTGCAAAGCTTGTTCACTTGGATTCAATTTCCCAGTATCTACATAAAGCAAGGTGCATAGATCTGGATTTCATTTAGAGTGGCAATAGGCTCTGGCCTGCCCATTATCATTCTCTCTATTACTCTCTCTCTCTCTGCTTGCAATTAAAAAGTAGAGTAAAAAAATATTATATTAACAGGAAAATTGTAAATATAATATTTAAGCTGCTTATGTGATGCTTATATATGTATTTAAACACCATTGTTTTTGGGCCTACTAGATTTTCTACGTACTTGGTGAGACAGGTCATAAGATTAAAGGTTAAAAAAAAAAATAGCAAAGGCCAGTATGGTAGCACATACGTGTAATCCTAGCACCCAGGAACTACAGACAAAAGGATCTTGGCTTGGAGACCAGCCGAGGCTATGTAGTGGGACATTATATCAATAAACAAGGAAGGAAGGAAGAAAATGAGGAAGGAAGGAAGGGAGGGAGGGACCCAACAGTTAGTAATAATAATTAATACCAGTTTCTTTCCATGAATGAAAGAATTACTTTCTTGGTTGATAAAAATATTTGATTTTGTTTAGAGTGTAGTTTACATGCATATATGTATCTGTCAAAACTCATTAAATTTTACATTTGGAATTTTGTTTTTTTATCCCATAGAACTTACATCTTAGAAAATAATTTTCAAGTATGAGAGTGAGACCATGGAAGAAGTAAACAAGAAATAAATATTACCTAAATATGTATTCATGGAGCTGTTTATAACCTTGCCTTGGACCAAATGTAGAGAGTCACTGTGAAGGAAATTCCAGATTAATTTTAGTTTTTAGACTGCTACCATGACAAAGTTTTTCCTTCACTCCCCTTTCTCTCATTCTTCTTGTCATAGCACTCTCAAGAGGAGCTCATCATGTACTGTAGAGGAAAACTCTAGAAATCATTGAGGACTAAAAACTTGCTCCATTGATTTTGATTTTTGGAATATATTTATTTCATTAACTATGATTTATGAAATATAATATTGATTTGGCTGAGTATAAAATCTGATAGGATAGAGAGTTATAATTAAAAAGTATTTTTATAAAATAAAATTATCTAAAATTTCAAAGTATTTATGTTCATAAAATGAAGAGAGAACATGTTTGCCAGGAACATTTAAAGGTTGAAATCATTTATCTTTATCCTTCTGCCTAGAATATCATCTTCTCACTTTCCTTTCTGACAATTCAGTTATTATTTAAGACATAGAAAAGGCTACTTTTTAAATAAATATGTTATTGAATTGAAAAAAGCATCAAAATGATTATTATATTCTTTTCTTCAGCCACCATCAACCAAAATAGAATCACTCAAAATGATAAATTTTTGTGATCTAGCTTAATATGAAAGGAGGAAGTGGATGCTTGACTCCTGGGACAGACAAAAGGAAAGCTACTGACGGGTAATTCAGTTTCAGTGCATTTATTTCTCATGGTATAAATATAACCTCTAAAAATATGTCATCTTTCCTTTCAGGTCCCTGAACTCTGTGTTCTTAATCTTCACCCTGAGTTCAGCAGGCTCCCATTTTACTTTATCTCTTAGAAAACTTACATCTACACTTGAAGCCTTCCTTTATAAAAATCCTGGCTAGTCCTCCCTGGAATAGTGATCTGCATCTTTCTTTATTGTTCGTTAGCCCTTGGTTACAGTTCTATGATAAGCTGCCACTTTGTCTTTATTTGCTGCTCTTTATCCATTGGGGAGGTCCAACAAATATGTATCCTTTGGAAAAAGGAGCCAGGAGCACAAACTCCTGCTTTTAGTCACAAACTGAACAGAAGGAAATAGTATTCACAGCAAAGAGAAGAGCATCTCATGTCCAAGATGACATGAATATTATTAATCTGATTGCTCTTTGACCTTATTAGACCTGTCCAGTTGGTTGTAATCCCAGGGCCAAGCACAATGCTTGATGCATAGCACAGGTCATCCAATACTGAAAGAATTCATCAATAGATGCATGCAGATAACTGATTATATCAGAAATTAGTTTGCTTCAAGATCCTGTTCTGGCCATATTTACATAATATGAAATAAGCACACTCTCTATGTGATGGCTAGTTCCTCCAGATTCACAAATGCAGGGACTATGTTCAAAAACAGGCATTATTTGCTGTCCAGAATTTCTTCACTGTCATTAAGTGCAGAAGTTCTAGGCATTGGTGGAACAGGGTTATATTTTCTGGGGAAACTAGAAGTCTTTTATCATTGGTATTTAAATTATCATTCTAATAAATATTGAATTCATTTGAGCTCATTAAATGAGTCATTTGACATTTTGAGGCAGGTATGATAATATTTTCCATGAAATACCTTGATATTAACATAACGATGTAAAGTACAATATTTATAAATCTAAAATAAATGTTAGACTTTTTTGTGTGTTGTTTTCAAGTTAGGGTCTCACTTTAGCCCAGGGTGACCTGGAATGTTTAGTTCCATCCTTTTGTATTCACATGGGAGCACACCCTTAATTACCTATTGCTTGTTCAATTTTATTCTTTATTTGTATTTATTTATTTATTTATTTATTTATTTATTTATTTAAATTTTTATTTATTTATTTATTTGCAAGCAGAGAGAGATAGAAGAAAGGCAGACAGAGAGAGAATGGGCATACCAGGGTTTCTAGCCACTGCAAACGAACTCCAGATGCATGTGCTCCTTGTGCATCTGGCTTACGTGGGTCCTGGAGAATCGAACTGGGATCCTTTGGCTTCGCAGGCAAACGCCTTAACTCCTAAGCCATTTCTCCAGCCCAATTTTATTCTTTATTTTTAAAAGTATGTTTATGTCTTTATTTATTTGAAAGCAGAGAGAATAGAGATAAGAAAGATAGGCAGAGAAAATGGGCATGCCAGGACTTCCAACCACTGCAAACGAACTCCAGATGCATGTACCACTTTGGGCATCTGGCTTTACATGGGTACTGGGAAATGAACAACTCAACCCAGGTCATTAGGCTTTGCAGACAAAAGCCTTAATTTTTAAGCCATCTCTTCATTTTCTTATTTTTCATTTTTGATCTGGGGACAAAGCCCAACATTTTTAAGCCATCTCTTCATTTTCTTATTTTTATTTTTTGAGGGAAGCCCAACAGACTGGCCTTTTTATGAGGGGAGAGAGAGGCACATCAAGGCCTCTCTCCACTGTGTCGAACCTTGTTTGCTAGATGTGTCCTGACTATCCACTTTGTCCTTTGAACTCTAGATGTGTCTTCACCTTGTTTGCCTGTGCGACCTTGTACTCTGGCTTATGTGGGATCTGGGGAGCTGAACATGGGTCCTTAGGTTTCCTAGGCAAACACCTTAATTGCTAAGCCATCTCCCAGCCCAATCTCTTCATTTTTTTATTTTGATATACTTTAATATTTTTGTTTTATATTGTGAAGACAGTCTTAAAAAGCAGAAATTTCTGGCCTTATTTCTGATTTTTACTGCCCTGAGACAACTGTTCTCAATTCATTTATCTGCTTCCCTTCCATTTAGCTTCATGTTTCTAAATATCATACTTTGATATTTTGAGATTTTTTTTAGTTTCAGATAGTAATTTTCTATTTTTAACTGTGCCTCTCTGCCAAGGTCTTACAGAACTTCCCGCTGGGGCCGATGTGTCCATGACTGAAAACATTTTCTCTGAAGCCTGGTGGCACTTTGATCCTTTCTCCTTTGATTCGGATTTTCTTTTTCTTCCTCTGAGTAATTTTTGTAATTATCTCTTTGGCACTGGCTCTGGGATTTTCCCCATGCAGTGTTTTCATGTAAGGTTGTTCTGTAGATCTGGAAACTCTGGGCCAGGTCAAGAATCACATCTCCTCTATGTAGTCCTTTGTGTAGATAAGGCTCTCTGATTTTTTTAAATTATATTTTATTTATTTATTTGAGAGAGAGAGAAAGAGGCAGAGAGGCTTACATGAGTCTGGAGAATAGAGCCGAGATCCTTTGGCATTGCAAGCAAATGCCTTAACCACGAAGCCACCTCTTCAGCCCCTCTGATTTTTAATATATTTTATATTTTGGTTTTCTTCTGGTTTTTGAGAGATTTCTCGAATCTTCTTTTTCCAATTGTCATGAGTATTCCATTTCCACCATCAGATAGTCAAATTTTCTGGAGTTTTAAAATCTTCTCAAAAGCTTTCTTTCGCACAGCATCCTTCTTAGGATGAGCCCCAAGGCACGTGGGAGGGAGGGCAAGGGCAGTCCCATGAGGAAGCAGGAGATGCATCTGCTATGGCTTGGCTCTGCTCTCAGTGCCGCATTCCTACCACACCTACAACAATAAGGGGGCTTGTGGGTGCCCTGTCCACCTCATCAGGGGTACCCATCAACCATACCCACAGCATACCTGGTGGGAGCCCAGAAGCCTCCTACCCCACAGAGTATGCGGAAGAAGACAAAAGAAGAGGTGATCATCCGATGGTCCGTCTATCTCACAGGGGACTGATGGTTCTCTGTTACCACGATCCCTGAGATGCGCTCACTGGATCAGCTCTGCCCAGCCCCTGCAGCTCTGCCCCTGCCAGTTAACCAGCTCCTCACGGACACCCCGCCCTTCAATACTAAGTGATGCTTGCTAGAGCGGCATGGATCTCTCTAATGTTCAAAAATCCATGTTTTACTGAGTTTTACCAAATGTGCTAATTGACTTGTATGTTTACTGCAAAAGGTCTATTTATTAAATAAATATTTGCTTATCCTTTAAAAAAAATCTATATTCAGTATATATTTGCTAACACTTACTATGCTTCAATAAATTTGTCCAAACCTTAAAATAAATAAATCTGACATTCTATATTCAGTTTAATTAGAGGATATTTTCCTTTATTTCTTTTTAAAAAAAATTATTGAAAACTTCTATACTTACAGACGATTCCTTTATATCTTTGAAATACCAGAGTTCATAGACATTTGTCCCTGCAACTGGCATGTTCTCTGTTCTTTCTTTAATTATTTTCCCTTTTTCTTGCATGTTAGACATTGATTAGAAGCTAAGTGTGAGTGTATGTGAGATAAAGGGGCTTTGCAGGGGCAAATGGGGTGACCTGGCTGGGTGAGTTTTCTGTAGAAACTGTCAACGTTCAGAATCTGTGTGTCTTCTTAACAGCATCTCCAGAAGAGGATCCTCTGTTCGGCCCACAGGGATGGAGTAGAAGCCTTTGTAGTGTTTTCTGAGCTGGCTGGGAAAAGTACCTGGAGATTTCTCTTTACCCTATGTGGGCTTTTCACAGTTCTCTGGTGCTCAGCAAAACTCCATTGCCCGTGAGCCTGATAACCTCGGGGCTACAGATTCCTGTCTAGGTCTTTGGGAGACAAACGAATCTCTTAAGAGCTCAAACGTGGGCTCTTTCCAGTCTGCCGTCAGTCACCACCCACACACCCCACTTCCAGCTTCCTAAGTTGATAGGTGTCACATCAGCTCTTTTTTCGCTTGTGTTCTGGGAGATTTTTGATTAAAAAAATTTTCCTTTATCATCATTTTAGTGAAGTTTCGAGAGGAAATGAAAAATACACCTTTTCATTTTGCTACTTTCTCTCCCGTCATTTCCAGAATCCTTCACTTACCCCTGTCAGGATCTCATCCGGGACCCTGCGTCTGATTTCTGTCCCTCTCAGGGCTCTGCCGACAGTTGTACTCCATCTGTTCCATTCCCATGCTTTCAGGCGTTCTTTGGAATATGCTGCTCCTTCAAGGTGGTCTCCAAGGCCTTGCTCAACTTAGACCATACCATACCCAGTCACCTCAGACTATATAACTCCATTTTTCCCCCCCTGGATTCCTTGGCTTAGTGTCATAAAATAAGCAAAAAGGGTCACTCGTCACAGGAGTCTAGGGAAAGATTGTGACCTCAGATCTCCTTTCCCCTGCCCAGCACCTGTTCTGTGCAGCATTTGTACTCAAATACAATGCAATGAACTTTGGTAATTTTGCCAACCAAATACCTGGCCCAAAGCGGAATTCATTAATTAGTCACTGTGTTAAGCATTTTAGAAACCAGTGCAAATAATGTCCACTGACTATTTCTTTCTGCCTTGGATAGAAATGAGACAGATTTTTTTTTTAAAGTTTGCTTTAAAGAAATAATTCCAATTTGTTTACATTTTCACTTTTTGTAAGATGTTATATATTTAAATATTAAGTTCAGATAAAACATGAGATAACTATCTGTAGTTATGAGAATAATTAAATAACTGTACAACTTAAAGATGTTTCCAGCCCCAAACGAGTAGCAATGTGCACTTAGAAAACAAGCAATAGCTTTACGCAAGGATTTTGCTCCACATGAAACTATAGGTTAAACTTTTCTAAAGCAAACATAATGAGTATATCACGTATCATATTCAATCTCTCTATAGTAGAGACATTATTTTCAAATACTTGATCTGAAAATGTATTTCCTGTATTGTACATGCCCTTAACTTTCTCAACCACAACCGCCTGCGACAGCAGTAGAATGTGGAGTTAAGCGTTAATCAGTCCTTGTTGATAACATGCATTGATGGGGAGCAGAGCAGACTGACCTGCTCAGCTTGTTCTTAATGACATAGCACTGAGCATGGAGCAGGTCAGCCAGGCACCACTGGCCTCCCAGAGGCCATCTTGCACATCACCATGCTGTGTACTCTAGCCACTGTGCTTCAGAGGACCTGCATTCGGACAGTGTCTAAATCCTTCTGGCCAAGTCTATGTTTACATCTATGAAGTTTAAATATATCAGCTTTAGGGCTGGAGAGATGGCTTAGTGGTTAAACGCTTGCCTGTGAAGCCTAAGGATCCCGGTTCAAGGCTTGATTCTCCAGGACCCACGTAAGCCAGATGCATAAGGAGGCGCATGCATCTGGAGTTCATTTGCAGTGGCTAGAGGCCCTGGAGCGCCCATTCTCTCTCTCTCTCTCTCTACCTGCCTATTTCTGTGTCACTCTCTTTCTCAAATTAATAAATAAATAAAAATAAAATATTTAAAAAATTTCAGCTTTCAAAGTCATAAAGCAATGTATATATACATATATATATCTTGATACAGCTAGGTTTCGATGCAGCATGAGTTTCTTTTGTTGTTTGTTTGTTGAAGTAAGGTCTCACTCTATAGCCCAGGCTGGCCTTGAACTCACCAATCCTCTGGCTTTAGCCTCCTGAGGCTTGAGATTCCAGGCATGGTCCATCTTCCCCAGCTATCCTCTTTTATTGTTTTTGTTTTTGTTTTTCAAGGTAGGGTCTCACTCTAGCTCAGGCTGACCTGGAATTCACTACATAGTATCAGGGTGGCCTCGAACTCACAGCAATCCTCCTACCTCTGCCTCCCCATTGCTGGGATTAAAGGTATGCACCATCACGCCTGGCTGCTATCCTGTTTTAGATTTTTAAGATCTTTTGAGAACTTTACTTGGACAATTACAGTGTAGAAAGAACTGTTTTGTGAGATTATCATTTGTTTCTGTGGCATTTCACCATTTAACCAGCCTTATAAGTTAGCAGGAAAATTTTTGACTAATAAATCCTGAGAAAACAGCAACAAGAAAAACAAATGTCAAAGCCACTTTCATTAAAGCTATCTAAACATGGAGTCACTGGTGGTATTTTTTTTTTTTTGTCAATAATTTTCACAGAATGCATGAAATTTTCATTGTTCTTAGAAGCTTATACCAAAACATTTTCCCCGTAATGATTCCCTGATAATGCTGAAATGTCCAGTAGATTTGTTTGATTTCTGAACACGCGTGCATCAGTAGATGAATGAAACAAATGCATGTGAAGTGCCCTGATGTAGCAAGTAGTGGTGGTCTCCAGGGTGAACCAAAGTAGCTCCTTCCTCTTCAAGATTCTCCACAAAGCACACTTCAGGCACCTGAAAGCATCACATCTACTGTCATCTCCAGGGCATATCTTACTTCTGGGTTTGCACCCGACAGCAGAGGCAGGCCATGCTTGATTTATTCTTCTGACATGCATCAATGTAATAAATCACTCCACTTGGAGCTGACTGAGGGGTGTAGAAAGCCCAGAAGTCCTTAGGGTATTTCCCCCAAAACCAAACATTGTAGGTCCGAGGCATTGCCAATTTGAGCCCCACCTTCACTATTTATGAGAAGACTCACCAGCTTGCTTGCTTTGGGTTTGTTTCTAGGAGAACCAGTAGAGAGCTATCTACTTGGTATTTCTAAATCCTTTGCCAAGGGTTTCAAAATAAATATATGTTGGAGGGTAAGGGTACCAGGTCTTCTGTGATGCTATAAAGCACGATCCTTCTAATCCATCACAGGAAACCGGTAACACCCTTCAGAGGGCTCAGCATGTTCATCAGATGTTCTAAGGGTCTTGACTGCAGCAGCTTGGGGTCCAAAGGTCTCAGGGGAAGGCATCAGCTTCTTGCCCTCTTACTTAGTACTTACATGCAGCTATTCTCTGTCCTCTGGGAAACTTTCCCCAATTGATTTCTGCTGTCATTTACATGAGTGTCTCAGAACCTTCCAGTCTCAATCCCATTCCCAACAGTCATTTAAAATGCTCCCTCCCCCAAGATTTCTTATATTGGCACAGAAAATTGATCAATTTTCTCTGTCCTGGTTTGACCTTGTCTGAGTTTAATTTCCTCTAAGGGGACTATGTGCAGAGGGACTTCTCTAAAGCCTTATTCACTTCCCCCCAAAATACTTTTGCTTCATCGGACTACTTCTTTCACCCAAAGCAGAGGACACACATTTGGACTGCAGATGGTGGGAGAGCCTGGGGAAAAGAGGACCTCCAGATTAGGTGCTATTGCATGGGTTTAAAAAACCGTGTAAACATCCAATGAATCTTATTTGGGTATCTGCTATATACCAGGCATGGCCTTGGACCACAAGGTCTTTAAAATGAGGAAGACCCAAAGCTCAAAATTCAGTTTAGAAGATGGATGTATCACAAGCATCATCTAATATTTATTTTCACATTGTGCCAAAGTCAAGTCCATCTTGCATTGCCTCTAAGTATAGAATCCAGCAAAAACAAAAAGGAATAAAAGATTGGAGCTTTTCAAACACTAAGAAATTGTTTCATATACGAGGTCTCATCACAGATAAAATTCTCAAACTGGTATCTAGAAATCTTAATTCCCCTTAGGGAAACTCCCATACTAGTAAATGGTAGTTGTAACCTGAAAAAACATGTGCTCAGGATTATAGGATTGATGGAATTGTTACTCACTTTTGAAAACTGCCTGAACAAGATTGTTCTCTTCTGAAAAATTGACAGTTCTTACTCAAACAAGCAGAGTCAAAGAAGTCCTGACACCTCCAAGTTGTTGCCAATATCCTTTCAAAAGTTAGGACCCAGCCATGTCTCATGCCTATAATTCCAGCACTGAGGAGGCTAAGGCAGGCGAATGCAACAAGTTCAAAGCCAGTCTGGGCTTCATCCAAAGATCCTGTCTCAGGCTGGAGAGATGGCTTAGGGGTTAAGGTGCCTGCCTCCTAAGCCTAAGAACGCTGGTTCCAATCTCCAGCAGTTCCAATCTCCAGGTCCCACGTTTAGCCAGATGCAAAGTGACGCAAGGGCTCAAGGCCACACTTGACCACAAGGGGGCGCACACATCTGGATTTCGTTCTCAGCAGCTGAGACACTGCTGGAGCGCCAATCTCTGTCTTCCTCTATTTCTCTCTCTCTCTCTGTGTGTCTCTCTCCAAAAAAATAAAAAATAAAAAAAGATCCTGCCTCGAAAAATGTTAGTTCTTGAACCCAGACCCTCTTACAATTTTGTTGCTCTTCTTTGTCCAAAATAACACACTTCTGTAACTCCAGCATTTGAGGCAGAGTGATCATGAGTGTGGAGCCAGCCTGGGCTACATAGTAAGACCTGAAAAACACCAATAAAAATAGTAAACATTGTTTTAAAGTATAAAGAACAGTTTCGTCTTGGTTGAAATTTATCTGTGAAATCTTTTACTTACACATGTGTGATAACAGACACTAAAGTGATGAGTTTTGGAATCAAATGGCGCCATTCTGACAACCAGGCAAGCCTAAGCAAAGGGAAAACAGCAACATCATAAAGACAGCGGCAAAAATTATTACTAGACTAAGAACATTCCTGAAGTTTAAAAAATAACTAATTAAAATGATGAGCAGTGGCATCTGTCCAGTGACAAGGCTGTGTGCAATCTCATCTTTCCTCAGAGGCTCAGGTCCAAAGTACCAGAAACCAGGGACTGTTAAGCACCTCCACCCTATGTGTGATTGAACCATTTAAATAGCTTTCCATGGGGTTAGTACAGACAGGGCTTGAATACCAACAGCATATTTCTTCTACGTGGTTCAGAAAGCACAGGTGGGGCTTTTCTTTTGTAATTGACTATGATTTTTTGCTGGCTTATGGATCATGAGGCCTACAGCAGGAAATTGATGTCTTACGTCTTATTCTGCCACTGAGCAATGTCGCGTTTGTGCTCTACAAATACGACCATAGGGAATTTGATTTGTCTTTTATTTTGGTGGGGGTGGTGGCAGGGGGTTGGTTCTTTTCAGGTAGAGTCTTGCTCTAGCCCAATCAGACCTGAAATTCACTATATAGTCTCAGGGTGACCTCAACCTCACAGTAGTCCTCCTACCTCATCCTCCCAAGTGCTAGATTAAAGTGCATGCCACCATGCCCAGCTCATAGGGGATTTGAAAAAAGAACATGTGGCTGAGAACACTTTTGATATAGTATCCTTGAGGTCACTCTTATAGTCACAGTAGTGGTGTGTTTTATTTCTGCTATTAGGGGAAAGAAATTAAGTACTATGCCTGATCCAAAATACCTTATACAAGTAAAAAGACTCCAAAGAGAAAACTGCAAAAGGCTGTAGTGGTTGAGTAGGAAGTAAGAAGGATCAGTTGTCGTCTTTGCTCTGTTAATTGGCACATTCTTTCTTCCGATATTTATACCTAAAGGCAAAAGGACCTTAGTGATGGCTCAGGACCTCCATGAGCATCCTTACCATAGCAGGAGGACTGGAGGCTTCTGGTAAGCAGGGAATGGAGATGGAGTCCTACGAGACCTACAGGGAGAGTCTGGGACTGCATCAGGAATATTTGTATTTGGGGATCTTTTAAGCCATGTACTCTATTAAAGTCCACAAATCTAATGAGCTGTTTCATTTAAATCAGCATTGCTACATGGAGCCCAGAGATTTAACAGGTAGACAGTGGATGGTTGGTCACTTTGGTTGAAAACACAGACAGATTTCTTCCTTTAACACAAGGAAGAATTCTGAGGACTTCTGAATAGCACCATTGGATAAGACCCTCAGATGAAGCTCCTCCACTCTGTGACACGAAGCAGCTCTCTCCACTTCTGCCTCGTCACAGTCACCTTTCATTTTGCTCTCAGCTGTCAGGACAGATGTCACTCTATCATCTGTCCATGCTTTCTATACCCAGAGCTTTCCATAATCAGCCAACTCATCCTTGAGCGTCTCATTATTCATAACTACTTTGCATTGTGATCTTTTAATTTCCAAGTTACTAATTGTCCAGCTCTGTTAATATGACTCTTCCCATTCCTAAGAAGGAAGAGTTTTATGGGCCTAACTCTTTCTTAGCGGGAGATCTCATCATTACCATTTATAAGACTGTAGACAAACCAGGTCTGAGTTAGATGGGCAATGCTAGTTCAGTATGTTAGGACTATGTAGAGTTCCAAGACAATTCAGGGGAAAGAACAATCTTTCTGACAAATGATTCCAGGAGAACTGGACATCTATATGCAAAAGACTAATTTTGATCCTTTCTTTACACTGCTACCAAAATTAAATCAAAATGGATTAAAGGTACAAATAGATGTGTGAGCTAAAGCTATAAAACTCTTAGAAGAAAATGAATCTATAAGTAATTACAATTTTGACTTAATCAATGACTTCTTAGATATGACATCAAACATACAAGTCAAAACAGAAAATGAATAAATTGGACATTGTTAATATTAAATCCTTCAGGAACCATCAATGGCCATGTCTCTTCTGCCCCAAGCTAACTTGTCTCTCTAGCCATATGCACTTATAAATCTTAAAGTTCACATTCAATTTTTTTTGAGACAGTGTCTCATTCTCTAACACAGATTGACCTGGAACTCACTAAACAGCCCAGGCTTGCCTCAGTCAAAATTGTGGCAGTCCTTCTGCCTCAGCATTCTGAGTGCTGGGATCATAGGCATAGGCCCTATGCCTGTTTGACATTCAATTTTAAAACTGTAATACCTGGTATATTTATGGGGTCAATATACAAGCCACTTTGTGCATCTGGCTTTATGTGAGTACTAGGGAATCACACCTGAGCCTGTAGGCTTTGAAAGCAAGGGTCTTTAATTGCTAATATAAGTATACAAAGCCAATAAGAAATTATCACAGATGGGAACTATATTCTTCCAGCTACTCATATGTTAGATACTAGAAACTCTCCTCTTAGAAATAGTTGCTTACTATCTAACGTCTTTTAGATTCATTCCCCCCAAAAAACAAAATCAAGCATTGTGTTGTGGTGTGTGTGTGTGTGTGTGTGTGTGTGTGCATATAAGAGTGTGTAAGTGTATACTTGTATATGCATATGTGTGTGAGAGTAATGTGTGTATGAATGTGTGAATGTGTGTCCCTGTGGTGTGTGTGTTTATAGGTCATAGTATATCATCATAAGTACAGACTGGTATTGGGGAAGAAAGAAAAAAAGCTATTAAGGAAAAAAAAAAGCTATTAAGAGAAAAAAAAAAAAAAAAAAAAAAACAAAGGTTGTCGTGGGTAGGAAGAGACAGCTATGTACCACCCAGAAACTGTTGCTCTGTGAGCTTTGAAGGGAACCACACACATTGTTAACACTTTGCAAATATTAAATACCCCAAGAAGCAAATTATTACTCACACTAAGTGAATGTGCTATGTGTTAGAACATTTTTCAGTTGCCTAGGGTGGTGCCTTGTGAAACTAATCCTTCTAATCTTTTTGCTGTTTCTATTATTGGCAACATAAATCTTTAGCTTATGTTTAATAAGTGAATCATTTGAAGTATATCCTGAACAATGTCCAGGTTTTCTTTCTGTTCACTGGGTAGATTTTGTTCACTCTGAATATAATAACAAGTGATTCCTGGGTTGTTTTATGGACCCATTCTGGTTTGGTCACAAAGGCTATTTCTGATTTATGATAAATGGGCCTTCATAAGACTACAGTGCGAAGGTGGGCCATGCGTTGTGCATGCCTTCAAAACTCTTTTGTACTAACTGACATAAGGATGAATTCATTTTTGTTGGGGTCCCCCCCAAGGCCAGCTCAGGAGGGACGATAGGGGTGCCTTCAACAGACTCCGGGAGTTTGTACTCGTTTATTCAGGAAGTGCACATGGGTTTTAAGGGGCTGTTAATCCTTGTATGGGGCGGTCCCCTTTTGGTGACCAATGACAGCTTGTCTCTATCTCGTAGTATTCTCGCGAGCATGGGGCTGTAACTGTTGTCACATCAAGCCTGCGCAAAACGCCACTTTTACAGAAGCCACTTCCCATTTTGAAAAATTATTTTTATTTATTTGCAAGTGGAGAGACAGAGTGAGTGAGAGAGGAAGAGAAATAAAGAGAATGGCTGTTCCAGGCTACTGCAAATGAGCTCCAGATGCACAAGCCACTTTGTGCATCTGGCTTTACGTGAGTACTAGGGAATCAAACCTGGGCCTGTAGGCTTTGAAAGCAAGGGTCTTTAATTGCTGAGCCATCTCTCCAGGTCAGGATGAATTATTTCCTGATGAACCATTCATCTTGTGTCTAAATAGCCAAATTATTCAGAATTAACCACACTGGTGGTCATTTCAGAAGTATCATTTTAATATTTCTATGACTCAACAGTTAGTTTAACTTAAACTGATATCTGTCAGCCATCTCTTGCTTTGTATGCTGGACTGATAGTGGTCATGTTGTTAATTTTTCATGTGTGCACTTACTGTTTAAAGATTTGGACAGCTCTGAAACTCAAAGGCAATCTAAAAGTCATATGTAGGCCTAACCATAAGCATATAAACAAGTAAAAAAATATTTGTTAGGCAATGAATAGGAGAATATATTATCACAGTTACATTTTCTGGTACCTTTCAGAAACTGAGACACGAAGTGTTCTTTCACACATCATCATGGAGGCTGACAAATGCGGGCTCTGTAGTGGAGAGAAAGTAAGATTTGAAGCCAGAGCCTCCCCACCCTGTTCCCTTCAGTGCCCAAGCTTTAGGAGATGGCTCCAAGGCCAGATAAAAAATACACTTGAGCAACTGTCTTTCTTTTCAATGGGAATGTCTAAAGAAAGATTCCCCCTGAGACCTTGAGCCTCTATAATTAGGACTCATGTGTCAACGGCAAGGACCCTGTCATCTCTATTCCTGCCGCACGGTAGTAGGGGATCTTTCAAAAGCATTCCAAACCCTTTATGTTATCCTTGTGTTCTCAGCATGAAAAAACATACACACAGGTATGCACACACACTCTCCCACATGCATAGTTTGTGCCCTACACACCCACGTGCAGGGCTTCTGTTGTGATGTTACATTGCTTGAAGCCACGTTTTCAGGAAATGGCTTCCTGTCTTTCATCTCTAGACAGTTTGGGATAGTTCTGAGAAACTGTGGCATCACAAAATAGCCAGCTTATTTAACCCTTTTGAAAAAGTACACCATAACAATGATAGTGGCTGGTTAAATTCATGTCATTTGCATTTTCTGAATACATTTGCATATATAATACATATGAAACGGTGGAAAAGAAAATGAAATTGGTGTACTTTGAAAAATTTTAAATTAATTCTAGTAGTACATGAATTGAACCCAGGACCTTATGTTTGCCAGGCAAGTAGTCTACCACCGAGCCACATCCTTATTCCTTAAAATTCAATTTTATACTCAATATTCTGGGCCTTGGAACACTGAATCTTTTTAGCTTTTTAAAACAAGATTTATTTTTATTTATTAGAGACAGAGAGATGAAGAGAGAGTGAGAATGGGTGCACCAGAACTCTAGCCACTGCAAATGAATTCCAGATGCATGCACCACCATGTCCAGCTGGTTTACATGGGACCTGGAGCATCGAATCTGGGTGCTTAGGCTTCACAGGCATGCACCTTAACCACTAAGCCATCTCTCTATCCCTTCTTAGCTTTAATAAGATATGAGTATATTTACTTTGAGGCAGAGTCCTTTTCTTTTTCTTTTTAGGGACAGTCTTGCTTCATATTTCAGACTAGCCTCAAATTTGTGATCCTCCCTGGTTTAGCCTTTTGAGTGTCACCACACCTAGTCTCTCCCTTATTTATAGTAGAGAAACAATGGGAAAAAATATCAAAATAGCCCAAAGTAATATTTTTTTTTTTTTTTTTGGGTTTTCGTGGTAGGGTCTCACTCTAGCCCAGGCTGACCTGGAATTCACTATGTAGTCTCAGGGTGGCCTTGAACTCACTGCAATCCTCCTACCTCTGCCTCCCAAGTGCTGGGATTAAAGGCATGCGCCACCACGCTGGGCCCAACGTAAATTTTAAAGTTGCCTTTAAATATAAAATTGGGGCTGGAGAGATCACTTAGCAGTTAAGGAATTTGCCTGCAAAGCCAAAGGATCCCGGTTCAATTCTTCAGGACACACATAAGCCAGATGCACAAGAGGACGCATGCATCTGGAGTTCGTTTGCAGTGACTGGAGGCCCTGGTGTGCCCATTCTCTTCCTCTCTCTCTCTCTCTTTCTCTCTCAAATAAATAAAAAATAAAATAAAACATTTTAAATTAAAACTGGTGCTCCCAGATTTCTGCTGTGTAGTGAGTTGAAACACAATGAGGTAAATGGCTTATAAATTATCTGATTTAGTTCCAGCAACAGAAATGTCTTCTACTCACCTAATTTTAATATTCATACTAGAGTTTCTCCCCTTTAAGATCATTAAAATGGATCCTTACATATGATCAGTCTTTAAAATCTTCTCATTGTTTTTCTCCCAAATTTCATAACTATAAAATTGGTGAATCTTTTCTAAAATTTTAATTGCTCATGTGAATTACCAAATCTGCTCCCTGCTTTCTCCACAGAAAAGCCAAACTTGCAACAGTGACACCTTTCATGTCCCTAACCACAACCCCTTGCAAAATACCTTGCAATTTTATGTACCGGAGGTGAACAGAAATATGAAATTAATCTCTTGAGGGGGTGGCTATTAAAATCAGATGTATAATTGATTTGTTAATGACAATATATATATATGGAAAATGTAGTGGGGTAGCATAGAATTACAATGTATTTTCATCATTGTCATTACAATCATATTTGCTTATGTCTTTATAGCTTTTTTTTCAAGGTAGGGTTTCACTCTGGCCCAGACTGACCTGGAATTCACTATGTGTAGTCTCAGGCTGGCCTGAAATTCAGTGCGATCCTCCTACTTCTGCTTCCTAAGTGCTGAGATTAAAGGGAAGGCATGTGCCACCACAGCCAGCTCATATCACTTTTAAACATTGTTTCTTTGATTATAAAATTTTTGTTGCCAGTAAGATATTACATCTATGAAAGAAAAATTCAATTTCTCAATATAGTTATTACAGTTTCAGGATCAAGAACAACAAATATTATATAGTGAAAGTACAATAAGTATTTGTTGGGATAATGAAGAAATGAATCAGTGAGTGAAGGACAGCTTGGGCATTCAGTATAGACATTTATATAGAAAATTTCATATTAAGGTTTCAGGAGTGGTAAGGTAGTGATGCTGTCTGAGCTGTCATCTTCTGAATAATAAGCTATCATTTACCAGTTAGGCAAAAGAGGAAAAGATATTTCAGGCAGAGGGAGGAGATGGTGCAAGTTTTTTGAAATAAGAAAGATCTGATGTATTTAAGAAGTGAGAGTCATACTGAGTTTAATTAAAAGAGATATAGCAGAAAATGACATAGCAAAAGAAAAAGAGCAAATAAACAAATTAAAGCATGTAATATTATAATGCATAGAAATAATTATTTTCCTATACCCAGTAAGTTCCTACTGACAAGCTGGTCATATTTTTCCTATGATATGTTGCAATGATACCATTGTTATTTATCCTTCCAATTCCTGTATTATTAGCAGAAGTTAGATCTTTGTATCAGAGGAGTCATAGCCAGACAAATGATACAGCTCCTAGATCTCTCAGAGTCTCTTAAAGAGAAAATAGAAACACCTGTGCTCAACATGGTTTATCCCTGCTTCCTTTATGTGCAAGGTACTTTCAAGACCTGCCATCAATAACTGTTCCTTATGGACACATGGTCTCTGTCCTTAGTGTTCAGCTCTGCCTCAGGGGGCAAAACAATCATAGGCAGTAACTAATCAGAATGATTCTGACCCAAGACACATAATTTTATTTTGTTTTGTTTTGTTTTTCAATGTAGGGTCTCTCCCTAGCCAAGGCTGACCTGGAATTCACTATGGAGTCTCAGGATGGCCTCGAACTCATGGTGATCCTCCTACCTCTGCCTTCCAAGTGCTGGGATTCCCATAATTTATGGGAAACAAAATTTAAGCCTTTTATATTTTATTTTTATTTATTTATTTGAGAGAAAGAGAGAGAGAAAGAATGGGCATGCCAGGGTCTTCAGCCACTGCAAACTAACTCCAGATGCATTCGTCACCTTGTGCATCTGGCTCACATGCGTCTTTGGATGTTGAACCTGGGTCTTTTGGCCTTAACCACTAAGCAATCTCTCCAGCCCAAGAAACTTAAATTTTAAATATTTCCAAGTACCACAAAGCATTATTCTTCTAGTTTTTTTCTAAGTATTGAAACATGTAAAAACCATCCTTAACTCATAAGCCACACAAATACATGTAATGTGTATGTGGGCCATGGGTTGTCAGTTACAGACTCCATAGAAAATAAGAATACATGACAAAAATCTATCTAAATGATACTTCCATTTTATTTTAAAATATATATAAACATAGATAATTATTCTATGATAAAAATAAAGCCAAGAAAGGAAACAGGGAATGATGGTGGAGAGAGAGAGAGAGAGACTATATGTGTGATATTTTAAGCAATATGATTAGGGATGGCTAGTCTGGCCAGATAACATTTGACAGCAGTGAACTTAGAGAGGAATCAGACAAAAGGAAACTACTGGGGTAGGATTAGACTTAAAGAAAAGGGCATTGCAGATACAGTAGGGTCAATGCAGGGCAGATGACAAGGACACTAGTGAACAGAAAGAAGGACAATGAGAAAGAAGGAACACAACCACCCAAAGTCTCTGCATCCAGTCAGCTCTGAAGCCAGGCCCCCTCTCTAGGCTGTTGGTCTTTAAACCAGTTTGAACTGGTTTTCTTTGCAATAATCACCAAACCATTCAAAGTGGTCTCCGTGATATTTAAAATTAAAAAATTCACAAAATCAGCTGTGTCCATTTTCTCATTGCTCTGACAAAAGCAGTTTAAAAGGATTATTTTGGTTCAGCGAATATGGTCAGTCCACTGTGGCAGGGAAAGCATGCAGGCAGGGGCAGGAAGAGTCTCAGCACATTGCAACCACAGCCAGAAAGCAGGGAGAGATGAAGGCTGACACTCAGCTTGATTTCTCCTTTCGAATCAGTTTAGGACCCTGCCTGTGGAATGACGCTGTCCACAGTTAAGGTAGCTCTTCCCCCCCACTGAAAGAATAACCTAACTTGGAAGTCCCCTCACGGACATGCTGATTTCAGATGTGTCAGTTAACAACCCGCATTAACTATCCGTAGTTAGCCCTTTGTCTTGACATCCAAGCATACCACTTTTAAGCCATAACCTTCCACCCCTGGTCCCCATAGGTTCACAGTCATCTCATAATGCAAAAAGCATTGGGTCCAACTTCAAAAGTCTCCATTGTCTTGAACAGTTCCAACACTGTTCAAAGGTGTAAATGCAGAGTTTTGTCAGAGTCCAGGGCTGTCTCAGCTGGGAGCCCCTTATAACATGGAAAACAAGTCAGACAGCTCCAGTAAACATTCCCTTTCAAAATGAGAGGGATGGGGACATACACAGAAAAATTAGGTGAAAGCAAGTCTAAACCCCAGCAGGGCAAACATCAAACCCTGCTGCTCTAGTTGGGAACCTGGGACTCACGATGGAGTCGTCTGGTTTCCCAAGGATGTCTGTAGCCCCGCCTCTCTGCCTTGCTGCTTACAGCTCACACTACCTCTCCTTTGGCCAGCTTCTCTCCATGCCTGCATCTTTCCTCAGCAGACGTCCTATAGTCCTGTCATCTCCATCATTCTAGTGTGTCGATTGCAATTTAGGCTTCATCTTCACCGTGGCTTCTCAGAGCCTTTTTTCAGGGACTCTGACCCTGCCTGTATTTCCTGGCCTCAGTGGCTCTCTGGAACTGTGACATAGAGTCTGTGGCACGTTCAATCTTACATCTTTTTTAAAGTATTTTTACTTATTTATTTTAGAGAGAAAGAGAGAGAGGTAGAGGGAGAGAATGGGAGCTTCAGAGGCTCTAGCCACTGTAAATGAACTCCAGACGCATGCACCACCTTGCGTATCTGGCTTATGTGGGTCTTGGGGAATTGAACCTGAGTCCTTTGGCTTTGTAGGCAAGCGCCTTCACCATTAAGCCATCTCTCCAGCCGTCAATCATATCTTGCATAAACATTACCATGTGAACAACTCGGCAAAGTTCTGCTACCAGCTTAGGAATGGAGCAAGTCCCCCTTATACAATAGTCACCTTAACCTTTATGTTCTGACCCTGGGGATGGGAGTGGTTCTGGAGATGAATAATGGCTGCATGGATTTGGGGTGGAGGGGCTTGCTACTATCACCATAACGAGTTTTCACTTAACAGCACAGTCTCTCTGAGCCTAGACCCTAGATGAATAGCACGCTGTAGTTGAGTACACATAAAATGTTGATAATAATTATATATCTAAGCTATGGCAATCTACTGTTTACTTTGCCACATTGAACATGACACATGACCATAGGACACACAATAGCTGGCAAGGCAGCTTTATACAAGTTGCGGCAGCATCAGCAGCTGCCACTACGATTTTTCCTTCTCCAATGATAGCCCTCCTGAGTTTTAACTGGGCAAATGACTGTCCCAATGCATGTGAAGTCTTCTTGATAGGGCCAGTAGAACATGAACAGATCATGTTTTCAGAAGAGATGGAAACTTCTAACTTATATAATAAATTGTATTGAGGGGCCCTCAGTTTTAGCACTTAGGATATAAGCTTGCCTATGCAATTTCATCAATAAATATTAGTTATCTTGCCTAACTCAAGCAGATTTCAAACACTGCATATGTGAGCCCAAAGCCTCATAGTATTAGCAAGTATGCTATGCTGCCCCACCCCCTGGGAGCATCATGAATGTCACTGTGTTTTTATGTCATCATAATTTACATACAGTTAATGTGTGGGCTGTGACATCAAGGCTGTGGAAGCAGCAGGGTACATGAGGAATGGGGTAGGTGAGCTTGTCAGGATGTCTGCCATAGAAATGACCCCCATGGTTACTAAAACCCAAGTTTAAGAATTTGAGCATAGTTCTCAAAGCTTTATTGCATGTCTGAGAAATGAGATGATGTCAAGACCATCAGACTGTAGCCAGTCAGGTTCCATAAATACTTCTGCTTGTAACACTCAGATACTTAAACTTTCACATGCTTTTTCGAACCAAAAGTCTTATCTTCCAACACAGTCCTGTTTTCTTCTCTTCTCAAGCTGTCTCTTTCCACTTATCAACTTCCCAGCCTATCTATTGTCAGTGCATGTCTTCAATTACTTGGCTGAACATGGTCTCTGCTCTCGGCCTTCTCCATTTGATAAAAATTCCATGCATCCCTCAAGACCCTGTGTAAGGATTAATGTCTTTGTGAAGTTCTTCCTGGCTCACCCAGGCTTAGTCAAGGATCAGTTCTCTGTGCTGCAGCACGCTATTCATCTATTTATATCACAGCTCTGTCCATACTGTGCAAAGGACTATGGGCTTCCTGAAGGTAAAGTTGAATCCTACTACTCAGGATTTGGGAAAATAATTAGCCACTAAATGCTAATGACTTTAATATTGAATAAAAGTAGAAAATTAACATTTGATTTTTCTAATGAGGAAATAATCAGAGACCACTTTTGAGGGATAGCTAATGGGAATTTATATAAGTAAAACTTTCAACTGTTAGCTTAATGATAAACATGAAGAGTTAAAAGTTTAATATTAATACATGTAACTTTTGGAAAGCTTATTCTTTCCAACGTATATTATGATGAACCAAAAACACTGCAATGTCACAATTTCCCAGGCAACATTTGTATACTCGCTGTCTATATTTTACTATTTATTGTTCTTTCTGCACAATCCATTTTTGACGCATTATGATTCATTGATGCACTAGAATTCGTATCACATACCTTTACATACATAGTATTAATCAGATTACTTTTTAAATTTTAATTTAAAATGTGCATGTGAGGAAAGGTACAAACACTAAGGATCTACTTACTGAGGGTTGATATGTACACGCTGCACCAAAACTCTCACTCAGAAGAGAGCATGCCATCTATCTAAAACGGTGTACACAAAACTCTCACTCAGAAGAGAGCATGCCATCTATCTAAAACGGTGTACACAAAACTCTCACTCAGAAGAGAGCATGCCATCTATCTAAAACGGTGTACACAAAACTCTTGCTCAGAAGAGAGCATGTTATCTATCTAAAACAGTATACACAAAACTCTTATCCAGATGTGAACATGCCCTTAATCTTACTGAAATAGCATGTACAAAATAATTTTTTTAAATGCTGACAGTGGACGGATGACAAATTTTCTAATCAGAAAACTGGTAATTACTTGAAGTAATACATATGCTAATTAAGTATGTTTACTTATTCTACAACATAAGCACACATAAAACAGCATATTATCCTTGACATAGAGTTTTATCTGTCAATTAAAAAAAAGTTGAGAAGGAGCAAACCACATCTGGAACACTGGAAGGCATTTCCTCCCCCTCCTTCTTGTCAGTTCCTGCCCTGTAGAAGCAATTCTGAGATGTTTCCTCCAGAGATTGGGTTTGCATGCTCTAGGACTTCAGACACATGTAATATTCCATGCCATTGCTTTAGTCCGTCTGATGATATAACAGAATATCACAGACTGAGTTATTTATGAATAAAATTAATTTATTCTAACAGTCCCAGAGACCAGAAATTCCAAGGAAAAGGTTTAATTGCTGGTTGGTACATCATTAAATGACAGAGGTCATTATAGGGGACGGGGTACAAAACATAAACATGTGAGAAAAACATTGTCAACAAACACTCTGGCCAACTAGCCTAGACCCTCAATAATGCCACTAATCCACTCATGACTATGAAGCCCATAGGACCCAATACCCTGCTAAAGGACTTACCTCTCAATGTCATCTCAGTGACAACTTAACATGAGAGCTGGAATGAGAAATTGACACCAGCAGGGAAGTGTACAAGTCTGGCTTCATACACAGCATGTTTTTGTGCTCCACCCATGTTAAAGCCCGAAGTTTTGATCTCTGAGTTATTGTCCATGGTCAGCATATGTTTCAGTTCAACTGTTTTCCTTTTGCTATATAGCAAGACTCTTTTTATTTTCTGATTATTAAGAAAAAAAAAAAAAACTGTCACCAATATTGTGTATTTTTGAGAGTGTTTTTTTTTTTTTTTATTATAAGAAGGATTTTCTTTTCATGATGGAGGATATGGTGATGAGACTTCTGGGGGCCCAAAGCCACTGAGCAGGCATGTCTTGGCACTTTTTCAGGTACCTGAAGATTGATGTGAGTCCCTACATTACAGGCCAGGACCTGCAGCTCTCGTTTTGGCCAGCCCCTGCTCCAGGACTGAGACTCAGAATTCACCTCCATTCCTCAGTGCTTCCAGCTACAATGCAACTTCAGGCCCACAAAACCAGCTCATTCACCTTCACTCTTCAGGCTGTAGACACCCTGATTCTGTAGGTTACATATTCACTTAGGCCCAGAACTGGACTAGAGAATTGTTTCACTGTGAATGCTACATGCTTTAGAGGTTATAAGCATGACAGTTGAGAGTCACTGATCAATTGCACAGCAGTTAGCTTCTTTGTTGCTGAGACAAACACAAAACCAGGGGCTGGGGAAATGGCTTAGAGGTTTAGGCGTTTGCCTGTGAAATCTAAGGACCTTGGTTCAATTCCCAGGACCCACATAAGCCAGATGCATGAAGGGGCGCATGTGTCTGGAGTTTGTTTGCAATAGATGGAGGCCCTGATGCACCCATTCTCTCAGCCCCTTCCTCTCTCTCTCTCTCTCTCTCTCTCCCTCTCTCAAATAAATAAATAAAATAAAATATTAAAGAAAAACACACAACCAAAAGTGGCTTATGAGCCGGGCTTGGTGGCGCACACCTTTAATCCCAGCACTTGGGAGGCAGAGGTAGGAGGATCGCTGAGAGTTAGAGGCCACCCCGCAACTACATAGCAAATTCCAGGTCAGCCTGGGCTAGAGCGAGTGAGATCCTACCTTGAAAAGCCAAAAAAAAAAAAAAAAAAAAGTGGCTTATGAAAGGAAAATATTTATTTCAGGCTTAGAGCTTTGTGGAGAAGCTCCATCATAGAGGAGGAAGCATCCTCACTTCATCATATACCTATGGCACAAAGAAAACAGCAAGTGACAGTGGGCTCTGAACACACAGTGGGCTAGACTAATCAGCTCCATGGTCTGACCCCAGAAATACACCACCTATCAGCTGGACACTGAGAAGGAAGCTTAATCAGAATTATCTGAAACTTGCTGGAGAGATGTCTTAGTGGTTAAGGCATTGCTGTGAAGCCTAAGGACCCATGTTTGACTCTCCCAATCCCACATAAGCCAGATGTACAATGTGATGCAAGTGCAAGGTCACACATGTGCGCTAGATGGCACATACCTCTGGAGTTCAGTAGCAGTGGCTGGAGGCCCAGGTATGCCAGTTCTCTCCCTCTCTCATTCTCACTCTCTTTCATAAGAAAGCCAGTCTGTTGAGCTTGCCTCAAAAAATTAATTAAAAAAATTATGTGAAGCGCTGGGAGACATTTCCATAATCCTACCACAAATGCTTTATGAAAACTACACTGAATTCCCAGGTAAAATATTAGAAATTTCACTCCCATACTTTCTAGTACGTGGAACACCTTATTCATGTAAATCAGAAAAAAGTTCACACTGAGTAGCAAAGCCATTTGATAGCTGTCAGAACAGTGTGCATACAAAACGGGTTTAAGTTATTCTATTTAATTTTCATGCATTAGAGCACAAATAGAGTGAGCCTTAGGGTCTTGGGTAGAGTAGATCAAAATGCTGTTCTGTTTTCTGCATTTCTGTCCCTTGTACTTAGGTGGTAAGTATATTAATTGAATGTCTTTAATTTTTTATTAAGTGAACGAATAACGAGCAGGTCTTTCCCACAATGCACATGTTAAGACACAACAAACATTTTTCTCTGTTGTTTGGCAGTGTTTGTAAGCCACAGCTGGTCCCTGAGCTGACAGATGCATGAAATGAGTACCAAATATCTGAATACATTTGGGAGCAAGTAGCTTCATATGTCATGTGTTAAGTATGAGTCTATTGCAAAGATTATCCATGGTATTTTAGAAAATGTGTTTTCTCCTCATAGTCCATTTGGCCAGGAAAATCCATGAAAATCAACAACTGTGAAGTTATTTACATGAAACAGAAGCTGTTTGTATGTGGTGATTACACTGTTTTGTAGTTAATTCAACTAACTTAGATAGTAATGCCATGTAAAAGCAGATTTTTTTCATTGTACCTTTTTTGAAACCATAGCTATATTGTGAATCCAAAAGTGGAAAGTCTGTCTTCAATTGTTACCTACTGTCTTCAAAACTACTAATTACACTCCTGAGTGAAAACTCAAACACAATATGATGAAAGCTCTGCTCATTCAGCAAAGTGAATAAAAAGGAAGAAAAGAAGAGAGGGGAGCGAGAGAAAGAGAATGAGAATGTCAAAGTGGAACCATGGGCTCAGCAAAAGAGGAAGGAGGTTGAGATGAAGTGTGGCAAGAGCTTCAAATTCCCAGAAGACTGCCTCAGGAAAAGACAGTGATCATAATAGATACTCACAGGCCCTTTTGTGTCTTGTGTTTAAAAAATCGAGTTATAGATTATGCCATCAAGTCTGTGCTGGTTTTGGAAAGATGAGTTGCTTGTGTTGGGTTATATCAGGTTTGAGGTAATTGTGAAATAAGGTGGATGTAACTCAAAACTGAAATACATTGTTGGAATATTTATTAAACTTTGTATTACAAGTGAGGATTACAGATAGAGTTGATTTTCAAGACACGAAATGGGCTTGGTGCTTGGAAGTGTCTGAGTAAGAAATTCCAATCTCAGAGTCTGGCTTCAAACACAGGGAAAAATGTAAAGACATCAAAGTATTGGCTTTTCAGGCTGAGTGATCAATAAAAAATGGTAGCATCCTGAGATGTTGCAGAAATGCGTAGTCACAGATACTAAGAAATCTGACTTCTGCCATTGCAATTTGAACTGTGAAACCTTTATTTCTGTCTTAAACTTCACAGCAATTCCAATGCACTGTATGACCCTGAGACTTGATCTCTTACAGCAGTGTGGATAAGAAACCCTGGAGGACTCGGGAAAGGAGAAGAAGAGAGACGCATCAATGAGAAGACCAGTACTTTGGAGTCAAAGTCTGCAGTCATGGGAAGAATCTAGATGTGTGGTTCCTTGCTCCACCCCACCTCTGTCCACAGGAGACATCTTGGGGCCGTCACATAGGTCCACAGGCTTCATCTGAGAATAGAAACCATTAAAACTCTATCGGAGTTACACCAAGAATTACCATCTGACTTGGTAAAATAGCAGTTTAAAGAGTGTAATGTAACCCTCAGTTCAGTATGCAAATATTAATTAACATTAATTCTGAAAGACTTCCCGAGGAAGGAATATTTATTATTGTGCCCAATTACTTAATATTTTGTAAGGGGTATGGAAAACGCATCCATATGCAAGTACACATAGTGCTTTTTCCTCTGGAATTGACTAGACATCAGGAAGGGCTAGCCTCCACACTCCCATGCACCTCTATCCAGGTGGCATTTATTATTTTTATTCTGGGGTTAGAACATCATTGGGATTCTTGTCATACTACATTTACTAGATATTCTTTTTAATTTTCTTCCATTCTTTATACACAATTAGTTATTTAGTGGCGATTGTATCTTTTCTGTAGAACACATATTGCAATCTCAGTCCAACAGGAATTTAGTAAAAGGCCCAGTAAAATGCTCAAATAATAGTGTTCATCATAGTGTTAAAAATTAAGAATTCTATATTTGATAGATTATTTTAATACCATTTTGTCATATTTTATTATTTTTGCTAATCCTGTATTAAGGTAAACTTGGGATATGAGGAAAGGCAAATAAACTTTAGCAAAGATAATCATATTTAGGTAGTAAAAGGGTTTGGCTGAAAGTAAGGAACTTGAGTTTCCAGTTTTAAATCTTTTATCATGTTTGGGTAATGGGGTAGTGCCTCAGGTCAACTTTCCTCTTCTACAAAGAAGAAAAAGAGAATGAGATCTGGGGACCCTGATCATCTCTAAAATCTCTCTACAAATTCTTGCTTTTGTGAAAGCAAAGCTTCAAGCACTTTAACATTTTTGTATGTTTATCGGCTGACTGTTAGCTGTGCATGAAACATGGTTTCGAAGGCTTTTGGTTTTTGCTTTCATAACTTATATGGAAAATTATAATTTTTAAAATTACTCAGCCTAATTTTATCTTGGTATTTCACAAAATTGATTTTAGATCCCTCCATGATTCTGAACTGTTGGAAATATTTAGTGGTTACTATTCCTATTTATTACTACACAGGACCCAAGTGAAGATGAACAGCGTGTGAGGCAGCTTTCCTCCTCAGCATTAATTCTTCAAGAAATATGTGTTTGCTGGCTTTGTTCTCTACTCCCTAGCCTAGTACAATTCTTATCAGAAGCAAAAAAATGGAAACAAATTCTTTTCATTATGAGAAAGATGCAACCTACACAAGGCTAGCAGTGACTAACCTCTGGCAGGTGCTTAATGGATATTTGTCAAAATCTTCAATTGCATAAACGAAGGATTGAATGAATAAGTTCTACAACAATGCATCACTCTTCTTGGCTATGAAAAATTCTGAACGTTTGCAGAAACTTTATCACAATTTTTATGTAACATAAGGTTATTTTTGCTATTGACTAGAATATTAAAACTCAGAATTATCTTTTAGCAAGTTGGAAGAAAACATATTTTTTATTATACTTTTCATTATTTAATTTTAACATTAAAGCACATCCTTAGCATACAAATTTTACACCCTGGGGGGAGGTTGCTTTAGTTTAACTGCTATTACGACATTCATTGCTGCTAAATATACCAAGCTTTCAACTGAAGTGGCCTGGCTTGAGACAGGGACAGGTGCAATTTCACCAATTTCACATCTGTAGTGAAATGAAATAATCACACTGTTGTCTAATCAAATTGAATATTCAGTTCATAGCCCTCAATTGACATGTTGCTATCATATGTAAATCAGTTTTAGTGCTTGAAAACAATTTTAAAGATGCACTTAAAATATTTAAATATTATATCTTACCCGTAAGCATACACAATTTTTAGATAATATCTTAATCAAATATTTTTGTGAAGTAATGTTTTTAACTTGAGTTATTCAAAATAGCTTAATTGCATTGTCAGCAATCCCACAATCAGCATACCTCCCTTACCCATTTACCCAAATAAATTAGCAGCACTGTGGAAAGGTCACTGAGCCCCAATTGAAATTTAAACAAATATTTATTAATTTGAGAGGATGAGAGAGAGAGAGAGAGAGAGAGAGAGAGAGAGAAAGACAGAGAGAAGCAGATAAAAAGAAAGAGAGTGAACAGAGAGAGAACCTCTAGCCACTGCAAACAAACTCATGTGCCACCTTGTGCATCTGGCTTACGTGAGTCCTGGGGAATTGAACTTCAGTTCTTAGGCTTCATAGGTGAGCACCATAACTGCTAAGTCATCTCTCCAGCCTAATTTGTTTTTATTATTAGAGAACTTTACAGCATGAACATTTTGCATATTTGTCATATTCTCATCAGGTTATACGCTAGTGTTCCCTCTCCTTCACCTCCATTCTACCGAGGGTAGAGAGTTACACTCTGGCACTGGCTCAGTGGAGTTGTGAATGCACCAGTCTGTGGAGTGGGGATAGGTGATGCTACGTGAATAACTTCTGCTGGCCCCTCCTCATCTTAGAGGCTAATCCTTGAAGTACCACCACTGATTTCACCGTGTTCCTAACTTCTCATTTAGGTCTTCCTTCTGTAAGATTTAGTAATGATCTCTCTATGAAAATTCTGAGATTTATGATGTACCTGCCATGGTTTTAATATTTTTAATTATTTATTTATTTTATTTATTTGAAAGAAAGAAAGAGAGAGAGAGAGAGAGAATGGACATGCCAAGGCCTTCAGCCACTGTAAATGAACTCCAGATGCATGTGTGACCTTGTGCATCTGGCTTACGTGGGTCTTGAGAAATGGAACCTGGGTCCTTTGGCTTTGCAGACAGAAATCTAAGGCTGGGTTTATCTCAGCATCCATGGCTTTCAATAAAATGGCAAAAATTTCATTACAGAAATGGAAATAAGAAAAGATTCTATCACATTACAGGCACAAATTCATTCAATTGTCTAGCATTCATATTTCCAGGTTATCTTTAGTTGAATTTCAAAAACCACAAGAGATTTGCCACCACCTGCTTTCCTTGGAGCAGTTCATGTTTGTGTTGAAAGCCGTTTATCATTTTCTTTGAAGAGGCTAAGTTCCATTTATGCATCTCATTAAGAAACTACATGAATGGGAAGACTAGAACTGTGTGGTCTGTGTCTTTAAACAAGTTGGTGAGTAGTGTCTTGTTAAACAATACATCCACCAGCAACCACTCAGATCAGTGACAATTCAAAAGTGAAGAAGTTTTCTAGACCACCTAGATTTAATATCTATGCTCAATAGTCCCAGAGGGGGCAAAACTAAAAAGGAAAAAAATAACATCAGTGAGCCAAGTAAATGAAGTTAGTCCAAAGAAAATATTCAAAACAGGTGGGAGATGCTTCCTGGGGAAACAAGGCATTAATTCATTTAACTGGCACTGCACCATGCTGTGTTTCCCAAAGAGTTAGCTGCCTTAAAATATTTTAAGACATATGTTGACTAAGGAGTTAATTATAAACATTATTTTTCATTTCAAGCCAACAGTTCCAAAGCCCAGGTATTTGCGTAAAAATATTTAGGCAATTATAAAACTTCAAAAAATATTATCAGATCCTCAAAGCATAGGCTTGTATGTGAGGCACATTTTTATGATATGTAAAGCTTGCACTCTATGTTTTATATCTATCCACTATTTTATATCACACAGCATTATGGTGCTTAGTTTTTTTTAACATTTTTTTTATTTATTTATTTTTGGAGAGAGAGAGAGAGAGAGAGAGAGAGAGAGAGAGAAAGGGAGAGGAAGACAGAGATGGGCTCGCCAACAGTGTCTTAGCTGCTGAGAACGAAATCCAGATGCGTGTGCCCCCTTGTGGTCAAGTACGGCATTGCACCCTTGCATCACTGCATCTGGCTAAACATGGGACCTGGAGATTGGAACAGCTGGAGATTGGAACCAGCGTTCTTAGACTTAGGAGGCAGGCGCCTTAACCCCTAAGCCATCTCTCCAGCCCTGGTGCTTAGGTTTATGTGGTGTTAATAATCTGCCTCATTCAGAAAAGGATTTGCCACTGTGGCATTGGAGCAATTCCTTGCTAGTAGTTTGACAGCATTTGTCACTAAACTATTTAATTCATTATACACTTGATTGAGATGGATTCAAGACAGTCCGAGAAAGGAAGTCATGACAGAAAGGATAGACAACTATTTAAGAAATTTTTGCTAAAATAAGAATAGAAAAACCAAAGAAAGACAGAAAAGGAGATGCTGTCTGCAATTCACCTAGAAACAGTTATTTTATTTTAATGATCACATGGTGCTGATGTAATCCCCTTCTCTCATCACTGGATTTTAAAATTTATTAAGTGACTTTCTTAAAAGCATTTTATAAAATAAACATGACTGTGATTTAAAAATAAAAAATAAAAAAACCTTCCTGGAGTAGGGATTTTTGGCACAGTAGTAAAACGCTTGGTCTCCAGCACTGCAAAACAAAAATCTTCTAGGAGATACTTTTCTGGAAACAACAATGTTAAATTGAAATAATTCAGAGAAGTGAACCTTCTTATTAGAAACGTCCATATCCACTCTTGACAACTGTAAGTTGGTTGTTTCAGGATTTAAAATGGACCTCCACGTGTGGACTTTAGCAGAAGTAGGTAATGCGTTGTCACCTCAGCAGCTTTTCTCCTGTTTGGTCGTCAGCCGGTGGATATGAGTCAAGATTCCCTGACAGCAGAGCTTATTCTCGCTCTGGTTGTCACAATGCTGCCCCGTTCCACAGCCAGACTCTGCAGAGTTTGCTAGCTGCTTGCCTGCTTTCTTTCTTTCTTTCTTTCTTTCTTTCTTTCTTTCTTTTTTTCTTTTTCTTTCTTTCTTTCTTTCTTCTTTTTCTTTATTTTCTTTTATTTATTTTTTAATATATAGATAAGTTTTATTTATTTATAGATAGATAGATAGATAGATAGATAGATAGAAGAGAGGCAGATAGAGAGAGAATGAGCACACCAAGGCCTCTAGCCACTGCAAACAAACTCCAGATGCATGCGCACCTTGTGATTCTAGCTTATGTGAGTCCTGCAGAATCAAACCGGGATCATTTGGTTCTGCAGGCAAATACCTTCACTGCTAAGCCATTTCTCCAGCCCTAGCTGGTTTCTTGTCTGCATTCCAAACTTCCAAATTGGTTATAGACCTTTCTCATGTTTTGAGAGGTACTAAGGACTCAGAGCTTCCTGTTCTTACTTTTGAGTGCCCCACCTGCCTTTCCTTTCTCCTCTTGGCCATTTCTTTGCTCCCTGAGAGTGTCATTTGGCATCCTCTTCTGCTGATGCTCTTCCATGCGTTCAGGACAGGAGCGGGAGCCAGTTGCACGTGAAGTCCCTACTGTCCTCATCCTTTGCCTCCTCATCCTTGTCCACTAGTCTCTGGGTCCTCCAGGAGACCAGCATACACGTTTTCTTTGGTGAAACAGGGCCAGGCGCAGATTCTTATTGGATTTGTGAACACAGCATTTTAAGTAATGCTTCAGAGTTAGGGCATGCTGGGAACACCTGGTTGTCCTGTGCATACTCACCTGTGCCCTGTGCTGGAAGAGGGCAGCACTGATAAGAAGAACTGGTGAGGGAAGTGCTAGAGGGAGCACGGCTGCTCTGAAGTGTGACCACAGGAACTGCAGGTGTTTATTCACTCTATCACTTTGCTCCTGAGACAAAATGTTAAAGTGGGAAACTAAGAAAGAGAGGAAGCCGGGGCTGGGAAACACAAGTAAACACTTCAAAACAATATGCTCTGCCTCCACTCTCCTGCCTAGTGTTTTAGAATGTCACTTTCTCATATATGAGAACACAAACCCAAGACTAAAAACCGGTCAGACAACTTCCCTCTGTCTGCTTTCAAAACTATGTGAAGTGACTTACTTACAGGTGAAATTTTCTTTTCTTTTCTTTCTTGTGTGGTTTAACATTCCGAAAGAGGCTGTTGATTGTTGCCTTAGTGACAGCAAATGCAAGTTATCTGTGTCTCACACGCACAAGCCAGCTTTCTTACATCCCAATGGCAAAAACATGAAGCAAGGGAGTAAGTGCTCAGTTTTACTGATTTATTATTATTGACACTAAAATTTGTTCAGTAGGGAACTCGTGTTCTTCTTCAATTCTACATTTTATTTGTAACTATGTATTTTACAACATAGCACAGTGAACTGACTGCCTATCCCAGTCTCAGTGAGTTAGGGACTTGGCATATATATCATATTCTGAATATTCTCTATAAATTAAAATGTGGAATTATTTTAATATGAATTTAACACAAATTCTATTAGGCAGAAAGCAATACTGTCTCTGTTGGCCAGTAGACAGTTATTCAAATGGGAGACTTGGGTTGCCAGTAATTTCTTTAATTACATAGACAACATAGTTATATAAGAAATATGCTTACTGAATTTTGATTTAAAATGGCCATGCAGTTGGTGTCCTGTAATAACACAAATGAATTGTTAACTGCCAGTGTACCCCATGCTATTATCCTCTCATTGGAGAAGCATTTTGCTCCTTCTTTTAAGGTTCTTTACTTCCTACTCAGTGTCCCTAGATGTTTAAGTCTGCTGCATTTGAATCACACACATCCTCAATGTGTACAGCCCGTGTCCATGCAATGGCTTTTTTTTTTTTTTTTTTTTGGAGAGAGACACAGAGAGAGACAGACAGAGAGGAGAGAGAGGAGAAAGATAGAGATGGGCCTGCCAGCAGCCTCTCAGCTGCTGTGAACAAAATCAGATGCATCCGCCCCCTCGTGGTCAAGTGCGGCATTGCGCCCTTCCGTCACTTTGCATCTGGCTAAACGTGGGACCTGGAGATTGGAACTGGGTTCTTACGCTTAGGAGGCAGGCATCTTAACCACTAAGCCATCTCTCCAGCCCCATGCAATGGCTTTTAACTGATACAAAAGGTAGAAATGTGTGATAGTTGGTGTGTCACCTAAGGTAGAACTGCTTGACACATGTGTAATGTTCAAATGGGGTAAGCCTTTCTATTTCCTCATCAATCACTTCTTTATCATGAAAGCACTGAAAATTTCATTTGGATTTAAAAAAGTATTATACATTACATTATCATCACCTACAGTCACCATATCCATAGCACATCAGATCTTTCTCTCTTATAACTTAGAACACATTAATCAACCTTTTTTCACTCCTCCAACGCTTTACTCTCCTCAGCCTCTAGTAACCACCTTTCTAATTTCTATGGCATCAACTTCTTTAGATTCCACATAGGAGAGACAACACGAATATTTTTCAGGATCTGGCTTATTTCACTTAACTTAATGGTATCCAGTTCTATCCCTGTGGTCTAAAAGGACAGCTTTTCTTCTGTTTCTTTTTTTCTTTTTTTTTAATGTATAAAGTATATTTCAATGTATGTTACCACAGTTTCTTTCATCTTTCCGTGGTTGCTAGTCATGTTCCCCTTTCTTGCATATTATAAATAATGCACAACAAACAAGAGAGTAAATGTCTTTTTGACATACTGATGTCATGTCTGTGTGTGTGTTAAATATATTAGTAAAACAAATTGGACCATACAGTTATTCTAATTTTAATTGTTTGCAGAACCTCTATACAGTTTTCTTTGACGGTTCTGCTAATTTATATTCTCAGCAACATTACTAGGGTAGCATTCTACCCACAACCTATTCAGCTCTCAGATTTTTTGTTCTTTTATAGTAGCCATTCTAACTGGAGTGAAGTGATATCTCATTGCCATTTTGATTTGCATTTCCATGATGAATAGGAATTTTTGTCATAAATATGCTGGTTATTTGTATATCCATTTAGATCTGTTGTTTAATTTAATTATTTGAGTTGTTGTTTTAGAATAGTAAATTGTTCATGTTCTATTTAAATATTCAATTCAATTATTTTAATATTTTCATACCTATATACAATGCATTGTGACCCACCTTCCCCCAAATACCCTCTCTCATTCCCTTTCCCTCTTATGACAAGCTTTCTTCTTCCCATTTAATCTCCATCCTACCTTCATGATATCTTTTTTAACTGACATGACAATAGGGACTTGCCATTTAGTTCTGGTGGGTAACCAAGAGCAAGGGCCTGTTCAACAGGAGGGAAATTAGGTCTGGTACTATCAATCTGGCTAAAAGCCTTCGGCTAGAGACTTAGACCTTAGTGGGGAACCCAGTTCTGTGCAAAGCAGCAGAACACATGGGACATGCAAGTGGAAGGGGACAAGAGTGGGAGGGAAAGGTTTAAGCAGGGACAAGGGGAGGGTTGAGGGAGAGAAAAGGGTGGTGGAAAGATGAAGTAAATTTAAATATTTTTTCAATAAACTATATTCAAATAAATATTCTATAGGTTAGTTTCAGGTCAGATGTGCAATTTTCAACTATTTCCTCATATTCTCTAGTTGTCTTATTTGTTTGTTGTTTCGTTTGCTGCATAGAAGCAATTTAGTTACACAAAATCCCATTTATCTATTTTAACGTTTGTCTCCTGACTTTTTTCTTTTCTTCTTTCTTTCTTTCTTTCTTTCTTTCTTTCTTTCTTTCTTCCTTTTTTTGGAGTTTTATCCAAGAAAATTTTGCCTATGCCAATATCCCTAGATATTTCTGCTTTGTTTTATTATTTATTTTTTCCTACTAGCTTCATTATGTTTAGATCTTTAATCAATTTTGTGTTGATTTAAATTCATGTCCATGTGGATAATTGCTACAGATCATAAATGTCTCTCAAAAGTCCACGTGCAAAGGCTTGGCTACCAGCTTATGACAGCACTGTGAAACTTGACGAGGTGGGCCCTAGTAGGAGGAAGTTAGGTTATTATGCTAGTGTTCTGGAAGGGATATGGGCATGGCGGCCCTTCTTAGCTCTCTTTCCTTGGCTCCTAGCTGCAAGGAGGACAGCAGCCTCCTCTGCATTGCACTTCCTGCCGTGATGCACCCTAGTGCCGAGGACTGCAAACTGGAACTTCTGAAGCTGTGGGGGTAAAAAAAGAACCCTTCCCTGTATGTAAGTTAATTTTTTCTAAGCATTTTGCTAAAGCAACAGAAAACCAACTAACACAAGAAGGAGATTTTCTAATTTCTCCAGTACCATGTTTTTTTTTTTTTTTTAATAAAGATTGCCCTTTCCCTAATGTGTCTACTTAGCATCTTAGAGTTCAGGTAGCTCCGGATGCACAGGGTTACATTTAGTCTCCATATTCTTTCCCACTGGCCTATGTCCCTGGATTCATGTTGATAATATGGTGTTTTAAGTACTTTTGCTTTGTAGTCAAGTAGCACAGTGCTTACTTAACACACTGTACATCTTGCTTAAGATAGATGGGCCGTTCAGAATTTCTTTTTTCCTTCTTGGTTACCACAGGTGTGTTGTAGGGTTATTTATTCATACTTTGATTAAGGATGGCATTGATTCATGCGATGTTTGCCCACACAGTCTTTTCTCTGCTTTCCGAACTCCTAAATATACATAGGCTCTTCTCAGGTACTGAAAGAGATGGAAAGAAATCAGTTTACTTTTCCTTGCTAGGATTGCTGCCACCCATTCTGTCTTTTCTTTCACTCTGATAAGCATATTCTTTTTTAAAAACAAAATGCACATTTTATTTAAATTGAAATAAACTATACAAATTGATTTTCTTCACCAAAAATAACAGTAATACTTTCTGTATTATTTTTAGATAAACCACAAACATTTGTTTTGTAGGCTTTGCTTATAAATCAAGACAAGGCAGTAGATATAATCATGGAAAAAACAGAAGAAAACAGACAGGTCACCTGTCTGTATAGATGGCCTGATTCTGCTTGACCACGGAACAGAGGTAAATTACCTGCTGAAATGTTTATGAAAATGTGGGCTCAACAAAGGAATGTATAACTGAACATCTTGCTCTCTCATCTCCTTCAGCCTTTGCCCAAAGTATCCACTTGCCAGTGAGGTCTTCCTGAGCACTCAGTTCAAAACTCTTGCTAACATGTGGCTCTGATACAAATTAAAATAATAGTCTATCAAAGATTCATTAACTAGTTAGCTAGTGAGTGATGTTAATGAACCTGTCTTTATTAATTGGTGATATTATCCTCAGTTCACAAGAGAACCTAAAAGATATGACCATATGTATGAATGTGTTTATACGTACACATGCATACACATGGTCCGAAGTGCTGAGTTGGAGTTAAAGTTATGAATAAATGTAAAACTTGTAAATATTTTATAGGGCAATAAAATAATTTAACTGGTCTCTTCTACAGGACAGAAAGAGATCAATACTATTTAAGCCAAAACTCATTTGCAGTGAAATTGATAAGAATTATGTTTTTATTATTATACTTATCTACAAGTTAATTTCTGCTTCAACAGAGCTGTAAAATAGCTGAGACAATAAATAGCAAAAATTCTTATTTGTTCCTAGATAACAAAGGAAAATCTCAGTCTTTCATTCTTCTCACCTCAGCTCCTCTGGGCAGGGCAGTAGCACACACACACACACACACACACACACACACACACACACACCAGTACTCAGAATTCCTCATAGGCACCTACCTTTGGCCCTAGAGACTAGTTGCTCACACAGGAAATATATAACCAGTGAAGGGACAGAGCAGGAGTCTACTTGCTCTGGTCTAATGACCGCCATGGCCATCAGCCTGTATTACTGATTGGCCATTTTTTTACTTTTATTTCTTTACTGCCATCTTTCACTACATTTGTAATTCCCAGAGAGCTAAGAGTTGTTGCTGGTTTTACGTACAAAACGTGCCCATAAATGTGACTGAAATAAATGGTTAGAACTGTTAGAACACAGTCAACACATATCTATTTCAGGAAAGAGAAGTGGTGTAAACAATTCAGAGTTACAAATCTGAGTCCTGATGAATAAATTTCTTTAAAATGTAATTATACAACCCAGTTTCTAGTATTTTGATAGATGCATTCAAATACCATGTAATGCATCCATCTGTAATTCATTATTCAACAGTTTTTAATATATTTACAGATATGTACAGCATCACCAGTCAATGCTTCTGTGTGTGTGTATAGTTAATGTGTGTTGCGCATGGTTTATACACCTGAGTGCTGATGTGATGCCCCATAGTCTTGCCTGTGGTGGCTGGAGGAGAGCATTGGGTGGCCTCTTCCATTACTCACTACCTGTTTTTCCTTGTGATAGAATCCTTTTCTTATTCCCAAGCTTGCAGTTCAGGAGCTCTGGCCATTTTCCTCTCCGCTCCCCTACAGGATTGGGGTTCTGGAGATCAAACTTGGGCAGCATCATCACCCCAGACCTTAGTAGTTGCATAGGAAGTACACTGAATTGCTGAGACATTTCCCCAGCCCAACACAGTTTTTAAAAACTAAAATTAGCACTGAATATTTAGATGAAATAAATCCCATTTAGAGGGCTGGAGAGATGCCTTAGCAGTTAAGGCACTTTTCTACAAAGCCAAAGGACCCAGGTTCAATTCCCTAGGACACATGTAAGCCAGATGCACAAGATAGCACATGTGTCTGGAGTTCATTTGCAGAGGCTGGAGGCCCTAGTGAGGCCATTCTCTATCTGCCTCTTTCTCCACCCACCCCCTCCCTCAAATAAATAAATACAAATTTAAAAAATAAATCCCTCTTAACTGAAATAACTTTATCTTGTTTTTATAATTGTTTCTAGAGACTTCAAATTTGCCTTTTACTGTTTTTTTAATTATTTATTTCAGAGAGAGAGAGAGAGAGAGAGGAAAAGAGGAAAAGGCAGATATAAAGAGAGAATGGGCATGCCAGGGCCTACAGCCACCACAAACGAACTCCAGATGCATGCGCCCCTTGTGCATCTGGCTTACATGAGTCCTGGGGAATCACACCCGGGTCCTTAGGCTTCACAGGCAAACGCCTGAACCACTAAACTATTTCCCCAGCCCTTCCATTTGTTTTTCGTAATTTTTCCTGATAAATAAATATTTCACTGGAAAAAGAAACACCTAAAGCTGCAGATGATGTCATTGGAGCAGTTTTCAGTACTGTGGCTGCAGCATCATTAAGCCAACGATTCCTACTCGTTTCTCCTGGACGCCCCTGGGGTGATGCCATGATGTCAAGGAGTTACTCTGATAAACTTGAACCTTCCTATACTCTAAACCAAATCGCGTAAGAAAAATATGACCTTCTGTGAGTTTGAATTTTTTTAAATGTATTTGTAAGCAGAGAGAGAGAGAGAGAGAGAGCAGGAAAGAAAGAAGGGACGGGAATGTGTGTGCCAAGGTCTCTTGCCCCTGCAAAAGAACTGCAGATGCATGCACCCCATTGTGAATCTGGTTTTATGTGGGAGGGAGCAGGAAAGAAAGGACCTTTAAGGGACAGGAATTAAATTGTCTTTTATAACCTTTTATTTATTTTTGTCTTTTAAGCATGTGTTTCTTGCCCCTGCAAAGAACTGCAGATGCAAATGCACCCCACATTTGTGAATCTGGTCTCCCTCTAATTTATGTGGGTGACTGGGAAGCAGAGCCTGGGGACAGATTCAACAAAGTGAAAGTTGACTTAATAGGACAAACAACAAACAAAACTCCCTTCTGAGGGGCCACTGGAAGTCCTCAGCCTGAGATTAAATTGTTCTTTTTTAACCTTTTATTCAAAAAGGGGGCGGGGGTTTTGTCTTTTAAGCATGTGTTTGCCATGTATGTGCATAAAAGAAGGGTGTTATGGTCAATCTAATTTCAAAAGATTGTGAATAAGACTTATGTAAAACTACTTTTTTGAATAATGGTACATCTAGAAGCTGTAGACTGTTACCAAAAATTTTCAGTACCTTGGATGGGATACCTTCCAGTGAGCTGTGCAAATGTAGCCCCAAAACATTAAAGGCACATGTGTGGAAACAGACATTGCAGAATGTGCCTAGGCAAGGTCACTCCCTCTAATGCCCTTCTGAAAACTGGAAAAAAGCACCCATGATATTGGGAGACAGAAGATCAGCAGTGAAAAAGTCTGAATATTTTTGAGACAGGCAAAGACTGAAAGCAATTGGATGTTCCAAAAATGAAGACAGATTCAGAGGCACAAAGTGAAAGTAACAGACTTAATAGGAAAAAACAAACAAACAAACAAACAAACAAACAAACAAAACAACAAAAAACAAAACTCCTTTTCAGTATGACCACTGGGATGGGGCAACATAGTGCTGAGAAGAAGGGATGGAGAAGTCCCTCTGAAACATCTCTGTCAGACTCCAAGCCTCAGGGATCACTGAAGAGGATAGAATGGAAGAGGATTTGTTCTCCATGACCTTGCTGTTCAATACCTCCATAAGACCCTCTCATGAAGTGAATGAAGACTAATCAAAAGTGGAGTTCTAAAGGGAATGGGGAAGGGGAGGGAAAACTATGCACACCCCATTAGCTCAATAAATACTTAAAAAAATAAAATAAAATAAAAAATTAAAAAAAAATATAGAACTTCTGGCCTTTTGATTTTTTTTTTCAAAAATATTCTTATTTATTTATTTGCACAAGAGATGGAAAGGGGAGGAGCGAAAGAATGTATGGATACACCAGGGCCTCTTGAGACTGCTCAATTTTTCTTTTTCTCTTGCTTCTGCCTCTGTGGTTTTCTGCCTTTGGGGTTAATTGTATAAACAGAGTGTATTTGGCATTCCCCTGAACTCTATGTCTCACTAACTCTTCTCATTTCCACCTAGCTTCCTTAAGGTGGTGTGTCTCTGAACCCTGAACCCAGAGCTGATGGTTTTGGTCAGACTGGCTGCTCAGCAAGTCCCAACAATTCTCCTGTGTCCACTTCCTGTAGGACTGGGATTGCAGGCTTGTAACACGCACACCCCTTGTATTGTATGTTTAAGAGTGATAAAATTTTTGGTGATATTCCACCAATGTCATTTCCTGTAGCTGTTTTCATTTCCTTCCATTAACTGGTGCCCTTCTGCAAGTGCAATTGAAACATTCATTCTTTTACAAAACCCTGGACAAAGAAGACATTGCTTTGAGTTTTAAAATAAGCACAGCATTTGGGGTTCTTAGGGAAGTAGTAGCCTGAAAGGAAGTTCTTTTTGATTTGTAGAAATCAGACTTTGTATTAAATTCTGAAAGCCAAGCTTAGACAACTGGAGCAAAGAAGTTTTCACAAAGAACCCTGGGGTAAGACAGATGAGTCACCAAGCCAGTTGCTTCCCCCAAGGCAGAGGGAGCCCTTCTTAGGACTAGGGACACCAGGGGAGGAATGATGGATGAGGCCTTCTCAAGTCTGAAATCCCAGGACTACTGCTGGGATACTGAGCACTGTTCCAGTGAGTTACCATCACCACTCCAGGACATTCCCTCGTTGTTGCTTCCCAGAGGTAAGAGCCTTCTAGACCATTACCTGGAAATAAGCACAGAAGCCATCAACGTGCTGCGGGACAACTATGAGGGAGGGTGCCTATGGCAGATATGCACAATTGTAGAATGACTTAAACACTTGAATATCCTTCAGTGGAATGGGGACCCACGCCCCAGTTGCTAGGGCACAATGAGAGTATGTATGGAGGGAGTGGGGAGGAGCAGTGGAGAACTCACTTTCCACAGAAGTCACAAAGACCAGAAGTAACACTTAAGGGGCAGCACAGGTTGGGGGCAAGCTTCGTGCTCTTCAGCATGTGATCCCAGCCCCAAAGCCCTGTGGCTGCCAGGCCTAAGCAGCACATTTATGCGAGGTGGAGTGAGAAGAAATCTGTACAAAAGCTAGATTATGCTGTAAGCTGCTGCCTGCCGCTTTGTGAATCTGCTTTTATACGTGTACTGCAGAATGGACATCAGGCCTGCCTGTCAGACTTGCAAACAAGTCCCGTTAGCCACTGAGCCATCTCTCCAGCCTTCTGTTAGTTTTAAAAAATTATTTAGAATAACTTTTAAAATTACAATAGGGCTGGAGATATGGCTTATTGGTTAAGGTGCCTGCCTGTTAAGCTTAAGAACCCGGGTTTAGCCAGATGCAAAGTGATGCAAGGGTGCAATGCTGGCACTTGACCACAAGGGGGCACATGCATCTGGAGTTCATTCACAGCAGCTGAGAGGCTGCTGGCGCGCCCATTCTCTGTCCCTCTCTCTCTCTCTCTCTCTCTCTCTCTGACTCTCTCAAAAAAATTACAATTATAACAAATCCCAAGTGTCATGAATGAGTTAAAAACATTAAAATTGTTGCTTCTTCAACACACTTTATGTAGGAGTCTAGCATAGATGTAGTCTTCTTTATTTTCTTCATTTTTCTTATTTTAACCAAATATTTTTCATCTTGTCTGACCATACACTTTTTTATTTGGTTTGTAAAAATCTCACTATGTGAAATCTTCATGTTCAGAAATACTCTTAGATCAGTTTCATAAAGAATTGACCCAGTTATGAACAAATGCAAATATAATTAAATACTGATTTATCCCAAACAATTTGTCTACTTAACATGTCTCCTGAATCCTATCAGATAAAAAAAAAATTACTTGAAATTGATGGCAAAGACTGCTGTATATTTGGTATACTAGTGACATTTTTATTTCTGTTCTTGAAATCTACAGTTTGGAGGATTTTTTTTTTAATTTGAGAGAGACAGAGAGAAAGTAAGAGGCAGAGAATGGGCGTGCCAGGGCCTCTCAGTCACTGTGAACAAACTTGTGCGCATGTGTGACATTGTGTTCCTGTGTCATTTTTGCGTCTAGCTAAATATGGGACCTGGAGTGGAGAATCAAATGGGGGTTCTTAGGCTTCGTAGGCAGGCATCTTAACCACTAAGTCATCTCTCCAGCCCTGTTTGGAGGATTTTAATCCACCATTCTAGGAACTCTCTGGTTATAGGCAGACTAAGAAAAATCATAGAATTTTTGAAGCAAATTACCCTAGTGGTCACCTGACCTAATCGGGCACTCAGTGTGAAAGTCTGTTTTTCAGACTTGATCACTAGGACATTGCCAATGTTCTTTGAACTTCTCTTAGTAAAAGGGGTTTATTACTATATTATTTCCCAAGGCAACCCTTCCTTCTTAAACATTGGGTATTAAAATAAATTTTATTACCAAGTGCTTTTATACCTGGAACTGTATTCATAGAGTTTAATTCAAATCTCACTGTTGTATTATACAAGTACAATCCTCTTTGTCAAATGATACTTGAAAAAACCACCAGTTTCAATATGTTATATTCTTTCTAAGTTAACCCTCTCTGGTTACCTCAGCATCTCTCTTCATCGTATGATTTCATGTTCCTTCACCATCCTGGTTGTTTTCTTTGGGTAGCTTTCTATCTGATCAGCATTTTCTTAAAGTATCGTGTCCAGATCTGAGGTTAATAGTTCAGATGCATTTGCAGTGTTTCCAAAGAGAAGAAACATGTCCTTTGTATGCTTTAGTTTAAATTTCTAGTTCATTAGAGAATAATTTTAGGGTATAGATTTAACATCTGGATTCAATTTTCTGCTAACACACTGTGGGCACCCTCCTTTAGCTGTTTATTTTGGACATGATTTTGTGACAGTAAAGCAGTTCTAGTTTTGAAATGTTCAAGTAAGGCTACCCACCTTGAGATAAAGCTGGAGTAAAAGTAGAAAGGTGCAACTCCCAGGCTTGCTTTTCTACATCAAAGAAAATGCTGTCATGCAAGGGTTGGGCATCAAGCTGATCAACGTGTAGAAGAGTTGCGTTTGTTTCATTTCACTGAGGGGAGAAATGTGAGAGTGTTAGGTTCCACATGGCAAGGTTGGATTGTCAGCCATAAATAGCAGAGTGGGAGTGGGGAACTGGTTCTGATAAGGGAACTTAGAGTTCTGGTGTTAATGCTCTCCTCTAACATACCATAGACAACACTTCATTCAAAGTGAAGATAGTGAAATAACACTGATAGAGACTGGGCCAAAGTCATTTTGGGCTAAAGAGAGCAAAAACCTCAAGCCTGAAATGTATCACTGTGGATCACAGTATCTGCATTAATTCATGTCAAGACTGAGTTGTGCAAATGTTTCTTTCCATCTACATCTCAGTAAATTATAGATAAATACCCAGAATCCACAGTATCAAAATAATAATAGGATTTGTGATAGAAAGCAAACTTTAATAATAAAAATACCACATCACTTAACATTTCTATCACAACATTTCTAACCTTTCATAACCATCATTTCCAAATAAAATGATTATTATAGATCATAATATATGAGTTAATGGTCTTCTTAAATTTAATTTTTATTTATATATTTGAGAGAGAGAGAGAATGTGTGTGCCAGGACCTCTAACCATGGTAAACTAAGTCTAGGCGTATTCACCATCGTGTGCATCTGGCTTACTGGGTACTGGGCATCAAACCTGGGTCCTTAAGCTTCTCACACAAGCACCCTAACTGTAAAGCCATCTCTCCATCCTAATAGTCTTTTTTGTTGTTAAAAATTCCTGGGTAGATCCACGTTTTCATTCCATGGAGATTTTCAAGACAAGGAGTTAGGCCTGGGGAAATAGAGTGAAGCTTTATTGTTAGAACTGGATCATTCTTTGGGACAGAAACGGGAAAAGCACATCGTTCCTTCAATTGGGAGATAGGGTATGAGATCCATGTTTGCTTCAGTGCTAATTGTTAACCTCTGTTCCCTGAATTCATTCAAAGAGATGAAGTGACTGCGAAAATGAGAGAAAGGGCTGTGAAGAAGGACACAGAGGGCCCTTGTGAGTTCAGTATGTACACTGAGATAGACTGCGTTCTAGCAAGTCAGCAGGGCTTGAGACCCTGCCTTTGAGGATCCCAGAATTGAATAAGGGAAGCAGGATGGTCGGAGATCGAATGGCTGGAGACTGAAATTTTGACTTGAAGGCACATTGGCAGGTGATGGTGAGAGCTGATGCTTCAGCTGTCTGACTCTGTTCCCACACCAGGTCTTCTACACTCACTCCATAGCTGCATTAGACATCTAGGAAGGTATTCTGCAAATTGTAAAATGCCGTTAATGGGAAAAATACAATGAATATTAGAAATGCCATCCTAATAAGGCATAATCAATGGGCTATGAATATTCAAAAGAAGACATAAATAGTGATGATGATGTTGAGACATTAGGGAAACCTGCAGAAATTGAGCTAGAAGGGTTTATTCAACTTGGATGTAGGATGAAGCACAAAAAGAGAGAAAAATCCACATAAAATTGAACTCTATGGTCAAGGCATGAAATTGTAGCACCTATTCCAGACTATTGAATAGTCAAATGTCGTGGGCATTTTGGTGTCTGGGAGACAAGTAAGGTTAAACTCAGGCTAGAGGTACAGGGATCAATCTGATTGTGAACTTTTATTCCTAAACTAACGAATGAGACATCCTTTTTGTAACAAATAAGGGACTATTTCTGAACTAAGGCGATGGCAGTAGGGGCCTCTGTGTCTTATTGACAGAGTGGATGGTAGTGGTGACAGGGGCTTTTATTTATTTTTTTTTGGAGACAGTGTTAATGTAACAAAGTATGAACACGTAGATGGCCCTGGAGTAGGGCAATGTGACTAAAAGTTAGAGAGGCCGAATTGACCGGGCATGAGGTCCAACAGTACAAAGGGGAAAGAATCAAAGACAGTGTTGAGGGTCTCTGTTTGATGAAAGCGTAAGTGGAGGTGTCCTGATTTTTGAAGAGCTAAACTAACATTTCCTTGGAAGTATACATAAATTATATTTTATTAAGATAGCACATTACTGGGCAGGTGTTTAGAACCTTATCATTTCTTGGAAGCAAGGAGCAAGAATATGCAAAGAGAGCGAGGAGGAAAATGTTCTGTTTGGAACATGCTGGCTTGGAATTTCTATCAGAGGAATGTCCCTTCCTTCCAAACTTCCATCCCGTGTTTTAATATCTTTCTTAGCCTTACAGCTACTTAGCAATTAGCCTTATCTCTTTTATAAGACTATAAATTCTGGGGAGTTGGGGCTTATGTTTGATTTATGACTACAGGACTGATGTGTTTTATAAATAAATGTCCAGAAAATAGTTGAAAGGTTGAATTTGAAGCTTGGGGAGGGCTGTTTCATATCTCTTATTTATACATATGTTTCTCAAACTTGGCAGGGCTGTAATAATGGTTGACTTATTTGGTGTGGGTCACACTGGCCTTACTCATTTATCAGGCAGTTTCACACCAAACTGTTAATTTGTCCTGAAATCTGTATGATAGGAGAGATTATCTGCTAAATATTGTTAGTGCATAATAAAAATCAGTGGCCTCTATGCCACTAAAATCTACGAACAGGTTATTTGTAAAGTTTTTTAGAAATACATGTTTTGAAAGGTTTTTTGTTATTTAAAATCATTCATAATTTAGGAGTTTCAGAATAGAGACTAATGCAAAACACAATGAATTTTGTTTAAATTTCACATTATGCTTCAGCCTTTGGAGCTGACTTCATCTCCAAACCTTTATGGAAGCTGGGACTACCAGAATCTGTTCAAAGTTGACTTTGAAAAAGGCTGTTCTCCCCTTTTCAGCCCAAGAAATCAGTCTCAGGAACAAAATTGTCCAGAAATGGGTAAGAAAAGGCCAAGATTGGAAGTCCAATAGGCATTTTGTCACTAATTCAAAGTCCATACTGGTAACTAATGTGTTCCAGTTCCTGGGGCAAAAATAACTCCCTCATTTAGAGATTACATGTGTTGTATAATTTTCATAAAGTGAGATAACACTTACTTAAAATTATTTGCTTTGTTACTTACCATGTAAACTTTATATTTCTGTAGTGATTCAGAGATTAGAAACTTTGCACGATTCAGATAGCTGCAGTATTTGGGATATTTGTTTGGCCTCAATTACACCAGCACAACAAAGTACCATAGTGCTCTGTAGGGTGATGCTTTACGGTAATCTTAGAGATCACCCTCCCAGAAGACCCTTACCCTGCCTTTAGTCCAGTGGGAGGAGGCTGGGTCATTCAGCTAAAGGCTGAGGTTTAGAACCACGAATTCCCATACTTTGCATGTTTACTTAAATTCATTACCTGCAAAGTGAAGCTTCTCACATAGATATTGAAAATATTTATATAAGTACAAATCAGCATACTTTGGTTTCTATAAAAATTATACCCATTTTTCAAATGAAGTAAAGGATTTTAGACTTCACAATTACTCCATCAAAGGCCTTGGTAATTGAAGTTGAAATAAAATCTGCAAAAAAAAAAAAATGCAGCAAAATACTAAATGTACCTAATGACGCTAGGATTTGCAGTGCAGCTTCCACAAATCATAATTATTGCACAGAAATGTCACATCTGCCAACCTGTTTTCTTACTGTGATGACTGTGGGGCAATTTCTTACACAACCTTTGTTTCAAATGGTGCTTCTCACACTAACGTTTACCATGAAAAATTTTGAGTAAGCAGGAAAGCTGCAAGTCTCCCAAAACCAACACATATTTCATCTATTTCTCTTTGACAGTCAATGTTTTTTCATAGTTCCTTGTCCATCGATATCCATGTATCATGTATACTGGATCAGATAAAAGTAAACTGAATAAATTACAACAGTTTACTCTTAAGTACCTGACCATAATTCTTCTAAGAATAAGGACATTCTGTTATAAAGATCACAATTCCATTGTTAGAAATTGTAAATATAATCCTACAATATCAAGAACTCAGTCTTTATGTCTAATTTCTTTGGGATTCTAGGAGTATTTTTTTAAATTTATTTTTATTGGCTATGGACATCCTTAGTATGTAAACGCCACATGTTGGCACCATCGCTTCCCTCCTCCCTGCCCCTTTTCTGAAGAGGTCCTCCTCTTTGGGAATGTAGGTCAACCCCATGGGGATTGTGGGTCTTGCATTGTGGGAGCAGCCATCAGTTATGGGGAAGAGGCAATGTTTCTGTGCATAATGTCCCAACTTGTGACTCTAATAATCTGTCTGCCCCTCTCCTGTGAAATTCCGTGAGCCATGTTGGGTTCATTTTAAGTCAACTTCAGTGATGGGCTCTTAGGAGCCTCTGGATCTCTGCTTTGGCAGGTGTTGAGTATCCTCAGTGTCTATCTCGTTCACCCTTGTGCTTAGGTCAGGTTCACTGAGAAAGCAGAACTCTTGCTCATTTCTTCAGTTACTCTGTGGTTTCAGCTGGGGCCTCGGTGGAGTGTGCTGGGTCATTTATTTTGATTATTTTTTGAACCAGAATCTTTCGAGAGTGTGTCGGAGGCACGTACATGTGCTGTAGTGCATGTTTGAAGCTCAGAGAACAACCTTGGCTGTCAGTCCTCATTTTCTACCTTGTTTCATGTCTGCATTGTTAGGCCGGCAGTGGGTCCTTAGGCTTCCAGGAGCTTCTTCTGTCTCTTCTGCCCTGAGTGCTCAGGGACTCTGAACTCAGGAACTCACTCTTACACAGCAGACACTTTAACCATTGACGTACTTCCCCAGATGAACCACTGAACCTGATTCTCTTGATATTAAAAAAGAAGAAGAAGCTTTACCACCATGACTTAGGTCTAGAAGTAGCCAGCCATTCATATCTATATTCTCTCTCTCTCGACCTATCTCCTCTGTCTCCATCCCTTTCTCTCCTCTCTCCCAACCCCCCTCCAAACCAGTTTTCATAGAACAGCTAATATTTGGACTTGTCCTATTGTTTCCTTATTGGTCATCTAAATTAATTTACTTTTTTGTATTTTGTTAGATTGTGAAACTTTATTAAACTCAAGCTAACTTTGGATGATTGGGGTGGAGGATACTTTCATAAGTGATGCTGTGTTATTCATTCATGTTGAATCACAAGAGCAGGCTCTCTGTGTTGGCTGTTTCACTGCCCGTGGTGATTTACATCATCATCATCATCATCATTATTTTAATTAGTGTAGGAACTGACCACTATGTCTTTTCATTGTAAAATCAGTTTTCTTAGGCAACTGGGATATAATTACAGCTAGTATTTTATCTGTTATTGAAAAATCTTTCATCTGTTGTTTTAAACCCACTGTTGATCTGTACCTGTCAGTTATTTCACAGAAGTTGTAGATTATTACTTAAAATTTTCTATTTCTCCTTCTATATTTACATACCAGATTACTGTATTGTTGTGTGAAGCAGAGCTTTCTCGACTCTTCTCTGTTTAGCACTTTCACTCTGAAGTTTGAAAGCATAAATAGAATATGAATTCATGGACTTTTCTTTTTTTTTTAAATATTTTTTAACTTTTTATTTATTTATTTATTTGCAAGCAGAGAGAGAGAGAGAATGGGTGTGCCAGGGCCTCTAGCCACTGCAAACGAACTCCAGATGCATGTGCCCCTCACGCATCTGGCTTATGTGGGTCCTGGAGAATCGAACCGGGATCCTTTGGCTTTGCAGGCAAACGCCTTAACCACTAAGCCATTTCTCCAGCCCAAATTCATAGACTTTTCTAACTTACTTGTTAGTTAAATAATACTCGATATTCTTTTTTGAGTTACATATCTCAAAATTTACTTCTTCAACAGGGCCCAAATTTGACTTTATACATGACTTCATTAGTCTTCAGTACTTTCTTTTCGTTTTAAAGAAGTCATGTTACTTCAATGTAATATAGAGAATGCATGTTCAATACTTCCTCATGTTTTGATACAAGAAGTCTCAGACATGTCTTCCCTTCTGCTCAGATTGAGCAGTAAGCCATGGCTCCTCTGTTGAGCGAAGACTGGGATAGCCAGGATGTACATCACTTAGGTCTCCTCTTGCTGTGTATTATTTGCATTAATTCTAATGCACTGGGAATCACATACTAAAATTAGATTGCATGTGTCAGAGGCATATTAGCAGAAGGAACAAAGGGAGGCTCTTCAGACCAGGAAATAGGTCCAATGTCTGTGGAAGGAAAGGAGGGAAAGAGAATATCAGCTAGAAATAGGATCAGACTCAACACATTTCTGAGAAGTATTTACCAGGCAGATTGAAAATCCTAATGTAAAATTCCTGCCAAAATGAGTCTCTCTCAAAGCCTGGCCATGCTCAGCCATGGCTGTGTGCTTCTGTGAACATGAACTTGAAAGTGGATCCAGACTTCTATGGTTAGTCTGCATTTGAAAATTATAAAGGAGATCATTCTGGAAGGTGAGCTAGCTAGTGTGGGGCCATGATTGCGGTTACTATTTTTTTTAATTTCTATTTATTTATTTGCCAGGAGAGAGAGAGAGAGAAAGAGAGAGAAGAGAGGCAGACAGAGAATTGGCACACCAGAGCCTTCAGTCACTGCAAATGAACTCCAGGTGCATGTGCCCTTTGTGCATCTGGCTTATGTGGGTCCTGGTGGATCAAACTGGGATCCTTTGGCTTTGCAGGCAAATGCCTTAACTGCTAAGCCATTTCTCCAGCCCTGGGGTTACTTTAATGGAAGAGCAGATGGAGTTAAAAATCCCTGGAGATGAAGGAACTGATTTTCTAGGAAGGAAATCACATGTGTAGTTTTTGTTCTGACAAAATATGTGAGAACATGACTTAATGGAGTATATTAGTCAACTTCTCAATGCCAGTGCCAAGCACTTGACAGAAATCAGGTGACAGTGGGAGGGTTTATGTTAGTTTATAGTTCCAGATTAGAGCCCTCCATCATGCTGGAGAAGACATGGAAGCGGGAGCAAGAGGCAGCTGATCACATTCAAGACAGTGAGGAAGCAGAGCGCTAGGAATGTTTCTGCTCAGCCAGCTCTTTCCTTTTTATACACTCGAAGATCCCAGCCTATGGAATTGTGCCACTCACAGTTAAGGAGAATCTTCTCACGTCAATTAATCTCATCAAGGTAATCCCTCAAGGCGATTCTAGGTCCAGTAAGCAATCAGTATAAACCATCATGTGGAGGAAGGATTTAGTTTAGCTCATGGTTCCAGACATTTTAGTCCATGACCACCAGGCTTCTGTATTAATGGCCTGTCATGGCGAGGAGCATGCAGCAGGGCAGAGTGGTTCATCTCATGGTGGACAGGAGCCAGAGAGCAAGGTCTGGACACGCTATAGCTTCCAAGAACAACCTCCACCACCAGTGACCTCATCTTTATAAGCTTCTCCCACATCCTAATAATGACATCAAGTTGTGAATCCATCTATGGCTGAGTCCCAGAATGAAGTCACAGTTCTCATGATCCAATTAGCTGGCAAGAAGGCCTGTAACTCAAGCCATTTGGGGGACACGATACGGAAGCTCCAGCAAATGCTCAGGGAGGTACCAAGACTAAACCTAACACTGGAATGTTCCTTCCCTCTAGCCATGTCTGTTTAAGGACATTGAAAAAGATGGTGTGCATGCCAGAATTTCTTGATGTTATAAACTAATGCCAGGTGCATGCGCAACTTTTTGTGGAAAGATGGCTTAGCACTTAAGACGCTTTCATGCGAAGCCAAAGAACTCATGTTCAAATCTCCAGGTCCCACATAACCAGACACACAGTGATGTAAGACCACAATGTTGCACATGCTCCACAAGGGGGCAAAAGCATTTGGAGTTCATTCACAGCAGGCTGAAGGTCCTGGCCAGCCCATTCTCTCTCTCTCTCTCTCAAAACAAAACAAAAACCTAGTTCTTTTTCTTTGAAGTTTAGGACATGAAAGTATAGGCAGTATGGAAAGAAAAATAAAGAAAGACTAATTAGGGTAAGAAAAAGATTATTGGTAAGATGTAGAAACAATAAAGGCACAAGTTAAAGTGGGGGAAAGGTGAATCTTCTTTGGTACAAATCTTGGCAAATCTTGCAAGTTGACAGTAAAGATAAGTAACTTCCCTGAGCCTCTTTCCTCATCTGTGAAGAAGACACGGTACCACAACACACAGCAAGTGTTAATGGAGGGGCCCAACACCCAGCCTAACATTGGAGGTGTCCTTCCCTCTAAGAAAGTAGTTAAGCTCACTGAAAATTATTCATTTCTCACTAAAAACTACATAGCTGCTATTTTTAAAGTATTAATCTCTTTTGCATTAAACTTAATTTCCTGTTAGGATAATGATGACATTAGCTTTAGCAATTTGAAAGCTGTTACTTTTTCTCTGGCCAGGTACTACGTTCACCACAGCTCCCATCGTGCACTACTGATGGGCAGAGGGAAGCAAACTCCAGGCCAAAGGGCTTTGTTTTCCCTTTCCAACACCACCTCGATTAGTCAGTGCGCATTCCTGCCCAATCTCGTTGGAGATTTGAATTACACATTGTTTGCTAAGCCTGATGCTTGGCCAAAGAGGTACTTAATGGCACTTATGAAAGAAGTAATGATCAAATGACACCACCTCTCCTGAGCATCATTATCTCTGTGATGAGTGAAACTTTAAGCCTCACTGTGTGCCTGGTTCCTTTGATGATGGCACTCTGTGCATAGAGCTGACCTAAGATGATCATGTTTGGCGACTAGACATAATAGCTGGAGAACTAAGGTCATGTCACGTTGGTACTTTCAAACAGAGGAGTAAGGGGACTTACTTTGAAGTTGGAAATAAGTGCTCATTATTGATAGCAAGCCTCTATAAAGAGTGTCCAGGAAAGCCTCACTTCAAATTCCATTTTGTGAAGTGTCCATTATGCTTTTACAATGTTTTATTATTTTTATGCTCTGAAAAAATTTCCAGCTGAATATTTTTAAAAAATATTATAGTAAAGAAAAATAGTGCAGCACTGATGCCTTTTTGAACCTCTCCAGGTTGGGTTTCAACATATACATATTAAAATTGCCGGGCGTGGTGGTGCACGCCTTTAATCCCAGCACTCGGGAGGCAGAGGTAGGAGGATTGCCGTGAGTTCGAGGCCACCCTGAGACTACATAGTGAATTCTAGGTCAGCATGGACCAGAGTGAGACCCTACCTCGAAAAACGAAAAACAAAAAACAAACAACATATACATATTAAAATGAATACAGAAGAAAATGCAACTTTAATAATTGTGATAGAGTAAGTAATTCTCTTACTTCAAACAAATCTACAGATAAACAGATGATAGATTGCTGATAGATACAACTTCTCTCCATTCTGATCACCATTCCACATTTAAGGACTGATGGTGGGCTGGGGAGAGGGCTTAGTGGATAAAGTATTTGTCACACAAGACTGAGTATTTGAGTTGGATCCTCAGTCCCCATGTTTAAAATACAGCTGGAAGTTATGATGGGCCTCTATAATCCTAGTACTCTGATGGCAAGATGGGGGGTGGTGGTGGAGATAGGAGAGTTTGTTGGCATCTCCAGGTGGTTGGATCAAGGAACAACAATGGTTGAGTAAGATGGAGAGAGACTCTGTCTCAAATGAGGTGGAACAGCAAAGGCTATTCTGAAAGCTGTCCTCAGACCCTCACATGTATGCTGTGGCATGTACATGCACACACACACACACACACACACACACAAATTGATTTTATTTATTTATTTATTTTTATTTTTGGTTTTTTGAGGGAGAGTCTTACTCTAGCTCAGGCTGACCTGGAATTCACTATGACATCTCAGGTTGGCCTTGAACTCACGGCAATCCTCCTACCTCTGCCTCCCGAGTGCTGGCATTAAAGGCTGTGCCACCACATCCAGCCAAGAATTGATCTTTTTATAGAATTTCTTTCCTAATCAGAAATGGCTCTTCCTACTTAATACCTCCAAACCTCTTATTTATTTAACTTTATGTTTTCATAAATATTTAATAAATGTCTACTATACTCCACCAACATGATAAATATACGAGACGCAAAATGAGTAGTTCACTGAGAGAACAGAGTCGTGAAACACAGGTACGCAAATTCAAGAAGAGTGACACACATAGTATTGAAGAAGGATGGAAGACAAATCATTCCACTTGAATGAACCAAGGAGGACAACCCGGAGGAGGAGTAAAACTTTGAGGAGATAGAAGAGATCTTGGGTGAGTCGCATGTGTGGTGGTTGGCAGTGAAGAGAGAGAAGAGCTCAGAAGGGGAAGAGTTTAGGATATCCGTGGTTCTGAGAGCATCGAGTAGTGAACCAAGATGGTAATGAAGAGAGCACCAAGCATGAGAAACCTCCAGTCAAATATTCAAAGCTATGCAAAACCCATGGGCTCGCCCTAAGTTCTATCACAACATAAACCCGGTCTTAAAGACGTTCTGGTGTGATTTAATTAGTAGGGACATTGAATGTGATAGCGTCCTACAATTATGCATAACCCCCCTTTTGACAATCTCAGAATTTTTCTCAATGATGTCTGTTTTCATCCTGAGCTGCATTTTTGAGAAGATTTGTAAGATGAGAACTTCAGAAGTGAATCATTAGTTCAGGTATCAGACATTAAAAAGTGACACGTTTAAAGGTTGGACAACGTATTAGTGCATTCCTTATGAAGGATTTTCTTGTAAATGTCAGAATGAGGAAGCAAGAAGACGAATCAACTATTTCAGGTGCGGGAGAAGCAGCAATGTAAAACACAGAAGAAAGGGAATCCATCTTGTTTAGGGACTTGTGAATTAGTTATCTTTGTGATACCAGTATGGTTTTATAAAGCTGATTGAAATGGGTAGTATTGATCATTGCTGACTATAACACTTACCATAAGTCTCATCTTAAATATCCCGCAAGAGACCCATGAGTGAAAGGCTGGGTTTCAGGTGGTGCTGTGTTAGAAGCAAGGTGGTAGAAACATTGACAAATGAGGCCCTGAGCTAGGTGTTCAGGTCATCTGGGATGGTGGTGCTAGCCCTCAGTGCGACTGTAGAATCCTAATCCCACGAGGAAAGCAGGTTCATTCTGCCACACACTGCACTGATGCTGGGCTGCCTGCCACAGGCCTAGAGCAATACAGTCAACGTATCATAGACTAGAACCTCCCATACTTTGAGTGAAATAAACTTTCTCTATTTGTTTTTACTTATTTATTAGAGAGAGAAAGAGGGAGAGATAAAGAGAATGAGAATGGGCATGTCAGGGCCTCCTCCCCCTGCAAATGGACTTCAGACACATGTGCCACTTTGCATATCTGGCTTTCTGTGAACCACTTTGGATCAAGAATGCTCCACCTTATCAAGAGCCCATATGTAACAGGATTTGGACCCCAGCCACAGTGCTATTGGGAGAGTGGTCCTTATATCACTGGTGTGACCAAATACTGGACAGTTGACGTGTAGGTTCTCCAGCCTGTGTTGCGTTTAAGCCTGGGTTGTGTTCATCCCAACCCTATGACTTCACCCACAGCAAGGTCAGTATCTAATCTCCGAGCCTTTAGTTGTCACTAAGCCTTGAGGTGTTCCCAAATAAAGTCACAGACATCAGAGAACAGAGACAAGACAGCCCTAAAGCACCTTCTTTGGAGTCCTATCTCAGAGAAGAATGAAAGCCTAAGGAAATGATGATTTGGCACCACTGAGTTTGAATTGGTTTACCAGTCAGCAATAGTCACCGACTCAGCCACTCACTTCAGCACAGGCTGGGCCAAAACAACAATTTCTTTCTCATGTTCCTTTCAGGTACAGCTTAGGGTGGGGTATTTCAATGACACTTAACAAAATTCTAAAGGGAACAAAAATATAAGAAATTTAGAATGTGTATGTTGCATAATTATTCCTGGGGAGCTGTGAGCAAATGACAACGAACCAAAGTAATTATTCTATCAAGTCCAACTCACTGAACCAATGAATTTGGGGGTTTACTTACAACAACATGCATGGGGGTTGCTTACAGATGTGTGGGTTACTCAAGGGCACATATATCATCAAAACATGCCACCCCATCATGGATGATGACTTTACAGAAGCTTCACCAGGCAGCTCTGCCTTTGGATAGCTTTCTACTTCTCATATGTCCTAGTACCTTCTAAGGTCATGTGCAGGTTGGGGATAGGAGAGAGTGATGGCTGAGGCTCAGGTTGTAGGTCCTAGAACTTTCCTCCCTTTTGCTGCTAGGAAGAGCTGATAGCACCATTGTGGAAAAACTTAACTATCACTGTTCTGCCTGCTTCACTGACAGGATTCTCTCTCCCCGGTGATAGTGAGGGTTTAGTCATGCACACACAGAGGACAAAGCTATACTACAACAGCAAAAACAACTTAATGTTGGGATTGAGGAGATGCTCTTCAGTTAAAAGTGATTGCCTACAAAGCTTATCAGCCTGGCTTCAACTCGCTAACGCCCACATAAAGCCACTCACAAGCCAGAATTGCTTGCAACACAAAGAGACCCTGTCTCAAAGCAAATGGAGCCTGGACAATGCCTCTGACATCCACGCACCACACACTCTGTACAGTGCTCACGCACAATCGCACACATGAATAGAGGACAGTACATAGAGGGATGGATGCTAGACAGACAAACTTCAAGCTTACAAACGTTCAATTTTTGATATGAGTATATCAAATTTATCACCCAGTATGCATTTATTTTATATTTTTGGCCCTTTTTGCTACAGTTCTTCCTTTTGTACTTTTTCTTCTACAAGGAAAACAACAGAAATACATATTCTCAGATAAACAACATAATACAATTAAAAAAAAAAAAAAGAAAACCTACCACTCTGAACACAAAAAAACACTCTCCTACCAATCCTTTTCTGGGGAAGTTAAGTAGAACTTCATCAAACAGATAATAATTAGGCCAGGTCTTTAAAGACATTGTGTAGCTAGGAAGTACCTAAACTCAACAAGTATTTTGAAGATAGAATGGAAAATGTAGAGTGCTCAGGGGACACAGAAAGAGTAGTCACATCATAGTTGCCAGCAATACACTGTGAACCCCTAACGTCCTACTTAAATTTTTTTTGAAAATTTTTTATTTATTAGAGAGAGAGACAGAGAGAGAGAGAGAGAGAATGGACACACCACGGCCTCAAGTTGCTGCAAACAAACTCTAGACGCATGTCATACCTCATGCATCTGGCTCACGTGGCTCCTGGGGAATTGAACTTGGGTCCTTTGGCTTTGCAAGCAAGAGGCTTAACTGCTACACCATCCCTCCAGTCCCTCTAATGTCTTTCTAAGGGCAGTGCAGGAGCAGATGAGAGTGATGGCTGAAAAATAGAAACTTCTCCAACACCTCAGCCAAATCAGACAATATGAACATTTTCCTCCAAACATGCAACCACTATGTGAATCTGAAACTTACTTTTATAAATTTAAATACTATAGAAATGTGTCTTTAACCAAAACTGCTTCATATTTTCTATTTCAGTATTATTTACAGAGCTATTTTAAAACATAATTCTTTTTAATTGAATATTTAAATAATTTACAATAAAGACTTTTGAAACTTCTGAAAAATTTCACCATATTTCCCCTTCATTTATCCTTTTCTGCAAATGATCTGAAAAATCAAAGCCATTTTTAAACTTGAAAGACCATTTTACTTAATAAGTGTTAATAGGGCTTATAATCACAGCCTTATAAAGCTACTCAAAAACTCAAGAGAAATAGTGATTAAAGACATTTCATTTTAGAAAAATTCACCATTTTGTTTCAAGAGTAGAGCTTAAATGTCCCAAATGCGTGTAGTGTATTTGGGTATCTTAGTGTTCAAAGGATGGGGCAATGATGATGAGCAAACAGGGATTTGTACTGACATGGAAAACCAGCTGTAATTTAAACATTCATTGGAGAACATTTTGAATTTGCAAAAACGTTTGTATCTAAAGCCAAAATGTCTAGGATCCCACTTTCCCCAACATCTGAACACTGAATATATTCCCTATCATTGGGAGCCATAGTTTTTTAGACTTTGAAGTGTTCCATTCAAGGCCCTTCTGTCTTTCAGGGTTTCCATTGAGAAATCTGAACTAATTCTGATGGGATTGCCTTTGTATGTAACGAGTTGTTTCTCTCTTGCTGCTTTTAGCACTCTCTCTTTGTTTTCATTGTTACAAGTTTTAACTATGACGTGCCTTGGAGAGTTTCTCCTTTGGTCCTGTCTGTTTGGTGTTCTGTGAGCTTTTTGTATCTGGATGCGTCTCTCTTTTGAGAGACTAGTAACATTTTCTTCAATAATTTTGTTGAATATGTTCTCTATGCCTCTGGACTGGATTTCCTTTCCTTCTAGTATGCCTGTGATCCAGACGTTTGGTCATTTTAGGGTATCCCACAGTTCCCTCATATTCTGTTCACGTGATTTTTTTTTTTTTTTTTTGAACTTAACAAAGTTTTGGCCTCCTGATCAATTTCTTCTGTCTTGTCTTCCGGCTCAGAGGTTCTGTCTTCCACATGAGTGACGTTGTCAGTGAGGGGTTCTAGAAAGGTTTTCAAAAGCTCTATTTGATTTTTGTTTGCTCTTGTGTTATTTTGCATCATGCCCTTCTTTATTTATTTATTTATTTTTTTGAGATCTGATTTTCCTGATGCTTCCTGGAATTCATTCTTGCTTTTTGATCAAGTCTTCATTAAGCTTAATCAACTGGTTATTGAGATCTTCCATTTGTTGACACTCCTTCAATTCACTTGTATCTCTTTTGAAGCTTCTAAGGTTTCCTCCAATTAACATCTCTGTTTTCTCAGTTGGTGGTGATCTATGTTTTCTGACTTTCATTGTTTTTTGTTGTTGTTTTTTGTTTTGCATTATGGTTTATCCATCTTGGGGAAACATTTTATTCTACTGAGGGAAAAGCAAGTATTTATCCTTGTAGGATCTTCAGTGGATGTTATGTCTTAAACGTGAACCAGATTGGTGTACGATGGGGTTATAAGTGCAGATGCAGATTGTAGAAATTGCAAATACATCTAAGGTACCTGGGGAAGTGGGAGGTGGGGAACAGGGAGCTGTGGCGTACACATTCCACTTGCATATGCTCTTCAGCATTTGGGGATCAGGGACTGGGGAAGCAGGAGCCGGGAAGCTGGAGAGCCAGGGGCAAGAGACTATCTCCTACAGTGGCCCCTGTACCCTCTGGCTCAGGGGAATAATAGGGATTTGGATATCCAGAGGCCAGTCAAACAGGAAACCAGAGCAAAAGGCCTGCTTCTGCAGCCCAAATCCAGGGACCAGGCGGCCCCAAGCCAGCAGCAGGGGAACTGGAACCAGGGAACTGGGAGGTGGGGAGGGAACCTGGGATGCTGGCCTGGCCCCTGCATTTTGCAGAAAGTACAGTAAATATGTTTATTTAATGCACCAAACGTGAATATCCTTTGTCCTGATTCAGTCTGGGATGTGAGGGTGATCTGACTGCAACATCTGTCACCCCATTGATCTTCAGAGTTGATTCAAATGATCTGGCTGGCTAGGCGGGTGTCCCCTTCCTCCCTCACAGCTCCATGTACATCCCTCCTGAAGCTGCACCCTTGGTCGAAAAGGACGACCTTCCCCAATGGAGGAGGTCGGGTCTTCGATCAAGGGTGTATGAGTAGCTTCACTGCCCTGCTAGAACCTCCAGACAAGCTCTCAGTCTGAATTAATGAGCACACACCTGTAACTAGGTACCCTTGAGGAGAGCTCCCTGAGATGGCTCAACAATGTGCACATATGGAGACTCGCTCTGTCTGGCCTCCCCCTGACCCCCATCTGATGCATATGTCCTCTGCTCTAACCATGCTCCTCTGCTCTAACCATGTTCCTCTATTTCTTGAGAACCCCAAAACCTTCCTCGGAGCCGTGGCCTTTGCTGTCCCTCCACTTGAGAGGCTTCCCTCAGGAGACCTGTTGATTCACTCTGACATTTGATACAATTATCTGTCCCAACACCGTATTGTAGAGAGGTTTTCCTTGGCTATGCGTTCTTCTCAACCAACATTCACAATTCCTACCCTGCATTGCTTCCCTCTGGAGCATTTACACATTTCACTTGTTTGCAGTGCATTTTGTCTGTGCATCAAAACAACAGGTGTCATGATGTCAAGGATGTTGTCAGTGTGTTTAAGAGATTTACCCTCAGTGCTTAAAATGGAACCTAGGGCTGGCATGGTGGCTTAGCGTTTTAAAGTACTTGCCAGCAAAGCCAAAGGACCCAGGTTTAATTCCCCAGTACCATCCAAAGCCAGATGTACGGGTGGTGCATGCATCTGGAGTTCTTTGCAGGGGCTAAAGGCCCTGCAATGCCCATCTCTCTCTCTCTCTCTCTCTCTCTCTGTCTCTTAAGTAAATAAATAAATAAAATATTTTTTTAAAAAAAAGATTCTAGCAGACAGTTATTAAATGAATGGATGAAGAAACAATTGAAATGAGAATGAATGAAATAAGTTATGTAGGTTAAGAAGATCAAGCTATTTTCCCATCTACAAAACCTTCTTGACAGTGTGGCTTGGGACAGTCCTGCCCACCATCTTCAACTCTTCCCTTTGTGCCTTGTTCTTATCAACAAACTGCAAAGTGGGGGTTTGGAAGTAACATTTGTTCATGGCCATATCCTAAACATGCCTGATCTGATCCTGAGAGGAAGCTAAGCAGGGTCTGGCCTGGTTGGCACTTGGATATACAAGGAAGAAACATTTAATCTTTGCTTCACACCTGTCTAGTTTTTTTTCTCTCAGCATGTTTCTGTAATCAGTGATCCCTCTAAAGTTTTCTCTTTGTTCCACCAGATGGCACTATGCCTTCAGTGTCCACAGCTGCATAGGTATTCAAAGTTGTTTCCATTCTCCATAGTGTGTGAACCTGTGTCCTTAATGAATGGGCTAAAAACATACTCCGATCAATGGTCTACACACCACTTTTTTTTTAAATGGAAGGAAGCCTAGCTACATTATAGTTCATGAAATGTTTATAAAAGCCAATCCAAAAGGCAATGCAGACATTGGTCTCTACAGCAAAAGCTGAAAATTGGTTTTCATGCAAATGTTATCTCATCCTCACACTGTGAAACTAAAGTGATAAAGAGATGGTGAATAAATCAGGTTGGATGTGGCATGCATATACATCCACACCCCGCATCTTCTACATCAATATGCCACCTAAATTGCTCAAGTCAGGTTTGATGGAAATGATTTCTGTACTGTGCACTGTGAGGCAGACCAACTGCCAGTACATTCATGAAAGAAAAAAATATAATTATTTCCATTACATAAAGAGAGGCACATTAGGGGTGGCCTTGTGTTATTCAGCTGCAAGTTTGTACAAACAGAAGAAATATAGAAATTAGATTTTCCCTGGCTTTACATAGAATTTTAAGTAGCCTGGCTAGCACACTTTACAAATCTTTTATTTACTTCAAAAGGCTTTCAAAGTAGTTGTGATGGCTCCAAGGTCTCACAACATATGTCACAGCGAGTAACCTGGAAATCTTTGAGAATATTTAAAAATATCCAGCTTAGAATCATCTCATTAAAACATGTAGTCAATGTCATTGGAAGTTTTCTTTTCATTTCATTTTTAAACAGCAGTGAGGAGAGTGGACACCGTGTCTCGTTTTAGATGTTAGTGGGAATGCTTCAAGTTTTCCCTCTTTAGTATGATTCATGCCTTAGATCTGCTATACATAGCCTTTATTATATTGAGAGATCATCTTGCCATGGCTAGTCTCTACAGTGTTTTAATCATGAAGTGATACTGTATTTTGATGAAGGCTTTATGCAAATATTGAAAAGGTCATGTGATTTCTTCCCGTCCGTCTATTTATGTGATGTATTACATTTATTGATCCCCATATGTTGAACCCTGCATCCTTGGTATGAAGCTTATTAGTTCAAAACAGATGGAACTTTTGATGTGTCCTTGCATTTGATGTGCAAGAATTGCGTTGAGGGTTTTTGCATATAAATTCAACAGGGATTTTAAGGTATAATTTTCTATTCTTGTTTCTCTATCTGGTCTTAGTGTAATGCTGGCTTCATGACTTTTATTATTATTTATTTATTATTTATTTTGGTTTTTTGAGGTAGATCTTGCTCTAGCTCAGGCTGACCTGGAATTCATTATGTAGTCCCAGGGTAGCCTTGAACTTTTGGTGATCCTCCTACCTCTGCCTCCCGAGTGCTGGGATTACAGGCGTGCGCTGCCACGCCTGGCTTGCAGCTTTTATTTTATTTCTGTTTTGTGAATATACTCATAATTGCATCTTTGGCTCTCCGTCTGGAGGTTCCTCAAAGTAATTTTCACTGGAGGGTTCTCTATAGGCCTAGACATTCTTGGGCGGGTATTTGCATTGGTTTCTTGTGTTGTTTCTATTACACTGGAGTTTGCCCATTTGGAGAGTCCTTGTGTCTTGCAACTGCAGCTTTTGTGGAGCCTGTGTCTTGATCTAGGTGGGTTTAATTTGTGGTCTACCCATAGGTCTGGGCTGGGCACACAGCAAGCTGATCAAGTCTCCTCCTTGTGTGTGCAGAATTTAGGCAGATATTGGCTAGATCCTGGATGGTCTCAATGCTCAGGTATGGAAAGTGCTGTCAACTCAGGAGACCCCATTCTGGGTGGCACAGACAGGTAGGACAGCAAGCGAGTCAGCACCAAATGGGGCTGATCTCTATCTAATCTCAGCTAGTGGGGGCTGGGGTTGTACCCAAGGGGGGAACTTTCACCTGGATCCTGTGCAGCCTCCTCAGTGCCCAGAGCTGGGGAATGTGATTGGTGCAACAGTCGCTATTCCAGGCAGCACAGATGAGCAGGCCTGGGGCCATTTCCTGTCTTAAATACCAGGTTTTCTTTGCTTCATGCTAGCACCAGCAAGACAGTGTTGTTGCTTTTCTCTGATCTGTGGAAGAATGGGACTCCACTAGTCAGTGTTCTAAAAGACAATCCCCTCTGGCTTTGTTGGTCTTCTCATTATACATGCTGTTATAATTTGAATTATTCCCACTCTGAATTGTATTAATCTTCTGTGGATTTATCTTGACATGCCTTGACTAATTTCATGGGACAGGGCCCTAAGCTTGTCAATGTTTGTTCTCTTCCAATATCCCATAAGTTGACTTTAGGTTTTCTAAATTCTAGTTAATTCAATTCCATAATTTGGGATAGGTAGTTTTTTTAAATTAATGTTCAATCAAGACAGTTGGGGGTTTTATGTGTGCATTATGAAAAGGTATGGTTCTTACTTTGAAAAACATGAGGATTTTCAACTTAGTTCCTGGTCTTTGATCTCCATCTTCACTGCACCAAAGACCCTGCTGGGCAGGGTTTCAAACATGCTCTCTAGGAAACCTCATGAGATTTCTTCATGGTCAGTTATATGTGCTGTCTTTAAAAATAGAAACAACTAGATCTATTTTATATTTGCCCATTGATTAGAAGTGCCTGTATTATCTCCTAAAACCTTACTAAAAGTTTCTTTATTAATAGCTGAGAATATGGGTAAAACACACACACACACACACACACACACACACACACAAACACACACTAGCTTACTATGAGCATTTGGACAATATAATGTCACTTTTATAGTTCTCACAATGTTTGCTAAATGTCCTTTAATGTCACTTGTGATTTCATTTCATATTTATGAGATGTTTTGATGTTTCCTTCAACAAATTTCTATAAAAATTAAAATAATTATCTAATCAAAGTTTGAGCTAATTAATACTTTCCTTGGGGTGGTAAAAGTGTTTGAGATCAGCACTGTGTCACACACATGTTGCAGTCAAAACACACACTACCATTTTCTCAGGAAGATGTGAAAATCATACTAACATGAATGTGGAATTCAAGAGGAAAAACACCAGAATACGTGAGTGGAGAAAGGTGTCACCCCTTTAGGGGAAACGCAAAATTAAAAAGGAATACATACTGTTTGTATACACTAGGCAGCCCAATCCTAACCACAGTCTGACCAACTCTAATGGGACATGAATCCTTACACTGAAGTCAAACTTTTTTTAACCCTTCTCACACTGGCTCATAGGGACCTATGGATGGGTTGCCTGTGCGCCTGCGTGAGCTTGTGCATATAAGTATCTGTCCATGTGTGACAGCTAGTGTCACGCGGAAGCGGCCCTGGGGTTTCCAGGTAGCACAGGGTTTTATAGTCACATACACTTGATAACATACAAGAAATGGAAGCTAGAATGATCTCCAGGAGGCAGTTTGGCAACTGAAGAGACCCTGAGAGGCAGTAGGACTTGTCTGAGGTGACGCTTCTGGCAGGAGGGAGGCTGTGCATGGTACCCCATTCTGCCTCTTCCAGGCTGAGGAGCTGGTGGAAGCCAGAGCAGTGGGGTGGAGCCTGCTGCTGGAACTGTGTTCAATTATCCCCAGAGCAAAGAGAGGGCAGCTCTAGAGTCCATTGGGAAGATCTTGTCTGAGGAAGAGATTCAGTTAACAGGTGTCCAAGAAGGGACCTCACCTTCTTGACAATGGCCAGCAGGTCCTGGAAACAGTGGTGACCAGGTAGATATAGTCTACAGGCCATCTGAACTGACACACTTGTCTGGGGAGAGAAGGAAGTTCTCTTGTTGCTTTTTAAGATCTGTAGACACAGTTTCAGTACTGCCTGGAATACGGGCTCTTGGCACCTCTGGAGACGCTGAGTACAAGTTTGTGCCCAGCATATCAGGACACCTTCTCATAGGGACCCAAAGGTGATACTGGACATCCCATAGCTGGCCCATGCAAGCCACTAAACCTCTGTGATACTCTGGGGCTGCCACAGCCCTTCGTGTGTGTGTGTGTGTGTGTGTGTGTGTGTGTGTGTGTGTGTGTGTGTGTTTACCTAGAGAAACATTCTTTCTGCGCATTTTCGACTTCCATGCATGACAACGAGTAACTTAGCAGTTTGTTCATGTTTCCACGCTTGAATCATACTTCCTTGTCTCTCTGCATGGTAAAAAGGTGTCAGCTGGCAATTTCTTCCTTTATTAACAACTTCCATAATTATAGACAATAGACGATGATATTTTCCTCCTTTCCCCCACTTTCCCCTTCACAAATCCACTCTCCATCATATCCCTTCCCCCTCCCCATTAGTCTCACTTTTATTTTGATATCGTCATCGGCTGGCGCTATTGATACTGACAATCTCAACTACATGGAGAACCCCGAGAACTACTTCAAAACTGTAGTGCAGAAGTCAGATCATGTTTTTGTCTGCTCAGTCCTGGCTGTATACCCAGGGCTCACCCCCACCTGGAAGGTCCTGGATCTCATAATGTAACAGTGAGTGCCCATATCAAGTCCAGAGGAATGCAAGACTTATTTATTTTTGAGAAAGAGAGAGAGAGAAAATTGGCATTCCAGGGCCTCAGCCACTGAAAACAAATTACAGATGCTTGAGCCACCTAGTGGGCAAGTGTGACCATGCACTTGCCTCACCTTTGTGCATCTAGCTAAAGTGGGATCTGGAGAGTTGAACATGGGTGCTTAGGCTTTGCAGGCAAGTGCCTTAACTGCTAAGCCATCTCTCCAGACCAAGCCTCCTTTCTTTTTGGTTTGGGGAGGACTTGGCTGTCACTGAGGCTGTGTGTTCTCATAGGCTGTGTTCAGGACTAAGTGGGATTGTGCCCTGGCAGTGTTGTGTCTGAGAGGGAAAAGAGCTGGGGTTCTGGTGGGTGACATTCACCACCCTATGTGAAAAGATGCACTCTGTCTAACACCACCATTTCTTGGAGCTGTGCAAACTCCATGTTCCATTTGTAAAGAAGGTTCCAGATGCCACCCAGCATACCTGGCATAAATAGCACATGATAGAAGACCCCACTCAAAGGGCACTCCAAGATTCTCTGTGCCCACGGAGATATCTGGGAAGGAGCTACTCGTGTTCACTCACTGCACAAACACATACAAGCACCTGTGACTGCAGAAAGTTCCCCAGGCACTTAACACATAACAATTTTTAACTCTGCCCCTTCTCTTGGGCTTCTATCCCATTCTAAACTGAGCTAGCCCCTCTATATGTACTGGTGGGTGGGGGCCATAGGACCTGAGGGCTGACAACACCCTCCTGACTTCCTCCAGAGACTCATCTTTCCAGCCTGATTGTAAGAAGGACCAGAAAAAAAAAAGAAGTGAGTGGGCTTTGGGTGCAGAGGGAGGTCAGCTCCCCTCTGCAGTGTGGATATTTGGGGAGCTAGTGCTGGAGGGCTAAGCAATGGCCATCAGCCTCTTCTAGTGATTTCCACCAAAGGACTAATATCTGGGATTCACCAACTCAAGTACTTAAGCCAACTCTATAACTGTACTTGCAATAATCAATTTGTAAACATGGAACCAACTTAACATAAAACATGTTAGACACGTGAAGTTAAACGGACATCCTCAAGGAGAAACACTAAAATAGAAATGGCGGCTGCCTCATGATGAGCCTTAATGGCCTAAAGTACCCCTGATACATAAGCAGACAGGTCTCTAGCAAGGCCGCTTAGCTGATTTATCCTTCTGAACCAATCAAAATCTCCTGGCTGCCCAAACCTGTGTTTTCACTGCCATGAGAAAACATCCCACCAGTTAATTACCCTGCTGTAAAGGCCCCCCTAATGCACTGAAATGAAACACTGTCCCGTTTAACACTAAATTAGGTCTCACTAATATTTTCTATTTTATTACCTATTTGTGCATGTATGCATATGTTTGTATGTATGTATAGGTATGATATGTGTGTATATGGTTAAGCATGTGCTGTGGTATGCACATGGACATCAGAGAATAACCTCAGGGTGTTCAGAGAAACTTCTTTAAAATTTGTATTTATTTATTTACTTGAGAGAACACAAGAGAAAAAGAAGCACACAGGAAGAGAGAGAGAGAGAGAATGGGTGTGCCAGGGCCTCCAGCCACTGCAAATGATCTCCAGGTGCACATGCCACTTTGTGCATCTGGCTTACGTGGGTCCTGGGGAACCGAAGCAAGGTCCTTTAGTTTTGCAGGCAAACACCTTAACTGCTAAGCCATCTCTCCAGCCCCAGAGTTATATTTCTTAAAGTAAGCTGTAAATTCCTTCAGTTTTGGTATATAGGATATTTCCATTTTAGAAATCCACATTGAATTACTCTGAGGGAGTTTTAGAAAGTCTAATGTCAGAAGGGAGCAATTACTTTACAGGACTCCAGTTTTTCAGAAAAGAAAAAATTTATGGGATGAGGAATTTTCTGTAGAGTAAGAATTTGTTGCCAGGCGTGGTGGCGCATGCCTTTAATGCCAGCCATTGGGAGGCAGAGGTAGGAAGATCACTGCGAGTTAAAGAGGCCAGCCTGAGACTACATAGTGAATTCCAGATTTCAAGTTAGCCTGAGCTAGAGAGAGACCCTACCTGAAAACAAAACAAAACAAAAACAGGAAAAAAGAAAAGAGGACAAAAAAGAATTTACTACTGGGAGAACATTTCAAGTAACTATGAGGAACCCCCAATCCCCAGTCCTGTAGTGGAGTCTGGGTACAGTCAGTGAGCGCTCTTAGTGGGGAATCCCCAGGGCTTCCTTTTTAGGAAGTGGGCCCACACTTTTGCTTGTAAGGTTTAGACCGCCATATGCCTTAGGCTCCCCTTAGGCCTTACAAAGATCAAAGTAAAGGAGACAAAGGAGAAGTGATAGGAAAAGCTTCTTGATCTGTTAGAGTACCTTGGCTGCTGAAGTAAGCTTCCAGGGAAAACAGTTGAGAAGCACTAGGAAAATTAGACAATATGTGCTTGTCTGCAGTGGCAAGAGACCTTAGTGCACCCATATACATCTATGCAAATAAATAAATAAATAATAAATAAATTTCTAAAAATAGGTTAAACTTAGTGTTTTTCTATATAGCTAACAATTTGGCACCATCATTTTGAAGCAATTTAGCTTTTCTCTGTTAGTATAACATTTGTCATGTGATAACCTGCTATCAGCTCTCTAAAGCTAACAAGATTATCATAGGACCATTGTGTCTAAAGGGAAATTGCTCATCAAAGGAGGGTCTTATTTTGCCCATTGTCCTATTTTCTCATCTTTGACCAGCAGAATGGGAGTGGTGGTGGATTTGGTTGTGGACTACAATATACTCTGAGGATGGTGCTCTACCTAGGATGGAGCCACATGCTGAGTTCATCTGGAAGCCCAGCTGTGGGCTTTGAGGAATTAGTGTGCATTAACTGTACAGCACACCGGGCTTCATTGTGAGTTTCATATTCACCATGCATACAATCTGCGTTGATCTTATTCACACCCCCTGTCTTCTCTTCTTTGAAGAATTAGTGTGCATTGACTGTACAATGTACCGGGTTCACGCATGCATACAATCTGCTTTGATCTTATTCACCCCCCTCTCTTCTTTCTTCAGTCTCCTTCCTCTGCCCTGCAAGTGCTCCTTCGATTTCCACGTCACCTTTTTGTTTTGCTCAGGTTACACAAATGAAAGGACACAGGGTAGTTGTCTTAAAACACCAGTTTTGATGACACAACACAGCTGCTTTCCCAGTTCTAGCCTGACCACCTCTAGACTTATTTTCCAAAAAATATAATATAAGGTTCTACTTACACTTTGGTTGATTGGAGTTGTTCTCTCATTTTGTTCTAAAATTTCCTCCAGCACTTTGCCGTCAGGAAGCAATGACCTGCAGGAAGTTCTAAAACTTAAGATAAGAGTACATTTTCTTTTTCCAACATGTCCCCTTGACCTTATATTCTGTCTGGCTTTGACCCACAAGCAATGGAGCCAGCCAACTGCAGACTGAAACCTCTGAAGCCATTGGTTAAAATAAATCTTTCCTCCTTTGAAACTGTTTCTCTTGGGTATGTGTGATCGTGACAGAAACAGACTAGCAATGCACACAAGTCAGATCTCCTTGGCTTTCTAGCCTAACTCAATAGCTTCCCCATTATAGCTAAAACACACCTCATTCATTCAAGTGTACAGTCAGTGTTCTGTGTCTGTTTGCCAGTCTCCTCTTTCACAGGTGTTACCTTGTTTAGCACATTCCATCTAAATCTGATTATTCTGCACCAGCGCCATTAGGTCAAGTTCTTTCTCTTCTCCTGGCTGCTCATAGAAGATGCCATGTCTTCACAGAGAGATCCGCCCTGTCTTCACATGGCTAACTCCTCTAGTCCTCTTTGGAGTCACAGTTTAAAATTCTATTTTCTTGGAAATGCCTTTTCTGACCTTTCTTTCTTTCTTTTTCTTTTTTTTTTTTTTTTTTTTTTTTATTTGAGAGAGACAGTGAGAGAGAGAGAGGAAGAGGCAGAGAGAGAATGGGTGCACCAGGACCTTTTCAGCCACTGTGAATGAACTCCAGACACGTGCACCCCCTTGTGGGCATGTGCGGCATTGCATGCTTGCATCACTTTTGCATCTGGCTAAACATGGGACCTGGAGATTGGAACCTGGAGGTCCCCAGGCTTTGCAGGCAGGCACCTTAACTGCTAAGCCATCTCTCCAGCCCACTTTTCTGACCTTTCTATCTAAAGCTGATCCCCCTGTGATGGTCACAGACCACACATTATTCAGCTACTAGGATACATAGAGGTTATTTTTATGTGTTTGTTACCTAAAATGAAGTAATGAACAATGAGGGAACAACCACATCTATTTTCTTCATCATTGTTTTACCAAAATCAGAGTCTAGCATAAAAAGAAGAGAAAAGAAAAGAAAAAAATTGGTTCTTTATTCTAATTATTGTTATACACTTCAATATAGTTTAATAATTGATGGTATAATGGCCCCAAACATTATGATAGCTTTTGCATAGTTTTCAATTTCATAAGTTTCTGTGTTTTTTTTTTTTTGTATTTCAAAACACTTTTGAATGTTTTATTGTAACTATGGAGCATATTAGGTAAAAAGTATATTTTTGTCTTCTATTCCAGCATTATAATACATGTCTTCACTTGCTTATTTGTGTGTGTATGTGACATCCAATAAAATTTGTGTAGTTTACATATTTAGATTATACACATTTCTTTCTAAATTTATTTTAAAATACAATTTGTGTTCTTCATGATCAATCTATTTTAACTTAGATTTGTCAAACTATTATTAGTACATAGGGCAGTGTCCGATTTGTATAAATTTGGTTGATAGATATTTTTCTGAGTTCAACTAGGAATTTTTAACATGGTTTTTAGTTTATGTCTTAGATTGGAAGGTAACAAACTTTATATATAGATTATTATCGTTCTATTACTTTTTTGTTAATTTACTCAGATTATTATTTTCTCATTATTATACTGGTTATAATACCTTTGTAGCATGCATTCAGTAATAATAGGATAGCAGTACACTCTTTTTGTTTTTTATTTAAAGGTAATTCTGTTTTCCCATAATTAAATATTACGTTGATCTTAATTCAAATTTTTACCCCTTTAAGGAAAGAATTATTCTGCCCTACAATATTGTGTCTTTGTTTATACCGAATTAATACAAGAAATATTTTAATAGTATAATGATATATTTTCCAGTCTCATGGACTTACTAGATTAGTATTAATCACTGAGTCTCATGTTTTATTTGACATTTTAATTAATGTAATAAACATTTATAGTAAGATTTCCCCTTTGCTTTTCACTGTCTTAGATATGTGTGGTATTTAACAAACATGCCATTGATCACTTAATAGTATGAGCTTTTATTAAAGCTTTTTCATTCTTTCACAAGTTGTTTTTCAGTTTCCTCAGTTGATGCTTCTTGCTCTCGCTGTTTTAGATTGTGTAGCACTAAGTATGATGGAGTGTTTAATCTGCAGATTTTAGAGATATTTGGATTTATTTATTTTCAAGTAGACAGGGAAGGAAGAATTACAAAGAATCCTTACACCAGGGCCTTAGCTTCAGCAAATGAATTTCAGTTTAATTTCTTTGTGCAACTAGTCTCATTTTGAACAAGAGGAAACTCCCCTCAGGTTGTTAGTTTTTGATACACCTAGCTAGAGCTGCTGAGCTATATCTTCCAGATCCAACACTAGGGTTCTTCAGAGTTTTTTCATTTGATCCTTGTGACCACAGCTACCATGGTGGCCACTACACCATTGATTTTATTTGCAGTTGCTTACATTTACTGAACACTTTGGTGCTTTCTTCCTGGTAAAATGACATGGCTGTATGAAATTGCATGGCGATTATTTTCATCATTCTGCCCCTAATAAAGGAGTGTGGAAAATGACAACGCTATGCCAGCTTCCTCAGCCAGTTCGTTGACATGCTGCTTTGGAAATGGAAAAGCTGAAGTTCCTGCTGCCTATGTGGTGTGGTAGCCATCTGTGCCTGTCAGGACCTTCTGTGACAAGCTGGGAACGTATGGCATGATTCCATGGTTTTCCAGAGGTGTGGTTTGGTCCTTGGAAATCTTCCTGAAGAAAGATGATGGAAATCAGAAATGCCTTCACTGTCCCAGCAGCCTGCTTTCCCTTGCAGCCCCAACCATGCTGAATTGGAGGACAGGAGTTTGGTCTCACTTCTGAAATAGACTATGACTTCCTACATGATCAGTGGAGTTTTTAACTTTTCCTCCCTTCGGCTCCATCAGTACTAATTTAGCAGAAATAATCTTTATTACTATTGTCTCAGGATTAGGATCTGATGAAAAGTCTTCTCCCTTTTGCTCTTGTGGCACTTCAATGTGAGCTTAAGAGAGGCAAGAGTCAGAATGGGCATTCAACTCATATTACCTCCTTTGGCAAATAAATGCTGAGCACTGTGGTTCCAGGCATTGGAATGTAGTGATGGGATTGTTCTCACTCACAGAGAGAATTCAGCTTCTTGGGATCTGACCTGGTAATTATCCCAGGCATTTCATTTAAAAAATATAGCTTATCTTGGATTATATGTTTTAAGATACTACATATCTCTTATCTTGAATTAGCTGTTGTGATTTTTTAAAGTAATTTGTAAATGGACAAAATAGAGTACTAAAGGGGATATAAGGGGGACTTCATATGAGGTCTGTCATTCAGCAAATATCATCTCCACTAATCTTGAACCTGGGTTCATGGTGGAACAATGACATCCATGAACTTAGAAATCTTTAGGCCCTTTCGGAAGAGCTTCACTGTGTGTTGGCAATTGTAATCACAAGAAAATATTTCTATGATTTATTATTCATTTAAATATTTGTTAATCTGTAGACATATAAGATTTCTTAAAACTTAAAGATTATTGATACAAATCTTCAAGCTTCTATAATAAAATATAAAGGTATGGACAGGTTTTAAAATTATATATTTATTTTATATGTAGACCTGAATAATACCAAAAAAAAAAGCCTTGTAAAATAGTAGACAGCATTTCAACTGTTCTAATGAGTATATTAATTGTATTAAAAGACATTATTTTATTTATTTTTATTGTAGCATGATTCCCTTTGAAAGCATGGCTGCAATCCTTCATTTCTTCACAGTGTGACTTTGGATCACAGACCGTTCTTTGTAGCTCATTTCTATGTGGACCACAGGTTGAATATGTTCAACTCCACCCTTGTTTATTGTCTTCATTTCTAAGCAGTGCCATGCAAATGCTGATCCATCACTCATTTTGCGCTCCTGAAAAGGTTAATTTTGTTCCTTGTTTAAAGTAGAAACATGGCCTGGGGAGATGGCTTAGCAGTTAAGATGCATGCCTGTGAAGCCTGAGGACTGAGGTTCAATTCTCCAGGTCTCACGTAAGCCAGATGTACATGGTAGCGCTTGGGTCTGGAGTTCGTTTGCAATGGGTATAGGCCCTGGCACAACCATTCTCTCTCTGTCTCTCTCTCTGTCTCTAATAAATAAATAAATATCAATCTTTGAAGTACAAACTTCAACTATGCCTGTATAAACTATTCCAGTGAAAGCTTTGCCAGAATTGTGGGGAAATAAATTAATCACTAGTTCTTCAGGTATTTATTTTTTAAACCCCAAAAAACTTTTGTTTTAATTTCTAGGCAGTGATTTAGCTGTGCATGACGTGTCCTCAAGACATAAGGCCCTCCCGTCCACTGAAGGAGGGTAGAGACCTGCAGAGTCCAGCTCCCGAGAGGGGCGGCAGCAGGTAGGAGCTGAGCCCTGTCCTGATGGGTTCTTGATTCTACTAGGCCAGCTACTGGCCAAAGACAACAGTTATAGTGGATGATTTGTGCCTTATACTCTATTCAGTAGGTTGTAGAGAGTTAACAATCAATCCCTCACCTGGGCAAACTCCCAGCCTGGTTTGGGAGAAAAAGACCAAAGGAAAAAAAATCACAAAAGCAATTATAATACTGTGCTCAGATGCTATAGGAGCCGAGTTTTCTAGAGTAGATGAGAGGGTCTATGTTCAGACAGTGGCCACAAGCTGGTAATTAGGTGGGTACTCAATTTTATTAATCTCTTAGGAACCATTATGCTAATAATAGCCAGACTATAATTGGGTAATTATCTCCAATTTTAGAAAAGACACAGCTGTGAAAAAGAATCTAACAATTACCTCCAAACTAAGGATTAAAAATGTACTTCAGTTCCAGAGGGTATTGCTATCAAGGATAAGAACTGAAATCAAAATAGAAAAGGAAGTAGCTGCAAAGAAGATGGTCAGTGGAGAGTGGATGAGAGGAAAATAGGAGGGTGGTGGGAAGGAATTAGCAGGGTACATCTGTATGGAGGTTGGCAATAAAAAGTAATGCAGGGGAAGGGCAAGAGTACAGTGTTCTTGGTGATCACAACACCAGAAAAAGGCTGAAGGAGACAAACACAGAGAACATCCAACTCCTACTAAGCCAGATATCCAGAGAGCAGAGTTTTCAAAACCTAGATGAGAGTAGAACTAAAATGATCCCAATGTGGCTCAGGGAAACTCATTTGGAAGATGGGGTAAAAAGAATGTTAGAGCCACAAGATTGTGGGCATTATGCATAGAGACTTGGCCTAGCTCCCCATAACTCTTGACTACCTCCCCTAGGTTAAAACAGTGCATGACCCATGATTCAAAATTGATGGGGTCCCTTTGGAAGGGGGAGGACTGGGAGGAGGATAATGGAGTCACCAATATGAATGTAAAATTAGAGTAATATAAATAAAAAAATAAATTATTTTTAAAAATTCAAAAAGAAAATAAAAGGAAAAACATTTAAGATTAAAAGCCAAGGATGAGAAGTGGGTAATTACTTAGTAATGAGAAGTAAGAGAAGAGTTGGCCTTGAGTTTTAGCATCCTGAGTCTAGTTCCTAGCACCCTCCTCACAAGGGAAAAGTCATGGTTCCTTCGCACATTTCAGGCCTTCAGGCAACTTCGTTTTATGCCTCAGTCAATGTTAGGGACACATGCAGGGTAACCTCCCTTTACTCTTCAGGCAAGGTTAAGAATGTGGCTTGTACCTGTTTATGCCCTTGGTTAAAACCGACCCATGAACTGAGGGTCACTGAACCTGTCCGGCAAAGTGTGGTTTACTCCTTAGGATCTGGACATACAGGTGCAGAGAAAATAAAGCTGAGCCTCACAGACATAATTACATGATTATATATAAAATGTAATTTTGAACTCTTTTGGAGACAGATCACTCTTTAGCCCAGGATGGTCTAAAACTTTCAGCAATCTTCCTGGACCACTGGTATGAGCCATCATGTCTGACTTCAAAGATGCAAGATTTCAAAAAAAAAAAAAATCTTATTTATTTTAGTTTTAGTTCTATGAGAACTTAGATTTTTGAAAACATTTTATTTTTAGTTATTTATTTGCTAGAGAGAGAATGGTAGTGTCAGGGCTTCCAGCTGCTGCAAATGAACTCCAGACACATGCACCACCTTGTGCATCGGGCTTACATGGATCCTGGGAAATCGAACCTGGGTCCTTTGCCTTTGCAGGCAAGTGCCTTAACTGCTAAGCCATCTCTCCAGCCCCCAAGTACTAAAGTATTTTAGTTGAAAAAAATGCGCAGGGGTAAAATGTTCTTCCAAAGTTGTGACATGACTATTGTCGTTAATGAACAGAAAATGTACAGAACACTGTAAAGTTTTCAGGAAGTGTTCAGTAATAATTAATTGCCTAAGTACATAGCATATTTCTCTTTATATCAGGGGTTTCCAAGCTTGACATGGTTTATATTTCAGAACGGATGCTTCTTACCCAATGGTGATTGTTATGGACATTGTAGCATGTTTAAAAACATCCCTGATTTGTTTGAGATGAAGAACATTTAAGACATCATCAAATTTCATCAGTGGGAATATTTTCAGAAGACACCAATACCGGTACCTCAGAGACACTTAATTCTATCATCCTTCACTGGTCACTGCAAAATTAAAAGAAATTTTAATAATCTAGACCTATTGAGAAAATGAATTTCTTTTGTAGGGGAATTTTCATTGCATTGATTGTCCCACAAATAAACAAAGTAATCCCACAAATGCACCCGAGACAGTGTGATGCTCACCATGTGGAACGTAAGTGACAGGCCCACAGGCTGCGGGAGCAGTCACAGGAAACCCTTGAGGAGCTGACTTACATCACACCAGCTGCTCGTGTTTCAGTGATTGCATGTTTAAGATGAGCAATTGATGTTACACATTACATGGCTGACCGCTCGTGGGTTTTCTTCCTCATGAAGTTAATTTTTATTATTTTAAGATAACATCACTATCAAGTATGCAATCACTCCCCGGCATCCGTAACTGTGTGTGTTACTCAGGAAATATTTGCCAACTGAAAGAATCCGTGGTCACAAGGTGCCACAGGCTTTCTTTAGTGCAAAAGTAAGTCCTTTACCAACTCATGGGAGAAGTCAGGGTCAAACCCTGCAGTTAATGTCTTGGAGCCCAGCTTTGAGAACCACCTACTGCAAATGATTCACAGGCCGAGCTTCCCAGGCACCACTTCACTCAAGGGCAGCTGGGGCAGCCTGCACCCAAAGGGGATTAACTTAGCCTGGAAACTTGCCTCATCTTCCACATCTGTGAAGGGTCACCCTTGTACCAGTGCTTTCCATGGGAAAGTCAGAGGTGGTTTCAAGCACACACATGCTCAACTTCTTCGTCTCTCCACTCCCTCAAACATGACTTCTCAGCACTTCCCGGAAAGCTTCCCACACGCATGCAATCCCCGTCAGATTGCTGGGGACCTGGTTCTATAGTTGTCGGTGCCATGAGTTTACCACAAAAGAATGATCCACAAAAATTGGAACCTGACAGCTTCTGGCCTACGGACTCTGTCACGGACAGAAGGTGCAGTGGACAGCACATGGTGAGCACTGCAGTGTGGTCGCTGAAACTCACGGGTGGGAAAGTGGGCTGAGCTGCGCAGTGGTCAGAGGTAGGATTCTTCTGTGTCTTAGCCAACCGGAGAACACCTGGCAAAGTTTACCAATAATCTTGAGAATCATGATGTTTGGTAGCGGAGATTTGTTAGTGACATCTGATGAGAAGCTGCCAGAGATGGACCCCTGCGCATGGAATGGTGCCACCCACATTTAGGATGGGTCTTTTCACCTCAATTAACCTAATCTAGGAAATCCCTCAGACATGAGCAGAGATTTGTTTCCATGGTGATTCTACCTCCTATCAGGTTACTAATTAAGATTAATCATCACAACCCCACCCTTTGACAATTTCACATTCAGACACATCACTTAAATTATAACATTCCTTCCCACCCCCTAGATTTTCATGCTCATTTTATAATTAAAAGTACATTTTTTCAATGCCTAAAAATCTGCATAGTCTTTAACAGTCCTAACATTATACAAAAGCCAACAGTTGAAAGTCTCTTATGTGGGCTGGAGAGATGGCTTAGCAGTTGAGGCATTTGCCTGAGAAGCCTAAGGACCCAGGTTCGATGATCCAATACCCATGTAAGCTAGATGCACAAGGTGGCGTATGCATCGGGAGTTTGTCTGCGGTGGCTAGAGGCCCTGGTTACCCATTCTCTCCCTCTATCTGCCTCTTCTTCTCTATCTCCCTCCCTCTCTCTCAAAAAATAAATAAAGCCATTTTTTAAAAGAAACTCTCTTGTGTGACTCACATCAGTTGCTTGACCAAGAGTCCTGATAAATTAATAACTTAGTCGCATGCTTCCAATATGCAGTGGCACAGAACAAACATTCTCATTGCAAAAGTGAGGGATGGGGCCATAGTAGGGAAAGATCGGATCACAGAAAGACCCAAACCCAGCAAGGCAAACACTAAGTCGGCAGCTCCATGTCCTGCATGGAGTGTCACGATGGAATCACCTGGGCTCCACAGGGCTGGAGTAGTCTCACCCTCCAGTTCTGCCAGCTGCAGCAGAGCCTCCCTCCTCCATCAGAGGATGTCCTGTGGTCCTAATACTCTAGCATTCTGGGTTCCCCATTGCAACTTAGCCTCTGACTTGACAGCTTCATGCAGTGGCCTCTTAGGGCCTCTTGGCAGGTCCTCCCCTGTTCTTGGGACAAGACTTGGTACAATACTCCATGACTGCCTCAATTGTTCATGTTTCATACCTACAAAACCAGCACCACATGGACGATACTGCCAAGTTCTGCGGCCAGCTCGAGATGCAGCCAGCCCCTCTTCATCCACATGTGTGGCCCTTTGTGTCTTTTGAGCATGTAAGCCCTTTAGCAGCAACTGCAATTATGACTGTCTCCTTTCAAATGTATTTTTATTCTCAAAATTTTAGAGCCTTCAGGGCTGGAGAGATGGCTTAATGGTTAAGGTGCTTGTCTGCAAAGCCTAAGGACCCATGTTCTACTCTCCAGATCCCACATAAGCCAGACGCACAAAGGTGAGGCAAGACAAGTTTGCGCACGCCCACCTGGTGGTGCAAACATCTGGTGTTCCATTTCCGTGGCTGAGGCCCTGGTGTGCCAGTTCTCTCTTGCTCTCTCTCTAAAATACCAAAATAAATAAATAAATAAATAAATAAATAAATAAATAAATAAATAAATAAATTAGAGCCTTCCTTAGGTGAGTTCTTGCCCTCAAGACACCTTTCCTATTATCCGAGTGAAGAAAAGAGATAGGTTTGTCTTTAATCCTGCCAGTCTTATTAACAATTATAGCTGTTTGACAGATGTACTTTTCTTGTCTGCTATTTAAAAATCACTCACAGAGCTTTCCCTATCAATCTTTCCATATCATTTTGCTCTCATTTTCTATAGATTTTAATAATATCAGTTAGCAATAACCATGTCACAGCCTGCATGTTATGATGCTTGAAAATTTCCTATGCCTAAGAAATTCATCCATTACTCCTGATTCACCCTCATTCACAATCTGTGACAAGAGCAGAATGCAGCCAGGCTCCTTGTCAGAATATAGCACGCATAGGCTCCAGACCAGTTCTTCATAGACTACGTGTTCTTCTCTGAAACCTAATGATCTTGGCCAGTGCTATCCACGTTTCTCTAAGCTTCTGGTTTTCTAAATTCCCATAGGGACTGTCTATTAAGCTCTGCGTATAGAATTGTAATGCTTTTTGATTCCAGACTTTCAAACTTTTCTGTATCCCTCCCACAAACCAGTTCAAAAGGCTATGAACTATGTCAGGTTTATTTTAGCCTCAGCATCAGTTTTATTAGTTTCTTTTATCATGCGGTGACAAAATAAAGGCCTAACAAAAGCAACTCAAGGAAGGAAGAAAGGAAGGCTTTGTTTTGGTGCACAGTTTGAGGGTTCAGTCCATCATGCTGGGACCATCAGGGGTCAAGGGAGAGAGGCAGCTGCTACATCACACATGTAGCTGTGAAGCCGATGAATGCTGGTGCTTAAGCTCTTTTTCTTCCCCCACCCCCACCCGTCTGGGATCCAGCCCACAGAATAGTGCTATTTACAATTAAGGTGGATCTTTCCACCTCAACCTAATCTACTCTCACCCCATCTCATCTAATCTGCAAAATCTCCCAAAGTGATCAGAGGTTTGTTCCCATGGTAACTATACATCCAATCAAGTTGACCATTAAGAGTAATCAAAACACTGATTGATCACCAATTCAGAGCAAAGTCTTAAGGTCATAAATGCCACAGTCATACACAAACAGACTCATATCCATTTAGGAATCACTGGATTTGGGCACAAGGACTTAAGTTTAAGGGCAGCCAAACTTTAGAGACATTCGAATTCTCTATGTAAACTAAGTGACATAGTAATGTTATGCCAAGATGAGAAGTAAGATTGGAAAGGCTGGAACCTTGGAATGTAAGATTTGGGTCAGCTCACTTAAAAGCCTTGCATATGAGGACACCTCTTCCTCCTCCTCTTCTCTTGGCTGGCAGAAGTGCCCCTTTCCTTAGCTGAAGAAGACATGGAATATTCTGCCCTGAAAGACCATCTGTGTATTTCTTGCACCTCTTCTCATACCAAGAATTACAGTCATGTAAAAGCAAACCCTCCCCAACAAAGTACTAGGTTTGATACTTGGAAGAAGGGACTGTATGTGGAAGAAGTGGTAGGAGTACATGTGGGGCTTCATCTAGAAGGTGCTGAGGTAAGAGGGAAAGGATATAAACTGGATAAGGGAGAGTTCACCCTTACAAAATTTACATCCAGTAATGCAACAGAAAACACCCTAGAAAGCCCCTGAGGAGATGGCACCAGACCAGTGCTGGGTTGACTCCTGGAATCTTGGACCATGAAGCTTACATTAAGGGAAGCAGACGCTAGAACCTCCATTGTAGATGGTAGACGATGGGAGAGAATTGAGAACGTGGAAGAGCCACAGTGAGCATGCTAGGCAAGTCTTCTGTTTGTGCAGAATCCTGGCACCTCGGTGCAATTTGGAAGCCCGGTTCTCTAACATCGTTCCTGATCAGCTCTGGCCTAAAGGAAACAAACCCACTGACCCTCTCTACAGTGTGGGCTCCCATTCCACCCGAGAGATCTACAAACAGTGCCTTTTCAGGTAGGGAGATTGTGACAACCTGATCCTTAAATGGCTAAACAAAATCACACACACACACACACACACACAACTTGATACCAGTTTACTATTCAGAAGATGGGATACTCCAACCCCAAGTAGATCTTAACTGTTCTCTGTTGGTATATCAGCAGAGAAATTTGCTCTTGTATCTTCCATTTGGAAAGGGGAAAAAGTGCTCTCCCTAGCTCTCACCGTCTTTCTCAGCTGCCTCAGTTTCTCTGTACCCCATGGTTGTAGGGTTGCATCTTTAACATCCTCTAAAGGCCAATGTACCTAGGACTTGGTTTGCAGAGTGGCATCGTCAGATGGTGGTGAAAGAGATGAGGCCTAGCTGGAGGTCCTCAGGTGGCGAGGTGTGTCTTCAAAGGGAATTGTGTTGATGATCCACCCCAAGTTTTTCTTTGGGGTCATGAACTGAGCAGTTCTGCAGTCCTTCTTCACCACAGCCTCCAAGAATAAGACTAACTAATCATTGCCTAGAACCTAGAAAAGTGCAAGCACAAATAGATCTTTGTATAATTACCTTGAGAATTTTGTTATAGGGTCAAAAGCTGACGAATACGCCAATATTCCTTAGTCAGTGCTCACCTGGTACACACTGTGTGGGTGGTGTGCATGTGTGAATATGTGTGCAGGATCGCAATGTATATGCAGAGGCACATGCACGAATATGCACATGTGTGTGGAGACCAGTGCTCAGTGTCAGGTATCTGCTCAATTACTTTCCACCTTTTTTTCTGAGACAAGGTCTCTTATTGATCCTTCTGCTCATCTATTCAGCTAGATACTTAGCAAACAAATCCCAGGGATCTTCCTGTCTCTATTTCCTTAGTGATGAGATTATAGGATGTGACTCTGTGTCCAGTTTTTATGTAGGTGCTAAGGTTCCCAACTCATGTCCTCAGGCTTACACAGCAAGTACATTACTGATTGAGCCAAGCCCTCAGGTCTTAATGCCTAACTTTTAAGATCAAACCAAAGTGAACACTACAGGTTTGAAATATTAATTCATGTAAAACTAGTAGCATCTGGGCTGGTGAGATGGAAGGTGCTTACCTGTGAAGCCTAAGGACTCAGGTTTGATTACCCAGTACCCACATAAGCCAGATTCACAAGGTGGTATATGCTTCTGGGGTTCATTTTTAGAGGCTAGAGGTCTTGGCGTGTCCATTCTCTCACTCCCTTTCTCTTTCTTCACACACACACACACACACACACACACACACACACACTTATGATAGAATCTATTACAAGTATACTTTTATGGATAACTTTATAAAACATTACAGCCAAGGCAGCTAAGGAAGTATTTCTACTGAGAAACATAAGCAAAATTTTACTATCAGTGCATGTGCTGTGAATTAAGATTCAAAAACTAGGAAGGATGGGTTAGTGGTTAAGGTACTTGCCTGCAAAGCCTAAGGACCCAGGTCTGATACCCCAGGACCCACATAAGCCAGATGCACAAGGTGGCACATGAGTCTGGAGTTCATTTGCAGTGGCTAGAGGCCCTGGCGTGCCCATTCTCTCTCTCTCTCCCACACCCCTCTCTTTCTTTCTCCCTCTTTGTGTCTCAAATAAATAAATAAAATAAAGAATGCAGGAAGTTTTTTTTAAAATAAAGAAATAAAGTTCAAAACCTAAAATGTTTATATTTTTTGCATGGGAATTGTGTGGTGTGTATGACATAGTATGTGTGGCATAAGAATGTGTGTGTGTGTGCAGTCACACGCCCTATGCACATGCAAGTGGAGTGCAAAGGAGAACTTTGAGTGCCCTCTGCTATACCTCATCTGCATGCTGCCTAGACATGGAGACTCCTGGAGACTCCAGGTGGATCTGGAGTTGGCACTTTCAGTCAGACTGGCTCACCAGCAACCCACAGCAATTTTCCAGTCTCTGCTCCCTCTGAACTGGGGTTACAAGGCAGGTGTGGCCACATCCATCTGCTTACATGGGTGCTGAGCAGTGGAACTCGGGAGACACGTCATAGTTGTTTACACGGGTGCTGAGCAGTGGAACTCAGGAAACACGTCACAGTTGTTTACATGGGTGCTGAGGAGTGGAACTCAGGAAACACGTCATAGTTGTTTACACGGGTACTGAGCAGTGGAACTCAGGAAACACATCATAGTTGTGCAGCCAGTGCTCCTACCCACTGAGTCATCTCTTTAGCCCCCACATTTTTAAATTTTGTCATGGAAAAATATATCTCTCTACATTTCTGAGGGAGTTTCTTGGATCCTGGGTGTAATGATTTTATTTCACATGGCCTCAATGAAACTTGGCTTGGTAACTATCAGCCATGCCTCGTAGCACTTTGCTCACTATAACTGGTCAAAAATAAACAGAGTTCCCCCTCTTCACACAAGTAAACCTATGTTAGCTGGATATTCTTTTTTTTGTTTGTTTAGTGTAGGGCTAAGGTGTAAAATATATTTTATGTCTGATTCTATTCCCTTTCATTTGTGCTTTATAGCTTTTTGGGACAAAATGTTTTGAATCTTGATGTTTGAGCTCTTTTAAAGAGATTCTTTGGAGCAAAGTGAAAAGAAACCAGACACTTGACACATATCATTAAATACAATATAACTTAATTATATTGTACATTACATTCTCTAGAAAATGACTAGCTGCAAGAGCATCCAAACTTTGCATAAAACCGAGGAGAGCTAATAACAACAAGGTGTCAAAAAGTGCTGCATCAAAACATAGAATAAACTCAGTGAACAGATGATAAGAAGAAAATATTAGGAAACATTATATGGAAATGAGCTGAAAGGTGATTGAAAATATGTTTGGATATGTAATACAGTGAAACAATAGCATTTTAGATTCAACTATATGTGTAGAAAGCATCAAAGCCTGGATACCGGGGCTGGGGAGATGGGCGATGATTCAATAGATAAATCACCGGCCTTGGAAGCATGGGTAACTGGGTTTGAATGTCTAGCATCCATATGTTTTAAAAGCCAGGGCTGGAGAAATGGTTTAGTAGTTAAGGTGCTTGCTTGTGAAGTCTAAGGACCTAGGTTCAATTCCCCAGGACCCATGTAAGCCAGATGTACAAGATGGCACATGCATCTGGAGTACGTTTGCAGTTGCTGGAAGCCCTAGCATGCCTAATTTCTCTCTCTCTCTCTCTCTCTCTCTGTGTGTGTGTGTGTGTGTCTTCCTCTCTCTCACTCTCTCCCTTCCTCTCTCTCATTCATTCATAAATAAATAAATAAATAAATAAATAAATAAATAAATAAATAAATAATATATTGAAGAAAGCCACTTTACAGAGGGTAGGCAGGATCTCTGAAGGCCCATGGCCATACATTCCAAGCAGCACTAGCTGATCAGGCATCAGTGGGTCTCAGGAGTCAGTGGCTACGTGGATACTGCAGGAGCACATGAGCAAGGTCCAACGCAGCATGAAAGGAGTCCATTGCTTATATCGACTGTTTCATCAAAAGGACAATATTGGAGACAACACTGTGAGTGAGAGGCACTACCCCATCTAACTTATCATAACACCAAGACATTTTCCATGGGCCATCTTGCTTCCTTACCCTGTGGTACTACCTTGGGGCTGTCTTGCATTTCCCCACCCACAATGGGCTCAGTGGGGCCCAGACAAGCTGCTTGGTACAACCCAGGGCCAAAGGGGAGAAAGGCTGCTCTTCAGCCTGCTGTGGTGTCAGCTCTTTGGGTTAGCTTCTCCCTTCCCTTTCTTTGGACATGCTCCAAGGGGCTGGTACTGAGGCCATACATAGCCTTGATCATTTTCTCCCCCTCAGCCCCACCTGGCTGCTGTGTTAGCCTCAGGCTATGAAGGCTATTTCTACTCCCAGAATACCTTTGCTCAGGACAACAATGTACATGACTCATACTGGGGCATAATGGTCCACCTCTGGGACAACCTTAGTTCTTTCCACCTACATCCTATCATCCACACTCTCTGAGAACTGCTCGTCTGGCTTAAAGCCTTCTAACAAGCTCACTAGCACTTTTGCATTTTGGCTTTCTGTCAGTATTTTTCCTCAGGGACTCCAGCCACATCGGCCTCCATGTGAGTGACCCATGTGGACCCTCTCAGCTCTCATCTCTTCTAGATTGCCTTAGCACTCTAACAACTTGACCTCATTCTCTCCATCCTCACTCTCAAACTTCTCCCCCCGCCCCCTGATTCCAAGTCTTTGGATCCCACAAAGGACCCTTCAACATCAGTCTCCTTTGTGCTTGTTCACCTTTTGACCAAGACCAGAGGCCAGCACATTCCATCTCATCTCTTTTATCCAATTTACCTTCCAAATCAGAGGTTAACTTGAGCTGCATGTCCCTCTCCCTTCGCAATTCCTCCTTTACCCAACTAAGTTTTTGCTGTGCAGCCATCTCTGCCTCAGACACATCTCTTATCACATGTAACAAAGGTCAAACCACCCCTGTGGCAGCATGACAACATTCTAGTTCCTTATGTGCTTCAACACATTCATTCGGAAGCCCTTCAACTATTTTCAGGGTACTGGAGCCCACTCATCAAGCATGCCACTCCATACCACATACATGAAGCTGGCCTCCCTGGGATTCCGCCCACAGACACTCGTACTCTATCAGCTCAGCCTCAGTTAGGTGTCTTAACTACCCATAGCAAGATCCATGCAACCACCACTGCCACCAGAAGACACATCACCACATACCACACAGCAAGGGACGGCCATGTGGGGATTACCTCCGTGAATGCTCCACCCTCAGCCTCAGTTGCTTGCCCTGCTACCCACAGCCAAGACGATGCCCCTGATCCTCCCAAATTCATCTTTACTTCTGCTGTGCCCCACGTTGTGTGCCAAGTGTTGTGGGAACCTTTGTCTTTGGGGTGACACAAGCACATATCATGTCTTTTCACCCCAGCTAGGGCACAGACAACAGAGCAAAGAATAATTACAACAAAACCAGGTTTGGTGAACCCATGAATTTACTGGGGTTAATGACAGAGTACGGTGAGGGGTTGCTTACAGGCACAATGGATGACTCAAAGGCAGTCACACCAGAAGACCCAGCCCATCTTGAAGACCTCCTCATAACTGCTTTGACTCAAAGGTAGCTGTATTCCTAGAAAGCCCACTCCAGCATACATGACAACTCGCAGAACCCGGGTCTCTGGGCACACTGTACCACCTGCAGGCAGCTCAATCAGCGTCTGCTCTCTTATTGTTTGTTTCCCCCTTAAAAAGTTTTAGGGTGGGGCTGGAGAGATGGCTTAGTGGTTAAACGCTTGCCACAGGCTTGATTCTTCAGGACCACCAGATGCACAGGGGGTGCAGCATCAGTTTGTTTGCAGTGTCTGGAGGCCCTGGCGCACCCATTCTCTCCCTCTCTCTCTCTCTCTCTCTACCTGCCTATTTCTGTATCTCTCTCTCTCTCTCAAATAAATAATAAAATATTTAAAAAAAAAAAAAGTTTTAGGGTGTTGTCTTGCAAACCTTTCCCAGACTTGTTGGACTTCCTTAGTTTCTGGAACCTCCTTCCTACCCCACCCCCACCCCCACCCAGGAAGGAATGTTTCAGTTTTTAACTACCATAACCTTAGACAGTTCTTGGTGACCTTTAGGTTTCAGGCCTCCCACCCTTGACTTCCTGAATCAGAGTCTCCTTTATCTCTTCAGGAGAGAATATTTCAATTCAGAGGATTCTTCTACACAACAATAGCTAGCCCCTTAATTTCTTTTTATTTTATATTATTTATTTATTTGAGAGACAGAGGGAGAGAGGCAGATACAGAGAGAATGGGCACACTGCAGCCTTTAGCTGCTGCAAATGAACTCCAGACACATGTGCCACCATGTGCCTCTGGCTTACATGGGTACTGGGGAATCAAACCTGGGTCCTTAGGCTTCAAAGGCAAGTGCCTTAACCACTAAACCACCTCTCTATTCCTCTAATTTCTTGAAACACCTAAAATAAGGACTTATTTTTAGAATAATTATTACCGGGGATAGTTAAGAATTTCAACATATGAAGAAAGTAAAAAGAATAATGAGAATTTCCAGCTCTCAATTCCCTCCTCACTATCAGCTTTTCTTCTTTTTCTCCCCTTATTTTATCATGAATTTTTTCCTTTACCTCATTTCAGAAGTATTTCACCTGCTACCCATAGGCCACACCTTGACAACTATGAAGACTGTATTTTAATTACTTTATAGAACAGCCTCCGTTTGGATTTGCCTTTGTCTGCTCAGCGTATTCAGGATGTAATTATTGAGTTCTGCAGTATTTGTCTGAGTGTATGTTATCATCAGACATATGCCAATCTTTCTCAAAACTTCAATCACTTTTACAGAGTAGAGAAGGTGGTCACAGGATTACTCATTATAAACCAGGAGATCAGTGTTTGCACTTACTAGCAGGGGGTGGGGAGTTCCCACACAGAAGAGCTCATGACAGTTGTCACTGATTGTTATTGCAACAATAAGAACACACTGCAAATGGATGATGACTCTTAGCTCTGTGCACTCACAGGCTTACTCACATTTTTCACAGTTTGAATTGCAGACCTAAACACAAAATGCAAAACTCAAGCTTACAAATGTAATAGAGGGCAAAATCTAGACAAGTTTGGTTTTTTAAAATGAGCTTTTAAATGAAGATGCAGCCTTTGTCAAAAAAAAAAAAAAATGATTTGGCAGGGCGTGGCGGCACAAGCCTTTAATCCCAGAACTCGGGAGGCAGAGGTAGGAGGATCAGCGTGAGTTTGAGGCCACCCTGAGAATTCACTACACAGTGAATTCCAGGTCAGCCTGAGCTAGAGTGAGACCCTACCTCATAAAAACCAAAAAAATAAAATAAAATAATAAATGTCATTGTTCTAAAATTAAAACTTTCTGTTCTATGAAAACAGCTATTGGGCTGGAGAGATTGCTCAGTGGTTAAAGACCCTAGTTTGCAAAGCCTGCCAGCCTGGGTTCAATTCCTCACTAGCCCCAAAGTGGCACGTGGCAGAGAGACTTGCCCTTGTTACGGGTAGCATGCCACTGCTAGCCCGGGGGCAGGAGATTCGCTCTGTGCCCCTATAACCACTGCAGGGAAGAAAGATACAAAGAACGGGGACTCTCTCCACATCCCCCCCCCATAGAAAACAGGAGAATGCAGGCCTCTCCTTAGGGAAGTGATGTGCTTGCTTCCCTGGGTCAAGGGCAGAGAGTGTGACAAGTGTGACAGAGAGGCCCGTAAATGAAACAGAGCAGGATGTAAGGACACAAAAAAATTGATGACGAATCAGAAGATAGCACAGAGCGTTGAACTCCAAGTGCAGGAGCCTTTCGTCAGTGAGGCCTAGGGGGTGGTACTGGAGCCTCGTCTTTGTCCTCGAGACAGAAAGGTAGTGGAAATGTAGTCCGTGGGAACGGAGTGCAAACAGTGGGATGAGGGGCCACTTGGCATGAACCAGGCGGAGAAGCAAAGGCACAGGCTGTGGGATGGTTGGACAAGAGATCTTGTCATCTCAGTAGAAATATCAGGGCCTACAAACGAGTGTGTGTGTTGGGGGGAGAGGAGGTCAGAACCCCAGGATATGTAGTGTTTTCATAAGCGTGACCGTGAGAATGTTCAAAGCGTGTTCAAACTGGACTCCTGGGGACACTGGCTCGGAGCCTTTGCTCTGCTCTATTAGCTCACCACTAGCTGACATCTGCACAGCTTCCCCCTTTGTCTCTGAAATCCCTGGCATGGGCCTGGCCCCAAGAGATGTTCAACAAATGTCATCTGAATGAGTCAACAAGTTCCCCATGCATGTTCAAGCATCATGTTCACATTAGGCTACTCTGTTTGACTCAGTCTTATATTTTAATTTTCCCGTGTTGTTGAATTTTGGTGCTTAGAATAATTTCATATGTTGGCTTAGGGAAAAAAAAATGATTATTTATTTTTTTCCCAGAAGCAATTTTTTAGAGAGCCACAAAGAAAGAACAAAGTTGAACTCTGGAACATTCATTCTCATTTGGGATGAGCCTGCTTCTGTGGATTGGTTGCGATATTGAGAAGATAACTAGACCCCGATTCCAACAATTATTTAGTTCTAAATTATGTAATGATTTCTACTCACTTATCCATGGGTGAAAGCCTTTCAGGAGACATTTCTTAACAAGTTTCTAAAGCATTAATGATGAGATAGGAATGTGTTGTGAACCTGGAGACACGTGTAGCAAGAGTGGGCCTTGGAGCTTATACACGGTCTCAAGTACTTCATGAAAATGGTCCCAGGTACTCCATTTGTGTCTCTAACCTGTGTATTGATTCTCCACATTTAAAAAGAAAAAGGTGGTGAGCAGAATATTGGAGAAAAACCATTTGAAATCCTGACCGTGTGTGTGTGTGTGTGTGTGTGTGTGTGTGTGTGTGTGAGAGAGAGAGAGAGAGAGAGAGAGATCATGGCGTGTGTGTGTGTGTGTGTGTGTGTGTGTGTGTGTGTTCTGGGATAAGTGGCATCACTGAATGCACAGCTCAAGCTTTATTCCCTTAGATAATCTTGTCCCAGAAAATAATATGAAATTGCTTAGTGTTTCTCAATGATTTTCTCTTCTCTTTAGTTTGATCTTGTTATCTAGTCCTTCAATGGTTTTCTAATACACCTAATCAAAACATGTTCTCTAGGTGCATGTGGTGCATAAAGCATTTAATCAGTGGAGAGAAAGGGTCAAGGTCAAGTTCTATGCCTTATTCATTATTTGACCTTAAGAAAAAAAAATTACATTATCTTCTGGTGACTGCTTTTCCTCATCTTTAAAATAAGTATGTTGGTGTCATCTTGTGAATTGTTATCGTGTGGAATCTGTTTACATGTGAACTATTCAAACACTTTTATCAATGGGCAGACAGAGCCATTGTGCATGATTGAAGGAGCTTTCCCATTTTCACCTCAGATTTCACGCAGAATGCACCTTTGCTCCTTGACCAGGTAAGTCAACGCGTCATGACAGCTAGCAAGTGGACAGTGTCACTGCAGGTCTACATGTGAAAGAAGACGGTGAACGTGTAGATGGAAGCTGCCTGCTCTCAAAGCCCAGAGCTTTCTGGCTCTCCGGTTTCCCAGTGACAGGTTAACTTAAAAATTTCTTTTATCAGTATTTTAATGATTCAACTGAACGATCAGTGTAATGAGTGAACCGGGGAATTCACAACTGTCATGGCTGCCCCAGTGCATCCACGCTGAAAGTGACTGACTTTGTGATTGTGTTTTTGTATGGTTAAAAAAAAAAGGATATGAAGACATTGGGGCAGGTATGAAATATCAACTATTTTAATGAAAACATGGATGGAAGATGAACATTTCTATCATCCAAAGAGCTTGCCTGTATTCATAATCCCTGGGGCTGCCCTGCTGTGCCTCTCAAAACCAAAACATCCTGTGATGCCCTTGTGAGCACCAGCGTAGTGACAACCGAAATTCAGTATATGTACAGAGTGTTGCTTTGTTTAAAGGACACATGAGTTAAACTGCATCTTTAAAACAGAAAAAAAAAGGGGGGACTGGAGAGATGGCTTAGTGGTTAAGGCATATGCCTGCGAAGTCTAAGGACCCATATTCAATTCTCTAGGTCCCACGTAAGCCAAATGCACATCATGGTGCCTGCATCTGGAGTTAAATCTTAAAAAAAGGGGGGGGAGTCATATTATTGGAAATACTTAAAAGCAGAGAATAATAACAATCAAAAGCACACACAGCAGAACTGTTAATTTCCTGGTTAAAGTTCAGTTACATCAACCCAAGTTTGTTTGTTTTGACACAATAAGTTCCCATATGGAAAATATTCAATATTATACTTTAAGTGAAACATTTAATTATCATTGATTTGCCAGCTATACCTAGCCCAACTAAAGTTGCTATCTGGAAACCTGAAAAAAAAAAAAAAAAAAACCACATTTAAATGGCTTTGAAGGCACTTGTTGATAACTTGGGCTCACAGTTAACATACATGTGGATATTTCCTGGCATTAGTTTAGTTTGTTTCTATAAACTGTCACACTTCCATGGGCAAGGCAGAGAGATTGAGGATTTCCCTCATCTAGTTTTGTTCCAAAGTACATGTAAATCCATTTTCCTTTGACCAATTTCTGTCTTTGTTTTCTGGTGGAAGAACAAACCGTAAGTCACGGTAACAATAGGTGAAGGGATATAATTTGTATTCTTCATGCCGATTTTTCAACTATCTTGCCATCTTCCTTCTCTAGTCTCTGTTTCTCTTTACAGATACTTTAATTTTACCCTGTTTTAAGATGGAGGTAATGCTGGGTCTGCTCCAAGTTTTCTAAAAGCATTTCTTGAGAAAGTTGTCTTTAAGAAAGTTTCAGTGTCACAAATTTAAGAATGTTTCATAGTATGAAATGAGAGCTAACCATGACAGATATGTTTTTCTATTTTATTCTGAAAGACTACTCACTGGCTCACACTCTTATTAAATTGAGTGTGGATTATTTTTGTGGGACTGAGAAATGCTCTGGTGTTTTAGAGTGATGGGTAACATATAAACATGTACATCAGAAAACATACTTTCATATGAGTTTAATATCATTGAGGGGTTGTTTTTCTTGCTAAAAACAGTTCAAGGATATAGTACTTCCAATAAGGGTATTTTCAAGTAATATGAATGAGAACCATAACTACCCAGAGATAATTTGCGGGAGGAGAACATGGCAGTTGGCTATTCCAGCAGTTATTTAATGGACACGGTGATTAACTTGGAGTTTCAAAGATGCCACATGCATGCATGCACGTTCTGTATGATGCCACTCTAATTCATTAGGTTGCTTTGTAACATATGGAGGAGACAAGAAAGAACTTCACTTCACTTTTTCAAGCTTCATCTAAAACCATGTCTATTTTCCTTGATCTTTTAGAAATGACTAATAACCACCACTGTCTTGGGTCCTCGTTATCTGAGAATATGCCTCTGCTTTCCTTTATTTAGACTCTGATGCAGAGAAAGTGGCTTCTGCACAGTTGAAGATGGCAGCTAAAACCAAAATTAGGCAAACTTCTGAACTGGAAAACTAACAGATGAAGTTATTTGTATCAAGTCTAAATTGCATGGTGATATTGGAAAACACAATGATGGGTTTTATATATCTCTAATACTTCACCCATTGTAAAACATGGGCAGGGTCTGTCTTTTTAAAATATTTTGTTTTTATTTATTTATGAAAGGGAGAGAGAGAGAGCGAGGGAGAGAATGGGTGTGCCAGGGCCTCCAGCCACTGCAAATGAACTTCAGACACATGTGCCATCTTGTGTATCTGGCTCATGTGGGTCCTGAGGAATTGAATCTGGGTTCTTTGGCTTTGCAGGCAAGTGCCTTAACCATTAAGCCATTTCTCTAGCCCTCTGCTTTTAAGTATGTTTGAATTATGACTCATTTCTTTATAAATATTTTAATGTGTATCCTCTGCCTAAAAGGCATAAAGCAATTTCACCATCATTTCACAACACAAAACTGTTAGATGTGAAATTCTACAGGTGATTTTTATGAAATAAAAAGTTACTGCACTGAAATCTGAACAAAAGTAAATAACGTGGTTCTAATAGAAAGTTCAACATAATGAAACATTTCAGCAGGATAGGAAATTCATGGGCTCTGATCCAGTCCTCATTGAATCCATAATTAATCAATAATTCAACCAGGAATTAATCATGGAAGTTTGTGTCAGGAGTGGGGCAATGTACCTTACAGTAATACAGCAGGCGGATGATTTGCTAAATATCACAATGTGTAGCTGCTAAAAATCATATAAGAATAAAGTGAAGCCAGGCGTGGTGGCACACGCCTTAAATCCCAGCACTCGGGAGGCAGAGGTAGGAGGATCATCATGAGTTTGAGACCACCCTGAGACTACATAGTGAATTCCAGGTCAGCCCAAGCTAGAGTGAGACCCTACCTTGAAAAACCAAAAAAAAAAAAAAAAAAAAAAAAAAAAAAAAAAAAAAAAAACTTTTAGAGACCTCAACTCAGGCTTCAAGGCTTTAACACTGAAAAGAAGTACAAGAGGAACCAGTATGAAGCAGAGCTGGAAGTTTTATTTTATTTTTATTAAGTACATACTTTGTATGGACACATCATGTGTTAGTACCATCACTTCCCTCCTCCCTGCCTCCATTCTACTGAGGGCTCTCCTTAGTGGGGTGGCTGGAATTCCCAGTGGAGTTGTGGGTTAGAAGTTGTGAGAGCAGCACTTAGTCCTTGTGGAGTGGGAATGCCTCTGGATATGCCCTCCCAGTCTATGGCTTTTATAATCTTTCTGCCTACTCTCTTCCACAAAATTTCCCTAGCTGTGGTGGATGTGTTTTAAGTCTACTTCAGTCTTGAGCTCTCAGGAGCTTCTAGATTCTGCTTTGGTATGTATTGAATATCCTGTGTCTGTCTCATTTACCCTGGAGCAGGTTGTCAGGCTCACCATAGAAGTGTCAGCCTTGCTTATCTCCCCAGTTCCTCTGTGGTTTCACCTGGGTCCTGGCTGAGGTGTGAGGAGTGCTTTTTCTTCTCAGTTCTCAGTACCTTCTGAACAAGAAAAACAGTTGATAGATGTAGTCCCTCTTTTGGCTAAAGACTAGTGGGAGTTTGTAATGGGAGACCCTAATCTTAGTATCCATAGGATTCTGGCCTTTTTTCTGAGGTCCACCTATGGGTTCCTTTCCACTGAATGGCTCTCTTAGCCAATCAGAAATCCATTTGTTATCCACTAAAATGGGGAGCCACCATTGCACAGGTATCTTGTCAGGCTGGATGCTTTTTTTTTTTTTTAATATTTTATTTTGTTTATTTATTTATTTGAGAGAGAAGGAGATACAGAAATAGGCAGGGAGAGAGAGAGAGAGAGAGAGAGAGAGAGAGAGAGAATGGGTGCACCAGGGCCTCCAGCCACTGCAAACGAACTCCAGATGCATGCACCCCCTTGTGCATCTGGCTGACGTGGGTCCTGGAGAATCGAGCCTCGAACTGGGGTCCTTAGGCTTCATAGGCAAGCATTTAACCGCTAAGCCATCTCTCCAACCCAGGCTGGTTGCTTTTGAATAGCAGTGTCCCCTGCTTGCTCACAACACTGTTGGCAACTTTCCCTCAGTGAGACTGTCCCATTTTCAGTAGACACACACATACACACACACACACACACACACACACACCTTGGAATAACACTAAGTAAGGACGTGAAAGGCCTATATACTGAAAACATAAAAACACTCAAGAAAGAAATTGAGGACTTGAGAAGATGGAAAGTCCTCCCATACTCTTGGATAGGTAGAATTAATATTGTGAAAATGACAATTCTACCAAAAGCAATATACAGGTTCAATGCAATACTAATAAAAATCCCAGCATAATTCTTCACAGCAATAGAAAAACGAATCTCAAAACTCACATGGAATGGCTGCAGGCAGCAGATAGTCAAACATAGCCTCAGCAAAAGAAACACCTCTGGAGGTATCACCATACCCAATCGAAAGCTATGCTACAAATCCATAGTGACAAAACCAGCATGGTACTGGCATAAAAACAGACATATAGACCGATGAGAATTGATTAACAGTCTTTTCATAGAGGCTTAAGCATGAGGGTCAGGAGAACAAGGAGATGGAGACGCTCACAAACAGAATGAAAGGACATCAAGAGCCGGGGTGTGGGCTTCTCTGAGACACTCGCAGTCAAGGGTCTTAGCATGAGTCACGTATACTATTTTGGTGACTGTCAAGTTCATCCAAAAACGTTGCTAAGAAACCTTCTTTGCCTTTTTGTCTCTCTGACTAGTGGAATCCAAGGGGGCTCCAGAGAGTCTTGGATGAGACTCTAATCTGATGAGACAAAACCAGGAGCTACTATCATAGCATGGGGTTCTAGTACATGTCTGCTCCCTGTGAGCGCATTTCTGCTGAGATTCCTGGAAAATGGCAAGCTTTGAGCTGGGAAGGGAGAAAGGCCTTAAGCTGTCCCCAATTGTGTCAGAATTCTTGGTTTTCTGCTTGTGAAAGGCTCCATCTAGATTCCTGGATGAGGCGGCATGCCTTTCCCTTGTCATGACCCTCAAATTTTTTAAATTCAATTTTTTTTTACCCTGCCTTAGAACCAGGGAGAGGGCCCGGAACACAGTAGAAGTGTAATTAATACATTTTGGTTTAAGCATTTTTAAACAGCCACTTTTGGTTTCTTTAAATATAGAAGTCATGGAAAAGTATGAAAGTAAATAGTGGTTTTTAAATGTCCCCAAGGAAAGGGAGCTATTGTAGAAATGACAGAACTCTAGGAAAATGCTATTTCAACACATACTTGTTGATTATTTATTATGCCTGCACTTCACACATATTAATTCATCTAATTCATACACCAACTCTGGTAGGCACATAGGGTGACTACATCCCATTTTATGGACAAAGACATTGAAACAGAAATGAGTGAAGTAACTGGCCCAAGTTCAGGCCACTGAGTACCATATTAAAAAAAAATATTAGGGCTGGAAAGATGGCTTAGCGGTTAAGGCATTTGCCTGCAAAGCAAAGGGACCCTGGTTCGATTCTCCAGGACCCATGTAAGCCAGATGCACAAGAGGGTGCATGCATCTGGAGTTTGTTTGCAGTGGCTGGAGGCCTTGGCATGCCCATCTCTCTCTCTCTCTCTCTCTCTCTCTCTCTGCCTCTTTCTCTCAAATAAATAAATAAAATATATTTCAAAAAAATTAAAAATATTAGTAATAAAACCCCATCATTCTTTTTTTAACTGTCACATATACTAGTTCCTTAGGTGACAATGATGACAACAGTGGCAAACATGTACGCATCCATATGTGCTAGGCACTTTCTAAGGAACCTACATTTTAGATTCATAAGATGGGCATAGCATGGTTATCATATTGTTTTACAGATGAACTACAGAGGTGCTGAGCAGCTTCACTTCCCTGCAGAACAGGGCTTAGGCCTATACTTTCATATAGAGCTTGTCTGTTTTCAGTGACAGAAGCATCTGAATAGGCGGGGCCTTTCTGCTGAGCTCCAAGTTTTACCTGTGTTTATGGTAGGCATTGATCACTTTTCCATAACAAAAGACCAGCTGTTCCAAAATGCTAATATGTTTTTGGCCTTTTGAAAATCTCTCTTGGCCACTGAAGAGACAATGGACTATTTGCACTTGGTAGGATACTGTTGCTATAGCAACCTCTGTTACCTTGCTAAGGTGCCATATTCTGCTTAAGGGGAAATTCTCCGAAGAGGGGGCTGGAAGATGGTTAGAGCCACAAGCTGGGACATTAGGCACAGAGACATTGGCTCTTCCCCATAACTGATGGCTGCCCCCCCACAATGCACGACCCACAATCCCCATGGGGATAACTGGCATCCCAACGAGTAGGGTCCTTGTGGGGGGGGCAGGGATGAAGGAAACGATGGTACCAGCATGTGCTGTATACATACTGAGTATGTCCATACCTAATAAAAAATGAATAAATAAAAAGAACTCCTCAGAAAACATATTAAATAAAAGAACACTCAGATTTAAAAAAAAAAAAAAAAAAAGTGTGCAGAGGACCATTGCCCTCTCACTGGGCATGGCTGACCTTGCCCCTCCCCAGTCACATTACGTGTGTGTTTCTTCCTCCTGCTTGTCCAATGACAAGTTCCAACACTGAAAATGTCTCCTGTTTCTTTGCCTCTGTCCCCAGTCAACCATTCAATCAGCTCCTCCTGGCCATTCATCTCACAACTCATCTCTTGGCTCTCTCTCAATTCTCGTTGTCCCTTGTCTTCTAATCCACCCTTCTACTGCACCCCGTGTTATGTATCCAAAACAGAGCACAAGAATTTCCCAGCTTTTCCCCATTTTCCAATCTCCACTATGGGGTAGTAGCCAACATGTTTTGATGTGACAGTTTCTTAAATTTGAGGCATATAGAAATAAAATGCTCATAGTAAACCAGGATGCGCAGTGCATTAATGCAGAACCACCACTTAATTTATGCTAATAAATAATAAATAAAATGCTAGTAGTAAACCAGGTTGTGCTGTGCGTTAACGCAGAACCACAACTTAATTTACTTCACCACATAGATACTCCTCATCCAAAGAAGCTCGATGACCTCAAAATAAATTGTCAAGAGTAATAACAATACTAACCGTGAGTTTTCTTCTAAATCATAGTCGTGGATTATTTACCTAAATATTTTTCATAACATGTTGAGTGTTGGACATATTTATCTTGATAGCAAAAACAGACTGTCAAACTCAGAGTTGAGTTTCTCAGGGAAACAACTGTAAGCAAGTAATGCAGTCTGAATAATGAGTTGACAATAAATAGAGTTCTAACAGGTGAATAATTTAAGTAACATACGTGTTTTGCAATTGAAATCGTTTAGGGAGAAATTGGGATTAGGTGGTAGTTAGGAGGCGTGTACGCAACTCTGGCAAGTGTTCCATCAAATTTATACAACCCACACTCCAACCCTGGCTGTGAAATTGCTGCTCAGTTTGAATTCTCCACCCCTAGAACAAGCCATTATGATAACATGAAAAAGAAGGAACATGCACCCCATCATGTTCCTAGCAAAACTCCACAGCACAGAGTCGTGCTACAGGGTTCCAAATGGTCCGAGCTATTTTCGAACAACAGAATCTATTTTTCATTTTGAATTACTGCAATTTCAGTAGCAGCTGTTGCACTGAAAATTATAATGGTCAACATTTAATCAACAGAATGCGTTTTTTTTTCCCCTTCATCAATCAATCTTTCACTTCAGTTACCATAAAAACATCTCAAACTTATTTGGCAGTTAGTAACTTTAAAAGCTTCATTAAAATCTGGCTCGACCTACTGATCTCCCATTATTCCCCACTGCCTCCCATCATGCAAGCTGGGATACTTCAATAGTTCCATAATCGCAGCCTCCCTTCTCCTCCCCTTATTTCACACTTCCAGAAAACCATCTGTGTTTTTTTAAATTCTACTCCATATAAACAGTCTTTTTTGATATCAAAAGTTACTCTCACCTCCTCAAGAAAGTTACCTTTTAGAAGACTAACTTGAGTTTATAAGATTTCCCCTTCTCCAGACCTCTTCTTCTTCTTCTTTTTTTCCTGGCTCCCCCCTGGTCCCCTGATAAGCTTCCTAATTGCAAGCCCTTCTGGTCTCCTCTCCACTAATGTGTTTGTAATGCCAATGAGGCACAACAAAACTTTCAATTTGCATTCCTCTGGGTTCTTTGAAGCACATGACATCAGCTCAAGAGTATTTTCCTTGTGGTATCCGGTGTGAATCAAGTCAAATTCACTTTTCTCTCTTCTGTTTCTGTACCATTTTATTTTAAATTAATGTTTTTTTTTTTTCTCATTGTATAGCTCTTTGTACTAAAGCTATAGATATACATATGTCTGTTTTTGGTAGAGGACTTGAGTTTATCCACTCATAAATCTTTGCTTAGGAACTCTATTCATTACTTTTCTCATTGCATGGCAAAATTCTGGCAAAAAAGGGTTTATTTTGGCTCACAATTCAAGGGGAAAGTAAACCACAGGAAAGGCGTGACAGCAGGCGTGTGAGGCAGTGGGTCACAGTGCACCCTCAGTCAGGAAGGCGAGAGAGAGGGGTGCTGGCACTCATCTTTCTTTCTCCTTTTCATTCATCTTAGGACCCCAGGCCAAGCAATAGTGCATTCACATTCCGGTTGGATCTTCCTCCTCTATTAAACTGCTCTAGAAATGCCCTCACACACACACCCAGATGTTTCCATGATGATTCTGAATCCTGCTTTGGGACTTCACTCCACTAGCAGAGACAGTAATTCCTAAAAGCAAATATATAGCTAGTATACTTTTTTTTTTTTTTTTTCGGATAGGCTCTTGTCATGTAGCCCAGGTGTTCTTTGAACTTGGTATTTAATCCAGGTTAGTCTCAAACTCACAATTCTCCTGCCCCAGTCAGTTGAGTGCTAGAATTACACTGTGCACCATCACGCCAAAATTTACATTTTTCCTCATAGTTCCTCTATGTTCCATTGTATTTTTCGGATTGATAATTATAAATTACAGTGTGTATTGTACTTTAATTTGTTGATGTTGGTGAGGAAGTAAAGATTGCTTATGAAACAGAGAAATTGATTTATCACTAATATTTGAGGTTCAGAAGCAAAGATTAATCACTATTTGCCTTAGTTTACTTACAGATAGTTATTAAGTTTATTTAAAAATACTTATTAAGAGGTAATGAATTAAGCATATTTAAGTGACTAAATATTTTCAAATGTTTTAGATTTTCTTCAGGTATGTAAATGGGATGAAGAAATTTTTTTCATTTGATATATTATATAATTGACATCTTGATACAGATTTTAGATAAATTCTTGAAATAAATACAGGCTATAATAATTTTAGGTTTTAAGCCAGGTATGATAGTTCATACTGGTGATTGGCCCCTAAAGGTTGAGGCCAGCCTGGGGTACACGGTGTATTTGAGACCACTCTGGGCTAAAAGTAAGAACATATCTCAAAAATTGAAAAAAAAAAAAAAAAGTTTAATTCTTCAAGTATCATTAAGTTCAAATTAAGACACTAATATAGAGAAAATTTTACTTCTTACATTTATATCTTTATATTAAATTTATTTCTTTTGGTCAATATGTTTCAATAGTATTTAAATAGTATAGTTAATAAATTAACAGTAGAAACAACAGGCATTTCATTCATACAAGAATTAATAACCTTTAGGCTAGGGATGCAGCTAAGCTAGTAGACTGCTTTCCTTGCATGCAAAAAGGCCTGAGCGTGATCTCTAGTATCACATAAACCAAGTGTGGTGGTGCATAACAATAATCCCAGCACTGGGAAGTGGAGGCAGGAGGATCACAACTTAAATGTCATGCTTAGCTACATAGTGAGTTTGAGGCTAGCCAGGGCTATATGAGACCCTGCCTCAAAAACATAACAAAAGAAAAAAACTCTCTAGCGTCTGTGGTACAAAAATAAATTGGCTTACCAAGTAGTGGGTTTCCATGTGGTTTATTCAGACGTCTTTATTTTTGTTTATCTTCCCTCTACCATCATTTCTTTTACATCCCAACCCGATCTCTACTTAACCTATACTTCCCACTATTACGCTTCTCTAGTTTTGTGTCCCATGGATAAGCAGAACTTAAAACACATCGGGGATGGAAAATGATAATAGATGTAAGGTATATTTTTCCATCAAGAGAAACATAGGCACTTGCATGAAAAGCTTGATGGATCTGGTTCAATTCCCCAGAACCTATGTAAAGCCAGATACATATAGTGGTGCATGTATCTGGAGTTTATTTGTAGTGGCAGGAGGCCCTGGTATACCCATTCACAACCCCCTCTCTCTTACAAATAAAAATCAATAAAAAACATGAAATAATTTAACATAGTAATTTCAAGCATAAATTAAAAGCTTTCAAAATTAGTCCCTCAACTTTATGTCATTTTAATCATTTCCTCAAGTTGTGAACTTTGCTATATAAAAATAAAAGACACATAAAGCACACCTGACATTTGTAGAATTATAAGTGTGCACCTACTTGCCCAAAGTTAACAATCAAAGGAAATGCTACCAGTGCCTTCCACAGCCTCTTTGTGCCCATCTCTAGTCCTGCCACTTACTGTTGCATGGTAGATAATCACTGATTCCTTGGCTTTGTGCTATTCAGTTAATTGTATTTTCTGCAGTATTTACCCCAATGTCATCTGAAAGATTTGCTTAAACTTTTTAGCATGAGATAAATGGAATCATGTCAGGCCCTTTGAATAATCAAAGAGAAAGAAAGATAATTAACTAATTAATTCAAGTTTGACATTTCCATAGAAATTTTGGCACCATGGAACCACCAAGAGCTCTTCCCACAGGAAAAGGAATCATACAGTCTTCTCGGGTTCATAATTCATCAAATAATACTTACTGGTTAGCATGAGCAACTCCTGATCTGCACTGGGGAGAGTGATTTTAAACTGACCCATTTAGACCAAAGCTCTAGGCATGAGTAAACAGGGGAACATGTTCTTGAAGCATTTCACCATCACGGCTTACCCATCACTTTATCTTATTCAGAATTGAAGGCCAGAATTGATGATGGCAATTGTAATGATAATCCAGAAAATTACTTTCTATGTGATTATGAAAATATAACTTTTAGCATTTCTTTTTTTTTTTTTTTGGAAAGAGAGAGGCAGAGGAAGACAGATAGAGATGGGCGCGCCAGCAGTCTCTCAGCTGCTGTGAATGAATTCCAGATGCATGTGCCCCCTTGTGGTCAAGTGCAGCATTGCGCCCTTGTGTCACTTTCCATCTGGCTAAATGTGGGACCTGGAGATTGGAACCACTGGAGATTGGAACCAGCGTTCTTAGGCTTAGGAGGCAGGCGCCTTAACCGCTAAGCCATCTCTCCAGCCCAACTTTAGCATATTTTAATGATGTCGGCCCAAAAATATCACAGAATACTCATTGCTCTTTGCTTAGTCTTAATCTTGCAAGATAGTGATGTATCAATTCCATCATCATTTTTTTTTGCTTTTATTTGTAAATTATTAGTTGCTGAAGTGAATGACTACAACATTGGGATTATAAATGAAAGTATTATTATTATTATTATTATTATTATTGAAATTTATCCTATGCACAATGATATAGATATATACCTACATGAGTTTCTAATTTATGATGGATTAAAAGCATTTTGAGTTTAAGGAAATAACAGTGGTATCTGTTGAGAATGCAACACGCTCTTATTTAAACTGTTACACTATTAAGCATATGTTCAGTGATTTATTGTCTTTTTATCTGTGCATGTGATGTGTGTATGTGTGTGAGAGTGGGCATTCAACGTGTGTATGTGGTGGGTGTAAGTGTATACATTGGTGTTTAATGTACGTGGGCATACATGTGTATGTGATTATGTGTGCACATTTGCTATGTGCATGTGGAGGCCAGAGGTAGATGTTGTGTAATTTCATTGATTGCTCTCTGTGTATTGTTTGAGACAGGATCTCATACTGAACCAAGGACTCATTAAGTTGCTCAGACTAGCCCTAGTGATTATCTGTCCCTGCTTATCCCATGCTGGAATCACAGGGCCATGGCACAAAACCAGGCATTTGATGTGTTAAGAGCTCAAGTCCTCATGTTTGTGTGGAAAGTGCTTTTTCACTGAGCTGTCTCCCTAGCCTTGATGACTGATTTTCTAATGTTCATGGTGATCATTATTTTGACAGGGGCATATCTGGTATTGTTATATAAATTATGGACTCATGAAGTAAGATCAAAACACAACATGTTTGTATTATCTTTGTAATCACATGGAAGACTCAGAGGAAGTACACAAAGTAAAGAAATAACCAAATGAATGGCCATTTAAATTATATTGTATTTATTAATAAGGATATTGATGACACATTCTCTCATTCTATAGTGATACTGAATTAGTTTGACTTACGGAACACTCAGATGCCTGTTAGCCTTCTCTCGGTCTCTCTACCTCTCACTCTTTTTCTCTCTTTAAGAATACCAACAGCTTTAGTTATATTTCAGGTGCCTATGTCTAGGGGTAAGAAACATGTAAAATGTGCTGTAGACATGATGAATTCAGAAACATTGTGATTTTAGCAACAACATATGCATCACTCACCTCAGCAGTGTTGCTCTGACATGTTATTAAGGGAACACTTCAGTGGCTTCAAATTACAAACTAATGAGTTTGGGTTCATTGCCAGCCTTCATATGTAAAGGGTCCAGGGCCCTCCTCTTTCTATCTAGCTGGCTAATACTTGAAAGGTCAAAAAGCTGCTGTGGGATGTTCTGCACCCTTCCAACATTCTAATGAAATGTTTTTTTTTAAAGATTTTATTTCTTTGTTTATTAGAGACAGAGAGATTGGGGAGAGAGAGAGACAGAGAGGGAGAATGGGCGTGCCAGGGCCTCTAGCCACTGCAAACGAACTCCAGACGCATGTGTCACCACGTGCATGAGACCTACATGGGACCCGGGTCCTTAGGCTTTGCAAGCATGCACCTCAACTGATAAGCCATCTCTCCAGTCCCTAATGAAATGTTTTTTATCACCGCCAAACCTGTGATATCCTGCAAGAGGAGGAGTCTGCAAGTCACACCTCCTGGGCTTGAACTCTGAAGGTCAGTGGTCTTACTCTAGCACCTGTGCTCGTTGGTATTTGGTTAAGCTTATGGGGCCTCAATTGTTTTCTCAGCAAAATATGAAAAACACTTAATAAACTTCTAGCCCTAACGATTCATTACAGTGCTATAACAAGCCCTTGTCTTACTGTGTATCCATGTGATTAGCCAGCTTTGCTGATAATGGGTCCTCAAAAAGTGTGGATTGAAAGGGCAATTTCTGAATTTTGATCTATTTTCACTATGAGCCATGGCTTGAGTGACTAGTTCCTCTTCTCATTGTCCTCCAGTGATTAGAGCAGCAGTCATGCATGTAAAGACGGCTATTGATTTTATGGTTTTTATTTTCATCTATGCAAAAATTCTGAATTTCTTCCTAAATGTCTTGCAAGTTCAGTTGATTCTACAAAGTTGGTTTGGAAAGACTACCCAGGCACGAAGAGCAGGATTTGACTAAACTGCGGCACCGTAGCCCACATCCAGTATCTGATGTATCCATCAGAGTGTACTGGCGTGCCGCACAGCAGCCTGGCACGGGGGTATGTATTAGCTCTATTTCAGCTCCTCACCCGCTTAAAGCATCTGAAGTGATGATTAAAACTGTAATCCTGAATGAAAACAAAACAAATGGTCAGCAATGTAAGTGCTGCACAGTGCATGGCTATTTAAATAAACATTTAAGTGTGAGTAGTTTAAAACAAAAATAGACATGACAATTGAGTTTTCCTACTTGTATGAGCTCATTGTCCAGCATCATCCCTACATAACTTCACTTGGATATACAATGGAAGTGCTTTCTAGTTTATGTACAGAAAAACACTATACTACACTATACTTAATACCTTCAGCCCCCCAATACAGCCCCCCAATATTCAAATCAGACACGTGTACTCATCCCTTCATTGGCAGGAGCTTCATGAACTCGTGCTGTTACTCATATTCTATTCCGACACTGATGTGATTGTCACCAAAGCTGTGATTATAGGAATGTCTTCAGTAGTCCAGTAGTTGTCAAGATTAGTATGTGAAACTGTCACTAGTTCTCAAAAAAAAAAAAAAAAAAAAAAAAAAAAAACAGGATGGGCAAAAATCCCACTAAAGCTCTCCCAAATGATTCAATCTATCCACCGTGTGTTTTCCATTGAATCGTTCAAGCAGTGGACAAATTAACTCACTGGTTACAGTTCAGGAATAAGGAAGCATCTTTGTGACTTTATTTTGCCCGTGAAGTGTGCATGGATGTGAGCATGAGTGTCCATGGGAAACCGCTTTAAACATGAATGTGAATGTGTGTGGAGCTGTGGGAGGGACTTCCAGTCCGACAGTATCACAGTCTTTCAGTTTCTGCCCCATATGGCAATGACTTTGAATTCAGATGCTAAAGTACTCATCTTTCCTCCTTTGTGTCACATCTTGTCTTAATTATTGCCTATTCCTGGGATATTGTTATAAAACCTCATGGGGTTTTGTATGGGGTAGCACTGACCTCAGGACATGAATTGAAAATGCCCGACATTTCTCATCTGGGCACTGAAATTCTAATATATATATTCAGAAATAGAAGTGGGAACCCACTGGGTCCAGTGAAGCAGAAAGTCATGAGTTGTCCCAGTGGTTGTTCTCAGAGCAGTGGGACCCACTGTGTCAGCTGCAGTTCTTGGGGTTCAGTGGGGAAATAAGCTCTTATCAGAACATGTCTGTACTGACTTGGGCTATTGTTTGTAGCCACACAGCAAAACTGTGGTTAATTTTGTAAAATGCTTAATTTTTTTCAATGTACATAAATCAAAGCCCTATTCTGTTACTATTCAGAAACACATAATAGCAATGCACTTGTTATTTTGAAGTTATTATTCTCAACAAAAGGAAGTCATAGTTCCTTCCCTACATTAGTGTAGGACATAGAATTTTACAGGATTGTAAACATCAAAAGAGAACTACCCAAAGACCCAGGTTGGTCAGAAGGGATATAGTTTCAAGAAACCATTGAGGAATCAATTGTGTCATGATTAAAACAGTCAGTAGGCACTAGATGCACTGAGAGAACGCCAACTTCCTCAGGGACCTCTTAAACACTCTAAGCAAGTTCACAACCAGAGACTCAAGAACTAGCCCTGGAATAAAGCCAAGACAATGTGGAACAAGACAAACACATACACAGTGTGTTCAGCAGAACTAGCCCTGGAATAGCGCCAAGACAATATGGACTAGGACAATCACACAGTGTGTTCACCAGTAGTACATTAGTAAAGGAAGAGAAATAACAAAGCGTTTTCTTGATGAAGAAATATAAACCAATTATAGAAATCCCACACTATTTACTATATTTTAAACTTTTTATTATTTTATTAATTTTTTGGAGAGAGAGAGAGAGGAAGACAGAGATGGGCGCGCCAGCAGTATCTCAGCTGCTGTAAACGAAATCCAGATTCATGTGCCCCCTTATGGTCAAGTGCGGCATTGCAACCTTGTGCCACTTTGCATCTGGCTAAACGTGGGACCTGGAGATTGGAACCACTGGAGATTGGAACCAGTGTTCTTAGGCTTAGGAGGCAGGTGCCTTAACCCCTAAGCCATCTCTCCAGCCCTGTTTACTATATTTTAATATAAACTGACAATTCTCATTATTTTATACAGATTTTTGTGCTTTCTAAAGACAGACACGTGAAGAACTAGAAAGGGAAGGAAGGGGGAGAGAACAATGAATAAATACCATTTTCATTTTATGGATTCTACAGGAATGCATAGCTCCAGAAAAGGTTCCTTTTCCTTGACCAAGGACTACATTTCTTTGTCCAGAGTGATGTGATTGTACGTGGGGTGGCAGGGGTGTGATCTCTTGGAGTTTCCTTCTCTTTGGAAAGGAATAGGCTCGCTAGAAGCAGGTTCAATATATTTTCATATACACTTCATATCATTGATAAATTTTACTTTTCTTTGCAGTTTCTTTTCATTGAGTCTGTTTCCAAGTAGGTATACATCTAGTTTCTCCAGAATCTCATTTCCATTTGATAAGAAATTAAACTAGTTTCCAGTGAAGTGTTCAGGGTTCTATACACCTCACTGGTGGACTTGCTGAAATTTCCCAGCCATGGCACCAATCACAATCACTGGTAAATATGAAATATCCATGTAGGTATTCCTTGATCTGCATGTTATTCTCATACACATGAACACACAGGTATCTGGGCAGTGGGAACATTCTGCAGAGAAAAGAGGTAGGGTTTACTGAATAATTACAGAAGCATGATTGAGGAATTATGGACTCTTCTAGGTTTAAACCCTATCCCTGGTTTTAGCAATATAGGAAGTGAAATCCAGGCTTATTGGGGAAGGTGGTATACTGGATATAAGGACCCAGTGGGGTATCATGATGGCAATGTTAATGGTTATTTGCAAATGAATAAGTTACTATAGAAAAAAACCCAGATATCCAAGTCTGATACAATGGCATTAAATCTTGGGTGAGTCATTAACAACTGTAGGAATGGATAACATACATTCCCACTTTGCCAACCCATTGTGTTGGGTTCTGTGGTGATTTTGCCTCAGATATTGAACTACATGGCTCCCCACCCAAACTTTGTAGGGTTCGTGGAGGTTTTTATCACCTTCAAAACTCCTCCAGGACACACAAGGCCTCCAACACCTATGCCGAATTGTGGTGAGGGGTGTGCCTTGGGGTCCAGCTTAAGTCCATCTATCTAGTCTTGCTGCCTCTCAGTCTTTGTGGTCTCACATAATGTCAAAACCACAGATCACAAGTTCATTTTTTCTTGAATTCTCCATTAGTTATTTAGCCCTTAGGTCCCTCATGCCTTAGATCACATGATTTCCCACTTCTCCACCTTCCAACCTCCTTACCATTGAGCAAGTTCAGGATGCAGGTACTCCCATTTCTTTGTGGACTCAAGAAACATCTTCACCATGTTAAAAGTCCTACCAATCTTCCTCCTTCTTGACAGAAAAACATCTACCTTTTCTGCAAGTCCCTTTGTTTGGAATTTTTCCTGTATCTACCACATTTTTTTTCTCCAGTCTGTAGGTTTTATTATACAATCCTACTTAGCTTAACATTTCCAAATAAAACAAGTACTATGGATTTGTAGAAAGAATAAAAGAAAAAAAATTAAATATTTTAGTAGAGAATTGTATTAATTACTTTTGAATCATTGTGAACAAAACTCCTGATGACCATTTTTTAAAAATATTTATTTATTTATTTATTTATTTATTTATTTATTTATTTGAGAGAGAGAGATAAAGAGGGAGGGGGAGAGAGAGAGAGAAAGAGAATGGGCATGCCAGGGCCTTAAGCCACTGCAAACAAATTCCAGACACATGTGCCCCCTCGTGCATCTGGCTTACGTGGGTCCTGGAGGATTGAACCAGGATCCTTTGGCTTCACAGGCAAATACCTTAACCGCTAAGCCATCTCTCCAGACCCAAGAAATGAATTTTTTAAAAATTTATTTATTGATTTATTTATTTGATAGAGAGGGAAAGAGAGAGAAAGAAAGAGAAAGAATGGGCACCCCAAGGCCTCCAGCTACTGCAAACAAATTCCAGATGCATGCGCCCCCTTGTGCATCTGGCTAACGTGGGTCCTGGGGAATTGAACCTGGGTCCTTTGACTTTGCAGGAAAATGCCTTAAGCCATCCCTCCAGCCCAAGAAATGAATTTTTTATGTTGGGCCATAGCTTCAGAGATGTCAGTCTTCCATTGTGGGCAGAGGTGGCAGTATAGAGAAATTCACATCATGGTGACCAGGAAGCAGAGTAAGGAAGGGGCCATCACCTCTAGGATACTCTCCAGTGACCTTCCTCCAACTAGGCTCCATCTTCTACTTTTCTCCCAGCCTCTCCCAATGGTAACATAATATTAGGCATCCACCAAGGGATTAATCCTTTGGTTATATCACAGCTGTCAGGATCTAACTGCTTGTTGGAAATTCTGTTACAGACATACCCAAAGGTATTCTTGACTAATAATACCTTTTGTGTTTCTCTTCTTAATCAAGGTGGAAACTTTAACCGCCACTTAAACCATTTATAGATACAGTTAACATTAGAGAAAATTAGATCAAGTCTAAAAACATTCTGGATGCAGGAAAGATTTTTGAAAGAGGTGACTGATTGCAAACCTTGTTCATCATTGACTTTCTGAAAGTCTGCAGTGAGAAGTCTTTGGAGACACGTCCAGGGCTGGCAGAGAATGGTCACATCTGAGGAGCAGTATGGGAGCAGGTAAATGGGAGCAGCATCAATGTGTGTCAGTAATACATAACCATCACCAATAAAGTGAAACAATCATGAAATAATTCCAGCTTATATTTCAGCATTGCTGCTTATTTTCTATTAACATGTTCATATTTGTATAATTTACACCTGGAAGAAGATTTTAAAATTCTTTTAACCTTGGTCTTTTATGTCTGAGAGCTTCACATAAGGGACATTCCTTTTAAAAGCAAAACAGGGGCTGGAGAAATGGCTTAGTGGTCAAGGCACCTGCCTGCTAAACCTAATAACCAGGTTCCAATCTCCAGGTCCCATGATGAGCCAGATGCAGTGATGCAAGGGTGCAATGCCGCACTTGCCCACAAGGGGGCGCACACATCTGGATTTCCTTCCAGCAGCTGAGAGACTGCTGGCACGCTCATTCTCTATCTGTCTCTCTCTACCTCTCTCTCTGTCTCTCTCTGTGTCTCTCTCCAAAAAATAAAAATAAAAAAATTTTTAAAAATTTTAAAAAAGCAAAACAGTTTTATATTAATGCAAATGCAGTTCATCTAGCCTAAACTTAAGGGTACTTCTTCCAAGTAGCTATATCTGTTTAACAGGAAATTGTTGAAATTTTGCTTCCAATAAAATTCAGCCTACGATAATCAAAATGTCACATTTTGTGGGCAGCATTTGTAAAATTTTGTTTTCAGTTTTACATTGTTCAAATATTGTCAGCACGGCCTTTGAAGTGATAAAAGATACAATTCATTTGTATAAATAGCACAGCACAGGATTTATTCTTATCTATAGACAAATTTCCTTTGCTTATGAATGATGCTTCCATCATTTACGTTACTGTTTGTGTTACAAAAACAAATGTTGGACATGTAAAGTGAGACTAGACGGTAGCACCTTCACAGACCTGGAGAGGGATTATTACTGTTTATATGTTGCCTGGTTAAATACTTATTGTCTGTCACCATTGGATTTCGCTCAAGTGAGGACATTTCGGGGGTCAGAAATCCTGCATCTTTGGAAGCAGTCAAGCAACAGTGCATGTACAACTAGCCAGGGATTTCTTAGACCATCAAGGCCATATCCCAGGTCAGGTATGCATGATCTAGAATATTTGCAAAAACTCTGGGGTTAGCCCAAGGCTGGATGCAGGAAAGTAGTAGATGAGTGATGCTTCACATTGCAGCTGCCTGAGCACGAGGGGATTAAAGAACAAACAAGCTAACATCAATGAAAAAGTGACAAGACCGTTGGGAGACGCATAGTCTTCAGAGTTCTGAAATTTCATTCTCATTTTACTTAAAAGAACCAAGGTGAGATGTAAGTCTCCATTTAGCAAGGGTTTACAATGACCTTGCCTTTAAAACGCTGGGGTCACTCAGGCTTAATTCTGAACCCCCGCTTTCCTGTGAGCAAGCATTCCCTTCATATAGTTTGTCTTCATCTACCAGTGTGTGGGACCTTGTTTCCACGGGACTTTTCATCTGTGTAACAGAACACCTGACCGATTCAACTCAAACAAAGGAAGATTCTGTTCTGCTCACAGTTTCCGAGGCCTAAGTCCATCGTGATATGGAGGGCATGGCAGAGCAAAGCGTGGTGGCAGGAAGAGAGGAGAGGGGAGGAGAGGACAGAGGAGAAGGGGGGGAAGTGGAGGGGGAGAGGAGAGGAGGAGCAATGTTGCCATTTATTCTGGCTTTTGTCTATTGTGGAATGGTGCTGTTCTCATGCAGGGAGGGCCTGCCACACTAAGTCAATCTTCTGTGGAAATCCCTCACAGATACAGCCAGAGCTGTGCCTCACCCATCTCCCAAGCAATTCTAAATCTAATCAAATCTCACAGTGAAGCCTTAGTCATCATAAGCCCACCCCTTATCAACTTGATATCTACACATGTCTTCATGAACTGGTAGTGCTTGATATGGTTGGTGCTAAAAACAAAACCTTTTAAATGAACCGGTAAATAAAAGGATTGCCTCTTGGTTCTTCAGCAAGCTTAAATTTTATATGCTTTGATTTTATGACAAATTCCAAAGTAATTGAAAGGGAGGAAAACATAGTTGAAAAGTAAATTAGTTGATATCATTCCTAAATGTATTCTTTTCCACAATACTGAAGTATTTTAATTTATTTCCAATGAAAAATATAAAACATTAAAAATTGTGAAGGTGCTAAATCATGTAATTATACACAAACACATACATACACACATACAATCTGAAAGCAAAGTGTATGATGGTTGTTAAATGTTTTAAACAGATGGATATTAGAGAGAACAAGAGGCAGGAAAAAATTGATAATGTTTTTTCTTCACCCAACAAAATGATATGCATTAGATTAAACATTTCTTTTTGAGCCAGACGTGGTGGCGCATGCCTTTAATCCTAGCACTCGGGAGGCAGAGGTAGGAGAATTGCTGTGAATTTGAGGTTACCCTGAGAATTCCAGGTTAGCCTGGGCTAGTGTGAGACCCTACCTTGAAAAACCAAAATAAATAAATAAATAAATAAATAAATTTATTTTTGCCAGTTGTCACATTAGAATAGTTCACAGAACAGAAAGTCATAATTAAGCCTATTATATTGATAATTTTGTCATGGATTTTAAGAAAAAATTCAACTTTAAAAACATTTGTATTCTCTCTCTGGCATTGCAGTGCTTACTGTTGGCACCCTTTGGAAAATTGGTGAGAAGTCTGAGTAACCAGGGAGTTCTGAGACGCCTCTTTGACTAATGAATCATTTTCTTTGACAAGTGGAGGCCAGAGGGAGCCATTTTTCCCCACATCAATAGCTATTTTTAAGGAGAATATTGAATGCATTCAGTGTTCAGATTTTGGGGGAAAATTGGATCCTAGATTTTTTGGCTTAGATACAAACATTTTTACAAAGTCAAAATGTTCTCCATTGAATGTTTAAAATTACAGCTGGCTTTCCATATCAGTACAAATCCCTGTTCACTCATCATTATTGCCCCATCCTTTGAACAAAGAGATACCCAAATACTCTAGAAGCATTTGGAGCATTTAAGCACTACTCTTTGAAACAAAATGGTAATTTTTCTAAAATGAAATGTCATTAATCACTTGAGTTTTTGAGTAGCTTTTTATGGCTGTGATTGTAAGCCCTCTTAACACTTATTAAGGAAAAAGGTCTTTCAAGTTTAAAAATGGAGTTGATTTTCAGATCAAATTCAGAAAAGGATAAATGAAGGGAAAATTTGGTGAAATTTTTCAGAAGTTTCAAAAGTCTTCATTATAAGGATTTTTAATATTCAATTTAAGAGAACTGCATTTTAAAATAGCTTTGTAAATAATATTGAAATAGAAAGTATTAAGCAGTTTTGTTTAAAGACATATTTCTGTAGTATTTAAGTTTACAAAAGTAAGTTTCAGATTCACATAGTGGTTGCATGTTTGGAGGAAAATGTCCACATTTTCTGAGGTGTTGGAGAAGTTTCTTTTTTTCATCCCATCACTCTCAGCTGCTCCTGCACTGCTCTAACAAGGACATTAGGGGTTCACACTGCACTGCTAGACTTATGGTGTGACTACTCCTTCTGTGTCCCTTGGACACTCTGCATTTTCCATTACATCTTCAAAATACTTCTTGAAGTTTAGTCACTGGCCAAGTACACAAAGTTCTAAAGGCCTAATTTGTCATCTGTTTGATGAGGTTCTACTTAACGTTTCCCAAAAAGGATTGACGGCATAGGTTTTTTTTTTTTTTTTTTGTGTGTGTGTGTGTGTGTGTGTATGTGTGTCTTTAAAGACCTGGCCTAATTGTTATCTGTTTGATGAAGTTCTACTTAACTTCCCCAGAAAAGAATTGGTAGCAGAGTTTGTTTGTTGTTTTTTTTTGTTAATTGTGTTATGTTGTTTATCTGAGTAGGTTTTCTTCCTTTTTTTTTTTTAATTGTATTATGTTGTTTATCTGAGAATATGTATTTCTGTTGTTTTTCTTGTGGAAGAAAAAGTACAAAAGGAAGAACTGTAGAAAAAAGGGCTAATAATATAACATAAATGCATACTGGGTGATAAATTAGATGTACTCATATCAAAAATTGAAAGTTTATAAGCTTGAATTTTGTCTGTCTAGCATCCATCACTCTGTGTACCGTCCTCTATTCATGTGAGCGATTGTGCGTGAGCACTGTACAGAGTGTGTGGTGTGTGGATGTCAGAGGCATTGTCCGGGCTCCATTTGCTTTGAGACAGGGTCTCTTTGTGTTGCAAGCAATTCTGGCTTGTGAGTGGCTTTATGTGGGAGTTAGCGAGTTGAAGCCAGGCTGATAAGCTTTGTAGGCAATCACTTTTAACTGAAGAGCATCTCCTCAATCCCAACATTAAGTTGTTTTTGCTGTTGTAGTATAGCTTTGTCCTCTGTGTGTGCATGACTAAACCCTCACTATCACGGGGGAGAGAGAATCCTGTCAGTGAAGCAGGCAGAACAGTGATAGTTAAGTTTTTCCACAATGGTGCTATCAGCACTTCCTAGCAGTAAAAGGGAGGAAAGTTCTAGGACCTACAACCTGAGCCTCAGCCATCACTCTCTCCTGTCCCCAACCTGCACATGACCTTAGAAGGTACTAGGACATATGAGAAGTAGAAATCTAACCAAAGGCAGAGCTGCCTGGTGAAGCTTTTGTAAAGTCATCATCCATGATGGGGTGGCATGTTTTGATGATATATGTGCCCTTGAGTCACCCACACATCTGTAAGCAACCCCCATGCATGTTGCTGTAAGTAAACCCCCAAATTCATTGGTTCAGTGAGTTGGGCTTGATAGAATAATTACTTTGGTTCATTGTCATTTGCTCATAGCTCCCCAGGAATAATTATGCAACATACAAATTCTAAATTTCTTATATTTTTGTTCCCTTTAGAATTTTGTTAAGTGTCATTGAAATATCCCACCCTACGCTGTACCTGAAAGGAAAATGAGAAAGAAATTGTTGTTTTGCCCCAGCCTGTGCTGAAGTGAGTGGCTGAGTCAGTGACTATTGCTGACTGGTAAACCAATTCAAACTTAGTGGTGCCAAATCATCATTTCATTAGGCTTTCATTCTTCTCTGAGATAGGACTCCAAAGAAGGTGCTTTAGGGCTGTCTTGTCTCTGTTCTCTGATGTCCGTGACTTTATTTAGGAAGACCTCAAGGCTTAGTGACAACTAAGGGCTCGGAGATTAGATACTGACCTTGCTGTGGGCAAAGTTATAGGGACAGTGCCTGGGTTGGGATGAACAGGAAGCTAGGCTTAGATGCAACACAGGCTGGAGAACGTACACGTCAACTGTCTTTGTGTCTTGGTCTTCTCTCAGCAGTCCTGGGTTCTGAGAAGCAGTGTCCCAGGAAACATCAGAGAAGGCAAGTACTGAGATCCTAGAAAAAAACTGGCTTCTGTGTATGACTTTCTTTCAGAAGAGACTCAAAAAATTGAAAATAAGCATTTGAGCTGCATTAACTGTGTTAGAGATAGATTATAATATCCTGGGTATGGTACTTAGGCTTTCATCATTATAGAAAATTGTCTGAGATAATTCATTTAGAAATGGAAAAGGTCAACTTTGGGTCATATTTTGAAAGTTTCCATCCATGATTGTTTTATCCCATTGTTTCAGCCCAAGGCAAGGTAATGTGTCCCAGTGGCGGTGTGTGACTGAGCCAAAGAGCGCATGTGCAAGAAGCATACAGAGGATGAGGCAGGGCTGTGGGTGCCCAATCCCCTGTAAAGTGTGTCCCCAGTGACGTGATTTCTTCCTATTTGGCTCTGCCTTCTAAAAAGTCCGCCACCTCCCAATAGCACATTGCTGGTGACCAAGCCCCCTGTGCATGTTCAACATACAAACTACAGAACTGGGACATGACATCAAAAGGAGAGAGAGATGGAAGCTAAAGAAGCAACGAAGGGTGAAAAGAGCAAAATTGGGTGTTGCAGTCACCCTCTCATTGCTAGGACAAACATCCAATTGGAAGCAGTTTATGCAAGTGTTGCAGTCAGGTTCGCATTGCTGGCAGAAATCACCTGACTAAAAGCAGCTTGTGGGGACAAAGAGGTTTATTTTGGCTTACAGGCTCGAGGGGGAAGCTCCATGATGGCATGGAAAACGATGGCATGAGCAGAGGGTGGACATCACCCTCTGGTCAACATAAGGTGGACAACAGCAACCGGAGAGTGTGCCAAACACTGGCAAGGGGAAGCTGGCTATAATGCCCATAAGCCTACCCCAACAATACTCTGCCTCCAGGAGGTGTTAATTCCCAAATTGCCATCAGCTGGGAACCTAGAATTCAGAACACTTAAGTTTATGGGAGACACCTGAATCAAACCACCACAGCAAGGAAAGGGTTTATTTCAAGTTACAGGAGCCACTGGAAGTATAATCATGGCCAGAGAAGTTGGTTCTCTCCAGAATGCACAGTGGACAGGAGAGAAAGAGGAACAAGCCACCATCAGCAAGTACCAACAGCCAGAGCTCCAACTGCCCCTCCAGACACTTCAAGGGAAGACAAAGCTATCTGGCCTCAGTGACACCTCCTCCAGCAGGTTGCTGGAGACATACAATACATGCTTAATCAAAAACACTTCAGGGGCTGGAGAGATGGCTTAGCAGTTAAGGCGCTTGCCTGCCAAGCCTCAGAACACCTGTTCAATCTCCAGGTCCCACATTTAGCCAAATGTACAGTGATGCAAGGGTGCAATGCCATGCTAGCCCACCAGGGGGTGCACGCATCTGGAGTTTGTTCATAGCAGCTGAGAGGCTGCTAGTGCACCCATTCTCTCTCTCTCTCTGCCTCTTCCTCTCTGTCTCTCTCTCTCTGTCTCTCAATAATTAATAATAATAATAATTCAGGATATTCCACTGCTCTTTGGCTAAGAAGACTTGGGCATACACATCCATAAGCTTCCTAATGATCATGCTTATTCACTTTCCTCCCAGCTGCTCACACTCTTGGCTGGAGCATCTGTTTTATCTTACCGATGATGGAGAATACTGGGGAGATTCAGGATATGTCAATACATCGAGAATAGATAGCTGACTGCCCACTACAAGTTGAGCCACCTTCCCACATCTGCTCAGGCCCAGGAGTCCTTGCAGCAGAAGCACTGACACAAGTGCTGTCCTCACTGCTAGCCTGAAAACCACTTCCAGGGAGATGACAAACATTGTGGTCAGACCTCGTCCAAACAGAGACCCAGAGGCTTCAGAGAACTTGACATGAAATCAGACCTCTGACACGTCCCCAAGAGGGAGACCATGTTCCAGCAGAGCCTGCTCTGAGTGGTAGCAGTGTCAGTAGCAGCAGGAGTGACTGTGATCATGGTGAAGAAAGCACTGTGCTCAATGGTGAGAGAACAGCTTGTCCTTTGTCCTCAATATCTGCCCACATAGGGTTTGTCCAAATGGTAGCACGTCACCTAGAGTGCTGGTCTAGTGGTGAACAAGGCAGCTGTGCAGAGTGCTGGTCAGGAACTGCTTGAAGACAAAAGGTAAATTCAGGAATCATAAAATAAATGTGTGTGCATGGGCATTGTAAAAATACATCTCAGGAAGTGATCATGATGCTCCAAGATCAGAATCTCTGGCTATGAAAAATGCTGTACTATTGTAATCAAATATGCACACAAAATGAGGAAGAAGTAATATTTATATATCATCACATTCAGTGGCAAGAACATATTTTCAATAAACCATCTCGAGGAACAAAATACTAACAAAGAAGACAATTTTGGAGTTAAAAATTTATTCTAATGTAAAATACTGTAAGTGAAAGTCATTTGTAATAAATGTATAGTTAGGTGTTTTGAGTTGTGAAGATATTTTCATAAATTACCTTATTATAGAAAAGCCAGAAATAATGCAATGTCTATACAACTTGGCATTCTAAAATAAATTACAAATTCCAAGCTTACATTTTATAAGTTATATACAATTGACTTATGTAAAGATACACACACACACACACACACACACACACACACACACACACATATATATATATATATATATATATATATATATATATATATATATATATGATGCTTTATTAGAAACTAATTCAAATGTTTTACAGCCTATAAATTAATCTTAGCAGCTCCAGGAATAGTTTCATGAGACAAAGAAATTTTTCCTAAAATTAAAAGTTATAAAACATACTTGAGATGCTGTATTTGCATGAACACCTGATGTTACTTTTACATATTTGATTGAAAATAGTTATTTTCTATTTGCAGTCAACCACCAACATCTCCAACCTTTTCCTTCTTCAATCCCTGACACTTAACTTTTCATGTTTTATATATGCTCAAAAATGGAGAGAGCAAACACATGTGCAAATAAATCTATAGAATATGCTGTAGAAAGAAAGGCTGTGAAGACCAAAAAGGCAGTTTTCAATATGCTTAAAAAGCTTTCCAAAAAACCAACATTTAAGTACAAGTTAACAAATGTGAAACAAGCAAACTTGTTAAGGGACAACTATCCCAAAAGATAAGATCATAGTTAAAGCACTTTCCCTGAGTGAACGTGTTGGTTTCTTAGACATTTCAATCCTAATGTTGTGCACTTTGCAGTCCCCAAAATAGACTAGCATAACATGCATTTGAATATGCACATTACGGGGCTTGTTCACTGCCATGTTCTACCTCTGGCAGTTCTTTCATTTACTGTGCCCTTGTGGTAAGTTCCAAAATCTCTATTGTCAGTTTGGGTCATGCTTCTAGATTCTGCTCTGTCACATTAAGTGCCTTTTTCTCACTATTCTGTATTGCCTCAAAGCTAGAAAAACAAGAAAGAAAAAGTCCTTTGAGAATTTAAGGAGGAAAGCTGATGTGATAAGGGGCTATTTATGGACAAATGGTGTTTGGTCTGGGCTCTGAGGCATGGGTAGGATTTTTAACAAGGACAGATGAAAGGATGAAGTGGGAGCTGGCAACGAAGATCTGCTGTGGTTGTGTTAGTGACCCGGGGCCCAGCCTTATAGAAGGCCATGTGGGCGTTGAAAGGAATTAAGAGCCTAGACAAGCAAATGGGAGCCATCGATCTTGTCATAATATGATTGTCGTGTCAAAACTTGAAAGCTTTGAACATGCCTGGTACTGAAAGCCTAGTCAAAAGCCGATGGTGGGGAGGTGATGAGTCCAAGGAGTGGAACGCCTGTTGTCGTCTGGCTAAATGCACATATTGTTCTCACTAAACTGCCCTGTATGAAATTTTCTTAACGTTCACAACAATATATTAACACTACTCTCACTTTTTGGTTAGAGAAGCTTCACTTTTCAGAGGGTGGTGACCACTGGGATGACTCAAAAGTGACCATAGTTCTGAGAAGAAATGACAGAGGAGTGTTTAGCACTGAGACATCTGTATGACACCTTCCAAAGCTCTGGGTCCATTGCAGAAGAAGTTGCTGAAAGAATGTAAGAACCAAAGGAAGGGTAGGACTCCTTACGATGCAATCTTCTACACACAAAATGGCCTGGATATCCATGACCTCACATTGCCTGGCACTACCTACATAAGACCCCTATATAGGAGAAAAAAATGACATTAAAATAAAAGACAGATTATTTGAAGCAGGGAAGGATATGATGGAGAGTGGATATGTGAAGGGGAAAGTGGGGGAGGGGAGGGAATTATCATGGTTCATTGTCTATAAAAATGGAAGTCATCAATAAAAAGTTAAAAAAAGAAAGATTTGAACATAGTGATGGCTCAATTAGAATTCATTAGCAAGGAATAAATTCTCTTTATAAGAGATATTCTGACAGGAATATAGAGGGGAAATTGGAGTGGGGGGCATAGCACCCTTGAATATTTCCTCATGATCTCTTTAATTTTCAAAGCTCTATAATTACTTTGAAGTTCACCACTATTTTCTTACTAAAACACCACAGGAGGTATCATTTTTGAAAGGATAACTTTGCCAGAAAGCTTATAATTTTGCTCAGCAAATGCACCATATTATAATTTTGAATGAATAACTTTGATTTGAACACTAAATTAGTGATGGGAAAACATTCAGACAATCCATAATTTGCCCTTAAAATGGGGTTTGAAAGAGCCTTCTGGAGATGATTTGACCAGGTTCTTAAAACTGTGAAGAGCAGCTTGGTGGTTCCAGTGTGAAATGCGTCCACAGCCTCGTGTGCTTGTGGTTAAGCCTCAGGCTCAGTCCCCAGCTGGAGGAGCCTTTGGGAGGTGGAGTTTTGCTGGAGGAGGTGTGTCACTCGGGACCACTTTGAGCCAGTGCTAGCTAGCTCTCTGGGACTACTTCCTTCCCTGCTGTCCTGCTTGTGCTGTGCTCTCCTGGTCCTGAGGAAGCTTCCACTCAAGATTGCAAGCCCAGATGAACCTTCTCCTCCTGTAAGCTGTTTCTCATCAGGTGATTTGTCCCAACCGGGAAGAGGTAACAGCAACCACCAGCATGTTCATACTAAACTGCAGCATAATCTCTTCTCTACAGTCCCAATGACACCATTCCTGGAATAAGATTATTTAGAAGAGAGCAGAAAGTGTACAGGCTAATGCATCGGGACAGTTACAAGATTTGTTTATATTTCATCCCATTCCTCCAGGAAGAGGGCAGACTTTCTGGAAAAAATAAACTTCTCTGAGTAACAGAATGTTTTTAGGTGTTCTCACAGCCTTTCAGAGAACCACACTAACAGCAGGTTCTATTTCTACAGCCAGCTCTTGGGGAATCAGGAAATCGGAGGCTCCCAAGTCAGGATTTAGGAAATATGGAATATTCACAGCTGCCTGTACCCTGAAGTCAGGTCGTTTGTGTCAGGATGTGTGGGTGCTTTGCCCCATCGCTGACATTCCAAGGGCCAGTGTCACTCTGCTCCTCTTGGCCTTCTTTGGGGCTTCACTCCACTAGTAGCCCATCCCCGATGCTCCATTGCCTCAGGATTTTCTTCCAGTTTATTTTCCCTCCATCTTATCTGATGAACAAGATAAGATTTTTCCTCTGTAAAATAGCAGCCCTTCCATAGATAACTCTGCCATCTTGCTTGTCACTTTTCATCCTTTTCTTTCTTTCTCAGCTGTAGCTAATTTCCACTCACTCATTTCCCCATCACTACATAATCCATAACAATCTACTTTAAACATGGACTATCCCACTGAAATTGCAGTAATTACAAATAACTCATTCATCTTAGGTCCTGTGGACAATTATAAGCCATTCAGAATGTCTCTGTATTTGACTGCCTATGTTATAACACTGTCCTCTTTGGAATGACAACACATTTTCTCATTTGCCTTCTTTTATTCTTGTCATTTATTCTATCTTTATTAATGACTCTTGTTTTATTGTCTTCCCTTGAAAGCTGTCCTTCCCAGCTTTGCCCAGATTATTGTACCCTCATATATCCCTAATGTGATCCTAATAATCTCCAGTGTGATAATATACACTTGAAAATTATCATAATTTGCATACAGGTACATGATTCTAGAGAGACTTTCTAGAACTTCCATTATATTCTCAAATTGATGTACCAGTAACTTAAAATGTGTGGAAAGATGGGTCATCCTCAATCTTTTCTTCATATCTCCAAAGTCCATCAGCAATGTGTCTATTGCCTCTTTTATGATATAATTTTATAGTAATTCATCTCCTCATTCCCTAAACCTATAAATTCTTGTTTATTTTCTGTGAGCTAGATGAGGGATCATTTTTTCCAAGAGAATTTAAAAAAAAATCCATGTTATTCTGTCTTTAATGATAATACACAGTGTGGTAAGTAGTTTTATAAAAAGTCAAAAAAGCATTTTTACATTAACAATAGCTCACCTTTTTTGGTTCTTCACTTGCTTCCATTTTTCCTCATTCTCTCATTCCCTTCAGTTTATGCACTGATATCTGTCCCATATTAAATAATGTATTCATATCTTATATATTTTTTAAATATCTAAGAAAAAACCATAATTTTTGCATGTTCCCATTCCAATTTGTGGTGGAAATAAATGTCAATTTTGTATTAACATGTCACATTTCTGTGCTGGCCCATAATGTACTTAAAGCCTGTGGTAACTAGCCATCTTTAAAATTCCAGGTTAATTATTAGAGTTAGAGCTCCAATAACACAGTCAGTAAGTGTGTGTAGTACTTATACTTATGACAGCAAACATGGCTTATTTTCTTTTATTATACTTTCCACAGTGTATACAAAATCACTTTTATATGGAATGCCATTACTTTCATTGTTGTCCACTTTAGAATGCTATCATGTTACCTTTCATTTTTTATTCAAATTTAAAAGAAATCACTAGATTACTTCAGCTCTTACATGTAAAAATGTTTAAAGTTGTTTATGGCAGTTTGAATATAGAATGCCCACCATAGCTTACATGTTTGTAATTAAGCCTCATAATTGATCCGCACCTGATGGAGCCTTTTGGGAGGCAGAGCCTTGTTGAAGGTGTGTCAGGGGTGGGACTTAAGATTGATTAGTCTAGCATTGAGTGTTCAGAGCCAGATTGTTCTTGCCTGTGTCTCTTTGTCTGTTGTGCATGTGTGCTGGCTTGGCTGCCATACTTTCTCCACCAAGATGAAACTTCCCCTCAAAATTGTAAGCCAGAAGCCGGGGGTGGTGGCGCACGCCTTTAATCCTAGCACTTGGGAGGCAGAGGTAGGAGGATCGCCGTGAGTTTGAGGCCACCCTGAGACTACATAGTAAATTCCAGGTCAGCCTGGACTAGAGTGAAACCCTACCTCAAAAAAACAAAAAAAGAAAAAAAAAGAAAAAAAATTGTAAGCCTGGCCGGGCATGGTGGCGCACACCTTTAATCCCAGCACCTGGGAGGCAGAGGTAGGAGGATCGCAGAGAGTTCAAGGCCACCCTGAGACTACATAGTGAATTCCAGGTCAGCCTGAGCTAGAGAGTGAGACCCTACCTTGGAAAACCAAAATAAATAAATAAATAAAAATAAATAAATAAGCTAATAAAAAAATGTAATTCTGAACTAAACCCTTTCCCCCAATACGCTGCTTCTGGTTGGGTGTTTTATACTAGGAGGAGAATGTAACTGCTACAGCATAGCCTTGTCACCATCACAACCAGCATCATGAATGAAGTGAAAATCAAGGATGCATTGGACTGATCAGAGAAGTGAGTTTATAGAACAAACTGCCACCCCCAAATCTGAGATGATAGAGAAAAACAGGAAGTAACAGTTGAACAGAGTCTCAGCTAAGATTGCGGCACCTAGAGTGAATTGTGAAGGAAATCTAAAGATGAGGATAAAGGAAACAAAGACCCATGTCGAGAGTGAATTTTCTGATCTTGATGGCTAGAGCAGTGTTTAAATATATCCCACATCTTAGCCATATTAACTTGAAACATGAGAACAGAGTCCTGTTTATAAGTTTTTAATTATCTGGTAAATGCATCATGTTAGATTTCAGAAAAATACAAAACATGCTAAAAGAGAGGAAGTGAAAAAAAAATTTTCAGTTATGATGAAAATTTTAGAATCAGTACATCGGAAATTTAAAATCATGAGTCATAAACCTGTAATGCAGGGAAGCTCAGAGGGATGAAGGTAGCCAAGAGAGGGGTGCTGTGGAGAAGAAGCAAATGAACTGATAGAAGCAATAAACACTTTAATAAAAAGAAGCCATCCTTTTTCATCAGTGGACCAGACCGAGCTATGGAAGAATAGTGGTTGAAACCTTTGGAATTAAAAATGCCAGTAGGAAAACATGGAAACATCAGAACAATGCATCCAAATCTGGGCCTAGAAAGATGACTTAGCAGTTAAGGAGTTTGCTTATGAAGCTAAAGGACCCAGATTCAATTCACCAGTACCCATGTAAAGCCAGATGCACAATGTGGCATATGCATCTGGAGTTTGTCTGCAGTGGCTAGAGGCTCTAGCATTCCCATGATCTATCTGCCTCATGAATAAATAAATAAATAAATAAATAAATAAATAAATCTATAAGACATCCAAATCCCCAGAACTACCTTTGAAGTGATATTATGTTTTCTGAAAGTGTATGTAGATTAGCTATGAAATAAGCATTACATATTAGAGGAAAACCACTGTATTATTATTTACTTATACAAATTAGGTCATTTTTTAAAACAGGATCTCATTCTGAAGACCAGGGTGACATGGATCTCACTGTAGAGCCCAGACAACCCTCAAAGTCATGACCTCACTAGTGCTGAGATACCAGGTGTTTCATTTTTTAGAGAAGGAAGTATAACCAATATGCTATAGTGAGAGAAAATAACATCAAATACAATCTTCAGCTAAACCTTAGAAGGTAGACAATTTGAGAATGATGAAACAAAACAAATTAATATACACCAAATAGATGGCAGTTACATAGTAACCCCTTATAGCAATAACACCTGGAAACATTAACAGACTAATGAATCAATCCAAAGTCAAAGTGAATTAAATATACTATCAAGCTACATACCATGAACAAGAACTTCTCTTTACAGATAAAGACACAAGTGGGGCTAAAATTAATGTACTGACAAAGCTATACCATGTGAACACTAATCAAAAGAAAGCTGAAATATCTATATTAACATATCTATATTTATCTGCAGAAAAAGTATACTAAAGTGAAAAGCAATAATCAGGAACACGCATGACATTACTAAATGATTAATACATTTGCTGAAAAGACATGGAAAACCTTCACATTTATGACTCTAGTAACAGAGTATCAAAATACTTGAATCATACATGGACAAAATTGTGAAGAGAATGAGGTCAATCCTCTCTTCTATGTGGAGATTTCACAAGCTTCTTGTAGTGTTGATCCACCAATCACCTCATCAATAAGGACATAGTTGAAGTGTACAATATTATCAGTTTATATTCACAGCATACTTCATCAAACAACTGCAGAAGCCACATTATTTCTGTTTGAGATGGGAACTAAGACTGCATTGTTGAGCAGAAAACATGCATTAAACTACCATAAATCTCAAAAGAATTATGAGATCAGTATAGTAAAATTAAACTTGGACAGAGTAACTGAAATACCTACAATATACCCCAAATATGTGATGATCAAACATTACCTTTCTAGACAGCACAACACTCAACATAAAAGTTTTAAGAAATTAATTCTAAATGTAACTATACCAAAAAGTGTTGTGAGATGGACTAAAGACAGGGATGAGAAGGAAATTTATAACATTAACAGCAATAAAACTGATAAATCTCTAGCCAAGCTAGTTGAAAATGGAAAGGGAGAAGACACAAACTTCTGTTATCAATAATCACAGAGGCACAATCAATGATTCCTTACCCATTTAAAGGAAAGCAAACTAGCGAACAAGTCCATGACAACAAACTAGGGCACATTTAAAATAGTGCAATTCCCTGAAAACATGAATCATCAGAGCTCATGTGGAGGTGAAACCGGCATTCCATACCCTTGATGTTGATGAGAAAGGAAGGAAGGAAGGCAGAGAGGGAAGAGGAAGAAAAAAACTGATCAATAAAATGATAGAAAAACCGAAGGACAGCACAGGGCATTTTACTAGTGAATATGCTAATTGCTTAAAGAAGAAATTTTCAAGAATTAACTATCTCGAATGCTTTCCAGAAAACGTGAGAAGGAATTCTTCTTACTTTATTCAACAAGATGAACACTATCGTAATACCAAAACCAGATTAAGTTATAACAAAGACAATGCCCTACAAATGTGTGTATTTCATGAACACGGATTAAAAATCTTAACATGTATTAGTGTATAGAAATGTATCTTATAAAGTACATAGAAATCAACTTTAAATATCTATGAAAAACTTCATTATCAATGGTTGAAAAGGGTCAGACTAATGTTAAAATATTATAAACAATAAGAAAAGTTAAACTTTTATTATTTTAATTCGTTTTAATTACTAACACAATTTACAGAAAACAGTTCAAGAGCCTCAATAGATTTTGTAAATATTTTGTGGGCTGGAGAGATAGCTCAGGGGTTAAGGCTCTTGCCTGAAAGCCTAACGTCCCCAACTTGATTCCCCATGTGGGGCCACATGCACAAAGGGGTGCATGCATTGGGAATTTGTTTGCAGTGGCTGGAGGCTCTGGCATGCCCATCCTCTCTGTCTCTCTCTTCTCCCTTTCTGCTTGCAAACAAATGAGTAAAAATTTAAAAATATATTTTTAATTTTATTTATTTGAGAGAGGGGAAGACAGAGAGAGAGAGAAAGAATGGGCACGTCAGGGCCTCCAGCTACTGCAAATGAACTCCAGACACATGTGCCACCTTGTGCATCTGGTTTACGCTGGTCCTGGGGAATTGAATGTGGGTCCTTTCCCTCTGCAGACAAGTGACTTAACCACTAAGCTGTCTTTCCAGCCCTAAAAAAATTTAACATGGCTTTTGAATAAATGAAATTGAAATTTTCTGAGTTTACTTACTAACCTTCTAGATATTAATTAAGTTGTGAGATACTCAAATCTAAAACCCAATATCAGATACAAAAAAGGGTAAAAGAAAGATATAGAAAAATGGAAGAATTCTCTTTATATCACATACAATTGTTGAAAGTAATTATAAAATATAAAGACTGTACTTTCAGGGATCACGTCTATAATTTGATAATTATAAGATATGTGATTTTAGGCTGCATATATGAGACCTGTTTTACAGACTAAAATTTAAATTCAATCATTTATTTCTTGGCACTCTGCCCATTCAATCATTAAGGCTGTTCAAAAGTGCAGCGGGTGCTGTGAGCCACTTCATTTGTACAAGTGGTCAACTGTTTAATGATTAGGAAAATGGACTCTTCACAGACATTCTGGCAACAATGACAGGTTGTCTCACTTGCTGTATCTTCCGGCTGCCATTCTACATAGTTCCAATTCCATGATGAATCTGAACGTGTAAATCACATTTTATCCTCCTTCCTTAATTGCTTGAAGTTGCATCCAGGCAGTGATGTAAGGATGCGTCAGTCTGACACTGTCAACTCCATGTAACCTAAAGGAAAGAAATTGTCCCTTCTTTCCCTGACTTTGTTCTCTGTTTTGCTTGCAACACAGCCCAGAGGTGATGCCTGCTTTTAGGACGTGCATGGTCTCCATGCATTCACGATGAGTGCCTTTACCTGATGGTGGAAAGACAGCTTTGCAATGAGGAACTTATTTTTTTTAAGTTAAACTCATTAGCCCCTTATGGTCTTTGTTAGATGTTTTTGATTGCTGCGCATCATCTTTTAAGTATGATTTCAACATGTGCTTTCCCTAGTCAATGAAATATGAAAATGTAGATTTTCTTTTTAAAAATCTTTTATTGACAACTTCTATACTTACAGACAATAAACCATGATAATTCCCTCCCCTCCCCCTCTTTCCCCTTCACAACTCCACTCTCCATCATATCCCTTCTCTCTCTCCATTAGTCTCTCTTTTATTTTGATGTCAGTTGTCTTTTTCTCCTATTATGAGGGTCTTGTGAAGGTATTGCTAGACACTGTGAGGCCAATATCTGTCTGGACAGTTGTATTGTAAGGAGTTGTACCCTTCCTTTGGCACCTCAGCAGGATTCTGACCAATTTTCTCCTTTCTGACAGATCTTAGTCTCTCTTGCTTCCCTGCTGTGGCCAATAAAAACCTATTCAACTTCACTTGTCAGACAAAGAGTGGATTTTGCTGTGGTTTTGCTTAAATCCCTCCTAGGCTGCATTGGTGTGACTCCAAAGCAGCCATCTTACCCAGAAGTCCTAGATTTTTTTTTAACGTAACTAATTAAATATACTTGGCACTCGAAATTAGTCCAAAAAAATTTCATGTTGAGGAAAGACTAAAACTCATGTGTATTTCAGGCTGAATTTACTGAAAGAAAAAAGTTGATGGAAAGAGTAGAAATTAGAACTTTGGGTTCTGATTCATTTGAAGTTAATTAAGTGTGAGAAAGAAGCTCTGTAGATTCTTTAATTCTACATTAAATAACAGTTTTACTGACACTAGTACCTCTGGTTGTAGCTGAGTTTCTCTGTCTCTCTCTCGCTCTCGCTCTCTCTAGTGTGTGCAGTTACCTTCTTCTTGCTGGCACTAAACACCTGACCAAAAGCAGCTTGTAGGAGGAAAGGGTTTATTTTGGTTCATAGACTTGAGGGGAAGCCCTATGATAGCAGGGGAAGACATGATCTGAGCAGAGACTGGACCTCATCTCCTAGCCTACATCAGGTGGACAACAGCAGCAGGAGAACGTGGCAAACGCTAGCAAGGGGAAGCTGGCTTTAACACCCGTAAGCCGGCCCCCAACAATACTCCCCCAGCAAGGCTCCATTTCCCAAGTAGACACTAACTGGGAAGCTAGTGTTCAAAATACATCAGTTTATGAGGGACACCTAATTAAAACTACTGCACTCTCCCTTTCTCACTCTCTCTCTCTCTCTCTTTTTCTCTCTCCTGCTTCTCTGTTTTGGGTCAACTTTTGGAGATGATTAAACAGTGTGATCACATTTGCAGATAATAGGGCTTCTTGGGGCTCTGCATAATCAGATAATAGGTCTTACTTGTGCTATGTATAATCAGGGTCAAGTGTTTCTTCTACAATCCCCATCGTTCATTTATTTTCAATAGACATCTTAGAGCTCCTCAGCCACCCTCTGTGAAGATGCTTCTCTTGTGATCTTTGAGGGAGGGCAAATCCCGAGGAGCCTCTTCCAGGAACTCTTGATTTGTTTCTGTGTGGGGACATTATCTTCTATTTTTATGTCTTGAAATTCCGTATTTTTCCATTTAGCCAAATGTAATATAAAATCTCAGAGGAATTCGTGTATTTTTTCTTTATCCTGTCTTCTACCTAGTAACTTAGTCTAGATTCATAATTCCTTTAACTTTGATGAGATGTTTAGTACATAGTTTCCAAAAAGTAAAGGCATTTATTATTTTATATTATTTTCCTCTCAAATGGTGGACAAGCATATAAACATCGCCTGACTCCTTCAGGGCTGGTTCTGGGTGTCATTCATCACTATAGTCTCAGAGCCCTGTCCAGCACATATCATTCTTAGAGTCATTAAGTGTATTTTAGTTACTTGAAAGTTTTATTTAGAAAGGAAGTAAGGAAGTAATCAAGATCTACAGTCGTCTGTTTGTGACAGAAGACATTGTATGCATAGCCTGCATCTGTGAGTGAACAGCTGCTTGCAGTAATGGTGATGAAAGATGGGCATGTGGCTATTCCTTCTCACAAGGTCATTTTGCAGCTCCACTAGGAATTAATGGGCAAAAAATGGAGTCAGTTTACAATGAGAGTGATATGCTCAATTAACAGAATAAATGTTAAAAGACCAAGGTCATGTGGACAGCTGTGTTAAATCACAAATAACCTTATTTATTTCACCATTTGACAGATATATTAATGCAGATGAGCCATTCTAATCTATTAAAAGATCAGGAAATGCTCCTCAAAGTTCTCTTACTTGGTTGACAAGTCTGCATTCTGTTCTTACTATAATGTATGCCTGTGTACATACCCCATCTCAAGAACTAATACAAAATTTTTAATTATGCTATATAGCTTTCTATGGAAGAATTAAGTCACTATATAGATAGATTGGAGGCCACATTTACCCTGCCAGTTGCAATTCCATTTTATCATCCAAACACCACTCTTGTCATGAGCTTGGCATTCATTCATCAAGCTGTCCTTATTGATACATGCAGGTATTCGCTGTTTTACTGGTGCTGGGGTTATATTTGGAATTGCATTTAATCCATATATTGATTTGGTAGGATTTCCTTCATAAGAAATATTCCAAGATGTTTAATTTTTGTGGCTATTGTAAATGGGATTCCTTCCCTGATTTCTTTCTCTGTCAGTCTGTCATGGGTATATACAAAGGCTACTGATTTTTGTGTGTTGATTTTATATTCTACCACTTTGCTGAAAGAGGTCATCAGATCTAGGAGTCTTTCTTCCTTCCTTCCTTCCTTCCTTCCTTCCTTCCTTCCTTCCTTCCTTCCTCTTTCTTTCTCTCTCTCTCTCTCTTTCTTTCTTCTTTCTTTTTTCTTTCTTTCTTCTTTCTTTCTTTCTTTCTTTCTTTCTTTCTTTCTTTCTTTCTTTCTTTCTTTCTTTTTTTAAGGTAGGATCTCTCTCTTGCCCAGGCTTACCTGGAAATCACTATATACTTCCAGGTTCGCCTCAACTCCACAGTGATCCTCCTATCTATGCCACCCACGTGCTGGGATTAAAGGCATGTGCCACTGAACCTGGCTAGATGTAGGATTTTTTTTTGGGGGGATGAAAGTTTTTAGGTCACTTCTATGTAAAATCTTATTACGTGTATATTGAGCTAGCCTGTCTTCATACTTTCCATACTTTTGTACTCCTTTTATTTCTTTTTCTTGTCTTATTTCTCAAGATAAGACTTCAGATACTGTGTTAACTAGCAGTGAGGAGAGTAGAACACCCCTTGTCTTTTTCCAGACCTTAATGGGAAGGTTTCAAGTTTGCCCTCATTTAGTATGATCTTTGATTTACATCTGGTATATTTAACCCTAACAATGCTGAGATATGATTCCTCCTTCCCTAGTCTCTACAGGGTTTAATCATGAAGGGATGCTGTACTTTTTTGAAGGCATTTTCTGCAAATATTGAAATGATCATGTGATTTATGTCCTTGAGGCTGTGTGATATATTACCTTTATCTGTTTTCATGTGTTGAACCATCTCTGTATTCCTGGGATGACACCTACTTAATTGAGGTGGATGACATGTTTGATGTCTTCTTGGATTTGATTTGTAAGAATTTTAATATCCAAGTTCATAAATAATATTGGCATATCATTTTCTATTATTGTTGTGTCTTGTGGAATTACCGTAATTCTGGTTTCATGGAAGGAGTCAGGAAGCATTCACTCTTTTTCAATTTTGTGAAGTAAAATGACAGTGGTTTTAGTTCTTCTCTAAGGATTTGATAGAATTTGTAGTCTTTTGAGGATGTTTGTGTTTTTATTCAATGAAAAGTATTTCATGCAGTATTCTCTGTATGGATAGCTTAGTGCTTATCTATTCACAAATCTAGTTTTTATCATGAACACTATTTTTTTCAGTTTATATTATGTAGGATAATTTTGCTGAGCATAGTAGTTTGGGGTGGTAGCTGTGGTCTTTAAAATTTGAAATCTTCTACTCCAAACCCTTCTGGATTTTAGAATATTGATTGAATAATCGCATGTAATTCCAATGGGTTTACCTGTATAAGAAAGGACCTGGTTTTCCTTTGCAGCTTTTAGAGTTCTCTCTGTTTCCAGTATTCAGTGACTTTATATAATGTGATGAGGAGCATTTTCCTGGGTTCCTGTCTACTTAGTGTTCTGATTTTGGCCTCCTAAACTATTTCTTCTGTCTTGTCCATATGTCCTGATGGTCTGATCGCCACAAGATCTATTGTGTCACTGAGGTTTTCTTCAGAAGACCAGCTGAAGGAAACTCAGGCAGGGTGGAGACAGGCTTCCTATGGAACTTGAAGACAGATCCATGCCTGCCCAGCAGGGGGAACAGAGTGAGCTCTGGCCATAGGTGGTGGCTACAGCACCTTTGGCATTGCATCTCTCCTGGTGCATCATTATAGGGGAATGTTTGTGCATTCAGCAGAAAGTTGGCCCCCAAGAATGATAATACTCTGATCCCTGGGACCTATGAGTCTTACCTTGTATAACCAAAGAGATGGTATAGCTGCAATGAACTGAAGGGTTTGGAGATGGGGAGATTATATGGGTGTGTCCAAAAGGACCCCGATTCACAAGCATCCTTGTAAGAAGAGCACACAAAGACTCAGAGTCAGAGGAGGAGTGGATGGGCTGGTAGGAGCAGAGACCAAGATGGGAGAAGGACCCAGCCAGGGATTACCTGCATGCATGAGAAGCTGAGGCACTTAAAGAAGCAAGTTGCCCTCTCCTCCAAAGGCTGCCATGTGCAGAAAGTGCTCATGTGGAAAATAAGGGCCAAGGGGGAACTTACCAGCAAGTGCAGGTTCCATCATGGTCAGGCAGTTTAGAGTCTTTTGTAATTTTTCAAAAATAAAATTCACTTTAACTGGTTCATAAACACCAGAAACTATGTATGAATGGGGGTGATGCGTGATGCTTGAGTGCATGTGTCCATCTACATGTCTCTGTTCCCTCACTTTTCATTCCCTCATCACGAAAGCCTAAACTTGTTGCCTCTTCCTCTGTGAAATGTACAGTAAGTTATTGTGCCTCACTGTTCAATGGTTCATCAGAGCTTCCGGCTCCCCAAGGGTAACTCAGCATCACTGGCCTTCCTCTTTCTTCAGCGTATGTTCCGTAAGGATTGTTCTCAGCTTTTCGTGCTTCCCACATTCTTTCTGCGTGACTCCGCCTCCCATCTTCAAAGCCAGAGATTGTGGGGTAAATCACTCCGCACTTCCAATCTCCTTCCTTCTGTCTCATCCCTGACCTTAACACAGAAGTGGGTGTTGATGTTAAGAATTTTATGATTAGATTGGACCCAGCTAAGTATACCAGAAAGACTTCTTCTATTTCAAGGTCTTAACTTTAATAATAGCCGCAAAGTCTGATAGTGTATTGATGATTTCTAGAGATTAGGAAAATGACACATTTAGAATCAAAGATCTTAATTATAACATTCATTTAAAAATGATTTAAAAATATTTTATTGTTATTTAATTATTTTGGGAGAGAGAACAAGGCAGAGAAAGAGAGAGAATGGGCACACCAGGGCCTCTAGCCACTGCAAATGAACTCCAGATGCATGCGTCACCTTGTGCACCTGGCTTATATGGGTCCTGGGCAATTAAACTGATGTCCTTTGGTTTTGCAGGCAAGCACCTTAACCACTAAGCTATCTCTCCAGTCCTAAACATGATTTTATACCAAGAATCTAACCCCCCTGCAAAAAAAGAATCTAACCCCAGATAAACTCAGTCATCACTTTAGTAACAGGTCTAGTCCTTATACTAGTTTATCTGTTAATTTTAATAAATTAACATATATGAATATGTAATACATATGTATGAATATATATAAGAATGGAAGAAATTCACACACACACACACACACACATTTGAGAACCTCCAATTCATTTTCTTTCCCCTTTATTTATTTATTTATTTGCTTCTTTTAAAAAGATTTTATTTATTTATTTGAGAGAAAGATAGACAAAGAGGCAGATAGAGAGAGAGAATGAGTACACCAGGGTCTCCAGCCACTGTAAACAAATTCCAGACACATTTGCCACCCTCTGGCATCTGGCTTACGTGGGTATTGGGAATCAAACCTGGGTCCTTAGGCTTTTGCCTTACTGCTAAGCCACCTCTGCAGATCTTTATTTTCTTCTTAATCTGTTACAGGGTTGCACTATGTAACCTGGGCTACCCTCGAAATCACAGCTCTGATAAGCCTCTTGAGTGTTGGGATCACAGGCATGCATGGCCACACCCAGGGTGAACTTCTATTCTAGAAGCCAGCAGGGGTGTTGCCCTCATGGGCATTAACAGTGAATGAAACTCTCCATGCAGATATTTTTACTTCTTCTCTCTAATTGCATAGCTAGTTTTAGTAGCATAGATGTCGCAGTGATAGTCAACATTCTAAGTTATCAGTTGATATTTCTGACTAATGAATATCAGAATCTCTTCGGTAAAGGGCCAGTAGGACAAATTATCTTTCCAGTTCTTACATTATAATTAGCTGCTTTTCTGAGAAGATAACGTACGTTTCGTCTGCATTAATACTCATAATATAGTACTGTGCACACAGGATGGCAAGGCTATTGCAATCACGTTCCCATTAAACCTCACCATCCGTGGGAGATAGAAGTGGCTTGTTTCCATTTTTTGCATACAAACATAGTAGAGATCATGAAGTACTTCTCCCGGCTGGGTCACAGAGACCCATGCACATGGCTATTCTGACAGATGCTTCTGTTTTCATGGTGAACCTGAGACCAGCACTTGAAAGCATAATTTTCTCTCTCACATAGGATCTCCTACAGGATAGAGAAGTCATTTTTCTTTTGTGTAACCTATTGTTTCCAGACACAAACCAGATATAATTAAAGGGTATAATTAAAAGCAGCTAAAGCTTATATCTAAAATTCAACCTCCCTTTTTCTTGGTTGAAAACAAAGCCTATGGGATAATAATGTACACTGAGTTTTCGGAGTGAGAAGAAAAGAAATTGTTCATTTTATGCTAAATTTTCATTGTGCCTCTTTTGACCTTCAATTATATAGATTTTTGTTTTGAAAAGAATCTCTGTAAATATCTACATTCTATCAGGGTATCAAGTACTTTGCTGTAAGATTTTCTAAATTCAAACTCTGCCTTCCAAATATGAATTAGAGTACTATGCAGTATGAGTGGAAGAGAATAAACCTTTGTTAAGCCTGTACCGTATGCAATATTTAGGTCCATTGTTTTAGTTAATCTTACATCTCCACAATATTAAGTATATTCCATATATTTCTCAGCATCAGATCTTACCATCAACCTTCAGTGGTCTGACTACTTCTCGTCACTATCACAGTATCCAAGTTTTCCTTGCTCTCCCACTATTAGACTCTTCCCACTATTCCCAAATTTTTTTCTCTCACTGCCTTCATTCTTATAACTTAATAGAGAATTCCTCATAGAGGAGTAAGGATAGTCCTTTAAAAATTCATGTCACTCTTTTGCTCAAAACATTCATGACTTCACATGATTGTAAGGTAAAAGTCTAACGTGTCACCCTGACATTTAAGATACCTCATCTCTGCACTTATTTCACATTAATGGCTTGCTGTTGCTCCAAGAGTGGGACCCATTAGTCTAATTAGCTTTGACTAGACTTCACTTCTTAAAGGTCCCCCGACTTCAGCACTGACACACTGGTCACCAATCTTGCAGCACATCAGCATGCTCTTGACAGGACACCCCCACCCCCCGCCAGATCCACCCCAAAAGGCCCCATCTCTCATGAAGATGCCAGGAAAGAGCACCTACTGGGTACCGATTCAGAACTCATTCAAATAAATCTTGACAACTTTCGTTTGGAGTCAAATGGAGTAGGTGCGAAAAGTACATGTTTAAGTTGCAATCTATAATGAGAGACCAAACAAGCAGAACCTTTGACCCTTAAGTTGTTTCTGTATTAGTAGGTCATCTGGAGTTTTGTGACAATGTGGTATAACAGTCACCAAGGAAAGAGTTTCTTTCAGCTTATATTCTAGAGGGAAAGTTTCATCAGGGTGGGGCACACAAAGCAAGCAGATGCCCAGGGTGTCACATTTTGTCACATCACCTGGGAAGAAGAGGCACAAGTAAGCTACTTAGCACTGGCAAGGGGGCCAGTCTATAAAATCTCAAGCCCCCCCCCCCCAGTGGGACACCTCTACCACCTCCCAAGGGCTCTGCAACTTTCTCAAATTGCTACCAGGATGTGATCAGGTAGTTAAACACCTACGTCTATGGGGCATATCTCATTCACACCCCCTCACATGGATAACAGCATCATAGGTCAAGGGTTGTGCTGATCTTTGTACATTGATAGTGGAAATAAATGATAAGTGAAGCATAGAAGAGGAAGACAGTATGCAGAAGAAACCCTATTTTAACGACCTGGAGGAGGCGTCTAGTAGCTGTCAGTGCTGTGGGAATATGCTGTCCAATTTGGACACCTCTTTGATGAGAACATTTATGATTTTTTTATAGTTTTATTTTTAATTATTTATTTGAGAGAAAGAGGCAGAGAGAGGGAGAGAGAATGGGCACGCCAAGGCCTCCAGCCACTGCAAACGAACTCCAGATGCATGCACCCTCTTGTGCATCTGGCTTTCGTGGGTTCTGGGGAATTGAACTGAGGTCCTTTGGCTTTTCAGGCAAGTGCCTTAACCGCTAAGCAACTCTCCAGCCCTATATTTATGAATTTTGATAATCATTCATTTGTTTCATTTTTAATAGAACTCAATATGAAGTTTGTTATCGAAATAAAATTGCAGAATTGCTAACTGCAGGCACAATGCTGAATTTGCCATGCATAACTGAAAGTGCTACCCACTGAACGACTCTCTCTCAACTCCCTCCTTACCACCCCTCCCCCCCACCTTAAAAACTACAGCTTTTAATCTGTCTCTTAGATCTTGGCTATTTTGGATACTTCATGTAATAGAGGCATATACTGTTTCTTTGCTTGTTGCTGCATTATGTCACTTGACATAACATAAATCAAAACCGCAATGAAGAATTATCACCCCCCTAACCTCTTAGGATGGCTATTAACAACAAAGAAAGACAATAAATGAGTAAAAAATGGGAATGTTTGGGTACTGTTGGTGGAAATGTTAAATAGTGAACTTGTTATAGAAGACAATATGACAGTTCCTCAAAGCAGTAAACATAGAAATATCATATTATCCAGCCATCCCACTTTTTGGTATATATCCAAAGTTGAAAGAAGCATAGGTATACCCAACTTTATTGTAACATTAAAGCAACGTAAGTGTTCATCAGCAAATTAATGTATTTAAAATGGGATTTAAGTGAGGAAGGTAAGAGAAGGTCATGGGAGGTGAATATGACCAAAATACTTACTATACATGTATAAAAAGTATCAACAAATAAATATTTTAAACGTGGTTTGTACATTCCATGAAGTCCATTCAGCTATAAAAGAAGGAAATCGGGCTGGAGAGATGGCTTAGTGGTTAAGGCATTTGCCTGCAAAGCCAAAGGATCCCAGTTCAACTCTCCAGGACCCACATAAGCCAGATGCACAAGGGGGCGCATGCATCTGGAGTTTGTTTGCAGTGGCTGGAGGCCGTGGTGTGCCCATTCTCTCTTTCTCTCTCTTCCTCTCTCTCTCTCAAATAAATAAATAAATAAAATATTAAAAAGTTAAAAAATTTAAAAAAAGGAAATCTTGATATCTGCCAACATGATGAACTTGGAGGACATGATTTATTTGCCTTGAATCCCAAGACCCTTCTGAAAACAGTGGTGTGACAGAGATGTCTTATGTCTTCCAAGGGCAAGTTGCCATGTCACCACTTTGCAGTTCAGGGATGTTTAATTGGCAGGTTGGCATTGGCAACGGAAGGGGTGATTTACACCATGAAAATTGGAAAAGTTTATAATTTGGACATTTTTTTCCTGTAAAAAATTTACTGAGCCAGGCGTCATGGTGCATGTCTTTAATCGTAGCACTCGGGAAGCAGAGGCAGGAGGATTGTCATGAGTTTGAGGCCACCCTGAGACTACATAGTGAATCCCATGTCAACCTGGGCGGGAGCCAGACCCTATCTTGAAAAAAACAAACAAAAGAAAATTTACCATTAGGCTGGAGAGATAGCTTAGCAGTTCAGGAGCTTCCCTGTGAAACCTAAGTACTCAGGTTTGATTCCCCTGTACTCTCGTAAGCCAGATGCACAAGGTGGCTCATGTATCTGGAGTTTGTTTGCAGCGGCTGGAGGCCCTGGCATGTCCATTCTCTATCTGTCTCTTCTCTCTCTGCCTTCCTCCCTCTCTGTTAAATAAATAAATAAATAAATAAATAAATAAATAAATAAATAAATAAAATGTCTTTTTAAAATTACCATTGCTCTGATTCTAAGTGTTCTATGTGTCTTGGATCTGTGTAATCTTTATTATAAGCCAGCTGTTGTCATCCAAATTTTGAAAAGAGAGTGAAGCGGAGGCAATCTGTGAAAACCAGACAATGTGCACAGGCATTTAGAAGCAGAGCTAGGAGTCCAACTCAGGCTATGACTTCAGAGTTTCTTACCTGCCACTGCTTCCACGATTGACAGAACACAATTAGTGGTCACGGACATATCACTTCCTTTTTGTTTGCAGTGTGTTTTTTGATTTACTGCAAATGAAGTTCTCTTAGACATCCAGAATGCCCTGGGTCACTAAGTGTGAAGGAACCATTCTCAGTCTCAAATGGAGAACAAAAGTGAAATGTCGAGAGCTGGAGGGATGACTTAGCAATTAAGGCATTTGCCTGCAAAGCCAAAGGACCCAGGTTCAATTCCCTAGGACCCACGTTAGCCAGAAGCACAAAGGGGAGCGTGCATCTGGAGCTTGTTTGCAGTGGTTGGAGGCCCTGGTGTGCCCATTCTCTCTCTCTTTCTCTATCAAATAAATAAATAATAAAATATTTTTAAAAAGTGAAACTTTGAAACACTTCTAACATAATTCAGGGTGAGAATTCCTCACACACTTGCTGTTATGATTAAGGTGGAATCGAGGGCCCAGACAAACCTCCAAACACTGCCTTCACTACAGTTAGTCAGAATACTGATAGAAAAATATCCCTAAAACTATAAAATACATAGAAATATAAATGTAAATAACCACACAAGCATAATTCCTGAAACTCAGCAGAGGATCATCAGTTACTTGGTTCTTCTCATTAAAATATGTGTAGATGAAATCTGATTAGAGTATTAAGAATCTGGAATTCTTTACTCCACAGTTAGAATCATGGCTCATTCCTCATTTGATTGCTACCAGAGAGGAATACTACCACATAGAGAGAGAAAAGGGCATCGGCAACCCCAATTAATCATTTTTCCTAGAAGCACCACTTAATAAATGTCAGAAAAATAAAGTTCATAAGAATCCAAAATCTATTTTTCTTCATTCTTCATTATAATTCTTAAGTTAAATTCAGTGAAACTACTATAATGATTCTTCATGCATTAATTAATTGATTACTTTTCATGGTGAAATGGATATATGATGGAAGATATTTTCAAGTAAATGTTTCATCATCACCATAATATTTTCTTTCCTCCAGTTTGAAAATCCAAGGAAGTAAATATTTTTTTCTTGTCAGAGGAAATGTTCTAAAGTTCATGAATATTTATTATGTCTCCATAATTTTCAAAGGAAAATTTTGACAACATTCTGCTATTAACTATAGTAAGATATTATCTAAATCTTTAAGAATTATTTTTTAAGATTTTTTTTTTAATTTAAAATACAGAGGGGAGAGAGATAATGGGAGCACCAGGGCCTTCTGTCACTACAAACAAACTCCAAATACATGCCCCACTTTGTGTGTCTGGCTTTACATAAGTAGTGGGGAATCAAACCACTGGCTACCAGGTTGTGTAAGCAAACTCCTTTAACCACCCAGGCCCTCAGTGTTTAAGAATTCACTGGGGACAGGGATTATTGTCCCTACCCATGGTAACATGTAATCATTCAGAAAGGTCCATGTGGCTTTGGATACACTGGATATCTTCCCAGATTTTTGGATTTCTTGTGATGGTTAGCTTCATGTGTCATCTTGTTTTCAGTTTCTGTACCAAAAGCTACTGAAATGCTGTAGTGAATATATCATATATTTTTTCTGGATATGACTGTTGCAGATATTCTCTGGAAAGACCACTCCAATGCTAGTATGAGTGGAAGTAGAGTTTATTTACCCAGGGGCCAAACAGCTTGAGATAGCTCTCCATAGAAGCTTTGACCCTGAGCTGAGATGTTAATTTTCATTTTATAGTTTTCTTAGCCAGGGGAAGGGTTAGTGAATAAACAAGTTGTGTAAATTTGCATATCAATAACTTCTGTAGTCAGGCCACCCCACGAATGAACTCCATCTTACTTTGTTTTAGCCGAAACTGTCTCCTTTTTATCATCCCTCTGGGCCCTTTCTGGACAGTTCACTCTGAGATTTTTCCATCTGCTGACAAAGATTAAGTTTAGCTTCTCAGCAGTTAACTTTAATGGTAACTCAGTGAATCAGTTTAACTTTTTGTTGCTTTTCTAGCACGTGGCTAACCTTTCCATCAGTAGATTTACAGTAAACTAGATGACCCTCCAGCACGTGGGCAAGCCTCTTCCAATTAGCTGAAAGTCTTACTGTAAAAGCTGAGGCTTCCAGAAAAGGAAAGAATTCCGCCTTCCATGCTGTTTTGGCTCAAGTCTGCAACAACTCTGCCTGGAATCCCCCAGCCTGTCAGCCTAGCTGTGAGATTTGGACTCCCCATAACCACCATTGAAGATGAATTCTTTCAAATAAACTGTATTCCTCTCTGGCTTGGTTTCTCAGAAATCTGATATATCCCTCAACACTTAGGAAGTACACCAAAGCAACTTTGTGATGCTTTTTTCTGCACTTCTTGTGATTCTAGAAGTTGCTTTGTTTTGATAAGCAGTACCCTCAGCTCTCTGGCCACAAGCGTGGGCCCCTTCCCTAGGAGGGACAATCAGGCTTTCCTTCGAGGGCTTCTTGTGTCTGAGAACTGAAGCGGATGCAACAGCGGTTTGCTACAGCAGCTGCCTGAGAGACTGTGGAGTTCCTCAATAGGGCTTCGGGCAACTGCCCTGGCTGAGCTTTTCTTTCAAAAGTCTTCCACTTTTCTTTCTTTCTTTTTCTTTTTCTTTTCTTTTGTTCTCTTTTTCTCTTTCTTTCTTTCTTCTTTCTTTCTTTCTTTCTTTCTTTCTTTCTTTCTTTCTTTCTTTCTTTTCTTTCTTTCTTTCAGAGCAACAGACAGAGAAAGAGGCAGAAAGAGAGAGAGAATGGGTGTGCCAGGGCCTCCAGCCTCTGCAAATGAACTCCAGATGCATGCACCACCTTGTGCATCTGGCTTACGTGAGTCCTGTGGAATCAAGCCTCGAACCAGGGTCCTTAGGCTTCACAGGCAAGCACTTAATTGCTAAGCCATCTCTCTAGGCCCTTTTACCACTATTTCACTTACTCAGAAGTTCAGTTTGTATAGATCACAAACAACTCCCTAGTTACTATGGAGATTGCTGTGATGTGTGGAAGCGAGGCTGTTGAAGTCAAGCCACTCTGGTACCATCTTCCTCCTTGACAACAGGACTCTTACAACTGTCTGACCAACAGGCACATATTAAGAGATCCTTCTAAATGACTTCAAACAGCACACACGCTGTCCTACAGTTAGTGGAAGCTGAGAGTCCACATAGCAGTTAGCTGAACGTCTTCTTAGGGTCTCTCTCTCTCTCAAGGGTGATGTCAAGGGGACTTCTGGGGCTTTGTTTCCAAGATAAGGCTTCAGAACCTTCCCCAGGCTCACTGGTTATGGGCAGAGTTCCTTTCCTTCACAGTTCTATGATGGAAGTCCTTGCTATTTTGCAAGCTTCTGGATTGGGAATGGCAACTGTCTTTTCCTGATGCGGACCTCGGGTCTTTGGTATGCTTCCCTTTTATAATCCCTTTCAAATTTCCAATCTACCTTCAGAAAGTCACCAGACCACTTTAAGGGCTCTTATGAAGCACACCCTTATAATCGTCTAAGTAGGAACATAAGCAACCCATTAATTAGTAGCATAATTACAGGCATGATTTAAGATCCCTAGTCTCAGCCTGTGCCCATCCTTAAAGGGAAGGGGAACTGCGAATATGGTAAGAAAATGAAGTCACAACCCACAGGGCAAAATTCTGCTACAGCAGAAAATTCTGAGGGTTCTCTTAGATTTCTGATTTCTCTGGTTTGCATTCCTTTGTGAAATGAAGAAAACTAAATGCCACTTTTAGTGGAAAAGACTTATTTCAGAGTAAGCTCTCACTCAACAGGAACTGCTATTAGCCACTAACATTTATGGCAGTGAATGGCATTTTTGCACTGTGCTTTCTAATTCCTCCACACCAATAGCAGTTCAAATGTGTCCTGGAAAAATAAACAGACATATTACCATTTTGTGAACATTTCTTCAAACTATATTGAAATTCTAATTAATCTATAAAAATGTGCCTCCTGGTATGATTAGTTTTCCTGCATGACATTTTAAAAACAACTAAGTGTGCTTTCTTCCCTCCTTTCATGTCTTAACACATTGGGTACCAGACTGTGATAGATGCTCATACAATATAATAAAATAGTGAATCATTTTCTTAAATGAAACAAAATGTTATCCTGAAGGGGTTTATTTTAGTGTAACTATCAGGCCCCTCTGCATGCTGGATATATGTTCAAAATCTTTGAAAGCTAAGGTAGTCTGCAGCCTTCCTCAGTGCTTATCAGCTCTTCGTCTGAAATTTCTTCCCATTTCCTGTCATTCTCAAGCCTGTCATGTTTCAATGGTTTTTACTCCGATTGCTAAGAAACAAAGTTGCCTCATTCTATGGAGTCTCTATATACCATATTTCCTAATGTTAGAAATATAGGGTATTAAGGAGTAAGGAATATGAGCAATTAACACTTCATTCTTATTTTGATTGACCATTGATAACAGTGTTCTTGTCCTTGCCATGAAGATACCAGACAGCTATACATTTCCCAGATGTCAGCTTTGGCAAAGAAACCAATACTTCACTGCTCCATCAAGAGCCCAACATTTGCACGGGATTTATGCTTTTAAAATTTTCTGCAGAATGACTATTTTGGTAGATGCTTTCATCTAAGAATTCATTTTGATTCAACAGAAAGAATTTTTTTAAAAAAAGCCTTATTTATATTAGAGCTATGACTGCAATCACAAAGGTATTCTTTTTCCATGGCAAATGTTTATTCTTTTCAGGCAACACAAGTATTTGCTGGTAACAGAATTGTCTGAGGATGAGTATTTCACCAGTGGTGCAGGTGATGCGCTCGCTTCCTGCGCTAGTGAGGACACGAGGTTCCAGCATGGAATGTACAGGACACCCGGGATGATTCACAACTTACGAGCTGGTGCTGGTGCAGCTACCTTCTGGCTGCTGGGACAAACGCCCGACCTGGAGCAGTTGTGGGGGGCAGGGCTTATTTCAGGCTGACAGAATCCAGTAGAAGCATCATCCTGGCTGTAGAAGCTGGCTCACTTCCATAGATCTACAGCAGAGAGACGCCACCAAAAACCAGCAAACACAGCCAGAGCTCAGACAGGCTCCATAGACCTAGTAGATCTGCTACCAGGGACACCCCTGCTCCCGCAGGTTGCTGGAGTCTACCTAAGAAGCTTGACCTTAATCAAAACTTCCTGAGGCTCTGAGGGTCATAGAGTCACATTCCCACCACCACACCTGCCAGCTCATTTGAGCTTGGGGAGTTCTCATTGTCCCATTTCCCACCCCCCAAGATGAAAATAGTAACAGGTTTACATATGTGTGAGATTGCTATGTCATTCTGTGTAAATACCTAGTGTAAATAGTAACATTATAGGCATAATGAAAACACTGTCATTTAGGCCAGATGAAGAAATAATTTCAAGATTGTTTTGAGTTTCCCTTTTCAAGAAAACTAAGAAAATACATGTTTGTATGGAATGTGTGTATGTTGTGATTTAAATGTTTGACAAAATACCTCTGTAAATTTATTTGAACGTAGAGTGATATATACATGCTAGGATTTTTATTGTGAGGTGTTTGCTTGTGATATAAATTGTACTTTTCGTGTTTCTATGAAGGTTGATCTTAACACTTTACTTGTGTCAAGGATTTGAAATTCTCTGGTGGCTAAAGCATCAAAATCCTTTATTCCTGGTGTTCTTCAGAATATAGAGCTGGAAGCACACAGCTTGTGGACCTTATGGATAGAGGTAGACTCGAGTGACAAGGTACTCATGTCTGCTGTACATCGTAGGCTTCAGGATAAAACTGTTTTTGAACACAATTTCACTATACTTCTGGCCTAAAAACAAGGAAGAACACTTAGTCAACTGAAATCTTATTAACGACTTAACTGCAGAGTTAAGTAGTTATTAACTATATGAAGTAATTATTAACTACAGAAATCCTTTTGAGATGGTCAAAATTATGGTTCCTTGGTGCTTAAAAAATAGAATTATTCTTTGTGACAAAATAGCAAATGTCTTGGAGGGAAAGCTCTTTCTTCTGGGAAGGTTCCTCTGAAGATGACAGATAAGAGTTATTGGTTTGGCCTGCCAGCCGATGGAATCTACTGCATTCATATTAAAGCTAGACCACAAAGTTTTAAGCTATATGTTTTTCCTTAAAAAAAATTGGGTTTTGATAAAAAGACTGACTTGTGGTATAATATCGCCTACATTCCTGGTTTCAAACAAAGGTAAGGTAGTATTTGAAGCATGCATTGCTAGCTATTTCAATGTTTGTTTTTCTTCTGTTGACAACTAAGGGTATAATAAATTTAGCTAAAATTAAAGCTCGTGGTTTAAAATATTTGTCTTCTGATAGTGTTTAACTGTTTCATAATATATTTGAATTTTTTTTATTTATTTGAGGGAGGAGGAGAGAGGGGGAGAGAGAGTATGTGCACACCACGGCCTTTTGATACTTCAAATGACTCATGCGTGATTTTCTGAATCTGACTTTAAGGCGGTACTGGGAAATCAAACCAGGGGCCATCAGGCCTTGCAAGCAAGCAACTTTAACCACTGAATAATCTTTCTAGTTTCAATTTATGTTTCTTTTATTGGTATCATAGTATAAAACTAAAATAGGTAGGGGCATTTAAGATATAGAGTATTGATAACAACACACCAAAAGGTTTACTTTTTACATGATTCAGAATATATCTGTAACAGTTTATGTTGTTGATTCTAGCAGTTTACAAATAAAGGCAAATGGCAAAACGCATGGAGATTCTACTTAAAAATGCCTTATTTAAAAGAATATCTTCGTGTCCATAAGAATTTGTTGTACTTGACAGGTGACACTCGATGCCTATTGAGTAAAAGAATAAAGTGTGGGTGGATGTTAGAACTCAACTAAGAGGAATGAAAGTAGCAGTTTTGAATGACAAAACAAGTGAACACATCAGAGCCTGAGAAAATTGAAGTGTCTTCATTTCATTTAAATATTGATCTGCTCTAACAGAAGGGGAGGCAAAAATGGGAGCCAAGGATTGAAGGAACCAAAGCTCAGCCTGGGCAGCTGCAGAATTTATGCATGTGGGCTGCACAAATAAGAGCAAGCCAGCTTCTTCTGCCATTATGGAACTTTCCCTGGATCTGTGAGCTTCAATAAATCCCTTCCTCCATAACTGTGCCTGGTCTGGAAGTTCATCTCAGCGAACCTGAAGCTGTGTGCTACAGTGCCCATACCAAAATTTCTTTTCGCTATTTCTAAAAATGAGGAGGTAATGTGTGTTTGCTTTTAGTCCCCAAAGTTAGATATGCAAAGCCTCTCTATGTACACACAATCACCTTGCACTACAGACGAAGAAATTCAGGGAGACTAGAGGGGTTTGGTCACCTCCCTCTGCTAATTTCTGCCTTTCTATGTTGGAAAGCAATGAGGAGCTTGCCTCTCAGGCTGGCCTGCTCCATGCAGGTCTGAGCTTGTAAAGACAAAGAAGAGCCAGAAAAACCAGCCAAGTCCAAAAGGCTAATAAAGAAATTATATTAGAGAGTGGTTGTGCCACCAACAGGGAAGAAGTAGGCATTTTTTGCTCTGAAATGCATTGCTATTTTCTACTATGTCAGTGCTAAGTTAAACATGTTAGCAATAATTTTGTTTTTGTCCTCACAGTAGCTAGCACCATTGCACTCTGTTATTCCATTGAATTGTCACCTTACATCCCACCATAAAAGGCTTAGAAAACTGACGTAGTCAATTAACTGAGGATAATTTAGACAAAGCAAATACTAAAAAGAAACACACCAATGTCTGGATTAAATAAAATCTGTGTTATATTGATATAAGTTTTTATTTCTCTGAGCCAATAAAAAGCAATTCCTTCATTCTAGTCACATAATATTAGATGCTTCTAAGGCTAAAGAATGGAATAGAAGGAAAAATAGAGGCTGGCTTGAAATCAGAGAAGTTCTTTTTTTTTAAAAAAGTTTGAAATATAGTTAAATCAAAAATTGTTTATTTGACCATTTCATACATGTATATAAGGTACTATGATCATATTTATTTCCCTCCCACACTCACAGAACCTTTTTGGTCCCAATTAGTCCCCTTTTTACTTTCGTGTATTTGTGCGTGAGCCATGACACACTGGTTTGAATTGGGGTTACTTGCTTGAGCACGAGTCCAAGGGACGATTTATCAGAACATGGACAACTTACCAGTCACTCCACCACTGAAGAGAAAGTTCCATTTCCCTCCAGTGACCATTGATCTAATTGCCAAACATTTCTCAGAGAAGATGGGGCTTATCGAGTGAGCCCTTTCTTCTCAGCAATTGTTAGTGGCCTACACATGCTCAGAGAAGGGTCTTATGAGACCCTACTCAGATCACAGGGAGATATTTAGGAGTCCGTATCATGTCTGGACGACAGTGCTCCACAGCACCCTCATCCTCCCTCTAGCTCTCACATTCTTCCACTACCTCTTCTATGATGTTCCCTAGGCCTTGAAGAGGGAGCTATAGATTTCCCATGTAGGGCTAAGCACTCAACTGTTATTTATTCTTAGCATATTGTCTGATTATAAGTCTGCGGAAACAACTGCCCACTGCAAAAGAAAAGCTTCTCTGGCCAAAGCAGAGAGCAGCACCAATGTAAGGGCAACAACGTGATGATTTAGAAGGCATTTTAGCAGGCACAACAAACATGTCCATCTAGCAAGACAGTTGTAGCAGTTCCCCCATTTAGTACTTTAACTCCTACACATGAGCTTTTGACCAGGTTTACAGGACCAGACATAAAGTTCCTCCTGTAGAGTGGACTTCAAATCCTATCATCAGAAGGTGATTAGTTAGCAGTGTAAGAATCATGCCAGTATTATAGCAGCAGACACATCTTGCCTGGCAGTTCTGTAGCATAGCACCTAGGGTTAGAGCTGAGTAAGAGCAATGATCACCTTTCTCCTCCAGCAGAAAAATCATTTTTTTTTCATTTACTGTTTCTTTACAATTACTTCAAAAATAAAACTTCTATATTTTTGAAAAAATCTAAACTATTTCCTAATATAAAATAGAATAGGCTTTACATCATACTGCCTTTTATCTATGATTTTTTTTTCTGATGTATTGCCATGGCAACATTGTGTTTTCTCATATAGAACAATTTATTCAGAGCAAACAAATTATACTAAATGCTTCCTGCCTAAGCAATGGAAAATACATCCTCTCAACCATCTTTTGAATAAAACCAGTTGAACACTTTAACAGTACAATAAACATTTCTGCATGTGAAATGTTTACGTATCTTTAAATATACATTAAAAGTTTATAAGTTCTTCCCTTTAAAATTTTATTCATGCTTGTGGGGGTGTGTGTCATAAGTGTGTGTGCATGCATGTGCATAGGTGCATGAGTGTCTTCTGTTACTGCAAACAGAATTCCAGACACATGTCATTTTTTGGAACTGTCCTTACGTAGGTGGCTGGGAATTGAGGCCACTTCAGCAGGACATTCAAGCAAGTGCCTTCAACCACTGAACCATCTCCACAACCCCAAGTTCCTGAAGATCAATGAAAGTTAAAAATCATGTTGTCTAGTTTCATATGCATAGGTATGAGATTATTTGCTTACACTTTAAATTACATTATTTAAACTTATACAGACTTTTATTCAATTAGTAATATATGAAATATCCTACATGTTATTGAACATAGACTGCTGTCTCTATAACATTTTAACATGAAATTATTTGTAAGAAAGGGAAAGTAAATGAATATTGCTAAGCCCTTTAAGTTTAAGATATAGAAAAATAATCTTATATATTATATACTTCAATAGGTAGCTCAAAAGAAATACATAATATTTATAGTTATTAGAAAATGTGACTGTGTATTTCCACATACAAATTATCATCACGTTGCTAGCATTTGCCCACCATAATCATTAATGCATTTGTTTATTCAACAAATATTTTCTATTATATATTTTGAAGTAGGCACTTATCTGAAAAAGATAATTCAAAAGAACAAACTGCTCACTTTAAAGGTTCTTTAATTCAAATGATATGCACAGATTCCTGGTGAAAGGGTAAATATTTTAAAGAGATTTAAATGGTAAACTATTTGGTATTATCAAAAATCCAGTGTTCCAACACCAGAAAAAAGCTGAAGGAGATAAACACAGGGAACATCCAACTCCTACTAAGCCAGATATCCAGAGACACAGAGGCTCCCAAAACCTCATCACTGAATTAGAACTAAAATGACCCCAACCTGGCTCACAGAAATTCTCGGAAGAGGGGGCAGAAAGAGTGTTAGAGCCACAAGTTGGGTCATTATGCACAGAGACTTGGCCTATCCCCCATCACTCTTGACTACCCCCACAATGCATGACTCACTTTCCCCAATGATGAGGGTCCCTTTGGAGGAGGGAGGACAGGGAGGAGGACAATGGAGTCACCAATATGAATGTAAAATTAGAATAATATAAATAAAAATATGAATTTTAAAAAATCCAATGTTCAATCAAAAGTTTGCAGAAAGAGTGTTGTAGGTCTTTAGCTATTTGCTTCTGTCTTCTGCTCTCAGGACCACTGTGAAATTCTTGCATGAAGAGCTTTGTAGTCAAGACTTGGCTTGAGTTGGAATTTTAATTCTGCTGCTTACTAGGCAAGAGACTCTGGCAGTAAATAAATGTGTATGTTGTGATTTTCAGGTTGTATTTTATTCCAACTTAGCCACAACATTACCTCCCATTTTATAAATTCTTTTACTGTCTGAACTCGTCATCACCCATAGAGGTGTGGAAGTTAATTCCTTGCCAGCTGAAACAGCAACTCGTCTTATGACTTGCATTCAAGAATAGGTGGGGGAAATGATGGTACATGGCGTCTGGAATGGTGCTAGAAAATGTGATGTTCTTCAGCTTGCTCTTTTGGAACAATTGCTCTGAGGAAACTGAGCAGCCATGTGAGAAATCCAATCATCAAAGAACTGCTGGAGAAACCCTATGTAAGCTATGAAGCGGAAAGACTCAACTAAGTCCAGTCCAAAATTGAAGTGAGTCTGCCTTGGATTGCTCAAATCAAAGTTTGCACTACTGAAGCTTTAGTACATTGCCTCCGAGTACAGGGCAAGAGGCGGAAAGTATCGGCAAATTCATTTGTGTTCCATTTCCTATTCTATAGATACTGAGATATAAAGCATGGATTTTGTTTTAAACCATCCACCTTTGGGAGTAACTTGTTCATCAGCCGAATCTGTAATAATTTTCATTATTTCTTACATTATACATATAAACTAATTTATTTAGGATATAAGGCTTCAAGGTAGAAAGCATTCATTGGAAGAATAGAAGACTGACTATAGCATCTTGGAAATAGCACTTTGTTAATTTCATCACCGAGATATTCCTAAGAAAGAAGATAAAATATGTGTTATATATTATCTGTAGGACAAGTTGCATGTTTTCATGGACTTAGTAAAATATTTTGAAATATTTGCTTAGTTCAGAAAAAAATGTATTTTCTAGATGAGCGTTTTTGTTTCATATATGTAGACAAAATTCTGGTGTTTGCTCCTTTGTAATTTATGAAGGAATATCCTTTCTCATTACAAATGCTTGTTTAACAATTTTTAACAATTCCCACGGGGAGAGGCTCACTCCCATGTGAAGCACACAGGGGCAATACCAGCAATACAAGGTGCTGGGTACCAGGGAGCCGAGGACAAGTGCAGCTTTCTCCTGGAGACAGCGTCTCCTGATGTTCAGAGGGCCGCTTTGTGGTCAAAAGTCCTTGAAGCCACAGTGCGTTGTTTCTTTACATCACAAATTATGATGTCAGGACACTTACTCAGTTCCCACATATTGGGACTAATGAAGGGTCTGACCTTCAAAGGACTGAGTCATCACTGTAATGCTAATATCGTGGCTTTCACCCTCCCTGAAACCTTGTTGGCCTTTCAAGAAGATCATGGGAAGCAACGCCCTAAAGGAAAATCCAGCCCATCATGATTGGGAGGGCAAAACAGTTCTCTTTACCCCAATCAGATATGTGCATAAAAGCTCCTTAAACTGCCGAAGGCAGAACCCAACATACAGCTTCCCATTCTCCATCCCGTTCCTTCAGGACAGCAGCCTACGGGCTTTTCACAGTGCAGGCTTTGCTTAGCTTGGCTAAACAAACCTGCTTAAACTGTCAGTGTCTGTCCACTGAATTCTCTCCTTTGAGAAGACAAGGACTGAGGCAGAACCTCTGCTGGAAAAAAACCAAAAAACAAAAAAACAAGGGAGCCAAGAGTTCAACCTCAGAATACATGGCCTAGGTAAGAAAGACTTCAGTAATTGCCTCCCATGGATGCAGTGCCTTCCACAGTATTTCTAGCAAATTTTCCTTTCAGCAAATATCATTTGTGATTAAGAAGAAAATGTAGCATAAATAAAACTTAAATACAACTCACACATTTATTTTTTAAATTTCTGTTCACAATCCCAGAACAGTCAAATTCTTAAAGAAAAATCAGAATCTTAACATTTAAAAAAGTTTGTTTTTAAGTTTTATTTTATTTATATATATATTTTTACATAGGTTATAGGCTTGTATCTCCTCATCCCAGTCCCCATAAGAAAGTTTTATTTTGTTATCTTTAACATTTACAAAGGTTAAAAATCTATTATTTTGCAGTTATACTAAATGCTTCTTTGCATTAAGATAAAGCTTAGACAACCCTTAAATATTTCTGTAGTGATGTCTGGATCAGAAGCCAACAGTGTCCACACTAATCTCACAGCCCTGATATTGATGTCTACCCTTACTGAGGGGACACGTGAGAAAGAATGGTGTGCATGATGCTTCCAGGGAGCTTTTTATTCTCTCCCAGAATTTCCCCTCAGTTTTGGTATAACTAGGCATTTTTAGCAATTTCTCTACATTACAATGTTTTGCTGTTTTTTCCTAAAAGGAAGGCTGAGTGGATCACTAACTCTATTTTGCAATTTTATTTTACCCAGAATATACCTACCAAATATTGGTCAAAATTGAATTTAGTGGGAGCAACACCCCCAGTTTTAGAAATAATGTTTACATTTCCCTAGTTTTGTTTTGTTTTGTTTTTTAGAAATTATGGTCTATTTCTTCCAAGATTAGTCATGTTACAATTATAGAATATTTAGGGGTTCCTCATAAAAATAAGAGACCTTTGACCCCTTAATAATGGTTTCCTATTACACACCTGCAACTTCCCTGTGAGTTTCCAATTACACTAAATTAGGCACTTCTACTGCTTCCTGCAGTGATATGAAAACTTGTTGTAGTTCATCAAAGTATTTCACAAGTAAACATGAAACACTCATAAACATTGTTCTTATACAAGTGACTGTGATTAAGCCCAGTTCCGTCATTATGGATAGATAGCTATATCAATTCTAACAAGGGGGTGAAATGTTATTTTCTAATGCCATTTTGAGAGAACTTATACTAGCATATATATATGTATGTATATATATTTCCTTGGGATATGTATGTATATATATATACACACACACATATCCCAAGGAAATTGAGAGGAAACGATGTGCTGCCACCAACAGCAGGCTCAGCGTGAGCAGACAGCAGTACGTCAGTACCTGCAGACATGCTCAATGCTGGCCAACTTATTTATAGATTCTAAAGTCCATTTATAGTTGATGAAAAGTACAGGTGTGGAGAGAAAGGATTCGAAGGAGCCTTTAAGGACCAAGCAGAGGAAATTATAAGCTTGTGACTCATCCACCTGGGTGTAATTTTGAAGGAAGGAAGAGCTAGATGAGAAGATAAACAGAAGTGGTGAGACAGCGTCAAGGGGCAAGGCTTCAGATGGTGCCGTGCTGAGTGAGGGGGTGGAAGCTGGGGCCTCGCAGAGTCCACGCTGGGGGCTCCACCTGTCCGGGCAGAGTTCTTCATTGTAGCATGCTGTTGTCTTGCTGTTCTTTTAAAGCAAAGAATTCCACTTTGGCAAACATTCCTGTGTCTTACTTGGGAATAGAAAACACTGGAGCTCAGGGACTCGTCCTGCAAGCCTGGACACCTGGTTCCCAGCAAAGTACTGCTAACGTTTAGTGACTTCAGTCAATAGTCAGTAAAATGTCAAGGCCTGATGGGAAGAAAACATCAATCGAATTGGATAACGTGGAAATAAACTGGCATCTTAATGAATTAAATTATTCCAAATTGGGTTAGAAATAGGAGGAGCTAAAAACTCACGAGAAACAGCTAGAGCAAGAATATGTGTTTCTTGTGGATTCTGGTACAGGAGTTGCTAAAGCCACTGGGCTCAGCATCCAAAATAAAAAATCTGACTTTACCTGGTGTCTAAAGTGAAAAAATCCATAGTTTGTTGTCTTGATTACTGTCATCGTTCCTGACAGATTTTCCACTGAAATTCAAACTAGAACTATGAATATTTTCTCCTTGTAATAAGTATAAGAAGTAGATTTATAATATTGCCTTCTGGGATTTCATAAAGATCAGCAAGAAATCTTTGTAACATTTTTAATAAAAAAATCATAATTTAAATTTTTTGAAAGATTTTCAATTTGACAGAATTTCCTAACATTTTGTAAATCTTCTCAGTATATATATGGAACATATTGTTAATATGACCCCTTGTTACCAAGATGAGGGAAAAGATTTTCTTTAAAGATATTTTGCGACTTATCACTTATTGTATGAAGTACAAAACTAAGCTGGACATGTTGGTGCATGCCTTTCATCCCAGTCCTTGGAAGGCTGAGTTAGGAGAATAGCCATGAGTTTGAGGATAGCCTGGGCTGGAGTGGAACCCTGTTTTAGGGAAAAAAAAAAAAAAAAAAAAAAAAACATAAAACTAAGTATTATAATATATCATTATAAAATAATTATTATAACTATTATAATAAAATTACTTTGGTGTAATAAAGTTAGTTCATATAGACCAGGAGACACAGAAACCTGAACACAGCAGAAAGAGGTAGAAGGGACACCATCTAAAAGCATCATCTGTTTAAACGCAAAAATAAAAATCTACTTCATTTTTCAAGAACTTGGAGGATCAGAAAAGATGAAATGACATGCAAACTTTCACATGACTTCTAATAATCCTTGGAAAATAATCTGAAAAGTAGGTAGAAAGCAAATAGATTTAAAAATTGTTGTCCTTTATCCATTATATTCTGGGAGGATTTCTATTGCAAAATAGAACCAAATCTTATCCACTAGAATGATTCCATTTAAAAAACTACTGAAGGGCTGGAGAGATGGCTTAGTGCTTAAGGCATTTGCCTGCAAAGCCTAAAGACCCAAGTCTGATTCCCCAGGACCCATGTGTCTTGCCTCAGTGTGAGCCAGATGCACAAGGTGGCACACACATCTGAAGTTCATTTGCAGTGTCTGGAGGCCCTGGCATGCCTCTCTCTGTCTCCCTCTCTCTCAAAGTAAATAATTTTTTTTTTAAATCTACTGAAGATTGAACTGCTGAGTAGATAGTTGACAGTGGGTATATTTCATTAATGAATTTCAACAAAACTCCCATGTCCTTTCTTCAGAAGTTTCATGAGCTCATGAATATAAACTTAGGACTCTTTGTTTTGGAGCCCTGTTTATAGGTGAGCTAATCATGGATGTTGCTGGTGTTTACTGTCATTGCGGGTAATCAGTTGGTTTAAAAGCAGATGGCTGCTGGTGTAATGAAGCAAATGGACAGCCTACTGAGGAAGCACATAATCTCTTTATTTATTAAATTCAATTTTAGAATCTGAGAAATGTGTGAGAAGTAGCAGACTTTTTTCTCTTAAAATTGGCAAAGTTTTCTGGTCAACCTGATTAAATTTCAGAAGGTGAAAAATACTAGCAGGATTGTTGCCATCCATCCTTTTAGGATAAAGGATAACTCTCTCCTTATTTTTGCTCTAAAAGCAGGATTAAAGCTTTCCACAAAAGAATGCATGAAGCCGGGCATGGTGGTGCATGCCTTTAATCCCAGCATTTGGAAGGCAAAGGTAGGAGGATCGCCATGAGTTCAAGGCCACCCTAAGATTACATAGTGAATTCCAGGTCAGCCTGGGCTACAGTGAGACCCTACCTTGAAAAACCAAAAAATGAAAAAAAAAAAAAAAGAATGCATGAAAAAAATGTGTGCTAATTAGTTACATTTTGTCATTTAGAAATATGAAATGCATGCTGTTACAGATAAAAAGTCGAACACTTGCATATTACTTATTTTCATCTTAAAAATGATATTTCATTATTCCAGGTTGAAGGGATAGTCATAGATTTCTCTTTCATTTCCACTAAGTACCAATTAAAACTCTATGTGTCATATACATATTAAAAACTTTCAGGGGGCCTTCAAAGGCAGAGAGAGGAAAGCAGCCCAGCCCAGTACTGCGGGATGTGAGCAGCTGCACAATAGCATGTTCTCTGAATTTTCTTCTTTCCTCATAGACCTCAGATTTGGAGCTGGAAAAGCTGCCAGTCTGGAAAGGCTTTAGACAAAAAATAATAATAATAAAAACTCTCCCAAAATAACTTAAATTCTGTAGTCTAAGGAACGGAACAGCAAGGGGATGCACTAGCAACACAAAATATTTGTAAATAGTAACGGCTGTATTGCAGTGGAGGACAGAAGTAAAACAGAGTCCCACCTCAAACCACTCCAGTGAGAGCCAAGATGGAGGCCTGTTTATGCTCTTGCCAACATGTGAACAGATCTTCTCACTGTCAGATGGTATCAGAAAAGGTTAGGTGGGCATTAGACCTTCCAATTCCCAATCTGAGCAGACCATGAAGAGCACACATAAGGGCTTCGCTTTCTACATGGCTATGTCAGAATGATCCTGCATTGATCTATAAGGGAGGACCAGAGGAGACCGATCAGTGAGTCAAACTAGGACCCAATGGTAATCATGTGGGAAAAATGAATATATCAGCCCTGCTCTGCGGTTACAAAGAGTCTTGCCAACTTGCGGGTCAGAGGATGCTAAATATGGAAATAGGACTTCCACCACCCCATTCCCACAGAGAGTGAACCATGATAAAATATTTAAATAGGATCCAAAGTATCATAATGAAATGTGTCCTGCCTCAGAATATCAAACCTGAGGAAGAGCTAAAACTGAGGGGAAAAGACAAGTAATGAATGTGAACACCAAGATGACAGAGAGGTTAGGATTGTTTGGCAAGTAATTCAAGAAAATCATGATAAATATGCTTTGAATAATTGCAAATTCACCGGAGCCAAGTGAAAAGGGAGAGTGTGTCAGCAAGCACAGTCTCAACAAAGAACTAGATTACATGGTGAAGAATCCAATGGAGAATTTATTTCTGAGAAATATAATTTAAAAAAAAAAACAGACAAAAACTTCAAGGGACCAGCTAAACACAGAATGAAGGGGCAAAGCAGTGCACGAAGGAACTGGAAACTAGAACAAGAAAAGTCCATCTGAGGGACAAGGAGAAAGCAAACATAGAAGCATGTATGTATTTATATATACACATATGTGTACATATATAACAATCAGGCCAGTACCTTTAGATATGAGGAGCCACAGGGCCTCCTCCATCTGAATAGAACCCGTGAAACTAAAATCAAAACAATGACACTGACATCATCAGATTCCCATAAGGAAAAAAGAATGAGTGTGAGACTAGAAATGTTTTGATGAAATAATGGTCAACGATGCAAAGATTTGGCAAGAGACATAAACCCAGAGATTCTAGAGGCTAAGAAAAACCCAAATAAAACAACCTAAAATGCAGGCCAAGATACTTCCTAGTTAAACCTGGAGGCTAAAATGAAACATAAATAAAATCTGAAAATAAGAAAAATAACACATACACATTTATTGGCATGTGTGAAAGAGGACTGACTACACACCAGGTTCTCTCACACTGCAAAAGAACACCAGACACTCTCCACTTTCTGCATCTGGCTTTTCATGAATTGAATTGGGGCCAGCAGGTTTTGCAAGCAAGCACCTTTAACCACTGAGCCATCTCCTCAGCTCCTGGCATCTCATATTGAAAGAAGAAAAAATTCTTCAAATGACAGTAAAGTTCTCATCAGAAAACTTGGAGCCCAGAGGAAGTAAAACTATTTTAATTGCTGAAAGAAGAAAACTGCCAGCTGAGGTTTTTTGTTTGTTTGTTTGTTTTTTTCTTTTTTGAGGCAGGGTCTCACTCTAGTCCAGGCTGACCTGGAATTCACTATGTCATCTCAGGATGCCCTCGAACTCACGGCGATCCTCCTACCTCTGCCTCCCGAGTGCTGGAATTAAAGGCGTGCACCACCATGCCCGGCAGCTCAGGTATTTATACCTAGTAAAATATTCTTCAGAACCAAAAGGGAAATCAAAATAGGAAAACTAAGAGAATTTATGCCAGCCAAACTTCCCTAATTATCTTACTAAAATATGTTCTCTAAACAAAAACAAAAGGATTAAAAAAGAACTCTTAGGTCATCAGGTAGGAAAAAAGATCAAGAAAAATATGAATAAAAATAGTTTCCTGTCCCTCGTGGGGATATTATATTAGTTGACATTTGAAGCAAAATTATAATGATGTATAAGTATAAATGTATCTAAAGGAAATGTTAAATGATTTTATTACAAATGAAAGATGTGAAAAGACATAAATGGTAAAGTTTCTGCACTACCCTCAATCTGTTAAATAATACAATTTTAGATTCTAATAAGCAATACATATTTACCATCTGGCACAATTACAAAGGCATGCATTTTTAAATTAAATTTAATTAATTAAAAAGTACATATAGAAAGAAATTGATAATTCATATAAAGGTAGGAAAAAGAAATCAGAAATGAAAGATATATAACAAATAAAAGCTATAAAACACATGCTTACATGCTAATATCTAAGCCCTTTTATTATGTTAAATGGTCTGTGCATACAAACAGAAGACAGATTTGCAAAGCAAACTAAAACTCATCACCAATTCACATGCGCCTTTGAAGACATTTCAGAGACTCTGATAAAGACATGGGGGGAAGGAAAAGGATGGGAAAGATACATGTCTACCTGAGTCAAAGGAAAGAAATGGTCATACGGTGAATATCCTTTTTCTGAAGGCTGGAGATGCCTCAAATTTCAGATATTTTCATATTTCGGAATATAAGCATAAACACAATGAGAGACCTTGAGGATGGGACACAAATCCGAACACAAAAACCATTTCCAGACAGCTTAAGCCCACATGCCCTGAAGGTAATTTTATACAGCAGTTTTAGTGTTTCTGATGCAGCTTTTTGAGAATTCCAGATTTTCAGAGCAGAGATGTTTGCTTTCGCCCCCTCGGCCCCTCCCCTGTTGTTCAACACAGCTTTTAAGCTGGAGCACTAGGTAAAGATTTCTTAGTCTTGACACCAAAAGTGCAACTGGAAATGACAACACAGGTTGTTCAGAGTTGAGTGGTTAACAAAGCATGAAGCATCTGTGGGGCTTCTAATGAGAACATGGAACAGCACACGTATGAACAGAGACCATGTTTCAAAACTAAGGTGGAGGGCTGGAGAGATGGCTTAGTGGTTAAGGCGCCTGCCTGCCAAGCCTAAAATTGCCCATGTGAATCTCCAGGTCCCACATTTAGCCAGATGCAGAGTAATGCAATGGCGCAATGCCACATTCACCCACAGGGGGGTGCACTCATCTGAAGTTCATTCACAGTGGCTGAGAGGTGGCTGGCAGGCCCCATTCTCTCTCTCTCTCTGACTCTCTCAAAAAAAAAAAAAAAAAAAAAAACTAAGGTGGAGAGGTGGAGAGTAATGAAGAAGACACTGATGTGAACCTATGACCCCCACATGACAGGCACGACATGCACCTGCATGTGAACACACACATATGAATAGTCATGTATACCATATGCATGTGATATATACTCACAAAACTTTATAAAAGACACTTATTAGGTTTCATCTATCTCCAGATAATTATGCCGGATAGGAAAAAAAAATTCCATGACTTGCTGTGAAAATCCATGAATATTGATACAACATTGTTGAAATGACAGAATTGTAAATATGGAAAACAGGTTGTTGGTTGGTGTGGATTGGAGGGAGGTAACAGGCAAGAACAAACTGCATGTGGCCATAAAAGGACAAAACAATTATATTAGTTATTGTTTTGCTAATGCAAATAATACCCAACCAAACCTACTTAAGGAAGGAAGGGTTAATTTGGGCTTATAATTTGAGGGTACAGTCCACCATGGTGGGGAAGTCATGGCAAAGGTAACAAGAGGTGTCTGGACACACTGTGTCCAAAGACAGGAAACAGAAATAAATGAATTCTGCTATTTAGCTCACTTTCTCTGTTTTCATTTTCCTTTTTATTTAGTTCAAGGTCTGAGCCCATGGAATGGTGCTGCTCACATTTGCTCTTCCCCTAAGCCTCTCAGGAAATGCCCTCACAGACACTCTTAGAGGTGTGTCTCGTAAGTGATTCTAAATCCAGTCAAGTTGGCTGATCGATAGCACAATCTGTTTCCATGGTGATGGGAATGTCCTCTCTTATGGCTGTATCAATGTCAGTCTCCTGGTTGTGATGTTGTATTAGAGTTTTTGGAAAATGTACTTATGAGGGTGATATTGAGCAAAGCACACGTGACATTTTTATGAAAATTTCTCAAAATTACATGTAAATCTGCACTGATATAGAATAAGTTTGACAAGAAATGGCCTGTTTGGGCTGGGGAGATGGCTTTGTGAATAAAGTGCTTGCCACACAAGCATGGCGACCTGAGTTTAGATCCCAACACTCACATAAAAGCCGGAGAGTGCACTGAGGAAGAAGAGGAAGGTGGCTCCCTAGGGGTTTGCTGACTAGCTAGTCTAGCTGAATCAGTGAGCTCCAGCTTCCGTGAGAGATCCTGTCTCACAAAAAAGAAGGACAGAGCATGAGTATTGTCTTCTGGAATCCACATGCACCCACATGCATACATACATGTATTTGCACACATGCACACACACACACACACATACACTCCTACCCCAAAATTACCTGCTTTACTTACTGATTTGTGTCCTAACACTTCAAAAATTGTTTTTGTTTTTGCTTTTGCCATTGCTAAAGAAGCATGCATCGAAAAGCATAAGTAAGCCTTTTCATAGATTGACATAGCGTGGGAAAAGGTTGAAAGCTAAGAAATAAATTTAATATCAGTAGAATTCCAAGCTAAGTAATTGTGAAATGTGTAGGTATAAAATTATTCATTTTCCCTTAACAATCCTTCAACCACAGGCTGGAGAGACAGCTTAACAGTTAAGGCACTAACCTGCAAAGCCTAAGAACACGTGTTCGAATCTCCATGTCCCACATAGCCAGATGCATAGTGACACAACCATGCAATGTCGCACTTTCACATAAGGGGGCACACACACCTAGAGTTCATTTGCAGCAGCTCAAAGCCCTGACACACCCATTCTCTCTCTCTGCCTCTTTTCCTTTCTCAAAACATAAAATAATAGAAAAAAAAATCCTTCAATTAAAAAGCAATGAGTGAAAAAAAAATGGTAAATTTTTGATAATTATAAAATCTCCTTCTCCAGCAGAAACTACTAGCTAGGAGGGGTGGGGGTCTTCTGAGCCTTTCCCCCATCCGTGATGAAATTCTGACAGTCTCAATCTCATGCAGAAAATCACAACTGTGGATAGTTCATGAGTGAAATAGTCATGTTGTATCTAGAAGACAGCTTTCCACAGCCCTCCTCCCCACACTCCTGCTCTTCCATTCTTTCTTCCCCCTCTTTCAGGGGGTTCCCTGAGCCTTGGAGGGGGTGAGTTAGATGCCATATGCTAGGGGAGGGGAAGTCGTGTTCCCTGGTCATGCAGTCACTGGTAATTTGCACACACTCCAGTAAATAACCCACGTTATACTAGTCACGCAGTCACTGGTAATTTGCACACACTCACGTAAATAACCCATGCACATGCAAGGAATCCTAAATTAAATCACCTGCTCAACAGCAAACACACCCCAACCAAAACAAAACAAAACAAAACAATACAAAAGACACGAAAGTGGGATGGATATTGATTGAAGAGATTTTTGTGAGGGGAAGAGGGATGATACAAGATATTTTGTTGGGATTAAGGTCAAAATACATTATGTACATAAATAAAAGTGTCAAAAATAAAATGCTTTAAAATCTGGATTATGGACATATGAGAGTTTATCCCTATGTATGTGAGGATATGAAAGAAAGAAAGAAAGAAAGAAAGAAAGAAAGAAAGAAAGAAAGAAAGAAAGAAAGAAAGAAAGAAAGAAAGAAAAAGAAAAGAAAGAAGGAGAGAGAGAAGGGGAGGGGAAAAGGGATGGAAGGAGAGAGGGAGGAAGAAAGGAAGGGAGGAGAAAGAAAAAGATAAAAGGAGAAAGAGGCTGGGGAGATGGCTCACTGAATAACAATGCTTGCACATGTGTGATGACCTGAGTTCCCAGAATCCAGTAAAGCAGGTCTGGTAGAACTTACCTGTCATCCCAGCATTCTTAAAGCAAGATGGGAGATGGAGACAAAACAATCCCCAGAAGCTTGCCAGCAGGCCTGCCTGGTGAGTGCAGAGGCAAAGAAGAGAGCCAACCTCAAACAAAGTGGAGAGCATCAACCTGAGGCTGCTCTCTGACCTCCACATGTGCACTGTGGCTCATGCATGCCCAAGTTCACACACAGGAACACATATATACACATCATACACATATATCACACACACACACCACATATATATGGAGAGACCAGATTACTTCAAATAAGGAGGAATTATGCAACTGTAAGTTAATATGTTTAATGTCATTTTTGTGCTATGTCTGAAAGATGAACTGTATTGGGACATTGCATGAGACTTGTGATTATAACAGTGACCATTTATATTTTTGGAGCTTAAAAGTGAAGAGAGCGATGTCATCCCCAATGTGTGCAGCTATTTAAAATTGAAAAGTTTAGGGCTGAAGAGATGGCTTAGTGGTTAATGCACATGCCTGTGAAGCCTAAGGACCCAGGGACAATTCTCCAGGTCCCACATAAGCCAGATGCACATAGTGGCACATGCGTCTGGAGTTTATTTGCAGTGACTAGAGGCCCTGGCACGCCCATTCTCACTCTCTCTCTCTCTCTCTGACTGTAATAAATAAATAAAAATAAAGTCTTAAAATTGAAAAGTTTAAGCAAGGACACATTAAAAATCAAAATGTTTTAATTACCATCATATTCCAATGATGTGCTAATAACTTATTAGAATCATGTCTTAATTACCAGTATTGCAATGTAAGCAGTGAGGGGTGTTTTAAAAATAAAATTGCCTGTTACTTCCACTTCTAAATATTCATTTCCTCCTTGACTTTGCCCGAGTTCCTGCTGATTTACACAGCTGTCAACCAAAAGGATTTTCAATGCTATATGAACATTGGAATATGTTAAGCTATTCAATTTGTTCTTTAAGTTCATTCTGTATAAACTCTAGATTAGAATGATGAATATATTTTCCTTTCTGGAGTCTAAAGAGAGCCTCATTTTGTCTTTTAGTCATGTAGTTCTGGAACAATGTTGCCTACATGTGGAAGTGTACACGATTGATGAGATGTATGCATAGGATTAATAATTTAGTTGGACCTTAGGGTCTACCAGAGCACTCCTGATTTTAGCAATTGCCTAGAACGTGGGCTCTGGCTAAATATTCCAGTTCATTTCCCTTACATGCAGACTTTTGTGCTCCTCCCTGAAAGGCCTCCATAACCGCATCACACTCAGCACTTCCGTTTCCGGTGTTCCATTCTCAGGCTACTCACTTCGGCTTTCCATCTCATGAGCTATATCTCCCCAAGTCCCCACATATAAAGTTGATCATCGCATAATCATCAATTATTTTAATCATGTCTTTACACCTCCGCAGGCAGCTAAGTTTTCACAATTCTCATCGCCTTCTCTTCTACTCTTTTAACCCCACCCCCCAATTTCCCACCTTCCTTGCAGACTTTCCCTCTAACTCTGGGTATGAATGTGTATGGAGGAAAGACAGCTGCTTCACATGCACTCACTTCAGCTTAGGATCACACATCTTATTCTCAGTCCTATTCAGCAATGGGACATTTCCTGCAGTGGTTTGAAGTGTTCCCCATAGGTTCATGAGTTTTGAATGCTTGGTCCCCAGGTGGTGGCAATTTGGGAAATCTGTGGGGTCTTTGGAAGGGGTAGTCTCGTTGGTGGAGGTGTGTCACTGGGGGCAGGCTTTGGGTTTTTATTATAACTAGCTCTCTCTGCTTCCTCCCAGCTAAGGAGAAAAGACATGATGCCAGGTGTTTATTCTTTTTGTTGTTGTTGTTGTTTTGTTTTGTTTTTCAAGGTAGGGTCTCACTCTAGCTCAGGCTGACCTGGAATTCACTATGTAGTCTCAGGGTAGCCTCGAACTCATGGCTATCCTTCTACCTCTGCCTCCCAAGTGCTGGGATTAAAGGCGTGCGCCACCACGCCTGGCCCAGGTGTTCATTCTTGCCACGCTTTCCCCACCATGATGAGATTTGCCCTTGAAACTATTGTGGAAACAGACCCATTCCTTCCATGAGCTGCTTCTTGTGGGGTGTGTTTGTGACACTTTCTTAGTTAATTGACAGATATGACAGAACACTGTTTCATAATCTCTTGCCCCACCCCTAAATCTCTAATATTCCCTTTCCTCTCCTTTCAAGTTGTAACTCCTCATTCATTAGTGAGATTCAGAAATATTTTTGAGGGCTGGAGAAGTGGCTTAGCGGTTAAGGCGTTTGCCTGCAAAGCCATAGGACCCCAGTTCGATTCTCCAGGACCCACGTAAGCCAGATGCACAAGGGACACATGCATCTGGAGTTTGTTTGCATTGGCTACAGGCCCTGGCATGCCCATTCTCTCTCTGTCTGCCTCTCTTCTATCCCTCTCTCTCTCTGCAAATAAATAAATAAATAAAATAAATCAAAAAAAAAATATTTTTGAATATTGACTAGGTGGACACAATGGTGACTTTTCATAACCAATATAACTGGATTTAAAACTGCCTGAAAGGTTGGTGAGACATACCTAAGAGTGTATGTGAGGGGAATGTAGGCAGCATGACCTCATGGGTAAGGCCCTACACAGAAGAGAAAGGGTGAAAGCAAGAAGCTGGAAGAGACCTGACTCACCCACCTTTGTGTGTGTTTTTGTGTGTGTGCTTCCGGACCTACCATGGCATGAACATTTCTGACACACCTTCTCTGTCAAGAGGGACAGAATGTTCTGCAGCCATGAGCCAAACTAAATCATTCCTCCTCTGCTGTATGTTTTTAAATAGTATCTGTGAACTGATGGCATCAACTTAATGTCTGCAATTCAACTATCCCCCTTAAGCTTCGAAGTCATATGTGTAAGTTTACCCTTAGTGTTGTCACTTTCATTTACATTATACAAAATACATTTTACATTATACAAAATAGATTTTTCATAATAAGATGCTATAGCAAAATCAGAATATAGCATACAATTTACATATATTTGGAACAAATTGATGTTACCTTCATTCTTGACATTGCTTACATTTCATTTCCTTGAGGACTGGCGAATGAGTATTAAAAGGGGGGTCATCAATGCTGGCACCTCTTACAAGTGCCTTTGATCTCTTTGTGTTGTATGCCTGAAACCCGCCATTTTTTTTTTTTTTTTTTTTTTTAGTTTTAATTTATTTGAGAGTGACAGAGAGAAAGAGGCAGATAGGGAGAGAGAGAATGGGCATGCCATGGCCTCCAGCCACTGCAAACGAACTCCAGATGCGTGTGCCACCTTGTGCATCTGGCTTACAAGGGTCCTGGGGAGTCAAGCCTCTAACTGGGGTCCTTAGACTTCACAAGCAAGTGCTTAACTGCTAAGCCATCTCTCCAGGCCCTCCCTTCATTCTTTAGTATGTCTCAACCAAACTGTTGTACACTCTCACTCCTGCCAGCCCTGGATACTCAGGTCTATCAAGACTTGTAAAAAAATATGGCTTCCCGTGGTGCACGGTCTTGTTTCCCTCGCAGCATGTGAAGAAGTGGATGATACCATTTGAAAGGTTTTGACAAATGGCAAAGGGGGAGATCAGGGAACTAGGCAGATGAACTCTTTGTCCTTCTTCCTTCTGATCATTGGTTTTGAGGTAGTTGCTTTGGAAAAGATCCACAATGCTCAGCTCGTAGCTAAAAGCTGACAGCAGATGCTCTGGGGGACAGCCACATCCTCTAGAGCTCATGATGACTCAGTTAGTAGTGTATATGTACTGTTCCCAGTTCCATTTCCCTTTTTTCCTCCCTTTTCCTCTCCAAGGAGACAAATGTCTGACACATTGTTGGTTGTATTTATTCCTTGATTAATAAAAATATTGTATAGTTATATATGAAATAGCATAGGGTGTTACTGATGAAACATCTCCTTTCCTGAATGGGAAAATCAAGTCCCAGAGGCACTTTGTGATACACCCAAAGTAAGAATGGCTAGTTCCCAGCAAATGTGGACATCATTTCATGTTCATATTGGGGAAACAACCAAAAGAAGCAATAATTCTACTACACTAGAGCATGAATTTATGCTTAAGATAAACAAACCATTTCATTAACATAACATGGATACTCCAGCAAGCCACTAAGAGAATCTCTTTAACCATGGCAAGGCCAATTCATATATCAATATCATCATCAACACCCTGCAAAGTGGAAGACATGATTACAGACAGAAGTGGACAGAGAAGTTCACCACAAGCTGATTTCTACTAAGTGAGCAAGAGAAAGGCCTGACTATGCTTGCTTTTTGTTTTATATGCTGTTATGTTTAATGGTTCCATGAATTCAAATAGCAATAAATAGGAAATTTTAAAGCAGAGGTACAAAGCTGAAGATTCAGAGGGTAAAAGAATGAAGCAAAATCAAGTTTCAAGTGTGCTACAAGTTAAAAGTAAAAAGAAAGAAAAAAAGAAATGACAGCCAACATTCAAGCCCTATTGAAAGAAGCACATATGTGAAGAGGAAGAAAAAATTTACAATGAGGAGCACATATGAGAGCATTGCCAAAATGCAAACTAGCAGACTCTAAAAAATACTTATTAAATATAGAAGAAAGTTAACTAATATTAATATATTTCCAAGATCAGCAAAAACAATTGAATACTGTTTATAAAGATAATTGCAGAAAATATTTTATTATATTTATTAAAAAGTAATTTAATTTTGGAATCTCTATTCTAAGTAGAACAAAATAACAAAAGTCTGATGTACTTTTACCTGAAATAATTAAAGTATCATTAAAAGCATAGGAAGCAGTAGCTTGCTGGTACTGGATAAATATAGCACAAGTTCATTGTTCAGAGAAGTGGTAAAAATCCATGTATTTACATTATAGCCAGCAGAAAACTGCACCCAACATAGGTGTCATTGGCAAAGGGACTCATACTTTAGTTAGCTAGAATTTGTGGAACAGATGGTGAGGTTGATGATCAAAGAGTGTTTTCTAAATAACAGGAGGCTCTGGAGATCCCTGAAGTTTAGCGTGAGTGCCAGTGCACACGTGTGTGTGTGTGTGTGTGTGTGTGTGTGTGTGTAAACTTCCCAGAGCAAGGGAAACCATCACTGGAAGGGGTTGTTGGAGTTCACATATGTAGCACACAGCTTCAGGTTCGCTGAGATGAACTTCCAGACTAGGCACAGTTATGGAGGAAGGGATATTATTTATTGATGCTTACAGATCCAGGGGAAGTTCCATAATGGCAGAAGAAGCTGGCCTGCCTTCATAGGGCGAAGCAGAGAGAGAAAAGCCAACCAGGCACACAGCACACAAAGCAAAACTACAGCCAAGCCACAGCACAGTTCAGGAACTCCTATTAGGCACACTTTGCATATCTTTACAATGGAATCTCAAACCCACCACCACACCTTAAGACTGGCCCCCAGTGACATTGCCTCTAGCAAGGTGATTGCAGATGCAAACTATAACTAATAAAACACTGAATATATTGGGGGACATATATTCAAACTACCACAACATAGAATTGGGAATTAGCCAGGCATGGTGGCACATGCCTTTTCTCCCAGCACTCAGAAGGTAGACAAGAGGATTGCTGTGAGTTCGAGGCCACCCTGAGACTACAGAGTAAGTTAGCCTGAGCTAGAGTGAGACACTACTTTGAAAAACCAAAAAAAAAAAAAAAAAAAAAAAAAAAAAAAAAAAAAAAAAAAAAACCCATGGGAATCAATCATCTTAACATTAATTAAATTTATTAAACATTGGACAGAATCCTCAAAAAAGTATTGCCTCAGTGGTTAGGTGAAAATTGCTGTAGACAAAAGCTCTCTGGGTCCATTTAAGAAGGCGTGAAAGAAAGAAAGAAGATTCCGATCCACTTAACTGAGTGTCAAAACAAAATCAAACTATATTTCAAGAAATAGAGTGGTGGTGATCAAAATCATGGAACTCAGTATGTTTTGTACCCAACTAAACATTACCAGTTATATAAAGGATCAGAAAAATATAACCTTTAGCCAGGAGAAAAATTAATTGATAGAAGGAGACTCAGAAATAAATGATAGAACTAGCAGAGAAAAATGTTAAAATAATGACCATAAAATATTCCACATGCTCAAAAAAGTGATGAAATAATGGTTTGATTAGTAAAAAAGGAAGGAAAAATGCCCCACATGAATTATCTGGAGATGGATAGGGTATGACATAATTAAATGGTATAATATCTGTCAAAAATGCACTACTTAAGGGAAGTAAATTTATATAGTGGTGTAGAAAACAGTCATTCTATTTAGATATATAACAATAGAAATTTCCCCCAAAAAAGAGTGGTTGAAAGAGAAAAATAAAAGTAAATGGAGCATCAAGACCTTGTAAGAACTGTAACGAGTAATTAGAGTTCCAGAAAGAGAGGAAAGAGGTTTTCAGGACAAAATATGTTTCGAGGCATAATCTTGTAAGTTTCCCAAATTTTATAAAAAAAAAAAACAAATCCATTACCAGGCATGGTGGCACACGCCTTTAATCCCAGCACTTGGGAGGCAGAGGTAGGAGGATCATTGTGAGTTCGTGGCCACCCTGAGACTACATAGTGAATTCCAGGTCAGCCTGGACTAGAGTGAGACCCTATATCGAAAAAAAAAAACCAAAAACCAAACCAAACCAAACAAACAAACAAACAAATCCACAGCTCTAAGAGCTTAATGAACCCCAAGTACAATAACATTACGACTGAAATCAGGTATGGTATAGCAAAATTACTCAACTATGAACCTATGTCAAACCTATGTTAAAAAGTCACCGACAAAAAGGCTAACAGAGGAATGAGACCAAGAATAAAAGAAGGGTTTGTGTCTGAGGCAATGCAAGCTAGAACATGGTTGAACAGCATTTTGTCAGCAGAAAAGGAAAGAAATAATAACCTCTGATATATGACCCATAAAACATATCCTTCAGAATTGAAGGTAACTCAAGATCATATATGTTGAAAGAATGTTGCTGATATAAGAAATGTTAAGATATGTTTCAGGCATTAGAAAAGCTTTCTTGAGAAGTTCAGCTATCCATAGACAATTCCAGAAGTTTCCTTGTGAAGCCTGGCAGGGAAAGGCTGTCCCTCTTGCATCAGGTTTGCTTTTTTGCCATTTCCTTGCAGGCTCTTCTAGGAAGTGGAGAAAGGACTCAGACTCCCAGAGGCCCATATACTGCCTGAGATCCAAACCCAGCGGCCTTTGAGCTAGAAGTCCTCAGAGCACAAAATTCTAAAAATTGAACTGTCAGCTATGGAGGAAACTGCTTGGGGACTCCAGTGCCCCGTGTTCCTGGAAACAAAGATCTAAAATTGAAAGGTCTTCAGGGGACAGCAGGCAAGCAGGAGATAAGAGGTTTGGAAATTTGAGATTAACAGACTTCCAAAGCACCCGACCCCTCCCCACTCACTGCTGCCATCGTGAGGAGAAAGCTGCTGCTCGCAGACACCCCAGGCTCACAGACTCCCAAGAAACAGCACGAAATCTAACCAGAGGTCTCTGCAACAAGAAAGACCTGCACAGCTACCCACACCCACAAACTCAATTCCGGAGAAAGGGAAGGTGGCAACTGTGTGCACTGACCTGACCTCAGAACTAAAACTGAATGCGCCTGCCAGTCTGAGGCAAGAGAGGCAGTCCTAGAAGAAGAGTCACCATTCCGGGAGCTGGAGAAAGGCCGGACAAGAGTCAAATATCAGGTCAGTCTGCATTCATATCCTGTATATCTGCTCAACTCTTTCCCTCTCTACATGCATACTGTTCCTAACACCTGTTGTCATCTTAGCAGGCTACATTGGCCCCTTCTCTATTCTTGCTTCCTTTTATTTCTGTACATGTATGTGTGGGGTGAGTAGAGTTTGTTTGAACATTGTTTTTGGTTTGCCTGTGTTTTCATCTTTCTTTCTTCTTTACAATCTGAATGCAAACCTGAATGCAGTAAGAACCTGGAATGTGAGGTAGGCTGCATTCAGGTCTTTCAAGTCTGACCAGAATAGTCCATCAACTGTACTTATAGCACTGCAAGGCATTTCTTAGGCCAAGGTGATGTCCACCCCCTGCTCATAACCTGTCATCATGGAACTTCCCTCGAGTCTGTAAGCCAAAATGCACCTGTTTTTCTCACAAGTTGCTCTTGGTCAGGTGTTTTCTGCCAGCAATACAAACCTGACTGCAACAGTAAAGAAGGTACCAAGAAGTGGAATCATTGCTGCTCTAAACCTGACTGTGGCTTTTGGCCTTTTGGAGCTGATTTGTGAGAGGAATGTGGAAGGATTGCCAATCTTGGCCTAAGAAATGCCTTGCAGTGCTGTAAGTACAGCTTTATGGACTATTCTGGTCAGACTTGAAAGACCTGAATGCAGGAAGAACCTGGAATGTGAGGTAGGCTTATGAGGGTGAGAAACAGCTTTGTCTGGACTGGGATAGAAGCAGTTTGCTTGAGAGGCTTGCTGTTATGCCCATATCCTGAGAACTTGTGCAGGGTTGCATTGCATAGAAACAGAATGGTGTGTGCAGAATGGATGTGGCACAGAAGTGAAATCTTTGGGCCTAAACTTCTGCCTGTTCAGCTGCAATTACAACCTTTGAGATTGGGTCAGCTGACCTGCATTGAGACAACAGGAAGAATGCAGACTCTTTACAAGGTGCCTGAATGCTGAAGGAGCGTCCCATTCTTCAAAGTCAGCTTTATTCTCCCCTGGATTAACAAATTGGTACCCCATCTGGTATTATGGAGAATAAGAAATGCAGGAAAGAGAGGGTCATTGACTTTGCAACATGGTTTTGCTGGAAATGGCCTTGGGCAGTGTAAAGTAGGCTTGTTGGGTTACCTGCATGGAGACCCGATGGAGCTGTGAGGATGAACCATGGGTTACAGTAGAGATGCCAGGACTATGGCTGCCAAGGAGAGCTGCCAGCACAGGATGAAGTTTCCTGGGACTGTGAGTAGCCTAGCTTGAGGGGCAGACTTGAACTCCAGAGACTTGTTGCTGATTAGAATTATTGGACGTGTAGACTTGTCACTGGCTAGAGTTGTTGGACTGGGAGCTACAGAGTTTGATGTTTGTCCTGGTTGTTTTAAATATTGTATTCGTCGAATATTTTTTTGCTATACCCAATGCCATCTTTTGCAGCGTGAATGTTTATTATGTGCATTATAGGTTTTTTAGAACATTAATTTTTCTATGGGAACTGGGCTGGAGAGATGGATTAGGGGTTAAGGCACCTGCCTCCTAAGTCTAAGAACACCTGTTCGATTCTCCAGGTCCCACGGTTAGCCAGATGCAGTGATGGACAGGCGCAATGCTGCACTTGCCCACAAGGGGGTGCATGCGTCTGGAATTTGTTCACAGCAGCTGAGAGGCTGCTGGCGTGCCCCTCTCTTGCTCTCTCTCTGATTCTCTTGAAAAAAAAAAAAACTATGGGAACTTGTAAAGTTGGATGAATGCATTACATTTTACAACATGTATGGTTATCAGTTTATGCGGGCCAGGGACAGAATGTGGTGGTCTGATTCAGGTGTCTCTCATAAACTTAGGTATTCTGAATGCTAGGTTACCAGCTGATGGTGATTTGGGAATTAAATCCTCCTGGAGGCAGTGTATTGTTGGGGGCGGGCTTATGGGTGCCATAGCCAGCTTCATTTCATCATTTTTCTCTGCTGTCATGGAGCTTCCCCTTAACTTTTGTAATAAATCCTTTCTTTTTTCCTGACAAGCTGCTCTTGGCTGGATATTTTTCTTCCAGCAATGTGAAGCTGACTGCAACAACACCCATCTCCCTCTCTCTCTTTCTCAAATAAACAAATAAATATTAATTTTTTTAAAAAAGTTGCCTTCTTGTGCCAGGCATGGTGCTGCATGCCTTTAATCCCAGGACTTGGAAGGCAGAGGTAGGAGAATTGCCCATCAGTTCGAGGCCACCCTGAGATTATATAGTTAATTCCAGGTCAGCCTGGGCCAGAGTGAGACCCTACCTCAAAACAACAACAACAAAAAAATGTGTTCTAAATATCTATATTTGTTTCCATAGGTCAGTAATGCTTTAAGCTTCCCACAGAAATTTCTTACTACAGTGACTAGTGCTTAATTCAGAGATGCATAGCAGGCAAAATTATGAGAATAAGTGATTATTTTGTGCACAGCCTCAAGGAGGACAGCTATACCACCCTTCCAAGACTCAGGGATCATCAGAGAAGAGGGAACAGAAAGAATGTTAGAACACAAAGATTGGAAAGAGGGCTATGAAATACTGTCTCCTAGTATCAAAGTGTCAAAACTGGAAAAAATTAAATTTGTAAATTGAACAAATAAAATCTGAGCAAATGAAGGAAGCATTGAGAACCATTTGAAATATTGACAAACATTTCTAAAAATTAGCCCATTGAGTTGTTTAAATAGAAAAAAAAACTAAAAGTCATGTTTATAGGAGGAAAATCTTTGCAAATCATACACTCCAAATAGGATTTTGATCCAGAATATTTAAATGATTCTTAACAATCTAAAAGAATAATTTCCCCATACAAAATAGGTAAAAAATTTGAACAGACATTTCTTAAAGTACATGACCAAATTGTTCATATGAATAGATGTTCAATGTCATCATAGAAAGTAAATGCACCACGAGACACTCAAACATACCCAGTGAAAATAAATAAAATGACCAGTGTTACAAGAGTTGAAAATAATATTTAAATTATCATCATTGATAAAAATGATAAAAATTGATAAAATGATGCAGGTTCTTTAGGAAAAAAGCCATACTTTCTTTAAAATATAAATATATACTTTTTATAAGACTCAATCATTTAATTTATAGGTAAAAATTAAGTGATGAAAAATAAAAGTTCAGACAAAGACTTGTACGCAATGCTTATAACAGCTTTATCTATAATATCCAAAACCTTCAGAGAATGTATGGCTGTTGACTTGGAGAGTACAGTGAGTGTACACAACTCATTAAGAAACAAGAACCAATTTCATATACACAGAATAAAATTGATTAGATCACAAGCATTATGTTGCATGAAAGTAGCAGACACATGGGGCTGGAGAGATGGCTTAGCAGTTAAGCGCTTGCTTGTGAAGGTTAAGGACCTGGTTTGAGGCTCAATTCCCCAGGACCCACATAAGCCAGATGCACAAGGTGGCACATGTGTCTGGAGTTCATTTGCAGTAGCTGGAGGCCCTGGTGTGCCCGTTCTTTCTCTCTCTACCTCTTTCTCTCTCTGTCTGTCACTCTCAAATAAATAAATAAAAATAAAAAATTTTTAAAAAGTAGCAGACACAAACATGTACACGTTATATAGTTCTTATGTAATATATAAAATTTTGAAAAGAAAACTCAATATAGAGAGGTAGAGATCAGGTCAGTAGTTGCCTGAAATGAGTTTTGAAGAGGCTTCAGAAAATTTTGTAATATGATTGAAATGTTTTCTATTGTGATTGCGATCACGGTTTTCACCAGTGAACATATTATGCATGATTCATCACAATGTTTATTTTATGTATGCAGTTTAGTGAGCTTGAATTTTACTCCATAACAGTTAGCCGGGCATGGTGGCGCACACCTTTAATCCCAGCACACAGGAGGCAGATGTAGGAGCCTCGTCATGAGTTCGAGGCCACCCTGAGACTACATAGTGAATTCCAGGTCAGCCTGAGCTAGAGTGAGACCATACCTCGAAAAACAATAAAATAAAATAAAATAAAATAAAATAAAATAAAATAAAATAAAATAAAATAAAATAAAATAAAATAAAATAAAATAAAAAAAATAAAAAAGTTAACAAAAGTTCAACACTATTCTATAACAAAATAGGATACAAATTAAGAATAAAAAAAATATACCATAGTTCAACAGGATAATGTATTTTTTCTTTAACTGTTTATTGACAGCTTCCATAAGTATAGAAAATAAACCATGATAAAAAGAGAAGTTATTTCTATATGTTGGAAGTCATTTTCCAAGACACAATGTCCAATGTCAGTTTTAAGCACTCTTATGTAAAAGAATAGATGTGTATTAAATGTTATTGTATCATTATAAACTCATTCACTTATATACAGACACACAAAGTCATATGTGTATTGCAGGGTTTGGGGACAAGAACTTCTATGGTCAGCATTGAGCCTAAGTACATAAAACGAAAGTCAGAATATTCCCATTAGAGCAAAATATATGACAGATAAATTTATTATCACTGTAACTTAATGTTTTCTTAGAATTATTATTTGAGAACAAAATCTGTAGCATAAATATTGAAAGAAAATAAAATTTAATTGAGGCTGATATAATAGAACTGAAAAAAATCTGGAGATCTAACCGTTAAAAAAAAAAAAAAAAAAACCTCATAAAGAGTGATAGAAAACAATAGGTTAGGTGGCTACATCATCCAAGCCTATGCTTAAGGGCCTTTCTCTACACACACAGATGATTAGAAAGTACATTAGAAGAAAAATGATAGTGAACATTCTCCAAGACATATTAAATGCAAAGAAAAGAAGAGAGAAGGAAGGAAGGAAGGAGGGAGGGAGGGAGGGGAAGGGAGGGAGGGAGGGAGGGAGGGAGGGAGGGAGGGAGGGAGGAAGGAAGGAAGGCTGGATCAATGGACAGAGACTATGTGATAGGGCTCTTTGTGTTTAAAATGGCTAAGCATTATTTTGTATGCATAATTGAGCTCTGGAAAAATACACAAGAAGCCTCTTAATAGAAGTAAAAGAATAGTGCCTCTTCCTAACATATACATGCCTTGCATTAAAGGGAGATTCACTGGGCTGGTTGTTACCTATGCCCTCGTCACCTGTCATGGTGGAAGCATTTGTGAGCTCATTAGCCATGCACTGTCAGATGTCACTCAGCCTATTGAATGAGAGCCTGCCTCTTAGTAAGTGACTTAGTTTCCAGTATGAAACATGGCTCCAAGCAAGTCAGAAGCTACCAGTCTACTTAGGACTTAATGCAGACCAAACACAAGACAGTCACCACAGTGTTAAATAAAAAGAGAAATCCTGGAGCCAGGCATGGTGGCACACACCTTTAATCCCAGCACTCAAGAGGCAGAAGTAGGAGGATCTCTGTGAGTTCAAGGCCACCCTGAGACTACAGAATGAATTCCAGGTCAGCCTGAGCTGGAGTGAGACCCCACCTTGAGAAAAACAAAAACAAAAACAAACAAACAAACAAAAACAACCCAAAAAAAAAAAAAAAAAAAAAAAGAATTGCTTTATTTATTCTGGAAGTCTTCTAGGCATAATGTTTGCTTCATGTTAATTGAACCAACATAAAGTAAAACAGCATGTTTTGCTTTCTAGTCATTTAAAATATCTAGAATTATGAATTTCAGTTATTTATTTGCATAATAAAAGGAAAGTTTTAGCCACATAAGCAATTTTGATTGTTTTTAAGTTTATTTATTTGTGTGTGTAAAGTGTAGGCGTGGTGTGCTTGTGGAGGCCAAAGAACAAGCTCAAAGTGTCCATCTTCATCTCTTTGAGGTAGAATCTTTGTTTTTCCACTGTGTGAACCAGACCTGGTGACCTGCAAGTGTCATCAAGATTATCCAGGCTCTGCCACCCATTGCCATAGACACTCTGTGATCACAGATGTGTGTGTGTGTGTGTGTGTGTGTGTGTGTGTGTGTGTGTGTGTGTGTCTTTGTGTCAAGCTTTAGATGAGCAATGAGGAGGATCAAACTCAAGTCAGAAGACTTGCAAGGAAGTGCCTTTAATCACTAAGCCATCTCCCAGCCCTATATAAGCAATTTTACAACTATGTAGAGATAACAATTACTTTGCTAATAAAGGAAGAAAAAGAAAGGCAGCTTCAATTTCACATGATGAACTGCATTGCTATCTCCTCTACAAGCAACTTACAATAAACAGATGTATACGTCTGAGGGTTGACGTTTTTCAGAGTTAGCCAATATAAGAAGTATAGATGACAGTGATGTCAGGACAGATCCTTTTCACAAGTGAAGACAGATTCAGAAAAACCACTGTCCAGTTAATTATAAGATACATAAAATCAAAATTTGTTTTAAGAAAATTAACATTGATCTGGAATAACATTAGAAAATATTTGGAATCAAAAATATATAGTCAATGGGGAAAAGAAGATCAAGGGGCAATGTAAAATAAGCAAAATGGGATTCGATCGATTGCAGGAAATCAATGACTCCCTTGCAAACTCCAGTGTAAATCCAATCAGGAATGTAACTTTGTCCTCCATTGAAGACAGGCAGCAGAATGAGCATTCTATTCAAGTAAAACTCGTGAAAGGGGCTGGAGGGATGGCTCAGTGGGTTAAAGCACTTGCTTGCAAAGCTTCATGGCATGAGTTTGATTCCCCAGAACTCACATAAAGCTAGTTGCAGCAAGTGGCACACGTGTCTAGAGTTCATTTACAGAGACAGGAGGCCCTGGCACACCCATACTCACTCTCTTGCTCTGTCTGCCTCTTTCTCCCTGTCTCTCTCACTTCCTCAGATAAACAAATACATTTAAAAAGAAATTAAAAACCTGGGGCTGGAGAGATGGAACAGCAGTTAAGATGCTTGTCTGCAAAGCCTAAGGATTCAGCTTCAATTCCCCAGTACCCACATCAAACCGGACGTACAAGGTGGCAAATGCATCTGGAGTTTGCAGTGGCTAGAGGCCCTCGTGTACCTATTCTCTCTCTTTCTGTCTCTCTCTCACACTCCCTCTTTCTCTTTCTTCTCTTTCTTAAATAAATAAATAATATTTTTTTTTTTTAATTTTAGAGAGAAAAGAGAGAGACTTGGCATGCCAGGGCCTCAGCCACTGCAATCAAACTCCAGATGCTTGCACCAACTAGTGGGCATGTGCCTCCTTGCACTTGCCTCACCTTTGTGAATCCGGCTTACATGGGATCTGCAGAGTCGAACATGGGTCCTTAGGCTTCACAGGCAAGTACCTTAACTGCTGAGCCATCTCTCCAACTCTAAATACAAATATTTTTTAAAAGAAAGAATAGATAAACTTAACTTTCTTTCTGCTCTATGAAGGGATATTTCAGGGGAATTAAAAGATATGTTACAGGCCAAGAGAAGTGGTAGTGAAGACATAGAGAGAAGAAACTCTTGTTCACTGCTAGCAGTGGCACAACCATGTTAGAGGTGATTGGTAGTTGTCTTATAGTCCAACAACTTCCGACAGTTGAAAACATATGTCTATGCAAAAACCTGAATGAATTTTCTACAAACTTTTTATAACCACCCAAACATAGACACCAACAAGATGTCTGTTGGTGAACAGATAAACTGAGACAAGCCATGAGAAGACGTGGATAAAGCATAAATTCATATTACTGAGAACATCTGATTTAAAGACTACATACTGTATCATAATATTCTGTTCTGATAAAATAAAAATGGTGATGGTAAAAAGATCAGTGTTTTCTAGGCAATGGGGAGAAGGAAGGGATGAACAGGCAAAGCACACAGAACTTTTATGCAACTGAAATCATTGGGCCTGATACTATAATAGCAAAAACCTGTCATTTCCTGTGTGTCCAAACCCATAAGATATACACTCGGGTAAACCCTAGTGTTAACTATGTAATCTGGGTACATGCATTAGTTTTCTCATTTCTGTGACCAATACTTGACAGAAAGCAAATGAAAACAGGAAAAAATTATTTTTCAGGGCTTAAGGGGAGCCAAATAAAATGGCAGAGTTAGTATGGAGGTGGGAAACTTGGCCACATCCAGGCAGATCAAGAACAGAGAAAATGCTGGTATTCAGCTGGCTTCCTCCTCCTCCTCCTCCTCCTCCTCCTCCTTCTTCTTCTTCAGTTCAGGACCCCAGCTCATGGGATAGTGTTACCTCCATTCAGGTATATCTTTCACCTCAATTAAAGTTCTCTAAAACTATCTTTCACTTATACACACAAAGTTATATCTCTTAATGTAATCAAGCTGACAATTGAAATTAGCCATCACACTAGGTGATAATCATGTGTCAGTGTGGGCTTATTAATTATAACAAATGTACCACCCAAATGGAAAATACTGTGTATATAATTTGTCTACTTGTCTGTGTGTGTGTGTATATATATATATATACATATATACACACATATTTGGAAAAAGAAGAATATATACATATATGGAGTCTCTCTCTCTCTGTGTGTGTGTGTGTGTTTCTGTGTGTGTATGTGTGTGTGTATACACAGAAAGAGAGCAAGAAAGGGTCTCATGTAGCCCAAGATGGCCTTCAACATACTCTGGAGATAAAGCTGGCCTTGAACTTCTCATCCTCCTTCCTCTAGCTCCCATTTGCTGAGATGCATGTGTTGGGATTTGGGTTATAATATGGGAAATCTCTGTACTTTCTGTTTAATTTTGCTGTTAACCTAGCTCCTCTAAAAATGAAGTACATTAAATATTTTTAAAATATTTAACTTATTTATTTGTGAGAGAGAAGAGAGAGAATATGAACATGTCAGGGCCACTTGCTGTTGGAAATGAACTCTAGATGCACGTGCCACTTTGTGCATCTGCCTTTACATGGGTACTGGGGAATTGAACCCTGGCTAGCAGGCTTTGCAAGCACGAGCCTTTAACCACTGAGTAATTTCCCTAGCCCAAGAAGTACATTAAATTTTTAAAAATTGATTTGATGTTAAAAAAAAAAAAAAAAAAAAAGAGGCAAAGAAGGCAGAAGGTAGAAAGACAAGCAAATACCTCACCCAGACATGGGCAACGCCCTGCACACACAATTATTTTTGCCTGAGAAATACATTTTGGACCATTTCCTCTCAAACTTTAACACGCTGTCTGAAGCTCTACAATTATGTTCATTTGTACAGCAGCGACAGGAAGTTAATAGCTAGCCAGCCAATGACAGAGCCTGTTCATAGTTTCTCCATTTCTACACCATCTCTCTCTTGAGCACATTGTTATTCCTGATAAAATGCATGTTTTCAACCTGCATAATCTTGGAATCTAGCTTTTTTTTTTTTTTTTTTTCTTGGCACATAGCAAGCCCATGGTAAATGCCCATTACATCAATAAATGAATGAGAGACTTCTAAATTGACCTGGCATTATTCATCCTAGGTTTATTTTTGTCCCTACTATATAATTTTTTCCTGGCTCCGCAGCTTGGGATTGCGAGGGTTCCCACTGACAAACAAAATAGAGCAGAGATTTGGCCACTGCATGTCGCTAACCAGACACTGAAGTACATGGCAGTGACTATCCACCCCTCCCCCGCCCCCTGCTGCCTAGCTGCTTTTCAGTTTTACATTTGAGTACAAAGTTTCACTCTTTTAAATCACTCCACTTGCCGTGTTCAATGGCTTTAAGAAATACCTGGATTTAGAACATAACCCTTGCAAATACAGTATGAAATAAAAGCCTGTGAAACCTACAGAAAGCCAGAGACCTCTAATTTGGAGTTAAAAATCTTGACATTTCCCTTTCCTCCCATGCACCAAAGTGCTGAGCTCCCACACGGTAGTTCACAGCTGTTAGTCCTGGTCATTCTCCCCTCTGACACTGTAGAGATGGGATTTTCGTCTACTCAGAGCATTTTTCAGTCCAAATTTCTAACATTCTGAAAGGAAACAGCTAACTTACTAATCACTAGCACAAAATTATTCAAAATAAAAATTAATTCAGAATGCTGTAACATTTTATTCAAAACATTTTGTGAATACTTTTATTTAGAAAATAGAGGGGGGAAACAAAAGAAGAGATAAAAATCTTACAGTCCCACTATACTATTTGAAATATATTTTATTTATTTATTTTTATTTATTGGAGAGCAAGAAAGAGAGAGAGAATGGGTGCACCAGGGCCTCCAGACCCTGCAAATGAACTTCAGATGCATGTACCCCCTTGTGCATCTGGCTTACATGGGTCCTGGAGAATCAAACCAGGATCCTTTGGCTTTGCAGGCAAATGCCTTAACCGCGAAGCCATCTCTCCAGCCCCCCCCCCACTACAGTATTTTAAATTGAATGGGCACTTTGAAGTTCTAGAGCTCCTTCTGGGTATCTTCCCACTGCAAAATTTTAGTCAATTTCATTTTCAAAATGTTCTTTCGAGACCACCCTGAGACTATATAGTGAATTCCAGGTCAGCCTGAGCCAGAGTAAGACCCTATCTCGAAAAACCAAAAAAAAAAAAAAAAAATTTGAATTGATGGTTGATTTGAAATGATTTCATTTGTGCTATTAACCTCTGCAAATATTTTAGGGATGCAAATCAAAACATTTTGAGAAAGGCCAAAACTACCTGAAAGCAAAGTTATGGGGAGTGGGGTGTGTACTGGTACAGTTAAGGACCAACCACGTGATTCGTGATTCTTGCTCTGGTGAAGTGACTATCAAGGATTCAAAAATGTGGGGCTTTGCTCTCAGTTGGATGTTGTCAGAAAACAGGGATACTTCTAGAGTGAGGATAGATTTCTGGTTGTCTCTCAACAGCTAGGAACCTGCCCAGTACCACTGGCCGTGCCCTGGTGTGGCATGGAGCTGGCTTGGCAGCCCTAGCTTTGCTGGTATTTTCCTACTAAACATAAAACAGTTTTCAAAATGCTGGCATCAGCAAAGGCATCTTGATGGCCATAATGAACTGAACCTGAAATAAGCCCTGTCCATAATCACATCTGAACCCAGGAGAAAATTTGTTTCCAAATGACAAAAAAATGCCCAGATGGTCTCCTAGGTTGGCTAACGTAAGCGATCACTGATCTTGTTGTCATTCACCCTCCTGCTATGACACTTATACCCTGTGACCAAAAGGCATTGCCATTTTACAGAACCACATGGGGCATGCAGCCAGCTTGTCCAAATTGTGCAGGCTTTTCTTATATTCAGTGGATTGTGTTGACTATTTATTATATGACAGCATTTCCAGGTGGTGAGGGTTCAGCAACATAGATAGCCAATAGCTAGTAAATTTTGGACTCTTGCCGTCTGAATATGTGCTCCCCGCTCCCCACCAACAACAGCCCCCAAAGATGCCTATCTTAAGACTCAAGGCCAAGGTATTAAGAGGTGGGGTTTTGGGAAAGTGAATAGATCATGAGGGCCAAACCCTGGTAAGTGAGGCTAATATCCTTTTAAAAGAGGCCTGAGGAAGTTTGCAACTTCTGACACATGAGGACACAGAAGAGAGGTGCATCTGTGAGGAAGGTCATGAATCAACCTGCTGATGCTCTGAATTTGGACATACCAGCCTCCAGAAATTTAAGCAAACAAGTTTCTAATGTTTATTTATGTTACCCAGTCAATGCAAGGGACTTGAACATGGGCCTGGTGGCTATATAAGAATTTTCCAGTCATGTTTTAAAGTGATGAAATATTTCCTCAAAGTGTCTGTGATCATCTCCCAGATGTTCATTGTGTGCATTCACTTCTGGTGCTGTCATTTGGGATCTTGCTCTAGCTCAGACTGACCTGGAATTCACTATGTAGTCTCAGGCTGGCCTCTAACTCATGGCAATCCTCCGACTTCTGCCTCCCAAGTTCTGGGATTGAACATGTGCACCACCCCACCCAACTGGTGTTCTTTGTCTTTTGAGACAGGGTCCCCATATATATGCCTGGCTGACCTTGAACATGCTATATAGACCAGGCTGGCCTCAAATGTGCAGGAATCCTTCTGCCTCTGCTTCTCAAAGTATTGGGATTACTGGTATGTGACATCACATCACATCTGGATTTGCATAGTTTTGCACAAATGTTTTCTTATGGTTTGGGGAAAGAAATTTATACCTGAATGAAATTATCCTATCTCATACAAGGATGTTAAGAAAGGTTGAAGCCAGATACACATTAAAGACATTATATACATGTACTCTCTATACAGCATGTGTCCATTTTTTTAAATTAATACACTGTTAAATACAAGAAGTTTACCTGTTAATTCTTTAAGATTGGCATCATGTAGCTATCATAATATTTGTAGTTAAAGGGTTAGAGAGATGGCTCAGAGCATAAAGCCCTTGCTGTACAAGTATGAGGACCTAAGTTCAGATCTTCAGCACCCATACAAATGCTGGATGGGCATGGCTACCCATCTGCAATCCCAGTGTTCAGAATGCAGACAGGATTCCCGGGGCAAGCTGATTGCTAAACTTATCAGGTAGGTGAGCTGTTGGCTCAAGTTAAAGACCCTGCCTCACAAAATAAAGTGGAGAACAATTGAGGAAGATAACTTATGTCAGCTTCCACTTGCATGCACACACACACACACACACATGCTCATGTGAACATGTATGCACACACTCACATGAACCATACATGCATACTTATGCAATGAAATGGTAATTTAGCCCTCTTAGTTATCGAAATACTGTGCTCCTTCAAATATGGATCAACCTTTCCCAGATTTTCTAAGGTTCTTTTTAAGTCTCTTCAAATTGCATTGAGAGACGTGTTAGGATAAGGGATTAGTTTAGACCTTTTAAGGCTTAGCTGTGCTTTTACTGAGAATCCCACACTAGACCGGCTGTCTTCATTTGCCTCTGTTAACTTTTGACTAGCATGGTGAACTTCTTATATCGCTCTGTATAATTTTAGCTAAGGATAAATATCTGTTGTAAAATTTAGAACAATTACAATGTCTGTAGTTTAGAAGAGTTCTGTTTAAAAAAGATTAGGGCTGCAGAAATGGCCTAGCTGTTGAGGCACTCGGCTGCAAAGCCTAAATACCTGTGTTCTACTCTCCAGAGCCCATGATAGCCAGACGCACAAAGGTGAGACAAGTGCAAGGTCGCACATGCACACTAGGTGGCACAAGCATCTGGAGTTTGATTGCAGTGGCTAAGGCTCTGGTGTGCCAATTCTGTTTCTCTCTCTCTCTCTCACTCTCTCTCTAAAAAAAGAGACAGATTAGTGGGGGAGGGAATATAATAACCCATAGTTTCTTTCTCTTTTGTCTGTATATTGGCAAATAGACTTCTTTCCAAATTATTCAGTTAGCTAAATGTAAGTCATAGAAATATAACTGGAACACAGTTGTGCTGAATTAAAAGGACATTTTCGATAAATAAATGCATATTAACTTTTTTTATCATAGAGTCTATTAATTGTGTCAACCCTCCAAAGTTTTACGTGGTGTTTGGACTGGATACAAAGAGTGCTATACCAAGAGGGTGGTGTCTATCACATAGAAAAGGCAGATCTTGATCCTTTATGAAATAGCCCTGGTCCAACTGAACAAAACAAAGTTGCCAAAGCATTTTCATTTGAAAATTCTATTTCAAATTGGAGGTATATCTCCATAATCTGGAATTTGTTCTTCATGTATCAGTGATGAAAACAGCGAACAAATTAATTACTAACATGAAAGAGCTATAATCTCTCATAATTATACTGATTTTAAAGTCCATGTGGGTGGACTGTTATTAAGTATTGGCACAGCCTGTTCCTGAGTAGGTGGCAGTGCTGTGCCCAAACCAGTAGGGAAACAGACTTGATCCAAATAACTCAAGAAGCGTGCTCTCTGTCGGAAATGCATTTAAACAGCCTGCAGAACTAGCTGTCTTGTCGGGCTTCTTTTAGGATAAAATCCAAACCCTGAACACATCCATACAGCTTTTCCATTCCTCGACCTGACTGCTTCTTAACCTCCACACAGCACCTTACATACTAACAATTCCCAGAATCTCTTCCCAGTCTTGGTGACTTTGTGGCATCTTTCTTCTTAGGGAGAAAAACTCCTCTCAACCCCTCAGGAGAATATTGCTCTTACATGTCCAGATTCAGGTCCAGTGTCACCTCTCCTAGGACACCTCCCAGATTTACCAGAAGTTAGGTTTCTTCTCTTATTTCAAAGTACTCTGTGGAGAGCTCCACTTCAGTGATGATCAGTTGCTCTGAGTGCCCCTTTCCCTGCCTGCCTCCCCAGCTGGACTGTAAGAACCCGAGATGCAACAAGGTTCTCATTCCTATTTATATGCCTGAGGTGCTCAACCATTAAACTGAATTATTTCATTAATGGACATAAATAAATCAATATATGTATTAATGAATTATTTAATTCACTAATTATACAACTCCTAAGGCATATTTTTAAGTATAAGAGCTGAATGGAGTCTGTTTAATTGTGATCAATGTAGTTACATACATTAACATACTTGATTCTTTATTTGAAACCAATGCAGGAATATTTATTCTCATCCTCATGTTCATGACAGCATTATTCACATCAAAAAGTTATAAACTAAACCCCATGGTGAATATGAGCAATCCCACTGAGGAGGGCCCTCAGTGGAAGGGAGGCAGGAAGGAGAGGAATGATGTAGCAACAACTAATGTGTCCATAAAAACTTTCTACTTAATAATAAAAAAAGGTAGAACCTGCCCAGATGTCCCTTGATGAGTGAAGGAGAAGACTGAAGAAAAAGAAAAGGGCAAAAAGAACGTGTTACAATGGAGTCACAGCTCTTTCAGGGAAATCTGTCGAAACAAACTGACCATGAGAAACAAGAGGAACTCTCTGACTGAGGGGCGGAGGGAGAGGAGGAGCAGAGCTGGATAGGTGGAGGGTACAAGGTAGGGCATGTTGGCAGCAATGGCTAGATTTGAGAGGGATGGAAAGCAAGCTATCTAGCGATACACAGGTCTGGGGGGCCGCAGGTCAGTGAGGATCAAAGATGGCCAACGTGTGGGAGGAATTGAAGGGCTGCTAGCCGTCGCTCAGATTATCATTAAGTCTGGGAAAATCTGGGCCATCTTCTAAGTAAGGGGGCTCAGAGCATTGAGGCATGGGGTTTTATTATACACATGTGAGCTGTTCAGATAAACCATGGATAAAAGCAGAGGTCATAAGGGTTTGATATGGTAGAGCCCTTTTAAAATACTGAGATTAGAATCTTAATTACTATAAGCTGTGATTTCATATAAGCACTAATGACATTTCCTTTTATTCTCTGATTAGTTCTTAAAATATTATTACTATCCCATCTACCGCCTACTTCAAGCCAAAGAACTGCATAGAGAGCACTGAGCACTAACACTATGTAACGATCACAGAAACTAAATCTCTTAATTGGAGCCATAGATTTTGAATCATCTATTTGAATCACCATCACCATCTATTTTAGAACCAATTGTACTCTTGAATTAAGTAGGTTATGTCACTGTAAACTCAGAAGAGAAAAAGGAATTTGGAAAAAGCTTACCACTACCTGCCCCCCCACCCCTCCCCGCCATATAGCAGGCTTTAGTGCACTATTGTGAACTGTATTCTGTCTGATTCTGCAACTGACAATAGTTTAAAAGGGAACACAGAAAGTCCTGCAATAAACCATTCTCCAAGTATCATCTTCATGAACATTCCACTGAAATCCTGCACAAGGGAAAAATTAAGTTTTTCTAGCCAGAACAAAGAAAAACTATAAACTCTTTTTGTTGGGTGTAAAGATGCTTCTTTTAGCAGAGCAACCCCTGGGTTATTCAAGGGTAAAGTGAGAAGAAAAAGAAACAAGACTATCTAGCAGCCACAACAGCAAAGAACAGAGTTGAGATGAATGAGGCAAAACAGATATTCCTTAGGGTGACTATTCAACAATTACTTGTTGTCTTATGATTGTCCATTCTTGGTGAGTGATCCGTCTGGGGATAAAAGTTTGGTTGAAGTGGGCCAAGGAGATGCTTTCTTCCAGTCTGGGACTACAGAGTGAGTTTCTAGGTCAACCCGGGACAAAGTGAGACCCTACCTCCAAAAATTATATATATATATATATATATATATATATATATATATATGACCTGGAATTATATATATAATCTGGAAAAATAAGTGAAAGATTTTAGGAGTTGGGGACTATTAAAGAGCAATTACTGTTAATTAAATTAAACTCATGTTATCAGTGCTCATGACAATTTTACTCACATAACTAGAATCAATTTCATTAAAAGTCACAGAAGCTACAAGATACAATAAGGTGTCTCCTTGGAATGGAGAAGGTGGATCACTAAACAAAACCAGAAATAAAAGGAAAAGTAAATCAAGTTTGCTGAATATTCACATATTTTATATAATCCTATGAAAGGTTAGTTTTGATATGTGTTTTTAAATAAAGAATACAATCACTGAGCCCAGGTTCATTAACTTATGCAGGGATACAAGGATAGGAAATATTGTTCTGGAATTCAATGAGATTTATCCAAATTGCTAACTATTTAGGTTACAAAATTTAATTAATTACATAAGAAACCAAAGCTAGAATATAAATACTGATTTGTATATATTTAGGTAATGATATCAAAATACATAACATGTATCTATTTTTAGAAATAAAATATATCCTTAGGAAAAAGGAGAATGTTTTGTCAGTGAGATTTAAGATATCAGTAATAGAAAAACATTTTGTCTTTTTTTTAATGAGAGCTTTAAAAGAAAGACTGTGGAAAATATCTCTGTTTGGGATAAAGCCAGCATCTTGGCCTCTTGCAATTTGGAAGTAAGTACAGAAATTATTTAATGCTAATATTGCCTCAAATGTTTAGAGCATAAGTGGAAAGTGATGATTTTGGAGTGATTAACATCAAGGCATAGTAATTTGTATGTAAATGAATGTCATTGATCACCATAATTCTTCCTGGATAAAGTTAAGGGTGAAGGAGTAGCTTGAATTCATATGCATGATGTATAGAAAGATGATAGATATACATATTCATCTCTATACACATACATATATCTTGTCTACAGTCTTAGACTTTCCAATGGCAGCCGGTCAACAATGGAAGTTTGTTAATATGAATAAATTTCTGATCATTATTTGGGTTCAACTTCAATAATAATAGGTCAGGAAGGAATGCAAGCAGTAAATTCTACCTTGACGTAAACCTGGCCTTTCCATTATGATAACATTGATGACATTTTATACAATGCTGGGCTCTCTTGTAAAAACTTCAGACATAGTTATCTGAGTTATAATCTAGGAAACATCTTTTAAGGCCAGGGTCATAAAATAAAATACCTCATTGCATGTAAGGTGAGATATTTCTACTTCAGGACTTCAGTAACTTATTTATACCGCTAGCACTTTGAAAGGGTTAGGTACAAGACACAGGGTGACTAGCGGCATTCTTATCAGGTCTCAGTTCTCTTGTTACTAGATTATTGCCATGGTTTCAAATTCATCTTTGTTTACGTGTCTGAAGCTCCATCTCTACTGTGCTGTGGAGTATAAAAATCATATAATTCATAATTTAAGTATTATTAAACAGAAACAAAAGAACATACATTCACACATTTATTTTAAGTAATACATGAAAGTATTCCCTGATGTATGGTTGAAAGTATAGTATTTTGCTAAAATATAAACATTTGTAAACATATGTGTTTAGAAGTTTTAAAATTTTTCCTAAATTAAATTCATTAGCTTAATTTGATGATTTTGCAACAAAATGTTTTTCTAATGCTATATAACTAATCTTCCATAGGAAAAATATTCATTGAAATTTCCTGCCAGCTTTGAACATAGCCAGGTAGTCACAATCATAAAGTATATCATTTCTCGTATGATATTGTCAAGACTGTAAAAATAAAAACTCTATTCAACTGTTATAATGTTTTAAGTACTCCATACTTTTTATCCTAATGCATATTTGTTTCCTCTGAATATTATTTTCCTATTAATTATACATTACTTTAAAAATATTTAGTATTTTAAAAAAAGTAGATATTAAGTATAAATATTAAAGAAATGCCAAGAAAACAGAGATAAAAATAACTCAATTAAAATTATATCATCTTGATAGGTAACCAGTATAAATATTTAGTGAGTGTTATTCTACATATCTTTCAATGAAAAGATAAGAAAAGCTTTTCATGAGAGATTATACTATACATATTTGAAATTTATTATAAAATCCGTTTAATTCCATACAACCCACAAAAGAAACAAGCATTGAAGTGATATTAGCTATCCCTTCATATATGTTTGTAACAAAGATTTATAGTATTTGTGAGGTGAATAGAGATCAAGCTGAGCAATTTATTAGTGTCTCAGGTTCCTGACAGAAGTAGGAGAATAAGCACCCTGTTGTGGTTCAAATATGAAATAAAACTCCCACAGTTCACTTGCAACAATACCCCAGAGACATACCTTGTTTCACCTCATGTTCCTCTGCTTCCTGACTGACTGCCATGATGTGAGCAGTCTTCTCCACCAACCACGTTCTTCTGCCACCATATGTTGCCCCTTCCCACAAACCCACAGTCCTTCTGAAATCATGAGCTAAAGAAAATCTTCCCTTCCTTGTGGTTTTTCTCAGATACTAAAACCACACACTTTTTCCTCAGATTTATCATTAATCTACTAATAAAATCTGCATCATTATGAATTCATAGCCCCAAATTGCAAAATATGTGAGAAAAACCGTCTCCTTATAGTCAGCATATAAAATAAGCAGTAGAATTAAGACTCCAGAATCTTCATATTACTTAATTTTAATATACATAAAATACCAGGAGAATATGTAATACACATAGACAAGGAACTTGGTTTTATTCAAAAAGAACTTTACAAGAATATAGTAGTGTCAGAAATTTAAAATATATAAGCAGTGAAATTAAAATGCAATAAATAAGCTAAACATTTGTAAAACACAGGTGAACTGAAAAAAGAGCTAAATAAATCACCAGGTGATTGAAAATATAAATATAAAAATGTAGAAAAGATGATGCAAGATGCTTGAATATGTTGTTATAATTGCAGATAAACAACTGAAAAGAGTAAAGTAGAAGTAACATGTAAAGAAACAAAATCTAGCCGGGTGTGGTGGCGCACGCCTTTAATCCCAGCACTCGGGAGGCAGAGGTAGGAGGATCGCCGTGAGTTTGAGGCCATTGTGAGAATACAGGGTGAATTCCAGGTTAGCCTGGACTAGAGTGAAACCCTACCTCAAAAAACAAAAATAAAATAACATAAAATAAAATAAAATAAAATAAAGAAACAAAATCTGAGAGCTATTTAGAATTGAAGACAGGAAACAATCTTCTTACTGAAAAAAGGGTAATATTTGCAAATAAGATAAGTAAAATACCAGCCATTGAATGAAGTATAGCAAAATTATGGAACACTAACAGTCAATGTTAAAAGTCATCAGAGAAATTAGCAAGTATACTACTAAAACATACATACATACATACAGTGAAGCCAACATAAGATTTTTCAACAGCAACACTAGAACACAGTAGAACAATTTATAAATGCAGAAAGTATAGAACTGTATTAATTAAAATTACAAAGCTGAATGAATGCTTGGGGTATGTCCATTCTGATCTACAAATATTTAGAAAAAAATTGCTAACACTTGTGTGATGGTTAATCTTTGGTTGTCAACTTGACAGGATTTAGAATCACCATGAAAAATTCTCTGGTCATGTCTGTGAGAAATTTTGCAGATTAGACTAGTTGAGTTGGGAAAACCCACCTTAACTGTGTGTGACACCATTCCATGAGTCAGGGTCCTGGACTCCGTAGAAAGGAGAAGGCTGCCCGAGCAGCAGCATTCATCACTCTGTGCTTCCTCGCGGTGGGGAATTTGAACTGATGCCTTAAGCTCCTGACACCATACCTTTCCTTCCATGATAGACTCAGCCTCTGGAACTGTAAACTGAAATAAAACCTCCCTCCCTTAAACTGATTTGGCCTGACATTTTGTCCCAGAAATGAGAAGGTAACTCATACAACCTGAGATCTTTTCAACAGGTGCGATCTGATACCAAGATGATGACACAGACCATGGTTGTCTCCAGTCGTAATTATGGAATGTTTTTTATGTCACGTTCACCATCATTCACTGGCATAGAACAGTCTGTCTCCAGATTCTTATTAAGTGACAATGTTCAGTTATTCTGATGAAACACGCTGGCCAGGCAATGCTCCCAAAACAATACTCAATAGTAGAATTAAAGTGGATGAGGTTTTAATAAGAGTTTTAAAATTTGTTTCAGAAACAGTCATATAAATCATGGCAATTTTACTCATAGAAATATGGTCCAGCTCTTTTTACCCCGGAGATAGTTTTCTATTTAATATTGGAGGCACTCAGACACATCAGCTAGCTACCTTGTAAGACACTCACTAGTAATTAGAATGGCTTAAAAAAATCTCTTAAGTTCTACTGGCATAATACATAAAGAACTTATAACCATGGTGATCAATGGCCTTTCCCCTAGGGTAATTGTTTGGATAAAAAACAACAAAGTATGTTTAAGTGGGTCACTTAGTCACTGTCAAAGGAGCAACTTGACCACTCAGAGCAGCACAAAATTGCTTCCTAGAAGAAAAGCGAATGGCTTCGGAAATCTAGTGCCATGGAATATGATCTATTGCCAGAGTGCCGAAGAAGAACCTGAGACCTTAACAGTGTTTGAGACGCCTGGTAAGGTAATAAGTCTGCAGGAGGGTGGATGACTGAGAGGACATCACCTACCTGGGGAATTTTGTGTTCTTGTGTAGAGTATGAGTGACGAGAAAGAGGAATGCATAGACTTTCTAAGGTTTCTTCTATATCCTGTTTTACTCAGTTTATTTTTTGTTTTAAGAAAACTATTAACCAAGCCAATATTAGATTAGATGAAGGATATCTAACAAAAAATAAACACTGGAGGAATGTCGGGGAGATAATTCAGTCAGTAAAGTGCTTGCCTTGTACACAGGCAGACCCGAGTTGCATCGCCAGTGTACATGTAAGGTGCTGGGCATGGGGGTGCATGCCAGTAATTTCAGCACCAAGGAGGTGGAGACAGAAGCATACCTGGGGCCTTCTGACCTCCTAACCTAGCCTAGTTGGTGTGCTCCAGACCAATGATGACGCAAAGGAAGTAGGTGACATTCTTGAAGTTGACACCTGAGGTTGTCCCCTAGCATCTATACACATACACACCCACTCACATGTGAACCCACATGCAAATACGTACACATACATACATAGTATACACATACACCAATCCCCATTCTTTTTTATTTTTTTACTATTTTTTAAAATTTTTATTTATCTATTTGCAATGATAGAAAGAGAGATAAGAGAGGCAGACAGAGAGAGAATGGGTGTGCCAGGGCCTCCAGCCACTACGAACGAACTCCAGATGCATGTGCCCCTTGTGCATCTGGCTTACGTGGGTCCTGGAGAATCAAACCAGGATCCTTTGGCTTCACAGGCAAACACCTTAACCGCTAAGCCATTTCTCCAACCCCTTTTTTTATTTTTATTTGTTTATTTGACAGAGAGAAAGGGGGAGAGAGAGAGAGAAAGAGAGAATGGGTGCATCAGAGCCTCCAGCCACTGCAAACGAACTCCAGATGCATGCGCCACCTTGTGCATCTGGCTAACATGGGTCCTGGGGAATCAAACCTGGGTCCTTTGGCTTTGCAGGCAGATGCCTTAACTGCTAATCCATCCCTCCAGCCAAATCCCCGTTCTTTTTTAAATACTTAATTTTTAAAAGCACTTTAGAGTTACAACAATACTGAGAGGAAATTACTGAAATTTGTGATATACCTCCTGACTCCACACAGAGTCTTCTCCGCTATAGCGTCTCTCTCCATATTGGTGCACTCATTATAACTGTTGAGCCTACATTGACTCAGCACTAGCACCCAGCTTACCTAAGTTACATCAGGGCACAGTCTTGCTGTTGTCAACTCTGTGGGTTCAGGCAAACGTATAAAACCATGCACCTATACAATTCAGGGTAGTTCTACCGTTCTGAAAATTCTATGTGCACTGCTTGCTCACCCTTCCTTCCCCCAACCACCAGCAATCACTGAGATTTTTCACTATCTCCAAGTTTTGGCTTTTTAAATTTTTTTTTATTTTTTATTTTTAGAGAGACACAGAGAGACAGACACAGAGAGAGGGTAGAGGGAGACAGAGATGGGCGCGCCAGCAGTCTCTCGGTTGCTGTGAACGAAATCCAGATGTGTGTGCCCCCTTGTGGGCAAGTGCGGCATTGCGCCTTTGCATCACTTTGCATCTGGCTAAACGTGGGACCTGGAGATTGGAACCGCTGGAGATTGGAACCAGCATTCTTAGGCTTAGGAGGCAGGCGCCTTAACCGCTAAGCCATCTCTCCAGCCCAGTTTTGCCTTTTTAGAAGGACCTATAGTTGTGTCTTAGATTACATAGTATTTCTAGGTGAGCAATCTACAATTAAAATGTATGCTTACCTTTCCTATATTGACTCCTTTCACTTTGTACTGTCCCTTGAAGCTTCCTCTATGTTCTTTCATGGCTTGGTGGCTCTTGCTTAATGTTACATAGTCCACTGTCAGAATGCAACATCTTATCCATCAAGACTATTTTAATATAGTCTCCTAACATTTCAAATTTTATTTTAGTTGAAGATTATGGTTCATTGAATACTTATTCAGAGAAGTAATTTATGATCATGAATAAAATTATATCATACTGAGTGGCATTTCTATACATACAGGTGGCTCATTGAAAAGTTTGTCTCGATGGTTGCCCATTTCTTCTAATAGGTTTGCTCACATATTGCCCTTCATCCATCTAAGAAGTAAAAAGATTTAAAAGTAGTATCTGTTAAAACATAAGACCCATCATAGATGTGCAAAGAATTTTAACTTTTAGGAAAGTGAAACCAGCATATGTCTCCACAATTTAAATCATTCTAATGACATTACTGCACAAAATTTGTTCAACGAGTGATGGCATGGATCAGTGTTGATTATATCAATAAAGTTCTGAAGACCAAGAGCCTCCCGTCAAGGACTTTGTCGCACGTGGTGTCTATGGCTGTGGTGGTTACCGTGCCTGTCAATGTGCTGAGTGTTTTTCTTTTGCATTATCTTATTTACTTCTCACAGCAACCCAACATGAGTCATATAATTTCCCTGCACTTATTGAACCTAATATAAAAATCAATGTCATTTACAGTCAAGGGCATATGCATATGTCAAAAGGCAATCTCTCTTGAGTAGATCAAAACCTTGAACAGAGGAAAATTAAGGACTTGCATGACATCTAGAATATGAGACTTAAGTTTCTTATGAAAGGAAGGAGAAGTGCCCTGTCTCCAGGAGCCAGTAATTTCAGACTTCAGTATTATCTGATATCCAACTGTAAAACAAAATTACTGAATGACATCGCCTTTGCAAAGGTGGAATTTTATTCCTGAGGTACTGTGACTGCTAATGTTATATCTCAGGACTTCCCAATTGGACTGTTTTCACTTCATAGAATAAAATTAATTCAGCAAGCACAAACTAATTGGCAGTTTTATGATAAGATAAAAACTCTAATTTCTGTTGGCATATATAAAGAGTTCCTTTTTGAGAAAGAATACATAGTTAAGGTCATATTCAATTTAAATAAATTTACTAGAATCAAGGAGATTGTATGAGACTCATGAAGACTGCAAAATCCTTTTTCTCATGCTCTTTAGTAAAAATGTGTCTAGCACTCTATAAACATTCCGAATCCTGTTCTTCTAAACATCTTAGAAAAAAAGAAAACTATATGAAAATCTCTAGCCTTATTTATGGTCTGTTTTGGTACTTTTACTATCTTGGGATGGTTTTTGAAATATATATGTTAGGGTATCTATCTGCCCTTGAATAATGAAAAACAACACATTGATATTTTCCACACTCTTTTTAATGGTATTTCATACAGTGTGATTTTATTTTTTCTAGTTTTCCCAAAGAATATTTTTAACTTTTGTCAACCTCTATACAAACAGACAATATATCATGATCATAATCCTCTCCTACCACTCTCCCTTTCTCCCTTCTCCTGTGCCCCTCCACTGAGTCCCTCTTCTTTACAACGAGTCTCTCTTCAGATTCGATGTCATCATTTCCCCCCTGCCATTCTACAGGTCTTATGTAGGTACTGCCAGCCACTGTGAAGTCATGGATGTCCACACAGAGTCAAGGCCACTTTGTGTCTGGAAGATAATATTTCAAAGCAGTCCTCCCCTTCCTTTGCCTATTCCATTCTTTGATTTTTTTCAAGATAGAGTCTCACTCTAGCCCAGGCTGACTTGGAATTCACTATGGAGTCTCAGGGTGGCCTTGAACTCACAATGATCCTCCTACCCCTGCCTCCCAAGTGCTAGGACTAAAGGTATGTGCCATCACGCCCGGCCTGGCTCTTATGTTCTTTCTGCCACCTCTTCTGCAATGGTCCCTAAGCCTTGGAGGATGTAATAGAGATGTCTTAGTGCTAAACACTTGCTGTCACACCTTCTCCACACTTATCTCTCCAGTGACCACTTCCATCTGAAAAGACAAGGTTCTCTAACCGAAGGGGACAGTAGCACTGACATATAGGCATGAACATAAGTATTTAGAAGGAGGGTTGGTGGTCACTATATATCCAGACAACAGCAGTTCTTTTGTTCCTAGGCTCATTACATTTCGAGCCACAGGCATTCTCACTAAGAATGGAGAAGGGTTCCTATTTCCCCACACCCTCACCAACATTTATTGTCACTTGATTTATTAACCATGACTAAGGATGTAGAACATAGTTTAAGATACATATTGGTCATTTGAATTTCTTTAATTGAGAACTCTTTATTCAGTTATATATCCCATTTTTGATTAGGTTATTTGATTTCTTATTATTTATTTTTTGAGTTCTTTATAGATCATAGATATGAATTCCCTTTCAGATGTATAATTGGCAAAGATCTTCTCCCATTCTGTATGTAGCCTTTCTGTTGTATTCACAGTGCCCTTTGCTTTACAAAAGCTTTTTAATTTCATGAGGGCTCAATGGTTGATCAGTGGCCTTACATCTTGGGTGACTGGGTTCTAGTCAAAAAGTCCTTGCCTATGCCAATATGATGAAGTGTTTCCTTTACTTTTTCCTCCAGCAGTTTCACAGTTTCAAGTCTAATATTAAAGTCTTTGATCCACTTGGAATCGATTCTTGTGCATAGAGAGAAAGAAAACTTTATTTTCTTTCTTCTACATATAGATTTTTTTTTCAGCATCATTTGTTAAAGAGGTTCTTTTCTCTAGTGAATATTTTTGTCAAAAATCAGATGGCTGCCAGGCATGGTGGTGCACACCTTTAATCCTAGCACTCAGGAGGCCTAGGTAGAAGGATCACTGTAGTTCTGAGGCCCGTCTGAGACTACATAGTGAATTCTAGGTCATCCTGGGCTACAGCAAGCCTCTACCTCAAAAAAAAAAAAAAAGAAATCAGATGCCTTTAGCTATCTGAATTTACATTAATCTTCTATTCTGTTCCATTGATATATTTCTGTTTTATTATCAGTACCATGGCTCCAAAAAAAAAATCTTAAAATCAGGTATAGTGATACTACCAGCCTTATTTTTGTTACTCAGGTTTGCTTTGGCTATCTGAGGGTTTTTTTTAAATTATTTATTTATTTATAAGAGGGGGGACAGATAAAGAATGGGCATTATAGAGCCTCCAGCCACTGCAAATGAACGTCAGGTGCATGTGCCACCTTTTACACCTGGCTTATGTGGGTATTAGGGAATTGAACCTGGGTCCTTAAGCTTTGAAGGCAAGCACCTTAACTACTAAGCCATCTCTCCAGCCCCACTACCTGAGATTTTTGTGTTTCCAAATGAATTTTATGATTGTTTTCTCTACTGTAGTGAATAATACCATTTGAATTTTCTTGGGGATTACAGCAAATCTGTAGATTGTTTTTTGTAAGACAGATATTCTCTCAAAGTCGATTCTTCCAATCCATGAACATGGGATGTCTTTCTATTTCTTAGTGTCTTAAGTTTCTCTCATGAGTGTTTCAAAGTTTTCTTTGTAGAGATCCTTCACTTCCTTGATTAGGTTTATTCTAAGGATTTTTTGTGAAGCAATCATGAAGGGGAGTGTTTTCCCAAATTCATCCTCAGCATGTTCCGCATGTTTGTTATTGGTATACAGGAAGGCAACTTATTTCTGACTGTTAATTTTGTGTCTTTATACTCTGCCTAAAATGTTTATCGGCTTTAACAGTTTGCTGGTATAATCTCTAGTTTCCCTTATGCATATAATGATATTATCTATAAACAAATTTAAAAACTGACTTCTTCCTTTACTATTTGTATCCCTTTTATGTATGTCTCTTGCTGGGCATGGTGGCACATAAATTTAATCCCAGCACTCAGGTGGCAGAGGTAGGAGGATCATCACAAGTTTGAGGCCACCCTGAGAACACATAGTGAATTCCAGGTCAGCCTGGGCTACAGTAAAACCCTACCTTTGGGGAAAAAAAAGTCTGTTTGTGTCTCACCTTATTCTTATAGCTAAGACTTTTAGTACTATATTAAACAAGAGTCATTCAAGCCACAAACTATCATGGTGGACGAACATGACAGAAGACAACATTTATCCCATGTCAGCCAGGAAGCAAAGAAGGAGAAACAGAGGAAGAGATTTATGTTCTAATATCCCCTTAAGGCCAATGCCCCAAATGACTTAACTTCCTTCTACTAGATCCTACCTCCTAAAGATTACATTACCTCCCAGTAGAACCACAGGCTTCTGACCAAGCCTTCAACACACGGGCCTTTAAGTATATTCAAGATTCCAATAATAGCAAAGATTCATAATAGTTTGATTTCAATCATAATTAACACAACATGAGTAGGTGTTGAGTCGTAGTTTATACTTACAAATAAGCTTTTGAAGAAATAATGTCTACTTTCCAGTTTTAAAAATGATGAAAATTATTACACTTATCCCTATCAGTATTTATAAGTTATTTTACTCCAGTATGGATCACATATGTTAATTTTCTATCAAAGAGTACAGAAAGGAGAGATGAATAGATAAACTTTATAGTGGAAAAACACAACAAACAGTATCTTAGACAGTAATCAAAGGTAACATTAGCAGTGTAAAGTATGTACCATGTATGAAATGTGATAAAATAGCACATTCCCTCTATGATGTCCCCCTCCCAAAACCCACACTCTTACTTTAATTATGATTCATAATGTCATATTCATTTGTTATATTCCAAGTCTATTAAATGTGAAAATTTAACAATAATGCAAATAGCCTGTGATGGGCCTGGAGATGGGGAAGGAGGACAGCTGTGACAGCTGGGAGAAGCCTGAGAAGACATGATACATAAAGTTCATATGGTATTCTTGAGGGAGGAAGATCCAATAGCAGGGAACTTAGAGAAATTTAATCAACTATGTATTTCAGTTAATAATGATCTATCACTATTGTTCAGTAACTGTGTCCTGTGTACCACAGAGAAAACTGTGTATGTGGCACATAGGGACCCTACAAACTATCTTCTCAATATTTTTGAAAATTAAAAACTATCCTAATATTTAAAACAAAATTAATTTTAAAATTTTTTTTAGGTGAAAAAAAGCTTAACTTTAAAACCATTGACTCTGACTGGTATATCCCAGATGCAGAATTGGGTTGGCCTCCACAGTGAGCTGCTGGCCAGGGAGGCCCATGAGGTCCCCAAAACCATATAGATCATTGCTAAAACACTTAATTACTGCTAGAGCTAAAAGGTAAGACCCTATTGTTGAAGACACCATAGGCTGTGGTCACAGGACATCAGAATTTCTTGCTCAAACTCAAAGGGAAACAAGCTCCCACCTAGAGAGAAAAGCTGGGGCTGCAGAGTCCTACAGGAGCCACTAGAGGACAACAGTCACCAGCAGCATTAGGAAACAGGGAACCCTGCCGACTACAAAAATTAACCAGCCAGACAAGAAGTACACACTTGTGCAACAGTGACACATAACCTTTGTGGGTAACCAACTGTTCTCTGATTGGACATGAGGTCTATTCAGTGGGAGAGAACTTATATCTGGTACTGGAAACCAACTCAGAATGGCATGGTCTGGAGTCTCAGACTTTAGAAAAAAAAAAACCCATTGCTCTCTGGGGAAGAAGAGTGGGCTTGCACACACATTAAAAAAAAAAAAAAAAAAAAAAAAAAAAAAAACTCCCAAGTAAATTTGCATACTTCCTTCAACCCAAGTTGCCCTCACTCTTGTTTGGGGAATAAGCTTTATTTTACAGGTGGCAGAGAAAAGGAAGGTGAGCCAAGATCATTCATTAAGACAAGAAGATAGATGAATTCCCACAAGACATGCCCCCTCCACCACATCTAACAGAGCCCAGGAGAAATTGCAGAGGAAGTGACCACACGAATACTGCTCTTACTGCTAGCCTGACAACCAGTTCCAGGGCAATGTCACAGATACAGTGATCAATCAAAACCTATCAAAGCAGGAATCCAGAGGCCACAAAGACCTCAACACTAAACCAGACTGCCAACAGGCCCGCCATGGCTCAAGGAACACTGCAGAAGAGGGGGTGGGAAAATTGTAAGAACCACAAAGTGGGTAGTAGTATTGTGAGGCATGGTTCCTCACTACCCTACAGGGAGTGGCTGAGCCCTTCATATGATCCCACAGTGAATCCCATAACCCCAATGGGGAGGGTCCCCAGGGTAATGGGAGCTAGAGCAAGGAGATAAAAGAGTACAACCTAGTATAATTTATATAAAATAAAATAAAAATAATTAAACTAAAAAATGTCAGTATCTCTGACAGTAGGTAAAAATATCCTGAGGTACAGCCCTCCCAAGAAACTGAGAGAGAGAGACAGAGAGAGAGAGAGGCCCTAACTGCCCCAAAGGACCCTACTGAGGAGGGCCTCAGGGAAATGGGGACTGGAGGTGAGGGGATACAAGACTATTATATATATATATATAAATGATAAATACATCTGCGAGATGGAGAGATTGCTCAGTGGTTAAGGAACTTGCTTGCAAAGCCTAAGAGTCCAGGTTCAATTTCCTAGTACTCACATAAAGCCAGATACACAATGTGGCACATGCATCTGGAGCTTGTTTGCAGAAGCTAGAAGCCCTGGCATGCCCTTCCTCTCTCTCTCTTTCGCTCTCTCTCGCTACTTACACACACACACACACACACACACACACACACACACACACACACATATTTAAAGGAATGGAGTGGACAGTTTACTATTATAACCTATAGTAGTAGGTGCTCTCTTTTGAGACATTCTTCACATGGCATCGTTTTTTTGTGACATTCCCGGAGGCTGTGTGAACAAACATCTACATGTGCCATGTAGGGCTTCCAATGACAGATCAAAGAAACAATTCCACCCAACTTCAGCTTAGTGAACCTGTGAGTTTGTTTCGCTGGAATCACTTTCAGGACAATGAGTAGAGTTGCTTATAGGCGCATAGGCAACTTAAAGGCATTACCACCACCAGAGAAAAATCTCTAGCAATTGCTAATTGCTTATGTGGGAGGAGCCTCCTACTGTGCCTTGCCTGCCACGCCACTTCCACAAGGCGACATGCATAGGCTAATCTTGTGAGTGTCTAATTCAAGTCCTCACGGCTGCTTTGATTTCAAGATTGAAACAGGCATGTTGTGCTGGGAGGAAAAGGCCCCGTAGATGTTGGGATTCAAAGTTGAACTTTTAACCTGCTCTGCACCTGCCTTGCTGACATGGTGCTAATCCCCAGCAATAGATACATTTTCTTAATCTTACATATGCTATCTTCAAACATTCTCTGTTGTTCTGTTCTGCTTAACAAGGCTGACACGTTAGCCATAATCTTCCTGCCATCCCTGCACACAGCACAGGAAGCTCTTAATTCTTAACGCCTCTCTACTTTTTCCCTGGATAGGATAATCCCATGCTCTCTTTCAACTCCTTTGATGAGTTTATATGAGCTTTTAGAAACAATACCAAGGTGTACTCTCCTTAAACTCCTTGATCAATTACCTGCCTTTTGCCTACATTCCCGACAGTAGATAGAGGTGCCTTTCCTGAAATGTACTCACTTAAGTTCCTTAATTAGCTGGTACTATGTGAACTTTTACCTATAACGTTGAAAATAAACATATGTGCTCTTCCTAATAAAACTATACGTGTCCCTCTGGGCTGTGTCATACGCTGCCTGGAGTTTCCACCCTGAAAGGTGGCTCAAAGACAATTTTGTTTGAGAGATCTCTTGTGTGAGACTCTGTCACATTACAGCCTCACTTGATAGCCTACCTTCCTAATTTTTTTTTTTTTTTTTTTTTGAGGTAAGGTTTCCCTCTAGTCCAGGCTGACCTGGAACTCACTATATAGTTCCAGCCTGGCCTCAAACTCAAAGTGATCCTTTACCTCTGCCTCCTGAGTGCTGGGATTAAGGGCATGTGCTACCACAACTGTAACTATTACTCTTAAAGAAAATTTAAATACCATAAAATAGTAAGAAAGCTGTAAAAGCTAATATTTTCTGCTTTACTTGGATCTCAGGAACTACCTGAAAAGAACGTGAATTCTGTTAGATCATAGGGCTCATACAAATATTTTCCAACCAAACTCTGACAAGATATCCCAGTTCCTGCCCTCACCTTTTCTCTCATCTGTGACTACATCCTTATCATTTAAGCTTCACCAACCAATCTTGCCAGTGCCTTCATTCTCAAACCTCTAGATAAACATTTGGCAATCCCTGGATGAATTCGAGCCTGAGATTTATATGCATGACACAGATTTTTTTTAATATGTAACCTTTTCTGGACTTTTCTGAATACAAAGGGTTTTCTATCAGCCACAGATGGTGATATTTAGTGAACTATTAGCATTGAAGTAACCACTATTTTATTTGTGATCTATGGCTCCTTGCATATTTAACTTACCTATTTATAGTCACAGCAGACTTTAGACACCCCAACCCTTCACCTCACATTGCTAGTCACAAGTTCTCATAACTTGGCATTTACTTCACATTATTACAGTTTAGTATTTAGCACAGAGAAATTTACCTCTTTTCTTTTTTATATAAGGAGTGTTCATTTGTGTGAACTAAACAAAATTAATTTCAAGTCCAATTTTAACCCTGTTTGCCTTTGAAGTTTTCATTTTCATCATCATCCTACATAATATAACAGGATGCTTTTATCTCAAAGATGCTTTTAAGGCTAATGGTTCCATCCACTTGCAGCACTGCCTAGGAAATTATTTGTCTCAAGGCACCAAAACATCAACGTTCTAAATGAGAAATAATTGAGTTGCTAGCATAAAATTATTTGATCTAAAGTAATGTAAAAAGTTGTACACAATGCAAAAGAAAGTACATGCAGATATCTCTCTTTCCTTCCTCTCCCTCCCTTTATAACTTCAAATTTAAATCATATCTGACATTTCAAAAAATGAAGTAAGACTTAAAAAATCCATTTCTGACCTGGAGAACTGGCTCAGTGGTTAAGGCACTTGCCTGTGAAGCCTAAGGACCCAGGTTCTGTTCTCCAGGACCCACGTAAGTCAGATGCACAAGGTGGTGCATAAGTGTGGATTTTGTTTGCAGTGGCTGGAGGCCCTAGTGTGCCCATTCTCTTGCTGTCTCTCTGCCTCTTACACTCAAATAAATAAATAAAAATATTTAAAAGTCCATTTCTTATTCTGAAATTCTATTGTTTATCATTTTACTTGGAAAACATGGTGCCATCCACTGAGATTAGACTTTCTGTATTTTTCATGGCTGGGTACTGTGGTGTACCTTTTAATCGCAGCACTCAGGATGCAGAGGTAGGAGGGTTAATGTTACTTGTAGGCCACCCTGAGACTACATAGTGAATTCCAGGTCAGCCTGGAGAGCTAGAGCAAGACCCTACCTTGAAAACAGAAAGAAGAAAGAAAGAAAATAGGAAAAGAAAAAATGAATTTCTGTATTTTCCTTTCAGTAAGAGACTAGATAGAAGATAATACTTTGAAACATTTCTTCTATCTTATTTGTATTAATTTTTCATGGTATGGTTTGAGCAGTGAAAGCATTGCCTTAACCTTAATTATTTAAATAAACCCTAGTAAATGAGACATGTTGGGTATGCTCTGGCTCTACCCATGTAGTGTGATTATTGAATATGCATGTTTATGAGAAGGCCCCTCTTTCAAGCACTGTTTCTATAGAAAGATTCATTTTGGAATTGAAATGCAGGAAAGAGTTTTAGAACCGACTAATTTTTCACAATAGAAGAGCTGTGAGGAGGGTTTTTTTCAAAGATAATATCTTAGCAATTCTGACAAAATGACAGCAACGGGAACAGTGTCTGGGGAGATACCATCACCATTCAAAATAGTGAGTGGCAAAGCTGTATGCAAACTTGTTTTCTCTATACTTATATGGCAGCATACTACAGTTACCCCATCAGCTGAAAACTAAGAAGACCCAGCCTCAGCTGCAGCTCCATTTTCATCCGAGGTAGTGAATGGAGACTAGAAGTTGCCCCTCTAAATGGACTCACTCTGGCTTGCATGATAACAGAATCTTCTATTTAGGCTTTACACATAGCTACCCAGAACAAAATTATTTCAAAGGATTTTTTTCCCCAGCCAGATGTGGCCCTCTGACTAAACAATTTTGTCAGAAAACAGAAAATGGGATTTCCAAAATCTGTTCATCCCTTTCTTCCTACTTCTAATCAGAATACAATTGTAGTTTCCAGAGCTTCCGTGACTTTCTTTGACTAAAAGGTGAGTTTGGAAATAAAATCCTGACACTACAGGAATAGTATGATAGAAGGGAGGGATGTCTACTAGTAAAATAATATCGCAACCTTTAATTCAAGAAAGAAATAAACATAAGTACAATATTATCTTGTTCAAATTAAAGTGTTCTGCATTTACAGGGCTGGAGAAATTGCTTAGCAGTTAAGGCGTTTGCCTACAAAGCCAAAGGATCCCAGTTCAATTCTCCAGGACCCACATAAGCCAGATGCACAAGGGGCACATGCATCTGGAGTTCGTTTGCAGTGGCTGGAGGCCCTGGCATGCCCATTCTTTCTTTCTCTCTATGTCTCTTTTCTCTCTCTCTCAAATAAATAAATAATATTTTTAAATACCTATTGTTATTTTTTCTGAGTACAAACACATTCAAAAGGATCCATGGTAAATTATTGTGAAAATGATTTATCATACACTACCTTAGAATGCTAACATCTATAAATAATTAAGATTCTTTTGAATATTTTAATGGAAAGTTTTTATTACCTTTAATTGACAAGAAAGGAAAAGGTTTAGGGGGTGATTTTTCCTTAAGATGTCACAAGAAGACCGATGAGAAGAATTTCACGTGTGTGTGTGTGTGTGTGTGTGTGTGTGTGTGTGTGTTTAAATAAAAAAAAAAATAGGGCCTCACAAGTAGGCTTCCTAGGGTCTAGGAAAGTGCTTCCCCAACCCACTGCCCGCTGGGACAACCCGGATCCCCAATAGGTGGGATTTGGGCTCAATCTCATTCAGCACTGACTTCAGTCCCAGGGCCTGCCTGCCTATGATATCCAAATTAGAGACTTCCTAGTTGATTCTACTCCTCAGCCCTTGGGAACTAAGTACATCAGCCCACCCAGGGTCCAGTCCAGACCTGCCCGCATACTGCACGTGCAATAAGAAGCTTTCTCAGCTTCCAAAGCGAGGCGCCCATTCCTGCAGATAGACCGGTATCGCACACCCCAGCTGGATCAAGCCTGACCAGGTGACCTGAAACAGGCTCCACAAGGGCCGTGTTTGCTGCATGTTTTCAGCAAGACGAAAAGGACAATCTCTATCTGGGCAAACACCAATGCAAACCAAATAACACAGGAAACCAAGTGCGAGATAACCCCACCGTGGATGTCCAGTCCCATAGCGGAAGCCTCCAGTGAAACTACGTAGAGGAAACTCCAGACGGAAACTTCCGCAATGCAATCACCATAAGCAGATTCATCCAACTTAATGAGGCCCTGAGCAAACGGTGGAAGGGAGGAGAGAAGGACGAAACTTGGGCTGACTAGGTCAGGACGGCAGATACACATGGAAGTGTGAAGAGAACAGATAGGAGCAGGTAGCAATCACCATCCTCCGTGGTCAGAATTCCTAGAGGTGATCCTCACTGAATGACAAACCTGTGGCTAGACTTTCAATAAATTGGCTTATTTTCTGTTCCTTATTATTATTTTTTTAACAGTAGATATAAATAAATCTAATTCCAACATATTTGACTTTGGATCTAAAATATCCTGCACTGGTCATGTTGTGAAAGCTTTAGTCTCTGGCTTATGATGCGAAACTGATGGTTATAGAGTTTTTAGTAGGTGGGGCCTGGCTGGTGGAAGTGATAGATAATAAGAGGCGGGGGAACTATTTAGGGAGTCAGGGAAGGCCCATGCAAGTCAACCATCTTATCCCGTGCCCTTGGCGTCTATTCAACTACTCTTAGACAGCATTTGGTCCTTGTCTTGCCCCCAAAATGTAAGTTAAAGTAAATGTTAAAGTTAAAACAGGAAGGTTTAGAATATTAGCAAAGAACTGGGCTTGCTACTAGTTAGGAGATAGCCAAGCTGATCAGAAAAGAGAAAGGTCAATGGCTCTGAGAAAACATCCAAACTAATCTAGACAGGTTCAGGCTAGCTTCCCTGACATCCGCCTGCCTTCTTTTTGTTGTTGTTTTGTTTTGTTTTTGTCCTTGATTCTGTGTTGTTTCTTCTTTGCAAAGCTTGAAAGTGGGAACTGAGTTCTTCCACTACCCAGTTACCAAGACAAAGCAGAATGCGACCAGTTCCCTGACTGGAAAGATGACATGGCCACCTTGCAAAGATTGAGGATTTGGTCAGAACTTCATATCACAGTCGTCACTTGAAAGAACTTCTTTCTCAAGCCCAAAACCTCAAAGAAGTTCATTGACAATCTACTTTCTGGAAACCTTCTCTGTTACAGAGAGCTTTTTACTTTTGCATTTTGATGAGTGATCTGTTCTTGAGTCCTGTTGTCCCTCACTACATAAGAATTCTTCTCTCTGCTTTTCTATACAATAAAGTTTTCTAACTCTCTGCAATAAGCATTTCCTCTAAACTTACTTTCTCTAGTAATAAAATTTCTCCTTTGAAATTCATCCTTCATTGCCCATGAAATTCATCCTTCAAATTCTTCAAGACAAAGAACCCTGTGGCTCAGTAGAGTTTTGGCCATTTTCATTGGTTCCTGAGTTAAGCCTGCCTAAGGGCGGAGGTAAGCCCCCAACACTTTCAAAGAGACACATCCCAGAAGTAGGTGACTAGGGGAGAGGCTTTGAGAGTTATGCTCTCCTCCGCTTTGGACTGTGATCTCTGCTTCCTAATTCAGGGTCCGTAAGGATGTGAGGAGAATGCTTCCAGGCCTTGCCTGCCATGGAAGACAGAAGACCTTCTGAGACAAGGTGCCAAGATTACCTTTTTCTCCATTGTTTTGATCAGTTACTTTGTAAAAGAATTCTATGATAGCAAATTAGTCACAGAGAACCAGGGTTTTTGTGATAACAACCTGACTATATGGTGCTTAGGCTTTTGGAATTGGTTTGTGGGAGGTGTGAGAAAGAGTTTAGAAATGTGTACTACAAAAGCCGTAGAGTGTTGTGAGGTCTGTCTAGTGGTCTTTGTAACATTCTGGTTTGAGACTGGAAAAAAAAAAAAGTGCAGATGGTAAAGGTGATGCTTACAGGATCTCATATGGGAAAGATGACTCTATCGAGAACTAGATCAGCGGCCATTTGTGTGACACTTTGGCAAAGAATCTGATTATATTTTGCCCATATCCTGAAAATGCGAGTGAGAATAAGTTCAAAAATGATGAAATAATTTATTTGGTGGAAGAAATTTTAAGATAATGTAACACTGAGATTGTGGCATGGTTATTGTTCACGTCTTTGAACCAGACTTATAGAGAATTGGGAACTGGGAGTTTTTATAAACATTATTTTTAATTTCTTTGACAGAGAGAGAGAAAAAGAGGCAAAAAGAGAGAAGGAGGGAGAAAATAGGTGTGCCAGGGCCTCCAGCTATTGCAAACAAACTCCAGACACATGCATCACTTGTGTACCCAGCTTACATGGGTACTGGGGAAATCAAACCTGGGTCCCCAGGCATCACAGGTAAGTGCTGCAACTGCTAAGCCATCATCTCTCTGCCATCATCTCTCCAGCCCTGGAATTTTTAAAAGAGAAGCAAACCCAGGTCGTGGTTCACACCTTTAATTCCAGCATGTGAGACACATTTTTCAAATTCTTTACAAAAGAGAATGGGAAAGCCCTATGCATTGGGTTTTGTAATGATTTCATGGATATGACACTAAACTATAGGCAACAAAATTAAAAATAGGGCTGGAGAGATGGTTCAGCAGATAAGGCATTTGCCTGCAAAGCCTAATGACCTGAGTTTGATTCTTTAGTACTCACATAAAGCTAGATAGATGCACAATGGTACATGCATCTGCAGTTCATTTGCAGTGGCTGGAGGCCCTGGCATGCCCATTCTCTCTCTCTTCTCTGTATTTCTCTCTACTTGCAAATAAATTAATTAATTAATTAATATATTGCAAAAAAACGGGAAAAAACTGTAAAAATGGGTAAGGAAGCTTTAACAAAAAAAAAAAAAAGTACTGTGTATCAGTACATATAATTGGCAGAGTAAAAAGGCAACACATGAGATGGAATTACAAATCATCTACTTAATAATAAGGATTAATTCTAATAATAAGGATTATTATCCAGGATATAGAATACTTCTGTAACTCAATGACAAAAGCTGACCTGATTTAAAAGATAGGCAAAGCATGCCAATAGATCTTGCTGTAAAGAAGGTATGCAAATTGCCACTAAGTGCTTGGAAATAGATTCAATATCACCAGTCACTAGGGCAATGAAAATACCACTTCCACATAGATTGAAATAACTATTTAGAAGAACAGAAACTATGCATTGGTGAAGATGTACAGAAATTGAAACCATGTATACTTTTGGTAAGGACCTAAAATGATGCAGTATGCATATGTGAAACTGTATGGCAACACCAAGAGGAAAAAACAATGAAAATATCCATCAGTTAGTTAATGGATAAATAAATGTGATATACTCAGATAGATAATGAAGTGTTATTTGCCATTCAAAAAAGAAAATTGGTAATGGATACAACATAGATGAATCCTAAGAACATTACTTTAAGTGCATTAAGCTGGTGCTCAAAAGACTGATTCTGCATGATTTCATTTTTTTAGAAAAATAATTTATGTTATTTACTTATTTATTTATTTTGATTTTTTTTTTCAAGGTAGGGTATTGCTGTAGCCCAGGCTGACCTGGAATTCACTATGTAGTCTCAGGCTGGCCTTGAACTCATGGTGATCCTCCTACATCTGCCTGTCAAGTGCTAGGATTAAAGGCGTGTTCCACCACACCTGGCTTATTTTATTTGAGAGAGAAAGGCCAATAGAGAGAGGGGGGAAGACAGAGAGGGGGAGGGAGGGAGAATATGGTTGGGTAAGGACCCACAGCTGCTGCAAATGAACTCCAGACTTACCCTGTATATCTGGTTTATGTGGGTCCTGGGGAATCAAACCTGGGTCCTTTGGCTTTGCAGGCAAGTGCCTTAACTGCTAAGCCATCTCTCCAGCCCTGATTTCACTTTTGTGTGTTGTCTACAGTAGTGAAATTCACAAAAACAGAAAGTCAGCAAAACTGCTCTTCTTGTTAAAAACAAGTTCTTGTTGCCAAAATAAATGTTCCCTTTTTAGTCCTGGTTTTAGTCCTCGCAGAAGGACTTCACACAACTGATTATTTCCTTGCGGAAAAATGTCTTCAAGTTGGAATACACACTCCTTCTCTTTCCTTGGTGTAGCACTGACAACATTTTCGGAGTCTCACTTTCTACTTCATGCTTCCCAAAACTTGTAATATGTGACCAATGGTGCAATTCTGGGAATACATTTTTGTTTCCATCATGCGCACACTTCTTTCTGGATATATTTGTTAAATTTCTTGGTTCTCCATACCATTTGCATGCAATTGTTTTCTCCATTGATATCTCTAGGCCTTGCTTCCCCTCTGAACTTGCTTATTCAACTTTCTGATTCAGATGTTTATTAGGAATATAAAGTTCAATGTGCCTGTCATATATTTATTTCACCTGAACAGAAATATTCTCTCCAACAGGGATGAGGGAGTCTCATAAGCTTATAAATAAAATTTATAAGGCTCTGGTAAAAGAAAATGATTATGATTAACCTAGGGGGCTGGAGAGATGGCTTAGCGGTTAAGGTGCCTGCCTGCTAAGCCTAAGAACGCTGGTTCCAATCTCCAAGTCCCACGTTTAGCCAGATGCAAAGTGACACAAGGGTGCAATGCCGCACGTGACCACAAGGGGGCGCACACATCTGGATTTTGTTCACAGCAGCTGAGAGGCTGCTGGTGCACCCATCTCTATCTGTGTTCCTCTCCCTCTCTCTCTCGCTATCTCTCTCTCCAAAAACAAAAAAATTAACCTAGGGAGGGCACTTATCCCTCCGGATTATGTGCTGGATGCTTGTCCCCTGCAAGAAAGTATACTGGGGGTAGAGACTGTTTACTCTGCCCAAGGTCCTTTCTGCTTCTAGGTATGGTTGATGGAAAGGCAAGGGGCCACAGTGTGGTCCCAGAACTGTCAGAACCAGAGAAATGGCTGGAGCAACAGGCACAGCAGGCAAAGAGCACAATTGTGTCACTGGGGCTCGAGTCAGGTTGAGCATTGCAGCTGCTCGTGCCAAGACGACTGGGATGAGTAGATGTGCAGCGGCACCACAGTAACCACAGCACCCCAGGATAAGGAGGTCACACAGCTTATGGAACATGAGTACAGACTGTGGAGGGCGACGTGGGGCAGTACGTTCCAATCATGCTCTAGTAACCAACATGGTTCTTTTAGCAAATCAGCACACAGGGTGAGATATTCTTTTTTCTGAGTTGGATGTGGCTAACTTCTGTCAGTATCTCCACAGCTGTTCAAGACCAACTAGAAAAGTATTTGAGAGCAATGAGAGTCAGCCTTAAAAGACACTGTCCTTCCTCTGTAAATGGTTCACCCTTGAGTGTATTACAGATTTGAAAAGAAAAAAAAAAAAACATCTGAAGGAATAAAAATGGATAGTTAAGGGAGGCTGAATAAAGGCACCCTCCATGAGTGGGAAAGTGCTCAGCTAGGAGCCAGTGGTAAGGTTATTGAGTGAATATCCCAGTGTCAGGGATGGGCTACCACATGAATAAATGGACCCTGCATGTTACATTACCAGTAAGGTAAACAGTGCCCCCTGGTGTGACCAGCTGTTTTCAAATTAGATGTAAGGCCTGCTTCACAGGAGGAAACTTACACCTGGTATTGAAAGCCAAGCAAAAGCTCCTGCTTGGAAAGTCATAAGCCCCAGCTGGGCACACAGCTCTTGTTTTGTTTAATGGTGGTGATATACCCATCAAATTACCTCCTAAACATTTTGTTTCTACAAAGATTACTATCGCTTTAAAATTTTTTTTTAAATTAATTAATTTATTTTTCATTTTATTTATTTTTGGAGAGAGACACACAGAGAGAGAGACAGACAGAGAGGGAGAGGGAGACAGATAGAGATGGGCACGCCAGCAGTCTCTCAGCTGCTGTGAACGAAATCCAGATGTGTGCACCCCCTTGTGGGCAAGTGCGGCATTGAGCCCTTGTGTCACTTTGCATCTGGCTAAACGTGGGACCTGGAGATTAGAACCGCTGGAGATTGGAACCAGCATTCTTAGGCTTAGCCTTAACCGCTAAGCCATCTCTCCAGCCCTACTATCGCTTTTATCTCAATTCATGAAGGGAAACTTCTTTGTAATGGGTAAAGTACAGCAGGCTCATAACTGGCCAAGCTTCTGAGAAATGGTTCTTTCTGTGGCTTAGCAACACAGTACTCAGTCACAGATGGAGGTAACTCATCATATATGTGTGTCTTTCTCTCCAGGGCTCAGAGAACACGGTGGAAGATGTGCCAGAAAGAATGTAAGAGCCAGACGTAGAGTGTTGTATAGCTATTTCCTCTGCATCAGAGTTCTTGATGACCCACCAAATGTTAAGGGTAAGACCCTACATTGAGACAGCATACATGGGTGAGACAAAACATGGAGAGACCCGGCCGGAATCTGGAAGAGGGTCAGTCCCCACACAGTTAGCTAGTCTAGTGTCAAAGGGTGCTACATGAGCAACTGGGGGAAAATGACCGACATCTGTCCAAATAACTCGCAGTTTAAGCTACTCAGCAGGAAACAACATGACATGATGCTCAAACAAGTGCAGTAGTGGCACACAGCCATGGTGGATTACCAACTGCTCTTATTTGACTAACAGATACACTCAGTGGAATGGAACTCATTGCTGGAACTGGGAAATAAGTCAAAGCCATGTACAAAAAAATGAACCCAGTCTCAAGATCAAGCTCCCACTAAATGTGGGCTAGAAGAGGGCCTATGCAGATAAAATTCTCTATAAAATAACTATGGCCATTCCATCTATCTAGTACTAACTTCTCTCTGTGTTGGAGAATTTGCTTATCTTTTTCAGATGGACGATGAACCTGAAGGAAGGATCAGCCATTCACACCTCACCAGGGCCCCAGCTGAAACCATAGAGTAATGCAGGGAAAGGGCAAGAGTACAGCATTCTTGGTGAACACGACACCAGAAAAAGGCTGAAGGAGACAAACACAGAGAACATCCAGCTCCTACTAAGCCAGATATCCAGAGACACAGAGGCTCCCAAAACTTTACCACTGAAGTAGAACTAAAATGATCCTAACGTGGCTCAGGGAAATTCACAGAAGAGGGGGCAGAAAGAATGTTAGAGCCACAAGTTGGGTCATTATGCACAGAGACTTGGCCTATCCCCCATAATTTTTGACTACCCCCACAGTGCAAGACCCACATCCCCCATTGATGAGGGTCCCTTTGGAGGGGGGAGGACTGGGAGGAGGATAATGGAGTCACCAATATGACTGTAAAATTAGAATAATGTAAACAAAATAATAAATTATTTTAAAAAACACTCTCAACTAGAGGGAGGAAGGGTGGCTCATAAGACTTGGGAAATAAATAAAACTTGTAAGGCTCAGGAAGTGAAGGTGACTTACAAATGTGAAAGTAACATGATTTGCAGGACCCCTCCCCAGGTATAAAAACAATAAACTTTTCTGGGGAGAGGAGACCCCCAAGATGCACCTTTTGTGAACAGCCATGCATACTGGGGTGAGCATTTTGGAGATGCAGTTACCTGGGAGTCATCCACACTCCTGGAAGAAATCCCTCACCCATATACTTTTATAAGTAACCCCATAAACTCCCTGGTTAGCTAAGTTGGAGTGGAATCTGTTCTTTGAGTAGAATCCTTTTTTGGTGTGTCACTGGTGCTTCTATTGGAGTGAATAGACATTTGTTTATTTGTGTTGACCCAGTAATAATGACACAATTTCTAAAAATCTACAAATAAATGAAATTCTTTGTGCTCTGTATCTTCCATTCAGTTTTCCCACCTAGTGGGCATATGAGACCTTGCTCTTGCCTCACCTTCATGCGTCTGGTTTATGTGAGATCTGGAGAGCTGAACATGGGTCCTTAGGCTTCAAAGGCAAGTGCCTTAACTGCTAAGCCATCTTTCCAGCCCAGTATTCTCTTTTAATTGTAACCTTTTGGCATTTGGATGGAAGGAAAGGTGTCTTGTATTATTTAGTATCTAATAAGTTTCCAATTTGTTTGGGGTCTATTTTTGACTTGAGTGTGAACAAGCTTAAATAAGCTTACTTGAATTCTTTTTATATGAATTGTTAATCATCAATTGTTTTCTTTTTCTTAGCAAATTGCAAAGACCTTTATGTTTGAGCACTGTAACTGCTATGTGTATTAAGAATGACATTTTCTCTGGGCATGGTGGCATACATCTTTAATCCCAGCACTTGGGAGGCCAAGGTAGGAGGATCACCATAAGTTTGAGGTCACCTTGAGGTCACTCTAGCCAGCCTGGGCTAGAGCAGAACACTACCTCAAAAAAAAAAAAAAAAAAAAAAACCCAAACAACAAAAACATTTTCACCCTTTTTGAGGGAAATTGGGGGGCATCAAAGTAATAGGAGTAATAGCTGAAAATTAGTGGCAGAAAGTATGATTATTTGATCACACACAAATCAACATATCGTGGCCTCCTTTGGAAGATGCTGGGCTCAGAGAGGATAAATGGACCATGTGCTCAGGCCACAATGTGTTGGGGACACAGGTGCATCAATGTCTTACAGGACAAACATGATGTACTTCAGATATTTGCCTGCTGGTGGATTCCCTGGGGAGGAGAGGGGAGCCCATGGTGTTACTGAATTCCATGCCCATCTTTATTTTGCCCTGAACATGGACACAACACACCACACTTTAAACACATGTGCCTGTTTGTACATACCCCCCTTCCCTATGTTCTTTTCACAGAAGCCTTTCTGCCAACTGTCTACAAGAAAGGCAGCTTGGCAGACGGAGGAAGCAGAGGGCAGCTGATTGGTTGGTGCTATCACTTCCCTTATTAAAATGCATGGTTCTGTAGACATGGTCTCAAGTGATGTGGCAACTTGCTGTGCTTGGCCTCCCGTCACACTAATCACACAGGAACACAGGCCAGGCTCAGCCATGAGCCAACCATCCCACACCTCACTGACTCCAGGGGCTGTCAGTGGAAGTAAATCAAGGAAAAAGCTGAGCTAGCTTGCACAATGACACAACAACAACAACAACAACAACAACAATAATAAAGCTTATTTCAGGTAAAATGAGAACATAGAGGTCTCTTTGTTAACACAAAAAAATTTAAAAATAAGTTATCCATTTAGTATTATGAAGCTAAACAATATTTATCCCAGAAAAGGTGTGATGGCTCTTTTTCTGACATTTCTAGGACATTTCAGATCCCTTATTTCTAAGGATTATGAGATGCAATAGCAGAGGTTAAGTTATACAAGTAATCCAACTTAATGTAGATTTCCAGGTCCCTAGCACAGCACTCATCTCCATCTGAGAATAAGGAATACGAAATTGATTGACAGCTCACTCATCCACTAGGACTACAGGAGGGTGCTGGAAGGGGAGTAAAGACTACAGTTCAGCCTGGCCTGATCAGAACGTTCTACTGAAGCTATGGTGGGGATATTGTTGGCCTGGCCTTTTCATCCTCAGCATGTGGTTACTCTAGTCTGTTTTTCTCATTTTCAAATGTCATGCAATGGACCTTAATTGCCAATGTGGTTGCATTATAAATAATGCCTTTGTCAAGTGATTAAGTATGAGGACAGAGACCTAGTGAATGAATTTAAGGCCCTTATAAAATGGGCTTCATGGCTAGGTATGGTCTATAATCCCATCACTTCGGAGGCACAGGCAGGAAGATCGCAAATTCAAGGTCATCCTGGGTTACACAGCAAGACCCTTTTTCAAAAAAAAAACAAGAGGCTTCATACAGCGTCCAGCCTTCTAGCTCTTCTGCCTCCCAGTATGAAAAAAGGAGGCTTCATCTGGGTCACAGAGTCACTCTCAGACCTGTGCCAATGGCTTCATCTTACACTGTCAGAAGGATGGTAATTTGTTTTCTCCCAATTAGCCACTCTGTAGCATCTTGTGTTTAAGGTCCTCCGTGCACTGCCTCTGCCCAGTTCACAGACCCATTTCCAATGTCCATAGCTTCAAACTTGACACCCTAGCTTGGTTCATCCTGTTGAGAAGCCTTCCTTATCCCCTTGAGCTGTTTCAGGTGCTCATGCCTCTTACATTGTACTGCACTGCTATCCTTATCAGATTCCATTAATATTTTCTAAAGACTCTCACCCTTACATTTGTTTTGTATCAATTCTACATTAGGTACTTAGGACATTGAGGACATGCTTGTTTGTTGGAGTTATTAAATTCAATGGTTTAAAATATCAGGCCTGGGAGCCAGATTCCCTGGGTTTGAATCAGCTCTGACACTTGTTATTTGACCTCTCTGTTCAATGGGTTTTACATCATAAAATGGGTTCATGATACTATGTTTAGTGATTAGGGTTAAATGAGTCAATATGCACATAACACAATAAAATAGTAGCTGAAAAATATATGCTACGTAAGTATGTGCTATTATGATCATGAATGAAGGAAAATAAAATGTACTCAGGGAGCATAAAAAGTAGCCAGAAAGGCAAATCATGTATGTAATAAGAAAAGATAACTAACAATTGAATTTAAAATACAATAGTAGGGATGGAGAGATGACTTAGTGGTTAAGGTACTTGCCTGAGAAGCCTAAGGATGCTTGTTCCAATCTTCAGGTCCGGGCTGGAGAGATGGCTTAGCAGTTAAGGTGTTTGCCTGCAAAGCCAAAGGATCCCAGTTCGATTCTCCAGGACCCATGTAAGCCAGATGCACAAGGGGGCGCATGCATCTGGAAATTGTTTGCAGTGGCTGGAGGCCCTAGTAAGCCCTCTCCCTCTCTCTGCCTCTTTCTGTCTCTCTCATAAATGAATAAATAAATAAATTTACAAAAAACAATCTCCAGGTTCCACATAGCCAGATGCAAAATTAACGCAAGCGTGCAACGTTGCATATGCACACAAGGGGGTACACACATCTGGAGCTCATTCATAGCAGCACAAAGACCCTGGGGCACCCATTCTTTCTCTCTCTACCTCCCTCTCTATCTCTCTAAAAATAAAATAAAAATAAGTAAAAATAACATGAATACAATAGTGTACAGTAACAGACCAACAGGATGCTCCTGAATTTCTGCAGAGGGCAGACTGCTTTGAGGACTGGGATGAGGCACATTAAGTGCTGAGAGGCGTGAGTCAGTCCTTCTGCAGGGCTCTCAAGAACACGGGAAGTGGCCCCAGTAACGCTCACTTATGTGAAGCTGTCCCTACCTCACGCCACTGCAGACAGCAAGAAGTCCTAGCTGCACAGGGTACTTCATGCCAGCATGTCACCCCCACTGTGACAGCCATCAGTCAATTCAGACATCCAGGAAAATGCAGGTGCACTTGCTTAAGAAGCTATTGAATCTCTTGCACAAACCAAGAGTGGTGGATAGTACATACCTATCATCCCAGCAACCAAGAGGATTGTGAGTTCAAGGCCAGGCTGGGCTCCATGGTGAGTCTGAGGCAAATAGTGAAATCCTGTCTGAAACAAACAAAACAGATGTACGACCAAAAATAAGAGTATCCATAAGCAATTTATAGACCAAGACTCCGGCTGAGGCATAACAGAAATGTAAGTGATAATGACATCACAGAGCAGGCTGGGAAGCACCACATGCTGAGTGTGTGGCCCTTCATTCATATGTTGAAATCCTACACTCAGTGTGATGCTAGTAGAAAGTGAAGCAGTTTTGGACCCAACTTGGTCATAACCGGCAGCATACATGAAAGGACTAATGCAGAGCTGTTTTCCAGTCTTTTGTGCAAAGATAGTCACAAGCAAACCTAGAAGTGGGCTCTACCAGAATCTAATCTGTTAGAATCTGGATCTTGGACTTTCCGTTTTTCTAAGAACATCAAGCGATAAATCTAGGCTAAGCCACCAAGTCTACAGTCCTTTGTCAGAGCAAGCCAAACTGAGTATGACACCTGAGCACAAGTTAAAATTGTATTGTTCTATTCTATGTGTCCCCCTCTCTTTCTGGAATGGAGTGAAGGTAATGTTAATACAGCTGTCAAACAGACATCTATCACTGCTGTATAAGTCATTTATCCATTTCTACAAATGAGTACAATAATTACTATACAGAATAAAATGGGCTGTTTAATTTAAAAAAGTTATTAAAGTGTCTGAAACAAAAGGACACCCCAATAATGGGGGTTTAAGTCACCCTCTGCCCTTCCACGACGCCAGGTAAATAACTCACGCCTGGATGATGTTCTGCTTTGTGCTATTTTTAACTGTCACCGAACACGTCTAATTATCAAGCTTAGACATCAGGAGAGAATGTATTTTGCCTGAAGTGTCTGGAACAAATTACAGTTTTGAGGCTCAGTGGAGGACTCCTAGGGGGACTTCTCTCAAGGGGCCCCGAGAGTGGTTTATTTGGAGCCCTCACAACAAAGCGTCACAGAGAAGCAATTATCCTGTGCCTCAAATCTGCAAAGAGGAAGAAAGTGATTACTTGGATAGACAAGATGGATGTTCATTTTTATATGTGGCCCATCAAAAGATGTTTTTTTCTTCTCAATTTTTCGTAAAAGAAGGCCTTTGGAGGCAGAATTTTAAAAATCTATTTTGAAATATCTCTAACAAGTGGAAATGTACCTAAAATTGGTTCTGTTCCTTCAGTTTCCCATTTAATATGAAGTCTCCACACTAATGGCTTCCTGTTTACAATCCATCCTTCCAGAGGATCTTTTGGGTGCTCAATCCCTTTTTGTAATAAAGGTGTTGGTGAATGTCAGGGGAAGTTCTTCATATCTTTGTTAACTATTACATATAGGTAATAGAAAGCCTTCAGGTTACTTCTGAACAAACAAGCAAACTTCTTTGTTCATTTGAGTCCTGTAACTACATACAGTAAAACATACAAGAACTAAGATATCTCACCAAACACAAACTCTGAGCCACAGCTGAAAACCCACGCTGATCACAGGGACTAATGAGGAACACAGATTCCTAGCTCAACTTCAATTCTTTATAGCTACCTTCCTTTAGACACTACCCTACTCTTCGGTGCTTCTGAGGGAGGACTTAAGGACAACTAAAGCTCAGAACCATTTTCAGCTTCTCAGCACTCAGTAATGAATTTTGTGCAACAGTGAAAAATGGGAATTAATAATGTATTTCATCTTCCCTTCTATTTATTGCATTATTCAATGGACAATTTAAAAATATGTCACTTGACACATAAATTTCTGATTGGATATGTGAACTGTAATTACATATTGCAAAACCATTTGGGATACATTTTCTAACTCATGTATTTAGATGCTAGCCTTGTCTGAAAAACAGCAACCAGCTATTTACAAGGGGTAGGTTGCTAGAGGTTGAATGATCCTTCTCTAAAACAAGTTTTGTGGGAGTCCTAGCCCCAGGATCACATAAACTTTTTTTTTTATTATTTGAGAGAGAGGGGGAGAGAGGGAGAGAGAGAGAGAGAGAGAGAGAGAGGGAGGGGGAGAATTGGTGTGCCAGGATCTTAGCCACTGCAATCGCACTCCAGACACTTGCGCCACCCAGTGCCCATGTGCGACCTTGCGCTTGCCTCACGTGGGATCTGGAGAGAACGTGGGTCCTTAGGCTTCACAGGCAAGTGCCTTAGCTGCTAAACCATCTCTCCAGCTCCACATAAACTTTTGTTTTGGTGTTAATGAAATCATTAGAGGGCCCTGAACTGAGATAATGGATGCCCTTCTAATGTTTTCTAAATGTGGTCATCATTCACAGCAATGATGTGGAGTGGCACGGCAAAATAGTACACTGCTGTCTAGTTACATGAAGGTACTTAACACTGACGGTACTTTACTCCTTAGCACCACAGCCAACAGTACTGGCTTTGACTTTTTAAATCATAGTGTTCACTTTCTTCATTCACTGTTTTGCCCCCTCCCCAACAAACTCCGTGAAGGCTGTCATTTTCTCACTCCCTGTATCACAGATGCTCTGACAGTGTGTAACGTAGTGAGTACTCCAAGTATACTTACAGACTAAACCTCCACACACCTTCCTACACACCTTCTCCAAGCTGCTGCTCAAGCTATCTTTGTTGCTGACACTCATTACCTGCCACATGCATTTAGCAATATCTCCGTGAGCAGTTATTTGTAAGTCATTTCAATGCAACATGCAAGACCTGAACATGCTGAGGTGGATCACTGTCCTGGGAAGACTGGTTCATATATTCCCTTGCCTCTTGGGGGTCTGGGAAGTGCTCTGCAATGACAAATGCACCCAGAAGGATTACTAATGACAGTTTTACTTTAGTCCAGTTGCATTTGACAAAATAGGGAAAATCCTTTCCTATTCCAGAATGCTTTCAATCCCTATGGTTTCAGGGATCAACCTGAATTCACGATAGTCTTGTAACCAAGAGAAACAGGAGATGATGACATAGGAAGTTGCTTGGAAACAGGACAGGCACTGGAGTTAGGTTTTAAACAGCTAAACCTGACAAAGACCACAGGCACGTGTCTGAGTTCGTTTGCAGCGGCTGAAGGCCCTGGCACACCCATTCTCTCTCTCAAATAAATAAAATGCAGTGGTTGAGGTAGACTGAGGATGAAACCAGATGCTAGGTCGATTGCAAAAATTACTTCAAAAAAAAGTCCTTGAGTTCATTTTAGAAAAATCTTCAGGGGACTTATCAGCTTTCCACAGCAAGAGACATTTTCCTTCAGGTAAAGGAGAACTTGGATGAAAAGTGGGAAGCAAGGGACAGCAGATCTGAATTTTATATATGGTTTATATCTGGTTTAAGTCTGCAGGTATACTATTTTTTTTTTAAATAATGATTAACAAAATTTAACCACCCTAAGAAATACTAGGAAAATTAATTTTAGAAAATCTCTCCCGAGTACAATATCCTATGAAACACAACCACTACTCTTTCACAGTTAAAAGTTACAGGCTGGGGCAGCGGAGATGGCTTAGTGGTTGAGACACTTGCCTACAAAGGCAAAGGACCCAAGTTCAATTCCCCAAGACCCACTAAGCAAGATACACAAGCTGGCACATGTCTGGAGTTCATTTGCAACGGCTGAAGGCCCTGGCACACCCATTCTCTCTCTCAAATAAATAAAGTTCCTTTTAAAAGTTACAAGTTTTGGACCGGAGAGATGGCTTGGTGGTTAAGGCACTTGCCTATTAAGCCTAAAGGACCCAGGTTTGATTCTCCAGATCCCACATAAGCCAGATGCACATGGTGGCACACACATTTGGAGTTTGTTTGCAGTGGCTAGAGGCCACTCTCTCTGTCCTTCTCTCTAGTCTCTTAAAAAAAAAAAGTTCCAAACATAATTTAAAAAGCAAATAAAGGTAATTGCAATTACTTCTGCATTGGGAAGCACCCAAAATCAAGCCCTCAGCAACTCTGATGAGAGTCCCTCTCACCTCCTACGTCCTACTCCAATCCAAATAACAGGATTGTGGAAGTCCAGAATCACACTAAATATTCTCTGGGATTGACTGCAATTTACCACGTGTCCAGTTCCAACAGCCCTCCTGAGCATTCACTTCTTGTGGCTTCAAGAAAGTAATCTGTGTTCTCCACAATCACTTTGGCACTTTACCTTTGAGCTCCTGGTTTACTGTATCTTTGTTTTATTCCCCTAAATACAGACACCTATGGATAACTGAAAAAGCCCTACTCTACTCATTCATTTATCGATAAAAAAAAATCAAGAGAATTCAGCATCCTAGTAGCTGTCAGGATGTTTGTGGCACTGACAACAAAAATAACAACTTATTTCTAAAACAACTCATTGTTGTAAATTGTGCCTTCAATAATGTATAATATTCCAAACAAATAGTGACATGACGTAGCATCACAATATGGTCTTGATTACAGCTTTTACATTGCTAACGAGGTTTGCCAGAAAATCTGAGATTTGTGCCAAAAACTACTTCTGCATCTGTCAACCTTGTATGTAGGAAAGCAGATAATAGGGCTATGAACCTTTCCAAATTCTATAATCCTTTTTTTAAATATAAGCAAATATGCTTACCAAGAGTCTATACCTGAAAGTGTTAAAATTTTCAACAAAAAGAGCACAGAAACCTTCATGAGTAGCCTGTGAGGCACTTCCACGGGTGCTTATGGTCTTCTGGAAGGAGATTTTAATTGTAGGGAAAACAGTAAACATGATTCACAGTGTGGGCTTACAGTCCTAGACCATGGAGTCAGTCTCACTATTACTGTGGACAAGGAATCAGTCCCAGATTCCTAAAAGGTGAAATAAACATGGATGTCTTGTGCATCCAATGAGACTGACATCCATGACTCCTCCACTGGCTGCTTTTGCTCTTCTGAAATGTCTACATTTTACAGAGGCCAAGAGGAGACAAGTCTTCAGGAGGAAATAGTCACGTAGCTATAGTGGGAATTAAGAGAAAAAAATGTCTTATAGTAGGAGTAACAGCTACCTGAGCAAGGACCAACACTGCAATAAAAGAACATTTTTATTTAGGACTGTGATTTGAAAACTACAACATTCTCATTTCAGCCAAGCAGGAAATGACATGTCGACACTAGTGCTTTGCGATTATATAGAAAGATGAAGGCTTTAAAACGACAGTGGGGATATTTATGGGAATCAGCAGGATTTTGTGCTTGGTTTGGATATGGCAGAGAAAGACAACTGAGTAACAGATAAGATGGTTTGGTAAGTTCTGAAGACAAAGCTTTTCACTGGTTAACTATGGCCATTCAACACCAGTGCTGACCAGTGGAGAATAGTTCCACAATTTGTTAGAGTTGCATATGGAGAGGAACCTGATTGGAAAAGGTCATTACAGATGATTCCACACAATATTTAGGTTAACACAAACTGTCTCATGGTGTTGATACAGGACGATAAGCCTACAGCAATAAAGACACTCGAGTCTAGTACCAGTCACATCATTCTTATTGGGTGTCTTTTCTTATTTTCTTCTTTTCCTTTCCTTTTTTTTTTTTTTTTTTTTTTTTTTTTTTTTTTGAGATAGGGTCTTGCTATGTAGCCCAGTGGCCTTAAACTTACAATTCTACTCCCTCAGCCTCATACACTGCTGGGATTATAGAAGTGTACCACCACAAATGTCTGGTTAGTTTATATTTATGCCCTAGAATTTGTATTCATATTATCATACTCATTCTACACATATTCACTACTGTGAGGTATAGTTTAAGCCTTTATTTTTAAATTTATAATTAAAAAAAAATTAGCTTATTGCAGAAAATGGGGAACTGAAACTTCCCGGAATGGTATGCACAGTCCTGAAGCGGGAACACCGTTTAAATGTCAAAGCTCAACCTTGTTATCTCTTTTGTCTTCTCCAACATGGAAATGATTTAGCATGTTGGCAGAATGAAAGCACCCAAATGATTTGACATGTAGAACCTCAGGGTTTTTATTTGCATATGTGTATGTGTGCATGTACCTGGGCCTCTTGCTACTGCAAATGAATGTCTGTCTCTTTACCTGAGTGTCTGGGAATTGAACCAAGGCTGGCAGGCTTTGCAAACAAGTGCCTTTAACCAATGATCAATCTCTCAGGCTAGATTTTTTTTTTTTTTTAGATAAAGTAGACATGTAAATGGTATTTTATCTGATTTTTTAAATGGCCTTGGGTCTGTCATTAACTAGACTCACTCCATTAAAAAACTGTAACACATCCAAGTTATAAATACTTGGTGGTTCTTGGGGAAAACACATGAGTTTTAATATCTTAATTGGGAAGTTGAGATTAAATAGGACCATTTTCTTCCCATTTTCTCTTTCAAATAATCACTTAATCTACAAAACAAAATATCTAAAAACCTATTGACTTGAAATGCAAAGATGGCTTTCCCAGAAGTGATTTAGACAGTTGCCATTTTCTCATTTAGCATAGCTCCTCCAGAATAAAGCAGAAAAGGATGCATCCTAGCAATTCTGACCTTTTAAATCTTTTTGTTCTAAAGCCAACAGTTGGCTTTCTCCTTAATTTTCAACCTGTATTCAGAAGTCACCAGATTTTCTTTTTACAAAGGTTCTCACACATTATTTTTGAACCACTGAGTTAGAATTTGAGGGATGTTTTCCAGAAACCTGTATTTTTAATTTCCTAGGTTACTCAGTCTAGTCAAGTACTATATATGCTTCTTCGGGATGACAGGTTTGTATTTGCGAGTATATTTCTATTTTCCTGCCACTGTTTTTGCATTTTTATGCACATGTGGGTATGTGAATGTTTGTGTGTAAGTACAAGTATGTGCGCACGTGGAGGCCAGCTGACAACTGATGCATCACCCGCAGGGCTGCCACCCAACTTTCTTTGACTTGGAGCTCACCAGTTGGGCTGGCCAGTGAGTGCAGGGATCCCTGGCACTTTTATGGTGGTACTGAGGATTATAAAGCACTGTACTGACTGACCCAAGCCCCAGTCCGTATCTTTCTTTTTAAAAATCAAGGTCAAGAGTTGTAATAATTAATAGCTAAAATATAAGACAATATGATTTACAGTATAAGAAAATGTATTTTCCCAAGATATTCACTATGGACCAGTAATGCATTTAAATACAATGCTTTAAAACATTATGCACAAAGAGCTTACAGATCACATTTAATAACAAAACATATAGCTGCTTAATATATGTTTCTATGATTACAATTTAATTTTCAAAACCAAACATGTAAGTATTAAATATATCACTTTATAGCAAAGGACATTTAAGTGAACTGTACAAACAGCAGGTGGATTTGTGTGACAAAAGGAAAAAGAAGAAAATTATAATTAAGCCCAGAACTTACAACAGTATTCAGACACTTCTGTTTAACCGAGGCTTAATTTTATAAAGAGCCAGGTCACTGAGTATTAGATTTTTATAAAAATATTATCTGTACCAGCTGGTACCTCCCACTTTGATAATTTGTGATCACTTTCTAGTAATTTCCTAAACCACTCATGTAGCTTTCAGATGCTGTGTGCGGTACATCTTCTTATAAATGAACTGAGGCCCTGTAACACTCAAACATGTCAAGGTAAAACTTGGTCCTAAGATTTTATCCATGAATTTAGTAACTATTGAAAACCTACCTTTCCCTTGCCTCCAGAGCTCACTACTGAAAACACAGCTGCTCAAGCCCTGGCTGAGTCACTGAGTCTTTAATTCAGCTTTCAAGACATGCAGATAGAGATTTTTCTGTAAGGACAAAGCTTTCTTTAGACTTTCATCAAGGGTGTTTCTGAAGGGTACACATTCATATAATATAGCCTCCTCTCTTTGTCTGTCATTTGGTACTTAAGTCTATGTCATGTATTTTGTCTTCCCTTTCAGTTTTCTACAACCTCTTCTTTTAGTTTTGTCCAGCCCGTGGGCTTTTCCTGCGGCTCGGTGCCAGCTCTGTTCCTTGTCACTGCTGTCCTTTGCTTTCCTTGACCCAGTCTGGTCATCTGGGCTTTCCCATCTTCCCTCCCCTGCTTCTTATCCACAGATGACTAGTAGTGACACTTCCTTAAAGGCTCGGTCTCCAGTGAGTTCTACTCATCAGCACTTCCAATCAGTACTTCTTTGCTCAAAGAAATGTTGCACACTTCAGATCTCCTCTGCAACAACATTCTTTGTGAATGCTATTCAAAAATATACTAAAAAAAAGGCTTCTTGAGGATTTCCATCATATAAGTTAGTATTAAAAGAATACATAACTCAACAAAAGATGTTTCTACTTTTGTCATTTCAATTATAAATACTGGATTTTCCAAGATCACAGTTAAAATATTTGGTGTAAGACATCAATTTATAGATACAATGGATCTAAAAATTCACCTTTTGGCTTCAAGAGAAATTAAAATCTATACGATATATTAAGGTTGAAACTTAAAAAACCCTAAACAATAAAAAACTAAGCCACCTTTTCACTGAAATGTCTATTAACGTCATCAGACTATATAGTAATCATACTATGAGTTTGCAAGTAAGATAATATGTCAATTATCATCCATGATCCATAATCCCTTTATATTTTAACTCAAAGACAAGTATGATGTAAGAGTAAGTGAACTTTAGCTTTCCAAATGTTCTGGTAAGAATTATTAGACAAGTCAGATAATCCATTTGCCACAAGTGAACTCTCAATTGTTATGAGGTAGCAATCATCAACTGTACCACCTTCTGTGGAGGTCGGCCCTCCACGCATAAGGCTTCCCATTTCATATGAAAAGTATGAACAACAAGGGACAGAAGAGCCACCATTCATTTTTCTTTGATTCTTGGTGTTTTCTTAGTATCTTAAATACTTGATTTCAATTTTACAGCAACAATAAACATCAATATTTATTCTGGTCGGTAACTGTGCTCCAAGTTGCATGTATTAATGACTTCCAACTCGATCTCTAGGAATAATTCGTAGTTCTGAACCATGCTTTAGAAAAACATTTCCTATACAAGCAAACAAAATATAAAGTTAGGTCTCTTAAAAAATGGCAAGTTATCTTAATATTCTTCCCCCCTACCTGAGGCAGGGTCTCACTGTAGCTCAGGTTGACCTGGAATTCACTATGTACTCTCAGGGTGGCCTTGAACTCTCAGTGATCCTCCTACCTCTGCCTCCCAAGTGCTGGGATTAAAGGCGTGCTCCACCACGCCCGGCTACCTTAATATTCTATCAATTGCTAACAAAACCACAAGCACCGTCTGAAACCAATTCCATCCTTGAAAGTCCTAGTCCTATTCTCTCCACATCTTTGTAAACCAACAAATGCTTAAAACACTTAATTACCACCAAACATGAAAATGCTAGCAAATGCAAGTAAATAACATGAATTAATTTAATTATAAGCACGAATTAAGGCACAAAAAAAAAAAAAAAAACTAAGGATAGAAAAGATATCCTGATTTATTTTGGTTCATTTCCCTGCTGAAACACATTCACACTCAATGATACACAGTTCAACTACATGAGAGGCAATAGAAAAGGCAACATGCCAGAGAAAGCAGTGATTAAATTCACATAAGCTATGAGCAATTTCGAGAGTCAGAAAAGACAAAACCCTCACCTACCTCTGTTTACTGCCTAGGTCATTTATGCATTAAATAACTCAAATTTCAAAACTTTTTAATTTAATAAAATTGTAAATTTAGGCTGGGCGTGGTGGTGCACACTTTTAATCCCAGCACTTGGGAGGCTGAGGCAGAAGGATCACTGTGAGTTCAAGGACACCTTGAGACTACATAGTGAATTCCAGGTCAGCCTGAGCTAGAGTGAGACCCTACCTCAAAATAAATAAATAAATAAATAAATAAATAAATAAATAAATAAATAATTGTAAATTTAGGATTACTGATTCCAGTAACATATACAATTTTTTATAATACAAAAGTCTTCAAAATACATTAATTTCAAAGTACATATTGCTCAAGAGTGAGGTTTCATTGTATTAAATCATGTAGTTTCTAAATATTACTAGCTTATCAGCTTGAAAGGATAAATTTAAAAATTATTAAACTACTTAAAAAAGTTTAAGACTAGCTTTACTAAAATATAACACTATTACAACATAGGCTAGCTGGGAGATCCATGTATCACCCTAAGCAATGTTAGTAGTTTGAGGCCTTTTAAAGAGGTCGATGACTATAGTTCCTTAAAGTAGTACCAGCACTCCCTGAATCATAACCATGGGACAGCGAAGTTTATAATGCCTCACAATCACCTTAAACACAGCTCCTGGGAAAATATAACCTTACCTTCAGACTTCTTATGTTATACATATTAATTACTCTTTTTGAGTGTGTATGTAGAGTATTTGTGTTGTACGCATGTGTATATCTACAGAAACGAGCCCCATGTGCGTGCGTGCAAAGACTGGTGGAGCACGTGGGCTGTCCTCTTACCACTTATTTTGAGGGTATTTCCTTGGACAAGCTCACTTCCTCAACCAGGAGCTGTTTGTTAGTGAATCTCTGGTTTCCACTCTCCACATGTGTGTCCATGCCCAGCTTTTCATGTACAGTCTGGGAAATGGAAGTCGGTTGCCAGCTTGAGGTCCTCATGCTTAGGCAGCAAGCGCTGGTAACCACTGAGGCACCTCCCAGCTCTAATTAAATACCTTTATTCCTAAGCTATTATCAGTCAGGTTTTCATTTACTTGTAGCCAAAACCACATATAACTAATAAGAAAATGTAGTATTACTAAGTTACAGACTATTATATAACCTCTAAACAACAGTTATGTCTTCTGAAAATCCCAAATCTAATTAGAATGAATTACATATTTTGTATCAACTGACTGATACAAATCGATTAACAATTTATGAAATTTGGATACTCACCAGCAGTCTGAGCAGGATTTATTCCTATTCCATCTAGAAAGCAAGTTGAAAATCATGGAAATTATTTCTGAAGCTACCATAATAGCAACAGATTTATCACCATAGCGTTACCATGAGTCCATACACAACTTGAACAAGTTAAATACCGTAACACAGATGATACTATTTCAGGTGCGTTACTTGTCTGTTGAGAGCTACTATTATGTGCTGATACACACTGCCGGACAGACTTGAGTATCACAAGTGGAATGATCCTAAGTTTCATCGAAAGAGGTTTTCCTAATCCTATTTTGCTACAAGAAATACATAACACGGTCCCTTCTTCCCAAAGCAAGAAACACCTTACATATTCATTAGTCATTTCTATACTGCTGGAAAGTATAAATTCTTAATTCTGAAGGATTTTTCTAAGTTATTTACTTGTGAACCAAGCACTTTCCAGAAAGCAGGACAGCTTTCCATGACAACATGTAGAATATCTGGGTGGGAAATCGTTACACCTGAGTCCCACCATGCAGCAACACCCTCACCCTCATCTTAATCCATGCCAACTGCACAGCCCACTCACTAGCACCATCTACAGTAATCTGTTGCTTGAAATGCACTTCGACCCTTTCTGCAAGTTTTAGTCAAGGCTTCGCGACTTTCTGTGAAACTAGCTCCTCATCCAGATTTTTACCTAAGGGAAGGAATTATCACAGCCTGTAGAAAAGTTTCTGGGTTGGGGTGACGCCTGTTGGTTTACCAACACTTTCCACACAAGTGTGAGGGCCTGTGTTTGGGTCTTCAACACTCATTCAGGTCCAAGTGCTGAGGTCCGGCCTCAATGAGATACCCTGTCTCAACAAGTAAGGTACCAAGTTGTTCTGGTCTCCACATACATGTGTACACATATGCACTCACACATGTGCACTGACATGCATATGAACATGCATACACATGTACACACCACACATGTCAACCAAAACAAAACAAAAATCCCAGACTCCATCAGGAAAGGAATATAGCAGAGTTCATTCCTGTTTAAGTTTGCATACTTTAATATGAAAAATAAAAATACCTTGCTAAAGAAAAAGGCACCTTCAGTAATAATCTGAAGGATGTTAAAAGGACAGAAGATATTATAAAATTCTTTCAACATCAACAGTACCAAAATAAAGAGCTAATAATATACAATAGTTCTGTTTACCATTAAATATAATATTTATATTAATATATCTGGGCTTTGGATTCAAGTGAGTTTTAATTTGGTTAGTTGTAAACAATGTCTATAGTTCTTATGATTTAGTGAATTCTTACCATTGGTAATAAGTGCACTTGTTGCTGCAGGAACTTTAAACTAAATGGAAGAGAAATATATAAACATAAATATATGTGTGTATATATATATATAGACTATAAAAGATTAACAAGAATGGAATATTGCATTTGTTTATCCTTAGGGCACCAATGATTTCAAAATACTTGTTTTATGTTTCATGAAAAGAAAAACATTGTCAGCCAATAGCCCTATCAATGTCTATTCTTTCATACTTAAGCATGCTTCATACGTAACTTTAATGCAAAAGCAAAAAATATAAGCAACATAAGTTAATGAGAATACTCTAAAATTGGAAGTTAAAGAGAGACATTGCTCTGTTTAACAAGAGGTCACGCCAGAAAATTTCAGTAATAACCACGGCCTGTATTCCTTGTCAAATTCTCCTAAAATGACTTGGCTGTCGTGGACCTCAAGAGATTACAATAGTATAACTAGGTCACAACCAAGTTCAGTTAGGCGCAGGTAGAGCATTATGTGAATGCCACATGGCCAATAGTGACAGGAAGATTCCCACAACCTATTTAAGAGATAGAAAACTATGTGTTTTTTGAACTAATGGAATGTGACATGTAAACAAGGTAGACTCTGTCTTTTACTGCAGTTGACAACTTATGTTCACATCTTTAGTCTGTTCATTTCTCCAATAGACTCTTAGCATGTTGGCACTATGTACTACGTTTATCAACCAAACTGAGTTTGGTAAAGGTTTGGAAACTGCCTTAAATTAGTGCTATTCTCGATTTTAATATACTGCTAATAGATTAACTTGAAAAAGAAAGAGTAAAAGATGCATTTTCTATACTTTCAGCCATTAATCCCAGTTATTCATGTTGTGTGTGTGTGTGTGTGTGCGCGTGCGCGCGCGCGCGCGCGCATTTTGGTGGTCCTTGTTGCTGTTGTGAGGTTCTGCTCTAGGTGCATGTAGTGCTGGGGATGGAACACAGAATCCTAAGCATGCAAGGCAAGCAATCTACCACTGTGCACACTCCTACTTTACAGAGCTTCTTTAGGTAAGCACAGATCTTGCAGTAGATGCATCTCTGAGTCATACATATTACATAAGCTGATATTCAACTATAGGAGTTCAATGACCAGTAGTGTAAAAACTAATTCAGAAATTAACCTAAGGAATGTACGCTGAGTTTATCAAAATACCAAAAATCCTAGATAAGATACTTAAAACATACGGCACCTCGGGATTTTAAAACTAAGAATGCTACAGAAAATTTAGTTACACTACTGTGTTCTGTTTTAGAGCATGACCACTCTTAGTCATATAGTAATACCTGTGTCATGGCAATAAACCTGCAAACTTTAAAAAATTATTTTTATTTATTTGAGAGAGATAGACAGAGAGAAAAAGAGGGAGGGAGGGAGGGAAAGAACTGGGTGCACCAGGGCCTCCAGCCACTGCAAATGAACTCCAGATGAAGTGCCACCTTGTGCATCTGGCTTATGTGGGTCCTGGGGAATCGAGCCTCTTACTGGGGTCTTTAGGCTTCACAGATAAGCACTTAACTGCTAAGCCATCTCTCCAGCCCTATACCTGCAAACTTTAAAAGCCAAAAGCAATTAATGACAGCATGTCCTTGTTCTAGGAGTTATAAGTCACAATCTGGGGAGGCACCACCACTGTCTTGAAACAGTTCTGTTTACATCCTACACTATGGACAAGCTTTTCCCTAGAAGCAAAATTTATTCTATGTGCCTTAGTTTTCATTTTTCTGGAGATCCTATAATTCATAGTTTATCCCATAACAGCCCTTCTTACATCTGCCAGATCCTTATAAAACGCACAACACCCAAAGGAACAATTACAAACTACTTCAGAACTATAATCAATACCTGCTGTCATATGAAGAGTGTTTTCTACTTTTGTCCCTTGGACAGTTTCTTCTATTTTCAACAGAAAATCAATGTGACACTGTGTATTTGCATTAAAAAGGACATACAGACTGGGGATAGTTCAGTGGTTAAAGGCCTGCCAGCCAGGGTTCAATTCCCCAGTATCCAATCAAAGCCACATGCACAAAATGGTGCATGCATCCGGAGTGCATTTGCAGCAGCAAGAGGCCCCAACACATCCATTAACTCTCCCTGTCCTCAACTTGCACATAATAAATTTTTTTAAAGGACAAACAATAAAAGTTATAAAATATATTATAATTAAAATTATAGCCTGCACAGAGCTACTACTTAACCCTGGGATCTGCTGTGCTCCAAACCAGGACTATATTACTTCCAAGTACACAGATGCACAAGAGCAATGAAAATACTGCTTTCAGATCTGTGTCCAAGCTCAGTTTATTCTGCAGGAAAAACAGACCAAAGCTGACAACAAATATTACCTCTTTGCAGCTAGTAGGCCCTGACAACAGTTTACATGAAGCTGTGGGCATGAAAGGGTGGCTGACTTCCCCTTACTCACACAAATGGACGGCAAGATTATGAGTTGTTAGGTTTTTATTTAGTTATTACAATTGTTTTTCTGTGAATATAAACTTTTCTAAAGATTCTGCACCAGAATATTTCAACTTATTATTCTGAACCTGTGTAGTACTTCACTATAATATTTTGGTGAATATTAAGACTGATTCAGAGAATAAAAACAAAACAAAAGAAAACTCAGGTCATAACACTGAACTTAACCAACTAGAGTACTGGGACTGAGTCCTAGCATTACCCCAACCACCATCAATAAAAATAAACAAACAAACAAATAAATAAAAGTGGGAAAAAGACAAAAATGAATGAACTCACTTAAGTTAAAGATAGAACTAAAACAGAAAGCTGAAGTCTCCTCACTACACTCTGGTAACAACCTGACCTGATCAAGTTACTCTTCCAACGGCCATGTCAAGCCCTGCCTTATTCATGAATCTGGTTATTTCAGGAGGTCTTATTTCTCAAAAACAGAAAATGCCAAATGGTTTTAAAAACTGGACACTTCAAAACAAACTTTGCTGGCAGTACACATTCTTACACTGGCTAAGAAATATCAAGTACACAGATTTCAGCTTGGTTCTTACATACTACACATCACTGGAACCTTATCGTTAAAATTCCTTGTAATTTTCAAGTGCTCACTAAACAAATGTGTCAACTTGCTCAACTCATGTATGTATCTAAAAGACAGACTTAATTTTACTGGACTTATAACTTCTATAGCACAAACACAGGACTGAATCCACAAGAAAGTGGTGAATTACAGTACATGCATATAAAAACTGAAACACAGCTGTGGTGGATCAATTCAGGTGTCCCCCATAAACTTAGGTGTTTTGAATGCTAGGTTCCCAGCTGATGGAGATTTGGGAATTAACACCTCCTGGAGGCAGTGTATTGTTGGGGTAGGCTTATTGGTATTATAGCCAGTGCCCCCTTGCAAGTGTTTGGCACACTCTCCTGTTCCTGCTGTCCATCTGATGTTGGCCAGGGGGTAATGTCCACCCTCTGCTCATGCCATCGTTTTCCCCTGCCATCACGGAGCTCACCCTTGAGTCTATAAACCAAAATCTTTTTTCCCAAAAGCTGCTCTTAGTTGGGTGATTTCTGCCAGCAATGCCAAACTGACTGCAACAACACTGCAACCGTTTTTCATAACGATATTATTAGGAATTGTACACTTACTTCTTCTGCTGCAAACTTTAAGACTGCCGTAAAAGGTGTACTTTCCGGAACACTGAGTCTGCAAGAATAAAAAAAGAATTTCAAAACACAGATTTTCTTTTCATTTTAGAAGATAATTTTTCTTTATTTCTTCCACAGTAGCAAATCTGGTCGAAGCTAAAGCTGTCTTTTGGGTTTCAAAATAGTCTCTTTTTAAATTTATTTTATTTATTTATTTTGAAAGGGAGGCAAATGGTGGAGCAAATGGTGCACCAGAGTCTCTAGCCACTGCATATGCCCCTTGTGCACCTGGCTTACGTGGATATTGGTGAATCAAACCTGGGTCCTTAGGCTTCTCAAGCAAGCGTCTAAACTGCTTAGCCATCCCTCCAGCGCAAAATTGGCTGTTTTAATAACCATGTCATGCTACCTTAATAAAGAAAAACAAAAAGAAGAAACCAACAGCTGTATGACAATAACCAAAGTTCCACATGAAAACTAACACCGTCTAAGGGTGCATATTGATATGCTTTTTAAACCAGGTTGATAAAATAAGTCTAGCATATAGACTGCTGCTTGAAATGGATTCATCTAGGTTAATCTCTCCTTGGTTACAGTCCACTTTACTGCATCTCATCTCTGAAAAAGTGCTCAGCAAAATCTGAAATATTTTGGAGGGATGTGTGATTTAAATGACATGTTAATGACAAGCTTACTGAAGAAGACTAAAAATCACACTTTTTAAAATGTCTTCATTGCACAGTCAGTCAGTATGAATTTTCCAACTTCAAAATTAAACAGTAAATTCAGGGCTGGAGAGATGACTCAGTGGTTAGAGGCACTTGCTTGCAGTGGCTGGAGGCCCTGATGCATCTATTCTCTCTATTGGTCTGCCTCTTTCTATCTCTCTCTCAAATAATATAAAAACATTTTTTAAGTAAATTGACATACTAACAATGAAGAGCCCATACACTGACTAAACACAGAAGACTGATAACCTTTCAAGCAGGGAAGAGTAAGTAGAAAGCTACTTTTTTTTTTCTTTGAAGCTTTTCTATTTGTCATCTCCATTTTACTCTCTAATATCTCAACTATTGTCATGGACAGCCTCAGGTATATGCCCAGGTTCCTCGGTCAGACTACAAATAACTGAATACAAGAATCATCATCAACATTTACATATACACAACTTTCAGAAAGAGAAGTGTAAATAGATATTTTTGGCTACCAGTGTTATGCTGTTAAAGGATGAAAATGGGTTGTTATTTTTTTCCTTTCTTACTTTTTATTGGGGGTTAGAAAATAAAAACAGATTTTAAAGGTTGGTATAGTTTTAAAATCCTAATAAATCAGCAACATGCCAGTTTACAAAGTGGGTACTAGTATTTTGCAAGTACTCTGCAATACATCTATAGCCTACACATACAGGCACAATTACATACACACTAAGCCAGCACATACACTTACGTAGTTGTGCTTATCAGACTCATGCAGTTGTGACATATTCAACGAAATGGCCTAAATAATCAGTCTTACTTCCTTTCCTAAGAAAGAAGAGCTCCCCTGACCTAACCAACTTTATCCTGAGAAGTTGCAAACAGTTGAGCCCTAGGACTACATTGAAACAATTGGTTTTTCCTAAGAGTACTTGTGTTTTTACTGCAAACATAGAGGACCGAAATTATGGGGTTTTAGGTGTCATAAAGATGAGAACTCTCCTCTCTTGAGAGCTCTGGGGAAAAAGTTCTGCCACATTTTTACTTTTCTGAGAAGTAGGAAACCAAGAAAACTTGGGGAATGTGGTAGAGTGCTAGTCATCAATTTTTCACAAAAACCTATCAACTTACGTGTGTAATTTTTTCCCAGGAATATTGAGCTCTGTACAGTAAACAAAGATGTGTGGGTTCAGTCAGTATTTAAAAGTATGTTATGGAGAAAGAGGAAGGCATCATATATGAGGATGTTTGCAGAAAACGATTTATAAAGGGGGACCATGGAATCTAAGCTGTATAGGGAAGAATTAAGTATGGGACTGGGAAGAGTGACTGTTAAAAGCAGTGTGAGAATGGATTAAAAGTAGCACTGTAGGGCTGGAAAGATGACTTAGTGGTTAAGGCACTTGCCTGTGAAGAAGCCTAAGGACCCAGGTTTGATTCTCCAGTACCCACATAAGCCAGACGTACCAGGTGATGCATGTACCTGCAGTTTGTTTGCAGTGGCTAGAGGCCCTGGCACACCCATTCTCTATCTGCCTCTCTTAATAAATTAAAAAGCATCGCTGTAGAAGAGGTATTAAATTGTCTAGAAAAAGAAAATGTAGCTACCTTTAAGAGGGTACCTGAAAATGACAGTTTGATGAAGCCATTAACTACCAGAGCTCCTTAGGTTGAGGGCTGTGGTCAGGAATACCTGAGATGAGGTGTTAAAAGGCTATTTGGGAGAGGGAACGTTAAGGGAGGAAAAAAGTCTGGGAAGATAAATGAGTCACGGATTAGCAGTTCATTTTCGAAAGGCTCTATCCACACCAATTTTCCCATACAATCTTATTGAAGCCCTGGTGCTCTGCCACATAACATGTGACTTCCAGCTGCAATCACTGAGCACTTACACAGAAGAGCAAAAAGATGGGAGATGAGTACGTGGTCAGACAGGTGTTAATCCACCCACCCAACTGCTAAAGGTTAACACCTCCCATCCCACTCCCCCAACGTGTCCAGCTTCCACAGTTGCCATTCCTTAGCAAACGTTTATTAGGCCCAAAGCGTGACCCGTGGCTCACTACACTAACGTTCATTGTTGAGTTCTGTACACCTGACAACAGGCTGTCAAATCATGTCAAAGAGTCCAAGCTGACAAGTCTCCCGATTTTCCCTAACAGCTGGCCCAAGTGGTTGACAAGGGAGCCCCGTCCGAAGGAAGCTCAGGAATGGATTCCGAGGGGAGCTCTGGGCGGGGCCAGGACCAGCTCAGGCCACCTCCCCGCCAGGCCCGGGTGGCCCTCGGGGGAGTACCAGCGGGGCGTCTCCCTGCAGGATTGGGAGTGCGGGGGAAATGGGCACCGAGCCTGCAGCCTGGGATGAAGGCAGAGGAGGAAGGAGAGCAGCCAGGAGTGGGGGGGGGGGCAGGCTATGGGAAAGACCGGGGACCCCTGCCCACTCCGGCCTGGGCCTGAGCCCGCCACGACCACGCTACTCACACTTTGTAGGGCAGCCGCGGGTCCGACGTGAGCGTGATCTTAAAGGACACCTTCGACCTGAGCGAGAGAGCGGGACAGCGTCAGTGAGGGTTAGGGTTAGGCAGCAGAGCAGGGAAAGGCTGGAAGGGACCAGAGCTTACATGGTGGAGCCGCACCGAAGCTCCGCAGCCGCGGTCCTGAGCGGGCGGAAGGGCTGCGACCGCCCCGCGCAGCTCCACGTCGCTTTGGGCGCGCTGCTGTCCACGGCGCTGCCTGACAGGCCGACCCCCACGCGCAGGCCGTTCTAGCCTCCGGCACACCAAAGTTTGATTTATCTAGCATGTATATCCCGACGGATGAAGCAAGGATAATGAGAAATGCAAACTTTTCAGAATTTATTTATTGGCTGTCGTATTTTTAGTCAGGCAGTGCGCCGGTGAGCAATAGGGGGCTTATGGAGCCCGCGGGTAGGTGAGGGCGGAAGTAGAGTGTGAGGCATCTGGGACCCGGAGCGAGACGGACTGCGGGGCTGGATGGACGCGCTCCTGTGTTGCTAAGGCAACCTGCGCCTGGCAAGCTTTGGATGCTTGAGAAGCTGGATTTAAAAACCCAAGTTTTCATTTTATTATGTTATTTATTTGATGCAATTCCACTGAGGAGGATTCCCCACGGAATGAGGGCAGGGACAAGGGAAAAGAGGGTACCAACATTTGATGTATTCATACAAAATATGTTGTTAATAATAATGATGGTAATATTTTATTTTCGAGGTAGGATCTCACTCTGGCCCAGGCTGACCTGGAATTCCCTATGTAGTCTCAGGCTGGCCTGGAATTCCTGGCGATCCTCCTACCTCTGCCTCCCAAGTGCTGGGATAAAAGGCGTGCATCACCACTCCCAGCTAATAATAATTTTGTAAAAAGAAAGAAAAAAAAAAAAGAAACAAGTTTTCTTTGGGTTTTCTAGGAATCCAATCCTGTTAAGCCTCATCTTTTTCTCTTTGTACTTTACTGTTTAATACTTATCTCTGCTTAATGTCAACAGAGAAGAGAATGATAAAGAAAAAGTATTCTGGGGGCTGGAAAGGTGGCTCAGGGGTTAAAGGTCCTTGCGAATAAAGCCTTTCAAGGCCCAATTTCAATTCCCCAGGCTCATGTAAAGCCAGGTGTACAAAGTGGGGGATGCACCTGTAGTTCCTTTACAATGGCAAGAGGCCCTGGTGTGCCTATACTCCCTCATTCTCTGTGTCTGCCACTTTTTCTCTCTAATAAATAATTTAAAAAAATAAAAATAAAAGAAAAAAAGGAGCCAGGCGTGGCGATGCATACCTTTAATCCCAGCACTTGGGAGACAGAGGTACCAGGATCACAGTGAGTTCAACACTATCCTAAGACTACATAGTGAATTCCAGGTCAGCCTGGACTAGAGTGAGAGCTTACCTTGAAAAACTAGTAACAACAATAATAATAATGAAAGCAAAAAGTATACTGCCAAGATGCCTGCATGATAAAAACAAGATTCCAGGGCTGGAAAGCTGGTTCAGCAGTTAAGGCACTTGCTTGTAAAGCTGAACGACCTGGGTTTGGTTCCCCAGTACCTCCATATAGCCAAATGTACAAAGAGTCACAAGCATCTGGAGTTCTTTGCAGCAGCTGGAGGCCTGGGCTCGCCCATTCTCTCTGTTCCTTCTATCTCTCTCTGCTCATAAATAAATAAATAAATAAATAAATAAATAAATAAATAAATAAATAAATTTAAAAATAACCTAAATTCCAGCATTTTAAGGACTTAGAGTATAGCTGGGAAGTCAACACTAGATCTCAATAGTTCATGTTGCAGCATGGTGGATTTAAACCTGGATGCTAAGGTGACAGGTACTTTTTCTCAACTCAGTACTGAACTTCGAGCCTATTTTGTGTGTCGGGCACTAAGCAAAATTCTGGGAATCCCTAAACGAGCATGACTTGTAGGTGATAGGCCTCTGGGTGTAACAGACGGTGGTATTTCTGTAGTAAGGGAAGAATGTTGTGCGCTAAGGTTTATCACCACTTTAAACATGGCTGTTGGTGAAGTAAGCTTCACATCTTACATGGCTAATATCCTTTAAAAGAAATACTGCAATAAACAGATGACACAGAAAACAGGCACTAACACAATGGAAAGATATAGTTAATCTTCCAAATATGTGATGAACACATATCTACCAGAAAGGACATGCGGTGAAAATACTTGCTGGGGTCCAGCCCCAGCAGGATTGTAGAACTCGAAGGGGATGCGTGGAGTTGGCGTCGTGAGGAAATGATTTGGGCCAGTGGTTCAGGTGAAGCACACTGGATGCAGAGCAAAGCTCTGCTTCTTTATTTATACTTTTACAATGCATTTATTTTTTTTGCAAGCAAGACTTAGCAACTTATTCATGTGGTTTCTAGTCTCTAAGAAATCTTGCACAATATTTTTCTTTTTCCTTGGTTTCCCCTGCTTCTGCTTAACTCATAAACCTCTTGCCCCATAGACATTCTGATAACATCTTAAACAAGAAAGTCAAAGACTGCAAGCTGGTTAATATATTACCCAGGCTCCTAGAAACTAGCCAAGAGCTCTGGCAGGCAGCTCTTGCAGTTATAAGGCGATAGACATTTTTGACCTCAGAAAGGGCAGTTATTTTTACTCTTGCCCCATTAATATATGACCCTGTATATGGTAAAGGTTGATCTATCCAACCAGTGTTTTGTATTGATGTCTTTCCTTTAGGAACCCACCAAACTCTATTGTTAATTCTGAAAGTTATATATTCTATTTTACTTCCTTGTGTGGACCCTACCCGATTATTTGAAAGAGGTTTATTCCCTAGCATTTCAAGCTCCTTAGTAAGTCATCTGTAGGTTTGGAAAATGTGTCCATTAATTCCTGGAACTATCTTGACAACAAGAATTGTCTTATAAATAATGTTTCCTGGGAACAATTGATAAGGCATGTGATGTAGCAATGCAAGGAACATGTCTCATTAGGGAAATATACATTTGTGGTGTTGAGAAACTTTGTACATTTAAACTAGTCATAGTTTCAGGATCCATAATCTGTTTAAACATTACAGCCTCAGAAAATTCTGCAGAAATTTCTTTGGTTCTGCCAAAGAATGTCTCAGATGCTGCAGCCCTGCTGAACGGTATCCCATCAGCGTCACACTCCAGAGCTGACCGCTGCTGCCGTTTGGCCACTGCCAAATACTGAAGATCAATTTCACATTTGCTACACGGCTGGAGCTCACTGATCTTCTAAGATGTGCTGTCTCCCAAAGGAGGTGATTCTGATTCTGACTATGGAAATGCAAGACTACAATATTCTCACCTGTCATTTTCTCTTTCAAAACTAGTTTTTACCATGTTTAGAGAGGAGAAATCTTTGCCTTGAAATTTGGAGTTCAACATCTATATCTTTATTAACTAAAACTAGAATTGATACACATGACTAAAATGTTTAAGGATAGCAATAAAGATAAAATTATTAATAGTATCTATCTTCTTACTCTTAGCTAACCAAATAAATAGCCCACAAATGCTCACATGCACGTGTGCATGTGCAATACACTCTCTGATTTCTAAGGATACATATTTTGTGTTTTTAAATAAAATTTGTATCTTCACTTATAGTATACAACAATGTGACAAAATGGCAAAGAGAACATACTTTGATCAGTTTATAGTGTATGTACACAAAAAGTGAAAAAAGCTTCAACTCCAAGCAGTGTGGATTCAATATTCAGGTTCTGATACCACGTCAGAAAATGTCATATAATGTGTTGCACCAATATGAAAGGGATAGTGTTGTACTCTCCAAAGTTACTGAAAATTCCCTACTTGTAACTGTTTAGAATTTTCTCTTTAGCTTCCCCATTCTACCACCCCATGTTTGTATCCTTCGAATCCTAATTTCTAGAGCCTGGTGCATTTTTTACCTAACAGAAGAAAGGGAATTATAAATGGTTTCGTTTATATTCAATATTTTAGATTTAATTGTTTTTACTAAGATATCTCGATTGACTATTTTATGGCAAAAGAGAGACTTTATAATTTACTGTAAAGTTAAATGCTGAACTATATTTAATGAGTATAAAAGAAGCACACTGTAGTATAAACTTTAAGAGATAATTGGAAAATGTAACATTTTAAGACCACAAACAAATATATGACCTAGTGTGTTGTAGAAGATATCCAATTAGTGTCTTGGAGAGACACAAATGACTGTAGAAATAAACAGTGTGACTACACTGGATCTCATGAACTGCCCACAAACCTGTCAATATCTTATTTGTCAATGCATATAAATTTCTCATTATTCAAAAGGAATCAGGAATTAGGAGTGAAGAACCTACTGAGCAATCACAAGGTCCTAGATTCCATTGCTCTAGCATATTTATTTATTTATTTATTTATTTATTTATTTATTTTAGTTTTTCAAAGTAGGGTCTCACTCTTGCTCAGGCTGACCTGGAATTCACTATGAAGCCTCAGGGTGGCCTTGAGCTCATGGCGATCCTCCTACTTCTGCCTCCCGAGTGTTGGGATTAAAGCGTGAACCACCATGCCTGACTTATTTTTTATAACTATTTCCTTTTACAGAAAAAAAAATTAAAAATATATTTATTTATTTGCATGTGTGTGTGAGTGTGGTAGGGGAAAGGTTGTGCCAGGGTCTCTTGCAAGTACAAACAACCTTTTTTGTGTTTGTCTTTAAGTGGGTTGCTTGGGAATTGAACCCTGGGCCAGCACAATTAGCAAGCAAGCACCTTTAATTGCTGAGCTATCTCCTCAGCCCCACTCTCTGGCATTTTAAAAACAAGGAAAAAATACCATAAGGAAATTAAGTTCATATTGTAAGGTATAGGACAGACATGAATGGCTGACTTGAGAGAAGTGATTGCTGGAATATAATCCAAGCCTTGTTCCTATTTGTACAGCTGGATCTGTTCTATAAAACCCTGGCCCCAAATATCCTGATAAAACTTCCATTTAAAAAAATAGCATCAGCCTGGAGAGATGGCTTAGCAGTTGAGGAGCTTGCTTGCAAAACCAAAGGACCTAGAGTCAATTCCCTAGTACCCACATAAGCCAGATGCACAAGGTGGCTCAGGCATATGGAGTTTGCGGTGGCTGGAGGCCCTGATGCTCTCATTCTCTATCTGCCTTTCGCCCTCTCAAACAAGTAAGTAAGTAAGTAAGTAAGTAAGTAAATAAATAAATAAATAAATAAATAAATAAAATATTAACAATATTTTTATGGCCAAACAGCCATGAGATCTGACATGGGACCTTGAACATCCTAAAAAGGAGTGAGGCATATGATAACGAAGAAACTGCAGCCCAGTCTCGCTATCGTATATCCTGGTGGTCACATGTTCCTGCATGTTTAAATGCCCGTGGTCACTGGTTAGATGCCCTTGAGGTTACAGTTAGGCTGTCCCCTCTGTATCAAATCCAAGGCTGCAGCACACTTTCACACACACATGCAGTAATTCAACAGCCATACTCCAAAGACCTGGGCCTCATTTTAGTATCATTTACATTGTGGATTTGGACCTCTTCCCTCATAATGGGCTTTTCTTGAGGATCTTGGGAAGAAATACCTCTGTCTTCCATGATTTAGGAAGGAAAAAATGTCACTTTATTCCCTTAATATGCCTCACGGTTCATAAATGATTACCAAAATTTTAAAATCCATTGGACAGCACCCACTGTGCTGTTACCACTCCCCACAAACACTTTGGGGCATCCCACTCCAGTGTCTTTGAAGTGCTTTTTTTTTTTTTTTTTGGCTTGACTTGGCTAAATAAACATCTACATAAACTGCCTATATCTCTTGACTGAATTCATTCTTTTGATAAGCACAGTGAGGTCCCCATAACGTAAAGACAGAAACAATTGCTTATGTAGACATAAAAGGAGTAAAATAATATTCCTGGTTATTTCTTCAATCAGCCTTAAATGAAATAGAAAACATGATCAAATTTAACATTTTCATTTTAATTTGCCTCTCTATATACCTATGAGTAAAACCACCTGATAGTCAAAGTCTGTAATCCTCAAATGTATATACTGGGATAAGCCTCATGAATCTGAATTCCAAATACTTCATAACATGGGACAAATTGTAGTATTATCAATCAGTAATAAATTGATATTTAATACTGTCTTAATTTCATCATTTTACTCTTTCAACATTTCTTCCATCATAGTTCTCTAAAACTCATTGAGGTACTAATGAAAATGGCTCAAAATTCTTCAAGATTTATTTTTCTAGCTACTATGTTAAATACATTGCATAAGTGAAATAAAAAATAATAAATAAAGACTTTAACATGGGAATAGCCCTAGCCTCTTCTCAAAGTTACAATCAAATAATGAGAAAGCTATGCAGAAAGGAGAGTTGATCTGATGGACAGAAGTATGTTGTAAATGGTATGTTGATACGTAAGTGCTGGAAAGCATTTCTGAAAATCAAAGGAAGAGAACATAGGTGCTTCTAGAGCCTGGGAAGGCTAGACAAAGCGTGTAAAGAGAAAAGGGTTCCTAATATGCTAACCTAATCACCATGCTTACCAGACCCTTCCAAGTATTTCCTAAAGTCAAGTTAGAAGAGCCACCAATTTGCAGGTGTGAGCTTGAATTCCACAACTCATAGAAATGATAATAGTCTACAATATAACGTGTCTAATAGCTTATTACAAAGAGGCAGTTTAAATTTGTAAAAACCAGAAATCTGACAGTATTATATAATCACATTTTTCTTGCTAAACGTGAACACTCTGCTTCATGGAAACATGGTTAGAAAAATAAGCTGTGACATGTTCTAAACACATACTTATTGTTCCACATATATTTGCTGATGTGTTTTTTACTTTTCCAACTGAAATATGAGGTAAATGTTAATATGATTCCACTCTGAAAGTAGAAAGCAGCACAGTGAAACTAGCATTTAAATTAAGAAAGTGCCTGGAACAAGATTAAATTCAAATATCTGACACTAAAAGGTAGATTTTCATCACTGACAGGTATAAGTAATTTCTACAACTTATAATAATATTTCTGTAACTTACAATAAGTTGTTATGTCATAGGAAATATATGATTATTGTTATTCCTAGATAAGGAAGCTATCAGAAAAACTAAGTATTTTTTTCAAGGTTCCACAATTAGTGAACTGATGGATCTGGGATTAGAATCCTTGTATGCTGAAATAAGACTGCAATTATCACCATCCTGGGCCATAATCCTTTGAGCCAGTTCTTATAAATGTGATTATTATGCCATAGAGATTGCAGTTTTCCTACCTACCACCAGATCCAGTTAGGATTCTTATATTATGCTAGGGATACATTTGTTATTTTCATATTACTATAGAAACATTTAATGAATGCTATATTCAAAGAGAATTTCTAAATGGCCAATATGCTGAATATAAAGAGTACAACCCCTAGAATGTGTATTGGAATTTACTAGGGTGGTTTTGGTTGCTAAAATGACTGGATATAAAAATGATAAATTAAAAACTAGCTCTTGGGCTGGAGAGATGGCTTAGCAGTTAAGGCACATGCTTGTGAAGCCTAAGGACTCATGTCCAATTCTCCGGGCCCCATGTAAGCCAGACACACAGTGATACAAGTGCACAAGGTGGTACATGTGCACAAGGGAGTGCACATATCTGGAGTTTGCAGCAGCTGGAATCCCTGGCATGCAAATTCTTTCTCTGTTTCTCCCTCCCCCTTCTCTTGCATAAAAAAGTGCAGTCTGTTTGGCTTGCCTCAAAAAAATTAGATCTTATTTGGACATGGTGGTGCAACACATAAATCAAGAACCTGAGGAAAAAAGGATTAGAGTTCAAAGCCACCCTAGACTAGATAGTGATCTCAAGGACAGCCTGGAATACTTATGAGACCCTGGCTCAAAAAAAATCAACAACCACCACAAACCAGATGACAATTTTGAACAATCAGAACTCTCTGACATTGTTGGATCTGACATTGTTGGATCAAGAACAAATTGGCATTTTCTATTTCTTGGTATATATTCAACAAAAATGCAATCATGTGTTCACTAAAAGACAATGTACAATAATGTCTCATGCAGAACTATCTCCTAGTAGTCTCAAATTAGAACTTAAATAAATATCCACCAATAAGGGGAAAATAAATGGTAAAATAGTTATACAATGGAAGTTTAGGCAGGTATGAGAATGATTAGACTATTGCTATATCCACTAATAGCAGAGAAATCATATATATAATATAGAGCTAAAGAAGCTAGGCAGAGAAGACTACAAATTGAATGAGTCCATGCAAAAGCAGAAAAATATTTTTTAATATTTATTTATTTGACAGAGAAAGAGGGAGAGAGAGAGAATGGGCATGCTAGGGCTTCTAGCCACTGCAAACAAACTCCAGACATGTGTGCCCCTTGTGCATCTGGCTAATGTGGGTTCTGGGGAATCAAACCTGGGCCCTTTGGCTTTGCAGGTAAACCCCTTAACCACTAAGCCATCTTTCCAGCCCTAGAAAAATATTTTTTGCATCAGCATTCATTATGCTATTTATTGTGAATGGATAGAGATTATAATGAGGAAAAGAGGGTTTTAATCACATTTGATTGTTCCTAGGTTTAGGGACTGATTCTATTGTTTTGTTGACGTTGTCAAAGTTAATCAGATGGTGTACCTAGAACTTGTGTACTTCTGATGATGTGTATTACATTCCAATGAAGACCTTACCTTAAAACTGTCCAAAAACTCAAAAGTTAAAAAGAAATTCCAACAACAAAATTACTGGTAGCAAAGCAATACTGAGTATTTAGTGGACATAGTACCATAGGAACAGCAATACTAGATGTCAAGGAAAGGAAAAACTAGTGCATTTTGTAGTTATACAAGTACAACCTAAATAAAGAAAACACTGATACTTTATTTTCCTGTAATTTTCAAGAATTATATTCTTAAGAAATCATATCCATATATCACTATACCCTTATAGTATTTGATTTTTTTTTTTTTTTTTTTTTTGGTTTTCCTAGGTAGGGTCTCGCTCTAGTCCAGGCTGACCTGGAATTCACTATGTAGTCTCAGGGTGGCCTCGAACTCACGGCAATCCACCTACCTCTGCCTCTCAAGTGCTGGGATTAAAGGCGTGAGCCACCACACCCAGCTTAGTATTAAATTTTTAATACAAACATAACTATACCATGATGTCTTTTGTCTGTCATATCCATGGTGACTTTACATATTTATGTAACTTATGATAATTGAACAATTTCTTGTGCATATATACTATGAAATATATAGAAGTAATATTATAAGACTTAATTTATATCTAGTTTTTATAGATAGATCATAATATAAATGTTGCAAAAGTATATGCATATATTATGTTATACAAGTTTGAAGGTTTGGAAAAACATAAACCACATCTGTACAAATGGAGGCATAGCAAAACTTGATCAAAAGATCATTTTCATGTCAGAGCCATCCTACAATCAATTCACTGAAAAACTCCTACTGGTACACTGAAGACATGCCACCTTAGTGTGGCCTGCATTGAAAAGGCAGGTTTGGTGGCAGTAGGGTTGTGGGCATCAGTTGGAAATCACATTTCTGTCTAAAGCTCTTGCACCACAATCTTTTTTTTTTTTTTTTTTTCCCTCCTGCTGGAGCCCTTAGGTAGCATCAGCTCTGAGAGCCATTTGTGTGCCCTGAGGGATTTTTTTTTTTTTTTTTTGAGATAGGGTCTCACTCTAGCCCAGGCTGACCTGGAATTCATTATATAGTTTCAGGGTGACCTCAATTTAAGGCAATCCTCCTACCTCTGCTTCCCCAGTGCTGGGATTAAAGGTGTGTGTTACCATTCCCGGAGCTACAATCTTTTAAATTTACTGTTTTATTTTCACATTGATTCATGGAAGGGCTATTTCATAATTAATAATACAGCAAAAAACACAAAACAGTGAATGGCATATGTCCATGCAAATCTATGAAAATTGTCTTCCTTATCTGAGTCTCATTCTCAATAATGCCAAATAATAACCCACAACAATGAAGAAATAAAATTACAATGACATAAGAACATGGGGAGGCTGAGCATGGAAGTAAAGAGAAGATGGAAAAGGCAGATTTAAAAGGGTCAGACCTGGGCTAGAGAGATGGCTTAGCGGCTAAGGCGCCTGCCTGCTAAGCCTAAGAACCGGGTTCCAATCTCCAGGTCCCACGTTTAGCCAGATGCAAAGTGACGCAAGGGCACAATGCCGCACTTGACCACAAGGGGGCGCAGGCATCTGGATTTCGTTCACTGCAGCAGAGAGACGGCTGGCGTGCCCAGCTCTGTCTGTCTCCCTCTCCCCCTCTCTCGGTCTATCTCTCTCTGTATCTCTCTCCACAAATAAATAAAATAATAATAATAAAAATTTAAAAAGGGTCAGACCTTAGAGGGGGGTGACTAAAACAGAGGGAAGAAATTCTCCTTCTTTCTTCTTAGAGGAATACACGCACATCCGTGTGGGGAGTGGAGCAGGAGGGTGTGAGCCCTTAGGCTCCACATTAGAAGAGAGGCTGAGAGATCAATTAGTAAAGAACCCATAGATTAGCAAGAGAGTAGTCAACTGAAAAAGAAGAAAATCCTACCCCAACCCAGATCAGCCAGGCTAGGATGGGGAAGGGCTTACCAGAATATGGACCCTGAGGTTCAGGAGGTTCAGGAGGAGAATGAACCCCCAAGACCAAGACCGCCCTGCTCACGTGGCAAGCAAGCCCTTTGATAGCTTATTGGGATGGATACCGCCAGGCTCAGGTGAGTGAGGGAGAGAGCGGATTGGTTTGTTTGCACTCAAGAGGCTGGCCCAAGAGGGCCCAGCGCTAAGTATGTCAGATTGGAGAAGAAGTAGGGGTGCTGCTACCCAAGAATTATTTATAGGCATGGTGGATGAGGCTGGGTCAGCTTTGCCAGGACCAGTGAGGTGGCATCTCTTCATTCTCTCTCTTTGGGCCTTTGTCCCTGACTACCTATTTAAAAATTGCCTTGCACCTTTCTCCCTCATGGTCACAAATTTAATTTGGCAAGATTGTTTTCAGAAATTACTAGAGTTTTAACAGATGATTTTTTTCTCAGTTCTTTAAACAATAACATAGCAAATTCATTTAGAGGAGAATGAACATTAGTTCATGTGTGTCCTATTTATTTTGTGAACACTAAATAAACTTTACTCATAAAGCTATATTATAATCACAAACTATCTCCTAAGTGATTTAGCATATCAACCATATTTGGTTCCACTTACTGATAATTGTATAATTTATGCAAATTATTAAATTTCTAATAGATATTTGCACAATTTAATATTTGTCTCCCTCATTGTTAAATTCTTTAACTAAAACACTTGAGAAGGTCTTGGGAGATGGTTCTGGGGTTACAGGTGCTTGCTGGCAAAGGCTGCCACCCTTAGTTTAACTCCTCAGTACCCACATAAAGCCAGACACACAAAGTGACACATGCGTCATTTGCAGTGACAAAGAGGACCTGGTGTGTTCATGTTCATATTCTCTCTCTCTTTCTCAAGTAAATTAAGTTTTGAAAGAATAAAAAGCTTGAGGGCTGGAGAAATGGCTTAGCGGTTAAGGCATTTGCCTGCGAAGCCAAAAGATTCCTGGTTCGATTTTCCAGGACCCACGCAAGCCCGATGCACAAGGGGGCACACGCATCTGGAGTTCGTTTGCAGTGGCTGGAGGCCCTGGCACACCCATTGTCTCTGTGTCTGCCTCTCTTCTATCTCTCCCTCTCTCTGCTTGCAAATAAATAAATGAAAATTTAAAAATAAATAAATAAATAAAAAGCTTGAAAAGGTAATCGTGTTGGCGTGTGTGTGTGTGTGTGTGTGTGTGTGTGTGTAATATTCGTTGGGCACATGTGCAGGCATACCTGTAGGCCAGACTTTGACTTGGGGTATTTTTACCCTCTATGCTTTACTTTGGCAAGGTCACTCACTTCAGCCCAGGGGTGGCTAATTCCGCTAGCCAGGCTAAGAAGCTTGCCCTGAAGAACCTTTATAGTCACAGAGTGTCTGAGTTCTGCTGGGGTTCCTGGAGTGTGTTTGCTTATGGTCTTGGTGGTGGGATTTCTCTCTGTTTGGACCTGGGAAGGGGGCCAGCTTCTTTTGACACTGTGGAATGTCCCCTGGATCTGTAAGCTTCAATAAATCCCTTTCCTCCCATAAACTATGCCTGATTTGGAAGTTCATTCCAGCGACACGAAGCTGACTACTGCAAGAACCATCTTCAGCATTTTTCATTATTGGCTGATATTTAGATTTTATGATTGTCAATGCTGACAAAAGCCAAGAAATATGTTTAGGTCTGTTTCAGAAATGGTTGAAAATTCTGCTCTAATCCCAAACCAAAATTCTTTTTTTAAAGAATTACTTTTCCTTTCTTGTTTTATTATTTATAGGTTTATTTCAGACAGACAGACAGACAGAGAGAGAGAGAGAGAGAGAGAAAAGAGGTAGATAGATAGACAGATGATAGAGAGAGGGAGAGAGAGGGTGAGAGAATGGAGAGAATGAGCATGCCTCAGTGTCCAGCCATTGCAAACGAACTCCAGAAATATTCACCACCTTGTGTATCTGGCTTTATGTGGGTACTAGGGAGTTGAATCTGGGGCCTTTGGCTCTGTAGGAAAGCACCTTAACCGCCAAGGTATCTCTCCATCCACCCCACCAAAATTTTTCTAATGATCCTTTAAAATTAAATTCAAGTGAACAATTTTTTAGAAATAAAGGTAAATATACATATATATGTGAGAGAAAGAGGCAGAGAGGGAGGGAGAGAGAGAGAGAGAGAAAATGGGCACACCAGGGTCTCTAGCCATTGCAAACGAACTCCAGACACATGTACTACCTTGTGCATCTGGCTTTTGTGGGTGCTGGGGAATTAAACCTGGATCCTAAGGCTTCGCAGGCCTTAACCCCTAAGCATTCTCTCCAGCACCTCCGATGGAAAATTTTTTTCCAGATGGAAATTTTTTAAATCAGACATTCTAACACAGTACAATACAAAGATATGCAAATTTGATACCAACATGCTAAGGAATGAAAATCGGGAAATATGAGGTCTTTGCTTCCCATAATTAAATCATTATGTTTTGCCCCTTTGTACCTTTCCAGCACACAGCACAACAAGGCATCCAGCTTTCCCTGGGTCTACTTCTGCAGTTCCACCTGCATCTCACCACTATCTTGTGTGTCCTTCATAGCCTTTTGTGATGCTCGGAGTCTCCTTCCTTCCAGAAATGTGAGTAAAAACCATCTTTCTACTTGAGAGAACACAGCAGGAGGATATCAAGTTCAAGGACTGCATGGACAGTGTAGTGAAACTGAAAAACAAAATATAAAAGAGGACTGGAGATGTAGTGAATGGTAGAGCTCTTGCCTGGCATGGGTAAAGTCCTAAATTCAATCCTAGCACTGCCAAAGTGAATGAATAAACATTCTTACTTCGGTGGCATTAACATCTCCCTGTCATCATTTGGTAACCTCTATGAATGAAAATGGTGAGGACATGACCTCGTCACTGAAATAGACCTAAAATGAACCCAACATGGCTTAGGGAAATTCACAGAAGAGTGGGCGGAAAGATTGTTAGAGCCATAACTTGGGTCATTATGCACAGAGTCATTGCATCACCCCCATAACTGATGAATATCCCCACAATGCAAGTCCCACAATCCCCAAGGGGGAGGGCGGGGAGAAGGCTAACAATGGTACCATCATGGCTCTATGCACATTATGTAGATAACTAATAAAAAATGGTGAGGATATAATCTCTGGAATACTAATTGCTAAATGAGTGAATTTCCATTGTGTTTTGCAGAGGAATAATATGATTAATTAAGTTTCTCCAAATGGTTTCCCGGGTTAAGATGGTACAATGCCTCCAGCCTCCAGTGTGACCTTTGCATAGCTCCACTAAAGCACTGATGAGGCATTAAACAAAAGCATAGTGAATGCAAAGCAGTTTCAGAGGACAGTGCTCTCCAGGTCAAGGCTGGCTTTTCCTGCAGACATTTTCCTCAAGGTAGAGTTAATGGCACTCCAATGAGACATACAATTTATTCCCTGCAGTGCATCCAAGCCAAGATAGCAAACAGAATGAGTTAGGAAGCTGGCTCCAGAGACCATCCTGCATTCTCTCCTGGTTGCTCTGGATGCACCTAGGTCCTGCCAGAACCTTTAGTTACCAGTGTCTGCACCAAGGAAAAAATGAAAACAGCCCTCCCTGTTGAGAGGGTGCTGTGCTTTCTACCCAGCACTGTCCATCAGACAACAGAGAACCATACATACCGCTCTTCTGATCCCAGCCGTGGACAAATGACCCATCTGCCTTAAATCTCCCTCTTAAAACAGGACTGAACTTAAACAGAGATGGAAAGAGGTGATCTTGGGACAGCTTCTCTTTGCAAGCCTGAAGAACCGGCCCCAAGGCTTAGAGGTGCAGAGTTCTTTCTGACTCCTCAGAAGGGGAAGTTTTTTTATTTTTCCTCCCCCATATATTACCCACTGGCCTTTCTCTTTCTGGACATGAATAACTTGATGCACTGGAGAGACAAATTATCTTTTATACTTCTCCATAGATACTATTTCTAACTCTATTCCACCATGTAGGTCCAACTTTCACTCTGGAATGTGGCATTAATAACCTTTACTACTTCTTGTAACACAGGATTATTAGTGATAAGGCACCCAATTTTTGTTTATCTGTGAAAATCTTTAGTCCACCATTTAAAAAAGACTATATATATATATATACTTATTTGAGAGAGAAGGGTGGGGAGAGATAGAGAGAATGGGTGTGTCAGGGCCTCTAGCCACTGCAAACTCCAGATGCATGTGCCACCTCACACATCTAGTTTTACATAGGAACTGGGTAATTGAACCTGGGTTCTTAAGCTTTGCTGGCAAGCGCCTAACCACTTAATAATCTCTCCAGCCTGTAGTACACAATTTTTGAGAGAGATTTTTTTTCCGGGGATAGAGTTCTGGCTTTTTAATTCTTATGTAGTAAAAGTGCCTTATGATCTTCCGTCTTAGAAACTTTCTAACAAAAGTCTACTATTTTCCTTAACATGTGCTTTTGTATATATAAGCTGCCCTTTTTAAAGCTGACAGCCTTCAAGAACTTTTTCTCTTTTAGTTTTCAAAGTACAGTTTTATGTCCATTTATGGAAAGCTGTTCCAAATGAATGAGTATTCCAATATCTGAAAGTAACGTGTACATTACAAACTATAGAGATGTCATTAAAGCAAAAAAATATATAGATAATGAACTAATACGGAGATAAAAGCAATACAAATTCAATCCATCTGTGGTGGTTTGATTCGGGTGTCCCCCATAAACTTAGGTGTTTTGAATGCTAGGTTCCCAGCTGATGGAGGTTTGGGAATTAACACCTGCTGGGGGTGGTGTATTGTTGGGCTTATGGGTGTTATAGCCAGTGTCCCCTTGGCAGTGTTTGGCAAAGTGGGACAGGGGGTGATGTCCACCCTTTGCTCATGTTATCATTTTCTCTGCCATCGTGGAGCTTCCTGTGTCTGTAAGCCAAAATAAACCCTTTTTTCCCCAAAAAGCTGTTCTTGGTCTTGGTGATTTCTGCCAGCAATGTGAAACTAACTGCAACACCATCCAAAAGCAGGCATAAAAGGAGGAGAAAAAAAAAAAGGACAGAATAATAAATGGAAAACCAATAATGACTTCGGGGATTTAAGCTGAATGATATTGGTATTTATTTTGAGTATAAATGTATTCCACTCAAATAATAATGGGAATATTTTAGACAGCCATAAATGGAAATCATAATTAGGGGGTTTTGTGACTCTTTATGAAAATAAATTGTAGAATTCATTTGCTAGACTATAAGCCATCATATCACATCATTTATCTCATGCATAGGGCTTACGCTTTAATATGGGAAGAATTTATTCAAATGTAGGAGAACGAGGAATCTGAAAAATTGGAAGAGATGGAATTGTTTTGTTGTGATTTTTCAGCATCATAGTCTGCTAAGGTTTGGGTGGTGATCATTTCTATAATTTTAGCTTATGCCCACAGCTATTGAGAGGAAACAACAACTTATTCATTCTATTATGAGGATATTTTTCAGGTATTTTGAATTACCGAGGCCAGGGTCTCTGAAAACAGCTTCTAAAATTGGTTGTTTTTGGACCGTTGAGTGTCAGTCAACCAGCTGCTTGACAGCTAGTGAGTAAACAATCAAGGACTTTCCAAACAATATTTAAAATTTTATTTTTTGGTAGCAAAATAAACAGATATAAACATTTGGTGAAACAGCATCATGTGGACTGAATATATATGACACAAAATGAATTTTAATTGATTATTTATTTATTGGTTTTTCAAGGTAGGGTTTCACTGTAGCTCAGGCTGACCTGGAATTCACTATGTATTGTCAGGGTGGCCTTGAACTCATAGTGATCCTCCTACCTCTGCCTTCCAAGTGCTGGGATTAAAGGCATGCGCCACCATGCCCGGCTTAATTGATTTTTATCCTCAGAGCCATGGAAGTACATTTTAGCTGTCTGGCGTTAGGAATGTCAGCTAAAACCACTCCCATTCTCTGCCCACAAAAGCTTTCCTTGCTTGGTCATATTTTCATTTCTTCAATTTTCATCTCTCTTGGATAACACAAAATTCAGCTACTTAATAAGTCACTTGTCCCATAAAATTTTAATATTGATATAATTCCAGAATTTTTTCTTTAAAAATTTTAGTAAAATTTATTTTCATTTTGTGTTCAGTGTTTGAGTCATCTATTGCCCCTGTAAGCAACCCCTTACTCTGCTCTGTAAGTAACCACAATAAACACATTGGTTCACCCAAACGGTTTTTTGTGTAGTTGTCCTTTGGTCTGTAATTTGTGCCCTATCTGGAGTGAAGAATTGTGTCTGCATCTCCCCAGGGAAAAAGGTTTCCTGACACCAGAGCATAGGAAATTGCACACTGTTTTTTTTTTTTTTTTTTTTTTTTTTTTTTTGTTGTTTTTTCAAGATAGGGTCTGCCTTTAGCTCAGGCTTACCTGGAATTCACTGTGTAGTCTCAGGATGGCCTTGAACTCACCATAATCCACCTTCCTCTGCCTCACAAGTGCTGGGATTAAAGACATGCACCACCACGCCTGGTACATACATCTTTTTTTGATATTTTCAACTGGGCAGCTTTCCTTTCTGTGTGAATCCATTGCCTTCAATATAGAGTGTTTGATGAAAGAGGATAATATTCTGTTCTTAAAATGCTTTTAGTAACTAGACTAGACATTAGGTTTGACATGTAACATTGTATCTCTAAATTTCAACAATAAAAAAATACAAAAATGTAAATATCCACAATCCACAACTAATGCTTGATTATTTTCATTCACGTTGTAAATATCACCAGTGTGCTAGGCATGCTTTGTTGTTGATTCAGAAGGCTGTCAGAAACTGAGATAATGTTTTAATTTTAGATGATTTCTGTGCAATGTCATCTGTTTTTTTTTCTAGCAATTTGTCATGCTTCCGATAAATTTATAAATGAATGCAATCTGTACCATGGTGGAATGCAAAGCCTTTTAATATAATTCGGTTGTGAAAGTGAAGAAAGGTTTGTTGTTTGTACGAGTAAAGAGATCACTGGGGATAACACCTAAAATAACATCCTACTGAACCAAGGAAGCAGGAGAAATCTGCTAGTTAAACATAGGCATATTCACGGGGAATATAGATGGGGGTACCTTCCTGAGCATGCTCAGTTTAAGTTCGTCTTTTGGTATACTTTGCATATTTAAAGTTAGTGGACAGGAATACCTCCTTTATGTTTAAGATATTTTATTTTTAATTATTTGATATAGAGAAAGAGACAGATAGAGAGAAAGAATGGGTGAGCCAGAGCCTCTAGCCACTGCAAAAGAATGTCAAACACATACCCCACCATGTGCATCTGGCTTATGCAGTACTGGGGGATTGAACCTGGGTCCTTGGTCTTCACAGGCAAGCACCTTAACTGCTAAGCCATTTCTCTAGCCCAATACCTCCTTCTTTCAGAATCTAGCATTATAATCAGACTGTGGAGGGTAAAGTTTATTCTATATTACATAGAAGATGGCTTGGAAAGCCTTCACTGGTTTCATTTTGTTTCTTGTGATTTTCTCTGAAAATGAAGATATAAATGTAAAGGGTGTTGCCTTCAGCACCTTCTTTCCCAGCAAGCACATGTGCTTAAATGCTGTAAGTTTTGTTTACTAAGCAACAAATTTATATCTTTCAGTATTATGACCACTCCATGTTATTACACACTACTGCTATTTTGCTGAGTAATATCCCATCATATGAACGCACATGATTCATTTACACTCTTTGTATGGACATCTCCAAGTTTTAAATATTGTGAATAAATTTGCTATTAATATTTGCATAGAGGACATTTTGTTCACAAATATTTTATGGGCCATTAACAAATTTCTAATAATTGAATGTTGGCTATTTTTATATAGAACTTGAAAAAATGGGCAGAGACTTTCAAAGTGGTGGTACTATTTTACAATTCCATCAGTAATAATGTTTGACATGCCAGTTTATTTTCCTCACAAATGCATATTTTCATTAAAAATATGGGCATGAAATGGTAACTCATGGTGTTTTTCATTTGTATTTCCAAGATGACTTACAATGTAGATCACTGACCATTTTTTTCAAGTGTTTATTGAATATTACATATTCCTTCACTGAGCTATCTTTGCAAACCTCCTGCCTAGTCCTTTATTGGGTTATTTTTATTCTTAGTGAATCAGTGAATAAAAGTTAGCAGATATATGTATTATACATATTGTTATAAATCAGATTAGATACATTTTTTAAATTGTGAATTTTTGTTTTAATTTTTGTTAATTTTTCCTCAAAAAGTCTCATGCTTCCCAGTATGAGTCTAATTCACTAAATAACCTAGCATGACTTTGACTCTGATCCTCCTGCCTCTTTCTCTCCTCCCTCAAGTGCTAGAATTACAGATATATGCCACTATCCCCAGTTTTGAACAGTCTTTTAAAAATCACGTATACTGCTGGGCATGGTGGTGATACATGCCTTTAATCCCAGCACTTGGGAGGCAGAGGTTGGAGGATCGCTTTGAGTTTGAGGCCAGCCTGAGACTGCATAGTGAATTCCAGGCCAGCCTGTACTAGAGTGAGATCCTACCTAGAAAAAAAAAAAAAAACAGAAAAAGCACATATATTTGTAAAGTCCAATTTTTATCCAATGGTGAGTTATGATTGTGTGATATAAGAAACCATCATAGAGGCTGGGGGTATTGCTCAGTGCCTAGCATGTGGAAGGCCCTGGATTTGATACCCAACTCAACCACCACCACCACCACCACAACAACAAATAAATAAAGAAGGGCTGGAGAGATTGTCGGGCACCGTTGGGCACTAGGTAACCAAAAGTGCCTCCATCTTGAGTAGTGACCCCATTGTGTGATAAGTTGTCTGTTCTGGGAAGTCACAAGGTCTGCAGTTATCTATTAACCCATGCACAGAGATTGAGGAAGTCGTTATCTTATGGCTTTGGGGCTGGAGCCTTATCCTGTGGAACATCTTATAGCCTTGGGGCTGGGGTCTTATCCTGTTGAAACATAATTATAGAATACCTAAGCTACTTCCCTGTTCTTCTGTATAAAAGGCACCCTGAGATTAATAAAATTCGCAGCTTGATAAGATCTTTGTCTTGCTGTCGGTTCCTTGTGTCTCTTGTCCCTTTCATTTCAGGTTCTCTAGGGTCCTTGCTCCCGTTGAAGCCCCGCCGGCCGGGGCAGAGATGTTAAGGTGCTTGCCTGCAAAGCCAAAGAACTCAGGTTCAAAGCCCCAAGAGTCATGTAAACATGCATGATCTGGAGTTTGCAGTGGCTGGAGGCCTTGACATGCCTATTCTCTCTCTCTGTCTGCCTCTCTTCCTCTCAAATGAATAAATAAAAATAAGATATTAAAAACCTTCATATTCTTAAAAAAATAGAAAAAAGAACACAAGTCATTACCAAATACAAGTGAGAATGCTATTCTTTCATATTTCCTACCTCTAATTTTACCTTTTACATTTTCCCCATGTAATATTTTAGAGCCATTTTTTGTCATTGGTTTAAGGGTAGAGTTGAGCTGGCTTTTTTTTTTTTTTGGGTAAAGTGGTTATTCTAGCCCCATTTGCAACAACAAAGTGGATGTAAAGAAAATATAAGTAGCCATCTCTCCTCATTGTTGACATTACCTTGTCAATATTGCTGAAGACCCATGGAACCCAAGGAGTGCTGTGCATCTCCTTGTGTCAGAGCCACACTGTATTATTGAAGCTTCATAGTGACTCCATAACTTAGGTGGCTAGGTATCCCCCCCATCTTTTAATTTTTATTTTTCAAGCTTGCCTTGGCCAAGCATTTGTGAGGCCCTCTCTGGTGTGTCAGAACCTGGCATGTTACGTGCAGTAATATGTATAGTATATGCAGAGCTGACCTGTTTGGATCCAGAATGGAGGCTGGAGAACTGGAGATAAATTAAGGGTATCGGTGGTAAGGGTGCTTTTGCACAGGACAAAGCCACAACAAATGAAAAACGTGCACATAGCAGAACTGCCAATATTATAGAAGAAAGCCAGCTGGAATTGTTAAGTGGAAGCAACTGGCATAGCGAGACCTAGTATTACTTTGTGATGCTCAGTATTTAACATTTTTAGCTCTTCTTTACCACAGTATTAATAAACCACAGATTCATGAAAAGGATTAGAAATTAATGTTTCCAAAAAACTGGGGAATAGGGAAATGATTTAATTACACATACTCAATCACTTTATTATTTCATTCACATAGTATTTGAACACCTGTTGATATTTAAATGCACACATGAGCTGGAGAGATTGCTTAGTGATTAAGGCACTTGCCTGCAAAGCCAAAGGACCCCAGTTCAAATCCCTAGGACCCATGTAAGCCAGATACACAAAGTGGCGCATATGTCTGGATTTTCTTTGCAGTGGCTGGAGGCTGTGGCATGCCCATTCTCTCTCTGTCTTCCTTTCTCTCTCTCTCTCTCTCTTTCTCTCTCAAATAAATAAATAAATAAATCAAATGTTTAAAAATATTAAAAAAATAAATGCACACAAATACATACACATACATATAAATAGAAATAAGAACAACTATTCTAGGTTTCTGTCAGGAATCCCTTAAGTAATCTCACTACATAGATTACAGTACATTCTGAATAAACTATAAGGAAAAAGAGATGAAGAAGTAGATAAAGGGAAAGGGTTAATGGGGATGTACATGTCCAATAGCTATGATTTTTACCTCATTATATTAAAAAGAGCTTTTATTAACCATTTACATTTTATGAAATTTCATTTTGTGTACTACAAATTTAAAGTATATATAATCTATAATATGTCCATTCATAGACTAAAATATGTTAAAATCATTAAGCCCTTATTTGCATCTTTGGGTTGGGCCATTGAGTGAAAACCATGAAGCACTAAGCACAAACAGTTATCTGCAGGTAGTATTTCAAAATACACCCATCAAATATGGGACAGAGCACTGTTTTAAGTGATGGGCTAATTATCACAGCATGATATTGTCAAGTATCTCTTTCACCTCTTCCATCCTCCTGATTATCTCTTTTATCCCTTTCTTCTGTCATTTCCCCATGAACTTGTTTCCACTCTAGCCTGGAAAGGTGAGTGTCACTCTGGAAAAGACCTCTGGCTTTTTCTATCAGAAGTTGCTGCCTACAGAAATAACATCTTAAAAGCATTAATGCAAGCACATTGATTTCTTTTTCTTTTTGGCACCTTCAATTTCATCTTTCCCATTCTCCCTCACGAGCTTACAAAGAGCTCTTTTTTTTTTTTTTTGGTTGAAATTTATCAAGACAGATTACAAAAGTTGTTCTAGCAAAAAGGTCCCCAGAACATGCTTGTTCTTGCTTCTTGCAATTGCTTTTTGTTTTGTTTTTTTGAGGTAGGGTCTCACTCTAGCCCAGGCTGACCTGGAATTTTCTATGTAGTCTCAGGGTGGCCTTGAACTCATGGCAATCCTCTTACCTCTGTCTCCTGAGTGCTGGGATTAAAGGAGTGTGCCACCATGCCTGGCGTTTCTTGCTTTTTTTTTTTTTTTTTTTTTTTTTTTTTTAGATTTTTTCTTTTTTTTTTTTAAAATTTATTTTATTTTATTTTTTTTATTTTTTTGGGGTAGGGTCCCATTCTAGCTCAGGCTGACTTGGAATTCACTATGTAGTCTCCGGTGGCCTTGAACTCTCAGTGCTCTTCCTACCTCTGCCTCCTGAGTGCTGGGATTAAAGGCATGTGCCACCACGCCTGGCTTTTTATTTTAGATTTTAAAATATTTATTTATTTATTTATTTTTATTTATTTATTTATTTATTTATTTATTTATTAGAGACAGAGAGAGGGAAAGAGAGGGAGAGTGAGAATGGGCATGCCAGGGCCTCCAGCCACTGCAAAAGAACTCTAGACGTGTGCGGGCCCCTGGTGCATCTGGCTTACGTGGGACCTGGAGAATCAAACCGGGTTCCTTAGGCTTCGCAGGCATGTGCCTTAATCACCAAGCCATCACTCCAGCCCCATTTCTTGCAATCTTTGTCCCTTACTTCCTAATCTTTAAAGAATGGCATTGTCTGACTGCTTTAACTTTTTTTTTTTTTTTTTAATTTTAAAAATTTCTTTTCACTAGTTCTGACTTCTGTAACTTTCATTCCCGGGAGGTTGTCTATAGCAACTGTTGTGAATTTTGTTCTAGACACTGTTAAAACTCTTCTTTTGAAGGACAGTTATGATCTCCTTTTTATCTATGATTTCTTTAGTTACTGCTGACAGAAACTATGTTAACTCCATAGACAGTTAAGTGAATGAATGAATGAATCATGAGTAAATAATAGGTAAACGAATTATAAAAGCTGCAGAGTTAAAATGTGATTCTAACTATACATTCTTTACATGGCAAGTTGGCTGGGGTCATAATATAGTTTACAATCTCCTGGCAACATTGAAATGCATAGAAAAGTCTCGCTCCTGCAATAGTTGGAGGGAGAATCTCATTAGTTAAACTCAAGTTGTATACTCTTTTCTGAGTCAGTTACTGTGGACAGAGAGTTAAAGTTGTATGGTTGTAGCAAAAGACGATGTCAGCCCTACATAGACTCAGCAGAATTGCCATGAAATATGGGACCTGTGGATCACTCTGAAAAGAATGTGCACAGTGTGTGTCAGTGTGTGTGTATGTGTGTCTCATATTCCTACGACGTTCCAGGGATCTCCTTCAGTTTTTGCACCAATGGCGACAGTTAACGTCTTTTCAACAACTGCTAAGAGTTTGTAAGACAAGATGTTCTTGTTGCTGTTTCAGTAGTACCTCTTTGTTCCTTCTCCTTTTCCCCCCCAAAGGATTAATCTTTACACAGTCTGTGTTCTCCCTCTCTGTTTATTTTTTTTTTTTTTTTTTTTATTTCCAAGTCTTAGTCTAGGGGTTTGGTGTCTGTCCTTGCTGTTGGACAATTCTTAACTGTTATTTCAGACAGTTCCTGTCCTGTGCTCTCTGCCTTGTATTTTAATTGTGTATATGACAAACCTTTTGAAATTGTCCCACAAATATTGGATGCTCTGTTCTTTATTCTCTTTTTTTTTTCCTTTCAATTCATTTGGGAAATTTCTATTCTGTTATTTTCAAGATTTTTTTTTCTTGTGTTTAATCTACATGTAAGCCCATCAGAAACATTTTTTAATTCATTACAATGTTTTCATTTTGGTTCCTTTCTTTTTGAGTTTTCCTCTTTTGCATAGCCATCTGTTCTTCTACATTTCCCACTATAATTTTTTTGCATTTTTTTAATGGAAGAGAGAGACAGAGAGAGCTGGCATGCCAGGGCCTCCCACCACTGCAGTTGAACTCCAGATGTGTGTGCCATCTTGTGCACATGGGCAACCGTGCATGCTTGTGTCAACTTATGCGTCTGGTTTATGTGGAATCTGGAGAATCAAACATGGGTACTTAGGCTTTGCAGGCAAATGCCTTACCTGCTAAGCCATCTCTCCATCCTCCCAGTACATCTTTAAAAGATGCTATCATATTTATTTTAAATTCTTCATTTGAGAATTTAAATATCTTGTGTTGTACCTGCACCTGAGTGTGAGGACCTTTTTGTCTTTTAGCTTGTGTTCTCTCTAGCCTTTTGGTATGTCTTGTTATTTTTTGTTAGATGCTAGACATGTATCGAGCCATCAGAGATGATGTAAAGTAGATTTTTGGTATGATAACTTATGTTATTCTACACATAGCTCACTGTATTTAATGCTTGGCATACATAAATACTGTCACCAAATTAGAAGTGGTCAAGGCTTCAAATAGCTCGAGTGTTCTTGTTTTTGTCTGTCTTTGGATTTGATCCCCACAAAGAAAGTTGTTTATGACAGCACTCTAAGCTGCAATCTATTGCCACTCCATTGAAGCCCTGATGGCTTGATGAAATGATATGGTTAAGGCTGAATGGTCTGCACAATATTACAGTCAAATGTAAGTCTCCTGTGAATCTCTCTGGGTCCACTGGAGTCTGTAGCCCTTGCATGTGTTACTCCAGCCACGTAGCCTGCTGTTTTCAATGCCCATGTTGACTATGCTGCTCCCCTCACCCAGGTAAGACTGAAAGGGCTGGAATAGCAAGCACGGTCTGGGGGAGAAAAGACCGTCCCTTGAAGACTGGGTATTAAGGAGCAAGCTCTGGGGTTCTAGGAGTGAACTTCAAAGTGACTTCATTTTTCCTCCCACTGTCAGAGACAGGCTGGGGTTTCTTCAGAGTTTGTTATGAGAATCTGGGTGGGTTTTTAGAGGTCTTTTCATGATCTTTTGGAAACTCCATCCCCAGATGTTTCTCACTCTCAAGAGAGCCTACACTCCCTTTCGAGCAATTCATTAATTTACCAGTTCACTATTTTTCAGTTTACAGTTTCACAGCTTCTGATCCAGCCAGCGTGGTGTGGGATTCTCTGGTGTTTCTTCTGACTAAAATTTAATTTTTCAGAGGCCTCAGGTCCCTGATGGATTCAAAGCTGACGGCTTTTCAGTGTTCCCAGCTTCTTCTTACTACAAGGAAGCAAGCATGCTCTCATGTTCAATGAATGGCAGAACTCAATCTAGCCATGTACAATTTAATTTTATCTTTTTGATAACAAAAAGCAAGAGACATACATTCTAATTCTTTTGTACCTTGTTTCTGCTTATAACATCATTAGTAGAGGCCCTGTCTTATTGTGTTTCCATCCCCAACACTGAAGTAGTAGTTGACCTACATTTTGGCAACCCATACATTATAGCACCTTGTATATTGAATTAGCTAGTTCCTGCTGACATACCACAGTAAGTAAATTTTCTTCTTCTTTGAGAGATAAATTGCTTTCCTGTAAATGAAACCAAGGGTAAAATTCATCATATTGATGCTCACATAAAGAGAAATGAGTAGTAATAAAATGGAAAGTAAGCTAAGCTAATATTTTGTACACATTTAAAAAATAGTTTTAGGAAACATTTCCTAAGGCTCTGCAGTTTATAAAATAGCTCTGAATAAATAATTATCATGCAGCATATATCATTTCTATAGAAATTATAGAACATTTTTATTTTTCTTTCTCTGATGCCACATAAAATGCTTATGTCAGAGTAGGAAATATGCATTGGAACAACCTAGAGTGCTTGTTCCTTGAGGAGCACATTGTTGGCCGATTTCCAAGACTTAGTCAGTGAGTTGGGATGAACTACAGAATTTTCCTTCTTTATTTGAGCATAAGTCCTTAAGAATAAAATATACGGAAACTACTATTTACAAACAATGCCCTTTAGAAAGGGATTGGCCCTTGTTTCTATCCCACGTGTGTCTTAGAGTCTGAGCTGTAGCTAATTCATAATCAAATTTTAAGAAGAACAGGGATTTCCAATACCATGTACTGTTCGCAACATATGCATATGGTTTTGGAGTAAGATATATGAGGCAAAGTAATGATCTTCTGTGAACTGTGCTGGGCCTGTCTGTGTAAGCAATCAGAGAGCATTCCCCTTCTGTAGGAAGGTAGGCCACAAGAGGGCCTGGTACAGTCAAGATAGTTTTCCCTTTAAAATTTACCATTGAGTGTATTACAGTATACATGTGAGCTCCTCGGAAGCTCTAGTCTCTCCACTAACTGACATGTTTCCTAAGGGATGACTTTGTTCTGAAACAGCATGAGGGTAAATGATAATTTTGGCTATACTGTAAGTTGTTTTATTTATTTGCAAGCAGAGAGGGAGAGGGAGAGGGAGAGAGAGAGAGAGAGAGAGAGAGAGACAGAGAGAGAGAAGAGAGGCAGACACAGAGAGAATGGCCATGCCAGGGACTCAAGCCACTGTAAATGAACTCCAGATGCATGTGCCCCTTATGCATCTGGCTTACGTGGGTCCTGGAGAATCGAACTGGGATCCTTTGGCTTCACAGGCAAACACCTTAACTACTAAGCCATTTCTCCAGCCCCTGTAAATTGTTTTGGTTGGAGGTTGAATGACATAAACAAGGAATGGAAAAAAAATGTCAGTCTCACAGAGAATTGATGTTGTAATATCTGAGCAGACAGTGGGAAGTCACCCTTTGTGGAGCATGGATTAATTTTGTGTTGAACATCTAGGAGGCAGTGTTTTGAGTGGGAAAGGAGCCTAGGCTGTACAGCTACACTCACATAGGAAGCATGGCTGTGGCAAGTAAGGCTTCAGTAGCTTGTCTTAAAGTTTTTATGCTTTGCTTTTCTAATTGTTAAATGTGTTGTGATTTGCATGTAAAATGTTGCTCATAGGCTCATGTGTTTGAGCACTTGGTTTAGAGTTGTTGGCCCTGTTCTGGAAGGTTGTGGAAATGTTAGGGGGATGGAGCCTCATTGGAGGATGGGAAGCATTAGTAGCAGTCCCTGAGCATTGATAGCCTGACGCCACTTCCTGTGTATTCTTCTCTGTTTCCTGACTACTGATTTGACTAACCACCTCACACTGCTGCGGTCAGGCCATTCTTGGGATGATGGGCTGTACCCTTCTAAAACTGTGAGCCAAAATAAACCTCTTCCTAGTGAGTTCATTCTTATTAGGTTTTTGATGACAGTAACAAGAAAAGAAATAAGCATAAATAATATTTTTAGTAACAAATGAGGAAAAAAGAAGAAAGAGAGGATACTTTTTTCCCCTCTATCACTCATTTCCCTATTTCTATTCTAGTGTGTTATATTTTTATATTTCATACTTAAAAGCAGAAATATAGCTGGATATGGTGGCACAGGGCTATAATCTCAGTACTTGGGAGACTGAGGAAGTGCAGGGCTAACCAGGGATGTATAGTAAGATTGTCTCAAAAAGCAAATTAATTAATTAGCTAAAAAATAGATATGACTATTAAAAAATAATTTAGTATTATCTAAAAGCAAATAAATTAAAGTAATAACTCATGTAAAAACCTGTGAAGAAGATTTATGAGACAATCTTCTATATCATAAATAAAAACCAAGGAGTTATGCCTTTGTTAAATGAACAGCAGAAAAAGATATCAAGAATATTTAATTACACCATGGACTTGGAAAAAGTGAATGGTAATAGTAAATTCATTTATTTAGATTAAGAAATCATCTACCTTATTTGGACATTAACTAACATTTAGAGAAATTATGTAGAAAACTAGTTATCTGTCTCATTTTTGTGCAGTCTTAGCTATGTCAAAACACCAGGGAATAGGAGAAAATGAATTATTAGGTAGCCAGGCATAACTTGTGAAATTCGGAATTCCCTCTTTTGTTAGCTAGGAAGCCTTAAACAAATCAGTTTCTGTGAATCTAGTATCTTCATTTTTATATTTATTGATTTATTTAATTTTGAGGGGCAGGGAGGTAGTGCCCTGCCCTCTCGTCCATATTGGCCTCAAACTCATAATTATCTTGCTTCAGCTTTCCAAGTGCAGGAATTGTAGGAGTGTACCACAGCACTTGACTAATTCTTCATTTTTATTTATTTATTATTTCATTTATTTATTTTGGATTTTTGAGGTAAGGTCTTGCTCTAGGCTGACCTGGAATTATTTACTACATAGTCTCAGGGTATCCTTGAACTCATGGCGATCTTCCTACCTCTGCCTCCAGAGTGCTGGGATTAAAGGCATGCGCCATCATGCATTAATTTCCTCATTTTTAACATAGTAAGGAAGTATATCTATCTTATAGCTAACTCATATTCCATATCTGATATGGAAATAATGTTCACTAAGTTGTAGCTATACTCATTAGTGTCAAAGAAGTTTCATGTAAAATCAGAGTATTTTGGTGGCTGAAAGGAGAATTCACAGGCTGTCAAGGATTTTCCTTTAAATGGCAGTATCCAGGCAAACTAGTAAGACTGAAATGAGGACAGGAGGATTTCTTCTGGACTAGGACGCTTCTACCTGTGCAGGATTGCTGTTCTATTAATTTCTGGACATAGAAATACATAGAAATGATACTCAGCCAATGCTTATGGTGGTTTTTCCTAACCTTTGACTTAATTCTAGGAAACTAAATAGATTTTAATTTATCTTATTTAAATAATTAAGCAAATTAAGATTTTTCAGGAAGAGGTGAACTTTGGAGAGGCCAGGTTTTAGTATAAAATCTAGGATTTTGTTTTCCCTTGCCTTAGGAATCATTGTTCTGTTTGAAGCGTTATTTCTTCAATGGAGAATAAGTATATGGACTAGAGGCATCAGAGTAAGAAACAGAAAAGTCCTAAGAAGATCTTTCTCAATAGCTTTTTATTCTGAATTACCTCTGAACAACCAGTTTTCTCTCTTCTTTCTGAACATGAGCTTTTCTTTTACACTGACTCTTTGTTCCCAATCTTAGCTTTATATGCCTTCACAGGCCAGTGTTTCAGGAAAAGAGATCAGAGGTCTGTCAGTTCCTGTTTCAAAGTTCTAGGAAATACTTAGTTTGTGTCTGGTATTTTTCTTTACCTCAATCAAATGAGGTCACAAACAAAGCTTTGTGTCTGTGGCTCCCAAATAGAAGACAGAGCAAGCTCTCAGAAGAAGGTTGGAGTACATTGTCCAAAAAGTGAGGAGTAGAGAGAAGGAGGGTCATTTGTAGAATGTGCTAAGAGGTTGTACAGTGCAAAGCTCCATTTGCCAAAAATTAGTACACACACTTTATTTTTTTTATGTTTATTTATTTGTTTGGTTTTAGGACTTGGACATTCATCACTGTGTTTTAAGCCCAGTATGATGAAATCAGGATTGTAGAAAAAGAAAGCTAATCATGATTTAAAAATTAAACAGAGAGGGCTAGAGAGGGCTTAGTAGTTAAGAACTTGCCCATGAAGCCCAAGGACTCCTGTTTGAGGCTTGATTCCCCAGGACCAACATGAGCCAGATGCACAAGGTGGCACATGAATCTGGAATTTGTTTGCAGTGGCTGGAGGCCCTGGTGCACCCATTTTTTCTCTCTCTACCTCTTTCTCTCTGTCTGTCACTCTCAAATAAATAAAAATAAAAATAGTATTGATTTATAAAAAAATTTAAACAGAGAAAGGAGATTCTGGGTAAATGTGGATAATTAAAACTATTATACTAGGTAGTGTATAGAGTTATAATTTAGTCAAAAAGATAGAAAGAAAATGAAAAGTTAAAAAACTTTGCTATCAGATTGTAATCTTTTCCTCACTAAGGATTTAGCTTACTCATCTGTAAATGAACATAATAACACCTATATTGAAGGGTTGTTTGGGGGAGGATTACTCATAACATGGGAACATTATCTATGTGTGGGCATAAAGGGGTATTCCATACATGAATTATTTCTTTTGCTTTCTCTGCCTTTTACTCTCAGCCTTATTCTGTCATTCTTTATGTCTACATCTACTGATTGTTTTTTCTTTTATTTTAATTAACAAAAAAATTTAAGAGAGAAAACACCAGATGTTTGAACCACCTAGTGGGCATGTGCGACCTTGTACTTGCCTCACCTTTGCAAGTCTGTCTTATGTGGGATCTGGAGAGTTGAACATGGGTTCTTAGGCTTTGCAGGCAAGTGCCTTAACTGCTAAGCCATCTTTCTAGGCCCAGACTGTTTTGTTTTAGCCTAATATTTAGGCTGGTTGTAATAGGCCTTTATTAATACTTTGAAAAAAAAGGCCTGTTTCTTTTCAAATACAGTATTAGTTACTTTCTTTTTAAAATTTTTCATTATTTATTTGAGAGAGTGATAGAGAAAGAGACAGAGAGACAGAGAGAGAGAGAGAGAGAGAGAGAGAGAGAATGGGCATGCCAGGGCCTCCAGCCACTGCAAATGAACTCCAGACACATGTGCCCCTTTGTGCATCTGGCTTACTTGGGTCCTGGGGAATCAAACCAAGGTACTTTGGCTTTATAGGCAAATGCCTTAACTGCTAAGCCATCTCTCCAGACCTTAATTACTTTCTTGTTGCTGGGACAAAATACCTGACACAAATTATTTTAAGGTGGGAAGACTTTATTTTGCTTACAGTTCCAGGTTGCAGTCCATCATGGAAGGGCAGGCATGATGGCAGGAGTGTGAGGTAGCTGGTCACTTCTAGTCTATAGTGAGGAAGCAGAAACTGGCTGGTGCTCAGCCAGTTTTTTCCATTTTATACAGTCTAGGGCCTCAGCTCATAAAATGGTTCTATACACAGTTAAAGTGAGACTTTTTGTAATTAAGATACTCCCTCCTAACATTCTCAGAAACTAACTTGTCTTTATAACCCCTCACAGGGGATTCTAGCTCCTGTTTCGTGGACAATCAATGTAAACTACCACAGATACATTGGCAAGTTCTTCCAGCTGTCATTCACTCCAGATTCATTGCATAATGTGTTTGGGTGTGGGCAGCTGAATCCTTGACTCTCCTACTGCTTTAAATAAGCAAGCACCATGGTTTCCATCATCAAGTAGGGTAAAGCAAGTCTCTTGCTTCATTGTTATCTCTAAAATTCAAAAGTAATAAACCTGGGAGGTGTGAAGAAGTCATGGAGTGATGGTCTTAACAAAATGAAAGACCCAGTTCTTTTGTGCTACAGGCAAATTTATCACCTAACTTTAGATTGTTGGAGTCAGGTCTCACTTTGAATTTTGAGAGGCGCATCACCCATTCTTTATGAAGGATTTTGGTTGGTACTCTTCTTACTTCCTGGAGTCCACAACCTCCCTCTTTTCCAGTATCTGGACTTATAACTGCATTAAAGAATTTAAAATGTCATGTATTAATGTTTCAGTAAAAGTCATGGCTAGCTAGTTTACTGATTCATGGGGCAGTCATAAGTGCCCTGGAAACAGAGACAGCTCCTAAGGAAAGATGGACAGGTTTTTATAGAGAGACCTGCTACATGTAAGATGCACGCTTTAGAAGCAACTGTATGAATCTGTCCACTTTCATTTTCAGCAAAGCATTTCAGTATAGCAGTCTACAAAAGTTGCAGTATAATGGGCTGAGATTCCAGTCTCCAATAAGTACCAAAATAAAAATATATTTTATCTCATTCATAGCTAAGACTCATATTTTCAAGGATCTTAGAGGGAAGCACACCCTTCTGAAAATGTACTTATCATCATCTATCCCTTTAGGGTAATCTTTGCTATGAAAACTTCCAGCATCTATTTATTATTGCTTTAGCAGGCCATAAAAATGACCATGCCCAAACTAATTAATTTGTAAATCTGAAATTCAAGTTTTGAAAGCATTTTTTTTCAAAAAAAAAAATCTTATAATGGCAACTTATTCTACCATCTTTATGACTGCTTGGCTCCTGGGAAACATAGAAATCTCATAATGACTGCCAGTCTTTAATTAATTGTAGACATTTGGTTTCTACATATACATTTTTTAAAACCTCAGAGGATAGTTATGACTTATAGGGACTTGGAGCCTATTTGTCAATCCCTGGAATCTGGAATGGCCTCATGGTTTACTTTGCATGATAAAACATGATGAGTATTAATTACGTTTTCTCATTGCTGTGACCAAGTACCTGACAGGAAGCAGCTTAAGGGAGGAAGGGTTTATTTACAATTTGAGGGGTCAGAGTCCATCATGGGCAGGGTAGGGATGGTGGCAGAAGCAGGAGGCAACTGGTCACGTTGTATCCACAGTTGGGAGGATTGTAGAGGGAACAGGAAGTGGGGTGGGACTTTAAGAGCTCAAGGGTGGCTCCCAGTGAATTACTTCCTGCAGCAAGGCTCCACCTCCTGAAGTTTTCACATCCTTAACAAACAGAGTGACCAGCTGGGAACCAAGTGTTCAAGCACATGAGCCTGTGAGATGTAAACATTATGGATCTGGGCTTATAAAATGTGTCTCACACCTCCTCCAGTAACTCCTCCAGTAGGAATAATCCCAAACGGACCTGTCAGAGAAAAAGGAGCTATGGAGCAGAGACCAGCCCTTGCAGCAGATGCATCCATAGAACAGCTTCCTATTAACCTGGCAACTGGCCTCACACATACAGGACACATGTGTGAGGAGTTAGATGATATCAGAAGAACCACTTACAAATTGAACTGAGCCTATATTAAAATCCACCTCCATAAATGGTTTCTGATTACAACTGGATATGTTTTGGGGTAGTTAGGTTTTTTTCAGCAAAGGCTACCTGATACAAAATCCTTGGAAAGGTGTATCCTAGATTATGATGTCACTATTCATTTCAATACTGCCATATAACCATAATAGATTGGAAATCATATCAGCATGTCGTCTAGGTAGGAGTGTTTGGTAGGTAACTTAACATCATCTTTACAGAAGCATGGAGATGCTGTTGATAACTAGTGATGCATCTTTCCCTTGTTATCGATTCTGTTCTAGGATTTACCATCTGAATGTTCTCACTCATTGTCTGTATCTGTTATCTAAGTCAGATGAGTCAATGAATACCTGTAATTCTGTCCCACATGAAACACTGGCGTTTGATGTTTACACAGCCATGTTCCACTTTGGCTTCACTGATGCTGCCCCTGCTTCTGCCAGTAGCACTGTTAACTCCTGAGTGCTATGTGACCCTTCTGTGTTTTCCACCTTGTATGATATGCTCATCAATGTTTATGTTGTTGGATTACAGAGTGCTCAACCTAACTCTGAGAAGACCTTCTCATTGGAAAATAAGTGTTCAAAAGAAATGAATTGCTTGTTGTGAATTTTTATTGTCAGTTGGATGGATCTAGATTCATTATGAATCTAAACTTCTGAGCATGTCTGTGAGGGCGTTTCTAGATTAGGTTTACTGAGGTGGGAAGACCCACACTAAATGTGGGTGGCACAATTCCATGGACTGGGGATCCCAGATTATATAAAAAGGAAAAAGTGAGACAAGCATGGGCATTCCTTACTTTCTCATTCCTGAATGTGGGTGCAGTGTGATGAAGCTGTCCATGTCTTCTCCACCATAACGGACTGTAACCTCAAATTATGAGCCAAAGTAAATGCCTTTTAAGTTCTTTTGAACATCAGGAATTTATTAACAGAGAGGGCCATACTTTTCCCATCCACCCCAAACTTAGCTCTTTCTTTTTAAGTAGCTTTTGTGATGTATTTTTGTCATAGAGAATAGTGATAAGCTTATATATGGTGATTTCTGCAAGAACTTGTATAACTAGATAACTCTGTTCTACTGACCCTTTGATATATCAGTAGCACTAAATCTTCAAATACTGGAAGCCATGACTTAGATGTTTTTCCTCATTTTACAAATAATAAAAAATAAGTCCATCTATCTTCCTCTTATATCTGTCCCTCTTGCCCTGACCCACCATAATTCCATAGAGTGTCTTCCTCCACTGACAATATTGATGCTGTTTTAAGCAAATCAGAATAACATGAGCAACATTTCAAGTTCTTGCCAACATTTGCAATGGTGATAATAGTGATGGTAGTATTTTTTACCTGCTAAAAAGGCCCACTTTAGAGAAGTAGTCTTAGAGCCTTTCTGCTAACCCCTGTAATGGACATAAAGAGAACAAATTTTATCTCCATCACTGTATCTTCTTGACCATGTTAAGAAAAGTGAGGAAAACAGGTTTCTCTAAGGAGATAAGTTTAAGGATGTAGTTTGCATCATTACTTCTATATTTATGCAAAACTATGATGACAGAACATGACGGATCCTCAATTGGGGGAATATAAGTCTTTGGCTACATAGTCTTGCATAGCAATAATCAATTGTTAAACTCTTTCTAGTATCCACACGAAGTAGGCTTTCTGCCTTGTCAGTCACCCGGCTCATGCACTAGATTAACTTTATCCACTGTTTCCATTCTTGCTAGGCTCACTTACAGCTTATGTTGGTTGACCAGACCATCCACAGTGTCCTGTTTCCTGGCTCCAGCCTTCCTTTGGCCATGGCTCTGCCTCTGCTCCAGATTGAATACAAAATCTCAAAGCTTGTAGACCTGAGACTTGATATGTACTTATTGTCCTTTTTTTAAAATTTTTTTTTTTTTTTTGGAGAGAGACATAGAGAGAGACAGAGAGAGAGGGAGAGGGAGACAGAGATGGGCATGCCAGCAGTCTCTCAGCTGCTGTGAATGAAATCCAGATGCGTGCTCCCCTTGTGGTCAAGTGTGGCTTTGCCCCCTTGTGTCACTTTGCATCTGGCTAAACGTGGGACCTGGAGATTGGAACTGGGTTCTTAGGCTTAGCAGGCAGGCGCCTTAACCACTAAGCCATCTCTCCAGCCCCTGTCCTTTTTTTTTTTTTTTAAAAAACAGATTCAAGAAATTCCAATAAGAAGGTATTTCTTGTCTGACATCCAGTTATCCTAAGTGCCTAATTGAGAAGGTGGAGTCTTTGTACACTGTCCTTTCTGTCTAGAATTTTCTCCATAACTCCTTATATTTCTCCTTTTGCTTTTTTGGGTTTCATAATTTCCCATCAATTCCCCATGTACACTCAACACCTCAATGTCATTTCCTGTGCAGCCTGCCCCATTCAGGTGAACCCTAGGCTCCATTAAGCTTTTCACACTGCTTCTGTGACCATATCATCTTGGGCAGCTGCCCAACATCATCCTCGAATCTACCATTTGTTTAAATTAGGGGGGATTTTTTTTTTCAGTTAAAAATAGTGGGCTGGAGAGATGGTTTAGTAATTAAGGTGCCTGCTTGTTAAGCCAAAAGATCTAGGTTCAATTCCCCAGTACCCACATAAAGCCAGATGTGCAAGGTGGCACATGCATCTGGAGTTTGCTTGCAGTGGCTAGAGGCCCTGGTGTGTCTCCCTCCCTCCCTTCCCTCTCTCTCTCTCTCTCTCTCTCATCTTTCTCTCTTCCCCTCTCAAGTAAATAAATAAAATAAAAATAAAAAAATAGTGCTTATTGATTCTTACTGTGGTGACCAAAATGATCAATTTCCACTAGAAATTGATTTACAGTCTCTCTAAAATGATTGATTTTTTTCCCACATGATTTCTAGACACTGTAATTGAGACATGTGCTTTCTCCCCTCTTGCCCTGCTGACTTTTGGCACTATGTTCAATGAGCACCATAAGTGTGCTTCTCTAGACTTCAGTCTATATTCCTTGTGGACACTCCTGCTGGGGACTTTATAATTGCTCTTGGATTGTAACTGACTTTATTTTCTAGCTTCTCATTTTACCTGCGAGTTTATTTTGAATGACTTGTTGGCAAGCCCTATTCATGATTAGTAGTGATTAATTTTCTCTTCAAATTTTAGAACAGTACATCAACAGACTAAGAGGTGAATTTTGTTTTGTTTAATTCTATGTATTCAACAGAGTGGATATTTTTGAATGCCTTTGTTAATCATAAAGTTAAATGATTAGGAAAAGCCACTTGGGAGTAGCTTTTAAAAGCTACTGAAATTATGGTCTTTTATTTTAGCATGTTTTTCTTTGCTTCTTAGATATGAGCTACTGGAGGGGAACAAATAACATGTTTTCAGATTCTAAATCACGGTTTGAAAATGTATTTAGTTAGGAGAAGAAAGAAAAGATTTGAACAACATGTCTTTCTTTGAACTTAAAAATTGAAGTTTTCTCCATTAGCAGCAACAAAGCAGTATAGAATGTTTTTAAGCAAGAAAATGAAAGTAAAAAACAAACCTAATTGTTTATCAACAAAAACATGAATTGAGTTAATCTGAGAATATTTATATGTTGAGGCAGAAAAAATTTTTGACCTTACAGAATCTCCAATCCTATCAATAGTAATACCTTGCATAAAATAAGAACTAAATACTCATTGCATAACTAAATGGCTGGGCTTGTTACATAACAAGGTAGTTCTTATACTTAAAAGCAATAAATGCATTGAATTAAGAAGCAAAAGAAATACCCTGGTCAGTGTACATGTAATTGCTTCCTGTAGTCCATCCTTAGACAATCAAAGCTCAGGGGTACATACATGGCCAGCTGAACACTTAGCAGTGTGATTCACTTTTAGAAATTATTTTGCTCCTGTTTGGATTATTCCCACTACCATGGGTACAAAGAAAGCATTGTATTTTTGAGTCAGGGTCTTGCTGTGTAACCTAAAATGGCCCGGGACTCACTATGTATCTCAGGCTTGCCTCTCACTCATGACAATCCTCCCATGTTAGCCTCACAAATGCTGGGATTGCAGGCATGCACTACTGCACCCAGAAGCAAATAATTTTAAAGTGGGAATATGTACTTGAAAGTATGTTGATAAGAGGGGTGTACACACATGTGGATGTCATTGGCATTTAAAACTACAGCAATTTTCTGCTCTCTAGTAGATTAAATTTATATTCAAACCAACTTCATGACATACTATGTTTTCATTGTCTCAAAATTAGAACAAGTAACTCAGGCTAGATATTAAGTAATAGCTGTTTACTACTACCAAAGGCTTCTCTGATTCCAATTATTTTGAAATTCACACTTCTGTACCCTATAAAGCCACATTATTTGTCTTTGTGTACAAAATGATAGTGTAATTTAATGTGTCACTTCCAAACAAAAATAAATATTTAAGGTTTGCTATAAACATATCCATACTCTCTTCATATTACTACAGCAACTTGCATTGCATTTGGTAGAAGGAAGTTCCATCCTTCTGGGACAAGCAGAAAAATTAACTCTTCTTGGGAACTCTTTGCTATTATGGCATCCCATATAAAACCATTAATATGTTGGTGGAGTTGCTTCCAAATGCATTAATAAATAATACTACTTCTTGAATATTGCTGCTGTTATCAAATGAATATTCTGATCCCTGAAATGGATCTGCTAAAACTAAATACCAGCATTATTTTGTTTGGATGTAGATTCACCAATAAGATCAGATGAGGTCATGAGAATGGAGACCTCATGAAAGGATGAGTGTTCCTACAAGACACCCAAGAAAGTGTGAATCCTGTACTCAAAAGTAGCAGTCCTTCATGTCACAAATAATATTAACCAGGAGATGTACCCAGTCTCCTCAAACTCAAATAGGTTTCCAATGAGTTGGGTTTTCTTCTATTTGTATTTGTTTCTTTCTTCTTTATGAGGAAGAAAGGTATAAAAGACCCAAGGTAAATAAGTTCTGTCATATTGGGGTCAGTATTCTATGGGATTGTCACTGACAAGTGGATAGAAGCTTTATCCAATAGTGAGTTCTTCAGTCTTCATTGCTCATTATGTGAAGTTTATGTGACCTATTAAGGAACTGTTTTAGATACCTTCTCATTGCCAGGACAAAGCACCCAAACAAACAAACAAACAAACAAACAAACAAACAAAAAAGCAGCTGGTGGGAGGGACAATTTTTTATTTTATAATTTATTTATTTTTTTATATTATTCTAATTTTTACATTCATATTGGTGACTCCATTATCCTCCTCCAGGTCCTCCCCTTTCCAAAGGGACCCTCATCAATGGGGAATGTGGGTCATGCATTATGGAGATAGTCAAGAGTTATGGGGGATAGGCCAAGTCTCTGTGCATAATGCCCCAACTTGTGGCTCTCTCTGTCCCCTCTTCCATGTATTTCCCTGAACCACGTTGGGATCATTTTAGTTCTACTTCAGTGATGAGGTTTTGGGAGCCTCTGTGTCTCTGGATATCTGGCTTAGTAGGAGTTGGATGTTCTCTGTGTTTATCTCCTTCAGCTTTTTACTGGTGTAGTGATCACCAAGAACGCTGAACTCTTGCCCTTTCCCCTGCATTACTCTATGGTTTTAGCTGGGGCCCTGGTGAGGGGTTAACTTTCATGATGAGCTGTTGATCCAAGAGACCTACAAGGTTTCCCAAAAAAGACAGATTTCTGTCAGAGTTCTTAATGATCCACCAAAGGTTAATGGTAATACCCTACTGTCGAAGACAGCATACGTGGGCCAGACAAAACATGGAGAGACCTGGTCTGGGTCAGTCCCCAGACAGTTAGCTAGTCTAGTGCCAGAGGGGGCTACATGAGCAACAGGGGGAAAATGGCTGACATCTGTCTAAACAACTCACAGTCTAAGCTACCCAGCAGGAAACAACCTGACATAATGCTCAAACAAGTGCAGTACACACAGCCATGGTGGGTAACCAACTGCTTTTGCGTTGGCTAATAGATCCACTCAGTGGAATGGAACTCATTGCTAGAACTGGGAAATAAGTCAAAACCATGCACTAAAAATAAGCCCAGTCTCCAAGATCAAGCTCTCACCAAATGTGGGGTAGAAGAGGGCCTATGCATATAATATTCTCTCTAAAATAACTATGGCCATCCCATCTATCTAGTACTACTTCTGTCTCCATTAGAGAATTTGCTTATCTTTTTCAGATGGACGATGAACCTGAAGGTAGGATCAGCCTATCACACCTCACCAGGGAGGGGCAATTTGTATTTTGGCTTACACTTTTATAATGGCCAAGGAAAGTGTGGCATGAGCAGAGGTTGGATGTCACCACTGCCACAGCGGGTGAAAAAAAACAGCAAGAGAATGAGCCAACCCCTCCTGCTGACTTTAACATCCCTAACCCTATCCCCAGCAACACACCTCCTCCAGCAAGCCTCTACCTCCCAAATTGCCACCAGTGGGAACCAAACATTCAAAACATATGAGTTTATGGAGGATATCTGATTCACACAGGCACCATGAGCTGGTCATGTTCTGTCAGTATTATCTCATTGATATGATGATCAGTACCATGTTTTTGATAGCTTGTGTCTTTAGAGGGAGGCAGTGTTACCATCCTTAGAGAGTAAATAGACATTGTAAATTTTATGATAAGGTAAAATTACTTGTATTTCATTGGAGGATAGTATCTTCCTGCCATGTATCTGAAGCATTATCTACCTAATCTGCTCCCCGGTCATCTTTCATATTAGACTATTATTTTAGATCATACGGTCCCTGACCTATAATAGTTGAACTTAGGGTTATTTTAGTTTTTTTTTTTTTTTAACTTTATGATGGTGAGAAAATATTACCCACTCAGTACCCAATTCAGTAGATTCATTACTTAATATTTTGAATTTTGAATTTCACTTGGTCTAACCATATGTGTTACCGTACTCCTTTGCAAAGCTGAGTGGCAGGAGCAAGCACTGGTGCTCAGTCAGCCCACACAATCACAAGGCTGGGATATCCTATAGTGTTCGATGAGCTTTTCCTGAAGAGATGTGACAAAACACTACTCACTCAAACTAGTGCATCAATTACAAACCAAAGTAATGGTTCCATCCAGGTCTAGTTTGATGAACCAGAGATTTTATTAGGCTTATTGGAACATGGGTAACCTCAAAACAGGTACATAACTAAAGAGTCTCATCCTAGCATGAATGAGAGCTGCGAAGATGGAGGTCCCTTCAGCTAGCTTTCCACCCTCTATAGACTCCAGTATGTCCTGAGGACATGTGCAGGTTGGAATGAGGTGCAGGATGCAAATGTTGGAATCTCAGGCGAGGGTCTAATGACCTTCCTATGTGGGAATGTCTTCTGTGAGAGAAAGTCATAAACTCAATTTTGAGTGTCTCTTGTGGATAATCACAGCTTCTCTGATTAAGATGGTCATGACTATTATGTGAGGACAGCATTCCACAACACATATTCTAAAGTGTACGCTGTCGCTCTGCACCTAGATTGCAAGTGCTATAAGTGTAGATTTTACTTATAGCATCTTTAGCTTCAGGTAAGTTATAGGCTGTAACTCTATACCAAGTCAGGGAGCACCCATGTTAGAAGAGGCCTGAAATCTACCCGACACTGGTAGCTTTCATCAAGGACACTACTTGCTTGGGTTTCTGGTCATCTACAGTCTTGTTCATGGATCCACTAAACTTCATTACGGGCCAGACTGGCAAATTAAACGGGGTTGGATGAGCAACATCTCCACTATAATGTTAGCTATTTTAAAAATTATTTATATTTGAGAGAGAGAGCGAGAGAGAAGCAGAAAGAGAGAATGGACACACCGGAGCCGCTAGCCACTGCATACGAACTCCAGATGCATGTGCCACCTTGGGCATCCGAGTTACATGGGTCCTGGGGAATTGAACCTGAGTCCTTTGGCTGTGCAGGCAAGTGCCTTACCCTCTAAGCCAGCACTCCAGCCCTAATGTTCAATCTTTACTGGCAGCCTCGTGCCTAGCATCTTCCTCTAAATGAGAGATCTTGGTTTAAAAGAGGGAAAGATGATTTGTTTGCAAATGTTCCTCTGTTCACTGGCTTGAATATCACAGCTCATACAATATAGTATGCTCCAGTGAGGGGCAGCCCAAAGGATTGAGTAGCTTCTCAGACTAAGTCGACCCAGCTCTTTACGTATCATTGGCCCTCACATGTATGCCTCTAACAGCAATGCCTAGTGGTACTGTTTTCATATCAATGTACTTAGTAACCCTCGTTGTTAATGTCATTGTGTCCAATCATCCTTGAAATATCTGGGTCAGTGGTATTTTGTGTGTGTTCTATATCTGCAAGAAAATGTCAATTTTCATAATGATGTGAGGATATTATTTACCTCAAACAGGAGTGGTTACACAAAATCAGGCTATTGTTAGAATGGATGCCAAATGGATGTACTCAGCTTTTTGGCCACTCTGTGCATGAACAGGAAACTTTGTGAAATTATGTTAGCTGTTACTATTTCTGTAATGTAAAAAATCTTTTTCTGTATGTAAAAATCTCTTACTTTTTGGTTTATACACATTTCCTGAATTTTCATAGTACATTTACAAAAATAGTTTCATAAATGAACATTTTTTTAGAGAAGAAAACTGTTTTCTTTGTACACATGAAAATGAAGACAGAACTGAATTAATGTGACAATAGTATCAAACAAGACGCACACACACACACACACACACACACACACACACATATATTTTTGAGGTTGGGTCTTGCTGTAGCCCAGACCTACCTGGAATTCACTAGGTAGTCTCATCCTGGCCTTAAACTCACAGCCGTCCTACCTCTATGTCCCAAATGCTGTGATTAAAGGCATGTACATACACACACACACACACACACACACACACACACACACAGAGAGAGAGAGAGAGAGAGAGAGAGAGAGAGAGGAAGATAGAGAAAATATAAATCTGCCAGGGCCTCTAGCCACTGCAAATGAACTCCAGATTCACATGCCAGTTTGTGTATCTGGCTTGATGCGGGCACTGGGGAATCAAACTCAGGTTGTTAGGCTTTGCAGACAAGTGATTTAATCACTGAGAAAGGTCTCCAGCCCATATTATTTATTTATTTGAGAGAGACAGTGAAAAAGAGGCAAATAGAGGCAGAATGAGTATGGGTGATCCAGAGCCTCTTGCCACTGCAGATGAACTCAAGTTACATGTGCAATTTGTGCACCTGGCTTTATGTGGGTGCTGGGGAATTGAACCTGGGTTGTCAGGCTTTACAAGTAAAAACCTTTAACCACTGAGCCATCTTTCCAGACTCAAAAAAGATCTTTTCCCCATATATGTCTTGTCTACTCAAACCTCTGAAATCAGAGTATCTGGAGGGTATCATGGGATTAGAGGTGGCGATAGAGAATACAGAATACAGGAAAACTTACTAACTGCTTCTTTGCAGTGCATGTTCCCAACTAGAATACAATCAGAAGGAAAGAAAGGGAGAGAACAACTTCTAGTCTTATTATTTTATTAGACTAAATACACAGTTACCAAAGCAGAACTATTATGAAACTATTAGTGAATACAAAGGGTTACTCTTTCCATTTGATGGTTACATAGAATAGCAAAAACCTAAAATGAACTTAGATGGTGGTACAATTGCAAAGAAAAAGATGACAGGAGCCTCTGGTTTGGAGAAAGAAGGAATTTCACTATTGAATGTTTTACATTTGAGGTGCCACAGGGCATTTAAAGAAAGGGATAAGATAGGCAAACGATTGTGTGGGTTTGATCTCAGAAGAAAAGACAAGGTTGGATACATGGATGGGGCTTGAAGGCAGGTGTGCAATTTTCTCAGAACAAGTGTGAAGATTGAGGGCACCTGAAGCAAAGTGATGTAGGGAGACAGAGGAGAGGAAACGATCCTGAGACACTGAGAAAAGATACTCAGAGAGGCTGTAGAGAACGAATAGAGGTGGATGCCAGTAGAAAGACAGGAGAATTCTGAGGACAACAGTGACTGTCAAGTGCTTTCAAAACTTCAAGAAAAATTCTGGAAGGTTTCCTGATTGAAAGTTGAACATCACTGGTATAGCCAGAATGAAATGTTTAGGTGCAATGATGGGGTCACAGTTTGTTAAAGAAGGATGAAAAGCTACTGAGATGTGAGATAAAGGAGCAAAGGCAATAGAATGTATAGTTAACCTAGGTTTCCTGGGAGACATGGAGGAGTGGAGTAGACTTCTAGTAATAGCTAGAAAGATATGTGTGGTCATAAGTTTTATTTAAGGAAGGGAAGTCTGACAATGTACTCAAGTGGAGTATAGGTAGAATTTAAAGAAACAATACAAAATAGTTCTTAGAAGACTTTATGCATGTATGTAACCAAGACGATATATGAAGAGATTTTTTTTTGACCAAAAAGATGCTAAAAAAACCATCATAATAAGACCTGGAGAGATGGCTTAGCGGTTAAGTGCTTGCCTGTGATGCCTAAGGACTCTGGTTCGAGGCTCAATTCCCCAGAACCCACATAAGCCAGATGCACAATGTGGTGAATGCATCTGGAGTTTGTTTGCAGTGGTTAGAGGCCCTAGCGTACCCATTCTCTCTGTCTGTCTCTCTCAGTCTCTGTCTGTCGCTCTCAAATAAATAATAAACAAGAGAATTTTTTTAAATATCATAATAAGTTAAATGCAAGTCACCACACTATGCAGAATCCAGGACATGGACAAAGAAGTTATTTAAGGAGGTGTTATACTCCATCAAGAAGAAGGTTGGATGGGAAGTGAATTGTTGTAGCGGAGTCAATAGCATATAAAGGAGATGGGGTGAGCTGAAACGGCTGCGATGCTGATCTAGAAATCAAGACATTTTAAATGTTATTACATCCTAACTTCAACAACCTATACTTCTCCATCTAAAAGAAGTTCCTTAGTACTTTAAAAGCATGTACTATGTCTTAGAGTTTGACTAAATCTTTATTTTGGTTTACCTTCAACTTGCACCAACAACATAGCAAAACTATTATTATTATCATTTTATTAACAAAAAATTAGGTTAACAGACATAAGTTACTCCAGGTCACAGGACTAAAAAGGGGAACCAAAAGTAACTAAATGATCCTCATTTCCATTCTATGTTACACGAATGCTGGGAAATAGAAATGCACTATAAACCTATAAACAGTAAAACGCTTTGCACTCTTTTGAGAATAACATCTCCATTATATGTTTAAAGTGATTTTTTAAAATATGGTAATAACCGTGCTACCATGCAAATCTTGAAAATTTATGTAACAGGAGTAAAAAATATCATCTGCGAATATTCAGTATTTCTCACAGAATTTGCATTGATGCATTTTCATTTTCCAGAGACACCCCTCCTCCTCTCACAGCCATCTGGTTTCCTTCCACATCTTGCTATCTCAGCAGTGCTCAAGGAGCAAGCTAGTCTTTCACGAGCAAGTCAGTTTCTTTTTTATTTTATTTTATTTTATTTATTTGTTTGATAGAGAAAGAGAGATAATGCCAGGGCCTCCAACCACTGCAAACGAACTCCAGACGCATGCGCCCCCTTGTGCATCTGGCTAACGTGGGTCCTGGGGAATTGAACCTGGGTCCTTTGGCTTTACAAGCAAATGCCTTAACCACTAAGCCATCCCTCCAGCCCCGCAAGTCAGTTTCTTATTATCCCTGATGTCTGAGGATGAGAACCCCAACAGTGATCACAGCCTTTACCCAATGATATGGCTGAAAACGCGTGTTTACATGGCAGAAAATATTTTCATATACAGATTAAAGAATGGGCCTACAAGGGTGTGGGCTGCTGTGATCCTACTAGGGAAACGAGTGTCTCAACAAAGAAATTGAGCATTTCTCTACTTATAGGGTTCACTTGCCTATTTCTGAGAACGCGAACAAATTTGCAAGGGATGTAGTTCAGAATGCCACAGAGGTTGGGAAGAATCCATGTGACGAATCTTAAAGGGAAACAAGTAGAAGAGTTCTGATAGGACAAAGAGTTGAGGCCCCCTTAAGACTTACTCATTCATGTCATCGTTCATTCAGATTGTACCTGGTCTCTAGGCACTGTTCAAGCAACTGTTGCTAGAGCAGCGAATGAGAGATAAGTATCCTATTATCAGAGTACAAATTCTAGTGGAATAAAAGGAGACCAAAATCAAATCAAAGAAATAAAAAAGCCATTAGTAATAAGTATGCTATGGAGAGTTAAGGTAGGTGATGGGTGGCTGCATTATTTTGTTCATTGTATTTTTTTTGTAAGTGACACAGATCTTATTTTTTATATTTTATTTATTTACTTGATTTGAGAGAGATAGAGAGAGTCTGATATAGAGAGAGGATGGAAGTGACAGGGCCCCTAGCCACTATAAACAAATTCCAGACACATGCACCACCTTGTGCATATGGTTTATGTGGGTATTGAGGAATCAAACCTAGGTCCTTTGGCTTAGCAGTAAATGCCTTAAACACTAAGCCATCTCTCCAGCCCATACTTTATTTAAATTTTTTTTCCTTGTGGGGAAGAAGAAGGAGGAGGAGGAGAAGAAGAAGAGGAAGAAGGGAGAATGAGAATGAATATGCCAGGGCTTCTTGATACTGCACATGAAGTCCAGACATAGGTGCCACTTTGTGCATCTGGCTTAACCTGAATAGTGTGGAACTGAACCTGTGCCATAGGCTTTGCAAACAAGCACTTCAACTGCTGAGCCATCTCCCTAAGTGACATTTAAATAAAGAATACTTTGCTGACTAGAGAGATGGATCAGTGGTTAAAAGCACTTGCTTGCAAAACTTGATGGTCTTTGAGTCCCCAGTATCCAAATAAAGCCAGATAGACAAAAGTGGCACATGCATCTGGAGTTTATTTGCAGTGGCAATAGGTCCCAGAGTACCCATTTGCCCTCTCTCTCTCCCCCTCTCTTTAATTGCAACTAATAAAAATATTTTTTAAAAAAGAATAGGAGCTGAAGAGATGGCTCAGCAGTTAAGGCATTTGCCTGCAAAGCCAAAGGATCCAGGTTCTATTGTCCAGGACCCACGTAGACCAGATGAACAAGGGGGCTCATGCAATCGGAGATCGTTTGTAGTGGTTGGAGGCCCCCGTGCACCCATTCTCTTTCTCTCTCTCTCTTTCTCTCTGCCTCTTTCCCATATATAGTTAGCTGGGTGAACACAGGTAATTTCATGTATAGAATATTTCACCAAATTAAAGTATTCCCTCATAAAGAGAAGAGGGAGACTCTGGAGATTGAGGAGGTCAAGTCTGGAAGAGCTGAAACTTAAAAAGTCACATGACAACTTCCCCAAGGTTACAGGAATAACTATTGAGTGGCTGACAAAGACCAGTGTTCATGAGAAATTGAAAGATTCCCTCCTTAGAGGGAGGATGGAAGTTCAGAAGACTGAGGAAATCAACAAGCCTGGGGAAAGCTTGCAAGACCTCTCTCTAAGGTTATGTGAAGGTGGGAAAGTGCCTGGAGGAGAGGTTCTGACCAACTGAGCTGTCTGCAGGTTGTGCAGTGAGCTTTAGACATGGAGCCTTTGTGACTCCCACCTACGCTGGAGTGGGTTTTTCAGTGATGCAGCTGCCTTCAAGCTCCTGTAAACTGCTCTGTAAGTAACCCCAATAAACTCATTGCTTCACCAAATCCGATTTTGGTACACTCCTATTTTGTTCTGCTGTCTGAGCCTTATCTGGAGTGAATAGATGTGTGTTTTTATCTCTCTAGGGGAAAAAATAAAGCCAAAACATTTCCCACAACATCCCAGAACTTAGAAAGCTGGGTCAGACAGGCTAGCTTGTGGCATGCAATGACACCCTCCAGATAGAAAGGAGAGGCTTAAGAAAGGAAAAGAAAAACAGTGCGGCTGGCAGGATTAACCCAGTTGCACACAAATTGGAAAGTAGAATGTTTCTAGAAAGGAAAATGGACTACAAAATTCTGAACAAGTTTTTGAGGAAGCTATAAGAGAGAGAAAAAAGTTTCAGTTTGTAGATAGTGAGTAGGTATGACGACATGAAGTTGGGTTGACAGACATCTGATCTTGTGGGACTCTGGACCTAAAAAGATATCTGATTTTTATTCTATGTACATAGCAAATCTGTTTGATGATTTTAATTTTTTTAATCCTTATTTATTTATTTGCGAGCAGAGAGAGAGAGAGAGAGAGAGAGAGAGAGAGAGGAGACAGACAGAGAGAGAATGGGCACACCAAGGCCTGTAGCCACTGCAAATGAACTCCAGATGCATGTGCCCCTTGTGCATCTGGCTTACGTGGGTCTTGGGGAATCGAACCTGGGTCCTTTGGTTTTGCAGGCAAGTGCCTTAACCGTTAAGCCACCTCTCCAGCCCCTGTTGGATGATTTTAAATCATTGAGAGAAGTAATCTGATGATTGGGCCAGTCTACCTAAATATATTCTCGTATGCATTCTCACAGGTCAACTAATTTGCTTTCTGCATAAAGATAAATATTTACAAAGTTGGCCTATGATACTTACATGTTTTATTGTTACTGGCCTTAAAGCCTCTAATACTTTCTGTGTATTCCTTGGATGTATTGTACATTTCCTTTTGTTTCTTTGCTTGAAGCTGTTGGCATTTTTAGTGATATAATTTTAAGAATGTCAGCTTTATTTTTATTCCTCCCTGCACAGCACATACTGTATAGCCTCAGGAAACTGTGCCCAGCTGTAAAAAGGTGTTGGCTATTACATTTTGGTAATTCTCAGTACGAGTCTTCCATTTTACAAGAATGCCTGCTGAGGAATGTCTTTGTTTTAGCCACATGGACACCTGGAGTCTTAAAAACATAAGAAATCTGGAATCTGAAATGGGAAAAATATGTTTCAGATGTTGTCACACTTATGTAATAATTATATGAAATGAAAGATATTTAAGCCTTTTCTTTTACATTTATTCTTGACAGTCAGTAAGCATTTAATCACTGCCTGCTGTCATAATAATCTGACATTAACTAAGTGCTCATTGTGTGCCAGATGATAGTCTCAAAAACATTATCTTATTTATTTTTAGCAGCCATGTGCATCTAACCATTGCTGTGTGTGACAGTCACATGTTGGATGCTTAGGATACCAAGTTAATGTATGAAATTGTTAGTCTTGATGAGGTCATACTCTAGGAAACATGAAAATACTTTAATTTACTTTAATTTATTATACTTTAATTTAATATAAATAAGGATCTGGGTTTGAGTTGACTCTAGCTAAGAAAGACCTGGAGCCTGGAGAGATGGCTTCATGGTTAAGCGCTTGCCTGTGAAGCCTACGGATCCCAATTCGAGGCTCAATTCCCCAGGACCCACGTAAAGCAGTGGCGCAAGGTGGTGCATGCATCTGGAGTTCATTTGCAGTGGTTGGAGGCCCTGGTGCGCCCATTCTCTCTCTCTATCTGCCTCTTTCTTTATGTCTGTTGCTTTTAAATAAATAAATAAAATAAACAACAACAAAAAAAAAGAAAGAAATACCTGGGAATACTTGCAACATGGAATACAGCTGACAGAAGTTAACCTGCAGGAAAGAGTTTGGATTTGGACCCAGGAAGAACAGAAATATTTTGCGAGAATGCTTATAGGAATGATTGGAGGAAAACCTGCTGTGAGCTCTCACCCACCTCATGAGTCATATGTGAGTCTTTGGAGGTACATGTCAGAGGCAGAAGAAAACACCTTTGGATTAACAAATGGGGCACAGGGAACCAAAGAGGAAATTGTTATAGTCAAATGACAAAGGTAACTGAACATGTCAATTGATATCCTGCCATATGTTAAAGCACATAACCAAGCACTGGGAATAAACATTTCTCAAGGGAGTTCATATAAGGCAGCAGAACTATCATTCTAGTACCATCTCCCCATCCTTTCCCAAAAGACTGAAGAAGGGAGGACGGGAAATAGCAAGCGTGCTTACTAACTCAGACAGGATAGCTGCAGGTACTTCCTATGTGGTTTGTCTCTGCCTTGCTCCTAACAGTTTTTACATTCTCAGGATGCCCTCTTTTCTTTCTTTCCCTTCGTTCTGCCCCAAAGATTTCAAATTTCTTTTAGGTTTCAACTTCAGATCTATTTCTATTGATGTTCTCTCTTGAAGCTGGCGAAGCCTGGAGAATGTGCATTTGATTTTCTAGAATGCCCTGGGATTCATTTCATAGCTCCTTGCTTTAAAAAAGGCCTTAAGTTCTCACCTAATTTTGCATTTGACATATGAAACTGAGCGTGGCCTCCTCTATGCACTCCTTCTGAGAGCTGTAGTCAATGGTTTGGTTTCCCCAGAGAGCTAATCTGCAGAAAATTGTTGGCCACAGTTTTGGACATCTGAGAATAGCTTTTGTGAACCGATATAACACAGCTATATTATTTATTGCTGTTGCTCATTACTGCATCAGCTGCACTCCAGGTTACATCAAGAGCATGAAGAGATGAAGCAGGTATATATGCTTTCTTAGAATGTTGAAACAAAAGATCCCAAGTGGAAAATCTACATGGAGAACTCAGAAATGTGGCAGGACAGAGTTTGGAAAATAATGTAATAAAAATATAAATCCAGCTTTCTATGATTTAAATTTTAAATGTTTCTGATTCTTCTATACATTTGCTATTTTTATTACTTCATCTCCATCTTGGCAGAAAAAATTGGGTGGTATAAAAAGTACTTCGATGGGGCAGAAACTTGAAACATTGATCCTTGGATCCTGCTCTCTCCACTGAGACTGTTTCAACTAAGAGTACTTAGTAAATGGAAATCAGATTACCAATCAGAAGGCTCACAGGAGACCATCCCAAGGGTGATGGAACTTGGTAAAAGGGCTTGAATATATCTTTCCTCACTCAAGACATTTGAAAAAGTCCATTGAATTTTGCTTCTTTTTTTTCTTAAATTCAGTTTTTCATACTTACATACTGCAATTTAGATCATATGCATCCCACATCACCCTTCCTTATCCACCCCCAGTCCCAGAATGCTGACTGGCTCAGTTGTGTGCAGGTCCTGCACAGATAGCTACAGCTTCTGTGAGTTCATGAGTACAATGGCCTTGTTATGTCCAAGTGACAGCACTCTTCCCCATCCTTTAGTTCTCTCTCTCTCTTTCTCTCTCTCTCGTTTGATTTTCTTGAGGTAGAGCCTTTCTTTAGGCCAGGCTGACCTGTAATTAACTATGTAGTCTCATGTTGGCCTTGAACTCACGTCAGTCCTCCTACCTCTGTCTCCTGAGTGCTGGGATTAAAGGCGTGCACCACCATACCCATCCCCTTTTAGCTCTTATATTCTCTCCATCCCATCTTCTGTGATGTTTTCTAAACCCTGTAGGGAGGGGATGATGTATGTTTTGTGTAGGGCCAGTCACCCATCAGTCACTTATTCTCACCACGTAGTCTGTTATGAATCTCTGCTTTAAGTGCCTCCCACTGAAAACAGAAGGAAAAAGCTTCCTGACTGGTGCTGTCCCCTTCTTCTTACCTCTTCACCTTCTCTGTGATCAAGATTTAATATGTTTTTGAATAATTTGGGGTCCCCATGACAGTTCATAAAAAAGATAGGAAGACTCTTCACTTCTCGTTTTGGGGAGAGGGTGTTGAGGTAGGGTCTCGCTCTAGCCCAGGCTGACCCGGCATTCACTATGTAGTCTCAGGCTAGCCTCAAACTCACAGCAATTGATCCCCTACCTCAGTCTCCTGAGTGCTGGGATTAAAGGTGTACACCACCACACCCGGCTCTGCACAACTCATTTTGACTGTTCCGAGTGGCAGAACAGAAAAATCAATGTGGAATTACCGAATGGCAGCAGAGCACAGGGAATCAGGAATGCAGATTGTGTTAGTCAGGTTCTCTAGAGGATCTGAACAGATAGAATGAATAGGTATAATAAATGGAATTTATTAGATCAGCTTATACAATATAGGCTGGGCAGTCCAACTGTGGTAGTTTGAATGTGAAATGTCTCCCATAGACTCATGTGTATTCAATACTTTGTCTCCAACTGATAACAGTTTGGAAGGTGGAGGCTTGCCAGAGGAGGTGTGCCACTTGAAGAGGGCCTGGAGGTTTATTGGCCTAGTTGCCAGTACTCAGCTAGCAGGCTCTCTTACAGCTAGCTAGCAGGTTGTGACAAGATGTGATGCCCTGCCCCTGTTCTGCCATGAGGAACTTCTCCTGAGATAGCAATATGAAATATACCCTTTCCTCCCATCAACTGCTTTTGGATGGGCGTTTTCTTTCAACCACACCAACAAAGCTGTCTGCAGAAGGAAGAGTGGGAGCAGGCTGGAGGATTCCTGGAGAGCTGCTGGTTTTCAGTCCACATTGGAAGGTTTATCAAGCTGGGATCCAGTGTCTACAAAGGATAATGGCAACAGGGTAGACACACCCACATCAATGAATAGCACAGACAGCTAGGGAAAGGGCCCTGTGTTCTCCTGGATCTTCTTCATATATAGTCTACCACCAGACGAGCTACCTACTCTAGGGAAAGTCTTCCTTCTCCATCAGTCCTTCCTGGAACTATCCTCTGAGACCCCCCCTAAGAGACATGTCTCTAACTTGATTTCTAATCTGATAAAGTTGACAAAAAAAAACTTAACTGTCACATGGATTATCAATAGATTATCATCCATTTTATATGATATACCAGCTTGTGTGTTCTAGTGAAGTTCTAAACAGCACCAGGAGCTTGGATTGGATGGCTAGCTCCCCAAAAGGTTCTTTCCTATGATCATAAGTCCTCCATAGAGACATGGAAGTGGCTTGCCCACTCAGGGTAGGAGGATGAGATCTGAAACTTGAAGAAGCATTTAATGGTTTGTCCAATTTAGTCCTTCAAAGATTATGTGATATACATAACTATAGAGCCAAAAGTTAAGTAGAAACAGGAAGAATGGGTGAAAACATAAACTGAAGTAGAAAGGAGGGCATGGAGCATAAATATAAGCTAGCAGATGACCTCATGGAAACCTCCAGTTTAAGGAGACCTTTCTTCTTTCCCAATTGTCATCACTAAAGTGAGGTAAATGGGAGTCTCTTTTTATGTCTCCTGTGGTCACAGAATAATTGGAAGAAGAAGTCACTCAAAATTTGAATTCTGGGCTGGAGAGATGGCTTAGTGGTTAAGGCACTTGCCTGCAAAGCCAAAGGATCCAGGTTTGATTTCCCAGGACCCATGTAAAGCCAGATGCACAAGGTGGCGCATGCATCTGGAGTTTTTTTGAGGCTGCTAGAGGCCCTACTGCACCCATTCATTCTCTCTCTCACTCTCAGTCTTTCTCTGCCTCTTTCACTCTCTTTCAAATAAATAAAATTAAATATTTTTAAAAATTTAAAAAGTTAAATTTTAAAAATAAAGATTATCTGAGATAATGGTAATGGTATTAGGAGAATAGATTTGATGGAAAGTCCAATTCATAAAACATGTCTTTTTTTTTTTTTTTGAGGTAGGGTTTCCAGGCTGACCTGGAATTAACTATGTAGTCTCAAGCTGGCCTCGAACTCACAGCGATCCTCCTTCCTCTGCCTCCCAAGTGCTGGGATTAAAGGCGTGTGCCACCACGCCCGGCAAAACATGTCTTTTATAAAGAAGTCTACATACAGTAGTACAGGATAGCACATTATCTCCCTGCATCAGATTCAGTTTTAGCTGGCTGGAACATCGTTACCAAATGTGTTGAGTCTTTAGGTCAAATGAGGAAGGATTACCAACTTAAAAACAATGTGTCTTACAATCCATGAATAAGGGCTGACATTATTTCTGTTGCTTTTCTTGAAATTCTAAATGATGTTTTATGGCTTACTTTTAACACATTTTTTGTGATTTATTCACCTACTTAAGTCTAAAATATTGTGGTGCTACAGTAAATTGAACAGTTTTCTTAACATTTTTAGAATTGTGTATTTCTGGCATAGAGTAACACAACTGATTTTTAACATGTTGATCTTTTGTTTTGAGATGTAGTTGAACTTACTAGCGCTGCTAGTCTTTTGTATATTTCTTAGAGATTTCAATACACAAGATGATGCTCTGGAGATAGAGGCAGCATTATGCCTTCCTTTTCAATTTAAATGTTTTCTTAATTTATTTTTCTTCCATAATTTTCTTATGTACAACTTTTACCAATGTGGAATGGGAATTCTTGTTTAGCTCTTAGTCTTTTTTTTTTTTTTTGTTGTTGTTGTTTGTTTGTTTGATTTTTCAAGGTAGAGTTTCACTATAGTCCAGGCTGACCTGGAATTCACTATGTAGTCTCAGGGTGGCCTTGAACTCATAGCGATCCTCCTACCTCTGCCTTCCAAGTGCTGGGATTAAAGGCATGCACCACTACGCCCGGCTCCCTCTACCCATGTTTTTCAGCCCTTACTTGAGACAGGATAGCCAAGAAGTAGGAGTTCAATGTTTGCCTTCCCTTACGTAGAGAGCAAGAGCCAGCTGGAATTGGCTGTGTCAGTTTTGGTAGGTAGGTATAATGCCTTCTCCTCCTCAAAGCTGTTTTCATGGTATATTCTTCCCCAGTCTTTAACTTTGGCAGTTCTAAGTCCAAACTGCTCTGTGTTCATTGTCTCTCATTCCATGGATGTTTTCTTTGTCTTCATTATCCAACTCAAGTCCCACACTAATCATAAGTATTCCAAGGTGTTCATGCCCTGGTCCTTGACTCCCTTCATTATACTTGCTTCTTATAAAAGCCAGCGTTGAGTCTTGTGTTTTTGCCTCTATGCAAATTAGTTTTACCAGAGAAAAAAATCTTCAACCGCAATGGCCAACTGTCATTTGAAATTCATCACTATAAACCATTCATGGGTTCTTTAAGTCCCAGACAATCTTGCATGTCATATTCTCTATTAACTAAGGAGATATTTTGGAATTATTTCTCATCTTGCATACCTTTTGTTAGTCACCTTGAACTGTTATGACAAATGGCTAGAGACATTTATTTCTCATAGTTTTGGGGACTGGGGATTCCAAGATCAAGGTGTCAGGCAGAGCATGTGTCAGATGAAGACAGGTTTTCTGTTTTTATAGATGGCAGTTTCTCACTGAATTCAACACATGATGGAAGGCAGAGACAGAGAACATAAAAATATACATATCCACATTTTTTAGGTGTATCTCTAAAGACAAAGTGATATTCCAAAAGCCTCACCTCCAAATGCTAATACTATCACATGTGAGTTAAGGAGTAAGCATTTGGACCCTCGTATACTTTCTTTCCAGCACTTTTTCTTAGTTGGTGTTTTTGCTTTACATTTCACTCAGAAAGTCTAAAATCAGAAGAAAACATTCACCCAGAATCATTTGAACACATATTCTCTGCTACCATGTGAAGTGAATTGCCACACTGAGTCTCTGGGTTATAATACCCTATTGACCGAAAGACATTAGGACTACTCCCCCTGCTCTGCTGCTGTCAAGTCTTTAGTAGTGTGTTACTCCCATTACTCCCATTACTTTAAAAACACACTGTTGTAACTCTGGATTTAAAAAAAAAATAAAATAAAAACCTTCTGGGGCTGGAGAGATGGCTTAATGGTTAAGATGTTTGTCTGCAAAGCCAGAGTCTTGGTTCGATTCTCCAGGACCCACATAAGCCAGATGCACATGGTGGTGCATGCGTCTGGAGTTTGTTTCAGTGGCTGGAAGCCATGGTGCACCCATTCTCTCTCTCTCTCTCTCTCTCTCTCTCTCTCTCCTCTCTCTTTGCCTGTTTCTCTCTCTTAAATAAATAAAATATATTAAAAAAAAAACCTGTTAACCTTCCCTCCACTGCCAGTTATTGCCTATTAAGCCACACCCACATAGAGAAAGTTGCTTTTCCTCAAACATAACTTTTTTTTATTTTATTTTTATAGGTAGGGTCTCACTATAGCCCAGGGTGACTTGGAATTCACTAGGTAGTCTCAGGCTAGCCCTTCAACTCACAGCCATCCTCCTACCTCTCCTATCTCTGCCCCTGAGAGCTGGGATTAAAGGTGTGCACGAGCATGCCTCGTTTAAACATAACTTTTGTAATTTCTTCTAACTTGAATTCTCACCCATACATTTTGGAATTCTTTTTCTTATCAGGCAAATTTCATTTTTTAGCTTTAATCAATAGAGAAATCAAGCATACCTTCCAATTTCAGGTAAATTCTCTGCTAATCTATTGTAAAAACATTTTTTAACTGTTATTTATTCTGGAAGTACTCATTATAAGTGTTATTATTGTCGACCAGCAAGGAAAAACACTGGCTCTTCTTTCAGCAGTTTTTAACTGAACAATCTTCTTGATTTATTCTGACCGACCGACTCACTCACTGACTCACTGACAGTATTATCACTCACTTCACTTGCCACTCACTGACCCACAGACTCACTGCTCACCTCACTGACTGACTCACTCCCCCTGATGGCTTTGGGGAGCCCGCCCAAAGCTTAAGAAGCCTTTGAACAGCCAATGGTGAATGCAGATAGGTGATGGATCCATAGCCAAATAAGGACTTGTTTATCCAGGAGAGCACTGCGCCATGCATTTTTGAGAGCTCTCTACAGTGGTGACATATGAAGTGCCTCTCTAGGTTCAGGTAGTTGGTTGCCAGCTGATGGGCTTTGGGGAAAGGACTGGATTTATCTTCTTGATGGATCCATAATAAGTGCATTTTTGAGAAGTGGTGACAAATCGGCAGTAGAACCTAGCTAGAAGTAAGTCACAGGAGGTATGTCCTTGGGGCTACATCTTGCCCTGACCCCTTCTTATATTCCCTTTCTCTGTTTCCTGTCCTCTTGGAAGTGAGCAGCCTCTGCCACATGCTTCTGCTACTGTGGTGTTCTGCTGCATCATAGGTTCAGAATGAGCACAGCCAAGGATTTTGGGTGGAGACTCAGAAACCATAATCAAAACAAGTCTTTCTCCGGCCCCCTTAAGTTGCTCATGTGAGGCATTTTCTCACAGGACTATGTTGTCTTCATGTTCCTTGGTTGGTTACTCTTTTGAAATTGAACATAACTTTCTCTAGAGTAAGTATCTCATCTCTTCTCTCTCTGATATATGTTTAAGCAATATTCCCATGTTTTACAAATAATACTTTAGGGGCTGGAGAGGTGGACCAATGGTTAAAGTCACTTGTTTGCAAAGCCTTTGGCCTAGGTTTGAATTCCCATTACCCATGTAAAACCAGATACACAGAGGGGTGCATGAACCTGGAATCTGCAATGGCAGGAAGCCCTGGTGCACCCATGCACTCTCTCCCTTTCTCTCTCTCACAAATAAATGAAGTAGTTAAGAAATTACGTGCTGTAAAGGATCATTTAATATGTTCTTTCTTAACCCTCCTCATTCTGTAAAAGTTTAATATCACATATATATTATCATCCTTGTGGAATTCAATATCATAAATTACAGTCTAATTGAGAATTAATGCTATAATATTTGAGAAGAAGGGAAGTCACCCTTTGTGGAGAGTATATTTTGTGTGAAACATCTACTGGTTTTAGTGGAAAAGGAGCCTGGGATGTAGAGCTACACACTCAAATATGAACTATGGTTGTGGTAATTAAGGCTTCAGCTGCTTAAATGCTGTTTTAACATCCTTGTCCCTTGCTTTTTTAATGTTAAGTAATGTGGATTGAATGCAAAATGTATATCCCTTAGGCTCATGTGTTTGAACATTTGATCCCCAGCTGGTGGCACTGTTTGGGAAGGTTGTGGAACCTTTAGAAGTTAGAGCCCTTCTCAAGGAACTAGGTCACTGGGCACAGAACTTGAGGTTTTATACTCCTGTCTACGCTTTCTGCTTCCTGACTGTGGATGCTGTGTGACTAAGCACCTCCTGCTGTGCCATGGTGGACTGCATCCCTCAAACTGTGAGCCAAAATAAACCCTTCATCCCTTAAGGTGTTTTGTCTTAGGTGTTTGGTCACCACAACAAGAAAAGTAAATATATAGCTCTTTAAAAGTTTAGGGATCATGAAATAATTAAGACTCTCCCAGATGTGGGAACAAATTTCACTTCCTTATGGTCAATACTCTCTCTCTGTTGAACATATGGGCTAGTGTCTCTCATGGGTTTGGTGCTATGTATATGCATATACATTAATATATATTATTAATATATAATGTATATATATAATAAATTTAAATTAATTTTTCAAATATTTCCTGAGGAAAGAAAGCCTTCATTTCAAAGGCAAATATTTAAAATTTCATCCACTAAATAATTTTTGAAAAATAACTATGCTTCAGCTTAGCTGTAGGGAAACATCCTGTGGTAGAGAAATTCTCAAACAAAACTTGGAATTTGGCAAGATCAACGCATATGCTACCAACTATAAAATTTAATGAACTAAGTAGTAATGTTCTATGGCAATGAAGGAGGGAAAGGGATTGACTTAAAGGAAGGAACTGTTTCAAGGAGAGGGAAATAGATTAGTAGGATTCCAATGGAGATGAAATGATGTCAAGTTTTTGGATCAAAAAAAGAGCTGTCAAGGTTCCCAGATGCTGGTCTGAGAAACTACACCTACAAATGATCCTGGGAAAATGTGACCCTTGTGTATGAGCACAAGGACTTCCTTTGGTATCCTTGGAGAACTAGGCCTCTAGATGTGACATAAAGGCCTGCCTCAATGAACCTGGGAGGACGTGGCTCCTGTGTGTGAGGACAAGGACCTCACCCTCAATGTTATTCTATTGGCACTTATGTGTCTCTGAAAGTTAAACCACATAAAAATTCAAAAAACAAAAAAAAGAAATTAACACTCTAGTTTTTGTAGCCTGTTTTAGAATGAAAAAGTCTGTTGCTATTTAACATTTCATATTTAGCCTTCCACATTGCCACCAGATTAATTTACCTAAAATGCACATCCAGCCATGCCAGCTCTCATTTAAAGTGATTCAAAGACTTCACAGCACATGTCAAATAGAATGTTAGTTCTTGAGCTAAAGTTCTTGCTCTCCATAATCAGGCCTTTACATAGTACAGAATCTTCTTTTACTGTCTGATACTTCAAATTCTTACTTGAGAAAAATACTAATTCTTTTTTAGTTTGTAGGATGGGGCTTGCTAATTCCCTATGTTTTAAGTATGACAGTCCTGATAATTTTTATTTTTATTATTTAGTTATTTGAGAGAGAGAGAGAAAGAGACAGAGAGGGAGAGAAAGAGAAGGAGAAAGAGAGGGACACACGCACACACACACACACACACACACACACACACACACATGCAGAGATTGGGCACACCAGGGCTTCCAGCCACTACAAAAGAACTCCAGACTCATGAGCTACCTTGTGCATCTGGCTTTACGTGGGTATTGGGGAATCAAACCTGGGTTCTTTGGTTTTGCAGGCAAGGGCTTCCACTGCTAGGCTATCTCTCCAGCCACTCCCCGCCCCCCCTTATAAAACCAACTCTTTTGTAAATATTGCTGAGATTTGGAGCCAAGACTAAATTCTGTCTACTGATTCAATCTGACAAATCTTTAAAACAATACTCTTTATTATGACATATGTGTTATGTGTGTGTGTATGACTATTTTGTAGATTTTGAACATAATTAACTTTGTTTATCTCAGGAATATATATATATATATGTTGTAAAAAGAGGGCTAGAGTGATGGTTTAGTGGTTAAGGTTCTTGCCTGTGAAGCCTAAGGACTCAGGTTTGATTCCCCGGTACCCATGTAAAGCAAGATGCACAAGGTGGTGCATGCATCTGGAGTTCCTTTGCAGTGGCTGGAGGCCCTGGTGGGTCCACACTGCAATCTAACACCAGTCATATATGCCATCTTTGTGCATGCACCACCTTGTGCATGTGAGTTCTGGGGAGTCTAACCTGAGTCCTTAAGGTTTGAAAGCAAGTGCCTTAACCAATAAGCCATTTCTCTAACCCAAATGTTGGCAACTATTACCCTTCAATATAATACATATGTTTACACACACATATAATTAATCAGTGTACATCTCCATGCATATGTATGCATACCTTTTTTTTTTTTTTTTGAGGTAGGGTTTCACTCTGGTCCAGGCTGACCTGGAATTAACTATGTAGTCTCAAGCTGGCCTCGAACTCACAGTGATCCTCCTTCCTCTGCCTCCCAAGTGCTCTAGCCACTGCAAATGAACTCCAGATTTGTGCATCCGCTTGTGAATCTAGCTTATGTGGGACCTGGAGAATCGATCTGGGATCCTTAGGATTCACAGGCAAATACCTTAACTGCTAAGCCATTTCTCCAGCCTTTTTTTTTTTTTTTTTTGGAATTATACCTAGTGGTCTTGTTCTTTTAAAAAATATTTTCATTTATTTATTTGAGAGAGTGAAAGAGGCAGAGAGAGAGAGAATTGGTGCATAAGGGCTTCCAGTTGCTATAAAGGAACTCCAGACACATGCACCCCCTTGTACATCTGGCTTACATGGGTCCTGGAGAATCGAAGGAACCAAGGTCATTTGGCTTTGCAGGCAAGCACTTTAACTGCTAAGCTATCTCTCCAGCCCTAATGGTCTTGTTCTTAAGCTCTAACTTAAAAAAATCTTATTTTAGGCTACTTGAGTATTTTTATTTTACCATAAAATTTATTTAGACTTTGTTGCAGTCAGGTTTGCATTGCTGGTAGAAATTACCTGACCAAGAGCAGCTTGTGGGAAAAAAAAAAAAAAAAAAAGGTTTATTTTGGTTTATAGACTCGAGGGGAAGCTCCATGATGGCAGGGGAAAAACACAATATGAGCAGAGGGTGGACATGACCCCAGCCAACATAAGGTGGACAATGTGCCAAACACTGGCAAGGGGACACTGGCTATAATACCCAGAAGCCCACCCACAATAATACACTGCTTCCAGGGGGCATTAATTCCCAAATCTCCATCAGCTGGGAACCTAGCTTCACGATACCTAAGTTTATAGGAGACACCTGAATCAAACCACCACATTCTGCCCCTGCCCCTCCATAAACTGGTAACCATCCATGATATAAAATGCAATGAATTCATCCAACTTTAAAAGTCCCCATAGTTTTTATCAATCCTAATGATTCAGTGACCCTCTCTTTCCTGTATTTCTTATACTTCATATACTAGGGGTACCAGTTTGTTAATGCAGGGAGGAATAAAGCAGACTTTGAAGAACAGGACACTCCTTGAACATTCAGGTCCCTTCAAAAGAGTCTACATTCTTCCTGTTGTCCCAGTGCAGGTCAGCTGGCCCAAGCTCAAAGGTTGTAATCTCTCATATAATTGCAGAAGTTTTAGCCCAAAGATATTATTTCTGTGACATATCCCTCTGCTCACACCAGTCAATTTCTACACATGCAACCCTGCACAAATTCTCAGGACATGGGCACAACAGCAAGCCTCTCAAACTGCTTCTAGCCCATTCCAGGCAAAGCTCTTTGTCTCCCTCATAAGCCAAACCTCACAGTCCATAGTTCTTACTGCATTCAGGTCTTTCATCTCTCAGCACTATAGTCCATCAAGCTGTACTTAAGCACTTAAGGTGTCTCTTAGGTCAAGGTTTCAAATCCTTCCACATTCCTCTTGAAAATCAGTTCCCAAAGGCCAAAGCCACACAGTCAGGTGTCTAGCAGCAATCCCACTCTCAGTACCAACTTTACTGTTGTAGTTAGGCTCACATTGCTGGCTGAAATCACCTGACCAAGAGCAGCTTGTGGGGAAAAAGGTTTATTTTGGCTTATATACTCGATGGGAAGTTCCATGACGGCAGGGGAAAATGATGATTTGAGCAGAGGGTGGACATCACCCCCTGGCCAACACAAAGTGGACAATAGCAACAGAAGAGAGTGCCAAATGCTGGCAAGGGGACACTGGCTATAATGCCCATAAGCCCACCCCCAACAATACACTGCCTCCAGGAGGGTTAATTCCCAAATCTCCATCAACTGGGAAATTAGCATTCAGAACACCTAAGTTTATGGGGGACACCTGAATCAAACCACCACAGACTTACATGTTTTTATTTATTTATTTATTTATTTATTTATTTATTTATTTATTTATTTATTTATTGCCTTATATACCACACAGATATGGCAAGCCACCTATTTTGTTCTAGATGGGTTCTGTAATTGTACTACTCAGTGAACTATGCAAATAAGAAAATCTTTGGTTCTTCCATCCATCCTTGCTTGTCTTTTACATAACAGTTTACATGTTTTGTACTTTTGCAAGCATTATCAGATCTCTTCAAGCACTATTATTTCTTGTTGATTTATGATATAAACATTGTCACTGTTTTATCTTTCAGATACATTTTATTCTTTCTTGTGGAGCCACATATCCATTGGGGATCATTTTCAATCAACATTAAGAATTTTATCAAGTATTTCCAAAGGTCTATATAGAACTTATTCTCTCGTTTTCTCTTGGCAGAAAGATCTGTCTTTCCTGATCAATATTTTGAGTGCATATTCAAAAGGTATTAAAGTATAAGACATTTTTGTCTTTTGTTTGCTGTTTTCCTTCCCTTTTTTTCTTAAAAATCTCTGCTTATTTGAAGTTTTTCTATTCCATAGTGGAACTCATCTTTTGTTGTTGTTGATAGAAATAAACTTTAATTGCTGCTTCTATGAAGATGAAGTACACTTTTTTCTGGGGTTGAGGGTTCTGGGGTGTGCATATTAATATATTAATTTAGTGTGGCATTTCCACACATGCATGCAGGAGTTTAGCTGGTCAGGTTGATGATGTTTTATGGATTATTAGCTTTGATTTATTCTGGCTTTGTGCTTTAATGTTCTTCCTTTTCTAGTTTTCTTTACCATGCCAAACAGTTATATTTTTTAAAAAATTTTTGTTGTTTATTTTTATTTATTTATTTGAGAGTGACAGACAGCAGACAGACAGATAAAGAAGCAGAGAGAGAGAGAGAGAGAGAATGGGCATTCAGCCACTGCAAACGAACTCCAGATGCATGCGCCACCTGTGCATCTGGCTTATGTGGGTCCTGGGGAATTGAGCCTCAAACCAGGGTCCTCAGGCTTCACAGGTAAGAGCTTCACCACTAAGCCATCTCTCCAGCCCAAACATAGTTATTTTTAGGATTGTATTTTTCTATTGTTTGTTATTCTGTAGTACCATTTCAATATTTTTCTCTTTTTTCCTGCCTTTTCACTTGTCTTATTTTTCTGTCACACATGTTGCTCAAAGAATTATAGACCTCCAAACCAGTAGCTTACCCCCTAGATAGAGTTCATATTTTTTCTATGGCTGCATGATTTTATGTTGGTGTCTTCATAAATACCAGACAGCTTTACAGAGACTCAGGAGATATCTATTTGCCTCACATTCCTCCCTTCCTCTGGCTAGATAAATTGTCTCCTAACAACTCCAATGCAGTGAGAAATGTCCCTTAGCTTTTCTTGCCTAGTCTAAGCTGTGACAGGCCCTGTACAGTCTTGACAGAAAAACTTAGCAGTTTTCAAAATCTTCTACTCTGAACATTCTGACTTCTGGATGTTTTCAGCTTAGCTCATAGCCACCTACACACTTGGGATCTTCAGCTGACAAATACCTTGAGGAGAAAATACTCGTAGGCTTGTTGCAGTTCCTTCTGCTGTAAAATAGTCTCACAAATAGGCTCAGTCATGTTGTTAGATGACCTACAGTTTTGGGACATAAGACCTGCAAGAATTCCTAGTGCTGGGATGGGGCTACAGCTCAGTGGCAGAGTGCTTGCCTAATGAGAGAGGCTCTGTGTTCAATACGCAGCTCCTTAAAAATAGAAAAGATTTCATGGTGCTGTCATATGCTAGAAGAAGTAGTCTCTGGAAAGACAGCAGGGTCAGCTCAACTGTGGACATAGGTCATGCGTCTCAACTGTGTTCACTTGACCTTATTTTTAGGCTTCCACAGTAGTTTATAATATGACTAATTATTATATTATATATATCATATATAATAATATATGTTTATATTATATGTAATGATATATTTACATATCATCCCATAGACCTCAGCTCAGGGGGCCATCAAAATCCCCAGCTGGCTTGCCTTCTTTATACAGTCTTTCTCTGTTGATAGAAACTCTGATCCTTCCAATTGGAAAATGTACACAGTACATGGAACAGCAGCAACATTACTGAGATATAAAAGAAGTTTGTCCCTTCTGGTGTTCATTTGTTTCTCTTCAGAGTAAAATACCCAGCCCTGTTACTAACCTGTAGCAAACACTGATACATTTTCTGTCCTTATAGATTTGTACTTTACAAAATGAAATATATGGGAATAATGGAGTGTGTCACCTGTTGTCTTGCCTCTTTAACTTCACATATATTTTATATTTTCTACATTGCTTTGTGAATCACTAATGGGTTTTTTTTTTTTTTTGCAGAATACTGTATATATATATAAAATCACAGTTTGTTTATCCATTAAGAAATTGAAACACCTTTGTATTGTTTCCAGGTTTTTATTGATTGTAAAATAAGGCTGCTAGAAACTTTTCTATATATTTAACATTAAAACCAAAATATTTCAAATGATTTTTTCAGACTTATACTTAATTGTAATTTCAGTAAAGTTTATTTTCTCTAGTAGCCTTTGATAAGTAAGTCATAAATGTACAACACTTCACAATCTCCCAATTGTTCAGGTCTGTGTAGTCAGTTGAATTGCAACCTCAGGGTCTCCTCAGCTAACTAGATCTAACTTGTAATGAAGTGTCCAGTGGTTGAGATAGCTAGGAGACGTGACATAAAAAACACTCATCTTTTCTGCTTTGGTATGTGTGTTATCATGTTTTTTTTTTAAAAATATATATTTATTTATTTGCAAGCAGAGAAAGACACAGAGAGAGGGAGGGAGGAAAGTGTGTGTGTGTGTGTGTGTGTGTGTGTGAGAGAGAGAGAGAGAGAGAGAGAGAGAGAGAGAGAGAATGAATGGGTGTGCCAGGGCCTCAAGCCATTGCAAATGAACTCCAGATGCATGACTACTTTGTACATCTGGCTTTATGTGGTTATAGGGTATAGAGCCCAGATCGTTAGGCTTTGCAGGCAAGCATCTTAACTGCTGAGTCATCTTTCCAGCCCAAGTATGATAATCTTGATCTCAGAGGTCTGGTAGGTAATCATGGAGCTTCTATTACAGGAATTAAAACAAAGGCAAAGAGAAAATTTGATGAGCTGAAACAGCAGTTTAAAGATCTGCTGATTGATTCATGGGAAGTAGCCCATTTTTTAAAAAAGTGATAGTAAAATTGTTTTGTGACCATTTAGGTTAAGAAGAAATATATTATTCTTAAATTCTTAAATTCATATTCAACAAAGTAGAAGGTGCTTCATTCTAAACTAAGAATAGTACATTATTTTGGCAATTTACATCTATAGAAACTTGGGAGCTCAGATGAAAAATCAGAATTATAGTAAAAATACCTTTTCAAATCTATGAAATGGATATCATATCTGAAATGTACAGGACTTTTGGTGAAATTGAATAAGAAATCAAATGAGAGGCAGAAAACATACTTTCCAATGCTTGGAATCGTCTTATAATTTTGTAATTTGATAATTTTCAAACTATTCTAGAATCTAGAAGTTTTAATGTTTTGATACCTTGCTCCACCATTTTTCTGTAATTAAACCTGACATTATCAGTATTTTCTTTGATACCTCAGTTATTCATAATGATATATACTATGATCAATTTCAACATTAAATCAAAATTTATGCAGGCAAGGTATTCTGACTTTGGTAACAGCATTACTGTACAGTCTTTTCAACTGAGCATAATGTTAAAACTGGGGAGACTATATTTTTAAAAACTCATTGGTTTGAGGGTTCCTAGATAACATGTAATATAACTCACATTTGGATGGTTAAGGTTTCAACAAAAGAAAAATGTAGATTTTCCATATCCATCTTAGCTCTTTTCCACAGGGTCATTTCTAGTTTATCTTTTGGGAAAAGAGAAGTTAAATAGTAATCAGAAACCCTACTAGCTGGGTAGAAAGAGGGTGGAGTTGGGTGCTTCCCGAATGACTGAAATTTAAGCAACAGATATATAGAGAAAGGGAATGGTAGAACCTGCTCTAAAATTCACATACAAATTATTAAGTCAATGGCTAATCCTCCGTGTGCACATACAGAGAAAAACTTGTAAACTTAGCAGGGCTAAACAGCCTGAAGTCCAAAATACTGAACTGAAATTTTAGCATATGCATGATTCAATTTGATTTTAAAGACCAGATGATATGTATCATTAAATTACTACCATGGCCAGAACATTAAGAGTGACAGCCCAAAGATGAAAGATGAAGGGCAAACCCCAAATGTATGATTGACAAGATCAAGAAGACTCTTTAAGGCTGGATCAGTGATTTAGAAAAATGGAATAAAAATGTAGCCAGATGATGCTCAGAAAGGAAACATAGTATATAAAATATAAAAAAAAGTGCCTAAGAGACATCAGGAGCATGGTGAAAAGTTCTAGTTTATCACCAGTCATGGTTAAAATAATATTTGAAAAGATGTCAGATGAGAACTTCCACAAACAAATGAAAACTATAAATATATTTGAATAGTTTTATGGCTGTATATTTGGAAAATACAAAAGGAGTTATAAATAAATTATTAGCATTAATAAATGAATTAGATAGTATTATGGTATCAAGGTAAACATTTACAAACCAATGACGTTTGTTGATATCTTACTAAGGCATGGAATTTATTCATAGGCTAATCTTTTAAAACTTTAACTTTCTTCCTTTTCACATAAGGACACAATTTAATAAATACCTATCTTCCACTGGATCTACTCACCCTCCCTCACCCATTCTTTTCCTCTCTCTCTCTCTTTAATTTTTCATAGTTTGAATTTCTTTCTTTCTTTCTTTCTTTCTTTCTTTCTTTCTTTCTTTTTTTCTTTCTTTCTTTCCTTTTTCTTTTTTTTTTTTTTTTTTTTGGTTTTTCAAAGTAGGGACTCACTCTAGCCCAGGCTGACCTGGAATTGACTCTTTATTTTCAGGGTGGCTTAGAACTCATAGTGAACCTCCTACCTCTGCCTCCCAAATGCTGGGATTAAAGGCATGTGCCACCACACCTGACTCATAGTTTGAATTTTTATTACTTGTTAACTTATTAAAATGAATTCTCAGTCTGTAGCTGATGCTGTCCTGGACTCACTGTGTGCCTAGGCTAGCCTTTAGTTCATGGTAATTTGCTTGCCTCAGTCACCTCAGTGCTAGATTAAAAGTTTGAGCCAATACACCCAGTAAAATATGTATATTTATATGTAAAACTGGCCATATGAAAACAGCTGCTATTGTGTCATTGCTTCGAGCTGCTCTTCATGTTCTGAAGAATGGGCCCAGCACAGTCTCTAACTTTTCACTATTATAAATGATGCTGCACCGATCACCTTTGTGTATGCTTCCTTTGCACATGACTGATTATTCCCCAAGCACAGACACCATAATTATATGTTAATCTGTTGATGTGTTTTTTTCCAAATTGGATGAAGTTTATTTCTTCTGGTAAAGTAGAAGCTCCACAAGGGTAGAAATAGATTGTGTTTTGTGCATCACTCTGTAATTATTATGTAGCCAAGTTACTTGGGAGAAAGGAATGGGGGAATATTCATTGAATCAGCCTGTAAGGTTGGCTAGGGACATGGTATATAGTTTTTGCACCATACTGAAATTTCTGAGAGTGTTTAAGTTGCATTTATGCCATCATGAAGTCATAGAATATGTATTGTTGGGTGACTGATAAGATGATCTCAATTCAACTTGGATTGTTATCCTTATTCTTAGATGGCTTTTTAATCTTACTGAGCTTTTCCAAAGACTAAATGGAAGACATTAGTAAACCTTTAAACAAGGTTTCTTTATAGCAATGGGTTCAGGAATCCATATGAACACGAGATCGATCTCTTTGTCCTTGCACAATAAAAGGAATGTAGGACTTTTAAAAAAATCAGTTAAAATGGAAAATGTCAGAAACAGAAGGCAGAACAAGGTCTTTTTTTTTATTGACAACTTCTATACTTACATACAAAAAGTGCATGATATTTCCCTCCCTTCCCCACCCCCTTTAGAACTCCAATCTCCATCACATCCCCTCCCTCTTTCCATTAGTCTCTCTTTTAATTTGATGTCATCATCTTTTACTTCTATTATGAGGGTCCAGCGAAGGTATTGCTAGGCACTGCAAGGTCATGGATATCAAGGCCAATTTCTGTCTGGACAGTTGCATTGTAAGGAACAAGGTCTTTGAATATCTCAAAGAACTGTCTTGAGCACTAAATGCAGAAACACCACACTAATAAATCAAGTATGAGCAAATGGTCAAACAGTTACTATGTGTTGGAGAGAGAACCATCTCTCTACAAATACCCAGCTATTAAAGACCTTAGTTTTGCAAGTTAGGTTATATTTACTCTTTTTTTTTTTTTACACACTTTACACTCTTACACCTGTGCTGCAAAAATTCATACCATGTATAGGTTGCTGATTTCTCAGTATATAAATAAATGCTTAGCATAAGTTGGTACTATAAAAACTATCAAAAATCTCAACAATGGAACTGGGTAACATGCTGTCATATCAGAATTTTGCTTTTGAAAATGTTAATGAGTTTGCCATTAAGTAATAGCGGGAGTACTAGTCCTAGAATCCATATGTTTGTTAGCAGCTCTCCAGGTGTCTGAGTAATATAATACCATTCATTTGAATCTCTGCATAGTTAAGCCATCTGGTACAGTTAAGTACCAGAAACTTTATAATTATTCAGGATTCTGTGCAGTAGAATGCCATTTGTGTTATTGGAGTCTAAATGGCTGTCACAGACAGGCGATAGGTAGGTCTGATAAAGTTCCTAACTATAGGTAGAATTGATGTTCCTATTAGTAGTGACTCCTTGGTATTACTTTCATTACCCATCAATTCTAACCTCTTGTAAATAGGATATTACTCACAAAATCTGCTGTCTCATTTCTTTTTGGTTTTCACATATTTTGTGATATGGCCCTTTGATGGTAATATGTCATATAAACATACATACTTTGCTAAAAATCATAGACTTACATATAAATTGTGGTAGTATTATCAGAAAAAAAAGAATCGAAAATGATTCTAAATAAACGTTAGACTTTTGTATTAAAATAAAGAATCAGGAGTTTGAGAAAAACGACAAAAATCTTTGATTTTTTTTTAGTTCTAATAACTTAAAACAAATATGAGTAAAGATATATATCATAGAAACAAGAACTACCAGAAATTCAGCAGTGCTCCCGTACACAGTGTACAACATAGCTTCCTTAGTGTTTAGCACATTTCACTGGGAACATAGTAGCCAACATTGAAAGCTAACCTTTCTTCCCTTGTAGGAGGTTCATTGCCAGACTAAGGTTTATTTATTTACTTATTTACAGGAAAGAGAGAGAGAGAGAGAGAGAATATGAATGAATGGGCCCATCAGGCCCTCCATCCACTGCAATCGAACTCCAGACACATGCATCACCTTGTGCACCTCGCTTACATGGGTTCTGGGGTGTTGAACATGGGTCCTTAGGCTTCACAGACAAACACCTTAACCACTAAGCCATCTCTCCAGCCCCAAACTAGGATTTAATGGTCATTCAAGAAATCTTGACTGAGGCTGTGGCTTGTGCTCTATGGGTAGTACTAAGTAGAAGTGTCATCCCACCTCTGGGCACTGCTTTACTGTCCCTGCTTTACTGCCCCCTTCCTTTGTTGGCTCTGTGAACTTCTGATTGCTTCAACCTTTGCAGGAGCATCTGAGGCAATAAATTCCAGAATTAGGTGGCTAAAGTTTCTTAAAACACACATATAATAAACACTTAGGGAGCCTTTTTACTGGGTAAGTTTCCCAGCATTAAGAAAACAAAAAAGTCAAAAGCAATAACAAGGGAAACTATGCTGAAGTAACCTTCAGCCTGGCGACTATGATGGAAATGTGAGTAAACTGCACAGTAAAAGATTAAGTGTGGGCTGGAGAGGGGACTTAGTGGTTAAGAAGCAGAAGCCCTTGCGTGCCAATTCTCTCTCTCTCATAAACAATAGTGTTAGAGAGGAGAAAAGTGTTTTGGGAGCACATTGGGAACTAATTCTGAAAAGGTTTGGGCAAGGCTTTCCAGAATAAGAAGTACTGGAGACAGTTGCCCAAAAGTGACTTGATGACTCTTCTTAGCTGAGCAAAAAATCATTTTAAGAAAAACACAAAACAGAAGCTCCTAAGGAAGGTATTCTATTTTCTGAACTGTGTGATCCTTTTTGGTGTTAAAACACCCGTTGTATGTGTTATAGTTAAACACTGTGGAAGTAAAATAGAATAGTTTTTCTCAGGAAAGAAGGTGATTGACTTTAGCTTCAGGAATCTTATCAAGTAGCTGCTTAAAACATCATGATGATTTAATTTTAATACTCTTGATATAGGTTCATTTCAGAGACCATTTGTTGATGAAGTTGTCTTTTCTCCAATGAGTATTTTTGGCACTTTTATCAAAGATCAAGCTGTAGCTGCCTGGACTTACATCTGGATCCTCTATTCTATTCCACTGGTTTACCTGTCTGGTTTTGTGCCAGTACCATGCTGTTTTTGTTACTATGGCTCTGTCATATAGGTTAAAAATCAGATTTGGTGATACTGCCATCTTTATTTATTTATTTATTTATTTATTTATTTATTTATTTATTTATGCTTTCTATAGGTCAGTAACCTGTGGTCAGCCAAAAATATTGCATGCAAAATTCCAGAAATAAATAACTACTAAGTTTTAAGTTGCAAGTTGTTTCAAGTGGGGTAATGAAATTATACCTTCCTATTGAAAGTAATTCACTCTTTTGTCAATAAAATCCATACTTTTCACAGTACCTATCCATTTGTAAGCCATTCCATAATATACTGTCACAGTATCACTGTGCTTGTGTTGGAATAAAAGTTAATGAAGTAGACTAATGCTATGTCACTTAAGAAGGTGAGTGTTAAAGATGCTGAGAGATCCAGAGAAAGCCAAAGGAGACACACCATTCACAAAATGTCTATTACTGTATAATTGTTCCATTTTATTATTTTATCATTAATTTCTCATTATGACTAATTTTAAAATTAAGCTTCATTAAGTGTTTACATGTGTAGGAATAATGGATATTATATATAGGATTTAGTACTCTCCATGGTTTCAGGCATTCCCTGTGGAGGTCTTAGGATATATTCTCTAAGGATAAGGAGAGATGACACGGTTTTTCTTTGAATGGTGATGTGCATATGTTAACTCTCTAATGTTTAAGACCAAATTTTACACTTAATTTCTTTAAAGAAAATCTTTCCAGACCATGATCATCAGGACAGTTGTTTCCTGCTACACATGTTTTTCATTCCACAATCCCTGGAGCCTGTAAGTATGTTAACATGCATAGCAAAAGAAACTTTGTAGATGTGATTTGAGATAATGATCTCATGCAAAGAGTTTTTTTTTTTTTTTTTTCTGGGTTATCTGAGACCAGTGTTATTAAATGGGTTCTTTAAATGTAGAGGAGGTAGGGAGAAGGAATGTTAAAGTGATATAGGAGTGAGAAAGACTAAACCAGCTACTGCTAGCTTTGAAGATGTTTGTTTGAGTTTTTCTATACACCAATTCTGTGGTAACTTGTGACAGCAGCAATAAATCAATACAGCAATATTCTGGTCATTTAATCATGTATAAGCTTTTGATTATGTACTATTTTAGCTTTTAATTTGAGTATCTCTCTACAAATAGATAAAGGGTTCTTTAAACTCCATGCTCTGACAATAATTCTATTTCTAAAATTAGCAGTATGTGCCCTGTAGCAAATTATTTCACCTCTTGCAACTTTAATTTTATTATTGAAAACTATAGTTAGTTATAAAACTTAATGGTAGGAAATTTTGTGAGGATTAGTAATGATAAATTCTTTCCATGGTAAAATTTTCTGACTTGAAGACTGACTTTAGTTACTTGAACAACCTATTGATATTAAATTAACTGTACCGTAAATTACTCACTTTCACTAAGTTAACAAAACACACATCAGTTTATAAAATCTTAAATAACTAAAATAGTTATTATAGTAACATTTGATATAACCATTATATTTCCTCTAAGACTACCTGTAGTTCTGAGTGTAATTTTATTACTACTCTTCCATCACTGGGGTGAGAAGGATTGTTGGGGAAGAACTTGAATTAGAATCTGATTATGGAAATGAGAGAATGTATTATACAAATCTCAGTAGTTACTTGTAGGAGCTACACATTGACAGTAAGCGTCTGCATCACCATCCCTTGCCCCTTTATAATAGCTACCACGTGAAGCTACTAATCATTACATATGCATGTGTTGTGGGATGACTTAGTATTCCACCATTGTTAAACAACACCCAAGATAATCAACTAATAAGATGGACTGTAATATTTTGCTTTGTAGTTATATATGTTTTAGTTCATTTTCCCTTGAGTCTGTTGCTCTGGGCAGCATACATCATAGTTACTCCACATGTGGTGAAGAATACGTGTTCGTCTTGTGGAAGGTGAGAACGAGAGAGAGTGAGATAGTGACACACACACAGAGAAAACACAAACAGGCCAAGGTCCTAATATCTTCTATATTCCTAGTGACCTAACTTCCTTACACTGTGCACTACATCCTAAAAGTTCTGAGAGCACAAACCTTCAACTCATAGATGTGTGGTTAGCAGTCAATATCTTTTAAAAAATTTTTTATTTGTTTATTTGCAAGCAGAGAGAGAAATAGAAGAGAGGCAGACAGAGAGAGAGAATGGGCATGCCAGGGCCTCCAGCCACTGCAAACGAACTCCAGATGCATGTGCCCCTTGTGCATCTGGCTTACATGGGTCCTGGAGAATTGAACTGGGATCCTTTGGCTTCGCAGACAAATGCCTTAACCGCTAAGCCATTTCTCCAGCCCAGCAGTCAATATCTTAACAATAGCGCTGTATGTGCTTGGAGAGGAAATGTATGGATGGATGTTATACTATGTATGTAAATAGATATGTGGAGAATGTTGCAGGTTGGCGACCAGAGTGTTTTAATCTTATACCAAGTTTTTTTTTTTTTTTTTTTTTTTTTTTTTTTTTTTTTTTTTTTTTGGTTTTTCCAGGTAGGGTCTCACTCTGGCTCAGGCTGACCTGGAATTCAACTATGTAGTCTCAGGATGGCCTCGAACTCATGGTGATCCTTCTATCTCTGCCTCCCGAGTGCTGGGATTAAAGGCATGAGCCACCACTCCCGGCTTATACCAAGTTTTTAGGTACATCAAGTCACATTCTTAACTTAATGTATGAATAAAATGAGAACACTTACTGAATAGGCAGAAAAAGTGAGGTTCGATGCATAAAATTATGCCTGTAGCACAGAGCTTGGTACAGAGAATGTGCTGAAAAAAATACTATTTTTGATGATTGGATGTTACATTTCTTCTGACTTCTTTTAGTTCCTTTTTGGGACAAGCATCCAAGAAACTCAAAATAAATATTCCTTCCCATCAAAAATTAAATTTTTAATTAGGATGATAAAATATGAATGATAAAAAATGAATGAAGCACAATTGAATATATCATTACAATAAAGAAATAGGGGCAAATCTACATTTTTGTCAACAATGAATTATTTTTGATTAGGATTAAGAAATAGTTTCTAATATTGACATCTTTGTCTCAAAATGTACTTCAGGGTAGAATTTTACATATGTCATAGGTACCTGATGTTTGGAAAACATGTATTTTAATTTAATCTTTAAAAAATGTTGGGCTGGAGAGATGGCTTAGCAGTTACAGCGCTTGCCTACAAAGCCAAAAGACCCAGGTTCAATTACCCAGGATCCATGTAAGCCAGATGCATAAGGTGGTGCATGCATTTGGAGTTCATTTGCAGTGACTAGAGGCTTTGGTGAACCCCTTTTCTCTCTCTCTCTTTTCCCCTCTCTCTCTGCCTCTTTAGTGTAGGTGCTGCAGTTGCTTTCCCATTGCTGGGACGAACACCTGACCAGAAGCAGATTATGGAAGGAAAGGGTTTATTTCAGGCTTACAGAGTCCAAGCATCATCTTGTCAGAAGAAACTGGCTCAGTTTTATATACCCATAACAGATAGACGCTACTAACAGCAGCAAGTGCCAGCAGCCAGAGGTAAAACACACTCTATATACACCTAGTAGGGCTGGACTAAAACATCCACCCCCAATGACACTCTTCCCCTGCAAGCTACTGGAGACTTAAGAAGGAAGCTTAACCTTAATAATCAAAATCCCTTGAGGGTATATGGGGGACAGACATTTGTATCCAAACCACTATAATAGGTGAAGGAATAAAAGAGGTGAAGATATTTAATTTCAAAATATGATTCAAGGTTGCCTCAAAACTGGTTTCAAGTTTGTGTGAGGCAGCTTTCCATTACTGTGACCATATAAGGCAGAAAGTTAAGGCTCATCATTTATGAAGTATCCGTCCACAGTTGGCTCTGTTGCTCTAGGCATAATATTATGTCAGAAATATGTAGAGCTGTCCACAGAGTGGTTCACTGGGTCTCTTAACAGAGACTTATCTCAGCAGTTAGGTCAGCATAACTTAGGAGCTAGGGTGCAGGACTCTCAACAATTACCAAAGCTCTTCTGCATCAGTGGCTCTGAGTTCTTATTTATTTATTTGAGAGAGAGAGAAAATGAGGGAGAGAGAGAGAGAGAATGAATGGGGGACACCAGGGCCTCCAGCCACTGCAAATGAACTCCAGGCACATGTGTCCCCTTGTGCATCTGGCTAACATGGGTCCTGGGGAATCTAACCAGGGTCCTTTAGCTTTGCAGACAAACGCTTTAACTGCTAAGACATCTCTCCAGCCGGACTCTGAGTTCTTTGTCTTACAAACTCATGAAGGAACCTTAAAATGAACGATGAGTTTCAAAGAAGAAACTTTATTATAGATACAAAGCAAGTTTAGAGATAAAGCTTACATTGAGTTTACTGAGAGCAAAGTAAACAGCTCTCTGCAACAGAGAAGGGACCTAAACAAGCCCCCAGTGAGTACCTTTGTCTAGTGATTTATAAGACTTTCTGGCGAGGGAAATAAGTTGGTCTTTAAAATGACGAACTGAGATATGAAGAAGTGTAGTTCCAGCCCAGTCGTCAATTCCCCAGAAGGTGTCTGTGGATTTCTCTTCCAATCAGGAAACTGGATGCATTCCTCACTGTCTTGGTGACTTGGTCGGGGAGGCGTAAGCACACACTTGGAAGCTTTGCAGGTAGATATAAAACAGAATCAGGGCCAGAAATGCAAGATGGGGAGGTTTAACGGGGGTTGGTCAGTCCCAGAGCCCAGTCCTTTTCTGGTCAGCTTGGCTGTTTCCTACCTGGCTGCAAGTCTTTTCTTATTCTTCTCTTATGTTGACTTCACTGTTTTAACCCTAACATTTGCTTTAGCCATTATATTCCCAAGGCAAAGACAAAGATAAACTGGTTGCCTAGGGGTAGCTGAATCTTACCCAAGAACATGGAGCAAGGTTGCTGACACTTAAGGGCCTTTCCCTAACTGCCTGGCAACTCTCTTCCTCTTTGTTTATATCTGTGACATGCAAGAGTGGAAGAGAATGAGAAAGAGAGGAGAGAGAGAAATGGAACAGACTCCACAGATCTCCAAGGACATCATGACTCCAGAGCCCTAACTTCCTGCCAGCATCAGCAGCACCCCACTCCCACACCCCTACTGTACATTCTACTTGTTTCCAGTAGCCTTCAACACACGAGCTTTTAGGGTACAAATAAGATCCAGATTTTACAGTTTTCTAGATCGTCCCAATCTAAGACATGCTCTCATGGTATTGCTAGACTGAAACGGAAGCTCTTTTCTGTTAACTGAAATTCCATGTTTAAAATTTTCTAAAAAAATATAGAATTTGCTGCCTAGCATTCCGTATCCTCCCCATATAAACCTCCCACTAGTCTTCCTCACCATATTTTATTATTATTCTACTGTGAAATGGATATTCATAATCTGGTCATTCCTCCATACCTGTCAGCTTTGCATCTGACTCACACCATGTCTGTATTGAACATGTCCAAATGTTTTCTCATGTCCCTTCTCTGCAGATAGTACAATATGGTAATTCTGTACATAGAGATTACATTGTACTAGATGTCGTAAGTAATTTAGAGGTGATGTAGGTTCCACATAAACACTAACCTATATAATATAAGGGGCTTGAGTATCTTTGGCAAATCCTAGAACTAACCCCTGAACAGTGCTGGGAGGTGGAGTTGTGTAGATCTATCCAGCAACAGGTGACTTCTCTCTGTCCAGTTCAGAAATGTCTTGCCTCTGTGATGTTTGTCATGTCGCTTTCCATACTTGGATTATTCATCTGTATTTTTCCCCTTCAGATTCAACGTACTTTTTTTTTCTTTTCTTTTCTTTTTCTTTTTTTTTTTTTTTTTTTTTTTTTTTTTGGTTTTTCGAGGTAGGGTATCACTCTAGCCCAGGCTGACCTGGAATTAAATATTAAATATGCAGTCTCAGGGTGGCCTTGAACTCATGGCGATCCTCCTACCTCTGCCTCCTGAGTGCTGGGATTAAGGGCATGCGCCACCACGCCCGGCTTTTCAATGTACTTTTAAAGATCACTAGTTCCATTTCTTTAAAACTTTTCCTGGTTACTTTGAGATGAAACTTATACCTCTTTTGTAGCTCCATTAAAGTCCATGATCAATCTTGTAGAAGTTGTCATATTCTGCCTTAAATTATGTGAGTTAGGAATTCTATCATTTTTTTTTTTTTTTTTTTTTTTTTATTTTACATTCAAACCACCATAATGTGTATGTGCTTTTCTCTGTCAGCTGCGTAATCAACCTAGAGAAAGACTACACTTTCCCTTCAGGACATCAGACACCAGGGAAGGGTGCTGATATGCAAAATATTAATCACATCCAAAGTAATATGTATTTCCATGGTCTGCCCCATGTGGCTGCAATGGAGGTGGGATGATAACCTGTCAACAACAAACAAAAAGGAAGTACCTTGATATTATACAAAGTGTATGCTAGGTAAAACACTGGAAAAGAAAAATGTGTCCCGTATCTTCAAAACTTATTTTTTTGGTCTTCTAGGGAGAAACTTCTTTCATAGCTATCATCTCACTTTCTTTGGTGACCAGTTTTCTCTCAGATACTGGATTCTTAAAGATCCGCTCTAGGCAACTGAGCTACCTTATGAATCACAAAACAAAATACCTTTATACGTGACAAGAGTCTATTTGGAGAATTAGAGCTGAGGTACCACTGATATATTCTATGCTTGTGAGTACCGTTTTGTGCTTTCTGGGGAGCAGAAATAAGAGCGGACACCAAAACTGAGGACTGTGCAGTATGGACACTGTGAAAAAAAAAAAAAAAAAAACTAGAACTTTCCAGACAGACATTGTATGTGAAGTAAGACTCGAGAGATTTACTGGTGCGGTGGAGAGGTGTTACCAGAAAGGTGTGATCCTTCAGGTAAGTGTTCGTCCTGAGCAACTGGATGAATGGTGGCATTATCTGCTGAGCTCAGAATTATCAAACGAGAAGCATGTTCACTGGGAATGGAAATCAAATCTGCTTTTCACATGCGAACTTTTAGATACCTTTGACATGCACCTGGAGGTGTTGGACAGGCAGATGGATACTCGGGTATGGTATTCGGAGGAGGGGGCAGGCAGTGGGTTAGCACTGGGCTGTGAACGTTTAAAGACAGTACTCTAGAGCCAATCACTTAAGGAAGATAAAGAAGGCAAAATGAAAAACTCTCACATTGAAGTGTCAGAAAAGGAGAAGGTGCTAGAAATTGAGATCAAGAAGGAAGGGAGGGGGCTGGAGAGATGGCTTAGTGGTTAAGGAGCCTGCCTCCTAAGCCTAACAACAGTGGTTCCAATCTCCAGTGGTTCCAATCTCCAGGTCCCATGTTTAGCCAGATGCAAAGTGACACAAGGGTGCAATGCCGCACTTGACCACAAGGGGGCACACACATCTGGATTTCGTTCACAGCAGGTGAGAGGCTGCTGGTGCACCCATCTCTATCTGTCTTCCTCTCCCTCTCTCTCTGTCTCTCTCTGTGTCTCTCTCCAAAAAAAATTCATGAAGTCTTAAATACATGTTGTTCTTGTTCTTTAAAAAAAAAAGAAGGAAGGGAGGAAAGAAATAAAGGAAGTATGTGTAGTCCTATAAGTCAAATTAAAAAAAAACCCTATTTTTAATAGGCAGAGTACTCAACTGTTTTACATAAAATTTATATTTACTATCTATTTCTTTAGGAGGCTATCTAGGGATATATAACTTTTCTCTGACAATACCCTTTAACTCTGTTTGTTAATGTTGCCTAATTTTCAGAGACTAGTAAAGCATGACCTCTGAGAAATTCCAAGGAGCTCTAAAGAAGCTACTGTGCATGAGCATGGTGTGAGATTAGACAGCTTCTGCTCAAGGACTCAGAGATTCTCGTCACGGAAGCATAGCTGTATTTGTAGTACCCAGAGGAACACATCCTGCAGGCTGACAGCCAAAACAATGCTTGACACTGATGATGTTCCATTCCAGTCAGCAAACCTCTGGAAGAACTCTAGTGAGTGTCTGGGATGAGCCTATACTAAGTCTACAAAGAAGAGAAACATGTATTGTGATCTTTAAGCCAAAGCCAGAGATGCTTATTATGAACAATACTAGCTTGTGAGAATGCCCTGGACCCAGTACCAGAAATAAGTTGCTACCCACAGTGAGCTGTTGATCAGAGAGACCTACGTGGTCCCCAAAACATGACAGGCTTCTGTCAAAGCACTTGATTTACCTACTTGCGGTAAAAGGTAAGACACTATTGCTGAAGACACCGTATGCTGCTGGCACAGAACATGGAGAGACCTGGCTGGAATCTGGAAGAGAGCCAGTTAGCCCTTCTAGTGCTGGAAAGCACTCCATGAGCTACTGGGGGAAAGTGGCCAACAACATTTGGAGCAACCAAGGATCTAAGCTACTCAGAAACAAACACTCTGACAAAATGTTATGACTTTCATGGTTTTGTTTCTTACCTGTTTTTAAAAGGTAAGATTGATCTTGTGATCTCCTAAGATAAACACACCAAGAGAAGATCAAGAAAACAAAAACACTGTTCCTGGGCCTTAGTTTTTCTCATCGAATTTAATATATTTTATATATTAATTTATTTGAGAGAGAGAAAAAGGAGAGAGAGAGAGAATGGGCGTGTCAGGGCCTCCAGCCACTGCAAACAAACTCCATATGCATGCGCTCCCTTGTGCATCTGGCTTACGTGGGTCCTGGAGAATTGAACCAGCATCCTTTGCCTTTCTAGGCAAATGCCTTAACCTCTAAGCCATCTCTCCAGTCCAGCTTTTCTCATCTAAAAAGCAAAAGCAGAATCAGATAATTTGTAAGGTTATTTATAAAAATTAGCTTTGAAGCATCCGAAAGGAGAAAGTAAGCTTATTCAACTGAACACACTGGCAGACAAAATTAGGTTTGATATTTTAGGAAAACCAAATTTTATGGAGGCATTGATTGTTAAGTCATAAATATTTGTAAATTATTTGAGAAATTAACAAGTTGCTTTTGAGGATTAAAGTGGGTGTAATGAAACCAATCATATGATGGCTAAGGCAAAAGCAAAAGGATTATAGATGCCAAGTTGAGATTTCTTCCCCACAGGATCTACTCATCTTCCTACAAAGTTTTCCAGTATAGAAGCAATTCAATGTCTATTTTTTTCCATGGTGTTAGGAAGTTGTTTCTTTCTATGTGTTTATTAGTGGCATTATTCTCCATACTGGAATGTTATTAGGTTTTTCCTTCCTCAATCAACCTAAAATCTTCAACTATGTCATTATTTCTCTAACAGTCAAGGGTTGGTTTCAAACAAAATAACCAGGAATTAAGAATGGACCAAGTTATCAACTGAAACAGGCTACTCTTAATAGGCTATCACAGTAAAACTAATTCTTTAATACAGTGTATAATTTATTTATAAATCAAACAGAAGCTAAATAGTTCAAGGTACAAGCTGTTCAATAACTAATGGTGTGATTGGTTCTGTTTATCCCTGATTCATAATTTTTATGTCAGATTTCAAAATTGCCCCATAATAAAAGCAATAAAACACTGAAAAAGTCAGAGAGAAAGAGAGAGTGGGTGTGCCAGGGCCTCCAGCCACTGCAACAAACTCCAGATACATGTGCCCCCTTGTGCATCTGGGAATTGAACTGGGGTTCTTAAGCTTCACAGACAAACGCCTTAACTGCTAAGTCATTTCCCCAGCCCTTTGCTGCCATTTTTATAGACCATTAAAAGCACCCATTTCAGAAATGACCTATGATATTTGCTATTAAATAACATTATGATTACTCAGCACCAATATTTTCTAACACATTTGGAGGGCTCTCTTCCAGCTCTACAAAGCATTGTAGATTGTTATAGCTTGTCTGGGATATTACAGAAACACTACCATAGCCTTATAAGAAATAGATTTATTTCTCACAGCTATGGAGGATAGAGGATTCTTATTTCATAGGCAAGTTATCTTCTTGCTGTGTCCTCATGAGGGCCTCTTTTGAGCTTCTCTTTTATTAGAGCACTAATTCCATTCCTGGCAGCACCTCCCTCAAGACTTACCTGTTTCTCAAAGATAACACCTGTAAATATCATCATGCTGAGGATTAGGCTCTGACATATGAGTGGTGGGTGAGGGGGGCTCACACATTGAGCTATCTCATAAATATAAGGAAAACAGTAGCTGTTGCTGATAACTGAATCAAACATTGAAGTTTAATTTTGCTTCAATTAACTTGTGTTTTAATTTCAGTAATGCCATTTCTGTTTATAAGTGAAATACATTTTGACAGTATGCCCAACTTCTCATCTTTGGACAACCAAGAAAAAGTTGCTTCTTGCTGATTTATTTCCAAATGTAAAATTTTAACTACTCCGTTAAATTTAGTCATTTGTTCCAGATAGGCAAAGTCCTTCAAGGCATGTAAACCTGTCATTGTAATATACTATTACATAGTAATTAGAGTGAATACATTTCTATGTAATTATAGTACCAAAGCCTTGTATATCACCAAGAATTTGGAGTGACTTCAAGAATGTCTCCCTTCGTAAAGATGAAATCTACGCCAATTCCTTATTATGGTCTGGAACCATAGCAGTGATTGCATCTTTTGCTCAAAAAACTCTTTTCCTCACATTTCAGTATGCTTATTCATGAGGGAATCCTTTAAACCAGAATGAGGACAAATGGGGCATCTCTTGAGAGCAAGTCTTTGCTCCTTTGTGAGTGTCACTAGGACTGGTGCTCAGGAATCAGTGAGAAGAGAGTGCCACAAGGAAGGAGAGAGGATGCATCATTCCTTTTGCTTACTTCACAGGAATATTGGTGGACCCTGGAAACCTCAGTCACGTCTGATCCTCAAAGCAGCTCCAAATTCCAATGTACTAAGGCCAGGAATTAGGGTATAATTAAAGATCCTGTCATCTTGAAATATTTACTCTTGTCTCCGATGACTCTGGGTAGATTCTTGTTCTATGATTTGTATGATTTTTTGGTGTGTGTGTGTGTGTGAAGGGGGTGTTAAGACAGCAGATATTGCTATATGTCTATATCTATTATCTATCTCTCTATTATCTATCTATCTATCCATCCATCTACTCCAGGCTTCTCTTCTTGAACTTATGATCCATCTTTTTCTGTTTTCCAAGTGCTATGATCACAGGTGCACTCTGTCACATCCGGCAACATCATCTTTAATATGAATGACCTTTCCCTATTTGGATGCATTATCTTAAAAAATCTTTGTTAGGAAACTTATAGAGTCCAGAGAAAAGCCCCCACTGCTCTCTGAACAAGAAGAGAGGGCTTATCTAACAAAACATTCAAATACTATGCATAGCTCCTTTAACCCACTCTTGGTTGGAGGATTGGTTTTGTTTTACAGATGGCAGAGAAAAATAAGGATATACAAGACCCATCAATGTGACAAGAAAAGATGGCCGACTGCCTGACAAGAGGCTCTTCACCTCCACCACAACTGCAGGGATCCAAGGGAAACTGTGGAGGAAACAGGGACATGAGCATGACTCCCACTGCCAGTCTGACAACCAACTCCAGGGAAAGGCAACAGACACATCATCGAATCAGAAACCTGGAGGCTACAGGGAGCTCAACCCTAAACCAGACTGCTAACAGACTCACCAAGGCTCAAGAGGGGTCTGGAAGACTGTAAAAGCCACAGGGTGGGTATAAATATCTGGAGGCAAAGCAGTGTACCCCGCCTCCAAAGACTGACAGAGACCTTATTTACCCAATAGTGCATACCAATAACCCTACTGAGGAAAGCCCTCAGGGAAAATGGTTAGTGGGGCTAGGGGAAAGATATGTAAGACTGCAGCCTCTGTAAAAGAAAAGAAATCAATAAGAAAAAAATACTTTGTAATCCGATTCTAAACTTAACCCCTTATCTCCGCGAAGTCCTGCATCATAGATAAAATTTGGGCATCATAAAAACCACTCTATGTTCTGAAATCTCGCTAGGAGGCCTAACATCCCTGTACACCCAGGGTGATCCAATGCAACTCTGCCCTTGAACACACAAATCTTGTTCTCAAAACTCAAAGGTTAGTGCTATGAAAAAATTACTATATTGAGTATGTGCCAGATATTGGGAAATTAAGGCAAAATATTTAAATTAAAAGAAGACATCTGCTTTCTCCTTTCTCTACTGGTTGACAGAACCGTGTGAATTTTCAAAGATGTCTTCACAAATCAATGTTTCTAGGAGGCCTCTGTCGCCTTCACAAAGGTAATAGCAATCTTTACCTTATTTGTGTTCCTATAACTCACTGTTTATGGCTGTAGGATAGGATGTTCCTTGATGTATTGGAACTATTTGGGCCTGCACCACTGTTTAGAGCCCTATTTGTGCATAGACTCTCTGTTTATTACCCTATTATGATGATTTGTATATGGATGAGTTACTCCCACTGGATTGCTGTTTGCTAAAGAGAAAGAAACAGAAAATGTGGCCTTATCCTTATTATGATCTTGTGCACAGTATAGGCACATAGCAAATATCTTGAAACAAATATCTTGACTCTTTGACTAAATATGCTAATATTACTAATATTGATAAATATTTTGTGCAGTTAAGGCACTTGCCTGCAAAATCTAAGGACCCATGTTTGACTCCCCAGATCTCACATAAGCCAGACACACAAGGTGACACACGTGCAAGATTTCACATGCACACAAGGTGCACACGTGTCTGGAATTTGATTACAGTGGCTGGAGGACCTGACATGGCAATTCTCTTTCTCTCTCTCTCTCTCTCATAAAAGGCCAGTCAGTTAAATGCCAGTAGACAAAGTAAAGATTGAAATTCAAGACAATCAATCTGGGACTGGAGATGTGGCTTAGTGGTTAAGGTGCTTGCCTGCAAAGTCTAAGGACCAAAGTTTGATTCCCTAGTACACATGTAAGCCAGATGTACAAGGTGTCACATGCATGAGGAGTTTGTTTGCAGTGGCTAGAGGTCTTGACTTGCCCATTTTTCTATCTTCCTCTCTGTCTCTCTCTCAAATAAATAAATAAAATATTTTTAAAAAGACAATCAATGTATCTAAAGGCCTCCTAAGGGTGGAGCATAGTTCTAGTGATCTCGATTTCCATTTCACTAACAAGGTGACCCATCATGCACTTTTCCCATGATCACGATGGTCCACAAGAGCATTTTCCATATGTTTAAACACAGCATGCCTGCCCTCGTGTTCTTGCACATGTCACCACTCCAGGAAGAGGACAGACCAGCTTTCTTATCTCCTCCTCACACCATTTTCATACAATTCAAAGAGCAAGCTCTGCTAATCATCGTTGCTCAATCATAATTACACCTTTCATATAGATGGTATATTTCTGTAAATCATTTCTAATAATTTGTATGTTCCAATGTTAACTTCTTATAGATCAAGATGACAAAAAATATGCTTAGTATAGCATGTTGGGTAGGCATACATGAGGTCTTTGTCATTAAGTTAACTTTTCTTCTGTATATAGGCATATGGAAATTACTTAATCCAAAACATACCTTTTTGGTTCAGTACATGATGTCTCCAGCTGCTGTAAGGTGTAGCCTAATCCAGGTTTCAGATATTTGCACATTTCTTCCTCAAATCCATTCCAAAAGCCAAAAGCCACATAGTCAGGTCTCTAGCAGCAATGATCCCACTTGTCTGGTATTAATTTTTTCTAGTTACCTGTGTGCTGCTGGAATAAAATACATGATGAAAAGCAACTGATAGGAGAAATATTATAAAATCTTGATATAATTTTATTTTATGTATTGAATTAAAACCAATTTTCTCCTCTGTTTTCAAATATTTTAAATAAGGATTATACAGTGTTATTATGATAAAATGAATATTATTCAAAATGATAACATTGACATGTGTATTATCTCCTACCTATCACCTTTGTTTTAGATTTTTCTAAGACATTGTAAATGATAATAGAATAGTGTTTTTGAAAAGAGGCATTGGAAGGCAGTAGAACCTGTGATATAAAAATATAAGGGGGAAAATGGTCTGGAGAGATGGTTAAGACACTTGCCTGCAAAGCCAAAGGACCTAGGTTTGATTACTTAGGACTCACATAAGCCAGATGCACAAGGTGGCATGTATCTGAAGTTAGTTTGTAGCAGCTGAAGGCCCTGGTGCACCCATATTCTCTCTCTCCCTATTTTTTTTCTCTCTTTCTATCTGCCTATTTCTCTCTCTCCAATAAATAAAAAAATAAAATTATAAAAAGGAATACTGGGATAGATCCAATTAATTCCTACCAGAGCCCTGAGAGGTAAATGACAAGTCAGACCTGAGAGCTGGGTTAGTGAGAACTTTTATTAAGCCCAGGACAGACACTGAGGGAGGTGACCAACACTTAGCCAGATGGAATGAGGAATTTACAGACACTTCAGAGAAGTGTCTAGGAGTTACAAAATGGAATTTTAGATGGGTTCTTTCCATCCAGTAGCTAAGAATAAATGTGCATTTTAAATTGAGAACAAAAACAAAATAACTGGAAGATACAAATGAAAAATAAGAGATAAAACAATGCATACTCTCTGACTATAAAAAGTCATTCATTAAAAGTTAGTTTTCACAACACAGTACTTGTCACATTCTCTCTGAACTATATTTTACAGATTCTTTTCAATCTCAGAGAAACTAGGAACCATTCAGATACAAAGAAAAGTCTCTGAGAGTGGAAAAGATACAGGATATTCAAGAAAAGATTAAAATACTTTGCGCCAACTTTGGATAGGAGAGAACATTCAAAAGTTCATGGAAAGACATAGTATAATTTCGTCCTCTACAAAGGTCAAATGAATATAACCACTGGAAAGTACAACTTCAGTTACTTGAGAGAAGAGGGAGTGCTCTCAAGCATTGTTAAATGAATGGAGAGCTGGGGGCTGGGCTATTTTGTACCTTTTACATTACATATAACACACCCCCCCACACACATAACATAATGTTTACCAGGATGAAAGATTTAAGTGCTGCACAGTTCTGAGCTATGAATTACCTTCATGATGCTGTATAACTATCACCATTCTACTTGCGGGACGTTTGATTACTTCAAAGAGAAGAATTGGAGCCAGCAAATCGTCACTCCCTCATTTCAACTCTCGCAACATCTAATCTCTGCCTTGTCTGTATAATTTTTTTTTCTGTTTTATGTAACTCATGTAAGTAGGATCGTACAATGCTTGTGGTTTTGCATCTGGTTTATTTCACTCACCATAAGGCATTCAAGGCCCTGTAGCAATTATCAGCACTTCCCTTTTTGTTGTTTAAATAACAACCCATTATATGTATATGCCCTCCATCCAGTGATTTATAGTTAGGTTGTCTCTACCATTTGGCTATCATGTGGTCAAGCCATTATGAACATGGTCATAAACGTATATGTGCCAGCCCCTCTTTCAATTCCTATGTGTATATAGCTAAGAATAGAATTATTGGAAAATACGGCCATTGCTTTTAGTTTTTGGGAGGTGAACAAACTGTTTTCCTTGTTGGCTGTTCCAATCTACATTCCTACCTACAGTCGCATAGGTCCTTGTTTCTCTACATCCTCACCAACATTTGCTAATTTGTTCTTGGTTTATTTTTTTTCTTGATGGTGGTTATAGCTGTGAAATGATGGCACACTGTGCATCTGGTGGGACATTTTTCATAATGGCTTCTGGTGTTCAGCATTGTTTATGGTCTTATTGGCATCTGTAGATCTTATTTGGAGAAATGTCTCTTTAAATCCTTCACCTATTTTTGATTGAATTGGTTTTTGCCTACTTGTGAAGATTCTTTGTATATTATGAAAATATTTCCCCTTAAGGACCTCTTCTTAAGAATAAGATGAGTTCACATTCCAATAAAATATTGAATCTGATGAAATAATGAGCTTTAAAATATCTTTATTGATTTAAGTACCATACATTTAGCCACTTTAGGTGCAAGATTAAGTAATATTAGCACATTAACAGTGATACAACCATCATCACTATCTTTCATTAGAATTTTTTGTTATCCATAGAATAAGACCCCATGCCCATTCGCCTTCATGTCCCATCACCATCTCTCCTCACCTGTTCAGAAGCACTAAGCTATTTTCCTTCACTAGGTTTGCTAATGTCATTTTTATAAACAGAATCATAGAATCTGTGATTTTATGTGAATATCTCTTACCAAGCTTTATCGGTTGCTATATCAGGACTTCATTTTCATAATGGAAGTATATTATTATACATAGTGTGGATAGGTCACACCTGTATCCACTTATCATTTGACGGGCATTAAATTTGTATTATCATGAATAGTATTTAATGTTGACATGATCTTTTACACACAAATCTTTTCTGAGTTTGTGGACACATGTTTTCAATTCTCAGTACATATATATCTCTATGGAATTGCCAGGTCACAGAGTAACTTGATGTTTAACATGATATACAAATGCTTCCCAAAATGACTGGAATGCAGTACATTTCCACATGCAATGCATGGGTGTACCACAGTTTCCACATCCTTGTTAGTGCTTTTTTTTTTTTTTTTTTCCTGATTAGTTGATTTTAACAGTCCTTGTGGGGGTAAAGTTTTATTTCAGATTTGGATTTCTCTAATGAAATCATGTTATATAGGTGTATTTTGTTCTCTTTTACATCATCTTTGCATAAGGGTCTGTTTATATATTGTGCCTATTTTAAAATTGGGTTAAGCTTTAACAATTAAGTTATAAGACTTTTAAAATATATTTTCCTAGAAATATCATCAATTACATTATTATCAAGCATTTTATCTTTTCCTATAGAGTACTTTTCTTTCTTGATAGTAGCCTTTGATGCACATGTTTTTATTTTAATAGAGTACTTTTTAATTTTTTAATTTTAATTTTTAAAATTATTTTATTTATTTTTGGAGAGAGACACAGAGCGAGAGAGAGAAGAGGGAGAAGGAGACAGAGATGGGCGCGCCAGCAGTCTCTCAGCTGCTGTGAATGAAATCCAGATGTGTGCGCCCCCTTGTGGGCAAGTGCAGCATTGCGCCCTTGTGTCACTTTGTATCTGGCTAAACATGGTTCCTGGAGATTGGAACCCAGTTCTTAGGCTTAGCAGGCAGGCGCCTTAACTGCTAAGCCATCTCTCCAGCCTAGAGCATTTTATTTTTAAAATAATTTCTATTCTTGGAATCTGAGAATCCATTGCTAAAGTTCAAGATTTACTTTTGATTTTCCTGATAGGATCTTTTTAACTTGATACTTTAAAAATATTGTTTATTTACAAGGAGAGAAAAAGAGAGGAGAGAGAGGAGAGGAGAGGAGAGAGAGAGAGAGAGAGAGAGAGAGAGAGAGAGAGAGAGAGAGAGAGAGAGAGAACTATAGTCTTCTGCTATGCTACATGCTCTGCCTTATGCATAGAGTTTTACATGGGTGCTGGGGAATTGAACCTGATCTGTCAAGCTTTGCAAGCAAGCACCTTTAACTGCTGAGCCATCTTTCCAATGTTTTATAGTCACTTTGCTAATGACTTTTGGAGTCATATTTACATATGGCATAGTGGAAGGTCTCAGCATTACTCATTTACATGAAAGATATTGAGTTTTCTCAGTGTTATTTGTAGAAAAGATAGTTCTTTTCCCAAATAATGGATTTTGTGTTCTTGTCACAAATCACTTGACCAGAGAGATGCATGGACTTATTTATCTATTTCTAGATGCTCAAATCTGCTTCATTGATCTGTGTGTTTATATCCATTCCACTGGTACCTTGTTTCATTACTGTACTTTTGTAGTAGTTTTTGTTTTAGATTTTATTTTTATTTATTTATTAGAGACAGAGAGTGGGGGGAGAGAGAGTGAGAACGGGTACACCAGGGCCTCTAGCCACTGCAAACAATCTCCAGATGCATGTGCCACTATGTGCATGTGGCTTACGTGGGATATGGAGAATCGAACCAGGGTCCTTAGGCATCCCAGGCAAACACCTTAAATGCTAAGCCATCTCTTCAGCCCTGTAGTAGTTTTTAATTGGGAAGTGAGATTCCTCCAAATCCTATTTCTTTTCCAAGACTGTTGAACACTTACCATTCTATATGAACCTGTGGATGGGCTTTTCCATTTCTGAAAATGTTTTTGACAAGGGTCACATAAAATTTATAGCTTGCTTTAAGTACCATTTAATATTAGAAATATTACCTTCCATCTGGGCATGGTGGCTTACATCTCTAATCTCAGCAGTTGGGATGCCAAAGTTAGGTGGATCCCTAAGAGTTCAAGTTCAGCCTGGGTTTCAGAGTGAGTGTCAGGTCAGCCTGGGCTAGAGTGACACCCTGTTTCAAAAAAATTTTTTTAAGTGTCTTCCACTATATTAACATGCCAGTCTTGTGATATAAGTTAGGAAATTCTTTGGTTTGGATGTTAAATATCCCCCATCAGCCTATATATTACAGGATTGGTCCCCTAGTTATTGGCTGTGGAGTTTAAAAAGGGATACGTAATAGGAGGAGGGGTTAGGTTATTAGGAGCATGCTCTGTAAGGGCATTGTGAAGGTCAGTACTTCTGCTTTATATTCCCTCCATGATGTGTCAACATTTACCACCCCCGCTAAAAGCCAGATGAATGGCGATGCCCAATTTCACTCTTTGAGCTTCAAAAAATAGTGATCCAAATCACCTTCCCTTTGCCTCATAAGTAGGCTTTGCTACATATTTTGCACCTGCATAAAAAGCCAAATATGGCCATGCACACTGGTAATTCCAGTATGGAGTGGGGCAGACAAAGGGGCTGGGGCTTTGTTGTTATGTATTTTAGGTTCCCTCTTTTTTATTTCCTCATTTATTTTTACATGATTAATTTTTAGTGGATTTTTAATTCCTCCTTCACTTTTTCTTGCACTTTAATTATTTTAAATGTAATTTATTTATTTATTTATTTATTTATTTATTTATTTATTATTTGAGAAAGAGAGAGAGAGAGAGAGAGAAGCAGATTGAGAGAGAATGGGTGCAGCAGGGTTTCTAGCCACTGCAAAATAACTCCAGATGCATGCACCACCTTGTGCATCTTGCTTTGTGTAGATACTGGGGAATTGATCCTGGGTCCTTTGGCTTTTCAGGCAAGCACACTTTAACTGCTAAGTCATCTCTCCAACCTCATTTTAATTATTTTACAATGGTTATTTTGTAGATGATACTGAAGAACCTAAGCATCAATGTAGTTTGGCTTAATACCTATTTAGTTTCAAAATTATATAAAAATAGAAGTTGGGGAAATTACTTGGAGTGAATGCTTAAGAAGGACATGAGTTTGTTTGATCCCTAGTGCCCATGTTAAATGACTGGTATAGTCTCACATGTTTGTTAACTACAGTTCCGAAGAGGATGGAGACAGAAAGATCAGCAGGATTGGCTGGTTAGCTAGTCAAACTGAACAATGGCATGAGTTCCCTGTTCAGTGAGAGACTCTGTCTCAAGGCACTGAGCAATACAGGAGAACACTTGACATCCTCAGATCTCCACACATGTGTGCAAGAGGCACACACATGTATACATACATGTACATAAACCACATACACCACACATAACACAAAACCAAACATACTATACACACAGATACACACACTCACCAAAAATACATAAGAATAGTTACTATATGGCTCCATTTTTCTCTAGGTTATTATGTTTTTATAAACTAGGGGAATTAATGCAGATTCTTAAGTTTTTTGAATTTAGCTTTTAATTATGTAGAAAATACAAGTCTAAGTATATACTCAATGCAATGATATTAGATTTTATATTTGCCCTGATAGTTACTAAGTTCCTTATTTCTTCAAATACCTTCAAGTTACCATGAAGAATCTTTACAATTTCAATCCAAAGGATTCCATTTAACACTTCCTATAGGCCAAGTATGCCAATGAAAATATTTCTCAATTTTTGTTTAACTGATAATGTTATAAATGGAACTTTCTTATTTTTTTTTAGGAAAGCCCAACAGACTGGCCTTTTTAATGAATCAGCATGATTACAAGAGAGAGAGAGAGAGAGAGAGAGAGAGAGGAGCCAAGGTCTCGAGCCACTGTAATTAAACTCCAGATGCATGTGCCACCTTGTGCACATGTGCAACCTTGCGCATACATCACCTTGTGCATCTGGCTTATGTGGGATCTAAGGAGTTGAACATGGGTCCAAAGACTTCACAGGCAAGTGCCTTAATCACTAAGCTATCTCTCCAGCCCAATGTAACTTTATGTTTCAAGAAAAAATTTTGTTGATTATATAATTCTGGGCCAACAGACATGAGGGTGTGCATGTTTTTGATAAAAATATTAGTCACCAAACCCATTATGGATCTTCTATATATTATAAATTGTTCTCCTCTTAATATTTTCAACTTTTATGTCTTTGCAGTTTACATTACTTTCAGTTCCACATTTTATGTTTTAATATTGCCTCTTCATTTTGCTTTCTTTCACTGTAGATCTGAGTAAAAGCAACTAAGAGAAATCACACTGCAGACTCAATGATTTTCTGTCTTGAAAGGTCCTCTTCCAAACACATTATTTGCCTATTACTTTAAAAAATATTTCATTTATTTATTTGAGACAGAGGAGAGAAAGAGAATAGGTATAGATATGCCAGGTCTCCTGCCACTGCAAATGAACTCCAGACACATGCTGCTTTGTGCATCTGGCTTTATGTGGGTTCTGGGGAATCAAACCTGGGAACTCAGGCTTTGTAAGCAATTAACTAGTGACCCATCTCTGCAGCCTAGTTCATTACTTTTGAGTTCAGCCTTTGCCACGTTCTCAGTACATAGGCAGAATGCAATCAGTTTCATTGCCCAAGTATCACATGAACTGCCTCTAGCCCAGTTCCAGATGGACTCATTATTCGCATCACAACCCCATTCATTAAACCTTCATTGTTTGCATTTTCATGGTCTTCTAAACTTCTACCAGATTGGCCCATTAAGCTGTGCTTTTAATATTGTAAGACTTTTCTAAACCAAAGTTCCAAATCTCCCCACATTCCTCTTTCAAGCCAGTTCCAAAAAAGCTAAGAACCATATGGTCAAGTTTATCATAGCTGCAGCCCCACTTCTTGGCACTAGGTTTTTTTTTTTTTTTTTTTTTATTAGTTACTTTCTCACTGCTGGGGGAAAATATCCAATCAGACACAGCTTATGGAAGGAAAGAGCTTATTTCTGTTTGTAGTTTCAAGGGGAAGTGTCCATCAAGGATGGAAAAGCATTGCAGGAGCAGGAAACTGGTATTATATCCGCATGTCACTGGGGGAAGTAAAGAAAAATGGATACTCATTGTTTTTGAGACAGAATTTCTCACTGCAATGGAACTGCTTAAGTGGGCTATAGTGGCTGGCCAGCCAGCCTCAGGAATTTGCCTGCCCAGCACTGAGATTATAAGTATGTGCCACATGCCTGGCTTTGCTTATTTGGTTCAGGGACCACACTTACATCCTCATGCTAGTAAGTTATCTGCTTTGTGTGGTGTGCTTGGTGATGTCATGCTTCTGAAACTTTTGTCAGACTCATTCACAGCTTTTCTTTTTTGAGAGAAAGAGCATGAGAGACACAGAGAGAGAGAGCGTGCGAGGGAATTGGCACACCAGGGCCTCAGCCACTGAAATCGAATTCCAGACGCTTGTGCCACCTACTAAGCATGTGTGACTTTGTGCTTGCCTCACCTTTTGCGCCTCCGGCTTATGTGGGATCTGGAGAGAGACTGAATATGGGTCCTTAGGCTTCACAAGCAAGTGCATTATCCACTAAGCCATCTCTCCGGCCCCTTCACAGCTTTTCTTTTTGTTCTCTGAACTGTTCTTTATTGCTTTACCTTCATTTTTAATTTAAGAGGAGAACTTTCATTTTTTACTCATATTGTCTTTACAGTCCAAAGTAAATATTTTAATCATGAATCTAAGTTTAAAATTTTAAAGAAAATGATAGTTGAAGTGGGGATTGAATTTAGGATCTACTTTCAATCTCATTGATTATTATACATCTAACTAAGATCAGAGGTTGAATCCTATTAACTAGTTTGTCAAGTATTGTGTTTTCTGACTCCAGAGTTTCTCTTTGGCTCTCTTTAATATCTTCCCAATTTTTATTGATCTCGCCTACTTTGTAAGATATCTTTGTCATATTTTACTTCAGTTCTTCAGATATGGTTTTGTTATCACTTTGACAAAGATGTTTATGTATTTCATGAGTGTAACATCTTTCTATTGGCTTCTGTTTTTCTTCTTGTCTACACAAAACACCTTTCCCTTGTTTCAAAATTTTTCTCATTGTACACAACTGGGCATTTTCAATACTATAGAATAGAGATTTTAAAAATTAAGTCCTTCTCCATGGCTTTTACAGTTTGTTTTGTCACCTTATTAGTTTTAGTGAAATGCTAAATTCTTTCCTGTGTGAAGTGCTTTGCTTTTGAAGTGTCTGTTCAATTAACTTCAATGAACATGTAATTGGATGGTTAGAAATTTTGTTAGCTAAGTCATTTGACTAATTGAGTCTTATTCTCTACATTCAGGGGCCATATATGTCCTACAGTGAACCGGGAAAGTTATGACTTAGCCCTTCTTCTGTCTATGCAAGGTTTTGATATTAGCGGGCAGGGCCACATTCCCATTGTCTCTTCCTGGCACGTGCACACATAGCCCCGAATGCATGTGCTGTTTTCTAGATCACCACGGAAATGTGAAGAGTTTTAAAAGAATGAGATGGATATCTTGTTTCAGACATCTCCCTTTCATGTTTTTCCCACACTCCAATTTTCCCTGGCATTTATAGCCTTAATACATTTGGATGTTAATCAATTACCTTTGGTTCTTTTCAACAGCTCCTCTGGAAATAGGTTTTCCTCCATGTAACAAGATCCCCAATCAGTTCAAATGACAACGAGCTCTTCCATGGCTGCACTTCCAAGAAGCTCTGCAAATAGCTAAATAGGACTGACCATGGCCCATAAAAGAGGCTTTTTAAGGCTCACCAGACTCACCTGCTCCCCCTGGTGGCTATGGAGGTATTACAGCTTTTCACAGTCCTGGGGTAATAGGGCTGCAGGTTTTCCAGGTGAATATCGAACTGAGAGGTTGGGGGTGGGAATAGGCCACATCAGAATACCATGAACTCTGCTACTCTCGTGTGCATACAGCAACTCCTAGAATGTTTACCACACTTTGGTTAATTGCTAAACTTCTAAAAAGAGATATTTTGACTTTTATTATTTCCCTCCAGTACTTAACTTTGGTTGTTTTCAATGAAATGACTTATTTGTAGAGACACTCGCTCTTCTTTTTGAAAGTAAATAATTTGTTATTGAAACCTTCCAAAGTCTGTTAAAATTTAGCAATAATTAGATGCATCCACCCATGTTTTGAGAAGAAAAAACCTCATGGACTTTTGTTTTAAACCTAAGAAACACATGTGAATAACTAATGTTCCTCAAAATTATTTCTTGTAATTAGCGGGATTTCTCCCAATAAATAAAGAAAAGAAATGTTGATATTTCCCCATGAAGTCCCCTAGGTACCAAGAAACATAGCACCTTGGATATATGCAAGATAGCATTGTCAGTGGCCAAGGACTTGGACTTTCCAGCTCCCATATTTAGCTTCCTGGCCTGGCTCTGTCCCATTACTGTCTTTGTCATTTTGGCTGAAGTATTTAACTTCTCTCAGATGCTTTGCTGCATAAATTTATTGTCATCATAATGTCTATAGTGCTCTTATAGGATTGAATGGATGTTTTCAGTGTATCTCTTATATCATCTGACACTCAACTGCATAAGCAACTTTTATCTAAAATATAAATGACATAATGCTATGTGTTATCCATAACCCTATGTAGAGATCTTCACATAATTTTCCAGAACTGGACAAAAAGTCTTTAGCTCATTTTTAATTCTTTCAATTCCAATAACAAATAAGTGGCTTATATCAAGTGAACAATTAGGATGACAGTCCCACGTAATTTCATTGTAAAGCAGGAGGACGGGGCTGAATCCAGTTTGGTTCAATTCTGGAGATGTGGTTTCTCTTCCGCTTTGCCTGAAACTTTAAAATAGGCATCAAAGACGCTTCATGCAAGAAGTTTCAGGGATCTTGCTATCCTTCCTACTTCATCTCAGCACCTACGATAGTCTATGAAAGATACATTTATTAATTAAAATATATTCAAATTAAGGAATAATTCATATCAAATCAGTTAGCTAAAATCCTTAGTGGCAATTCGATGATGACAGAGAAGGAAAGGGGGGAAAGAGAGAGAGAGAGAGAGAGAGAATTATCTAATTTTAGCCATGTTTGAATCATTGTACTAACAGAGACATGAAGTTAATTATACAATCAAGTTTATAATAAGCAATGGAAGAAAACAAAAGATATTGAAGACAGGATAAATAACAGCTATTCAAGATTGTGACCACACAATTTTGTACCTTCTGTTTCAATAATGTGTAATTGTGTGAGATTTTTCTGGACCAACGATAGAAACAAAGAAATAATTCCATGCAACTGTAGCTTGGTGAACCAGTGAGTTTAAATTAGTTTTAATTATAGGAGCATGAGTGAGGAGTTACTTGCAGGAGGGCAGGCAGCTCATGGGCGGCTACCCTGATGAAAAAAATAATAATAATGCCTCTCTCAACCAAGCATTAACTCTCTCTCTTTCTCTCTCCCATCTCTCCTCCCTGATGGTCAGTTAATGAGCCCAATCTTGTGTCTCCCCTGGTAATCACAGTTGTTGACAGTTCAAGAGGCCAATGGCCATGCCATGCCTGGAAGGACAGCATTCCACACCAGTAATTCTTATTGACCCATGTGTTGTTAAAAAGCACAGAAAAGTTAGTGAAGTGTACAGAAACCTTGAAGGACTTCCACAATGTTTATTTCCTTCTCTTTAATTATAGGAATCTTGTAGATGTCAAGCCAGATGGGCCTTACACTTAAAAAAAAATTGATATCTTAGAAAAGTATGCAATTAGTTTGTAAGCAGTGTTTTCTTTCAGTTACTCTTTTCAGCTACTGAGCAAAAGCTAGGAGCTTGATTTTAGGTTTTCTGCATCACATTCACCCAGGTTTGGGAGGAAGCTAAATATCCTTCTTATAGAAAAGTAACTCACTTTCCTGCAATGATTTTAAGGATGATATCAGTTCGTCAAAAATATAGTACTTGTAGACATGAATTTGTCTTTGAAGAGTTATTATTACCTATTATTTTAAGGATAAAAATAGGTTTAACATGAGATTAAGGTTTGTTAAACAAGAAATTGCATATATAATCTACTCTAATGACACTAACTATTATAATAAGTGTTTTATTAGATTCACAAACATAATAGAAGTAATAATTGTCAATATGATTTTATAAAAGTTATTTAAATCTATAACATATTTTTTCTAGTTAAGATCTCTTGGGCTTAAGAAAATTATTGATCATATGGATTTTTTTTTTTTTTTTTTGGTTTTTGAGGTAGGGTCTCACTCCGGCCCAGGCTGACCTGGAATTCACTATGTAGTCTCAGGGTGGCCTTGAACTCATGGCAATCCTCCTACCTCTGCCTCCCGAGTGCTGGGATTAAAGGCGTGCGCCACCACGCCCGGCTGATCATATGGATTTTTAAAAGTGTGTATGTGTGTGTGTATGTGTGTTTTGTGCATATGTTTATACATGCTCATATATATGAGCACATGTGGATGCATATGTGTGCAAGGGAATGTGTAGGCCAGAGATCAACATCAACTGTCACAATTTATCACTCTGCACATTATTATTATTATTATTATTATTATTATTATTATTGTTATTTTTGTAGTGCTGGGGATTGACCCAATGACCTCATGCAGGCTAGGCAACCATTCTCCCACTGAGCTACATCCCCAGCCTCTCCCCTATTTGTTTTGAGCCTGGGTCTCCTCCTGCACCTGCAGCTCATTGATTTGCCAAGACTACTTGGCCAGAAAGTCCAGGGATTCTCTGTCTCCACCTCCTCAGCAATAGATTATGGGTGCATGCCACTGCACCCAGCTTTTTACACGGGTTCTGGGGATCCACACTTAGATCCTCATGCTTGCATGTCAAACACTTCCAGGACTTAGCCGCCTCTCCAGCCCTGGGTCTAATATGCTTTAAAAACTGTATTTTTCACAGAATTGCTGTTATTTTCTCTGTTGTGTTCTTCTTAGCTGCCCTTCACACCTTTTTTCAATAATTTTATTTATTTATATTTAAGCAGAGAGAGAGACAGAAGAGAGACACACAAAGAATGGGCATGCCAGGAACTCCAGACACTGCAAATGAACTCCAGATGCATGCTCCACATTGTGCATCTGGCTTTATGTGGGTACTGAGGAATTGAACAGCAGTTGTTAGGCTTTGCAGGCAAGCAATTTGACCACTAAGCCACCTTTCCAGTCCCCTCACCTTTTACTCTTGATTTGGAATTGAAGGTGAATAGTGAGGACCAGTTGTATCAATAGTCAAAACCAAAATTGGTGCTTTAATAGGTCATTTATTGTGGAGACTGTTGCGATGTCTACATTTTAAAATATAACTAAATGAAAAAGAAAGGTACACGTGGCTCACACCAGTTCTGACTCAGCTTGCATCAAGCTAAACTTGTTGTTGTAAGTTAGCTTCCCACTTTCATGTAGACAGTGTCTCTTATGAGGTGTGTTCTTTTTAAATTTGTGCCAAGGAAACATTTCCTAGTTTGATATTTGACACTCAAATCATTACTTTTTTCCTGAAGACATGGATAGTTGGTTTTAAACTTAATAAATTTATGTATCTGGAAAGGAATTTTGTTAAAAGCACTAGTATACCTAATTTAGAGGACATGTTTCAAAAACTACATTAATAAGTAGATATCTCCCTTCTTATTATATTATGGTTTCATATGACATACTGTTTTTAATTATTTATTTTCCACAATTCCATTAACATTCTGGACTTACAATTTATTTCTAACTAGAATTCCCAGCAAATTTTTCTATCACAAAAAGTGTCATCACTTACAAAGTCTATTTTCTCCTTGAATGTTCTGAATTTAAAAGAATACTATTGATTTTCATATGAAGGTTTTTTGTTCTGTTTTGTTTTTTCAAGGTAGGGTCTTGATCTAATCCAGGCTGACCTGCAATTCATTATCTAGTCTCAGGCTGTTCTTGAATTCACAGCAATCCTCCTACCTCTGCCTCCTGATTGCTAGGATTAAAGGCATGAATCACCATGCCAGGCTTCTTCTTCTTCTTTTTATTTATTTAATTTTTTTTTTATTTTTATTTTTTTGTTTTTCGAGGTAGGGTTTCACGCTAGCTCAGGCTGACCTGGAATTCTCTACATAGTCTCAGGGTGGCCTCAAACTCATGGCGATCCTCTTACCTCTGCCTCCCAAGTGCTGGTATTAAAGGCATGCACCACCACACCTGGCTTTTCTTTTTATTTTTTAAACATTTTATTGTCTAGCATACTCATGCTTAACAAATCTATATTTTAGATTCTGTTAAAATTATTGGGCTGCCAGGTGTGGTGGCGCACACCTTTAATCCTAGCATTTGGGAGGCAAAGATAGGAGGATTGCCATGAGTTCGAGGTTACCCTGAAATTACATAGCGAATTCCAGGTCAGCCTGGACTAGAGTGAGACCCTACCTTGAAAAACAAAAATGAAAAACAAACAAAAAAAAATTCTAGGGCTGGTAAAATGGATCAGCAGTCAAAGGTGCATGCTTAAAAACCTGATGGCCTGGATTTGATTCCTAGATGTACAAAGATGTTTCAGTGGCAACAGGCCCTGACATGTTTACTCATTTTTTTCTGTCTCTCACCTTTGCAAATAAATGAATAAAATATTCAAAAATTCAAATTATTTTCCCTTTGTCTCTTGGATTTTTTATTGTCAAATTTTATTATTTTGAAATAAGGATAATTTTCTTTTTTCCTTTCAAAGTTTTACTTAATTAATTAATTTGAAAGAAGGAGAGAGAGAGAGAAGAAGAAGGAGGAGGAGGAGGAGAGGAGGAGCCAGAGAGAGAGACAGAATGGGCACCCCAGGGCCTCTAGCTACTGCAAACAAACTCCAGATGCATGTGCCACCTTGTGCATCTGGCTTATGTCGGTACTAGGGAATTGAACCCGGCTTCATAGATAAGCACCTTAACTGCTAAGCCATCTCTCCAGGCCCAATTTTTTTCTTTTGTCTTCACTTAACATAATGACAAATATTTTTAGGGTAAGTTTAAACCCAGGCTATGATAGCTATTAAGCTTTATGTTTTTTGAAGTTTTTTACAGAAACATCATGCAAGGATATATATACCTATATACATAACTTCCTAATTTGTTCATAATAATTGTTAAAGTGATTTAAGGTGACTGTGAAATAATTTTTCTCCATCTTTTTGGCTTTTGTTCCTTAGTAATCTTATCTACTCAATTTACTAATTTTACAGTTAAGATTAATTAAAAAGTCCTTAATAAGTATAGGAAAAAAAAACATAAACTGGATCTCTATGCTCAGTCAAGAACATTTGTGGGATTTGTTTAGCCAAGGTGGACTTTTTATCAGCCCTGATTCATTTTCTTACACCAGATGAGGTTCTTAAAATTTAACTCCGTTCTGGCACTGTTCACCTGGAGATAGACTCAGATCCCACAGGTTAAGGTGTTGGGTCCCCAAAATGTGCCCCTCTCCTTCTTTAGACATCAAATTGGAGTTTTTCACTTGAGCTGCTGAGCAAACAACTACAAAGCAATGGTCCTGACAACTCCGTCCTCGTGGCAATCCTTTACTAGAGTTTCACAGAACTCAGAGCGTGCCTCACTTCCTTTCCCATTTGTTATCAAGGATGTGACTTTGTGATGACAGAGATGCCAGAGCAGGCTTGTGAGGAGGGCACAGCACTCCCATGTTCCTTCTTGGTGCAACCCCTTCCACACATCTGAGCAACCCCTAAACTCCCAGATTCTGTCCCTTTGAGATTTTATGCAGGCTCATTAGGTAAACATGCTTAATTAAATCATGGCACACTGGTGTTCACCTCAACCTTTGACTCCTTCCCCTTGCAAAATTGGTTTTGGAGATGAAATGTCCTACGCGGTTGCATCTTCTGCCCCCCTTCCATCCTCTGATCCCCTGTGAGCTGTGCAACGTCATCTCATTAACAGACTCAGATGTTGTTGAAAGGGGCTTTTTGTGAAAAATGGAAGGTGATCCCTTGACCTTGATTGCCCTCATCACTTAGGAAATTGAAGGAGAGTTTGAAGCTCTTGCCAGGAAATGGGTAAAAATAAGAAAACATATTTATCATTATATATTACAATGGGCCAGCTTAGAAAACAATGGCCCTAATTTGGTCAAAAGTATCCTCCAATTAAAAAGGACTTTATTCTTGAAAAATTACCGATGTTTGGGTAAGTACCATGACAACTTGGGGTGTTTTAGTCTGAAGTTGATCCTAGTTTATATGGGACAATTGTGAGTGGAGACACACATGAGAATCATTAGTTTCAGGATTGTGAATTTTGGAATGTAGGACAGTATGATCTGGAACAGTGCTGGTTTAAGTGATGGTCTCAGATTTGGAGAAGCCAAGAGAAAGCAAACCTCTTTTATCCAAAGGTTGTGCTTGGGACAGGTTTTTCCTGGGAGGTTTTACTTGGATGTATGCAGGATCACAGCACAACCTAAAAGTGCAAGCTGGGGAAGACATGAAAATTGTCAGAATGGTTAATGTAAGTAAGAAACAACACCCATGGTTGTCCTCTAACATATACACAGGCACACACACATGAACCAGTATAAAACATACACACATACATACACAAAAGCAAACAAGGGGCTGGAGACATGGCTTAGTGGTTAAGGCACTTGCCTGTGAAGCCTAAGGATCCAGGTTTGATTTCCCATGACCCACATAAGCCAGATGTACAAGGTGGCACATGTGTCTGGAGTTCATTTGCAGTGGCTGGAGGCCCTGATGTGCCCATTCTCTCTATATATGCCTCTTGCTCTCTCTCTCTTTCTCCCTCCCTTTCTCTCACAAACAAATAATAACTAAATAAATAAAATATTTGAAAGAATGAAAAAAAATTTTAAAAAGCAAACAAGGTCAGAAAGTAGGATCCTAGCATTATTTTATCCAAAACATTTCCTTTTTAATTAATGTGCATGTGTGTTTATGATGGTGTGTGGACAGGTGTGTGTGCATGTGATCATGTATGTGAATGGGGGAAGTCAGATGTAAACTTCTGGGAGTTGGTCCTTTCCTTTGACTTCATTCGAATCAGGGTCTCTTGTTCTTAGAGTTGTTGTTCAATGACAGCCTGGTTGGTCCATAAGTTGCCAGGAAATTCTGTCTCTGCCTAACATCTATCTGTCAGTGTGCTGGGATCCCGGAAGCCCACTATGTTTTCAAGCTTCTATTTATTTGAGAAAAGAAGGAGAAAGAGAGAGAGAAAGAGAAAGAGAGATGGTCACCAGTCCTTTGCCTCTCTGCAAAGGAACTCCAGATCCATGCACCATACGGAGTATCTGGTTTTATGTAGGGACTGGGGATTTGAACCTGGGCTAGCAGGCTTCACAAGCAAATGCCTTTAAGTTCTAAGTCATCTCCCCAGCCCAGCTCCTAGCTCGTATGTGGATTTTGGGGATATGAATATATGAATTTGGGCACTCAGGCTTGAATGTCAAATGCTTTATACCCTAAGCCAACCTTACCCCAAACATCCAACTTTCAACACAACATACAAAATAAAAACAGGAAAGTCTGACCAATATTGAGGGAAGAATTCAATAAACATATTTTCATGTCCATAGGTAGTGGATTTAGAAGGAAAAAATGCTTCAAATAGATTTTGAACATGTCCAAAGAATTAAAAGAAAAAAAATAAGCTTTACAAGTAAGAAGAGATAAATATTATGCCAAAAGTAAGAAATGCTAGATTGAAAATTACGACAAAAGTGAAAAAAACAACCAGAACTATAATGGTAATTTTTTTTTTTTTTTTTTTTTTTTTTTGGTTTTTTGAAGTAGGGTTTCACTCTGGTCCAGGCTGACCTGGAATTAACTATGTAGTCTCAGGGTGGCCTCAAACTCAAGGCGATCCTCGTACCTCTGCCTCCTGAGTGCTGGGATTAAAGGCATGTGCCACCACGCCCGGCTCTATAATGGTAATTTTGATGTGACAGAAGAAGGGAGTTAAATTATCCAGTCTGAAAAATACTAAAGAAAAACATATCCGGAACATGAAGAATCTCAGTGCTCTGGAAGATTGCTTCAAACTTGTCAGCATATGTGCAGTTGAAGACTCGAAATGAGAGCGAGAATGAAAATATAATTGAATAATAATGCAGCAAAACCTTCTGAGGTTTGAAAAGACACTGATATATATACTCACAAAACTCAATAAACTTCAAGTAAAATAAATAGAATAACACTACTGTTTTTGCAACACAGAGAACCTCACAAGCATTTTCTAGGTTAAGGAAGTAACAACAAGGTGAGGCAGTGCTGTGCTGTTCTGCTTTAACATAATGACTAAATGAGGTAATTCTATGAATGAAGTGGATTGGCGTTTGCCCGAGGTTAGGGAATGGGGTGTTTACATAAGATCTAATTAGAGGATAAAAATATCCTAAACCTGTTTTATGTACATATTGTATAACTCTGTGGGTTTATTTTAAATACTTTGATTTGCACCATTGAAATGATTGAATTCTGTGTTAAATAAAATATGGCCCAATAGAAGGGTTTTATTGACAAAAGGGAATGAACATACCCATAGGAGGGAAGAAGAAGAATCTGGGAATGTGACGAGGGAAACGCCTCACAAGACAAAGCAAAAGAAGTCTTCAGACTGAGATGGGACAACTGCCTAGGGTGACAAAAACACACACGGATTGAAGAATGCCTGAAATGGTATCTTGTGTCAACAAGAAGAACAGCATAGATATAGTTTTCATTTTCATGTTTTAATTAATATAAAACACACAAAGTACATGAGACGTCATAAGGTACTTTATTCCTGGACTTACAAATACATACAATGTATATGACAATAAACATATACGGGATGGAAAGGAGAACGAAACTGCTTTTGGTGGGATTAATTTAGCGTTCTGAAACAGAGTACTAAATTCATCTATAGAGCAACCATTGGCAAAAAATACCTTTAAATGGATAGTTAATATGAATATACATAAATTAACATGGACACCATAGAATATGTCTCTAATATAAAACAAGAAAATCAAAGAGGAGCAAAAGAAAAAAAAAAGCCAGAAAATTAGTGCTGTTCTAAACACCTGTAACTGCAGGAGTTAGCCAAAGTTATCTTCCGTCAAGACTAAAGCAGTTTAAGAAAAGCCCGGGCTGGGATGTGCACTCTGTCCTTCTCTGGCTGTGTTTCCTCTGGCACATTACTTAGTTCCCCAGTTTTCCACCCGTACATGGATAATACCTACTCTGTGGAGTAAATGGAGTCATTAGATATAATTAATTTTTGCAGTGAATATAAGTTATTAAAACTCTGCCTAATAATTTTCAGCATCTTAGAAGCAACAGTGATAATGTTCACTGGTATGATAAATGCCACAGTGAGTGGTAATGTCATCATTATGGACTCATTTTTGTTATTTTTACAATCAAATTTTTAGATTGCTATTACTAAAGGCATCTGCCTCAGCATAGAGCAAGGGGGGATTAAGCCTGCTCTCATTGATTTTATGCTGATATCAATAAGACGAATTGCTCTTCATGTATCCAGAGTACTATTCACTGAAGAGTGAAGCTTTTGCATATGGAGGAGTCTGTGTGAGGTGGCAGAGTTGCTTTGAGTTTGTATTGTTCGCTTTGTAACTGTGAGCCCCTGCCCTTGCAATGGACTATGTGTGAAATTAGGCAGTATTTCAAAGTCTTCCTTTCCCTGAGAACTTAAAAGAGGCATCAACTATTCAATAACAGGTGCTAGTGTTTAAAGGCTCTCATGAAAAATATTATGTACAGAAGTGGTCAAAGTAATGGGTGAAATTTTACAATTCAAATTCTTCCATAAAACATAAACTTGTGCTAAAAATAGGTTAAATGTTTAACAAACACCTTTGCAGCTTGAGCAATAACAAATATATGTTTAATGAACAGATTTTTTTTTGGCTTGTGCAGTGCCTGAATATCTGTGGATTTGCTACATTTACAGAATAAATTTATTTCATTTTGCTGAATACCTAATTGGAGGAAATTGCAACCAAATATCATTTAGTAAAAGTCCTTTTTCTAAATTTCCATAAGAAGGTCCTTAATGCAAGCTTGTTGATAGCATATTCTTTTAACTGGGCAATCTAAAGGAGGTGGTGTGAGTCAGGAAAGGGAACATGTCACAATGACTAAAGAGAAAGCTCTGGAACATCCCTTTCTTACCTCCAGACAGAAGATATGCTTTCTGGGGTCTGGCTGCCTCTGACAAAGAATGTCTCCCAAACATGGCTTGTCACAGGGCAGCAGTTCTCACAGACAACCATCCTGTCTGTGTGTGACTGAGGACCTTCCAAGTGCATAGGCCCTCTTCTGCCTGGAAGATGGTGATGCTCTGCTTTCACACAACTGTTAAGTGGTTCTTCTTTTGATGCTGTGGTGCAAACCTTCACGCTATAAAACAATTGCCACATTCTCTTTGTTGTGACCATAGACTATTAACCTTTCATTGCCCAGATTCTTTAACTGTAAGACATTATTACCATAAATTATGACACTTAAGGTCTCTCATAGTGACATTCAGATGGTCCCAAATCCACTTGCTCTCCAGAACCATCTTTTTAAATTAAGTTTATTTTAATTTTTATTTATTTACTTATTAGAGACAGAGAAGGTGGGGGGGTGGGGAGAGAGAGAGAATGGGCACGCCAGGGCATCCAGCTACTGCAGATGAACTCCAGACACCTTGTGCATCTGGCTTATGTGGGTACTGGGAAATCGAGCCTTGAACCGGAATCCTTAGGCTTCTCAGGCAAGTGCTTAACTGCTAAGCCATCTCTCCAGCCCTCCAGAACCATCTTGAAGGTTTCACAAGTACCAAGTTGTGAGCAGCATTGCTCACATACTGAGTAATCTCCTGAACAGGGTTTCAGGCAAAGATAGTCTAATTCTAACGATGAATAGAATTTTTATAACATGCTACAGATGCAAAACTCTCCCTGGTTCAATGACTTCATGTTGTTTTATTGATATGTATAAGAAAGTTTCATTGTCTAGGATTTTGCTTCCTAGCTAAGGCCTAATAATTCTTGTTAGGAGTAATTCAGGGAGAAAGGGAACAGCAGACAATGACTGTTTAAAATGAATAAATAATTTAGGGGTGAAGAGATGACTTAGTGGTTAAAGCAACTTGCTTGCAAAAAAAAAAAATTAAAAAAAAAGCCTGCAAAGCCAGGTTTGATTCCTCTGTTCATACATAAAGTCCCAGACAAAGTAGCACATTCATCTGGTATTCATTTCAAGTGGCAAAACACCCACACACCTATGCATACATGCGTATACGTATGTGCATGCACACACAATTAAAAATGGTTAAGAAACAAATAAATCTGATTAGCCTTCCTGGTAGACATTTGATAATTGTTAATTCTATAAGAATGATTGAAGCTTAAAGCCAGCGTTGCTGGAGACCAACATCCATCCCATACAAGGTGTCAGATATATTTCTAATTGTGCATTAGAGCAATATTTCTAAAGTATTTTATTTTTATTTATTTATTTGAGGGAAAGAGAGAGCAGAGAGAGAGAGAGAGAGAGAGAGAGAGAAAGAATGGGTGTGCCAGAGCCTTCAGCCACTGCAAACTCTAGAAACATGCACTACCTTGTGCATCTGGCTTATGTGGGTCCTGGGAAATTGAGCCAGTGTCTTTGGCTTTGCAGGCAAGTGCCTTAACTGCTATGCCACTTCTCTGGCCCTAGAGCAAGATTTTTAAAGGGTTTTCTGCAAGTGACTGCAAGTATCCATGGGTGCTCATAGCCACAGGTAATCTTAGAAAGAATGTTGGAATAGACACAAGCTGAGCTCAGCTTACAGCTTAAATCAGAAACAACCTATTCTCACGTGACTTGCCTTGCATCAAGTTTGCATTAATTTTCTCATCGAAGGCCTAATTAATATTAATTGAAAATTTCCACCATACCAGTTTAGTGGCCAGATATATCTTTACTGTTTCCATGAAATACAAAAAATTATATTAATTAACAACTTATTTCAAAATCAATTAACTTCATGCCTCAGTTCAGAGCTATATGCTCAACCATGTTTATAGCTGCTCAATTCATAATAGCTAAGAACTGGAATCAACCCAGGTGCCCATCATTGGGTGAATGGATAACCAAGATGTGGTAGAGCTACACGATGGAATTCTACTCAGCAGTCAGAAAAAATGACCCAATGAAATTTGTAGAAAAATGGTCAAACTTGGAACAGATCATACCCAGCGAACTCACACAATCACAGAAAGGCAATCACTGTATGGTCTCACTCACCTGCGGCTCCTCACCTGCATGAGCCAGAGATGCTGACATAGTTAATAGGCATCTCGAGGCCTGAACAATAGGGAGGGTATGGTTTGAGGGGAAGTTGGGGGGGGGATACAAAACTGAACCCAAGTGGAACTGGTACCATAGAATCCTATATCCTGGAAGATAGACTAAAAGGTTGAACCCTTGACTGGACCTTAGGGAAGCACCTGAATCAAAGGGCCCTGGAGAGGGTGAGACGAAGCCTAATCTTAACTTTCTCCTGATTTTTTTTTTCTTTCTTTTTCTTCTTTCTTTTCCCTTGGCACTGGCCTGTAACTTCCTCATATTAGATAATATCTATCATGGTAAAAAGTAAGGAAATAAGAATTTATGATTGGTTTAAAATATTAAAATGGATGACACATTACATCAAGAAATCAGATGGGGCTAGGGCTTACTACATGAAGAGTGTTCCTTTTCTGTATTTTTGTTTGTTTTTGAACTTTGTATACAATATATTATTATCATATTCTCCCACATTACTTTCTCTCAGTAGCTTCAACCTTCCAGATACACTAACTGTTAAAAGTATCCTTTAAAATAATTGAAACATATGGATGGACACCATTGTCATTTTTTTAAAAGTCATTTAGATTCCATTTCTTGATAAGTTAATTGCTTTCAGTTGTACTATAAATATTTTATACTGAAAATCCCCTGGAAATTTTTAGATAGTTGTAAGACATTAAGTGATGATTCCCCATGAATCAATCACACCCACCTCTCCTGGCAGTGACATTTCCATAACTATTCTGAGAGACTTCCTGTTGTCTACTACTTTAATTAAGTTCTCTGTCACAGGCAACCTTTTGCATTTATAATCACTTTTTTTGGTACTAATGTTCAGTCTTGTAATTTTTTTGAAGATGCTTTAAGAAAGAAATTTAAATTTAGATGAAAATACATGAGCATGCATGTATGTGACAACGAATATTACTCAACAGGGGTAATGTGTTGATCGAGAAACTATCTTCTGTTTGCCTCAGTAGTAAAGCTTGTTTTCTTGTCCTTGCTTGTAACCTTATTTGTATTTCTTCCAGTCTTCCCTGGGAAACCCATAAACACTTTTCTATAATGGAACAAAAGCCACTGCTCTCTGGCAGCTGCCACACCAGCATCCTATAACTTGTTAAGTGCTGCACACTCTGCATTTCACAGAGCACAGGCTGCACCACGATCAAATCACAAGCTGATCTGATAAAAAGCACCAATGAACACAGCTGCAAAGAACCAGCAGCACTGAGCTTCAAGGACTAGTTCCTCTGATCTACCGTTTACTTAGGTTAGCTGATGCTAAGAGTCAAGGTGGAATGAAGTAAGCAAAATAAGTCAACTTCTTTAGGCGCCAGTATCTACATAGCCAAACTAAAAACCAAATATTCCCATCTGATGGGGACTTCTAGAGCAGCTGGTTCCTGCATATAGTGCCTAAATCTCCTATTCTTATAACATTCCAAGATTTTTTCCATTCCTTTTTTGTTTGTTTGTTTGTTTTTTTTGGAGAGAGACACAGAGAGAGATAGAGAGAGGGAGAGGGAGACAGAGAATGGGCACGCCAGCAGCCTCTCAGCTGCTACAAACAAAATCCAGATTTGTGTGCCCCCTTGTGGTCAAGTGTGGCTTTGCACCCTTGCATCACTGCATCTGGCTAAACGTGGGACCTGGAGACTGGAACCAGCGTTCTTAGGCTTAGCAGGCAGGCGCCTTAGCCATCTCTCCAGCCCTGCATTCCTTTTTACATTTCTATCTCATGCCACTATCCTAGAAGAAAGGATACAGCAACAGCTCAGTGGTTTATAATATCCAAGTACGTAGGAAAAGGCATGGGCCAGGTATCCCAACATCCGTTGGAGTTCTAAATGAACTGAGAATATCAGGAGTCACATGGATGCTTAACTTAATCAGGACCATGCCCCAAGCCAGATGACCTGCCTTCATGTGCACTCTCCCACCTCTTTCTCCTTTATTAAAACCCTTCTTGTGTGTTGGCTGAAACTTCAATTTTGTTTCTTTATAATCTCTTTTATATTCTTAAACTCTTCCAGAAGTGTTGCCTTTACTTTTACATAGAAAATTCCAGGATACCAATGATGTGTATACTTTCCCTGCACATTCCTGAAGTGAAAAGAAAATAGTATTTCTAATCCTCAAGCCCAGGAAAAGGGTAAATTCACTAACAGTATTCTGTAAACTATATGTATTTTTATTCTCTCTCAAACAAACTCTTCAAGCTCAGACTTACAATGCAGCTGTTGTTTGGAGTCCCTCATGTATTCTTGAGGAAGAAGAGAGAAAGTAAAAGGAAGAAATCTTACTACTTGGGGATAAGTTACTAACCAGCATCTTACGTTCTCATATTGGTGAAGTTCCTTATCTCCTTCTGTGGGAGGGCTGGCTGGCTCCCAGGACACAGATCCTGATATTGCTCACTCCCAGCCTTTCACATGGGGAGTCTTGTCTCGGACTGCCCATGTACAGTTCCTTTTTTTTTTTTTTTTCTTCTGGCTCTCCATTATTTATTTAAGAGTACATACTATATATATCCAGCCAGAATAGGATAAGCTCACAGCCATGCTAATTGCTATGCCACAGTAAGAAAATAACTTCTCATATTGCATTTCAACTGCAGCAACACCTTTCTGGAAGAAAGAGTATGGTCAAGGTAAAACCATGGGCCCGCAAGAAGTTTATACAGAGGCACACGGTCGTTGAACCATACTTCAGAGATAGCTTGCCATTTCACGTGGCATTGAACTGGACATCTCTTTGGATGAGGACCCACCCCAGATGGCACCAAAAATCCCCTACATTGACAGCAACACTAAGATTTTGGTTGGGATCACACTGCCCTGTGCGGCAATGCTCACACGTACCAGCACCCAGCATTAGAGGCACTGGCTACCATCGTCATGTGCTGAGTGAGTCCACGTGACACTGGGCACTGAAAGAACCCAGATAACCCACGGAAAATCACAAGGCAATGCACTCACATCCACGACGATGCAGTGAGAGGTAGTGAGAGAAACGAGGTGCTGATGGCCCTCTCATCTCTGGCTGTCTCCAATTCTCAGTCGGCATCCGGTTTCCTATCTCAGAAACTCAAGAGTGTCATGGCAACAGGCAGTCCATCACGTCAGCTCATGTACATTTCTCATCTATCTCTTCTGCCTTGAGATGTTTCATTCTTTGAATCGTTTACAATTTCCAGGTAAGGACTAAGGAGATAGGTCATGGTTTAAAAGCGCTTGCTTGTAAACCTTGCTGGTCCAGGTTACATTCCTAAGTACCCATGTAAAGCCAGATGCACAAAGTGATGCACACATCTGGACAACGGTTTCAGTGTCAAGAGGCCTGGTGCATCTAATCTCCCTCTCTCTCTCTCTGTCCTTGCAAACAAATACATAAATAAATAAATTAATTAAAAAATAAAATTCCAGGGCTGGAGAGATGGCTTAGCATTTAAGCACTTGCCTGTGAAGCCTAAGGACCCTGGTTCAAGGCTAGATTCCCCAGTACCCACGTAAGGCGGATGCACGAAGTGGCGAATGCATCTGTAGTTTGTTTGTAGTGGCTGGAAGGGAAGCCCTGGTGCACCCATTCTCTTTCTCCCCCCCTCTCTCTCTCTCTGTGCATCTTTCTCTGTTTGTATATTTCCTGATCCTGTATATAAAATAAACAAAATAAAAATAAACAAAAATTAAAATAAAATAAAATTCCAAAGTAAATCTTCTGAATGAAGCTTTCTCTTAATCTGATTCCTTCAATAAGGTCTATATCTCGATAAAGGAAATATTCACAAGTTCCTGAATCCTAAGGTTACGGAGTATAGCGACCAATTAGTATTCCTGATTGCCCAGGCCTTGGCCAGCTTTGCCTTTGAAAGTCAAAGGTCTGGTGATGCATTCATTCTTAGGAAAACCAAGAAGGTTGGTCACTGTGACTTAAGAAATAGTACAAAATTTCTCCCTTTTCTGATGTTTATCGGGTATGTGTATAACCACAGCTTTTTACATTTAAATTCCACTAAGCAGGGCCAAGATACCTGCTGTTACATCATTTGGTGCTGAATGTCAATTCCCAGGTTCCCCAAAGCTTTTCTTTGTTTTCATTTATTTATTTGAGAGCGACAGGCAGAGAGAGAGAGAGAGAGAGAGGGAGAAAATGGGTGCACCAGGGCCTCCAGCCATTGCAAATGAACTCCAGATGCATGCACCCCCTGGTGCATCTGGCTTACGTGGGTACTGGGGAATGGAGCCTTGAACCAGGGTCCTTAGTCTTCACAGGCAAGCGCTTAACCGCTAAGCCATCTCCACCCCTCCCCAAAGCTTTTCTGAAAGGGCCACATTTGACTCAATTAAGGGGAACTCTCTTCACCCTCTCCTCATTTGTTCCAGAGGAACAGGGGAAGCTGTTCCTCCCCATGCACATGGGACCAGCTTCTCCAGAATAGCAGGTGATGTGGTAATGCTGGTTTGACCCAGGAGATCTAAATCTTGCCAACACCCCGCAAATGTGGGTGAGCATGTTGCTTAAAATATGGAGCTTCCTGAAAGAAGTTGTGGTCTTGTTGACTTTTGAGACCTTTGCCAGTATATTAAGGAAATAAGAATCGTAATATTTAATGTTTTACACTGCTAGACTGAGACATGAGGTTAATATTCTCAATGGCTCTATTGCTACTTTCTCAAAAAAAAAAAAAAAAAAAAAAAAAAAAAAAAAAAAAAAAAAGTCCTTCTGGCCCCAAAGTTGACTGCCACTGAAACGTATAAAATCCGCTTTTGTGACTTGAAGGCCATCTGCTCTTTTTCTCTGTTTTATGCACACCACATTTGTGTGATCATTAGAAATGGTACCCCTATCAACAAAATCCTACTTTTGAAAATGCTCCTTTTTGTATTATGACGCAGCATGTTGTGATTTCAGGAAAGTATTCTCTTCTTTCCCATTGCTCTTCTGTTTACATTTCTCACTTAAGTACAATATGTAATTCAACAAAATAATAGCCCACTTTTCAGAGAAAGATAAAGATGCATATTGAGATTATTTTAGGTGATGTCATTTTTTTGACCACAGGGAACCTTGTTAAAGTTTATTTTTATTTTTATTTTTATTTCTTTTTTTTTTTTTAGCGCATTGAGTAGCCACCTTCAGCAGCTTTCACACAGGAGCATCAGAACACTCAGTGTAAACTCTCAGATCAGAAGATGCACCGCGGGTCACTTGCACAGTGCATATTCTCTCCCTCTCGCTTCTCTCCTCTTTCCCCGTTTCTCTCATCCTCTCTCTTTCTTACAAAACCTCGTCTGAAGAAGCTGAATATGATGAGTTCTATACAGATATAGACGTGATACATCCATTTTTCCTTTTCTACATTTCACTCATGGTTACTCCACTTCAATCTCTGGGGAAAAAGACATTTTTAGAATAAATCCTGTCAATAATTTATTTGTGAGAAAACAACAGTGTCTGGAAGGTAGTGCCAATGAAACAGGTAGTCTTCAAACATCTGCAGACAATAAATTATTATTAGCCACCTGTTACATCAAATTTTCTGATTCTCAATTGTTACCAAAAAGCCCAATATTAACTACAGGGCTGGAATCCAAGCAAATGGTTAACTGGTTCTTTGAGAAATAGTTATGGATCAGGACTACAAATGATTCAGGAGGAAAACACCCAGATGCTTTCACTTTATAAATGTTATGATGATAGCTAAAGCACGTGCTAGCTTCCTTTACCTCAACGTGGCATTGTTTGAATCCTATGTGAAGAACTCATCAGGAAGTGTTAAAACTAAGGATACACAATGTAAAAACGCATGCGTTATTTACCTAACCAAATTCTCAAATAATTTCATAGGTGCTAAACCGTTGTAGAAAACCACAAACCTCCTGTGCCTCAAAAGGTGAAGGATCACTTTCACTTATTTACATACATGGTCTGGAACCTCATCTTGATCGTGTTTGATATATGGCGTTTGACAAATAAACCTCAATGCCATGCTCTCTGCTTAGCAGCAAAGGAATATTCTTTCTCTTTTATTGTGTGTATACATTGTGTGTGTACATGGTGTGGCATTACACAAGGGCATTTGTATATAAGTACATATTGCACATTGACCATATTCCTCCTTCAGCCCCCTTTCTTCTTCTCCACGAATGAGAGAAAACATATGCTATTTGTCTTTCCGAGACTGGCTTAATTTGCATAATATGATTATCCCCAGCTATATATATATTTTCATGCAAACATAACTTGCTGGTTATGTTTGTTCAACAACTGGTTGAAAAAATTACAACACACACACACACACACACACACACAATTTTCTTTATTCTGTTGCTGGTTTGTTTCATAATTTAGCTATATTATGAATAGTTCCACAATAAAGATTGCATATTGATATATTGACATAATGACTTGGAGTCTTTTGGGTAAATACTGAATACTGCTATATATGGGACATATGGAAGACCTAGTTTTAGCTTTGTGAGGGATTCCCATAATGATTTGCACAATGGTTGAAATAGTTCACAGCCTCATCAGCAGTGTATAAGGATTGCTTTTTGTATATCCTCGCCAGCATGTATTGTTATTTATTGTCTCAATAATGTTGTTATGACTAGGGTGAGATGGAATCTCAATGTAGTTTTGATTTGCAGTCTCTGATGTTAGCGAAGTTGAACAGTTTTCATATGGTTGATGGTCACTGGGAGTTCAGCTTTTGTCAACTAATTTCTTGTTTAACTTTCCACATTCTTTTTATATTCTAGGTAGTATTGCTCTGCCAGGTTGCTGTCAGATTACTGTCTCCTGTCAGATTAACTAGCAAAGACTTTCTCTAGTTCTGCAGTCTGTCTCTTCACCTGCTTAGCTTGATTAGGTATTTCCTTTGTTGTTCAGAAGCCTTTTAACTTCATGTGTTTCCATTTGCTATTTTTCTGGGATTATTTCCTGAATAATTAGTGTCCTATTCAGAAATAACCTCTTGCCTATATATATATCTTGAACTGTTTTCCCTACATTTTCATGTAACTGTTCTAGAGTTTTGGCTTTAAATAATGTGTTTGGCTGTTTTGGAGTTTAATTTTTGTACAATATGAAAGAGAAGGATCTAGTTTCATTGCTTGCATGTAACCATCATGTTTTTTAAAAATATTTTATTTTTATTTATTTATTTGAGAGAGAGGTAAGCAGAGAGAGAGAGAGAGAGAGAGAGAGAAAGAGAGAGAGAGAAAGTGGGCACAGTAAGGCCTCTAGCCACTGCAAATGAACTCCAGATGCATGCGCCCCCTTGTGCATCTGGCTTATGTTGGTCCTGGGGAATTGAACCTGGGTCCTTTGACTTTGTAGGCAAGTGCCTTATCTGCTAAGCCATCTCTCCAGCCTGTAGCCATCCTGTTTTAACAGCATCAGTTGTTGAAGATGTCTTTTAATCAGTGTTTACTATTCACATCTTTGTCAAAATCAGATGGCTTTAGCTGCATCGGTTTATATTCTCAAAGATTATATTCTGCTGATCTGTGCATTTGTTTATGTGCTAGTATCAAGCTTATATGGTTCAGGAATGCAACTTGTTATCAGGGATAGCATTGTTCTTTCTATCAAAATTGCTGTGGATTTCTGGGATCTTTTGGGCTTTCATATGAATTTTAACACTGTGTCTTCAATTTCTGTGATGAATTTCAGAAATTTGATAGGAATTGCATTTAATATATAGAATTGTTTTGGTTCTGAATTCATTAGGGCCTTGGAATTTTATTTGGAAGATATTTTTATTGTTATTTCATCTCATTGTTTGTTATAGATATGTTTAATTTTTTATGTTAGTCTAATTTGTTTTCTCATGTGTATCTACTACTTTATCCATTTCTTGTAAATTTCAAAGCTTCATTTCTCAGTTTAATGTTTTTTGTCTTTTTTTTTTTTTTTTTTTTTGTCAAGAAGGCCTATTGGTGACAGTGGGAAATTGAAGTCATTCACTATTATTGTGTTGGGAGTTAATCTGTATCTTTCCATATAGTTGTGTATAGTTTATGAAAATGGACACAACTCTTTGGTACTTATATATTTTAAATCATAACATCCTCTGATGGCTTTTTATTTTTTTTGTTTAATTTTATTTATTTGACAGAGTGAGAAAAAGGCAGAGAGAGGGAGAAAAAAAAAATGGGCCCACTAGGGCCTTCAACCACTGCAAGGGAACTCTAGACGCATGTGCCATCTTGTGCATCTGGCTTACTTGGGTCCTGCAGAATCAAACCTGGGTCCTTTGACTTTGTAGGCAAGCACCTTCACCACTAAGCCATCTATACTAACAAAATAAGGAAGTTTGAGAAAATTTAAATTGGTGTCTATGTTAGAAGAGCTACTATAAATCTAACTATTACAAGCTGCCACAAGAGTTCCCCAAAGCATCAGTTTACAGTAACAGAGGGGCAGGAAGTGGCAGAGATGAGCTTTGGTGACATAGGATATCTTGCCTTTGCATATTGAGTTGTGCAGTTAGCTGAACTGGACTAGATAATCATTTTGTTATTAATTAGTCATATTTTTTATTAATGAATAATTAAGTTTAACTCCAACTGCATGCTCACCTTTTCCCTCAGTCATAATCCAAGAGCACATTAAAATGGAGCCGCATGTCCCTGGGGGAAGACATCAAATATATGAATTTGTAAATTCCCTTGTATTTTCCTTCTGAGCCAATACAGTTTGCTCGAAGCTTCAAGTCAGACTTTTAAAATGCAAATCGTTTGTTATCTAATATATATAGGTAGGTAATTAATTTTCAAAGTAATTTCTGTAACTTGCATGGTTCATTAGGTGCTGATAATAAAATGAGATTTATTTTCATATTTCATATCTTAATACCTCATTATAGTTAATAATATTTGGGAAAATTTATAAATGGGGAAAAGCTCAATTTTTAAAACACACTATATCTCAAGGAAGCCATAAGGTAAATTGTGCCCTTGTCTTCCTTCTTTTTCACCCACTGAGCTCATCCTTTAAAAAGTTCTAGCTGGCTTATTTTTATAGTGGCTTCAAATTCTATGCTGAGAATTTAATTCCCAAGTCTAATGCTGGGTAATTCTCCCAGAGCTAGAAGCTGAGTCCATGTCACGTGACATGTGTTTAGGCTGTATTAAACACCCCGATTGTCAATGGAATTGTTGTAACTTATCTGGGGCAATTCATCACCATGAAATGGAATAAAAATAGTTATTTGTTGCCAAATGAGGTTACTCTTGTATCTCCAGATAAACCCAGTGTAATCAGAATATCTGGAGATGATATGAACACAGAGTAGATGTAGATTTTGTAATGTATCTGTGACATGCTGAGAAAGGCGAGACACGAATGGATTCTTCTCTAAGGACACTAGAAGACACAGTCTTATCATCCGGAGCTCCAGCCCACAAAGACCGATTTTGTACTTTTTTCTCAACGGTGCAAGAAAACCAATTTGTAAATCCCTAAACATGACGCACATAATGGTGCATGCATATGGAACTCATTTGCAATGGCTGGGGGCCCTGGCACCCCCCTTGTCTCTGTCTCTCTTCTCTCTGTCTCTTTCTATTTGCAAATAAATAAATAAATAAATAATTTTTTAAAATAAAATCAGATGACCATATCTCTGTGTGTTTATTTATGGGTTCTCTATTCTATTCCATTGGCCTAGATGTTTATTTTTGTGATGCAATAGCATGGTAATGGGATAAAGTTTATGGTAGAGTATTGTATTGGTGGTAGCGTGCAGCAGCCACTGGGAAATTAATTCACTTCTTTTTAGTCAGCCAAGCACAAACCTGCTCAGGTATGACTGGCTGGTGCATGAGGGATAGTGCAAGTGACACGCAATGTGCCCTGTATTAATCAGGGACATTCATGTCTGTTCTTCACTTGCTTTTTGCTCCCACACACATATGTGCAAGGCATCATAGACAATTAAGGCATCTTTCATCTCGTTTACAGCTCTCAAGTCTCTACCTGTGTTTACGAGCTCTGAAGACAACTTTGTATATAGTTTCTTTCTAAGATTCAGTGATTTGAAAAAAAAACTCATTATACAAAATGAATTGATGGGCCATGGGGAAGAAGGTCAAACCTTCAAGTCAGTTTCCTGACCCAGGGACTACCACACAGAACCAAACAATTCTGCTTTCCCTTCCTACTGACCTGTCCCTTTTCTTCCTCTTTCCTGCTCTCATTTGAAAAAAAAAAAAAGCTCAGGCCTTGCATATAGTAGGCATGCCAAATAAAGGTGGCTACAAAATAATTTTGCAGAGAGAGACATAATGCATTGAATGTGCCTAAGAACACAATGACAAGAGATGGCATATATTTTTAATTTCTAATGAGGAGAAAACACAGAAATTTCATCTCACATACAAAATATCTGCTTTTATGCCAATGTATTCTGTCTGCAGGAGTTAGCTAGAGCCAATGTTAGATACGAACAACTTTGTAACAAATATCAAAGAAACCTAACAAGCATTTTTATAAACTAAAAGTGACATGGGATTATATATATATATATATGTATATAATATGCAACCTACAAAATATACTATATTTAAATATACACTATATATAGCATATATACATACAGTAGAAGGATAATTTCTTTCATGTTAGACTGTGGTCTTTCACATTAATTTGATTCCTCCTAGAGCTTTGGTTGTTCTTTATTTAAATTTCTTGGTAATAACCTTGCCTGCTTTTTATGAATATATAAAAGGATAATCTAGGCCTTTCCCTTTTATGGTTATTAGTTTGACATGTAACTTTTACTTCAGGTCATGATTTTTCTGACCTTCCTTAAGTATGATCTGGTTTTCCTTCAAGTGCCTTTTCATAGAAGACATTATCAAGATATAATTCAGATATAGTTCAGTGGCCACCTAACATGTATAAGATCTTGGGTGTGATACCTAGTCCTATTAAAATTTACAGTTTGTATATCAAACACTGGACCTATTTAAAACAAATATTGTGAATTGTATTTTGATGTGTGAATAAATCAGTAAAACCATCATCTGGAGAAGCGTGGATAAACATACACACATATATCAAATTTCCTCTTACCTTTGTGTAGTAGTAGTTAGTTATTCCCTCAAATACTACCTGGCCTTGTCTGCAAACACTGATCTGCTTTGTATCACTCCAGATTAGTTTAAATTTTATGCAACAGTATATCAATGGAATCATATCATGCATATACATTCACATAATGTATACATATTTATCTTGCTTCTTTCCTTCAGTATTCTTTTTTTGGTTTCTTTTTAATGGACATACATAGTATGGATACATCCTTTTCCTCCTCCCTGCCATCATTTCACGGGGCATCCTCCTCCGTGGGGCTGCTGGTATTCCCCATGGAGCTGTGGGTTATGTATTGTAGGATAAGCAGCCAGTTACTGGGGGGAGGCGAGCCACTTTTCACATATGTCAATATTTTTTTTTTTTTGAGAGACAGAGAGAAAGAGAGAGAGAGAGAGAGAGAATGGGCAAGCCAACAGTCTCTCAGCTGCTGTGAATGAACTCCAGACGCATTCTCCCCCGTTGCTGGCAAGTGTGGCCTTGCGTGCTTGCATGGAATGGGTGTTCCTTGGCTTAGCAGGTAGGCACCTTAACCACTAAGCCATCTTTCCAGACCAATATTTTATGTTTTTAATGCTGAATTCCATTAGATGGATAAGCAGCATGGATATCTATTGTATGGATCAACCAATTTTTTTTTCACCCATTGATGCATATTTGGATTGTTTCCAGTTTTGGAGCTATTCTTTACAAGCATATGAATGGTGTTCATGCATGAGTGTGTGTATGGGTACACTTGTGCACATGTATGTGGAGACCTGAGATCAATATCAGGTGTCTTTCTCTATCACTTTCCACCTTATTTTCTTGAGACAGAATCTCTCTCTGAACCTAGACTTTCCTGATTCAGCTGGACAAGCTAGCCATCAAGCCCCAAAGATTCTTCTGAGTCTGCCTTGCCAGTTCTGGGATTGCAGGAGGGTGCCACCTCTTTTACATGGGCACTGAACTCAAGTTTTCTTAGGTGGCAAGTAGTTTACCCAACTGAATCATCTCTGCAACCCTCCAGCTTTGGAGGGTTTATATGTAAAAAAAAAAAGTGTACCATGGGGAGCATACTTGTCTTTATATTGGATAAGTACCTATAGTTGAATAATTATTTTATACGAGGGGAAATAAAACAGTACCAAGCTTTTTTTTTTTTTTTTTTTTTTTTTTTGAGTTATGGTCTTGCTCCAGCCAAGGGTGACCTGGAATTCATTCTGTAGTCTCAGGATAGGCTCGAACTCATAGTGATCTTCCTGCTATCTTGCCTCTCAAGTGCTGGGATTAAAAGCATGCACCAGCATGTGTGGCACTAAATTGTTTTTAAATTAGTTGTGCCATTTTCCATTCTGACCAACAATTTTTCTTGCTCTAGTTGTTCTATATTGTCTCCCAAACTTGGTGTGACCTGCCATTTTGGTAGGTGTATAATAATATCTAACCTTACTTTACATTTCCTTAATATCTAATGATGTTGAGCATTATTTCATGTGATTGTTAAGCATGCATCTTCTTTAATAGAATATGTTCAAGTATTTTACAGACTAAAAATAGATTGTTTGGGGTTTATTTGATGAATTATTCTGTCATTTGCAACAACATAAAATAACCAGGGGTTAATTATGCTGAGTGAAATAATCTATATGCAAATAATGCATGATATCACTTATAAATAAAATCTTAAAGTATCTTATTTCTGTTAAGAAAGCAAAAAGATGATTATCAGCAGCTGGGTTTTCAGGAGAGAGAAAAATTGGCCAAAGGGCACAACCTTTCAGTTATAAAATAAATAAATTCTAGAGACCCAATATATGGTTGATAATAAAACATTGTACTTGAAATTTGCTAAGATAGTCAATCTCAACAGTTCTTATCACCAAAACTTAATTCCCTAAGGTGATGGATATAAAATTATCACCATCATGGTAACCATTCAAACACAGACGTGCATAAAATATTTAGTTGTACACGTTGAACATGTACGTGTTTTTGTCAATTATATTTCAATTATATGTCAATTATATTTCAATAGAACTGAAAAAAAAGAAAAACTAGCACTTTTATCCCTCAAGTTCAGTTTGAGAGTGGGAGTCTAGTTTTCATAATTCCTAATGAGCAACAGATAGCCTAAACTCATGAACCAACTTGTTCCTAAAGCCCTCTCCTGCTTTGTCACTAGCTCATTGCGACAACTAGAATCTCCCCTGCCTTTTGTTCAAATCTAATCTTTCTCCCCTATTGCTAGTCTCAACCTCTATTGCAAGCCTCCAATAAGCTTTCTCTTCCTGTTTATTTGCTTTCAAGTAGAACATTTTTTACAAGATTATAAAGCCGGTAGGCATGTTTGATAAGCTCCTTCCTTTAAACTGCTACAAGTCTGTAAATCTCATAGAACCCTCAGCTTGGCTTCGGGAAGGAAGGGATTTGACTTCATTTGCTTTTATCAGTATCAGAAAGGGGGCAAGAAAAACAAGGACCAGGAGTGTGGACACACCTGACATATGTACCAATTACTGCAGTTTCTCATGTATAAACAAGGTAGCATGTGATATATTTCAGTACACGCATACATAGTGCAATGTTTAAATCAGGTTAAACATACCTACCTCCTCAAATATTTATCATTGTTTATGGCTAATTCATTTAAAAACCTTCCTTCTTGTTCTGTGATTTTTCTTATAGATAGACGTAGACTGGGTAGAAGACCACTGAGATAATGTGGTTTCCCTAAGACATCCTCTCAAGGATACATTTTCTCAACATGATGTATCACTGACGATCACCTGGCTGAGGAAATGCTTTCCTAGCTTCCACTTTTAAAATAAAGTGACCCCAGCCGATTCTCTTTCCATATTGCATTCCTTAGAGGCAAGCTACTATGTGTAGCTAGACTTAGGAGGTGGAAGTTGAATTCTACCTTCTTGGTGGGAAAATTACCCAATTATTTGGCATTCTTCTGTATCTATTGTTACTTAAATAATTCAACTATTTATTTTCATCACTATGCTAATATAGATATTAATTGGTACTAAGTGTTATAACTTGGATATTTACTTTGTTTCTTAACTTACACCAGCTTTGGCTATCTGGAACTCAATCATTTGGATCTCATGTCTCTGCCATATACCTTTATTTTATTTTATTTTATTTTATTTTATTTTATTTTATTTTATTTTATTTTATTTTATTTTATTTGTTTGATGTTCCAGGCCATTTCTACATTTGCTCCAGTTTTTTTTTTTTTTTTTTTTTTTTTTTTTGAGGTAGGGTCTCACTCTAGCTCAGGTTGACCTGGAATTCAGTATGTAGTCTCAGGGTGACCTCGAACTCATGTCAATCCTTCTACCACTGTCTCCCGAGTGCTGGGATTAAAAGCATGCACCACCATGCCCGTTTCACTTTCTCCAGTTCTAAAACCAATCATTTATCCAAGGCAACTTCATTTCCTTATCATTGAAGAGTGGTGTTAGAACGGAAGGACAGGACCTTGCTGTACCCATTGCTCTTGGGGTGATATTGTTTCTAGGCCACCTCAACAGACAGAGCTAGGAAATGAATCTGTGGGCAGGACCCATGAACACATGCATGTCCATGACTTGTTCTACAGCTAGCCAGAGGTGTTCATACCTAATTCATCAAGAGCTCATCTTGATGTCTAAAACAGTAATTCAGCATTGCACAGGTCATTCTGACCATCTCCCATCTCAAACCTCCCACGCTAGCCATGAGACCCCATCTCCTCCACTCACCATCTGATTACTTCTTTATTTAATTACCATAAATGCATGCAGTAGTTGCAGAACAGGAGACATTTACCCCTGTAAGAAGCAACTCTACCCACTGCCCCACAGTGCTCATTCTCAGACTTCCTCACATTAGCTCTTCTTACCCAGGTCACATGTTTATAAAACACCTTGATAACTACATGCTTACCTCCTTCTCATTACCTTTTGGTGTGTGTGTGAATTTAAATTGAATGGATTTGACACTGTTTATTAAATCAGGAAACAAAAGCATATAACTGCTAATGATTGGATGTGAAATAAATGAAGCCTACATTGTAAGCCCTGTGAAGGCCAACATCCATCTTCTCCAGCCCCAGAGTTCTGCACTTACTATATTCCCTGCTTTATATTACTTGCTAAGAAATGTGACATTTAGATACTCTTGATGCCAAGAGATTGTTTCTGTGTGTTCTTAGCTTGTGTCTTTCCTCTTCAGATGGATCACTTGATGCTTACACAGACAGGGTATCCATGTTCGCATCAATGGTCACACAATTTTAGCATGTGAAATTGAAGGGATATATGCCCTGGGTCTTGGTGAAGCAGTTTTCTAAGTTTAAACATGCTTACCTTTTCCTTCCTTCTTTCTTTCTTTCTTTCTTTCTTTCTTTCTTTCTTTCTTTCTTTCTTTCTTTTTTTTTTTCTTTTTTGGTTTTTTCATTTTTCGGTTTTTCAAGGTAGGGTCTAACTCTAGCCCAGGCTGACCTGGAATTCACTATGTAATCTTAGGGTGCCCTCGAACTCATGTGATCCTCCTACCTTTGTCTCCCAAATGCTGGGATTAAAGGCGAGGGTCACCAAGCCCAGCAACACTTACCCTTTTCTTTTCCACACCACCAAGTACCTGGTATTTCTGTTTCCATCATAGTTCCCTTTTCTTTTTTTAAACAAGTTTTCCCCACTTGTTTCAAAATCCAGTTTCTTCAGTCATTTATTCTGTTCTTGGAGAGATTACATTGTTACCAAGCAAAGTAAGAAAGAACACCTATCAGCAGATTTCTAGGGAGAGAAATTTTCCCAACACTATTCCATCTCCCCTTCTTGCCCCTGGGCCACTGTGAGTTCCATCATAGACATATTCTAGTAACAGCGTCATCACAGGCATTATTCTCTATAACTTAGAAAGCCCTGTTCAATTTCATTGGTTCATCACAATAAATCTCAAAATAGGTATTAAATTCACTTTGAATTTGTGTTTCAAGAAGTGAAAGAATTTCTGCATGATACCCTACGAAGCTGTGACCTAACAAAGAACTCGGTCCACTCATCTAACTAATTATGTGCTATAGTTTATTTTGATATAATTTCAGACAGACTTGCAACAGTTAGAACTTCCATATTCCTGTGCTTCTTAGGGCATGTACATCAAGATCAAGGAGGATAGGAGCAAGCTGGCTTGTTTCTAGGCAGCTTCAGTTAGGGATTGAGGTTCGAAGAGGGAACGAGGAGATACCGCCCTTCATTGCATCCTGCTCTAACACAAAAATGGAACTTGCCAGAAATGGAACTCTGGTGTGATGGAGACTAATGTACAGCGCCCCCTGCCGCCCAGTCTAGCACGCTACCTATATAGACAGCCGGGGTGGGCTGGCCCAGGGCTCTGCCCTCTAAACTCACTAATTGTGTCTTCCCCTTTCCTATGAAGGCTCCTTTCTTCTTCCTGGCAAAACTCAACTTCACTCAGCTCAGCTCAATTTTGCTTCACTTCTCTAACTGTCTACCTCTGTTCCAGCGGGCCACAAAGATATTATGAGTCTGGTGTTGCGGTCAGGTTCGCATTGCTGGCAGAAATCACCCAGCCAATAGCAGCTTTTGGGATAAAAAAGGATTTATTTTGACTTACAGACTGGAGGGGACGCTCCATGATGGCAGGGGAAAACGATGGCATGAGCAGAGGGTGGACATCACCCCCTAGCCAACATAAGGTGGACAATAGCAACAGGAGAGTGTGCCAAACACTGGCAAGGGGAAACTGGCTATAATACCCATAAGCCTGACCCCAACAATACACCGCCTCCAGGAGGTGTTAATTCCCAAATCTCCATCAGCTGGGAACCTAGCATTCAGAATACCTAAGTTTACCGGGGACACCTGAATCAAACCACCACATCTGGCTTCCTCCTCACCCAGCCTGACTCGGTAGGGAGAAGAGCATAAAACTGTTTCTTGGTTTGGATAGCTTTTCCGCTTGTCTCTGCTTTATAGGTTGGGGTAACTTCTCTCCTTAGTAACATGCATGATTTTTCCTCTCATTTCTAAATCTACCACATGTGGGTTCTACCAGTTTCCTTACACAAGCTCCTGGATTCTATTTTCCTACAGCTTCACTCTAACTCCTCTGTAAAAGCCTCAGTTTCTCTCAAGTCCACACACTTGCTGCTCTATTCCAGCCCCCCCCTCCAAAAAACACCTCAATTTCTTTTAAACAAACTTTATAAATTGTGCAGTTTCCACAGGAAAGCATGTTTCCTTCTTGCCACATATTTTTGACTTTGTTCTAGCTTTTCTTCCTATTCCTAAACTCCACAAGTTGCGACTCTTAAATAAACCCCACGATTTGGATATTCATTATGTATCCTTCTTGAGTCCGTCTTTATCAACTCTTTGTTAAAAGTAGGCAGAACCCGGGGCTGGAGAGATTGCTTAGTAGTTAAGGCGCTTGCCTGTAAAACCTAAGGATACAGGTTCGATTCTCCAGGTCCCACGTAAACCAGATGCACAAGGTGGCTCATGCATCTGGAGTTCATTTGCAGTGGCTAGAGGCCTTGGCAAGCCCATTCTCTCTCTCCCTCTCTCTCTCTCTCAAATAAATAAATAAATAAATAAATAAATAAAATTTTTAAAAAGTAGGCAGAACCCAAAACTTGGGGTTCATACATGGAGGGGAGTAACCCGTGCTGACCCTCCAAAATCCCGCATCAGAGGGTTTCTGGATCATTTCAGAGTCTGCTCCCATCGGGATTCTCAAGCCCACTCTTCACTACAGTGTGCATCTTCCCAGAAGGTGTGCATTCTTCCCCATAACTGCAGCGCAAAACTGGGAAATATATTGATTGGTGTTATACTATTTTGTAATATGTATGCGAGGTGGACCGTCTGTGTCCTTTGATGGTAGCATTTCTCTCATCTGGCTTGACAGCATATTCCCGTAGCTTTTGTTTTACTTTCCATTTAAGGCTCATCCATGGTCTGAGTAGGTTAATTTCACCATGAGGTGTTTACTTTTCTACATTTTTAATCCAAGCATTTGCTTGTCTCCCTTGACCTTTTTCTTTATAAAACAGTTTATTATCAATTTTCATTCAGGAGCTTAATATAATTTGATCACAATTCTTTCCTAATACTTTCTTTGGTCCACCGCTTCTGATCCTTCCATACTTCTTCTTCCTAACTAGAAACTTCTATTTTGATTATTTTTTTTGAACTTCTCTGTAATCCATGTCAAAATGTCGGTGGGCTCAATTTTGTGGAGATGGTAACAGCTACTGTGAGGTAATAATGGAACGGGCACTTTTTGTCCAGAAGAGTGTCCCACAGCACTCCCCCCCATCCTGTGTCTGACGTTGTCCTTCCTCCTCTGCAGTGCTCTCCGAGCCTTGGAGGGTATGGTCAGGACGTCCCATGCAGCCCTGAATGCTCACCCTTCACTTTCTCAGATGTGTTGGATGGAGAGTGCTGTAACTACAGGAAGGTAGAAAAGTGTATTTTTGTGACTGTCAAAGCAGTGAGAAAATTCTATTTCAGTGGAATAATGGTGATTTTTGTTTGTTTGTTTGCTTTTGTATTTTTTTAAGAGAGAGAGAGAATCGACACACCAGGGCCTACAGTCAATGTAATCAAACTCCAGATGCGTGCACCATCTTGTGTGCATGTGTGACCTTGCACGCTTGTGTCACCTTGTGTATCTGGTTTATGTGGTATCTGGAGAGTCGAACATGGGTCCTTTGGCTCTGCAGACAAGCGCCTTAACCATTAAGCCATCTTTCCAGCCCAGTAATAAAGATTTTAAATGCAGTAGCTTAACAATTAACATATAAAATGTCATAATTAGTACCAATATGCAATTGGAGTGGCTTGACTGGTAGTGTATTGACATCCAGAAACAAATGGAATACAGCATAGCTGCAGTTAATAATAATAATAATAATAATAATAATAATAATAATAAGGAATAGGGGAACTGCAAAACCAAAAGCAAAAGCAGCAAACCCTAAATCGAAGTGAGAAAGTAAGAAGAAAGAAGAGGAGAAAGAAAAAGGAAAACAAAGTCCAACTTAAAAATGATAAAAACAAGCCAACACAAAGTAAAAATCATATGGGATGTTGGTGAGGTACTGGAGATACATAAATATATGAGCAGATGTTCTTTCTTTTCCCCCTCAGATTATACTTTGTAATGGCAACGCTGCTGGTCAGGCCCAGTAAGTCTGTGTGGGTTGTTCAGGTGAGAGACCATGCTGTGGTAAACTTTCTGTCAGTTGCCCAGGCTGAGCTGCCCTGCCCCCAGGCAAGATGCAAACCCCGTGTGTATGGTGTTAAAGCTCCCGTGGACAACACTCTTATGGGCTGAAGGAAAGCTGAATCCTTGCTGGCTTGGGTAGCCTAGTATCTTGGTAAGAGATGCTGAGCTACCCTGAAATGGCAGTGAAAGGGTAACTTCCGTCTGACAGCACCCACTGGCTCAGCGTTTCCAGCCCCAGATTCACATACGCCACAAGCATGTGCGTACGGAGTATCTGATTTTCATGGGACAGTTAGTGGCCTTTTATCCAGGCACCTTGAACCTCTTCCTCATTGACCTGTGGAACATCACTGATATGGACCCCTGGTGGGGTGGCAGTTGCCTAGCATGTGTCAGAAAACAGCTGAGTCTCTCAGGTGATGGTAGTGAGCCATCAGGTGGAGTGGCATGCTAGGGACCACAGATCTGGGAGTTGGATGGTCACTCTAGTTGCTCACTGCAGAAGTCTCTGAAATATGTCTTCAGAATGCCTTTTGTTGCATTTCTGCCTGGGCACCTGGAGGTTTGCTCTGAGCTGTTAAGAGGAAAACCGTGGGGTTTCAGAGGAGTTTCTAGTCAGATGCTGTGCAGATGTGGGATGCAGAGGTTGTCGGGGTTTGCTCTCCTGTCTTTTTACCACATGGGAAAGGCTGTGCCTGGCCAGCCTGGTTCCCCCAGGGAGGAGCAGGAGTTAGACGGCTACTCCACAGCATCTGTGGTAGGGAGGTCAATGGAGTTCACAGAGGGACTTCACTGTTTCGCTTCTCCATGGTTACTAGACTGTCCTGGAGTTGACACAGGTAGGATGGCTGAGCAGAGGGGCCGTCAGGTCACCTATTTCTCTCTCCCCCCCCCATTCTTTCAGAAGTGGCTCGCACCTCAGCATCTTACCCTATGTCATCTCTGACCATGTCTTGAGGTGTTTGTTCTCTCTACATTTTCCTCCAGTTCTTTTAGAGTTTCTGATCTAAAATTCAGGCCCTTGATCCATTTGGAGTTGCTTTTGGTGTATGTTGAGAGAAGGATCTAGATTCATTCTTGCCTGTGGATATACTGTTTTCCCAGCACTATTTGCCATTTTTTTTTTTTTTTTAGTTTTTTCATTTTTTGGTTTTTCAAGGTAGGGTCTCACTCTAGCCCAGGCTGACCTGGAATTCACTATGTAGTCTCAGAGTGGCCTCGAACTCATGGCGATCCTCCTACCTTTGCCTCCCGAGTGCTAGGATTAAAGGCGTGCGCCACCACGCCCGGCTCCATTTGCCCATTTCTTAAGAGATCCGCCTATTCGTAATTGCTTATTTGTGTTTTCTTTTTCTGACATTTTAACATCCAGGATATACTCATTAAAATTGGTTGATTTCTAGGGGACAATGTAAGCAAGGTTATAAAGGACTTTCCAAGATTTTTTTTTAATAACTCTCATCTTCAACATATATAAAATAGAATTCAACACGTATATATACTCAAATGTTTCACATAATTTTACTTTCTTGTGTGATTTTTCTAACCACCTCAACTTTTATTGCATAGAGACTAGAATCATGTGTTTACCCAGAAGTATTTTGCCATCTGTCTATAAATTCAGTTTAAAACTTTCATTATTAAGTCATCTATTTCCGGAATAATATCTTTTCTGTACAAAGTTTATTGGCAAGAGATGAAATGTATCATCCTGGTACCTTGAGTCATATTTTGGAAATGCACATATTTAAAATTTCACTTTCATGTCCAATGTTTTTATTCCATATATTTCTCTCTCTTCTAATACGCCAACTGCCATTTAGAACAATGACTAAAACACCACCTGTGAATATTCATCTTTAATAATTGCTAAAGATTTTATAATTTCTGGAAAAAATGTCTTTTACTTTATTTCTTACTAAAATCCTAAGGGTAATAAGAAACAGATGGAATTTTTAAAAATTTCACATTTTTCTTTTATACGTATATTTTATTTATTTATTTAAGAGAGAGAGAGAGAGAGAGAAAAGGGCATGTCAGGGCCTCCAGTCACTGCAAATGAACTCCAGATGCATGTGCCACCTTGTGCATCTGGCTTACGTGGGTCCTGGAGAATGGAACCGGGATCCTTTGGCTTTGCAGGCAAACACCTTAACCACCAAACCATCTCTCTAGCTCCCAAAATTTCACATATTTTCTACCCATTCTAGTTGTTTAGAAAATGAATGTGACTATGGATTGACTATGATATTCATCCATCCATCCATCCATCCATCCATCCATCCATCCATGTGTTCAAACTATGTTTGAATTGTTCAGTTCATATTATGCACTCTAAAATGCATAATACTTGACCAAATATAATATAAGCTCTAATGAGCTTTGAGAAACTCAAAATAAGAGCAGTCTGATAATTTTTAATAAACTTCCTGAAACGGGGTTTCTTGGATTTTTCTTCCTTTCCATGTCCAGAGGGGTCGGAGCCACACTGTTGCTTGTGCTATATAAGGGAATTGATTGTTACAGATATAGATCTTTTTATCCACAATCATCACAAACAACTGGCAGCTCCCTAGCTGGAGTTTGATCTTCACCTTCTGCAAATCTCTAGCCATGTTCAGGATCGTTTCCTCCTCATTCTCCTTACCAGTATTCTTGTCCATCACTAACAAGCTTTATGACCACAGAAAAGGAAACAATTGTTTTGTATTTCAGCATACTCAACTGTGGTCATTACCGTGAGTGCTGGATTCAGAATTCACTCTGATATTATTTGTAATACAATTATGATGCCTAGAAACTAAGACATTTGCAAAACCTGCTAGCTACTATTGTCACCATGAAAGCCATGTAATTCTTAAGTTTCTCTACCACACCCCCAGTAGCTTTTACATTTTGTACTATAGAACACAACTCAATAATGGAGTGTTTTCTTTTTTTTTTTTTTTTTGTTTGTTTGTTTGTTTTGGCAATTGTTTTTCAAATCACTCTCCAGGCTGACCTGGAATTCTTGAGGGTTCCTACTCATGGCAATCCTCCTACCTCTCTGCCTTTGTCCTCCTCAAAATCTTCTTGATTCCTATATTTGTCCTCAAAATCTTCCTCCCTATATTTTCCTTCCTTCTGTGTACGTGTCACAAGTATCCTTTGATTCACCCCTTGTCCATCTTCCAGCTCATCTCTTTATATTCACTTTGGTTATAATTCTATGTTTATAGGTTTTATCTACACTTGACCCCTCACACATATGATACTTACAGATGTGACAAGCTAAGACTTGAATGTGATTTTGGTCTTTCTGAATTTGGGTCACTTTGCTTAATATGATTCCAGATCCACCCATTTTTCTGCAAATTTTCTAATTCCTTTTTCCATGCTGTTGAATAGAATTCCATTGTGTATATATATCACATTATAATTATCCATTCATCTGTTGCTGGGCATCTAGGCTGATTCCATTCTTAGCTATTGTAAATAGAGCAGCAATAGCATGGATGTGCAAATATCTCTGTAAGAAGAACACAAATGGACAAAAGTACTTAAGAAAATGTTCAATATTCCTAGCCATCAGGGAGATGCAAATCAAAACAACTTTGAGATGTCATCTTACCCCAGTCAGATGGGCTGTCATCAAGAAAACAGACAACAAATGCTGACAAGGATGGGGGAAAGATGAACTATCATGTACTATAGTTGCAGTACAAACTATGATAACAATTTTGAAAATGAGTTAGAAATAGACCCAGACATATAAGTCAGCTATAGCACTCCTGGGACCCCAGATAGTTGCACATCCATGCTTTTTCAGTTCTGTTTACAATAGTTATGAATTGGAGTGTGTTTGCTACATCTAATTTTTCTTCTCTTTAAAAATATGTTTTAACTTTCTATTGAAATCTACATTCAGAGTACAAACATTTTGATCAACTTATAGCTGATCAATTGATTTTTCACATAGTGAAAAGAAACATAAATATTATTCTTAATCAAGAATTGACAGTAGACACCATCTTAGGCATCCATTTATGCCTCTTTTTGGTCACTATCTCCTCACAGAGGTAATGAACTACTCACAACCTCTACATCCGTAGGTCAGGTTTTCTTGATAATTACTTGTGTATAAGTCAATTTAAGTTGTATTATGTCTTTTCATGCACTTGGTCTTCCGAAACTCAATATGATATTATAAAAGTTCCTCCACACAAGCAACGGTAGTTGTATAATTTTCTGCGATGTAAAGGGAAATAGGATTACCATGAGTCAAATATGACTCAGTTTCAACTGTTCTAACTTTATTTGAATACAGCCAACTTCTGCTCTTCTTGGTTGTCTGTGGCCACTGATGTGATAAAAGCTAGAACAGACTGCTATGGTAGAGACTCTACTCCTTTCAAAGCTTATCATACTTGCTCTCTGGCCCTTTCCATGAAGAATTTGTCAATCTTTGCCCTTTTCCCAATGGGGTCAGCCTAGAATTCTGTGCTGTCAATGCAGAAGGTTTTAAAAAGGGGATATTAAAACCAGGCTTTTGAGCTAGAGGACATAAGTTCACCTCAAATTCTAACATGTAACAGACATGTGAGTGTGCAAATTTATCTCACCTAAATTACATATATATATATATATATATATATATATATATATATATATATATTTGTTGTGTCTGTTGATGCTCCAGATAGTAAGACTCATGGCACCTTTGTCATTTCATTTTGCCTCACAGTACCTGTGAGAATTTTTCACTTAAAAGTGCTGTGCATATTTAAGACATGGAATGGGGTGTTCAGAGATACACATAACCAACAAAGCACTTACAGCAGTGAAACAAAGGAACAGCTCCAGAGCAGAGTTCTTAAACCCTTGAGGCCACAGAGCCCCATCTTCACAATACAAAAAAATACCATTGCAGTTACTGCCTCTTGGGGTTGTTGTGAGGACCAACAAGCCAAGACACAGAGCACTATGAAGATATTGTCTTAACAGCAGGCACTGGGCACACTAGCCAGTGCCATCACCATCATAGCCACTATCCTCAGCCTCATTGGTCACGTGAAATCAAATTCAAGAAACTCTAAACACAAAATACAAAGAAGAGGATTTGAATATTACAACAGAACTTGATAAAGGTGGAAGACTTCTTTTAGTACAGCCAATTTGCTTTATAAATTATCCTGTTTCCATCAGGATAGATTTTTTAAAAAAAAATCTAATGATCTCATTTCAGGAAAGAAACACATTTCTACTGTGATGATTGTAAAAATTTACAAGTAGTAAAAACTAGTTATCATCTAAAAATATTAAGCAACATTTGAAAGAAGAAAAAGCAGGTATTTTGTCTTCTATACCATGTGTCTCTCCTCAGTTAAGAAGGGTGCTTCAAAAGAAAACCACTCCAGGGCTGGGAAATGACTTTGCAGTTAAGGCATTTGCCTGTGAAGCCTAAGGACCTATGTTTGATACCCCAGGACCCACGTAAGCCAGATGCACAACTGGGTGCATGTGTCTGTAGTTCATTTGCAGTGGCTGGAGGCCCTGGCATGCCCATTCGCTCTTTCTCTCTGCCCCTTCTTCTCTCTCTCTCTCTCTCTGTCTCTCTGTCTCTCTCTCAAATAAATAAATAAATAAATGAAATATTAAAAAAAAAACACTCCATGGAAAATTCAAAGTCCTTAATCACATCTATAGCACTCCACAGCAGTATTTCCCCACACTCTATGAGTTCCACACATTTCAGACCTTCATTATCTTTCTGGATCAGCTATGCTCCCTCTCCAGGGACCTTTGCTTTCTCCATGTTTCCTGAAACATCTGCCTTAGGTCCTGTGGTAAGAAGACTCCTACAGTGAATCCCTCAAACACCCTACAGTAATCCCAGCCATGCTTGCAGTGCAATCCTTTCTTGTGTCTATGCTTCATGACCTAGCCAGAGGATTTTGCTGCTGATATTAAAGCTATAGCAAGTGTCTTGAGGTAATTAAAAAGTGGACACAGGGGTAGAGTGACAGCTTAGTGATTAAGGCGTGCTTGTGAAGCCTAGGGACCTAGCGTAGATTCCTGAGAACCCATGTAAGCTAGAAGTGCACAGTAGCACATGTATCTGGAGTTTGTTTGCAGTGGCTCTATACCATGGTGTGCTTATTCTCTCTCTGACTTTCTCTCTCTCTCTTTCTCTGACTTTCTCTCCATAAATTAAGATTAAATTTAAAAAGTAGACATAATTGAATCACACAAGCTCTTTAAAGTACAGTCTTCTCTGAAGGAGGCACTTAAGGAAGGCATGAATAAAAAGAAGCCAAGTATGGATCTGTCTTGAGGCACTTTCTTCATGAAACCAGCAGCTGTGGAGTGATCCCTTGGTGTTGATTTTGACTCCTCTGCTGGTCACTGTCAAGAAAACAATAGCTTACATCTTAAAACCATAAAGAATGGAATTTTACCAAGGACTAGAATGAATGGGTGTATTAGACAGCTTCAGGTTTACTGAGATGAACTTCCGGACCAGGCATAGTTATGGAGGAAGGGATTGAATGAAGCTTATAGGTCCAGGGGAAGTTCCATAATGGCAGAAGAAGCTGGCCTGCTTTCACAGGACCAAACACAGAGAGCGATGCCAAAAGCCAAAAAACCACACAGCACAGCATACCTCAGGAACTCCCAAACCCACCACCACACCTTAAGATCCACCCAATGACACTGCTTCCAGCCAGGTGGCTGCAGAGGCAAACTACAAACTAATAAAACACTGAATCTATTGGGGGCCATCAATCCAAGCTACCACAGTGGGAGATGGTTTGTACCTCAGATTCTCAGATAATAGGATCATCCGGTAACAACCTTGATTTGGACCAATGAGACTCCAAAAAGATATCTCAGTAAAGCTAAACCCAGATCTCTGTCTTATAGAGCCATGAGATACAAGGGGAGTATTATGTGGATTTGGTGAGCTCATAGTGGCATGTTATCAAGCAAGAGAAAACATGTTATAGGGGTTTTCTACAGCCTGACAGCTTCTGTCTCATAGCTAATTCCATAGTCTTTGAAATCTCTTCTCAAATGTTTTCTTCTTGGGAGAGTTATGGTGGTCTTATTTAACATGTAGACATGAACCTTTCCACCTTACCATTGGATATATTTTCTACACTGTTCTACTTCCTCTGATCTTCTCATGCATCTGCTCATCCATATGGAATACTAGTATACTAATATATTCATAATAAAATGCATAGCATGAAGTATTTCCTGATTGCCATTTACTTCCATTGTCATTAGACTATTTCCAAAGTCTCTGCTTCATGACAAATGCCAAGTTTTGTAAAGGACATGTCCCACTAAAGACATTCAGGATAAAATGGATGAATAAATGAATGAATGAGGAGAATGTTGGACTTTGGGCAGTGAAATCCATGGTAGATGGACGTACCATGATTAAATGTCCTAGTCATAACTTACTATTAGCTTAGCAGTGCTTTTGTTCCCCCTTCCCACCACTCAGAACAGTATATTTTTACTTTAAAATAGTATGCTGCTTCAAAATGGTTTTTAAATAAAGGGAGCAGCATTAGATGACTCATTCAAATTGACAAAGGAAAAAAGTTAACTTTAAGAATTTTGGAAGAAAATATTTTGAAAGTAATCTTAGAGTCCCTGGAAGATTATGAACAACATAGGGGCAGGAAAGATAGCTTGCAAGTGCAGTGTTTGCCTCACAAACATGAGGACCTGAATTCAATTCCCTGTATACAAGTCACAAATGCTGAGCAAGATGGCTCACCCCAGCATTGGGGAGGCAGTGATAGGAGGAGACCCATGGCTATGGAGCCAGCCAGTCTAGCCTAACAGGTGAGCTCCAGGCCAATGAGAGACCCTATCTTAAAAATGGTTTCCACTGGGCTAGAGAGATGGCTTAGCAGTTAAGGTGCTGTCCTGTTAAGCCAAAGGACCAGGTTCAATTCCCCAGAACCCACATAAACCAGATGCACAAGGTGGCGCATGTGTATGGAGTTCATTTGCAGTGGCTGGAGGCCTGGCATACCTGTTCTCTCTTTGTCTGTCTCTCTCTCTCTCTTTCACAAATAAAAAAAATTGAAAACATTCAATTCTGTTGGTAAGTTTGACACCTGAGGTTGTCCTCTGGTCTGCACATATGCCCATACACACATGTGCTCATATGTTTACACATATGTGTACACACACATTTATACATGTATAGTAAAAAAATAAAGTGAATAAAATATATAGATAGTGTTCTTAGCAAATAGCTAAAAATCATGGAAACACCAGATATGGCAGTGTCTGAGCCAGACTTACAGCTACTAAGTCAGAATGGAAGACTAATTAGACTTAAAGAATACAAAAGGGAAACAAGAAAAAAATTAAAAACCAAGAAATCATATCTTTATCTTTTCATAATTTTAAAGTTTAGAACATTCCTAATTTAGAGACAAAAACAGTTACATGTTCATGAGGTTTCAGAGGGAAACAAGCACTCTATTGAGAACTCAGTAGTAGGCAGTTCATGTGAAATTATGACAAGGAATCTGTCCTATTCTTCCCATGCCTTGAATGAAGTTTACATTAAAAGAAATGGAGGAAAATGTTTGGAGGAGGAAATTTCAAGGAAGACGGGCATTGAAACTGAGGTATGGCTTCTTTTAGCCACCCTGAATCAGATTGACAGTGACAAAGAGCAGAATACAGAGATAAAAGATGAAAAACATAAAGTCTGGCAAGAAAGAAACATAAAGAAATTTAAAATCATAGGCCCAGTAACTGCAGCTACTTTGATTAAATCTTTCCTTGGCATGCCCATATTACTCCCATTTGGGATGGAACTACTATTCTGTGCCATTATATTTTTTTGCAAGCATGTAACTTGTGTTCTAATTTTATAGGGCTCACAGTTAAGAATTTAACTGCTTCGAGACTCTGGACTCGAGCTGCATGGAGACTGGTAACACTATTGGGCTGTTTAATGCTGGACTGAATGCATTTGTATCATGAAGGTGGCCATCAGTCTGTGGGAGTTAGAGGCAGAATGTAAAATATCTCCCACTGATTTATGTGTATGAATACTTAATTGCTACTTGGTGGCATTGTTGGGTAAGGTTGTAGAACCTACAGGAAGTTGAGCCTTACTGGAGAGGATGCATCATGGAAGCCGACCTTAAGGTGCTATATCCCAGCCTCACTTTATGTTCTTCTTCTCTTTCCTTTTTCCCTGAGGATGTGATGGTGTGACATTAGCTTCCTGCTCCTGCCATGTTTTTTTTTTTTTTTTTTTTTGCCTGATGAGCCTCAAATTTGTAAGCTGAAGATAAACCCCTTCTTTCCCTAACCTGTTTCTGGTAGGGCATTTTTTCCCAGCAATGAGAAATCAATGGCTACACTGACCTTGGAGTGAGAGATGGGTGAAAAGTGTGCCTGTAGGGATAGCCTCAGCTCTAGTAAGACAAAAGAAACTTACATTGGCACATAAGATAATAAGAAACATACATTGACATGAAAGATTATATTTGCTTGTTTCCTTCCTTTTTTCATTTGTTAATATTAACATAATTTTATTTGGGTTGTAAAAAGCCATATTATGTTTTCCATACACCCCCAGAGTCTGAAAATAGAATGAGACAATATACAGGTACAGTCTTAAAGTAGGGAGACAAATTTTTAAATTTTTTTTTATTATTTATTTGAGAGAGAGAGAGAGATACAGAAATAGGCAGGTAGAGAGAGAGAGAGAGAGAGAAAGAATGGGTGTGCCAGGGCCTCCAGCCACTGCAAATGAACTCCAGATGCATGCACCCCCTTGTGCATCTGGCTTACGTGGGTCCTGGAGAATCGAGCCTTGAACCAGGGTCCTTAGGCTTCATAGGCAAGCGTTTAACTGCTAAGCCATCTCTCCAGCTCAAGAGGCAAATTTTTAAAAAAAAGAAAAACAGAGTAGAAAGAACGTTAAGATTAGTAACCTGTGTTTATCTTCATCCAGATTCTTATGATATTGCAATGTTGAGTTTCCAAGTTTTACCTAATGAAGTAAGGGTCCTATATCTCCTACAGCTATGGGACAAGAGTTGTTACCTGAACCTTTTTTGGCCCAGAAGTGCCAATATTCTATTAAATGGGGACTAAAGTTCCAGCTCCCGTAATACTACTCAGTACTTTTCAGTCATAGTCTTCTGTGGCCAAATTGGTGTCTTATTATTCCTTCTACCTCCTCCTGACCTGTCTATGGTGATGAGCAATGGGCCATCTGTCTGAAGGGTTTATCTTAAGTATTTTTTAACTAAAATGAATCTTTAAATTGTGCTTTTTCTTTAGAGAACCAAACTTTTGGAAGTAAAAAAAAAAAATGAGGACATTCTAAGGCATACAGAGCCTAACCATATGCATAATTTTGTCCTGTAAAGTGTGAAAGTATTTCTGGGAATAAGTGGAATAGAATAAAATCATAACGAATGGAAGGCACTAAAATCAGCACAGTAGCAGGCATTAAGATGAAGGCTTGAGGGCTGGAGAGATAGCCTAACAGTTAAGGCACTAGTCTGCAAAGCCAAAAGACCCAGGTTTGATTCCCCAAGACTCACTTGAGCCAGATGCACAAGGTGGTGCATATGTCTGGGGATTGTTTGCAGCAGCTGGAGACGTGGCACACCCATTCTTTCACTCTCTGCCTCAAATAAATATAAAATAAAAATATTTTTAAGGTTTGATTTATTAATTAAAAACCTATCAGAAACCAGAAATATCAGAAATGGCACATAGACAGACATTCCTAACTAAACACTGATATTATGTTACAAATCTATGCAGGGAAATGAGAAAGAAATAGTTCACTTAACAATGACAACTAAAAGTCTTCTTCTAAAAGGCTTCTTCTCAGTCATGATTTTTATGATAAGTTACAGATGAAAGTATAAAATAACAACATGACAACAGACACAAAGTAGATAATTTAATATTATTTATGGTACAAATATCAATGTTCTGGTTGCCTACATGGACATGTGGCCAAATATAAGGGATACAGTTAAGATGACGAATTTTTTAAGCCATAGTAACTGTCAGAACATGTACCAACTAGTTAGAGTAATACTAGTTAGGAGGCCTTGGGCACTAATTGTTTTTGTCAATTATTCCTCTTTTGGGTTAATTGCCATTGTTCTATAATTTGATCTAACAAAGAGACCAATGTTGGAAGATAAAATTAGCAACTTACTTTTAAGGAATTATTAGATAATAAATAGATGTCAATATTGTGGTTTCCATGAGAAATGGTCATAGGCTTATGCTTGAACACTTGGCCCCTAGTGGATGGCGCTTGCAAAAGGAAGATTGTGGAACTGTTAGCAGGCAGAGACTCATTGAGGAAGTGCATCAGCATCGGCTGACCTTGAGATTCAACCTGCCAGCCTCCATTCACACTCTCCCTCTGTCTTCCTGACTGTGGATACAATGTGGCCAGCCAGCTTCTTGTTTCTGCTATGGAGACTTCCCCGCCATGAGTGACTGTACCCTTTGGATATATACGTCAAAATTAGCCCTTCCTTCCTTAAGCTGCTTCTTTTCAGGTATTTGGCCACAGCAATAGGTAAAAAATACTAATACAGGTATATAATTACTACAGTATACTTTGATGACCATAAATAAATAAAATTAAGCAAGGAGAGGTTGTACAGTGAAAAATAAGTTGGACTTAAACCTTGATTTAAGTCAACAACACCAGTGATACTCAAACTTGTGAAAGTGTTTTATGTTTAATAAGATTCAAACA